>CM057469.1:59247500-61747500 GCA_030035585.1 Dugong dugon | reverse complement strand
AAAAATACTAGGGTGAAAGGTTTTGAGTAGGTATTCAGCCTTATTTAAATTTACAGTAATTAAAACAATATAGTAACACTGGAACACTGGGGAAAAATGTATTTACTTATGCCAAAGACTAGAGAACTCAGATTAACAGCCAATATGTAATTTATAATACACGGGAAAGGTAAGATTACAGATTACTGGGGAAAATTTGGGTTTTTCATATTTTTAAGAAAAAAAAATTTTGATTATTACCATGCGTAAAAATCAACCCAAAAATAGATTGAATATATAAACAGGAAAGGTGAAATATTAAAACTTTTAAAAACAAAATATAGCATAATCTATGTCCTTGATGCAGAGAAATGTTCCTTACATAACACACGAAAAGCATTAATCATGAAAAAAAGACTAACATTGATTGTAGTAAAAGAATAGAAAAATAGAGGCCTTAGAAGAGGAGAAATTGCTTGCAATACTTATAAGTGAAAGAAAATTAATATACAGAATAGACAATTCCAACAAATCAGAACCAAAAAACCCCTCAAAATGTATATTAAGAAAAACATCAATGCATTTCATAAATAAATAAATTGCCAATAAAATTGAGTATATGCTCAACTCAATAAAAGAAATGCATGTTAAGACTGTAATGTTATAACATTTTACAACTCAAATTTGTAAATATTAATATGTAACCTCAATCATTAACAAGAATATAGAACAACAAGGAACTGTTGATATAAATGTATATTGATACAACCACTATGGAAAACAGTTAGGTATCACCTTATTAGTGGAATATACACAATGTCCAAAAAAATCCATTCCTAGCTATATATCCTAGAGAAACAGACATATAGCAGAAATACATCTTGAATTACTGCTTGAATATATGAATGATATTTTGGCTAGAATTTTACAATCATTTTGAGTAAACCAGTTTAGTGATTTCAATGTAAATATTAAATGTGACTTACTTTTACCAACCCATAATATATTCAAAATTATTCCACTGTATTCTTAACTAAAATCTATAAATAACCCCATTTATTTTGCTGAATATTTATCAAGAGATTTGTATATACACTCATACAAACTTGGTTCAAAAATTAAATAGTTTCCATTGCCAAAACAAGAAGTTGATACATGCATTTTGTCATGGTTAATATACACCAGCCTTATAAAATTTCTAGGATCTTACTTACTGACACGGATGCATTTGGGAGGAGGGGACCAGTCATACTCTGTACATGTAATTGTGCTTTGTCCATTTGGAAGACTGTAGCCAGGATTGCACTGAACATCTACAGATTGATGCTCTAAATGATGACTTCTTGAATAACGGGAATATCCATTCTCCACCTGATACAAATAGCATCTTTCTAAGGACCATAAGTATAACAAATGAAAAACATGAATTTGGTTAAAATAGTGAATTAAAAATCATCTTTACAATTTTTAAATTAGAATGGGTAATAATCTTTAAAATGATGTATAAATTAAGGGACAAAGGATCTTGCTATTACCAAATGCTTGTTAAAAAAGGAAAACCAATATTCAATGCTATTTATCTTAAGTTTTTATAATTAAAATATGTACAAGTGTAGCTTAGAGACATTTTTATAAAGTTCCTGTCTTTATTTCTCATTGGATTTGCATGAATAGCTACTTACAAAAGAACAGACCTATTTTGGTCTCTTTGCTAGCACCACTCTTCCTAACGCCCTGTTTTATTCCTACAAGAAGCAATCATAACCACTACTGTGCTCTCCTCTTGCCCCTCACTGAAAGATTCATACGTATATAATTTTAAAGAGGTTTACTTACTGAGGCATGGGGCATCTGGTGACCAGCCTTCTCTTGTGCATCTTATGTAACCCCCAGAGTGTTGTGAAGGAGTCACAAAACCCCTATTACAGTAGTAGTAGAAATCTCTTCCTATCTCTACTGGAAAGTATGGTTTATAATAATTTTCAGAATATAGATATCCATTTTTTATTTCTGGAAAATCACAAGGCTTTACTTGGAATAGAAAAATACAAAACAGTATAAATAATATTTTATTTTAATAAACTGTCAAATTAGATTTAAATTTTTCATTGATAAAGTATATTCTCTTATCACCATAATTACACCCATTCATTACATTAGAGATTCTAGAACAAGACAAGTTACAGAAGTCAGATCACTGAAGTACTTCTGGAGAAAGTCTTTGCTAATAAGAATGAGATTACATTTTCTATTATATGATGCTTAAATTTATATGTAGACTCTCCAAGAAGAAACCCTCACAGACCTGTTTAATGTAGTCTCTTTGAGTACACATCTCCCTAGCCTTGGTTGATTAAAAGAGCATCCTGGCTGAAGGATTCTTCTTTCTCACTAATTTTATCACTCACCTTAATTATTTTCTCTTTTCTTTCTTTTCCATCCTCAACCGAAATCAGAGCCCTGCCTTCTCTTCCTAAATCTACTCAGAGGAAGTGGATATAGCTTTCCTTTATTTAATAAGGAAAATTAGACTAGGGATATTTCTTAACATCCAAATTGTGAAGATTCTGGTAAACTTTTGATGTTTATTTCTAATTCTAATTCAAGAATGGGGTGCTTCTTTAATGTCTATAAAATACTTATTTTTAATTGAAGTACAATTCAATTGTATTTTATTGAGTTACTCTTATATTTACAGTGATTTTGACTTATATGATTAAGTGCTATTTTGTTTATTAAAAGTTTAAACCTTATATTTTTCAGAAATTGTGCCATTTTTATAGGATGGTCTAAAGATAATGTAGTACTTTTAATGTCAGACTACAATTAATTGCTTCCATGAAATATGAGTCTCCTATTTAAAGAAACTTTATGTAATATTTTTAAAATGTTTTAAAAGCATGCACACACAATGCTCAGCTATTCTTAATCATCTTCTTTCCTATCTTGAGTTCAATAAGTTCAATGACCTGGTCTTTTTTTCAATTGATGAGAGAATTTTCTCAAGAAGTTTCTACAGATGTGTTATATGGATAAAAACTTAAAGGCATGCATATCCTAAATGCCTTTCTTTAACCAGAAGTTTGTGAATGATACTTTCCCTAGGTATTAAATCTAAGCTTACAGTCCGTTTCCCTTAGAATTATTAGATTTTTCCCTGTATTTTGTAGTTTTCCATGTTGCAGGTTAAAATGCTCATTAGTCTCATTTCTTTTCAGATATATTCAAATTTTTCTCTTCTTCATCGTTTTTTAAAGATTTGAAATTTTTTCCTATTACTCCCGGATTTTGCGATTCTCATCATGATACGTCAAGACGTGTCAATTCTGTCTCAGCAGCCTCGAGTCTTTGGATTTGAAGAAACTGAGTCTTAAAATCTCAACGTAATTGCCCATTACATTGTATTTAAGCCCTTTAAATTGAATTTAAAGCCGAGATTTAAACCCTTGCGGTAAGACCTCAGAACAAGTGTGGTTATCCACCTCACTATGGTGCTTCATAGGATATGAACAAATAAAACAGTCCACTGAGGTTTCTTTTCAAAAGGTACAAAAAGGATGCTTAGTCAAAAGTAGCATCATTATTATCACAGGCCTGAGCCCCTACATAATTCTCTCCCATTTGGGCACATGTGAGCCTGTTTTTATCCATTTTACAAGGTATTTCCCTGAAGTGAATGTAATACTCCAGATACGGTCTGACCAGCATTGAGACTGACGGGACCAAGAGCAGACTCCTTCCACCTCTTACATGTCTACCAATGCAGGTGGTGGTCTCATTAGCATTTCTATTATAGTGTTGTTATATCACAGAGTTGACTCAAGCTGATCTTAAAATTAATTAAAATACTGATAGATTTGTATGGCTGTTGCCAATACGTCTGTGTAAGCTCAGTTGATTCCTTTCACCTATAAGGATCTTAGAGTGATCACTGCTAGAATTCATCTTATTAGATTCAACCTAGCCTTCTTTTTGAAATGGCAAATTTGTTATAATTCAGATTCAATATCATCATCCCTGGTGTCATTCCAATTGTGAATTTGTACTGTATTTATCCTAAACTATTAGTCTATTTAATGATATGGATGAGCAATGGAGCAAGTATGAGAACAGAGTATTGCATCTGATCTTCAAGTAATATTATTTAAGGAAATATCAAACTGTCTGATAAACCAGTCAGTTTCTCAATGTTGTCCACAAGAATTCCAGAAGGTCCCTTGCTGAAGTACGGATATAATTTGGCCTCAGGTGATCCATATACAGTTTGGCTGGTCTATCATTTTCATACATGAACCATAAAAATTTACTCGATATTTTCCATTTAATTCTTATACATCTTGTAATCTGTTTCATAGTTATAAGAGCTTCTGCTCTGAGGTGTTTATGCTTTTGATAATTTATTTTGGAATTGTGTTTGTATTAACATTGAGTAAATTGGCCTATCATCTGAATCATTACTTTTGTTTTCGTGGAATATCCAGTATAAGTGCAGTATGCCTTAACAATGTACTGTGAGACAGACAAAGGAATATGATAGCAGAGGCCTAGAAAACTTGGAAAAGGGCAGAGGAAGCATCAACAAAAATAAAATACTTTGTTGAGTGGCACTCTGCTATATGTAATGATTTTCAAAAGTTCCACAACTTCTCCCAATAGATAAGCTAGATAACTGGGATCTTCCAAAACCTAAACACCTATGCTCCTCAAAAGACTTCACCAAAAGAGTGAAAAGAGAACCTACAGACTGGGAAAAAATTTTTGGACAGTACAAGTCAGACAAAGGTCTAATCTCCATAATCTACCAGAAAATCCAACACCTCTACAACAAAAAGACAAATAATCCTATTAAAAAATGGGCAAAGGAAATGAACAGACACTTCACCAAAGAAGACATTCAAATGGCCAACAGACATATGAGGAAATGCTCGTGATCACTAGCCATTAGAGAAATGTAAATTAAAACCGTAATGAGATGCCATCTCAGCCTGGTATTACTGGCACGAATCAAAACACTGGAAATAACAAACGTTAGAGGGGCTTCGGGGAGATGGGAACTCTTATGCACTGCTGGTGGGAATGCAAAATGATACAGCCATTTTGGAAAATGATATGGCGCTTCCTCAGAAAGCTAGAAATAGACATACCATTCGATCCAGCGATCCCACTCCTAGCAATATATCCTAGAGAAATAAGAGTCGTCACTCGAATAGACATATGCACACCTACGTTCATGGCAGCATTGTTCACAATAGGAAAATGATGGAAACAACCTAGATGCCCATCAGCAGATGAATGGATAAACAAACTATGGTACATACACACAATGGAGTACTATGCGATGGGAAAGAACAATGATGAATCTGTGAAGCATCTCATAACATGGATGAAACTGGAGGACATTATGCTGAGTGAAATAAGTCAATCACAAAAGGACAAATATTGTATGAGAATCTATTGTAAAAGCCCATGAAAAAGTTCACACACAAAATGTAACAATCTTTGTTGGTTACCAGGGATGGGAGGGGTGGGCGGGAAATAGTAAATAGGCAATAGATAAGTGGTATCTTGTGTGAACGGTGAGACAGTACACAATACAGGGGGAACTAGCACAACTTGTACAAGGAAAGGTCATGTAAGCCCCATAGACTCATCCAAACTCCCTGAGGGACTGAATTTCTGGGCAGAGGGCTCTGGGGACTATGGTCTCAGGGAACATCTAGCTCAATTGGCATGGCACAGCTTATAAAGACAATGGTCTACATTCTATGTTGGTGAGTAGTGTCTGGGGTCTTAAAAGCCTGTGAGCGGCCATCTAAGATACTCCACTGGTCTCATCCCTTTGGAAGCAAGGGAGAATGAAGAGAACCAGATACAAGGAAAAGATTAGTCCAAAGGACTAATGGACGACAGCTACCAAGGCCTCCACCGGACAGAGTCCAGTACAGCTAGATGGTGCCCGGCTACCACCACTGACTGCTCTGACCAGGATCACGACAGAGGGTTCTGGACAGAGCTGGAGAAGGATGTAGAGCATAATTCTAATTCACACACACAAAAAAGACCATATTTACTGGCCTAAAGGAGACTGGAGAAACCTCAAGAGTATGGCCCCCAGGCACCCTTTTAGCTCAGTGGTGAAGTTATCTCCGAGGTTCACCGTTCAGCCTGGGAGCGGACAGCCCCGTAAAACCAAATGAGACTAACGAGGTACAGTAGTCCAGTGACAAGGGCCAGAAGGCAGAAGGGGACAAGGAAGCTGGTGATAGGGAGCCCAAGGTTGAGTACGGATATTGTTGATGTGCTGTGAGATTGTTAACCATTGTCATAGGGCAACATTTGTAGTAACTGTTAAATGAGAAACTATTTTGTTCTGTAAGCCTTCATCTTAAGTGAGAATAACAGCACAATTGGAAGAGCGTAGTCAATGTCACTGAACTGTGCATGTAGAAATTTTGAAATGGTGTATCTTTGGCTATGTGTATTTTCACCAAAAAAAAAAAGGCTGAGAAGTTAGAAGGTTGACATGTTCTGGGGTTGTTAACCAATGTCATAAAACAATATGTGTACTACTGTTTCATGAGAAACTATTTGTTCTGTAAGCCTTCACCTGAAGTACAATTAAAAAAAAAAAACAAGTTCCATGACTTCTTCAACACTCCTTCCTCCAAATGGTGAAGCCTAATTTCTCTCCACTGGACTGTGGGCTGGATTTAGTGATTCACTTCTAAAGAACAGATGTGGCTGAAGAGATGCTGTGTCATAAAAGGCAGTGAGGCTTCCTTCTCTCTTTCTCATTTCACTAGCTATGAGGGAAGTTAGCTGCCATTCAAGCAGTATATGGAAAGGTCTATGAGGCAAGAAACTGATGCCTCCTCCCAAAAGCCATGTGAGTGAGCCATCTTGGAAGCAGGGTCTCCAGCCCCACCAAGCCTTCAGATGATTGCAGCCCTGGTCAACCTACTGCAATCAAAAAAAGACAGTCTGGCTCAGAACAACCCAGCTAAGCCACTCTCAAATTCCTGACCCATAGTAATTGTAAGAAAATAAAGGTTTGTTGTTTTAGGCCAATATGTTTCTGGGGAAATTTGTTGCACAGCAATAGATAACTAAGATACTAGGTGTTAGGTGGTAATATTATTCCTCAGTGCTTCAATTCACATATTAGGAGAATTATAATATTTAGAGAAATATATATTCCTATACACACATTTATGTACAGTTTTGAGTAGCTAAACAATTAAGAGTATTTAACTTACAAAAATGTGTTTTTGATTATACTTAGAAAAGCCTACTTTGAAAGGCAAAGAATCCTAAAATGTTCTAATTTACATACACAATGAGAAAACTATTTGCTTTTATTGAGTCTCTGGTTTTTTGCTTTTAGTAGAAAGTCACTTCAAGTTTTAAAAACTAGATCAAGACATGAATGGAACTTACAGCTACATCTTGGCGTAGGTGACCAGCCACTGCTAGTACATAGTGCCGTATTTCCCCTGGTTGTAGGGTAAAAGCCATCTTTACATCCATAGGTGATTTTATCTTCACTTCTGTGGGTAATCCTTTGAGGTGTGTAGAAACCATTTGCAATATAAGGAGGATTACATGTGACTTCTGAAAAGAAACATGATGTAGCACATGACAATTAAAAAGTAGAAGTCATTTAAAACTTTTCCCTTAAAGTGAAGCACATTATTTCCACATTCATTTCATTAGCCTGTACAAGTTATTTGGCCATGTCTACATCAAAAGGGCAAGGATGACCTATATAGCCATGTGTCTGGAAGGAAGAGAACCAGAATACTTGTAAATAACCCTTTTGACAACTACAGAAGCCAAGAAAGTGGAAGGAATTTTTGAAGTGATATATGAGGTCATTGCCAGATATGGAATCTGGCAATAAAAAATATAATGTGGCAATAAATAATGCAGCATAAAAATGAGCACCGCCTCATATTCTTCTTGCTATATCACTCATATATCCCTCTATTATATGTGTTAACTGATGTATGTGTGCCCCATGGACTCATGATCTATTTCTCCAAAGCCATCACACACTTCATGACATTCCATATCCGGCAATGACCTCATATATCACTTCTAATATTCCTTCCACTTTCTTCACTTTCTTGTCTTCTGTAGTGTCAAAAGGACTATTTACAGGTATTCTGGTTCTCTTCCTTCCAGGTACATGGTTATATAGGTTATCCTTGCCCTTTTGATGTAGACATCGCTGAATGAGTTGCAGAGTCTAATGAAATGAATGTGGAAGTAACGTGCTTCACTTTAAGGAAAAAGTTTTAAAAGCCACTGTGTGAATTTTTATGTTCCCTTGCCCACTGCTACAGTGATTAAGGATGCACATTGAGAGATGATATTTCTATCACTTGAGTCTTGAATTAACATGATGAACAGAGTCCCCTTCTGTCCTACATTGGAAACGAAGCATGAACAGGAAATGCACTTTATCAGGCTACTGAGATTTGGAGATATATCTTTCTTACTATGATTTGGAGATATATTTTCCTTAACTATAATAGAATAACTTAGTCCAGGGGTTGGAAAACATTTTTTTGTAAAGCACCAGATAGAAGTTCTCAGTCACAACTCCTCAGCTGTGCCATTATAGCACAAAAGAAGACATACAAAAAATGACTATGGCTGTATTCCAATTAAACTTTATTTACAAAAAAAGGGACAATCAGTTTTAATTAGTGACCTAGTCTATCTCAGTTGATAAAGCTCCTTCTCCTTCCTATCCATCAACTCTGCTAAATCTCGGCAATGGATAAACATTTCAAGCTCCCGTTTCTAACAAAATGTCATTCCTTTTAGGTATTGTTGTAGAAAAGCCACACAACCATCTTTATGGCTGCCATGTTGTAATTTTAGCTAAAAACCTGTGGTAGAAACTCAGCATTGCCTGAAACCTATTCATATGTCCCTAATTTACTTTCTTTTTTTCCCCCAAAGGAACTGTCCCATACTCTCCTCACTTTCCTCAAGCCACCTAACCCAGTTGCTCCTTCATCAACAGATAATAAGTCCTTGTGTTCACAGAAAACAATTGAGACTACCAGTTGTGATTTCCCTCCATTTGTTCTCAAATTTCCTTCAACTTTAGTTGAATCTATTTCATACTTAAGCCTTTTAAGTCTTAGATAAAGGTGTTTCTTTCAAATTCAGGTAGCTTCTCATCTTCAGACCTTTTGTTTTCCCATTGATCTTAAACCATTGTTCATTCCTTTCTTCTCTCTCATGTTGTCAGCCACTCTGTCTCATATGGACATGCAAGCTTGTCCTATTTTAAACTCTTTCTCCCAACCTTTTGTTCCAGTTTTGCTTATGTGCTACATTCTTCCATGCTTTCACAAACCAGATCCTCAAAACACCATTTTACGACTGCTATCTCCACTTTCTTTCCTCCCATTTATTCTTCAACCCATTGTTACCTGGCTTCTAACACCTCCATGTGCTGGCACTACTCTGACAAAAGTCTCAAATGTTCTTCAGTTTCCAAATTCAAAAATTCTTTATATTGACAATATTACATTTGTTGGTATGTAATATGGACTTCTTAGTTATTTGTTGAACTGAACAGATAAATTTCTCTGTGATATTTTGAGACTGTGGATCACTGATTTCTTCAAGTTCTTTATTTTATGTTCTCATGCTTCTCCTCCTCAGACATTACATTTATTTAATTTTTTCTGGCTCCTCTTCCTTTATTCTACTTACTTTTTGGGTACTGTCTATTTCATCTTTTGTTATAATGAAGGTAAAAGGCTACAGCCTTCAGTATGGATTACACCTGATCATAAAGAAAGGGAAAATCCTTATGACTGGACCAGTAAACAACATCATGATAAATGGCAAAGAAACTGAGGTTCTCAAGGATTTCATTCTTTTTTTTTTTTTTTTTTTTTTTAATCGTACTTTAGATGAAGGTTTACAGAACAAACTAGCTTCTCATTAAACAATCAGGACGTACTGTTTTGTGACATTGGTTGCCGACTCACAACATGTCAACACTCTCCCCTTCTCAATCTTGGGTTTCCTATTACCAGCTGTCCTGTCCTTTCCTGCTTTCTCATCCTTGTCCCTGGGCTGGTGTGCCCATTTAGTCTTGTTTTGTTTTATGGGCCTATTTAGTCTTTGGCTAAAGGGTGAACCTAAGGAGTGACTTCATTACTGAGGTAAAAGGGTGTCCAGAGGCCATACTCTCGAGATTTCTCCAGTCTCTGTCAGTCCAGTAAGTCTGGTCTTTTTTTTTTTTGTTAGCTGCTTGAATGTCTTCTTTGGTGAAGTGTCTGTTCGTATCCTTTGTGCATTTTTTAACTGAATTATTTGTCTTTTTCCTGTAGAGTTGGATTTTTCTGTAGATTTTAGACATTAGATCTTTGTTGGATTCGTCATACTGAAAAATACTTTCCCAGGTGTCTGTAGATTCTCTTTTTACTCTTCTGTTGAAGTCTTTTGAAGAGCTTAAGTGTTTTTTAGAAGATCCCAGTTATCTAGCTTATCTTCTGGAGTTTGTGTGTTGTTAGTTATGGTTTGTATACTGATAATGCCTTGTATTAGGGCCTCTGGCGTTGATACTATTTTTTCATTTTTGGTCTTTAAAGTGTTTGGTTTTATATTTAGGTCTTTGATCCATTTTGAATTAGTTTTTGTGTATAGTGTGAAATATGGGTTCTGTTTCATTTTTCTGCAGATGGACATCCTATTTTGCAAGCACCATTTGTTAAAAAGACTATCTTTTCCCCATTTTAAGGACTTTGGGCCCTTGTCGAAGATCAGGTGACTGTAGCTGGATGGATTGACATCTGGGTTCTCAATTCTGTTCCATTGGTCAATGTAACTGTCATTATACCAGTACCACGCTGTTTTGACTACCATACCTGTATAGTAGGTTCTGAGGTAAGATAGTGTGAGTCCTCCTACTTTATTCTTCAATAGTGCTCTACTTGTCCGGGGCCTCTTCCCTTTCCATATAAAGTTAATGATTAGTTTTTCCATTTCCTTAAAAAATGCTGTTGGTATCTGGTTCGGGATTGCATTGTATTTATAGATTGCTTTGGGTAGTATTGACCTTTTCACATGTTGAGTCTACCTGTCCATGAGCATGGTATGTTTTTCCATTTATGTAGGTCTCTTTTGGTTTCTTGTAGTAGCATTTTGTAGTTTTCTTTGTATAGGTCTTTTGCATCCGTGGTTAGATTTATTCCTAAGTATTTCATTTTCCTGGGGGCTATTATAAATGGTATTGTTTTCCTGATTTTCTTTTCATCGTTCTCTTTTTAGGGTATAGGAATCCAACTGATTTTTGTACACTTATCTTATAACTTGCTACTCTGCTGAATCTTTCTATTAGTTTCAGTAGTTTCCTCATGGAGTCTTTTGGGTTTTCTGTGTGTAGTATAAGATTATCCACAAATACAGACAGTTTTACTTCTTCATTACTGTCTTAGTTATCTAGTGCTACCCTAACAGGAATACCACAAGTGGATAGCTTTAACAAAGAGACATTTATATTCTCACAGTCTAGAAGGCTAGAAGTTCAATTTCTGGGTGTCAGCTGCAGGGAAAGGCTTTCTCTCTCTGTCAGCTCTGGAGGAAGGTTCTCATTGTCATCAGTCTTCCCCTGGACTAGGTGCTTCTCTGTGCAGGAGATTTGGGTCCAAAGGATGCACTCTGCTCCTGGTGTTTCCTTCTTCATGGTAGAGGTCCCCAATTCTCTGTTTGTTTCCCTTTACTTTTATCTCTTGTAAAATGTGGTGCAGGCCACACTCTAGGGAAACTCCCTTTACATTGGATCAGAGGAGTGACCTGGGTAAGGGTGGTACTACAATCCCACCCTAATCCTCTTTAACATAAAATAACAATCACAAAATGGGGGTCAACCACACAATTCTGGGAATCATGGCCCAGCCAATTAAATACACACATTTTTGGGCGGACATAATTCAGACCATGACAATTAACAATCTGGATGCCCTTCATTTCTTTTTCTTGCCGTACTGCTCTAGCTAGGACTTCCAGCACAATGTTAAATAGGAGAGGTGATAATGGGAATCGTTGTCTTATTCCTATTCTCAGGGGGAGTGTCTTCAGCCTCTTTCCATGAAGAAGGATGTTGGCTGTTGGTTTTGTATAGATGCCCTTTATTATGTTGGGAAGTGTCCATTCTATACCTATTTTATTGAGAGTTTTTATCAGGAATGGGTGTTGGACTTTGTCAAGTGCTCTTTCTGTGTCAATTGAGATGATCATTGATTCTTTTATTTATGTGGTGAATTACGCTGATTGATTTTCTAATGTTGAACCATCCTTGCATACCCAGTATGAATCCTACTTGTTGTGGTGTATTGTTTTTTTGATTTAATGCTGAATTTTATAGGCTACAATTTTGTTGAGAATTTTTACATATGTGTTCATAGAAGATATTGGTCTTTAATTTTCTTTTTTTGTGGCATCTTTGCCTGGTTTTGGTATAAAGGTTATGCTGGCTTCATAGAATGAATTAGGAAGTATCCCTTCATTTGTATGTTCTGAAATAGCTTGAGTAGTACTGCTGTAAGCTCCTCTCTGAACATTTGGTAGAATTCTCCAATGAAGTCATCTGGGCCAGGGTTTTTTATTGGGAGTTTTTTAAATTCATTTTTCAATTTCATCTCTTGCTATCAATCTATTCAGATTTTCAACTTCTGTTTCTGTTAGTTTGGGTAGCTAGTGTGTTTCTAGAAATTTGTCCATCTCCTCTAGGTTTTCAAAGTTGTTGGAGTATAGTTTTTCATAGTACTCTGTCATGATCCTTTTTATTTCAATTGAGTCTATTGAAATGTCCCTCATTTCATTTCTTATTTGGGCTATTTGCATTCTCTCCTGTTTTTCTTTCTTCAGTTTGGTCAACTGTCTGTCGATTTGGTGGATTCTTTCAAAGAACAAACTTTTGGTTTTGTTGATTCTATTGTTTTTCTATTCTCTATTTCATTTATTTCTGCCTTGATTTTTACAATTTCCTTTCTTATGGTGGCTGTGGGCTTCTTTTGCTGTTCTCTATTTGTTCAAGTTGTATAGCTAATAGTTTGATTTTGTCCTTTTCTTCTTTTTTGATGTGTGCATTTATTGCTATAAATTGACCTCTGAACACTCCCTTGGCTGTGTCCCAAAGGTTTTGGTAGGATGTGTTTTCACTCCCATTTGAATCTAGAAATTTTTTTATTCCATCTTTGATTTCTTCTATTATCTGGTGGTTTTTAAGCACCACATATGAGATTTTTTTTTCCTTGCACTTCCTGTTGTTAATTTCTACATTGACATAATCAGAGAAGATATATTAACTCAATGTTCTGGATTTTTTTGAGGGTTATTTTGTGGCCTAAGATGTAGTCTATTCTGGAGAATGTTCCATGTGTGCTGGAAAAGAATGCGTACTTTGCAACTGTTGGGTGAAATATTCTATATATGTCTATGACGTCAAGCTGGGTGAATGTGGCCTTTAGATCCTCTGCATCTTTGTTGAGTTTCTTTCTAGATGTTCTGTCCTTTACTGACAATGGTGTGTTGAAGTCTCCTACTATTATTGTGGAACTATCAATTTCTCTTTTCAGTGCAATTAGAGTTTGTTTTATGTATTTTGGAGTCCTGAGCCCTGGTGGCACAGAGGTTAAGCATTTGGCTGCTAACCAAAAGGTTGACAGTTTGAATCTACCAGCCACTCCTTGGAAATCCTATGGGGCAGTTCTACTCTGTCCTATGGGGTTGCTATGAGTAGGAATCGACTCAACAGCATCAGGTTAGGTTTTTTGCTTAAAGGGTGTGTATTTATTATGGTTATGTCTTCATGATGGATTGTACCTTTAATCTTTATATAATGTCTGCCTTTGTCTTTTTACCATGGATTTTGTTTTAAAGTCTAGTTTATCTGAGATTAATATTGGCACTCCTGCTCTTTTTTGGTAGCTTTTTGCTTGATATATTTTTTCCATCGTTTGATTTTTAATAAATTTATGTCTTTGTTTCTAAAGTGTGTCTCTTGTAGACAGCATATTTATGGGTTCTGGTTTTTTTCTTTTTTAATCCATTCTGTCATTCTCTGTCTCTTTATGGGTGCATCAAGGCCATTTACATTCAGTGTATTTATTGATAGGTTTGAATTTACTGCTGTCATTTTATACGGTTTTTTTTTTTTTTTTTTTTGTGGTACTGACTTTTTTTGTTCCTTTTACTCTCTTGTGCTCAATTTCTTTTGTATGTGAATTTTTCTATTTTTGTTTCTTTCCTTTTTGTAGATTTTGTGTTTACTGAGACTTTATGTTTTTCTTCTTTATTTTCGTGAGTAGGTTTTTTAAACTCTCCTTGTGGTTACCTTGAAATTTACTGTTATCTTCCTAAGTCTGAACCAGTCTTTTATTACTTGGTGTTGCCTTGAATTCCTCTCCATTTGAAAGTTCTACACCTACACCATTTATTCCCTCTTTTATTGTTCTGATGTTGTTGTCATTTACAGATTAACCTCTTTGGTTCCATTATAAACATTTTAGTTTTGTTTCATTCTTGAGAGTTCATTACGTAGGTTGGGACCTGGTTGATGGGATCTTGCATCCTAGACCCAGGCTGTTGTCTGATGTTGTTTGTTCTCTAACTGAAAGACTCTCTTTAATAATTCTTGTAAGTTTGGTTTGGTTTTTACGTATTCCCTTAATTTCTGTCTATCTCAAAATGTCTTGATTTCACCATCGTATTTGAGTAAGACTTTTGCAGAATGTATTATTCTTGGTTGGCAATACTTTCTTTCAAGGTTTTATATATGTCATCCCATTGCCTTCTTGCCTGCATGGTTTGTGCCACATAATCAGTATTTAGTCCTATTGTTAACCCTCTGTATGTGACTTTTCATTTTTTTCAAACTGCTCTCAGAATTCTTTCACTGTCTTTGTTTTTAGAGAGTGTGATTATGATATACCTTGGTGTTTTTATTTTGGGGTTTATGCTATATGGGGTTCGTTGAGCTTCTTGGATGGTCAGCTTTTCATGTTTCATGATATTGGGGAAGTTTTCTGTCAGCAATTCTTCAATGATCCTCTCTGTGTTTTCTTCTCTGTTCTGGAATTCCAGTCACTAGCAGAGTTTTGCTTTTGATTGTATCCACATCTTTCTCGGGGTTTATTCATTTGTCTTCCACCTTTTCTCTTTAACTCAAACAAAGTGGTATCCAGTTATCTGTTTTCAATTTTGCTGATCCTGTTTTCCATTGTTTCATACATGTTCCTCAAACCTTCTATGACACTGTCCATTTCTGAAATTTGTTGTCTATCTTTTGGATTTCTAATTGAAGGTTTTGTACGTTTTCTAGTTGTGAGTTTATTTTGACATTTTGTTCCTGTATTATTTTCCTGAATTATTCTATTTTTTTGTCTGCCTTTTCCATGATTTTGTCTATCTTTTCCTCATTTTTGTCTCCTTTTCCTACGTCTCTTGGATAACCCTGAATATCAGAGATTTGAGTTTTCTTTTAGTTTTTTCTAGTGCCTTTCCTTCTGCTGGAAGGTCATCAGATGTTTTCTTTTGGATGCCTACTGGAATCATTTTGTCTTGTTTTTTTAAATGTTTTCATATTGTCTGCTGTCTTTGGATCATTCAGTAATTATTTTCCTAGTTTATTGATTGTAAATTTGTTTCATCCTGCTTTTTTGCTTTACTTGGTTATGTCTGAGCAGGCGAGCTAGGTGTTGTTTGTTGTTGGCTCATCTGTGGGCACGATACTTCTTCTCACTACCTTGCCCAATGTGCAGGGCCAGTCACTCAGCTTTGGTGCAGCAGCACAAGTCCAGCAGAGGAGGAGGGGATGGGATGGGTAGTTTACAGCATTACAGAGGCTGAAAGGGGGTGCCAGGGGTCAGTGCTGGGCAGGTTCTGGTAGACTATGCCTATCCGGCACAAGGGTGTGATGCTCAGCGCACGGTACAGATAGGCAAGAGAGAAGGTGGAGGATGTGATGCATGGACCTAAGTGGATGTGGGAAAGAAGAGAAAGACGAGAGAGAAACAAGCAAAAAAAAAGTTCTGAGGGAGCCTGCTATTGTTGTTGGAGTGGCACAGACCCAGGGAAGCTGTGTGTTGGTGGCTTTCTAGCTGGGTGGTGTGGCACAGCCCATCAAGAAGGGACAGATGTGGCACATGCACCCAGGTGGGGAGAAGAAAGGAAAGGAAGGAAGGGAGAGAGATATAAGAAACTAGATTTTTTAGAAAGCAAGAGAGAGAAAGGCTCATGCAGCCAGATGGTCAGAAGATAGGTAAGGAAGGCAGGTAGAGAGACACAAGAAACTGAGAAAAAAAAGGATGCCAGGTGGTTGGGAGGAAGGAAAGATAGGAAGGTAGAAAGAGACAAGAATCCAGGGAAAAAAACAAGAAGAAAAAATGCCCCAAGGGAGCCCACCAGAAGCAGATCCCCAGCCAAGAGGCATGGCACAGCCCATCAAGGAGGAGTGGAGACAGCACACGGCACCAGGTGTTCAGGAGAAGTGTAAAGAAGGAAGGTAGAGAGAGACAGGAACCCAAGAAAAGAAAAGAAGAGGAAAGAAAAAAATAACATGCCTGAGGGAGCCCACCAGCATGGTGTCACAGACCGTGGAAGGGGATCCATAGCCACGCAGCACTGCTCAGTCCATCAAGAAGAAGTGGAGATGGCACATGGTGTGTGGTGTTCAGGAGACAAGAAAAGAAGGATGATAGAGAGAGACAAGAAACTGAGAATAGAAAAAAAAGCCCCAAGGGAGCACAGTGGTTTGATGGCACGGACCTGGGAAAGGGCTCCCTAGGCAAGCAGCACTACACAGCCAGTCAAGAGAGAGCAGAGATGCCACATGGAGCCCAGTGTCCAGGAGAAAGGAGAGGAAGAGAGGTAGAGAGAGACAAGAAACTGAGAAATAAAGAAAAAGAAATGGCCCCAGGGAGCATACTGGCATGGCGGCACAGACCTGGGAAGTGACACAGCCTATCAAGAAGCAGAGATGGCACACAGCACCAGGTATTTGGGAGAAAGGAAAATAAGAATGGTAGAGAGAGAAACAGAAGAAACTGAGAAACAAAAAAAAGCAAAAAAGAAAAAAATGAGCCCACCAGTAGGGCAGTGCTGACTGAGGAAGTGACACAGCCTGTCAAGAAGAATGGAGATGGCACACCAAGCCAGGTGTTCAAGAGAAAGGAAAGGAAGGAGATAAGAGAGAGAAAAGAAACCAAAATAAGCTTTAAAAAGGTAAGGACAGCAGCGAAAAAAAATGGTACTGAAGGAGCCAGCCAGTCGGGGCCCGCAAATCCCAGTGGGAAGGAGTGAGCACTTCCCGGCCAAGTGACCACAGCCTGCCAGAAAGCGTTGGAGGCTGTGATGGTTAAGACTGTGTGTCAGCTTGGCTGGGCCATGATTCTCAGTGTTTTAATGTAATCACTTCCATGAATGAATAAACCATGAGTAGCCAATCAGATGAAAGGGAATCTCCTTGGGGGTGTGGCCCACACCTGTATATAACCAGACATTCTGGCTTTTTGCTCTCTCTGGATCCTGCGGCTGCTTCCTGTCATCTCACCTCCCGTTCTTGGAATTTGAGCTGTCCGCTTATCTGCCCGACCTGGGATTTGTTGATCTGCACAGCCTGTGAATGGGAGCCCTGCTCTCCAACGTGCCGATCTTGGGCTTGCCGGCTTCTGCAGCTGTGTGACTTGGGAGAGGCCTCTACCCTGATCCACAGACTTGGGACATTCTAGCCTCTACAATCTGGTGAGCTGGTTCCTTGATATAATCTCTCTCTATATATATATTTATACACTTTACTGGTTTTGCTTCTCTAGAGAACTCAGCCTAAGACAGAGGCCAAGCAGGGGGAAGTAGGGTGGGAGGTGGGAAAGCATGTCTCACTGGTTACCAGCTGCTATCTCTCCTTCAGGGAGCTCTGTGAAGCTACCTTCCTGTAACTCCTTGTCCACCATTCTTGGTGGCTAAGGGGTCCAAGATGGCGAATCCATACCTTGTTAGCTGATGGGGACCTCCGCTCTGTAGCTCTCCTCTCTCTCTGTTCTCTGTCAGTTTCTTTTTCCATTTGATGCTTAGTCGAGTTCTTTATGCCTTCATTTGATGCTTAGGGTTCCAGGACTGATGTTTGTCTCTGTTTTACTTACTTTTTCAGATCTTTCTTGTGGAGAGACAGCGTGGTGCTTCCGTCTGTAGTTCCACGTTGGCTCTGCCCCCAAGGATTTCATTCTTCTTGAATATCCATGTTAATATCCATGGAAGCAGCAGTCAAGAAATCAAATGATATATTGCACTGGGCAAATCTGTGGCAAAAAATTTCTTTAAATTCTAAAAATCAAAGATGTCACTTTGATGACTAAGGTGCACCTGACCCAGGTATGGTATTTTCTAACACCTCATAAACATGGGAATATAGACAATAAAAGAGGAATACCAAAGCAAACAATGCAGGAAATTTTTAAATAGAAGAGAATAAATTCCAAAATGTTAACTATGAATTAAACAGCTGTGACAAAGATATAGATATTTAAAAACACAACTTTTGTTTCATTACAGAAATCACCCAACCAAACAAAAGTTCTGTTTTAACTTGAATGCTTCATGAATGATTTATTGATTGATCTTAACATTCATTTTGAAGGACATTAAAATTTTGATTAATTGATTTTGCTAATTTTACTTGGTTTGAGGATTGGTTCATCCTCTGAATAAATGGTGGCCAGTAATATTTTTCAAATGTATGAATAAAACGTATGTTTACTGTGATAAACATTTTCACTAAGTGAATGACAAAAGTCACACATTTTCTAGTTATCAGTTATAAGTAATCATGGTCTGAATACTCTGTCAATGAAATTAACTCGTATTATGTTTCTGAAAAGTAAAGTAACTGACTTTTTGCATTTGTGGCTTCACCATCCATCCAGTTTTTCTGTCAATAAAAACCTGGCCATCATCTTTGATACCACCTTCTCTCGAACATTTTTTTCCTGGGATTATGGCTTCCTTAATCTCCTATCTTTCTAATACATTTTCCTAGTGTATAACTTAATGGTCTTCCATCTGGTCACTGTCACTCCACTTACCCTCTTTCGTTGATCCCCAAATCAGGCTGAATAAGAGCCAAGTTCTTCAGTGTCATGTATATAGCACATCAGAACCTTGCACTGGCCTATCTACAATCTATCACTGACTTCTCCTTATTTGCCTCTTACACTAGGGCCTCTGGGAACGATGAAGAATAAGCATAAGCCTCAATGCATTTGCATCTTCCTCCCCATGGCATACTCACCCCATCCTCATCTTCTGAAATATGCCCATTTTCCCTTTAAGACTTTTCTTGAGCATCTGCAATTCCAGGAAGCTTTTACTAGCCACAGAAAACTAGTTGCACAAATGCAAACCCCTTCTATTAGCCTCTAGATTATGCAGTATTTGCTAGGCTGAGTATCAATATTAGTTTATCATCATTGACTCTAAGAGCTAGTTTTGTTAGAAAGCGTTCCTAAGAAGAGAAATACTTCTGCATGGATTTCACTGTGGGGTAGAATAGGCTATGTAAGTCTAAAGAATTGGGAAATTTTGGATGATGTGAAAAAATAAAAATTGTTGGGCAAGGCCACGATGGCAGAGTAGTCGGACAGTAGTCTGTCCTACAACAAAGACATGGAAAAACAAGTGATTTGATTGTATATGAATATCTAGGAGCCCTAAACATGCAAAGTTGAGGAATTGGAGTGAGTGGTGGGGGGAGAGGAAGATGGTTCTGAAGAAGCAAGAAGTGCCAGACCCGACTGGCTCTGCTGGAGCCCCAGCTCTACAGCCCCAACTGGCTCTGAAGCAGGCAAATACCTCCGTGCGTGCGCTCGGGAGCCAGTTTCCACATCTAGAGAGATCCCGCAGCAGAGATTCTGCTTGGACACTCTGAACCATTGAAAAGCAGCTCCCAAGTGGCTAAGTTAAGTACATGAGTGCAGCCTTTCATGGGGCTTAAAAAAAAAAAAAAGCTAATTTGGGAAAAACCTCTCTCCCTTTTCTTCCTCCCTCCCCACTCTGCACCAGTCTGGCCTTCTAAAGTCTCTGAGTCCCCTGGGCCAGAATTAGATCCCAAAAGGTGTCCTTGCCATTCTCCTGGCCTTGGAGAGGGGATAAGCTACTGGCTCCCCTAAGCCAGGAACTCATGGTCAGCACAGCTCCTTTGCTAGGCACAGGCATAAAGGGTCCACAGACTCTGAGTGCCTTACACCCCTCTACAGACTTGTGGGGACCCATCTCACCAGTGTGAGCCCTCACTACCACAGTACAACAGGGTAAATACCTGAAGTCTAACTTCAACTGTTTCAGCTGTAAAGTGGCAGATTTGTGATCCTCAACACAGCCCTGCCCTTTGAGCCGGCACTTTTACTGATCTGCACCAGGGGCTTGAGGACTCATGGTTCCTCTTATGCCACCTAGTCCACCTGCTACAGGGGTCCAAGAATAAGTGGTGCCCTCAAGTCTCTACAGCCAACAGAGTGGGGTGCTCAAAGTCCAACTGCAAAACTCACCTACCTACGAGCCCTAGGGAATAGGGACATGCTTCCCTTTCAGACTCGCAGGGGCAGCCAACAGCCCCCCTCCCCCGCCCCCTGCCTTGCTCAGTGCATGACCTCCTACTGCAGCTGAATACTTGTGCCTACACTGATCAACCATGCCTCTCTAAGACTGTAGGTAAAAGCCTGCACCACACACTTGGTGACCGACTGCCTGGACACCTGAGCTGAACCCATATAGGAAAATTTAATGGACTCCTGTGTGCACATACTTAGTTACAGAACTAACTACCTGGTGACAGGACGTTAGAGAATCAAAGGCGCCAATAATCAAACTAGTGCACAAGAGCAGCCTACTTGGGCATATCAAAACAAAACAAGAAGCTAGGACTCACTAAACAAATGTAAAATAAAATTATAATAACTTATTGATGGCTTGGAGACAACTGTCAATATCAAAGCACATAAACAGGCATTCCATGATAGCTTCAGCAAGCTCCCAAAATAATCGAAAAATTCTCTGGATGAAGAGAATTTCTTGGAATCACCAGAGGCAGATTACAAAAGGGTAAACATGATTCTATCCAGTAGACTTTGCAGGTCTAAGAAATATACTACTGATCGAAGAAATATGCTGCTATTTGTAGTTCTTCATTTCCTTCATGTCCCACTTCCTTTGCCTTTCCCATTTTCTGTAAAGAGGATTTGAATATAAAATATTCATTTTAAAAATCATTAAAAAAAAATAGAACAATACAACAAAGACATAATTACTAATCCTGATGAAAGTCCTCTAGGAATATTTACGCTAGTATATTTATACATTTTTGAGTGATTATCACTGCCTTTTATTGAAAATGTATAAAGATTATTCCTTTTTATAGTGCTTTTGAGAAAATGAGGCTGGTATGCTTCTCAAGCTCAAGTCCTTATATCAGAACAGCACTATTTTTCCTTATTATTTTCTGTTTTATTCTAATTTATCTTTTTTGTTCTTGTTTGAAAAAGGTATGTGTAGCAATTCAGCTAACAAAGAAGTTAACCAGGTATACTCATTTTTCTACATTTTGGTAGCAATCACGGTTGATGTTCCAAAATAATTAACACTATCAAATCGTATGGTAGAAAACACTGTAAAATATGAAGTGTTTATCTGAAAATAAAAATGAGAATGGCATCATTCTGAGAAGTGTGGCGGTGGGGGGACGATAGTCTCCTACTGATAATGGGATTTCAAGCATTATCCCTGGTTACTCTCATTCAAAGGAGCCCTGCTGGTGCAATGGTTAAAGCACTTGGCAGCTAAACAAAAAGCTTCTCAGTTTGAACCCAGCAAGCAACTGCTCTGCATGAGAAAAGACCTGGCGATCTGTTCCAGTAAAGATTACAGTCTAGGAAATCCTATGGGGCCATTCTACTCTGTCCTATAGCGTTGCCCTTAAGTAAGAATCACCTGAATACACACAACTGTCATTCAGGAATTCTAAAGTTCAAGCAAATTACAATGCTTTTATTCTTCGTAAACAGCCACACATGGTTGAACCTCCATGATCTTTGTTCCCCTTCTTTCCACTGCTCCAGAGTAATCTCTCCATATTCCATTGATCTCAATCTAATCATCCTTCCAAAAGCTCACTCAAGAACATTCAGCAAAGATTTATGAAGGGATTAATATGTGCCAGGCACAACTTCTGTGTTTAGATCTCCTCTAGTTCCCTTGGAACCCTGCTGGGGCAGTGGTTAAGAGCTCAGGGTGCTAAGGAAAACACTGACAGTTCGAATGCACCAGAGGCATCTTGGACACCCTATGGGGCAGTTCTGCTGTCTCGCATAGGGTTGCTATGGGTGGGAATTGACTTGATAACAATGGGTTTGGTCGTGGTTTTTTTTTTTTTTTTTTTTTTGGTTGTTGTTTGTTTTTAAATCTCCCTTATTTAGTCACTCAACAAAGGAGTTGAAAATCATTTCACTTCTCTGTGAATGTTAATAGAGTCTTATCTTTTGATGCATTTATTTTTTGCTTTACATGTATTTATTTGTTAAAATGTTTTATCTCTTAAAAGAAGTGCTGTGAAGCATGGATGTGATTTTTTTGTTTTGTTGTTGTTCTCCCTTTTCAGCTTTTGTATTGCATCATGAAACAGAATGTATTGCTCAATAAATTTTGTGCTACTGGACACATAAAAATACTTTTATCTCTGCACGTGTGTTCTTTTCCTAAGTGGGTAGCTTTCTTAAAGACCACTTTTAGAGAGAGTTACTAGAAGACTAGTTTTCAACTTGAATCTCAGGCAGACTCTGTCCAAATTCTACTGGTCACTTTCAAGTTGGCACATTACCCTTCCTCTGCTATGTCTTACATTTCTTTTATTGCCATCGCTAACAGAAGACAGGCCTTTTAACATACACTTGGGAATCAGGAGAAAAGGCAAATTACACATCCACTAGGTTCCTTAGCAAGTACACTGGTGACAGAGCCGTCAATCTAGTTGAATTGGATGACTGTCGAGTTTTAATTGAGGAACTTAAAACTGTATAGAAAGCTTTGTTGTTGCTGTTGTCATTGTTAGTGAAGGAACTTGCCAAATAGATATAAACAACGTATCAAACTCAGCATTCAAAAAATTGTTAAAATGAATTTCCACAAATTAACAAAATCCATTTAATCATATTCTGTTGATAAACGTATTCAATGAGGCATCCTAAATCTCATTGCTGGTACAAATGGTTAACAAGTTCAGCTGCTAACCAAAAGGCTGGCAGACTGAGTCGACCCAGAGGCACCTCAGAAGAAAGTCCTGGTGATCTACCTCAAAAAAATCAGCCATTGAAAACCCTATGAAGCATAGTTCTACTCTGACACACTTGGGGTCACCGTGAGTCGGCATTGACAACACGGCAACTGGTTTTTCTGGTTTGAATCTCATTGGAGTTTCCATTTACAGAACATGGAAATATTAGCATTGAATTTTAAAAGAAAATGGCAGACATTTAAAAAAATCATGATAAAGAATTCATAAAGATTGTAAAGAAGGAGTAAAACATAAGGTTGTAAGTAAAAATTCTTAAAGGCCTACCAAATAAAAATGTCTTAGAAAAAAATTTAGAATTAATGAACAAAAATATTTTTTATTTAAATATTCTATCAATTATATTTCTAATGTTTAAAGATATTCTTTAATGAGAAGGAATTGTTTACAAATATAGAATATTGTTGTTGTTTTGTGCCATTGAGTCTATTCTGACATAGAGCAGACCTATAAGACAGTATAGAACAGCCCCACAGTGTTTTCTAGGCTGTAATCTTCATGGGAAAAGATCGTCAGGTCTTTTCTCCCACGGAGTGGATCGTCAGTTTGAATGGATGACCTGTTGATTAGCAGCAGAGCACTTAACCATTGTGTAACCAGAGATCCATCATAATTAATATAGAAAATATTAAGGACTATATTAGGATAATGATGGAGGAAAATCAGTTACTAAAGTCAAAGAGTTAATGGTTTCAAATTATTTATTTGTTTACATATGCAAAATTTGCCAGTGAACTCAGAAAAGTAAATTAAAATGTATTGACATTACACTAGAAATTAAGAATATATTTTAATTTTTGCTAAAAGATAATTTTACATGCCACTAATTTTGTTGAACTATTAAATTGATGATAGTGTTAATGGCTTCTAACAGCTTTATTAATGTATAATTGCTATGAAATACACTGTACATATTTAAAATGCACATTTTGAGAGGTTTTGACATATGAATCTGGGAAACCATCATCACAATGAAGACTATGAAAATATTTACCACTCTCCAAAATTCCCTTGTATTACAAATAAAAAAGCCCTCAAATATTTCCAGGTCAGAGTCTGGCTTTTCTTGTGACATGTTTTCTAGTTACAGCCTTATGAGCATAGTCACATGTCTCGATAATCAGTATTAAATGGCTTTTCAGGAAACAGAGAAAACGTGACTTATTTTATTTTCCTTTTAGGTTATTATAATTTCCCCCAAACATACACTACTTCGTTATATTCCCACAATACAGAATATTCCTACCAGTCGATTCATTCAAAACTACTGATACATGAACGCAGATATAACATAAGCTCCATTTAAGACGGAAGGTGAATATTCATATATGTTTTTAACTTACCTTGTCCCTCAGCACAGGACACCCACAAGATGAGAAGGACGTTGATTAGAAGTAGCATGTTAGATGTTCCCAATAATACATGAATAAACATATTCCAGTTGTGCTGTTTTGGGTTTGAAAATCAGCTTCATTAGCAACTAGCAACTGTGACTCTAAGTACACTACAATATAGTTAGGTAAATTGATGTCACTAAGTAAATACCAAAGTTCAATGAGTTTTGCAAACTCTCTAGGTAATTCTCATCAGTGGTTTCATAATCACTTCTTTAAGTCATCACCTGTTAGGTATACATACAATTTTCTGTGGGAACAGGATGAATTGTCTCCAAAGGTAATATAAAATTCTAACTTACTTAAATAAAACGTTTCTTGAAAATAGGTCAACTTATTCCTCAGCAAGTTGAATAATATGTGAATAGCTCTCACAATCCAAGCCATGTCACTACAACTTTCTTCAGTACTGCCTTTCACCCAACTTCATTACTTAGGGGTCTCTGAAAATCAAGTAGGGTGTTTGGACCATTGTCAACCATCTGTATTTTTACGGGGTTTGGAAAGAAAACTGCTTTTTCTTTTTTAACTCACACTTGATCACACTAGCTAGTGCAAGGGTTTCAAAACATTCTTAAAATTAAAGTAGTCTTTAACTGAAGTGTTTTGAGTCACCGTTTTAAATATGGCACAATGTATTCTGACACATACAATGATTTCCCTTCTAGTGAAGAAATATCACTCAAGCCTCACATTCCTTTAACTGGACTGTCTTCTTATGGACTTATTAATTGCTCTTATTCTTTATTTTCATATATATATTAAAATATATATATAAAGAGGTAAATACATATTTTCATATATTTATATGAAAAATATATCTTTTGAATTATATTTTTCATGTTTTACTCTAAAGAACAGTTTTCAAACATAATTAATATTAAATATATGATATTAGTATGAAAGTGGAGAAAGCAAATGATTGACCACAGTCAGTGTTATGTTTTAAAAATTATTTATGTGTTTATCTAATTTAATTACAATAATTTCTAAGTATTGAAAAATATTTCAAATTATGTATAATAAAAACTTCCAGAATAGTTTATAATCTGACTAAATTTCTACTAACAACAATTACATACTCAACGTGGAACAAAATCTAACTACTTAAGTTACCAAAAGCAAGCAGAAATTGGAAAATGCCTAACCTTTGAAAGAATAAAATCAACCTGTGAGATCCATATTTTCCCATCTTTTCAATTGAGGGCACACCTCAGTCCTCATGGTGCGTGGATGATAGAGCTTAAGCAGAAATGAGTAGTCTTGTTTTTGTGTTAACTTAGAGGTCTGAGTCTGGCTGGAAACATGTCAACTGAGGAGAGAAATACAGGATAATAGAGAGCCCCATCAAGAAAATCCCCCCAAATGTGCACACAATCGCTCCTTAAATTATTTACTGACTGAACACTGAGCATTGTGTACAGAAGTCCAGTAAAAAGCAACTGTAGCAGAGCTGAAAACATTGACAAATTCAGCCATTCCCAATGTGAGGGAGAAAGAATTTGGATATCAAGGCTAGGGGAGCTTAGTTAATTTCTCATAATTCCTCTTGAAACTCAGAGCAAGATATGTCTTAGAAGGACCATGGTGCAGGAATTAACTAAAGAATATGTATTGGATTCAGCCAAAGATGAAATACACCACTCCTAGCAAAACCTAAAACCAGGTCTTCACAGGATAATCGTGTGCCAGCAGGAATAAAGCTATTAGAAGAAAGTCAATATTTTGCAGAGGAAGATGCAAGAATATATAATTTCTACAATGTATTATTCACAATATCTGGTATAGAATTAAAAACTTGTTTAACTTGTTTAATACTGTGTAGTAGCGACAAAATGATAAATAAATTGATCAGTGGAACAGAAGAGTCCAGAAATACACCCCCACATGTAATTCACTAGTTTTATGAATCAATGTAATGTAAAGTGAAAAAAAAAAAAAAGAAAGTTTTTCCCAGAAATGTTGGAGCAACAGCTGGGATGTGGGATGGTAAACAAAACTGGACCTTGGCCTTTCTCACACCAGATAAATCAGTTTAAGTTGGATCATAGTTCTAAATGTGAAGTTAAAAAGATAGAAGATAAAACCTGAGAAGAAAACATAGTGCAATATATTCAGTCATTGGTGGGAGGCTAATAATTCTTTAAAATAAATAAATAAATAATAAACTACTAATTTAAAAAAAATGATGATTTGGACATCAGTAATAATTTTAAATTCAAGTCCACCAAAAAGATTTATCATAAAACTAAAAACAAAATAAGCCTTATATTGGCAGAAGGTATTTGAAATATATCAGACAAAAGATCTATATGTATCATACATAAATAAACACTTCAATTAAAATACTGAAGTGATCAGCAATCACTTTATAAACCTAGATACGCAAACGTGTTCAACATTCAGCAGTGAAACACAACATAAACGTTCAACCAAATATACTACACACTCATAAAATGTCTAATATATAAATGTCTGATGTTTCTAATTTATGGTTAGAATGAAGTTTTGTGAGGGAATTTTCAAAATTGAGGTACCTGAGACAAATCTGAAATAGCCAGCTCGAGGTTTGGGTACGACTTCTTGGTTGCTGTCTCCATTTTCACCCTATCAACAGCCATCTCCCATGCAGACCTAATCATGAAACTAAGGAATGTCCAGTAATGACGACATAACTACACTGAGACACCCACTCCCATCACATACCTTGCAATTACCACACTGTAACCAATCTAAGAAAGATACATATATCCTTTAAGCCAATCTCCTTATGAACTTCGATTACAGGAAGTCCTGCCTTACAAGTTCCTGCCACAGGATGTCCTGTGTTCTGAAAAATCTACTACCTATCAAGTAGTGTCTTTCGGGGATCTAAGTTTGTAAATACCAAACATATATTTCAAGTTCTTTGTTCCTGTCTTATAAAAACTCATTGCAGTGTAGCCGTTTGGAAGTACTGGATTTCACTGCATGGAATTCAGTCTCTTCCCAGATCGAGCTGTCTCTTTGCTTTCAGCAAATCTCTCAACTTAAATCAGAGTATGGGTGGTTACTCTTAGACATTCATTGGTGTAGATGGCAGGATTCTGAAGGATATTATCTTCTGCATTCCTGAGAAGTTGTGGAACCAGCTCACGCTGGTACCAGCAAGGGTCCCTTGTGCCCAGAAGCATCTCCTCCAATTCTCTGGGTTCATTGGAAGTAAGCCTCTCAGATAAAAGCCTCTGCTTATTGCAAAGATGGCTCTTTGAGAGATCTATTGTCTATTTACCTTCATTTTCTGCTTATCTCCTGAGCTTCTTTCTGGGTTCATTACCAGAATAAGTTTGGTGGGACTGCCACCTCACGACCAGTCTGTATTATTGAACTCTCTTTTCTTTCTGCTGCACCGTAGAATTTTCCCAGGCATTTAGATCTTTATTACTTGCAAGTTTCCCTGTAACATGGGAAATGTGACTTCCAAGATTGAAGCAGAAGCCCCTAAGCGAACTCCTGCAGCTTATATGACTAAGCATCACCTCTGCGTTTCAGTCTTGTATTTACGCTGCTGGCATGCACTTACAGAGGGAAATTTAAAAGACCAAAAGCTATTGTGGGAATCATTTGAATTAAGTAAATTAAACTTTCTGCACAGTAACTTAGAGGGTAAAAGGCTTACAAATAAAACTAAAGCAGTGGGTGGCATTTCTTGATTGCTACTCAGAACCTTCCAAAAGAAATCAAAATGATAATTTTGCCTCCTTACAGGAGACTTTCAAAACCAGCTAAACAAATTAAAGAATTACACTGTCAGAGCTCTGTAACCTTGTTGAACACCTGCCAGGCAGCAGCCCCTACACCCTCCGTTTCCCAAAATTACTCTCTTTCTCAAAATAGCTCCTTTTCCCAAAATGCTTCTGTCATGGATTGAATTCTGTTCCCCCCAAAATATGTCAACTTAGCTAGGACATGATTCCCAGTATTGTATGGTTATCCTCCTTTTTGTGATCTGATGCGCTTATCATTTGTGTTGTCAATCCTTACCTCTATGTTTATGAGGCAGGATTAGAGGCAGTTATGTGAATGAAGCAGAACTCAGTCTATAGGATTTGGTTGTATCTTGAGTCAGTCCTTTGAGATATAGACTAGAGAAGTGAGCAGAGAAGAGAGGGATCTCTGCCACCAAGAAAGAAGCTCCAGGAGCAGAATGCATCGTTGGACCTGGGGTTCCTGTGCTGAGAAGCTCCTAGACCAGGGGAAGATTGATAAAAAGACCTTCTCCCAGAGCCAAAAGAATGAGAAAGCCTTCCCTTGGAGCTGGAATCCTGAATTCAGACTTAAAGCCTCCTAAACCATTAGAGAATAAACTGCTGTTTATTAAAGTCATCTACTTGTAGTATTTCTGTTATAAGGGCACTAGATATCTAAGACAGCCTCTCTTCCCCAAAATGGCTCACTTTCACCAGGTGGTGAAGTCCCTGGTATCTGTAGTCCACCCCTAGCCTCCAACATCCAGCTCCCTTCCCCTACCTCTGCCCCTCCAGCAGTTACTGTCCTGTACCCCTCTTTACCCACATACTCCACTGAAAACCCCCATACTGAGCCTCCCTATTATCTCAATGAACCTCTAGAAGAAGTAAAACCATTTGGGAAACGCTTTTTAAAAATAAACGTCCTGAAGAGGGTCATAAGCTATGACAAGTTACTTTTGACCCTGGTCAAAAGTGGAACTTCAGGCTATTGAAGAATTTCCTAATCCTCACAAAGATCCTCAAAAATTCACTCAAGAATTTAGAATCTTGGCTGGCATCTACAAGTCTGGTCTTGCAGAATTATATAATTTAATGAATTCACTGATAAGGCCAGGTGATTCTCAAACTCATTGCCATCAAGTCAATTCAAACTCAAAGGTGGATGGAAAAGGCCTGATGGAAAAATTCTATAGAATCCCTAAACATTCAGCCTAACATTCCTGGTGTGGAACTCATAGGATATCCAAGAACTATTGTCACAAAGCTTATTGAAACTATCCCAAAGGTTTTCCCCTGAAAAATAGAATGGAACAAGGTTCAGAGTTGCAAACAAAATAAAGATGATAATGTTTATGACTACAGGGAGCGTTTGGCCAAACTTTTTTTGATAAAGAGTCTGAATCCTGTATTGCCTTCAAGTCCCTTTTTGTTAATGGCCTCCATCTGGAGCTAGCTGTGTTAGTCAAATGCCCCAAATTAGATTCAGAAAATGAAAGCACGCCACAGTTAGCCACTCTAGCATATAAGTTGTCCCAATTTATTGAACACAAGACTGAGGAAGCTGAACAGAGAGCTAATGTTAAAGAAAATAAACTTATGGCCCTGTAATTACAGCAGTTACAGTCCCAGCCTCAAAATTTCTCCACAGAAAACAGGTCCACCTGACATACGGCTAAGACTGAGCCCAGTAACTTGCCCTTTTTTGGTTACTACAGTAAAAAGCCCAGACATTGCAAAAGGGAATTTTTAAAACTAAAAAATAAAGTAGGCAACCTAACACTAGATGTAGCCCAGAAGCACATAGAATGAAGGGGCTCCAGGGACAAATCAGAGGGTTTTCCTATGGTAGCACTAAACTCTCAGGAAGAAACTACTATTCAAATAAATGGAGAAACATGTAAAATTTTAAGACACAGGTTTAACCGTACCTGCAATAAACTCCACAAATTTATGAAAGCCCTTGCCCTAGAGTAATAAAACCTCACGAGCCGTGGATGTTACTAATCAAGAACAGATTTTAACCTATTCCCATCCTTTGTCTGTCCCTTTGGGACCTATAAAGGATGTATACTCTTTTTCCTCAGCTTAGATACTCCAGTGAATTTACTAGGAAGAGATCTGTTATCCAAGTGGAATTGTCAAAAATTCTTGGGAACAGGAGAAATGTTATTAGATTTACCTGAAGTAAATCAACAGAAAGGCTCTATGCTAAAAAATAGTTTAAGTGAAGAAAGCTATTGCTATTTACAAGCACTCAGGCTACCGGTGCAAGAAGTCCATTCTCCTACTTTATCCAATTCTATAGAATGTCTTCTGTACCCAAAGGTTTATGAGCTAATACTTCTACCAGTTTTGGTCAGGTCTTGTTAGCTGAACTGATTAAAATTAAAATACATACCACTAAAATTTCACCTAAAATTTCTCAATATCCTTTAAGAAGAGAAACTAAGGAATGAATTGTTCTTGTAATTCAAGACTTTTTGGTGAAAGGCTTAATAATCCCTTGCAGCAGTCCTTGTAAAAGTTTTCCCTGTTAAGAAATCCAGCAATCGCTGCTGGGGATTTGTGCAAGACTTAAGTGCTATTAATGGTATAGTAACTCCAAGATCCCCCTAGATCTTAACCCTCACCTATTCCTTTCTAGTGTTCCCCTGAAGCCTTTCATTTCAAAGTAGTTTTTTTTTTTTGCATGACACTCCATCTGGCCAGTCACTATTTGCTTCCTTTCATTTTAGAGGAACCAACAATTTACCTGGACTGTCATGCCCGAAGATTTTACTTAGTCCCCCATCTATTTTTCTCAGATTTTACATGTTGATTGAAAGCCTTTACAGTTCACAGAGTTCTACCTTATTGCAATATGTGGATGATTTATGGGTCTGTTCTAACTCGCAGCAGGAATGTCTTGTGGATAGTATTCTCTTGTTACAAGATTTGGCCAAAGGAGGTCATGAAGCCTCCAGAGAAAAATTACAGGTAACTCAATCTTTTGTTAAAAACTTAAGACATATTATTTCAGCAAAAAGGGTCACTATAGACCAAGAAAGAAAAGACATCATCTTAGATTATCCTGTCCCTACTACCAAGAAAAAGCTAAGAGGATTTCTAGGACTCTGCAGCTACTGCAGAACATGGATACCTAATTAGTCTTTGCTGGCTCAACCACTTTACCATTGTCTAAAGAGTTCAGAGACTGATCCCTTCCAGCTATTTGAGGATATAATAAAGGTTATTACTCAACTAAAAGAATCTCTAAACCACTGCATGTTGAAAGTTCCACATCAGCTCTAGAGTTTCCTAGCTATAATTTAGAGTTTTCATTTTTTGTTCATGAGATTCTGGGAATGTTCTAGATGGTCTCACTCAAAAACACAGAGGACAACAAAGATCCATTGGTTATTACACCATCCAGCTGGACCCCATTGCAATAGGCTACCCCTAATACCTTTTAGCAGTCACTGTAACTGCTAGATTGGTATAGTCCACAGCAGATTTAGTTTGGGGAGAATTTCTTGTTCTTTATACCCCTCATGTGGTGTCAGCCATTTTAAATTCAACACTTATGCAACACCTGTCAACCAGCAAGCCGACTTCTTATGAAGTTCTCCTTTGGACACTTCCAACATTCAGTTACATTCTGTAACCTCTCTGCATCCACCTACATTGTTACCTTTACCTAATAATGGTGACCATCCAACCTACGATTGCTTAAATCTTACTGAATAGCTTTTGTCTCCAAGACAAGTGTTATGGACTGAATTGTGTTCCCCCAAAAAATGTGTGTCAAATTGACTACTCCATCATTCCCAGTATTGTGTGATTATCCACCATTTTGTCATCTGATGTGATTTTTCCTACAGCGTTGTAAATCTTACCTCTACAATGTTAACGAGGTGGGATTAGCAGCAGCTATGTTCATGAGGCAGTACTCAGTCTACAAGTTTAGGTTGTGTCTTAAGTCAATCTCTTTTGAGATATAAAATAGAGAAGTGAGTAGAGAGAGAGGGGGGGACCTCATACCACGAAGAAAGCATTGCCAGGAGCAGAATACATCTTTTGGACCCAGGGTTCCTGCGCTGAGAATTTCCTCAACCAGGGGAAGACTGATGACTAGGACCTTCCTCCAGAAATGACAGAAAGCCTTCCACTAGAGATGGCACTCAGAATTCAGACTAGTAGCCTACTAGAGTGTGAGAGAATAAATTTCTGTTTCTAAAAACCATTCATTTGTGGTATTCCTGTTAACACAACACTACATAACTAATACAACAAGGTTTACAAGAAACACTGTTATCGAATTCTGATTTAGTTTTATTTATAGATGGGTCATCTTTAATGGTGAACCTACCAGCTCTCATAACCAGGGAGGATATGCTATTATTACTTCAGTTGAAGTCCTTGAATGTGGCACAATTCCTGAAGTCAGTTCAGCGGAGCAAGCTGAAATAATCACACTTGCAAAAGCTTGCAAACTGGCTTCTGGACTGTCAGTAGATTTTTTTTTTGGACTCCAGGTATGCTATTGGCATTATTCAATATATAGGCATGTTATGGAAACAAAGGGCGTTGCTAACTTCCTTTGGGACCCAAATGAAAAATGGTCTTTTAGTAGCAGACCTGTTAGAAGCCATTCTGCCTCCTACTGAGATTGTTGTATTTAAAATGATGGAGGATGAATCTGAAGAATTTCCACAAAGAGAGGAAATTTAAGGAAAGAACATAGCTTATAGAGCAGCTAAACAAGCCACTTCCCAATCACCTTTCAAAGCCACCACCCTCACTTATAACCATGATAATTCCACTCATGATCATGTGGAAAAGGAAGGAACAAGTAATATCAATAGAACAGTTAAGATGCCTGTAAATATGGCACCGGTGATATGCTGCCTACCAAAATTTAACTGGAAAGAAATTTCAGAAGCACTTTTTAACCAGCAACAATTAACACCCACAGAAGAAATTAGAGAATGAAAGCTGTCCAGCTGTCATCAGGATCCAACCGCTGGATTGTTGATTGAGCCTAATAAAAACCTTTTTTGCCAGAATGCTTACATGTTTTAGTGGTTCAAACTTTATGGCAAGATAATATGGAAATAACAGCAGATGAACTAACCAAGCCTTTAGAATCTATTTGGGAAGATTTTTCTGCAGCTGTAGACCATGCTTTTTTCTCATAGCTTTTACAATCACATTCTCAACAGGAGACAGAGTACCTAGTAACCAGGGATACTTGGTTTCTTACCACCCACCCTTCTTCCCTGTAGGTGGCTTCTGCCAATTTCCAACGGGCCACAGTTGCTTGGCCAGAGAGACATCAGCTCACTGTTACCCAGATTTACCATTTTGGACCTCAGCCACCAAAGACAGCAGACAGGGATTATGGGAAGGCAACTTCCTGGATTTCCCAACAGGAGACAAAGCACCCTATTACCAGGGATACATGCTCTCCCACTCCCCATGCTTTTTCCCTCTATGTGGCCTCTGTTGCTTTGCAACAGGCAACAGTCACTCAGCCAGAGAGTTACCAGCTCACTGTGGCCCAGGTCCACCCTCCCGCCACATCTTGGCTCCTTCAGCACCATTTTTGTTTGTTTTTGCTAATTTATTTTTGGCTTTTTTGTTGCTTCACTCTCTCTCCCTCCCTTACTTTCCTTTCTCCTCCCACGTTAGTCCTGTGTGCCATCCCCTCCCCTCCTTGACAAGCTGTGTCACACTGCAGGGCCAACCCATGTTTATACCACTCTTGCTGGTTTTTTCTAGTTTCTTCTCTCTCTCTCTCCTTTCTTTCCTTTTCTTTCTCCTCTCAAGCTAGCCCCATCTGACATTCCCACCCCTTCTTGGCACACTGTGCTACACCACTCTGCTAGAGAGCCACTGGCACCTGGCCACCCGGATCTGCATCACCCCCACTTGCAGGCTCTCTCAGTGCCTTCTTTTTTTTTTTTTTCTTTTCTGATTAATTCTGTCTGTCTCACTCCTTTCTTCTTTTCCTTTCTCCAGCCCACCTAGCCCCATGAACTGCCCCTACCTCTTCTTAATGAGCATTGTTGTACTGCTTGGCTAAAGAGCCACTATCACACAGCCTCCCCAGGTCTGCGCTGCCCCCTGGGGCAGCTCCTTCAGTGTAATATTTTTCCTGATTGTTTCTTCTCTCTCTATTCCTTCCTTCATTTCCTTTCTGTTGTCTCCTCCTTGACAGGCTTAGCCACACGACTCGGCTACAGAGCTATCAGCACACAAACTCATAAGGTCTGCCCAGACCCGGCCTGACAAATCCTAGTATGCCTTCTTTTTATTTCCTTTTTTTTCTTTCTTTTTTGTGTTTTTCCTTTTTTGGTTTCTTGATCTTCTTTACCGCTTCATTCACTCATCTTTGCAATTCACATCTCTCCCTTCTCTCCTGCCTATCTGCACCTCATGCAGAATTTCATGCCCCTGAGCAGCAGGGTATGGTCTAACTGACCCTGACTCACCTTGGCCCCCGAATTCACCCCATCGGCCCCACATCATGCCACAAACTACCAATTCCCAAACTTTTACCACACTGAACCTGCTCTGCTGCACCATAGCTGAGTGACAAGCCCTGCCCACTTAGACAAGGTGTTTGGAAGTATTGTGCCCACAGACAACCAAGCAGTAAAACACACTCAGATCACCTGCCCAGACCTAACCAAATAAAACAAAAAGGCAGAACAAAATAAACAAATCTACAATCAATAAACAAAGAAAATAATTCCGGAATGTCCCGGAGACAGCAGACCATAACAAATCATAAAAAAACTAAAAACAGGAGATGATCTCTCCAGAAAGTGACCAAAATAAAACACCAGATGACATTCTGGTAGAATAATAGGCACTGGAATTAGCTGATAAGGAATTCAAAATCCTAACATTAAGGGCTCTCCAAGAGATGAAGAAGAATGTAAACAAAACTAAGCAAAGCATAGACAAAATCATGGAAAATATAGACAAAATCAGGGAAAACAGAAAGCAATGGAAGAAATTCCAGAAAATAATACAGAAACAAAATGTCAAAATAAGAAAACTTCTAGAAATCATACAAAAACAGCAATTAGAAATCCAAAAGATAAGCTACAAGATTTCAGAAATGGACAGAGCAATAGAAGGTTTTAGGAGAAAATTTGCAACAATGGAAGACAGGGTCAGCAAAAATGAAGACAAATCCTTGGATACAATTTGGAGTTAAAACCTGAAGAAAGAATGAAGAAACCCTGAGAACGATGTGGGATGCAATCCTTACCAACCTAGGTAATGAACACTCAAGGAGGAAACAAACAAAAAAAAATTTACAACAGGGAGCCAGTGACATCAATCTGTAAACTACAACATCAAAACAACAAAAGAGGGAATTAACAGTATCAGATTATAACTTTTAAATGCAGAGGAAGTCAAGGAAACATCAAGTAATAAAAGACTGGCTTAAACTTAGGAAGATAGGAGTAAATTTCAAGTTAACTACAAAGAAAGTTAACAAATCTACTCACCAAAATAAAGAATAAAAACATAAAGTCTCAGTAAACACAAAATCCACAAAAACGAAAGAAACAAAAAATTCACAAAGAAAAGTTATTCAGCACAAGAGAATAAAAGGAACAAAGAAAACATCAGCACCCAAAAAAAAGCATTACCAAATGACACCAATAAACTCACAACTATCAATGATCACACTGAATGTAAAAGACTCATGAAGAGATGGAGAGCAACCAAATGGTTAAAAAAAAAAAAAAAGTACCCATCAATATGCTGTCTATAAGAGACACAACTTAGAAACAAAGACATAAATATATTAAAAATCAAAGGATGGAAAAAAATATACCAACAAAACAGAAGCCAAAATCAAGGAGAAGTGGCAACACTAATCTCAGATAAAATAGACTTTTAAAATAAAATCCACCATAAAAGACAAGAAAGGACATTATATAATGATTAAAGGGACAATCCACCAGAAGGACATATCATAATAAATATCTACCCTCCCAATAACATGGCTCCAAAATCCATAAAACTAACTCTAAGAGCACTGAAAACAAAAACTCACAGTTCCATGATAATAATAGTAGGAGACTTCAATACACCACTCTCAGTAAAGGATAGAACGTCTAGAAAGAAACTCAACAAAGATACAGAAGACCTAAAGGCCACAATCAAACAACTGGACCTCATAGACATATAAAAAACACTCCACCCAACAGCAACACTGTACACAATCTTTTCCAATGCACATGGAACATTCTCTAGAATAGACCACATCTTAAGCCTCAACAAAGTCCAAAACTTTGAGAAAATACTAACCATCTCCTCCGAATGCAACTTCATTAAAGTAGAAACCGATAATCAGAAGAGCAAGGGAAAAATATCAAATACATGAAAAATTAACAACACCTTGCTTAAAAAACATTGGGTGAAAGAAAAAATCAAAGATGGAATCAAAAAAAAATTGAGAATTAAATGAGAATGTAAACACATCACACCAAAATCTTTCTGACACAGTAAAGGCAGTGCTAAGAGGTCAATTTATACCACTACACGTACACATCAAAAAAGAAGAAACAGACAAAATGAAAACATTAGCTATACAAATAGAACAAATAGAAAGAGTACAGCAAAAGAAACCCACAGCCACCAGAAGAAAGGAAATAAAAAATATCAGAGCAGAAATAAATAACATAGAGAATAGAAAAACAATAGAAAGAATCAACAAAACCAAAAATTGATTCTTTGAAATGATCAACAAAATCGACAAACCATTGGCCAAACTGAGGAAAGAAAAACAGGATCGGACACAAATAACCCAAATAAGAAATGAAATGGGGGCACTACAACAGACCCAACTGAAATAAAAAGATCATAACAGAGTGCTATGAAAAACTATACTCCAATATATTTGAAAACCTAGAAGAAATGGATAAATTTCTAGAAACACATTACCTACCTAAACTAACACAAACTGAAGTTGAAACTCTGAACAGACCCATGATAAGAAGAGTTTGAAAAGGTAATAAAAAAATTCACAACCGAAAAAAATGCTCTGGCCCAAAGGGCTTCTATCTTAGTTACCTAGTGCTGCTATATCATTTTATACCACAAGTGGATGGTTTTTAACAAAGAGAAATTTATTCCCTCACAGTCAAGTAGGCCACAAGTCCAAATTCAAGACATCAGCTCCAGGGGAAGGCTTTCTCTGTCAGCTCTGGGGGAAGGTCCTTGTGGTGCATCAGTCTTCTCTTGGTCTGGGATCATCTCAGTGCAGGAACCGAAGGTCCAAAGGACACATTCTGCTCCTGGCACTGCTATCTTGGTGGTATGAGGTTCCCAACTCTCTGATTGCTTCCCTTTCCTTTTATCTCTTGAAGGAATAAAAGATGGTGCAGGCCACTTCCTAGTGAAACTCCCTTTACATTGGATCAGGATGTGACCTTAGGAAGGGTGTTACAATCCCACACTAATCCTCTTTAACATGAAATTACAATCACAAAATGAAGGACAACCACAGAATACTAGGAACCATGGCCAAGCAAAACTGATACACACATATTTGGGGAGACATAATTCAATCCATGACAGTTTCACTGGAGAATTCTATCAAACATTCTGAGAATAGCTTGCACCAGTACTACTCAAACTATTTCTGAATAACTAAAAGGAAGGAATACTTCCAAATTCATTTTATGAAGCCAGCATAACCCTGATACCAAAGCCAAGCAAACACACCACAAAAAAAAAATTACAGTATCTCTCATAAATAAAGATGCAAATATTTTCAACAAAATTCTAGCTAATAGAATTCAGCATCATATAAAAATTAATACACCCCATCCAAGTGGGATTCATGGCAGGTATGCAAGGATAGTTCAGCATTGGGAAATCAATCAATGTAATCCACCATATAAATAAAAGGAAAGAAAAGAATCACATGATCATCTCAATTGAAGCAGAAAACGCATCTGATAAAGTCTAACACCTATTCCTGATAAAATAGTCTCAGTGACATGGGTATAGAAGGGAAACTCTTCAACATAATAAAGGGCTTCTGTACAAACAAATAGCCAATATCATTCTTAATGGAGAGAAACTGAAAACACTTCACCTAAGAACTAGAACAAGACAAGGATGTACCTAATCACACTCCTTTTTGACACTGTGCTGGAAGTCCTAGCTAGAGTAATACAGCAAAAAAAGAAATAAAGGGCATTCGAATTGGTAATGAAGAAGTAAAGCTGTCCCTATTATCGGATGATATGATTTTATACAAAGAAAACCCAAAGGATTCCACAAGAAAACTACTGGAACTAATAGAAAGATTCAGCAGAGTAGCAGAATATAACATAAACATACAAAAATCAGTTGGATCTCTATACACCAATAAAAAGTGACGAAAAGGAAATCAGGAAAACAATACCAATTATAAAAACCACTAAAAAAATAAAATACTTAGCAATAAATCTAACCAGGGATGTAAAAGACTCATACGAAGACAACTTCAAAACACTACTGCAAGAAACCAAAAGACATTTACGTAAATGGAAAAACATACCATACTCAGGGATAGGTAGACTCAGCATTGTGAAAATGACTCGCACTACCTGACCTCAGAAACCACCTCACAGCTACGGTTGTCAAAATAGGCTGGCAGTAGTACAATGACAGACGCATTGGCCAATGGAACAGAATCAAGAACGCAGATGTAAATCCATCCACTTACAGACACCTGATCTTTGACAAAAGCCTGAAGTCCATTAAATAGGGAAAAGACAGTCTTTTTAACAAATGGTGCTGGCAAAAACGGATAATCATATATAAAAAATTGAAACAGGACCATACCTCACACCATACTCAAAAACTAATCCAAAATGGATCAAAGACCTAAATACAAAATGAAAAACTACAAAGATCATAGAAAAAAAATAGTCAACGCTAGAGCCCCTAATATACGGCATAAATAGGATACAAACCATAACTATCAACACACAAACTCCAGAAGATAAGCTAGATAACCAGAATCTTCTAAAAATTAAACACTTAAGCTCATCAAAAGACTTCACCTAAAGAGTAAAAAGAGAACCTACAAACTTGGAAAAATTTTTGACTATGACAAATCCGACAGAGATCTAATCTTGAAAATCTATACGACAATACAACACCTCTAAAACAAAAGGTCAAATAATCCAGTTAAAAAAGGGACAAAGGATATGAATAGGCACTTCACCAAAGAAGACATTCAGGAGGCTAACAGACACATGAGGAAATGATCATGATCACTGACCATTAGAGAAATGCAAATCAAAACTACAGTGAAACACCATCTCACCCCAACGTTACTGGCACACATCAAAAACTGAAAATAACAAAAGTTGGAGAGGCTGTGGGAAGACTGGAACTCTTATGCACTACTGATGGGAATGCAAACTGGTACAACCATTTTGGAAAACGATATGGTGCTTCCTTTAAAAGCTAGACAGAGAAATACCATACAATCCAGCTATCCCACTCCTAGGAATATACCCTAGAGAAATAAGAGTCATCACATGAATAGACATATGCACACCAATGTTCATTGCAGTATTATTCACAACTTCGAAAAGATGGAAACATCCTAAGTGACCATCAACAGATGAATTGGTAAACAAACTAAGGTATATACACATAATGAAATACTTCCCAACGATAAAGAACAGTGATGAATCTCTGAATCATCTCACAACATGAATGAATCTGGAGGGCATTATGCTGAGTGAAATAAGTCCATCACAAAAGGACAAATACTGTATGAGGCCACTAGTATAAAAACTCTTGAAAAGGTTTACACAGAGAAAGAAACAATCTTTCATGGTTACTAGGGAGGAAGGGTAGGAAGGGAAAAACACTAACTAGAGAATAAATAAATGGTAACCTTGGTGAAGGGTAAGACAGTACACAATACTGGGGAAGTCAGCAGAACTTGACCAAGGCAAGGTCATGGAAGCTTCATAGACACATCCAAACTCCCTGAAGGACCAAATTACTGCACTGAGGGCTGGGGACCAAGGTCTCGGGGGACATCTAGCTCAATTGCCTTAACATAGTTTATAAGTAAAATATTCTACATTCTACTATGGTGAGTAGTGTCTGGGTTCTTAAAAGCTTCTGAGAGGCCATCTAAGATACTCCACTGGTCTCACCCTGTCTAGAGCAAAGGAGTATGAAGAAAATTAAAGACACAAGGGAAAGATTAGTCCAAAGGACTAATGGACCATATTTACCACAGCCTCCACCACTCTGAGTCCAGCCCAACTAGATGGTGTCCAGTTAACACTACCAAATGCTCTGACAGGGATCACATCAGAGGGTTCCAGACAGAGTGGGATAAAAATATAGAACAGAATTCTAACTCAAAAAGAAAAAAGACCACACTTACTGCTCTGACAGAGTAACTAATTTGCTCTGTAAAGCTTCTTTGAAAGTACAATTAAAACAAACAAACAAAAAAGATAAGGAAGGCTCTTCCACTTGAGATTGCAGAGAGTATAATACTGCTAAGGCCCTGAATCTGGACGTCTAGTTTCCAGAACTGTGAGACAGTAAGTTTCTATTCTCTAAAGCCATTCCCTTTGTGACATTTTGTTATGGCAGCCCTAGGAAACCTAGACACTCTTTCTATAGTTTTCACTGGACAATGACCTCGTGTTCATCTTCTTCTAACACTGTTTCCCTGGAGACCTGGTGAATAAAAAGTCATCTGCATTAGCTGGAAACACAGGCTTGGATTGATAAATATTTGCAGAAAGACACAGCTTTGAGATTCCTGAGAGTACTGTGATTTTTATGTCAGCGTTCCCCTTGGCAGATCCTGGAAGTTCTGCCAAAGTTCTCTTTAGGAGATACTGACCCCTATGGAGCCCTTAATCAGAAAATTAAGAAACAGAAAAACAAATGCAATTAGATATTTTTCAACCTTATTCATAATAAGCTAGATGCAAATTAAAACAGATGTGCTATATATATATCTAGCACATGGGAAACAACACACAAGTTTGACAACGTCCTGAGTTAGGAAGTACAAGGAAAAGTAGGCTCTTAGCACATGGTGGAAGGCTAAAATATCACACCCCTCTGGAGAAGAATTTGAAATATCTAATAAATTTAACAAAGCATTGACTTCTTGATCCATTAATATCACTTCTAGCTACATGTTCCGATGATATGCATACATAAATAAAAGTAACATATACCCAAGTACATTCACGATATCATTATCTGTTACAATAAAATATTGGAATAGTTGGGATATTTTCTAAAATGAAAACAGCAAGGTGCAGATAAGAATGTAACATAAGCTTCCTTGGCTATAAAACAAGAAGAAGAATGAACATTGAAGGGATTTATCAGAAACTAATGACATGATTATTAAATGTGGAAACAGGTAGAAGTAGGTGTAATAGAAATAAGACTACTCACCATAGACCCTTTCACATAATTTTTATTTTTTCATTGTTAAAAAATGAGGTTAGATAAAGAAGGGAAGAAGAAGCAAAATCCAAAATTTTAAATAAAATAGAGCAAATGAATGTAAAACTTCATTAATATGGTAACAGAGCCATGCAGAGATCAGAATTATTACAAGTTGTTTTGGAATAGAGTACTCACACATAACTTAGACGCAAACATCCTTGGACAAAAGAAACGCAAAGAAATTTTAACCTTCATTCAGTAGCTGGGTTGTTAATAGTAATGTTAGCATTGCTCTGTGGATGGTATCTTTATAAATGTCATAAAATGGAAAGAAAACAGTAAAGAGAAAATACATTAAAAAATTATTCAAAAATTGTATTATTAAACTTTGCTTGTAAAATCCAATAGAAACTACTGACTTTTAAATGTCATTTATATTTCAAAAAACCAAAAACAAAACCTATTGATGTTGAGTCAATTCTGATTCATAGAGACCCTATAGGACAGAGTAGAACTGCCCCATATGGTTTTCAAGGAGCACCTGTGGATTCAAACTGCCAACCTTTTGGTTAGCAGTTGCATTCTTAACCCCTATGCCACCAGAGTTTCTTATATTTCAAAGGCCTGACCAATAAAAGGCACTGAAAGTGATGAGATTTTAATAGAACTGAACATTCTCAACTAGCACAACAGCACACAATTCATGGAGTCTAAATTGTTGTGCGCCGTTTGTCCAATCCCGACTCATAGTGACTCTATTTGACAGAGTACAACTGCCCTACATGGTTTCCAAGGCTGTAAATCTTTATGGAAGCAAACTGCTACATCTTTCTCCCGCAGAGCAGCTAGTGGGTTCGAACCACCGACCTTTTGGTTAGCAGCCAAGGGCTTAAATTTTGCACTGCCAGGCTTCCAATAAAAGAATCGGAGGTAATGGAAAGATGCCTGATAACAGGTGATGGGCAGGAGAAGTACACAGCGAGCTGAGAACATTGTGCTGCGCTACAAGAAGAGAGATGTGCAAAGCCTAATGGGAATATGTCAGATGCAGTCAGGAGCCAGCTTCAGGCGGCATCCACTAGCCAAATTTGGAATAATTTGGGTACAAAAGAATAAATGACTATAATTGATTGTGACAAATTGAACAAATGAAATCTCTGAATCCTTCTTGATATACACAACAGAAATAGCAGGGAGAGTTTTTCATCCAGCTCTCTTAGTGCCGTAGTTCCTACAGATCCCTTTTCAATTATATCAGTAAGATTCAGTTTGATCTTCAAAGGTTTTGTTTTTTTCTAGAATTTAAAACTGTTTCTAGCCAAGAGTTTTTTTTAACTATTTAATGTTATCTGAAATGCATGATCATAAAAATTGTATTTTGGAATCTTATTGTTGCCTATTTACCAAAATTCTCCCCCCCACACAAAATCATGAAAGTATTATTAGACTTGAAGATAATTACAAAGTCTTTAGAGTCATCAGATGTATTGTCTTTTTAGTCATCTTTATTTCAAAATAAGGTTCTTGTAATTCCAATATGATACGTGATAAAAATTTTAAAAATTTAGAATACAGCCAAGTATAAAGGAGTGAAACACTAATACTCCTATTATCTCTAAACTCAAATAAGATATTGTCCATGAGTGCCATTATGTTGATTTCACCTCATAGTGACCTCATGTGACAAAGTAGAACCAAGTAGGGTTTTCTTGGTTGTAATCTTTATAGAAGCATATTGCCAGGCCTTTTTCCTATGGAGGTGCTGTCTGGGTTCAAACCACCAGTCTTTAGGTTAGTAGCCATTTGTGCCATCAGGACTCTTTAACCCAAATATGGTCACTGGAATATGTTATCGACTTTCCTACCTTTGTTCTATAGAAATTCAGAGCTTTCAGTATTGTGTACATTCATTTGCATGTGTGTTTATACATGATATTGGATTTTTGTCACTTTTTATGTCAGTGTTATGATTGCTATAAAACCTATTCAATTTTAATTTCTCCTTATAATTAATATGAATCATTAAGTGTGCTAGACATGTTGTAGAAGATCATACATTTGACTTTTTTTGGCATATTTATCCATAGGTAGACAAGTAGGCTAATATTAGGAATTTATAAATAATTGCTTATATTTTGGTACTAGCATAGGCTTCACTTAATTTGGTTTTTATATGTTTGTCATGCAATATTATTTTGAAGATGGAGCCCACCAGAACTTTTCCATTTCCTCTGAAATACAGCATCTCAGAAAGCCTCAGATGTTACGTTGAAAACTTTGAGAGAGGGCTTCTGGGCATCATGGTGCTACAGACAGAAGCACCTTGCCATCCCTCCACAGCAAAGACTCGAAAAACTAAGGCAAACAGAGACAAACGACAATCCTGAAACCCTAAGTAAGCATCAAATGAAGCAATAAAGATCTCAGCCAGCCAACCACCGAATAGAATAAGAAACTGACAGAGAACAGAGAGCAAGGACAGATACATGTAGAGGTCCCCTAACAGCTAACACAGCACAGATCCACCATCTTGGACTCCTATCAGAGATAGGTGAACAGGGAGTACAAGAAAGCAGCTTCACAGAGCTTCCAGCAGGAGACAGAAGAACCAGTAATCAGTGATATATGCTTTCCCACCCACCACCCTCCTTCACCGCCTCCCGGCCTCATCTGCTTCTTGCAGCTACAGCCTCTTGGTCGGGAAGCACTGGCTTCTCCCTAGTGCCACTTGGATGCCACCCACCCACACAGGCCGGCTCCCTTAGCGACATTTGTTGGCTGCTGGTGTTGCTTTTTTCCACTTCTTTTGGTTTACGCCATACCTCTCAAAACCTCTCCCTCCTTAATCTCAAATACCTGGCTCCTTGTGCCATATTTACTTCTTCCCAAAAGGCTATGAATTGCTACTCAACTGTGGAATTGCTTCCCGGCCCATGTTGCCACACTAGTGGGCTTCCCAGAGCTTTTTTGTTTGTTTGTCCTATTTTGGTTTGTTTGTTTGTTTTCTTTCTCTTTTCTCAGCTTGGGAGCCCCTTCTAGACAGGCAGTGCTGCAAGGCTTGCGAGCTATGCCCTCAGTCTGCACAGACATGCAGTAAGATCCCTGGGAGCATTTTTTTCTTGTTTTTTTTTTTTTTGTTTTTTGTTTTTCTCTTTTTCCTTTTTTGTCTTTCTTCATTTCTCAGTTTCTCATCTCTCTATACTTACCTTCTCTTCCTGTCTCTTGAATACCTGGCACTGTGTGACACCTCTAATCCTTCTAGCTGGTCTGTACTTCACTGCCTGGGAACAACTTCCTCTTTTCTCACAGCCGCACCAGTGGGATCTATACGGGCTTTGATTTTCTGTTTTTTTCCATAATCTTTATTTATTAATTTTTTCTTTTACCCTTGTTCTTATTTTTTCTTTTTGTTTTCCTCCAGTACTCAGTCTCTCATCACTCCACTCCAACAGTAACCTCTCTTAGCACTCTTTTTTGTTTGTTTGTATGTTTTTGGTTCCTGTTCCTCTCTCTCGTCTCTTTCCTCTTTTCCATACCCACCATAGCTCCACACATCACAGTCTCCCTCCTTCTTTCCTGCCTACCTGCACCATGAGCTGAACATCTCACCCCCAAGTAGCAAAGGCATGGCCTACTGGAATGTGACCTGCACAGATTCCTAGCTCGCCCTGTCAGCCCTAGCGCATGCCAGAAAAAACCCACTCAACTAGTCCTCTTCAGCTGGGCCTGCCCTTCTGTACCCTACCTGAGTGACTGACCCTGCCCATTGGAGAAGGAGGTGAAAAGTATCATGCCTACAGATGAGCAAACAACCAAGAATGCACAGCCTGCCTGCTCAGACATAACCAAATGAAACAAAAAAGCAGGATAAAACAAACAAATCTACAATCAATAAATGAGAAAAATAACTCCAGAATGTCCCAACGACAGCAGACAATATGAAAACATATACAAAAACAGGACAGGATGTTCCAGTAGGCATCCAACATAAAACACCAGATGACTTTTCAGTAGCAGAAAAGACACTGGAATGATCTGATAGGAAATTCAAATCTCTAATATTCGAGCGATCCAAGAGTTGAAGCAAAAAGCAGATAATAATGGGTAAAAATAGACAAATTCATGGAAAAGGCAGACAAATTCATGAAAAATACAGACAAAAAAATGGAAGAATCCAGGAAAATAATACAGGAACAAAATGACAAAATAAATTCACAACTAGAAATCATACAAAGAGCAACAATTAGAAATCCAAAAGATAAACAAGATTTCAGAACTGGACACTGTCATATAAGGGCTGAGGGGCAGACTTGAAAAGATGGAAGACAGGATAAGTGAAATTGAAGACAAATACTTGGATACAAACCTGTATGAGGAAAAATCAGAAAAAAGAACCAAGAAAAAGGAACTCAGGAAACAGATAAAATGTGACTTACTTTATTTTTCTTTTAGGTTATTATAATTTCCCCCTAACATATACTACTTCATTATGATCCCACAACGCAGAATATTCATACCAGTCAATTCATGCAAAACTAAGACACCTGAAAGTAGATATAACATAAAGCTACATTTAAGAGGGAAGGTGAGTATTCATATATGTTTTTAACTTACCTTGTCCTCAGCACAGGACACCCACAAGGTGAGAAGGATGTTGATTAGAAGTAGCATGTTAGATGTTCCCAATGATATATAAATTATCATATTCCAGTTGTGCTGTTTTGGGTTTGAAATCAGCTTCATTAGCAACTATCAAGTGTGACTATAAGTACACTATGATACAGCTAGGTAAACTGATGTCACTAAGTAAATACCAAAGTTCAATGAGTTTTGCAAACTCTCTAGGTAATTCTCATCAGTGGTTTCACAATCATTTCTTTAAGTCATCACCTGTTTTATATATATATACAATTTTCTGTGGGAACAGGATGAATTGTCTCCAAAGGTAATATAAAATGCTAACTTACTTAAATAAAACGTTTCTTGAAAATAGGTCAACTTACTCTTCAGCAAGCTGAATAATATGTGAATAGCTCTCACAATCCAAGCCATGTCACTACAACTTTCTTCTGTCCTGTACTTCCTTTCACCCAACTTCATTACTTAGGGGTCTCTGAAAATCAAGTAGGGTATTTGGACCATTGTCAACCATCTGTATTTTTTGTGGGGTTAGGAAAGAAAAGCTTGTTCTTTTTTTAACGCACACTTGATCACTCTAGCTAGCACAAGGGTTTCAAAACATTCTTAACATTAAAATAGTCTTTAACTGAAGTGTTTTGAGGCACCTTTTTTAATATGGTAAAATGTATTCTGACACATTCAATGATTTCCCTTCTATTGAAGAAATATCACTCAAGCCTCACTTTCCTTTAACTGGACTGTCCTCTTACTGACTTACAAATCACTTTTATTCTTTATTTTCATATATATATATGAAAATGTGTATATATGTATATGTGTAGAGAGATATATATATCTTTCAAAATATATTTGTCATGTTTTACTCTAAAGAACAGCTTTCAAACATAATTAGTATTAAATATATAATATTGACATGAAAGTAGAGAAAGCAAACCATTGACCACAGTCATAGTGTTATGTTTCAAAACCTATTTATATGTTTATCTAATTTAATTACAATAATTTTAAGTATCGAAAAATATTTAAAATTATGTACAATCAAGACTTTCAGAATAGTTTAAAATCTGACTAAATTTCTACTGACAACAATTACATACTCAACATGAAACAAAATCTAACTACCTGAGTCACCAAAAGCAAGCAGAAATTGGAAAACGTCTAACTTTTGAAAGGATAAAATCAACCTATGATATCCATATTTTCCCATCTTTTCAACTGAGGGCACACCTCAGTCCTCGTGGTGCATGGATGATAGAGCTTAAGCAGAAATAAGTAGTCTTGTTTTTGTCTTAACTTAGAGGTCTGTCTGAGTCTGGCTGGAAAAATATGTGTCAACTGAGGAGAGAAATACAGGACAATAGAAAGCTCCGTCAAGAAAATCCCTCCAAATTTGCACACAATCGCTCCTTAAATTATCTACTGACTGAACACTGAGCGTTGTGTACAGAAGTCCAGTAAAAAGCAACTGTAGCAGAGCTGAAACATTGACAAATTCAGCCATTCCCAATATGACAGAGAATTTGGAGTTCAAGGCTACGGGAGCTTAGTTAATTTCTCATAATTCCTCTTGAAACTCAGAACGAGATACGTCTAAGAAGGACCATGGTGCAGGAATTAACTAAAGAATATGCATTGAATTCAGCCAAATTTCAAATAGACCTATCCTAGAAAAACCTAAAGGCACGTCTTCAGAGGATAATCCTGTGCCAGCAGGATTAAAGCTATTAGAAGAAAGTCAGTATGTTTCAGAGGAAGATGCAAGAATATATAATTTCTACAGTGTATTATTCATGATATCTAGTGTAGAATTAAAAACTTGTTTGACTTGTTTAACACTGTGTAGTAGTGACAAAATGATAGATAAATTGACCAAGGAACAGAAGAGTCCGGAAAAAGGCCCCCATGAGTAAATCACTAGTTTTATGAACCAAAGGAATTTGAAGTGAAAAAAAAAAAAAAAGTTTTTCTAAGAAATGTTGGACCAAAAACTGTGATGTGGGATGGTAAACAAAACTGAACCTTCGCCTCTTTCTCACACCAAACAAATCAATTTAAGTTGGATCAGAGTCCTAAATGTAAAGTTAAAAAGATAGAAGATAAAACCTGAGAAGAAAACATGGTGGAATGTATTCAGTCATTGGTGGTAGACTAACATTTCTTTAAAAAAATAAATAAATAAAAAGACTACTAATTGTTTTAAAAAATGATAATTTGGGCATCAGGAATAATTTTCAATTCATGTCCACCTTAAGGAATTATCATAAAACTAAAAATAAAATAAGCCTTATATTGGCAGAAGATACTTGTAATATATCAGACAAAAGATCTATATGTATTATACATAAATAAACAATTCAGTTAAAGTATTGAAGTGACCAGCAATCACTTTATAAAACTAGATACACAAACGTGTTTCATATCATTCAGTGAAACAAAACATAGCCATTCAATTAAATATACTACACACTCATAAAATATCTAATATATAAATCTCTGATGTTTCCAATTTTAGTTAGAATGAGTTTCCATAAGTGACTTTCTAAAACAGAGGTACCTGAGACAAATCTGAAATGGCAAGCTCAAGGTTTGGGTACAACTGCTTTGTTGCTGGAACAAGGTTCAGAGTTGCTAACAAAATAAAGATGAAAATGTTTATGACTATAGGGACAGTTTGACTAAACTCTTCTGGTAAAACTCTAGTTTAAAGCTAGAAGAGTCTGAATTCTGGATTGCTTTCAAATCCCTTTCTGTTAATGGCCTCCATCTGGAGCTAGCTGTGTTAGTCAAATACCACAAATTAGATTCAAAAAATGGAAACAAACCAAAGTTAGCCACTCTAGCTTATAATTTGTAGCAATTTATTGAACACAAGACTGAGGAAGCTGAACAGAGAAGTAATGTTAAAGAAAATAAACTTATTGCCCTGTAATTACAGCAGTTACAGTCCCAGCCTCAAAATTTCTCCACAGAAAACAGGTCCACCTGACATACGGCTAAGACTGAGCCCAGTAACTTGCCCTTTTTTGGTTACTGCTGTAAAATGCCCAGACATTTCAAAAGGGAATATTTAAAACTAAAAAATAAACTAGACAACCTAACACTACATGTAGCCCAGGAGCAAACAGAATGAAGGGGCTCCAGGGACAAATCAGAGGGTTTTCCTATGGTAGCACTAAACTCTTAGGAAGAAACTACTATTCAAATAAATAGAGAAACATGTAAAATTTTAAGACACAGGTTTAACCTTATCTGCAATAAACCCCACAAATTTACAAAAGCCCTTGCCCTAGAGTAATAAAACCTCAAGAGCCGTGGAGGTCACTAATCAAGAACAGATTTTAACCTATTCCCATCCTTTGTCTGTCTCTTTGGGACCTGTACAGGACGTATACTCTTTTTCCTCAGCTTAGATACTCCAGTAAATTTACTAGGAAGGGATCTGTTATCCAAGTGGAATTTTCAAAATTCTCGGGAGCAGAAGAAATGTTATTAGATTTCCCTGATGCAAATCTATAGATAGACTGTATGATAGAAAATACTTTAAGTGAAGAAGCCTATTGCTATTTACAAGCACTCAGGCTACGTGTGCAGTAAGGCCATTCTCCTACTTTATCCAATTCTATAGAATGTCTTCTGTACCCAAAACTTTATGAGCTAATACTTCTACCATTGTTGCTCAGGTCTTGTCAGCTGAACAGATTAAAATTCAAATACTTACCTCTAAAGTTTTACCTAAAATTTCTCTGTATCCTTTAAAAAAGAGAAGCTAAGGAATCACTTTTTCTTATAATTCAAGACTTTTAGGTGAAAGGCTTTATAATCCCTTGCAGCATTCCTTGTAAAAGTTTTCCCTGTTAAGAAATCCAACAATTGGGGCTGGGGACTTGTGCAAGACTTAAGTGCTATTAATGGTATAGTAATTCCAAGACTCCCCCTAAATCCTAATCCTCACCTATTTCTTTGTAATGTTCCCCCCAAAGCCATTCATTTCAGAGTAGTTGATCTTTACAAGATTTTTTTTTTCAGCATCACAGTCCATCTGGACAGTCGATATTTCTTCCTTTCATTTTGTGAAACCAACAATTTACCTGGATTGTCATGCCCCAAGATTTTACTTAGTCCCCCATCTATTTTTCTCAGATTTTATGTGTTGATTGACAGCCTTTACAGTTCACAGAGTTCTACCTTATTGCAATATGTGCATTATTCATGGGTGTGTTCTAACTCTCAGCAGGAATGTCTTATGGATAGTATTCTCTTGTTACAACATTTGACCAAAGGAGGTCATGAAGCCTCCAGAGAAAAATTAGTTAACTCAATCTTTTGTTAAAAACTTAAGGCATATTATTTCAGCAAAAGGGGACTATAAACCACAAAAGAAAAGAAATTTGTCTTAGCTTATCCTGTCCCTACCAGCAAGAAACTGTTAAGAGGATTTCTAGGACTCTGCAGCCACTGCAGAACTTGGATGCTTAATTTGTCTTTGCTGTCTGAACCACTTCACCATTGTCTAAAGAGTTCAGAGACTGATCCCTTCCAGCTATTTGAGGACGGAATAAAGGCTGTCACTAAATTAAAAAAATCTCTTAACCACTGCACCACGAAGGTTCACATTGGTTCTAGAGTTTCCTAATTATAATTTAGAGTTTTCATTTTTTGTTCATGAGATTCTAGGAGTGCTCTAGATGGTCTCACTCAAAAACACAGAGTACAACAAAGACCCATTGGTTATTACACCATCCAGCTGGACCCAATTGCAAAAGGCTACCCCCAATACCTTATAGGAGTCACTGCAACCGCTAGGTTGGTATTGTCCGCAGCAGATTTAGTTTGGGGAAAATTTCTTGCTGTTTATGCACCTCATCTTGTGTCAGCCATTTTAAATTCAACACTTATGCAACACCTGTCAGCCAGAAGGCAGACTTCTTATGAAGTTCTCCTTTGGCCACTTCCAAAACTCACTTACATACTGTAGCCTCTCTGAATCCATCTACATAGTTACCTTTACCTGATAATGGTGACCATCTAACCTACGATTGCTTAAATCTTACTGAATAGCTTTTGTCTCCAAGACAAGGGTTATGGATTGAATTGTGTTCCCTCCATAAATGTGTGTCAAATTGACTATTCCATGATTCCCAGTATTGTGTGATTATCCACCGTCTTGTCATCTGATGTGATTTTCCTATGTGTTGTAAATCCTACCTATAAGATGTTAATGAGGTGGGATTAGCAGCAGCTATGTTAATGAGGGAGGACTCAATCTACAAGATTAGGTTGTGTCTAAAATCAATCCGTTTTGAGATATAAAATAGAGGAGTAGAGAGAGAGGGGGACCTCATACCACCAAGAAAGCAGCTCCAGGAGCAGAATACATTCTTTGGACGCAGGGTTCCTGCGCTGAGAATTTTCTCAACCAGGGGAAGCCTGATGACAAGGATCTTCCTCCAGAGATGACAGAGAGGGAGACTTCCACTAGAGATGGCACTCTTAATTCAGATTTCTAGCCTAATAGAGTGTGAGAGAATAAATTTCTGTTTCTAAAAACCATCCACTTGTGGTATTTCTGCTAACGGAACACTACATAACTAATACAACAAGGTTTACAAGAAACCCTGTTATCGAATCCTGATTTAGTTTCATTTATAGATGGGTCATATTTAATGGTGAACCTACCAGCTCTCATTACCAGGGAGGATATGCTGTTATTACTTCAGTTGAGGTCCTTGAAAATGGCACCCTTCCTGAAGTCAGTTCAGCAGAGCAAGCTGAAATAATCAATCACAAAAGCTTCCAAACTGGCTTCTGGACCATCAGTAGATAGTTTTGTGGACTCCAGGTATGCTATTGGCATTATTCAATATTATGGCATGTTATGGAAACAAAAGGGGTTGCTAACTTCTTTTGGGACCTAAATGATAAATGGTCCTTTAGTAACAGACCTCTTAGAAGCCATTCTGCCCCCTTCTGAGATTGTTGTAATTAAAATCATGGCCCATGACTCCACAGAGATTCCACAAAAAGGAAACTTAAGGAAACAACAGAGCTGATAGACCAGCTAAACAAACCACCTCCCAATCACCCTTCAAAGCCTCCACCCTCATTTATAACCATGATAATTCCACTCATGATCGTGATGAAAAGGAAGGAACAGCTAATATTAATAGAACAGTTAAGATGTCTGTAAATATGGTACCGGTAATATGTTACCAACCAAAATTTGACTGGAAACAAATTTCAGAGGCACTTTTTAGACATCAACAATTAACACCCACAGAAGAAATTAGACAAATAAAGCTCTCCAGCTGTAATCAGGATCCAACAACTGGATTCTTGATTGAGCCTAATAAAAAAACCATTTTTCCAGAATGCTTACATGTTTTAGTGGTTCAAAATTCCTGGCGTGTTAATATGGAAATAACAGTAGATGAAGTAATCGAGGCTTTAGAATGTATTTGGGAAATTTTTCTGCAGCTGTAGACCATGTTTTTTTCTCATAGTTTTTACAATCACACTCCCAACAGGAGACAGAGTACCTAGCAACCAGGGATACATGGTTTCCTACCACCCACCCTTCTTCCCTGTACGTGGCCTCTGCCAATTTCCAACGGGCAACAGTTGCTTGGCCAGAGACACATCAGATTCACCATTTTGGACCACAGCCACCAAAGACAGCAGACAGGGATTATCAGAAGGCAACTTCATGGATTTCCCAACAGGAGAAAAAGCACCCTAAAACCAGGGACACATGCTCTCCTACTCCACATGCTTTTTCCCACTTGGCCTCTGTTACTTTGCAACAGGCCACAGTCACTCAACCAAAGAGATACCAGCTCACTGCGGCCCAGGTCCAACCTCCTACCAGTATTTGGCTCCTTCAGCGCCATTTTTGTTTGCTTTTGCTATCCTTTTTTGGCTTTTATTGTTGCTTCTCTCTCTCTCTCCATTCCTTATTTTCCTTTCTCCACCCAAGCTAGCCCTGTGTGCCATGCCCTAACCTCCTTGACGAGCTGTGCCACACTGCATGGCCATCCCAGGTTTGTACCACCCCTGCTGGCAGTCTCCCACAGAGCCATTTTTTATTTTTATTTTTTCTAGTTTCTTCTTTCTCTCTCCCTCCTTTCCTTCCTTCTTTCCTTTTCTTTCTCCTCTCAAGCTAGCCCCATCTGACATTCCCGCCCCTTCTTGGCATGCTGTGCTGCACCACTCTGGTAGAGAGCCACTGGCACCTGGCCTCACAGATCTGCATCAACCCCTCTGGCAGGCTCTCTTAGTGCCTTCTTTTTTTTTCTTTTCTGGTGAATTCTCGCTGACTCCCTTCCTTATTTTCCTTTCTCCAGTCCACCTAGCCCCTTGAACTGCCCTCACCTCTTCTCAGTGGGCAGAGCCAGCATCACATGGCCCCCCAAGATGTGGGCTGCCCCTTTGGTGCAATATTTTTTCCTTTTTTCTGTTTGTTTCTTCTCTATCTATTCCTTCCTTCATTTCCTTTCTCCTGTCTCCAGCTCGACAGGCTCAGCCACGCCACTCGGCTAGAGAGCTATCAGCACACAAACTCATAAGGTCTGCCCAGACCCTGCCTGCCGAATCCTAATATGTCTTCTTTTTTTTTCCTTTTTTCTTTTTCTTTTTTGTTTTTTTCCTTTTTTTGTTTCTCTGTCTTCTTTGCCTTCCTTCTCTCACTCACTTTGCTCTGCACATCACATCCTCTCCCTTCTCTCTTGCCTATCTGCACCTCACGCAGAATGTCATGCTCCTGAGCAGCAGGAATATGGTCCTCCTAACCCTTCCTCACCCTGGCCCCCAAACCCACCCCATCGGACCGAGACCACGCCACAAACTACCGATACCCACACTTCTACCCCACTGAACCTGCTCTGCTGCACCATAGCTGAGTGTCAAGCCCCGCCCACTTGGACAAGGTGGTTAGAACTATTGTGCCCACAGGCAAGCAAGCAATAAAACACACTCAGCTTGCCTTCCCAGACATAACCAAATAAAATTAAAAAGTAGGATGAAATAAACAAATCTACAATCAATAAACAAAGAAAATAATTCCTGAATGCCCCAGACACAGCAGATAATAACAAATCATAAAAAAAAAAAAAAAAAAAAAACAGGAAAGGATGTCTCCAGCAATTGTCCAAAATCAGACCCCAGATGACTTTCTGGTAGAATAATAGGCACTGGAACTACCTGATAGGAAATTCAAAATCCTAACATTAAGGGATCTCCAAGAGATGAAGGAGAATGTAAATAAAAATAAGGAAAAAAAAAAACAAAATCATGGAAAATATAGACAAAAATCAGGGAAAACAAAAAGCAATGGAAGAAATTCAGGAAAATAATGCAGAAACAAAATATCAAAATTAGCGAACTACTAGAAATCATACAAAACCAGCAATTAGAAACCCAAAAGATAAGCTACAAGATTTCAGAAATAGACAGTTCAATAGAAGGTTTTAGGAGCAAATTTGCAACAATGGAAGACAGAGTCAGCAAAATTAAAGACAAATCCTTGGATACAATTTTTAGAAAAAAATCCAAAGAAAGAATGAAGAAACGCTGAGTATGATGTGGGATGCAATCATTAACAATCCAGGTAATGAACACTCAAAGAGGTAACAAAAAAAAATATTTACAACATAGATCTAGTGAACTCAAACTGGAAATGACAACTTCAAAACAACAAAAGAGGGAATATATGGTGTAAGATTAGAACTTTTAAATGGAAAGACAGCCAAGGCAACATCAAGTAATAAAAGGCTGGTTTAAACTTAGGAAGATAGGAGTACATTTTGAGGTAACTACAAAGAAAGTTAACAAATCTACTCATCAGAATAAAGAAGAAAAACAAAGTCCCAGTAAACACAAAGTCTACAAAAACTAAAGAAATAAAAAATTCACAAAATGAATTCAGCACAGAATAAGAGGAACAAAGAAAACATCAGCACTCAGAAAAAAACATTACAAAATGACAGCAATAAACTCACACCTATCAATAATCACACTGAACGTAAAAGGTTTAAATGCACCCATGAAGATACAGAGAGCAACTGAATCGTTAAAAAAACAGGACCCATCAATACGCTGTCTACAAGAGACACATCTTAGAAACAAAGACATAAATATATTAAAAATCAAAGGATGGAAAAAAGCATATCAACAAAACAGAAGCCCCCCCCCCCAAAAAAGCAGAAGTGGCGATACTAATCTAAGATAAAATAGACTTTTAAAATAAAGTCAGCCCTGAAAGACAAGGAAGGAGATTATATAATGATTTAAGGGACAATCCACCAGAAGGACAGACCATAATAAATATCTACGCTCCCAATGACTTGGCTTCAAAATACATAAAACAAACTCTAAGAGCACTCAAAACAAAAACTGTCAGTTCCACGATAATAATAGTAGGAGCCTTCAGTACACCACTCTCAGTAAAGGATAGAACATCTAGAAAGAAACTCAACAATGATACAGAAGACCTAAGCCCACAGTCAAACTGCACCTCATAGACATATAAAAAACACTCCACCCAACAGCAACACTGTACACAATCTTTTACAATGCACATGGACCGTTCTCTAGAATAGACCACATCTTAGGCCTCAACAAAATCCAAAACTTTGAGAAAATACTAAGCATCTCCTCTGAATGCAACTTCATTAAAGTAGAAACTAATAATCAGAAGAGCAAGGGAAAAATATCAGTTACATGAAAACTGAACAACACCTTGCTTAAAAACCATTGGGTGAAAGAAAAAAATCAAAGACAGAATCAAAACAAAAAAAAAATTTCAGAATTAAATGAGAATGTAAACACATCATAACAAATTTTTTGCCACACAGTAAAGGCAGTGCTCAGAGGCCAATTTATACCAATACACATACACATTAAAACAGAAGAAAGGGACAAAATCAAAACATTAGCTATACAGCTCGAACAAATAAAAGAGTACAGCAAAAGAAGCCCACAGCCACCAGAAGAAAGGAAATAATAAAGATCAGAGCAGAAATAAATGAAATAGAGAATGGAAAAACAACAGAAAGAATCAACAAAACCAAAAATTGATTCTTTGAAATGATCAACAAAATCGACAAACCATTGGCCAAACTGAGGAAAGAAAAACAGGATCGGACACAAATAACCCAAATAAGAAATGAAATGGGGGACACTACAACAGACCCAACTGAAATAAAAAGATCATAACAGAGTGCTATGAAAAACTATACTCCAATATATTTGAAAACCTAGAAGAAATGGATAAATTTCTAGAAACACATTACCCGCCTAAACTAACACAAACTGAAGTTGAAAATCTGAACAGACCCATAACAAAAAGAGTTTGATAAGGTATTAAAAAAATTCACAACCGGAAAAAATCCCTGGCCCAGATGGCTTCTGTCTTAATCATCTAGTGCTGCTATAACAGAAATACCACAAGTGGGTGGTTTTTAACAAAGAGAGATTTATTCTCTCACAGTCAAGTAGGCCACAAGTCCAAATTCAAGGCATCAGCTCCAGGGGAAGGCTTTCTCTGTTGGCTCTGGAGGAAGGTCCTTGTGGTGCTTCAGTCTTCCCTTGGTCTGGGAGCATCTCAGTGCAGGAACCTCAAGTCCAAAGGACACATTCTGCTCCTGGCACTGCTTTCTTGGTGGTAGGAGGTTTCAAACTCTCTGCTTGCTTCCCTTTCCTTTTATCTCTTGTAGGAAAACAGATGGTGCCGGTCACATGCTAGGGAAACTCCCTTTACATTGGATCAGGGATGTGACCTTAGTAAGGTTGTTACAATCAAACACTAATCCCCTTTAACATAAAATTAAAATCACAAAATGAAGGAGAACCACACAATACTGGGAACCATGGCCCAGCCAAATTGATACACACAATTTTGGGGGGACATAATTCAATCCATGACAGTTTCACTAGAGAAATCTATCAAACATTCAGAGAATAGCTTGCATCAGTACTACTCAAACTATTTCCGAATAAAGAAAAGGAAGGTATACCTCCAAATTCATTTTATGAAGCCAGCATAACCCTGATACCAGAGCCAGGCAAAGACACCACAAAAAAATTGCAGACCACTGTCTCTCATGAATAAAGAGACAAAAGTTTTCAACAGGCAACATGGCGCTATAGTCAGAAGCACCACGCCGTCCCACTGCAGCAAAGATCAGAAAAACTAAGTCTAACAGAGTCACAAGTCAATCCTGAAATGCTAAGCATCAAATAAAGAGATAAAAAACTCAACCAAGCACCTAATGGAATAAAAAACTGACCGAGAACAGAGCACAAGGACAGATACATGCAGAGGTCCTCTATCAGCTACCACAGCATTGATCCACCTTCTTGGACTCCTATCAGAGATCAGTGAACAGGAGGTACAAGAAAACAGCTTCACGGAGTTTCCAGAAGGAGACAGAACAACTGGCAACACATGATATAGGCTTTCCCACCCCCAACCCTTCTTCACCCCCACTTAGCCTCTTCTGCTTCTTGCAGCCACAGTCTATTGGCTGGGAAGCAAGGGCTTCCCCCCAGTGCCGCTTGGATTCCATCCCCCAGCACTGGCCGGCTCCCTAAGTGCCAATTATCGGCTGCTGGTGTTGCTTTTTTCCGCTTCTTTAGATTTTGTCTTTACCTCTCACCACCTCCTCCTTTCTCTCAAAAACCTGGCTCCGTGCACCATCTTTGCTTCTTCCTAGAAGGCTGTGAAACACCACTCAACTGTGAAACTGCTTCCTGGCCTGTGCTGCCACACTGGTGGGACCACCAGGTCTTTTTTGTTTCTTTGTTCTGATTTGCTCTGTTTTGATTTGTTTGTTTTCTTTTCCTTTTCTTGGCTGGGGATCCCCTTCTAGCCAGGTTGTACAGCATGGCTTGGAAGCTTGTCCCTTACTCTGTGCAGATGCACAGGGACATCCTGGGCACATTTCTATTGTTTTTTTTTTTTTTTTTCCCTCCATTTTTTTGTTGTTGTTGTTTTTTGTTTTGGTTTTTTTTTTTTTATTTCTTTGTTTAGTTTTCTTCTCTCTCTTATTTGCTTTTTGTCTTTCTTCATTTCCAGTTTCTTGATTTATTCATTTATTTCTTTTACCCTTTCCCTTCTTTTTCATTTTTGTTTTTCCCTGTTTCTCCGTCTCTCAGCTCTCCACTCCAATAGCAAGCTAGCTTAGCACACTTTTTTGTTTGTGTGTATGTTTTTGGCTCCTGTTCCCCTATCCTCTCTCTCATCCTTCCCATACCCATGTTAACTCCACACATCACAATCTGACCCCTTCTTCCTGTCTAACTGCACTGTGTGCCAAACATCACACTCCCAAGCAGCACAGGCACGGCCTACTGGAACCTGTCCTGCACTGATTCCTGGTCCACACTGTCAGCCCTTCTGCGTGCCACAAAAACCTAACCCAGCAACTCCCCTTCAGCTGGACCTGTCCTACTATACCATACCTGATTTACTGACCCTGCCCATTGGAGAAGGAGGTGAATAGTATCGTGCCCACAGATGAGCAAAAGACAAAGAACACACAGACTGCCTGCTCAGGCATAATCAAATAAAACAAAAAAGCAGGAGGAAACAAACAAATCTACAGTCAATAAACGAAGAAAATAACCAATGAATGCCCTGAAGACAGAAGACAATATCAAACCATTTACAAAAATGAGACAGGATGGTTCCAGTAGACGTCCAAAATAAAATACCAGATGACCTTCCAGTCGAAGAAAAGGCACTAGACCTAACTGATAGGGAATTCAAACCTCTAATATTCAGAATTATCCAAGAGTTGAAGCAAAAATCATACAAAAATGAGGAAAAAATAAACAAATTCATTGAAAAAGCAAACAAATTCATGGGAAATACAGACAAAAAATGGAAGAATTCAAGAGAATAATTTAGGAACAAAATGCTAAAATAAATTCACAACTAGAAATCATACAAAAACAACAATTATAAATCAAAAAGATAACAAGATTTCAGAAATGGACAGTGCCACAGAAGGGCTGCAGAACAGGTTTGAAATGATGGAAGATAGAATCAGTTAAATTGAAGAGAAACACTTGGATACAACTCTGTGAGAGGAAAAATCAGAGAAAAGAACGCAGAAAAATGAAGAAGTCCTGAGAATTATGTGGGATACAATCAAAAGCAAAAATCTACAAGTGATCAGAGATCCAGAACAGGGGTAGAAAACAGAAAACACAGAGAGGATCACTGAAGAATTGCTGACAGAAAACTTCCCCAATATCATGAAAGATGAAAAGCTGACCATCCAAAAAGCTCAACCAACCCCATATAGGATTGACCCAAGAAGAAAATCACCAAAGTATATCATAATCACATTCACCAGAACCAAAGACAAAAAAATCCTTAGAGCAGCTCCTGAAAAACAAGAAGTCACATACAAAGGAGAAAAAATAAGACTAAATCCAAATTATTCACAGAAACCATGCAGGAAAAAAGGCAATGGGATGACATATATAAAACCTTGAAAGAAAAAAATTGCCAGCCAAGAATAATATATCCTGCAAAACTCTCATTCAAATATGATGGTGAAATTAGGTCATTTCCAGATAAACAGAAATTAAGGGACTATGTAAAAACCAAACCAAACTTATGAGACTTATTAAAGGAAGTCCTTCAACCAGAGAAAAACAATATCAGACCACAGGCGAAATACAGAACTCAGGATTGTACTAGCCAGATACCAACCTAGGGAATGAACTAAGGACTATGCAAAACCAAAAGAATTACAAAAGGGAACCAGAGAGGTTAATCTGTAAATGACAACAGCATCAGAACAATGAAAGAGGGAACAAACTGTGTAGGTATAGAACCTTCTAATGGAGAGGAAATCAAGTGATACCAAGTAATAATAGACTGGTTCAAATCTAGGAAGATAAGGGTAAATTTCAAGGTAACTGTCTTAGGCTGGGTTCTCTAGAGAAGCAAAACCAGTAAAGTGTATAAATATATATACAGAGAGAGAGATTAAATCAAGAAAACAGCTCACATGATTGTAGAGGCTAGAACATCCCAAGTCCGTGGATCAGGGTGGGGACCTCTCCCAAGTCAAACAGCTGCAGAAGCTGGCCAGTCCAAGATCAGCAGGTTGGAGAGCAGGGCTCCTGCTCACAGGTTGTGCAGATTGACGAATCCCAGGTTCAGCAGATAAGCTGACAGCTCAAGTCCCAAGAATGGGAGATGAGATGACAGGAAGCAGCCGCAAGATACAAAGAGAGCAAAAAGCTAGAACGTCTGCTTATATACACATCCGGTCCGCACACCCATGTAGACTCCCTTTCATCTGATTGGCTACTCACAGTATATTCACTCATGGGAGTGATTACATTAAAACACTGAGAACCATGGCCCAACCAAGTTGACACACAATCTTAACCTTCACAGTAATCATAAAGAAAGTTAACAAACCTACTCATCAAAATAAAGAAGAAAAACATAAAGTGTCTGTAAAAGCAAAATCTACAAAAACAAAAGAAATGAAAAAAAAAATCCACAAAGACAGGAACTTAGCACAGGAGAGTAAGAAGAACAAAGAAAACTTCAGCACCACAAAAAAAAAAAAAACAAAAAAAAAAAAACGCACTACAAACTGCAATCCCACTCTTAGGAATATATCCTAGAGAAATAAGAGCCGTCACACTAATAGACATATGGGCACACATATTCATTGAAGCACTGTTCATAATAGCAAAAAGATGGAAACAACCTAGATGCCCATCAACAGATGAATAGATAAACAAACCAGGGTACATACACACAATGGAGTATTATACAAAGATAAAAAACAATGATGAATCTGTGAAGCATCTCATCACACGGACGAAACTGGAGGACATTATACTGAGTGAAATAAGTCAATCACAAAAGGACAAATATTGTATGAGACCTCTATTGTTTAACACATGTAAAAGTTTACACACAAAAAGAAACAATCATTCTTGCTTACGATGGATGGGAGGGGTGGGGGGGGGTAACTAAACAGATAAGTGGTAACTTTGGTGAAGGGTAAAACAATATGTATTACTGGGGAAGCCTCCACAACTTGTACAAGGAAAGGTCATGGAAGCTCCACAGACACTTCCATACTGCCTGAGGGACTGAATTGCTGGGCGGAGGGCTGTGGGGACCATGTTCTTGGGGAATATCTAGCTCATTTGGCATAACAGTTTATAAAGACAATGTTCTACATTCTACCTTAGTGTGTAGTGTCTGGGGTATTAAAAGCCTGTGAGCAGCCATCTAGGATACTGCCCTGGTCTCACCACTTCGGGAACAGTAAAGAGAAAATACATTAGAAAATTATTCAAAAATTGTATTATTCAACTTTACTTGTAAAATCCAATAGAAACTACTGACTTTTAAATGTCATTTATATTTCAAAAAACCAAAAACAAAACCCACTGAGTCGAGTTGATACCGATTCATAGAGACCCTATAGGACAGAGTAGAACTGCCCCATATGGTTTTCAAGGAGCACCTGGTGGATTCAAACTGCCAACCTTTTGGTTAACAGCTGAACTCTTAACCCCTATGCCACCAGACTTTCTTATATTTCAAAGACCTGACCAATAAAAGGCACTGAAAATGATGAGATTTTAATAGAACTGAACATTCTCAACTAGCACAACATGCACAATCCATGGATTCTAAATTTTTGTGTGCCATCAGGCCAATCCCGACTCATAGTGACTCTATTTGACAGAGTACAACTGCCCTACATGGTTTCCAAGGCTGTAAATCTTTATGGAAGCAAACTGCTACATCTTTCTCCCGCAGAGCAGCTAGTGGGTTCGAACCACCAACCTTTTGGTTAGCAGCCAAGGGCTTAAATTTTGTACTTCCAGGCCTCCAATAAAAGAATCAGAAGTAATGGAAAGATGCCTGATAACAGGTGATGGGCAGGAGAAGTACACAGTGAGCTGAAAACATTGTGCTGTGCTACAAGAGGAGAGATGTGCAAAGCCTAATGGGAATATGTCAGATGCAGTCAGGAGCCAGCTTCAGGGGGCACCCACTAGCCAAATTTGGAATAATTTGGGTACAAAAGAATAAATGACTATAATTGACTGTGACAAATTGAACAAATGAAATCTCTGAATCCTTCTTGGTATACACGACAGAAAGAACAGGGAGAGTTTTTCATCCAGCTCTCTTAGTGCCGTAGTTCCTACAGATCCCTTTTCAATTATATCAGTAAGATTCAGTTTGATCTTTAAAGGTTTTGTTTTTTTCTAGAATTAAAACCGTTTCTAGCCAAGAGTGTTTTTTAACTATTTAATGTTATCTGAAATGTATGATGATAAAAATTGTATTTTGGAATCTTATTGTTGCCTATTTACCAAAATTCTCCCCCCAACACAAAATCATGAAAGTATTATTAGACCTTAAGATAATTACAAAGTCTTTATGGTCATCAAATGTATTGTCTTTTTAGCCATCTTTATTTTAAAATAACAGTCTTGTAATTCTAATGATACATGTTAAAAATTTAAAAATTTAGAAAACAGCCAACTATAAAGGAGATAAACACTAATACTCTTATCTCAAAACTCAAGTATGATATTGTCGACTGGTGCCATCATGTTGATTTCACCTCATAGTGACCTCATGTGACAAAGTAGAACCAAGTATGGTTTTCTTGGTTGTAATCTTTACAGAATCATACTGCCAGGCCTTTCTCCTATGGAGCCGCTGTCTGCGTTCAAACCACCAGTCTTTTGGTTAGCAACCATTTGTGCCATCAGCACTCCTTAGCCCAAACGTAGTCATTGGAATATGTTATACTCTTTCCTTTGTTCTATAGAAATTCAGAGCTTATAGTATTATGTACATTCATCTGCGTGTGTGTTTGTACATGATACTGGATTTTTGTCACTTTTTATGTCAGTGTTATGATTGCTATAAAACCTATTCAATTTTAATTTCTCCCTATAATTAATATGAATCATTAAGTGTGCTAAAAATCTTGTAGAAAATCATACATTTGACCTTTTTTGGCAAATTTATCTATAGATAGACAAGTAGGCTAACATTAGGAATTTATAAATAATTGCTTATATTTTGCTACTAGCATAGGCTTGACTTAATTTGGTTTTCACATGTTTATTATGTAATATTATTTTGAAGATGGAGACCACTAGAACTTTTCCATTGCCTCTGAAATAGTGTGTCTCAGAAAGCCTCAGATGTTATGTTGAATACTTTGACAGAGGACTTCTGGCAACATGGTGCTATAGACAGAAGCATGAAGCTGTCCCTCCATAGCAAAGACTCGAAAAACTAAGGCAAGAAGAGATAAACGTCAATCCTGAAGCACTAAGCATCAAATGAAGAGATAAGGAACTCAGCGAACCACCGAATGGAATAAGAAACTGACAGAGAACGGAGAGCAAGGGCAGATACATGCAGAGGTCCCCTATCAGCTAAGACAGCACAGATCCACCATCTTGGACTCCTATCAGAGATAGGTGAACAGGGAGTATGGGAAAGCAACTTCATGGAGCTTCCAGCAGGAGACAGAACAACTGGTAATCAGTGATATATGCTTTCCCACCCCACCACCTTTCTTCACACATCCCCAGCCTCCTCTGCTTCCTGTGGCCACATTCTCATGGCCAGGAAGCAACAGCTTCACCCCAGTGCCACTTCCACCCACCCACACAGGCCAGCTCCGTGAGCGCCATTACTTGGCTTCTGTTTTTGCTTTTTTTCTGCTTCTTTTGCTTTCTTCCATACCTCTCAAAACATCTCCCTCCTTAATCTCAAAAACCTGGCTCCATGTGCCATATTTCCTTCTTCCTGAAAGGCTGTGAAATGCTGCTAGACTGTCGAATTAATTCCTGGCCCATGTTGCCACACTAGTGGGATCCCCGGGGCTTTATTGTATTTTGGTTTGTTTGTTTCCTTTTTCTTTTCTCAGCCTAACAGCCCCATCTAGACAGGCAGTGCTGCGAGGCTTGGTAGCTATGCCCTCAGTCTGCTCAGACGTGCAGGAAGATCCCTTGGGGAATTTTTTTCTTGGTTTTTTTTTTTGGTCTTTTTTTGGTTTTCTTTTTACTTTTTTGTCTTTCTTCGTTTCTCATCTCTCTATACTTACCTTCTCTTCCTGACTCCTGAATCCCTGGCACTGTGTGACACCTCTACCCTTCTAGTCAGGCTGTACTTCACTGCCTGGGAGCAACTTCCTCTTTTCTCACAGCCGTACCAGTGTGATCCATGGGGGATTTTTTTTTCCCCTAATCTTTATTTATTCTTTTTTTTCTTTTACCATTTTTCTTATTTTTTTCCTTTTTGTTTTCCTCCATTTGTCAGCCTCTCATCACTCCACTCCAACAGCAACCTCCCTTAGCACTCTTTCTTGTTTGTATGTTTTTGGCTCTTGTTCCTCTCTCCTCTTTCCTCTTTCTCATACCCATCTTAGCTCCACACATCATAACCTCCCTTCTTCTTTCCTGCCTACCTGCAGGATGTGCTGAAGACCACCCCCCCCCCCCCGCCCCGCAGGTAGCACAGACATGGCCTACTGGAACCTGACTTGCACTGATTCATGGCTCACCCTGTCAGCCCTACTGCATGTCACAAACAACCCATTCCAGCAACTATTCTTCAGCTGGACCTTCCCTGCTGTACCATACCTGAGGGACTGACCCAGCCTGTCAGAGAAGGAGGTGAAAAGAATAGTACCTACAGATGAACAAAGAACAAAGAATGCACAGCTCGCCTGCTCAGACATAAGCAAATAAAACAAAAAAGCAGGATGAAACAAACAAATCTACAATCAATACATGAGAAAAATAACTACAGAATGTCCCGAAGACAGCAGACAATATCAAAACATATACAAAAACAGGACAGTATGTTTCCAGTTGGCATACAACATAAAACACCACATGACTTTTCAGTAGAAGAAAAGAAACTGGAAATAAATGATAGGGAATTCAAATCTCTAATATTCAGAGCTATCCAAGAGATGACGGAAAAAGCAGACAAAAATGGGGGGAAATAGACACATTCATGGAAAAGGCAGACAAATTCATGGAAAATAAAGGCGACAAAATGGAAGAATTCAGGAAAATAATATAGGAACAAAATGCCAAAATAAATTCACAACTAGAAATCATGCAAAAAACAACAATTAGAAATCCAAAAGATAAACGTAAGATTTCAGAACTAGACAGTGTCACAGAAGGGCTGAGGAGCAGGTTTGAAATGATGGAAGACAGGATAAGCAAAATTGAAGACAAACACTTGGATAGAAATCTGTACAAGGAAAAATCAGAAAAAGAACCAAGAAAAATGAAGAAACCCTGAGAATTATGTGGGATACAATCAAGAGCAAAAATTTTCAAATGATCTGAATACCACAACAGGAGGAGAAAACAGAAAACACAGAGAGGATAACTGAAGAACTGCTGACAGAAATCTTCCCTAATATCATGAAAGATGGAAAGTCGACCATCCAAGAAGCTTAACAAACCCCATATAGGATAGACCCCAAAAGAAATTCACCAGTGCATATTATAATGACACTCACTAAACCAAAGTCAAACAAAGAATCCTGACAGTAGCTCAAGGAAAACAAAAAGTGATATACAGAGGAGAAACAATAAGACTAAGCTCAGAAACAATAAGACTAAGCAGGAACCACGCTTGCAAGAAAGCAATGGCATGACATATATGAAACCTTGAAAGAAAAAAATTGCCAGCAAAGAAAAATATCTGCTGCAAAACTCTCGCTCAAAAATAATGCAGAAATTAGGACATTTCCACATAAACAGAAATGAAAGGACTACGTAAAAATCAAACCAACCTTACAAGGATTATTAAAGGATGTCCTTTGATCTGAAAACAAACAACATCAGACCACAAGCTGAATCTAGGATGCAGGATAGATGCCAACCTAGGAAATGAACTCTCAAGGAACATCTAAAACCAAAAGAATTACAACAGGGACCCAGAGAGGTTAATCTGTAAATGACAACAACATCAGAACAATAAGAGATGGAATAAATAGTGTATGTATAGAACCTTTTAATGGAGAGGAAGACAAGGTGATACCAGGTAATAATAGACTGGTTCAAACCTAGGAAGAGACTGGTAAATTTCAAGATAAACACAAAGAGAGTTAACAAACCTGCTCATCAAAATAAACACGAAAAACATAAAGTCTCAGCAAAAACGAAATCTACTAAAGCAAAATAAATTAAAAAGAAAATCCACAAATACCAGGAATTCAGTCCAGGAGAGTAAGAGAAACAAAGAAAACGTCAACACCACAAGAAAACAACTACAAACTGACAGCAATAAATTCACATCTCTCAATAATTAAACTGAACTTAAATGGCCTAAATGCACCCATAAAGAGAGGGAGAGTGATAGAATGGATAAAAAACCCCAGGATCCTTGAATACGCTGTCTACAAAAAACACATCTTAGAAACGAAGATGTAAATTTATTACAAAATAAAGTATGGAAAAAATATATCAACGAAACAGAAGCCAAAAAAAAAAAAAAAAAGCAGAAGTGGCAATACTAATCCCAGATAAAATAGACTTTTAAAATAAAATCTACCATAAAAGACAAGGAAGGACACTATATGATTAAGGGGATGATCGATCATGAAGACATAACCATAGTCAACATCTACGCACCCAATGACAGGACTTCAAAATACATAAACCAAACTCTAACAGCACTGAAAGGAGAAACTGACAGTTCCACAACAATCGCAAGAGACTTCAACATCCCACTCTTGATAAAAGACAGAACACCTAGAAAGAAACTCAATGAAGATACAGAAGACCTAAAGGGCCCCATCAGCCAACTTGGCCTCATAGACATATATAGAACACTCCACCCAACACCTGCAAAGTACACATTCTTTCCAATGCACATGGAATGTTCTCCAGAATAGACCACATCTTGGGCACAAAGCAATCCTCAACAAGATCCAAAACGCTGAGATAATACAAAGTATCTTCTCTGACCACAGTACCACCAAGGTAGAAATTAACAACAGAAAGAGCAAAGAGAAAAATATCAATTACATGGAAACAGATTAACACCCTGCTTACAAACCACTGAAGAAATCTGAGATGGAATCAAAAAATTCCTAGAATCAAATGAGAAGAAAAATATATCATACCAAAACCTTTGGGACACAGCAAAGGCAGTCCTCAGAAAACAGTTTATAGCAATAGATGCACATATCAAAAAAGAAAAAAGGGAGAAAATCAAAACTTTAACTAAAGAACTGGAACAAATACAAAGAGAATAGCAAAAAAGTCCACAGCCACTGGAAGAAAGGAAATAATTAAGATCAGAGCAGAAATAAAAGAAATAGAGAATAGAAAAATAGAAAGAATCAACAAAACCAAAAGTTGGTTCTTTGAAAGAATCAACAAAATCAACAAACCACTGGCCAAACTGACAAAAGAAAAACAGGAGAGGACGCAAATAAGCCAAATAAGAAATAAAACGGGACATTACAACAGACTCAACAGAAACAAAAGATCATAACAGAGTATTAGGAAAAACTATACTTCAACAAATTCAAAAACGTAGACTAAATGGATAAATTTCTAGAAACACACTACCTACCAAAAATAACACAAAGTGTAGTTGAAAATCTGAACAGACCCATAACAAGAGAAGAGATTCAAAAGGTAATAAAAAAAATCCCAACCAAAAAGAGCCCTAGTCCTGATGGCTTCACTGGAGAATTCTACCAAACTTTCAGAGAAGAGCTTGTACCAGTTCTACTCAACCTATTTCAGAACATAGAAAAAGAAGCAACATGTCCAAATTCATTCTATGAAGCCAGCATAACCCTGATACCAAAACCAGGCAAAGACAACACAAAAAAAGGAAAATTACAGACCAATATCTCTCATGAATATAGATGCAAAAATTCTCAACAAAATTTTAGCCAATAGAATTCAGCATCATATAAAAAAATAATACACCATGACCAAGTAGGATTCCTACTAGCTATGCAAGGATGGATCAACATTAGAAAAACGATCAACATTAGAAAATTAATCAACATAAGCAACCACATAAATAAAAAGAGAGAAAAGAATCACATAATCACCTCAATTGACACAGAAAAGGCAAATGCAAAGTCCTGATAATAACTCTCAGTAAAATAGGTATAAAAAGGAAATTTCTCAACATAATAAACGGCATCTATGCAAAACCAATAGCTAACATCATTCTTAATGGAGACAGGCTGAAAAAATTCCACTGGAGAACAGGAACAAGACAAGGATGCCCTTTATAACCACTCTTATTTAACACTGTGCTGGAAGTCCTAGCTAGAGCAATAAGGCAAGAAAAAGAAATAAAGGGCATCCAAATTGATACTGAAGAAGTTAAACTATCCCTGTTTGCAGATGATATGATACTACACATAGAAAACTCTAATGACTACATGAGAAAACTACTGGAACTAATAGAAAGATTCAACAGAGTAGCAGGATACAAGATAAACATACAAAAATCAGTTGGATTCCTATACACCAATAAAAAGAACAATGAAAAGGAAATCGGGAAAACAATAAGACTCATAATAGCTCCATAAAAAATAAAATACTTAGGATTAAATCTAAATAAGGATGTAAAAGACCTATACAAACACAACTACAAAACACTACGGCAAGAAACCCAAAGAGATCTACATAAATGGAAAAACATACCATGCTCATGGGAAGGTAGGCTCAACATTGTGAAGATGACAATTCTACCCAAAGCAATTTACAAATATAATGCAATCCCAATCCAAGTACCAACTACATTCTTTAAAGAGATGGAAAAACTAATGATTAACTTTATATGCAAAGGGAAGAAGCCCCGAATAATAAAGCACTATTGAAGGAGAATAATAAACCAGGTGGACTCACACTACCTGACCTCAGAACCTACCATACAGCTACAGTGGTCAAAACAGCATGGTAGTGGTACAATGACAGATAACATTGACCAAAGAAACAGAATTGAGAAGCCAGAAGTAAATCCTTCCACCTATGGTCATCGGATATTTGACAAGGGCCCAAGCTCCATCAAATGGGGAAAAGACACTCATTTAAACAAATGGTGATGGCAAAACGGGATGTCTATCTGCAAAAAAAAAATGAAACAGATCCATACATCATACTATATATGAAAACTAATTCAAAATGCATCAAAGACTTAAATATAAATTCCAAAACTATAAAGTTCATAGTAGAAAAAATGGGATAAACGCTAGAGGCCCTAATGCACAGCATTAACAGGATACAAACCATAACCAACAACACACAAACTCCAGAAAATAAGCTGGATAACTGGGATCATTGAAAAATTAAACACTTATGTTCATCAAAAGACTTCACCAAAAGAATAAAAAGAGAACCTACAGACTGGGAAAAAAAATTTGGACATTACAAAACAGACGAAGGTCTAATCTCTAAAATCTGTAAGAAAATCCAACACCTCTACAACAAAAAGAGAAATAATCCAATTAGAAATGGGCAAAGGAAATGAACAGGCATTTCACCAAAGAAGACATTCAAGAGGCCAACAGACACATGAGGAAATGCTTGCCATCACTAGCCATTAGAGAAATGCAAATTAAAACCACAATGAGATACCATCTTACCCTGACATTACTGGCACGAATCAAAAACACTGAAAATAACCAATGTTGGAGAGGCTGTGGAGAGACTGGAACCCTTATGCACTGCTGGTGGGAATGCAAACTGATACAACCATTTTGGAAGATGATATGGCACTTCCTTAGCCTGAAATAGAAATACCATACGATCCAGCAATCCCACTCCTAGGAATATATGCTAGAGTAGTAAGAGCCGTCACATGAATAGAAATATGCACACCCATGTTCACTGCAACATTGTTCACAATAGCAAAAAGATGGAAACAACCTAGATGCCCATCAACAGATGAATGGATAAACAAACTATGCTACATACACACAATGGAGTATTATGCAATGATGAAGAACAATGATGTATCTTTGAAGCATCTCATAACATGGATGAAACTGGAAATGGTCTGTAATTTTCCAGTGGCTGTGGACTTTTTTGCTATTCTTTTGTATTTGTTCCAGTTCTTTAGTTAAAGTTTTGATTTTCTCCCTTTCTTCTTTTTTGATGTGTGCATCTATTGCTATAAACTGTCTTCTGAGGACTGCCTTTGCTGTGTCCCAAAGGTTTTGGTATGATATATTTTTCTTCTCATTTGATTCTAGGAATTTTTTGATTCCATCTCAGATTTCTTCTATTACCCAGTGGTTTGTAAGCGGGGTGTTAATCTGTTTCCATGTAATTGATTTTTTTCTCCTTGCTCTTTCTGTTGTTAATTTCTACCTTGGTGGTACTGTGGTCAGAGAAGATACTTTGTATTATCTCAGCGTTTTGGATCTTGTTGAGGATTGCTTTGTGCCCAAGATGTGGTCTATTCTGGAGAACATTCCATGTGCATTGGAAAAGAATGTGTACTTTGCAGGTGTTGGGTGGAGTGTTCTATATATGTCTATGAGGCCAAGTTGGCTGATTGGGCCCTTTAGGTCTTCTGTATCTTTGCTGAGTTTCTTTCTAGGTTTTCTGTCTTTTATCGAGAGTGGGATGTTGAAGTCTCCTGCGATTGTTGTGGAACTGTCAGTTTCTCCTATCACTGCTGTTAGAGTTTGGTTTATGTATTTTGGAGTCCTGTCATTCGGTGCGTAGATGTTGACTATGGTAACCCTTTTAGCTCAGTAATGAAGTCAGTCCCGAGGTTCACCGTTCAGCAAAGATTAGACAGCTCCATAAAAGAAAATGAGACTAATGGAGCACAACAGTTCAGGGACAAGGACTAGAAAGGAGGAGGGGACAGGAAAACTGGTAATAGGGAACCCGAGGTTGAGAAGGGACAGTGTTGACATGTTGTGGGTTTGCTAACCATTGTCATAAAACAATAGTGTACTAAATGTTTCATGAGAAACTGTTTATTCCATAAACCATTTAAAGTACAATAAAAATTTAAAAAAAAAAAAACTTTGATAGATTTAGGAAAGTGGTAGACCAATGCAGGCACTGAAATGAGTGCCTCTAATTTCTTGTGAAGAATGTTTTAGGAACAGGACACATAGCTTCACAGTTTGCCAAGTTTTAATATGGTGGTTTTTAGGATCAGATATTGGTCTCTTGGATTATAGTTACATCATCCACTTAATATATGATGCAAATTATAATTTATGAATAAAAATGACTTAACATTTAGAAAAATAAAATTGTGAAAACTGAATTAATAATACAAAATTCAAGATATGTATACATTTTGATTATATAAACGCATTTTAACCAAAGTAGTTTTCACAACTGGGATACTCCAGCTTCCCTCCCCGACATGTTGGTCCAAAAGTCTCTCTTGGTGTCGTTGGTCTATATCCCCATTTACAAGTAAATTCAACAACATCATCTGTTTTGGATTAAAGTTTTTTGTCACGTTTCCATTTTAACCGTATGTTATGTTTTTCCATCATTTCTTCTGATATTACATATGCATCTGAATGTAGAAAAAACAAACCTAAAAATTATTAGTACACAAAAAATTATTTTCATAGACTTTAAAGGTTTGAGTAGAATGTTAGATAATGGTTTAGGAATTCTTTCTCTAAACCTTTCCAAACTGTTTCTGAAAAATCATCATGTATATTTAAATATTGTGAAAACGGTAAATCTAAATAACCTAATCTATTTCAGTCAAATCAGTTATGACTTGTCAAGTCGATTCCAACCCCATGTGTTACAGCATAGAATTGTCTCATAGGTTTTCCTGGCTGTAATCATTACAGAAGCAGATTGCCAGGCCTCTCTTTCACAACACTGCATGGTGGGCTCAAACCGCCAACCTTTAGGTTAGTAGATGAGTGCAAACCATTCTGGCCACCCAGGGAACATAAAATTAGTAAATGATGCAAAAATGACATATTATGCTTAATATGTGATAGCTAGATGTAATTATCAGAGAACCATAATGTGAATTGTCATATGAAGAGTTTTGCATTAAAGAAACATTCATACCTATTGTTTCAATAAGAATATCTGAAATGTCATACCCTCACATATTAATATTGGAAAACACTATGGAGTAGTTCTACTCTGTAACACATGGAGTTGCACTGAGTAAAAATTGACTTGATAGCAACAAGTTTTCCTTTATTAATATTTGGTAGTCAAGTATTGAACACAATAGTTCTTCCCTATTTATAAATAGTTCTATTCATAAATAGAAACAGCAAAACATCATGCTCATTACTCTGATTTTCCCAGGATCCAGGAGAATACTGAAGTACTTACCTAAGCATTTTGGTGGTTCAGATCACCGTCCATTTCTACATGTTATATACTTGTTACCCTGAAGTTCATAGAGGTGCTGGCATTGGTACTCAACTGTTGATCCTTGAGCATAGAGAGGTAATGGGAATGAAGTTGTGTCTCCATTTTCAATAGGTGGAGGGAACCCACATCCTCCTTCAGAATCTAAATATATATATATAATAAGATTTATTGAGATATAAGATCAATAAACAGTTTAAAATGAGGCAAATACAATGAAGTATACTATGGAGAATTTCTGAGGACAGAAATGATTCACTGAATAAATTCTAATCATATAAATTGAGAGCTACAAAATTTTTCAGTTCTTCCTTTTATCCTGCCTTAAAACAACACTAAAACACTACTAATAAATATGTCTGCTTTGCAGCATTACAGGATCAATCTTTTCCTTCATGAAAATATTCTGAAAAATTCATAGCTAGATAAAAAATGGGAGTTTACCTTTCATATAATATACTGTAGTGTTTATTGGGTCTCTAGTCATTTTTTTATTATAAAAGAAATATCAATTTCTTGCAAAAATTCAAAGAATAAAAAGGTGTACCTGTACTTCTGCTAAGTATTACTAAAAATCTTTGAGATATTATATAAAACCAAAGTAAGAACACTCTGAAAGACGAAGAGAAGGAATCAGACCTTGGGGCTCAAGGAACCATATGACACTGAGTTATTTGGGTTTTCTTTCTGTCTCCTGTATATTCTCAACTTGGCAGTGGGGAAGCCTGCAACCCAGAATCGATATCCAGTTCAGACGAAATAGTTCCGAGAAGAGTCTGCTTCTCTAACCAAAGGCTCTGGAAAGGAGCAGCCTAGCAAGAGAGAAATCTTTTTAACAATACTCAACCTGCTGTAGCAAATCACCAGAGAAGAAATAAAGACTATCTTCCCCTCTCCTGTGATCATCAGGGCTGAGCGAGTGGCATAGACTTCCACTCACATGGTAAGGTAACAAGGCACCTGTCCCCTTTCCATGGTGTCAGCGAGGTCATGCGGAAAGCCTGGTTTGCACCCTGCATAGCAGGAATGGAGGTCTGTTAAAATATCAGACTTAAATAAAATTTCAGAGTTTCAAAACAACACACAAAATGTACATGATACAACTGAAAATCACTCATAATATCAAGAATGAGGAAAATCTCAAAAGAGAAAAGACAATCAACAGATGCTAACACTGAGATGACTCAGACTGAAATTATATGACAATGATTTTTAAAATCCAATGGGGACTATTTAATGAAAAACATACTAACAGATATTCTGAAAAATTCATTTAGTGAGCTCAGTAATTGATTGGAGATAACATAAGAGTGAATCCAAAACTTGATTATAAAATAATAAATATCAACCAATCTACAAATAGAGAGAAAAGAAATGAACAAACATACTTAAACAGTTTCAGGTTTCTGTGGGAAAATAGAAAAATTTGGAGTCCCTTAAAAAAGAGAAGAAAGAAGGTGTAGAAGGGTAAAAAATATTAAAAATAAAATGGATTACAATTTCCCAAATTGGGCATAAAGCATAAACCTGTATATTCAAGAAAGTGAATGAACTTCAAACAAGATAAATCCAGAGAAATCTGTAACAAGGCACATCATAATCAAATAGCTAAAAAGTAAAGTAACAGAAAAAAACCTTGAAAGCAGCTAGAATGACATTATGCATTACCTATAAAGCAACAAGAATTCAAATGACAGTGGTCAGAAGGAAGTGATACAAGATTTTTCAAGCTCTGAAAGAAAGAAACTGTCTATTGCAAGTTCTATAAGCAGTAACACCATCCTTGGGAACTATGAGGAAATAAAGACATTCACAGACAAAAGACAACTAAGAGAACTTGTCTCCAGCAGACCCATCCCTAAAGAACGGCTAAATTAATTTCCTCAAATAGAAAGAAAAATGTAACAGAAGAACTGAGACTTCAGGAAGGAAGAAAGAAAAATCGAGCAGATTAAAAATAATAGGTGTAAATATAATACCCTCTCTTTCTCCTTATGAGTTTGTTCCATTTTCTTTGACTGTTGAAACAAAATTATATCATCTCATGCGGTGCTCAGTGTATGCAGAGGAAGTACTTATGACTTTTTTATTAAAAATGTGGTGAGGGTACACAAAGGAATACTATGCAATGATACAGAACAACGATGAATCTGCAAAACATCTCATAACATGGATGAATCTGTAAGGCATTATGCTGAGTGAAATTAGTCAGTCACAAAACGACAAATATTGTATGAGACCACTATTATAAGAACTCAATAAAATGTTTAAACACAAAAGAAAACACTCGTTGATGCTTAAGAGGGTGGGGAGGGAGGAGGAGGGGAATTTAATAACTAGATAGTAGACAAGAATTATCTTAGGTGAAGGGAAGGACAACACACACTACAGCGGAAGTCAGCACAAATGGACTAAACCAAAAGGTAAGAAGTTTCCTGAACACTACCAAACACTTCGAGGGACAGTGTAGCAGGGGTGGGGGTCTGGGGACTATGCTTTCAGGGGATATCTAGGTCAACTGACATAACAAAGTTCATTAAGAAAATATTCTGCATACCACTTTGGTGAGTGGTGTCTGGGATCTTAAAAGCTAGCAAGCTGCCATCTAAGATGCATCAATTTGTCCCAACCTAACTGGAGCAAAGTAGAATGAAGAACACTTAAGATATAAGGAAAATACTAGCCCAAGAGATAAAAGGGGCCACATAAACCAGAGACTCCATCAGCCTGAGACAAGAAGAACTAGATGGCGCCCCGCTACCGACAATGACTGCCTTGACAGGGAACACAACAGAGAGCACAAGAAAAGGGGGGTGTAGAACTCAAATTCTAGTAAAAAGACCATACTTAATGGTTTGACTGAGACTGGAGGAACTCCAGAAGGCATGGCCCCTGGACTCTGTTAATGCAGAACTAAAACCATTCCAAAAGCCAAATCTTCAGACAAATAGACTGGACTATAAGACATAAAATGATACTTGTAAAGAGTGTGCTTCTTAGTTCAAGGAGATACAAGAGACTAAAGGGTAGCTCCTGTCTGGAGGCGAGATGAGAAGGCAGAAAGGGATAGGAGCTGGTTGAATGGAAACAGGAAATCCGGGGTGGAAAGGTGGCGTGTGTGGTCACATTATAGGGATAGCAGCTAGGGTCACATAATATGTGTGTAAAAATTTTTCTATGAGAAACTAACTTGCACTTTAAACTTTCACCTAAAGAACAATTTAAAAAAATGTAGTGAGGGTAAATGGACTAACTGGGTAAAATGAAAGTAAGTTTACACGCTTTACTTGAAGTAGTGAAATAGCAGTACAAGTAGATGTAAGTTACAGGTGCATATTGTATTGCAGAGCACAACCACTAGATAAAACAACTGTATAAACAGATATGATAAAAGGCAATACAAATAAATCAAAAAGAAAAATTTTTTAAAACTATTCAAGAAACCTACAAGGAAGGCAAGAACATGGAAAAAGGAATGAGAAACAGAGGAACCAAACACAAAACAGACAATGAAAAGCAGACATAAGCCCTAACACATCAGTAATTAGTTTAAATGCAAATGGTCCACATATACCAGTTAAAAGACCAAGAATAACTGGGTAAATAAGAACAAGATCCAACTATGTGCTGTCTACAAAAACTCACTTCAAACCTGAAAACACTGATAGGTTCAAGCAAAAGTATGGAAAAAAATACACCAGGCAAATATTATTTAAAGAAAAAAAATTTCCTTTACTGGCTCTTCTTGTTTCACAAACTCTGAACTGTTGACATATCCATGACTAAGTGTTCAGAGTTCTCTTTCTAGAAACAGTAATTGTCTAGATGAGCTCAGTTGGTCACACACTTTTAATTATACTCTACATGCTGAAGATGTCTAAATTTGTATCACATTCTATGATTACTCTCCAGCTGTCTATTCCACTTCTCCTACAGCTGTCAAACTTAGGTAAGGTATCTCTTATACATTCATTCTTCAGGAAATGAGTCATGTCTTCCTGCTGAAAATAACAAATTTTCAAGATTCCAACTATTCCTTTAATATGGTCAAATATTTTGTACACAAATAAATCATATTACCTGGCTCAGTCCACAAAAAGAATTAGATTTTAAGCATTGTAATTTTATTTGCATTTGAACAAAGATATTCCACAAGCACTACTTTACTATATGTTTATACTAACATATGTTATTGCTACCATCTCTCTACAAATGTTTAGGAAATAAGATATTCTACCTTTGCACTCAGGTGCTTTTGTCCTGGTTCCACTCAGACACATCACTTCTACCTCTCCATACAGGGAATAAGGTTTGTTACATTCATAAAGGACTCTCCCTCCAGGTGGATACCTAGTCATCTGTTTTGAGATAATATTAGCATTTTCCACTTCGGGTGGATTTCCACAGGAAATATCTCAATAGAAAGAAAAACAGTCTCTCCATTAGGGTTCCTTTTGAGTAGCAAATCAATAAATGAGATTTCAATTTTTTTCAAAGGAGCTTTAAAATCAGTAGATAATCTATCATGATAAAGTTTGCTAATGTAAAAAAATTTACACATAAATTGGGGAAAAGTAGGTGAAAAAATACAGGCTGTAACATTAAGTTTTCAAATCCTTAAATCTCTCATCTATCTTCATGAGAAGACAGACATTTTTCATTTCAGAAACCAGTGAAATCTGGCAATAAAAAATATAACATAAAAATGAGCACAGCCTCATATCCTTCCTGCTATATCACACATATATCCCTCTATTATATTTGTTAACTGATGTATGTGTGCCCCTTGGACTCATGATCTTTCCATTTCTCCAAAGCCATCACACACTTCATGACATTCCATATCTAGCAATGATCTCATACATCACTTCAAATATTCCTTCCACTTTTTTCACTTTCTTGGCTTCTGTAGTTGTCAAAACAACTATTTACAAGTATTCTGGTTCTCTTCCTTCCAGATACATGGTTACATAGGTTATCCTTGCCCGTTTGATGTAGACATCGCCAAATGACTTGTATAGGGTAATGAAATGAATGTGGAAGTAACGTGTTTCACTTTAAGGAAAAAGTTTTAAAAGCCATTGTGTGATTAAGGATGCACATTGAGAGATATTTCTATCACTTGAGTCTTGAATTAACATGATGAACAGAGTCCCCTTCTATCCTACATTGGAAAAGATGCAGGAACAGGAAATGCACTTTATTAGGCTACTGAGATTTGGAGATACATCTTTCTTACTGTGATTTGGAGATACATTTTCCTTAACTATAATAGAATAACTTAGTCCAGGGGTGGGAAAACCTTTTTTTGTAAAATACCAGATAGAAGTTCTCAGTCACAACCCCTCAGCTGTGCCATTATAGCACAAAAGAAGACATACAAAAAAATGACTATGGCTGTATTCCAATTAAACTTTATTTACAAAAAAAGGGACAATCAGTTTTAATTAGTGACCTAGTCTATCTCAGTTGATAAAGCTCCTTCTCCTTCCTATCCATCATCTCTGTTAATTCTCGGCAATGGATAAACATTTCAAGCTCCCGTTTCTGACAAAATATCATTCCTTTTAGGTATTGTTGTAGAAAAGCCACACAACCATCTTTATGGCTGCCATGTTGTAATTTTAGCTAAAAACCTGTGGTAGAAACTCAGCATTGCCTGAAACCCATTTATATGTCCCTAATTTACTTTCTTTTTTTTCCTCAAAGGAACTGTCCCATACTCTCCTCACTTTCCTCAAGCAACCTAACCCAACTGCTCCTTCATCAACAGATAATAAGTCCTTGTGTTCACAGAAAACAATTGAGACTACCAGCTGTGATTTCCCTCCATTTGTTTTCAAATTTCCTTCAACTTTAGTTGAATCTGTTTCATACTTAAGCCTTTTAAGTCTTAGATAATAAGGTGTATCTTTCAAATTCAGGTAGCTTCTCATCTTCAGACCTTTTGTTTTCCCATTGATCTTAAAACCATTGTTCATTCCTTTCTTCTCTCTCATGTTGTCAGCCACTCTGTCTCATATGGACATGCAAGCTTGTCCTATTTTAAACTCTTTCTCCCAACCTTTTGTTCCAGTTTTGCTTATGTGCTACATTCTTTCATGCTTTCACAAACCAGATCCTCAAAACACCATTTTACAACTGCCAACTCCACTTTTTTAACTCCCATTTATTCTTCAATCCATTGCTATCTGGCTTCTAACACCTCCATGTGCTGTCACTACTCTGACAAAAGTCTCAAATGTTCTCCAGTTTCCAAATTCAAAAATTCTTTATATTGACAATATTGCATTGGTTGGTATGTAATATGGACTTCTTAGTTATTTGTTGAACTGAACAGATAATTTTCTCTGTAATGTTTTGAAGCTGTGGATCACTGATTTCTTCAAGTTCTCTAATGGCTAGTATTTTTATGTTCTCATGCTTCTCCTCCTTCTCAGACATTACTTTTATTTAATTTTTTTTCTGGCTCCTCTTCCTTTATTCTACTTACTTTTTTGGGCTATTTCATCTTTTGTTATGATGAATGTAAAAGGCCACAGCCTTCAGTATGGATTACAGCAGATCATAAAGAAAGTGAAAATCCTTATGACTGGAGCAATAATCAACACCATGATAAATGGCAAAGAAATTGAGGTTCTCAAGGATTTCATTCTCTTTTTTTTTTTTCATTGTACTTTAGATGAAGGTTTACAGAAAAAACTAGCTTCTCATTAATTAGGACATGTACTGTTTTGTGACATTGGTTGCCAACTTACAACATGTCAAGACTCTCCCCTTCTCAGTCTTGAGTTCCCTATTACCAGCTTTCCTGTCTTCTCCTGCCTTCTCACCCTTGTCCCTGGGCTGGTGTGCCCATTTAGTCTTGTTTTGTTTTATGGGCCTATTTAGTCTTTGGCTGAAGGGTGAACCTGAGGAGTGACTTCATTACTGAGCTAAAAGGGTGTCCAGAGGCCATACTCTCGGGGTTTCTCCAGTCTCTGTCAGACCAGTAAGTCTGGTCTTTTTTTTTGTTAGCTGCTTGAACATCTCCTTTGGTGAATTGTCTCTTCATATCCCTTGCACATTTTTTAACTGAATTATTCGTCTTTTTGTTTTAGAGGAGTTTGATTTTTCTGTAGATTTTAGAGGTTAAACCTTTGTTGGATTTGCCATAGTCAAAAATTCTTTCCCAGGTGTCTGTAGGTTCTCTTTTAACTCTTTTGGTGAAAGCTTTTGATGAGCTTAAGTGTTTAATTTTTAGAAGATCCCAGTTATCTAGCTGATTTTCTTGAGTTTGTGTGTTGTTAGTTACGGTTTGTATGCTGATAATGCCTTGTATTAGGGCCTCTAGCATTGATCCTATCTTTTCATCTATGGTCTTTAAAGTTTTTGGTTTTATATTTAGGTTTTTGATGGATTTTGAATCAGTTTTTGTGTATAGTGTGAAGTATGGGTTCTGTTTATTTTTTTTTGCAGATGGACATCCAATTTTGCAAGCACCATTTGTTAAAAAGGCTATCTTTTCCCCATTTGATGGATTTTGGGCCCTTGTTGAAGATCAGGTGACCATAGATGGATGGATTGACATCTGGGTTCTCAATTCTGTTCCATTGGTCAATGTAACTGTCACTGTATCAGTACCGTGCTCTTTTGACTACCATAGCTGTACAGTAGTTTCTGAGATCAGGTAGTGTGAGTCCTCCTACTTTCTTCTTCTTCAGTAGTGCTTTACTTATCTGGGGCCTCTTCCCTTTCCGTATAAAGTTAATGATTAGTTTTTTCTTTTCTTTAAAAAATGCTGTTGGTATCTGGTTCGGGATTGTATCGTATTTACAGATTACTTTGGGTAGGACTGACACTTTCACAATGTTGAGTCTACCTATCCATGAGCATGGTATGTTTTTCCATTTATGTAGATCTCTTTGGGTTTCTTGCAGTAGTGTTTTGTAGTTTACTTTGTATAGGTCTTTTACATCCCTGGTTAGATTTACTCCTAAGTATTTTATTTTCTTAGGGGCTATAATAAATGGTATTGCTTTCCTGATTTCCTTTGCATCGTTTTCTTTATGGGTATATAGGAATGCAACTGATTTTTGTACATTTATCTTATAACCTACTACTCTGCTGAATCTTTCTATTAGTTTCAGTAGTTTTCTCATGGAGTCTTTTGGGTTTTCTGTGTGCAGTATCATATTATCCACAAATACAGACCATTTTACTTCTTCATTACTGTCTTAGTTATATAGTGCTACTCTAACAGGAATACCACAAGTGGATAGCTTTAACAAAGAAATTTATTTTCTCACTATCTGAAAGGCTAGAAGTCCAAATTCAGGTGGCAGCTCCAGGGGAAGGCTTTCTCTCTCCGTCAGCTCTGGAGGAAGGTCCTCATTGTCATCAGTCTTCCACTGGACTAGGAGCTTCTCTGCACAGGAACCTCTGGTCCAAAGGATGTGCTTTCCTCCTGGTGTTTCTTTCTTGGTACTATGAGGTCCCCAGTTCTCTGCTTGCTTCCCTTTCCTTTTATCTCTTGTAAGGTAAAATGTGGTGCAGGCCACACCCTAGGGAAACTCCCTTTACATTGGATCAGGGATGTGACCTGGGTAAGGATGGTGTTACAAGCCCACCCTAATCCTCTTTAACATAAAATTACTATCACAAAATGGAGGCCAACCACACAATTCGAGGAATCATGGCCCAGCCAAACTGATACACACACTTTTGGGGGGATATAATTCAGACCATGACAATTACCAATTTGGATCCCCTTTATTTCTTTTTCTTGCTTTAATGCTCTAGCTAGGACTTCCAGCACAATGTTAAATAGGAGAGGTGATAATGGGAATCCTTGTCTTGTTCCTGTTCTCAGGGGAATGTCTTCAGCCTCTTTCCATAATGATGTTGGCTCTTGGTTTTGTACATATGCCCTTTATTATGTTGGAAAATTTCCCTTCTATACCTATTTTATTGAGAGTTTTTATTATGAATGGGTGTTGGACTTTATTAAGTGCCTTTTCTGTGTTAATTGAGATGATCATGTGATTCTTTTATTTTTGTGGTAGATTACACCGATTTTCTAATGTGGAACCATCGTTGCATACACAGTATGAATCCTACTTGTTGTGGTGTATTGTTTTTTTGATATGATGCTGAATTCTACAGGCTAGAATTTTGTTGAGAATTTCTCCATATGTGTTCATGGAAGACATTGGTCTTTAATTTCCTTTTTTTCTGGCATCTTTACCTGGTTTTGGTATCTAGGTTATGCTGGCTTCATAGAATGAATTAGGAAGTATCCCTTCATTTGTTATATTCTGAAATAGTTTGAATAGTACTGGTGTAAGCTCCTCTCTGATTGTTTGGTAGAATTCTCCAGTGAAGTCTTCTGGGCCAGGGCATTTTAATTGGGAGTTTTTTAAATTCATTTTTCAATTTCATCTCTTGCTATCAATCTATTCAGATTTTCAACTTCTGTTTCTGTTAGTTTGTGTGGGTAGTGTGTTTCTAGAAATTTGTCCATCTCCTCTAGGTTTTCAAAGCTGTTGGAGTATAGTTTTCCATAGTACTCTGTCATGATCCTTTTTATTTCAATTGAGCCTATTGAAATGTCCCTCATTTCATTTCTTATTTGGGATATTTGCATTCTCTCCTGTTTTTCTTTCTTCAGTTTGGTCAACTGTCTATCGATTTGGTGGATCCTTTCAAAGAACGAACTTTTGGTTTTGTTGATTCTATTGTTTTTCTATTCTCTATTTCATTTATTTCTGCCTTGATCTTTACAATTTCCTTTCTTATGGTGGCTGTGGGCTTCTTTTGCTGTTCTCTATTTGTTCAAGTTGTATAGCTAATGTTTTGATTTTGTCCTTTTCTTCTTTTTTGATGTGTGCATTTATTGCTATAAATTGACCTCTGAACACTGCCTTGGCTGTGTCCCAAAAGTTTTGGTAGGATGTGTTTTCACTCCCATTTGATTCTAGAAATTGTTTTATTCCATCTTTGATTTCTTCTATTACCTGGTGGTTTTCAAGCAGCGTGTTACTTAGTTTGCATGTATATGATTTTTTTTTTCCCTGCACTTCCTGTTGTTAATTTCTGCATTGATGTTGAAATCAGAGAAGATACTTTATATTATCTCAATGTTCTGGATTTTTTGAGGGTTGTTTTGTGGCCTAAGATGTAGTCTCTTCTGGAGAACATTCTACGTGTTGGAAAAGAATGTGTACTTTGCAACTGTTAGTTGAAATATTCTATATATGTCTATGTGGTCAAGCTGGGTGAATGTGGCCGTTAGATCCTCTGCATCTTTGCTGAGCTTCTTTCTAGATGTTCTGTCCTTTACTGGCAGTGGTGTGTTGAAGTCTCCTACTATTATTGCAGAACTATCAATTTCTCTTATCAGTGCTGTTAGAGTTTGTTTTATGTATTTTGGAGCCCTGAGCCCTAGTGGCACAGAGGTTAAGCGTTTGGCTGCTACCCAAAAGGTTGGCAGTTTGAATCCATCAACCGCTCCTTGGAAACCCTATTGGGAAGTTCTACTCAACTCAGCAGCATCAGGTTCCTTTTTTTGGTTATTGGGTGCTTATTATGGTTATGTTTTCATGATGGATTGTCCCTTTAATCATTATATAATGCCTGCGTTTGTGTTTTTATCATGGATTTTGTTTTAAAGTCTAGTTTATCTGAGATTAAGATTGCCACTCCTGATTCTTTTTGGTAGCTTTTTGCTTGATATGTTTTTTTTCCATCATTTGATTATTAATAAATTTATGTCTTTGTTTCTAAAGTGTGTCTCTTGTAGACAGTATATGGATGGGTTTTGTTTTTTCTATTTTTTTTTTTTTATCCATTCTGTCATTCTCTTTTTGTGCATGCATCTAGACTGTTTACATTCAGTGTATTTATTCATACGTGTGGGTTTACTGCTGTCATTTTGTAGGGTTTTTTTCCCTCCCTGTGGAACTGAAGTTTTGTTCCTCTTACTCTCCTGTGCTCAATTCCTTTTGTCTGTGGATTTTTCTTTTTTTGTTTCTTTCATTTTTGTAGATTTTGTGTTTACTGAACCTTTGTATTTTCTTCTTTATTTTGATGAGTAGGTTTGTTAACTTTATTTGTGGTTACCTTGAAATTCACCCTTATCTTCCTAAGTCTGAACCAGTCTTTTATTAACTGGTATCGCCTTGACTTCCTCTCCATTTGAAAGTTCTACACCTATACCATTTATTCCCTCTTTTATTGTTCTGTTGTTGTTGTCATTTAGAGATTAACCTCTGTGGTTCCCTGTTATAAATAGCTTTGTTTCATTCTTGAGAGTTGATTACCTAGGCTGGTATCTGGCTGATGCAGTCTTGCATCCTAGACTCAGACTGTTGTGTGATGTTGTTTGTTCTCTAACCAAAAGACTCTCTTTAATAACTCTTGTTTCATTTGGTTTTTACATATTCCCTTAATTTCTGTGTATCTGCAAATGTCTTGATTTCACCATCATATTTGAGTGAGAGTTTTGCAGAATGTATTATTCTTGGTTGCCAATATTTTCTTTCAAGGTTTTATATATGTCATCCCATGGCCCTCTTACCTGCATGGTTTCTGCCAAGTATCAGTGTTTATTCTTATTGTTAACCCTCTGTATGTGACTTTTCATTTTTTTCAATCTGCTCTCAGGATTCTTTCATTGTCTTTGTTTTCATCTAGTATCATTATGATATGCCTTGTGTTTTTTATTTTGGGGTCTATACTATATGGGGTTCACTGAGCTTCTTGGATGGTCAGCTTTTCATCTTTCATGATATTGGGGAAATTTCCTGTCAGCAATTCTTCAATGATCTTCTCTGTGTTTTCCATTTTCTCCTCCTGTTCCGGAATTCCAATCACTTGAAGATTTTTGCTTTTGATAGTATCCCACATCATTCTCGGGGTTTATTCATTTGTCTTCCTTCTTTTCTCTGATTTTAACTCAAACAAAGTGGTATCCAGTTATTTGTTTTCAATTTCACTGATCCTGTTTTCCATTGTTTCAAACATGTTCCTCAAACCTTCTATGACACTGTCCATTTCTGAAATTTGCTTAGCTTTTGGATTTCTAATTGCAGGTTTTATATTTTTTCTAGTTGTGAGTTTATTTTGACATTTTGTTCCTGTGTTATTTTCCTGAATTCTTCTATTGTTTTTTCTGTCTTTTCCATGATTTTGTCTCTTTTCCTCATTTTTGTCTGCTTTTTCCTTCATCTCCTGGATAGCCCTGAATATCAGAGATTTGAATTTTCTTTCAGATTTTTCCAATGCCTTTTCTTCTGCTGGAAGGTCATCTGATGTTTTATTTTGGATGCCTACAGGAATCATCATATCTTGTTTTTTTAAATGTTTTCCTACTGTCTGCTGTCTTCGGATCATTCAGTAACTATTTTCTTCATTTATTGATTGAAATTTGTTCGTTTTTACCTGCTTTTTTATTTGGTTATATCTGAGCTGGTGGGCTAGATGTTCTTTATCGTATGCTCATCTGTGGGCACAATATTTCTCACCACTTTGTCCAATGGGCAGGGCCAGTCACTCAGCTATGGTGCAGCAGCACAGGTCCAGCAGAGGGAGAGGGGCTGGGATGGGTCGTTTACAGCACTTACTGGGGCCAATAGGGCAGCATCAGGGGTCAGTGCAGGGCTCAGTACATGGTGCAGTTAGGCAGGACAGAAGAGGGAGGATGTGATGTGTGGAGCTAAGTGGATATGGGAAAGAAGAGAAAGATGAGAGAAAAAGAAGTGCTGAGGGAGCCTGCTATTGCTGTTGGAGTGGTACAAACCTGGGGAAGTGTGTGCTTGTGGTCTTCTAGGTGGGTGATGTGGCACAGCCCATCAAGAAGGGACAGATGTGGCACATGCAGCCAGGAGGGCAGAAGAAAGGAAAAGAAGGAAGGGAGAGATAAGAAGCTAGATTTTTAAAAAAAGAGAGAGAGAGAAAGGCACATGCAGCCAGATGGTTAGAAGAAAGGAAAGGAGAGAAGGTAGAGAGAGACAAGAAACTGAGGAAAAAAAGGATGCCAAGTGGTTGGGATTAAGGAAAGGTACGAAGGTAGAAAGAGACAAGAACCCAGGGGAAAAAAGAAGAAAAAATGTCCCAAGGGAACCCACTGGAAGCGGATCCCCAGCCGAGAGGCACTACTCAGCCTGTCAAGAAGCAGCAGAGACAGCACATGGCACCAGGTGTTCAGGAGAAGGGTAAAGAAGGAAGGTAGAGAGAGACAGAAAACCAAGAAGAAAAAAAATAACTTGGCTGAGAGAGCCCACCAGCATGGTGGCACAGACCAGGGAAGGGGATCCCTAGCCATGTGGCACCGTACAGCCCATCAAGAAGCAGAGATGGCATCTGGTATAAGGTGTTCAGCAGATGGGAAAGGAAGGATGGTAGAGAGAGACAAGAAACTGAAAAAAGACAATAAAAGCCCCAAGGGAGCCCAGTGGTTTTGTGGCACAGACCCGGGAAAGGGCTCCCTCGCCCAGCAGCACTCCACATCCAGTCAAGAGGGAGTGGAGATGCCACATGGAGCCAGGTGTCCAGGAGAAAGGAGGAGAAGAGAGGTAGAGAGAGACAAGAAACTGAGAAAGAAAGGAAAATAAATAGCCCCAGGGAGCATACTGGCATGGAGGCACAGACCTGGGAAGTGACACAGCCTGTCAAAAAGGAGCAGAGATGGCATATAGCACCAGGTATTCGGGAGAAAGGAAAATAAGGAAGGTAGAGAGAGAGATAAGAAACCGAGAAATGAAAAACAGCAAAAAAGAAAAAAGTGCACCCAGGGAGCCCAGTGGTAGGCTGGTGCTGACTGAGGAAGTGACACAGCCTGTCAAGAAGGAATGGAGATGGCACACAGAGCCAGGTGTTTGAGAGGAATGAGAGGAAGGGGATAAGACAGAGAAAAGAAACCAAAAGAAGCTTTAAAAGCAACAACAACAAAAAAATGGCACTGAAAGAGCTGTCCAATGGGGGCCGGCAAATCCCAGCAGCAAGGAGTAAGCACTTCCCTGGCCAAGCCACCACAAAAGGGTGGGGGGTGGGAAAGCATGTATCACTGGTTACCAGCTGCTATCTCTCCTGCTGGGAGCTCTGTGAAGCTGCATTCCTGTACTCCTTGTCCACCATTCCTGGTGGCTAAGGGGTCCAAGATGGTGAATTCATACCATGTTAGCTGATAGCGGACCTCCACTGTGTAGCTCTCCTCTTTCTCTGTTCTCTGTCAGTTTCTTTTTCCATTTGGTGCTTGATCGAGTTCTTTAGAATTATTTTTTAAACGGCAAAGATTAATTTACTGGATTCAATTTCATTCATCCAATGTTTATATTAAACTCACAGTGAATATATAGCAAACATAAAACAGACTCACTTCCCAGAAGTGTTATTAAAAAACAGAAAGTCATCACAATGCATCAGTTGAAATAAATAAGAAATCCTTGCTTCTTAAAATTAAAAATAAAAAAATTATTCTGGAGACCAATATTATAATAATGCATCTTGAAGCAGAAATGTTTCTATTTCAGCCTATAAGAGCCAAGTACACTAATTTATGTTCTAGAGCATGGACTTTGGTGTCAGATAACCTAGGTTTGAATCTTAATTCTACCATTTATGTCATAGTAAGCAAGGGAAGTGATTTAACTTCTTTGGACCTCAGTTTCTTCCAATATAAAAGAGAGAAGATAAGAGTCCATAAATCAAAGAATTGCTTAGAAGGTAAAATGAGATGGCACATGTAAAGAACTTACATCAATTACAAGGAAATAGTACCTGCTCAATAAGTCAGTTATTATTTACATTCTTTATAATGGACAATGTGTTGAAATGCATATTTTCATAAGAAAAGCTAAAAATATTCAAATAATCAAATAAAAAATAAGTGAAGCATGAATGACACTCAAACTATACCACTGGTCCAAAATAATATTCCTGGTCTAGTTCCCACGCAACACAGATAACTCTCCCATTCTCTGGTTCTGCTACTGGTAAACACTTAACAACTGAATAAATACAACTTTTTCTAATATAATTTGAAAACTTTACATGAAAAACACATGTGCATGTGTGTGTGTGTGCTTATCGTTGTTGTTATTGTGTACCGTCGAGGCGATTCCCACTCATATCAACCTATAAGACACAGTAGAACTTCCCCATAGGGTTTCCTAGGCTATAATTTTCACAAGAGAACATCGCCAGGTCTTTTCTCCAGTGGAGTGGCTGGTGGGTTTAAACCGCTGACCTTTTGGTTAGCAGCCAAGAGCTTAAGCATTGCACCACCAGGCCTCCTATAATATATACATACACATACATCCTTGAAGTTCTCAAGGATTTCATTTTACTTGGATTGATAATCAACATTCATGGAAGCAGCAATCAAGACATCAAAAGACACATTGCATTGGGCAAGTCTCCTGCAAAATCTCTCTTTATAGTGCTTAAAAGTGAAGATGTCACCTTGAAAACTAAGGTGCATCTGACCCAAGCCATGGTGTTATCAGTCATCTCATATGCATGTGAAAGGAGGGTGATGAATAAGGAAGACTGAAGAAGAACTGATGCCTTTGAATTGTGGTGTTAGTGAAAAATATTGAATATACCATTGTCATGGATTGAATTCTGTCCCCCCAAAAATGTGGGTAGCAACTTGGCTAGGTCATGATTGCTAGTATTGTATGATTATGTTATCTGATGTGATTTCCTTATGTGTTGTAAACTCTACCACTATGATGAGATTATATGTGATCTCCTCATGTGTTATAAATTCTATCACTGTGATGAGGTTTTACTGATGAGGCTAACAAGATTAGTGTCTTAATGCAATCTCTTTTGAGATATAAAAGAGAGAAGTGAGCAGAGACACACGCGAACCCCATACCACTAAAAAAGCAGTGCTGGGAGCAGAGACCGTCCTTTGGACCTGAGGTTCCTGCACAGAGAAGCTCCCAGACTAAAGGAAGACTGATGACATGGACCTTCCTCCAGAGCCGAAAGCGTTCCCCTGGAGCTGATGCCCTGAATTTGGACTTGTAGCCTACTGGACTGTGAGAGAATAAATTTCTCTTCGTAAAGCCATCCACTTGTGGTATTTCTGTTGGAGCAGCACTAGATGATTAAGACAACCACGGACTGCCAGAAGAATGAATAAATCTGACTTGGAAGAAGTACAACCAGAATGCTCCTTAGAATCAAAGATGGCGAGACCATGTCTCACGTACTTTGGACATGTTATCAGGAGGGACCAGTCCCTGGAGAAGGACATCATGCTTGGTAAAGTAGAGGGTCAGTTAAAAAGAGGAAGAACCTCAGCGAGATGGACTGACACAGTGGCTGCAAAAATGAACTCAAGCATAAGAACGATTGTGAGGACAGCAAAGGAGTAGGCAGTGTTTTGTTCTGTTGTACACTGAGTCACTATGAGTCAGAACCAACTCAACAGCACCTAACGACAATTACAGCACAACATACATACATACACACACACACACATACATATATATACACACACGTGTTTGTTCACAACCAAGATGAGATTGGAGCAAATTACTTGTTTTTTTTAGAAGCATTTGATATACCTGTTTACGAGACATAAAGCTAAGTAACAAAAAAAAAATTGTACGTTTACCTTTTGATTGTTTTCTACAGAAGCGGACAAAAAAAATTACTAATTTGAATGTCTGTTTGTAGTATTACAGTAAGAATCAAGTGCCTCCAAAGTAATTACAAAATATAAAATTCAGAATAATCATATGCAAATTACCATTAGTGCCCCAGAATAATATAACACTGTATTGCTAAAATGTGTAAAATCAACTTTTATTATTACATTAACTTCAATAGAGAAATAATCCGTTTTTTTATCCTCTCCAACAAAAATGTTCAAAATAAATTTGAGTACTTCTTTTGATTTTAGTTAATATTTTCCAACCTCCCTAAAGTTACAGTATTCAAAGTTTATTTTACAATAAAGTGACTGTGATGCTTGTTATTTAGCATCGGGGTGCTAAAATGTAAATCTTAGCTATTATCCTCTCACCTCCAAGAAGCCATGGTGGCACAGTGGTTAAGCGCTTGGCTGCTCATTGACAAGTCAGTGGTTCAAAGTCACCAGCCGTTCTATTGGAGAAATATGTGGCAGTCTGTTTCTGTAAAGATTACATTCTTGGAAACCGTATGGGGCAGTTCTACTCTGTCCTAAAGGATCGCTATGAGTTGGAATCAACTCGAAGGCAGTGGGTTTAACCCCTCACCTTCAGAGATGCTGATAAAATAGGTCTCCTTTAGTAGCCATGAATTTCAGTTAACAAGCACCTCAGCTGATTCTCATGTAGATGTACTCTAGAGCATCTCTAAATGAAGCATTTATCCCTTCCCCTAACTTCCACAGATGAAAAGTCTTCCATTCTCTTTTTGAAACAGGATTGCTTCAGTGATTGCTTTGCTTCTCTCTCTCCACTTCTCACTCTGGGACTAGGAAAGACTTCCGATTTGTCTTTTATTCTCTTATTTCCAGGATGAACAGAGATTGGGGTTACTAGCTCAAACATAAAAACAGGATCTACAGTTTTCTCCTTTTCACTGTTTGCTTTATGAATGAGTAAGAAAGGGCAGAGCTCTCCCTTATTCCTTATTTCTGCCTCTTTTCTGTAAGACCAAGACCACAACAAATCGTGCTTGGCAGGGAAGCGGGAGATGTATCTCCATCATGTTCTCTACTTCAGCTCTTACCAGAGATTCCTGCAGTTGGCTGGTTATTGCATAAGGGTCTGTTCATTAACCAAGCTGCAATTCTAACCTCCATTTACATAGTGATCCTTGTATATATTTGTAGTGACTAGAACCCAGGAGAGTAAAATGAGCTTTAGATTTCCTAATCTCTAATACTCTATTAGATCAGATCAGGCTGTACTGGTATTTGCTAATAATAACACTTAATAAAAGAGACACAGGCAGACATATGCACATCTAAGTTCACTGAAGCAAAAAACTGGAAACAGCCCAAGTGCCTGTCAAGGATTGAACTGCGTCCCCCAAAAATGTGTGTCAGCTTGGCTAGGCCATGATTCTCAGTACTGTGTGACTGTCAACCATTTTGTTATCTGAATGTGATTTCCTATGTGTTGTAAAACCTACAGCTATGATATTAATGAGACAAGTTTAGTGGCCGTTATGTTAATGAGGCAGGACTTAAGATACAAGATTATGCTGTGCCTTAAGTCAATCTCTTTGAGGAATAAAAGGGAGAAGTGAGTAGAGAGACAGGGGACCTCATACCACCAAGAAAGCACTGCCAGGAGCAGAGTGTGTCCTTTGGACCCAAGGTTTCTGCACAGAGAAACTCAGAGACCAAGAAAAGATCTATCACAAGGACCTTCCTCCAGAGCTGACAGAGAGAGAAAGCCTTCCCCTGGAGCTAGCGCTCTGAATTTGGACTTCTAGCCTACTAGACTGTGAGAGAATAAACTTGTTAAAGCCATCCGCTTGTAGTATTTCTGTTATAGCAGCACTAGATAACTAGATAACAATGAATGAACAGGTAAGCAAAATATGGTACGTATACACAATGGAATACTATGAAGCCATAAAGAACACTGAGGAGTCCACAAAACATAAAATAACATGGATCTGGAGGACATGATGCTAAGTGAAATAAGTCAATCACATAAGCACAAATATTGTGTGACACACTTTTGTAAGAAGACAAGAATGGATTCATATACAGAGACCAATGTTCATTGGTGGTTACCAGAGTTGGGGTGGGGGAGGAGTGGAAATCAATCTCTAGATCATAATTCTTGTTATTTTTGGTGATGGGAAAAGTACAGAATGTGGGTGTAATGAGCACACTTTGACCGAAGTAATGATGCCACCAAGAAGTGCACAAAAGGATATTTGTGCTAAAGAATATGAGATATATAATTTTGCAACAACACCAACAATAACCAAAAACAAGTGTATGGTCACATATGTACGTGTACAGGCATATACGTGCACAGGTAAGGGTAGGTGTGTAGATACATGTGCACAGATAGAAGCATCTACCTGTATGTGTATGTATAGATGTGTGTGTACATGCATATAAATTCACAGAGAACACAGTTACAGATAATTCTCAGACATAACCAAACATCTTGCAATACTGGTTCTCTGGTTTGAAGGCTTAGACCATTAGTCTCATGGGATAAGTCAGTCAACTGGCATAACAGAGCTAACAAAGCTCATGTTCTGCATCCTAGAGGGATGAGTAGTGTCTGAGTCTCAAAAGCCTGTGAGAAGTCATCTGAGATAACACTACTGGTCTCTGCTTATCAGAAGCAAAAGAAAGAAGAAGGAATGCAAAGTCTCAGAGAAGCAACTAGTCTACAGAGATAAAAGCCTACAAAAGTCACAGCCTCATGCACCCTGAGACCAGAAGAACTAGATTATGCCTGGTTACCACTACTGACTATTCTGATCAAGACACAATAGATGGATGCTGATAGAACAAGAAAAAATGCAGAACAGAAATCAAATTCTTACAAAGTCCAGACTTACTGTATTAGTTGAGCCTAAAGGACTCCCTGAGACTATGGTCCTGAGATATTCTTTAAACCTTTAACTGAAACTATCACCTAAGGTCATCTTTTAACAAAATAACAAATTGGCACACAAAATAAAGGCTATTTTACCCGTGAGAACGATGTTCCATTAAAAAACCATCTATATGAGATCAAAAGGTCAACAATTAGTATAATGCAAAGATGAGAATATAAAGGGGCAGAGAAACTGAAGGACTGGAAACAGAACAACCAGAATGCAATTAAAGAGAACACTGACACATTCTGAAAAATCTAACTAATGTCACTGAAACATTTTTTTTTTTTTTTTTTTTGGTTGTTCTCTATTGCATGTTTCAAGATAATGGATTATGTGTCATTACTTTAGCACGTTTTTAGTTCAGGGTTCTTTGCCTAGGGGCTCAGTCCCTTTTTCCCTTCCCTATCCTGTTCCCCTCTGAAAGATTTCATACTCATAATTCTTTTGAGCGTGTAGGAGCAGAGGTCTCTTCTTCTCTAACTTCTTCAAGCTCACAAGGGGTTGTTGGCCTGCCTAGCAGAGTAGAAATCTCCCCCTATCTGTTCTAAAGTTTCTCTGGGGCTATTGGACTCAGACCCAGGAATGGGCTGGAACTCTCCCATCATTATTAATTTGACTTGGAACTGCTGGAGTCGAGAACACATAAACTTAATCAGCGCTTTGAGCAAGCAGGGACCAAATGAAAAGTGGTAGAAGGATAGTTCTTTAGGGTCCTAAAAGGGGAAGGAACCAAGTTATGGAAGGTAAATATCCTTTGATTTGAATCCAAATATTGTTACCCATTTGTGTATGGGCTGTCCTTAGCCACTTAGCGTGATTAAGGATTTTCTGAGCCTGGAGTACTACGTTCCCAGAAACATTAATGTACATGCAGCAGGAAGTGTCTGTGACTGTGCAGGTACCTTCCTGTTCAGCCAGGAGGTAGTCCAATGTGACTCAGCGGCCCATGACTACACTGGCCAACAAGTCCAGGGATCCCTGTAAGGCTAATAGACTTTGTCCTGAATCGGTACCGACTACTTGGACAACACTGGATAGATTTTGGACTTGAGCATTGGTGTACACCTCACCCACCATTAATCCAGCAAGTTTTCCTATCAAGGCCGTGATACCTAATCACAGTTTTTATAGAAATTGTTAAATGGGATCTTAATTTACTGCATAAACTTTCACCAAAAACAAGATAAAATATTGTTTTAAAAAAAAGAAAAAAAAGCCTAAGTAGAAATATATATATATATATATGAGCAGAAATCAAACAGAAAAGTATAGAGAAAATAAAGATAATTGTTTGAAGAGTGGTAATAAAATTAATATCAGGCAAGAATAATCAAGAAAAGCAGAGAGTTCCAGCCATAAATAATGAGGAAACGGAACCAAATATATGAAAATAACCTTGGTCAGGCACTGGAAATCAGGCAACGCCTGACTGCTGCCTATATGTTCACAATTGCCCATTTCTTATTCTCATTTTGTCTTGACCAAACTTCAGTCAAGCTTCTCTCCTTTCCAATGAAAAACCAGTTGACACTGGGTCAACTCTGACTCACAGCAATACATGTGTGTCACAGCAGAACTGTGCTCTATACAGTTATCAATAGCTGATTTTTTAAAAGTTGATCACCAGGCCATACTTCCAAGGCAGATCTGGGTAGACTCGAACCTCCAGCCTTTCGGTTAGCAGCTAAGTACATCAATCATTTGCACCACCCAAGGACTCCTCTCCTCTCCAAAGGGCCCTCAAATTGGCTTACCTCCATGCATAAAAAAGCACTAAATCACTAATGTGCAGAACACCCTCCCTCGATAGCTCATTCTGAGAATCAGCCAATCACAAAGAGAAACTTTTCCTGTTGAAGCACTCTGATTTTGGCAGGTGCACACCACCAAATCATGCCCTCTCCTCCACAAAGTTCCTGCTAGCTCTTTTTACTCCTCCCTATAGAAGTATTTTTTTTTTCTATTTTGAGATACTTGAAAATTTCTGAGATCAGAGAAATCTCCTTATTGCAATATTCTTTCTGAATAAAGTGCCTCTTCATCTAAGTTTGGATTTGTTTTTATCTGACACTATTAGCCCAGAGTGAAAGAGATAAATGAGGTGAGCCTGTTTATCAAATTGGTTTCAAGCTTGGAGACATTTTCCAGACAAGACTACAGGAATGAAGAACCCAGGCAGAGAATGGCAGTCTTGCTCAACAGAATCAATAAAAATCAGTGTACAAACAAGCTGAGGTGACTAGAATTTCCAAGATAGCAAGACAAAGAAGAAGAAACTATGGAGTGAAAATTCTCTACAAATCTGCTTTGCAAGCCTTTAGAGTCTGACTGAACACTAACGTGCTGTAAATGCATAGGGCAAAACTCCATGAAAACACGGGCAGAGAGTAACTACCAGAGAACAATAAAGTCACCAATTTCTAGCAAACACACAAAACAGGGAGACATGCACATTTGACCAGTAAGAAAGGAAAGACCCCTTTCAACGCCCATATCATGAGCAGAAATTACATAATATTAATATTAATAAAATTAATATTCTGAAAAAACTCATCCTGGAGTAAAGACTCCTAAAGCCAGCTTTAATAAAGCTTAAAAATAAGCCTTTAAAGGATCAAGTTGATCCATAACAAAATTAAATGCCTACCAAAATGGAATTCATTATAGGCAGTCCTCTCTATGTACGGTCGTGTGGGACCATAAAAACAATGGTTCGGGCTAAAATTATGCAAAGGCTGATTTTTCAGAAGTAGATCGCCAGGCCTTTCTTCCAAGCACTTCTGGGTAGTCTCTAACCTACAACCTTTTGGTTAGCAGCCAAGTGTATTAACTGTATGCACCACCCAGGGCCTTTGCTTCTATTGCAGTGGTCTCTAAACTTGCCTCCTGAATTTCATTCCAGTCCATCACCACTCTGCCGAAGTGAGCATTCTGAAAAACAAATTTTACCACGTTCTCCCATACTGATTAGTATTATATTTCTCCACTGCTAAGATGAAAACATACTGGTAATAATTAGTTTAGATATATGAACACACATAAGTTTTTTTTTTAATGGCAAAATACAGCATTAGTGTTAGATATTGCTCAAATTAAGCCTAACGGTGTTCTGTTATTTTGGCAAATGATTTCTTAAAATCTTGTTCTTCCTCTCACTTGCTTCTGATGTGCCTGTTATCCCGCCCGTCACACTGTCAGACTTATTATCATTAGCATTGCTCTCTTCTTTTTCATACTTCTGTTTGTAGCTATAGTTTCTTCCGTAATTCTGAAAGAAAATTCTGAAAATAGTTATTCTCTGTTACTTAATTTAAGTATTTACCTAAAGGACAGTTTAAATTTGAGTCATTGTAAATTAGAACTGGAGAGGATGGCTGCTAACCAAACTGTCAGCAGTTCGAATCCACCAGTCCTCTGTTGGTGTCACGTGGGGGCTCCGATCTCTTAGTCACGGATGGGCCCCAAGTATGTATCCCCCCAGTCAGACCCAGAGTGCGGACCCTCTACAGAGGAAGTCTGGGGATGTTGGGCCTCACTGGATACACTGCTCTTTTTGACATAAACCGCTCCCACCGCGAGTGTCGTAGAGTTATCCAAAGTTTACAGAGACCGAGTACCCAGGAAACCCTGCATTTCACCGCGTCTGGCTTAGTGAGAAGAAAAAGGAGTGCGACTTTCCAGGGCCCTCGGTTGCTGCTGCGGTGCTCTGTTCCCTCCACGCATAAGAGAAGGGTGGACACAGCTTGCAAGGCAGCACAGTAGCCTGAGGTGACCTGCTCCGGTCCCGGCCGTAAACGTTCGCGATGCTTTTCCACGCCGGTGCTCACCAATACCGCAAACCTCACCCCAGTCCCACCCACCTGGCGTCCTCAAGCACCTTGCGGGGCCCAACAGGCGTCCATAGGTGGGGACGACCCGTCCTCGGTGAGAAAGCCTTCTCCAGCGATCCTCGAGGGTGCCTAGGGTACAAGGTCAGCCGCCGCCCCTCCTCTTGCTCATGGGCACCGGTCGTGGCTCCTAGGCAGAAACCCTCTTCTTCCCAGGAGGGTCCGCCAGTGGGGTTGCGCGCCGCTCTACGCCTACCGTGGCCTGCGCCTCCCCTCTCCCATTCCGGGAGTGTCTCGCCGGGCCGTGATGTCCTCAGGCGCTGGGGCTGCGTGAGTGTTTGCGGTTCTTTCGCGCGCCTCCTGGCGGGAGGCCGGGACCCGTCCCAGCCCCCACCGGACGCCGCAGTGTAGCTGTCCACCCGCTCCTGTCCCGTGCCGTAGCAGCGGGTGCGGGCGTGGGCCTCCTCACTCGGGGGCGTTCCGGTGACGTGCCCCTGGACCGCACAGATGGACGCACACGGGGGCCCCCGGCGCGAGGGTGGGGAGCGGCCAGCCGCATCCATAGTCGTGCGGCGCCCCGGTGGCGTGGTCTGGGCGTAGGAGACTTTCGGGGTTACCCAGGCCAGCTGGCGTTCCAGACGTCCCGGGGCCGCCTTTGTGCCCCATGCTCTGGCGATGAGACCTCGTGTGCGTTTTCCTGGCAACCAACAGTTTCTCAAGCTTCCCCAGGTCGTCCGCGCGCCCCCACCCTCTCAGAGCTCACTGTCCTTTCCGCGCACCGCCGCCTCCTTCGCCGCCATCGCTCCCCCATCATCCGACCGGCCGTGCCGCATGGCCCCCGGTCCAGGACCGAAACCATCCTCCCCGGGGATTTATCGTCAGACTGGGCCATGGCTCCGCGCCCGCAGAGATGGTCGACGGTGTGCGACCATCGAGCGCGCGATGGTTGCTCAGGGATTCACGGGCTTCCGCGACTACGGTGTGTTGGTGGCGTCCGATTTCTACTCGCGCAGCCGCCTTTCCGGTGCCCGCCCCCTCCGCCGCCCGCACTCGTCGCGTCGTCCGTCCGGCTTCCAATGGCGGACCGCGCCCAGTGTGTATTGCTTCCTGGGTCGCCCGCGATGCCCAGGTCGGCTCTGCGCCCGTCGGCGGTCGGTCGCCCAGGGGATCTCCCGGAACGGCTTCTCCTCATTGCTCTGTTGCACGCGTCAGTCTTGCTACTCTCGGGCTGGGTGTGGACGTGCCCCGGTCCGTGAATTCTTCGACCTTTCCGTAGTCTGGCTCTGCTCTCTCTTCTGGCCGGCCAGAGGCGACCTTTGGAGATGTGTCCCTTGCGTGTGTTTGAGGGGGGGAAGGGGCGGAGTGGAGGGTGATGGGGGCGAGGGGACGCGGGGAACATGTCCTGAATCAATAGTGTTAGGACTCTGGCCCTGGTGGCGCAGTGGTTAAGCACTTGGCTGCTAACCAGAAGGTCGGCAGTTCAAATCCATCAACCGCTCCTCCGAAACCCTAAGGGGCAGTTCTACTTTGTCCTATATAGGGTCACTATGAATCGAAATCAATTCGGGGGCAATGGGTTTTTTAATAAAGATAAATGACAAGTATGATAATTAGTCATATGATAATGACAAATATGGTATTTTGACTATGAATCTATTTAAAATTTTTATCTTTATGTAATCTTTTTTGCATAATCTCACTATACACATTAAATTTGAGTTACTGAAACATCAGTATATCCTTCAAGGATTTTCACCATACTCTTGACTAGTGTTTTCTATTATTAACCTGTATTTAATTTATGAGAGTAGACACATTGATTTTCTAGTGACTAGCCACAGATTTGTATACCTACTGAGACAACTGGAACCATAGACTGAAAAGATTACAATAACAAGAAAAGCAGTGATGTGTATATTTAATTACTTATTTCTTTATAACATCAAAAACATACCCGGCACTTATAGGACAATATTTTACTTACCCGCAGGGTTGCATTTGGGAGGAGAGGACCAGTCATCTGTACATGTAATGCTGCTCTGATTATATGCAAGTTTGTAGCCCATGGCACATAAAATTTGCACAGTGTCACCTTCCAGATGTATTTGTCCTGAAGATGAAGAACGCCCATTTTCCACCGAAGGAAAAAAGCACAGTCCTAAAGACCCAAAAGATGAATAATGTGTAACATGGAATTTAAAAAGTATTACATTTTACAAACACCAAAAGAGAAATGTGTAAAAATTAGTTACTTAAAAATTAGTTTATACATGATAAGAAAGAAAAATAAATATGCAATTCCATCAATCAATCTTTGTAATGGAAAGCAGTTTTTATTTGTAAGAGTTTCTTAGATATTAAAAAAAAAATTGGTATTTTTATTCCTCATATGATTCTCATGAGTTGCTTTCCAGAGGTGGAGGCAAAAGACTTTTATCTCCTTAGTGTACTCCCCTTTGCTTTCTCTGTCAGGATCCTCTCTTTTTCACTTTCTGCCTTCTCTCTACATTCATTGAAAGAATAACATAAGAATATTAAGGAACAAAAAGATGTGATACTGGAAAACATGAAAATTAGGAAAATAGTATGAACAAAATTGCATTTTGAATATTCAAAGAAATCAGATTTTACATGAAATATACAAAACATGAAGTTTCATGGAAAAAAAGCTGAGTTCACACAATGGTAAAATGAATGTTTAAATTAAATATTAGCTGTTAAAATTATTGTATTTAAAAGCAGTATTTAAATAACCCCTAAAAAGATAAAATATGTATACATCTAATCAGAGATGGAAAAGACCTATACAATGAAAACTACAAGACACTACTGCAAGAAACCAGGAGACCTACATAAGTGGAAAAACATACCTTGCTCATGGGTAGGAAGACTTGTGAAAATGAGAATCCTTCCCAAAGAAATCTACAGACAGAGTGCAATCCCAATCCAAATTCCAATGACCTTTTTAAATGAGAAGGAGAAACATCACCAACTTCATATGGAAAGGGAAGAGTCCTCAGATAAGTAAAGCATTTCTCAAGAAGACAAAGTGGGAGGCCTCACACTACCTGACTTTAGAAACTGTTATACCGCCACAACAGTCAAAACAGCCTGATACTGGTACAACAACAGATACATTGACCGACGGAACAGAATTGAAAAGCCAGCATAAATTCATCCACCTATCAGCAGCTGATACTTGACAAAGCCTCAAAGTCCATTAATTGCGAAAAGACGGTCTCTTTAACAAATGGTGCTGGCATAACTGGATATCCATCTGCAAAAAAGTGAAACAAGACCCATGCCTAACACCGTGCACAAAAACTAACTCAAAATGGATCAAAGACCTAAATATAAAATCTAAAGATCATGGAAGAAAAGCTAGGGACAAGGTTAGGAGCCCTAATACATGGCATAAACAGAATACAAACCAAATGTAACAAGGCACAAAGACCAGAAGAAAAACTAGATAACTGGGAGCTCCTAAAAATCAAACACTTATGCTCATCAAAAGACTTCACCAAAACAGTAAAAAGACAACCTACAGACTGGGAAAAAATTTTGACTATGACAAATCTGATCAGTGTCTAATCTCTGAAATCTACAAGATACCACAAAACTTCAACAATGAAAAGACAAATAACCCAATTAAAAAATGGGCAAAGGATATGAACAGGCACTTCACCAAGAAGACATTCAGGCAACTAACAGAAATGAGGAAATGGTCACAATCATTAGCCATTAGAGAAATGGAAATGAAACCTACAAAGAGATGCCATCTCACCCCAACAAGGCTAACATTAATCCAAAAAACAATAAATGTTGGAGAGGTTGTGGAGAGACTGGAACACTTATACACTGTTGACAGGAATGTAATATGGTACAACCACTTTGGAAATCGATTTGACACTTCCTCAAAAACCTAGAAATAGAAATACCATACAATCCAGCAACCTCCTCCTTGGACTATATCCTAGAAAAATCAGAGCCTTCACGTGAAGTGTTATATGCACACCCATGTTTATTGCAGCACTGTTCACAATAGCAAAAAGATGGAAACAGCCTAAGTGCCCATCAACGGACAAATGGAGAAACAAATTATGGTGTATTCACACAGTGTAATACTATGCAATGATGAAGAACGATGAATCTGTGAAACATAACACAGCGGAATCCGGAAGGTATTATGCTGAGTGAATTTAGTGAGTCACAAAAGGACAAATATTGTATAAGACCACTATTACAAGAACTCAAGAAAAGGTTTAACCACAGAAAACATTCTTTGATAGTTATAAGGGAGGGGTGGGAGTGGAAGGGGTATTCACTAACTAGATAGTAGACAAGAATTAAGTGAAGGGAAGGACAACACACACTACAGGGGAAATCAACACAACTGGACTAAACCAAAAGCTAAGAAGTTTTCTGAATGCAGCCAAACACTTCGAGGGACAGAGTAGAAGGGACGGGGGTCTGGGGACCATGGTTTCAGGGACATCTTCTAGGTCAATTGGCATAATAAAGTTTATTAAGAAAATATTCTGCATCCCACTTTAGTGAGTGCCATCTGGGGTCTTAAAAGCTAGTGAGCAGCCATCTAAGATGCATCAATTTATCACAACCCACTTGGAGCAAAGGAGAATGAAGAACACCAAAGACACAAGGAAAATATTAGCCCAGGAGATAGAAAGGGCCACATAAACCAGAGACTCCATCAGCCTGAGACCAGAAGAACTAGATGGTACCTGGGTACCACCAATGACCGCCCTGACCGCCCTGACAGGGAACACAACAGAGTCCCTGGCAGAGCAGGGGAAAAGTAGGGTACGGAACTCGAATTCTAGTAAAAAGATCAGACTTAATGGTCTGACTGAGTCTGGAGGGACCCCATAAGACATGGCCCCTGGACTCTCTGTTAGCCTAGAACTGAATCCATTCCCGAAGCCAAACTCTTCAGACAAAGATTAGACTGGACTATGGGACATAAAATGATACTCGTGAAGAGAGTGCTTCTTAGCTCGAGTAGATACATGAGACTAAGTGTCCTGTCTAGAGGCGTGATGAGAAGGCAAAAAGGGACAGGAGTTGGTTGAATAGACGTGGGAAATCCACGGTGGAAACGAGGAGTGTGCTATCACATTATACGCAGAGCAGCTGGGGTCACATAGCAATGGGTGTATAAATTTTTGTATGAGAAACTGACTTGAACTGTAAACTTTCAATTAAAGCACAATAAAAAAAGTAGTTTTTAAAACTAAAATATTTAGATATTAAAATATTTAGCAAAAGTATATATATTTTTTTCTCATTAGATTTACGTGAATGACTCCTTATAAAAAGAAGAAGAATGACATATATTATCTTTACCTGCTTATCTAGTCCCCACCCTTACGATTGTGAAGACTCTTTGATCCCTTCTGGCACATCTCACGCCACTCATGGATGATTCTTCCAGATAATGGTGAGAGCATTTACTCACTGCGACACTTTGGTGTTGGTGACCATCCTTCCTCTGTGCAGGTTATTCGAGTCCAGAGAGACTGTGAAGCAGATACATAGCTATGATCACAGGTATAGTAGAAATATTTTCCTATAGCAACTGGAAAGTTTTGTTTAGGTTGATTTTCACCATATGTTCTTCCATGTTTTATTTCTGGAAAATTGCAAGTTCTCTCTTGGGAAAAATGTTAATGAAAAATAATTGTTTAAATAATAACATTAATTATTATAATATTTAGCTGAATTTGTCCACTTGTATCAGTTACTTGGGGGCTGGCAAAATCTATTTCTAAACCTGCAAAGCTGTTTGAGGAAGTAAGTTTTGGAGTCACATCATGTGTATATCTTTTGTAAATACCTCCAAGATTAAAATCACACAAAAATGTAAATTCAGAGGAAGAGGGTGTCATGGATTGAATTGTGCCCCCCCAAAATATCTGTCCACTTGGCTGTATCATGATTCCCAGTAGTGTATGATTGTCTACCATTTTGTCATCTGATGTGATTTCCCTCTTGTAAATCCTATCACTATGATATAACGAGATGGATTAGTGGCAGTTATATTGACGAGATCTACAAAATTAGATAGTGTCTTAAGCCAATCTCTTTTGAGATATAAAAGAAGTAGCAGACAGACATGGGGACCTCATACCACTAAGAAAGCACCACTGGGAGCAAAGAGCATCTTTTGGACCTGGGGTCCCTGTGCCTGAGAAGCTCCTCAACCAGAGGAAGGTTGATGACAAGGACCTTCCTCCAGAGCCGACAGAGAGAGAAAGCCTTCCCCTGGAGCTGATGCCCCGAATTTGGACGTGTAGCCTACTAGATGTGAGAGAATAAATTTCTCTTTGTTAAACCCATCCATTTGTGGTATTTCTGTTACAGCAGCACTACATGACTAAGACAGAGGGTAAACATGATTCTAGCCAGTAGACTTTGCAGATCTAAGAAATATACTACTGGTCTAAGAAATATGCTGCTATTTATACTTCGTCATTTCCTTCCTTTATGTCTCACTTTCTTTGCCTTTCCCATGTTTGATAAAGAGAATTTGAATATAAAATATTCATTTAAAAAATCAGTAAAAAAAAAAAATAACAATACAACAAAGATATAATTACTAATTCTGATGAATGTGTTCTAGGAATAATTATGCTGGTATGTTTATACATTTTTGAGTGATTATCACTGCCTTTTATTGAAAATGTATAAATGTTATTCCTTTTTATAGTACTTTTGAGAAAACGAGGCTGGTATGCTTCTCAAGCTCAAGTCCTTATATCAGAACAGCACTATTTTTCCTTATTATTTTCTGTTTTATTCTAATTTATCTTTTTTGTTCTTGTTTGAAAAAGGTACATGTAGCAATTCAGCTACCAAAGAATTAACCCGGTAAATTCATTTTTCTACATTTTGGTAGTGATCACGGTTGATGTTCCAAAATAATTAAAACTATCAAATTGTGTGGTGGAAAACGCTGTAAAATATGAAGTGTTTATCTGAAAATAAAAATGAGAATGGCATCATTTTGAGAAGTGTGGCAGGGGGAAGAAAGTTTTGTACTGATAATGGGATTTCAAGCATTATCCCTGGTTACTCTCATTCAAAGGAGCCCTGCTGGTGCAATGGTTAAAGCACTCAGTGGCTAAACAAAAAGCTCCTCAGTTTGAACCCAGCAACTACTCTGCAGGGGAAAACGACCTGGCGATGTGTTCCAGTAAAGATTACAGTCTAGGAAATCCTACGGGGTCATTCTACTCTGTCCTATAGTGTTGCCGTTAAGTAAGAATCACCTGAATACACACAACTGTCATTCAGGAATTCTAAAGTTCAAGCAAATTACAATGCTTTTATTCTTCGTAAATAGCCACACATGGTTGAACCTCTATGATCTTTGTTCCCCTTCTTTCCACTGCTCCAGAGTAATCTCTCCATGTTCCATTGATCTCAATCTAATCATCCTTCCAAAAGCTCACTCAAGAACATTCAGCAAAGATTTATGAAGTGATTAATGTGTGCCAGGCACAACTTCTGTGTTTAGATCTCCTCTATCTCCCTTGCAGCCCTGCTGGGGCAGTGGTTAAGAGCTCAGGGTGCTAAGGAAAACACTGACAGTTCGAATCCACCAGATGCATCTTGGACACCCTATGGGGCAGTTCTGCTGTCTCGCATAGGGTTGCTATGGGTGGGAATTGACTTGATAGCATTGGGTTTGGTCGTGATATATTTTTGTTGTTGTTGTTGTTTGTTTGTTTTTAAGTCTCCCTTATCTAGTCACCCAATTCAGGAGTTGAAAATCATTTCACTTCTCCGTGAATGTTAATAGAGTCTTATCTTTGATGCATTTGTTTTTTGCTTTACATGTATTTATTTGTTAAAATGTTTTATCTCTTAAAAGAAGTGCTGTGAAGCATGGATGTGATTTTTTTGTTTTGTTGTTGTTCTCCCTTTCCAGCTTTTGTATTGCATCATGAAACAGAATGTATTGCTCAATAAATTTTGTGCTACTGGACACATAAAAATACTTTTATCTCTGCACATGTGTTCTTTTCCTAACGGGTAGCTTTCTTAAAGACCACTTTTAGAGAGAGTTACTAGAAGACTAGTTTTCAACTTGAATCTCAGGCAGACTCTGTCCAAATTCTACTGGTCACTTTCAAGTTGGCACATTGCCCTTCCTCTGCTATGTCTTATATTTCTTTTATTGCCATCTCTAACAGAAGACAGGCCTTTTAACATACACTTGGGAATCAGGAGAAAAGACAAATTGCAAATACACTAGGTTCCTTAGCAAGTACACTGGTGACACAGCCATTAATCTACTTGAATTGGATGACTATCGTGTTTTAACTGAGAAACTTAAAACTGTATAGAAAGCTTTGTTGCTGTTGTCATTGTTAGTGAAGGAACTTGCCCAAATAGATATAAACAACATATCAAACTCAGCATTCAAAAAACTGTTGAAATGAATTTCCTTACAAATTAACAAAATCCATTTAATCATATTCTGTTGATAAATTTATTCAATGAGGCATCCTAAATCTCATTGCTGGTACAAATGGTTAACAAGTTCAGCTGCTAACCAAAAGGCTGGCAGACTGAGTCGACCCAGAGGCACCTCAGAAGAAAGTCCTGGTGATCTACCTCCAAAAAATTAGCCATTGAAAACCCTATGAAGCAGTTCTACTCTGACACACATGGGGTCACCATGAGTTGGCATTGACAACATGGCAACTGGTTTTTCTGCTTTGAATCTCACTTGAGTTTCCATTTACAGAACATGGAAATATTAGTACTGAATTTAAAAAGAAAATGGCAGACATTTAAATCATAATAAGGAATTCATAAAGATTGTAAAGAAGGAGTAAAACATAAGGTGGTAAGTAAAAATTCTTAAAGGCCTACCAAATAAAAATGTCTTAGAAAAAAAATTAGAATTAATGAACAAAATATTTTTTATTTAAAGATAAAGATTCTACTGATTATATTTCTAATGTTTTAACATATTCCTTAATGAGAAAGAATTGTTTACAAATATAAAATTAATATCATTGTTATTTTGTGCCATTGAGTCAATTCTGACATACAGCAGACCTATAAGACAGTATAGAACAGCCCCACAGTGTTTTCTAGGCTGTAATCTTCATGGGAAAAGATCACCGGGTCTTTTCTCCCACGGAGTGGATGGTGAGTTTGAATCGATGACCTGTTGATTAGCAGCAGAGCACTTAACCATTGTGTAACCAGGGATCCATCATAATTAATATAGAAAATATTAAGGACTATATTAGGATAATGATGAAGGAAAATCAGTTACTAAAGTCAAAGAGTTAATGGTTTCAAATTATTTATTTGTTTACATATGCAAAATTTGCCAGTGAACTCAGAAAAGTATATTAAAATGTATTGGCATTACACTAGAAATTAAGAATATATTTTAATTTTTGCTAAAAGATAATTTTACATGCCACTAATTTTGTTGAACTATTAAATTGATGATAGTGTTAATGGCTTCTAACAGCTTTATTAATGTATAATTGCTATGAAATACACTGTACATATTTAAAATGCACATTTTGAGAGGTTTTGACATATGAATCTGGGAAACCATCATCACAATGAAGACTATGAAAATATTTAACACTCTCCAAAATTCCCTTGTATTACAAATAAAAAAGGCCCCAAATATTTCCAGGTCAGAGTCTGGCTTTTCTTGTGACATGTTTTCTAGTTACAGCCTTATGAGCATAGTCACATGTCTCGATAACCAGTATTAAATGGCTTTTCACACTTTGGAACTCAGGAAACAGAAAACATGACATTTTATTTTCCTTTTAGGTTATACTTTCCCTCAAACATATACTACTTTGTTATGATCCCACAATATAGAATATTCCTACCAGTCGATTCGTTCAAAACTACAGATACGTGAAAGTAGATATAACATAAAGCTCCATTTAAGAGGGAAGGTGAATATTCATATATGTTTTTAACTTACCTTGTCCCTCAGCACAGGACACCCACAAGGTGAGAAGAACGTTGATTAGAAGTAGCATGTTAGATGTTCCCAATAATACATGAATAAACATATTCCAGTTGTGCTGTTTTGGGTTTGAAATCAGCTTCATTAGCAACTAGCAACTGTGACTCTAAGTACACTACAATATAGCTAGGTAAATTAATGTCACTAAGTAAATACCAAAGTTCAATGAGTTTTGCAAACTCTCTAGGTAATTCTCATCAGTGGTTTCATAACCATTTCTTTAATTCATCACCTGTTAGGTATACATACAATTTTCTGTGGGAACAGGATGAATTGTCTCCAAAGGTAATATAAAATGCTAACTTACTTAAATAAAACGTTTCTTGAAAATAGGTCAGCTTATTCCTCAGCAAGTTGAATAATATGTGAATAGCTCTCACAATCCAAGCCATGTCACTACAACTTTCTTCAGTACTGCCTTTCACCCAACTTCATTACTTAGGGGTCTCTGAAAATCAAGTAGGGTGTTTGGACCATTGTCAACCATCTGTATTTTTACGGGGTTTGGAAAGAAAACTGCTTTTTCTTTTTTAACTCACACTTGATCACACTAGCTAGTGCAAGGGTTTCAAAACATTCTTAAAATTAAAGTAGTCTTTAACTGAAGTGTTTTGAGTCACCGTTTTAAATATGGCACAATGTATTCTGACACATAAAATGATTTCCTTCTAGTGAAGAAATATCACTCAAGCCTCACATTCCTTTAACTGGACTGTCTTCTTATGGACTTATTAATTGCTCTTATTCTTTATTTTCATATATATATTAAAATATATATATAAAGAGGTAAATACATATTTTCATATATTTATATGAAAAATATATCTTTTGAATTATATTTGTCATGTTTTACTCTAAAGAACAGCTTTCAAACATAATTAATATTAAATATATGATATTAGTATGAAAGTGGAGAAAGCAAATGATTGACCACAGTCAGTGTTATGTTTTAAAAATTATTTATGTGTTTATCTAATTTAATTACAATAATTTCTAAGTATTGAAAAATATTTCAAATTATGTATAATAAAAACTTCCAGAATAGTTTATAATCTGACTAAATTTCTACTAACAACAATTACATACTCAACGTGGAACAAAATCTAACTACTTAAGTTACCAAAAGCAAGCAGAAATTGGAAAATGCCTAACCTTTGAAAGAATAAAATCAACCTGTGAGATCCATATTTTCCCATCTTTTCAATTGAGGGCACACCTCAGTCCTCATGGTGCGTGGATGATAGAGCTTAAGCAGAAATGAGTAGTCTTGTTTTTGTGTTAACTTAGAGGTCTGAGTCTGGCTGGAAACATGTCAACTGAGGAGAGAAATACAGGATAATAGAGAGCCCCATCAAGAAAATCCCCCCAAATGTGCACACAATCACTCCTTAAATTATTTACTGACTGAACACTGAGCATTGTGTACAGAAGTCCAGTAAAAAGCAACTGTAGCAGAGCTGAAAACATTGACAAATTCAGCCATTCCCAATGTGAGGGAGAAAGAATTTGGATATCAAGGCTAGGGGAGCTTAGTTAATTTCTCATAATTCCTCTTGAAACTCAGAGCAAGATATGTCTTAGAAGGACCATGGTGCAGGAATTAACTAAAGAATATGTATTGGATTCAGCCAAAGATGAAATACACCACTCCTAGCAAAACCTAAAACCAGGTCTTCACAGGATAATCGTGTGCCAGCAGGAATAAAGCTATTAGAAGAAAGTCAATATTTTGCAGAGGAAGATGCAAGAATATATAATTTCTACAATGTATTATTCACAATATCTGGTGTAGAATTAAAAACTTGTTTAACTTGTTTAATACTGTGTAGTAGCGACAAAATGATAGATAAATTGATCAGTGGAACAGAAGAGTCCAGAAATACACCCCCACATGTAATTCACTAGTTTTATGAATCAATGTAATGTAGAGTGAAAAAAAAAAAGAAAGTTTTTCCCAGAAATGTTGGAGCAACAGCTGGGATGTGGGATGGTAAACAAAACTGGACCTTGGCCTTTCTCACACCAGATAAATCAGTTTAAGTTGGATCATAGTTCTAAATGTGAAGTTAAAAAGATAGAAGATAAAACCTGAGAAGAAAACATAGTGCAATATATTCAGTCATTGGTGGGAGGCTAATAATTCTTTAAAATAAATAAATAAATAATAAACTACTAATTTAAAAAAAATGACGATTTGGACATCAGTAATAATTTTAAATTCAAGTCCACCAAAAGGATTTATCATAAAACTAAAAACAAAATAAGCCTTATATTGGCAGAAGGTATTTGAAATATATCAGACAAAAGATCTATATGTATCATACATAAATAAACACTTCAATTAAAATACTGAAGTGATCAGCAATCACTTTATAAACCTAGATACGCAAACGTGTTCAACATTCAGCAGTGAAACACAACATAAACGTTCAACCAAATATACTACACACTCATAAAATGTCTAATATATAAATGTCTGATGTTTCTAATTTATGGTTAGAATGAAGTTTTGTGAGGGAATTTTCAAAATTGAGGTACCTGAGACAAATCTGAAATAGCCAGCTCGAGGTTTGGGTACGACTTCTTGGTTGCTGGCTCCATTTTCACCCTATCAACAGGCATCTCCCATGCAGACCTAATCATGAAACTAAGGAATGTCCAGTAATGATGACATAACTACACTGAGACACCCATTCCCATCACATACCTTGCAATTACCACACTGTAACCAATCTAAGAAAGATACATATATCCTTTAAGCCAATCTCCTTATGAACTTCGATTACAGGAAGTCCTGCCTTACAAGTTCCTGCCACAGGATGTCCTGTGTTCTGAATAATCTACTACCTATCAAGTAGTGTCTTTCGGGGATCTAAGTTTGTAAATACCAAACATGTACTTCAAGTTCTTTGTTCCTCTTTTATAAAAACTCATTGCAGTGTAGCCGTTTGGAAGTACTGGATTTCACTGCATGGAATTCAGTCTCTTCCCGGATCAAGCTGTCTCTTTGCTTTCAACAAATCTCTCAACTTTAATCAGAGTATTGGTGATTACCCTTAGACATTCATTGGTGTAGATGGCAGGATTCTGAAGGAGATTATCTTCTGCATTCTTGAGAAGTAGTGGAACCAGCTCACGCTGGTACCAGCAAGGTTCCTTTGTGCCCAGAAGCATCTCCTCTAATTCTCTGGGTTCACTGGAAGTAAGTCTCTCAGATAAAAGCCTCTGCTTATTGCAAAGATGGCTCTTTGAGAGATCTATTGTCTATTTACCTTCATTTTCTGCTTATCTCCTGAGCTTCTTTCTGGGTTCATTACCAGAATAAGTTTGGTGGGACTGCCACCTCACGACCAGTCTGTATTATTGAACTCTCTTTTCTTTCTGCTGCACCGTAGAATTTTCCCGGGCATTTAGATCTTTATTACTTGCAAGTTTCCCCATAAGATGGGAAATGCGACTTTCAAGACTGAAGCAGAAGCCCCTAAGCGAACTCCTGCAGCTTATATGACTAAGCATCACATCTGTGCTTCAGTCTTCTTTTACACTGCTGGCATGCACTTACAGAGGTAAATTTAAAAGACCAAAAGCTATTGTGGGAGTCATCTGAATTAAGTAAATTAAACTTCCTGCACAATAACTTAGAGGGTAAGGGCTTACAAATAAAACTAAAGCAGTGGGTGGCATTTCTTGATTGCTACTCAGAAGCTTCCAAAAGAAATCAAAATGATAATTTTGCCTCCTTACAGGAGATTGTTTCAAAACCTGCTAAACAAATTAAAGAATTACACTGTCAGAGCTCTGTAACCTTGTTGAACACCTACCAGGCAGCAGCCCCTACACCCTCCATTTCCCAAAATTACTCTCTTTCTTAAAATAGCTCCCTTTGCCAAAATCCTTCTGTCATGGATTGAATTGTGTCCCCCCCAAAATATGTCACCTTAGCTGGGCCATGATTCCAGTACTGTATGGTTATCCTCTTTTCTGTGATCTGATGCGCTTATCATTTGTGTTGTCAATGCTAACCTTTATGATGTTTATGAGGCAGGATTAGAGGCAGTTATGTGAATGAAGCAGAATTCAGTCTATAGGATTTGGTTGTATCTTGAGTCAATCCTTTGAGATAGAAAATAGAGAAGCGAGCAGAGGAGAGAGGGATCTCTGCCACCAAGAAAGAAGCACCAGGAGCAGAATGCATCTTGGACCTGGGGTTCCTGTGCTGAGAAGCTCCTAGACCAGGGGAAGACTGATAACAAGACCTTCTCCCAGAGCCAAAAGAATGATAAAGCCTTCCCTGGAATCCTGAATTCAGACTTAAAGCTTCCTAAACCATGAGAGAATAACCTACTGTCTAGTAAAGTCATCTACTTGTAGTATTTCTGTTATAAGGGCACTAGATATCTAAGATGGGCTCTCTTTCCCAAAATGGCTCACCTTCCCCAAGTGCTGACATCCCTGGCATCTGTAGTCTAGCCTCCGACACCCAGCTCCCTTCCCCTACCTCTGCCCCTCCAGCAGTTACTATCCTGTACCCCTCTTTACCTACATACTCCACTGAAAACCCCCCTACTGAGCCTCCCTACTATCTCAATGAACCTCTAAAAGATGTAAAACCATTTGGGAAATGCTTTTTAAAAAGAAACATCCTGAAGAGGGTCATAAGCCATGACAATTTACTTTTGCCCCTGGTCAAAAGTGGAACTTCAGGCTATTGAAGAATTTCCTAATCCTCACAAAGATCCTCAAAAATTCACTCAAGAATTTAAAATCTTGCCCTGAATATCTGGTGTTGTATACCTCTAGGCCTTCTAGCCAGGCTGTACTGCAACACCTGAGAGAGACTTCTCCAGACCTCATAGCTGCGTCAGTGGGATCCCTGGGAACTTTGTGGTTTTTTAAACTTTCTGATTTTTATTTATTCATCCTTTTCTTTTCTTCCTCTTCCCCTTTCTGTTTTTCTCCATTTTATAGTATCTCATCTCTCCATTCCAATGGCAAGCTCCCCCAGCATTCTATTTTGTTTGTTTGTATTTTTTGGCTCCTGTTCCTCTCTCCTCTCTCCCATATCCATCTTAGCTCCACACATAACAATCTCCCCGCTGCATCCTGTCTACCTGCACCGTGCACTTGACATCACACCACCAAGCAGCACAGGAATGGCCTACTGGAGCCTGCCCTGCACTGATTACCGACCTGCTCTGGTGGCTGTAGTAAGTGCCACAAACAATCTGCCCCAGTAACTGCTCTTCAGCTAGACCTGCCCTGCAGTACCATATCTGAGTGACTGACCCTGCCAGTTGGAGAAGGAGGTGAAAAATATTGAGGACACAAACGAGCAAACAACAAAGAACACACAGTCCACCTGCTCAGACATAGTCAAATTTTTTTTTAAAAAAAAAGGGACAAAAAAAAAAATCTACAATCAATAAGTGAGAAAAATAACTACTGAATGCCCCCAAAACAGCAGACAATATCAAAACATTTACAAAAACAGGACAGGATGGTTCCAGTAGGCATCCAAAATAAAACACCAGATGACTCCCCTCTGGAAGAAAATACACTAGAACTACCTGATAGGGAATTTGAATCTCTAATACTCAGAATTCTCCAAGAACTGAGGCAAAAAGCTGACAAACATAAGGAAAAAATAGACAAATTCATGGAAAATACAGACAAAAAATTGGAAGAATTCAGGAAGATGATGCAGGAACAAAATGTCAAAATAAATTCACAACTAGAAATTATACAAAGACAACAATTAGAAATCCAAAAGATAAACAACAACATTTCAGAAATGGATGATGTCATAGAAGGGCTGAGAAGCAGATTTGAAACGGTGGAAGACAGGATCAGTGGAATTGAAGACAAACACTTGGATACAACACTGTTTGAGGAAAACTCAGAAAAAAGAACAAAGAAAAATGAAGACACCCTGAGAGTTATGCGGGACACAATTAAAAGCAAAAATTTGAGAGTGATTGGAATTCCAGAACAGGGGGAGAAAACAGAAAACACAGAGAGGATCATTGAGGAACTGATGACAGAAAACTTCCCCAATATCATGAAAGATGAAAAGCTGGCCATCCAAGAAGCTCAACGAACCCCATACAGAAGAGACCCCAAAAGAAAATCACCAAGGCATATCATAATCACACTCGCCAAAACCAAAGACAAACAAAGAATCCTGAAAAACAAGAAGTCACATACAGAGGAGAAACAATAAGACTAAGCTCGGCTCATTCAGCAGAAACCATGCAGGCAAGAAGGCAATGGGATGACATATATAAAATCTTGAAAGAAAAAAATTGTCAGCCGAGAATGGTATATCCTGCAAAACTCTCATTGAAATTTGATGGTGAAATTAGGTCATGTCCAGATAAACAGAAATTAAGGGAATATGTAAAAATGAAACCAAACTTACAAGAATTATTAAAGGGAGTTCTTCGATCTGAGGACAAACAGCTTCAGCTCACAGGCAGAACCTAGGATGCAGGATTGTACGAGCCAGATACCAATCTAGGAAATGAAGTCTCGAGGACTATCTAAAACCAAAAGAAATACAACAGGGTATCAGAGCAGTTAATCAATAAATGACAACAACATCAAAACAATAAAAGAGGGAATAAACGGCATAGGTATAGAACCTTCTAATGGAGAGGAAAGCAAGGCGATACCAAGTAATGGTAGACTGCTTCAAACTTAGAAAGATAATGGTAAAATTCATGGTAACCACAAAGAAAGTTAACAAACCAACTCATAAAAATAAAGACGAAAAACATAAAGTCTCGGCAAAAACAAAACCTACAAAAACAAAAGAAATGGAAAACAAATCCACATACAAAAGTAACTCAGCACAAGAGAGTAAGAAGAACAAAGAAAACGTCAGCACCACAAAGAAAGCACTACAAAATGACAGCAACAAACTCACATCTATCAATAATTACACTGAATGTAAATGGACTCAATGCACCCCTAAAGAGATGGAGAGTGACAGAATGGATAAGAAAACAGGATCCATCAATATGCTATCTACAAGAGACACACCTAAGAAACAAAGATGTGAATTTATTAAAAGTCAAAGGTTGGAAAAAAATATATCAAGCTAACAACTACCTAAAAAGAGCAGAAGTGGCAATTCTAATCTCAGATAAAATAGACTTTAAAAGAAAATCCACCACAAAAGACAAAGAAGGACACTATATAATAATTAAGGGGATGATCCATCATGAAGAGATAACCATATTAAACACCTACGCACCCAATGACAGGTCCCCAAAATACATAAAACAAACTATAACAATACTGAAAAGAGAAATTGGCAGTTCCACAATAATAGTAGAGAACTTCAACACACCACTCTCAGTAAAGGACAGAACAACTAAGAAGAAACTCAGCAAAGATACAGAAGACCTAAAGGGCACAATCAGCCAACTTGACCTCATAGACATATATAGAACACTCCATCCAACCACTGCAAAGTACACATTCTTTTCCAATGCACATGGAACATTCTCCAGAATAGACCACATCTTAGGCCACAGAGCAATCCTCAACAAGATCCAATACGTTGAGATAATTCAAAGTATCTTCTCTGACCACAGTGCCATCAAGGTAGAAATTAACAATAGAAAGAGCAAGGAAAAAAAATAAACTACATGGAAACTGAGTGATACCCTGCTTACACATCAGTGGGTAATAGAAGAAATCAGAGATGGAATCAAAAAATCCCTAGAATCAAATGAGAATGAAAACACATCATACCAAAACATTTGGGACACAGCAAAGGCAGTCCTCAGAGGACAATTTATAGCAACAGATGCACATATCAAAAAAGAAGAAAGGGAAAAAATCAAAACGTTAACTACAGAACTCAAACAGAAAGAGAACAGCAAAAAAAAGCCCACAACCACCAGAAGAAAGGAAATAGTAAAGATCAGAGCAGAAATAAATGAAATAGAGAACAGAAAAACAATAGAAAGAATCAACAAAACCAAAAGGTGGTTCTTTGAAAGAATCAACAAAATTGACAAACCACTGGCCAAACTGACAAAAGAAAAACAGGAGAGGACACAAATAACCCAAAAAGAAATGAAATATGAGACATTACAACAGACCCAACTGAAATAAAAAGGATTATAACAGAATATTATGAAAAACTATGCTCTGACAAATTTGAAAACCTAGAGGAAATGGATAAATTTCTAGAAACACGTGGCCTACCCAAACTACAACAAAGTGATGTTGAAAATCTGAACAGACCCATAACAAGAGAAGAGATCAAAAAGGTAATAAAAAAAACTCCCAACCAAAAAAAGCCCTGGCCCAGATGGCTTCCCTGGAGAATTCTACAAAACATTTACAGAAGAGCTTATACCAGTACTACTCAAGCTATTTCAGAGCATAGAAGAGGAAGCAACAATTCCAAATTCATTCTATGAAGCCAGCATAACGCTGATACCAAAACCAGGCAAAGATGTCACAAAAAAAGAAAATTACAGACCAATATCTCTCATGAATACAGATCCAAAAATTCTGAACAAAATTCTAGCCAATAGAATTCAGCATCATATCAAAAAAATAATACACCACGACCAAGTAGGATTCATACCAGGTATGCAAGGATGATTCAACATTAGAAAATCAATCAACGTGATCCACCACATAAACAAAAGGAAAGGAAAGAATCACATGATCATCTCAATTGCTGCAGAAAAGGCATTTGACAAAGTCCAACACCCATTCCTGATAAAAACTCTCAATAAAATAGGTATAGAAGGAAAATTTCTTAACATAATAAAGGGCATCTATGCAAAACCAACAGCCAACAGCATTCTTAATGGAGACTGGCTGAAAACATTCCCCTTGAAAACAGGAACAAGACAAAGATGCCCTTTATCACCACTCCTATTTAACACTGTGATGGTAGTTCTAGCTAGAGCAATAAGGCAAGAAAAAGAAATAAAGGGCATCAAAACTGGTAATGAAGAAGTTAAACTGTCCCTATTTGCAGATGATATGAAACTATACATAGAAAACCCTAAAGATTCCACGAGAAATCTACTGGAACTAATAGAAAGATTCAGCAGAGTAGCACGATACAAGATAAACGTTCAAAAATCAGTTGGATTCCTATACACCAGTAAGGAGAATGATGAAAAGGAAATCAGTAAATCAATACCATTTTCAATAGCCCCTAAAAAGATAAAATACTTAGGAATAAATCTGACCAGGGATGTAAAAGACCTATACAAAGAAAAATATAAAACACTACTGCATGAAACCCAAAGGGGTCTACATAAATGGAAAAACATACTATGTTCTTGGATAGGCAGACTCAACATTGTGAAAATGTCAATTCTACCCAAAGCAATTTACAAATACAATGCAATCCCGATCCAAATACCAACAACATTCTTCAAAGAAATGGAAAAACTAATCATTAACTTTGTATGGAAAGGGAAGAAGCCCCGAATAAGTAAAGCACTACTGAAGAAGAAGAATAAAGTTGGAGGACTCACTGTACTTGACCTCAGAACCTACTATACAGCTACAGTAGTCAAAACAGCCTGGTACTGGTACAACGACAGATACATTGACCAATGGAACAGAATTGAGAACCCAGATGTAAATCCATCCACCTATGGTCACCTGATCTTCGACAAGGGCCCAAAGTCCATCAAATGGGGAAAGCACAGTCTTTTTAACAAATGGTGCTGGCAAAACTGGATATCCATTTGCAAAAAAATGAAACAGGACCCATACCTCACACCGTATACAAAAACTACTTCAAAATGGATCAAAGACCTGAATATAAAGCCTAAAACTATAAAGTTCATAGAAGAAAAAATAGGACCAACACTTCAGGCCTTAATACATGGCATTAACAGGATACAAACCATAACGATAAACGCACAAACCCAAACAGATAAGCTAGATAACTGGGATCTCCTAAAAATCAAACACCTATGCTCTTCAAAAGACTTCACCAAAAGAGTAAAAAGAGAACCTCCAGACTGGGAAAAAATTTTTGGACAGTACAAGTCAGACAAAGGTCTAATCTCCACAATCTACAAGAAAATCCAGCACCTCTACCAGAAAAAGACAATAATCATATTAAAAAACGAGCATAGGAAATGAACAGACACTTCACCAAAGAAGACATTCAAATGGCCAACAGACACATGAGGAAATGCTCGCGATCACTAGCCATTAGAGAAATACAAATTAAAGCCACAATGAGATACTATCTCACCCCGGCATTACTGGCATGAATCAAAAACACTGGAAATAACAAATGTTGGAGGGGCAGCGGGGAGATTGGAACTCTTATGAACTGCCAGTGGGAATGCAAAATGATACAAGCATTTTGGAAAATGATACGGCGCTTCCTCAGAAAGCTAGAAATAGATATACCATACAATCCAGAAATCCCACTCCTAGGAATATCTCCTAGAGAAATAAGAGTCGTCACTGGAATAGACATATGCACACCTATGTTCATGGCAGCATTGTTTATAATACCAAAATGATGGAAACAAGCTAGATACCCATCAACAGATGAATGTATAAAGAAACTATGGTACATACACACAATGGAGTACTATGCAATGAGAAAGAACAACATTGAATCTGTGAACCATCTCATAACATGGATGAAACTGGAGGACATTATGCTGAGTGAAATAAGTCAATCACAAAAGGACAAATATTGTATGAGACCTCTATTGTAAAATCCCATGAAAAAGTTCACACACAAAATGTAACAATCTTGGTTGGTTTTCAGGGATGGGGGGTGGGGGAGAAATACTAAATAGGCAATAGATAAGGGGTATCTTGGGTGAAGGGTGAGACAGTACACAATACAGGGGAAACTAGCACAACCTGTACAAGGAAAGGCCATGGAAGCCTCATAGACACACCCAAACTCCCTGAGGGACTGAATTGCTGGGCGGAGGGCTGCGGGGACCATGGTCTTGTGGAACATCTAGCTCAATTGGCATGACACAGTTTATAAAGACAATGTGCTACATTCTACCTTGGTGAGTAGTGTCTGGGGTCTTAAAAGCCTGTGAGCGGCCATCTAAGATACTCCACTGGTCTCATCCCTTCGGGAGCAAGGGAGAATGAAGAGAACAGGATACAAGGAAAAGATTAGTCCGAAGGACTACTTCTCCACACCTACAAAGGCCTCCACCAGATTGAGTCCAGTATAGCTAGATGGTGCCCGGCTACTACCATTGACTTCTCTGACCTGGATCACAACAGAGGGTTCTGGACAGAACCCGAGAAGGATGTACAGCATAATTGTAACTCACAAAAAAAAGAGCAGATTTACTGGCCTAAAGGAGACTGGAGAAACCCCGGGAGTATGGCCCCCAGACACCCTTTTAGCTCAGTGGTGAAGTCACTTCGAGGTTCACCATGCAGCTGGGGAGTGGACATCCCCATAATACCAAATGGGACTAATGAGGCACATCAGTCCAGGGACAAGGACTAGAAGGCAGAGGGGGACAGGAAAGCTGGTGATAGGGAACCCAAGGTTGAGTAAGGATAGTGTTGATGTGTTGTGAGGTTGTTAACCATTGTCATAGGGCAACATTTGTAGTAACTGTTAAATGAGAAAGTATTTTGTTCTGTAATCCTTCATCTTAAGTGAGAGTAACAGCACAATTCGAATAGCGTAGTCAATGTCACTGAACTGTGCATGTAGACATTTTTGAAACGGTGTATCTTTGGCTATGTGTATTTTCACCAAAAAAAAAAAGATTGAGAAGTTAGAGGGTTAATATGTTGTGGGGTTGTTAACCAATGTCATAAAACAACATGTGTACTACTGTTGCAAAGAAAAATAAAGATGAAAATGTTTATGACTATAGAGAGCATTTGACTAAACTTTTTTTGAAAAAACTCTGGTTTAAAGCTAGAAGAGTCTGAATCCTGTATTGCCTTCAGGTCCCTTTTTATTAATGGCCTCCATCTGGAGTTACCTGTGTTAGTCAAATGCCACAAATAGATTCAGAAAATGAAAGCACGCCACAGTTAGCCACTCTAGCTTATAAGTTGTCCCAATTTATTGAACCCAAGACTAAGGAAGCTGAACAGAGAGCTAATGTTAAAGAAAATAAACTTATGGCCCTGTAATTACAGCAGTTACAGTCCCAGCCTCAAAATTTCTCCACAGAAAACAGGTCCACCTGACTGAGCCCAGTAACTTGCCCTTTTCTTGTTACTATTGTAAAAGCCCAGACATTTCAAAAGGGAATATTTGAAACTAAAAAATAAACTAGACAACCTAACACTAGATGTAGCCCAGGAGCAAACAGAAAGAAGGGGCTCCAGGGACAATCAGAGGGTTTTCCTATGGTAGCACTAAACTCTCAGGGAGAAACTACTATTCAAATAAATGGAGAAACATGTAAAATTTTAAGACACAGGTTTAACCTTATCTGCAATAAACCCCACAAATTTACAAAAGCCCTTGCCCTAGAGTAATAAAACCTCAAGAGCCGTGGAGGTCACTAATCAAGAACAGATTTTAACCTATTCCCAGCCTTTGTCTGTCTCTCTGGGACCTGCACAGGACATATACTATTTTTCCTCAGCTTAGATACTCCAGTAAATTTACTAGGAAGGGATCTATTATCCGAGTGGAATTTTAAAAAATTCTTGGGAACAGAAGAAATGTTATTAGAAATGTTATTAGATTAGTGATGCAAATCCATAGGCTCTATGATACAAAATAGTTTAAGTGAAGAAGCCTACTGCTATTTACAAGCACTCAGGCTACGTGGACAAGAAGGCCATTCTCCTACTTTATCCAATTCTATAGAATGTCTTCTGTACCCAAAAATTTATGAGCTAATACTTCTACCATTGTTGGTCAGGTCTTGTCAGCTGAACCGATTAAAATTCAAATACATACCTCTAAACTTTTACCTAAAATTTCTCAATATCCTTTTGTGATGCTAAGGAGCGACTTGTTCTTATAATTCAAGACTTTTTGGTGAAAGGCTTAATAATCCCTTGCAGTGGTCCTTGTAAAAGTTTTCCCTGTTAAGAAATCCAACAATTGGTGCTGGGGATTTGTGCAAGACTTAAGTGCTATTAATGGTATAGTAATTCCAAGATTCCCACTAAATCCTAACCCTCACCTGTTTCTTTGTAATGTTCCCCCCAAAGCCATTCATTTGAAAGTAGTTGATCTTAACAAGCTTTTTTTTTTTTTATTTTTATATTTTTTAGCATCATAGTCCATCTGGACAGACAATATTTTCTTGCTTTCATTTTGAGGAAGCAACAATTTACCTGGACTGTCATGCCCCAAGATTTTACTTAGTCCCCCATCTATTTTTCTCAGATTTTATGTGTTGATTGACAGCCTTTACCGTTCACAGAGTTCTAACTTATTGCAATATGTGGATGATTCATGGGTGTTTTCTAACTCTCAGCAGGAATGTCATACGGATAGTATTCTCTTGTTACATTTGGCCAAAGGAGGTCATGAAACCTCAACAGAAAAATTACAGTTAACTCAAGCTTTTGTTAAAAACTTAAGAAATATTATTTCAGCAAAAGGAATCACTATAGTTGGAGGGGCAAGATGGCGCTCTAGGCAGAAACACCACGCCGTCCCTCCACAGCAAAGATCCGAAAAACTAAGCCTAACAGAGAATCAACAATCCTGAAACCCTAGAACACCAAATGAAGAGATAAAGAACTCAGCCAAACACCAAACGGAGTGAGAATACTAAAAGAGAACGGAGAGCGAGGAGAGACTCAGGCAGAGATTCCTTACCAGCTAACGCAGCGCGGATCCACCATCTTGGATTCCTATCGGAGACCAGCAAACGGGAGAGCAGCCTTGCAGAGCATCTGGTCGGAGACAGAACGACCGGTAAACTGCGGTGCACGCTCTCCCACCACCCACCCCTCTCAGCCTCAGCTGGGGATCCCCTGCTTTCCGTGGCCAGGGTCCCTGGGCTGGGGGGTGCTGGTGCTTGGATTCCGCGCGCCTGGGCTGGCGGCTTTCTGGGAGCCGTTTGCTGGCAGCTAGCGAACCTTTCTCTGCCGCCTCCCCCTCCTTTTGCCTGGGTGCCTGGTTCCGAGTGCCGTCTCTGCTCTCTCCTGCGGGGCTGTAGGGCTGCGTGCGGGCATGTGGCTGTTTCTAGGTCTGGGCTCCCGCGTGGGTGGGATCCCGGGGCCTTTGTTCGTTCGCCCCTCTGCTTTCCGTGGCCGGAGTCCCTGAGCAGGGGGGCGCCGGTGCTTGGATTCCGCGCGCCCAGGCTGGAGGCTTTCTGGGAGCCGTTTGCTGGCGCCTAGCGAAACTTTTTCTTCCGCCTCCCCCTCCTTTTGCCTGAGTGCCTGGTTCCGGGTGCTGTCTCTGCTCTCTCCTGCGGGGCTGTAGGTCTGCGTGCGGGCGTGTGGCTGTTTCTGGGTCTGGGCCCCCGCGTGGGTGGGATCCCAGGGCCTTTGTTCGTTCGCCCCTCTGCTTTTCGTGGCCGGATTCCCTGAGCTGGGGGGCGCCGGTGCTTGGATTCCGCACTCCCGGGCGGGGGGCTTTCTGGGAGCCGTTTGCCGGCCGCTAGCGAGCCTTTTTCTGCCGCCTCCCCCTCCTTTTGCCTGGGTGCCTGGTTCCGAATGCCGTCTCTGCTCTCTCCTGCGGGGCTGTAGGGCTGCGTTCGGGCATGTGGCTGTTTCCAGGTCTGGGCTCCCGCGCGGGTGGGATCCTGGGGCCTTTGTTCGTTGGCCCCTCTGATTCCCGTGGCCACGGTCACTTAACCCCGAGACTACCGGCTTCTTGGAATTCGCGCCCCTGAGTGGGGGCTCTCTGGGTCCCATTTGTAGGCACTGACTGCTGGTGTTGCCCTTTTTTTTTTTTTTTTTCTCTCAATTTTATTTTTCTTCCTTTTTTGATTAGTTTTGTCATCTTTTACCTCTTTTTCTCTTTTGTCTTTCTTCATTGCTTAATTTCTTGTCTCTCTATCTCTTCCTTCTCTTTCTGATCCCTGAATCCCAGGCGATGTATGCCTCTGTACCTTCTGGCCAGGCTGAGCTGTGAAAATTGAGACCGACTCCCCCAGACCTCATAGCTGCATCGGTGGGATCCCTGGGAACTTTGCAGTTCTTTAACTTTCCTGATTTTTATTTGGTCATTCTTTCCTTTTCTTTCTCTTCCCCCTTCTGGTTTCCTCCATCCCATAGTCTCTCATCTGTACATTCCAACGACAAGCTCCCCTAGCATTCTTTTATGTTTGTACGCTTTTTGCTCCTCCTCCTCTCTCCTCTCTCCCATATCCAGCTTAGCTTCACACATAACCATCTTCCCGCTGCACCCTACCTACCTGCACCGTGCACTAGACATCACATCACCAAGCGGTGCAGGCACGCCCTATTGGAACCTGCCCAGCACTGACTACCGACCGTCCTGGTGGCTGCGGTGAGTGCCACAAGCAACCCATCCCAGTGGCTCCTCCTCAACTAGATCTGCCCAGCTGTACCACAAGAACAAAAAAAAAAAAATCTACAATCGATAAACGAGAGAAATATCTACTGAATGCCCCGAAAACAGCAAACAATATCAAAACATTTACAAAAACAAGACAAGATGGCTCCAATAGGCGTCCAAATTAAAACACCAGATAACTCTCCTGTGGAAGAAAATGCACTAGAAGTACCTGATACAGAACTCAAATCACTAATACTCGGAATTTTCCAAGAACTGAGACAAAAAGCTGACAAACATGAGGAAAAAATAGACAAATTTATGGAAAATACAGACAAAAAATTGGAAGAATTCAGGAAGATGATGCAAGAACAAAATGCCAAAATAAATTCACAACTCGAAATTATACAAAAACAACAATTAGAAATTCAAAAGATAAACAACAAGATTTCAGAAATGGACAGTGTCATAGAAGGGCTGAGAAGTAGATTTGAAACAATGGAAGACAGGATCAGTGGAACTGAAGACAAACACTTGGATACAACTCTGTTTCAGGAAAACTCAGAAAAAAGAACAAAGAAAAATGAAGAGACCCTGAGAGTTATGTGGGACACAATTAAAAGCAAAAACTTACGAGTGATTGGCATACCAGAACAGGGGGAGAAAACAGAAAACACAGAGAGGATCATTGAGGAACTGCTGACAGAAAACTTTCCCAATATCATGAAAGATGAAAAGCTGGTCATCCAAGAAGCTCAACGAACCCCATATAGAAGAGACCCCAAAAGAAAATCACCAAGACATATCATATTCACACTCGCTAAAACTAAAGACAGACAAAGAATCCTGAGAGCAGCTCGTGAAAAACAAGAAGTCACATACAGAGGAGAAACAATAAGACTAAGCTCAGATTATTCAGCAGAAACCATGCAGGCAAGAAGGCAATGGGATGACATATATAAAATCTTGAAAGAAAAAAATTGTCAGCCAAGAATAATATATCCTGCAAAACTCTCATTCAGATTTGATGGTGAAATTAGGTCATTTCCAGATAAACAGAAACTAAAGGAATATGCAAAAGTCAAACCAAACTTACAAGAATTATTAAAGGGAGTTCTTCGATCTGAGGACAAACAGCTTAAGCCCTCAGGCAGGACCTAGGACCTAGGACGCAGGTTAACATGAACCAGATACCATTCTAGGAACTGAACTACAGACGACTTTCCAAAAACAAAAGATATACAACAGGCAATCAGAGAAATCAATCAAAGGATGACAACAACATCAAAACAATGAAAGAGGGAACAAACGGCATAGGTATAGAACCTTCTAAAGGAGATGAAGGCAAGGCGATACCAAGTAACGGTAGACTGCTTCAAAATTATAAAGACAAGGGTAAAATTCATGGTAACCACAAAAAAAGTTAACAAACCAACTCATAAAAATAAAGACGAAAAACATAAAGTCTCAACAAAAACAAAGCCTACAAAAACAAAAGAAATGAACACAAAATCCACAAACAAAAGGAACTCAGCACAAGAGAGTAAGAAGAACAAAGAAAACTTCAGCATCACAAAAAAAAGCACTACAAAATGACAGCAACAAATTCACATCTATCAATAATTACACTGAACGTAAATGGACTCAATGCACCCATAAAGCGACGGAGAGTGGCAGAATGGATAAGAAAACAGGATCCATCTATTTGCTGTCTACAAGAGACACATCTTAGAAACAAAGATGTGAATTTATTAAAAATCAAAGGTTGGAAAAAAATATATCAAGCTAACAACTATCAAAAAAGAGCAGGAGTGGCAATTCTAATCTCAGATAAAATAGACTTTAAAACAAAATCTACCATAAAAGACAAAGAAGGACACTATATAATGATTAAGGGGATGATCAATCATGAAGACATAACCATAATAAATATCTATGCACCCAATGACAGGGCTCCAAAATACATAAAAAAAACTCTAACAGCACTGAAAAGAGAAATTGACAGTTCCACAATAATAGTAGGAGACTTCAACACACCACTCTCAGTAAAGGACAGAACAACTAAAAAGAAACTCAGCAAAGATATAGAAGACCTAAAGGACACAATCAGCCAACTGGACCTCATAGACATATATAGAACAATCCATCCAACCGCTGCAAAGTACACATTCTTTTCCAATGCACATGGAACGTTCTCCAGAATAGACCACATCTTAGGCCACAGAGCAATCCTCAACAAGATCCAAAATGCTGAGATAATTCACAGTATCTTCTCTGACCACAATGCCATCAAGGTAGAAATTAACACTAGAAAGAGCAAGGAAAAAAAATCAAACACATGGAAACTGAATAATAATCTGCTTACACATCAATGGGTAATAGAAGAAATCAGAGATGGAATTAAAAAATTCCTAGAATCAAATGAAAATGAAAACACATCATACCAAAACCTTTGGGACACAGCAAAGGCAGTCCTCAGAGGACAATTTATAGCAATAGATGCACATATCAAAAAAGAAGAAAGGGACAAAATCAAAACATTAACTACAGAACTCAAACAAATAGAAAGAGAACAACAAAAAAAGCCTACAACCACCGGAAGAAAGGAAATAGTAAAGATCAGAGCAGAAATCAATGAAATAGAGAACAGAAAAACAATAGAAAGAATCAACAAAACCAAAAGTTGGTTCTTTGAAAGAATCAACAAAATCGACAAACCACTGGCCAGACTGACAAAAGAAAAACAGCAGAGGGCACAAATAACCCAAATAAGAAATGAAATGGGGGACATTACAACAGACCCAACTGAAATAAAAAGGATTATAACAGAATATTATGAAAAACTATATTCCAACAAATTTGAAAACCTAGAGGAAATGGATAAATTTCTAGAAACATACGGCCTACCCAAACTACAACAAAGTGATATTGAAAATCTGAACAGACCCATAACAAGAGAAGAGATTGAAAAGGTAATAAAAAAAACTCCCAACCAAAAAAAGCCCTGGCCCAGATGGCTTCACTGGAGAATTCTACAAAACATTTACAGAAGAGCTCGTACCAGTTCTACTCAAGTTATTTCAGAGCATAGAAGAGGAAGCAACACTTCCAAATTCATTCTATGAAGCCAGCATAACGCTGATACCAAAACCAGGCAAAGATGTCACAAAAAAAGAAAATTACAGACCAATATCTCTCATGAATATAGATGCAAAAATTCTGAACAAAATTCTAGCCAATAGAATTCAGTATCATATCAAAAAAATAATACACCACGACCAAGTAGGATTCATACCAGGTATGCAAGGATGGTTTAACATTAGAAAATCCATCAACGTAATCCACCACATAAATAAAAGGAAAGAAAAAAATCACATGATTATCTCAATTGATGCAGAAAAGGCATTTGACAAAGTCCAACACCCATTCCTGATAAAAACTCTCAATAAAATAGGTATAGAAGGGAAATTTCTCAACATCATAAAGGGCATCTATGCAAAACCAACAGCCAACATCATTCTTAATGGAGAAAGGCTGAAAACATTCCCCCTGAAAACAGGAACAAGACAAGGATGCCCTTTATCACCACTCCTATTTAACATTGTGCTGGAAGTTCTAGCTAGAGCAGTAAGGCAAGAAAAAGAAATAAAGGGCATCCAAATTGGTAATGAAGAAGTTAAACTCTCCCTGTTTGCAGATGATATGATACTATACATAGAAAACCCTAAAGACTCCACGAGAAATTTACTGGAAGTAATAGAAAGATTCAGCAGAGTAGCAGGATACAAGATAAACATTCAAAAATCAGTTGGATTCCTATACACCGGTAAAGAGAACGATGAAAAGGAGATCAGGAAATCAATACCATTTTCAATAGCCCCTAAAAAGATAAAATACTTAGGAATAAATCTGACCAGGAATATAAAAGACCTATACAAAGAAAACTACAAAACACTGCTGCATGAAACCCAAAGGGATCTACATAAATGGAAAAACATACCATGCTCATGGATAGGCAGACTCAACATTGTGAAAATGGCAATTCTACCTAAAGCAATCTACAAATACAATGCAATTCCGATACAAATACCAACAACATTCTTCAAAGAGATGGAAAAACTAATTACTAACTTTATATGGAAAGGGAAGAAACCTCGAATAAGTAAAGCACTACTGAAGAAGAAGAATAAAGTTGGAGGACTCACACTACCTGACTTGAGAACCTACTATACAGCTACAGTACTCAAAACAGCCTGGTACTGGTACAACAACAGAGACATTGACCAATGGAACAGAATTGAGAACTCAGATGTAAATCCATCCACCTACGGTCACCTGATTTTTGACAAGGGCCCAAAATACATCAAATGGGGAAAAGACAGTCTTTTTAACAAATGGTGCTGGCAAAACTGGATATCCATTTGTAGAAAAATGAAACAGGACCCATACCTCACACCATACACAAAAATTACTTCAAAATGGATCAAAGACCTGAATATAAAGCCTCAAACTATAAAATTCATAGAAGAAAAAATAGGACCAACACTTCAGACCTTAATACATGGCATTAACAGGATACAAACCATAAACATCAACACAAAAAACCCAACAGATAAACTAGATAATTGGGATCTTCTAAAAATCAAACATTTATGCTCTTCAAAAGATTTCACCAAAAGAGTTAAAAGAGAACCTACAGACTGGGAAAAAATTTTTGGACAGTACAAGTCAGACAAAGGTCTAATCTCCATAATCTACAAGAAAATCCAACACCTCTACAACAAAAAGACAACCAATCCTATCAAAAAATGGGCAAAGGAAATGAACAGACACTTCACCAAGGAAGACATTCAAATGGCCAACAGACACATGAGGAAATGCTCGCGATCACTAGCCATTAGAGAAATGCAAATTAAAACCACAATGAGATACCATCTCACCCCAGCATTACTGGCACGAATCAAAAACACTGGAAATAACAAATGTTGGAGGGGCTGCGGGGAGACGGGAACTCTTATACACTGCTGGTGGGAATGCAAAATGATACAGCCATTTTGGAAAATGATATGGCGTTTCCTCAGAAAGCTAGAAATAGACGTACCATTCGATCCAGCAATCCCACTCCTAGGAATATATCCTAGAGAAATAAGAGTCATCACTCGAATAGACATATGCACACCTATGTTCATGGCAGCATTATTCACAATAGCAAAACGATGGAAACAACCTCGATGTCCATCAACAGACGAATGGATACACAAACTATGGTACATACACACAATGGAGTACTATGCAACGAGAAAGAACAATGAATCGGTGAACCATCTCATAACATGGATGAAACTGGAGGACATCATGCTGAGTGAAATAAGTCAATCACAAAAGGACAAATATTGTATGAGACCTCTATTGTAAAAACCCATGAAAAAATTCACATGCAAAATGTAACAATCCTTGTTGGTTACCAGGGATGGGAGGGGGGGGGATACTAAATAGGTAATAGGTAAGTGGTAACTTGGGTGAGAGATGAGATAGTACATAGTACAGGGGAAACTAACACAACCTGCACAAGGAAAGGTCATGGAGGCCCTATAGACACATCCAAACCCCCCGAGGGACTGAGTTGTTGGACGGAGGGCTCTGGGGACCATGATCTCGGGGAACATCTAGCTCAATTGGCATGACACTACTTATAAAGATAATGCTCTACATTCTACCTTGGTGAGTAGTGTCTGGGGTCTTAAAAGCCTATGAGCGGCCATCTAAGATACTCCAATGATCTCATCCCTTCGGGAACAAGGGAGAATGAAGAGAACAGGATACAAGGAAAAGATTAGTCCGAAGGACTAATGGTCCACAGCTACCAAGGCCTCCACGGGACTGAGCCCAGTACAGCTGGATGGTGCCCGACTACCACCAATGACTCCTCTGACCAGGATCACAACAGAGGGTTCTGGGCAGAGCTGGAGTAGGATGTAGAGCATAATTTTAACTCCCAAAAAAAAAAAAAAAAAAGAAGACCAGATATACTGGCCTAAAGAATGCTAGAGAAACCTCGAGAGTGTGGCCCCCAGACACCCTTTCAGCTCAGAGGGAAAGTTACCTTCAAGGTTCGATGTTAAGCCTGGGAATGGACACCCCAGTAAAACTAAATGGGACTAACGATGTACAGGAGTCCAGGGACAAGGCCAGAAGGCAGAGGGAGAGTAGGAAACTGATGATAAGGAACACAAATTGAATAAGGACACTGTCGATGTATTGTGAGATTGTTGACCACTGCTATAGGGCAACATTTGTAGTAACTATTAAATGGGAGGCCGTTTTGTCCTGTAAGCCTTCATCTTGGGCGAGAATGGCAGCACAATTGGAAGAGCATAGTCAATATCACTTAAATGTGTAAGTAAAAAGTTTTGAAATGGTGTTTAAATAAAATAAAAATAAATAAATAAATAAATAAACAAATGAGACTAAAGAGGTACAATAGTCCACTGACAAGGTCCAGAAGACAGAAGGGGACAAGGAAGCCCCCTGGTGATAGGGAACACGAGGTGGAGTAAGGATATTCTTGAAGTGCTGTGAGATTGTTAACCATTGTTATAGGGCAACATGTGTAGTAACTGTTAAATGAAAAACTATTTTGTTCTGTAAGCCTTCATCTTAAGTGAGAATAACAGCACAGTTGGAAGAGCGTAGTCAATGTCACTGAACTGTGAATGTAGAAAATTTTGAAACGGTGTATCTTTGGCCATCTGTAATTTTCATCAAAAAAAAAGGTTGAGAATTTAGAGGCTTAATACGTTGTGGGGTTGTTAACCAATGTCAAAAAAAACAACATGTGTACTACTATTTCATGAGAAACTATTTGCTCTGTAAGCTTTCACCTGAAGTACAATAAAATATATATTAAAAAAAAAAAAAAAAGGGATCACTATAGACCACAAAAGAAAGGAAATAGTCTTAGCTTATCCTGTCCCTACTACCAAGAGATAGTTAAGAGGATTTCTAGGATTCTGCAGCTACTGCAGAACTTGGATACCTAATTTGACTTTGTTGTCTCAACCACTTTACCATTGTCCAAAGAACTCAGAGATTGATCTCTTCCAGCTATCTGAGGATGAGATAATTTCTATCACTCAACTAAAGGAAGCTCTTAACCACTGCACCACCAAGGTTCTGCTTTTGCTCTAGTTTCCCAGATATAATTTAGAGTTTTCATTTTTTGTTCATGAGATTCTGGGAATTCTCTACATGACCTCACTCAAAAACACAGAGGACAACAAAGACCCATTGGTTATTACACCATCCAGCTGGACCCCATTGCAAAAGGCTATCCCCATTACCTTATAGCAGTCACTGCAACCACTAGATTGGTCGAAACCACAGCAGATTTACTTTTGGGAAACTTTCTTGATGTTTATGTCCCTCATATAGTGTCAGCCATTTTAAATTCAACACTTATGCAACACCTGTCAACCAACAGCCTGACTTCTTATGTAGTTCTCCTTTGGCCACTTCCAGTATTCAGTTACATACTGTAACCTCTCTGAATCCATCTACATTGTTATCTTTACCTAGTAATGGTGACCATCCCACCTATGATTGCTTAAATCTTACTGAATAGCTTTTGTCCCCAAGACAAGTGTTATGGATTGGATTGTGTTCCCCCAAAAAATATGTGTCAAATTGACTATTCCATAATTCCCAGTATTGTGTGATTATCCACCATTTTGTCAACTGATGTGATTTTCCCATTGGCTATGTTAATGAGGCAGTACTCAATCTTCATATTAGGTTGTGTCTTAAGTCCTTCTCTTTTGAGATATAGAGAAGTGAGTAGAGAGAGAGGGGGACCTCATACTACCAAGAAAGCAGCTCCAGGAGCGCAGAATACATCTTTTGGACCCAGGGTTCCTGCGCTGAGAATTTTCTCAACCAGGGAAAGCCGATGACGAGGACCTTCCTCCAGAAATGACAGAGAGAAAGACTTCCACTAGAGATGGCACTCTTAATTCAGACTTCTAGCCTACTAGAGTGTGAGAGAATAAATTTCTGTTTCTTAAAGCCATCCACTTGTGGTATTTCTGTTAACAGAACACTACATAACTAATACAACAAGGTTCACAAGAAACCCTGTTATCGAATTCTGATTTAGTTTTATTTATAGATGAGTCATATTTAACGGTGAACCTACCAGCTCTCATTACTGGGACGATATGCTATTATTACTTCAGTTGAGGTCCTTGAAAGTAGCACTCTTCCTGAAGTCAGTTCAGCAAAGCAAGCTGAAATAATCGCACTCACAAAAGCTTGAAAACTGGCTTCTAGACTGTTAGTAGGTAGTTTTCTGGACTCCAGGTATGCTATTGGCATTATTCAATATCAAGGCATGTTATGGAAATGAAAGGGGTTGCTAACTTCCTTTGGGAACCAAATGAAAAATTGCCCTTTAGTAGCAAACCTCTTAGAAGCCATTCTGCTCCCTTCTGAGATTGTTGTAATTAAAATCATGGCCCATTAATCCAAAGAGTTTCCACAAAGAGAGGAAATTTAGGGAAACAACAGAGTTGATAGAGCAGCTAAACAAACCACTTCCCAATCACCTTTCAAAGCCACCACCCTCATTTATAACCATGATAGTTCCATTCATGATCATGATGAAAGGGAAGGAACAGGTAGTATTAAAAGAACAGTTAAGATGTCTGTAAATATGGCACCAGTAATACGTTGCCTACCAAAATGTGACTGGAAAGAAATCTCAGAAGGACTTTTTAAACATCAATAATTAACACCCTCAGAAGAAATTAGAGAATGAAAGCTGGCCAGCTGTCATAGAATCCAACCACTGGACTGTTGATAGAGCCTAATAAAAAAACCATTTTTCCAGAATGCTTACATGTTGTAGTGGTTCAAAATTCCTGGCATGATAATATGGAAATAACAGTAAATGAAATAACTGAGGCTGTAGAATCTATTTGGGAAGATTTTTCTACAGCTGTAGACCATGTTTTTTTCTCATACTTTTAAAAATCACACTCCCAACTGGAGACAGAGTACCTAGTAACCAGGGATACATGCTTTCCTACCCCCCACACTTCTTCCCTGTATGGGGCCTCTGCCAATTTCCAATGGGCCACAGTTGCTTGGCCAGAGAGACATCAGCTCACTGTTACCTGGATTCACCATTTTGGACTTCAGCCACCAAAGACAGCAGACAGATTATGGGAAGGCAACTTCATGGATTTCCCAACAGGAGAAAAAGCCCCCTAAAACCAGGGATACATACTCTCCCACTATTGCTTTGCAACAGGCCACAGTCACTCAACCAGAGAGATACCAGCTCACTGCGGCCCAGGTCCAACCTCCTACAACTACTTGGATCCTTCAGGGCCATTTTTAGTTCTTTTTGCTGTTTATTTATTTATTTATTTATTTATTTATTTAAATTTATTTATTTATTTATTTTTGCTTTTTTTTATTGCTTCTCTCTTTCTCCATTCCTTACTTTCCTTTCTCCTCCCAAGCTAGCCCTGTGTGCCATACCCTCCCCTCCTTGATGAGCTGTGCCACACTGCACAGCCACCCCAGGTTTGTACATCTCCTGCCGGCAGGCTCCCTCAGAGTCATTTTTTATTTTTTCTAGTTTCTTCTCTCTCTCTCCCTTCTTTCCTTTTCTTTCTCCTCCCACACTAGCCCTGTCTGACATTCCTGCCCATTCTTGGCAGGCTGTGCTACACCACTCTGCTAGAGAACCAATGGCACCTCACCTCCCAGATCTCCATCACCCCTTCTGGCAGGCTCTCTCAGTGCCTTCTTTTTTTTCTTTTCTGGTTAATTCTCTCTAACTCTCTTCTTTTCCTCTCTCCAGTCCACCTAGCCCCATGAGATGCCCCCTCCTCTTCTCGGTGGCCAGTGTTGCACTGCTTGGCTAGAGAGCCACTATCACATGGCCTCCCAAGGTCTGGGCCACTCCGTGGGGCAGCTCTTTCAGTGCAATATTTTTTCCTTTTTTTCTGTTTGTTTCTTCTCTCTCTATTTCTTCCTTCATTTCCTTTCTCCTGTCTCCTCCTCTACAGGCTCAGCCACACTACTTGGCTAGAGAGCTATCAGCACACAAACTCATAAGGCCTACCCAATCCCTGCCTGCCAAGTATTAATACGCCTTCATTTTATTTCCTTTTTTCTTTTTGTTTTCATCCTTTTGTTTTGTTTCTCTCTCTTCTTTGTCTTCTTTTGCTCACTCACTTAGCTCTGCACATCACATCCTCTCCTTTCTCTCCTGCCTATCTGTACCTCAGGCAGAAAGTCATGCTCCTGAGCAGCAGGGATAAGGTCCTCCTGACCGTTCCTCACCTTGGCCCCCGAAACCACCCCATCAGCCCCAGATCATGCAACAAACTACCAATCCCCAACCTTCTACCCCACTGAACCTGCTCTGCTGCACCATAGCTGAGTGACAAGCCCTGGCCACTTAGACAAGGTGGTTAGAAGTATCATGCCCACAGGCAAGCAAGCAACAAAACACACTCAGCTCACCTGCCCAGACATAACCAAATAAAACAAAAAAGCAGTACGAAATACACGAATCTACAATCAGTAAACAAAGAAAATAATTCCTGAATGCCCCTGAGACAGCAGACAATAACAAATCATAAAAAAAAACAGGAAAGGATGTCTCCAGAAAGTGACCAAAATAAGACACCAGATGACTTTTTGGTAGAATAATAGGCACTGGAACTACCTGATAGGAAATTCACAATCCTAACATTGAGGGATCGCCAAGAGATGAAGGAGAATGTAAACAAAAATAAGGTAAAAATACACAAAATCTTGGAAAATATAGACTAAATCAGGGAAAACACAAAGTAATGGAAGAAATTCAGGAAAGTGATACAGAAAAAAGGTCAAAGTAAGCAAACTACTAGAAATCATCCAAAAACAGCAATTAGAAATCTGAAAGATAAACTACAAGATTTCAGAAATGGACAGTGCAACAGAAGGTTTTAGGAGCAAATTTGCAACAATGGAAGACAGGGTCAGCGAAATTGAAGACAAATCCTTGGATACAAATTTTGAGAAAAAATCCGAAGAAAGAATGAAGAAACCCTGAGTATGATGTGGGATGCAATCATTACCAACCCAGGTAACGAACACTCAAAGAGGAAACAAAAAAAAAAATTTACAACAGGGATCCAGTGACGTCAGTCTGTAGATGACAATGTCAAGACAACAAAAGAGGGAATAAATGGTGTAAGATTAGAACTTTTAAATGGAGAGGAAGTCAAGGCAACATCAAGTAGTAAAAGACTGGTTTAAACTTTGGAAGACAGGAGTAAATTTTAAGGTAAGTGCAAAGAAAGTCAACAAATCTACTCATGAAAATAAAGAAGAAAAACATAAAGTCTCAGTAAACACAAAATCTATATAGAAGAAAGGAACAAAAAATTCACAAACAAAAGGAATTCAGCACAGGAGAATAAAAGGAACAAAGAAAACGTCAGCACCCAGTAAACACCATTACAAAATGACGGCAATAAACTCACACCTTTCAATAATCTCACTGAAAGTAAAAGGCTTAAATGCACCCATGAAGATATGGAGAGCAACCGAATGGTTAAAAAAACAGGACCCATCAATATGCTGTCTACAAGAGACACATCTTAGAAACAAAGATATAAATATATTTAAAATCGAAGGATGGAAAAAAATATATCAACAAAACAGAAGCCAAACAAAACCTGAAGTGGCAATAATAATCTCAGATACAACAGACTTTTAAAATAAAATCCACCATAAAAGAAAAGGAAGGACATTATATAATGATTAAAGGGACAATCCACCAGAAGGGCATACCATAATAAATATCTACTTTCCCAATGACATGGCTCCAAAATACATGAAACAAACTCTAACAGCACTGAAAAGAAAAACTGACAGTTCCATGATAATAGTAGGAGATTTCAATACACCATTCTTGGTAAAGGATAGAACATCCAGAAAGAAACTCAACAAAGATACAGGAGACCTAAAGGCCACAATCAAACAACTGGACCTCATAGACATATAAAAAACACTCCACCCAACAGCAACACTGTACACAATCTTTTCCAATGCACATGGAACATTCTCTAGAATAGACCACGTCTTAGGCCACATCTTAAGCCTCAACAAAATCCAAAACCTTGAGAAAATACAAACCACCTCCTCTGAATGCAATTTCATTAAAGTAGAAACTAATAATCAGAAAGGCAAGGGAAAAAAGTCAAATACATGAAAACTGAGTAACACCTTGCTTAAAAACCATTGGGTGAAAGAAGAAATCAAAGATGTAATCAAAAAAATTTGAAGAATTAAATGAGAATGTAAACGCATCATACCAAACTTTTTGTGACACAGTAAAGGCAGTGCTCAGAGGTCAATTTATAGCAATACACGTACACATCAAAAAAGAAGAAAAGGACAAAATCAAAACATTAGCTATACAGCTCGAACAAATAGAAAGAGTACAGCAAAAGAAGCCCACAGCCAAGAGAAGAAAGGAAATAATGAAGATCAGAGCAGAAATAAATGAAATAGAGAATAGAAAAACAATAAAAAGATCAACAAAACCAAAAATTGATTCTTTGAAATGATCAACAAAATCGACAAACCATTGGCCAAACTGAGGAAAGAAAAACAGGATCGGACACAAATAACCCAAATAAGAAATGAAATGGGGGACATTACAACAGACCCAACTGAAATTAAAAAGATCATAACAGAGTACTATGAAAAACTATACTCCAATATATTTGAAAATGCAAAAGAAATGGATAAATTTCTAGAAACACATTACCTACCTAAACTAATACAAACTGAAGTTGAAAATCTGAACAGACCCATAACAAGAAGAGTTTGAGAACATAATAAAAAAATTCACAACCAAAAAAAGGCCCTCGCCCAAATGGCTTCTGTCTTAGTTCTCTAGTGCTGCTATAACAGAAATACCACAAGTGGATGATTTTTAACAAAGAGAAATTTATTCTCTAACGCTCAAGTAGGTCACAAGTCCAAATTCAAGGCATCAGCTCCAGGGGAAGGCTTTCTCTGTTGGCTCTGGAGGAAGGTCCTTGTGGTGCTTCAGTCTTCCCTTGGTCTGGGATCATCTCAGTGCAGGAACCACAGGTCCAAAGGACACATTCTGCTCCTGGCACTGCTTTCTTGGTAGTATGAGGTTCCCAACTCTCTGCTTGCTTCCCTTTCCTTTTGTCTCTGGTAGGAAAAAAAGACGGTGCAGGCCAAATCCAAGGGAAACTCCCTTTGCATTGGATCAGGGATGTGACCTTAGGAAGGGTGTTACAATCCCACACTAATCCTCTTTAACATAAAATTACAATCACAAAATGAAAGACAACCACAGGATACTGGGAACCATGGCCCAGCCAAATTGAAACACACATTTTTGGGGGGACATAATTCAATCCATGACAGTTTCACTGGAGAATTCTATCAAACATTGAGAGAATAGCTTGCATCAGTACTTCTCAAACTATTTCCAAATAAAGAAAAGGAAGGAATACTTCCAAATTCATTTTATGAAGCCAGCATAACCCTAGTACCAAAGCCAGGCAAAGATACCACAAAAAATATTACAGACCAGTATCTCTCATGAATGAAGACGCAAAATTTTCAACAGGCAATATGACACTATAGTCAGAAGCACCATGCCGTCCCTCTGCAGCAAAGATCAGAAAAACTAAGTCTAACAGAGTCACAAGTCAATCCTGAAATACTAAGAATCCAATGAAGAGGTAAAGAATTCAACCAAGCACCGAATGGAATAAGAAACTGACCGAGAACAGAGCACAAGGAAAGATACATGCAGAGGTCCCCTATAAGCTACCACAGGATGGATCCACCTTCTTGGACTCCTATCAGAGATCAGCAAACAGGAGGTATGGGAAAACAGCTTCATGGAGCTTCCAGCAGGAGACAGAACAACTGGTAAGCCACGATATAAGCTTTCCCACCCCCAGCTCTTCTTCACCCCCACTTAGCCTCCTCTGCTTCCTGCAGCCACAGTTTATTGGCCGGGAAGTGCAAGCTTCCCCCCAGTGCCACTTGGCTTCCATCTCCCCGCGCTGGCTGGCTCCGTGATTGCCATTTGTTGGCTGATGGTGTTGCTTTTTTCTGCTTCTTTAGATTTTGTCCTTACCTCTCACCAGCTTCCTCTCCTTTCTCTCCAATACCTGGCTCCGTGCACCATCTTTGCTTCTTCCTGAAAGGCTGTGAAACACCCTTTGACTGTGAAACTGCTTCCCGGCCAGTGCCACCATGCTGGTGGGACCACCAGGGGTTTTATGTTTGTTTGCTCTGTTTTGATTTGCTTGTTTATTTCTTTTCTTTTCCTTTTCTCAACTTAGGAACCCCTTCTAGCCAGGAAGTACCACGTGGCTTGGGAGCTTGTCCCTTACTCTGCGCAGACGCACAGGGACATCCTGGGAGCATTTCTTTTTTCTTGTTTTTTTTTTTTTTTCTTTTTTTGTTTTTTTTATATTTCTTTGTTTAGTGTTCTTCTCTGTCTTATTCCCTTTTTGTCTTTCTTAATTTACAGTTTCTCAATTTATTCATTTTTTTCTTTTACTCTTTCTCTCTTTTTTTCATTTTTATTTTTCCCCATTTCTCAGTCTCTCATCTCTCCACTCAAATAGCAAGCTTGCTTAGCACTCTTTTTTGTTTGCGTGTATGTTTTTGGCTCCTGTTCCCCTCTCCTCTCTCTCATATTTTCCATAACCATTTTAACTCCACACATCACAATCTACCCCCTTCCTCTGGCTTACCTGTACCGTGTGCTGAACATCACACTCCCAAGCAGCACAGGCACGGCCTACTGGAACCTGCCTTGCACTTATTCCCGGTACGCATTGTCGGCCCTGGTACTTGCCACAAAAAACCTATCTCAGCAACTCCCCTTCACCTGGACCTGTCCTGCTGTACCATACCTGAGTGACTGACCCTGCTCACTGGAAAAGGAGATGAAAAGTATCACACCCACAGATGTGCAAATGACAAAGAACGCAAAGCCCGCCTGCTCAGTCATAACCAAATAAAACAAAAAAAAAGGATGAAACAAACAAATCTACAATCAATAAATGAGGAAAATAACCCCTGAATGCCCCAAAGACAGCAGAAAATATCAAAACATTTACAAAAACAGGACAGGATGGTTCCAGTAGGAGTCCAAAATAAAACAACAGATGACCTTCCAGTCGAAGAAAAGACACTAGACCTAACTGATAGGGAATTCAGATCTCTAATATTCAGAATTATCCAAGAGTTGAAGCAAAAAACAGACAAAAATGAGGAAAAAATAAATGAATTCATGGAAAAGACAGACAAATTCATGGAAAATACAGACAGAAAAATGGAGGAATTCAAGAAAATAATATAGGAACAAAATGCTAAAATAAATTCACAGCTAGAAATCATACAAAAACAACAATTAGAAGTCCAAAAGATAAAAAACAAGATTTCAGAAATGGACAATGCCATAGAAGGGCTGCGGAGCAGCTTTGACACGATGGAAGGTAGGATCTGCGAAATTGAAGACAAACACTTGGATAGAAATCTGTATTAGGAAAAATAAAACAAAAGAACCAAGAGAAATGAAGAAACCCTGAGAATTATGTGGGATACAATCAAAGGCAAAAATCTGCAAGTGATCGGAGTTCCAGAACAGGGGGAGAAAACAGAAAACACACAGAGGATCATTGAAGAATTGCTGACAGAAAACTTTCCCAATATCATGAAAGATGAAAAGCTGATCATCCAAGAAGCTCAACGAACTCCATATAGGATTGACCCCAGAAGAAAATAACCAAGGCATATCATAATCACACTTACTAAGACCAAAGACAAACAATCCTGAGAGCAGCTAGACAAAAACAAAAAGTCACATACAGAGGAGAAACAATAAGACTAAGCTCAGATTATTTGGCAGAAACCATGCAGGCAAGAAGGCAATGAGATGACATATATAAAACCTTGAAAAAAAATCGCCAGCCAAGAATAATACATCCTGCAAAACTCTCGTTCAAATACGACGGTGAAATTAGGTCATTTCCAGATAAACAGAAATTAAAGGACTATGTAAAAACCAAAGCAAACTTATGAGACTTATTAAAGGAAGTCCTTCGACCTGAGAACAAAAAATATCAGACTGAATATAGAACTCAGGATTGTACTAGCCAGATACCAACCTAGGGAATGAACTAAGGACTATGCAAAACCAAAAGAATTACGAAAGGGAACCAGAGAGGATAATCTGTAAATGACAACAGCATCAGAACAATGAAAGAGGGAACAAACTGTGTAGGTATAGAACCTTCTAATGGAGAGGAAATCAAGCGATACCAAGTAATAATAGACTGGTTCAAATCTAGGAAGATAAAGGTAAATTTCAAGGTAACCACAAAGAAAGTTAACAAACCTACTCATCAAAATAAAGAAGAAAAACATACAGTCTCAGTAAAAACAAAACCTACAAAAACAAAAGATACGAAAAAAAAAAAAATCCACGAACAAAAGGAACTCAGCACAGGAGAGTAAGAGGAACAAAGAGAATCGGCATTACAAAATGCAATCCCACTCCTTTGAATATATCCTAGAGAAATAAGAGCTGTCACACTAATAGACATATACACACATATATTCATTGAAGCACTGTTCACAGTAGCAAAAAGATGGAAAAAACCTAGATGCCCATAAGCAGATGAATGGATAAACAAACAAGGGTACATACACACAATGGAGTATTATACAAAGATAAAGAACTGATGAATCTGTGAAGCATCTCATAAAACGGATGAAACTGTAGGACATTGTGCTGAGTGAAATAAGTCAATTACAAAACGACAAATATTGTATGAGACCTCTACTGTATAACTCATGTAAAAGTTTACACACAAAAAGAAACAATCTTTGTTGGTTACGAGGAATGGGAGGGGTGTGGGAGGGAACTAAATAGGCAAGTGATAACTATGATGAAGTGTAAAATACTACACATTACTGGGGAAGCCAGCAGAACTTGTACAAGGAAAGGTCATGGAAGCTCCACAGACACTTACAAACTCCCTGAGGGACTGAATTGCTGGGCGGAGGGCTGTGGGGACCATGATCTCGGGGAACAACTAGCTCAATTGGCATAACACAGTTTATAAAGACAATGTTCTACATTCTACCTTGCTGAGTAGTGTCTGGGGTCTTAAAATCCTGTGAGCAGCCATCTAAGATACTCCACTGGTCTCACCACTTCGGGAGCAAGGGATAATGAAGAGAACAAGATACAAGGAAAAGATTAGTCCAAAGGACTAATGGACCACAGCTACCATGGTCTCCAGCAGACTGAGTCCAGTACACATAGATGGTGCTCGGCTACCACCACTGACTGCTCTGTCCGGGCTCACAACTGAGGGTCCTGGACAGAGCTGGAAAAGGATGTAGAACACAATTCTAATTCACAAAAAAAAAGACCAGATTTACTGGCCTGATAGACTGGAGAGACCCCCAGAGTATGGTCCCAGGGCACCCTCTTAGCTCAGTGGTGAAGCCCCTCCCAAAGTTCGCCATTCAGCCAGGGATTGGACAGCCTCATAAAACAAAACAGGACTAATGAGTCACAGCAGTCCAGGGACAAGGGCTAGAAGGTAGAAGGGGACAGGAAAGCTGGTGATAGGGAACCCCAGGTTCAGTAAGGATAGTGTTGATCTGTTGTGAGGTTGTTAACAATTGTCATAGGGCAATATGTGTACTAACTGTTTAGTGAGAAACTATTTGTTCTGCAAACCTTCATCTAAGGTACAAAAAAAAAAAAAAAGAATTATCTATGTGAGATCAAATTGACAACAGCAACACAAAAGTTTTGGCGGGAAGCCCAGTGGACAGTGAGTTGAAGATAATAGTGATGGAATAAATTGGGAAAAGATAGTGAGAATAGCGGCACAACGGGAAGAATGTAGTCGATGTCACTGAATTGTACACGTAGAAACTTTTGAAATGGTGTAAGTTTGGCTATGTATATTTTCACCAGAAAAAAAAAAAAGGTTGAGAAGGGAGTGTTGACATGTCGTGGGGTTGTTAACCAATGTCATAAAACAATATGTGTACTGACTGTTTAATGAGAAACTATTTGCTCTGTAAACCTTCATCTAAAGTACAATAAAAGAAATTAAAAAAAATTTTTCAACAAAATTGTAGCCAATAGAATTCAGCATCATATAAACATTAATACAACCTATCCAAGTGGGATTCATACCAAGTATGCAAGGATGGCTCAGTATTAGAAAATCAACCAAGGTAATCCACCACATAAATAAAAGGAAAGAAAAGAATCACACGGTCATTTCAATCGATGCAGAAAAGGCATTAGATAAAGTCTAACATCCATTCCTGATAAAATACTCTCAGTGACATGTGGATAGAAGGGAAATTCTTCAACATAGTAAAGGGCATCTATACAAACAAACAGCCAACATCACTTTTAATGTTGAGAGGCTAAAAACACTTCACCCAAGAACAGGAACATAACAAGGATGTACTTTATCACCACTCCTATTTAACGCTGTGCTGGAAGTCCTAGCTAGAGCAATATGACCAAAAAAGAAAAAAGGGCATTCAAATTGGTAATGAGGAAGTAAAACTGTCCCTATTATCAGATGATATGATTCTATACATAGAAAACCCAAAGGACTCCACAAGAAAACTACTGGAACTAATAGAAAGACTCAGCAGAGTAGCAGAATATAAGATCAACAAACAAAAATCAGTTGGAATTCTATACAGCAATAAAGAGAATGACGGAAAGGAAATCAGAAAAATAATACCAACTATAATAACCACTAAAAAAATAAAATACTTAGCAATAAATCTAACCAGGGATATAAAAGACCCATACGAAGAAAACCACAAACACTACTGCAAGAAACCAAAAAAGATCTACATAAATGGAAAAACATACCATACTCACAGACAGGTAGACTCAGCATTGTGAAAATGACTCCCACTACCTGACCTCAGAAACCACTACACAGCTACGGTTGTTAAAATAGCCTGGTAGTGGTACAACGACAGACACGTTGGCCAATGGAACAGAATCGAGAACGCAGACGTAAATCCATCCACTTACAGACACCTGATCTTTGACAAAAGCCTGAGGTCCATTAAATAGGGGAAAGACAGTCTTTTTAACAAATGGTGCTGGCAAAAACAGATAATCATCTATAAAAAATTGAAACAGGACCATACCTCACACCATACCCAAAAACTAATCCAAAATGGATCAAAGACCTAAATATAAAATGAAAAAACTACAAAGATCATAGAAAAAAAAAATAAGGTCAATGCTAGAGGCCCTAATATATGGCATAAATAGGATACAAACCATAACTATCAATACACAAACTCCAGAAGATAAGCTACATAACTAGGATCTTCTAAAAATTAAACACTTAAGCTCATCAAAAGAATTCACCAAAAGAGTAAAAAGAGAACCTATAAACTTGGAAAAAAATTTTGACTATGACAAATCTGACAAAGGTCTAATCTTTAAAATCTATAGGACAATATAACACCTGTCAACAAAAGTGCAAATAATCCAACAAAAAAAGGGACAAAGGATATGAACAGGCACTCCACCAAAGAAGGCATTCAGGAGGTTAACAAACACATGAAGAAATGCTCATGATGACTAGCCATTAGAGAAATGCATATCAAAACTACAGTGAAATACCATCGCACCCCAACATTACTGGCAAGAATCAAAGAACAGAAAATAACAAAAGTTGGAGAGGCTGTGGGGAGATTGGAAATCTTACACACTACTGATGGGAATGCAAAATGGTACAACCATTTTGGAAATCAATATGTGCTTCCCTAAAAAGCTAGACGTAGAAATTCCATATGATCCAGCTATCCCACTCCTAGGAATATATCCTAGAGAAATAAGAGGCATCACATGAATAGACATACACACACCCATGTTCACTGCAACATTATTCACAACTGTAAAAAGATGGAAACAAACTAAGTGACCGTCAACAGATGAATGGGTAAACAAACTATGGTACATGCACATAGTGAAATACTTCCCAACAATAAAAAACAGTGATGAATCTCTGAATCATCTCACAACATGAATCAATCTGGAGGGCATTATGCTGAGTGAAATAAGTCCATCACAAAAGGACAAATACTGTATGAGGCCACTAGTATAAAAACTCATGAAAAGGTTTACAGGAGAAAAAACAACAATCTTTGATGGTTACTAGGGAGGAAGGGTAAGAAGGGAAAAACACTAACTAGAGAAGAAATAAATGGTAACCTTGGTGAAGGGTAAGACAGTACACAATACTGGGGAAGTCAGCAGAACTTGACCAAGGCAAGGTCATAGAAGCTTCATAGACACACCCAAACTCCCTGAAGGACCAAATTACTGCACTGAGGGCTGGGGACCAAGGTCTTGGGAGACACCTAGCTCAATTGGCATAACATAGTTTATAAAGAAAATGTTCTACATTCTACTACGGTGAATAGTGTCTGGGGTCTTAAAAGCTTCTGAGTGGCCATCTAAGATACTCCACTGGTCTCACCCTGTCTGGAGCAAAGGAGAATGAAGAAAATCAAAGACACAAAGGAAAGATTAGTCCAAAGGACTAATGGACGATATTTACCACAGCCTCCACCACTCTGAGTCTAGCCCAACTAGATGGTGTCCAGTTACCACTACCAGCTGCTCTGACAGGGATCACATCAGAGGGTCCCATAAAGAGTGGGAGAGAAATGTAGAACAAAATTCTAACTCAAAAAAAAAAGACCATACTTACTGGTCTGACAGAGAAACTAATTTGCTCTGTAAACCTTCATCAAAAGTACAATAAAAGTAAATTAAAACAAACAAACAAAAAAGATAAGGAAGGCTCTTCCACTAGAGTTTGCAGAGAGACAATAATACTGCTAAGGCCCTGAATCTGGATTTCTAGTCTTCAGAACTGTGAGACAGTAAGTTTCTATTCTCTAAAGCCACCCCCTTTGCGACGTTTTGTTATGACAGCCCTAGGAAACCTAGACACTCTTTCTATAGTTTTCACAGGACAGTGACCTTGTGTTCAACTTCTTCTAACACTGTTTTCCTGGAAACCTGGTGAATAAAAAGTCGTCTACGTTAGTTGGAAACACGGACTTCGATTGATAAATATTTGTGGAAAGACACAGCTTTGAGATTTCTGAGTGTACTGTGATTTTTACCACAGTGTTCTCCTTGGCAGGTCCTGGAAGTTCTGCCAAAGTTCTCTTTAGGGAGATATTCACCCCTATAGAGCCCTTAATCAGAAAATTAAGAGACAGTAAAACAAATGCAATTAGATATTTTTCAACCTTGTTCGTAATAAGCAAAATGAAAATTAAAACAGTTGTGCCGTATATCTAGCATGTGGGAAACAACACACAAGTTTGATAACTTCCTGATTTAGAAAGTGCAAGGAAAAGTAGGCTCTTAGCACATGGTGGAAGTCTAAAATATCACACCCCTCTGGAGAAGAATTTGAAATATCTAATAAATTTAACAAAACATTGACCTCTAGATCCATTAATCTCACTTCTAGCTACATGTTCTGATGATATGCATATATAAAGTAACATATACACAAGTACATTCATGATATCATTCATTATCTATTACAATAAAATATTGGAAAAGTTGAAATATTTTCTAGAATGAAAACAGCAAGGTGCAGGTAAGAATGTAATCTAAGCTTCCTTGGCTATAAAAAAGGAAGAAGAATGAACACTGAAGGGATTTATCAGAAACTAATGAAATGATTTCTCTATTAAATGTGGAAACAGGTAGAAAGAGGTGTGATAGGAATGAGACTACTCACTATAGACCCTTTCATATAATTTTTATTTTTGAAACTCATACGTATTTTTCATAGTTAAAAAATGAGGTTAGATAAAGAAGGGAAGAAGAGGCAAAATTTAAAACAAACTAGAGCAAATAAATGTAAAACTTCATTAATATGGTAACAGAGCCATGCAGAGATCAGAATTATTACAAGTTGTTTTGGAATAGAGTATTCACACATAACTTAGACGCAAACATTCTGGGACAAAAGAAATTCAAAGAAATTTTAACCTTCATTCAGTAACTGGGTTGTTAATAATAATGTTAGCATTGCTCTGTGGATGGTATCTTTATAAATATCATAAAATGGAAAGAAAACATTAAAGAGAAAATGTATTTAAAAATTATTCAAAAATTGTATTATTTACTTGTAAAATCCAATAGGAAGTACTGACTTTTAAATGTCATTTATATTTCAAAAAAACAAAAACAAAACCCATTGATGTCGAGCTGATTCTGACTCAGAGAGACCCTTTAGAAGAGTAGAACTGCCCCATAGTGTTTTCAAGAAGCACCTGATGGATTCAAACTGCCGACCTTTTGGTTAGCAGCTGAACTCTTAAGCCCTACGCCACCAGGGTTTCTTATATTTCAAAGACCTGACCAATAAAAGTCATTGAAAGAGATGAGATTTTAATAGAACTGAACATTCTCAACTAATACAACAGCACACAATTCATGGCATCTAAATTGCTGTTGTGTGCAGTCGGGCAGATCCTGACTCATAGTGACTCTATTTGACAGAGTACAACTGCCCTACATGGTTTCCAAGGCTGTAAATCTTTATGGAAGCAAACTGCTACATCTTTCTATGCAGAGCAGCTAGTGGGTTCAAACCACCGACCTTTCGGTTAGCATCCAAGGGCTTAAATTTTGCACTGCCAGGCCTCCAATAAAAGAATTGGAGGTAATGGAAAGAAGCCTGATAACAGGTAATGGGGAGGAGAAGTACACAGTGAGCTGAGAACATTGTGCTGTGCTACAAGATGAGAAATGTGCAAAGCCTAATGGGAATATGTCAGATGCAGTCAGGAGCCAGCTTCAGGGAGCACCCACTAGCCAAATTTGGAATAATTTGGGCGCAAAAGAATAAATGACTATGATTGTGACAAATTGAACAAATGAAATCTCTGAATCTTTCTTGATATACACAAGAGAAAGAACAGGGAGAGTTTTTCATCCAGCTCTCTTAGTGCTGTAGTTCCTACAGATCTCTTTTAAATTCTGCCAGTAGAATTGAGTTTAATCTTTAAAGGTTTTGTGTTTTTGTAGAATTTAAAAATGTTTCTAGCCAAGAGTGTTTTTTAACTATTTAATGTTATTTGAAATGTATGAACATAAAAATTATATTTTGAATCTTATTTTTGCTTATTTGCCAAAACTCTTCCACACGCACAAAATCATGAAAGTATTATTAGACCTTAAGATAATCACAAAGTCTTTAGAGTCATCAAATGTATTGTCTTTTTAGCCATCTTTACTTTAAAATAACATTCTTGTAATTCTAATATGATATGTATTAAAAATTTAGAATACAGCCAAGTATAAAGGAGATAAACACTAATACTCCTATTATCTCTAAACTCATATGATATTGTGGATGGGTGCCATTGTGTTAATTTCACCTCATAGTGACTTCATGTGACAAAGTAGAACCAAGTAGGGTTTTCTCGTATGGAGCAGCTGGCTGGGTTCAAACCACCAGTCTTTTGGTTAGCAGCCATTTGTGCCATCAGGACTCCTTAACCCAAACATAGTCATTGGAATATGTTATTGACTTTCCTATGTTTGTTCAATAGAAATTCAGAGCTTACAGTATCATGTACCTTCATTTGCATGTGTGTTTATACATGATATTGGATTTTTGTCACTTTTTATGTCACTGTTATGATTGCTATAAATCAATTTAATTTTAATTTCTCCTTATAATTAATATGAATCATTAAGTGTGCTAGACATCTTGTAGAAGATCATACATTTGACCTTTTTGGCATATTTATCTATAGACAAGTAGGTTAATATTAGGAATTGATAAATGCTTATATTTTGCTACTAGCATAGGCTTGACTTAATTTGGTTTTTACATGTTTCTCATGTAATATTATTTTGAAGATGGAGACCACCAGATCTTTTCCATTTCCTCTGAAATAGAGCATCTCAGAAAGCCTCAGACGTTATGTTGAAAACTTTGAGAGAGCACTTCTGGGCAACATGGTGCTATAGACAGAAGCACCACGCCATCCCTCCATAGCAAAGACTTGAAAAACTAAGGCAAACAGAGACAAACATCAATCCTGAAACCCTAAGCTTCAAATGAAGAGATAAAGAACTCAGCCAACCACCAAACGGAATAAGAAACTGACAGAGAACTGAGAGCAAGGACAGATACATACAGAGGTCTCCTATCAGCTAACACAGCACAGATCCACCGTCTTGGACTCGTATCAGAAATAGGCGAACAAGGAGTATGGAAAAGCAGCTTCACGGAGCTTCCATCAGGAGACAGAACAACTGGTAATCAGCGATATATGCTTTCCAACTCCCCACCCTTCTTCACTCCCTCTTGGCCTTCTCTGCTTCCTGCAGCCACAGTTTCTTGCCTGGTAAGCAAAGGTTTCACCCCAGTGCCACTTGGATTCCACCCACCCACACAGGCCGGCTCCCTGAGCGCCATTTGTTGGCTGCTGTTGTTGCTTTTTTCTGCTTCTTTTGCTTTCTTCCATACCTCTCAAAACCTCTTCCTCCTTAATCTCAAATACCTGTCTCTGTTTGCCACATTTGCTTCTTCCTGAAAGGCTGTGAAATGCTGCTCGACTGTGGAATTGCTTCCCGGCCCATGTTGCCACGCTAGTGGGATCCCTGGGGCTTTTTTTGTTTGTTTGTTCTACTTTGGTTTGTTTGTTTTCTTTTTCCTTTCTCAGCTTGGGAGCCCCTTCTAGACAGGCAGTGCTGTGAGGCTTGGGAGCTATGCCCTCAGTCTGTGCAGATGTGCAGTAAGATCCCTGGGGGGCAGTTTTTTCTTTTTTTTTTTTTTTTTTGTTTGTATTTTGGTTTTGTTTTCTTTTCTCTCTTTTTCCTTTTTTGTCTTTCTTCATTTATCAGTTTCTCATCTCTCTATACTTAACTTCTCTTTCCATCTCATTAATACCTGACACTGTGTGACACCTCTACCCCATAAAGCCAGGCTGTAATTCACTGCCTGGGAGAAACTTCCTCTTTCCTCACAGCTGCACTAGTGGGATCCATGTGGGCTTTGATTTTCTTCTTCTTTTTTCCCTAATCTTTATTTATTCATTTTTTTCTTTTACCATTTTTCTTACTTTTTTCCTTTTTGTTTTCCTCCATTTCTCAGTCTCTCGTAACTCCACTCCAACAGCAACCTCCCTTAGAGCTCTTTTTTGTTTGTTTGTATGTTTTTGGCTCCTGTTCCTCTTTCCTCTTTTTCCTCTTTCCCATACGCATCTTAGCTCCACACATCACAATACCCCTCCTTCTTTCCTGCCTACCTGCACCATGCGCTGAACATCACACTCCCAAGTAGCACAGGCAAGGCCTACTGGAACCTGACCTGCACTGATACCTGGCTCGCCCTGTCAGCCCTAATATATGCCACAAACAACCCATCTGAGCACCTCCCCTTCAGCTATACCTGTCCTACTGTACCATACCTGAATGACTAACCCAGCCCATGGGAGAAGGAGGCAAAAAGTATCATGCCTACAGATGAGCAAACAACAAAGAATGTACAGCTCGCCTGCTCAAACATAACCAAATAAAACAAAAAAGCAGGATGAAACAAACAAATCTACAGTCAATAAACAAGAAAAATAACTACAGAAGGTCCAGAAGACAGCAGACAATATCAAAACATATACAAAAACAGGACAGGATGGTTCCAGTAGACAACCAACATAAAACACCAGATGACTTTTCAGTAGAAGGAAAAACACTGGAACAACCTGATAAGGAGTTCACATCTCTCATATTCAGAGCTATCTAAGAGTTGAAGCAAAAAGCAGACAAAAAATAGGCAACAGTAGACAAATTCATGGAAAAAGCAAACAAATTCATGGAAAATACAGACCAAAAAAATGGAAGAATTCAGGAAAATAATACAGGAACAAAATGACAAAATAAATTCACAACTAGAAATCATGCAAAAAACAACAATTAGAAATCCAAAAGATAAACAACAAGAGTTCAGAACTGGACAGTGTCATAGACGAGCTGAGGAGCAGGTTCGAAATGATGAAAGATAGGATAAGCGAAATTGAAGACAAACAATTGAATAGAAATCTGTATGAGGAAAAATCAGAAAAAAAGAACCAAGAAAAATGAAGAAACCCTGAGCATTATGTGGGATACAATCAAAAGGAAAAATTTTCGAGAGATCAGAGTTCCAGAACAGGGGGAGAAAACAGAAAATACAGAGAGGATCATTAAAGAACTGCCAACAGAAATCTTCCCTAATATCATGAAAGATGAAAAGTTGACCATCCAAGAAGCTTAACGAACCCCATACAGGATAGACACCAAAAGAAAATCTCCAAATCATATTATAATCACACTCGCTAAACCAAAGTCAAACAAAGAATACTGAAAGCAGCTCAGGGAAAACAAAAAGTGATATACAGAGGAGAAACAATAAGACTAAACTCAGAAACAATAAGACTAAGCAGGAACCACGCAGGCAAGGAAGCAATGGCATGACATATATAAAACCTTGAAGGAAAAAAATTGCCAGCAAATAATATATCCTGCAAAACTCTTCTTCAAACTCTTCAAATATTATCAAGAAATTAGGATATTTCCACATAAACAGAAATAAAGGGACTACGTAAAAACCAAACAAAACTTACAGGGATTATTAAAGGAAGTCCTCTGATCTGAAAACAAACAAGATCAGATCACAGGCTGAATTTAGTGTCCAGGATAGATACCAACCTAGGAAATGAACTCTCAAGGACTATCCAAAACTAAAAGAATTACAACAGGGACCCACTGAGGTTAGTCTGTAAATGACAACAGCATCAGAACAATAAAAGGCATAATAAATGGTGTAGGTATAGAACCTTCTAATGGAGAGGAAGGCAAGGCAATACCAAGTAATAATATAGTGGTTCAAACCTAGGAAGATACGGGTAAATCTCAAGATAACCACAAAGTAAGTTAACAAACCTACTCATCAAAATAAAGAAGAAAACATAAAGTCTCAGTAAAAACAAAACCTACAAAAAAAAAAAAAGAAATAAAAAAAAAATTCACAAACACAGGAATTCAGCAAAGGAGAGCAAGAGGAACAAAGAAAACATCAGCACCACAAAAAAAGCACTACAAAATGACAGCAATAAACTCACACCTATCAATAATTAAACTGAATTTAAATGGTCTAAATGCACCAATAAAGAGAGGGAGAGTGACAGAATGGATAAAAAAACAGGATCCATCAACATACTGTCTACAAGAGATACACCTTACAAACAAAGACATAAATTTATTAAAAATCAAAGGATGGAACAAATATATCAAACAAACAGCTACAAAAAAGAGCAGGAGTTGCACTACTAATCTCAGATAAAATAGACTTTAAAACAAAATCCACAATAAAAGACAAAGAATGGCACTATATAATTAGTAAGGGGACAATCCATAATGAAGAAATAACCATAATAAACAACTGCGCACCCAATGACAGGGCTCAAAAATACATTAAAAACAACTCTAACAACACTGAAAACAGAAACTGACAGTTCCACATAATAGTAGAAGACTTCAACACACCACTCTCGATAAAATACAGAACACCTAGAAAGAAACTCAGCAAAGATGCAGAAAACCTAAAGGGCCCAATCAGCCAACTTGACCTCATTGACATATATAGAACACTCCACCCAACAGCTGCAAAGTACACTTTCTTTTCCAATGTGCATGGAATGTTCTCCAGAATCTACCACATCTTGGGCCACAGAGCAATCCTCAACAAGATCCAAAACGTTGAGATAATACAAAGTATCTTCTCTGACCACAACACCATCAAGGTAGAAATTAACAACAGAAAGAGCAAGGAAACAAAATTAATTACATGGACACTGATTAACACTCTGCTTACAAACCACTGGGTAATAGAAGAAATCAGAGATGGAATCAAAAAATTCCTGGAATCAAATGAGAATAAAAATACATCATACCAAAAGTTTGGGACAGAACAAAGGCAGTCCTCAGAGGACAATTTATAGCAATAGATGCACACATCGAAAAAGAAGAAAGAGACAAAATCAAAACATTAACTACAGACCTGGAACAAATAGAAAGACAATAGCAAAAAAAGCTCACAGCCACTAGAAGAAAGGCAATAATAAAGATCAGAGCACAAATGAATGAAATAGAGAATAGAAAAATAGAATCCACACAACAAAAATTTGGTTCTTTGAAAGAATCAACAAAATCAACAAACCACTGGCTAGACTGACAAAAGAAAAACAGGAGAGGATGCCAATAACCCAAATAAGAAATGAAATGGGGGACATTACAACAGACCCAACTGAAATAAAAAGGATCATAACAGAGTATTATGAAAAACTATACTCCAACAAATTTGAAAACCTAGACGAAATTGATAAATTTCTAGAAACACACTACATACCAAAACTAACACAAAGTGATGTTGACAATCTGAACAGACCTATAATAAGAGAAAAAATTGAAAAGGTAATAAAAAACCTCCCAACAAAAAAAAGCCCTGGCCCAGATGGCTTCACTGGAGAATTCTACAAAGCATTCAGAGAAGAGATTGTACCAGTTCTACTCAAACTATTTCAGCACATAGAAAAGGAAGCAACACTTCTAAATTCATTCTCTGAAGCCAGCATAAGCCTGATACCAAAACCAGACAAAGATGCCACAAAAAAAGAAAATTACAGACCAATATCTCTCATGATATAGATGCAAAAATTCTCAACAAAATTCTAGCCAAAAGAATTCAGCATCATATAAAAAAAAAAAATACACACGACCGGCTATGCAAGGATGGATCAACATTAGAAAATCAGTCAACGTAGTCAACCACATAAATAAAAGGAAATAAAAGAATCACATAATCACCCCAATTGACACAAAAAAGGCATTCAAGAAAGTCCAGTACCTATTTCTGATAAAAATTCTCAATAAAATAGGTATAGAAGGGAAATATCTCAACATAATAAAGGGCCTCTATGCAAAATCAATGGCTAACATCATTCTTAATGGAGAGAGGTTGAAAACATTCCACTTGGGAACAGGAATAAGAGAAGGATGCGCTTTATAACCACTCCATTTAACATTGTGCTGGAAGTCCTAGCTAGAGCAATAAGGCAAGAAAAAGAAATAAAGCACATCCAACTTGGTAATGAAGAAGTTAAACTGTCCCTGTTTCTGGATGATATGATACTATACATAGAAAACTCTAAAGACTCCATGAGAAAAGTACTGGAACTAATAGATTTAGTAGAGAGCAAGATACAAGATAACATACAAAAATCAGTTGTATTCTTAGGTGCCAATAAAGAGAATGATGAAAAGAAAGTCAGGAAAACAATATCATTCATAATAGCCAAGTAAAAAATAAAATACTTAGGAATAAATCTAACCAGGGATATAAAAGAACTATACAAATAAAACTACAAAACACCACTGCAAGAAACCCAAAGGGGTCTACATAAATGGAAAAACATACCATGCTCATGGGTAGCTAGGCTCAACATTGTGAAAATGACTATTCTACCCAAAGCAATTTACAAATACAAGGCAATCCTGATCCAAGTACCAACAACATTCTTTGAAGAGATGGAAAAACTCATCATTAACTTTCTATGGAAAGGGAAGAAGCCCCAAATAAGTAAAGCACTACTGAAGAAGAATAAACCAGGTGGACTCACGCTACCTGACCTCAGGACCTACAATACAGCTACAGTAGTCAAAACAGCCCGGTACTGGTACAATGACAGATACATTGACTAATGGAACAGAATTGAGAAGCTAGAAGTAAATCCTTCCACCTACAGTCACCTGATCTTTGACAAGGGCCCAAAGTCCATCAAATGGGAAAAAGACAGTCTTTTTAACAAATGGTGCTGGGAAAACAGGATGTCCATCTCCAAAAAAAATGAAACAGACCCATACCTCACACCATATACAAAAACTAAGTCAAAATAGATCAAAGACTTAAATATAAAGCCCCAAACTATAAAGTTCATAGTAGAAAAAATAGGAGCAACGCTAGAGGCCCTAATGCACAGCATTAACAGGATACAAACCATAACCATCAACACACAAACTCCAGAAGATAAGCTAGATAACTGGGATCTTCTAAAAATTAAACACTTACGCTCATCAAAGTCTTCTCCAAAAGAATAAAAAGAAAACCTACAGACTGGGGAAAAAGTTTTGGAGATTACAACTCAGACAAAGGTCTAATCTCTAAAATCTACAAGAAAATCCAACATGTCTACAACAAAAAGACATATAATCCAATTTAAAAACTGGCAAAGGAAATGAACACACACTTCACAAAAGAAGACATTCAACAGGCCAACAACACATGAGGAAATGCTTGCGATCACTAGCCATTAGAGAAATGCAAATTAAAACCACAGTGAGATACCATCTCACCCCAGCATTACTGGCATGAATCAAAAAAACTAGAAATAGCAAATGTTGGAGAGGCTGCAGGGAGATCGGAACACTTATACACTGCTGGTGTGAATGCAAACTGATGCTACCGTTTTGGAAGATGATATGGCACTTCCATAGAAAGCTAGAAATAGAAATACCATGTGGCCCAGCAATCCCACAGTATATCCCCTAGTATATCCTAGAGTAATAAGAGCCATCACAGGAATAGAAATATGAACACCCAAGGTCACTGCAGCATTGTTCACAATAGCCAAAAGATGGAAACAACCTAGATGCCCATCAACAGATGAATGGATAAACAAACCATGGTACATACACACAATGGAGTATTATGCAATCTTCAAGAACAGTGATGTATCTGTGAAGCATCTCATAACATGGATGAAACGGGAGGGTATTCTGCTGAGTGAAATCGGTCAGTCACAAAAGGACAAATATTGTATAAGACATCTACTGTAAAAACTCATGAAAAAGTTTACACACCAAAAAAAACCAATCTTTGTTTGTTAGGAGGGATGGGAGGGTTGGGGGGAAGTACTAAGTAGACAATAGATAAGTGGTAACTTTGGTGAAGGGTAAGACAGTACAAAATACTGAGGAATCCAGAACAACTTGTACAAGGAAAGGTCATGAAAGCTCCATAGATACATCAAAACTCCCTAAGAGACTGAATTGCTGGGGAGAGGGCTGAGGGGTCATGGTCTCAGGGAACATCTAGCTCAATTGGCATAACACACTTCATAAAGAAAATGTTCTACATTCTACCTTGGTAAGTAGCATCTGGAGTCTTAAAAGCCTGTGAGCAGCCATCTAAGATACTCCACTGGTCTCACTCCTTCAAGAACAAGGGAGAAAGAAGAAAACAAGATACAAGGGAAAGATTATTCCAAAGGACTAATCCACCACAACTACCATGGCCTCCACCAGACTGAATCCAGTACAACTAGATGGTGCCGGCTACCACCACTGACTGCTCTGACAGGGATCACAAAAGATGGTCTCGGACAGAGCTGGAGTAAAAAGCAGAACAAAATTCTAACTCACAAAAAAAGACCAGACTTACTGGCCTGACAGAGACTGGAGAAACCCCGAGAGTATGGCACCCGGACACTCTTTTAGCTCAGTAATGAAGTCAGTCCAGAGGTTCACTGTTCAGCCAAAGATAAGACAGCCCCATAAAACAAAATGAGACTAATGTAGCACAATAGTCCAGGGACAAGGAGTAGAAGGCAGGAGGGGACAGAAAAGCTGGTAATAGGGAACCCGAGGTTGAGAAGGGACAGTGTTGACATGTTGTGGGGTTGTTAACCATTGTCATAAAACAATAGTGTACTAAATGTTTAATAAGAAACTATTTGTTCTGTAAACAATCTAAAGTACAATAAAAATTAAAAATAAAAAAAAACTTTAAGAGAGTTAGGAAAGTTATGAACCAAAGCAGGCACTGAAATGAGTGCTTCTAATTTCTTGTGAAGAACGTTTTAGGAACAGGACACATAGCTTTACGGTTTGCCAAGTTTTAATATGGTGGTTTTTAGGATCAGATATTGGTCTCTCAGAGTATAATTACATCATTCATTTACTATATAATGCAAATTCTAATTTATGAATAAAAATGACTTAACATTTAGAAAAATAAAATTGTGAAAACTAGATTAATAATACAAAATTCAAGATATGTATATATTTTGATTATATAAACACATTTTAACCAAAGTAGTTTTCACAACTGGGATACTCCAGCTTCCCTTCCCGACATGTTGCTCGAAAAGTCTCTCTTGGTGTTGTTGGTCTATATCCCCATTTACAAGTAAATTCAATAACATCATCTGTTTTGGAATAAAGTTTTTTGTCACGTTTCCATTTTAATCGTATGTTATGTTTTTCCATCATTTCTTCTGATATTACACAAGCATCTGAATGTAGAAAAAATAAAAATTATTTGTACACAAAAAATTATTTTCATAGACTTTCGAAGTTTCAAGTAGAATGTTAGATAATGGTTTAGGAATTCTTTCCCTAAATCTTTCCAAACTGTTTCTGAAAAATCATCATGTATATTTAAATATTGTGAAAATGCTAAACCTAAATAACCTAATCTTTTGCAGTCAAATCAATTATGACTTGTCAAGTCGATTCCAACCCCATGTGTTACAGCATAGAATTGTCTCATAGGTTTTCTTGGCTGTAATCATTACAGAAGCAGATTGCCAGGCCTTTCTTTCAGAGCACTGCATGGTGGGCTCAAACCGCCAACCTTTAGGTTAGTAGATGAGTGCAAACCATTCGTGCCACCCAGGGAACTTGAAACTAGTAAATGATGCAAAAATGACATATTATGCTTAATATGTGATAGCTAGATGTAATTATCAGAGAACCATAATGTGAATTGTCATATGAAGAGTTTTGCATTAAAGAAACATTCATACCTATTATTTCAATAAGAATTTCCAAAATGTCATACCCTCACATATTAATATTGGAAAACACTGTGGAGTAGTTCTACTGTGTAACACATGGAGTTGCACTGAGTAAAAATTGACTTGATAGCAACAAGTTTTGCTTTATTAATATTTGGTAGTCAAGTATTCAACACAATAGTTCTTCACTGGTTCATAAATAGAAACAGCAAAACATCATGCTCATTCCTCTGATTTTCCCAGGATCCAGGAGAATACTGAAGTACTTACCTAAGCATTTTGGTGGTTGTGACCACTGTCCATTTCTACATGTTATATATTTGTTACCCTGAAGTTCATAGAGGTTCTGGCATTGGTACTCAACTGTCGAACCTTGAGCATAGGAAGGTAATGGGAATGAAGTTGTGTCTCCATTTTCAATAGGTGGAGGGGGCCCACATTTTCCTTCAGAATCTAAATATATAAATATATAATAAGATTTATTGAGATATAAGATCAATAAACAGATTAAAATGAGGCAAATACAATGAAGAATACTATGGAGAATTTCTGAGGACAGAAATGATTCACTGAATAAATTCTAATCATATAAATTGAGAGCTACAAAATTTTTCAGTTCTTCCTTTTATCTTGCCTTAAAACCCTACTGATAAAGATGTCTGCTTTGCAGTATTACAGTATCAAATTTTTCTTCATGAAAATATTCTGAAAAATTCATAGCTTAGATAAACAAAGGAAGTTTTCTTTTCTATTATATAATGTACTATAGTGTTTATTGGATCTCTAGTCATTTTTTTATTACAAAAGAAATATCAATTTCTTGCAGAAATTCAAAGAATAAAAAGGTGTGTTTGTACTTCTGCTACATATAACTAAAAATCTTTGACATATTATATACAAACAAAGTAAGAACACCCTGAAAGATGACGAGAAGGAATCAGACCTTGGGGCTCAAGGAACCATATGACAGTGAGTTATTTGGGTTTTCTTTTTGTCTCCTGTATATTCTCAACTGGGCAGTGGGGAAGCCTGCAACCCAGAATCGATATCCAGTTCAGACAAAATAGTTCTGAGAAGAGTCTGTTTCTCTAACCAAAGGCTCTGGAAAGGAGCAGCCTAGCAAGAGAGAAATCTTTTTAACAATACTCAACCTACTGTAGCAAATCACCATAGAAGAAATAAAGACCATCTTCCCCTCTCTTGTGATCATCAGGGCTGAGCGAGTGGCATAGACTTCCACTCACACGCTAAGGTAACCAGGCACCTGTCCCTTTTCCATGGTGTCAGCGAGGTCATGGGGAAAGCCTGGTTTGCACCCTGCATAGCAGGAATGGAGGTCTGTTAAAATATCAGATTTAAATAAAATTCGGAGTTTCAAAACACAACACACAGAAGGTACAGGATACAACTAAAAATCTCTCATGGTATCAAGAATGAGGAAAATCTCAAAAGAGAAAAGCCAATCAATGGATGCTAACACTGAGATGACTCAGACTGAAATTATTTGACAATGATTTTTAAAATCCAATGGGGACTATTTAATGAAGAAACATACTAACAGACATTCTGAAAAATTCCCTTAGTAAGCTTAGTAATCGATTGTCGATAACAGAGAGTGAATCCAAAACTTGATTATAAAAAAATAAATATTAACCAATCTACAAATAGAGGGAAAAGAAAGAAACAAACAACAGTAAACAGTTTCAGGTTTCTGTGGGAAAAGAGAAAAATTTGGAGTCCCTTAAAAAAGAGAAGAAAGAATGTGTAGAAGGATAAAAATATTAAAAATAAAATGGATGACAATTTCCCAAATTGGGCATAAAGCATAAACCTGCCTATTCAAGAAAGTGAATGAACTTCAAACAAGATAAACCTGGAGATATTTGTATCAAGACGCATCATAATCAAATAGCTGAAGAGTAAAGTAACGGAAAAAAACCTTGAAAGCAGCTAGAATGACATTATGCATTACCTATAAGGCAACAAGGATTCAAATGACAGTGGGTTGTTTCATCTGAAATCAATGGAGGTCAGAGGGAAGTGATAAAAGGTTTTTCAAACTCTGAAAGAAAGAAACTGTCTATTGCAAGTTCTATAAGCAGTAACAACGTCCTTAGGAACAATGAGGAAATAAAGATATTCACAGACAAAAGACAACTAAGAGAATTTGTGTCCAGCAGACCCATCCTTAAAAAATGGCTAAATTAATTTCTTCAAATAGAAAGAAAAGCATAACAGAAGAACTGAGACTTCAGAAAGGAAGAAAGAAAAATGGAGTAGATTAAAAATAATAGGGGTAAATATAATAGACTTTCTCCTCATGAGTTTGTTCAATTTTGTTTGACTATTGAAACAAAATTATATCATCTGATGTGTTTCTCAGTATATGTAGAGGAAGTACTTAAGACATTTTTATTGACAATGTTGTGAGGGTACACAATGGAATAATATGAAATGATAAAGAACAACGATGAATCCGCAAAACATCTCATAACATGGATGAATCTGGAAGGCATTATGCTGAGCGAAATTAGTCAGTCACAAAAGGGCAAACATCGTATGAGACCACTATCATAAGAACTCAAGAATATGTTTAAACACAGAAGAAAACATTCTTTAATGCTTAAAAGGGTGGGGGGGAAGGAGATGAGCATTTACTAACTAGATAGCAGACAAGAATTAGGTGAAGGGAAGGACGACGCACACTACAGCAGAAATCAGCACAACTGGTCTAAACCAAAAGATAAGAAGTTTCCTGAACACTACCAAACACTTTGAGGGACAATGTAGCAGGGGCAGGGGTATGGGGACCATGCTTTCAGGAGACATCTATGTCAACTGACATAACAAAGTTTATTAAGAATATATTCTGCATCCCACTTTGGTGAGTGGCATCTGGGATCTTAAAAGATAGCGAGCTGCCATCTAAGATGCATCAATTGGTCCCAACTGACCTGGAGCAAAGGAGAATGAAGAACACTTAAGATACAAGGAAAATATAAAAAGGGCCTATAAACCAGAGACTCCATCAGCCTGAGACAAGAAGAACTAGATGGTGCCCAGCTACCAACAATGACTGTCTTCACAGGGAACACAACAGAGAGCACGAGAAAAGGGGGGTGTAGAACTCAAATTCTAGTAAAAAGACCAGATTTAATGGTCTGGCTGAGACTGGAGGAACCTCAGAAGACATGGCCCCTGGACTCTGTTAATGCAGAACTAAAACCATTCCAAAAGCCACCTCTTCAGACATAGAATAGACTGGACTATAAGACATAAAATGATACTTGTGAAGAGTGTGCTTCTTGGTTCAAGGAGATACAGGAGACTAAATGGGCAGCTTCTGTCCAGAGGTAAGATGAGAAGGCAGAAGGTGATAGGAACTGGTTGAATGGACACAAGAAATCCGGGGTGGAAAGGAGGCATGTGTGGTCACATTATAGGGATAGCTGCTAGGGTCACTTAACAATGTGTATATAAATTTTTGTATGAGAAACTAACTTGCGCTTTAAACTTTCACCTAAAGAACAATTTAAAAAAATGTAGTGAGGGTAAATGGACTAACTGGGTAAAATGAAAGTACAGTTTACACACTTTACTTGAAGTAGTGAAATAGCAATACAAGTAGATGTAAGTTACATATGCATATTGTATTGCAGAGCACAACCACTAGATACAACAACTATACAAAGAGATATGATAAAAGGCAATACAAATAAATCAAAATGAACAATTTTTTAAAAATATTCAAGAAACCTACAAGGAAGGCAAGAACATGGAAAAAGGAATGAGAAACAGAGGAACCAAACACAAAACAGACAATCAAAAGCAGACATAAGCCCTAACACATCAGTAATTAGTTTAAATGCAAATGGTCCACATATACCAGTTAAAAGACCGAGAATAACTGGGTAAATAAGAACAAGATCCAACTATGTGCTGTCTACAAAAACTCACTTCAAACCTGAAAACACTGATAGGTTCAAGCAAAAGTATGGAAAAAAATACACCAGGCAAATATTATTTAAAGAAAAAAAAATCTCCTTTACTGGCTCTTCTTGTTTCACAAACTCTGAACTGTTGGCATATCCATGACTAAGTGTTCAGAGTTCTCTTTCTAGAAACAGTAATTGCCTAGATGAGCTCTGTCGGTCACACACTTTTAATTATAATCTACTTGCTGAAGATGTCTAAATTTGTATCACATTCTATGATCACTCTCCAGCTGTCTATTACACTTCTCACAGAGCTGTCAATCTTAGGTAAGGTATCTCTTATACATTCATTCTTCAGGGAATGAGTCATTGTCTTCCTGCTGAAAATAACAAAGATTCCAACTATTCCTTAATATGGTCAAATCTTTCATACACCAATAAATTATATTACCTGCTTCAGTCCACAAAAAGAATTAGATTTTAAGCATTATAATTTTATTTGCATTTCAACAAAGATATTCCACAAGCACTACTTAACTATATGTTTATATCAGCATATGTTATTGCTACTATCTCTCTACAGATTTTTAGGAAATAAGATATTCTACCTTTGCACTGAGGTGCTTCTGTCCAGGTTCCACTCAGACACATCACTTCTACCTCTCCATACAGGGAATAAGGTTTGTTACATTCATAACGGACTCTCTGTCCAGGTGGATACCTAGTCATCTGTTTTGAGATAATATTAGCATTTTCCACTTCGGGTGGATTTCCACAGGAAATATCTGAACAGAAAGAAAAACAGTCTCTCCATTAGGGTTCCTTTTGGGTAGCAAATCAATAAATGAGATTCCAATTTTTTTCAAAGGAGCTTTAAAATCAGTAGATAATCTATCATGATAAAGTTTCCTAATATAAAAAAATTTACAGATAAACTGAGGAAAAGTAGGTGAAAAAATATATGCTGTAATATTAAGTTTTCATATCCTTAAATCTCTCACCTATCTTCATGAGAAGACAGAAATTTTATCTCCTTTCAGAAACCAGTGAATATGAGAGATGTGCTGGACTATCTCGGAATTTAGTAAAATAAATATCATATATTGTAACGGCAGTATGAATTTTAGAAACCATAAAAGATCAGAAAAAAAGATTATGTGACATCAGATTTAGATTTGCAATTATTCTGCTTATTAATCATAATTTTAGCCCCTTAGAAACATAATTTCAGTATACACTTCCTTAAAGAATGAGTCAAGAATTAAGAGCCGGCTTTGAAGAATAATAAAATTAAAGAAGGAGGAAGACAATTAACTGGAATTGTCCAAACAGGAGACGCACTGAAATACTAGAAAAATAAATTCATAATTTCTATAAACAACTCTATCGACTTTATTTGTCAAATGTTTAAAGATATAATAATGCACAATGTACAATTCTTTACAGAGTTTCAGGTGTCTATGAAGCAATAGTAGTTTATAGCCTTGGTTCCCAAATTGGTGTGTACGTACAAAAAAAAAAAAAACATTGTCATTGAGTCAATTCCAACTCGTAATGAACTATAGGACAGCGTAGAACTGCTCCATAGGATTTCCAAGGCTGTAATCTTTACGGAAGCAGACTGTCACATCTTTCTCCTGCAGAGTGACTGGTGGGTTTGTCCTGTCCGTCATTTGGATAGCAGCCCAGTGCTTCACCACTGTGCCATCAGAGCTCCTGATAATCTTCTGTAGGGCTTGTTAAAACAGTTTCAGTGTCCCTCTCCCAGAATTTCTGATTCAGTAGGTCTAGGGTGGACCCATGAATTTATATGTGTAAAAATATCCTAGAAAATGCTGATGCTGCTATTTCAGGAAGCACTCTTTTAGAACCATTGCGTTATCAGATTGATCATTAGATGTGCAATACTATCCCTTAATCTATGCTAATTTTTTAAAAGTGCTAGAGAAATAATTCTATATTTTACTGCCTAAAATGCTTTCATAAATAAATTAAAAAATTTAATCAAAGTACCTCTGCATATTGGACTACCTATCCATCTGTTCTTGATGCACTTTACAATACTTGACCCATCTAATTGGTAATTTTTTTCACATTCATACTCCACTTGTTCTCCTGAACTATATGATTCTTTTTCTGGGTCTTTGAGTATGGCATTAGCAAACATGGGTAATTTAAGACAATCTGTTTCTGAAAGAAAAGGAATATGCATTTGTTCAGTAAATCTTCAAAATATGTATATTCCAATAATTATATTCCAAAATAATAATTAGCTGCATATCAAACTAATGAATATTGTACAATATTATTCTTACAACTGACAAAATAAGTTTTACACAATCTTGACATAATTATATTTAATTGTTCTACATTGATAAAAGGCATAAGGTCGGAATGGTAATAGTGGAAATTGAAGAGATGTGGGTGGTCGTAATGCTTGTGGTCCTATTTCCTTCTTGCATTCAAATTTATTCTTGCCCCAATCTAGTCACTTATATCATGTATACATGTCTACTTTTTTTCTTTTTGCTTCTGTCAAAATCTAAGTTATGTGTAATTATTTCAAATATTTTAGAAAATTATGTTTGTAAGAAGATAATTGATAAGCTACAGCAGAGCAAATGATGATCAGATTGATGAGTAGGGGTTACGTGGGCTTTAGGAACAAAGACGAGAAGTCTGAAAATAAAGATCAGGAGATGCTGAAACCACACGCAAGAAGATTTGAAAAGGAAATAATTTGACCTGTGTTGCCAAACATTTCTTATTACTAAGGCTGTAATTCTCTGTCAGAATCCGAGATTCTCCAGAGATAAATTGTTAAATTCTACAATTACTGCTTAGTTATTTGTACCATTTATGCTTTGAATAAAAGATATTTATCATCCATGGAATAAAATTAAACACACTTTTAATTAAGATAATTAAATATATATACTTCTGCATGTTGGTAGAGGAGGCCATTTTCCTCCTAAACATTTTATAGACTCAGGTCCATCAATGCCAAAACCGTCAGTACAGTTGTATGTGACTTCTTCTCCATGTTGGTAGCTCTCTGACTCATGAGATAGAAAGCCGTGAGGAATCGAAGGTGGTGGCTTACAAGGCAGTCCTTAAAAAAACAATGGAAGAATGCATTCATGTTTCACTTGTCCTGAAATTTAATTTTATGTACTGGGTGTCCCATTTATTAGTTTTATTTGAAAAGAAGTAAAAATGCAGGAGTTACTGTCATACCAAAAAGAGGTGCACAGACACTTTCTAAATCCACCTTTCTGCTGCTGTCTGTCACAACGTGAGCAAGAACTTGAGACTTAAAATGTTGATGCATTTATGAATGATACAGCCCTTGCTTCTCTAACCAGTCATGAGTGTTAACAAGAAACACATTGAGGATGGATGATCCTAAGAAATGTACCATTATGTTCTAAGAAATCAGAAGGAACATTGTAGGAAAAACATTTTAAAAACTTAAAAAATAAAAATACCAGTTGGCAAAGCAAACACTGTAACTTGCATAAATAGCTAGGTTTAATTATTCCATGCATTGTATTTTAAGACAAAATAAATGGCAGAGTTTAAAGTAGTTTTATAATGAACTAGTGAAATTAACAAAAATAAAATTGATTTGATTATGCAAAAAATTATTTTAATGGTGAAATATATATATGACTTTGATGAGAACTAATTATTTTTAATAAATTATTCTGAAAACAAAATTTAACTTGTTTATATGCCCTCACCTACACACTGAGGTAGAGAACTCCATTTTCCAATGTGGCATGTTATCTCATCTTCTTCAGATAGCTTGAAACCATCTTCACAAATATAAGTTAATTTAGTGCCATGTGGGTAGAATCTGGGTTTGGATGTTTCTTTCCTTTCTTCTGAAAATATAGTTGAATTAATTGTTCCATTTTCAATCTGAGGTGGTTGAGAACATGGAATTTTTTCTGTATGAACAATAGAGATCAAAGGGTCAAACAAATATGTTTAAATTAAAAAACTAAAAAAATACTATTTGTAATTATAAAATAAAAGTTATTTAAATAAATCATTTTTTAAAAACAACATATATCTGAAACTTTCAAGGATATCTATCAGCACAATATTATGCTACTATCCTCTTGTTAAATATCCCCCTTCATTCTTCTCCTGTTCATCCTGAGGAATGAAATAATAATAAAAAACTTTATCTGATTTTTAAATAATATCCCTATGTCTTTTGTCTGTATTTATTTCACAGTATAAGTGAATGAACACTGATTAATTTGGGCACAAAGATTATAATTCACTGTTTTAGGTAAAGACTTAAAGGAAGGTCTTCTTCTTGTTCAATTATGCAAAGCACTGTAGAGTATTAACCTCCTTTTGTATGAATGTTCTAAAGCAAGTTATGAACTACTAACCAACACAGCGAGGTAGAGACTGCCATCTTCCTTTTCTGCACACGATTTCGTCTACATCCTGAATTAGGTAATTTTCTTGACAGAGAATAGATATTTTTTCTCCATCCTCATAATTCACTGTCATTTTCATATCTCGAGTATTGGGAATGTGAGGTGGAGGTGGACATAATTGTTTTTTTTTTCCTTGTAAAAGATCTAAAAATTAGATTGATTAAAAAATCATAAATTAAAAATATAAAAAGGATAATTTTAATACATAAAATATTCAATACCAGTGTATCATAAGTGATCATATAATAGTTATTATGCTCTATATTTGTGGTGTGGAAACCTTGGTGGCTTAGTAGTCAAGTGCTACGGCTGTTAACCAAAAAAAAGTTGGCAGTTCAATCTACCAGCTGCTCTTTGAAAACTCTATGGGACAGTTCTACCCTGTCTTACAGGGTCGCTAGGAGTTAGAAACCAGTAGAGGGCAATGGGATTCTTTTTCTGATTTGTTTTATTAATTTTCTTTTCTTTCTTTTTTTTTTACTATACGGAGCCCTGGTAGTGTAGTGGTTAAGAGCTCTGGGCTGTTAACCAAAAAGTCAGCAGTTTGAATCCGCCAGCTGCTCCTTGGAAATCCTATGGGGTAGTTCTACTCTGTGCTATAAATCGGAATGGACGGCCGGCAACAGTTTTTGATATTTATACATGTGATACTCTTTGTAGCTTTATAATATCTTAATATTATCACTTTTGGTTTGTATTCTTTATAGTTTCCCTTCTAACTTCTTCCTTTTATTCTTTCTGTGATCAGTCTTGAATAATTTATGTAAAATCTATTTTAATTATTTCTAGAGATTAGAATGTTTCAACTGGATTACCTGTTGCCATTGAGTCATTCCGACTCGTAGCGATCTTATAGGAGAGAAGAAAACTGCCTCATAGTGATTCCAAGAGCAGCTGGTGGCTTCGAACTGCCTACCTTTCGGCTAGCAGCCGAACGCTTAACCACTGCACCACCAATGAGCCAGAGGAGGAATTAATTAACAATCAATTCGTCTAGTACTGACTCTTGGCCAATATTAAGAATTAAATATGTTCACTAGTGTATTTATAGCTTGCTGTTTAAAACGTGAAACTCACCTGGCGGTACCGTTTATAGCTTGTTTACACTATTTAAAGATATTTGGGTTGATGATATGCCCTCAGTTTGACAGATTAAACAGCCTCGCTTTAGTTACATGACCAATAGGGTATAAAAGACCCTTCTGTTAACTTGTGTCTGTGCTCCCCTGAAACTGAGATACATCACATATGTCTTGTGGGTTTATAGTCTGAAGATGAAGCACGTCCTATTTGACTGAGGACAGACTCTGGATGGGCTGTACCTGAGTTTCTGACCTCTTTCTGACTCGCTGATTTTGCTTTTTCCTCTTGTGCTGTGTGCTGTAGCCAGTGTTTGGTTTACATATTTTCCTAAAAACTGAACTATAAATTTGTAAATCCACTATATATATGGGTTTTTGAAATTTCTTATATTAATGTATGAATTAATCATTCTTTCCTTTAAGTTCTTTGGGTGTATGTCCTTTTCTAGATTCTATATTGTAATATCTTTGTTTTTATTTTTTTTATTTTTTTGCTGACGGATATTATAAAACTATAATACTCCTGTTTTCTCTGTATTCCATTGATTTCAATGTATTATGCTATCATTTAAATTTTATGACAGTATTTAAGACAGTAAGTCATCAGCTTTGTGAGATGGTGAGTAAGGCATGTAGCTAGCACCCTTATTATTTTATTTTATTTTGGTCTTTATTTTAGGGAGAAAGGTTTGAGGATGTTGATTCTTTGGAATTAGTTGAGACTTCCTTTATCACATGAAGATGGTTAATTGTTTAAAAAACATGGCTCTATTAAAATCAGGCAATGTAAACTCAAGACAAGGAGTACTGTAGACTTATAAAGAAATATTTTATCATCATAAAATAGTTAATTCACAAGAACAAAGCAATCACAAATGGGTATGTGTCTAAAAATATTAGAATACATGAAGCAAAAAAGAACAGAAATACAGGAATAGATAAGTCCACATCCCTAGTTAGCAATATTGACACCATTTTTGTTGTGACTGACCCAAGAAGTAGATAAAAAAAAATCAAGAAAGGCATAAATAAATTTGAAGAACACCTTGAACCACTTTAAGCTAATCCACCTATTAGAGTATAAAGGTATTTTTTATAACCATGAAACCATCACCAAGATAGAAAGGACGCTATGCAACAAAAACAACATGAATAAGTTTTGAAATATTATAATCGCACATAGCATAGTTTCTGACAACAACAGAATAAAACTAGAAACCAAAAAGAATAATTTTTCTAGGAGAAACATACATTTGAAAACCAACAAAATTCTAAATAACTGCAGGTGAAAAAAGAAATCACAAGGGAAATTAAAAAATATTTCAAATGGAATGAAAATGAAAAAAATATATATGTAAATATTTGTGAGACTGAGCTAATACAGTATTTGCAAAGAAAATTGTAGCTGTAAAGTTTTATATAAGGAGCCTTGGTGGCATAAAGTTTGGATGGAGAAAGGACTAGGCAGCTAACGGAAAGGCTGGTAGTTCGAACCCACCCAGCTCAGATGCTAACAGAGATTGGCGGATCCAACCCATTCAGGATTTCCATGGGAGAAAGACCTAGCAATCTGCTTCCATAAAGATTATAGCCAAGAAAACCCTATGGGGCAGTTGTACTCTGGCACATATGTTCACTATGAGTCGGAATCAACTCGACAGCACACAACAATAACAGCAATGGCTTATATTTAAAAACTGGAATTCTTTAAATGCACATTTTAATTTACTACCATAAGAAATGAAAAAAGAAAATGTAAATCAAAGTAACGGGAAGGGAGAAAAGAATAAAGACCACAGAAGAGAGAAAACTGGCAAAGAAAAACAGAAAAGAGAGAACATTAATCGAGCTCAGTATGGAGAAAGTTAAACAAGCTAAAAGTACAAAAGAGAGGAAATGGAGAAAATTGAAAACCTTAAAATAGATTATTTGAAAAGATTAATACAATTTTTAAAAAACTGAGAGGAGTGATCAAGATAAAATAGAACAAACTGATCAGTATCAGGAATGAAAAATAGGTATCACCAAGGATCCTATAGATATTAAAAGGAAAACAGAATATTAAGTGAATATTAGGAACAACTCTATGCCAGTTATTGGATAAATTAGATAAAAGGACATATTTCTTAAATAATGCAACTTCCATACACTGACAAAAGACAACAGAGAAAATTTTAATAGCCCTCTATCTATTAAAGAAATTGAATTCTTCATGAAAGAAAAAAAATCTTTCAAAAAATTAAACTACAGGATCAGATGGCTTCAGAGGTGAATTCTATAAAACATTTAAGGGAAAAATAATATAAATATTGCACAAATACTTTCAAAGTACAAAGGAACAGGGAACATTTCTCAGTTCATTGTATGTGGGCACAATATCCCTGATAACAAAACCTGTTGCAGATACTACAAGAGACTTTAACTAAACACCAATATCCCCCATGAATATAGATACAAAAATTCTTGACAATATGTTATCAAATAAAATACTTCAAAATATATAATAATAATAATATTATCATAAGAATAATACAACAAAGTAGAGTTTATCCAAGGAAGATTTGTTTTACATTCAAAAACCAATATATTAAATTCAAAATTTTAACAGAATTAAGAAGAACGTCATCATATCAATAAATGCAGCAAAAGCATTTAATGATGTTGAATTTCCATTAATGATAAATTTCTCAGCTATTTCGGAATAGAAGGAAACTTCTTCAATCTGACAAACAGCATTTTTAAAAATCCTAAGTGTCATAATTGTGGCTAAATATCCAATGGTCAGGAACAGATCAAGGGTGTTTGTTCTCATCACTTCCCTTCAACACTCTACTGGAGGGTCTAGACAGTTTCAAAAGGTAAGAAGTAAAAACATAAAAATGGTACAGACAGACAAATAAAACTTCAATTTGCAAGGATATAATTGTTTACAGAAAATTCTAAGAGCTCTAAAAGGCTACACCTAAATGAATAAGGGAATTTAGTATAGCTTTAGGATACAAAATTAATATACAAAAATCAAGTGTATCTATTTATACTTGCATCCAAAAATTTGACAATCCAATTTTGAAAAATAGTGAACTTATAATAACAAAAAATGTAAGTTGGGAATAATTATTTTAGAACTGCACACCTCCTGCACTAAAAACATTAATGAGAAAAATAAATCAGATACAAGTAATTGGAGAGATATATCATGTTTATGAATTGGAAATCCAACATAGTTAAGGTGTCAATTATCCCTAATTAATTTGTAGACTTGATGTCATCTCTTTCATTATCTAGGCAGATACTTTCTAGAAATTGTTACACTTCTTTCAAAAATTTTTATAAAAATGCAAAGACCAGAGGACTTCTGGCAAAATGGCGACCTAGGCAGAAGCACCACGCCATCCCTTCACAGCAAAGATCCGAAAAACTAAGCCGAACAGAGAATACAACAATCCTGAAACCCTAAAACATCAAATGAAGAGATAAAGAACTCAGCCCAGCACCAGATGGAGTGAGAAAACTTATAGAGAACGGAGAGCGAGGAGAGATTCATGCAGAGGTCCCCTATCAGCTAACGCAGCGCAGATCCGCCATCTTGGACTCCTATCGGAGACCAGCAAACAGGGGGTACGAGAAAGCAGCTTCACAGAGCTTCCAACGGGAGACAGAACAACTGGTAATTTGTGATTTACGCTTTCCCATTCCCCACCATTCTTCACCCGCACTCGGCCTCCTCTGCTTCCCGCGGCCACAGTCTCTTGTCCGGGAAGCACCAGCTGCTTGCATTCCACCTGCCCACACTAGCTGCTCTCTGAATACCATTTGTTGTTGCTTTTTTTCTGCTTCTTTTGATTTCTTCCTTACCTCTCACCACCTCCCCCTCCTTTCACTCAAATACCTGGCTCCCTGCGCCATCTTTGCTTCTTTCTGAGGGGCTGCGGAGCTCCATTCGAGTGTGGAACTGCTTCCCGGTCTGGGCTGCCACACTGGTGGGATCCTGGAACTTTTGTTTGTTTGTTTGTTTTGAATTGTTTGTTTGTTTTCTTTTCCTTTTCTTGAGTTGGGAGCCCGTTCTCACTGGGCCGTGCTCTGTGGATTGGAACCTAACACCTTGGCTGGCACAGAAGCCCAGAGGGTTCCCTGAGGGCATTTCTTTTTTCATCGTTTTTTTTTTTTTCTGTTTTTTTTGGGGGCTTCTCTTGTTTTTTTTTTTTTTTTTTTTTTTTAATTTGTTTTGTTTTCTTTTCCTTCTTTTTCCCTTTTTATCTTTCTTCATTACTCAGTTTCTCATCTCTCTATACCTTCCATCTCTTTCTTTTCCCAGAATACCTGGTGCTGAATACCTTTACGCCTTCTAGCAAGGCTGTACTGCAACACCTGAGAACAACTTCCCCAGACTTCTTAGCTACACCAGTGGGATCCCTGGGAGCTTTGCTGTTCTTTTTCCTTTCTGATTTTTTATTTATTCATTCTTTTCTTTTTTTCTTCTTCTTCTACCCATTTTTGTTTTTCTCCATTTATAGTCTCTCATCTCTCCACTCCAACAGCAAGCTCCCCACCACTCTTTTTTGTTTGTTAGTATGTTTTTGAATCCTGTTACTCTCTCCTCTCCCATATCCATCTTAGCTCCACACATAACAATCTCCCCCCTACATCCTGCCTACCTGCACCATGCGCTTAACATCACACCACCAAGCAGCATAGGCATGGCCTACTGGAACCTTCCCTGCACTGATAACCAACTCGCCCTGGTGGCTGTAGTAAGTGCCACAAACAACCCATCCCAGAAACTCCTCTTCAGCTAGACCTGCCCTACTGTACCATACCTGAGTGACTGACCCTGCCAATTGGAGAAGGAGGCAAAAATTATCGTGCCCACAGATGAGCAAACAACAAAGGAAACACAGCCCAGCTGCTCAGACATAGCCAAGTTAAAAAAAAAGGACAAAACAAACAAATATACAATCAATAAATGAGAAACATAACTACCGAATGGCCCGAAGACAGCGGTCAATATCAAAACATTTACAAAAAGAGGACAGGATGGTTCCAGTACGCATCCAGAATAAAACACCAGATGACTTTCCAGTGGAAGAAATGGCACTAGGACTACCTGATAGGGAGTTCAAATCTCTAATACTCAGAATTCTCCAAGATTTGAAGCAAAAACCAGACAAAATTGGGGAAAAAACAGACAAATTCATGGACAATACAGATAAAAAAATTGGAAGAATTCAAGAAAATTTTGCAGGAACAGAACGCCCAAATAAATTCACTACTAGAAATAATACAAAAACAACAATAAGAAATTGAAAAGATAAACAACAAGATTTCAGAAATGGACAGTATCATAGAAGGGCTGAGGAACAGATTTGAAACGGTGGAAGACAGGATCAGTGGAATTGAAGACAAACACATGGATACAACTCTGTTTCAGAAAAACTCAGAAAAAAGAACAAAGAAAAATGAGGAGACCCTGAGAGGTATGTCGGATACAATCAAAAGCAATAATTTGTGAGTGGTTGGAGTTCCAGAACAGGGGGAGAAAACAAAAAAAACAGAGAGGATCACTGAAGAACTCCAGACAGAAAACCTCCCCAGTATCATGAAAGATGAAAAGGTGGCCATCCAAGAAGCTCAACAAACCTCATATAGGATAGACCCCAAAAGAAAATCACCAAGGCATATCATAATCACACTTGCCAAAACCAAAGACAAGCAAAGAATCCTGAGAGTAGCTCGTGACAGACAAGAAGTCTCAGACAGAGGAGAAACTATAAGACTAAGCTCAGATTATTCGGCAGAAACCATGCAGGCAAGAAGGCAATGGGATAACATATATAAAACTCTGAAAGAAAAGAATTGCCAGACAAGAATAATATATCCTGAAAAACTCTTGTTCAAATATGATGGTGAAATTAGGACATTTCCAGACAAACAGAAATTAAGGGACTATGTAAAAAACAAACCAAACTTACAAGAATTATTAAAGAGAGTTCTTCAATCTGAGAACAAGCAACTTCAGCTCACAGGCAGAAGCTAGGATGCAGGATCGTACCAGCAAGATACCAATCTAGGAAATGAACTCTCAAGGACTATCGAAAACCAAAAGAAATACAACAGGGAATCAGAGCAGTTAATCAGTAAATGACAACAACATCAGAACAATGAAAGAGGGAATAAACAGTGTAGATATAGAACGTTCTAATGGAGAGGAAGGCAAGGGGATACCAAGTAATAATAGACTGCTTCAAACTTAGAAAGATAAGGGTAAATTTCTTGGTAACCAAAAAGATAGTTAATAAACAAACTCATAAAAATAAAGAGGAAAAACATGAAGTCTCAGCAAAAACAAAACCTACAAAAACAAAAGAAATGAAAAAAAAATCCACAAACAAAAGTAACTCAGCACAAGAGAGTAAGAAGAACAAAGAAAACTTCAGCACCACAAAAAAAAAAGCACTACAAAATGACAGCAACAAACTTACATCTGTCAATAATTACACTGAAAGTAAATGGACTCAATGCACCCAAAAAGAGACGGAGAGTGACAGAATAGATAATAAAACAGGATCCATGAATATGCTGTCTACAAGAGACACACCTTAGAAACAAAGATGTGAATTTATTAAAAGTCAAAGGTTGGAAAAAATATATCAAGCTAACAACTCCCAAAAAAGAGCAGGAGTGGCAATACTAATCTCACATAAAATAGACTTTAAAACAAAATCTACCATAAAAGACAAAGTAGGACACTATATCGTGATTAAGGGGATGATCCATCATGAAGACATAACCATAATAAACATCTACGCACTGAATGACAGGGCTCCAAAATACATAAAACAAACTCTAACAACATTGAAAAGAGAAATTGACAGTTCCACAATAATAGTAGGAGACTTTAACACACCACTTTCAGTAAAGGACAGAACAACTAAAAAGAAACTCAGCAAAGATACAGAAGACCTAAAGGGCACAATCAGCCAGCCTGACCCCATAGACATATATAGAACACTCCATCCAACCTCTTCAGAGTACACATTCTTTTCCAATGCACATTGAACTTTCTCCAGAATAGACTGCATCTTAGGCCACAGAGCAATCCTCAACAAGATCCAAAACGTTGAGATAATTCAGAGTATCTTCTCTGACCACAATGCCATCAAGGTAGACATTAACAACAGAAACAGCAAGGAAAAAAAATAAATTACATCGAAACTGAATAATACCCTGCTTACACATCACTCAGTAATAGAAGAAATCAGTGATGGAATCAAAAAGTTCCTGGAATCAAATGAGAACAAAAACACATCATACCAAAACCTTTGGGACACAGCAAAAGCAGTCCTCAGAGGACAATTATAGGAATAGATGCACACATCAAAAAAGAAGAAAGTGACAAAATCAAAAAATTCACTACACAACTCAAACAAATTGAAAGAGAACAGCAAAAAAAAGCCCACAGCCACGAGAAGAAAGGAAATAATAAAGATCAGAGCACACATAAATGAAATAGCGAACAGAAAAACAATAGAAAGAATCAACAAAACCAAAAGTTGGTTCTTGGAAAGAATCAACAAGATGGACAAACCACTGGCCAGACTGACAAAAGAAAAACAGGAGAGGACGCAAACAATCCAAATGAGAAATGAAATGGGGGACATTACAACAGACCCAACTGAAATAAAAAGGATCATAACAGAATATTATGAAAAAGTGTACTCCAACAAATTTGAAAACCTACAGTAAATGGATAAATTTCGAGAAACACACTACCTACCCAAACTACAGCAAAGTGATGTTGAAAATCTGAACAGACCCATAACAAGAGAAGACATTAAAAAGGTAATAAAAAAAACTCCCAACCAAAAAAAGCCCTGGCCCAGATGGCTCCACTGGAGAATTCTACAAAACACAGAAGAGCTTGTACCAGTACTACTCAAGCTATTTAAGAACATAGAAAAGGAAGCAACACTTCTAAATTCAGTCTATGAAGCCAGCATAATGCTGATACCAAAACCAGGCAAAGATGCCACAAAAAAAGAAAATTACAGACCAATATCTCTCATGAATATAGATGCAAAAATTCTCAACAAAATTCTAGTCAATAGAATTCAGCATCATATCAAGAAAATAATATACCACGACAAAGTAGGATTCATACCAGGTATGCAAGAATGGTTCATTGTTAGAAAATCAATCAATGTAATCCACCACATAAATAAAAGGAAAGAAAAGAATCACATGATCATCCCAACTGACACAGAAAAGCCATTCGACAAAGTCCAACACCCATTCCTGATAAAAACTCTCAATAAAATAGGTATAGAAGGGAAATTTCTCAACATAATAAAGGGCCTCTATGCAAAACCAATGGCCAACATCATTCTTAATGGAGAGAGGCTGAAAACATTCCCCTTGAGAACAGGAACAAGACAAGGATGCCCTTTATCACCACTGCTATTTAACATTGTGCTGGAAGTTCTAGCTAGAGCAATAAGGCAAGAAAAAGAAATAAAGGGCATCCAAATTGGTAATGAAGAAGTTAAACTGTCACTGTTTGGAGATGATATGATACTATACATAGAAAACCCTAAAGACTCCACGAGAAAACTACTGGAACTAATACAAAGATTCAGCAGAGTAGCAGGATATGAGATAAACACACAAAAATCAGTTGGATTCCTATACACCAATAAGGAGAACGATGAAAAGGAAATCAGGAAAACAATTATCATTTACAATAGCCCCTAAAAAAAAATAAAAGACGTAGGAATAAATCTGAGCAGGGATGTAAAAGGCTTATACAAAGAAATCTACAAAACACTACTGCAAGAAACCCAAAGGGGTCTATATAAATGGAAAAACATACCATGCTCATGGATAGGTAGACTCAACACTGTGAAAATGACAACTCTACCCAAAGCAATTTACAAATACAATGCAATCCCGATCCAAATACCAACAACATTCTTCAGAGAGATGGAAGAACTAATCATTAACTTTATATGGAAAAAGAAGAAGCCCCGAATAAGTAAAGCACTACTGAAGAAGAAGAATAAAGTTGGAGGACTCACATTACCTGACCTCAGAACCTACTCTACAGCTACGTTAGTCAAAACAGCCTGGTACTGGTAGAACGACAGATGCATTGACCAATGGAACAGAATTGAGAACCCAGATGTAAATCCATCTACCTACAGTCACCTGATCTTCAACAAGGGCCCAAAGTCCATCAAATGGGGAAAAGACAGTCTTTTTAACAAATGGTGCTGTCAAAACTGAATATACATCTGCAAAAAAAAGAAACAGGACCCATACCTCACGCCATATACAAAAACTAATTCAAAATGGATCAAAGACCTAAATACAAAGCCAAAAACTATAAAGTTCATCGAAGAAAAAATAGAAGCAATGCTACAGGCCTTAATACACGGCATTAATAGGATACAAATCATAACCATCAACACACAAACCCCAGAAGATAAGCTAGATAACGGGGATCTTCTAAAAATCAAACACCTATGCTCTTCAAAAGACTTCACCAAAAGAGTAAAAAGAGAACATACAGACTGGGAAAAAAATTTTGGACAGTACAAGTCACACAAAGATTTAATCTCCAAAATCAACGAGAAAATCCAACACCTCTACAACAAAAAGACCAATAATTCTATTAAAAAATGTGCAAAGGAAATGAACAGACACTTCACCAAAGAAGACATTCAAGAGGCCAACAGACACATGAGGAAAAGCTCGCGATTACTAGCCATTAGAGAAACGCAAATTAAAACCACAATGAGATACCATCTCACCCCGGCATTACTGGCACGAATCAAAAACACTGGAAATAACAAATGTTGGAGGGGCTGCGGGGAGATTGGAACTCTTATGCACTGCTGGTGGGAATGCAAAATGATACAACCATTTTGGAAAATGTTATGGCGCTTCCTTAGAAAGCTAGAAATAGACATACCATACTATCCAACAATCCCACTCCTACGAATATATCCTAGAGAAATAAGGGTTGTCACTCAAATAGACATATGCACACCTATGTTCATGGCAGCACTGTTCACAATAGCAAAAAGATGGGAACAACTTAGATGCCCATCAACAGATGAATGGATAAACAGACTATGGTACATACACACAATGGAGTACTATGCAACGAGAAAGAACAATGATGACTCTGTGAAGCATCTCATAACATGGATGAAACTGGAGGACATTATGCTGACTGAAATAAGTCAATCACAAAAGGACAAATATTGTATGAGACCGCTATTGTGAAAACCCATGAAAAAGTTCACACACAAAATGTAACAATCTTTGTTGGTTACCAGGGATGGGAGGGTTGGGGGGGAAATACTAAATAGGCAATAGATAAGTGGTATCTTGGGTGAAGGGTGAGACAGTACACAATACTGGGGAAACCAGCACAACTTGTACAAGGAAAGGTCATGGAAGCTCCACAGACACATCCAAACTCCCTGAGGGACTGAATTGCTGGGCGGAGGGCTGTGGGGCCATGGTCTCGGGGAACATCCAGCTCAATTGGCATAACACAGTTTATAAAGGCAATGTTGTACATTCCACCTTGAAGAGTAGTGTCTGGGGTCTTAAAAGCCTGTGAGCAGCCATCTAAGATACTCCACTGGTCTCATCCCTTCAGGAGCAAGGGAGAGTGAAGAGAACAGGATACAAGGAAAAGATTAGTCCAAAGGACTAATGGACCAAAGCTGCCAAGGCCTCCACCAGACTGAGTCCAGTACAGCTAGATGGTGCCCGGCTACCACCACTGAATGCTCTGACCAGGATCACAACAGAGGGTTCTGGACAGAGCTGGAAAAGGATATAGAACAAAATTCTAACTCACAAAAAAAAGACCAGATTTACTGGCCTAAAGGACACTGGAGACACCCCGAGAGTATGGCCCCCAGACAACCTTTTAGCTCGGTGGTGAAGTCACTTCGAGGTTCACCATTCAGATGGGGAGTGGACGGCCCCGTAATACCAAATGGGACTAATGAGGCACAGCAGTCCAGGGACAAGGACTAGAAGGCAGAGGGGGACAGGAAAGCTGGTGATAGGGAACCCAAGGTTGAGTAAGGATAGTGTTGATGTGTAGTGAGGTTGTTAACCATTGTCATAGGGCAACATGTGTACTAACTAATAAGAAACTATTTTCTTCTGTAAACCTTCATCTAAAGTGAGAGTAGGAGCACAACTGGAAGAGAGTAGTCGATGTCACTGAACTGTGCATGTAGAAATGTTTGAAATGATGTATCTTTCGCTATGTATATTTTCACCAAAAAGAAAAGAAGAGGTCGAGAAGGGAGAGGGTTGACATGTCATGGGGTTGTTGACCAATGTCACAAAACAATATGTGTACTACTGTTTCATGAGAAACTATTTATTCTCTAAACCTTCACATGAAGTACAATAAAAAAAAACTCAACAGAAAAAAAAAAAAGCAAAGACCTGAATAGCTATATCAATCCTGAAATGAAAATCCATTACCCTCAAGTAGACTCTGACTCACAGCAACCTATAGGACAGAGAACAGCCCCACAGGGTTTCCGAAGCTGTAAATCTTTATGGAACCAGCCTGCTACATCTTTCTCCCGAAGAGCAGCTGGTTGGTTCGAACTGCTGACCTTTTGGTTAGCAGCCAAGCCTTTAACCACTGCACCACAGGTGCTCCTTAAATCAATCTTGAAAAGGAAGATCATATTCAGAGAACAAATTCCGTGCTTCCCAACTCACTATGCAGTTACAGATGTCAAGGCAATGTGATCTGGGCATAAGAATAGACAAATAAATAAGTTAACTAAATAAGGTGTCTAGAAATAAACCTACACACTATAGTTAATAGTTTTCATTTCAAAATCTTTTTATCACGTGTTTTTAGGAACTGGCTATCCACATGAAAAAAGAACATCAACCAGTACTTCACACTGTACTCAAAAAGCAATATAAGATAGATGATATACTTAAATGCAAATACTGAAACTATGAAGCTTCTAGAGGAGAATGCAGAAGAACATGTACACTTCACTGCATATAAATATTACTTCCTTAAAAGTAAAGAAGTGTAAACATGTTGAACTGTAGATAGTAGGTTTGCTTTAGGACTGGTGTGAAACTACTATCTATATGCTAGACCTGTCTAAGTTGCTTAAAGTGTTGAAGATAATGGCACAAGATTCTTACAGTTGTATAAGACATTTACAGACAAATCGTTTGGTAAGACTAGAATGAACTCTGCTATTCAACTGGAATTGGAGGTGTCAATATGACTCAGGGTTTTCAAGACAGAGATAGAGAGGACCCCTGGTGGCAAAGTGGTTTAAGAGCTTGGTTGTTAACCAAAAGGTTGGCAGTTCAAACCCACCAGCTGCTCCTTGGAAACCCTACTCTGTCCTATAGGGTCTCTGTGAGTGAGAATTGACTTGACAGCAGAGGGTTTTTTTTTTTTTTCTTTTTAGAGATAGAAAAACATATGAATAGATGATAGATAATCAGTATGGGCATAGGCATATGTATAGATTGATTGTGTGTAATAAAAGGACTGAAGCAATGGGAGTCCAACAGTCATGAGCACAACTTACTGCCCAGATGTTAATTTAAAGCCACCAAGTTTATGCATGTTTGTTATACAGACAACTAAGGCACAAGATATAATTATTATTTAGAAACTGTTGTTTAGCTTTTAAATTATCTTGAAGCTTGAAAAGTATTTGTAATAATAACTAATCTTTTAAAAGACACAAAGATACTACTTTTACAACTTAGGAAGAAATAGAATAAATTTTTTAAAGCATTGTAAACAAGACCTTACCTGTGCAAGTTATCTTGGGATTCCATCTTCCATTTATGCAGATTGAGTGTTTGAATTCTGATTTTCCTCTACATCTGTAACTGAAGTTTGCGCTATGGTTAAATTCAGTCTGATCTGATGGGATTGTTTCAGATACAGGTATCCTTGATAATTCACACTTCTGAAGTTGTTCTGTTGCTGTAAAATAAAAATATTCCCATGAAAGGACTAATTATAGAAAAATTAAGCAACTACTGTATGACTCTAGCTGTAGAATCAGTGATATAATGAAATTATGATCTATGCTAATAAATTCTATCAATGTAGTTATTCCTGATCATATTGCATGAGATGGGCTATTATTCATAGGCATAATTTTGTGTCCATTCTTTGAAATATCAATCCAATTATCTGTCACAAAGACATTTTGCACTTTGGGAATTGGAAGAGTCTAAGGTTCACTTTCCTGGATGATCTACAACCTGGATACTCATCACACAATCTAATGTGGCCCCATATTTGAAATGTGTGCAAATGTGCATGTACTTTTATTTTCCTGATATAAAAAGACACCACATTATATTTAATCAACAATCTTAAAGCATTAAAAATAAAATATTACCTATGGTAATAGAATAAAAGAAGTTGCTACTTTAAATATATTTTTTCAGAGAAGTAATGAAATATAATAAAAACATATCTAAAATGTATTATACACAATTCGAATATTTTAGCAAATCTCTTCAGGATCACTAAAAAAAGAAACGGGTACCTGGAAGAAGAAATTGGGTGCTAAAAATCATGACCTGTTTTATTATATAATCTTTGTGTCTTTGAGAAGCTGTTTCATACACCAGACCATTCAACGACCCAATTATATGGCACTGCCATATTAATAAATCCCTACTGCCTCAAAATTAATTAAAATGTAGACCATGCAAGCTTGTTATATAGCTACGTATTTCAATAATTCTATGATTATTGGACTCCTTTTTGAATTTGATAAAATAGCAATGTAAGTCTTTGATAGTATTTGTTGTTAATGATTAGAAAAGTTGAATTGAGTAAGGTTGAACAGAGTAAGGAAAAGTCAAATAATTGGCCAAAGAAAAGCAATGGTTTTGTAATGCAACCTTGAAAGAAAGAAAGGAGGCTGATAAAAACATACTAGAGGCTTCAGAGAAAATTTAGTCCCATCTTTAGGAAGGCATGACCTACAACATGATCCAGAGTACTGCTGGAGACAAAGCAAGGTGTTCTTTGAGGGACAGTAACTGCACTAAGATCTACAGTCAAGAGGAGTTGTTTTTGTCATTGATGTGTCATGTGATTAATGGTTTTATGAGTGAATTTCTTCATTAGGCAAAAAATAAACACATCTGGAAGAGTGAAGAACCCAGAATAGCGAGGGATCAAAATAAACATTGAGAGGGGATAACTCGTGGAGTAATGCCTACAATAGCTGGAAGAGGGTTATGCTAGTCTGAATACGTGTAGAGAATTAAATTTACGAAGGCAACTCTGAGTTCAGGAGGGAATAATAATTTGAAGTTAAGTTTTGTTATAGGTTAGAATGAAAAGCTGACAGTTCTCATGCTTGATATTATCTCGAGTTTCCCTCTGTGTGGAATGAAGTGAAATGATTTATGGAGATCAAAGAGGACAAAGGTGAAGTTGAATCATGAAGGATTGGCAGTGCCATTAACAGGAATATGTTCAGCAAAAGGGGAAGGATTAATCAGAAACAAAGTTTACTGATTCATTTCACAAACTCCTGTTGAATGCCTCCTCTATGTCAGCCAGTCTTTTGGGTGTTGGGAATACAGCAGTGAACAAAACAGTTATGAATCCCTGTTCTCCTGGAGCTTGATCTTGAGCTCTGCCTTCTCCTGGAATTAATTAATGTCTAGAAATCTGATGATTAGATAAGAGTGGGTATCCAGAAATCGCTGAATAAAGCACTCAGGTAAAGTTTAGGAAAGAACTCATTTAAAGGGAAAATGAATCAGGACCCCCACCCAACCTCTCAAATCAACTTGGCCATCAAAGGGGCAGGATGAATCCCTTACAGAGTGAAATCCACGTCAGATTTGTTTCCTGGCCCAACCCCTCACTGCCTCCTGTCACTAAGCTATACTCTGACTGAGAGGGCCTGAGGCCCCCCACTCTGCAGCACATTCACTGCCTTTTGCTGCATTTGAAACAGACTGAGAAATGATCATTGCTTGAAGCTTTGAGAGAGCAAGAGTGCAATATGGATATTTTCTCAACTTCATTACTTCTTTATCCAGGCCTGGAAGGAATGAGTCATATAATAACAATAATGGTATTTATGCAAAACAATCATAAGTTTCCTGATAATTTATACTCTTATTTTATATCATATAACAATTTGTAAGTAAAATTTAGCTTCACACTTATAAAAATAAACTGTACTAATATCAGGGACAAAAGAATCATAATATTCTGTTTGTAATTTATATTTTCCCTTGTAAATACATATTGAGCTATAAACAACAAATGTTTAGATTCATTATAATTTAAGACCTGACATTTTCAGCAATATGTTTAAATATATTTTTGCAGTAAAAATATTAAACTTTATTAAAGGTCAATTTAAGAGATATATTCTCACCAACGCACTGAGGAAGTTGGGTCCAGTTTCCAATGACACATGTAATTGATCTGTATCCAATCATTGTAAAGGATTCTCTGCAACTGAACTCCACTGAATCTCCATGGTGATAGGGAGGGTCAGAGGACAAGGTATACCCATCCTCTAGTATAGGTACATCCCCACATGTACTCTCTTCCTCTATGTAAATTTCACAAAAATAAGTTTCTCTTTAAAACATAATCTGTCTTTATATGATTACAAATATTGCTGATTCAAGTCTAAATATTAATATTTTATGTACATTACCAACACATATTGGCAAAGTTGTCCAATCTCCGTCAACACATTGAATTTTCTTAGGCCCCTTCATTAGGAATCTGGGATGGCAATCATATTCCACCACTTCATCATGGTCATATTTTCCTTTCTTTTCCCCCTTAACAACCCCGTTGAGGAGTTGAGGAGGTGGGCCACAGGATTTTACATGTCCTACAGTAGAAATACTGTTTAAATAATGGTTAAGTAGTTTCTTTTACAATAAAAAAAAGCAAAATGGAGAAATCTTTAATGTATTATCTCTTTCATGACAGCATTTTTAAACAATGAAAAAGGAATGGTGTTTATACCCTGGATTGTTATTTCTCAATTCTGTTACTTCTGCTGAACTAAAGGAGCCCTGGTGGTGCAGAGGTTAACTTAAATGTTGGAGGTTGGAAACCAGCAGTGGCTCCACAGGAGAAAGATGTGGCAGTCAGCTTCCTTAGAGATGGCCAGCCTTGGAAGCCCTATGGGGTCTCTATGAGTCGGAATCAACTAGAAAGCAGTGGGTTTGGTTTTGGTGGGATTCTGAACCAAAAAGTCCTCGTTGCACAGTGGTTAGGAGGTTGGCCGCTAACTGAATGGAAGGTCAGTGATTCGAACCCACTAGTTGTTCTATGGGAGAGAGATGTGACAATCTGCTGCCATAAACATTGTAGCCTTGGAAACCCTATGGGACCGTTCTACTCTGTCCTACAGGGTCGCGATGAGTCAGACTTGTCTTGATGGCAACTTTTTTTTGTTGTTTTTGTTGTTTGTTTTTTACACTGAACTAGTTCATTGTAGATACAGTTAAGCCTTTAAAATATGTTCAATAATCTGGATATTTTAAAGATGTGTACAGGATTAGCTAATATGGTTGTGTAACTTAAAGTAATATTCATACTCCATGGAAACATTGTTTCAAAATTTTTTGAAAAAGTACCATCACACGAGACAATGTGTTGATCAACATACTTGAACTTTGATTAAGCCATACATGTGACTGAGTTCACTTTAAGCTGTTTGAATGTTATTTAGACAAACACAACGAAACTTGAGGTTAGGTACGTCTATATACAATATTCAACATTAATGGTGGCATTATAAGTAAAGGAAAAAAAAAAACAGAAGTATCTCCAGTCTCAGCTGCCATATATTTATCTGTAAATACTCCTACTATCCATTTCAATAGGCAATTGGAGAGATATTTGTCTGAGCTGTCTACCACCCAACCCATATCCTTCCCAGGTATAATGTATCTGGCTTAATGAGTTAGAATACAGAAAATCTGAAAGGTCATAGAAAAGGAAAAAAGGAAAAAAAAGGTGTTGATATCCAAAAAATTAATTGTTGTTTCATCAGTTGTAAGAGAAATATTCACCTTTACATGTTGGGGGCTTTGGGGACCATCCGAAGTGGTAGCACTGAGTGGAATCTGGTCCAACTCTTTTAGATCTCTGTCTGCAGGAGAAATGCAGTATATCTCCAACTTTATATTTGTCTTTCTTGGGTGAAGCTTCTAAGTTTTGTGGTAAATCAGGAACACTGCATTCTCTTTCTAAAAAAAGAGTAAAATAGTTTAAAGATAACATATAATTTATCATTGCCAAAAAAAAATTTATATGTGTCATGCAACAATGAGGTGTTGGATGCTGTGCACACAGAGGGGCATCAGATATACACTTTTCCCTGAAAAAAAAAAAACTTTACATTTTTGTTCACCCTGTCAATTTTTGCAGGACTCTGTGAGAAATATTAAGGTATTGAACAGCAATATGTGTGTCCTGAAAATTTATTTGTAAAGTAAACTTGCTTAGTTTGGATCTCATTTTATAACTGGTGTTTATAAAATGTAAGGTTAATTTTTTTCACATTAGAAACATAAAATCATTCTTTTATATTAATAAAAGAATGCTACAGTTTTTACATTGCACATTTAATAAAAATTTATATTTTGTTTAATATAATTAGCCCACTGCCATTATGTCAATTCCAATTCATAGCTACACTATACAACACAATAGAACTGCCCCCATTGGGTTTCCAAGGCTGTAGTCTTTACAGATGCAGACTGCTACATCTTCTTTCCGCAAAGTGACTGATGGATTTGAACTGCTGACTTTCAGTTAGTAGCCAAGCACTTAACCACTGCACCATCAGGGTTCTTTCTAACATAATTAGGGAGCCATAATTTAGGAAGGATGCAGTACCTAATATATTTTAAGTTAGAACACCATTAAAAATCAAATAATTAAATGTTTACAAGGATGAAAACAAACCCTTACTCATTAATTTATAAAATTAAAATCTATGATTTAAGAATTAGAATCATGCTAACAAAAAAATTCATACTATCAGAAAGTTAAGTAGTAACACATAATCCTAAAATTCAATGTAAATTAACTATTTCAAAAACGTAATGCCACCAAATAACTAAATAAATCCACTTTTGTTTTTATTTTTTGTTGACATTAGCAGCTAAATTGAGATCACACTTGAATGAGAATCACTAATATTTCTCTTTTAAATTTCAATTCCTTTCTACTACGCAGCAATTATTTTATTTGTATTTGTGTTTGTTTACATATTTTGTTCTCATTTTATATAAATTCTCTTTCTCATCATGTTGTGGAACAAACTGTCCTAACAACTAAAAAAAAATGATCTTGATTGTTGGGTATTTTTCAAGTACTATATTTATGTAGAGATAATAACTTATGAAATGTGATTTAAGGAACAATTTGAATGGGTATACCCTGAATTAGAGATATTTGTTTTTGTCCAAAGGTCAAAATCATAAATCCCAGTACTGATATCTGTAAATGTTACATGAATTTTTAACTCTAAAAACACACTTCCTTAAGATTGGTGCAAACATTTGTTTAGTTTAAGTGTTTTATGATAACAATTCTTTGGAAACCTTGCACCAAAAAAAAGAACTCCAGAACAGTTGAAGTAGACTCAGGTATCAGACAACCTGTGTCTACTTTTTTCCTGAATACCTGAGGGAAGAATATTTTAAAAGAATATTAAGCTGTCATTTATTCATTCAGTTATTGGAGGCCTACACTATGCCGGTCATTTTCTAGCAATATATTTACATGGTCATACATTTTTTTATAAAATTTGCTAAAGGAAGATATTTTTAACACATTAGTTTCTACAAGCATCTCTGTCACTGCAATTTTTTCTCCTTCACATTTTCCTATCATGTCTAGCAGCACTGGAATGACTATGAGAATTATGTATTCATAATGTTCCATTTTTTTAAGAAAGCCCATCAAAACTGCATAAGGTCTGAGTTCAAAATCCTGTATCTACCTCTAATCACAGAAAACAAATCCAAACTCTCTAAGATCCAGACCTTGCCTACATGTCCAATGTTATCTTATTTTAAATGTGTTTATCATTTGCTTCCTTATTTGGTCTAACACATTGTGTCCCAACCCCAGTCTTCTATATGTTAATGAAAGCTCTGGAAAGGCAGGCCTATATATGCATTTTTCACTATTTTTTCCTAGCCTATTTAATAGGTGTTTGTTAACAGCCTAAATGAGTCAGATTTAACTGGGCTCTCGACAGTGCTAACCAAGTCTACCTCACTGCTATAATAAATTCACTCTTCTTCTCTCTGCAGTCTCTATTTTAAACCTTCTCTCTCTGCACAGTGCTTCTCCTTCTCCTACCCCTAAACACTGCTCATTCTCAGATGACCTTGCCTCATACTTCACAGAAAATAGAAACCATCACCTCTTGCTTCTTTTCAGCATTCAACTCACAGAAGTCATTGTCCTTCTTTCTTCCTGTTACAAAGTTGGAAGTAGCCCTGCTGTCACCAAAGCCTAGAACCTCCATGGGAGCTCTGGTTCCCTTTCCCTCCCACAGTCACAGGGACATATCTACCTGCTGTATTCAATCTCTGTATGTTTGCCTCTCTACCACAGACTTGTCTTCAGTGGTCAGCATGTTCTCATAGCTACAATCTTAAATAAATAAACAAATAAAAATTTCTGTCAGTGCATAATTTCCTCGAGTCATATTCTGAACTTTCTATTCCCTGTCACAGGCAAACTTCTTCAAAGTGTTATGTCCATATGCTTCCTCTCTTTTAACATTTTCTTTTCATCAAGCTGTAACAGATTCATTGTTAATTTTTTTTTTCCTCCTGATTCTCTGAATCCTCCTATTTTCCATCTATGTTGTCACCTATTCCCCTTCTCTTTGACCTCTATGTGTTGCAATGTTTCAGGGCTTAGTCCAACACTCTCTTCCTTTTCATTCTGCATGCTTTAATAACTTATATGTTGATAATCCAAATGTTTATCATTTGACTAGCCCGATAGTTCCAACTCTCCTGTTTACATATCCAATTTTAAATGACCAAGAGTAGTTCAACTATAATGTTTCCAAGCCATAAGTTGTGGTATATCCTCCCAAAACTTGTCTCTGTCCTACCAACACCATTTTAGAAATTGACTGCAGTGCACTGAATTGCTTTTATATGGACTTTCTAGCCATGGTCTTATAACTCGCACAAAGTGATTGCCTGGGCCACAATCTTACAAGGGACTGGTACATTACTATTCAAATTGAGTAACTTGTACCCTACCGAGGGGATTGGCCAGGTTATGGTCTGGATGGGAGGCCCATGCCTTGAAATTGACACGGCCAATCCCACAGATGTTCAGAGGGACCTCACTATCATCGAGAGTATTCAGGAGCAGAGCATGTCCTTTCAACCAAGGGTCCCTGTGTAGATAACCTCCTAGACCCAGAAAAGAGAGCTGTAACACTGAGGAAGTCAACAGATGGCGAGAAGCAGCAGCAAGTACAGCACAGCCAAGCAGCACAGAAGCAGCAGCAGCAGAATGAACGGCATGAACTGCGAGACCAGCTGTGACCTTGCTAGCCCAAGGAGAGTGAGCACTTTTGGGAAGGAGGCTTGCTGATGGAGCAAGGTTCCTCCAGGCACTTGTTGACAGAGCTAAAAGAACTGTAACACTTGTCCGTGTGAGACAGAGGCCTGCGTGTGCCCCATGCTGAGGTCACATGACTATCCCCCTTGCATAGCTAGGCAGTATCCATTAGGCCCTCAGGCCTTGTAGGCCCAGGTAGCATGGCAGAAGACAGCAGCAGAATCCTGGGAAGGGCCAGCTGCAGAGGTTCGGGATATGCTCTGCAGGTGTCTTCCTGTGAACGAAGTGAGGCCCAGTGAACCCAGCGTCAGAGGAGAAGACTTGGGAGACATAAAGTCCCCTCAGCTGCATGGTGGTAGCCAGAGGCAGCAGTGATGTGAGCACAGCATCTGACCTGAACCATGGCATGCCAGCCCAGCAACATAAGAATGGATGTGGTTAATTTGGGGAAGGGTAAGCATTTCCTGTCTGAGAACCTGTTGTTGTTATTTATAGTTTTCTTTCTATAAATAATAATGATTTGTCAACACTGTGTAAGTGTCTCATGGGTCCAGCTTGATCACAGAGGAACATAGCACCCAAGGAATGACTGATGCCAGTGGGTGTCTGTGACTCATTCCTAACAGTCTTATGGTGCTAGAAGTTTGAGATACAACCTGTCTGCATGAGCAATGCAGAAAGACAGGTATACAGTGGCATTGCTATTTACATACTTGTTTCTGAAAAACAAAGCAAAACATATGAGTTCCTTAACCTAACATTTAATAACATGGCCTCTCCTTTCTACCATCAAATATATCCCAAATTTGTCCTCTGCTCTACATCTCATCAGTTACCACCTTATCTGAATCTCCATCATTTCTCACCCTACGAGAACTCACTGCTTCCTGTCTTGACTACTCATGCACAACGTCAAGGAACAGCAACAACAACAACAAAAAAAAACTTCATAAATGCAAGTCTATAAAATTGTTCTACTTAAAAATTTTTATGTCTCTTCATCAACCATAAAATGAACCCAATGTTAATATCTTCTGAAGTAACCTGGATAATCTTGCCTTTGCCTCCTATCCAGCCACCACTTATAAAATCTTCCCACGTTTTGACTACACCCATCTCACACTGATATTTTCCAAATAGTATTTTTCTTTTAGAGCTTTCCACATATTATTTCTTCTGTTTGGAACAGTCTATATCCACTCATTTTTCACAGATTCAAGCCTACTTTCTATACCTGGAAAACAGGCAACTGTTTAGTAAACACACAAAAGGTTTTCAGAATAGTCTAGAGAACATGTTGATATCTGAAAATAAAGAGTTCTTGTCAGGAACTGAAGAAATTTATTCTCAAGGTGGAAAGACAAAAGCAAAAACTCAGGAGTAAAATAGCTGAAGCGGGTGTGACTAACCGTAATTTGGTAATGAGTGCCTTAAAAAATCCCAAAAAACCAAACCCATTGCTGTAGAGTCAATTCTGACTCATAGTGATCCTAGTTTTAAATAATTTCAAAGTTGTCATTTAAGACTACTTGAAAACAATATATTTTTAATGACAAATCTGTAATGTATGTGGTCCATAGGAAATACTACTTTGATACACTGTTTTAAAGATAGAATGTTATCTTTGGGCTTCAGAACACCATATCCTCCTAGTTTACATTAAATCAGAAGGAGACACCTTGATTTTAATCATTGTTCCTTAACAATGTCTCTAGATAATTCAATTACTCCCCAAAGGAATCTATATAGATTATATTACCCCCAAGAAATAAATACCAGAAAAAAAAAAAAGACAGTACTTACCATAACACGTGGGTGTGTCAGACCAACCATCATGACCACATACTATAGAGCCTGTGGTGCTTCCACCTGTGTTTTCATAGCCAGCTCTGCATTCATAGTCCAGCTTGTCATTGAGCTTAAACCATGTGCCATTACTTTTGCTTCTGGCATTCTCAAATAATGGTATATCACAAGATTCTAATGCATGATAAAATTGAAGATTTCATTTCATGTTATTGAATGGGCAAGCTAACTGAGTAAATTCCATCCCAGAAGCAAAATCCTTCCCAATTATGTGCTAATATTTAAATAACTTTTACAAATAAACTAAGACCAAAGATAAATTGTTCTCCTGAAATCATTACAATAAAAACACGTTTATGTATACAGTATCCCTTACATCACTTAAATCATCTGAAAAATTTATATTAAGTACATTTTCTCAATTCTGTTTATAGTTGTGAGCTTTTCATATGCTTATCATATGCTTGTAATAAAACAAGTCATTAGAAGTGTATAAATTGTTTTTCAGAAAACAACTTTTTTTTTTTTTTAATTTAAGATGCCAATCTTATTACCAGTTGAGACATATATACCAGAGACAACGGGTTAATTGGCTATAAAGATCTATATATTTAACAGCTCACATTTAATTTTCCATGATAAAGTCTTATAATAGATATTTGATCATAATTTAGTATAAAACGAGTTGATATGAGAGCAACTTTTCTCATTTTTTCTTTCGCCAGAGCTCATAGTAAAAATAAAAATTGAAAAAACAAATCAAAAGATAATTACACTGTAGGATAGATATCTTTTACTACAAAAATATCACTGAGTGGCTTTGGGAAACTAAAATGTGTATAAAAGCAAAAGAAGCAAATTGTTCTTAGTGGATCTTTATAAACATCTAGGTAGTGGGGTGGGGAAAACTTTCAACACAATAGAATTTATTACTATCAAGAAATGTTTCTCTTCATTACCTAGACGTTTATGAAGATTTTCCAAAAGGGCAGCAGGAATTTTCATAAGTGGGTCTCTCCTACAGCATTAATTGTATAAATTATAAAGGTCAAATTCTTGTGGAATTCTGCACTTTGGACTCATCTCTTCACTTAAAAACATGACATTTATGCCTAGGAACAAGGACTCCAGTATAAAAGTCTAGTCACCTAAAGACAGGCACAACAGACAAGGTTTCAGCTGAAAACAAACAAGTCTATAGCAGAATACTCATGAGGCTCCCTCAGTAGTTTCAAAAACATGAGTTTGATTTAAAGCAGGAAAGACTCAAACTGAAAAGATAGAATGAGCCCCCTACCTCTCAGTAATTACTCTAAAAAGGCAAAAAAAGACCTAGCTAAGTAAGTAACCATATATACAATAATCATATATATATATATGATTTCTACAGTATATATATATGCTTTCTACATTATGTATATGCTTTCTAAATTATATCTATGATTTCTATTTATATATGATTTCTATATTATATACATAAATTTTACTTTTTACATATAAAATTTCTATATTCTATATATATAATTTCTCAAAGGGTATTATTTATCCTTACAAATGGAAGCATGTCAGCCCTACCCCTACCCTCCACTTCCCTAGAAAAAAATTCAGTTAAAGTAAACTTTTGTAAAACTATCATCAAGAAAATGAACCTAATAAATTACTTACTGATGCATATGGGTTGAGTTGACCACCCACTTTCTAAACAAGTAATAGATCCTGATGTTTTACCATCTGTTGTCATGTATCCTGATTTACACTTATATTGTGTTGGTTTATTTACTGGATATAAATACTCAGATTCAGAAACAAATCCATTTTCAATATGTATATCTGATTTTGAACATGTTTCTAGAAGAAGAAGGCACAAGGAAAAAATAGGTGTATATTCAATAAACATTTTTTATTCTGAGTTAAATAATATGACAGTAAAAACATTTTTTAGTCAGAGTCAAATAATGACAATATAATAAAATAATAAATCATTTGTAATTGAAAATCTGAAATAACTGTAATTATCCAAGTTCTTGTGTCAGAAAAATAAGCTCAGTTTCCTAAGATACTACATCAAAAAGCTTTATTAAATATTTTTTGAAACAAGGCAAGATTTAAAACAAACACTAAGAAAGAGCTAGTAACAACTAGCTGTAGCATGCTGTAGGATTCCAGATCCACTAGACAATTAGATTTCTAATAATTTATTATACGGGATGACGAGTGCTATTCCATAAGTAGATTATCACTTGCCATAGCATCGACTCTGACGGAATGAAATGTTTCCCAGTCCTAGCTCATCCTCACGACCACTGGCATTTTCAAGTCCATCGTTACAACCATTGTAAAACTCTTTCTCACCGAGAATCTCCCTCACCTTCGCTGACCCTCTTTTTCACCAAACACAATGTTGTCCTCTAGTGATAGATCCCTCCTAATGGCATGTCCAAAGCAAGTGATTCAGACAATATTCTGTTGTGATCCATAAGGTCTTCATTGGCTAATTTTTGTAAGTAGATGACCAGCTCTTTCTTCCTATCTTAGTCTGGAAGATCTGCTACAACCTATCCACCATGGGTGACCTTGCTGGTATTTGAAATACCAGTGGCATAGCTTCCGGCATCATGGCAACACGCAAACCACCACAGCAGGTGGTACTTTGGAAGAAATTTGCCATACTAAATTTCTAGTATTAAAAAATAATATATATTCCATATTAATGACTTCGATTTCCACATTTAGCATTGGAAAAAATACAGGAAATTAAAACCAGAGAAAACAGGAGAAAGAAAAGAAAGATCAGAGCAAAAATTAACAAAGTAAAAAAAAAAAAAGAAAAACATTAAGGGCAATTAATGAAACAAAAAGCTTGGATGAGTAAAATTACAAACCTCTAAACAGACTGATCAGGAAAAAAAGAGAGAAGACACAAATTACCAATATCAACAGATGTTAAAAGGATAATAAGGGGATATTATGGACAATGTTACGCCAGTAAACGCAACAACTTAGATGAATTGTCAAATTGCTTGAGAGCCACAACCTACCAAAGCTCAATCAAGGAAGAGTAGATAACATGTATATACTTATATGTATTAAATAGGTTGAATTAGTAGTTAAAAAAAAAATTCCCAAAAAGAAAAGTTCAAGTAGAGATACCTTCATTGGTGAATTCTACCAAATATTTAAGGGAGAAAAATTATAATTCTAAATAGACTTATCCATAAAATTGAAGATGGAGAGATATTTGACTTTCCATTCTATGGGGCTTGTAATATCCTGTTACTAAAACCAAACAAAGACATTAGAAATACTAAAAAAATGGAGATGAATATCCCTCATGAACAAAGATGTACAACTTAACAAAACTTTAACAACTGAATCCAAAATTAAATAGAAATGATAATATACTAGGATCAAATGGTTATCAAAGAATACAAGGATGGTTTATCATTAGAAAAGATGTCAGGGTAATTCATCATATTAAGAAGCTAAAAAAAGAAAAACATAGCGATCTCAATGTAAAAGACAATGTGTTTACCCTAAGATCAGGAAGAATACATAGATGTTTACTCTCACCACTTCTATTCAATATTTTACTGGCGTTTTGTTCAGGAAAATAACCCAAAAGGAAGAAATAAAAAGCTTCTGAATTGGAAAAGAAGTAAAAAGCTCTTTATATGCAGTTGCCATGATGTCTTCATAGAAAATTCAATGGATTACTAGAATTGATAAGTGAATTTAGCAAGGTTACAAGATATGATGAGATGGATAAACACAAAAATCTGTTTTTATATACTTGCAATGAACCACCAGATATTGAAATTAAGAAAAGCAATATTGTATTCACTGACATAAAAATATGAAATATTTAGGAATAAATCTGAAAAAAATGTGTGCAAGATCTGTACACCAAAAACTAGAAAATATTGCTGAGAAATATTAAAGAATACTTAATATATGAAGGGACTTAATGTGTTCATGGGTCAGAAGACTCAGTACTGTGAAGTCAATTTTCCTAAAACTATTTCTACAGATTCAATGCAATTCTCATAAACATCCAAGATTTTTTTTTCATAATTGTCAAGATTATTCAAATGGTCATATAGAAATGAAAAGGGCCTCAAATAGCCTTTTGAAAGAGATAAACCAAGTTGGAAGGTTAACACTACCTAATGTCAAGACGTTAAAAAACTTGAGTAGTCAAGCCAGTGTATGTATGGGTGTAGAGGTAGAGAAAAGACCATTGGGTCAGAATAGAGAGTCCCAAAACAGACCCAAACATCTATGGACAGCTGATATTTTACAACTATGCTAAGGCAGTTTAGTGGAGAAAGAAAACTCTTTCCAACAATAGGTGCTGCAACAATGGAACACCAAAATGCAATTAGATAAAGTTTACTCTATACCTCTCATCATATACAAAATTTAACTTAATTTACAACATAAACTTAAATGTAAACTGTAAAACTTCTAGAAGGAAACAAAGTAATACCTTACTACCTTGAGTTAGGCAAAGATTTCTTCCATATGACGTCAAATAAAAGGAAAATCTTAGAAAAAACAATACATAAAAGAAGAAACTTACAAGTTGCACTTTATCAAAATTAAAAACCTCTGTTCTTCTAAGGTAATGTTAAAAGAATGAAAAGACAAGTCAGAGACTGTGATAAAATATTTTAAACCATGTATCTAATAAAGGAGTTTTATCCAGGGTACATAAAGAACTTTGAAAACTCAATAAGAACAACACAGCTTAAAAAAAAAAAAATTGGTAAAAGATTTTAACAGACACTTCAACAAAGAAGATAGATAGCAAATAATAACAGGAAAAAATGCTTAACACCAATAGTCATTAATATAGAGCAAATTAAAGGCATTATGAGTTAGGTGTGTATACCATTATAATGGCCACAACATTCTAACAACATTCTGACAACATTCTAAGTGTCGCTAAGGAACTTACATACACCACTGATGTGAAAAAATAGTACAGTTTGGTATACAGTGTTGTGCTTTCTTATAAAGTTAAACATACATACTGACCATGTGAGCCAACCACTCCGCTCCTAAGTATTTACCCAAAGGAAATGAAAGCATATGTCCATATAAACTTTTGTATACAAATGTTCATGAAAGCTTTATTTAAAATAGCCAAAACCTGGAAATATCCCAAGTGTTCAATAAAAGATGGATGAATATACAAATAATGGTATATCCATATAATGAGATACTTCTGTGCTATAAATTGAATAAAGTATTGAAACCATGTGAAAGGATCTTAAAGTAAATTTGCTGAGTAAATGATACCAGACAAGAAAAGAGTACATAGCACATGATTCCATTTATATAAATTCTGATTGATTGTGTCAACTTGGCTAATCTATGCTGCCCAGTTGTTTGGTCAAACAATAGTATAATTGCTGTTTTAAAGTGGTTACATGTGATTACATCAGTTGGCCTCATTAAAGCAGATTACCTTCCATAATCTCACTGGGCCTCAATCAATCAGTTGAAGGCCTTAAGGAGCAAAAAGGGAGTTTCTGCAGTGTGTTCTGCCACCAAACTATAAAGAGACATTTAGCCAGAACACTCTCATTCTTTACTCTTTCTGCTGCCTGATCTACAGATTTTAGGATGCAAGCCTGCAGGTCTCCAGCATGTCACCTGACTTGCAGCTTTTGAACTTGCCAGACTACCACAATTTCATGAGCCAGTCTTTTAAAAAAATACTTTCCCTCTCTCTCTGTTTTTCTCTTTGTGTGTGTACTATTTCTATAAAGAACCCTGACTAAGATATAACCTATAAAAAATATTTATCAAATCTATAAGGAACAGACTCCTTGTGGTGCAGTAGTTAAGAGTTCAGCTGCTAACAAAAAAGGTCAGCAGTTCAAATCCACCAGTCACTCACTCCTTGGAAACTCTATGGGGCAGTTCTACTCTGTCCTACAGGGTCGCTATGAGTCGGAATCAACTCCAAAGCAATGGGATAAGGAAGAGAACTAGATAAGTGTTTGTTCAGGAGTGCTAGGGATAATGGTATAGGCCAGGGAGGATGGATTCCAAAAAGGCATGAAGAAATTTCTGAGGGTGATTGTTATGTTCACTGTATGGTTGGTGATTTCATAGATGTGTACATATAGGTCAAAATGTATCAAGCTATATATTTTAAATAAGTGCAGTTTACTTGGGTCAATTATACCTCTATAATACTGTAAAACTTGTAAATAGCATTAACACTAAATAAAAGGCACTTACTGTCAGTCTTTCTAAAAACCTCAAGATTTAAAGACTTGCCATCTAAAAGAAGCCCATTTTAAATGTAAAATAACAGATAATTTAGAAGAAAAAGGTCAGGAAATGAAATACCATGCAAATATAAGAAAGCTGGAGTGGTTATATCAGACAAAATAGACTTCAAAAATAGTAATGCTATTATAGATAAAGATGGACATCAAATTATACATAATAAATAAATAAATGGAGGACATCAAAATAATAAAAACATCAATGCATCAAAAATCTAAATCGTATTTCAGCTAATAACAGTTTTGAAATACAGGAAACAAAATAAAAACTGGCAAAACTGAAAGGAGAAATAAGCACACCTGCAATTATATTTAGAGATTTCAACACTCATTTCTCAATAATTGATAGAACAGATACGCAGAAAATCAGTAAGGAAATAAAAGACTTGTAAAACATTATCAAGCAACTTAACTTAATGTATGCACCAAAACATGGCAGAATACATATTATTTTCAAGTGCATATACTGGGCCATTAAACAAATCTGAACAAATTTCAAATTACTGACATCAGAGTATGTTCTCCAACCACAGTGTGATTAATTTACAAATCAATAAAAAAAGATATAGGGTAAATAAAATATTTGCAACTTAAGCAACACATTATTAATAAACCAGGGATAAAACAAAACTCACATAGAATATTAGAAATTACATTGTGTGATATAAAATGTAAAATATCAAAATATGCAGGCTGTATCTAAAATAATGCTTAGAAAGACACTTCCAAATTCAATTGGCTATATAAAAAAAAAGTTTTTAATACCAATGATCAAAGGTTCTACCATGCATATCTAGAAAATGAGGGGCAAACTAAACACAAATTGTACCGGAAAGGAAAGAAAAATATGAGAACAAAATATCAAAGGCATGACAACTTGACAAATAATAGAAATAAAACAATTAAAATAAATGTTAGATCTTGGAAAAGATCGGTAAAATTAATAGTCCTCTATCTAGAAAAATCATGAGAAAGAAAAAGCAAAACTTACCAATATCAGGAATGAAGTATCAGACATCACTACAGGTCCTAAGACATTCAAAATTAATGAACAATTTTTTGCCTTTAAAATTTGACAACTTCATACACACAAATTACCAAAACTTATGCAAGAATGAAGAGAAAACATCAATGTATTTGTATGTATCCTAAAAATAAATTTGTAATTAAAAATCATGCCACATTGAAATAGCCAGGGACAGAAGGGTTCACTGGTGAATTCCATTATTCATTAAAGAGAAATATTCCAGTCCTACATAGAATTTTTAGACAATGAGAAGAAGGAAAATATTCCCTAGCTCATTTTAAGGGACCAACACTATTCTACTAACAAAATGTAAAAAAGATACATAAGAAAGAAACCACCAACTGATTCCTCATGAACATAGACACAAATACTCAGAACAAATTATTATCAAACTAAATCCAGCAATATATACAAAATATATCACAACCAAGGTGGCTTATCACTAGAAGGCAGTGTTGTCTCAGTATTAAAAAATCGAACAATGTAATTGACTCTATTAACAAAGTAAAGAAGAAAATTCATATGATCATATTAATAATTATGGAAAAAGCATTGGAAGCAGTTTTAATGTCCATCCATGATAAAAATAAATAAATACTTCCATAAAACTAGGAATAAAAGGGACCTTGTTTAAAATCATTAAGGTTATTGTGATGGTTCAAGTTTCTGTCAACTTAGCTGGGCCATGATTTTCAGTGGTTTGATTGTTATATAATGATGTATTTTGACACGTATGAAATGATGCAATTTGGCAGTTATGTAATGATGTAGTTATCCTCTCTTTTGTAATATAATGTAATCACATCCATGACATGATCAGAGACAATCAGCAAATCAGTTGTAAATGTAGTTTCCTCGATGGTGTGCCCTGCATCCAACCTATATGGACCTTCTGGCAAAGCTCAGTGGCTTTTGCTCATTCTGGATCCTGCATCCAGCTCATCATTATCAGTTCTTGGGACTTGAGCCAATGGCTAGCCGTATTGCTTGCCAATCTTGGGATTCATGGTTCTCCACAGCCTGTGAACCATCATCCTACCATCTTACCTGTGAACCTTAGACTCTTCAGCTCCTACTGCTATGTGAGTCAGGAGAAGCCTCCAGCCTGATACCCGACCCACAGACTTGGGATTCTCCAGCCTTTACAACAGATGTGTCATTTCCTTGAGATAAATATTCTCGCTCTCTCTATATATCTATCTATATACATACACTTCACTGATTTTGCTTCTCTAGAGAACCCAGCCCAAGACATATGGTACCAAGAGTGGTTCTAGAGAAGCAAAATTGCAAGGATGAGTTTTCTAAATTGGTTCTAAAGACTGGTTAATGTTAAAGATATTGATAACTTTCCTACCAGTAGTAAAGAGGGCGTTGCTAATCCATGGCATGAGGTGGCAATAGAAATACACAAAATAGCACCACCACTAGATCAAGTATTGATGAGAGATGAACACATGTTTGATACTTTTCTACAATTTTGTCAGAATAAGAAGTATAAGGAAGCTGATTGGTTGGTCTTACTTTCACTAGACAAAGTGGTGAAAGAAAGAGATGAGCTCAGGGCTTCAAGCACCATATAAACTACCTCTAAGTTGCCACTTGTGCCCTGAAAGAAAGCTTTATTTCTTGTAATAACAGAGCTGATACTGAGGGAAACGTAACCCAGAGTCTTATTGTAAGAGTGGCTGAATTACAACAGCAATTGAATTTCAAGCCTCGAATAGTGTCTGAAATTAAAGTGAGGGCATTGATTGGGAAGAAATGGGATTCTGAAACTTGTGAAGGAGATATATGGGCAGATAATCAGGAAGCTGGGGACACTGAGCCCCTAAATTCCACCGAATTACTCCTGCCCACAGAAACAGCCTCTCACTCCCATCTCAAGACATTACTCTATGTTCGTCTGTTAAGCCACCCTCCCCAGTAAAACCATTATTCGTCCACCCCCATGTGATGAGATTAACCCAGCTGTGTCTAAAGAGCCTTTGTCTGAGATATCACCCGGGGCCGCATCTGAGTCATGACCTGGGGCATCGCCTGAGGCAAATGCCTTACAAGACATTGCTGAATGTTCTCAAAACACATCCCCACCAACCATTTTTGCTTCTACACCTGTAACTAGACTTAAGTACCAGCGAGCGGCAAAAGGTGGCGAACAAAGTGTGGCCCAGGAGGAGGTACACTACATTCCAAAAGAACTGCTTGACTTTTCTAATATCTACAAACAAAAACCTGGGCGAATATGTGTGGGAATGGCTATTTAGGGTATAGGGTAAAGGTGCAAGGAAGATAAAGTTGTATCAGTCTGAATTAATTGACATGGTCCCAGTAAGCACAGATTTTTCAGTCAATGATTCAGTTTGAGAGGTTAAGAAAGGATCTAATAATTTATTTGATTGGGTCACTGTAGCATGGATTACACAATGACATATGCTAAAACATGCTGAAGTATCAGACCTTGGTATACTCTAGAAGGTATTAAAAGGATTAGGGAAATAGGCATGTTAGAGTGGATTTATTAAGTTAGACCAACAGACCTACACATGGAGTGCCCAGAGGACATATTTTACCACAATGGTGAGGAACAAATTTGTGAAGGGAGCCCCAGCATCCTTGAAGACTGCTGTGATTGCTACCTTATGTAAGTCAGTTTTGACAGTGGGAGATTCCCTAAATGAATTACGACACCTAACTACAACGGGTCTGACTGGACCCTGTGGTGGTAGGGCCAAGTGGCAGCACTCAGTCGACAAAAACAAGGTGGGCATGGTTACAGTAATGGAAAGTGGAGTCAAAACAATAATAAGAATAGTATGACTTGTATGGACTTATGGCATCGGATGCTTAGTCATGGTGTCTATAGGAGTGAGATTGACGGGAAATCTACTAAATATTTACTTGATCTGCACATGCGGAAGAGTTCTAAGTCAAGTGAATTGCATTTTAACTTGAATCTCCAGACTAGAGAGTCAGAGCTTCTCCATCAATTCCCAGATTTGAGCCAGTCTACAGACCCAAAACTCCTTGAATGAAGGGGAGGACAGGTCCCCTTGAAGAAGGACCTCACTTCACAGTCAAAACCTTATAATCTTTCTCCCAGCCTTCCCCAAAGGGATCTGTGGCTTTTTATGAGAGGGACTGTTCATTGGAGAATAGGAAATATTCAGATTTTTCAGGGATTGCTGAGTACTGGCTCTGAAGTAACACTAATTCCAGGAGACCCAAGACATCACTGTGGCCCACTAGTCAGAGAGGGGGCATATGAAGGTCAGGTTACTAATAGAGCCTTAGTTCAGCTTCATCTCACAGTGGATCCAGTGGGTCTCCAAACCCATCCTGTAGTGATTTCCCAAGTTCCAGAATGCATAATTGGAATAGATATACTCAGCAACTGGCAGAACCCCCACAATGGATCCAAGATAAGTGGGGTAAGGTAGAAAAAACTACTATTATGGTAGGAAAAGTCAAGTGGAAGCCATTAGAACTTCCCCTACCTAGGAAAATAGTAAACTAAAAGCAATAACAATTTCCTGGAGGTAATGCAGAGATTACTGCCACCATCAAGGACTTAAAGAATGTAGTAATTCCTACCACCTCCCCTTTCAACTCGCCTGTTTGGCCTATGCAAAAAACAGATGGATCTTGGAGAATAACAGCAGATTATTGTAAAACTTAATCAGGTGATGACTCCAATTGCAGCTGCTGTTCAGATATGATTTCATTCTTTTGAGCAAATTAATACATTTTCTGGTACCTGGTATGCAGCTATTGAGCTGGCCAATGCCTTTTTCTTGATTCTCATTTCAAAGGAACACCAGAAGCAGCTACCCTTCAGCTGGCAAGGTTAGCAATACACCTTCACTGTCCTACCTCACAGGTATAGCAACTCTCCAGGCCTATGTTATAACTTAGTACACAGGTACTTGATTGTCTTTTCCTGCCACAGACCTCACACTGGTCTGTTACATTGATGATATGCTGATTAGACCTAGTAAGGAAGAAGTGTCAATGACTCTGGACTTACTAGCAAAATATATGCATGCTATAGGGTGGGAAATTAATCAGAAAATAATTCAGGCACCTTCCACCTCAGTAAAATTTCTAGGGGTCTAGTGTTGTGGGGCTTTAGAGACATTCCTTCTAAAGTGAAGAGTAAGTTATTGCATCAGGTCTCTCCTACAACTAAGAAGGAGACACAGCACATGGTGGGCTTCTTGGGATTTTGAAGACAACAGATGCCTCATTTGGGTGTGCTGCTCCAGCCTATTTATCAAGTTAACTGAAAAGCCTCTATTTTTGAGTGGGGTCCAGAACAATAGAAGTTTCTGAAACAGTTGCAGGCTGCCCTGCAAGCTGCCCTGCCACTTGGGCCATATGATTCAGCTGACTCAATGGTGCTTGAAGTGTCAGTCACAGATACAGATGATGTTTGGAGTCTTTAGCTGGCCCCTATTGGTGAATCACAATGCAGACCTTAAGAGTTGGATAAAAGTCCTTTCATCCTCTGCAGATAATTACTCTCCTTTTGAGAAACAGCTTCTGGCTTGTTACTAGACTTTAACAGAGTATGAATGCTTAACCGTGAGCCATCAAGTCACTATGCAGCCTGAGCTGCCCATCATGAACCAGTTGTTGTCTGACCCACAGAGCCACAAAGTCAGATATGCACAGCAGCACTCCACCATTAAATGGAAGTGGTATATATAAGATCAGGCTTGAGAAGGACCTGAAGGCATAAGTAAGCTGCATGAGGAAGTGACCCAAATGCCCATGGTACCAACTCCTGTCACATTATCTGCTCTCTCCCAGTCTACCCCTATGGCCTCATGGGAAGTTCCTTATGATCAGTTGACTGAGAAAGAAAAAACATGTGCCTGGTTTACAGATGGTTCTGTGCAATATGCATGCACCACTCGAAAGTGAACAACAGCAGCACTACAGCCCCTTTCTGGAACCTCCCTGAAGGACAATGGTGAAGGGAAATCCTCCCAAAGGGGAGAACTCTGAGCAGTGCACCTGGTTGTTCACTTTGCATGGAAGGAGAAATGGCCAGATGTGCGACTGTATATTGATGCATGCGCTGTGGCTAGTGGTTTGGCTGGATAGTCAGGGACTTGGAAGGAACATGATTGAAAAATTGGAGACAAGGATTTATGGGGAAGAGGTATATGGATAGACCTCGCTGAATGGGCTAAAGAAGTGAAGATATTTGTGTCTCATGTGAATGCTCACCAAAGGGTGACCTTGGCAGAGGATGATTTTAACAATCAAGTGGATAGGATGACACATTCTGTGGAAACCAGTCATCCTCTTTCGCCGGCTATTCCCATCATTGCCCAATGGGCTCGTGAACAAAGTGGCCATGGTGGCAGGGATGGAGGTCATGCATAGGCTCAGCAACATGGATTTCCACACACAAAGGCCAACTTAGCTACAGCCTCTGTTGAGTGCCCAATCTGCCAGCAGAGGAAAACTGGGTCCCTGATATGGCACCATTCCTCAAGGTGATCAGCCAGCAACCTGGTGGCAAGTTGATAACATTTCATCATGGAAAGGGCAGCATTTTATTCTTACTGGAATAAACACTCTGGATATGGATTTGCCTTCCCTGCACACAATGCGTCTGCCAAACCTGCTATCCATGGACTTACAGAATGGCTTATCCACCATCATGGTAACCCACACAGTATCACTTTGGATCAAGGGACTCACATCACAAGAAATGAAACATGGTAGCAAGCCCATACAAGTGGAATTCACTGTCCTTGGCATGTCCCCCATCATCCTAAAGAAGGTGGCTTGATAGAACAGTGGGATGGCCACAATTAAGGCTCTAGGCAGGTGGCAATACCTTGCAGTGTTGGGGAAATGTTCTCCAAGAGTCTGTATATACTTTAAACCAAGGTCCAGTATATGCGGTTTATCCCATAGCCAGGATTTATGGGTCCAGAAATCAAGGGGTGGAAATGGAAGTGGCACCACTCAATATTACCCCTAGTGACCTACTCGGAAAATTGTTGCTTCCTGTCTCTGTGAGCCTATGCTCTGTGAGTCTAGAGGTCTTACTTCCAAAGGGAGGAATGGTCCCACCAGGAAACACAACACTGATTCCATTGAACTGGAAGAGCAGAGTGCCACCCGGCCACTTTGTGTTCCTTGTGCCTCTGGATCAACAGGCAAAGAAGGGAGTTACTGTATTGACTACTGTGAATGATCCTGAATACCAAGTAAAAATCGACTGATATTACATAGTGGAGGTAAAGAAGAGTATGTCTAGGATACAGGAGATCCCTGAGGACATCTCTTAGCACTACCATGTCCCATGATTAAAGTCAATGGCAAACTACAATGACCCAATTCCGGCAAAACTACTTATGGCCTAGACCCTTAGGAATGAAGGTTACGGTCATTCCACTAGGCAAAGAACCACAACCAGCTGAGGTGGTTGCTGAGGACAAAGGGAGTGTGGAATGGGTGGTGGGAGAAGGTAGTTCTAAATACTGATTAAGACCACTTGAGCAGTTGTAGAAATGAGGACTGTAATTGTTATGAGTATTACTTCCTTATATGTGTGCATCAAAGATTTTTGTTTTCTTCATTATAAAATATAAGAAGTAAATGGGGCTAGTGTGTTTTCAGTTGTGCACATGTTAATTGTCTATCATGTTACTCACAAGTATGGCTTTGTAATTGTCTTTATTTAGAGATCATGTATGGTTTAAGGAGTTGTGTGCAGGTGCCAAGTTGATAAGGGATGAACTGTGATGGCTAAGATTGTGTGTCACCTTAGCTGGGCCTTAAGTCTCAGTGGTTTGGCAGTTACGTAATGACGTAGCTATCCCTCCTTTTGTGGTATAATATAATCACCTCCATAATGTGAGCTGATGTGATCAGTCAATCAGTTGTACGGGAAGTTTCTGCACATTGTGGCCTGTATCCATTATATATGGACATTCTGGAAAATCTTGCTTGCATTTGCTCACTGTGGATCCTGTACCAGGTTTGTCATCATCTGACCTCCAGTTCTTGGGACTTTGGCCAGAGGCCTGCCATACTGCCTGCCATCTTGAGATTTGTCGGCCTCCACAGTCTATTAGCCTGCAGCATACTGTCTTACCTACCTATCTTGGATTCATATATATATGTATGTGTGTATATATATACACTTCACTGGTTTTGTTTCTCTAGAGAACTAAGCCCAAGGCAAGCAAGCATCTACAAAAATCCTAAAGCTACGATATATTAACAGTGAAAGACTGAATGCTATCTCCTAAAGATCAGAAACAGAACAAGGGTACCCAATCTCCCTACTCTTATTCAACTTTGCATTGGAATACCTAGCCCATGCAGCACAAGAAAAAGAGATAATATATAAAGTGAGAGAGTGGAAAGAAATAAAACTGTGTCTCTCAATGACGATATGATTGTCTACAGAGAAAACCTCAAAGAATACACAAAAAAAAAAGCTCCAAGAACTAATATATATATATGTTTAACAAGGTTTCTCAACATTAGGTCAGTATATAATAATCAATCATATTTTTGTATACTAGAAAAGAAATGGAAAGCTAAATTTGTAAAACAGTATAAATAATGTTTTATTTTAATAAACTATCAAACTAGATTTAAATTTTTCATTGATAAAGTATATTCTCTTATAACCATATTTATACTCATTCATTACACTAGGGATTTTAGAACAAGACAAGTTAAAGAAGTCAGATCACTGAAGTACTACTGGAGAAAGTCTTTGCTAATAAGGATGAAATTACATTTTCTATTATATGATGTATAAATTTATATGTAGATTCTCCAATGGAAAGCTAAATTTGTAAAAAGGTACTATTTACAATAGCAACAAAAACATAAAATATTAAGAAAAAATATAATAAAATATGTGCAACAAATACTGATGTAAGAAATTTTAAAAAGACATACCATCTAAGTAAACTGAAAGACTCAATATTGTTATAATGTCAATTTGACCCCAAATTGATTTTTAAATTTATTGCAATCCAAATCAAAATTTCATCAAAACATTTAGAAGGTATTAATAAGTTGATTCTAAAATTCACATGGAAAGCCAAAGGAACTAGAATATCCAAAACAATTTTTCAGAACAACATTGGAGTACTCACACTACCTGTCATGGTTTGAATTATGGCCCCCCAAAAAATGTGTGTATCAATTTGGCTGGGCCATGATTCCCAGAATTGTGTGGTTGGCCTCCATTTTGTGATTGTAATTTTATGTTAAAGAGGATTAGGGTGGGATTGTAACACCACCCTTACCCAGGTCACATCCCCGATCCAATGTAAAAGGAGTTTCCCTAGGGTGTGGCCTGCACCACCTTTTACCTTACAAGAGATAAAAGGAAAGGGAAGCAAGCAGAGAATTGGGGACCTCATACCACCAAGAAAGCAGTGCCGGGAGCAGAGCGCTTCCTTTGGCTCCGAGGTTCCTGTGCAGAGAAGCTCCCAGACCAAGGCAAGACTGATGACATGGACCTTCCTCCAGAGCCGACAGAGAAAGCCTTCCCTGGAGCTGATGCCCTGAATTTGGACTTGTAGCCTACTAAATTGTGAGAAAATACATTTCTTTGTTAAAGCCATCCACATGTGGTATTTCTGTTACTTAAGTTTCTTAAGGCTTACTAAAAACTACAGTCACTTAAACAGTATGTGGTATTGGTGAAATGATAAACACATGGATAATGGAACAGAGTAGAGAGTCCAGAAATGGGTCCACCTGTATGGTCAGTTGACATTTGATAAAGGAGCAAAGGCAATTCAATGGAGAAAGAATAGTCTTTTCAACAAATGGAACTATAATAATCAAGCAACAAAATGAAAAGCAATGAACATTGCCATATTCCTCACATCTTATACAAAAATTAACTCCAAATTGATCACATAACTAAAGTTAAAACATAAAACTATAAAACTTCTATGAGAGAACATAATTTGAGTTTAGATAATTTTTGGATATGACACCATAAATATATCCTATAAAAGAAAAAACTGATAAGTTGGAATCAAAATTAAATATATTTTCTCTATGAAAGACGCTAGAAAATGAATGAAAATGTAAGGTAGAGATTGGGGGAGGGGGTGATACATGCAAAACACATATCTGACAAAGCACTAGTATCCAGAATATATTATGAACTCTCAAAAATTGAATAATCATTTAAAAAATCAGTAAAAAAGTGGAAAAAAGATTTGACAGATTTCACCAAAGAAGATACATGGATGGCAAATGAACACACACAAAAAAATGCTAAACATAGCATTAGTCATTAGGGAATGAAATATTACCATGGCCAAAAGGGAGGAAAAAAAAAAGTAAAACAAAAACTTCCCCATATCAAGTGTTAGCAAGGCTGAGGTGCAACTGGAACTGTCATCCATTCAGTGTGGAAGATAGTGTGAATACAAAGGGGCACTATGAAGGAAGTTTTTTGTGGTTAAGACTGTTATTTATACAGAATATTTATCCTGATGACTCATGTATCTGCAAAATCTTATATATAAAAAATCTTATATATAAAAATCTTATATATAAAAACAATTTACTGCATGTAATTTAAAAAAGTTATACCTGGGTATCATCAAAAAATTTCAACTTTAATTCAGGATATTAGATGTAAGTTCATAAATAATTCCAATTTCATTGTTTAGTAGTCCAATGTGGATACTGAGAAATAATGATGGATCCTGGAAACTACTGTAGACTCTAGGGGATTGAGAAAAATAGTGCTTCCAGACGTATCTGTCAAAATGCCATTAATGTTTAAGCTGTACAACAAGCTAAGAGGAATTTGGTATTCTGTCACCAATTTGGCTAATGTTTCCTTTTCAATACGTATTTTGAAGAAAACCAAAGTCAAGTCATATTCACATAGGACAAACTATTATGCATGCTCTTGTGCTCCCACAACTACATTTGAATTATTCTGCTTATTGTCTCAAAATATTTTAATATATTTATATTTGATTCAGTTGAAAAGCACTGTTATTCATTATGTTAATGTTATACTGTTGCTATCTGAGTCTGAAGATCAAGCCAAGGTTTCATAATTAAATAGCCATCCTGAAAAACAAACAAACAAAAAAAAACAGTTGATAATGATTCAATTCCAAATCATGGATACCCCATGTGTTTCAGAGTAGAACTGTGCTCCATAGGATTTTCCATCTTTTGGAAATAAATCTCCAAGCCTTTCTTCCAAGACACTTCTAGGTGAATTTAAACCACAAACCTTTCAGTTAGTGGCCAAAAGGCAAGCAATATGCATAATGCAAAAATGAAAAGCTAAAATTGCCTTGGTAGCTTGTGAGAGGCTGAGAGAAAAAGAATATAATGATCTCATAGTTATAGTTACAAATGCCCATGTGGATGAAACTAGCTGCCTGAAGAAATTAACCATTGTCTGAAGCTGACAGTTCAGACTGGGTTCTGGGAGACTGTAAGAGGGTTTTATCTGAAGTCATCTGTGTGACACACTTTAATGATTCTAATAAGACCTCATTTGTATGAGAGAATCCCTATTGGGAGGTAACTTGTGGGAACTGTGGTCTCCCAAATGCACCCAAAGGAATTTGTTCAACAACAGAGCCTCAGACCGCTGTGTAACTATAACTTAGATGACTATGTGTTGGATACACTGGACATAAAATATTCTTGGCATGCCTGATTTGTCATATGATCATGTACCCCAAGTCTTCAGAACTGTGAATGGCAAACCACTGCCTGTGGAACAAATCTATTTTGTAAATAACGTTACAGTGAAGCACAGCCACACTCATGCATTTTCATATTGTCTATGGCTACTTTCACGCTACAAGAACACAGGGAAGTAACTACAATAGAAACCATATAACCTACTATGATTGTTAAGATTGTGTGTCAACTTGGCCGGGCCATGATTCTCAGTGTTTTGGCAGTCGTGTAATGCTGTGCTCACTTCCCTGTTGAGATTTGATATGTGATCACTCCCATAATGGGATCTGCTGTGAGTAGCCAATCAATTGAAAGGGAGTTTCCCTGAGTGTGTGGCCTACATCGAATATATGACCTACCAATCTTAGGATTCATTGATCTTCACAGCCTGTAAGCAAGAGCCCTGCTCTCTGACCTGCCGATCTTCGGGTCACCAGCCCCTGAGGCTGGGTGAATCAGGAGAAGCCTCTATCCTGACCCAAGGACTTGGGACGTTCCAGCCTCTGTAACAGTGTGAGCCATTTCTTTGAAATAAATCTCTCTATATATATTTATACTCTTTACTAGTTTTGCTTCTCTAGATAACCCAGCCTAAGACACACACAAAGCCAAACATATTTATTATCTGACTTATTAAAAAAATTTATTTATTATCTGACTCTTGTTCTGCACCATGTTTTTGTGGATAGTGGACAATAATCAAGGTGAAGAAAACTAGTAAAACTAAATCCAATGTCAGCATAAGGTGTCATAGTGTGGGCTTACATATCCATCATTGATAGTCTCAGTGTTCACCATGGACACCTATGGGAAGATCTTTGGCATATAGAAACTAGTGTATTTAAGGGTAACTACCACCAATATGACATTATCCTGAGTAACTGCACTGTTTTGGATCCAAAATATATTCTTAAATTGTATTCAGTCAATAGGAAGTTAATGGTATACCATTTTTTGTAGATAATTGAACATTGTCCAAAATACACCAAAATTTTCCTGGGCAAAATTGGCACAGGGAAGGGGTTCGAGGACAAGTCAAATTTGACTTTAATGAAGACATACATACTGAGGAAAATTAGTTACTCATTTAGGTGCTTAGAAGGGTTAGTATTTTAGGAGTTAGGAAAACAATGGTAGGCAGCCTGGACACACAACACAACTTTAGAACCACAGGTAAAATTAACTTGACAGTACAACAGCACAAAAAAAAAATAGATGGGCGAGAGTAATTCATGCTGACCCAAGAGGAGCTGTTAAGTATGCTACAACAGGTGAAAATGGAGATAGCTCAAAAACAATGGTCTGGGCTTTTGACAATAGAATCAAAAAAAATGAAATTATGAAAGACTTATGATTCCTCTAGTCTATGGGAGTTTATAAATGGAAAATGTAGTTTTCCTAGGCACTCTCTAACTTCCAAGGCCCTGACATAAACAAAAATCAGATGTTCCCAATAGTACAATTAATTAGACCTGGAAATTGATTACACTTGACTAACATTTTGCCAATGGAGAGAAGGTGACCATTACTTAAGATAAAGCCCACTGGGAGCCCATATCATTGCAATGTTTTGGAGCAACGGTGTGGGGGAAGATTAAGTCGAAAAGGGATCAGGTTACTCTCTTCTGAGATTAAAATTGTCTCTAACTTAATAGAATTTGTGGTCATCAGAGTGTATGTATTTTTCAAAAATCATTACTTACACAGTAAATACGTGTGAATTTTATTTTGTGCAATTTATAGCTCAGTAAAGTTGATTTTAAAAATGAACTCTTGGAAATTGAAAAGTAATTGCTTAAAATTTTTAATGTGATTGAGTTACCAGAAGACAAAAACCAAAGCAATCTCTCTGACTAGGAAATGCAATGTAAAAAAAAAATATGGAAAATATGAGAAAATATTTAAGTTCAAAGAGTATCAAGCAAAATAACATAAATTCCAGGCAGAAAGAAAAGAAAAAAAGTAAGAAAGAAGAATACACAAAAGTAGCACTAAAGAAATTCAAAGGCCATAAAATGAATCTAATTCCAAATTTTAAGCAAGATTAATAATATTAATCAAATCATCAAATATTAAAAGAACATTTCTAAAGTTTAAGTAAGTAATAAACATGTTATCTATAAGAAACATAATGCATAATAATTATGAAATTTTCATAAGCAAAAATGCGTAATAGAAAACAACTAGCAGACATTCATAAAGATCACGTCATGGACTGAATTATGACCCCCAAAATATGTGTCAAGTTGCATAGGCCATAATAACCAGTACTGTGTGGTTGCCCTCCATTTTGTGATCTGATGTAATTATCCTGTGTGTGGTAAATCCTAGCCTCTATGCCTATGGCTATGATCCTGTTTGTGAATGAGCTGTCCATTATGTTAATGTACAGGATTAAACTGTATCTGAGTCAATCTCTTTTGAGATATTAAAGAGAGAAGTGAGAACAGAGGAGAGCGAGCCAGTACCACCAAGAAAGAAGAGCAAGGAGTGGAGTGAGTCCTTGAGACTAGGATTCTTGCACTGAGAAGCTCCTAGAGCAGGGAAAGATTGATGACTTCCCCTTAGGCCAAGAAAGAGAAAAAGCCTTCCCCTGGAGCTGGTGCCCTAATTTCAGACTTGTAGCCTCCTAAACTGAGAGAGAATAAATTTCTGCTTGTTAAAGACATTCACTTGTGGTATTTCTGTTATAGCAGCAGTAGGTAACTAAGTACATCTAAATAAAATTTTAAATATATAATATTAATCAGTAGGAAGGCTCAATATCATAAAGATACTTGTTTTCCATAAATTGATCTGGAGGTCTAAGATAATTCCATATAATCTATATAAAGTTTTAGAAGGAACTTAATAAACTGAATTAAAATGCGTATGTCAGATTAAAGCCACAAGAAAAAATAAGAAAATGATGAAGAAAAAATATTAAGGTGAAAAGTTTTGAATAGGAGTCCAGCCTTATTTAAATTTACAGTAATTAAAACAATATAGTAACATTGGAACACTGGTGAAAAATGTATTTACTTATGCCAGAGACTACAGAACTCGTATTAATAGCCAATATATAATTTATAATACATGGGAAAGGTACAATTACAGATTACTGGGGAAAATTTGAGTTTTTTGTATTTTTTTAACAAAAATTGATTATTACTATGCATAAAAATCAACCCCAAAATAGACTGAATATATAAACAGGAGAGGTGAAATATTAAAACTTTTAAAAACAAAATGCAGCATTATCTATGGCCTTGATGTAGAGAAATGTTCCGTAAGTAAGACACAAAAGCATTAATCATGAAAAAAAGAGTAACATTGAATGTAGTAAAAGAATAGAAACAAAAGAGGAGAAATTGCTTGCAATACTTATAAGTGAAAGAGAATTAATATTCAGAATAGACAATTCCAACAAATCAAGACCAAAAAACCCCTAAAAAGGTAAAGAAAAACATCAGTGCATTTCATAAATAAATAAATTGCCAATAAAATTGAGTATATGCTCAACTCAATTAATAAAAGAAATGTTTGTTAAGACTTTAATGCTATAACATTTTACAACCACTCGTTTTGTAAATATCAATATGTAACCTCAATTATTAACAAGGATGTACAGCAACAAGGAACTGTTGATATAAATGTATACTGATACAACCATTATGGAAAATGGTTAGGAATCACATTCTTAGAGGAATATACATAAAGTCCTAAAAAATCCATTCCTAGCTATATATCCTAGAGAAACAGACATATAGCAGAAATATATGTTGAATTACTGCTTGAATATATGGATGATATTTTGGCTAGAATTTTACAATCATTCTGAGTAAACCAATTTAGTGACTTCAGTTCAAATATTAAATGTGACTTACTTTTACCAACAAGTAATATATTCAAATTATTTTAATGTATTCTTAACTAAAATCTACAAATAGCCTCATCTATTTTGCTAAATATTTATCAAGAGATTTGTATACACACTTATAAAAACTTGGATCAAACATTAAAGTTTCCATTGGCAAAACGAGAAGTTGAAACGCACATTTTGTCATGGTTAATATACACCAGCCTTATAAAATTTCTAGGATCTTACTTACTGACACGGATGCATTTGGGAGGAGGGGACCAGTCGTACTCTGTACATGTAATTGTGCTTTGTCCATTTGGAAGACTGTAGCCAGGATTGCACTGAACATCTACAGATTGATGCTCTAAATGATGACTTCTTAAATAACGGGAATATCCATTCTCCACCTGATACAAATGGCATCTTTCTAAGGACCATAAATATAACAAATTAAAAACATGAATTTGGTTAAAATAGTGAATTAAAAATTATCTTTACAATTTTTAAATTAGAATGGGTAGTAATCTTAAAAATGATGTATAAATTAAGGGACAAAGGATCATGCTATTACCAAATGCTTGTTAAAAAAGAAAAACCAATATTCAATGCTATTTATCTTAAGTTTTTATAATTAAAATATGTACAAGTGTAGCTTAGAGACATTTTTATAAAGTTCCTGTCTTTATTTCTCATTGGATTTGCATGAATAGCTACTTACAAAAGAACAGACCTATTCTGGTCTCTTTGCTAGCACCACTCTTCCTAACGCCCTGTTTTATTCCTACAAGAAACAATCATAACCACTACTGTGCTCTCCTCTTGCCCCTCACTGAAAGATTCATACGTATATAATTTTAAAGAGGTTGACTTACTGAGGCATGGGGCATCTGGTGACCATCCTTTTCTTGTGCATCTTATGTAACCCCCAGAGTGTTGTGAAGGAGTCACAAAACCCCTATTACAGTAGTAGTAGAAATCTCTTCCTATCTCTACTGGAAAGTATGGTTTATAATAATTTTCAGAATATAGATATCCATTTTTTATTTCTGGAAAATCGCAAGGCTTTACTTGGAATAGAAAAATACAAAACAGTATAAATAATATTTTATTTTAATAAACTATAAAATTAGATTTAAAGTTTTCATTGATAAAGTGTATTCTCTTATTACCATAATTACACCCATTCATTACATTAGAGATTCTAGAACAAGACAAGTTATAGAAGTCAGATCACTGAAGTACTCCTGGAGAAAGTCTTTGCTAATAAGAATGAAATTACATTTTCTATTATATGATGCGTAAATTTATATGTAGACTCTCCAAGAAGAAACCCTCACAGACCCGTTTAATGCACTCTCTTTAAGTACACATCTCCGTAGCCTTGGTTAATTAAATGAGCATCCTGGTTGAAGGACTCTTTTTTCTTGCTAATTGTATCACTCACCTTAATTGTTTTCTCTTTTCTTTCTTTTTCATCCTCATCTGAAATCAGAGCCCTGCCTTCTCTTCCGAAATCTACTCAGAGGAAGTGGATATAGCTTTCCTTTATTTAATAAGGAAAATTAGACTAGGGATATTTCTTAATATCCAAATAGTTAAGATTATGGTAGAATTTTGACTGTTTATTTCTAATTTTAATTCAAGAATGGGGTGTCTCTTTAATGTCTATAAAATACTTATTTTTAATTGAAGTACAGTTCAATTTTATTTTATTGACTTATTCTTGATTTTGACTTATGATTAAGTGCTATTTTGTTTATTAAAAGTTTAAACCTCATATTTTTCAGAAATTTTGTCTTTTTTTAATTATTGTACTTTAGATGAAAGGTTTACAGAACAAACTAGCTTCTCACTAAAGAGTTAGTTCACATATTGTTTTGTGACATTGGTTATCAATCCCACGACATTTCAGTACTTTCCGTTCTCGACACTGGGTTCCCTATTACCAGCTCTCCTGTACCCTCCTGCCTTCTAGTCCTTGCCCTTGGGCTGGTGTGCCTCTTTAGTCTCATTTTGTTCTCTAGGCCTGTCTAACATTTGGTTGAAAGGTTAACCTCAGGAGTGACTTCATTACTGGGTTAACAGGGTGTCTGGGAGCCACATTCTCGGGGTTTCTCCAGTCTCTGCCAGGCCAGTAAGTCTGGTCTTTTTTTGTGAGTTAGAATTTTGTTCTACATTCTTCCCCAGCTCTGTCCAGGACCCTCTATGTGATCCCTGTCAGAGCAGTCAGTGGTGGTAGCCGGCCACCATCTAGTTGTACTGGACTCAGTCTGGTGAAGGCTATGGTAGCTGTGGTTTATTAGTCCTTTGAACTAATCCTTCTCTCCTGTCTTTAGTTTTCTTCATTCTCCCTTGCATCTGATGGGGTGAGATCAGTGGAGTATCTTAGATGGCCACTCACAAACTTTAAGACCCTAGACACTACTCATCAAAGTGGAATGTAGAACATTTTCTTTATAAACTATGTTATGCCAGTTGAGCTAGATGTTCCCTAAGACCATGGTTCCCACAGTAACTTGACCCCTCAAGTAGTTTAGATGTGTCTATGCGGCTTACATTACCTTGCCTTGTACAAGTTGTGCTGACTTCCCCAGTACTGTGTTCTGTCTTACCCTTCACCAAAGTTACCACTTATCTACTGTCTATTTAGTGTTTTTCCATCCCCACCCCCTTTCCACCCTGGTAACCATCAAACATTGCTTCTTTTTTTGTGTAAACCTTTTCGTGAGTTTTTAACATTAGTAGTCTCATACACTATTTGTCCTTTTGTGATTGATTTGTTTCACTCAGCATGATGCCCTCCAGATACATCCATGTTGTGAGATGCTTTGCAGAATTCATCATTGTTCTTTATCGTTGCATGGTACTCCATTGTGTGTATGTACAATATGTTTATCCATTCATCTGTTGATGGGCATCTAGGTTGTTTCCATCTTTTTGCTTTTGTGAACAATGCTGCAACAAACATGAGTGTGCATATGTCTATTCACGTGATGGCTCTTATTTCTCTAGGATATATTCTTAGGAGTGAGATTGCTGTATCATATGGTATTCTATTTCTAGCTTTCTAAGAATGCACCATATCATTTTCCAAAATGGTTGTACCATTTTACATTCTCACTAGCAATGCATAAGAGTTCCAATCTCCCTGCAGCCTCTCTGAAATTTGTTCTGTTTTTCTGATTCCTGCCAGTAATACCAGAGTGAGATGGTTTATCGTTGTGGTTTTGATTTGCATTTCTCTAATGGCTAGTGGTCAGGATCATTTCCTCACGTGTGTGTTACCTCCTGAATGTCTTCTTTGCTGCGGGGTCTATTCATTTCCTTTGCCCATTTTTCAATTGGATTATTTGTCTTTTTGTTGTAAAGGTGTTAAATTTTACCATAGATTTTTGAGTTTAGACCGTTGTCAGATATGTCATAGCCAAATTTTTTTCCAAACATGGTGCTATAGGCAGAAGCACCACACTGCCCCTCCACAGCAAAGATCCAAAAAACTAAGCCAAAAGGGGAAAAGGCAATCCAGAAACCCTAAGCATCAAATGAAGAGATAAAGAACTCAGCCAAGCACCAAATGCAATACTAAACAGAGAACAGAGAGTGAGGAGAGATACATGTAGAGGGCCCTATAAGCTAAAACAGCATGGATCCTCCATCTTGGACTCCTATCAGAGACCAGTGAACAGAGGGTATGAGAAAGCAGCTTCACGGAGCTTCCAACAGAAGACAGAACAACCGGTAATCAGCAACATATGTTTTCCCACCCCTCACCCTTCTTTACCCCCACTTGGCCTCCTCTGCTTCCTCTGGCCACAGTCTCTTGGCCAGGAAGCACCAACTTCACCCCAGTGTCACTTGTATTCCACCCGCCCACACTGGCCGGCTCCATAAGTGCCATTTGTTGTCTGCTGGTGTTGCTTTTTTCCACTTCTTTAGATTTCTTCCTTACCTCTCACTACCTCCCCCTACTTTCTCTCAAATACCTGGCTCCATGCTCCATCTTTGCTTCTTCCTGAAAGGTGGTGAAATGACACTCGAATGTGAGACTGTGTCCTGGCCAGTGCTGCCAAGCTGGTGGGATCCCAGGGCTTTTTTTGTTGGTTTTGAATTGTTTGTTTTCTTTTTCTTTTCTCGAATTGGGAGGCTGTTCTAGCCTGGCAGTACTGTGCGGCTTGGGACCTAACCCCTAAGTTTGCGCAGAGGCGCAGAGGGATCCCTGAGAGCTTTTCTTTTTTCTTTTTTTTTTTTTTCTGTTTTCTTGGGGGGGGGGGTTCTTGTTCCTTTTTTAAAATTTTTTTTGTTTTCATTTCCCTCTTTTTGTATTTCTTCATTACTCAGTTTCTCGTCTCTCTATACTTTGTTTCTCTTCCTGTCCTGCGAATACCTGGAGCTGAGTGACACCTCTACGGCTTCTAACCAGGCAGTACTTCACAGCCTGGCAGTAACTTCCCCAGAACTTGCAGCCGCACCGGTGGGATCCCTGGGAGCTTTGCTTTTTTTTTTCCATTCTAATTTTTGTTTATTCATTTTTTCTTTCCTTTTCTTTTTTTCCTTCTTCTTCTCCTTTTTGCTTTTCTCCATTTCATAGTCTCTCACCTCTCCACTCCAATGCAAAGTTCCCCTAGGACTCTTTTTTGTTTGTATGTATGTTTTTGGCTCCTGTTCCTCTCTCTCCTCTCTCCCATACCCATCTTAGCTCCACACATCACAATCTCCCCCGTCCATCCTGCCTACCTGCACCGTGTTCTTAACATCACATCACCAAACAGCCCAGGCAGAGCCTGCTGGAACCTACCCTGCACTGATTACAGGCCCACTGTGGTGGCTGCGGTAAGTGCCACAAATCACCAATCCCAACAACTCTTCTACAGCTAGAACTGCCCTGCAGTACCATATCTGAGAGACTGACGCTGCCAATTGTGGGAGAAGGCAAAAAGTATCATGCCCACAGACAAGCAAACAACAAAGAACATGCAGCCTGCCTGCTGAGACATAGCATAAAACAAAAAGCAGGACAAAACAAACAAATCTACAATCAATAAATGAAAAAAATAACTACTGAATTCCCCGAAGACAGGAGAAAATATCAAAACATTTACAAAAACAGGACAGGATGGTTCCAGCAGGCATCCAAGATAAAACACCAGATGACATTCCAGCAGAAGAAAAGGTAATGGAACTACTTGATAGGGAATTAAAATCTCTAATATTTAAAGCTACACAAGAGTTGAATCAAAAAGCAGAGAAAAATGAGGAAAAAATAGACAAATACATGGAAAATACAGACAAAAAAATGGAAGAATTCAATAAAATAATGCAGGAAGAAAATTCCAAAATAAATTCACAACTAGAAATCATACAAAAACAACAATAAGAAATCCAACAGATAAACAACAAGATTTCAGAAATGGACAGTGTCACAGAAGGGCTGAGGAGCAAGTTTCAAACGGTGGAGGACAGAATCAGCGAAATTGAAAACAAACGCTTGGATACAACTCTGACTGAGGAAAAATCAGAAAAAAGAATGAAAAAAATGCAGACACCATGAGAATTATGTGGGATGCAATCAAAAGCAAAAATCTGTAACTGATTGGAATTCCAGAACAAGGGCAGAAAACACAGAGAGGATCACTGAAGAACTGCTGACAGAAACTTCCCCTATATCATGAAAGACAAAAAGGTGGCCATTCAAGAAGCACAATGAACCCCATATAGGATAGACTTCAAAAGAAAATCACCAAGGCATATCATAATCACAGTCACCAAACCAAAGACAAACAAAGAATCCTGAGAGCAGCTCAAGAAAAACAAAAAGTGACATACGGAGGAGAAACAATAAGACTAAGCTCAGATTATGCAGCAGAAACCATGCAGGCAAGAAGGCAAAGGGATGACATATATAAAACCGTGAAAGAAAAATATTGCCAGCCAAGAATAATATATACTGCAAAACTCTCATTCAAATACGATGGTGAAATTAAGACACTTCCAGATAGAACAGAAATTAAGGGAATATGTAAAAACCAAACCAAACTTACAAGAATTATTAAAGAGAGTCCTTCAATCTAAGAACAAACAACATCAGGCCAGAGGCTGAATCTAGGACACAGTGTCATACCAGCGAGATACCAATCTAGGAAATGAACTCTCAAGGACTATCCAAAACCAAAAGAAATACAACAGGAAGTCAGAGCAGTTAACCTGTAAATGATAACGTCATAAAAATAAAAGAGGGAATAAACAGTGTATGTATACACCTTCTAATGGAGAGGAAGACAAGGTGATACCAAGTAATAATAGCCTGCTTCAAACTCAGAAAGATAAAGGTAAATTTCATGGTAACCACAAAGAAAGTTAACAAACCTACTCATAAAAATAAAGAGGAAAAACATAAAGTCTCAGTAAAAACAAAACCTACAAAAACAAAAGAAATGAAAAAAAAAACACAAACAAAAGGAATTCAGCTCAGCAGAGTAATAGGAACAAAAAAAATGTCAGCACCACAAAAAAAGCACTACAAAATGAAAGCAATAAACCCACACTTATCAATAATTACGCTGAATGTAAATGGCCTAAATGCACCCATAAAGAAACAGAGAGGGACAGAATGGATAAAAAAACAGGATTCATCAATACTCTGTTTACAAGAGACATACCTTAGAAACAAAGACGTAAATTTATTAAAAATCAAAGGATGGAAAAAAAGATATCAAGTAAAAAACTACCAAAAAAGAGCAAGAGTGGGAATACTAATCTCAGATAAAATAGACTTTAAAACAAAATCCACCATAAAAGACAAAGAAGGACACTGTATAACAATTAAGGGGACGAACCGTCATGAAGATATAACCATAATAAACATCTAAGTAACCAATGACAGAGCTCCAAAATACATAAACCAAACTCTAACAGCACTGAAAAGAGAAATTGACAGTTCTGCAATAATAGTAGGCAACTTCAACACACTACTCTCAGTAAAGGACAGAGCATCTAAAAAAGAAACTCAACAAAGATACAGAAGACCTGAAGGGCACAATCCGCCAACTTGACCTCATAGACATATATAGAACACTCCACCCTGCAGTTGCAAAGTACACATTCTTTTCCAATGCACATGGTATGTTCTCCAGAATAGACCACATCTTGGGCCACCTAGCACTCCTCAACAAGATCCAAAACGTTGAGCTAATACAAAGTATCTTCTCTGACCACAACGCCATCAAAGTAGAAACTAACAACAGAAAGAACAAGGAAAAAAAATCAATTACATGGAAACTGAATAACACCCTGCTTAGAAACTACTGGGTAATAGAAGAAATCAGAGATAGAATAAAAATTTTCCTAGAATCAAACGAAACTAAAAACACATCATATCAAAACTTTAAAACAGAAAACGCAGTCCTCATAGGACAATTTATAGCAATATGCACACATCAAAAAAAAATAAAGGGACAAAATCAAAACGTTAACTACACAGCTCAAACATATAGAAAGAGAAGAGCAAAAAAAAAATCCCACAGCTACCAGAAGAAAAGAAATAAAAAGTTCAGAGAAGAAATAAATGAAATAGAGAATAGAAAAACAGTAGAAAGAATCAATAAAACTAAAAGCTGGTTCTGTGAAATAATCAACAAAATCGACAAACCACTGGCCAAACTGACAAAAGAAAAACAGGAGAGGATGCAAATAACCCTAATAATAAATGAGATGGGGGACATTACAACAGACCCAACTGAAATAAAAAGGATCATAACAGAGCATTATGAAAAACTATACTCCAACAAATTTGAAAACCTAGAGGAAATGATTAATTTCTAGAAACACACTACCTACCCAAACTATCACAAAGTCATGCTGAAAATCTGAACAGACCAATAACAAAAGAAGAGATTGAAAAGGTAATTAAAAAAAAAAAAAACTCCCAACAAAAAAAAAAGCCCTGGCCCAGATGGCTTCACCAGAGAATTCGACCAAACATTCAGAGAAGAGTTGCACCAGTACTATTCAAACTATTTCAGAACATAGAAAAGGAAGCGACACTTCCAAATTCATTCTACGAAGCAAGCATAAGCCTGATACCAAAACCAGGCAAAGAAACCACAAAAAAACAAAATTACAAACAAGTATCTCTCATGAACATACACAAAAAAATTCTCAACAACATTCTAGCCAATAAAATTCAGGATCATATCAAAAAAATACTACACCACAATGAAGTAGGTTTCAGGCAAGGTATGCAAGGATGGTTCAACATTAGAAAATCAATCAACGTAATTCACTACATAAATGAAAGAAAAGAATCACATGATCATCTCAATGGACATCGAAAGGGCATTTGACGAAGTCCAGCACTGATTCTAGATAAAAACACTCAGTAAAATAGGGATAGAAGGGAAATTTCTCAACATAATAAAGGGCATCCATACAAAAGCAACAGCCAACATCATTCTTAATGGAGAGAGGCTGAAAACATTCCCCTTGAGAACAGGAACAAGACAAGGATGCCTTTTATCTCCACTCCTATTTAACATTGTGCTGGAAGTCCTAGCTAGAGCAATAGGAAAGAAAGAGAAATAAAGGGCATCCAAATTGGTAATGAAGAAGTTAAACTGTCCCTGTTTGCAGATGATATGATACTATACATAGAAAACCCTAAAGACTCCAAGGGAAAACTACTGGAACTAATAGAAAGACTTAGCAGAGAGCAGGATACAAGATAAATGTACAAAAATCAGTTGGATTCCTATACACCAATAAAGAGAACAATGAAAAGGAAATCAGGAAAACAATACCATTTATAATAGACCCTAAAAAAATAAAATGCTTAGGAATAAATCTAACCAGGGATGTAGAAGATCTATACAAAGAAAAGTATAAAACACTACTGCAAGAAACCCAAAGGGATCTACATAAACGGAAAAACATACCATGCTCGTGGATAGATAGGCTCACCATAGAGAAAATGACAATTCTACCCAAAGGAATTTACAAATACAATGCAATCCTGATCCAAATACCAACAACATTTTTAAAGAGATGGACAAACTAATCATTAACTTTATATGGAAAGGCAAGAAGCCCCGAATAAGTAAAGCACTATTGAAGAAGAATAAAGTTGGAGGACTCACATTACCTGACCTCAGAACCTACTATACAGCTACAGTAGTCAAAACAAACTGGTACTGGTACAACGACAGATACATTGACCAATGGAACAGAATTGAGAACCCAGATGTAAATCCATCCACCTACAGTCATCTGATCTTCGACAAGGGCCCAAAGTCCATCAAATAGGGAAAAGACAGTCTTTTTAACAAATGGTGCTGGTAAAACTGGATGTCCATCTGCAAAAAAAATGAAACAAAACCCATACCTCACACCATATACAAAAACTAATTCAAAATGGAACAAAGACCTAAATATAAAGCCAAAAGTTCACAGAAGAAAAAATAGGATTAACGCTAGAGGCCCTAATACATGGCATTAACAGGATACAAACCATAACCAACAACACAGAGACTCCAGAAGATAAGCTAGTTAACTGGGGTCTTCTAAAAATCAAACACCTATGCTTTTCAAAAGAATTCACCAAAAGTAAAAAGAGAATCTACAGACTGGGAAAAAATTTCTGGACATTACAAGTCAGACAAAGGTCTAATCTCTATAATCTACAAGAAAATCCAACACCTCTACAAGAAAAAGACAAATAATCCAATTAAAAAATGGGCAAAGGAAATGAACAGACACTTCGCCAAAGAAGTCATTCAGGTGGCCAGCAGACACATGAGGAAATGCTTGCGATCACTAGCCACTAGAGAAATGCAAATTAAAACCAATGAGATAACCATTTCACCCCGGCATTACTGGTACGAATCAAAAACACTGGAAATAGCAAATGTTGGAGAGAATGCAAGGAGATCAGAACTCTTATGCACTGCTGGTGGGAATGCATAATGATACAACCATTTTGGAAAATGATATGGCACTTCCTTAGAAAGCTAGAAATAGAAATACCATACGATCCAGCAATCCCACTCTTAGGAATATATCCTAGAGAAATAAGAGCCGTCACATGAATAGACATATGCACACCCATGTTCCTTGCAGCCTTGTTCACAATAGCAAAAAGATGGAAAAAACTTAGATGCCCATCAACAGATGAATGGATAAACAAACTATGGTATATGCACAAAATGGAGTTTTATGCAATGATAAAGAACAATGATGAATCTGTGAAGCATCTCATATCATGGATGAAACTGGAGGACATTATGCTGAGTGAAATAAGTCAATCACAAAAGGACAAATATTGTGTGAGACCTCTATTGTAAAAACTCATGAGAAAGTTTACACACAAAAAGTCATAATCTTTGTTGGTTATGAGGGATGGGATGGGTAGGGGGAAAATACTAAATAGACATTAGATAAGTAGTAACTTTGGTGAAGGGTAAGACAGCACACAATACTGGGGAAGCCAGCACAACTTGTACAAGGAAAGGCCATGGAAACTCCATAGACACAGCCAAATTCCCTGAGGGACTGAATTGCTGAGCAGAGGGCTGTGGGGACCACGGTCTCAGGGAACATCTAGCTCAATTGGCGTAACACAGTTTATAAAAACCATGTTCTACATTATACCTTGGTAAGTAGCATCCGGGGTTTTAAAAGCCTGTGAGCAGCCATCTAAGATACTCCACTGGTCTCACCCCTTCGGTAGCAAGGGGGAATGAAGACAACAGGATACAAGGAAAAGATTAGTCCAAAGGACTAATGGACCACAGCTGCCAAGGACTCCACCAGACTGAGTCCAGTACCTCTAGGTGGTGCCCAGCTACTTCCACTGACTGCTCTGACTGGGATCACAACAGAGGGTTCTCAGCAGAGCTGGAGAAGGATGTAGAACAAAACTCTAACACACACAAAAGACCAGATTTACTGGCCTGACAGAGACTGCAGAAACTCTGAGAGTATGGCCCCCAGACACCCTTTTAGCTCAGAGGTGAAATCACTTCCGAGGTGCACCGTTCAGCTGAGGATTGGACAGCCCCATAAAACAAAACCAGAATAATGAGGCAAAGCAGTCTAGGGACAAGGACTAGAAGGCAGAGGGGGGACAGGAAAGCTGGTGATAGGGAACCCAAGGTTGAGTAAGGACAGTGTTGATGTGTCATGGGTTTGTTAACTATTGTCATAGGGCAATATGTGTACTAACTGTTTAGTGAGAAACTACTTTGTTCTGTAAACCTTCATCTAAAGTACAAAAAAAAAAAAAAGAATTATCTATGTGAGATCAAATTGACAACAGCAACTCAAAAGGTTTGATGGGAAGCCTAGGGGACAATGAGTTGAAGACAATGGTGATGGAATAATTTGGAAACAGATAGCGAGAATAGCAGCACAACTGGAATGATGTAATCAATGTCACTGAATTGTACATGTAGAAATTTTTGAAATGGTGTATCTTTGGCTATGTATATTTTCACCCCCCCCCCAAGAAAAAAAAAACAGGTCCTCCAAAGTCAAGAAGGGAGAGCATTGACATGTCGTGGGGTTGTTAACCAATGTCATAAAACAATGTGTACTGACTGTTTAATGAGAAACTATTTGTTCTGTAAACCTTCACCTAAAGTACAATTAAAAAAAAATTAAAAATAAAGAAAGAAAAAAATTTCCCAGTCTGTAGGTTCTCTTTACTCTTTTGGTGAAGTCTTTTGATGAGCATAAGTTATTAATTTTTAGAAGATCCCAGTTATCTAGCTTATCTTCTGGAGATTGTGTGCTGTTAGTTATGGTTTGTGTCCTGTTAATGCTGTGTATTGGGGCCTCTCACATTGATCTGGAAACACTGCTGGCATAGTGGTTAAGAGGTACAGCTGCTAACCAAAAGGTTGGCAGTTCAAATCCACCAGGCACTCCTTGGAAACTCTATGGAGCAATTCTACTCTGTTCTTTAGGGTCTATGAGTCGAAATCAACCGTTGGCAATGGGTTTATGGGTTTTTCACAGTTTTTTTTGCATTGATCCTATTTTTTCTTCTGTGATCTTTATAGTTTTTGGTTTTCTATTTAGGTCTTTGATCCATTTTGAGTTAGTTTTTGTGTATGGTGTGAAGTATAGGTCCTGTTTCATTTTTTTTTGCAGGTGGACATCCAGTTTTGCCAGCACCATTTGTTAAAAAGACTGTCTTTTCCCCATTTGATGGACTTTTGGGCCCTTGTTGAAGGTCAGGTGACCATAGGTGGATAAATTTACACCTGGGTTCTCAATTCTGTTCAATTGGTCAATGTATCTGTAGTTTTCTTGTAGAGTCTTTAGGGTTTTCTATGTATAGTATCATATCATCTGCAAATAGGGACAGTTTAATTTTCTTCATTACCAGTTTGGATGCCCTTTATTTCTTTTTCTTTCCTTATTGCTCTAGCTGTGACTTCCAGCACAATGTTAAATAGGAGTGGAGATAAAAGGCATCCTTGTCTTGTTCCTGTTCTCAAGGAGAATGTTTTCAGCCTCTCTCCATTAAGAATGATGTTGGCTGTTGGTTTTGTATAGATGCCCTTTATTATGTTGAGAGATTTCCCTTCTATCCCTATTTTATCAAGCGTTTTTATCTACAATCTGTGTTGGACTTCGTCAAATGTCTTTTCCGTGTCAATGGAGATAATTACGTGATTCTTTTCTTTCCTTTTATTTATGTGGTGGATTATGTTGATAGATTTTCTAATGTTGAACCATCCTTGCATACCTGGTATGAATCCTATTTGGTTGTAGTGTATTATTTTTTTGACTTGATGCTAAATTCTACTGGCTAGAATTTTGTTGAGAATTTTTGCATGTATATTCATGACAGATACTGGTTTTCAATTTTGTTTTTTTGTGGTTTCTTTGCCTGGTTTTGGTATCAGGCTTATGCCGGCTTCATATAATGAATTTGGAAGTGTCGCTTCCTTTTCTATGTTCTGAAATATTTTGAGTAGTACTGGTATAAGCTCTTCTCTGAATGTTTGGTAGAATTCTCCAGTTCGAGTTTTTTTTTTTTTTTTTTAATTGACTTTTCCATCTCATCTCTTGTTATGGGTCTGTTTACATTTTCAACATCAGTTTGTCTTAGTTTGGGTAGGTAGTGTGTTTCTGGAAATTTGTCCACTTCCTCTAGATTTTCAAATTTGTTGGAGTATGCAAGTATAGTTTTTCATAATACTCTGTCATGATCATTTTTATTTCAGTTTGGTGCATTGTAATTCCGCACTTTCACTTCTTGTTTGTGTTATTTGCATACTGTCCTGTTTTTCTTTTGTCACTTTGGCCAGTGGTTTGTCAATTTTGTGTATCCTTTCATAGAACCAACTTTTGGTTTTGTTGATTCTTTCTATTGATTTACTATTCTGTATTTCATTTATTCCTGCTCTGATTTTTATTATTTCCTTTCTTCTGGTGGCTATGGGCTTCTTTTGCTGTTCTCTTTCTATTTGTTCAAGTTGTGTAGCTAATGTTTTTATTTTTCCCTTTCTTCTTTTATGATGTGTGCATCTATTGCTTTAAATTGACCTCTGAATACTACCTTTGCTGTGTCCCAAATGTTTTGGTATGATGTGCTTTAATTCTCATTTGATGCTAGGAATTTTTTAATTCCATCTCTGATTTCTTCTATTGTCCAGTGGTTTTTAAGCAAGGTATTTTTCAGTTCCCATGTAATTGATTTTTTTTCCTTGCTCTTCTTGTTGTTAGTTTCTACTTTGATGGCGTTGTGATCAGAGAAGATACTTTGTATTATCTCAATGTTTTGGATTTTGTTGAGCGTTGCTTTGTGGCTTAAGATGTGGTTTATTCTGGAGAATGTTCCATGTGCATTGGAAAAGAAATGTGTAATTTGCAGCTGTTAGGTAGTGTGTTTTATATATGTCTATGAGTTCAAGTTGGCTGTTTGTGTCATTTAGATCTTCTGTATCTTTGTTGAGTTTCTTTCTAGATGTTCTGTCCTTTACCAAAAATGGTGTGTTAAAGTTTCCTACTATTATTGTGGAACTGTCAATTTCTCTTTTCAGTGCTGTTAGAGTTTGGTTTATGTATTTTGTAGCCCTGTCATTGGGTGTGTAGTTATTTATTATGGTTATGTCTTCATGATGGATCTTTCCTTTAATCATTATATACTTCCCTTCTTTGTCTTTTATGGTGGATTTTGTTTTAAAGTCTATTTTACTTGAGATTTTATTGCCATTTCTTCTCTTTTTTGGTAGGTGTTTGCTTGTTTGCTTGGTATATTTTGTTCCATTCTTTGATTTTTAATAAATTTATGTCTTTGTTTCTAAGGTGTATCTCTTGTAAACAACATATTGGTGTGGGTCCTTTTTTTATCCATCTGTCACTCTCTGTCTCTTAATGGGTGCATTTAGGCCATTTACTTTCAGTGTAATTACTGATAGGTGTGAGTTTATTGCTGTCATTTTGTAGGGTTTTTTTTTTTTTTTTTTTTTTTTTTTTTTTTTTTTTTTGTGGTGTTGAAGTTTTCTTTGTTCCTCTTACTCTCCTGTAATGAGTTCTTTTAATTTGTGGATTTGTTTTCTTGTTTTGTTTTTGCAGATATTGTGTTTTTGCGACTTTATGTTTTTCTTCTTTATTTTGATGAGTAGGTTTGTTAATTTGCTTTGTGGTTACCTGGAATTTTACTCTTATCTTCCTAAGTTTGAAGCAGTCTTTTATTACTTAGTATCACCTTGCCTTCCTCTCTGTTAGAAAGTTCTATTCCTACACTGTTTATTCCCTCTTTTATTGTTCTGACATTGTTGTCATTTACAGATTAACTTCTCTGGTTCCCTGTTGTAAATCTTTTAGTTTTGATTAATCCTTGAGAGTTCATTTCCTAGGTTGGTATCTGGTTGGCGCAGTCTTGGATCCTAGATTCAGGCTGTTGTCTGATGTATTTTGTTCTCAATCCAAAGGACTCCCTTTAATAATTCTTGCCAGTTTTGTTTGATTTTTACACAGTCCCTTAATTTCTGTTTATCTGGAAATGTCCTAATTTCACCATCATATTTGAATGAGAGTTTTTCAGAATATATTATTCTTGGTTAGCAATTTTTTTCATTCAAGGTTGTATATGTGTCATCCCATTGCCTTCTTGTGTGCACAGATTCTGCCAAGTAATCAGAGCTTAATCTTATTGTTTCTCCTCCATATATGACTTTTCATTTTTCTCCAGCTGTTCTTAGGATTCTTTCTTTGTCTTTGGTTTTAGCAAGTGTGATTATGATATGCCTTGGTGATTTTCCTTTGGAGTGTATCTTATATAAGGTTCATTAAGCTTGTTGAATGGTCAGCTTTTCATCTTTCATGATATTAGGGAAGTTTTCTGTCGGCAGTTCTTCAATGATCTTCTGTGTTTTCCATTTTCTCCCCCTGTTCTGGAAAAAATTTTTGCTTTTGATTGTATCCCACATCATTCTCAGGGTTTCTTTATTTTTTTCATTCTTTTTCTGTTTTTTACTCAAACAAAGTGGTATCCAACTATTAATCTTCAATTTCACTGATCCTGTCTTCCATTGTTTCAAACCTGCTTCTCAGACCTTCTATGACACCGTCCATTTCTGAAATCTTGTGGTTTATCTTTTGAATTTTTAATTGCTGTTTTTGTATGATTTCTAATTGTGAATTTATTTTGACATTTTCCTCCTATATTATTTTCCTGATTTCTTCCATTGTTTTGTCTGTATTTTTCAAGATTTTGTCTGCCTATTCAATGGAATTTTGTCTTTTTTTCCCTCATTTTGTCTGTTTTTTCCTTAAACTCTTAAATAGTTCTGAATGTTGGAGATTTGAATATTGGAGGTAGTTCCAGTGTCTTTTCTGCTGGAAAGTCATCAGGTGTTTTATTTTGGACACCTGCTGGAACCATCTTATCCTGTTTTTTTAATATGTTTTGATATGGTCTGCTGTCTTTCAGACATTCAGTAGTTATTTGCTTCATTTATTGAGTGTGGATTTGTTTGTTTCATGCGTCTTTTTTGTTTTATTTGGTTATGTCTGAGCAAGCGGATTGTTCTTTCTATATTGTTTGCTCATCTTGAGCACCACCTTGTTTAATGGGCAGGGCAAGTCGCTCAGAATGGTGCAGCAGGGCAGGTCCAGCACTAGGGGAGGGGCTAGGATGGGTTGTTTGTGGCACGTACTGAAGCCGACAGGGCAATGCCAGCAATCAGTGCAAGGCATGTTCCCATATACTGTGTCTGTGATGCTCAGGGGTATGATGTTCAACACATGGTGCAGATAGGCAGGATGGAAGGGGGAGCTTGTGATGTGTGAAGCTAAGTGGGTATGGTAAAGAAGAGAAGGAGGAGAGATAAACAGAAGCAAAAAAAAAGTGCTGATGGAGCCTGCCATTGGAGTGGCACAGACCCAGGGAAGCCGTGTGCTGCGACCTTCTAGCCAGGTGGTGAGGCACAGCCTATCCAGAAGGGACAGTCACAGCACACACAAGTAGGTGGGCAGGAGAACTAATGGAAGGAAGGAAGAGAGAGATAAGAAATTCGATTTTAAAAAAAGGAGACAGAAAGGCACATGTCACTAGGTGGTCAGGGGAAAGGAATGGAAGGAATGTAGAGAGAGATAAGAAACTGAGAGAGAAAAAACAAAGATGCCAAGTGGTTGGGAGGAAGGAAAGGAAGAGGGGTAGAGAGAGACAAGAAATCAAGGGAAAAAAAAGAAGAGGAAAGGAAAAATTTCCCCAAGGGAGCCCACCTGAAGCGGGTCTGTGGCTGAATTGTGTTGCACAACCCCTCTAGTAGAAGTAGAGATGGTACATGGTGATAGGTGTCCAGGAGAAGGGTAAGGAAGGGAGGTAAAGAGAGACAAGAAATCAAGAAAAAAAAGTACAACAGAAAAGAAAAGTGTCCCAAGGGAGCCCACTTGAACTGGGTCTCCAGCCAAGTGGTATTGTATAGCCCATCAAGAAGGAGCAGAGATGACACAAGGCACCAGGTTTTCAGGAGAAGAGTAAGGAAGGAAGGCAGAGGGAGACAAGAAATCAAGAAGAGAAAAGAAGGAAGAAAGAAAGAAAAACCAAAGGTGCCCTGAGAGAGCCCACTGGTGTGGTGGCACGGACCGGGGAAAGTGGCTCCCCAGCTGAGTGGCACTGCACTGCTTGTCTAGAAGGAGCAGAGATGACATACGTTGCCAGGTGTTAAGGAGAAAGCAAAAGAAGGAAAGTAAAGAGAGATAAGAAACTGATTAATGAAGAAAAACAAAAAGGAAAAAAGAAAAAATAATAACAAAAAATAAAAAAAAGAAATGCCTCCAGGGATCCCACTAGCGTGGTGGCAGAGACTGGGGAAATGACTTCCAAGCCACGTGGTACAGCCAGTCTACAAAGGGCAGAGATGGCACACAGCACCAGGTATTCAGAAGACAGGAAAAGAAGGTAAGTAGAGAGAGACAAGAAACCAAGAAATGAAGAAAAGGAAAAAAGAAAATGAAAAAGAAAAAAAAAATGGCCCCAGGGATCCTGGTGTGGTGGTGCAGACCAAGGAAGTGATTCCTCAGCCAAGCAGTGCTGCACAACCTGTCAAGATGTCATCGTGATATGTCAAGACATGTCAACTCTGTCTTGAACAACCTTGAGTCTTTTGATTTGAAGAAACTGAGTCTTAAAAACACATTGAAATTGCCCTTTAAATTGTAGAGCTGAGATATAAACCCTCGTGGTTAGATCTCAGAGCAAGTGTGGTTATCTACTTCATTATGACGCTTCATAGGATATGAACAAATAAAACAGTCCACTGAGGTTTCATTTCAAAAGGTGCAAAAAGGGTGTATAATCAAAAGTAGTATCATTATTATTACAGGTCTGAGCCCGTACATATAATTCTCTCTCATTTGAGTCAGTTTTTATCTCTTTTACAAGATGGTTCCCTGAAATGAATGTAATATTCCATATGTGGTCTGACAAACATTGAGACTGACAGGACTAAGAGCAGACTCTTTCTACTCCTTACACATCTACCAGTGCAGGTTGTGGTCTCATTAGCATTTCCATTACAGTGTTGTCACATCACAGCACTGACTCAAGCAAACCTTAAAATTGATTAAAATACTGACTACTCTTTATGGCTGTTGCTAATAAGTCTGTATAAGTGCAGTTGATTCCTTTCACCCAAGCCCAGGATCTTGTAGTTATTTATCACTGCTAGAATTCATCTTATTAGATTCAACCTAGCACATAGCATTCTTTTTGAACGGTGAATCTGTTATAATTCAGATTCACTATCATCATCCCCTGTGTCATTCCAGTTGTGAATTTGTACTGCATTTCTCCTAAACTGTTAGACTATTTAGTGACACAAATGGATCAAGTATAAGAACAGAACGCTGCATCTGATCTTCAAGTAATATTGTTTAAGGAAATATCAAACTATCTGATAAACTAGTCAATTTTTCCGTGTTGTCCACAAGAATTCCAGAAGGTCCCTGGCTGAAGTCCAGATATAATTTGGCCTCAGTTGATCCATATGCAGTTGGGCTGGTCTGTCATTTTCATAAATCAACCATAAAAGTTACTCAATATTTTCCTTATAATTCTTATGCATATGTGAATCTGTTTCATAGTTACAATAGCTTCCTCTCTCAGGGACTTAAATACTTTTGCTAATTTGTTTCAGAGCTATGTCTGCATTAACGTTGAGTTAATTGGCCTATCATTTGTATCATTACTTCTGTTTCCATGGAATATCCAGTGTAAGTGTAGTCTGCCTTTACAATGTACTGTGAGATAGAGACAAAAGAACATGATAGTAGAGGAGGGCAAAGGAAGCATCCTCAGAAATGAAATACTTTGTTGAGTGGCAGTTTGCTATATGTAATGATTTTTTTTTTTAATTTTTTTCCCACAATTTCTTCAACACTCCTCCCTCCAAATGGTGGAGTCTAATTTCCCTCCACTTGAGTATAGGCTGGATTTAGTGATTCACGTCCAAAGAATAGATATGACTGAAGTGACAATGTGTCATAAAAAGACTTCCTCCTCTCTTTCTCAAATCACTAGCTCTGAGGAAAGTTAGCTGCCATTCAAACAATTTATGGAGAGGCCCATGTGGCAAGAAACTGATGCCTCCTCCCCAAAGCCATGTGAGTGAGCCATCTTGGAAGCAGAGCCGCCAGCCCAGTCAAGCCTTCAGATGATTGCAGCCCTGGTCAACATACTGCAATCAAAAAAAGAGAATCTGTGTCCTCCAAGGCCAAGAAGGGAGCATGTTGATATGTCGTGGGGTTGTTAACCAATGTCATAGAACAATATGTGTACTAACTGTTTAATGAGAAAATATTTGTTCTGTAAACCTTCACCTAAAGTACAATTTTAAAAATTTTTATAAAAAACAATTTGAAGCAGCTGACGAGAGAGAGAGAGAGTCTGGCTCTGAACAACTCAGCTAAGCTACTCTCAAATTCCTGACTGACGGAAATTGTAAGATAATAAAGGTATTTTTTTAGGCCGATATGTTTTTCAGAAAATTTGTTGCACAGCCATAGGTAACTAATATATGAGGTGTTAGGTGGTAGTATTATTCTTTAATGCTTTAATTCAGATATTGGGAGAATTATATTATTTAGAGAAATACATATTCCTATACACGCACATATATATAATTTTGAGTGGCTAAACAATTAAAAGTATTTAACATACAAAAATGTGTTTTTGATAATACTTAGAAATGCCTACTTTGAAAAGCAAAGAATCCTAAAAATGTTCTACTTTACATACACAATAAGAAAACTGTTTGCTTTAATTGTGTCTATGGTTTTCTGGTTTTAGTAGAAAGTCATTTCAAATTTTAAAAACTAGATCAAGACATGAATGGAACTTACAGCTACATCTTGGTGTAGGTGACCAGCCACTGCTAGTACATAGTGCTGTATTTCCCCTGGTTGCAGGGTAAAAGCCATCTTTACATCCGTAGCTGATTTTATCTTCACTTCTGTGGAGAATCCTTTGAGGTGTGTAGAAACCATTTGCAATATAAGGAGGATTACATGTGACTTCTGAAAAGAAACACGATATAGTACATGAAAATTAAAAAGTAGAGGTTATTTATCATTAGTACATTTAAAAAATAACATAAAAATGAACACAGCCTCATATCCTTCCTGCTGTATCACTCATATATCCCTCCATTGTATTTATTAACAGATGTATGTGTGCCCCTTGGACTCGTGATCCTTCTATTTCTCCAAAGCCATCACATACTTCATGACATTCCATATCTGGCAATGAGCTCCTGTATCACTTCAAATATTCCTTCCACTTTCTTCACTTCCTTGGCTTCTCTAGTTGTCAAAAAGACTATTTACAAGTATCCTGATTCTCTTCCTTCCAGACACATGGTTGTATAGGTCATTCTTGCCGTTTTGATGTAGACATGGACAAATGACTTGTACAGGCCAATGAAATGAATGTGGAAGTATATGTTTCACTTTAGGGAGGAAGTTTTAAAACACATTGTGTGAATTTTTGTGTTCCCTTCCCCACAGCTACCGTGATTGGACAAGCTTTTTTGTAAAGCTATAGGGTTGGACAACCTTCTTTGTAAAGCACCAGATAGAAGTTCTTTGTCACAACTCCACAGCTCTGCCACTGCAGCAAAAAAGAAAATATAGACAATATATAAACAAATGGCTATGGCTGTATTCCAACTAAACTTTATTTATAAAAAAGGGAAGAGTCTGTTTTAATTGGTAAGCTATCCCCTGATCTAGTCTATCTCAATTGATAAAACTCCTTCTCATTCCTCTCTATCAACTATGCTGAATCTCAACAATGGATAAACTTTTCAAGCTCCCTTTTCTATTCAAATATCATTCCTTTTAAGTATCATTGTAGAAAAGTCACATGACAATCCATATTGTTGTAATTTGAAATAAAAACCTGTGCTAGAAACTGCACATCGCTTGAAATCCATTTATATGTCCCTAATTTATTTCCTCTTTTTTTCCTAAAGGAACTGTCCCATAGTCTCCTCACTTTCCTCAAGATACCTCACCCAACTGATCTTTCATCAACAGATAATAAGTCCTTGTGTTCACAGAAAACAATTGAGACTTAATTGTGATTTCCCTTCATTTCTTTCCAAAATTTCTTCAACTTTAGTTGTATCTATTTCATACTTAAGACTTTCTTCAACCTTAGATAATAAGGTGTTTCATTCACATTCAGGTAGCTTCTCATCTTCAGATCTTTCATTTCCCCATGGACCTCAAACCATTGTTTATTCCTTTCCTCTTTCTGATGTTGTCAGCCACTCTCTTTCATATGGATATGCAAGTTGTTGTATTTTAAACTCTTTCTCTCAACCTTTTGTTCCAGTTTAACTTATATGCTACATTCTTCCATTTTTTCACAAACAAGAGCCTCAAAATACCATTTTACAATTACTATCTCCACTTTTCTTCAACCCATTGCTATCTGGCTTCTAACACCTCCATGTGCTGACACTACTCTGAGAAAAATCACAAATGTTCTCCAATTTCCAGATTCAAAAATTCTTTATATTCTATATATTACATTGACTGGTATGTAATACAGACTCCTTAGTTATTTGTTGAACTGAACAGATCAATTTCTCTGTAATATTTGAGACTGTTGATCACTGATTTCTTAAAGTTCTCTCTTGGCTAATATTCTTATGTTCTCCTGCTTCTCCTCCTTCTCAAAACTTTACTTTTATTTGTTTTTTTCTGGCTCCTCCTCCTTTATTCTACTTACCTTTTAGACCCTCTCTATTTAATCTTTTGTTATGATGAAGGTAAAAGACTACAGCCTTCAGTATGGAATACACCTGATCATAAAGAAAATGAAAATCCTTAGACAGGACCATTAAACAACATCACAATAAACGGTGAAGAATTTGAAGTTGTCAAGAATTTCATTCTTCTTTAATAAACAATCAGTGCCCATAGAAGCAGCAGTCAAGAAATCAAATTACATATTGCATTGGGCAAATCTGTGGCAAAAGATCTCTTTAAAGTTATAAAAATCAAAGATGTCATGTGACCCATTCCATGGTATTTTCAATCACTTCATAAGCATGAAAATATAGACAATAAAAGCAAAGACTAAAGAAGAATTGATGCATTTAAATTGTGGTGATGGCAAAGAATTTTGTATATACCACGGATTTCCAGAAGAATGAACAAATCTGTCCTTGAAGAAGTACAACCAGAATGCTCCTTAAAAGCAAGGATGGAGAGACTTCCTCTCACTTACTTTGGCGACATCATCAGGACAGACCAATTACTGGAAAAGGACATGATGCTTAGTAAAGTACAGGGTGAACAGAAAAAAAAGACCCTCAATAAGATGGATTGACACAATGGCTGCAATCATAGGCTCAAACACAGCAATGATTGTGAGGATGGTGCAGGCCCCAGCAATGTTTCATTCTGTTATACATAAGGCCACTATGAGTTGGAGCTGATTGGATGGCATCTGTCTTAGGCTGGGTTCTCTAGAGAAGCAAACCAGTAAAGCATATAGATATATATGGAGAGAGATTTATATAAAGGAAACAGCTCATGCAATTGTAGAGGCTAGAATGTCCCAAGTCCATGGATCAGGGCAGAGGCCTCTCCCAGTTCATGCAGCCACAGAAGCTGGCAAGCCCAAGATCAGCAGGTCAGAGAGCAGGGCTCCCACTCACAGGCTGTGAAGGTTGACGAAGTCCAAGTTCAGCAGGCAAGACCACAAGGTTTCTCCTGATTCCCATAGCTGCAGGGGCTGATGAACCCAAGATCAGCAGTTCAGATAGCAGGGCTCCACTCACAGGCTGTGAAGATCGATGAATCCCAAGTTTGGCAGATAAGCTGACAGCTCAAGTCCCAAGAACCGGAGGTGAGACAACAGGAGGCAGCGCAGGATCCAGAGTGAGCAAAAAGCTAGGACGTCTGCTTATATTCAGATGCAGGCCACAGCCCCAAGGAAACTCCCTTTCATGTGATTGGCTACTCACAGCATATTCAGTTATGGGAGTGATCACATATAAACACTGAGAATCATGGCCCAGCCAAGTTGACACACAATCTTAACCATCACAGCACCTAACGACAACAACTATTTCATCTCCTACCACTTTCCCTTTTATTCTGTATTACCATCACAACGGCCTCTGATTCTATACTGGATAACACTGTTGTTTCACTCACCATGGCAATCTTCATCAAAAGTTAACTCACTCCTTTTCAAAAATGTTTCCAAATATCTTAAGAATATCATCATAATCTTATAGCTCTGTCTTCTTTCTCTTCTTCTTATGGTATGATTTTTTAAAAACTCTTTATCTATATGCTTTCACCTACATCATGATAGTTTAAACCATCCTTTTTAAAAAGCAATATGCTGATTAGAACACAATATTCCAGACATAATTTTGGTGGACAAAGAACAGTTGAGATTAACTCTTTGGTGGTGGACAATATCCTTCCATTATGGAGTCCAGGAGAGTTAGATTATTTTCAGCACCTACATCACTGTTGATTAGTATTAGGCTTGTTGTTAATTAAAATCTCCATTTACATCTTCCTCCCCCTGGTAGACACCTACCGTACTCATCTTCTTCTAATTAATTCACTAAAGTCTTCCTCATTTGACATTAATAAGATTTACTTTTTGAAGCAAAACGCAAGTCCTTAGAGCACACAAAGCAATTATTTAAGAATTGTTTATTCCATGGGAATTAGAAAGCCTGCTATAGTCCTGGCTCAAGGTGTGCTTTTTGACAATCAACCAACTACTTTATAAAGTATTAAAACTTTCTGGCCCTGTTTATTTCTATTTTCAGAGTGACAGACTCTTACAAATTGATTTCAAAGTAGACCTTGCAAACATAAAATTCTATGCTTTGTTCTTCTGAGATAAGATATTTATTCTAAAATAAATGACCCCTATAGAATTTAATATTACACTTGGGAGAAAAAAATAGATTGCTTATGTAAAAAATATGAATTAAAACGATCGATTAAAGTATATAACAAAAGAAATAGAAAAGAGACGTAACATTACCTCTACATGAAGGACTTGGACTCCATCCATTTTGCGTGCATACTGCATCTCCTCTTTCATTGTATTCATAACCCTTGTTACATTTATATTGAAATCGCTCATTCTCCTTATAAATTTTGTCTGGAGATACAGCATACCCATTTTTAATTTCTTGTAATTTGCAGGAAATCTCTAAATAGAACAGAGCAGATTTCAAAATGTTAACTACGAATTAAAGGACGGTGACCAAGTCATAGTCGTTTAAAAACACAACTTTTGTTTTATCATGTAAATCACCCAACCAAACAAAAGTTCTGTTTTGACTTGAATGCTTGATGAGTGATTTATGTATTATTCTTGACATTCATTTTTGAAGGACATTACAATTTTGATTAATTTATTTTGTTAATTTTATTTGGTTTGAGAATTGTTTAGTCCTCTTTAAATAAATGGTGGCCAGTAATATTCTTCAAATGTATGAATAAAATGCATATTTACTTTGATAAGTATTTTCACTAAGTGAATGACAAATGTCACAAGTTTTCTAGTTATCAATTATAAAGTAATTATGGACTGAACACTTTGTCGATGAAATTAATTCTCTGTCATTGCTTTTCTGAAAAGTAACAGACTTTTTGCTTTTGTGGCTTTACCTTCCATCCACCTTTTCTGTCTATAAGAACCTGGCCATCATCTTCAACACCACCTTCTCTCAAATATTTTTTTCCTGGGATTATGGCAATGTTAACTGGCTTTCCTGATCTCCAATCTTTCTAATCCATTTTCTAGTATATAACTTAACGATCTTTCATCTGGTCACTTTGTTACTCTACTTACCATCTTTCACTGATCCCCAAATCAGGCTGAATAAGAGAGACGAATTTGTCAGTGTCGTTTATATAACACCTCAGAACCTTGCACTGGCCTATCTACAATCCATCACTGACTTCTCCCTACTTGCATCCTACACTAAGACTCTCATGAACAATGAACAACAAATAAGCATAAACCTCACTTGCATTTGCATCTTCCTTCCCATGGCATACTCTTCCCATCCTCATCTTTTTCTAAAATATCCCCATTCTTCCTGTAAGTCTCTTCTTGACCATCTGCAATTCCAGCAGGCTTTCACTAGCCATAGAAATTTAGTTGCTTAAATATAAACTCTTTCCATGAGCCTCTAGAGTATGCATTATTTACCGGGCTGAATATCAATATTAGTTTATCATCATTGACTCTAAAAACTAGTTTTGTTAGAAAGCATTCCTAATAAGAGAAACGGTTCTGCATGGATCTCACTGTGGGGTAGACTAAACTATGTAAGTCTAAAGAATTTGGAAATTTTGGATGATGTTAAAAAATAAAAATTGCAGAAATTTCTGCCGAAGTATTGGTAAAGTAAAGTACAGTGCTAAGCCAAAAAATGGAGCATCATGTTTCATTATAAAAGCCAAAATCATCAGTTGGTAACAGGTCAGCAGTCTTACAACAAAAGAAATCTTGGCTGACAATTTACTACAAAATTATTTTTAAAAGGCAAAGATCATTTAGTGGATTCAATTTTGTTCATCCAATATTTATATTAAACTCACAGTGCAAATACAGCAAACATAAAACAGACCCACTTCCTAGAAGAGTTATTAAAAAACAGAATGTCATCATAATGCATCAGTAGAAATAAATCATACATCCATGCTTCTTAAAATGAAAAAAAAATTATTCTTGAGGCCAATATTATAATAATGCATCTTGACGCAGAAATGCTTAGCATTCTATTTCAGCCTATAATAGCCAAGTACACTATACCTACGGTTAAGAGCATGGACTCTGGTGTCAGATAACCTAAGTTTGAACCTTAATTCTAAAATCTATGCCATAATAAGCTAGGGCAAGTGATTTAACTTCTTTGGATCTCAGTTTCTTCAAATATAAACTAGAGATGATAATAGTACATAAATCAAAGAGTTGTTTAGAAGGTAAAATGAGACGGCACGTGTAAATAACTTACATCGAATTCAGGGAAATAGTACATGCTCAATAAAAGTCAGTTATTACATTATTTACATTCTTTATAATGGACAATGTGTTGAAATGCATATTTTCATAAGAAAAGGTAAAAATATTCAAAAGATCAAATAAAAAATAAGTGTATCTTACCCACACATTTTGGTGTTTTTCCACTCCACATACCATCTGCTGCACAATGAATTTGTTTAGGTCCATCTAGCATGAAGCGTGAATTACACTGAAACTGTACCACTTGTCCAAAAGAATATACCTGGTCTGGTTCCAATGCATCACTGATAACTCTCCCATTCTCTGGTTCTGTTACTGGTAAACACTTAACAACTGAAAAAAATAAATACAACTTTTTCTAATATAATTCGAAAACTTTACCATGAAAAATATTTGTATCTGTGTGTGTATCGTTGTTGTTGTTACTGTTTGTCGTTGAGTCGATTACCACTCATATAAACCCAATAGGACAGAGTAGAACTACCCCATAGAGTTTTCTGCTGTAATCTTTATGGGAGCAGATCATCAGGTCTTTTCTCCAGTGGAGTGACTGGTGGGTTTGAACCGCTGAACTTTTGGTCAGCAGCCGAGCACTTAAACGTTGCACCACGTGTGTGTGTGTGTGTGTGTGTGTGTGTGTGTGTGTGTTCACAAGCAAGATGAGATTGGAGTAAATTACTTAAATGTTTCTTTTAGAAGCATTTGGTATATCTGTTGACAAGAGAGACATGATGCTAAGTAACAAATAAATAGTATATCTTCTGACTTTTTTCTACAGTAGACAAAAATAGTTACTACTCTGAATGTCAGTTGTATTTTTCAGTAACAAACAAGTATCTCCAAACTAATTGCAAAATATAAAACTCGGGATAATCATATATAAATTACCATTTGTGCCCCAGAGTAATATAACACTGTATTGTTAAAATGTGTAAAATCAACTTCTATTGTTATACTAACTTCAATAGAGAAATAGTCCTTAATTTTTTTATCCTCTTCACCATCAATGTTCAAAGTAGTTTGAGTACTTCTTTTGATTTTGGTTAATATTTTCCAACTTCCCTAAAGTTACAGCATTCAAACTTTATTTTACAGTAGAATGACTGAGGTGTTTGTTAAAATGTAAATTTTAGGCATTAGCCTCTCACCTCCAAGGAGCTACGGGGGCACAGTGGTTAAGAGATAGACAGCTCATTGAAAGGTCAGTAGTTTGAACTCACCATTGGTTTGACCTCGGAGAAATATGTGGCAGTCTGTTTCTGTAAAGATTACAGCCTTGGAAACCCTGTGGGGCAGTTCTGCTCTGTCCTATAGGGTTGCTATGAGTGGGAATCAACTCTAAGGCAGTGGGTTTATCCCCTCACCTTCAGAAATACTGATAAAATAGGTCTCCTTTGGTAGCCATGAATTTCAGTTAACAAGCACCTCAGTTGATTCTGATGTAGATGTACTCTAGAACATCTCTAAATGAAGCATTTATCCCTTCCTCTCACTTCCACAGATGAAAAGTCTTCCATTCTCTTTTTAAGACAGGATTGTTTGAGTGATCACTTTGCTTCTCTCTAGCTTCTTGCTTCTCTCTGTCTCTCCACTTCTCACTGTGGAACTAGGAAAGACTTTTGATGGGTCTTTTATTCTTTTATTTCCATAACAAACAGAGACTGGGACTAGTAGATCAAACTTGAAAACAGGATCTACATTTTTCTCTTTTTCACTGTTTACTTTATGAATGAGTAAGAAAGGGTAGAACTCTCTCTTATGTCTTATTTTTGCCTCTTTTGGGTAAGACTAAGACCACAACAAAATCTCCTTTGGCAGGGAAGCAGACAGATACATCTACATCATGTTCTCTACTTCAGCTTTTACCAGAGATTCCTGCAGTTGGCTGGTTATTGGATAAGTGTCTGTTCATTAATGAAGCTGAAATTCTGACCTCCATTTACATAGTGATTCTTATACGTATTTCTAGTGGTTAGAATCCAGAAGGAGAGTAAAATCAGCTTTAGATTCCTTAATCTCTAATATGTTGACTATTAGATCAGATTGGGCTGTATTGATATTTTGTAATTGAAACACAAAAAAATGTAGCAGTGAAAAGACTAGAAACCTACTCTTTGCAATATACTAGAAAACATAAATAATTTGAATAAGACACAATTTAATCATAAACTCAGGAGGATATTTTAATGTAATACATTTTGAAAAATATTTCATAGTTTAGATATTTTAATACACTTTAAGACAATTTCACATCTACCTTCACATATAGGAATATTATTAGTCCATCCATCTGGTTCACAGTCACGGTAATTAACTGAACCTAGCATTTGATACCTGAAAATCCAAAAATAAGAGAAAGGTGAGATGATGTGTTTATATGCAGTTTAAGTTCAAGGAAGTTGCTTTTCAGCAAAAATTAATAGCTTGTGTATTTTCTCCCTTCTTCTTTCCTTCCCCCTACCCCTTCCTTTCTTTCTTTCCTTCAATTTCTTTCTTTCTTAAGAAAGACCCTCAGCACTCAGGTTCATGGACTTGGAATAATCATATTCTTTGGTTCATGACACCATCTCATTTATGTTTTGTGCATAGTATTCTTATTTTTTGATTGAGTTAGTTAATTTGTTAAGGAGCCCTGGTGACACAATGGTTAAGCACCTGGCTGCTAACTGAAAGTTCGGTGATTCAAATCTACCAGCTGTTCTACGGGAAAAAGATGTAGCAGTCTGCTCCGGTGAAGATTTACAGCCTTGGAAACCCTATGGGGCAGTTCTACTCTCTTGTGTAGGGTCGCTATGAGTCGGAATTCAACTCAATGGCAATGGGTTTGATTTTTTATTGTTTTTGTTTTGTTAATTTGTTACACATAATAATGTAATAAACTTTATGAACCATCACACACACACACAAAAAAAAAGAAGCTAAAAACGTAACTAAACGTAACTACCCCATATGGTTATCCAAGGAGCAACTGGTGGACTTGAACTGCCAACTTTTTTGTTAGCAGCCAAGCTCTTAACCACCATGCCACCGCTAGAAACATTGTAACCAACAGCTACTCGTACGTTCCCCCTCCTCCAGTCCTATTCAATAACGCTGCCTCCTGCAATCCATCATTGTGATATTTCATAGATTTTATATTTTGGTCTTTTTACATGATCAAGGATAGTGCCAGACAGAGTCCTTAGTGTGTAGTTTATTTTCATTATTTGTCATTTCCCCATCTCCATCCTAGAGATTTTCCCTGAGTGTGGTCAATAAGTCCAGTGTACTCGTGCAATCCATTAAATATTTATCTCATCACAGTAACTCATAAAGCTCACCCTTCCCATCTATAATGCTCTACTTTAATATAAGTTCCTTGGGACAGGTGCAAGATATGCAATCAAGGGTGGAGACTTTAGATCAAGACAAAAGCACCCTTCTTGTTTAACAAGGAAGTGCATTTTCATTATAACGGATAAGGATTTAGTCACAGTGGACACCTAGAGGCAAAAAACCTTTTTCTAAAAAAAAAAAGAGAAGGTGTTTTGATCACCATAAGAGAGGTTGTTTCTTTTTTTTAAACGGACCATTCATAAATGTGTAAATAACCCTACACAGACAAAGCTTTTCTCCAGCAGCAAATAAGGATTGTTTTGCCCACTGCACAACCAAAATGAACTTTCTCCCTCAGAAAATGTTTCTTACTTTTATTATTGTTGATTTGTTCCTAACATGTCAGTGTACTGAAAACTTTTGAATAGGTTAAATGGTCATTTGGATAGGTTAAAAGTCTGTAGTCAAGTATTTATGTATCTGTCAACATATAGTAAACAAAATGATTAATCATTAAGGTATTTCTCTAAATTTTCAACGGACAGGATTACCCCTTCCAAGAGAGAAAACAGATTTCCTGATTAACATTCTCTGTCCACTCCAGAGATCCATCTATTCCCTAAAGTTCTTCCAGGAATTCTCCAAAGTTCTCCACAGAGCCTCCAGGACCCATATAGATGGGGGCAGGGAGAGAGAGATTGTCCATATGTTGGTGGTTGGGGGAAAAATAATGACTCATGTCTCTGCATGCCCAGCTAGGCAAAATTCGAGGAAAGCTTTTTGCATTGTTCCTTAAGATTGCCTGCCCATAGGATAATGAAACTGGCTATGCATATTGAATACCCTGATAAGTGGCTGGTATTCAACTAAACAGATATTCAGCATAGGAAATGTGGATGAAGACAAGGAACCAAAAAGAGTAGAAACCAGAGGTGCAGAGTTTACAGCTACTTTATCATTAGATTTCACAACTGGGACAAAAGATTTTCATCCCTCAGATGGATAAAACACTCCCTCAATAAAATTTTAAAATAACACAAAATAGTTCTATTTACCAACCCTGGAATGGTCCAAAGACTTTTATTTCACCGACAGATAACTAGTGCTTTTGGAAGCGCAGGCTGAATGGTAGATTCATGGATGGGCTAGAGCACGGCTTACTCATAATGTACATAAAATCAAGGTTACAAAGGTGAGTTAAGCAGAGTCAGAGTCAGAGGCAAGTATTCAGCTAATTTATTCAACAAATTATAAATATTGTGAATTACTGAGGTTTAAGGAATGGAGTGAAGGAAGTCTATGAGTTTTGACTCCTCGCCAGGTCAAGGACAGAACTTAAATGAGCCAAACTGGGCTAGATTATAGGAGTATTTCAGACATAAAGAGGGGAGCAAATTGGAAAGTTCATGCCCAGGTAGTCTTATCTATTTGGTTACGTATAAGGTCAGCAGCAATGACTGAGGGTTGGGATAAAAACGTGTTTGAAATAGCTCCCTCAGGTGGTGACCCAGGAGAGACTAAAATCAAAAGAACTGAGTGGTGCAAATAGTTAACACACTCAGCTGCTAACCAAAATGCTGGAGGTTTAAATCCAACCAGAGTCATCTCATAAAACAGGCCTGGAGATCTACTTCTGGAAAATCAGCCACTGGAGCACAGTTCTAACATGACAAACATGAGGTTGCCGTGAGTTGGCGTTGACTTAATGGCAACTGTCTTGCTTTTGTTTTTGTTTTGTTTTACATTATCACAGAAATTTTTCCAAGGGCTTCAAGTATGTCTCATTTATTTCTCTTAACAATCCTATGATACACATAATGAGAGGTAATGTGAGTGAAGAGATATTAAAGAAAATACATGCACAGTTATTGAGTGGTGGAGTTTTAGAATGCAGGCTTAATTCATAGCCTCACCTTTAGACTATTACAGTTTATTGCCTCAAATCAAGCAATAAATGAGGGTAGAATAATAAGATTCCATTTGTAATCTCGTGATACTATTTATGTAGTATAAAATTGTAGCAACCCTGCTTTTCCCCTGTAATAAACTGTCTTCAAAATAAGTTTTTGATTTAGCTGGGAATAATAGAGGAAGTAATACAGTGTTGAGATTATCCATGAAAACCCAGTGGATGGTCAGAGGGCATGGAGTTAATGATTCTAAAGAGAGTAGCATTTTTGCTCCATGTGATAAGAATACTTTGCAGATCACAGAACCTTAAGTAATAGTAGTTATTAGTTGTCCTCATGTCAGATCCGATTCATGATGACTTTACGTATCACAGAATGAAATGTTGCCTGATCCTGTGCTATCTATGATCATTGGCACTAGGTAATAGTAATTATTACTATTATTTCAGTGTAAAAATTCTTACTGCCTCTAAATTTTATCAGGTTGTCTCAAAATATGTACCGTAATTCCCATTGTCCCCAACACATTGAATTACTGCATACTCTGGACATAGTAGAATATGGTGAAGATTTGTTGGCGTGAATATTTATGTGTGCTATCTTCCCACCTTCCTATAGCAACACTATACCACAGTAATTAAAACTCACTTTTATTTTCCAATGTTACGTGGTATCAAAATATAATTTTTCCCATTTTAAGCTTAATTTTCCAGGTTATTTGTGGTTACTTATAAAAATGCTCATAGAAAAATAGAGTAATTTTTTTTAAATTATAAACTAGTACAGTTCTTATGGACTATCTCAATGATAAACCTATATTTTAATTGACTACGTACCCCTCATCACATGTATAAATAACCCTTGCTCCATATTCTAACTCTTCTCTTACTGTGATCTGGAAAGAACCAAAGGGAGTGTCTCCAGGATGTCCACAGGGCTTTCCTGTAATGAAAACAAACAAACAAAAAAAGATACACAATTAGTATGTAATAAAGGGGAGCACGTTTTATGTAGGAGTTTGGGGACAAAGATATTTAATATTATATTAGAGGATAGCAGTGAAGATATGGAAAAGTAAAAAAGAAATGGCAAAGTTATTATTTTATAATTGCGCTTATCTGTATGTTTGCTTTTTGAATTTTGCAAGATCAACACTCCTTTTTTAAAAATAATGACAGTGTATTGTTTTCTTTTTAAATGACAGTAGTGATATAATTCAGCCAGTATTGCTACAATATCAAAGTTTCAATATTTCCACAAGTTTCACAAATGTATAAAGTACTTACTCCGACATATCCTGGATGGATGAAGGGGCACCCATCTCCCATTCTTGCATGCCAGTACAATGGTTCCGAGAGTTCTAAATCCAGGGCGGCATTTATATATAGCCTGAGTACCTTCTGGATGTGATTTGTCAGACCAGGAACCTGTCAGAATTTCTGAATCTTTTTTTGGAGGAGGCTCATTACAATCTACAAACAATAAAAGCAAAAAAATAGGTGCTTAAATTAATGACTTAAATGTACAGTATATTTAAGATAATTTTGCTTTTAAAATACCTATGCAGTTACAGGTCCATCCAAACGTATATCGTGATATACATAAAATAAATATTTTATTGTCTAAAAATTGGATCTACATCATTTTGCAAAAATGTCCACTATGTAAAAATAACCAGAATAATTTTCCGGGATGATAATTATACCTAACTGTATTATTTTTAGTTACTGCAATGGGTTCTACTATTTATTAGTTCAGGAAATATTTATTAAGCAGTGTGCTAAGTTCTGAGAAAAAGATGAATAAAACAGACAAAGTCTTTGATCTCACAATGTTTACACTCTAGTAGGGAAATTGGTTTTAAATAAGTATGCATAGAGATGAGTAACATGGATTACAGGCACAAAAATTCTACGCATGTAAATTTTGGGGATAATGCTTAAACGCATTAATTAGGGGAAAGGGGTGAAAAGTATGAAGTGAGCAGCATTCTCAAAATGATAGAAAAATATCAGAAATGGAAAATTAGTAAATGGAAATTAGTAAATGAAAAATAATGACAAGGACAGAAATAAATGAAATTATATATAATTATTATGTATTATATATATATATATATATATCAAGTCAGAAGCTAATTCTTTGATAAGAAAAATAAAATTGATAAAATCCAGGCAAGATTAACCAAGGGGAAAAAAAAAAGAGAGAGAGAAGGCACAAATAACTGAACAAAAATAAAGAAGAGTTATCACTAGAAATCTTGCAAAGATCAAAAATATTTTAACAGGGTATTATAGAATACATTTGAAAATACTGATGAAATAGACAGATTCTTATAGACAAATACGGCTTACCAGAACTGACTTAAGAAGATTTTAAAAACCTCCTAAGTTCTATAACCAAAATATTTATACAAATAAAACTCTAGACTCAGTTTGTTGAAGTAGTTGGCTTCCCAGGTACTTACACACAGAACATCCAAGGAGAAATAACCTTGTTATTAAAATCTGACAAAGTTACGGAAAAAAAAACAGAGAAAATGGGCAAAAGACTTGTGCAGATACTTCTCCAAAGAGAAAATCCACATGATAAACAAATTTATGAAAAAAATGGTAAAACTGAAAATAAAAATTAAAACCATAATAAACGAGAAAAACATAATATTGGCAAAAATTAAATGTCTAAAATCCCCTACCTTTGGAAAGAAGGTGGAGCATTATGTGGGAGGGAAAATTGGAACCACCATATCAGCAAAGAGTTTAGCAATTCACAGTGAAGTTGAAAATATGCATTGTCTATTGTACAGCAATTTTATTTCTAGGAACATGTCCTAGAGAAATTCATGCACATGTGAATCGTATTTCATATATGGTAATACTTATAACAGTATAGTTTATTAATAGTCAAAAATAGAAACAATCCCAAAGTCCATCATCAAATAGATAATGTATAATATATGCATGCCATGGAAGAGTACATCAATGGCACAAAACGAGATGAATGGAAAAAATAATAATGACATTAAGTAAAAAGACACTAAAGTGCATCAAATACTGAAGGATTATTGCATCTATATAAAATTCTAGAACAGATATATTTTCACACTAATAATGTGCGCCTTCTATGTTTGTTTGCCAACTGCACCCTCCCCCCATGAGGTATATATATATTTATGTTTATATTTATATATATATATATATATAAATGCACTATGCTGATTTTTTTACAGAAACATATTTTAAAAATGGGCACAGAGGCACTTATGAAAATAGCTCGTGTGGGGGTGAGAGCAGGGAGTAATTGGCAAACAAATATAGAAGGTACACATTATTTGTTTCAAAATACAGTATATATGTAGGGGATATGGGTGATACCATTTAGCACATTCTTATTTCATTCTTTTTCTGTATTATATTTCACAATAAAAATATTAAAGCAATAAAGTCTACATGTACAGTATGATTCTTATTTGGGGGGAAAAAAAGCACATATAAAGAGGAGAATGCCCTAGAAACGAACAACTAAGATCAAGTCTACTGATTTTATTTTTAATATTTTATTTTTTCCTTCTTTAGGCAAATTTAGATATAACTTAATGTAAATATAACTAATCTTAATATTAGAATGATTATCTTAGTACTACCCTAATGTATCACTTTTTAAAATGCAAATTCTAAGATACTTATCACAATACATATGTTTTAAGTTATTATTTTCATTGTGAATTTCCTTTCCTTAACTGGTTTTATACCAATGATCTAACATTCTATTCTAGAAATTCTTTTGAAAAGGCAAGAAGGAAAAAAACAACAACTGAGCCAAATCCCATCATGGAATGTATCTTTTATGAAAATATTTTACCAAAATTTCAGTGGAAATAAAGCCGTAACTGAAATCATATATTATGCAATAAATAATATTCATGTGGGCTGTCGTATGCACTAATTTCCCTTTGAAGTTTTTGCCAATTTTTAGCACATTTATATTAAGTAATGTGTAATAAGTGGCTCCACATTACAATGTTTTAATAATTTAAGTAAACATGCTTTTATTCCACTAGATGGTGTTAATACTCTATCACAAAACAACATAAATCCTCTCCCTTCCAAAAAAAAAAAAAAAAAAAAGCCTTCTGTGTTTTTCATCTTTTAAATTTCTGCTCCATGTTTTTACGTGGAAAACTTCAGCTTAATTGCAGGCTGATATGTATGTTTTTCACTTTTGTAATTCAGACCCACTTCATGGTGTTCAGGTTACTGGAGAAATAAATTAATTGAATTTCAAATGCTGAAGTCAACATTGGAAGTAGAACTATTTTCCACAAACATATTAACACTTTGAAAAACTTAATTCTTTCCCTTCTATTAAGCTAATTCTAGGAAATAGTAATACCAGTTTTCTTATGAATTAATTTATTTGATTTATATTATTTTTATTAAAGTTATCCATTCACAAAAAGTTCAGCTCCCAAGAGGCACTCTTTCTTCTGGTTGTTATTAAGGACCTCTGGTGGTGCAATGGTTACAGCTCAGTGTCTAACCAAAAGCTGGGAGTTCAAATCCACCAGCCGCTCCTTGGAAACTCTATAGGGTAGTTTTATTCTGTCCAGAGGGTCACTATGAGTTCCAAATAACACCTTTATACATCTAATTCTTGACTTTTCAACTTTAATTAATTGCTTTCGAAATCCAGATATGAAAGATAAGGATATATCTTCACACAGTCTTCCTACAAGCTTCTCACAATATTTATGTATACATGTTTACTAACAACAACGTATATATTTACTATATATAAAGATTTCTCAGTGAATATCCTTTTTACTTCAAATAATATGTAAATCTCTGATGCTGTTTCCATCAACTTTAGATAGCATCTCTTGACTCTGTAAGATAAAGACATTATCACCCCTACACCATTTTTCAGGAGCCTGGGTGGTGCAAGTGGTTTGCTACTAGCTGCTAACCGAAGGGTTGGTGCTTTGAACCCACCCAGCAGCTCAGTGGAAGAACAGCTTGGCAAACTGTTTCTTTAAAGATTGCAGCCAAGAAAACCTTCTGAAGCAGTTCTACTCTGTGACCTATGTGGTCGCCCTGAGTTGGGGTCTGACTAGACAGCCACTAAGAGCCACTACCAACAATGGCAGTTTTTCGCCTTTCCACTGCCGTCTCCAAAATTTTAGTTCATGTCATCAGCATCTGTCACATCAGTTATGAAAAAGCCTCCTAACTATTCTCCATGCCTCCACTCTGCCATTCTCCCAGTCCGTTTTCCACAGAGCCACAAGTGATTTTTGTAAATTTGATCACATCACTCCCGTGATTAAAATTCTTCCATGATTTCTACTTTTACTTATAAGAAATTACAAAGTCCTTACCTTGGACTGGAAATCCCTCCTCTGACTCTTGCCTTCCTCTCTGATCTCATCTTGTTGTCTTTCCCATCTACTCACTATCTCAAAGCCACTCTGGTTTCTGTTTGCTTGTTTGTATTTTGCCGAGCATCACACACACATTTTCTTTTTTCTCAGACCCTTTGCACATGCTGTTTTCTTCTCCTGGAACACTTCACCATAGACTTTTGATGGCCTACTGGCTTTGTCTCATCTGTCAGGCCCTAATTGACTTCTGAAAGTGACCCACCCATTGCAGGTCTCCAAGGCCAGTCCAGTTAAAGTCTCCACATCCCTCTGCCCCCATCTGTGTTATTTTTCCTCAGCCCCTGCTGTACTACCTTCACAACATTGCATACAATTCATAATTATTTTTATTTGCTAGGATTTGTGTAGCTACCACACAAGCTCCCTGAGAGTAAAGGTCATTTCTGTCTTGTTTTTTGAAGTTAACAGAGGCATTTTCACTAATATCCAGAACTTACAACTTCAGATATACCTTCCTGTCTACTTTTGTTCTAATCCTCAATATGTTGAATATTATCAACTAATGTCAAAGAAAATATTTGAAATAATGATTTACTGGATTGGGTAATAACCGCAATCAAGCATATTTTGAGACATGACTTTTATTTGCCTGAGTTGACTAATAATTAAATGGTCAAACTCAGTTAAACCACCTTCTCAAATATGTCTAATTAGAAAATAAAGAGTTATTTTGGCTGAAGTAATTAAACTATCTGCATGTATGAATAACAACCACATTTGTTTGAATTAAATTGGAAGTTCTTGAGGAAAACAGGGCATTGGACTTATTCAATAGCCGTTGTAAAAGTATTTTCTAAAGTACAGAATATTTTTTGAGGTAGAATTTATCTCAAAACATTTAAAATAAAATATTAATCTCATTTCCTGGGTTTTAAGTTAATGAGTAAACTATGCTTTCTTATGCCTAAGTAGTTATTTGGATTTGAATAATGACTACTCCATCTTAAGTGTTTACATAGCCATTTAATTGCCAATTAATTCTGTTTACAAAGCACTACCTGGGTGAACTTTTCATTCACTTGGTTTTATTTTTCAATATAAAGTTATTTTCAGTCAACAAATAAGGAATGTGAGTGGGTTTGGGTATTGGAAAGTAATAAGTATCATTTCACTTTAACGTGAGGAAAATAGTTATATAATTTTGGCTAAAGCTAAAACAATTACACTTGATGTTTTAATAACCACCATCTACCTAATTTTTCCACTTGCAAATTTTCAATTTATTTATTTTCAATGTCACTGTGTCTATAAACTTCTTTGAAAGGTGTGCTTAATTAAATGAAAAAAATCGTAAATTTATATATTTGTGAAAACTTTAATGAAAATTGTACCAGATTGTTTTGATAGGCTACAGTTGATCTCTTTACTTGATTACTACTATATTTCTAAAATTATTTCAAGAAACAAGAATGAGAAATATTATTTTAAAAAAATAGATCCTTGGTAGAATTCTCAAGAGACCTGGGTTCAATTCCTGGCCAATGCACCTCATGTGCAGCCACTCCTCATCTGTCAGTGAAAGCTGGTGTGTTGCTATGATGCTAAACAGGTTTCAGTGGAGCTTCCAGATTAAAGATAGACTAGAAAGAAAGGTCTGGAGATCTACTTCTAAAAATCAGCCAGTGAAAATCTTATGGAACACGGTTGTGCCTGGGGTTGCCATGAGTCGAGGGCAACTCCAGAGCAGCTAACAACAATAAAAACAATTCTAAATCTAGTAGATATTAGAATATATTGTAAAGCAAAACTACAAAATCAATTTAGAAAAAAGTGAAACAAACGGACAGAATGGAAATAGCAAAAGCAGGTTTTTATATTAAATTTCTTTCTCATCTCTTCATTTGCAGATAAGCATATTACTTACATACGCATATATGTGATATAACACAGTTAGCTTTTTCATGTAAGAGATATTCAGGTTATTTTATAAATAACATGAGAATAATTTAAGGTAAAATGGTAAGTTATGGATGCACCTGTACAAAGAAAGAGTTCAGTTGAAATAAAGAAGTTAAAAAAATGAATTCTAGAAAAAGTAGTAAAGTAACTATGCTGCATTTAATAAGCATTTGAAGAAATAAGATATTTTTAGCAATTAATAAATTACTATTCAATTTTTTAAAATTATTAACAATTTAAAAAATGAAGATAATTCCAGAATCATAGAGAGATAATAAGAGAACAAGAGATAGCCGTAAGAAATTGGGCAGAATAACAATTATGTAATAATTAGGGTTGAAACAAATTGCTATCAGGACACAGCTTATAAATTCCACTTATATCAAGTTTCTTGAAATGTGCAATATTTAGTTAATTCCTAATGTCAATTTAATACTCAGCAACAATTTTAGTCTCCTAAAATTAATTGTCTGTAAGTATCTATAGAATTAGTTTTTATAAGTGTTGATTATTTGCTGTAGATAAGAACTTAGCCACAGGGTGAAATTAAAATGAGGACCCTGAAACATATGTAGTGGGAATGATGGTTGTGGATCAGACCGCTGTTTTGCATAGGATTTTCATTGGCTGATTTTTGGAAGTAGTTCACCAGGACTTTCTTCCTAGTCTGTCTTAGTCTGAAACTTCTGCTGAAATCTGTTCAGCATCACAGTAACACACAAGCCTCCACAGACAGATGGGTAGTGGCTATGAGTGAGGTGCATTGGCCAGAGATAGAATCCAGATCTCCTGCACTGAAGACAAGAATTCTACCACTCAATCACCAACTAACTACCTTGCCTGGCTCTTAGCAGTCATTTAGGGGGAAAAAAAAAAATCACTGAATGAATGAACTGACAAATAAATGAATGAAAATAAAACTATCTGGGATCCTTTTCACTATATCTGTAGATTGTGGATGGCTTGTGAAAAGGGCATAATAGACAGTACCAAAACCAAAAACCAAATCCGTTGCCATCAAGTGGATTCTGACTCATAGAAACCATATAGGACAGAGTAGAACTAGCAGATGTAAATGATCTGAGAAGACCTGGAGACAACGTTTATGGCACTTAATGCTCTGTTGCATGAACCCAAGAGCCTCTACTGTCTGTAATTCTATTGTACACCTGGTCTATGAGTCCTAAGTTTGAATTTACTTTATAGTTTTTGAAGTCAGGAATCACTTTTATTAAGCTCAAAAAACTTTTGAAATTGTTTGAAGGAACATTTCTATAATTGCTTTTCTACCTATTATATGCCTGATTAACAAGGTTTATGAGAAACTTGGCTCTCTCTGTTAAAATGTCAAAACAAACAGAAGTGCTCTGTCAAATCATTTTATTATTTTTGTGGGTTTTTTTTTTTTTTTTTCAGTTCAGTTACTTTACTTTCCCTGAGCCATTTTTTTTTTTTATAATTTCCATTGATAATTTTAAGCTAAAATGTGATTTTTTTTCCCAAGTACAATATGCCCTTTACATGCCCTTATAAAAGTTGTTAAGAAATGGGTAAAGTGCACGTTTGTTAATTGAAAACAGAATATTGGTTGGCAGAATCTCAAAGGCCTGGGCATGTGGGGGATGGTGTGGGGGAGGGAGGAGGAAGCATTGCTGGAAAGAAAGAAAAGCGGCAAAGGCTGCAGAAGAGCCCAGAAATGAGCAAATAGAAATGGGTCAACTTAGACTTTGGTACATGACCTAGAAACCAAAGGCTAAAAAAGAAGAATCTTCAGTGGTCTCACCTGGAACTTTATTTGGGAACTTACTTCTAGCTAAGAAGAATTTTACTCTTCAATACCTAAATAAGTCAGTTTTAGCTGAAAATTCTATAGAAGCGGAAGATAGCACAGGCATTACTAGGATATTCCTAAACTTAAAATAGGCAAGGCTTGCATTAGCCTCCTTTTCCCTATCGTGCCATTTCTGTAGGCATTTTCTTGACCCCTTCTCATGGGCTCACTGTGCACTTCATTCAGTTCTCTTTTACCTAGAAATAACTCATCTTCCAGAATCATCTTGTCCTATTCTTTTTACCTTCCTCCTCATCCATTTTTACTCTTCCCTCCACTAAAATTGTTGCAGGAATGTTATCAGTTTACAGTAATTTGAGGTAAATTATGGTGAACAATACCAAATTTAACCATCCTGTAGTATTTTTCAGAATATTTGCTATTCCATGTAAATATCAGATTGGTTGAATGCACGGTAATACAATGTAAAGCATTTTAAAAGGAGGAGAGAAGATACCGATAAAAACTGAGCCATTGGACAATTTTAAATCATATAGGTAGACACTTAAACACTAACTTTGAAAAAACATTTTTTTTTGAGAGAGAGAGGAGAGTGGCTTCATGGCATTGAAATTCAAACAGAATTTGAGATTATAGACAACTATCACAATTTTTCTGTATGAGACAATACCTGTTCCTGTCGAGTAGATTCCGATTCGTATGGACCCTATGGGACAGATTAGAACTGTTACATAGGGTTTCCAAGGAGCAGTTGGTGGATTCGAACTGCTGACCTTTGCTAGCTTCCGAGCACTCTTAACCACTTCGCGCCGCCAGGGCTCCGTATTAGACAGTAATAAATAATATTCACATATAGCCTTATGAAGTGTATGTTTTTTATTAATTTATAATTAATTCTTATAATATTTATAATATAAATTCTTTTTTCATATCAGATTTAACTCAAATTTGAAGCTACAGTTTACTTGAAACAATATAATATAAAAAAAATGGATTCGTTCTCTGATTTGAATGGAATCTCTCTATCTTTGACATCTAATGTATTTGAGGGTCTGAAATAACATTTTTTCCCTTTAAACCTCCAGGATTAGAAAACATATTGCTCCCCAAAACAACAGTCAGTGGTACTTGGACATATTTCAACAGAGTTGTAATTTATTCGTTTTAATCATCCTGAAATTTCTGGAATGCGGTCTAATTTCAAATAGTATATAATTTTTAAACCCTAAATCTAAAAGATCAACTTGAAAAGCTTGGTTCATGAAATATTCCACAAAGCAGAAACTATGTGGTAAGATTGAGACACTGTTATTTTAAACTCTGACATCCTGCAGATTTGAACAATGTTGCTGGTCGTCAGTCTACCTATCATGACCTGTGAGAGAGAATGTCCTCCAAAGTGAAAATTTTTAATCTATTATGAAACATTAACAAATTAAATTTAATTGCAAATCCAGAAGTTGTCTTAACTACTATCAGAAAAACTCCTATACTCATAGTCATTGTTCCAGAAGATACTTTTCTAGAATATGACATACACAACCACAATAAAAGCTTCTGAACAATTTAGATTGTGTAGTCAATTGTTTTTCAGAATTACATTAATATTTTCATTCTAAAGACACAAGCAATGCTTGTTTACAACAGTTTTCAGGCTGCAGAAATATCAATTGTAAATGATAAATGAACTGGTCTTTAAGCAGAGTTAACACCTACATCTGAGAAAAAATCCAGTCATACATGATTTGAAGGCTCTTATTGAATAATTTATGTTCTGGTTCTATCTCTCTATCATCTATCTCTACTTTTTAATACTTCTACATAAAGTATTTTAGTGAAAATCTAAGCAAAAAAGTAAATTATATTTTATGACAATTGGCAAGGGAAGTGATTATGACAGATAAGAGTTTTCAAAAATGTTCACTAATGTTTACACAACTCAAAGAATGTAATCAACGTCACTAAATGATACATGTAGAAGCTGTTGAATTGGTGTATGTTTTGCTGTGTATATTCTCAACAACAACAACAAAATAATTAAAATTATATAAAATAAAAGAGTTCATTAAAACATTTTATTAAATTTTACATTAAATAAAATTATGATTAAGTAAATGCATATGCAATTAAAATAAGCCAATTATATTACTTAAACTTAATTTCAAAAGCCACTCACATTAAGCTACAGAATAAAAACTAGATCACATTTTCTAGACTAAATTTTTGTTATCACCATGAAAATCCATTAGCAAATAATTCATTAGTTACAGAAAAGAAGTCTCTTTTAAACTTACCTTGTGCTACACAAACAGTCCATAATGTAAGCCAAACAATCTTCACTGGAAATCTCATTCTGGGACTTTTTAGTGGAACATTTGATACCTGACACTGCCCACACTATGTCGCATTCTCTTCTGCTGAAAGTTGTGATCAGTGCAGGAAAGTACTGGCTCCAAAAGGAAGTTGAAACACAGCTTAGAAATTAAAGGGATTACTAGATGCTCCGCCCATCAGAAACTTCTGCAAAATGAAAGAAAATAATCAACCACAAGCTCAGGAGTGCCAGAGTATGAACTGATTCTCACTGCACTCCCACTGAATACAAACACTGTGATCTGCTCTTTGGTTTGTTATTATAAACCCAGGCGTGTTCTCAGTCGGAACATGGTCAGGTTTTTGGAACGCACAAAGAAGTAGCTGGTGATATCCTATTCATTTCATAAATTCTCCAAATATTCAAACTCCATTGTGTGTAAAGCTCAGAACAAAAACTCTTTTGAAAATCATTTACAGAACTTCATGTTAGGCAATACTTCTGCAATCAAGACCCAGGCCACTTAAGTAACCTTTGCCAAGAATGCAGTGCTGGCTGATCTTTTGGGGTCTGTTTTTCCCATAATTCATGAAAGCTAGTCTTATAAAGACTTTTTATGTGTGTGTGAGACAGTCAAGGAGTCCTGGTGTCACAGTGGTTAAAGTGCTCAGCTGCTAACCAAGAGGTCGGCAGTTTAAACCCACCAGCCACCACGGGAGAAAGATGTGGCAGTCTGCTTCTGTAAAGATTTACAGCTTTGGAAATCCTATGGGGCAGTTCTACTCTGTCCTATAAGGTCACTATGAGTTAGAATCAACTCAACTGCAGTAGGCTGGTGAAGCAATTGGCTCACTCTCATTTAGCATAAATGAATTTAGCAATGCAAAAATCAAGAAATAGGGATGCTCGTTTTTAAAAACTGTTTATTGAAGTATAATATACATAAAGAGAAATGAACATAATGTAAGCATATGATTTGCTGAATATAAAGTGAGTAGCAACCAAAGGCGAACAGTACCCAGGTCAAGAAACTGAACATTACTACTTCCCGGAAAACCCATGGTATTCCCTTCATCAACTCCACTCCCCACCCCCAACACACAAGGAAGACCACTATCCTGATCTCTAAGAGCATGAAATAGATTTGCCAGTTTTTGTATTTTTTTTTTTATTGTGCTTTAGATGAAAGTTTACAGAGCAAATTAGTTTCTCATTAAACAGTTACTATACAAATTGTTTTGTGACATTGGTTGCCAGCCGTAGGATGTGTCAACACTCTCCCCTTCTCCTCCTTCAGTTCCCTGTTTCCATTCATCCAGTTTTCCTGTCCCTTCCTGCCTTATCATCTTCACTTTTGGGCTGATGCGCCCATTAGTCTCCTATACATGGTTAAACTACAAAGCATGTTCCTTACGTGTGTTAGTGTTGGCCTTATAGACCTGTCTAATCTTTGGTTGAAGGGTGAACCTCAGAACCGAACCCAGTGCTGAGCTAAAAGGGTGTCCAGGAAACATACTTTCGGGTTTCTCCAGTCTCTGTCAGACCAGCAAGCCTGGTCTTTCTGTGTGTTTTTGTGTGAATTTGAATTTTGTTCTATATTTTTTTCCGTTTTGTCCTGGACCGTCTTTTGTGATCCCTACCAGAGCAGTCACCGGTAACCAGGCACCATCTAATTGTTCTGGGTTCAGACTTGTGGAGGTTGTGGTCCATTAGTCCTTTGGACAAATCTTTCCCTTGTATCTTTGGTTTTCTTCATTTTTTGCTCCAGCCGGGATGGGATCAGTAGATGTATCTTAGATGACCGCTCGAAGGCTTTTAAGACCCCAGACACTACTCACCACAGTCAGATGTAGAAGATTTTCTTTATAGACTATGTTATGTCAATTGGGCTAGATGTCTCCCAAGACCGTGGTCCCCAGCCCTCAGCCCAGTCGCTCTATCCCTCAGGGTGTTTGGATGTGTCTGTGAATCTTCTATGACTTTGCCCTGGTCAAGTTGTGCTGACTTCCCCAATATTGGGAACTGTCTTACCCTGCACCAGAGTTATCACTTACGTACTATCAGTTACTGTTTTTCCTTCCCCACCCCTCTCCCTCCTGTAACCATCAAAGATTTGTTTCTTTCTGTGTGGAAACATTTTCATATGTTTTTATAATAGTGGTCTTGTACAGGATTTGTCCTTTTGTGATTGACTTATTTTGTGCAGCATAATGCCTTCCAGATTTATCTGTGTTGCGAGATGTTTCCCAGATTCATCATTGTCTTTATTATTGAGTAGTATTCCATTGTGTGTATGCACAAAAGTTTTTTTTCCATTCATCGTTGATCGGTGCTTAGGTTGTTTCCATCTTTTTGCTATTCTGAATAATGCTGCAATGAACATAGGTGTGCATATGTCTATTCGTGTGATAGCTTTTATTTCTCTAGGATATATTCCTAGGAATGGGATTGCTGGATAAGATGGTATTCCTATTTCCAGCTTTTTAAGGAAGCACCATGTAGTTTTCCAAAATGGTCGTATCACTTTGCATTGCCATTAGCAATGAGTAAAAGTTTTAATCTCCCCGCAACCTCTCCAATATTTTTTTTTTCTTTTTTTTCATTAGTGCCAATAATGTCGGGGTGAGATGGTATCTCATTATGGTTTTGATTTGCATTTCTCTAATGGCTAGTGATCTTAAGCATTTCATTATGTGTCTGTTATCTGCCTGAATGTCTCCTTAGGTGAAGTGTCTATCTCCTTTACCCATTTTAAATTGGATTATGTGTCGTTTTATTGCAGAGGTGTTAGAGTTTCCTATAGATTTTAGAGATTAGACCTTTGTCCGATATGTCATAGCCAAAATTTTTTTCCCAGTTTGTAGGTTCTCTTTTAATTTTTTTGGTGAAATCTTTTGATGAGCTTAAGTGTTTAATTTTTAGAAGATCCCACTTATCTAGCTTATCTTCTGGTGTTTGTGTATTGTTAATTGTGGTTTGTATCCTATTTATGCTGTATATTAGGGCCTCCAACATTGAATGGGAGCCCTGGTGGCACAGTGGTTAAGAGATCGGCTGCTAATCAAAAGGTTACCAGTTTGAATTCACCCAACCACTCCTTGGAAACCTTATGGGGCACTTCTACTCTGTCCTATAGGGTCGCTATGAGTAGAAATTGACTCGACGGCAATGGGTTTGGTTTTTTGGTTTAGTGTTGACCACATTTGTTTCTTCCATGATCTTTATAGTTTTTAGTTTTATATTTAGGCCTTCAATCCATTTTGAATTACATTTATGTATGGTGTGAGGTAGGAGTCCTGTTTCATTTTTTTTCAGATGGACATACAGTTTTGCCAACACCGTTTGTTAAAAAGACTGTCTTTTCTCCATTTAATGGACTTCGGGCCTTTGTCACAGATCAGGTGGCTGTAGGTAGATGGATTTACATCTGAGTTCTCTATTCTGTTCCATTGGTCAATGTGCCTGTCGTTGTACCAGTACCAGGCTATTTTGACTACCACAGCTATATACTAGGTTCTGAGCTCAGGTAGTTCAAGGCCTCCTAGTCTGTTGTTGTTCTTCAATAATTACTTATCCCGGGCCTCTTTCCTTTCCATATAAAGTTAATGATTAGTTTTTCCAGCTTGTTAAAGAATACTGTTGGTATTTGGATCAGAATTGCATTGTATTTGTAGACTGTTTTGGGTAGAATTGACATTTTCACAACGTTGACTCTAGCTATCCATAAGCATGATATGTTTTTTCCATTTATGTAGGTCTCTTTTGATTTCTTGCAGTAGTGTTTTATAGTTTTCTTTGTATAGGTCTTTCACATCCCTGGTTAGATTTATTCCTAAGTTTTTTTTTTTTTTAGGGGATATTATAAATGGTATTGCTTTTCTGATTTCCTTTTTGTATCTCTTTTTATTAATACATAGAAATCCAGCTGATTTCTGTATGTTTTTCTTGTATCCTGCTACTCTGCTGAATCTATTAGTTCCAGTAGATTTTTTTGTAGAGTCTTTAAGTTTCTCTGTGTATAGTATCATATCTTCTGTGACTAAGGATAGTTTTACTTCTTTTTTATCAATTTGGATGCCCTTTATTTCTTTTTCTTGTCCTATTTCTCTAGCTAGGACTTCCAGCACAATGTTAAATAAGAGTGGTGAGAAAAGGCATCCTTGTCTTGTTCCTGTTCTCAGGGAGATGTTTTCAGCCTCTCTCCATTGAGAAGGATATTGGCTGTTGGTTTTGTATAGATGACCTTTATTATGCTGAGGAATTTCCCTACTATTCTATCTTATTGAGAGTTTTTGGCAGGAATGGTTGTTGGACTTTATCCACCACCTTTGATGTGTAGATTGAGATGATCATGTGATTCTTTTGTTTTATTTATGTGGTGAATTACATTGTTTGATTTTCTAATGTTGAACCATCCTTGCATACCTGGTATGAATCTCATTTGGTCGTGTTGTATTTTTTTTTTATATGATGCAGAATTCTATTGGCTAGAATTTTGGTGTGATTTTTGCATCTATATTCATGAGAGATATTAGTCTGTAAATTTCTTTTTTTGGTGTCTTTTCCTGGTTTTGATATCAGGGTTTTCTTCCTTCTTAGTATGAATTCAGAAGTATCCCTTTCTTTTCTGTGTTCTGAAATAGTTTGAGTAGTACTGGTATGATATCTTTTCTGAATGTTTGGTAGAATTATGCAGTGAAGCCATCTGGGCCAGGACTCTCTTTGGGAGTTTTTTTTTTTTTGTTTGTTTTTTTACCTTTTCAATCTCTTTTCTTGTTATGTGTCTGTTCAGATTTTTCTACCTCAGTTTGTGTTAGTTTACCTAGGTAGAGCGTTTATAAATATTTTTCCATTTCCTCTAGGTTTTCAAATTTCTTGGAGTACATTTTCTCATAGTACTGTTATGAACCTTTTTATTTCAGTTTAGTCTGTTGTAATGTCCCCCATTTCATTCCTTATTTGGATTAGTTGCTTCCTTTCTTGTTTTTCTTTTGTCACTTTGGCCAACGGTTTGTTGATTTTGTTGATCCTTTCAAAGAACAAACTTTTGGTTTTGTTGATTCTTTCTATTGTTTTTCTATTCTCTATTTCATTTATTTCAGTGCTTATCTTTATTATTTTCTTTCTTTTGGTGGCTGTGGGTTTCGTTTGCTGTTCTCTTTCTATTTGTTCAAGATAGCTAATGTTTTGATTTTGTCCCTTTCTTCTTTTCTGATGTGTGTGCCTATTGCTATAAATTGACCTCTGAGCACTGCCTTTGCTGCGTCCCAAAGGTTTTGGTATGTGTTTTCATTCTCATTTGATTCTAGATTTTTTTTTTTAATTGTGCTTTAAGTGAAAGTTTGCAGCTCAAGTTAATTTCTCATACAAAAACTTATACACATATTGTTTCATGACATTAGTTGCAATCCACATAATGTGACAGCACACTCCACATTTCCACCCCAGGTTCCTGTGTCTATCCAACCCATTCCTGCCCCTTCCTACCTTCTCGTCCTGCTTTTGGACAGGAGCTGCCCATTTGGTCTTGTATGTCTGATTGAACTAAGAAACACATTCCTCATATATATTATTTTTTGTCTTATAGTCCTGTCTAATCTTTGTCTGAAGAGTAGACTTCAGGAATGGTTTCAGTTCTGGGTTAACAGTGAGTCCAGGGGCCATAACTTTAGGGGTTCCTTCAGTCTCTGTCAGACTATCAGATCTGGTCATTTTATGTGAATTTGAGTTCTGTTGTACATTTTCCTCCTGCTGTGTCTGAGACTTTCTGTTGTGTTCACTGTCAGGGAGGTCATCGATGGTAGCCAGGCACTATACATTTTTTTTGGTCTCAGTCAGGTGGAGTCTCTGGTTCATGTGGTCTTTTAGTCCTTTGGGCTAAGATCTTCCTTGTGTCTTTGGTTTTCTTCATTCTCCATTGCTCCAGGTGGGATGGGACCAATAGATGTATCTAAGATGGCCACTCGAAAGTTTTTAAGACCCCAGACACCTCTCACCAAAGTGGGATGTAGAATATTTTCCTAATAAACTTTGTTAAGCTACTAGACCTAGATATCACCTAGTTGGTGATCTGTTTCTCCACCTCATTAAAAAATGCTTTTGGAATTTGGATCAGGATTGCATTGTATCTGTAGATCGCTTTGGATAGAATTGACGTTTTCACAATGTTGAATCTTTCTATCCATGAGCATGGTATGTTTTTCCACTTATGTAGGTCTCTTTTGGTTTCTTGCAGTAGTGTCTTGTTGTTTTCTTGGTATAAACCTTTTATGTCTCTGGTTAGATTTATTCCTAAGTACTTTATCTTCTTTGGGGCTATTGTAAATGGTATTCTCTTTGTTGGTATAGAGGAATCCAATTGATTTTTGTATGTTTATCTTGTATCCTGATGCTTTGCTGAAATCTGCTATTAGTTCCAGTAGTTTTCTTGTGCATTCTTTGGGGTTTTCTGTACATAAGATCATATTATCTGCAAATAGGGATATTTTTACTTCTTCCTTACCGATTTGGATCCCTTTTCTTTCTTTTTCTTGCCTTATTGCTCTGGCTAGGATGTCCAGCACCATGTTGAAAAAGAATGGTGATAAAAGACATCTTTGTCTGGTTCCCATTCTTAAGGGGAATGCTTTCAGTCTCTCTCCATTTAGAATGATGTTGGCTGTTGGCTTTGTATAAATGTCCTATGTTAAGGAATTTCCCTTATATTCCTATTTTGTTGAGAGTTTTTATCATGAATGTGTGTTGGACTTTGTCAAATGCCTTTCCTGCATCAATTGATAAGATTATGTGGTTCTTGTCTTTTGCTTTATTTATGTGATGGATTACATTAATTGTTTTTCTAATGTTGAACCATCCCTGCATACCTGGGATGAATCCCACTTGGTCATGATGAATTATTTTTTTTATATGCTGTTGAATTTTATTAGCTAGAATTTGGTGGATGATTTTTTCTTCTATCTCATGAGGGCTATTGGTCTATAATTTTCTTTTTTTTGTACTGTCTTTACCTGGCTTTGGTATCAGAGTTATACTGGCTCATAGAATGAGTTCGGTAGTATTCCTTCCTTTTCTGTGCTTTGAAATATCTTTAGCAGTATTGGTGTTAACTGTTCTCTGAAAGTTTGGTAGAATTCTCCAGTGAAGCCGTCTGGGCCATGGCTTTTTCTTGTTGTTGTTGGGAGTTTTTTTAATACCTTTTCAATCTCCTTTTGTTATGGGTTTATTTAATTTTTCTACCTCAGTTTTTGTTAGTTTAAGTAAGTAGTGTGTTTCTAGAAATTTGTCCCTTTCCTCTAGGTTTTCAAATTTGTTAGAGTACAATTTTTCATAGTATTCTGTTATGAATCTTTATGGGTCTGTTGTGATATCACCCATCTCATTTCATATTCACGTTATTTACTTCCTCTCCTGGTTTTCTTTTGTCAGTTTGGCCAGTAGTTTGTCGATTTTGTTGATCTCTTCAAAGAACTGACTTTTGGTCTTGTTGACTCTTTGAATTGTTTTTAGGTTAAAGTTTACAGCTCAAGTTAATTTCTTATTTGATTCTATGAATTTATTTACTCTGTCCTTGATTTCTTCGGTAATCCAGTAGTTTTAAGGGAAGTGTTGTTCAATTTCCAAGTATTTGATTTTTTTCCCTTGCTGTTGCTGTTATTGATTTCTATTTTTATAGCATTATGGTCAGAAAAAATGCTTTGTAGTATTTCGATGTTTTAAATTCTGTTAAGGCTTGCTTTGTGGCTGAAAATGTGGTCTATTCTGGAGGATGTTCCATGTACATTGGAAAAGAATATGGACTTTGTTGTTGCTGAGTGGAGTGTTCTGTTTATGTCTTTGAGGTTAAGTTGATTGATTGTGGCATTTATATCTTCCATGTCTTTACTGAGTTTCTTTTTTAGGTGTTCTGCCCTTCACCAAAAGTGTTGTGTTAAGTCTCCTACTATTATTGTGGAGCTGTCTATTTCTCCTTTCAATTCTGTTAGAGTTTGTTTTATGTATTTTGGAGCCCTGTCATTGGATGTGTATATATTTATTATGGTTATATCTTCCTGGTGTATTGACACTTTAATCATTATATAGTGTCCTTCCTTATCTTTTGTGGTGGATTTTATTTTAAAGCCTAATTTGTCAGAGATTAATATTGCCACTCCTCCTCTTTTTTGGTTGTTGTTTGCTTGACATATTTTTTTCCATCTTTGAGTTTCAGGTTTTCTTTTTTTTTTGTCTTTGAATCTAAGGTATGTCTCTTGTAAGCAGCATATATACAGATTGTGTCTTTTTTTTTATCCATTCTGCCACCCTCTGTCTCTTTATTGGTGCATTTAGTCCATTTACATTCAGTGTAATTATCGTTAGGTATGAGTTTACTGCTGTTGTGTTGATTTTGTGTGTGTGTGTGTGTGGTGTTCACAGATTCTTTGTTCCACTTAATTTTCTGCAGAGTAATTTTTCTTTATGTATTTTCTTTTCATCTTTTTCATTGTTGTTGATTTTGTATTTGCTGAGTCTTTATGTTTTTCTTCTTTTTTATTTTGATGGGTAGGTTTGTTAGCTTCCTTTGTGGTTACCTTAAACTTTGCCTTTATTTTTATAAGTTTAAACCAATCTTTTATTTCTTGACATCACCTTAACTTCCTCACCATATGGAAGTTCTATGACAACATTGTTTATTGCCTCCTTTTTGTTTTGACATTGTCATTGTTTACATATTGATGTCTCTGGTTCCCTATATTCAGTCTTTTAGCTTTGACTTGTTTTTTTGCACCTTCCCTATCTGGGTTGATAACTGGTTGATCTGTTCTGTGTTCTAGTCTTGGATTGTTGTCTGATATCGTTGGTTCTCTAACTGGTGGACTACCTTTAATATTTCTTGTAATCTTGGTTCGGTTTTTACAACTTCTGTTTATCTGGAAATGACCTATTTTGGCCATCAAATTTGAGAGACAGTTTTTTTAAAATTGAGCTTTAAGTGAAAGTTTACAGTTCAAGTCAGTTTCTCATACAAAAATTTATACACACATTGCTATGTGACCCTAGCTGCTCTCCCTATAATGTGACAAAACACTAGTCCTTTCCACCCCTCATTTCCCATGTCCATTCAACCAGCTCCTGCCTCTTTCTGCCTTCCCATCTCGCCTCTGGACAGGAGCTGCCCATTTAGTCTCATGTATCTACTTGAGCTAAGAAGCACTGTCTTCACAAGCATCATTTTTTGTCCCATAGTCCAGTTTAATCTTTGTCTGAAGAGTTAGCTTTGAGAATGGTTTCAGTTCTGGGCTAATGGAAAGTCCAGGGGCCATGTCTTCCAGTGTCCCTCCAGTCTCAGACTATTAAGTCTGGTCTTTGAGAGACAGTTTTGCTGGATATATAATTCTTGTCTGGCAATTTTTTTCCTTCAGGGCTTTGTATATGTCATCCCCTTGCCTTCTTGCCTGCATGGTTTCTGCTGAGTAGTCAGAGTCTAGTCTTACTGACTGTCCTTTGTAGGTGACTTTTCATTTATTCCTAGCTGCTGTCCAGATTCTGTCTTTGTTTTTGATTTTGGCAAGTTGATTATGATATGTCTTGGTGAGTTTCTTTAAGGATCTACCCTGTATGGGGTTCATTGAACTTCTTGGTTAGATATCTTCTCATCTTTCATGATATCAGGGAATTTTTTTTACCAGAAAATCTTCAACAACTCTCTGTGTTTTCTGTTACACCCCTCCTTCATCTGGTACTCCAATCACTCATAGGTTTTTCCTTCTTGATAGTGTCCCACATAATTCTTAGGGTTTCTTCATTTTCTAATTTCTTTTATCTGATTTTTCCTCATATAAATTTGTGTCAAGGAATTTATCTTCAATCTCACTAATTCTGACTTCCATTGCCTCAATTCTGCTCCTGTGACCTTCTATTGAGTTGTCTGATTCTGAAATTTTGTTGTTAATCTTTTGGATTTCTAGTTTCTGTCTCTTTGTGGATTCTATCAGCCTGTTAATTTTGTCATTTTGTTCTTGTATTGTTTTCCAGATTTCCTGTATTGCTTTGTGTGTTCCTTGGTTTTGTCTGAGTTTTGCCTGATCTCCTGGAGAGCTCTGTATATTAGTCTTTGAATTCTATCTCAAGTAGTTTCATTACCTTATCTTACTCTTTAAGGTTTCCTGGTTCTTTATTTTGGTCATTTGCTGGAGCCATCTTGACCTGCTTCTTCATGTGATATGATATTGACTGTTGTCTCCAAAGCATCAATAAGTTATTATATTTATTTATTGTTTATTTGTTTACTGTGTCCTAGCTTTTTGTTTTGTTTTGATATGCCCAGGTAGGCTGGGCCTGTAGGATACTTTGGTTATTTGTGTCTTTGAAGCTCTCAAGTCCTATCTCCAGGGGGTCAGAGCAGTTAGTATGTGTGTGAGCCCAGGAGTTTGTTCACTGTTCTTGGCTAGATGGAGTGGGTGGTACTGCCAGCCCTCAGGCCCCTCTTGTGGGTCAGTGAGACCCCTGCTTAAGAGGCAAGGTGATGTCAAATGTCAAAAATCTGCAGCTCCCCCTTGGCTGCTGCACTTGAAAATGGGCTTCAGGTGTATGCCCTGTTGTTTATGCTAATAAGGGCACGCAGTGCTGAATTGGTCCTCACAGATCTAGGCAGCTGTGAAGAGTGCTGCAAGTCTGTGGATCCCGTATGCCAGTGGATGGGTGAAAGGGCAGGGCCTTCAGACCCACCCTGAGTTCCCGGCTTAGGGGGCATGGGATTTTTTAAAGCCACAGACTGAGTTCCCAGGTTAGGGGGCTTGGCAGTTGTTGAATACTGTCAGATTGGTGTTGGAGTGGAGCAAGGTGCTGGGTGTGTAGGGGAATAAAGCACTTCTCTGCTGTGAAACTTGGGGGGAGGGGTTATTTTGCCCCAACACAGTAAGTTAGATGCTTGCACTTAACTTTCACAGGCCCAGCGCCACTTCCACTAGGCTTCGGAGGCATGTGCAGACTTGCCAACGCCCGGCCACACCTGACATGGTAAGACACATCCCAAATGCTACTGTTCACCTCAGCCTGCACTTGCTGGCCAACCCAGCCAGAAGGGCACTGGTACCTCATGACTGACACTTCTCTGCTCATTTTTAATTGTATCTCCTTCCCCCTGCTGCTCAGTCCAACTCTTCAGCTTTGTCTTTGATGATCAGGGTTGCTAGATAGTCATATATAATCAATTCACTTGTGTTTTTTGGTCTTTGATGTAAGAAGGACAACAGGAAGCATTTGACTATTCTGCCATCTTGGCTTTGCCTCCCTGATCCTAGAATTTTTTTATTCCTTCTTTGATTTCTTCAATTGCCCAGTGGTTTTTAAACAAGGTGTTTGTCTTAGTTACCTAGTGCTGCTATAACAGAAATACAAGTGAATGGCTTTAATAAAGAAAAATTTATTCTCTCACAGTTTAGGAGGTTAGAAGTCAGAATTTGGAATTTGGTACTGAGAGTGGGGTGCTGCTCTAACACATACCTAAAATGTGGAAGCAATTTTGAAACTGTGAATGCATAGAGGCTGGAAGAGTCTTAAAGTGCCTAATGGTAAAAGCCTAGATTGCCTGGAAGAGACTGTTGGTAGAACAATGGACTTCAGAGACAATTCTGGTGAGAACTCAGAATGAAGTCCAAGAAAGTTGTTACACTGGAGACAAAGCAGATGGCAAGATGCGACAGCAGAGAAATGGCAGCAGCAGAACAAGATCGGTGTGAAACAGCACTGTAGCCAACCCATGTAGCAAGAGAGATGAGTGCCTTGTGGCCAAAATTTACTGGTGGGGTGGGGTGTCTATGGGAACTTATTGGTGGAGCTAAAGAGCTTGGAACACTTGCCCCAGCAGGACAGAAGTGGGCAGAAAGCCCTGAGGGGCCAACAGGCCAAGGATCAAGGAAGTAGAAGATGAAGAGACAAGGAACACACAAAGCAGAGCTGCCTCAGTCTCAAAGGGTAGGGCCACAACCTCAGGGGTCTCAAAGGATGGAGCCACGGCATCTGGGGCTTCAAAGAGTGGGGCCACAGCCTCGTAGGTTTCAAAGAGTCAGATCTTCACCAGTTAGGTGCTGGAGTGTGGAGCTGCCTTTCATGAGTGCCTGCAGGATGGGGTGAGATCCGCTGCCCAAAGCTGAAGGGGCCAGGTTGCCATGCCTAAGGGGCAGAAGAAGGGGGCTTGCAGGGATGAGGGTGTAGGGTTGCCACTCAGATGGACTAGGAGAACAGGGACCTCATGCCACCAGGAATGAAGAACCAGGAGGAGAACACATCCTTTGGACCTGGGGTCCCTGAACCGAGAAGCTCTTAGACCAGGCAAAGATTGATGACAAGGATCTTCCCCCCAGAGCTGATACAGAGAGAAAGACTTCTTCTGGAGCTGGAACCATGAATTCACACTTTTAGCCTCCTCAACTGTGAAAAAATAAATTTTTCTTTGCTAAAGCCATCCACTTGTGGTATTTCTGTTATAGTAGCACTAGTTAAATCAGGTAACTGAATATGTGTGAGTCTATTTCCTGACTCTCCTATTTTATTGTTTGTCTAACTCTGTACTAATACCATTCCTGGCATTTGTTAATTTTTGTCAAGTGCTTTTCCTAAATCTATAACAATTTTTTGTTTGCCATTGGATGATTTCCAAAGTCCTGAAGTATTTGTTTCTTACAATTTTTCTAGATTTGTACACTTTTTTTGTATAAGATTCACCACATTCTTCACATCAAAATAACTGTAAGTTCCTCTTTAAGATTTATTTTAAATAATTCTTTGACCCATGTGTTATTTAAAAATGTCAATTTATGGGGACTCAGGGTTTTTCTAGTTATATTTTTAATTGATTTCTTGTTTGACTTTATTGTGGTCAGGAGATATACTGTGAATATTTTCAATCTTTTACAATTTAATGAGATTTTATTTATGACCCATTATATGATCAATATCCTATCTATGTCAATAGGTCAAGTTTGTAATTCTTTTGTTCAAATCTTCTATATTTTTGCTGTGCGTTTATCTGCTTATTCTGTCAGCAACTGAAAGACTGTGTTAAATATCTCACTATGAGTATGGATTTACCTATTTCTTTGTTTAATTTTATCAATTTTAATATATTTTAAAGATAAGAAGATGCTTGCAAACATATTTAGAATTGTTATAGCTTCCTCTTGGACTGATCATCTATAATATGAAATGCCCAACTTTAGCTCTAGTCTTGTTTCCTATGTGGCTTTTATGCATGTTTTATTTTTTGTGTAGGAATTAAAAAAAAAAAAATCAGAGTTGAAGATCCATACTCAATCTTTCATTCTTAGAAAAATAAGAAATAAAGTAGTGTATGTGAAACTAAGAAAATGTAAATTCTCAGCTATCATTTGGAAATTAAATTTTATTTAATTGGTGGTACATATATTGACATAATAAATAATTTAACTTTCTGTTTATTTATTTCCTGGTTTTATCTCTCTGAGTATATGTCCAAGTATCTTGCCTGGCTTAGGTTTCTAATAATGGTTTCTTAGGTGATAAAATACAAACTTAAATGTTCCTTAAAATAGATGTATTATGAATAACATTATTGTTAACTATATGCCAAGCACAGATCTAAGCACATTTACTCAATTCTTATTGATTCTTATAACTAAGTAATGAAGGATTTTTATGACCACTGATTGAAACAGAAAACTATTATTATCCCCATTTTATAAATGAGTTAACTGAGCCACGTATATTTAAGCAACTCCACCAACGTCACATAGCAAGACATTGCTAGAACCATGAATCAAACCTAGGTGGTCTGAATCTCTGAATCTGTACTTTTAACCTACATAGTCTGCCTCTCAAATTGTTTACTTCATATACTGTTAAATTTATATAAGGTCAGCTGAAGATAATTCTCTTTTATGTAATTATAAATACAGTAAAATATTTTACATATGGACTGTAGTGTATGCTACATGGTTATATACTTGTTTCATATTTATACATGTACATTACAATAAAAGTTTTTACTATATACACCAAACTATATCTATCTATCTATTTAGTCATACACAAGCATAAGTTTATGGACAGTTTAAAGTATTTTCATTTTACTATAAAATTTTTTCACCTTATTTGCAACTGTTGAACATAACATACATCTCTGCTATTTGAATAAAGATAATTATCTTGAATTAATTTCAACTAAAATTAATATATCTCTCTGATGTATTATTTTTGCTGTTTTTTTCCTTCTTTTTGATTTCAAAAATTGGTGAAAAAAGCATCAGTTGAGTGTTTTTGTTTCCTTTTGAATCTGCATCAGTCCTTTCTAAAATCAAAAATGTTTATTTCAAATATGCTAAGAACATCTTATAAAATTACCAACATATTAATACTTAATAACTTAAAGCTACTATACAGCATCAGATTACTAGAAGTAAGAAAAAAACAGAAATAGGTAACTATTAATATTATAGCAGAGTCCAAGAAGATCCTATTTATTCTCCATATTCATGTTGGCACATTTTCAACAAAGGTGTATTATGCATACACAAAAACTAACTCAAAATGGATCGAAGGCCTAAATATAAAATCTGAAATGATAAAAATCATGGAAGAAAAAATAAGGACAACGTTACAAGCCCTAATACCTGGCATAAACAGAATACGAATTATAAGTAACAATGCACACACACCAGAAGAGAAACTAGATAACTTGGAGCCCTTAAAAATCAAACACTTATGGCTCATCAAAAGGCTTCACCAAAAGAGTCAAAAAACAACCTACAGACTGGGAAAAAAATTTTGGCTATGACAAATCAGATCAGAGTCTAATCTTTAAAATCTACAAGATACTGCAAAATCTCAACAACTAAAAGACAAATAACCCAATTAAAAAATGGGCAAAGGATATGAACAGGCACTTCACCAAAGAAGACATTCAGATGGCTAACAGACACATGAAGAAATGCTCGTGATCATTAGCCATTAAGAAATGCAAATCAAAACTACAATAAGATACCATCTCACCCCAGCAAGGCTAGCGTTAATCCAAAAAACGCAAAATAATAAATGTTGGAGAGGCTGTGGAGAGACTGGAGCACTTATACACTGTTGGTGAGAATGTAAAATGATACAACCACTTTGGAAATTGATTTGGCACTTCCTTAAAAAGCTAGAAATAGAAGTACATTACCATCCAGCAATCCCACTCCTTGGAATATATCCTAGAGAAAGAAGAGCTGTCACACGAATAGATATATACACACCCATATTCATTGCAGCACTGTTCACGATTGCAAAAAGGTGGCAACAACCTAGGTGCCCATCAGTGGACGAATGGATAAACAAAATTATGGTATAGTCACACAATGGAATACTACATAATGATGTATACGTGAAATATCTTACAACATGGAGGAACCTGGAAGGCATTATGCTGAATGAATTTAGTCAGTCACAAAAGGACAAATATTTATAAGACCACTATTATAACAACTCAAGAAAAGGTTTAAACACAGAAGAAAACATTCTTTGATGGTTACAAGGGTGGGGATGGAGGGAGAGGGATATTCACTAACTAGATAGTAGACAAGAATTATCTTAGGTGAAGGGAAGGACAGCACACGCTACAGGGGAAGTCAGCACAACTGGACTAAACCAAAGCTAAGAAGTATCCTGAATACAGTCAAACACTTCGAGGGACAGAAAAGCAGGGCGGAACTCTGGGAGCCATGCTTTCAGGGGACATCTAGGTCAATTGGCATAACAAAGTTTATTAAAAAAATGTTCTGCATCCTACTTTGGTGAGTGGCGTCTGGGGTCTTGAAAGCTAGTGAGCGGCCTTCTAAGATGCATCAATTATTCCCAGTCCACCTGGAGTAAAGGAGGATGAAGAACACCAAAGTTTCAAGGAAAGTATTAGCCCAAGAGACAGAAAGGGTCACATAAACTGGAGACTGCAAGAGCCTGAGACCAGAGGGACTGGATGGTACCTGGCTGCCACCAATGACTGCCCTGACAGGGAACAAAACAGAGAGTCCCTATTGGAGCAGGAGAAGGGTGGGGTGCAGAACTCAAATTTTGGATAAAGGAACAGACTTGGTGGTTTGACTGAGACTGGAGGAACCCTAGAGACCATGACCCCTGGACTCTCTGTCAACCCTGCACTAAAACCATTCCCAAGGCCAACTTTTCAGTCAAAGATTAGGCTGGACTATGGGACATGAAGTGGTGCTCGTGAAAAGTGTACTTCTTGGCTCAAGTGGATACATGAGACTGAAGGGGTAGTTTCTGTCTGGAGGTGAGATGAGAAGGCAGAGAGGGTCAGGAGCTGGTTGAATGGACGCGATAAATCAGGGCTGGAAGGGAGGAAAGGGCTGTCAATGTACAGGGAGAGCAATTAGGGTCACATAAGAATGTATGTATAAATATTTATATGAGAAACTAACTTGAATAGTAAACTTTCACTTAGAATACAATAAGATAAAATTAAAAAAAGAAGTATACTATGCATATGGCAAAATTTCTAAGACCTAAGAGATCAATTTATGATCCATATTTATGTTTATTCGAAAGAAAGGTGAGTCAACTGAATGTGGAAATTATCAAACAATATCATGAATATCACATGCAAGTAAAATTTTGCTGAAGATCATTCAAAAGCAGCTGCAGCAGTACTTTCACAGGGAACTGCCAGAAATTCAAGCCAGATTCAGAAGAGGATATGGAATCAGGGATATCATTGCTGATGTCAGATGGATCCTGGCTGAAAGCAGAGAATACCAGAAAGATGTTGACCTGTGTTTTATTGACTATGCAAAGGCATTCGACTCTTGTGGATCTAAACAAATCATGGATAACATTTCAGAGAATGGGAATTCCAGAACACTTAATTGTACATATGAGGAACCTGTACATATAACAAGAGGCATTTGTTCAAACAGAACAAGGGGCCACTGCGTGGATTAAAGTCAGGAAAGGTGTGCGTCAAGGTTGTATCATTTCACCATACTTATTCAATCTGTATGATGAGCAAATAATCCGAGAAGCTGGGCTATATGAAGAAGAACAAGGCATCAGTTTTGGAGGAAGACTCTTTAACAACCTGCGTTATGCAGATAACACTACCTTGCTTGCTGAAAGTGAAGAGGATTTGAAGCACTTACTAATGAAGATCAAAGACCACAGCCTTCAGTATAAAGAAAACAAAAATCCTTACCAATAAGCAACATCATGATAAACAGAGGAAAGATTGAGGTTGTCAAGGATTTCATTTTACTTGGATCCACAATCAACACCCAAGGAAGCAGCAGTCAAGAAATCAAAGGACGCATTACATTGGGCAAATCTGCTGCGAAATACCTCTTCAAAGTGTTAAAAAGCAAAGAAGTCACCCAGAAGACTAATGTGTGCCTGACCCAACCCGTGGTGTTTTCCATGGCCTCATATGTGTGTGAAAGATAGACAATGACTATGGAAGCCTGAAGAAGAATTGATGCCTTTGAATTATGGTGTTGGCAACGAATATTGAATATTCCATGGACTTCCCAAAGAACGAATAAATCTATCTTGGAAGAAATACAGCCAGAATGCTCCTTAGAAGCAAGGATGGCAAGACTACATCTCACATACTTTGGACATGTTATCAGGAGAGACCAGTCCCTAGAGAAAGACATCATGCATGGTAAAGTAGATGGTCAGCGAAAAAGAAAAAGAGGAAGACCCTTAATGAGATGGATCAGCACAGTGGCTGCAACAATGGGCTCAAGCATAACAACAATTGTGAGCACGGTACAGGCCTGGGCAGTGTTTCGTTCTGTTGTACACAGGGTAATTATGAGTCTGAACTGACTCAGTGGCATCTAACAACAACAACAAAGTGATCAATAAATTTGTATTAGTGAAAAATATATATTTTTAAAATTAGAAGTAAATAATATCTACACTTGGTAGCAAACAACTCCTATGATCAACATGTTCCCACCTGTGTTTGAAGAAAGGAGAAATTGCTCAGCACTGGGCTTGATCTGGGATGGTCTCAAGAAGACATAGGTATTAAATTGTGGCTTAAGGAAAGGTACACATGAGCAAAGATTCTGAGGTATGGTAAAGGGTAAAGAGTGTTCAAAATTTAATGAAAATAAATACTGCATGAGTGGTTTTGTGTAAGAAAAACTTTGAATGTGGAGAGGTGTAAATTCCAGATCGAAGTATTTGTATTCTACAGGAAATGTGGAATCCTTCATAAATCTGACCAGGGAAAAAGAGTATAGATAATGGAGTATTTTAAGTAGTATTTCTCTAGCAGGTGTATATATAATGGATAGAGGGAAAAAACCTAAGAGGAATGGATACAAATTAAGCAGATTATACAGAAGTTCAATGTGAAGAAAGGGGTAATACTGATTACTACAGTCAGAGGTTGATTTCCTCTGAAGCTAATGCAATTTAAGCTTCAGGGTTCCTCACTTGAACAAGACACCTTTAGGGACTTGAGAGGGGCCCAACTAATGTTTTTTGCATGGACATATTTTTTTGTAAAACTTGAAAAGTAAGATTTTTTTCATTGCAAGAGGATAAGTACTGTTTTTTCCACTCTGATTCCCTCTTGTCATATTTCCACTGAATCAATTGACATTGGAGAGCCACAGGCATTTGAGGGATGCAACTAAAGAGAAGTCAAGCGAAGGATGCATTTACTTTGAGACTAGTGAGATATACGTATCTGTTTTGGAATCACTATTGTGTACAGTTTGGTAACTGATGGCCATCCAAGTATAAGAATGGCTTTGAGGAATACTCCCACCACCCTGTGACAAATCAATTGGCGTCATGATACAAAGATGCAAGGTCTGAAGTCATACTACATATGAATGTGTCCCATAATAACTGACACCAGAAACACGTAAGTAATCAAGGAGAATCAAGTACTTAAGGAATAGAGGCAGTCATCAGACATGTAAAATCTTACTGTAAGAATGAAAGTTTTCTCTTGTCGTGCATAGAATATCGACATCAGTGTAGATGCCATAAAACTTTTAATGTGTCTCTACAATGAGAACATTGAGGATAAACTGGCTTACAGGTAGAGTATTAATATTAATCACAGGACATCTTTTAAACGCCCTGAAATTTTGCGGTTTTTTATATGAAGAAACTTGACAAAAGTTTTCCAGAAATTCACAATGATATTAAATATTACAGAACATTATCAACCATAAGATGTGACCTGATAAGATGTTTCTAATATTTCAAAAACTAGTAGCAAATTTATATTACACACGCTACAGGAAAGATTGAATAATTTTTCTATTTTCTCTATATTGAAAATATTATAAAATTATTGTCATGAAAAGATAATCAAAAATAATATTCAGCCAAAAATGTAAAAATTAAAGATAACAGAGCTCTACCAGACAGTTAATTAATATGCATGTTATTTTATAGTTCTGGTTTTTATGATGTCTGTGGCATTTATCAATTTTAAACTTTATTATTTGTTGTAATTTATTTCTCACTTTAAGTAAATATTTTCTTTTGAATTTAATTTGTATTCTCAGTCAGTGTTTTTTTCCTTAAGAAGAGCCCTCTAAATCTTGTCAGGTCCCAATCACCCGGATCTTCCTTGAAAAACTGAGTAGTATTAAAAGTACATGGAACAATGAAGGCCAGCCTATACTATGAAATTTACAACACTTTAAATCCTCTTACAGCAGCATTTCCTTCTGTTATACAAAAGGTCACCATTAGTCAAAGCTGACTAGACGGCAACTAACAACTTACTATTCTAAAGACATATTTTAAAGGGACAATACTTTGGTCAGCTGACATGAAACTTATCAGTAGAATAAAACTTTGCTTATTGCTTTGGGATGGGCAGTTAGTAGCTCTGGCTTCTGAATGATTATTCATAACAGTAACCCCTAGTCACATGTGACTATTTAAATGTAATTTTAAATGAATTAAAATAAAATAAAAATGAAAATCAAGTTCTTGACTTTCATTTCTGACCAAGATGGAAACACAGGGGCTCAATTTACTCTTCTACCTTAAACAATTAAAAATAATGACAAAATATATTAAATGGTTTTTAAGACACTGGACATCAGGCAACAAAAAAACAGGACTTTCTGAATAATGGTAATCAAATGATGTTACCCCTATTATTGCCCCAGATTATTTACTTCTGAGAATTTCTAGAGATGAGGAATTCAGCCAGCATGCAAGAGGGTGAATATGCAAGGCCAGAAAAGAGCCACCTGGAAAGATTAGAAGGTAACACTCCCAGTGCTTACACATGACTAAGAATGTTGACTCTTCCCACCTGCCAAACTGCATAGAGTGCACAGAAAGGTTTTAGTTCAGTAGTTGGGAATGGTTAGCCCTATGCTGAGCATTGTTTCACTCTCACCTAACAAATATTAAAACGATACACAAAGGATCAAATTGCTTCCAAGTAATTTAACTGCACCCCATAATAAATTCTGGGAATATTTATGAGAATTTAAAAACATCTAGAATCCAGCAAGGTAAATTTCACAATGTCTGGCAACCAATCAAAAATTAGCAAGCATGCAAAGAGGCAGGAATATACTATCCATAATAAAGAGAAAAATCAATAAATATTGACCCAGGATTGAAAGAAATAGTTAGAAGACAAGGCCATTAAAAGTGTCATTGTAACTGTATTCTATATGCTCAAAAAGTTAAGTAGAAATATAGAAGACATAAAAAAGATCCAAGGCAAACTTCCAGAGATGAAAACTACAATGTGTGAGATACGGATACTATACCACATAGGATTAAGTACAGATTAGGCATTAGAAAAGACTAGTGAAAATGAAGACATAGAAATAGTAACTATCCTAAAGAAAGCACAGAAAGAGAATAAAAAAGAATGAACAGAGCATCAGTGAGATATGGTACAACTTCTAGTGGCCTACCCATTGCCATTGAGTCAAATTTCAACTTATAGTGATCCTATAGGAAAGTGTAGAAATACACCATAGGTTTTCCAAGGCTGTTATCTTTATAGAAACAGATTTCCACATCTTTATCAGCTGGTGTGTTCACACAGTTGAGCACTTTAACCACTATGCCACCAGGGCTCTTTTTAACTGGCCTAATATACATACAGTTGGAATCATGAAGAAGAAGAGATGGAAGAACAGGAAAAATATTTGAAAAGATAATGGCTCAAATTTTTCCAAATTTGATGAACTTTATACTCAGTCCCAAGATGTTCAACAAACCCAAAGTACAAGAAAACTGCACCAAGGCACATCAAAGTCAAATTGCTCTAAAGCAGTAATAAACAGAAAATCTTAAAAGCAGCCACAGAAAAACAAAGGCATATTACTTATAGAGGATAAATAAGACAGATTTCCCATAGGAAACAATACAAGTGAGAAGATAGTGAGGCAACATTTTTAAACTAGCATTCTAGCATTCTGTATCTAGTAAAAATATCTATTAAAAACAAATTTAATTGGCATCAGAAGTCCTAGGTTGGAATCACACATGGCTACTAACTTGTGTGTGACCCGGGAAAAATTTCTTACCTTCTCTGAGCCTAATTCCTCTATGTTGTTTTTAGTTGCCATGGAGATGATTCCAGCTAGAGATAAATGTCTTGGTGTCTTAGGCTGGGTTCTGTAGAGAAGCAAAACTAGTAAAGTGTATAAATATATATACAGACATTATATCAAGGAAACAGCTCACGTGATTGTAGAGTCGAGAACGTCCCAAGTCCGTGGATCAGGGTAGAAGCCTCTCCCAAGTCACACAGCTGCAGAAGCTGGCAAGACCAAGATCAGCAGGCTCACAGGCTGTGCAGATCGACGAATCCCAGGTTCGGCAGATAAGCTGACAGCTCAAATCCCAAGATGAGACGACAGGAAGCAGCTGCAGGATCCAGAGAGAGCAAAAAGCCAGAACATTCGCTTATATACAGATGTGGGCCACACCTCCAAGGAGACTCCCTTTCATCTGATTGGCTACTTACAGTATATTCAATCATGGGAGTGATTACATTAAAACACTGAGACTCATGGCCCAGCCAAGTTGACACACACTCTTAACCATCACACTTAGTTACCTAGTGCTGCTATAATAGAAATATCACAAATGGATGGCTTTAACAAACAGAAATTTATTCTCTCACAGTCCAGGAGGCTAGAAGTCCGAATTCAGGGTGCCAGCTCAGGGGGAGGCTTTCTGTCTCCGTTGGCTCTGGGGGAAGGTCCTTGTCATCAATCTTCCCCTGTTCTAGGAGTTCCCTCAGCACAAGGACCCCTGGTCCAAAGAACTCTCTATTCTCCTGGTTCTACTTTTTTGGTTGTATAAGGTCCCCCTGTTTCTCTGCTCACTTCTCTCTTTTATATTTCAAAAGAGACTAACTCAAGATACAAACTAATCTTGTAGATTGAGTCCTGCCTCATTAACTTAACTGCCTCTACTCCTGCCTCATTAACATCATAGAGGTGGGATTTACAACACATAAAAAAATCACATCAGATGACAAAATGGTGGACAATCAACAATACTAGAAATTCTCTGTTCTCTGAGACCACTTAGGCAATGGCCCTGACCTCCAGACTCTGGGTGTTGGCCACACTCTCCAGATTCTGGGTGGAGGCCCTTTGGCCCTGGGCTTCAGCTCTGCCCTCCAGACCCACTGGACCAGCAACACTGCTCCCTTGGCTTTGGGCAACCCCATTCTCCTAGTCTAGCTGAGTAGCTACTCCACCCCCGCATCCCCAGAAGCCCTCTTTCTTCTGCCCCTTGGGCATGGCAGCCCCACTCCCTCAGCTTTGGGCAGCTGATCTGTCCCAATCCTGCTGGCACTCATGAAAGGCAGCCCTAGAACTTAGTTGGTGAAGATCTGACTCTTTGAAACCTAGGAAACTGTGATCCCACTCTTTGAAGCCCCAGAGGCCTTGGTTTCACCCTTTGAGACTCCTGAGGTCATGGCCCTATCCTTTGAGACTGAGGCAGCTCTGCTTACTGTGTTCCTTGTCACTTCAGCTTCTACTTCCTTGTTCTTTGGCCTCTCGGCCCCTCAGGCGGCCCGTGTCTGCCCTGCTGGGGGAAGTGTTCCAAAACTCTTTACGTCCACCGATACTGGAGGTACCCCACTCTGCCCGCAAACTTCGGTAAGAGGGCATTCAGCTCTCTTTCTCCGTGGATTAGCAAGCCTAGCTCCATCGATAAGTTCTTGGAGGTACCCTACTCCACTAGGAAGCCTCCTGCACAAAGACACTCAGCTCTCTCTCTGGGTTGGTTCCTGTGCTTCTGTTGATGATCTCCTCATTATACTGCTCCCATAAAGATTACAGCCTAGGAAACCCTACAGGGCACTTCTGCTCTGTATCATATTGTTGCTATGAGTTGGAATGACTCGAATGCACACAACAACAGCAATAGAGATTATTGAATTCACTCTTCTCAAGGGGGCCATTGCTAGTAAAATCCAGCTTAATAGATTGCATAGAAATGAAGGAGAGACTCTGGATTTTCTTTAATTCCAGTTTGTGAGGAAGTGACAACACACAAGGGCTTCCATTCATATTTATTGTGGTTATTTTATTAATGCCTTTCTAGAACTAGAACACAAGCTCTTCAAATGATTCAACCCTTTAGAGGAGAAAGAAAGAGGAGAAAATTACCATCTCCTGGTCACTTCTCCAGTCTTTTCTGAACACAAGCGAATAGTTTTAAAAGCCTTCAGAGAATCAGTGTTCCTTCTGTATACCAGTTGCCTCTTCTAATGCTCTCTTTCCTAGGTTCCCAGGCATTCATCCTAGGGTACAACATACCAACTAACTGCAAATTTCTGAGCGTTTTCTAAGCTGTATTAAAAATTGCCAGCAAAGTAGTTTGCTTGGCCAGGCACTAACTTTAGTTCAACCTTTCCAGCTCTACTGACCTAATGATAATTGCTAACTAATGATTAATTTATACGTCAAAAACAATCAAAAACTCTTTGCTGTCAAGTTGATTACAACTCATAGCTACCCTATAGGACAGAGTAGAACTACGCCATACAGTTTCCACAGAGTAGCTGGTGGATTTGAACTAACCTTTTGGCTAGCAGCCGAGCTCTTAACCACTGCACCATCAGGGCTCCATTTTATATGTCAGGTGCTGTATTAAATGTATTATCTAAATTAATTCCCTCAACAACAACAACAGCAAAAATTTACAAGTCAATTTTATTTTTTCCTGTTTACATATGAGGAAGCTAGTTTCAGGGAGAGGTAAATGACTTGCTTAAGTTAGCAACAGACTTGAGAATTGAAACCAGGCTGTTCCACACTTGAACATTTAACCACCATTCACAGCCTTCCTGACTACAAATATATATTATTACCAAACTTCTAAATCAATTTTGGCTCTGAGCAGAGGAAACTCTTAGAGCTGGTTTTGTTCCAGTCTTTAGTGTGGGCACAGAGGGACTCAACTGAATGTTCTGTATAATGATACTAAGATACGTTTTAATAGTATGTAATTTCATTTTGTAAGTTTTCTTTCTATCCTATTTAAGAAATTATGTACTATCACATATCAGATAGAAATCATCATTTCTTGGGGAAAATAAAATAAACCTTGTCTATGATATAAAATTAGTTGAAAGTAAATGATCAGTTATCCAGTTAATATACTAATCAGGTCAGCATATATGCCATCACTTAAATGAAATTCAAATTTAAAATAATATCTGATACATCTATTTAAATTTTGACATGTATTATTTTTTCCCTGAGAATAAAAAACTAAGTCTGTTATGTTAATTCTAATTAATTTTTTAATAAACAAGAAAATAAATAAAAGATAGGTAAAAATTACAGAGTACCACCAATGAATGATTGGGATTTGAAAATAAAAATACACCATTCATTAGCACCAATAAAAATAAAATATTTAGGTATAATCCTAACAAAATATGTATAAGATCTATATGACATCCTGTATAAAACTGAAGAAAAAAATCAAAGAAGATCTAAATAAATGGAGAGATATTACATGTTCAGGAATAGAAAGATTCAAAATTATTAATATGTCAATTCTTTCCAATTTGATCTATAGATTCAATGTAATCCCAGTCAAAATCCCAAGAAGATACTTGTGTATATGAACAAATTGACTCTAACATTTACGTAGAAAGACAACACAATACTGAATAAGAACAGAGTTGTATCACTAACACTAGCCAACCTCAAGACTGTGTGGTGTTGGCAAAGGAATAGACAAATAGATCAGTGGAACAAAATAGAGAGCCAGAAAACAGATCCACTCAAACGTAATGAACTGATCTGAGACAAAGGAGCAAAGGGAATTCAATGGGGAAACAATAGTCTTTTTAAAAAGTGGCTCTGGAACAACTGGAAATCCGCAAGCAAAAAAAAAAAAAAAAAATGAGTCTAGACACAGATCTTATACCTTTCACAAAAAGTAACACAAAATGGATCATGGATCTACATGTAAAATGGAGAACTATAAAACTTCTAGAAGACAACATCGAAGAAAATCTAGGTGACCTTGAGTTTGCTAATGACTTTTTAGATACAATGCCAAAAGCATGATCTATAAAAGAAAAGAAACAAAAAGAAAAAAATATAAATTGGATTTCATTAAAATTAGAAAACATCTTTTCTACAAAAGATGATGTTAAAAGAAAGAAAAGACAAGCCGGAGATTGGGAGAAAATATTTGTAAAGTACATATCTGATAAAGGACTTGTGTTCAAAACGTATGAAGAACTCTTAAAACTCAATGATAAGAAAAAAAAAGAATTACAAAATGGGCAAAATATCTGAAAAGATTCCTCACCAAAGAAAATATACTTAACAAATAAGCATGTTTTAAAAAAAATTCTCAGCATCGTATGTCATTAGGATATTGAAATAATGAGGTACCACTACACATCTATTAGAATAGCTACCACTCAACACACTGACAATACCAAATGCTGGTGAGGATAAGGATCAATGGGAACACTCATTCATTCCTGGAGGGAATGCAAAACGATACAGCCACTTTGGAGACAGTCTGGCAGTTTCTTACAAAGCTAAACATAAGTTTACCATAAAATCCAGCAATTGCCCTCCTAGGTATTTACCCAAATGAGTTGAAAATATACGCTTACATAAAAACCTACCCACGAATGTTTATAGCAGTTTTTTACCTAATTAGCAAAAACTGGAAGCAAGTAATTTGTCCTTCAGTAGGTCAATGGATAAACAAACTGTGGTTCATCCAAACAAAGGAGTATCATTCAGCAATAAAAATAAATGAACTATCAATCCACTAAAAGATTATGCACATTGCTAAGTGAAAGAAGCTAGTCTGAAGTAGCTATGAACTATATTATTCCAACTATATGGTATTCTGGAAAAAGCAAAACTATAGAGACAGTAAAAACGATTAGTGGTTGCCAAAAGTTGGGGGCTTAGGGGAGAATGAATAGGTGGAGCACTAGAAATTTTGAAGTCAGTGAAACTATTCTGAATGATACTGTAATGGTAGAAACATGACATTATGCCTTTGTCAAAACCCAGGGGACTATACAACACAAAGAGTGAATGTTAATGTAAACTATGGACTTTAGTTAATAAAAATGTATCTATATTGGTTCATCAATTGTGATAAATGTACCGCAGAAATGCAAGATAATAGGAGAAACAATGTGCAGGGGAAAGAGTATATGGAAACTGTACTTTCTGCAAAATTTTTTGTAAGCCTAAAACGGCTCTCAGAAAAAAAAAAAAGTCTACCAACTGGGACAATATATTCAGAAATCATATATCTGATAAGAATCTAATAATCAAAATATATATAAAACTTCAACAACCTAACAACAAAAAGACAACCCAATCAAAAAATGGGCAAGGGATACGAATAGACATTTCACCAAAGAGGATATTCAAAAGGTCACCAAACACATGAAAAGATATCCAATGGCATTAGCCATCAGAGAGATGCAAATAAAAACCACAATGAGATACCATTTCACTCCCACTAAGATGGCTAAGACTAAAAAAATAACAAGAAAATAACAAATGTTTACAAAGATGTTGGGAAATTGGAACCCTTATCCATTGTTGGTAGAGTGCGAAAGGGTACAGCTGTTGCAGGAAACAAGGTGGCAGTTCCTCAAAAAACTAAAAACAGAACTACCACACGACCCAGCAATTCCACTGTCAGGAATATACCCGAGGTAGAGACATAGGTACACCAGTGATCATTGCAGCACTATTCACAATAGCCAAAATATGAAAACAACCTAAGTGCCCATCAACAGAAGAATGGATAACCAGAATGTGGTACATACATACAACGGCATACTGCTCAGCCAGAAAGAGAAATGAAGTCTCGATACATGCTACAACATGGATGGAACTTAAAGAATTATGCTGAGAGAAATAAGTCAATCGCAAAAGGGTAAATATTGTATGACTGCACTTATATAAAAAGACAAATGTATAGAGATTAAAGTTTATTAGTGATTACAAGGGGCCAGAGGGAGGGGGAAGAGGGTGGCTATTGCTTATGGAGTACTGAGTTTTGGTTTATGGTGATGATGAATGGTAAGGTTGCACAGTTGGTTAATTGATTACTTTAACTTGTACACCTGTAAAAAGTTGAATTGGCAAAAGTTGTGCAATAGATATATTTACATCAACAACGACAAAAAAAGAGTAGCTGCTGAGGCTGCTTATGTATAACAAAATACCTGATGAAATTTAGTTCTTTGGTTTGGAGGTTCAGGATCATGATTTTATGGGACACCTGAGTTAATTGGTCTAATATCATGTTTAGTGTTTCTGCTCTACCTCCTAGTTCATTATATAGTGCCTGGGGTCTTAAAAGCTTGCAAGCGACCATCCAAGGTGCAACAGTTGGTCTCTATTCACCTGAAGCAACAGAGGAAGAAGGGACGTTAGGAATAGGAGGAGGAAATGGAATGTGTGGCTAATTGTCTCCATCAACAATTGCCTCCTTTGCTATGAGGCCAGAACTGGATTGTGCCAGGCTACCATTACTGAATGTATTGATCAAAGATTCTATAGAAGAGTCCTGATCAAAAGGGGGGAAATGTAGAACTGGATTATAAATTCTCAAGGAATCCAGATTTTCTGGAGCCATGGAGATTGGATGAACCCCCAAAACTATTACCCTGAGATAATCTTTAAACCTTAAACCAAAACTATCCCCTGAAGTCTTCTTTAAACCAAGTAATAGGTTAGCTTAACTAGTGAAGAATGTCTGCCTTAAGCCTTGTGCTTTTTTTAAGAACTATGTATAAGGGGGAAAATTGACAACTTGAAAGATTAGATAGGAAACTTAGGAGGCAGTGAGTTTATGTTAATGATGGAGGAATAATTTAGAAAAAGAGGGTGAGAATGGTTGCACACCTTGAAGAATATAACCGATGTCACTGAATTGTACATATAGAAATTGTTGAATTGGTGCATGTTCCATTGTGTATATTCTCAACTACAACAAAAATAAAATAAATTTAAAAAATGATAAAATCTTTTTAAAAAAATACATGGGGTATATGACCAAGTTTTATAGATTAGATATGTTATGGATTGAACTGTGTCCCCCCAGAATATGTGTTGTAAATCCTAACCTCTATGCTGATGGTTATAATCCCATTTGGGAATTTGTTATGTTAATAAGACTGCATTATTATGGGGTACGTCTTAAGTCAATCACTTTTGAAATATAAAAGTCAATCACTTTTGAAACAAGCAAGTGAAAGCAGAAGAGAGGGGAAAAATAGATGCCAAGCCACATGGAGATCTCCAAGGAACCAGGAAGCAGAAAATAAAGAGACAAGGACATTTCCCCAGAGCCAACAGAAAAAGAAAGCTTTCCACTAGAGCCAACAGCCTGATTTCTGACTTCTATCCTCCTAAATTGTGAGGAAATAAACTTCAGTTTATTAAAGCCATCCACTTGTGGTATTTCTATTACAGAAGCACTAGATAACTAAGAATTTGGTACCAAGAAATTGCAGTGCTGCTCTAACAGATTCCTAAAATGTGGAAGTGGTTTTGGAATTGGGTAATGGGTAGAGACTGGAAGAGTGTTAAAGTGCCTAGTAGTAAAACCCTAGATTACCTTGAAGAGACTGTTGGTAGAATTATGGAAGTCAAAGGCAATTCTGGTGAAGGCTCAGAAGGAAGTGAGAAGAGCTGTACAGAAAGTCTCTCTCATCCTAGAGAATACATACAGAGCCAGCAACAGAATGTAGCTAGAAATGTGGATGTTAAATGTACTTCCTGTGAGGATTTGAAAGGAAATGATGAATATGTGATTGGACAATGGAGGAAGGGCAATGGTTTTTATGCAGTGGCAAAGAACTTGTTTGAATCACGTTCAAATATCTGGTGGAAGGTAGAACTTGTAAGTGATGAACTTTGATATTTGGCTGAGGAGATTTCTAAGCAAGATCTTAAAGGGGCCACATGGTTTCTCCTTGCTGCTTACAGTAAAATGTGAGAGGAAAGAGATGGACTTAAAAAAGAACTGTGCAAAATGAAAACAAAACTTAAAGATTTGGAAATTTCTGTTGTACAAACTAAGGGCACATGTCCCAGAATTTTCATTCAAGGATATGGCTACACAATCTTTTGTTAAAGATATTAAGCTTGTGACTCTAACCAACTTGATGGCTCTAACCAACTATCACAGCAGAAAACCCATCAGCTTAGACCAAAAGAGACAGAGAAAGAACAAAAGAAAAGAACCCTATCTGTCTCTTGGAATTGTACAGGCAGGAAACAGGCGAAAGGAGTTATATCTGTTGTCCTCTAAGAAAAGAAAAAGACCATCACTGGAATAGCTTGAAGCTCAGCAGAACTGTCGAAAGGAGATTAGGAAGCATAGGAAGTACTGGTTTCAAAGAGTGGAGTCATAGCCTCCATCTTAGTCATCTAGTGCTGCTATAACAGAAATACCACAAGCGGATGGTTTTAACAAAGAGAAGTTTATTTCCTTACAGTGAAGTAGAATAAAAGTCCAAATTCAGGGTGTCATCTCCAGGGCAAGGCTTTCTCTCTCTGTTGGCCTTCTCATCAATGTTCCCCCGGAAGAGGAGCTTCTCTGTGAGGGGACCCCGGGTCCAAAGGACATGCTCTGCTCCCAACACTGCTTTCTTGATGGTGTGAGATCCCCTGTCTCTCTGCTCACTTCTGTCTTTTATACCTCAAGAGATTGCCTCAGGACGCAATCCAATCTTGTAGATTTGAGTCCTACCTTACTAACACAACTGCCACCCATCCTCCCTCATTAACATCATAGAGGCAGGAGTTACAACATATAAGAAAATCACACAATACCAGGAAACATGGCCCAGACAAAACTGATACATACATTTTTGGGGGGACATAATTCAATCCATGACAGTCTCCTAGATGTAAAAGAGTCAGACCTTCAATAACTCAGTTCTGGAGCATGGAGTTGCCGCTCACAAGTGCCAGGGAAATGGGGCCACTGCCCAAACCTGAGGGGGTGGGGCTGCCATGCACAAGGGGCAGAAGAACAGGTCCTGCCAGGGCTAAGGAGGTGGGGTCACCACTCAGAGGACTAGGAGAATGGAGCTGCCCAAAACCAGTGGAGCAGAGTTGCCAATCTTGTGGGCCTGGAAGGCGGAACTAAAGCCCAGGGCTAAGGGGCCTCTAACCAGAATCCAGAGAGCCTGATCAACTCCCAGAGTCTAGTAAGTAGGGTCATTGCCTAGATGGTCTCAGAGAACAGAGGATTGTTTTCTAAACTAGAGAGATAATGCAAATTATTCTGCTGAGTTTTGGACTTGCTTGGTGCCAGTTATCCCTTCTTTCACTCACATTTCTCCCATTTGTAAAGGAAATGTATACCTTGTGCTTGTTCCTCTATTGTATTTTGGAAGCAGATAACCTGTATTCTAAATTTCACAGGTTCTCAAATGAAGAATAATTTTGCCTCAGGATGGAATATGCCTAACATCTCACCCATATTTGATTTAGATGTTCAGAAGATGAGATTTTGGACATGAATTTAAAATTTTGGGATGACGTGATGGGGTGAATGTGTTTTGCATGTGTCAAGGACATGAATTTTGGGGGGGGACAAAGGGTAGAATGTTATCAATTGAATTGTATCCCCCAAAAGTGTGTGTTGTAAATTCCAACCTCTATGCCTGTGGTTATAATCTCATTTGGGAATGAGTTCTTTGTTATTTAATGAGACAGGATTAGTGTACAGTGTATCTTAAATCTGTCTATTTTGAGATATAAAAGAGATTAATCAAGCAAGCAAAAGCAGCAGAGAGGGAAAAGCTAGATGCCAAGCCACATGGAGATCTCTAAGGAAGCAGGAGGCAGAAGCTAAAGAGGCAAGCACCTTCCCCTAGAGCTGACAGAGAGAGAAAGCCTTCCTCTACAGCCAGTGCCCTGATTTCAGACTTCTAGCTATGAGTCGGAATTGACTCGAAGGCAACGTGTTTGCTTTTGGAAACTGTGAGGAGAGTAATTTCTATTTCTTAAAGCCATCCAATTGTGGTATCTCTGTTATAGCAACACTAGGTAACTAAGACAAGATATAAAATTCTATTGATATCTATGATGGTTAAGGTTGTGTGTCAACTAGGTTAGACCATGATTCTCAATGGTTTGGCAGTTATTATGTAGTTTGTAAGTTATGTAATGATATAATCACCTCCATGATGAGATCTGATATAATGTAATCTCCTCCATGATGAGATCTGCTATGAGCAACCAATCATTTGAAAGGGAGTTTCCTTTAGGTTATGGCTTGCATCCAATATATATGGACTTTTTAGGAAAGCTCACTGGCTTTTGTTCCTATCTGGATTCTGCATTTGGCTTGTCATCATCTGAACTCTGGTTCTTGGGACTTGAGCTAGCCGACTTCCATCTCACCTGCCTTTTTTGGGTTCATCATCTCCTGCAGCTACTTGAGTCAGGAGATGCCTCCAGCCTGACATCTGACCCACGGACTTGGGACCTTCCAGCCTCTACTACCACATGAGCCATTTCCTTATAAATCTGTCTCTCTCTCTCTCTCTCTCTCTCTCTCTATGCACTTCACTGGTTTTGCTTCTCTAGAGAATCCAGCCTAAGATGTTAAGTACCAAGAGTGGTTCTAGAGAAACAAAATTGTAAGGAGTTTTCTAATGGGTTCTCAAGTCTACTTAGTCTTAAGATGTTGATGATTCTGCTTCCAGTAGTAAAGAGGGCACTGCTAATCGATGGCATGAGGTGGCAATAGAAATATGCAAAATATTACCTCCAGTAGATCAAGTATTGGTGAGAGGCAAGGCTCTGGGTAATTGCATGTTTGATACGTTTCTACAATTTTGTCAGAATGAGAAGTATAAGAAACGTGGTTGGCTGGTCCTAGTTTCACTAGACAAAATGGTGAAAGAGAAATAAGCTCAAGGAATCAGAGGCAAAGCTCAAGTGCCACATAAACGGCCTCAAAATTTCCACTTGTGCCCTGAAAGAAATCCTTACTTCTTGTAATAACAGAGGTGATATTGCCGATAACTAAACCCAGAATCTTAAGGTAAGAGCAGCTGAATACAATGTCAATTGAATTCCCAACCTCAAATGGTGTCTGAAGTTAAAGTGAGAGCATTGATCTGGAAGAAATGGGATCCTGAAACTTGGGATGGGGTATATGGGCAGATAATCAGGAAGTTGGGGACTCTCAATGGAAGTCAAATCGTGTCTGCGAACAAAACCATTAGCCTCACCACCCCATCTGATGAGATTAACCCAGCTGTGTTTGAAGAGCCTTTGTCTGAGATATCACCTGGAGTAGTGCTGTCTGAGGCAGATGCCTTACAAGACATTGTTGAATGTTCTCAAAACACGACACCACCACCGATTTTTGCTTCTAGACCTATAACTAGAATTAAGTCCCAGCGAGTGCAAAAAGGTAAGTACAAAGCGTGACCCAGGAGGAGGTATGCTACACTCCAAAATAACTGCTTGATTTTTTTAATATGTACAAACAGAAACCTGGGACGTATGTGTGGGAATGGCTATTAAGCATGTAGGACAATAGTACAAGGAAGATAAAGTTGGATCAATCTGAGTTTATTGATATGAGCCCACTAAATGCAGATTCTTCATTCAGTGTTTCAGTTTGAGAGGTTAGGAAGGGATATAATAAGTTTATTTGGCTGGGTAGGCGAAGCTTGGATTATATGGTGGCCTACACTAAATCAAGTGAAGTACCAGACCTGCCTTAGTGTACTGTAGGAGAAAGTATCCAAAAACTTAGGGAAATTGGCATGTTATAGTGAATTTATCAGGTTAAACTCAAGGCCTACACACTGAGTGCCCAGATGACAGATCTTTTCCCAAAATGGTGAGGAAAAATTTTGTAAAGGGAACCCCAGCATCCTTGAAGACTGCTGTGTTTGCTACTTTATGTAAGTCAGATTTGACAGTGGGAGCTGACCTAACTGAACTAAGATACCTGACTACAATGGGGCTAACTGGACCCAGTGGTGGTAGGGGCCAAGTGGCTGCACTCAATTGACAAAGACAAGGTGGATATGGTTACCATAATGGACATCGAAGTCAAAGCAGTAATCAGAATAGTCTGACTTGTATGGATTTATAGCATTGACTACTTAGTCATGGTGTCCCTAGGAGTGAAATAGATGAGAAATCTAAATATTAAGTTGATCTATACAAGTGGAAGAATTCTAGGCCAAGGGAATGGCAGTCTAACTCTAATCTCCGCATTAGAGAGTCATGGCCCCTCAATCAATTCCCAGACTTGAGTGAGTTTACAGACCCACAACCCCGTGAATGAAGGGGAGGCCAGTTCCAACTGAGGAAGGACCCAGCTACACTGTCAAAAATTGATATGGTTAATCTTTCCCCAAAAGTATCTATGGTCTTTTATGAGAGTGACTGCTTATTGGGGAAAAGGAAATAATCAGACTTTTGGGGGATTACTGGATACTGGCTCTGAACTGACACTAACTCCAGGAAATCCAAAACATCACTGTGGCCCACGAGTCAGAGTGGGGGCATATGGAGGTCAAATTGTTAATGGAGTGTTAGTTCCTGTCTGTCTCATGGTGGGTCCAGTGGGTCCTCAAACACATCCTGTACTGATTTCCCCAGTTCCAGAATGCATAATTGGAATAGACATACTCAGCAATGGGCAAAACTCACACACTGGATTCCTGACAAGTGGAGTAAGGGATATTATGGTAGGAAAGGCTAAGTGGAAGCCATTAGAACCACCCATACCTAAGAAAATAGTAAACCAAAGGCAATACCACATTCCTGGATGTATTGCAGAAATTACTGTCACCATTAAGGACTTATAGGATGCAGGGGTAGTGATTTCCACCACACCCCCATTCAACTCACCTATTTGGCCTGTGCAAAAAACAGATGGATCTTGGAGAACGACAGTGGATTATCAAAAACTGGTGACTAATTCCAGCTGTTTTTCCGGATGTAGTTTTATTGCTGGAGCAAATTAATACATCTCCTGGTACCTGATATGCAGCTATTGATCTGGCTAATGCCTTTGAAGGACTACCAGAAGCAGTTTGCCTTCAGCTGGCAAGGCCAGCAATACACCTTCTCTGTCCTATATCAGAGGTATATTAACTCTCCAACCTATGCCATAATTTAGTCCCCAGGGACCTTGATCACTTTTCCCTTCAACAAGACATCACACTAGTCCATTACTTTGATGACCTTATGCTGATTGGACCTAGTAAGGAAGAAGTGTCAGTGACTCTGGACTTACTGGTAAAACATTTACATGCTAGTGAGTGGGAAATTAATCTAACAAAAATCCAGGTACCTTCCACCACAGTGAAATTTCTAGGGGACCTGTGGAATGCAGCATGTTGAGGTATTCCTTCTAAAGTGAAAAATAAGTTTCTATATCTGGCTTGTCTCACAGCTAAAAAGAGGCACAATGCCTGGTGGGCCTCTTTAGATTTTGGAGGCAGTGTATGCCTCATTTGGGTGTGCCACTCTGGCTGCATATCAAGTCACTTGAAAATCTGCTAGTTTTGAGTGGCGCTCAGAACAAGAGAAGGCTCTGCAACAGGTTCGGTCTGCCATACAAGCTGCTCTGCCACTTGGACCATATTATATGCTTGATCCAATGGTGCTTGAAGAGTCAGTGGCTGATAGAATTGCTGTTTGATCTCTTTGGCAGGCCCCTATTGATGGATCACAGCATAAACCCTTAGGATTTTGGAGCAAAGCCCTTCCATCCTCTGAAGACAACTACTCTACTTTTGAGAAACAGCTTTTGTCTTGTTACTGGGCCTTAGTAGAGACTGAACACTTAACCATGATACACCTTGTCCCTTGTTGTCTGAGCTGCCCATCATGAACTGGGTGTAGTCTGACCCACAGAGTCATAAAATCAGAAGTGCACGGCAGCACTCGATCATTAAATGAAAGTGATATATGAGATCAGGCCCTAGCAGGACCTGAAGGCACAAATAAGTTGCATGAGGAAGTGGCCCAAATGCCCATGGTCTCCACTCCTGTCTCATTACATTCAGTTTCCCTCTCTGCACCTATGGCCTTATGGGGAGTTCCATATTATCAGTTGACTGAAGAAGATAAAAATTGTGTCTGGTTTACAGGTGGTTCTGCATGATACGCAGGCACCACTTGAAAGTGGGCAGCAATGGCATTACAGATCCTTTCTGGGACCTCCCTGAAAGACAATGGTGAAGGAAAATCTTCTCAGTGGGCAGAACTTGCAGGGTTGGGACAACATTCTCCAGGAGGCTGTGTGTGCTCTAAACCAGCTTCCAATATATGGTGCTGTTTCTCCCATAGCCAGGATTCATGGGCCCAGGGATTAGGGGGTGGAAATGGGAGTGGCACCATTCACTATTACCCCTAGTGGCCCACTCAAGAAATTTTTGCTTCCTATCCCTGTGACCCTTGCTCTGCAGGTCTAGACATCTTAATTCCAAAGGGAGGAATGCTCCCACCTGGAGACACACCACTGATTGCATTGAACTGGAAGTTAAGAATGCTACCTGGCCACTTTGGGCTCCTTATGCCTCTGTCACCACAGGCAAAGAAGGGACTTACCATAACGACTGGTGTGATAGATACTGATTACCAAGAGGAAATTGGATTGATATTACATAATGGAGGTAAAGAAGACTATGTCTGGAATGTAGGAGATTCCTTATGGCATGTCTTAGTACTACCATATCCTGTGATTCAAGTCAATGGAAAACTATAGCAACTCAACTCCAAAATGACTATTAATGGCCGAGACTCTTCAGGGATGAAGGTTTGGGTCACCCCACCAGGCAAAGAACCACAACCAGCTGAGGTGCTTGCTGAGGACAAGGGGAAAATGAAATGGGTGATGGAAGAAAGTACTTCTAAATACCAGCTACAAACCTGTGACCAGTTGTAGAAATCAAGACTTTAAATGTTATGAGTATTTCTTCTTAGTATGTGTGCATGAAATACTTTTATTTTCTTCGCTTATAAAATATAAGAAGTAAATGCAGCTAGTGTGTTTTCAGTTGTATGCATGTTAGTTGTATCATGTTAGGTGCAAGCATGACTGTAATTATTTTTATTTAGAGACTTTGTATGGTTTAAGGAGATGTGTACAGATGCCAAATTGACAAGGAGGTGGAATGTGATGGTTAAGGTTGTATGTCAACATGGCTGGGCCATGATTCTCAGTGGTTTGGCAATTATGATGTAGTTTGGAAGTTATGTAATGATGTAATCACCTCCACGATGAGATATGATATACTGTAATCTCCTCCATGATGAGATGCACTATGAGCAGCCAATCAGCTAAAAGGGATTTTCTTTCGGGGTATGGCCTGCATCCAATATATATGGACTTTCTGGCAAAGCTCACTGGCTTTTGTTCTTATCTGGATCCTGCATTCAACTTGTCATCACTTGAACTCTGGTACTGGGACATGAGCCAGCAGCCTGCCATCTTACTCTCCGATCTTGGATTCATCAGCCTCCACAGCCCATAAGCCAGCAACCTGCTGTCTGACCTGCTGATCTTGGGTTCGCCAGACCCTGTAGTTACATGAGTCAGGAGAAGCCTCCATCCTGATGCCTGACCCACAGACTTTGGACTTCCATCTTCTCCAAATGTGTGAGCCATTTCCTTGGTATAAATGTCTCTCTGTCTGTGTATAATTGTTCTTGTTAGGGGCTGTTGAGGCATTTCTGACTCACAGTGACCACAGGAACAACAGAACGAAACACTGCCTGATCCTGCACCATCCTCACAATCGTTGTCATGCTTCAGTCCATTGTTGCAGTCACTGTGTCAATCCATCTTGTTTAGGGTCTTCCTCTTTCTCACTGACCCTGTACTTTACCAAGCATGATGGCCTTCTCCAAGGACTGATCTCTCCTGACAACATGTCCAAAGTATGTAAGACATAGTCTCGCCATCCTTGCTTCCAAGAAGCATTCTGGTTGTACTTCTTCCAAGACAGACCTGTTCGTTCTTTTGGCAGTCCATGGTATATTGAATATTCTTCGCCAACATCACAATTCAAAGGCGTCAATTCTTCTTCAGTCTTCCTTATTAATTGTCCAGCTTTTGCAAGCATATGAGGCCATTGAAAACACCATGGCTTGGGTCAGGCACACCTTAGTCTTCAAGGTGACATCTTTGCTTTTCAAGAGGTCTTTTGCAGCAGATTTGCCCAGTGTAATGTGTCTTTTGATTTCTTGACTGCTGCTTCCATGAGTGTTGATTGTGCATCCAAGTAAAATGAAATCCTTGACAACTTTAATCTTTTCTCCGTTTACCATGATGTTGCTTATTGGTCCAGTTGTGAGGATTTTTGTTTTCTTTATGTTGAGGTGTAATTCATACTGAAGGCTGTGGTCTTTGATCTTCATCAGTAAGTTCTTCAAGTCCTCTTCACTTTCAGCCAGCAAGGTTGTGTCATCTGCATAATGCAGGTTGTTAATGAGTCTTCCTCCAATCCTAATGCCCTGTTCTTCTTCATATAGTCCAGGTTCTTTGGTTATTTCCTCAGCATACAGATTGAATAGGTATAATGAAAGGATACAACCCTGATGTACACCTTTCTTCACTTTAAACCACGAAATACCCCCTTGTTCTGTCTAAACAATTGCCTCTTGATCTATATACAGGTTCCTCATGAGCACTATTAAGTGTTCTGGAATTCCCATTCTTCACAATGTTATCCATAATTTGTTATGATCCACACAGTTGAATGCCTTAGCATAGTCAATAAAACACATGTAAACATCTTTCTGGTATTCTCTGCTTTCAGCCAGGATCCATCTGACATCAGCAATGATATCCATCATTCCACGTTCTCTTCTGAATCTGGCCTGAATTTCTAGAAGTTCCCTACTGATATACTGCTGCAGCTACTTTTGAATGATCTTCAGCAAAATTTTATTTGCATGTGATATTTATGATATTGTTCAATAATTTCCACATTTGGTTGGATCACCTCTCTTGAGAATAGGCATAAATATGGATACCTTCCAGTCAGTTGGCCAAGTAGCTGTCTTCCAAATTTCTTAGCACAGATGAGTAAACACTTCCAGCACTGCATCCGTTTGTTGAAACATCTCAATTGATATTCCGTCAATTCCTGGAGCCCTGTTTTTTGCCAATGCCTTCAGCATAGCTTGGACTTCTTCCTTCAGTACCATTGGTTCCTGATCATATGTTACCTCTTGAAACAGCTGAATGTCCACCAATTCATTTTGGTATAATCACTCCGTGTATTCCTTCCATCTTCTTTTGATGCTTCCTATGTCATTTAATATTTTCCCCATAGATCTTTCACTATTGCAATTCGAGGCTTGAATTTTTTCTTCAGTTCTTTCAGCTTGAGAAATGCCAATCATGTTCTTCCCTTTTGGTTTTCTATCTCCAGGTTTTCGCACATGTCATTATAATACTTTATCATCTCAAACTGCTCTTTAAAATTTTCTGTTCAGTTCTTTTACTTCATCACTTCTTCCTCGTGCTTTAGTTACTCGATGTTCAAGAGCAAGTTTCAGAGTCTCTTCTCACATCTATTTTGGTCTTTTCTTTATTTCTTGTCTTTTTAATGACCTCTTGATTTCTTCATGTATGGTGTCCTTGATGTCATCCCACAACTCATCTGGTCTTCAGTCATTAGTGTTCAAAGCATCAGATCTATTCTTGAGATGGTCTCTAAATTCAGGTGTGATACTCTCAAGGTCGTACTTTGGCTCTCGTGGACTTGCTCTAATTTTCTTCAGTTTCAACTTGAACTTGCATATGAGCAATTGATGGTCTGTTCTGCAGTCGGCACCTGGCTTTGTTCTGATTGCTGATACTGAGCTTTTCCATTGTCTCTTTCCACAGATGTAGTCGATTTGATTCCTGTGTATTCCAGCTGGTGAAGTCCATGAGTATAGGTGCCATTTAAGTTGGTGAAAAAAGGTATTTGCAATGGAAAAGTCGTTGGTCTTGCAAAATTCTATCATGTGATCTCCGGCATTGTTTCTATCACCAAGGCCATATTTTCCAACTACCGATTCTTCTTTGTTTCTAACTTTTGCATTCCAATCACCGTTAATTATCAATGCATCCTGATTGCATGTTCCATCAATTTCAGACTGCAGAAGCTGGTAAAAATCTATAATTTCTTCATCTTTGGCCTTAGGGGTTGGTGTGTAAATTTGAATAATAGTCATATTAACTGGCCTTCTTTATAGGTATATGGATATTATCCTGTCATTGATAGCATTGTACTTTAGGATAGATCTTGAAATGTTTTTTTTGACTATGAATGCAACTCCATTCCTCTTCAAGCTGTCATTCTCGACATAGTAGACCATATGATCATCCAATTCACAATGGCCAATGCTAGTCCTTTGCAGCTCACTAATGCCTAGGACATCAATGTTTATGTGTTCCATTTCATTTTTGTTTATTTCCAATTTTCCTAGATTCATACTTTGTACATTCTATGGTCCAATTATTAACGGATGTTTGCAGCTGTTTCTTCTCATATTGAGTAGTGCCACATCAGCAAATAAAGATCCCGAAAGCTTGACTCCATCCACTTTATTAAGGTTGACTCTACTTTGAGGAGGCAGCTCTTTCTCAGTCATATTTTGAGTGTCTTCCAACCTGGGGGCTCATCTTCCAGCACTATATCAGACAATGTTCCACTTCTATTCACAAGGTTTTCACTGGCTAATTCTTTCCAGAAGTAGACCACTAGGTCCTTCTTCCTAGTCTGTCTTAGTCTGGAAGCTCAGTAGAAATCTGTCTGCCAGGGGTGACCCTGCTGGTATTTGAATACGGGTGGCATAGCTTCCAGCATCACAGCAACAGGCAAACCCCCATAGTATGACAAACTGACAGACACATGGGGGTATATATACATGTATATATACATCATATGTTTGTGTGTATATATATGTACATATATATATTTTTTTTTTTCACTGGTTTCACTTCTCTAGAAAGCCCATTCCAAGGTGATATGATATCAAAAAACAACATGGTTTTGACTAATTCCATTGTTAAAATTTTTATTCTATTAAGAATCTTACTTATTAATAAGTAAACATGTTACTAATAATATTCCATTTAATCTTCTAGCAAATCAACAAAAAGACAATTGATTATAAAACATGAAGTATTTTTTTAGATATAAGAGAATAAAATTCCATTCACAAAGTGTTTCTCAAAAAACAATTTTAAAGTACATCTTTAAAATTCCATATTGTAGAAATACTCTTCTTTAAAAATTAGCTCATAAGATTGTTTCAAGAAACCAAAATATGGAGAACTCCCTTAATTTTTTGTCAGTTTCCTTAAGAGTATCCTAATTTAAATTTTCTTTTTGTCCAGAAAATAATTATAAATGCTTTTGAACACCAAGGTGATGAAGATTCCTTTAGATTACTTACAGAAATTTATTTTTTTCATTTTTCACAGATTAAAATGGCCATTTCTTGAAGACTACAGAGCCACAGTATTGTGTACACATATGGTTGACCTGCTGAATAAAATAGCTGATTATACTTGTCTTATTTGTTATCCTTAGTTCTGTCTCAGCAGTGCTCCAAAGTGGGGCAGGTTGTAATGATCTGTTTTGTGGGACACAAAGGTAAGAATGACTATTCTGATAGTGACATCTTAAAATGATTACAGCATCTAATTTTACAAAAGCATTAATAGTGGAAAAATGGGCTGCCTCAGTACATTCCTAGGATGAAATTTATAATATATTACCTTCTCCTTTTGCTCTTAAAGACAACATTCAAAGTCAGTTGAAGCCTACCAATTCTTGAGGAAATAATGGTTGCTATTAGTTGGTGTAATTTCTCTACTAGCAGTATGCAACTATTGTCTAACGTAGAAGAGGCTTCGGGACTGGATGGAGCCAGATAGAAATATTTGTCTAATTTTTATGTTATTTTAAGATTGAACCACATATTGACTTTAGTAACATGAAATGAAATCGTATCCTGATTCTTTGCACATAGAGCTGGTTGCAAAGAAAAGCTGAGCTAGTTTACACAGCAGGAGAAAAAAAAAGAAAAAGAAAAATAGTATCTCCTTCTTCCAAACAGCCTTAACTGTGAAAATGGATATATGTAGTATTGGCTAAAATACATTTAGGAAGGAAATCTCTAAAGCGGGAATAAATTTGTGAGATCAAAGATTCTATGCATTTTTATGTTCTAAGCTATTTCCAAATTATTGTCCAGGAATGTGGTCCTAATTCCGAAACCTCCAACAACATAAGAAAGTATGTATTTTACCACAAACTTAAAAACATTTTTAAACATAAAATTAAAAATTGTTAAACTAATATGTAAAAAAATGATTTATTTCTGTTTTGATTTCTTGAAAATTTTTGAAAAAATGGTTTAGTATTATGGCATTAAATCCTTCATGGAAAACCAAAAAAACAACAAAACAAAACAAAACCCATTGCCATAGAGTCAATTCTGACTCATAGTGACCCTATAGACCAGAGTTGAGCTGTCCTGTTGGGTATCTAAGTAGCGGCTGGTGGATTTGAACTGTGGACCTTTGGTTAGCAGTCAAACTCTTAACCACAGCACCACCAGGGCCCCTAAAATCCTTCAGTACTCAGCTACTTGTAATTTGATTTATCTCCCGCATTATTCCTCTAAAACAATTATCTTGGAATGCCACCAATAAACTCACTAACGATTTAGTCCTTTTTCAATGTATCAGTTTTCTAGAGCTGCCATAACAAATTACCAAAAACTGGATGGTTTAAAACAACAGAAATTTATTCTCTCAAAGTTCTGGAGCCTAGAAAGCCTAATCAAGGTGTGAACAGGGCCGTACTCTCTCTTTAGGCTCTAGAGAAGAATTCTTTCCCCCTTCCTAGCTTCTCTTGGTTTCTGGCAATCCTTTATGTTCCTTGGCTTGTATCTGTATTAATCTAATTCTCTGCCTTCGTCTTCACATAGACTTCTTCTTTGTCTTTGTGTCTTTGTGTCTCTGTGTCTAAATTTCCCTCCCTTTTCTCTTATAAGAAGAACACCAGTCACTGGATTAGGGCCCACCTTGACTTAACTTGATTACATCTGCAAAGGCCCTATTTCCAAATAAGTTTATATTCACAGGTACTGGGTGTTGAGAATTGAACATACCTTTTTTGTGGCACAATTTAGCCTGCACATTTAATCTTAATATATATTCCCCACATTCTCTTTGCAGGGTTTGGTACTACTGACCTTTCATCTTGAAACTTCACCTTCCATAATACTGAATTTTCTTGCCCTTAACGTCTCTCTAACCGTGTTCAGTTATGTCTTCCTGACTGTTTTAACTTTTTGTTATTGTTCCCTACATGGTACTCCTATAACTTTATTCTTAGTTCTTTCTCTTCCATAGTCTACTTAATAATTAATGAATTAGTTGTTAAATTTAATAATAAAATCACCATGAATTTAATAAGCACATATTAGTGTCTATATATGATTATGTTTGCTGGGCACTAGCTATACAAAAGAAAAGCAATCCTAGATTGCAGCTCGAATAACTTATTGTAAAAAAGAGGTACACATACAAAGATACCAATAAATGCAAAACAATAAGTGTAACAAGTGGGTAGAAAAGGAACATAGATGATGGAACAAGAGGCCTTCAAAACAGAGAATACACTTGTCTTTGTTACCTACTGCTGCTGTAACACAAATACCACAGTAGGTAGCTTTAAAGAACAGACATTTGTTTTTCTCAAAGTTCAGGAGGCTACAAGAACAAATTCAGGGTGTTGCTCTGGATGGACTTCGTTCCTTGTCTGTTTCAGCTTCTAGTAGCTGCCAGCAATCTTTGCAGATGCATCTATCTCCATTGTGTGTCCTCCTCTTCTCACTGTGTGTGTCCCTGTCTATTCAGCTCTTTTTATAACTCAGAAGTGATTAGATTTAGAGCCCACCCTACTGAGATATGACCTAATTAACATAATAAAGAAAACCTTGCTTCCAAACAGGATCATATTTATAGGTATAGAGGCCAGGATTGCAGGATTTGGGGGGGAACACAATTCAATTCATAATAACACTCAGACTGAATTTTGATAAAAATGAAAAATTGTTGAACAGGCTAGCTTTCATGAATTTCTACCAAACTCACTTTTTTCTCTTGGTGGAAAGTTTTTTTAATAATGAAGTACACTTCTTTAATAGATACAATAATATTCATATTTCTTTTTATCCTTGTATTAATTTTAATAAAGCTTTTATTTTAGAAGAATGTTCAACTTACAGAAATGTTATGAAGGTACTACAGAGAATTCTTGTGTACTTCATGCCCAATTTTCCCTATTTTTAATGTCTTAAATTATTATGGTACATTTGTTACAACTATTGAACCAATATTGATACATTATGATTAATTAAACTCCATACTTAACTTGGATTATCTTAGTTTTTACCTAATACCCTTTTTCTGTTCCAAGATTCCATTCAGGATATTACGTTATACTTAGTCATCCTGTAGCCTCTCCTTAGGTTCCTTTAGAGTGTGACCGCTTCTTAGACTTTCCTTGTTTTCTTGACACTTTTGAGAAGTACTGATCAGATATTTTAAAGAATGACACTCAGTTGGAGTTTGATGTTTTTCTCATGATTTAGATTAGTGTTACGGGTTTTCTGAGGAAGATCACAGAAATGATCTGAAACCAAATATAACAACCAGATATATGAAACCAGATATAACAACTTGCTCATGAACTTAGTCTTTATGTTACTCCTGGCCCAAATTCAGTGATTTCATCTAAGTAAAAGTTCGTGTGCTCAAATACACCAAGGTCTATTCTCAAATACACGAAGATAATGAAACCACCATCAAATCACTCTTACTTTCACAACTTTTACCATTTGTTACTATACAAGCAAGGACCTCTACAGGTCAATTGCTGACGTTTTTCAAATATTTATAAGTTTCACATGGCCATATCTTCCTTCTGAATTGCCCATATTTTTAGAAAGCCATGAGCTAGTGAGTGGAGAATGAGAAAATTTTGAGAAGGAACAGTATATTGACCTTCTTCCCAGAACAGTATATTCCTTTTCCTATTTTGTTTCTACTGTGAGCTTTGAAGATATACAGACAAATTTTTAAATACTTGCTTTAAACTCAGTGATTGGAGGGAAAGAGCATATTGCTCAAATCAAGGATATCTGAGCATCCATGAACTTGGACATTTGCTTTGCTTCAACTGGTTCTATAGGCACTCTCCTCTGTACCCAGAGATTACTTATGAGAACATGGCAACTTTTGAGTCTCTATAGACATCACCATTCTGTGAAAAGGAGAATCATTCTGGCTCATGCCCAACAGAGAGTGAAAGAATTTAATGTGTTGGGTGTGAAAATGCCCAACCCTAGGATATGGGTGGGACAATGAGGGGTATAAATAATCTCTTTTTCTATTACAGATATGCACAAATACCCTGAAATATCCTCCCACAAATCTTCTGGGCAATGTCTCATAATATGAATCCCTCACTAGTCCGAATATGCCACTTCCATTTAACTCAGCTGTGTGGTTTCTCACTGATTCTCCACTCTCAGGAAATACTGTGCAAATTTCTCCACTCCCAGACACATTTTGAAACCATTGTCAGTCAGAACCAGTAGAGTTACCTATATTCAATGAGTCTCCCAAGGGGCCAGGGATTGGCTGACGATAGACAAGTCTGGATAGTCTTGGAGGCTCATTTCCTTCCCTTTTTTGTAGCATAGCTAAGATTTGGCTCAGCTCAACTGAGACAGTCCGAGGAGAGAAAAGGCCTTTTGCTGATGTCAGCATTTCTAGTATTCAAGGTTTTTAACAGAGCCCTTGGTTTGTTCACCCTGGCCCTCAGTATGCATAATCCCTAGTGTTGTTCCTGAGATTTCTTCAAACATTTCTTGTTAAATTAAAAAGGCATTTCCAAGCCCATCTTAAACCCAAAACAAAAACCGTTGCTGTCGAGTCAATTCTGACTCATAACTGCCTTATAGGACAGAGTAGAACTGCCCATAGGTTTTCCAAGGCTGTAAACTTTATGGAAGGAGACTGCCACATTCTCTCCCACAGAGCTGTTGGGAGGTTTGAACTGCCAACCTTTAGCTTAGCAGCCAAGTGCTTAACCACTGTACCAACTTAGGGTAACTTAAATATAGTAAGTTGAAGTGTAGTAAGCAACATGAACTGGACAGTAAAAAGAAGACTTCATTGAGATAGTCTGATATAGTGGCTGTAATAACTTTTTCTTTTAATTGTATTTTAGATGAAGGTTTACAGAACAAATAGTTTCTCATTAAACAGTCGGTACACATATTGTTTTATGACATTGGTTAACAACCTTATGACATGTCAACACTCTCCCTTCTCAACCTTGGAGGACCTTTTTTTTTTTTTTGGTGAAAATATACATAGCCAAACTACACCATCTCAAAAGTTTCTACATGTACAATTCAGTGACATAGATTGCATTCTTCCAGTTGTGCTGCTATTCTCACTATCCTTTTCCAAATTATTCCATCACCATTGTCTTCAACTCACTGTCTCCTAGGCTTCCCATCAAACCATTTGAGTTGCTGTTGTCAATTTGATCTCACATAGATAATTCTTTTTTTTTTTTTTTTTTTTTGTACTTTAGATGAAGGTTTGCAGAATAGTTTCTCATTGAATAGTTAGTACACATAATGCCCTCTGGCAATGGTTAACAACCCCACTACGTGTCAACACTGTCCCTTCTCAACCTTGGGTTCCCTATCACCAGCTTTCTTGTCTCCTCCTGCCTACTAGTCCTTGTCCCTGGACTGCTATGCCTCATTAGTCCCGTTTTGTTTTTTGAGGCTGTCCAATTTCCAGCTGAACAGTGAACTTTGGGAGTGACTTCACCACTGAGCTAGAAGGGTGTCCAGGGGCAATACTCTCAGGGTTTCTCAAGTCTGTCGGGCCAGTAAATCTGGTCTTCTTTTTGTGAATTAGAATTTTGTTCTACATCCTTTTCCAGCTCTGTCTAGGGCCCTCTACTGTGATCCCGGTCGGAGCAGTCAGTGGTGGTAGCCGGGCACCACCTAGCTGTACTGGACTCATTCTGATGGAGGCCTTGGTAGCTGTGGCCCATTACTCCTTTGGACTAATTTTTTACTTGTATCCTGTTCTCTTCATTCTCCCTTGCTCCTGAAGGGGTGAGGCCAGTGGAGTATCTTAGATGGCTGCTCACAGGCTTTTAAGACCTCAGACACTACTCACCAAGGTAGAATGTAGAACACTGTTTTTATAAACTGTATTATGTGGCTGCAATACCTTGATAGACTCAAACATAACAATGATTGTGAGGATGTTGCAGGACCAGCAGTGTCTCGCTGTTGTAGATGGGGTTGCTACGAGTCAGAACCGACTTGACAGCACCTAACAACAACAGGAACTGGAGGCAGGACTGATTCTCTCATTCTCATATCCATCCTGCCAGGTAGTCTCCTCCCTCTTGGAATCTTGCCCATGGTGCACATAGACCACTTATGCCTGAACTGTCCTGAGAAATAACGAGACTTCAGGGGGTTTATTGTGATTGGCTTGTAAATTTCTGCTGAAGACTGACTGTTTTTAATGGTTCAATGACTGTTCAGGCTTTCTAATTCTTTTCAAATCAATTTTTTTAACTTGTATGTTTCTCTAGTAATCTACCTATCTCATACATATTTTCAAACATATTTGCACTAATTGTTTAATCTATGGAGCAGTATTTAGGTACAACAAAATAAGGAACAAATACAGTCCTCTTTCCTGCAGTTGGTCACCTGGTCATAGCTGATATTTCAATATCTTTCATTTCTGCCACTAATCATTCCATATTCCCTTTGACCTCACTTGGCACCTAAGCTAGTTGTGGTTCTTTGCCTGATTAGGTGAGCCCAAAACTTCATTCCCAAAGGATCTTGGCCATTTAGTTGTTGTTGTTGTATGCCATCGAGTGGATTACAACTCAGTTTTGTTGTAGTTGTTGTTAGGTGCCATCAAGTTGGTTCCAACTCATAGTGAGCCTATGTACAACAGAATGAAACACTGCCTGGTCCTGTGCCATCCTCAGAATCATTGCTATGTTTGAGCCCATTGTTGCAGCCACTGTGTTAATCCATCTCGTTGAGGGTCTTCCTCTTTTTCACTGACCCTCTACTTTACCAAGCATGACGTCTTTCTCCAGAGACTGATCCCTCCTGATAAAATGTCCAAACTACATAAGACAAAGCCTCAACATCCTCACTTCCAAGGAGTACTCTGGCTGTATTTCTTCCAAGACAGACTTGTTTGTTTTTCTGGCAGTCCATGATATGTTCAATACTCGTCATCAACACCATAATTCAAAGGCATCAATTCTTCTTAGATCTTCCTTATTCATCATCCAGGTTTCATATGCATATGAGGCAGTTGAAAATATCCTGGCTTGGATCAGGCTCACCTTAGTCCTCAAAGTGATATCTTTGCTTTTTAACACTTTAAAGAAGTCTTTTGCAGTAGATTTGCCCAATACAATTTTGATTTCCTGACTACTACTTCCAAAGGTGTTGACTGTGGATTCAAGAAAAATGAAATACTTGACAATGTCAATCGTCAATCTTTTCTCCATTTATCATGATGTTGCTTATTGGTCCAGTTGTGAGGATTTTTTTTTTTTTTTTTATGTTGAGGTATAATCCATACTGAAGCTCTGTAGTCTTTGATCTTCATAAGTAAGTGCTTCAAGTGCTCTTCTCTTTCAGCAAGCAAGGTTGTGTCATCAGCATAATGCAGGTTGTTAATGAGTCTTCCACTAATCCTGATGCTGCATTTTTCTTCATATAGGCCAGCTTCTCGGATTATTTGCTCAGCATTCAGATTGAACAAGTATGGTGAAAGGATACAACCCTGACACACACCTTACTTGATTTTAAGCCACGCAGTATCCCCTTGCTTTGCTCAAAACTGACTCTTGGTCTACGTATAGGTTCCCCATAAGCAAAATTAAGTATTCTGGAATTCCCATTCTTCACAATGTTATCCATAATTTGTTATGGATATCGAATGCCTTTGCATAGTCAATAAAACACAGGTAAATATCTTTCTGGTATTCTCTGCTTTCAGCAAAGGTCCATCTGACATCAGCAATGATATCCCTGGTTCCACCTCCTCTTCTGAACTCAGCTTGAATTTCTGGCAGTTCCCTGTAGATGTACTACTGCAACTGCTTTTGAATGATCTTCAGCAAAATTTTACTTGCATGTAATGTTAATGATATTGTTTGATAATTTTTCAGTTTGGTTGGATCACCTTTCTTTGTAATGGGCACAAACGTGGATCTCTGCCAGTCAGTTGGCCAGGTAGCTGTCTTGCAAATTTCTGGGCATAGACTAGACGAGTGAGTACCTCCAGCACTGCATTCATTAATTGAAATATCTCAGTTGGTATTCCATCAATTCCTGAAGCCTTGTTTATCTCCAGTGCCTCCAGTACAGCTTAGACTTCTTCCTTCAATACCACTGGTTCTAGATCATATATTACCTCCTGAAATAGTAAAACGTCAATCAACTCTTTCTGGTACAGTGATTCTGTGTATTCCTTCCATCTGCTTTTGATGTTTCCTGCATCATTCAATATTTTGCCCTTAGAATCCTTCAATATTGCAACTTGAGGCTTGGATTTTTTGTTTAGTTTTTTCAGCTTGAGATATGCTGAGCACGTTCTTCCCTTTTGGTTTTCTATCTCCAGGTCTTTGCACATTTCTTTATACTATTTTACTTTGTCTTCTCGAGTTGTCCTTTGAAATCTTCTGTTCAGCTCTCTTACTTCATCATTTCTTCTGTTTGCTTTAGCTACTCGACATTCACGAGCAATTTTCAGAGTCTCTTCTGACATCCATTTTGGTCTTTTCTTTCTGTCTGTCTTTTTAACGACCTTTTGCTTTCTTCATGTATGATGTCCTTGATGTTATTGCACAGCCCATCTGGTCCTCAGTCATTAATGTTCAACGTGTCAAATCTATTCTTGAGATGGTCTCTAAATTCAGGTGGGGTATACTCAAGGTCATACAGAAGATATCGAGCTTTTCCATTATCTCTTTCCCCAGATGTAGTCAATTTGATTCCTGTGTTTTCCATCCAATAAAGTGAGGTATACTTGTATAGTCATCGTTTATGCTGTTGAAGAAAGTTGTTTGCAATAAGTCATTGGTCTTGCAAAATTCTATCATGCTATCTCTAGTATCGTTTCTATCACCAAGGCCATATTTTCCAACTACTAATCCTTCTTTGTTTCCAACTTTTAGATTCCAATCACCAGTAATTATCAATGCATCTTAACTGGGTTTTTGATCAATTTCAGACTGTAGAAGTTGGCAAAAATCTTCAATTTCCTCATATTTGGCATTAGTGGTTGGTGCATAAATTTGAATAATAGTCGTATTAATGGATCTTCCCAGTAAGTGTATGGATATTATGCTATCACTGACAGGGTTATACTTCAGGATGGATCTTGAAATGTTCTTTTTGATGATGAACACTACTTGGTTCCTCTTCAATTTGTCATTCTGGGCATGATAGACCATATGATTTTCTGATTCAGAATGGTCAGTACCAGTCCATTTCAGCTCACTAATACCTAGAATATTGGCATCTACGCATTCTATTTCATTTTTGACAACTTCCGATTTTCCTACATTCATATTTCATACTTTCCATGTTCTGATTATTAATGGATATTTGTAGCTGTTTCTTCTCATTTTGAGTCATGCCATGTCAACAAATGAAGATCCTGAAAGCTTGACTCCATCTGTGTCATTAAGGTCGATTCTACTTTTAGGAGGCAGCTCTTCCCCAGTCCTATTTTGTGTGCCTTCCGACCTAAGAGGTTCATCATCTTCCAGCACTATATCAGACAATGTTCTGCTGCTATTCGTAAGATTTTCAACAGTCAATTTTTTCCAAAGTAAACTGCCAGGTCCTTTTTCCTAATCTATCTTAGTCTGGAGGCTCCGTTGAAACCTGTCTAAGAAAGGTGACCCTACTGATATTTGAAATACTGATGGCAAATCTTCCAGTATCACAGCAACACGCAAGCCACCACAGTGCGACAAACTGACAGATATGTGATGGTCTACTCATAGTAGTCCTACCTAAATAGAGTTGTTGAAGCTTTTCATCGAATTTAATCACGGGGTCTGGTGGCACTAAGAGATACCCTAAGGGAGCTCTTGTATTCCAGAAATACTTTTTCTTACTTGCAGTGTGTAGTAGCAGCCCAATTTCTCTTTGGCCATCAGGATCAATCACCCCTGTAAGCACAGTGACTCCCTTCTTTGTGTGTTAATTCAGAAGCATGAGGAACACAAAGTGACCAGGTGGAGTCTTAACTTCTAGTTCAGTAGAGTCATTATTTTATCTCTTGGTGGAAGCATTCCTCCCTTTCGAGCTAAGGTCTCTTGAACAGTAGAGCTTCAGGTCACAGGGATAGGAAGCAAAAATTTTGCTAGTCTATCACTAGAAGTAATAATAAGTATTTCATTCCTATTTACACCCCTTGAATCTTGCACTTATGACCCTTGGGTATGAGGGAAATAGCACCATATATTGGATGCTGATTTAGAGCATAAACAGCCTCCAGGAGAACATCGCCTGATCCCTGTGAGGTATTGCCTCCTAGCTGGCACTGTAACTGTAATGGCACTTTAACAGGCAATTTCATTCTTCTTTCAAGTCAGATGCTTCAAGACGATGGCAAACCATGGTAAGATCAGTGAACTCCGTAAGCATAGGCCCATTGCCACACTTTGTTTACTGTGAAGTGAACTTCTTGATCGGAAGGAATGCTGTGAAGAATACTGTGATGGTTAAGATTGTGTGTCAACTTGGCTGGGCCATGATTCTCAGGGTTTGGCAGTTGTATAATGTTGTGATCATGTCCCTGTTGAGATCTGATATGTGATCACCCCCATGATGGGATCTGCTGTGAGTAGTCAATAAGTTGAAAGGGAATTTCCTTGGACGGTGGCCCGCATCAAATATAAGCGGACATTCTGGCAGGGCTCTGGGGCTTTTTGCTCGCTCTGGAACTTGCAGCTGGCTCCTGTTCATCTGACCTCCAGTTCTTGGGACTTGAGCTAGCAGCTTGCCTGTGGTCTTGCTTGCCAACCTTGGGAATCGTTGAATCTTTACAGCCTGTGAGCAAGAGCCTTGCTCTCTGACCTGCCAATTTTGGGTTCACCAGCTCCTATAGCTACGTGCATCAGGAGAAGCCTTCAGCCTGATCCACAGATTTGGGATGTTCCAGCCTCTACAACTGCGTGAGCCATTTCCTTGATATAAATCTCTCTTTCTATATATATTTATACACTTTACTGGTTTTGCTTCACTAGACAATTCAGCCTAAGACAAATACCATGACTTTGGAGAAGGTATTTGGTGAGTTCATAGTTCTTCTGGCATAAGTATTTCATACAAAGGCAAAGTCATATACAGAATAAGTATCTATTCCATTAAGAACAAAGCACTGCTCCTTCCATGACATAAGCAGTCAAATTAATTTGTCTTCTATCAGGTAGTTGATTGCTCACTCTAGGCAATGATGCCTTATCAGGGACACAGTGTTGCTCTCTGCTGCTGGAAGACTGGTCATTCAGTAGCCAGGTTGACCTTAGTGAGTAGATGTTCATGTTGCTGACCCCATGCATAACCTCCATCTCTGACGCGATGATCACTTTGTTCATAAGTCAATTGAGAATGAATAATAGGAGTGGCTAGGAGAAGAGGTTGATTGGTATTCACATAATGGGTCATTCTATCCATTTGATTATTAGAATTTATCCACTGCTGGGGTCACTCTTTAGTGAGCACTCACTTGGGAAACATTTAAATGGGATTTTTTGCCCATTCAGAGTTATCTATCCACATCTCTTCCTCCTTGTTACCACTTTTCCAATTATGTTTCTTCCAAGTCTGACCATCCAGCCACACCACTGAATGTAGCCCATGAATTGGTATTACACTTATCTTTCCAAGCAAAATGATCAACCAAATGCACTGCTCAAAGTTCTGCCCACTGGAAGAATTTTCCTTCATGAAGAAAAATTGATGCATTTGAATTATGGTGTTGGCGAACAATACTGAATATACCATGAACTGCCAGAGGAACAAACAAATCTGTCTCAGATGAACTACAGCCAGCACACTCTTTAGAAGCGAGGTTGGCGAGACTTTGTCTCATGTACTTTGGACATGTTATCAGGAGAGACCAGTCCCTGGAGAAGGACATAATGCTTGGTAAAGCAGAGGGTCAGTAAAAAAGAGGAAGATCTTTAATGAGATAGATTGACACGGTGGCTGAAACAATGAGCTCAAACACAGCAATGACTGTGGTGAGGATGGTGCAGGACCAGGCAGTGTTTCATTCTGTTGCACACAGAACAGCAGAATTGACTCAATGGCACCTAGCAGAATGGAACAGAACATTGTTGTCTGCGGATGTCCTAGAAAGGGGCTGCAGTGCTACAGCTGTAGAATTTTGGGTGATGTTTGCATATCATGTCTAAATATTATAAAACAAGATTGAATTTTCTCTTTCTCAGTCAACTGATCATAGGGAACTCAAAAATAGGCCACAGGTGTGGACTGGGTAATGCAGCAAGAGTGGATGCAGTGAGCATTTGGACGACTTCCTTATGTAACTTACTTGTTCCTTTAGGGTATGTCCGAGGCTTATCTTGTATACACCACTTCTATTTGATGACAGAGTGCTGCTGTGAACATCCAGCTTTATGACTTTTGAGGCCAGACAACACCCATTTCTTGACGGTAGCTCAGGTCTCATGGGAACTTGATGGCTCATGGTTACACGTTCAGTCTCTACCAACGCCCAGTAGCAAGCCAAAAGCTGTTTCTAAAAAGGAGAGTAGTTTTTCACAGAGGATGACAGGCTCTGATCCAAATTCCTAACGGTCTGTGCTGTAATTCATCTATAAAAAACCAAACCAAATTTGTTTGCCATCCATTTGATTCCAACTCATAACAACCCTATAGGACAGAGTAGAACTGCCCCACAGGGTTTCCAAGGAGCAGCTGGTGGACTTGAACTGCCAGCCTTTTGGTTAGCAGCTGTAGCTCTTAACTACTGAAACACCAGGGTTCCAAAAGGCTCCAAACAGCTTATTATCTGCCGTTCACTTCAAACACTATTGAATCTGCTGGATGATATGGACCAAGTGGTCAGAGCAGCTTGCACAGAAGCCTGGACCTGTTGTAGAGCTTTTTCTAGCTCTGGGCCCCACTCAAAAGTGGAAGATTTTCTGGTCACTTGGTAAATGGGCTGGAGTAGCACACCCAAGTGAGGAATGTGTTGCCTCCAAAATCAAAATAAGCCACTAAATGCTGTGCCTCTTTTTGGTTATAGGAGGGACCAGATGGAACAACCTATACTTAGCCTTAGAAGGGATATTTAGATATGTCCCCTATCACTGGACCCCTAGAAATTTCACTGAAATGGAAGGCTGCTGGATTTTTGTCATATTTTTTCCCCACCCTCTGACATGCAAATATCTTACAAATAAGTCTAGAGTAGTTGCCACCTCTTGCTCACTAGGTACAATCAGCATAATGTCATCAATATAATGCACCAGAGTGATGTCTTATGGGAGGGGAAGATGATCAAAGTCCCTGGGAACTAAATTATGGACAGGGCGGTAGATGCAGGAGATAAAGAGTTCTTTCACAGAAGATATAGGAACTTTCAGGTCATTTATACAGTGCTTGAGCTGGAAATTTGGAGCCATTTTAGGCTATCTTGAATGCTACCACGTGGAAAGATACCTTGCAAATTGTGTACTGTCTCTTAAAACTTCTGCCTAGAGAACACACAAATCACTTCATCTCATCTTTTTTTCTGGCCAAATCCGATTCCATGGATGTATTTAATATTAATACTATGAGGAAGTACAGTCCTACTGTCTGCCTCCATATCCCTACCTTCTTTATTTCCTTATTTTATTATGTCTAACATTTTTTCTTTGGTTCTAACATTTACACTCAATTTAATTTAATAATTTTTTCCATTTTCTTCAAATCTTAATTTTATACCTAAGTGGATTTATTTTTTACCACCAGCTTGTTCCAGCTGTGGCTTCTCTGTTATTGAGATCTTAATTTTGATTCATCTATTTTTTTTCTTCTGTATTTCATAGTCAAAGTTTTAAGACAAGCTCTTGGACTCTAGTCCTTGATTTCTTGCATATTCATGAATTTATTTCTTTTATACTAAAATGTCAACTTGACTAAATATAAAAAGTCTTGAGTCACACTTTCTTTTCCCAAGACTTTATAAATATTATTTCACTCATGTGTAACATACGATTATGTGAAAGAGTCCAATGTCATTCAGATTTTTTCCTTTGCATGATTTTTCCCCTGTATGTCCATAGGATACTTTTTAACTATCTTTAATCAAATTCTGTTTACCTTTTAAAGTTACAAAATAGAATATTCTTGCTTTAACATAGACATAACACAGAAATATAGAAAAGAGAATGTTAATAGATTTTCTATCCCCCACCAGTTTCATATCTCTGAGCTTTTCTTCTTGTCTAATATAAATATTTATTAAATTATAATATGATTATATAATAATGTGCAAATCATATGTCTAGAGCTGAATTAATTAAAAAAAAAAATACCCATGTAACCAGCATATGGATAAAAGCCAATACAATACTAGCATTTAAGAAACTCCCTCAGGCTCTCTTTCAGTCATTACTCCCCCAAGGAATAGCCATTAACCTGACTTCTAACAGCTAAAATGTTGTCGTTAGGTGCTGTCGAGTCAATTCTGACTCATAGTGGTCCTGTGTACAACAGAACTAAACACTGCCTGGTCCTGTGCAATCCTCACCATCGCTGCTGTGCTTGAGCCCATCATTGCAGCCATTGTGTCAATCTGTCTAGCTAAGGGACTTCCCTCTTTTTCACTGACCCTCTGCTTTACCATGCATGATGTCCATCTCCAGGAACTGATCCTTCTTGATAACATGTGCAAAGTACTTGAGACGAAGTCTTGCCATCCTTGCTTCTTAGGAGCATTCTGGCCATACTTCTTCCAAGACAGATTTGTTCATTCTTCTGGCAGTCCATGGTATATTTAACATTCTTTATCAACATCATAATTCAAAAGCATTAATTCTTCTTCAGTCTTCCTTATTCACTGTCCAGCTTCTGAATGCATATGAGGTGATTGAAAATACCATGGCTTGGGTCAGATGCACCTTAGTTTGCTTTTTAATACTTTAAAAAGGTCTTTTGCAGCAGATTTGCCTAAGGCAATACGTTGTTTGATTTCTTGACTGCTGCTTACATGGGTGTTGATTGTGGATCCAAGTAAAATGAAATCCTTGGCAACTTCAACTATACTTTTCCTATTTTTCAAAAAAATAGAAAGTAAAGAAACTGGTGGGGGATAGAAAGTCTAGATATATATATATATACTTCAAAATATTTATATATATGTACACCAAAAGACATATGACATGTATAAATATGTTCATAGCAGCATTAAAATGTCTATTAACAACTGAATGGATAAACAAATTATGTTTAATTAGACAATGTATTCCATACAGCAATGAGAAAAACAGTCCACAATTACAAACAACGAGGATGAGTCTTAGAAATCTAATGAGCAAAAAAAGCAACAAAAATGTACATAGTGTATGATACCATTTATATAAAATATTAAAACAGATGAAACACTCTGATTTTAGATGTCAGAATAATAAAGAAGGGATTCTGGTATGATGGTAGTTTTCTCTTTAATTGTCTTGATGCTCTTTACATGGGTTCTGTAAAGTTATGATTTATGCTTATTTTTGGTAATACTTCAATAAAGTGTTTTGTTCTTCAAAAAGACATTGTTAAGTAGGCTTATAATCAAAAGCTTAAGGTAAAGAAAAAAATGATATTATTAAACTTGGGACAATGAATTAAGGCTCAATTATCATTTTCCCTATAGGGAAAAATCACTGATACATGCAGGCCTGGAAATTTAACCTCCTTTCAAATATCTCACAGAATTTAATTCAAATATAGTTATTGAAAATAAATGTCTCTTTTCGTTTGATAGTATACTATTTGTAAACACTTTTTTAATAATCAAAAATAAAATCTTAAGGTTATTTTCCATCATTCTATGTCTATGTTAATTGGTGTTACTGAATATTTTGTTCTCAGATTTAGTAACACGAATTAAGCATAATTTGTATTTCCTTTGTTAGTCTTCCATATCTATGATTTGATATCTAATCAGTTTTATTTAATCATTTTCCATTCTGTTTTGCTTGATTGTCTCAAGCCTTTCTTCCACGTCCTAAATTACAAAATCTGGATGTGTGTATGCATATGTGTGTGTGTATGTGTGTGTGTGAATGAATAGCTATGTTTACATTACTTCTAATATTGTTTTGGTTTCCAAACTGCTTTATTTCTCTCTTCCATTTTTTCTTTTTTTCATGAGCTCTGTGATTTTATTTCTTTCTGGTCTTTGAACTTTTTCTTTAATTTATCTGAACTCAAAAACAAGACGAGTAGAAACTATCTTTTGATTTTAAGGTTATCTACCTTTTTCTTCTAACATTTTTTTCCCCTATTTATTTATTTATTAATCCATGCTATCTGTGCTTCTTTCAGTTTCTTACTAATTTTGAATGGGACACATATATCTGGTTCAAATATCTGCAGAAATATAATTAAGGGTGAAAAGATGTACGGTGAAGTAATGGCAACTTAGGATATACCCTCATCATTTCTGTTTTGTCATCTCCTTGGTAAAAATCTCCACTCGGTTACTTATGTTCCCCACATCTGGTAAGCAGAAAGTCTGCAGAATTTTTAAATGAAAGCCCTATGTTCCAGATGTTTTAGACATATTTGTCATTTATTTTGTTTTCAGTTGGCTTTGATTGTCACCTGGATGACTGTGGTATATGCACTTTCCTCATCTGCTTTCTGAAGAGATGATGTATCTATGCAGATTCTTATTCAGCCTTCCCTCACACATCAGTCTTACTGTAGAAAATCTGTATCCCATTCACAACTTCTATGTAAGGTATCAATCATTTGAGAGCTGTAACATCTACTTTGAAGGACCTCCATACTATTTAAAGGAACTCTCAGAGTTTATGTTTGCTCTTGATATCATCTCTCATTTTGGTCCTAGGATTTTTGTATTTATTTTTAGATTTTCTTTGGAGTTTGTGATTTGGGTGCACTGTCTTCTAGTCCATTAAAGATGTAGTAGTGTCCATTTTTTATACGTGGCTGTTGTTTCAGTTGGCATTTCAGAAGAAAATGGATAAAATTATAGAATGGAAGAAAGTTTAAGTCATTCTATTAAATACTCCACAGAGATAATATAGTAAAATTGGATAAAGTGTTGGTCAGTAAAATATTTTTAATTACTTACCTTTTAAAGCTTGCTATTAAAGTGAAATTTCAAATTTTACTATGAGATCAGGTAGTTACATGCTTTGAGGTAGGAGCATAATTATTGCAGAATGTAAAATTCAGGACTTGACCATGGAATGTTAGTCCATGCCAATGATTTGAAAAGTAGCATCCAAACAGCAGTGGAATTTACTCAGAAAAAAAAAAATTAAATGTGTTACACTACTTATTTTTATTAGGAAAAAATTCTGGTATTGGGCCAAAAAATGACTACCAATTATTCATTATTGAGGAGGCTGCCATATGTGACAGAGAAATACATTGGTCAGGAATGTTTCACATATAAGTGATATAAATCCAATTCAAACCATTTTAACCAAAAAGAGGATTTATGGTTTCAATGACTGGGAATTCTAAGAGTCATACCTACTTTACTCACGGCCAGATCCAGAGTCTTAAAAATATCTCGTGTTGCTGCAAAATAAGTGCTGGTTCTTTTCAAGTCATCCACAAGGACACACAAAATCCCTGGTTAGAAACCCCAACAGAAAGGGCATTTCTCTCCTCTAATATCCATACATGAACAATTGCAGTTTCCCATTGTCCATACTGTTTGACCTAACTTGGGTCATATGTCCAGGCAGTTGTGTAGGAATGGGTGATAAAGTCCCACTGTGATCAAACGAAAAGGTAGAATTGTTATACATAAGAAATAGATGTTGGCAGGCCAAAAACAAAGTACAATGTAATTAACTGGGTCATACTTTCTCAAAATCCTGACTGCAATATGATCTAGGAATAGACTTTACATTTGTACTTTAAGTTAATGCAGTCTCTGAAGTCTATTCTCTTTGCTGCTGTTGTTGTTTTGGGTTTGGGGGGAAAAATGAACCATACAGACTATTTTAATGAACTTTATTCTTTTGTTGCAGATCGGAAACCAAAGACTCAGGATATTTATTCTGGTAGTTCCAAGTTTTGCTGGGAATCCTAGGTTTAAAGACATTTGATTGTTTCTGTTTCAGTGAATGAACTAGTCCCCAGAGCTTCTGGCAGCCATCTGGAAATCATTGGGAGGGACAGAAGGCAGAGCAATTAAATGCAGAGGAACCAGGTTCTTTGCAGAATCATTAAGTCACTATACCAAGCCTTGGCTGAAGCTTCTCTACCTCTCAATTTTTCATTTATGTGAATGGATAAATTTAATTCTTTTTGATGACACTGTAGATCCGGTGGAGCCCTGTTGGTGTACTGGTTAAGAGTTCGGCTGCTAACCGAGCTCAAATCCACCAGCTGCTCCTTGGAAACCCTATGGGGCAGTTCTACTCTGTCCTGTCACGTCACTATGAGTCAGAATCGACTCAACAGCAATTGGTTTTATTTTAGTAGATCAGGTATCCTGTTACTAATAATCAAGAACATCCAAAGTAATATACCAAGTCATTCTGGTCCTTGGCCTTTAAAAATAATGACAAAATCTCCTTGTCTAAGAATTAAATTCTGCTAATTTTGGTATGTCATATTCACCTTAATATTCTTTGATGCCCTTCTTCCTATGACTCCTCTGGCTCTATCTGATTCTGCTTCCCAGAATCTTCCCTCTCTATTGAGCACCCACATTTCACTTCTGTTGATTTGTCTCCCTGTAGAGTCCAGTCTAATCCTTGCAGTATCTCTGACATGGATTTATTTATTACTATTGGGTTATGATTTGGGAAGCTATATTTTCTCTCCTGTTTGAACCATTCCTGCTCACTAGCTGTCAAGTGACTTGAGCATGAATAACCTGGCTTTTTCCTGACTTGACTGAGCTTCACATGGGAACTTGGAGCCAGTTCTTTATCTATGACTTGGCTCATCAGGGAGCTGATCTTCAGCCGATGTATTTTAGCAGTGAAGGAAAATGAGATAGGAAGGAAGAAAGAATTGGTGGGCAATTAAAAAAATAAAGCTATCTGATTTGTGTGGGTATTACATTCACAGTCTTAGTCCCATTAGAGCAATGTTTCAGTTAACTAAACTATGGATAAAATATTATTGAAAGTTTGCCTCAATAAATGAGATAAACTGTCTAATTATGGCCTTAGGGAATTTGGTAGTCAACTCCTGGGAAAATAATTTATTCCTGATTTAGGAAATTACTTGGCTTTGGGATGTCAGGTCAATAATACCTTAATGGCATTCAGCTTTTTTATGCCACATGGTACAATTTGGTGATTTTCGTACTGTTTAAGTCAAAGTGGGCTCGTAGCCTCATAGGCAAAAATAAAGAAAATTGAAAAAGTGCAAAGGACAAATCAAAGTTGAGTTTCCTATTTCTGTTTTGTAAACCTGGATGAATTTCTTGTCAAAAAAATTAGTCCTAATATTCTTAAATATATATTTTATTCCTGCATGCTCATCAGTAGTTCCATATATTTTGTATTGATATTTTAGTAGGTGGTGAACTTTCCTCTTAATTATTGATTTGACTCTGACATTTCCAGATTGTTTTTTGCCATATCCTTATTTTCTGCCACTATAGAGTTTGCGTGGAACCAGTGTAAAAATTCCATTACTCATTTAGCTCTGTAGCACATGTTCAGCTTGTTGCATCTGAACTCAATATGGTGCACATTTTTTTTCTGCTTTGCATGTGAATATAATTCAAGATGCTTGTTTTAATTTTAAATGCCTACATGATCTGGCTTCTAACTACAGAATATTTAAGATACTTGTCTGATTATCTATACTTATTATTTCCATTGGAGTTCAGGAGAATCACTAAGGAACCAGGTTTGTTTTCTTTTTTAACTTTAGTATATTTACGTTGCTTCAATTGCTCTGAGGGTAAATAGTTTATTTCCTATAAGGTAATCAAAGCTGTTCAACCAGTTGCGTGCTTTTGAAAAGCATAATTAAACTCATTAGTTGCTAAACAGCGAAGGGGAGTTTACGTTAAGAAGAAGACTTCCAAAATTTTAGATTCATACATTTTGAAAAACGCATGTAATAACAAGAGCAAACTATGTGACAAACACTATTCTAAGATATTTATATGTATTAACATATTTGGTCCTCAAAAAATAAGTAATCTATTCCATTTTATAGATAAGCAAAATGAAGTACAGCAGATAACTTGCTCAAGATCAAGCAACTAATAAATACCAGTGTTATGATTTATATGCAAGTGGTCTGGAATTAGAACTTGTATACTTTATCACCAAACAATATTACTTCTCATGTCGTTGTTTAAAGGGAGGCAGGGAGAAAGGAAGGGGATTGTCATGGATCGAATTGTGTCCCTGAAAAATATGTGTATCAATTTGGCTAGGCCATGATTCCCAGTATTGTGTCATTGTCCACCATTTTGTCATCTGATGTGATTTTCCTATGTGTTGTAAATCCTACCTCTATGATGTTAATGAGGTGGGACAGGCAGCAGTTACATTAATGAGGCAGGACTAAATCTACAAGATTGGATTGTGTCTTGAGTCAATCTCTTTTGAGATATAGAAACCAGGAAGTGAGCAGAGAGACAGAAGGACCTTATACCACTAAGAAAGAAGCGACAGGGAGCAGAGGGCATCCTTTGGACCCGGGGTTTCTGCTTGGAGAGGCTCCTGGTTCAGAGGAAGACTGATGGCAAGGACCTTCCTCCAGAGCTGACAGAGAAAGCCTTCCCCTAGAGCTGATGCCCTGAATTTGGATTTCTAGGCTACTAGACTGTGAGAGAACAAACTTCTGTTTCTTAAAGCCATTCCCTTGTGGTATTTCTGTTACAGCAGCACTAGATGACTAAGACAGGGGTGGAGGGTAATGGGACTGGGCATGGGGGGGAGGCAAAGGGTGATATGACTTTTGTATATCTCAGGCTAGAGTTAGAGTGATCTGGAGTTGCACTTACATTGAAAATGGTGTACTTGCTGACTCACTACTTTAAAATAATAGAGAACATGTTGATTGAAACAGTCCAATCTCAGACAATTAAAAGAAGATATCAACTTCAATGATCTATCTCTAGAATCTCATGTTCTATGATTTTGTTCTTTTCCTGAAGATTGAATACAGGATGCTCAACTGAGGCTGAAGAGTTGCTGCTTACGGTCATGCCTACTGATTTCCCTTCTTTTCTCAATCCCTAAGTATGAATATTCAATGTCTTCTCATTGGTATTGATATTTAAACTTTTCTGCTTCTATCTTATTTGTATACATTAATAGAAAAATATACACTAAACACTGAAATTATCAAAAGAAACAAACACACACACAAAAACCTCTGCTGTACAAACTAAGATGGTAGTGGACACAGAGCTACCATTTTGCACCTTGAAGTGGCGAGATATCTGAAAATAAATAAAAATCCAAATTTTGTAGATAAAGGTAGTATAATTAATATTTACATAGCTTCGTGGATAAAGAAAATATATAAATGTCAAAGATGTTATGTATTTATATATACTAGTTATAAAGGTAGTATAATTAATATTTACATAGCTTTGTGGATAAAGAAAATATATAAATGTCAAAGATTTTATGTATTTATATATACTAGTTACCTCAATGTATCCAATACTTTACCATATAGAAAAAAAGAGTGAATGTTTTTTAATTTCCCACTAATAGGCAAGATTTTTGTTCTTTCAGTTGTAATGTGTTGTGTGTGCCATCAAGGAATACACAATAAAAACCACAATTAGCTTATGGCCCAGGGGCACTGCATTAATAATTAGGAAAATTGGGTTTTCATATAAGTTACACTGAAATGCCTACTGAGGGATTTATTTTATCTTTCTTTACCTCCAGTTAATCATCTTCAAAATGAAGAAAATATACATTTTAAAAAATATAGAGTATTACCAAATTCTGATACATTTTAATCTAATGAGTTTGGGGTCATTTTTAATACTGAAACAATAGTAACTGCACATTATAAGGTGTTTATATACTACAGCAATAGTATAACAATCACCCAGAATCTTGCTCCTTGTAGATTGAATTTCTACATAATAGGAATCAGTAAAAACCAGAGACAATATTTCACATGCAAGTAAAACCATTTCAGTTGCCAAGACCATACTCTATGCTTTTTCCTTCCTGCAAACATTGCTGTATTTCTCAAATCAGACTGGCAAAGGAGAGGACCTACTATGCCTCAATATAAGGCTTTGACAAAATTCTTTTTTAAAATGTGCATGCCTTACTTATGTATGGCACATGTACATGTACACCCACACACATACACACACACTTAAAAACTCAGTCTACATGTGCAATACACATTTTGCAGATTGGAACTGGGAAATTTAGGTAATGATTTGAACAAAGTTTTTTCCTTCCATTATCCCTCCCTCTTTTCCTTTCTTATTTTCTATCATCCAGCAAACTTTGTGTTTGAGTGCATAGTATATTCTGTTTGGTGTGATGAAAAGATAGAGAAGATCCCTGCCCTTAGGGAGCTTACATTGTAGTAGGAGTGGAGAGACAGGAAAAAAAACAAACAAAAAAAAAGAAATAAATATAATGAATGTTTTTAAAAGAAAATTCATCATAGGCAGTATAACATGGTGCACTGGGAGGCATCTCTGTATCCATTGAGAAGAGAAGTCTTCTCTGATGAAGTGATGCTGAAAGCCTGGAAGGAAGAAGACAGCTGGGCAAAGATAAAGGGCAGAACAGTGCAGGGAAAAGAGTAGAATGGAAAGGCCCTCAGGTGGGAAAGGAGGCAACTGAGGTTGGAGTGTAGTGGATGAAGACAGTGATAGAGCAATTTTATAATTTAGGTTACTAACTGATAAACATAAACATCTATTAGCTATTGAATATAAACCTTCTTTCTCAGACATATTGCAAAATGCATGCACTTTGGAGTCAGAAAGTCAAGGATTTGCATTTGGCCTAGAACCTCCTTTATAGTGATATTTTCTAGACCTAAGTTTTCTCATCTATCAAATGAAGATAGTGTTATTTATTTTTCAGAATTATTGTAAAGTGCCTAATATGTTTTCTGAGACATTACAGTAATTCACACTGTCGCTATTTCATTTTTCCACTATTATTAACAGTAGTATGTTCTTATGCTTGAAAAATGACAAAGATATGACCTAATCCATTCACTCACTCATTCTTTCATTCACTAATAAAAGTTATTGATCACTCACTAATTGCCGAGTACTGCGACAAAGGCAAAGTTGTAGCAGCCATTCCCTGCTTTAGCAGGTTCAGAGAGGAACAAGGGTCAGGGTGAAGGTACAATAAAAATAGCGGTGCCTCGTCTGATCTATCAGTGGTCAGGCTATGGGACATGAGCAACATAAGGATGGAAACATCCGGGATAAAAATTGTAGTTTTCTTAACTTGATGGAGATTTTTTTTTTTTCTTACAAAGAATACATATTTTTTGAAGGTAGAAGAAGAATGCAAGTGTGACTCCTGAATTGTAGGAAATCATGCTTCGGAGTTATTGACTCATACTTGGCAGTAAGTAGTTCCTCCTTTGGCTCTATGTTCTTCCGCAAAAAAATCAGTCACAGTGAAGAGCGTTTAGAAACAGATAAATGAAGGTGATGTGTGTTATCATTAAGAGTGATGCTGAATAACGTGTATTTAGAGGGAACTAAGAGAAGAAGGAGAGAAGCAAGATCACAGAGTATATTACTATTAATAAAATGTTACCTGCCTCTTGACAGGTTTCCATTGTAAGGTTTGCAGAATGGAAAACAAACACTAGAAGTGGGTAAATTATATCAATGATTGGAATATCTTCATAAGTCTCCAAATGGCCTTCCTCAATATTCCTTACCTGTGCTTTTCAGGTTTAATTGGTGAAATGAATGTGATAGTCTGCCTTTCATTTTCTCTCTACTGTTTCCTCTTTTCAGTGTTGCTGAAATAAAAATGATTCTGCTCATGGAGCTGGACATGCTTAGAATTTAGGACAGGTTTTGTTACATTTTTATTCCTGTAGACAAGATCTATTTTAGCTGGAAGCCAGGTTCACAGAATAAAACTAATCAAGAAAATAGAGAAACACATGTCTCTACTCTGGTGGTAGAAGTTGAATTCCCTCCTGCTTTGCTCCCACCTCTCTAATCCATCCCTCTCCTCAGTCGGCTTTATGGGCTCAGTCTCAGCCTTCTTATTTCCTCATAGTACTACCAGTCATGTGCATTTATCCTTCCTCGGTTTCAACAGCTACCTGTATATTTATGCTTCCCAATTTTGTATCTTTGGTTGAGAATTTGTACCTGATATTTGTGTCCCTGGGTGGCATGAACAGTTAAGTGCTCGAGTATTAGCCGACAGGTTGGCAGTTGGAACCTACCCAGAGATGCCTCGGAAGACAGGCCTGGTGATCTGCTTTCGAAAGGTCACGGCCATGAAAATCTGCTGGAGCAGTTCTACTCTGACACATGGGGTAGCCATGACTCAGAATCGAGTCAACTGTAACTAACAACAATTCAGACCCATGTTTTCAAACCTTCTTGACATTGCCATTTAACCTTCTACAATTGACTCAAAGTGAAAAAATTCTCTCTCTCAAATCTACTTCTGTATTCTCATCTCATCCAACAGTAATACCCTCCATCTACTTACGCGTCCCAGAAGCATCGAAAGTATCATTGATTCTTCACTCTCCGTTAACTTTCACAATCTCTCAATTATCAAGTCCTATCAACTCTTACCTTCTTAGTTTCCTATAAATCTGTCTTCTACTTTCCATCTGCATTATAACCACTGCCTCATTTCAGGCAACTGGCATATCTCACCTGAAATACTGCATAGTTCATAATGGCCTTCTTTCTTCCATTCTTGTTCTCCCCCCAATCAATCATCTACACTGCTACTACAGAGATCTTTCCAAATAGTGTATCAGACTTTGTCACATGCCTGCTTAAAATCCTCAAAAAATTCATCGTCTTCAGTATAAAACCTCAGCTTGTTGGCACAGTATACAAGGTTCTTTCAGATGCGAAGGTGGCTCATAGCTACCAGTCTTCCTGTCCTTTTTCTTTCTCCCTCTTTGCCCCCCAACCAACAAAATACACATTTGCACCTTCATTCTTGTTGCTTCCTCTGCCTCCACCTTACTCCTCTACTTTTTTCTCATTCTTCAGTATAGATGTCATCTCCTCCAGAAGGCCCACCCTGATTTTCCAAAACCTGATTTAGCTGTCTATAAGCTTCCTGCAGCAATGGGTTTTATATACTCCCTAGCAACACAACCACCAGTTGCCCGCCAGTTGACTTCGACTCCTGGCAACCCATGCTCCAAAGGGTTTTCGATCGCCGATTGTTTTTGGAAGTAAATCACCAAGTCTTTCTTCCAAGATGCCTCTGGGTGGACTCGAACCTGAGCACGCTAATCATTTATACCACTGGCAACACAACAGCCAGACCGACACCTATTACATTCTATTTAACCGCTTAATGGTTTGTACTCCCATACTTAGTCCCCACACCTCACTAGATAATGAGAAGTTTAATTCATAGTAACCTCTAAATATATCTTTGTTGAAAGTATAGTAGAACACATGTCTCCTTCACGCTGAGATGTTATGTAGCTTAATGGTGTTATCTGAATGGATGTGGATTATCCTGCCCTTTTCTGCCTACAAAGGTGGAACATCTATGAAGTGGGTAGCCTAGGATACAGAACTTTTTTTTTTTCCTTTTTAAATGTTATTTTAAAACATTTTTACAGGGCAATGTAGATATAATCATTGGCAGTTTACAGAATTTTGTCCTAAAAATGATATATGAATATACATGTATTTTAGTTTTTAGTCAAAATCTCCATCATATTCTATGATTGCACCTATGTTCATTATTCACAAGATAATTGTCAGTACATTGTCAATTGTTAATAAAATCATTCCTCATTCATCATCCATGGGAATAAACCTTTTATTTTTATGTTAAAACACTGGCATAATCCATCAGTGTACTGGAAACCTGGTACATTAATGCAGTAGTTTCCAATGGTTTGGCTTGACACATTGGGGTTTTCTATACCCTTTGTACCCTTAACAGCTGTGCTGTGACACTATTAGCTGAATAGGTTTTCATTTATTTATTTATTTATTGTTTAATGTACTTGCCCCTTCCTAAGCTGCTTTTTAAGAAACATCTGGCTACTTGGAAGCCAAAAAACTAAGATTGTTACAAATGTATAAAATAAGGGTGCTAAGCTTTAAGCTTTTTAAAAATAAATATTGTTTTACAATCTAACCATCAATATCTTAGGTGTCTACCACTCAATAACTTTTTTTTTTAATTGCCTGGTTCCTGAAATTGCTACTGATGTGTAAATATTTCAGATTTTGAGTCGTTCAAATACATAAAGTCAGACTATAATAATGTAAATATTAACTTGAAAAAGTAAATTCTCATAGAAGCATCTTAATAGCAGATAATAAAGTGCAAATTATAAACCAATATTCTCTTTTATGCACAAACTAATAATGTAGTGACATAACTTTCTCATTTGGCAAAATGATTACAAAGTTCATGCAAAAGAAATATAAACAAATAATATAATTCTGACCACGGGGCTAATGCAAATGTGAAAAAAAGTATTACTGTCTTAGCTTTAAAAGCTTTTAATATACCTCAACACATATTTACTCAGGTTTTACTACTTTCAAGGTACTGTGCTGGAAAGATAAGCCACAGGGAGAGGGACAGAGGCATAAGAGACATGCAGAAAAAACCTACCAAAAAAACCAAACCAAACCCATTGCTGTGGAGTCAATTTTGACTCACAGTGACCTTGTAGGACAGAGCAGAACTGCCGGACAGGGTTTTCAAGGAATGCCTGGTGGATTTGAACTGCCAGTCTTTTTGTTAGCAGTTGTAACTCTTAACCACTATGCCACCAGGGTTTCTGAGACAACCTGTAGCATGCAGAACATAATAAGCACTACAAACCAAAATACTTAAAAGGTGTACAAAGGGTTCAAAGGAAGAAGGGCATCACAGCCAGCTGGAAGACTCAGGAAATCTAGTGAAGGATATGTTCATGTGGGATTCATCCAGAAGAATGGGTAGGATTTTGACAATCGAGACATAGGCAATGATTATTCTCTTTCCACTGTGATTCTTCTGGTCTAGGTACTCATCCTCTTCTATCTGATAAAAGAAATTTTGCTGATTTCTTCCAGCATTTCTAGGCTTCTTTACAGATCTTCCCTACATGATCTCTACTGAGAAAAACACCAAATTAATCACTATTTCCTGGGCAAGCCAAACATTTTTTCTTTTCTTCTTTTTGTCCTCTTTGCCTCTACTCACGCTATTCCGTCTCACATTTCCTTCCTTCCCTTCAGTTAAGTGCGATGCAAACGAATATATAAGGCTTAGTTCATTTTCAATAAATCTTCCTTGACTCCTCCATGAATAACTGTTATCTCACAGGTATTTCCAAATCTCTTTAGATATACACATATATATTTTTACAACGTCTATTATATTCTCTTACTTCATTTATAAAGCTTGCTCCCCTGAGCATATTGTGAGAGCCTTAATGGAGTGGGCAATAATATATCCTCAGGGCCTAGCCCAGTGTTTGTCCTGTAGTTAAGTCTGCAGTGTCTGTATGTACCCTGATGATTTGCTGATTTGCTCTTGGGAGGAAAAAAAGTATGTGAAAGTGTGTGAAAACAAACAAAGACTTGTACAGCAGGATTCTTGTAAGCAGCTGTGGTACTGAAAAACAAAATCTAGGTACACTTTTTCTTTTGGGGGTGTGAACAACTAATAGAAGCATTCATAGGATGAGGCCATACAACCTGGAAGCCCACAACAGTGCTAGGAACATCAGGAGAAATACTCACTCCTATATACCCCTCAATGCGTTTCAATGCACTTTCCTAGTTACCATTTAAATATTTTTTTTGTAGCCCTTCATCCTTTTCTGGATCAGGAAAACACCTCCTTTTTCAGAGTGTGAGTAAAAACGGGACTTTCCTGGGGGTGAAAGCTGGGAATTCCCTCTTCAGCCACGCCCACCCTCGCTGGCGGCGATCAAAGGGCGAAGTAGGTTGTAGCACCTAGGAAACCTCCTAGCATCCAGCGCCCCCTCCTCTCAGAAAAGGGTCAGGAGCCCGGGAATCCGCTAATTAGCTCGCCCCCATTGGTTGTCCCCAAGGCACCCCCGTGCCGTCACTGTGTTATGCTAATGAGGGGGAGCCTCCTTGGCTTGGCCCACAGCGGCAGCCCCAAAGGGCGTTCGCCAGGAGCGCGAGGTTGGTGGCATCTAGGACCAGAAGCCAGTTCCCCGCTCCCGCCAGACCAGGGCTGTGCCCGGTGCACGCCCGCCCCAGGGAACGGCAGCCGGGAGCTGCCCTTGGAGGAGGATCTTTTACCTGCCTCTTTGGAAAGTGCTTCACCATCACGCGGCGCGCACTCCCACCCCTTCCCCTCTTTCTAGGCACCGCGCGGTTTTATCCGCGAAGTAACTTTTGCACTCTCGTCTCCCCCGCAAGTCCTGGGGACCAGAGGCGGTACCGAGCCTGGGGGCGGTTCCGTGGCAGCGTTGATTCTAGTCACAGCCAGACTTTTGCTCCTGGGCTTGGTTTGCATCATCCCCAGCACACCCTCCGGAACGAGGAGCCAGCCCCTTTCAGCCTCAGCTTCCGGCTCAAAGCAGACCCCCTCCCCCATCCCACTCCCCTTCCCCATCTCCCTCCCGTCTGTCTCTCGGCCACAGTCTTGTATTAGTCCTCTCCCTCTACTCCGCAATTTTTCTTTCTTTTTCCCTCCTCCCCTCCATTTGTCATTTTATGTTTCCCACTCTTTGAGGAAGGATGGTTGATTTGGAGAGCGAAGTGCCCCCTCTGCCTCCCAGGTACAGGTTTCGGGATTTGCTGTTAGGGGACCAAGGATGGCAAAACGACGACAGGTGAGTGGCGTGGTGCATCGTTTTTCTGTAAATGTAGCTGGAAAAGAGGCCGGGGGTGGTGGGGGGTGACTAAAGGGGGAAAGGGAGGGAGAGGAGAAGGGAGCCGAAAGGGAGCCTGTGAGACTGGGGGAGGGAGTAAAAGGCACTCTTTGATATGTCTCTCCATTTTGACTCTATAGAGCAATTGCTATAGACAAGAACTCTTTTCTTTTTCACTTTCTTTTCCTTAAAATGCATTTATGGCGTTTATTCGGTGCATATTCTTTTGTCTACCTGTGTGCTTCCCTACGGTGTGTATAAGGCTGGTGTGAAAGGTACAGTATATCCAAATGGCACACAGTATCAGTGCCAAATGATTTTTTTCCCCTTTAACTGTTGTTAATCAATTTCGAAAATATGCCCCAGTTGATTGAAAAAGCGCATTGGAAACTTAAATCTCCTGCACCTATGTACTTAACTCCTTGTCAGTGTTGTCTTGATTGTCTACCTGATACTGGGAATTTTATGCTGTTTAAACATTTGGAGTTGCAGGTAGACAATTGGTTTACATATGTAACAGGTAGTTAGTGAAAATGACAGCCTTTGCAATAGAAAATACTCACTTTGAGCAGGTAGCTGTGACTATTGCTAATTGTGTATTAATAATGGGGTTTGTATAGTGCAACCTTTCCATAATTAGTGTATTTTTTAGCATTATCAAAATCAAAACAGACAGTCTCAAAACCAGGATATTTATTACTAGCAAAATATTGCTTATATGTTTCATCTATAGCATCAACTACTCTGTCTAGTTAAACTTCTGAAATTCCTCTAGCTTTCTCCTTGTCATTACTTAAAAAGCTTATCTTGGTGTGTTTGATTGAATTTAGTATTTTCTGGAATAGTCACTTCATGTGTCACATGCAACTTTTTTTGTTTGTCACATGTGTATACTAACTAGGCACTCAACTGGTATGTTTCCTTGAAGTTCAGTTTGGTATTGATGTTTTATTTTAATTACATAGAAGATCCATTATTGATTCAATCCAACATCTGCTGCCCACTCAACCATAGGGCAGTACACCCCCATCTTTTCCTCACATCTCACCTTCCAATGCCAGCTCTGATCCCTAAACACTGGGGATTTTATCTTGGTTATCAATTATGAACTTCTTTGGTTTTATACTAGTAATTTAAAGGGATATGGATTTTTTTTAGAGGGTAATACTTTAATTTTAGGCAAAAACACACATATTGGTTAATAATTAGAAGAGCAAATGCCAATTAACCAGGATACTTGGAAAGAAACATATTTGGGTTAATTGAAATAAAGAAGACTTGGTTAGTTGAATACTACCTAAATGACACACTGATATATATATTTTTTTAAAGTTTTGAACAATCTTTTAAAATATCTTTTACAATAAAAGCTATGCTAGTCCAACCTAAGAATCAAGCCAAATTCTCATTAAAACGAGGTCTTTACATTTTAAAAGTGGTTCATCAGTCTTTGGAGATTTGACTTATTTTGTGGCTTGATGACAGTATAATATTTGGTTTTGGTTCCATTTTTTGTTAGCACAAATTTTGGAATTTGAAGGCAAGATCCTTGGACTCATAGGGGCTCAGGTCTCAACCCTATGCTTATTTGCTTTGTGGGCTTGGTCAAGTCATTCAGCCATTCTAAGACTTAGTAAACTTGTGTCTATAATCAAAATCATACCTCATAAGATTGTGACAAGAGGAGGAAGGAGAGACATAGGACTAACAATTAGTCGGCACCAAACACTGACTGGTGTTTTACCTATGTTGTTTGTTGTCTCAGTCAATACTCATACAATCCTTGAATAATAGGTAATTTTTTGGGGGACTAGATTGAGTTTCTGAGAAGTTAAATTCTTGTCTTCAGTAATATATCTTATAAGTGTAAAGACGACCCTTGAGCAGAGTTCTTTGTGTCTTAAATCCCTCAAGAAACTCAACTTCTTTCCACTTAACCCTTTAATTTATTAAAAAAAATTTTTACAGCCTAGCATAGTTTAGGTGCTTATTAAATATTACTTCCCTTCCTTGGTTCTTATTTGCAGTTTGCAATTCTTTTTGTCTAATATGGTCTGAAATCCCACTTTGCAATTAAGTCTGAGTAGCAATCTTAAAGAAACCCTCATCAGTTATTTTCATAGACTCAGTTCCTACAGAGTTGAGGTGGAAGCACTCATTCATACAGAAACAGGCAGATAATTTCCACCAATAGATGCATTTGGTGCTCTGCCCAGATTCTCTAGGGTGCTGTCTGTGGACATCTTCTGCCTGAGAGGTTTTCTCTTTCTGGTCCCTGGAGCACCCAAAGCCTGCGTGGAGAGCAAGCCAGAAGAGCCACTGGATGAATGTTTCTGAAAGCAGCCCTCAGCCAATGATGGATAAAGAGTAGTTGGATAAACACCTTAACTTCCCTGCCTGTTGGTTGGTGTAACTCTGAGGCTTGTTCTATACTTTCTCAATGGGAGTGAGCTCCAGTTGCCCACAGTGGTACCTGGCTTAATAATCCAAGATTAATGGCTTCTTCCCCCACTTTTCCCTACTCGTATTTTCTGGGATCAGTTCACAAATAAACTACTTATACTCCAGTCCTTATTTCAAGGTCTGCTTCTGGGAAGTCTAAACCAAGTTGGGTATCTTCTATACCTAGCGAGTCATGTTCCTAGGTATAATGGAGGAGTTTTCTCCCAGCTGTGAGAGGGTAGACACTTTCCACTGTACTACTCACTTTAAGAATTTTAAATTAAATCTTAGTAAGGATTGATTGACTAGTATATAAAAATGAGTGAGGCATAAGATAGATGGATGAAGAGGTGGTGTTAAAGGGGACATATTGGTGAGACTATAGGATGCAGGAAGCATGTACTCCATCCCATAGCTTTTTGTAGAACTAACTTTGGATACCCATTGCCGTCGACTTGATTCTGACTCATAGCGACCCTATAGGACACAGTAGAACTGCCCCATAGAGTTTCCAAGGAGTGGCTGGTGGATTTGAATTGCCGACTTTTTGGTTAGCAGCCTGAGCTCTTAACCACTGTGCGACCAGGGCCCCTAACACTGGATAGGTCATCTAAATTTACATTGTGCCTCCTTTTGATAGAGGAAAAGTATATGTATACCTACACCTTCTCCTCATTTATAGGCTATCTCATTATCCAACATTTCACATGTATAGCAATAGTAAAAAATCTACTATTCGACTATTTTGTGCATTAACATGACCAGTGGGACATATAGCACCCACCTATATTTCCTGTCTCTTGAGTTATTGGGAGGCTGCCATCCCACTGACAGTACCTGCTGCTGGTAGGCTGGAACATGTATAACTGTTTGAAATGGAAAAAGCGGACACTCCATTTTCTAGTAGTGCCAATGTTGCATAATGACCTCGTTTTTGGAACCTAACCACGTTGATAAGTGAAGAGGGGGTATATATGCACACATATGTAATGTATCTGTATACGTGAGATACATATTATATATGTAACGCATATGTAATGTATATGTAATGCATATATGTGTCTGTGTCTGTGTGTGTACACACACATGTGTATGTATGTGTGTGTGTGTGTATAGGGCCCTGGTGGCACAGTGATTAAGCATTTGGCTGCAACCCAAAAGGTCGGCAATTAGAATCCACCAGCCACTCCTTGGAAACCCTATGGGGCAGTTCTACTCTGTCCCCTGAAGGGTGGCTATGACTCAGAATCGACTTGATGGCAATAGGTTTGGTTTTTGGTTTATATATATATATGTATATATAGTTTAAATGCCATCCTTACATAATTTTACCTGCCTCCTTTGCATTCTCATATCCTTTTGTGAGTGGGACATAAAGGAACAAAGTTAGACACAGCAGTGCAGAGAATTTAGCACGTGGATAACATTAGTTCTGTGGGGTCATGAAAAACGTCTGAGAGTCACAGAAAGAGATCGTTGCTTGTGCCTTAGGGATGTCTGTTGCATATATGATGCATATTTGTTGCTTTGGAATCTTGAGTAAAGCACAAAAGTCTAATTTAAGAGGTTTGTATAATATTTCTCCAATGGCCACTTATCCATTCAACTAATATTTGAATGCATGCTACATCTCAGGGCCTCATTAAGTTAGGTTTGCAAAGAATATAAAGAGGAAAATGAAACAGTACCTAGTCTGGAAGTGTTCAGAGATATAATTAGAAGGGGATTTCCCCCCAGAATATTGACAGTATTGTTTTGTTGTGGCGATGACCTTGCAGAAATTCCATTTTAAGATTCTGTCAGGAAAATCCTGTACCATTTGTTGATAGGATATTCAGCATTTGCTTGAAAATAAGGTAGCTCAATTCACTGTATTAGAGAGGGCTAAAGATATTAATATATTTTGATTTTAGTATACTAATGTTTAGAATCTTCAGAGTTACTTTGTGATTGAACTTGGTATACCTAGAGATTGAAGTTAACTGTCTTGTATAGAAGCCAGTCTGTGTTAAGTAGAATTGTTGTAGTGCTAAAATGCATTGTCTTCTGTTTTATATTTATGATTTATAAAACAATACAGATTTAGATTATTCTGCTGCAGATAAATTGGTTAGTTTTTTAACAACAACTTCAGGCAGTTAGAATAAGCCCTCCTCATCCCTCATCATGACTTATTGATTTTAAAGTTTGGAACACAATGCAGTTGATGTGGATAAATTGTCATGACTTCAATTACTGTTAATGGACAATTCTCAGATATAATCATAGAAATGTAGGCCATTTGTTTAATTAAGATCATTCTAGTTTTAACAAATTTGGTCAGTTGTTTCAACATCAGTAATTTTAACTGTATCTTTCATATTTTATAGGTGGGATTTAAGAGTAATGCAAGGAGGTCACCTAATGCATTCTAGTGTTTCAAACCATAAAAGAATTTGAAAAAAGTACAAGTCAATCAGTTAACAGTTTAAGAAGTATTTATAAAATGGGAAAATGTTTACATAGCTTTTGTATTGTGTATAGCTTTAGATATTATATACTGCAAAATATCATACTTTATACATTCAAATTAAATTGGGGGAATGGGTTTTAGATTGGTATATGACAAATTCTTTATGTTATCAAGTTTATCTTCTATAATCATCAATATTTTGAAAAGTAGTTATTTTAAAGTACTTATCCTAAGTTTTTTTTCTTTTTAAGTTTGGGTCAGTAAATGTGCTTTTAAAATATTTTAAGTGTTATTAAAGAGAATGGTGTGTTATTTTGTACTGTTTACTGTATTTACATAGTAGAAGCAACCATGCATATGCCTTATCTGTAAAATTGATTTAAGCATTTATTGTTAGAAAAAGAATCTAGACAATGTTGTGTTTCTTAAGACTATTAATTTTATTAAGAGAAATCTCCATGAATAAGGCAATAAAAAATCCAGAACTGACTAGGCATCTTGATGCAAAAATTACTTTAGCCATAAGTAGTGAAATACATGAAATGCAGAGAAAATACTTTGTTTGACAACTATTGTTTTTCAATGGTTACTAAGAATCTGGGCATTATATTTTGTATAAAAATATATATAACCTCTTCCTTTTGACCCATTCGTATAAAAAAGATTAAATGTGGCTTTTCAAATTACTAAGACTTTATTTTTAAAGTTTGATTACACTAAACCACTATCATATATCTACTTTCTATATATGGTTAGGTATTTGTAATACCTTTTCTGTGAGTATTGCAATTTTAACTTTTCAAAGTACATCCACATATAAAAAGTCTTGGATCAAGGAGGTTGGAATGTAGTAATCTCATTTTTCACATAAAGTATGTGACATTTTAAAGAGATTAAACTTTCTACCAAACAGTGTCTCTGTTGCAGCTCCAACTCCGTCTTGAACACGCAAAATCATATTTCAGAGCATGATGAAGAAAGTGATTTCAGCTAACTTAATTGTTTTATCAAAATTATTAACATACTGTTTTCTTTCTCTGTTAGTAATGTAGTTCAACTTCTGCAAAAATAGATTTAACAGGTCATATGAGAAATACAAGGAGCCCTGTTGGCACACTGTTGTTTGGCTGCTAACCAAAAGGTTGTTGGTTTGAATCCACTAGCTGCTTTGCAGGAGAAAGATGTGGCAGTCTGCTTCTGTAAAGATTACAGCCTTGGAAATCCTATGGGTGCAGTTCTATGAGTTCTATGAGTCGGAATTGACTTGATGGCAGTAGATTTGGTTTGAGTTTAGAAAATAGTGAATGCAGTATTTTTACTGGATTTTACAAATCCTGTTCTTGTTGATTAAAATGTTTTATATATTCATAAATAATATATTTTATCATTGATAGTTCATGTGTTTTTATTAGTGTATTTCTGTATTGCCAATGTTGTCTTATGCACTATGCTTATCAAAATTATGTTTATAAATGAAGCAAAAAGAAATATTTTTTTACATTGGAATTTAGTCATTGCTTTATTATTAATAGTTTGAAATTAAATTAGCTTGACCTTTTTCTGAGCAATGTTTAATACCTTCCATCAAGATGTTTTTTGAACTAATGCTTTTCCTGAGTTTTCAATTGGTAATTACAAATTTCTCTGTAAAACTAAATAGAACAATAGGTAAAGATTTAGAAAAACAATTACTTTCACAATCCTCAGCTGCATATTGGGATTTTTTTTTTTAAATAGGTTTTGAAAAAAAACAACAACAATTCTTTTCACAAGGATCCGAACTATCACTCAGGGACGAAGTTGCAATTTAAATAAAAACATTGTGAGCTAAGAAAGAAAGATAGCCTGAATGGGATACACCGTGTCCACACTGATCACAATATGTTATCCTTATCTGTTCAATTTCTTTTTCTTCTTTGTTTTTTTGGCTTTCTTTTTATTGTGGTATATATATATAAAACATGTGGTAAAAAAATATACATATGTAACATTTGTCATTTCAACATTTTTTACATATATAATTCAGTGACATTAATTATGTTCATGATGTTGTAACCATCATCTCTATGTGTTTACAAATTTTGCCATCACCCTTAACCGAAACTGAGCACTATCTAAGTGATGACTACCTCTTTCCTCCTCCCTCCTGCCCCTGGTAACCACTAGTAAACTTCAGTCTCTATATATTTGCCAATTTCTCGATATTTCATATAAGTAGTATCATACAACAGTTGTCTTTTTATGACTGACTTATTCACTTAGCATAATGTTTTCAAGGTTCATCTGAGTTGTAACATGTACCAGTGCTTCATTTTTATTTATGACTGAGTAATCTTCCATTGTATGTATGTGTCACATTTCGTTTATCCATTGATCAGTTGATGGACATACAAGTTGTTTCCATCTCTTTGCTATTGTGAGTAATTCTGCAATGAACATCGGTATATACAAGTACATGCTTCCATTCTTTACTGCAGTTCTTTTGGGTATATACCTAGGATTGGAATCGCTCAGTCATATGGTAATTCTATGTTTCACGTTTTGAGGAACCACTAAATTCTTTTCCACAAGGGCTGCACCAATTTACAATTCCACAGCAATGGATAAGTTTTCTAATTTCTCCACATCCTCACCAACACTTGCTGTTTTAGGTTTTTCTAATCGTAACCATTCTAGTGGGGGTAAAACGGTGTCTCTTTGTGGTTTTGATTTGCATTTACCTAATGACTAGACATGGGGCATATTTTCTTGGGGTTGTTGGCCATTTGGAGCCCCTGGGTGGTGCAGATGGTTAAGCACTTGGCTGCTATCCATAAAGCTTGTTGGCTTGAGGCCACCCAGAGGCATCTTGAAAGAAAAGCCTGATGATCTACTTCTGAAAAATCAGTCATTGAAAACCCAGAGTAGCACAGTTGTACTCTGACACACATGAGTTTGCATCATTTGGAACTGACTCAAGGAGAGTGAGTGTTTGGTGTGTTGGCCATGTGTATATCTTCTTTGGTAAAATGTCTATTCAAGTCTTTTGCCCATTTTTTGATTGCATTGTTTGTCTTTTTTGTTGCTAAATTGTAGTTCTTTATATATTCTGGATATAAAACCTTAGCTGGTATATGGTTCCCCCAAGTTTTCTCCCAAGCTGTAAGTTTTCTCTTCACTTTGTTGATAAAATCCATTGATGGACAAAAGTTTTAATTTTTATAAAGTTCTAATTTATCTATTTTGTCTTTTATTGCTTGTGCATTTGGTATCATATCTAAGAATCCACTGTCAAAAACTAGATCCTGAAGCACTACTGCCATGTTTTTTTTTGAAGAGTTTTATGGTTTTCGTTCTTACATTTAGGTCACTGATTCATTTTGAGTTAATTTTTGTGTATGGTGTGAGATATGGGCCCAGTTTCATTCTTTTGCGTGTAGAAATCCAGTTCCCCCACTGAATGGACTTTACACCCTTGTCAAGAATTTATTGACCATTGACGCATGGATTTATTTTTTGACTCTCAATTCTATTGCATTAGTTTATCATTATACCAATAATAGATTGTTTTGATTACTGTAGTCTTATAGTATGTTTTGGTATCAGAAGTGTGAGTCCTCCACTTGTTCTTTTTCAAGATTGTTTTGGCTGTTTAGGGCCCTTTGCACTTTGCTTTTCCATTTCTGCAAGAAGACTGTTGGATTTTTGATAGAGATTGTGTTTAATCTGTAGATTGTTTTGAGTAGTATTGACAGCTTAACAATATTAGGTCTTCAAGTCCATAAACATGGTATGTCCTTCTGTATATTTAGATCTTTAATTTCTTTCAGTAATTTTTATCATTTTGAGTGTACAAGTCTTTCACCTACTTGATTAAATTTATTTCTAGGTATTTTATTCCTTTAGATGCTCTTCTAAATAGAATTGTTTCTTTAATTTTCTTTCAAAATGCTCATTGAGATGTATAGAAAGCCAACTGATTTTTGTGTGTTGACCTTGTATCCTGTCACTTTGCTGAATTCATTTATTAGCTCTAATAGCTTTCTTGTGGGTTCTTTGGGATTCTCTATATATAGGATCATGTCATCTGCAAAAAAAGCAGTAGTCTTACTTCTTTCTTCTTGAATTGGATACCTTTTATTTATTTTCCTTATTTAACTGCTCTGTCCAGGACTTCCAATACATATGAATCTCAGTGGTGAGAGTGGGCATCTTTGTCTTGTTCCCAGTCTTAAGGGGAAAGCAGTCAGCCTTTCTCCATTTAGTATGATGTTAGCTATGGGTTTTTTTCATAAATGCCCTTTATCATATTGAGGAATTTTCCTTCTGTTTTTAGTTTATTGAGTGTTTTTATCATGAACAGGTGTTGGATTTTGTCAGATACCTTTTCTGCATTGATTAAGATGATCATGTGGTTCTTCTTCTTTGTTTAGTAATGTGGTGTATTACGCTGATTGATTTTCTAATGTTGAATCACCTTTGCATTCCTGGAACAAGTTGTACTGGGTCATGGTGTATAATCCTTTTAATATGCTTTTGGATACAGTTTGCTAGTATTTTGTTGATGATTTTTGCCTCTATATTTATAAGGATATTGGTCTGTAATTTTCCTTTCTTGTGGTGTCTTTGTTTGACTGGTATCAGGGTGATGCTAGCCTCGTAGAATTAGTTAGGAAGTGTTACCTCGTCTTCTATATTTTGGAAATGTTTAAGAAGGATTTGAGTCACTTCTATAAATGTTTGGTAGAATTCCCCAGTGAATCCATCTGGTCTGATTTGATTTTTCTTTGCTGGGAGGTTTTTAATTACTGATTCAACCACTTCGTTTGTTATATGTTTGTTGAGATGTTCTGTTTCTTGTTGAATCTATGTGGGAAGTTTATGTGTTTCTAGGAATTTGTCCATTTCCTCTAGGTTATCTAATTTGTTGGTTTACAGTTCCTCACAGTATTCTCTTTTGATCCTTTTTATTTCTGCAGGGTCTGTAGAATTGTCTATTTCTCCCTTCAATTTTGTCAATATTTGCTTTATAGATTTTGGGCTCTGATGTTAGGTGCATATATATTTATAATTGTTATCTCTTCTTGATAAATTGACCCTTTTATCATTTTATGGTATCCTTCTTTGTCTCTTATAGGAGATTTTGACTTAAGTCTATTTTGTCTGATATTAAAGTCACCACCCCAGCACTCTTTTGGTTACTATTTGCATGGAATATTTTTCCAATTCTTCTGTTTTCAACTTACTTGTGTCTTTTGTAGACAGCATATAGTTGGATCTTGCTTTTTAAATCCAATCTGCCACTCTCTGTCTTTTAATTGGAACAGTTCTTATGGGGTTGAGTACAGATTTCTAGTTATTTTTTTGGTGTTTGTGTGGGGAGGCTCAGGATATGAGATCTGCTCACATGGCCATCATCTCAAAAGTCCTCTGCTCAACTTCTTTTTCAAAGTATGCTATGAATGTTAGACATCTTTTCAAAGAAATAGGAATTTTAGGTAATATATCTAGGACTGAATGCATCTTCGGGCAATTTAGCTTTTATATTCTTTATGTAATCCAATGGAGAAAACCTTAAAAAAAAAAAAAAGATGGAGTAGGCCAGTATACAAGGCCAGAGAATAGGTACCATTGATGTAAAATAGACTGAACATTACCATAGTAAGCAGGTTAAAATGATCACTAGGTTAATGAAGCCAATTTTGTTTCTGCTAAGTAACATCTCCCTGAAGATTTTGAAGAAAGACCTGAGAGTTGTGGGGAGCTGGGCTTTGATATTTTCCTTACCCTGGTCTTTCTCTCTTCAGACTTACTCACAAAAGGGAAGTAGTAAAATGGGACACCTCCACATTGCCATTAAACCATGCAACTTACCACATTTTAAAATATTCTGTAGAAATCCTCAATAGCATTGACATCATTACTTCACAAATAATTAATACCTATTAAGTTTCAAGAACTGCACTAGGTACTAGGGATAATATTGTGAACAAAATAGACATATTTCCTACCCAAATGGAGTTTATAGTAGTGGAAAGAGACATTAATCAAACAATCACATAAAATCAACTTAATTATGATTGTCATAGGCTATAAATGAAAATTGCAAGGTGCAACGAGAGGGCATGATTTGAGGACCTTGTGTAGTCTGTTAGACACAAAGGTGGTTTGGGGGAAATTTCCAAAGAAATGTATGCTGGGTTTGAGGTCTAAGAATGAGAAGACATTATTAGGTAAATCAGGAATACTTCAGACTAAGGGAGCAGCTTGCATAAAGGCCTGGCGAAGGGAGAGAGCAAGGCATTTCAAGGAACTAAGGAAAATCTGAGGCAGTTGGAGGTTAAATCTGGAGTTGAGTAAGTTGAGCAGGAGAATATAGGCTAAGGGTCACATGCCTTGTTACTGAAGCTATGCCTGGCTGTGTGGAAAATCACATGGAGAGAGAACAGTGTGAAGAGAAGGGTGGACATGGTAGGTCCACACTACAAAGTCATAATTGGTGGGATGAGGTTGTAGAAAGTTGTAGAAAGTGTAGGTAGATGTAGAGAACTTTGAATTCCTTCTCATATGGAGTGAACTGCCCAGGTACAGTAGAGATGGATAAACAGGGGCAAAAATACTTCTTTCTGGTAGAAATGGTGGTGATATGTAAGGTTTTTTAAAGTCACAAGCAACCAACCAAGTTTTATGAACAAACAGATTATAAAGACTGAGCATAGATATATATTTTACTCTTGCAATTAAATAAAACATAAAGTGTTGCTAATTCATCAAGGATTTGATATGATCCATATTAAAGATTTATATCTAATATACATTTATAAATAGTAATTATTGTATTTAATTCTAATTAACATAGAAATCAAGAAAATCATCACATATTACAATCATAAGTTTTACTTCCTTGGCCAAACCACATTATTACTTTTCTATTGCCTAAAACAATCATTAATGTTGACAACTTTTCCAATATTATGTATTGTGTCACTGTAGTTTCCTTAATTATACACTCAGTACTAAAGGACAAAGACTGGTTCCTTAGAAGCTGAGGTTCCCTTGAATTCTCTGTATGCAACTATCTCCTGATCTTTCCTCCAATCTAATGTTTGTTCATCTGTGTTTGGCCTCCTCATTTGTCACAGCATCCTGGGTCTTGGAGCAACCTAAGCCACTGGGCAAATTGGTGTGTACCTATGTCAAAAGACCAATCATTCCAGACAGTGTTAAAACAGGCAAGGATGCCTTTTTTTTTAAACTTTGATTCAAAACAGAATAGGAAGACAATGGGAAAGGGACTCTGTAGCTGCAGAGGAACAAACTCAAACACAAATCTGGGTTTAACTCCATTGAAACAAAAGGCTGCAAAGTTTTTAAAGACACTTAAGGTATTTGATCACCAGGATGGAGGAGTGGCATACAGAGGTTACAGTTAAGGGCCAGTCTGCTCAGAGTGTTTTAATTTTCATATGATAAGTCCACCTGGATACTGGGAGATCCAAGAGGGAGCGTTAGAGAGATAGATACAAGTTAGGCACCAGGGAAAATAAAGGTTGTTAAAACAGAAGGTCATAAGTCCTTCTGATCAGTTGTTTGCATTAAGCCATTTCCAGAACTCACAAAGGTGTGGGGGGATTTCTTTGAAGAAAAGGGCTCAGGTAGAATACAACTTTGTCACCTCCCATGCAGGAAGAGTGATCATGTACATATTTGCAGCAGATAAATAAAAACCCAGGCTCCATGAAGGCAAAAAGAACACTATGAAATTTGGCATTGGTTCCTGTGTATCTTGTCATTTAGAAGCAGAGGAGTGGATTAGACTTTTCTCACCTCCACTCCTTGCTAACTACGTACAACTAGAACAAGCTGACTCTAATGAAGTCTTAGAGGTAGCGTGGTTTCAGGGGAAGGAGGAACCACTGCACATACCTGGAAGAATAGATCATTCATGTAAAGTGAAATAGTCAGTGCATCAGTGATATTAGATTTATTTGTCTCTTTTGACTGGGAAGTAGAGATTGTTTTAGAGTTGAGGGATGAAGAGGGTAGGAGACTGGAAAGCCCTAGTTACCTGGAAGGAATAGACAGAAAATGCTTCCAGGGTGGGTGAGAAGAGAATCCACAAATAGGAGACCAAAGGTAATGAGATTTCTTGACCTAATTTTTTTTTGGAGCTATCACATTTATCTTCATCATTTTGACGAATAGAAGCAGTGAAGGGGAACTGAAACAGAAACCCAAACCATCAAGCTTGGGTGGTCTCTGTGGGACTGTGGCTGGCAGCGTATCTCCAACTTCTTAACCTCTTTCCTGATTAGAGTCTTAGGTGGGCCTCTCTTCTGAGCTCTGTTTCAGTACACTCGGCACTACTGCAATTATGCTGCACCTTTAAAGAGTGAGAATCATTTTCCTCTGTGGATGCATTCCTTGAACTCAGAATTGTATTACTTCCAATTTTCACAGTATGTCATTTCTGTAAGATACGGACTTTGCATAGAAGCCAAAAGACAGTGAATCTAAGCAGTAGAGCACTGCTTGTTCTTGGCTTTCTTGTACTGGACTTTGTCCAGAATCATAAATGATGAATCGTTATTACAAGGACATGCTTAGGCCATCTTGTAAATCACTGTATAAAGAGGCTTAAAAGCAGATTAACACATTTCAACCTCATGTAACTCTTGGTGGGAAAGTATGTAGATTGTCCCCATATTGCAAACAATCAGTTATTAACAACAGGAGCCAGATCTATGGTTTAATAATGGACAGCCTGCAGTCTCGGGTTTGTCAAAAATTGAAATACTGCTTGCTCTCCTAGGAATCAGGTAGACTGATCAGTAAGCTGCACAACTACCAGTGAGTAGTAATGCTAATGACTTCAGTCATTGCCTCACCACGTGGTAATTGCACTGGTAAATTATAGATGGAACGTTCACTATTTCTTGCGTATCTCCCCACAAAGGATTTCGTTTGTCATTTCCCCTATATCTCACTGAAAATACAGAAGATAAAGTAAAAATGGGTGATGATATTGAATAGTATTTATCAAAAAGATAGTGAACATTCATTAAGAGCGTAATATATGCCAAGTATTATTCTTGGCGTAATAAACGCAGTATTTCATTTAATCTTCACATTGACTCTGAGGGGTTCTGGTGTTTTTCCCATTTTAGAGATTAATTAGCTGAAGCACACAGAATTACATAACTTAGTCTAAGTCACTGTCATGGTTTGAATTACGTCCCCCAAAAATGTGCGTATCAGTTTGGCTGGGCCATGATTCCTGGTACTGTGTGATTTTCCTGTACATTGTAAACCTGCCTCTATAATGTTAATGAGGGAGGATGGGTGGCCATTGTGTTAGTAAGGCAGGACTGGATCTGCAAGACTCGATTGTGTCCTGAGGCAATCTCATGAGATATAAAAGATAGAAGTGAGCAGTGAGACAGGGGGACTTCATACCGTCAAGAAAGCAGTGCCGGGAGCAGAGTGCGTCCTTTGGACCGGGGTCCCTGCGCGGAGAAGCTCCTAGTCTGGGGGAACACTTATGAGAAGGCTGAGAGAGAAGAAGCCTTCCCCTGGAGCTGATGCCCTGAATTTGGACTTTTAGCCTACTTTAACTATGAGGAAATAAACTTCTGTTCATTAAAACCATCCACTTGTGGTATTTCTGTTGTAGCAGCACTAGATGACTAAGACAGTCACATAACTAGAAGAAGAGGAAACAGAATCTATTTTTAATGCCTATCAATGATGTTATAACATACACAAATATGGCTTAATGCTATTTAAATAACAGAACAAAATACAGACAAATGTAAATGATTTTAAGGCAGAAAAATTACATAGTATTTATATCCATCTGGTGATCTGCTTCTGTAAAGATTATAGCTTATGAAACTCTATGGGGCAGTTCTACTCTGTTAAGTAGGGTAACGATGAGTCAGAGGCAGCTTGATGGCGGCACACAACCACACCAACAAAGCCAGCCTTACAATGACTAGCTCGAAAGGAAAGTTTTGAAATTTTTGAAGCTGGTAATATTTTCTGAAAGAATTTTCTTTTTTCAGCTATAGACCTAGAGCATTGTTCTTTTGACTGTTTGAAGAGAGTGGATTGAAATAGGAAATTGGTAAAACAACTAAAGCAAAGATTTTATTTATTGATCTTTCTTACTGTCTATTATTTAGAAATAGGCTAAAAGTAATTAGTGTCCTGGGAGTAAAATAAAGATAGTGGTTTAGCAAAATGGTTGCTAAGAGAAAACAGAGAGGTATATAAGAGTGAATATGAGAACAGTAAATAAAACTTGAATGTAGGTGAAGCAAAATATCATATATGAGACCATATTATCCAGTTACTAAGACTTTTAAAATGTTGATTTTGGAAGTTTTGGCCAGGGGCATCCATCTTTGATACCTTTTATTATTGCACAGCAAGTATCTTTCTTTTGATATTGTTGAGTTTTTTTTTTTTCAGTGTTTCTCAGTAAAACTTTGAGGTTTCCTACCTATACTTTTTTCTCCCTAATGTATTTGTACTTCTGTGAAATTCAGTTTATTTATTTATTTTTGACCACTATACTGGTGATAATAAAAACTCTTGTAGAGATGTTAAGACGTTTAAATGTGGTAATGTGAAAGTACTTGACCTAGGGCTTAACACTTGTGCCTTCTTGTTAGTATATTTCACCTGGTTCCAAAGAAGGTTTGCAGTGGTTCACAGAAATGTACATATAATAGCATAAAATAAATAGAAAATATGGCAGGATAAAGAGAGAATGAAGGGGAAAATCAGGCCAGGTGCAGAGGGTGTAGAGTTGGTACATAATATGAATTTCCTGAGTTCCTATATAGTTACTGGAGATGGTCCACAAAGTTAGCTAGAGCAAAGAAGACATGAGCAGTTGCCTAAGGTGAAAAATACAGCTTTCCTTGGTGTTCAAATTTAAAGGAAGTTGCTCCTGTGGATCTTTGGTTTGTGTCCAGTGTTCTCACCCTCTCTCCTATCATGAAAGAATGGTAAGTTTCATAGGACTCTTTCTTGTAACATTTCTCACTGCCAGATACTGATACAGCTAGAAAGAATTTTTCACTTAAAGTAGATCTCTCTCTCTCACACACACACACACACACACACACACACATGCATTTCAGTTATTCTTGTAGGACAAAAAAGGAACTTCCGAAGTGATAGATTATAAGTCTTTAAGGCAATTCTCTCTAAATACTTTCTCTTACATAGGAAGCTTTGATTAATAATAGGGAGAGCAAAGAGTTTAGAGTTATATTCTTTGTTGAGAAGCTGAATTGTGGTTCTTCTCATTTCTTCACAGATACTGGATTAATTAACTTATTTTCTATTTAAACAGATGCCTAAAGTAAACGTAATGAAATTTAACATTCTGTTAAGATTTTGCAACTAAACTGAATTTAGTTATATATATATATATATATATATATATATATATAGATAGCACTATAAAACTATATTTACTATATTATTATAATCTATGTTTACATATAAATCTGTTTACATATATATATAAAATTATATCTATTTATTAATGTATTTTTGTATATTATCATGGGATATATGTATCTATTGTGCATATTTTACACACACACACATATATACATATATATATATGTATATATTTTACTGTATTCATGGGGCCCTGGTGGTGCAGTGGTTCAGTAAAGTGTCTAGCTGTTAACCAAAAGGTCAGCAGTTTGAATCCACCAGCTGCTCTTTAAACCCTATGGTCACTATAAGTCGGAATCGACTCGATGGCAACAGGTTAGTTTATATATATATATAGAGAGAGAGAGAGAGAGAGAGCACATAACAATTAAACATATTTCTGGTTGCTAAGTAATTAATATCATATAAATAAAACTCAAACTAGAACATCTTTACAACTTGTCCATCACCAGTTATCAATATAAGCCTCCAAATTTTCCAGTTTGAAAACTTTATAGCTGTTTTGTTCTGTTTTTTCAGCTTCTTTCTCAAATTTTGTCAGACTCCACCTATTCTTTCTTGGTAGGGTTTCATTCTTTCTTATTTAAATGACTGCAGCACTTCCTAGCCTACTTCTGTTCTTCAAGTGTGCTTTCTGAATCCCTTTTTCAATAAATTTCCATAGTCAACTCAAGGCTCATTCAATCTATATGCCATTTTCATGATCATCATATTAAAACATGATTTTAACAGATACTCAGTTTTAAAATCTGTTATATCACTAATTCTTATTCTGTGAAATTTGAATGGCTCCACTCAGCATTCAGTGGCCTTGATCAATTGACTTTTCTTCTGAAAATGCTTCTTGAAATTTAATCACCGTAGTTGTTCGTAGAAATCTTTTCACCCTCACCTCACATGCTGATGTCAGCTTCAGTGCCTTTGCTTGTATCAGACCATGGTTTGATGCTGTCTTGCATCTTCTCTTGTCTTTTTTATGACAGGACCCAGAAATGGACACAGAACCAGATATTATTAATGAAATCTTTGAAAACACTCAAGCTATTTAATATTTTACTTGTTGCTGTATTGTTTTATAATTATTCTCATGTTATTTCAGGTATGTATTGCAGGCATAACATACAACTTTCTAGGGAAAAGGCCATTTCTTCAATTCATTTTGGATCCCCCTACATTATTTAATTCAAGTGCTTTACACAAACGTTCCATGGTTTTTGGTTTTGTAAAATCTAGAGGATTATTTTCAAAAGAAAAAATAAGTCATGTCTATGAATATATATGTAAATCACATATATACATATAAATGCATATTATTATAACAGAAATGAGGGGTCATTTGAATTAGAGTTATTTTTTCCTTGTGGAAACAAAAGTTTTTTTTTAAAGCTCTTTCTAAACCTGGGTATGGTAGTTGAAATCATTTGACTTGAAAATGCCTTTCCCACATCTAGTTTAATATTCACAAGGAGCTTTCCTTTGGAAATGGCAAAGCAGAATGTGCTTCAGTCCATAACTCATACTGTGACAGTTCAAATGGCTGTTAAAGTGAATTCTGGAATTTACATAGGAAGCTGCTCAGTGAAAGCCCTCAGTTTCTTTGACAGCCAGTGGTGCTATTGTCCAAGGGCCTTGTGGAGGTGTTGTAAGTGATCAAATCCATCTCATGCTCAGATAGGTAATGGTAGTAATACTTATATAATTTGGAAGAACAGAATGGAATTGCTTTTGGTCTTTAATCCTGTAAAAATCTTTTTTATTTTTCTTTTTGAAGAACAGTAATAGTTTGGAGTATGTTTCACTTTTGCCGTGTTAGTATGAATAAAGGGTGGTGTTTTTGAAGGAAAAAAAATATGTAAAAAGTATCAGTGACAGGTTTCGAACTATGTCCCAAGGCTTTAAATGGAAGAAGGCACATTTCTAATGCATGTATGTCCCCGGTATTATTCTTTGTACTGTTTCAGACCCTTTCCTGTTGCCACATGGAGTGACTACTTGTCATTTAACTTCACTCACCCTTTCAGTACCATAAAGAAGCTTGTAATACATCCTTATACTTTCAGCTTCATTGCCACATAGCAGATAGGAGAGATACAAACTTTAGTTACTTATATAAATATATAATTATATGTATACCTAAAAAGAAGACAAATTAAAATGTTCATTCTAAAGTTGCTCTGGCTTGCTAATTCTATTCCTCCTACAATGAATTCCAAGTAATGTCTCATTTTAGTAAACCTTTATAAAGAAGAGGAGAGAATGTCCCTTTGTGCATCCCAAATTGTATTCTAATTGAATGTATTTCTCTTTCCATATGAGGTGGCATGATGTATGAGAGCATTTGAAAGATATGATTTCCGACATGCACAGTCCTTGAGCTTATATTGTGTGGGAAGGATAAAACATTCAAAAATAACTATTAATTAGAATGTGGTACGTGGAACAGTACTAGGGGAATATTGGAAAAAGCTTCTTGGAAAGAAAGCTCTATTAAGAAAGTAAATTTTATATATTACAATTAATACATTAGAAATGGAGTGGAAATAGCAAGCACAAAGGCACAGGGTTCTGCATAGAGCATGTTCTAAAAAAATGCAGTAGACAGACTAAATGGAAATAATATAGGATATATGAGGATCAATAATGGATCGTATCGGTACTTTTGGGGAAGATTGTAGAGAATTTATATTGTCAAGCTAAAGAGTGAACTTTTTTTTTGTTTGTAGGCTGTGGGGAGTTGTTAAAAAGTTTTGAATAAGGGAGTGGCATAAGCATAGGTGTAGCTTTAGTGGAACTGCTATTTCAGAACTATGTGGAATAGTTTGGAAGAAATAGAATGGGAAGATTCATTAAGCTGCTTTAATGGGATAAAAGACATTAGATGATGATAATAAAAATGGGAGAAAATCCAGTTAAAAAACACTTTGAAAGTGTAGTCAGTAAGACTTGTGAATTGATTGGGATGAAGACTTGATGCCATGAAATGAGAGGAAATATAAGAAGAGGAACAGTTTGTGGCAGAGGGGTTGTACAAATTAGCGTTCATCATGTTGTTTCAATGCAATTTGATATTATCCATTTGCACTGTAAAATTCTAGAAGGCGAAATTCCTAGTATTTAATTAATATACCTTGCAAACCACCCAAGGAAGGTGCTGTTTAGTACACTCATTTTCATTATTGATCAAATTTAATTCAGTTCAGCAAGCAAGAGTTGAGGACTGACTATGAGTTGAGGTATTTGCTGATGTCTCTGAAAACAAAGATTAAGATTTTCCTACCTCCACTGAGGAGCCCTGATGGTGTAGTGTTAAGAGCTTGGCTGCAAACCAAAAAGGCGATGGTTCGAATCCACTAGCTGCTCCTTGGCAGTTCTACTCTGTCCTGTAAGACTGCTATAGGGTTGCTATGAATCGGAATTGACTCGATGGCAATGGATTTTTTTTTTTAAATTTTTATGGGTATCTCTGTTGAACTCAGAAAAGGAAGAATGAAAAAACTAATTATTGTATAGCTTGCTATTTTAAAAAACAAAAAAAAATTTTGGAGCTAGCACAGAGGAAAAGTGATTGTGATGCATTATACTTATACTAGATAGATAGCTGCCATTGAGTTGACTCTGACTCATGGTGTCTTTGACATTGTGGCTGTTGTCCGAAGCCATCCCACCAAGGTTCTCCCTCGCCCTCCCTGACCTTCTTCTTCACCAAACATGATGTCCTTCTCTAAGGATTGTTCCCTCCTGATGACATGTCCACCATGGTGACCCTGCCGGTATTTAAAATACTTGTGGCATAGTTTCCAGCCTTATAGCAACACACAAAGCACCACAGTACAATAAACTGACAGTTGGGTGGTGGATACAAGTAATACATACACATAAAAACTCCTATATTGAATTTAAGCTATTTTAAACTTAGTGTTTTGGTACTCTTCACAATTTGACTGGGAAGGTTAAGCAATCCTATGTGCACGGTAGAAAAGTCAGCTAAAGAGAACTTAAATGCCTGACATCAGTAGCAAAAATTCTCTATCAGTTAGCATTCTTTCAGTTGCAAATGGTAGAAAACACAGCTAAGATAGCCTGAATAATCAGTGCACTTAACAAAACAAGAAGTCTGGAAGTAAGGCTGTTTCAGGGTGGGCTCAAGAATGTTATTTAGGGTGCAGGTACTTCTAGCTTCCCCTAAGCATCCTCTTCTGTTAGCCTGTCCTCTGGTGCTGGTTCTCCTTGGCCCCTGAGGGGCTGCTCTAGTTCCAGGTATCACAAACAGTGACAAAATCCAGAGACAGAGAAGAGAATGGTCCTTGCCAGAGGCATCCCAACAGATTTACTCTCATATCCTATTGGCTATAATTCTGCCACATGCTCCTGCCATGCATGCCAAAACCAAATATTGGCCAAGACACCGAGACCACTAGGAATGCTTAGAAGAGTTAAATTCATCCCTTTCCTGGGATTGGGGATGGACTCAGCCTCCCCTGAAGGATTTGACTACTTTGAGGAGTGTGAAAAAAATCAGATCTGTATATGGAACTCTGGTAGGAAGATGGGAAGTTGGGGTGGAGCTAGGGTCTGACTATTATGAAGTAATAGTCTAGTTCTAATACTTGAACCGTTTGATTGTTTTCCTCTTCTTTAATTCTGAGCAGTTATCAGAGGAAATTAACAATTTCGGTGAGTGTTCCAATTCTTCTCTTGGCAAACGTAATGGTCCAATATGTGCACATTCTCAAATTCCCTTATGGAATTACAATGTAATAAACACGCCATTGACTTGTAGCTAGGCTCTTTGGAAAATTGTAGGCCACTCTGTTTCGTTCCTGTGAAAACAAAGCTTCTTTATAACAAAATCAGCATTTATCATCTAGGTTTTCAGGGAGTTTTGCTATCCTCAGTGCTGGGGCAGTAGATGATGAGGAAGGGAGTCTGCCTCACAGCTGTGGCTGAGGTGAACTCTTCCTTACTGCCAGATATCCTCAAAATAGCAACTCAGAAGCGAGGACTTGGTTTTACCTAGAATTGTAAACTAGACCACCCAGCAGGATTATGACTGATGGAGCATTTGCCCGCCGACATGCCCTCACTAAAAAATCATTCTTTACCCAGAAAATCATGCCCTACATGACCTAGAAGAGCAGTGAAGAAGAGATTGAAGCCTCTGTCAGGATACAAAGTGGGTTGGGAGAAGAGGAGGGCAGGGCTCCGTATGGGACTGGGGCTGTCATCTAAAACTTAACCTTCATCTCAGTGACTATGATTGCTCTTTCTTGTCACCTATCATCTGCTCATTAATAAATATAGGGTTGTCTGTCAGTAGCAAGCGTGTGTTGATCACTTATGGTGGATGTAGGATTTTTATGTAGTTCTTTTTATTCCCTGCCCTTTTTTAAATTTTTGCTGATTTGACATGTTTAAATTGGATTGTGTGAAGAAGCGCCATAACCAGTCAGCACTGTGGGAGTAGCAAAGATTGACAAGCATTTTACTTGGCCTTATTCCTTTTAATATCTACTTTAACATTTTATTGATTCCCCAAAGTCTAAAAAGGCACACTATTTTTAAAACAATAATGGTTACAAAAATGCTTTCTCTGGTATTAAAATGAAAGAAGCAATAGGAAAGTTAAAATGAATTTTCTTTAAAAAAATAGCTTTTAGAAGGTTTGTAGGAGCACATGTTGGGCAACGCTTAGTAAAAATTGCTTTAGAAATCTCTGTGCCTAAATTAAAAAGCTCTTTTAATGAAATGGCCTCATACAGTCTATTACAATAGTCTGTAAGTTCAATAACTGACACAGTGAGTAGAAGGGACAGTTAGATTATTTAAAGCCAACACCTCCAGAAATGCAACAGTATTGGGGATGCTCAAGGGTAGCCAAAGATAATAAATTTTAATGAATTTAGTAAATGTCACAAATACACATACTCATCTTGTGTAATTTTACAAGAAAGAGGCATCTTCTTGAACTGAGGATGGTAGTGCCTGTCTCGGAGGAGTGAGTCTTTGGCTGAATAGACACTCCAAAGACAGAAGAAAACTGAGGCAATTCTTTTTCTTTAATCCTTTTAGAAAATTCAAATAAACTATTCAGATAATTTTATTCTTTTGTTTTAAAAATCAATTTTTTCATTTAATCCTAATACTTCCAGACTTCAAGTATTATGCTAAATTCTAATGAAGATATTCTTAGTACAGTCAGCACAGTTTAGTGTTGAAAATTATTAAAAGAAGGTCATGAAAAATACTTTGACTACTCACACACACACTCATACATACATACATTTGTTTTATATACATAGTGACTTTAAGGATAATGCTTACACAAAGGGTGTTACACCATAGGAGATACAGCTTTGTCGACTGCTGTTTAAACTTTACATACTGTTAAGTTGTTGTTGTTAGTTGCCATCAAGCTGATTCTGACTCATGACGAACTCGTGTGCAGAGTAGAAGTGCTCCATAGGTTTTTCAAGGCTGTGATCTTTCAGAAGCAGATCATCAGGCCTGTTTTCCCAGGCATCTCCTAGTGGGTTCGAATTGCCAGACTTTCAGCTAGTAGTTGAGTGCTTAACCATTTGCACCATCCAGGTGCACCATCTTATTCTTCATTAGATTATTTTTGACAGTATAATATACCATAGTAGGAATGTATCATATTTATTTAGCTAGATTTTTTTTTGTTAGACATTTAAGTTGCTTTCATGCTGGTATTTTAGATTTTTGTCTCTAAGTATTTATAGACGTCTCTGATGATTTTCCTGGAATAAATTCCTTAATGTAGAATTACTGTGTCAATGAGTATGAACATGAGTATGAGCATGGCTTTTAAAGTATACTACCAAATTTTACTCCAGAAAATATGTTCCAGTTTCTATATATAATAATTTTTCCATATATGTAAAAATGGCATGGGGGTGGTATCTGGCCTCATCTAACTTCACAAGGAGGGAGGAGAATCAAGATCAACAGCCCAAGACTGATTCTTGTGAGGCAGAAGTTAGACATGCCTCCTCTCTCTGCCATCTTTACCAATTCTGACACCAATTATCCCTCCGATGGCACTCTCTGCTTCTCTCCTGGGTTTGATAATTCGTTACAGTGGCCACACAGAATTCACAGATAATACTTATCATTATGGGGTTTATTAGGGAAGTAACAGTTACATTTCAGGCTCAGGAACACTCAGGATACAGTTCTTCCATCAGGACAGCCTTTTACCAGCCGTACTCGCAGGCATACCTCTTCCTGGCCCTCAGTCTCTGCTGAAAGGCACTCGGCTTTCTTGTCCTGTGGGCTGGGAATCCCACTGTGCTGTCTTTTGTGGGTCTCTCCTATGGGTCTCTCCTGCTAGTCTCTCCTTATTTGATGGTGGTGGGCTCTTCTATTTCTTGCCTTTGTGATGACTCACTTCAAGACCAGTGGAATGGCAAAATTGCCCAATCTCTTTCCAATCCCTGTTTGCACAGTCCCACCCAATCACTAGGTGGGAGTTATAAGACCATGGCTAGAAAGACCACACAGAAGTGATCCATCATTCTGCAGGCCACCCCCTGGCTTTTCTAACCATGGTTCTTTCATACTTGGAGGATAACTTCCCCCCTCAGTCATTTTACCCGTCCAAAACAGTAATTAACAATTAGTCTTTCTATACAGCAAAAAGTCCATGGGGTGAGGTTGCTCAGGTACCAGTCATGCAGGTCTGTTAAGGGTTTCCATCTCATATAGTCAGGTTCTCCAGTAGTTCATCTCGTCTTCACCCTTCTTGGCCTCTGATAAAATTTAACTGAGAGAAGATTATTCCCTTGCTGTGAGCCTCACTCAAGGTATCAGCATAGCGAACCTTTAAGGGACTTTAGGTTTAGCCACTGTACTTGAGTCCAGCAGTGCCTCCCCCTTAGTCCACTCTTCCACACTCACAGTTTCTACAATTAGTTTTTACAATCACAATTAACCCTGTTAACAATCAACACTCACAACTGAATCATATAATCCTATTAGTATCTTCCCCCACTCTCTCTTCTCGAGACCCATCAACAAAAGAGGAATCTATTTAGTGGGGTCCCTCCTTGTCCCCCTCATGTTGAGTGTTAGCACACCCATGAAGCATGTAAACCAGCCACTTCATGCCTTTATCTACCTCTGTTTTAGATAGGCAGTGTTTAAATTGCCTGTCCTTATCAAACCAGTACTCTGAGGAGACATGCATGTTCCTTGATAAGCATCTGCATCCATAAGTGAAGTCCAGTCCAGAGGAAGCCATCAGATTGCAGCAATCTACACCAGCTCACGGTGTCAAACATCTTTCTGTTCATTCTGTTGGATTCTGGTTGGCTCATCCTCAGCCATCCAGCCTAGGTCACAATGAGTAGCAGCCTTAGGCTTGAGAGTTCACGCACATCTCCCAGAACTTCAGACAGCACCTTCACACTCTCATCTCAGCCCCCTTGGGCTAGGTCAACAGGTGCCAATGGAACAAATCCAAACTCAGGAACACCCAGGATACAGTTCTTCCATCAGTACAGCCTCTTCTCAGCCATGTTCACAGGCATGCCAATCCCTGGCCCTCAGTCTACCCAAAGGCACTCAGCTTTCTTGCTCTGTGGGCTGTGAAGTCCACTGTGCTGTCTCGTTCTGGTCTCTCCTTCTTTGGTAGTGGTGAGCTCTTCTCTTTCCCACCTCTGGGATAACTTACCTCAAGTCCAGTGAAATGGCAAAACTGACCAATCCCTTCCAATCCCTGTCTGCACAGTCCCACCTCATCACTTGGGTGGGAGTTACAAGACCATGGCTAGAAAGACCACACAAAAGTGATCCATCACACTGCAATATATTAGTTATTATTTGGTAAAAGCTAATTGTTATCCATAACTTCATAGTTTCTATATCACTGTAAAATACAAGCTTATCAAATGGTTGACTACAAAGTGCTCTATTATAGTTTTTTTTACTTTCCTTACGGATTACATTTATCAGCCTATCATTGGCTAAATAAGTGGAAAAAAACAAAAACACAGAGACATGAAATTGACACACACAGTTCGTGAATTAGCAATGACAATAAAATTACTTATTTTTAAAAATGTTAACCAAATGCTTACAGCAAGACAATATTTTTGTTTTGCTAATAAATTCTCTGTTTTACTGTGTGCTGGTTAAAAAAGAAAGAAAAAGATGATCAGACATGAACCTTGCCCTCTAGAGAAAACTCAAAGATCTAAATAAGTAATATTCAGATTTTTATTATTTTAGGTAAATCATCACATCTGTGGTATACTTTACCTGAGGCAATAGGATAACAGTTTTTCCTTTAAATGTTTGTTCTGTTTTATCTGCCTATTCAATCCACATTCATATAATAACCCTGCATAAGTTAAGCTCCAAAATTTGAGATATTTAAAATTGCTCCCTCTGGAAATGGCAGTTTAGTTTAATAATAATAAGAGATTTGCACCCCCACCCCCTGCCTCAGCTGACAGGAAAGGTTTTTTAAAGTATTGATTATTATGATAGTAATTGTTCTACACTTATAAAGGCAAGTGTCTGGCAGATATTGAACCAGAACGCTCTACTGTTTTTTAAAAGATGAATCCATTTCTCTCTGGAATGAATTAGATAGTTGGAGCAGTAGAGTATGCTAGTATTGTAAAACAGGGAAATCTGAGCTGTCTTAGGTTTTTGTATTGGACCTTTATTTTATTTTAGTTTTTGACCTTGTGATACCTATGTAGGCTGTTGGGTAGACATTTAATTCTAAAAGCAAATATCAAAGAGTTGGTGTTATATGCTCTATGGATTATTTGTAACATTTTTCCATTAAAATGGAAGATTGAAATTTAAATGAAAGGTAAAAAAAAATACTTTCTCTGTACTGAAAATTTATATAAACATGTCTATAAATTATTATAATTAAAGACTGCTGAGCTAAATCCTGTAAGAATCCACCTAAATTAGGCATCTTTAATTCAAAAATTATATTTAGCTATCTGAATAATTAAATAGAATGTTAATAAATGATAGTACTTGGTGAATTGTGACATTATGGTAGGCAATTAAATAATTAAAAGGGAAAGATAATACACTTTTATTAATAAGAGTATAGTATAGCTTTGAGGGCATAATCTCTGCACCAGCTGATACTGTTGAATTTGGATCCAGCCGCCAGCATTTAGTAGCTGTGTGGCCTTGGGCAATTATTTAATCTGTCTAGTTACCAGTTTTCTCTTCAGTAAAATGAAGATAATAATAATACTTGCCTTCTGTAGATATTAAGAGGTAATCCGTGAAACGTCCCGTAGCTGAGTACAGGGAAATAATTACTGCTAAATAAATGCTGGTTGTTTTTGTTATTATGTTATTAGTTGTTGTTGTTGTTAGGTGCTGTAGAGTTGCTTCCAACTCATACCAACCCTGTGTACAACAGAAGGAAACACTGCCTGGTCCTGAGCCATCCTCATGATCTTGGTTATGCTTGAGCCCATTGTTGCAGCCACTGTGTCAGTCCATCTCATTGAGGGTTTGCCTCTTTTTTGCTGACCCGCTACTTTGTGATGTATAATGTCCTTCTCCAGGGACGGATCCCTCCTGATAACATGTGTAAAGTACGTGAGATGAAGTCTCACTATCCTCGCTTCTAAGGAACATTCTGGCTGTACTTCACCCAAGACAGATTTGTTTGATCTTTTGGCAGTATATTCAATATATGGATATACTGAATGGTCTTCAATATTCAGTATGGTATACTGGTATATTCAGTATTCTTCCCCAGCACCATAATTCAAAGGCATCAATTCTTCTTCGATTTTCCTTATTCACTGCCTAGCTTTTGCACGCATATGAGATGATTGAAAACACCATGGCTTGAGTCAGGTACGCTTTAGTCCTTAAAGTGACATCTTTGCTTTTTAACTCTTTAGAGGTCTTTTGCAGCAGATTTGCCCAATGCAATGCATTGTTTGATTTCTTGACTGCTGCTTCCATGGATGTTGCCCATGTTCCATTGTGGAGCCAAGTAAAATGAAACCCTTGACAATTTCAGTATTTTCTCTGTTTATCATGATGTTGCTTATTGGTCCAATTGTGAGAATTTTTTTTTTTTTTTATGTTGAGGTGTAATCCATACCGAAATCCTCTTCACTTTCAGCCAGCAGGGTTGTGTCATCTGTATATCGCAGGTTGTTAAGAAGTCTTCCTCCAATCCCAATGCCCCGTTCTTCTTCACATAGTCCTGCTTCTCAGATTATTTGCATACAGCTTGAATAGGTATGGTGAAAGGATACAACCCTGATGCACACCTTTCCTGACTTTAAACCACGCAGTGTCCCCTTGTTCTTTTCAAATGACTGCCTCTTGATCTGTGTACAGGTTCCTCATGCACACAATTAAGTGTTCTGAAATTCCCATTCTTTGCAATGTTATCCATAAGCTGTTATGATCCACACAGTTGAATGCCTTTGCATAGTCAATAAAACACATGTAAACATCTTTCTGGTGTTCTCTGCTTTCAGCCAGGATCCATCTGACATCAGCAGTGATATCCCTCATTCCGTGTCCTCTTCTGAACCTGTCTTGAATTTCTGGCAGTTCCTTGTTGATGTACTGCTGCAACTGCTTTTGAATGATCTTCAGCAAAATTTTACTTGTATGTGATATTAATGATATTGTTCAATAATTTCTGCATTTGGTTAGATCACCTTTCTTTGGAATAGTCATAAATGTGAATCTCTTCCATTCGGTTGGCCAGATAGCTGTCTTCCAAATTTCGTGGCATAGACAAGTGAGCATTTCCAGTGCTGCATCCATTTGTTACCAACATCTCAGTTGGTATTCTGTCAATTCCTGGAGACTTGTTTTTCACCAATGCCTTCAGAGCAGCTTGTACTTCTTCCATTCAGTACCGTGGGTTCTTGATCATATACTACCTTCTGAAATGTTTAAATGTTGACCAATTCTTTTTGGTACAGTGACTGTTTGCATTCCTTCCATCTTCTTTTGATACTTCCTGCATCCTTCAGTGTTGCAGCTCGAGGCTTGAATATTTCCTTCAATTCTTTCAGCTTGAGAAACGCTGAGCATGTTCTTCCCTTTTGGTTTTCTAACCTCAGGCCTTTGCACATATCATTTTAATATTTTACATTATCTTCTTGAGCTGCCCTTTGAAATCTTCTGTTCAGCTCTTTTACTTCATCATTTCTTCCATTTGCTTTAGCTCCTCTTCATTTATGAGCAGGTTTCAGAGTCTCTTCTGCATCCATTTTGGTCTTTTCTTTCTTTCCTGTTTTTTTAATGACCTCTTGCTTTCTTCATGTATGATGTCCTTAATGTCATTCCACATCTCGTCTGGTCTTTGGCCATTAGTGTTCAGTGTGTCAAATCTGTTCTTGAGATGGTCTCTAAATTCAGGTGGGATATACTTAAGGTCTTACTTCAGCTCTTGTGAACTCGTTCTAATTTTCTTCAACTTCAGCTTGAACTGGCATATGAACAATTGATGGTCTGTTCTGCAGTGGGCCCCTGGCCTTGTTCTGAGTGATGATATTGAGCTTTTCCATCATCTCTTTCCACAGATGTAATCGATTTTGTTCCTGTGAATTCCATCCACAAGGTTCATGTGTACAGTCCCTGTTTATGTTGTTGAAAACAGGTATTTGCGATGAAGAAGTCGTTGGTCATGGAAAAATCTATAATGCTATCTCCAGCATCGTTTCTATCACCAAGGCCATATTTTCCAACTGCTGATCCTTCTTTGCTTCCATCTTTCGCATTCCAATCACTTGTAATTATCAATGCATCCTGATTGCATGTTCGATCCTTTTCAGACTGCAGAAGTTGGTAGAAATTTTCAGTCTCCTCATCTTTAGCATTAGTGGTTTTTGCATAAATTTGAACAATAGTCTTATTAACTGGTCTTCCTTGTAGGTGTATGGATATTATTACTAACAGCATTGTACTTCAGGACTGATCTTGAAATATTCTTTTTGAAGATGAACATGACACCATTCCTCTTCAATTTGTCTATCTGGGCATAGTAGACCATATGACTGTCCGATTGAGAATGGCCAATACAGGTCCATTTCAGCTCACTAATGCCTAGGATATCTATATTTATGTGCTCCCTTTCAGTTTTGATGACTTCCAATTTTCCTAGATTCATGCTTCATGCATTCCATATTCCTATTATTAATGGACATTGCAGCGGTTTCTTCTCATTTTGATTTGTGCCACATCAGCAAATGACGATCCTGAAAGCTTGACTCCATCCATGTCATTAAGGTCAACTTTACTTTGAGGTGGCATCTCTTCCCCAGTTGTATTTTGAGTGCCTTGCAACCTGAGGGGCTCATCTTCTGGCACTATATCAGACAATGTTCTGCTGCTATTGGTAAGATTTTCACTGGCTGATTTTTTTTCAGAAGTAGACTGCCAGGTCCATCTTCCTACTCTGTCTTAATCTGGAAGCTCAGCTGAAACCTGTCCACCATGTGTGACCCTGCTGGTATTTGAATACCGGTGGCATAGCTTCCAGCATCACAGCAGTGCAGCAACAGGCAAATAGGACAAAATGACAGACACATGGAGGATTTTATTAGTAGTATGTTAGAAATTTTAGAATACCTTATCAGTCTTTAGAAGTCATGGATATTTTATTTGATTTTTAAAAACTATGATTTAGACAATTTTTTGGAAGACATATTCCAAATATATGAAGTGCCAGTTCTATTAAAAGTTTTATTTGAATGTTTTCCTGCATTTAGACTATTTCCTATAGTTCATTAAGGTGCTTTGAGAGAAGTAGAATCTTGATAGCAGAAGTTTATTGCTGTTTCATGAGCTCTGAATACATTTTAACAATATTATGGTGATTGGGCTTTGGATAATCAAGCTTAAAGAATTCTCTGTTTCATAACTTACAGACAATAAGATTTCTGTTGTTCTATGAGCAGTTATTAAATACTGATGTTATTATTCAGTGTAGATGTATTTCATGAACAGAGTAAGAGGGTAAGGGAGGAGTCCATGAAGAATATATAGTTTTTAATGGTAAAATCATCCCTGGGTGGTGCAGAAGGTTAAGTGCTCAACTACTAGCCGAAAGGTTGGTGGGTCAAATCCACCCAGAGGCACCTTGAAGATTGGCCTGGCGATCTGTTTCTGAAAGGTCACAGCCTTGAAAACCATATGAAGCAGTTTGAGTTTGCACACGTGGAGTCTCCATGAATTGGAACTGACTCAACAGAGACTAACAACAAGCAACAACAGTGGTAAGATATTGTAGAAGAAATTGTACCACTTCTCTTCTGTTTTTTTATATTTTTCTCCTCAGTATTAATTTTAATAGCTGTCTAATGTATCAGGAGCCCTGGTGGTACAGTGGTTAAGAGCTTGGCTGCTAACCAAAAGGTCAGCAGTTAGAATCCACCCATCGCTCCTTGGAAACCCTACGGGGCAGTTGCACTCTGCCTTATAGGGTCTATATGAGTCAGAATTGACTCAATGTCAATGGGTTTTTTTTGTTTTTTTGTCTAAACTGTATGTCCATGGTTATATATTTTCCCCCTTGTCTTCCTGAAAACTCATGTTTAACAAGATAGAAGGTGATTAGAGGGTGGTTCTCCCAATAGCGGGATAAGAAGGTGATTCTTAATATCAAATCAGTCACTGTCATTAATTGGAGCTATTGTGTACAAGAAATTGAAGTTTTCTGGCAACAGGGGAAATCAAAGTTATTAATCAACTAGTATCAAAGCAATTTAAGTCCAAAAATGATTGGATTCTTAATAATATTACTAATAGTTTTAAAACGTTAAATCAACAGTTTAAAAATCCTATAAAGCTTAAACCTACAAAGTAGGAGATTCAGTAGCAAGACGAGAAGGGCTTGACTAATGCAGTAATTGCATAATTAATAATTCAATAAAGTTGAGATATAAAGTTGAGTTGCATGTAAAAATAAATATCCCTGGATATATATGCTTTTAAACATTATCCAAAAAAATTACATCATTCAGAATATGCTAAAGATATGAAAACATCTTTCATACATGGAAGGGTATGATATGTATTTAAGTAGTGCAGAAAAGGTCCTAGTACCTAGAACTAAAGGCTTCCTGGATGGTGCAAATGTTTTGTGCTCCACTACTAATCTAAAGGTTGGTGGTTCGAACCCACCCATTGGTGTCATGGAAGAAAGTCCTGGCAATCTACATCCATAAAGATTACAGCCAAGAAAACTCTGTGGAGCAGTTCTGCTCTGCAATACATAGAGTCACCATGAGTGGGAATCAGCTGGATGGCAATGGATTTGATTTTTCGGTTTTGACCTAGAACTAAAAAAGTTGGGTTTCATTAATGTTGTTGATTGATGGGATATAAATGTTAAAGCAGTTGAAAATATAAAGTATTTTTAAGTTTTAAGTCTTCAAAATCCAGTTCAGTGATTTAATTTTCAGTCTATGCATAAGTAAGAGTATATCCAAGGAATGGAATTGATAAACAAAATGAACGTGTGAATAGAAGACCAAGTTTTTTATTAAAACAAATCTAAAATAATTCTGTTTCTTGTATTGCTCTTTTTTTCATAAGTTATCAAAGTTATTTTGTGATCTTTATAATGAGTTTTCTTTCTTACATTAGTTAGCTTCCTTTTAGCTATAATAAATAGTATAGAGATTTCCACTAAATTGGCCAATCATTTTCATTCATTCGCACAAATTGCTTATTGAGGTGGCAGAAATGTCAAAATGAATTCATTGGTATTGACCGTTAAAATAAACATGTCTGGTTTGAATGATCAAAATATAAATCAAATATATGTATAGAACACATGTAGAGATCTTTAAGCTTTCCCCCTCCATTCACAATTTATTTACTCACCACCTGCTTTTTTGATATACAGATCAAATACCGACCTCTTTCTGAAGAGATAATTTTTGAAAGTTTTTTACACAGAGCCTGGAACTGCATAGGAGCTCAGAACTATTAACTGCTGATTTTTTCTGTTGTTTCCCATGCCACTTTCTTTTGAGTTTTCTTCCTACTCTGCCTTTTTCTGGGGGGACTTATTATTTTATTTCATTTTTAAACCACTCCTTTGAATGGTCATTTTTCTTTATATCTCCAGTCTCCTCAACTAGACCCCAAGTTTCTTTTACACTTTATTGTACTCGTGCTTGGCAATAATAAATGCTCTGCTGATACTGAGCAAGCCATTCTTTTCTACCTGGAAGTGACCCTGATTTTGAGTAGAAGGACACATATGTGCTGACTCTTTTCCACGGGGCAGGATAGCAGAAGCACCCTTTCTGTCCAGAGTTTACCTTTCCAAAGCACTCCCCACAGCCCAAAAACGTCGTGTTTGTTTTGTTTGGAACTGTGCAACAAGTCTCCTGAATACTGGGCTGGATAATAAATAATGAATTTTATTCACAGAGTTTATTCACAGTTTCATTTGGAATCCTGAAGCCAATTTATTCCACTCTGAGTCCTAAGATTCCTGATCTAGCAAGCCCTGTTGATTTACTAATCAACATGAAATTTTATTAGAAAAAAAATTGATAGGATTTTTCTTTTGACAACAATATTTCTAGCCCCTATAATGTTTTACAATATAACTTTCTGAGAATATGTTCATTTATCTCTGTCTATACTTGTCTGTTGTTGTTGTTAGGTGCTGTTGAGTCTATTCCAACTCATAGCGACGCTATGTACAACAGAACGAAACACTGCCCGGTCCTTTGCCATCCTCACAATCACTGCTATGCTTGAGCCCGTTGTTGCAGCCACTGTGTTGATCCATCTCACTGAGGATCTTCCTCTTTTTCACTGACCCTCTGTTCTCCGTTTATCATGATGTTGCTTACTGGTCCAGTTGTGAGGATTTTTGTTTTCTTTACACTGAGGTGTAATCTATACTGAGGGCTATGGTCTTTGATCTTCATCAGTAAGTGCTTCAAGTTCTCTTCACTTTCAGCACGCAAGGTTGTGTCATCTGCATAATGCAGGTTGTTAGTGAGTCTTTCTCTGATCCTGATGCCCTATTCTTCTTCATACAGCCCAGCTTCTTAGATTATTTGCTCTGCGTACTTGTCTAGTACCTATAATTTCCCGCTTTAGCTGCCTGGTCACTGACCTCTCTTCTAACTCGTCTCTCTGGGCTTTCTGCAGCTCCCTCACCATCATATGTAAATTTCCCTACACCCTCAGTTTTTTTCCAAAGAATGTTCACTCCATTTGCTTATTTTAATAGCAAGCAAGCTGTAGCATTAGACTCATTTGAATGAAATCTGCTCATTTTCATACTTTTCCCCATACACCACAGTCTGGGAGTGTGTTGCTGCTGTTCTTACAATTACAGACTACTATATCAGTTTCTTTGAAGTTTATGTTTTTTATTATGACCGTTGCTTCTTTCCTTGTCACTGTGTTCTCTCAAGTTTTTGGCAATCCCACCATAGTCATGGAGGATTTGAATGGAAACTTCAATTCTTTCTTTTTATTCCAAATCCTGCTGTCACCTTTTTACTTTTTCTTGCCATTAGTGCACAATTTGTTCAAAATCCTGTCTGTGTTCCTTCGTTTGGTGACTTTTACACAGTTTTCTTCAGCATCCTTTTGTAAGGCTAGATGCTGGAACTTAGCATTACTAGAATTGTTTTACTTCTAGAAACTTATACTGCAGCCTTCCAGTGCTTGTCCTTCCAGCCCTTTCACTTCCTTACTAACACTGAACTGATTCATTTTTACATATCATCAAGTCCTTGAGTCCCTTGCTCATTTCATTTCCATGCTGCCCCCATTTTTAGCTTTCATTTTTCTTTTCTGCCCCTCATTTACTCTTTTTTTTTTGGAGTTGAGTGTTCTTTTTTAAAATATTTTATTGTGTTTTAGATGAACGTTTATAGAGCAAATTAGCATCCTGTTTAACAATTTTTATACTATTTGTTCTGTGCCATTGGTTATAATTGTCACAGTATGTCAGCATTCTGATTGTTTCCACTCTTTGTTATGTTTCCATTGATCTAGCTACCCTCCTCCCTTGCCTTCTCATCTTTCCTTGTGGATAAATGTTGATCGTTTGGTCTCATACAGTTGATTGAAGGAGCACGTTACTCACAGGTAATATTGTTTATTTTATAAGGCAGTCTATTATTTGGCTGACAGGTGACCTCCAGAAACAACTTCAGTTTCAAGTTCAGAGGGTATCTTAGGGTGATAGTCTCGGGGGTTCCTGTATTCTCTATCGGTCCAGTAGTTCTGGCCTTTTTTAAGACTTTGAATTTGGTTCTACTATTTTTTCCTTTCTGTCTGGGACCTTTTATTTTGTCCCTGGTCAGAATGGTCAGTAGTGGTAGCTGGGACCATCTAGTTCTTCTGGTTTCAGGTTAGAAGAGATCATGGTTCTTGTGGGCTGTTGGTCCTATGGACTAGTTTCCTCATTGAGCCTTTGATTTCCTTCATTCTCTTTTGTTCCGTATAAGTAGAGATCAATAGTTGTATCTTAGATGGCCACTTGCAACCTTTTAAGACCGCAGACATTACTCACCAAAAAGAACATCATCTTTTTGAACTGTGTTATTCCAGTTGACTAAGTTGTCACCTGAGACTATGGTAATAAACCTTTTAACCCGGTAAAACAATCTCATTAGTTGTTTGGATATGTCTAGGAAGCCTCTGTAACTGTGCCCCATATGTGCTTTGTTATATATATGGATATATATGCAGCACACACAAAAGCACGTATGTGTATTCCTACAGATACACCTATACATGCGTGTGCATTTACTCACATATGCCTTCCTGTAGACGTATCTACCTATATGCATATATATCTACCTGTGTAACTACACACATTTTTTGTTATTAGCATTTACCAAAATTGTCCTTATTCTTTTTAAAAATTTTTTTATTGTGCTTTAGGTGAAAGTTTACATAGCAAATTAGTTTCCCATTTGATATTTTGTACATAAAGTGTTCCATGACAGTGGTTGCACTCCCCACAATGTGTCAGCACTCTCCCCATTTCCACCCTGGGTTCCCTGCTTCCTTTCATCCTGATTTTCTACCTTTTCCTGCCTTCTTATCTTTGCTTTTGGGCAAATGTCCTTTTGATCTCATATAATTGATTGTTCTAATGAACACATTCCTCTCGTGTATTGTTTATTTTATGAGCCTATCTTGCTTACTGAAAGTGTACAGGACTTTAAGCCCTTACTAATGAAAATCAAAGACCACAGCCTTCAGTATGGATTACACGTCAACATAAAGAAAACAAAAATCTTCATGACTGGACCAGTAAGCAACATTCAGATAAATGGAAAAAAGATTGATGTTGTCAAGGATTTCATTTTACTTGGATCCACAATCAATGCCTGTGGAAGCAGAAGTCAAGAAATCAAACGACGCATTGCATTGGGTAAATCTGCTGCAAAAGACCTCTTAAAAGTGTTAAAAAGAGGAGATGTCACTTAGAGGACTAAGATGCGCCTGACCCAAGCCATGATATTTTCAGTTGGCTCATATGCATGTGAAAGCTGGGCAATGAATAAGGATGACCCAAGAAGAATTGATGCCTTTGAATATTGAATATACCATGAACTACCAGAAGAACAAACAAATCTATCTTAGAAGAAGTACAGCCAGAATGCTCCTTACAAGTGAGGATGGTGAGACTTCATCTCATGTACTTTGGACATGTTATCAGGAGGGACTAGTACCTGGAAGGCATCACGCTTGGTAAAGTAGAGGGTCAGCAAAAAAGAGGAAGACCGTCAGTGAGATGGGCAACAGTGGTCTCAACCATAACAATGATTGTGAGGCTAGCAGGCCGGGCAGTGTTTCATTCTCTTGTACATGGGTTGCTGTGAGTGGAAACTGACTTGATGGCACCTAACAACAACAACAGTAGCATCTATGTTTTGGAGCCCTGATGGCACAGTGGTTAAGAACTCAGCTGCTAACTGAAAGATTGGCAGTTTGAGTTCGCCACCCACTCCTTAGAAAGCCTACGGGGCAGTTCTTCTCTGTCGTATAAGGTCACTATGAGAATCAACTCGACGGCAACAGGTTTTGTTTTGTTTTTTATCTATGTTTTGGCTGAAATGTGGTGTCCAGGAATGTCTTTAGTTCCAAGTCAGAAGGATGTCTTAAGACCTTAGTCTTGGGGCTTCCTGCAGTCTCTGTCAGATTAGTAAATCTGGTCTTTTTGTGAATTTGATTTTTTGTTCTATATTTTTCTCCACCTCTGTCTAGGACCCTCTGTTGCGATCCTAGTCAGAGCAGTCGGTAGTGGCAGCTGGGCACCATCCAGTTCTTCTGGTCTTGGGGTGGAGCAGGCTGTGGTATGAGTCAGAATTGACTTGTCAGCAGTGGGTTTGGTTTTTTGGTTTTTTCAGTGCTTTGGACTAATTTCTACCTTTAGTCTTTGGTTTTCTTCAGTCTCCTTTGCCTCCAGATAGGAAGAGAACAATTGTTTTATCTTGGATGGCTGCTCACAAGCTTTTTTTTTTTTTTTTTTTAGTTTTTTTATTGTACATCAGGTGAAGCTTTACAGAACAAATAGATTCTCATGAAACACTAGTACACATATTGTTTTATGACATTGGTTAACAACCCCATGACATGTCAACCTTCTCCCTTCTTGACCTTTTTTTTTTTTTTTGGTGAAAATATACATAGCCAAAGATACACCATTTCAAAAATTTCTACATGCACAGTTCAGTGACGTCGACTATGCTCTTACAATTGTGCTGCTATTCTCACTTTAGATGAAGGTTTGCAGAACAAAATAGTTTCTCATTAAACAGTACACATGTTGCCCTATGACAGTGGTTAACAACCTCACAACACATCAACACTTTCCTTACTCAACCTTGGGTTCCCTATAAACAGCTTTCCTGTCCCCTTTTGCCTTCTAGTCCTTGTCCCTGGACTGCTGTGTCTCATTAGTCCCATTTGGTTTTATGGGGCTGTCCACTCCCCGGCTGAATGGTGAACCTTGGAAGTGACTCCCTCACTGAGCTAAAAGGGTGTCTGGGGACCATACTCTCGGGGTTTCTCCAGTCTCCTTTAGGCCAGTAAATCTGGTCTTTTTTTGTGAGTTAGAATTTTGTTCTAAATCCTTCTCAAGCTCTGTCCAGAACCCTAAGTTTTGATCCCAGTCAGAGCATTCAGTGGTGGTAGCCGGAAGCCATCTAGCTGTACTGGACTCAGTTTGGTAGAGGCCTTGGTAGCTGTGGTCTATTAGTCCCTTGGACTAATCTTTTTCTTGTATCCTGTTCTCTTCACTCTCCCTTGCTCCTGAAGGGATGAGACCAGTGGAGTATCTTAGATGGCTGCTCACAGGCTTTTAAGACCACAGATGCTGCTCACCAGGTAGAATGTAGAACATTGTCTTTATCAACTGTGTTATGCCAATTGAGCTAGATGTTCCCCAAGACCTTGGTCCCCACAGCCGTCCATCCAGCAGTTCAGTCCCTCAGGGAGTTTGGAAGTGTCTATGGAGCTTCCATGACCTTTCCTTGTACAAGTTGTGTTGGCTTCCCCAGTATTGAGTACTGTCTCACCCTTCACCAAGATACCACTTATCTATTGCCTTTTTAGTGTTTCCTCCCCACCCCTCCCATCCCTGGTAACCAACAAAGATTGTTACTTTTGATGTGTGCACTTTTTCATGGATTTTTACAATAGAGGTCTCATACAATATTTGTCTTTTTGTGATTGACTTATTTCACTTAGCATAATGTCCTCCAGTTTCATCCATGTTATGAGATGCTTCACAGATTCATCATTATTCTTTCTCGTTGCAATGTGTGTATGTACCATAGTTTATCCATTTATCTGTTGATGGGAATCCAGGTCGTTTCCATCTTTTTGCTATTGTGAACAATGCTGCCTTGAACATAGATGTGCATATGTCTATTCGAGTGACGACTCTTATTACTCTGAGATATATTCCTAGGAGTGGGATTGCTGGATTGTATGGTATGTCTATTTCTAGCTTTCTAAGGAAGCACTGTATCATTTTCCAAAATGGTTGTATCATTTTGCATTCCCACCAGCAGTGCATAAGAGTTCTGATCTCCCCACAGCCCCTCCAACATTTGCTATTTCCAGTGTTTTTGATTCGTGCCAGTAATGCTGGGGTGAGATGGTATCTCATTGTGGTTTTAATTTGCATTTCTCTAATGGCTAGTGATCACGAGCTTTTCCTCATGTGTCTGTTGGCTGCTTCAGTGTCTTCTTTCTTGAAGTGTCTGTTCATTTACTTTGCCCATTTTTTAATAGGATTATTTGTCTTTTTGTTGTAGAGGTGTTGGATTTTCTTGTAGATGATGGAGATTAGACCTTTGTCTGACTTATACTGTCCAAAAATTTTTTCCCAGTCTGTAGGTTCTCTTTTTACTCTTTTGGTGAAGTCTTTTGAAGAACATAGGTGTTTGATTTTTAGAAGATCCCAGTTATCTAGCTTATCTTCTGGGGTTTGTGTGTTGATGGTTATGGTTTGTATTCTGTTAATGTCACGTATTAGGGCCTGTAGCATTGGTCCTAATTTTTCTTCTATGAACTTTATAGTTTTTTGCTTTATATTTAGGCCTATGATCATTCTGAATTAGTTTTTGTATGCAGCGTGAGGTATGGGTCCTGTTTCATATGTTTGCAGATGGATAGACATCCAGTTTTGCCAGCACCATTTGTCAAAAAGACTGTCTTTTCCCCATTTGATGGACTTTGGGCCCTTGTGGAAGATCAGATGACCGTAGGGGGATGGATTTACATCTGGGTTCTCAATTCTGTTCCATTGGTCAGTGTATCTGTCATTGTATAAGTACCAGGTTGTTTTGACTACTGTGGCTGTATAGTAGGTTCTGAGGTCGGGTAGTGTGAGTCCTCCAACTTTATTCATCTTCTTCAGTAGTGCTTTACTTATTCGAGGCTTCTTCCCTTTCCATATAAATTCAATGATTAGTTTTTCCATCCCTTTGAAGAAAATTGTTGGTATTTGGATCGGGATTGGGTTGTATTTGTAAATTGCTTTGGGTAGAATTGTCATTTTCACAATGTTGAGTCTACCTATCCATGAGCATGGTATGTTTTTCCATTTATGTAGATCCCTTTGGGTTTCTTGCAGTAGTGTTTTGTAGTTTTCTTTGTATAGGTCTTTTACATCCCTGGTCAGATGTATTCCTAATTATTTTATTTTTTTAGGGGCTATTATAAATGGTATTGTTTTCCTGATTTCCTTTTCATTGTTCTCCTTATCGGTGTATAGGAATCCAACTGATTTTTGTATGTTTATCTTGTATTCTGCTACTCTGCTGAATCTTTCTATTAGTTCCAGTAGATTTCTCATGGAGTCTTTAGGGTTTTCTATGTGTAGTATCATATCATCCGCAAACAAGGACACTTTGACATCTTCATTACCAATTTGGATGCCCTTTATTTCTTTTTCTTGCCTTATTGCTCTAGCTAGAACTTCCAGCACAATGTTAAATAGGAGTGGTGATAAAGGGCATCCTTGTCTTGTTCCTGTTCTCAAGGGGAATGTTTTCAGCCGCTCTCCATTAAGAATGATGTTGGCCATTGGTTTTGCATAGATGCCTTTTATTATGTTGAGAAATTTCCCTTCTATACCGATTTTATTCAGAGTTTTTATCAGGAGTGGGTGTTGGACTTTGTCGAATGGCTTTTCTGTGTCAATTAAGATGATCATGTGATTCTTTTCTTTCATTTATGTAGTGAATTATGTTGATTGATTTTCTAATGTTGAACCATCCTTGCATACCTGGTATGAATCCTGCTTGGTTGTGGTGTATTATCTTTTTGATATGATGCTGAATTCTATTGGCTAGAATTTTGTTGAGAATTTTTGCATCTATATTCATGAGAGATATTGGTCTGTAATTTTCTTTTTTTGTGGTATCTTTGCCTGGTTTTGGTATCAGCGTTATGCTGGCTTCATAGAATGAATTTGGAAGTGTTGCTTCCTTTTCTATGCTCTGAAATAGCTTGAGTAGTACTGGTACAAGCTCTTCTGTGAATGTTTTGTAGAATTTTCGAGTGAAGCCATCTGGGCCAGGGCTTTTTTTTGTTGGGAGTTTCTTTATTACCTTTTCAATCACTTCTCTTGTTATGGGTCTGTTCAGATTTTCAACATCACTTTGTTGTAGTTTGGGTAGGTAGTGTGTTTGTAGAAATTTATCCATTTCCTCTAGGTTTTCAAATTTGTTGGAGTATAGTTTTTCATAATATTCTGTCATGATCCTTTTAATTTCAGTTGGGTCTGTTGTAATGTCCCCCATTTCATTTCTTTTTGGGTTATTTGCATCTTCTCCTGTTTTTCTTTTCTCAGTCTGGCCAGTGGTTTGTCGATCTTGTTGATTCTTTTAAATAACCAGCTTTTGGTTTTGTTGATTCTTTCTACTGTTTTTCTGTTCTCTATTTCATTTATGTCTGCGCTGATCTTTATTATTTCCTTTCTTCCGGAGGCTGTGGGCTTTTTTTGCTGTTCTCTATTTGTTTGAGTTGTGTAGTTAATGTTTTGATTTTGTCACTTTCTTCTTTTTTGATTTGTGCATCTATTATTATAAATTGTCCTCTGAGGACTGCCTTTGCTGTGTCCCAAAGGTTTTGGTATGATGTGTTTTCATTCTCATTTGATTCTAGGAATTTTTTGATTCTATCTCTGTTTTCTTCTATTACCCAGTGATGTGTAAGCAGAGTATTATTCAGTTTCCATGTAATTGATTTTTTTTCCTTGCTGTTTCTGTTGTTAATTTCTACCTTGATGACATTGTGGTCAGAGATGATACTTTCAATTATCTCAGCATTTTAGATCTTGTTGAGGAATGCTCTGTTGCCTAAGATGTGGTCTGTTCTGGAGAATGTTCCATGTGCATTGGAAAAGAATGTGTACTTTGCAGCTGTTGGATGTAGGGTTCTATATATGTCTATGAGGTCAAGTTGGCTGATTGTGCCCTTTAGGTCTTCTGTATCTTTGCTGAGTTTCTTCTTAGTTGTTCTGTCCTTTACGAGAGTGGTGTGTTGAAGTTTCCTACTATTATGGTGGAACTGTCCATTTCTCTTTTCAGTGTTGTTAGAGTTTGTTTTATGAATTTTGGAGCCCTGTCATTGGGTGTGTAGTTTTTTTATGGTTATGTCTTTATGATGGCTCGTCCCCTTAATCATTATATAGCGTTCTTTGTCTTTTATGGTGGATTTTGTTTTAAAGTCTGTTTTATCTGAGATGAGGATTGCCACTCCTGCTCTTTTTTGGTAGTTGTTAGCTTGATATATTTTTTTTCCAACCTTTGACTTTTAATAAATTCACATCTTTGTTTCTAAGGTGTGTCTCTTGTAGACAGCATATTGATGGATCTTGTTTTCTTATCCATTCTGTCACTGTCCATCTCTTTATGGGTGTATTGAGTCCGTTTACATTCAGTGTAATTATTGATAGATGTGAATTTGTTGCTGTCATTTTGTAGTGCTTTTTTTTGTGGTGCTGACGTTTTCTTTGTTCTTCTTACTCTCCTGTGCTGAGTTACTTTTGTTTGTGTATTTTTTTTTCATTTCTTTTGTTTTTGCTGAGACTTTATGTTTTTCCTCTTTATTTTTATGAGTGTGTTTATTAACTTTCTTTTTGGTTACAATGAAATTTATGTTTCTAAGTTTGAAGCAGTGTATTATTACTTCGTATCGCTTTGCCTTTCTCTCCATTAAAAAGTTCTATACTTACACCATTTATTCCCTCTTTTATTATTCTGATGTTGTCATTTACTGATTAACTGCTGATTCCCTGTTGTATTTCTTTTGGTTTTGGATAGTCCTTGATAGTTCATTTCCTAGATTGGTATCTGGCTGGTACGATATTGCGTCCTAGATTCTGCCTGTGAGCTGAAGTTGTTTGTTCTCAGATTTAAGAACTCCCTTTATTAATTCTTGTAAGTTTGGTTTCATTTTTGCATATTCCCTTAATTTCTGTTCATCTGGAAATGTTCTAAATCGCCATCATATTTGAAAGAGAGTTTTGCAGGATATATTATTCTTGTCTGGCAGTTTTTTTCTTTCAAGGTTTTATATATGTCATCCTGTTGCCTTCTTGGCCTGCATGGTTTCTGCCGAATAATCTGAGCTTATAGTTATTGCTTCTGCTCTGTATGTGACTTCTTGTTATTCATGAGCTGCTCTCAGGATACTTTGTTTATCTTTAGTTTTGGCAAGTGTGATTATGATATGCCTTGGTGATTTTCTTTTGGGGTCTATCCTATATGGGGTTCGTTGAGCTTTTTGGATGGCCAGCTTTTCATCTTTCATGATATTGGGGAAGTTTTCTGTCAGCAATTCTTCAATGATCCTCTCTGTGTTTTCTGTTTTCTCCCCGTTCTGGAACCCCAATCACTCACATATTTTTGCTTTTGATTGTATCCCACATAACTCTAAGGGTGTCTTCATTTTTCTTTGTTCTTTTTTCTGTGTTTTCCTCAAACAGAGTTGTATCCAAATGTTTAGTCTTCAATTCCGCTGATCCTGTCGTCCACTGTTTCCAGTCTTCTCCTCAGCCCTTCTATGACACCATCCATTTCTGAAATCTTGTTGCTCATCTTTGGGATTTCTAATTGTTGTTTTGTATTATTTCCAGTTGTGAATTTATTTTGACATTTTGTTCCTGCATTATTTTCCTGAATTCTTCCAAATTTTTGTCTGTATTTTTTATGACTTTGCGTATTTTTTCCTCATTTTTGTCTGCTTTTTGCTTCAACTCCTGGAGAATTCTGAATATTAGAGATTTGAATTCCGTATCAGGTAGTTCTAGTGCCTTTTCTTCCACTGGAAAGTCATCTGGTGTTTTATTTTGGATGCCTACTGGAATCATCCTTTCCTGTTTTTGTAAATGTTTTAGTATTGTCTGCTGTCTTCGGGGAATTCAATAGTTATTTTTCTCATTTATTGATTATAGATTTGTTTGTTTCATTCTTTTTTTAAATTTGTCTATGTCTGAGCAGGTGGGCTGTGTGTTCTTTGTTGTTTGCTCGTCTTTGGGAATGATACTTTTTGCCTCCTTCTCCATTTGGCAGGGTCAGTCACTCAGATATGGTACAGCAGGGCATGTCTAGCTGAAGAACAGTTACTGGGACGGGTTGTTTGTGGCATTTATTACAGCCCCCAAGGTGGGTCTGTAATAAATGCAGTGCAGGTTCCAGTAGGCCATGCCTGTGCTGTTTGGTGGTGTAATGTTAAGTGCACAGTGCAGGTAGGCAGGATGTAGTGGGGAGATTGCTGTGTGTGGAGCTAAGATGAATATGGGAGAGAGGAGAGAGGAACAGGAGCTAAAAACATACAAACAAACAAAAAAGAGTGCTAGAGGAGCTTGCTGTTGGAGTGGAGAGATGAGAGACTATGAAGTGGAGCAAAACAAAAAGGGGAAGAAGAAGAAGACAAAAGAAAAGAATGAATAAATAAACATCAGAAAGGAAAAAGAACAGCAAAGCTCCCAGGGATCCCAGCAGTGCAGCTATGAGGTCTGGGGAAGTTTTTCTCAGGTGTTGCAGTACAGCCTGGCTAGACAGCGTAGAGGTATTCAGCACCAGATATTCAGAGAATAGAAAGAGAAGGAAGGTATAGAGAGATGAGAAACTGAGTAATGAAGAAAGACAAAAAGGGAAAAAGAGGGAAAAGAAACCAAAACAAAGTAAAAAAAAAAAAGAAAAAAAAGAACAAGAAAAGCCCCCCCAAAAAATAGAAAAAAAAAAAAAAACACACAAAAAGAAATGCTCTCAGGGATCCCTTTGCATGTCTGCAAAAGCCAAGGGGGTAGATTCCAAGAAGCGCAGCCCCACCAGGCCAGAATGGGCTCTCAACTCAAGAAAAGGAAAAGAAAACAAGCAAACAGTTCAAAACTAACAAACAAAAGCCCCGGGATCCCACCAGCATGGCAGCCCAGACTGGGAAGCTGTTCCACACTTGATTGGAGCTCCGCAGCCGCTGAAGAAGAAGCAAAGGTAGCACACGGAGCCAGGTATTTGGGTGAAAGGAGGGGAAGGTGGTGAGAGGTAAGGAAGAAATCAAGAAGCGGAAAAAAAGCAACAACAAATCGCACTCAGAGAGCCACTCAGTGTGGGCGGGTGGAATCCAAGTGGCCGGTGCTTCCCGGCCAAGATACTGTGTCCGCAGTAAGCAGAGGAGGCCGAGTGGGGGTGAAGATGGGTGGGGGGTGGGGAAGCTTATATTGCAAATTACCAGTTGTTCTGTCTCCCACCGGAAGCTCCGTGAAGCTGCTTTCTCATACCCCCTATTTGCTGGTCTCTGATAGGAGTCCAAGATGGTGGATCCATGCTGCGTTAGCTGATAAGGGACCTCTGCGTGAATCTCTCCTAGCTCTCTGTTCTCTGTCAGTTTTCTCACTCCATTGGTGCTTGGCTGAGTTCTTTAGCTCTTCATTTGATGTTTTAGGGTTTCAGGATTGTTCTTTTCTCTGTTTGACTTAGGTTTTCAGATCTTTGCTGTGGAGGGATGGTGTGGTGCTTCTGCCTAGAGCACCATTTTTTCAGAAGTCTCTCACAAGCTTTTAAGACCCAGATGCTACTCACCAAAGTGGGATGTGGAACATTGTCTTTATGAACTATGTTGTGCCAATTGACATAGATTTCCCCCTAGTCTATGGTCCTGTGCCTTCAAGCCTAAGAACTTTGTCCTGCAAGGTGTTTGGTTATTTTAAGAAGTTTCTGTTACTGTGCCCCTTGTGTGCTCTATTGTGTGTATTAATATACATGCAGCACCTACAATTACGTATGTGGGAATATCCACAACCAAACCTATCTGAAGGTGGGTATGCTCCCTTACACTCCCACATCTCTTTAGCATACCTATTTGCCTGTGTATTCATTTGTAAATTATTGTTAATACTATTGTTGCAGGATTTTCTATGTTATGGTAATTACTGTAGTTGCGCTTTATTCTTGCATTCCTATCTGTGTCTTCTTTTGCCTTGATCATGTTGTGCTGGCTTCCCCATATTGTGTGTTGCCTTTCCCTTTACCAATATTAACGTGTCTTCTAGCTAGTTAGTAATTTTCCCTCCCTTCTCCTCCTCTCCCTGGTAACATTGAAGTTTTTTTTTTTCTTCTTTGTATAACCTTTTGCTTTTATTATAGTAGTGGTCTCATACAATATTTTTCCTTTTGTAATGGATTGACTTCACTCAGTGTAAAGTCTTTCAAATTTTTCCATGTTGTGAGATATTTAGCAGATTCATCATTAATCTTTATTATTACGTAGTATTCCACTGTATGTATGTACCACAGTTTGTTTATACATTCATCCATTGAGGGGCACTTAGGTTGTTTCTATCCTTTTGCTATTGTGAATAATGCTGCAATGAACATAGCTGTGTATATGTCTATTTGTGCCACGGCTCTTATTTCTTTAGGGTATGTATCTAGGAGTGGTATTGCTGGATTATAAGGTATTTCCATTTCTAGCTTTTTAAGGAAACACCATACAGCTTTTCATAGTGGCTATACCGTTTTATATTCCCACCAGCAATGTATAGGAGTTCTGGTCTCCCCAGAACCTCGCCAACATTTGTTATTTTCTTTTCGATTAGTGACATTATTGTTGGGGTAAGATGATATTTTATTGTGGTTTTTATTTGCCCTTCTCTAATGGCTAATAGGAGCACAGTGGTTAAGAGCTTGGCTGCTAACCAAAAGGTCAGCAGTTCAAATCTACCAGCCACTTCTTGGAAACCCAATGGGGCAGTTCTACTCTGTCCTGTTGGGTCACTATAAGTTGGAATCAACTCGACAGCAACGAGCTAATGCCTAATGATCGTGAGCATTTCTTCATGTGTTTGTTAGATGCCTGAATATCTTCCTTGGTGAAGCATCTGTTTATGTCCTTTGCCCGTTTTTTAATTGGATCGTTTCTTTTTGCTGTTCAGATATTGATGTTTTCTATAATTTTAGAGCTTAGACCCTTGTCATACATGTCGTAGCCAATTTTTTTCCCTCCAGTCTGTAGATTCTCTTTTTACTTTTTTCGAGAAGTCTTTTGGTGAATATTAAGCATTTAATTTTTAGGAGGTTCCATTAATCTAGTTCATCTTCTACCATTTGCTCATTTTTAGTGATGTTTCTTATTCTATTTATGCCATATATTAGGGCCCCCAGCATTGTCTCTTTTATTTAACATCATCTTCTTTATAGTTTTAGGTTTTACATTTAGGTCTGATCCATTTTGAGTTAGTTTTTGTGTATAGTGTGAGGTGTTGGTACAGTTTTATTTTTCTAGAGATAGACATTCAGTTTTGCCAGCACCATTTGTTAAAGAGACTGTCTCTTCCCCATTTAACATAATTTAGCCCTTTGTTGAAGATCAGCTGCCCATGATGGATTTATTTCTGGGTTCTCAATTCTGTTTCATTGGTCAGTGTGCCTATTGTTGTACCAGTACCAGGCTGTTTTGACTAACGTTGCTGTATAGTAGTTTCTGACATCAGGTAGTGTGAGGCCTCCTACTTGGTTGTTCTTCAATAATGCTTTATTTATCCAGGACCTCTTTCTTTTCCTTATATAGTTGGTGATTAGTTTTTCCATCTTGTTTAAGAATGCTGCTGTATTTGGATTGGGATTGTATTATATTTATAGACCATTCTGGGTAGTATTGACATTTTCATAATGTTGTCTTCCTATCCAAGAACATGGTATGTTTTTCTCTTTATGTAGGTCTGTTTTGCTTTCTTGCAGTATTGTTTTGTAGTTTTTGTTTTTGTATAGGTCTTTCACTTCCGTGGTTAGATTTATTCCTATGTATTTTATCTTTTGGGGGACTGTTGTAAATGGTATTGTTTTCCTGGTTAATTTTTCGAAGTTTTCTTTGTTTTCATAGAGGAAACCAACTGATTTTTGTATGTTGATCTTGTATCCAGCTACTTTGCTAAATCCTTCTGTTAGTTTCAGTAGCTTTCTTGTGGAATTTTTGGAATTTCTACCTATAGGACCATATCGTTTGTTAATAGGGATAATTTTACTTCCTTGTTAGCAACTTGAATGTCCTTTGTCTCCTTTTCTTGCCTTATTGCTCTAGCTAGGACTTCCAGTACAATGATGAATAAGAGTTTTGATAATGAGCATCCTTTTCTGGTTCCTGTTATCAAGGAGAATGCTTTCAGTCTTTCTCCATTGAAAATAATGTTGGCTGTTGGTTTTGTATAAATGCTCTTTTTTTATGTTGAATTTCCCTTCTATTCCTACTTTGCTGAGAGTTTTTATCAGGAATGGGTGTTGGACTTTATCAGACGCCTTTCCTGCATACAAGATAAACAAAAAAATCAGTTGGATTCCTATACACCAATAAAGAGAATGATGAAAGGGAAATCAGGAAAACAATACCATATATAATACCCCTAAAAAAATAAAATACTTAGGAATAAATCTAACCACGGATATAAAAGACCTATACAAAGAAAACTACAAAACACTACTACAAGAAACCCAAAGGGGTCTAAATAAATGGAAAAACATACCATGCTCATGGATAGGTAGACTCACCCTATCTACCTAAAGCAATTTACAAATACAATGCAATCCTGATCCAAATACCAACAACATTGTTCAAAAGATGGAAAAACTAATCATTAACTTTATATGGAAATGGAAGAAGCCCTGAATAAGTAAAGCGCTATTGAAGAAGAAGAATAAAGTTGGAGGACTTACACTACCTGACCTTGGGACCTACTATACAGGTACAGTAGTTAAAACAGCCTGGTACAGGTACAGTGACAGATACACCGACCAATGACACAGAATTGAGAACCCAGCTGTAAGTCCATCCACCTACGGTCACCTGATCTTCAACATAGGCCAAAAGTCCTTCAAATGGGGAAGAGACATTCTTTTTAACAAACGGTGCTGGCAAAACTGGATATCCATCTGCAAAAAAATGAAACAGGACCTATACCTCATGCCATATACAAAAACTAATTCAAAATGGTTCAAAGGCCTAAATATAAAGCAAAAAACTACAAAGTTCATATAAGAAAAATTAGGACCAACGCTACAGGCCCTAATAAGTGACATTAACAGAATACAAACCATAACCATCAACACACAAACCCTAGAAGATAAGCTAGATAACTGGGATCTTCTAAAAATCAAACACCTATGCTCTTCAAAAGGCTTCACCAAAAGAGTAAAAAGAGAACCTACAGACTGGGAAAAAATTTTTGGACAGTTCAAGTCAGACAAAGGTCTGATCTCCATAATCTACAAGAAAATCCAACACCTCTACAACAAAAAGACAAACAATCCTATTAAAAAATGGGCAAAGGAAATGTACAGACACTTCACTAAAGAAGACATTGAAGCAGCCAACAGACGCATGAGGAAATGCTCGCGTTCACTGGCCATTAGAGAAATGCAAATTAAAACCACAATGAGATGCCATCTCACCTCGGCATTACTGGCATGAAACGAAAACACCAAGAAATAACAAATGTTGGAGAGGCTGTGGGCAGATTGGAGCTCTTATGCACTACTGGTGGGAACGCAAAATGATACAACCATTTTGGAAAATGATATGGTGCTTCCTTAGAAAGCTAAAAATAGAAATACCATATGATCTAGCAATCCCACTTCTAAGAATATATCCTAGAGAAATAAGAGCCATCACATGAATAGACATATGCACACCTATGATCATGGCAGCATTGTTCACAATAGCAAAAAGATGGAAACAACCTACATGCCCATCAACAGATGAATGGATAAACAAACTATGGTACTTACGCAGAATGCAGTACGCAACAAGAAAGAACAATCATGAATCTGTGAAGCATCTCATAGCATGGATGAAACTGGAGGACATTATGCGGAGTGAAATAACTTAATCACAAAAGGACAAATATCGTATGAGATCTCTATTATAAAAACACATGAAAAGGTTTACACACAAAAAGTAACAATCTTTGTTGGTTATTAGAGATGGGAGGGGTGGGGGGAAATAATAAATGGACAATAGATAAGTAGTATCTTTGGTGAAGAGTGAGACAGTACACAATACTGGGGAAGCCAGCACAACTTGTACAAGGAAAGGTCATGGAAGCTCCATAGACACATCCAAACTTCCTGAGGGACTGAATTGCTGGGCGGAGGGCTATGGGGACCATGGTCTCAGGGAACATCTAGCTCAATTGGCATAACACAGTTGATAAAGACAATGTTCTACATTCTACCTTGGTGAGTAGTGTCTGTGGTATTAAAAGCCTGTGAGCGGCCATCTAAGATACTCCACTGGTCTCATCCCTTTGGGAGCAAGGGAGAATGAAGAGAACAGGTTACAAGGAAAAGATTAGTCCAAAGGACTAATGGACCACAGCTACCACGGCCTCCACCAGACTGAGTCCAGTACAGCTAGATGGTGTCCGGCTACCGCCACTGAATGCTCTGACCGGGATCACAACGGAGGGTTCTGGACAGAGCTGGAGAAGGATGCAAAACAAAATTCTAACACACACAAAAAAGACCAGATTTACTGGCCTCAAAGAGACTGGGGAAACCCCGAGATTATGGCCCCCGGACACCCTTATTGCTCAGTGGTGAAGTCACTGCCAAGATTCACCATTTAGCTGGGGTTGGATAGCCCCATAAAACAAAATGGGACTAATGGGGCACAGCAGTCCAGGAACAAAGACTAGAAGGCAGAAGGGGACAGGAAAGCTGGTGATAGGGAACCCAAGGTTGAGTAAGGACAGTGTTGACATGTAGTGGGCTTGTTAACCATTGTCATAGGGCAACATGTGTACTAAATGTTTAATGAGAAACTGGTTTTGTAAACCTTCATCTAAAGTGAGAATAGCAGCACAACTGAAAGATCGTAATCAATGTCAGTGAGTTGTGCATGTAGAAATTTTTGAAATGGTGTATCCTTGGCTATGTAGATTTTCACCAAAAAAGAAAAAAAAAAAAAAAGGTCGAGAATAGAGAGGGTTGACATGTCGTGGGGTTGTTAACCAATGTCATAAAACAATATGTGTACTGACTGTTTAACGAGAAACTATTTGTTCTGTAAACCTTCACCTAAAGTACAATAAGAAAAAAAAAGGAAAAAACATACCTTTCCTGCATCTGTTGTGACGATCGTGTGATTGTTCTGTTTTATTTATGTGGTGTATTGCGTTATTGATTTTCTAAATGTTGATCCATCCTTGCATATCTGGCATGAACCCTACTTGGTCATGATGTATCATTATTTTGACATGCTGTTGAATCTATTGGCTAGAATTTTGTTGAGAATTTTTGCATCTATATTCATGAGGGATATTGGTCTGTAGTTTTGTTTTTTGGTGGTACTTTGCCTGGCTTTGGTGTCAGGGTTATGCTGTGTCATAGAATGAATTCGTGATTATTTCTTCTTTTTCTACACTGCCATATAGTTTGAATAGTATTGGTGATCATTCTTCTCTGAATGTTTGGTAGAATTCTCCAGTGAAGCTGTCCAGGGCAGAGTTTTTTTTGTTAGAAGTTTATTTCTACTTTCATGGTGTCGTGATCAGCGAAAATGCTTTGTATTATTTCAGTGTTTTGGATTTTATTGAGGCTTGCCTTGTGGTCTAAAATGTGGTCTATTCTGGAGAATGATACATGTGCGTTGGAAAAGAATATATACTTTATTGCTGTTGAGTGGAGAGTTCTGTATATGTCTATATAGTTGATTGATTGTGGCATTTAGATCCCCTGTGTCTTTATTGAGATTCTTTCTTGTTCTCTCCTTCATCAAAAGTGGTGTGTTCAACACACACAAAATAAAATAACAGACCAATATCCCTCATGAAACTGTGGAGCTGCCTATTTCTCCATTCAATGCTGTTAGAGTTTGTTTTATGTATTTTGAATCCCTGTTATTGTTGCAGATATATTTATTATGGTTATGTCCTCTTGGTGAATTTACCCTTTAGTCATTACTTAATGTCCTTCCTTTTCTCTTACGATGGATTTTGCCTTAAAGCGTATTTTATCAGAGATTACTGTTGCCACTCTTGTTCATTTTTGATTATTGCTTATTTGATATGTTTTTTTACATCCTTGAAGTTTTAGTTTATGTCTTTGTGTCTAAGGTGTGTCTCTTGTAGACCGCATATTGATGGGTTGTGGTTTTTTTTTTTTTTAAATCCATTCTGCCACTCTGTTTCTTTACTGGTGTATTTAAGCCAAATTTGCATTTAGTGTGATTATTGATAAGTATGAGTCACAGCTGTCATTTTGTTGTGCTTTTTTTGTGGTGTTGACAGTTTCTTTGTTTCACTTTATTTTCTGTGCTGACTTCTTTTTGTTTGAGGATTTTCTTTTCATTTCTTTCATTGTTGTTTATTTTGTGTTTACTAAGTTTTTATTTTTTTCTTTTGATGAGTAGGTTTGTTAACTTTCTGGTTACGTTGAAATTTACTTTTATCTTCCTACATTTAAAGTGGTCTTTTATTTCTTGATAGCGTCTTGACTTCCTCTCCGTATGAAAGTTCTATAACTACGCTATTTATTCCCTTTTTTGTTTGGACATGGTAGTCATTTACAGATTAATGCCTCCAGTTCCTTGTTTTCAGTCTTTTAGCTTGGTTTTATTTTTTGAGACTTCCTTATCTGGGTTGGTATCTTGTTGATACTGTCTTTTGTCCTAATCTCAGGCTGTTGTCTGATGTTGTTTGTTCTCTGTCCGAACGACTCCTTTTAATATTTCTTGTAATGTTGGTCTGGTTTTTACAAATTTCCTAATTTCTGTTTCTCTGTAAATGTCTGAATTTTGCCGTTGTATTTGAAAGACAGTTTTTCTGGATATAGAATTCTTGGTTGACAGTTTTTTCTTTCAAGTTTTTATATATTTCATCCCATTGCCTTCTTGCCAGCATGGTTTCTGCCAGGTAATGAGGTTAATCTTATTGGTTCCTCTTTGTAGCTGACTTTTTATTTTTCTTGAGCTGCACTCAGGATTCTTTCTTTGTCTTTGGTTTTGGCAGGTTTGATCATGATATGTCTTGGTGACTTTCTTTTGGGGTCTATCCTGTATGGGGTTTATTGAGCTTCTTGGATGGATATCTTCTCGTCTTTCAAGATATTAGAGAAATTTTCTGCCAGCAAATCTTTGACAGTTGTCTCTCTCTCTCTCTCTCTTTTTTTTTTGCCTCCACCTGTTTTGGAATTCCGATCATGCGTGCATTTTTCCTCTTGAGAGTGTCCTACATAATTTTTAGGCTTTCTTTATATTTTTTTCTGAGTTATTCTCAAATAAAGTGGTTTCATGGGATTTGTCTTCTATTTGACACATTCTGTCTTCTACTGATTGAATTCTGCTCCAAGACTTTCTTTTGCATTGTCTATTTCTGAGATTTTATTGCCAATCTTTTGGGTTTCTAGTTGCTGTTTTTGTATGGTTTCTGCTTGTTTATTTATTTTGTCATTTTATTCTTATATTGTTCTCCTGAATTCTTCTATTGCTTTGTGTGTGTTTTCTTCCAATTTGTCTCTGTTTTCCTTAGTTTTGTCTGAGTTTTTCTTGATCTCTTGGACAACCTATATATTAGTCTTTTGAATTCCTTGTCAGGTATTTCCATTACCATTTCTTACTCTAGAAGATTTTCTGGTTCTTTATTTTAGTCACTGGAGCCATTTTATCCTGCTTCTTTATGTGATTTGATATTGTCTATTGTCTCTGAGGCATTAAGGTATCATTGTATTTATTTACTGTATATTTGTTTGTCATATCCTGATTCTTTGTTTTTTCTTGCTTTGATATATCTCAGTAGGCGGGGCATGCATGCTGCTCTGTTCACTAGTCTGACCTCACTGGAGCTCTCACCAGTTGTCTCTGGGTGGGCAGGGCAGTGGCTTGGTGTGTGAGCATGGGTCTCTGTTCGCTGCACTTGTGGGGCAGCTGAGGAGGTAGCTGGCATTGCTGGTGAGTTGATGTGTTTGTCTGGCTGGTCACCTGGACATGGATGCAGAGAGCATTCTTACTGGTTGCTGGGCTGGGTGTTGAGTGTGTGCACTTCTGGTTGCCAGGTGGTCAGGGAGAGGGTACCAGGTTGTTGGTCACAAGGTGAGTGGTACGAAAACTTTCACCAATGGTCCTGGGTGTGCAGGGATGCGCGGGGATGGTCAGAGCAGGCACAAGCCTCTGGTTTCAGGGGGGTATTGTGAGGGGCGAGGTAGGCAGGGTGCTGCCAGTCCACAGGTGCCCACTAAGAGGGTGTGCCCCTGTTAGCTAGAGCAAAGTCGGAGAGGCTGTGCTGCTGGTCCATGGGACCTTGGCACAGATGATTGGAGGGATATGGAGATACTACTGGTTTGCGGGTCTCTAGTGTGGGTGGCTGTGCATAGGAGCAGTCACCTCCAGTTCATGGGCTTACTCTGCCAGTGGCTGGGCAAAGCAGCACGTGCCACTAGTCCATGGGACACCAGTGTTGTTGGCTGCTGGGCCTAGGAGCAGGCACCGTAAGTCCTTGGGCCCCTGACACAGTTGGCTGTGTGGAAAAGGGAGTGCCGCCCATCCCTAGGTCGCTGGCACTGGTGACCAGGTGGAAAAGTGGATGCTGCCAGTACATGGGTCCCAGCTTGGGTGGCTGGGCTTAGGAGCAGGTGCTGCTGGTCTCTGTGCCCCTCTGCATGGGTGGGTGGACGGAAGAGGGTGTGCCACCAGACCACAGTCTCCCGGCAAGGAAGAGGAGGCAACGCTGGTTGAGTCCCTGTCGCGAGTGTCTGTATGAAGGAGTGGGCACTGCTGGTCTGTGGGCCTCAGTTCAGAGGTCAGGTATTGGGTGCCGCTGGACTGAGATCTTGTGCAGGGGGGATTGGTGAGGGAGGTAGAAGAGGCAGTGCAGGTCCATGGGCCTGTGGCAGAAGGGGCTGGGTGTGGTACAGTGGGCGAGGTGAGTGCACTTAACTTTGACAGGGTGGGGAGCCCTCTTGGCTGGCCCTGGACATGGGTTCAGGGTTGCTCCTGTTTGGCTGCACCAGGTGATAAGATTTTGGCTAGAAACACTGCTTGCTTTGTTTCAATGTGACTACGCTGTGCAGGTTTGGCTAGCAGGGTGCTGGCGATACGTATTCTGTGTCTATACTTTTTGTACAGCATCTTCTTCCATTTGGCACTCAGTTCAATTCTTCATCTTCAGCCTTGCCTTTGATGCTCAGGGTTCCAAAATTGTCATGTGTATCCATTTCACTTGTTTTCTCAGGTCTTTGTTGAAGTGGGACATTATGAGATGTCTGACTACATGGCAGTCTTGGACTGCCACTCCCAAAATTGTCCTTATTCTTGTGTATTTCTTAGTGTCTTCATTTACCTTGGTCAGGTTGTGTAGAATTCACCCACATTAGTTATTGCCTTTCCCGTTGCTCAAAATAACAGGTGTCTACTACCTAGAATGGAAACCCTGCTGGCATAGAAAGTGATTCTTCCTGCTTCCCCTTCCCATCCCTGATAACCACCAAAGAATGTTGTTTCTGTGCATACATCTATTCTTGTCTTTTTATAATAGTGAAACCATACATCTCTGTATCTGCTGTGAGGGAGTGCTATTCAAATGGATGATGTAGTCCCACTATACGTGCATTAATTGGTATCTCTGTTGGTGGTGTAGGATCAAGGGGTTTCAGTGCAAGTGCACTCAGCCTGTAGAAACTGTTTTGGTGTAGGATGTGTGACATTGCAGCTGGTGGATGATGGATGATGGCACTACTATCTCATGCTCGTCATTTGGCAGAGGTGTAGATGGCGCCTGTCAGGATATGACTGGTGTTGCTGATGAGGTGATGTTTCTCTGGCCAGTTACTGGGCCTGGGTGCAGGGAGCATTCTCACTGGTCACCGGGTTGGGCTCTATGTGTGTGCTGCCAGTTCCTGGGTGATTGGGTCAGGGGTGCACAGTTCACTGGTCACCAGGTGGTGGTATGAGAGCTTGCACTGCCAGTTGCTGGTTGGGGGAAGAGGGAGAGCTTGCACCTTTGGTCACTGGTTTGAAGGTGCAGTAGCACCTGCCACTGGTTGCTGGGTGGGTGGTGCATCAGGGGCTGCAGGGGGAGGGTGGACCTGTACTTCCAGGAGCCAGTCTGTCTGCACAGGGCATATGCTGCTGTTGATTGCTGGGAGTGCAGGGTGAGTGGTCAGTGAGGTGGGGCTCCAGGGCATCATGCTCCACTGGTTGCTGGTCTGGTGGTGAGGGGAGGGAGTGCTGCGGATCTCTGGGCTGGGGGGTGGCTGGTGGGGGTGTGTACTGCTGGTTGCTGTGTAGGCGGGGGTGTGTGTGCATTGTCTGTCATGAGCAAGGTGAGCGGGGCACAGCGCTGGTCACCTGGAAGGCAGGCATGGAAGGTGCAAGTGTACTCCCTTGGTCTCTGCTGCGAGTGCTGGGGTACTTCCCATAGTGTGCAGCCAGCGATCAGTGCCTGGCCCCTATCAAATGTGAGGAAAGGGGAGGAGTGTCCTGAGTCCAGTTGGGTGGGGGATCTCCAGCTGCCACTCTATGTATTCTCTAGTCTGTGAGCGCCACCCACCCAAATGATCAGGGACTGCTGCTGGTGAGTAGTTCTGTCCCTGTTTTCTGGCTTGCTTCTTGCTCTGTGGTTGACTGGGTCCTCGGGGCTCTTGCCCGCCTTCCTACGCTTTCCTTCCTGAGATGCATTCATATTCTGCTGACCATGCTTTGCTCCAGGTTTGTCTACACAGTATCTTTGTCTCCTATTGGGAATTCTGTGAAGTTGCCTTCGTGTGCTCCTTACCCAGGAATACTGCTCACTTTGTCTCAAGATGGCCATGCTGTGCCAGGCTGGCTTGCAGGGTGCCTACAATCTGTAAATCTCCTCATTTGCTATTTCATTCAGTTTCTCCTTCCATTCAATGTTTTATCTAATTCTTCCTCCTTCTTTTTGCTGTTCTAGGTCCCTAGATTGTCTTCGGTGTCTGTTTCACTTGCTTTCTCTGTTCTTTGCTGTAGGGTTATGGCATGGTGTGTGTCACTAAGCCCTCATTTATTCTTGGGCTGTCTTCCCTCATTTATTCATCAACTTCCTGCTGCCTTTCTTCTGCCCTGATGCTCCGCTAAAACTACCCCTTTTAAAGTTTCTGACGACTTCATCACATGCCAAGTCTAATGGATTATTTTCTCTGATTCTCCTCCTCATCTTTCTTGAAACCTCCTTCTCTTGGTTTTTATAACGTTCTCCTTTGGTTTATTTCCCGCCCATTCTTTCTCAGTTCTCCTTTGTAGGTTTCCTTTCTTTTACTTGCACCTAAAAACTGTTTTATCACGGGTTCTTCCTTGTTCTTTTCACTTCTCACCTCTTTCTAGGTTTTGACTTTAATAATCTATTAATGATTTGTAAATTTCTGCCTTTTCCTCACAACTCCATCCAGAGCTCTAAAACTATACTTCCTGCTTCTTAACTGAATGTCTTTGTATCTCTGTCCAGTATCAGGAATGCCCCAAATCAGGAATGCCCTAAATTGATATATCGTGTTTTAAAAACTGCTTGTCTTCTGGTATTGTCTGTTTTGGGAAATAGCACTAACATACAACCAGTCATGAAAGCCTGGAAAATTAAATTTTACCTGAATGCTTAGTTCACCACAAGTCTTGATTATACTTCCTAGATGGCTCAGATAGATGTTTTCCTGTCTCTGTTTTAGTTCTTACTGTTATAACTGAGGTGCCTGTCTTTTTTTACCTGTACTGCTGAGAAGCATCTTAATAATTTTTCTGTCTCAAGTCTTCCTCCATACTGTGGCTGCTGTTTGACAGCTCCTCTGCCTGGAGACTTCCCAGCCTACCTCCATTTTTCCACACCGGCTCATTTTTGACTAGCTCTCACCTTCATCCAGGTTTGATTCCTGGCCAGTGCACCTCAAGCACAGCCACCACTTATCTGTCAATCATAATTGAATAATACAAAAAGTGTATGTGAATTATACATAGATGATGTATCCATAACATCTCACATTAGTTTTAAATTCTCTTTATTTTTAAAATAAAGCAAGTATATCTCTGCAAGAAAATTGTGTAATTGTTAAGAAGACCTTACTGAAAATTATTTCTTTTAGAGAAACAGTTTATAATTTATAACTTGTTTGATTAGTTATTCCATTTTAGGTATGTGTATGATATCTTTGTGAATGAAACAGGAATTTTGTTGTATAGTGATAAGAGTACTGAAACAGGAAAGAGAAAACTTGGATCCCAAGTTTTTGGGTCTTCTGTTGCTACCTGTTTCCTGATCAGTAGTGTAAAATCCGTGACTCTTAGTCCTTCTTTTGAAAATAAAACAAAGCTTTCACTCTCATAGGGTGGTTGTGAAAACCACATTAGATGATCTATTTGAATAAGCACCTTTACAACTATATTTGGTAGGGGTGTAGAACCCCAAGTTTATTAATAAAAAGGAAAACACAAAATTCCACTTATTGGTATTTATTGATAGGGCACTTTGCATATTTATTGCATTTGTGCCTCATAAGAATCTACCTAAAATTAGATATTATTTCCTCCTTTCTCCATATTAACTAATAATACTAATAGTAAATGATTCTCAGAGAAAGTAAATACTATGTAGCTGTGACAGAGCTAGAATTCAAACTTAGGTCGACTCTAGTGTACTAGTGTACTAGATCTCTTAGTACCCAATTTTGTATCCTTGACTGATTTTTCCGTATCTCAAATCTGAATCAACCTCTCTCTGTTTCAAGAAACTTCGAGTACGTTGTATATGTCAGGTTCTATTATAAATAAATTTATGCTATTAAAACATCTATAATCTCTAAGTGCCCAGCACAGTAAATAAGAGTGCCATGTAGCATGCCATGTTAAAGCTATGAGTATTAAAATGAAGGACAGGGAGAGGATTTAAAGTGAGTGAGTCAGTGAGTCAGTCAAGCTATTGTGATAGGAACATGCAGAAGGAATAGCATGTGCAAAGGTAGAGGACTGTGAGGGGACTTGGAGAATGTGAATGTCAGGAGAGGAGATTGTAAAGATATCTGGGTTCTTCATCAATAAAGCACGCTATATACCCTTTAAAAGTTTTTTGGATTTTTTATCCTGATTGTGATGGGGAGGGAGGCTACTAAATGATTTTAAGAGATGAGATGACCTACTAAGATGTGTGTTTTGGATAGATCGCTTCTCTGCTTGTACTGAAGTTAGCTCTGCTTGAGTAAAAATTTGAATGATTAAGTTTGGCTGTGATATGAGATATATCAAAAATGGATATAATATCTGGTTTCAAATTTCTGTTGGAAAAGTTCCTTATAGTCAATGAATCATTTCTTGAAGATACAAATTGTCTAATTATGTCATTGTATTTTGAACTTTCCATGGGTGATGTTTTTCCATGGTAAGAATGTGTATGTGTGCATGTAGGTATGTGTGTATGATTATATTTGTGATTACATATTGTATTATGGAATATATATTATTATTAGAAATATTTATGGGAAAAATAGCTAGAAGGAAGAGAGGGGAGAGCATTCCTGAATCTTATTCAAAAAAGATCCAGAAGTACCAGATTATTAAAAAGTCTGAGATAAATGCTTATGGATACTTATGATTGCATTCTTTTAATACATTTGTTGAGTTTCCACCATGTGGCATGCACTCAAAAAATTATGGATACAATGATGTTCACATTTGGCATAACTATAACACAATTCCAAACCAGAAAACTGACATCGGTACAATCCAAAGGGTTTATTCAGATTTCAGCTGTTATAAGTGCACTCTTTCATGTGTATTTTGTATATGTACCACTCTGTGCTATTTTATTACATGTGGCGCTTCATGTAACCACCACCGCAATCAAGATGCTTAAATGTACCATCCCAACACTTCCTGGTGCTACCCCTTTAGAAGGTTTCTTTGGCTCTGCTTCTCATTATCTAATCTCTTTTAGGCAAGTTTTAACATTTGCATGGTCATGTTTTTTTAGCATTGTTGCACTTTACCAGAAATATACACTATTTCCACTATTAAAACAAAATAATAGACATGTCTGCTTTGTGGACTCCCAAGAGCTGCTCCAAAACACAGTACTTTCTGAGCTGAGCTGGATCCTTTCCATGGCAAGGGATATCTGCATCTCTGGGACTATAATCAAGTCGCTAGATCTCTGATAACAAAGATCTTAGCAGCACTATGCCTTCCCTTGGATTTGTACCATCTGGGCTCTAGTTTGCTTAGTATTAGTGTATGATTGACCTATTGATCACAGCTACGTTGTTGATAAAATTTCCACAGTAGAGGCACATTAATCAGCATGGTTAATGACCAGGAACTCAGATCTCTTTTGAGGATTCTTGGCTTGTGTTGAAAAACTGGCTTTGCTCCAGTCTCTTGGAGACCAAAAACCTACCTCAGGGGGCTTGTTTTATTCTCTTCCACATTTCTTTCAGCTCTGTGTGTCTGAACAGGCCCAATGGTACTATTCTGTAATGCTCTCTGAGGATAAACTTAAACACCTCTCATTCTTTCTCCTTCAAATTAGTATTTTGAGAAAGCTGAGTTTTGAGATTTCTTCACATTTTCTCCTATGCTGCCCACGTTCTTCCAAAAGGTATATAAATATATCTATAAACACTTTCTCTAATTGACTTTCTTTTCTGTTTAATAACCACATCCTGTCTAGCTCTTTGCAAAATTATCTAATCTAAAGCATTTGTTGTTTCAACAACTATGTGTCGAGCATTTCCTATGTGCCAGGCACTGTTTAAAGTGTTAAGGTCATATCAGTGGATAAAATAGTCAAATATCTCTGTCCTTATAGAGCATATCTTCTAGTGGAGAGGGGAAGATAGGAATTAAAATAGGTAATATGCCATATGGGACTGTATTAGTGTCCTAACCAGTAACCAGTTGTTGTTGAGTCATTTCCAACTCACGGTGACCCCATGTGTTTAATGGCTGATGCTTTGGAAGTAGGTATCTAAACTTTTTTTCTGAGCCTCCTCTGGGTGAACTCAAGCCAGCAACCTTTTGGTTAGCAGTCGAGCATGTTAACTGTTTGCACCAACCAGGGACTCCATTAGTGTCTCAGGGCTGTCATAACAGAACACCACAAACTGGGTGGCTTGTAAGAACAGAAATTTATTATCTCAGAATTCTGCAGGCTAGGAGTACCGAAGTCAGGGTGTTCGCAAGGCCATGCTTTCTCCTCTGAAGACTGTAGGGGAAGATCCCTTCTTGTCTCACCTGCAAGCCAAAATGTCCTTTGACTTGCATCTGCAGCATAACTCCAAACTCATATGGTTTTCTTCTCTAATTTTATAGGATACCACTCAGATTGGATTAGAATCCACCCTAGTCCTGTATGACCTCTTGTTAACTGATAATGTCTTCAAAGACCCTGTTTTCAAATGAGGTCACTTTCACAGTTACCAGGGGTTCAGACTAAGACATAAATTATTGGGGAACACAATGGAGTCCATAACAAAGACCATACCAGAACAGAATGGCAGGAGTAGGCTAGGAGTGTTCTGTTCATATAAATTACTTGTGCTTTCAGGGCACTTCCCTTGGAGGAAAAGATGCATGTTTGAGTTTATTCCTGGATGAATCAGATATGCTCAGTTATTTAAGGGCACCTTCAAGATGTTGAAAACCTGCTGTTCAGTGGACCAGCCTTTAGTCTTCACCAGGATCCAGTGGTAGGCCAGGATCTAGATGTTCCTGAAAAGGATGGTTCCTCACCCAAGGAGGGCTTAGTCTTGCTTCAGGATCCTAGACACTCCCATATTGTTCTTCCTGTGAGAACTTGTCACAGGTTCCATATAGTACCCTAATTTGTCACAGACAGTTTGAGTACCATTGAATCTACCAGCTTGTAATATATGTAGACAATTTTCCTGCTTTGAGAATACTACTCAAGTACTACTCGATAGTATTCTCTAGTCAAAGTGCAGAACTTTTCAAGTAACTTGGTATTTAGTCAAAGCATGACGTCAAAATGTGATATGAAAGGGTAGGGGTGAGGTTTCCACAATTAGTTTCAATTTAGCACATGTTCAGGTTTCTTTTTCTATAGCATGATAAAGTTTATCCAGTTGTTTTAAAGTCAGGTTTATTCAGGCTCAATCAAAATTATGTACTAAAAATACACTCTAAGTATCTACCAACACAAATATTTACCAAAGTTATAACAATAAGAATTTTCAAATTCCGGTAATTTCTCTAAATGGAACTCTTATTTCCAGTGTTAATGCATTATACACTTAAGAATCCTGTTGGGTTTGAATCCTGGCTACTACAGGAACAAAAAGGAGAGGTAGAGCTTGAGACAAGAAAGTTTCTTCCATAAAGGAAAAATATTAGGCTTTCTCAGGCTAATAAGAAGCAGTGAGAATCATTCTAAAACATTTAAAGGGAAATTGAGGTTCTCAAGTCCTCTAGAATCTTTCCAGTATCACCATTCCTAATTGTTAAGGTTCCTCTTCATGCCGGTCAACTCCCTATACAATAGGAAATTGACTCCCCTCCCCCACCTTATCTGAGGTTTCAGTTAACCTTGGTCAGCCTGGGTCTGAAAATGCTAAATGAGTAGCATGATGAAATCTCACCCTGTCCTGCTCAGCCCCGCCAGGGGACGACATTCACATAACTTTTATTACTGCATATTGTTAAAATTGTTCTATTTTATTATTAGTTATTGTTAATCTTTTACTGTACCTAATTTATAAATTAAACTTTATCATAGATACATATACATAGGACAAGACATAGTACACGTAGGGTTCGGTACTAACTGCGGTTTCAGGCATACATAAGGAGTTTTGGAACATATCCCCGCGGATAAGTGGGACTACTGTATTTCCCATATAACATGATGATGTTGTGAATACAACTGTCTTTGGATGTAGCAGTCAGTAGAACCAGCCTCTTAATTTGGTCTTTATAAATATTATTCCTGCAAAAAAAGTTAGTGAGAGACTGAATATGGCCAATGATGATCCTGATTTGTAGGACTTTCTTTTTGCTTTAGAATTGCTTTAGAAACAAACATTCTAGTCATGCCCTTGCATTTCTCATTGTCTTTAAATTAGTTCATGATGGGAACCACATAGATTTCTAAATTTTGCTCCAGTTTTAATGTCAGGCAACCCCATCACACACTTACTTTCCTACATGGGCTCTAACTTCACACTTGATAGCTTGTTTATTTTATTCTTTCTTTTCCTGCCACTCAACTCTCTTTACTTACAGTGCACAAAAATGGTTTCCTTGTTTTTAATGGAAGAACTGCTTAGCCACTCTTACCCAGTTGACATCCCATTTTATTAGGTCTTTAGCTTTTACCCCAAAAGACTTATCAAACTATTTTCCCAAAGACATTTGTCTGTTTTTGAAAATTCTTGCCTACTCTTGAGATAATAAAACTATCACCTTCTTATGGTTCCATGAGAAAAGTTCTTGGATGGAAGTTGTAAAAATTTTCTGCATTTTTCTCTTGGTTTATAAAAAGAAAACCAAATACAGTTGTGTCACCCGGACAGCCCTGTAAAGATTCACTTCCTCCTTGTCCTAGTCTATTTTGTCTAGGTACAGGAGAACCTTTAGCTCTGCCCTCCAGGAATCCAGCTGTCCTAAATGGCTACCTTTTCCCCTTAAATTTTATAGCCAGTGTTTGTTTTATTTTTCCTATGTATTTCTGATCCTCCATCTGGGATCTTTATGGTTGAAATATTTTATTAATTGTCTTCCAGTGGAGAGTTCTTACATCTGTTCTTCTGAATATATCTTTTGTTTGTTTTCAATTTTAGAGAATATTTTTGCTGAGTATGGAATTCTAGGTTGCTAGTTATTTTCTTTCAGCACAGAGAAAATATATTTTCTTTTCTTTTTACTTATACATTTATTTTTGAAAAATCCGGTTTCAGTATGTCACCCTTTTGAAGGAAATGTTTTTTCTCTTGCCTTTTATGGCTGTGTTTTTGACTTTTCTTTACTGTGCTGTCTCTATAATATTTGGATATTTATTTTTATCTTGCTTAATTTAATTTCCAAAGCCATTCATATTCTGGAATCTCTGGATTGTGTACTTTATCAATTCTGGAAAATTCTTAACCATTATCTCCTCAGATATTGCTTCTCATCTATTCTGTTCTCTCCTTTTGGGACTCCAAAATCATAGCTTATTTCTCCAGCTCATTCTTCTGAATCAACAAATGTTTTCATGACAAAAATATTTATCGCTGGTCTTCTCTGCTTTCTTTCTTGTCATCCAGATTTAATTTTTTTTTTTTTAATAATGTTTTTAGTGGGATGAAGAGCCGTCTTGAATCACCTAGCCCACTATTACACAAGGCCCCTCTCCCCAAAGGCTTTTTCTTACTCAGGCTTGGGGTCCTCTGACCTTGGAGATTTTTCATTGAAGTGAACTTCCTTTATATAAGCAGAAATCTTTGTAGCTCTTGAGTGACATTGAAATTGATCAACTTGGTTGAATATTTCCCCCAATCCTCTTCTCCATCCCACCCGCAAAAAAATATTGTCCATCTGCCCTACAATCAAAATAAAAGCATATATTTATTTTTAGTAGATGTTTTAGCAACATAGAAAAAAAAGAGTCTTTAAATTTTCTGCCAGTCTGGCCAATTTGACTACCAACATGAGCTCCAGTTGCTTAAGGTTGTACAGGCATCTGAAGCCCCTGGTCTGCTATTCTGTTCCTTGTGGACAGCCAATATTGCTTCTCTCTTGTCATCATCTTGAATTGACTTCATTCACAACAAGAATTCAAGAGTTCTGTTAGGTCTGTCCAGTATGAACTACTTCAGTTATGTTTTGCCATAGATAGCTATAGAAGTAAATTTTTCCAGGTGATCCTGAAAAAATCTATAAAATTTAATTGGGAGCTATAAAATAGAGACTCAAACAAATATAAGTTTATAGCTTGTTCCTAATGTAGTAACCAAATATCAGATAAATTCATAGCTTTATTACAATAACAATAAAAGGTTAAGTATCTCTTTTATTGAAAAATCAACATCTGTATGACATTAATCTGAAAAATAAATGTTGAGAATACAAGAAGTCATTTTGAAAAATAGAGACAAACAATACCAAATATTATTGCATATTTAAAAAGGACAATATGTCCTTTTAAAAAATGTTACTCAAAATAATTGTAGAGATCAATGAAACAGTATAGAAGTGCTGAAATGTTAGGAAGTTAATATAAAAAGCTAATATGGCATCAGAAATATTCAATAAACACTGTCATAAAACTTGTACAGAAATAAATTTAGAAATATAACTGACCATATAAATAAAAACAATATACAAATCTTTCAAAAGATTAAGACGTTCAGAAGAAAATAAACAGCTTAGAAAAACTAGAAATTAATATTTAGGATTTCATAGAATGAAAGGTTTTTAGGATGAAAATTGTAATACTAGTGACTAACTCAGTGATTTCTGCCCTATCACTTGTTTCAGATTATCATTGCTTTAACAGGATGGAAATACAATATGAAAGAACACATCAATAGATTTGACTATACAGACTATGAGCTCCTTGACCCCAGAGCTGTATGTTTTATCTCTGTATTACACCATCTGTAGTTTCTTTCTGGCAAGCATTCAACCCACATTTACTAAGTACTTCAATTGTGCCAGATCAAAGAGAGAGAGAGAGAGAGAAGTGCATTCCTTACATAACATAAAGAAGACATTGTAATTTATGGTAAATGCAGATGAAGATTGTTGTTGTTGTTAGGTGCTGTTGAGTCAGTTCCAACTCATAGCAACCCCGTGTACAATAGAACGAAACACTGCCTGGTCCTGCGCCATCCTCACAGTCATTGCTATGCTTGAGCACATTGTTGCAGCCACTGTGTCAATTCACTCGTTGAGGGTCTTCCTCTTTTTCGCTGACCCTCCACTTTACCAAGCATGATGTCCTTCTCCCAGGACTGATCTCTCCTGATAACATGTCCAAAGTATGTGAGACATAGTCTAGCCATCCTTGCTTCTAAGGAGCATTCTGGTTGTACTTCTTCCAAGACAGATTTGTTCATCCTTCTGGCAGGTGCAGATTACCACTGGGTATTAAGAACAGATTACTTAACCCAGTCTGAAGGAGCCCTGGTGGTGCAATAGTTAAGCGCTCAGCTACTAACCGGAAGGCTAGCAGTTTGAACCCACCCAGCAGTGTCAGGGGAGAAAAGACCTGACAGCTTCGAAAACCCTATGGGGGCAGTTCTGCTGTGGCATGAGGTAGCTATGAGTCAAAATTGCCTCGACAGCACCTAACAACAACAATAACAACCCAGTCTGAGAAGGAACAAGTTTCGGGGAAGTTTTGTTTTTGAGAGTGTTGTCTTCCATTCAAATATTAGAGCTGTTGAGAATGGCGAAGAGAACCACCTGGCATAACTTGGAACCCAGAGAAAAGGCATACAGCTATAATGTATAGAATCAAAGTCCTGAGCTGTTTCAGCAGGTAAATGCTGCCCAGCAGGTCTGCTGTTCCAAAATATCTTGTTTCCTACACAGGATCTTTAGAAACATTCTCCATTACCCTCAACTTCTTCACTACCTTCATGTCTTTCTCAGCAGAAGACTTAACTTTCCACTTCAGAGATAAAATAGAAACCATCACACAAGGTTTCTCTCTCAAATTATCACTCTACCTAAATGACACACTCCACTACTAATTGCTTATGACACAGGAAGAGGTGCCCTTCTAGGTGATTAACTGTATACCTTCTCTGGATCTCATCCTCTCTCACTTCCTGGTGTCTGGTTGAGCTTGTGTAAGGATTGTAGAAGCCCTTAGATTTAGGACAATAACAACATCTGAAATTCAGTCTCTTCATGCAGGGACTTGAAAGCAATGTTAAGGAGGTCAGACTTAGGGAAGAGGGGATATTTGAGTTTTGTTGACAGATAAGGAGATTTCAAAGAGATTTCAGTGTCAAGGAGGGTATTCCAAGTAGATGGAAGAAGTCATGCAAAAGTGAGTTATGTTCCGGTGTATCTTTGGCCATCTGTAATTTTCATCAAAAAAAAAGGTTGAGAATTTAGAGGCTTAATACGTTGTGGGGTTGTTAACCAATGTCAAAAAACAACATGTGTACTACTATTTCATGAGAAACTATTTGCTCTGTAAGCTTTCACCTGAAGTACAATAAAATATATATTAAAAAAAAAAAAAGTGAGTTATGTTCAAGAAATGGTAAATAATCTAGTATAGTTTAAAACATTAATGTTCACGGAGAAGAAGAACGAGATATGACTGGAAGATGGTGTGAAGTGTTTTATGATGGACCTCTTCTAAATTGGTGAGGTCCCTGGGTGGCTCAAATAGTAAAGCACTGGACTACTAACTGAAAGGTTGGTGGTTCAGAAACACCCAGAGGCACCTCAGAAGTAAGGTCTGGCTATCTGCTCCAGAAAGATCACAGATCTTGAAAATCCTGTGTAGTGCAGTTCTATGCTGCACACCTGGGGTTACTATGAGTCAGAATCGGTTCGACAGAGCTAATAACAACAACAATAATTGCAAACTGAGGAATTTATATTTAGCTTTGTAGTTAATATTCAGCCAACACAATTTTTGATTAAGAAGTACACTGATTACAAATTATCTTTTTAAAAATGGATGTTATGGTCTTTGTGTTTGTTTATGTGCATTTTAGTGAATATTTTTATCTACGTACCTTATGTATATTTAATCATTGACTTTTTGAAGTATTTTAAGTATAGGATAAAAATCTACTGATATTTTTATATCTTGACTTTAAAAATCTTATAGTAGAACAGACTGCTGAATCTCATAATCTATTTATGTACAGCCTGTATTTTTCTCATAGCAGGTACCCATATTAAGTTGACATCTTTATAAGCCATTCGTTTACCACCTTTAGCTATGGTAATAATATACAATTTCATTTTTAACTCAAAGGAAGTGTCCTTTAGATAGCTTTTTGTCAATTGATATTAGCATGATGGAACTATAGATAGTTTATTTATTGTGAAACTACAGGGAAACTTCCATTTAGATTGCATAAGATTTCCTTTTTTTACATTCTCACTCCTTCCACCTCAATCTACCTTTTTATTACTTCACATCTGGCCGATCGAAGTAGCCTCCTTAGTTGTTGGTTTCCAGTTTCAATCCATTTGATTAACTTGGCACACTGCTGCCATGTTTCTATTCATAAAAAACTGCTTTGATCATGTCACTGCTCATTGAATATAGTATCCCCATACCTCCTCCATGGCCTAATGGAGATAGTCTAAACTCTGTAACCTAACTTTCAATGACTGTCAAGTCTGGTACCAAATTATCTGTTTATCTACATTCTTTTATATGAAATCATGTAGGTAGTAGTTTCTTCCCTCAATCATCCACTTCACTCAAGATGTTCTGTTCGGCTAACTGTGTCATTTACTACTTCATTACTTTTTTTTAATAAGCAAACTCCCTGCCTTGAAGGTAATTTTTTCATTGATGAAATCTTACCTAAACTGTTAGGTTTTAGACTGCCCTGGGCTATAAATTGTCTCTAGTGATCTCCTGCCCCAAATTATCTTTTCTTTCATTGCCTGATTATTTCTGATATTCAACTGTGTAAATATTTGTTGAGCTCGTAGTAGAGGCCAAATATTTATTATTGGGGATAAAAAAGAAAAGACAGGGTCCATTCCATTGAGATGATTGCATTTCAATGTAGCAATCCACACTGATGGTTTTGATATACAGTAACTCCCCAATATACGCTGACAGTTATGTTAATCCAGTCATGGTAATTCTTTATTGCCAGTGATTGGAAAATGTGGGGGAGAGAGGAGCACTCTGGAATGAAAACACCAACCTTCCAAGAGAGAATACAAGAAAAAATGCTTTCTCTTTCTCTTGTATTCCTTATGTCTCCTGGCTTTCCCTTCTGGACAATTGGCGGGACTAAGAAACAGGTTCGAGGTTAGGGTCCCAAGAAGCTTGGCAATTGGTAGGAAAGACCCAAGGTTGAAGCCATTGAATATACATACTTTGGAGCCCAATTCCAAGATGTAGGAAAGCTTGAATACTGGGATAGTTTCTAAGGAATCAAGTTCCTACAGCTGTCTATTAATTCTCTAAACAGAGGGTCGATGGAGAGCGAGAAATGAATTTGAAACAAAGATTCTGCATTAAATTTGGATAGTGGAGTCTGTCGTTGTTAGTTGTGCTTGAGTTGCTTCTAACTCATGGCAACCCTGTGTGTGCAGACTCAGACTGCTCTGTAGGGTTTTCAAGGCTGTGACCTTTTGGAAGCAGATAGCCAGGCCTGTCTTCTGAGGCACCTGTGGGTGAGTTAGAACCATCAACCTTTTGGCTGGTAGTCAAACACCTAACCTTTTGCCCCGCCCAAGGACTCTAGTGGAGTCTACGGAAAATGGAAATAAAAATACCTGGTGTATAGGAAAAGAATGTTTTTTATTGGGTACGCAGGTTTTATTATTTTGTTTGGTTTGTTTATTTGTTTGCTTCTTTTTGACATGAGGGGGAAGTTGTTAAAGACATCAAGCAAAAATAGAATTTGTTCTGGGGTAATAAAACAAACAAACAAATGAAACCTATTGCTATCGAGTCGATACCTACTGGTAGTGACCCTACAGGACAGAGCCTGCTCCATAGCGTTTCCAAGGCTCTAATCTTTATGGAAGCAGACTGCCACATCTTTCTCCCGAGGAGTGGCTGGTGGATTTGAACGAAACCATTGACCTTTCAGTTAACAGCCCAGTGCTTAACCACTGTACCACCAGGGATCCTTCTCTAGGGTAATTAGCTGTACAGAAAGAAAAAAAAAAAAAAAAAAGAAATTGGAGTCTTACTTCACTCACCAAAATAAAATCCAAAATAAATTCTCCAACTGCCAACTTACCATTTTCATTTGATTTATTTCAGTCACATAGAATTTAATATGTGCCAAACCAACCACATCAGCTTCCTTCCTGTGACCCATATTTCTGAGGACAATATCCATTCTGTTATAAAGTAATTTCAGAGTCATATTTAAAGCTCTCACTGTGATATACAGTTCATCACCAAATCCTGCTGATTTTATAAACAAAATATCTCCTGAATGCATCAATCTCTCCTTTATCACTCTCATCCTATTCCAAACTTCTTCCATTTCTCATTGGACTGCTCATTAGTGGGAGAGACTATTGCCTTCCAGTCCATTCTCTGCTCTGTAGCCAAGGAGATAATTTTGAAATATGAAACTAAGCATATCTTCCCTCTTTACAATTCCAAAAACATTTTAATGCTTTCCATTTTTCTTCAGATAAAGACCAGAAGTCTTAAGAAGCCTACAGTGCTGCATGGTCCCCTTACCTATTTCTCCAGCTTTATCTTACTCCATACTCTCCTCCTACACATCTCCAGCTACTTTCAAAAAATTTTGTCTTATCAAAACTCACACTACATTGCTTTGGCCCATGATTATTTTTCTGCTTCATCACCCCCGTCACCTACGTTAGCCTTTGTCATCTTCTACATCTCAGCTCGTGCGTTCTTTTCATTAATAGCTTTCCCTTGCACTAGACTCTAAGCTAAATGAGCACAAGGACTGTATCAGTTTTTGTTCACTATTGCATTATAGGAAATTTAAAGTATTTTTCTATGATGTATCATAGGCACCTTACTAACATTTTTAGGAGAAATGAATAAAAAATGACAACATATGAAAAGATGGAATTATTGCAAAGAATGTAATTGAATATTTATCAAATATGTGAATGGAGAGAAACTTCCCAAGAGTACAAAAAGACTGTAGAATTATGTCTCTTTAAGAAAATGAATGACTTAATTTGTTTTAAAATGTCCCATAGGTACACACATGCACACACACACAAACCTTCACAGATTAAAAGGCAGATAACACCCTGGAAAAATACCGTAATGGATTGATCTGTTTACTATAAAACTTTTCAGACAATATTTTGCAAAGGATTAAATAGAAAATTTAGAAAATATGAAATACCTATCAATACAAACCACAGAAAAATACATCACCGATAAAACAAGAAATGCACATTAAAATGAGGTGCTGTATTTAGAAGCACTTTTTACTACGGAACTATTTCGTATGGAAAAGGATATAGTGAAGCTGGAACATTCTTGCATTACTAGTGGGAATGTAAATTTGTACAGCCATTTACAGTGATTTGGCAATATTTATCAAGAGCCTTGAAATGTTAATAACTCTTTGATCACGTAAATCCACTTCTGGGAATCTAACTTGAACTTATAATATGAAAACAGTTTAAGAGCCTTACACATAAAGGTGGTTACTATTCATAGTTTATTTATAATATTACGAAACTGGACACGATCTAAATATTCAACATTGGAGGAATAGTTTGTTAATTTATGAATATGTATATTGATGGAATGACTTCCTAAGCAGACACAAAATCTATTTTCAGGAAATCTTCAATAACATGGGAGATATGTTCTTTTATGTTATTTTTTATAATGGTCAGGTTATTCATAAATAAAGTATTATAATATTAAATAACAGAAGCAATATTCCATTTCTCTTCAATGACTTATATTAAAAATAAATTATTTCCTAAAACAATAGTTAACAACACAATTCAGCTTTCAGGTGATTCTTGAAAGGTCTTAGTTAGGTGGGATAAATTTAAGGAAAATACTCAGTGAATTTGTGTTTTCCAGGTAGAATAGCATTTGTTTACCAACTTATTTTTTATTTACACGTAGCTTTTTTTTAGGCATACCCTATTTGTATTTCAAATAAACCAGCCTCTCAAGGTGTTTCTTGCTTTATGCAGATTAACAATGTATCACCACCTTTTCATAAAACTGCAAATAAAACTGTGATGGAATTAAAGAATTATGGCTAAACTTTCTGTACATAATAAAAGCATTTGGAAAACTGGCACATTTGATTTGGTGCATATTTTTCTCAGTTTTAATATATTTTCACAAAATAATACAGAAGTTTCAGCTCTGAAAAAAGATACATCTTAACTATATAAAAGGAGAAATAAACAGAAAAACATGAAAAATATGTATGAAAAAAAGCCAGTATGAGAGTTGAATCCTGAGCCTATATAATTCAGCATTTTGTCTTTTTACCCTTAGTCTACTGCCTATTTGTTTTTGGTTCTGTTTTCCTGGGAAATCATTGACCAGGTCCTCAAAGACATTAACGATTCTGGTAAGTTACATATTACTTGGCTTGTTGCATTGGTTGTGGGAACAGTCTCCTCTCTGTTTTTTAAATGTTGTCCCATTTTCCTACAAAAGCTGTAGACCAAAAAACCAACAATCATATTTATGTCCTTTATTTTTGTTTTCATATTTGCATACTTTTTAAAGTATGTAATTTAATTATACTTACTTCCAACTTAAAACAAATTTAAAAATTATTTAAAAATCATAAATCAAATATAATATCTTTTTATGATCTACCTAATTATTAATTTGAAGTGGATTTTTCTGGATTTAGCCATTTGCTTCTATTTGGCATATATGGCTTGTATATGCACATTTTCATGTGGTATATGAGAGCTGCATTCACAGTTTTCTTCAGCAGTGGATACGATGGGGATGCTGCTGCTGAAGAAAAAAACCTTGCCGAGCTCATTAGATGATGTCATTTTCTAATTAGAAATAAAAATCAATCACTCACTCTATTATAATATCAGCTTGCAGTTAAAGAGAGCTTTTTTGGAAAGTATTAGACATCACTGTCTTTGCCAGGATGCTGATTTGTAACATTTTGGTGACCACAGCGAGATAAAATGTTACAGAGCATTCCCTGGCAAAATGTGCAACCTCTCACATCTAGCCACATAAGAATAATTAGTCAGATACCATTGCTGCTTCTTAATGATTCTGAAAGGTATTCCTTGATAAAGAAGTTTGATTTCTCTGGGAGGAGGAGAGGGACATGTCTTCAAATAGTAAATATGTTTTCATTTAAATGGATATCCATACTGAAAACTTGATTTATTGACCTACTCGATCAAGCAAGTTACCTGATCATATTCACAAAAAAGGCTTCAAAAATATCAACTTTTTTTCCTTTAGTTTTTAGTAATTCTTTTCTCTTTGCCTACTTTTCATCACTTTGATGAGATTACAAGGGGGCTGTGGTAAGCAAAATGGAATTATTTGCTGTTAATTAAAAAATTCCATGTGCATGGTAGGCCGGAATGTCATTTTTCTTGTCAGCCTACCTTTTTTTTTTTTTTAAACCACCGAGATCATGTTGAGTCATAAACTTTATATGAGGAGAATATCCACAGAGGCCATGAAAAATTACATCTTGACTATTAATTAATACCAGGTTGCCTACTGCAAGTGATACAGTTCAGTGGAAACGTTCACTAGGAGTGTTATATTCCTCAAAAATAGTATAGAAGAACATTTTCTATGTTTTCAATTAATTCTTACTCAAAATTATGATGAAAAGTCCAAATACTATTAGAATTCTGAAAAAGTAATGAGATTTTATGCTATCTGTATTTGTCGTTCAAGAATGGGAATGCTTTAGCTTTTATAAACTATTATCAGACACTTGGAAAATGAAGATATTCATGATTTTGATGATAAAACAATTAGGAATTCCTCTAAAAAAAAAAAACAATGTAGAGATGGGCATAACTTATTATGAGAATTGGGGGATGTCATTTTAGAACCAGAGTATGAGCTCATTGTTCCCTATTGGCATAAAAGCATTTATGTTGCTCTTTCGTCTTTTTAAGGCACCCTGGTGGTGCAGTGGTTAAAGCACTTAGCTGCTAACTGAAAAGTCAGTGGTTTGAACCCACCAAGCGACCTGGGGGAGAAAGATATGGCAGCTGGCTTCTGTAAACATTTACAGCCTTGGAAACTCTACGGGGGCAGTTCTACTGTGTCCTATAGGGTCGCTATCAGTCACAATCGACTCAATGGCAATGGGTTTGATTTTGTTTTTGGTTCCTCTTTTTAATTTTTTTCTTCCTTTTTTCTACTTCACGTTCAAAAGAGAAGTTGGATTTCCATTTGATGGAAAATGACAGGAAAGACTGCAGAATTGACAAGAATTTGAGGTTTATTATATTTACAAATATTTCTGGCATATTACAGAATCACATTACTTTCAATATAGTGTCCAGATTCCTGTTATTTTATTCTCAAAATAAATCTTACATGCCGTGGTTAGTTATAAGTGCAACATTTCACAAGGATACCCACTAAGGCAGTTAGAAGAGTGAAAGTTTTTCCTCATTATAAAAGAAAATTGAAGGGGAGAGAGTATGAGAGCTATGTTCAAATTCCTGGAGCTCTCTAAGCCCCTCCAGGAAGTGGCCTTGTTCATTTAAGTTATTGTAGTCTTTTTACCTCCCACTAAATAACTCTTCTAAATGCCTTAGTGGAACCCAGGTGGCACAGTGGTTAAGAGTTCAGCTGTTAACCAGAAGGTCGGCAGTAAGAATCCACCAGCCGCTCCTTGGAAACCCTCTGGGACAGTTCACCTCTGTCCTATAGGGTCCTTATGAGTCAGAACCGACTGAACAGCAGTGGGTTTGTTTTTATTTTTGTTTTTTAACTGCCTTAGTGGGTATCCTTGTTGAATGTTGCAGCTATAACTAACCACGACATATAAAATTTATTTTGGGAAGTTCAGAATGTAATAGGAATCTGGGCACTTTATTAAAAAGTAATGTGATTTTGTAATATGCCAGAAATATTTATAAATACATGGAGGAAACCTGGTGTTCTAGTGGTTAAGAGTTCAGCTGCTAACCAAAAGGTCAGCAGTTCAAATCCACCAGCTGCTCCATGGAAACTCTATGGGGCAGTTCTGCTCTGTCCTCTAGGGTAGCTATGAGTCAGAATTGACTCGACAGCAATGGATAAATACCTGGAGGCAGCAGTCAAGAAGTCAAATGATGTATTGCATTGGGCAAATCTATTGAAAAAGACCTCTTTAAAATCTTAAAAAGCAAAGATGTCACTTTGGTGGCTAAGGTGCACCTAATTCAAGCCATGGTATTTTCATTTACCGCATATGCATGTTAAAGCTGGACGATGAAAAAGGTAAACAGGAGGAGAATCGACACATTTGAATTGTGGTGCTGGTGAAGGATACTGAATATACTGTGGACTGCCAGAAGAATGAACAAAATCTGTCATGGAAGAAATACAGCCAGAATGCTCCTTAGAAACCAGGATGGCAAGACTTCATTTTGCTTACTTTGGGCAAGCTATTAGGAAGGAATAATCCTTGGAGAAGGGTATCATGCTTGGTAAAGTAGAGGGTCAGTGAAAAAGAGAAAGACCCTCAACAAGATGGATTGACACAGTGACTGCAACAACTGGCTGAAACATAGCCATGATTATGAGGATGGTGCAGGACCAGGCAGTGTTTCATTCTGTTATACATGGGTCGCTATGAATCATGTCCTACTCGATGGAACCTAACAACAATAACCTTTTTACTTACCGCTAAATACAGCCCACAGTGGGTGTTTTATAAATGAATATAATTGGAAAGGGAAACATATTTGTTATCATGGTTCAGAGCGGCACAGAGATGGTAAGAAGCCTCAGGAAAGCACATGAAAGGAATAAGGAAGTAGATATTTAGAAACGGAACCCATCCTGATGAGGTGGGCTCTATATCACCAACACTGACCACAAATGATGGATGTTCAACTTTAATGGATGATTTAGAAGGTCTCTTTCCAAGGATTAGAAGAAAGGGGCGTCTAAGTACCACTCACATTATAATTTTCTGTGATACTGCTTTACGTATCCTGAGCCTACAAGAACTGCAGTCACCACAATCTAAGTGAAATAGTCGTCAAAGTTTGTTTTTGAAACCCTTCTTTCCCCATTTCAGAATCCCTCTCCTTTTTAGACAGTTCTCCCATCTTCACCATCCTGAAAAGGCCAATGTCTGCCTGCTACACACTAGCCCTCCTATTCCATCTCACACAAACTGTTTACCCAAACACTCCAGAATATCAAATTTATGTTTTCTCTCTCCAGCCAAAACAAAAACAGCTCTTACTGCTCAATGCTTTTGTACTACATCTGATGAAAATAATTCAACAGGAATTATGGATTTAAAATAGATTTAGTGGTCCCACAGCTTATTTAAGCATGAGTTAATCTTCCTCAATCTCTTAAATAGGCTTAGAAGAGGCAAGAAAAGGGAACTTCTGAACTTTATTTGCCCCTGGAGGCCAAGCTGAGCCCACTCACTTCCTTCAATGACTCTCCTAAACGCAATGCTATGAAAAATACACCATGAACTGAGACAACATGGTTTGGCACAATTTCTGCCAATATCTGAAATCATGAATCATAAGTATATTGAATGTGAAGAGTTCCTTGTATTCAGAAAAATATTATTAAGAACATTATCTTCCCACCTAGCATTAAAATTTTCCAGGGAGTCTACCTGAATTTACTTTCAATGATCCTTTTCTGTCCTACCATCCTTTATCCCTCCTATTGCCCTCACAGCCTTTGGTTCGGAGAAAAAAGGAACCAGAAGGAGACAGAGGTTCCCATGATAACTAAGCATAAAGGGAATAGAAGTGAAAAATAGAGCATGTTCAGTTTTCTGGTGTCTGCTGCCTGATTTATTTTAGAACCTCTACAAGTGAACGAGTGCTTATTTTTAAGCCTGCGTACATGGATAAAATATAAATGTGGTCTATGTATAAAATCCTAAATGCTGTCCTGTGTATTAACACAAGAGATTATGTATTGGAAAAGGACTATAAGGCTAAAGTTCTTTTCTTGATTTTGATCATGTTTTATCGCAACGGCATGTATAATATAGACATTATTTATATGTGGTCTGAAAATTCCCTTTTTTCTGACAGAGTGATCACAAAATCTTCCATGTTTAAAATAAGCAGTCTTCGTTCTGTGTGTTTTCTTACACATGGTACTTAAAGTAAAGCAGTTAAGAGGAATCTAGGCAATCCAAATGTCTCAAATGTCTGATTTTCCAAATAATTTTGCCAGAATCTTTGGGTTTAAATTATTTTCACTCATTTCTGCAGAGCAAGTGTATACATACTGAAATTTAGTCTATTTGAGCAAAGCTTTTTTTCCCCTTTAAACTGATAATAAACATATGGGAGTGGGATTGAATGTGAGACAAGCTGTTGATTTCTATTGAATACTGAAAAAAATGTAAGAAATCAAAAAAATTTTTTGAGCTATGCAGAGTTGGACTAAAAGGTATGATAAGTTTTGTAAATTTGTGTAAAAGCATTCTGAGCTTATAGGAAGAAAAGTGTGATTGGGGTATATTTCATAACTGAGTTGATGATTATTTTGCTTAGTCCTTAGAATGAGGGTTATAGTCTTCAGGGAAGAGAATTAAAAAATTGGATGAGTATACTGAAATTCACACCATGGCAGCAGGATAATTATTTTCATACCTATCATATCACCATACTCGTACTATCTTTTGGTTTGCTATTTTTTGGAACTATGTAATTAGGAATAATATATGTATTTGGCATTTTGTACATGTGGTGCAAGTAATTAACTTTTGTGTATGGGCTTTCTAGCCATGGTCTTGTAACTCCCGGCCAGGTGATTGGGCAGGACTGTGTGATAGGGTAATTGTAGCCCATCAAGGGGATTGGTCACTTTTGCCTTATAAGAGAGCCAATTCCAGAGCAGAGAGGAGGATCCCACCACCACCAAGGAAGAACAGCCAGGATCCTTGTGTTGACAAGCTCTTGGAAGCAGAAGAGAGAGAGAGCAAGAGCAACAGAGCGAGCTGGGACCCTGAAGATGGTGAGAAGCGGTGGCAGGAGAGATTCGGCAGCAGAGATCTGGCAGCAGGAGATGGCGTGGTGGGCTTCCTGGCCCAAGGAGGGAGAAAGCTGAGTGCCTTTGGGGCGAGGCCTAGGGCCAGGGAGAGGCCTGCCTCTTCTCTGAAAGAGGCTGTCCTTATGGAAGAATTGTATCCTGAGTGTTCCTGAGCCTGAATTGTAACTGTTACTTCCCTAATAAACCCCATAATCGTGAGTATGATCTGTGAGTTCTGTGTGGCCATTGCAATGAATTATCGAACCCAGCAGAGTAGAGAGTGCTGTTCGAGGGATGGTTCGTGTCAGAATTAGTAAAGATGGCGAAGAGAGGAGGCTTGTTTGGCCTCCACCTCATGGGAGTCAGCCTTGCGCTATTGATTGTGGTTCTCCTTCCTCCTTGTGGGGTTGGAGGAGGTCAGACACTGCCCCCAAGCCGTTTTCATAGTACATCTAAGAAAGATTTTGAACATATATTGACACACTGTTGTTTTTATGTGCAGTGGAGTCTATTCTGACTCAGCGACCCCACAGGACAGAGTACAACTGCCCCACAGGGTTTCCTATGCTGTAATCTTTATGGGAGTCACTTGCCAGTTTTTTTCTCCCACAGAGCAGCTGATAGATTCGAACTGCCGACCTTTAGGTTAGCAGCCAAGGGTTTAACCATTGCACCACCAGGGAACTTTGTTCAGCATCATAGTAATGTGCAAACCTCCACTGATAGATGGCTAGTGGCATGAGGTCATGAGGCGCATTGTCTGGGAGTTGAACCAGAATCTTCTGGATAGAAGATAAGAATTCTACCACTGAACAAACAACTGCCTCCACTAGAGATTTATAAGCATTTAATTCATGTAGTAAACAGACTAGATGTGGGATATCTGGGGTCCATGATATGATACTTACAAATCTCATAATAAAATTGTACATGGTTTGTTTCTTCTTATTGTACTTTAGATGAAGCTTTACGGAACAAATAGTTTCTCATTAAACAGTCAGTACACATATTGTTTTATGACATTGATTAACAACCCCATGACATGTCAACACCCTCTCTTCTTGACCTTGGAGGATCTTTTTTTTTTTTTTTTTTGGCGAGAATATACATAGCCAAAGATACACCATTTCAAAAATTTCTACATGTACGATTCAGTGACATTGATTACATTCTTCCAGTTGTGCTGCTATTCTCACTATCCTTTTCCAAATTATTCCATCACCATTGTCTTCAAAACACTGCCCCCTAGGCTTCCCATCAATCCTTTTGAATTGCTGTTGTCAATTTGAACTCACATAGATAATTTTTTTTTTTGTACTTTAGATGAAGGTTTACAGAACAAATAGTTCCTCATTAAACCGTTAGTAGATTGCCCTATGATAATGGTTAACAACCCCACGACATGTCAACACTGTGCCTTCTCAACCTTGAGTTCCCTGTCATCAGCTTTCCTGGCCCCCACTGCCTTCTAGTCCTTGCCCCTGGACTGCTGTGCCTCATTACCCCTGTTTTGTTTTATGGGGCTATCCAATTCCCTGCAGAACGGTGAACCTCAGGAGTGACTTCACCACTGAGCTTAAAGGGTATCTGGGGGCCATACTCTCAGGGTTTCTCTGGTCTCTGTCAGGCTAGTAAATCTGGTCTTTTTTTGTGAATTAGAATTTTGTTCTACATCCTTCTCCAGCTCTGTCCAGGACCCTCTGTTGTGATTCCGGTCAGAGTAGTCAGTGGTGGTAGCCAGGCACCATCTAGCTGTACTGGACTCAGTCTGGTGGAGGCCATGGTAGCTGTGGTCCGTTAGTCCTTTGGACTAATCTTTACCTTGTATCCTGTTCCCTTCATTCTCCGTTGCTCCCAAAGGGATGAGAGCAGTGGAGTATCTCAGATGGCTGCTCATAGGCTTTTAAGACCCCAGACGCTAGGTAGAATGTAGAACATTGTCTTTATCAACTGTTTTATGCCAGTTGAGCTAGATGTTTCCTGAGACCATGGTCCCCACAGCCCTCCGCCCAGCAATTCAGTCCCTCAGGGAGTTTGGATGTGTCTATGGAGCTTCCATGACCTTTCCTTGTACAAGTTGTGCTGGCTTCCCCAGTATTGTGTACTGACTCACCCTTCACCAAAGTTACCACTTATCTATAGTCTATTTAGTATCCCCCCCCACCCCTCCCATCCCTTATAACCAACAAAGATTGTATCTTTTTGTGTGTAAACTTTTTCATGAGTTTTTAGAGTAGAGGTCTCATACAATATTTGTCCTTTTGTGATTGACTTATTTCACTCAGCATAATGTCCTCCAGTTTCATCCATGTTATGAGATGCTTCACAGATTCATCATTGTTCTTTATCATTGCATAATACTCCATTGCGTGTAGGTACCATAGTTTGTGTACATGATTTTTGAAAGTTTACTCCATAAATCTTTCTTACTGTCAGATCTGGAGTGCCTATTACCTTCAGAATAATTCTGTGCTACCTTCCTCCTATGAAACTAACCAAGTGGTAGTTCACTTGGGAATACTTAGATTTCATGTGTAAAAAAATGGGGTCACAATAGAGAGAAGTGGAAGAAAATGACTATTTTTATTTTGAGTATATGTAATAAACCTCTCCCCCTGGCAAAAAGAAAAATCCACCGTGGTCGAGTTGATTCCAACTCATAACCACCCTATAGGACAGGCTAGAACTGCCCCATAGGGTTTCCAAGGCTGTAATCATTATGAAAGCAGACTCCCATGGAGCAGCTGATGGGTTTGAGCCACGAATCTTTTGGTTAGAAGCTGGGTGCTTTAACATCTGCACCACCAGGGCTCCTTAAAGTCTATGATAAATTATGATAAACCATGATCTTCCAAAATTATAAATTTCGTTGCGCAACAGAGTTTTGCTTAATCACGTCTGTAGCATCTAAAGAATGACAGTTTTAAAGAACTGTGAAAACAGATATTCCTTTAGTTAGTACAGCAGAAGTGTCAGTTTAAAGAATGGGTTTTTACTGTTTTTATTTACTATCTTTATTAGTTACTATAGTTTCCTTTTATTCCTGTCACATCCTTATTTTCATGACTTATAAATGACCTGCTTACTTAGTGAGCAACTCTGAAATTTCTTAAAACCTTAATACTCGGTGTGCAGTGCTGGGTGCTTATTAGAAATGCAGAATCTCTGGACCCACTCCAGGCCTACTGAATCAGAATCTGCATTTTAACAAGATTCCTCGCTGATTTGTATTTACCTTAAAGTTTCAGAAGCACTGCCTCAAAATACTTTTGTCTGAGGCTCTTAGATTTTTTTCTTGGATGGAGAGAGAGTGGGAGAGAGGATTTTACTAAAATAGAATCCTGTTATGTATAGTATTTTAAAATGAACCAAAACCAAAAACCAAACCTGTTGTTGAGTCGATTCATGGAAACTCCATGTGTTACAGAGTAGAACTGCTCCATAGGGTTTTCTTTGCCGTGAGTTTTATGGAAGCAGATTGCCAGGCCTTTCATCTCTGGCCCCACTGAGTGGGTTAGAACTACCAACCTTTAGGTTAGCAGTTGAGTGTCATCTGTGCCACAAAGGGACATTTTTTTTTCTCTTTTTTTTATTTATCAAATATGTTATTTTTCATAAAAATGTTATTTGTTTACATGTAAATGCTAATAATTTTTTTCCGTAAGCTTTTTTTTTAATTGTTTAATTTAATTTTGGTTAAAATATACACAGCAGAATATATACCCATTCAATAATTTCTACATGTACAATTCAATAACATTGGTTACATTTGTCAGATTTTGTCACCATTCTTGCTGTCTCTACCCATGTTGTTTCAACACCATTGACTTAGACTCATTGTCCCCTAAACTTCTCTTCTATGCTTTAGGGTTACTGTTACCAATCTGATCATTTTTTACTGATTTAGCTAAACTGTTGTTTAGTTTAAAGATGACTTCAGGTGATAATTTCACTTGATGATTTGAAGATTTTCTCAAAATGATAGATTTGAGGGTTCCTCCAATCTCAGTAGGTCCAGTAAGTCTGGATTCTGTAAGAATTTGAAATTCTGTTCCACATGTTTTCCCTTTTGATCAAGATTCATCTGTTGAATCCTTGATCAAAGCATTTGGTAATGGTAGCTGGGCAACATCCAGGTCTTCTGGTCTCATGGCAAAGGAGGCGGTAGTTCATGGAAGCAGTTAGACTTGCAGTCCATTTTCTTCTCTGATTTCCGGGTACTCCTTCCTGCTTTCTCTGCTGCTCCAGGCAAATAGAGACCAATTGTTGTCTCTTAGATGGCTACTGGCAAGCTTTTAAAACTCCAGGCACTACTCAGGGAACTAAGAAGTGGAACTGTGACTTTAAAAACATTAGGCCAATTGACTGGACAGCCCCACAAAGGCATGACCCTGTACCTTTGATCCAGCAGAACTAAGTTCATGAAGTGTGTGGATGTACCTAAGCAGTATAAACAACTTATAGCCTTCTTTATTTTTTTTGCTTACTGTTGTTCTTATAAAATTATATATAACATATTATTTGCCGTTTTCTTTTGTTCTAGTGTACAACTTAGTGCTATAAGTTTTGCAACCATTAACCTTAATTGATGCTAATTTTCCTGTCACTGTAAACGTAAGTCCACTACCTCCTAGAGAATGATTTCCTGCCTCCCTCCCCTCTCCTACCCTAGGTAACCACTAATAGCCATTGGTCTCTATATATTTACTTATTCTTGCCTTTTCATGTCAAGTGATGTCATACAGTATTTGTTCTTTTGTGATTGACTTATTTCACTCAGCATAATGTCTTTGAGGTTCATCCATGTTGTAGCATGTATCGGACTTCATTTCTCTTTATGACTGTGTAGTATTCCATTTTGTTTACCCACATAGGTTGTTTCCACCTTTTTGCTATCGTGAATAGGGATGAAATGAATATAGGTGTGTATATGTCTGTTTTTGTTACTGCTTTTAGTTTCCTGTTGTTGTTAGGTGCCATTGAGTTGGTTCCAACTCGTAGCAACCCTGTGTACAACAGAATGAAACACTGCCCGGTCCTGTGCCATCCTCACAATCCTTGTTATGCTTGAGCCCATTGTTGTAGACACTGTATCAATCCATCTCATTGAAGGTCTTTCTCTTTTTCGCTGACCCTCCACTTTACCAAGCATGATGTCCTTCTCCAGGGAGTGATCCCTCCTGATAACATGTCCAAAGTATGTGACATGTAGTCTCACCATCCTTGCTTCTAAGGAGCATTCTGGTTGTACTTCTTCCAAGACAGATTTGTTCATTCTTTTGGCAGTCCATGGCATATTCGATATTCTTCGCCAACACCACAGTTCAAAGGTGACAGTTCTTCTTCAGTCTTCCTTATTCATTGTCCAGCTTTCGTATGCATATGAGGTGATTGAAAACACCATGGCTTGCATTAGTTAGGAGTGAAATATCTGGGTCATGTGGTAGGTCTATTTTTAATTTTTTGAGGAATCAACATGTTGTTTTCCACAACTGTTGTACCATTTTACATTCCCACCAGCAATGGATAAGGGTTCCGATCTTTGTTTTTGTTATTTTCTGTTTTTTTGATCGTTGCCATTGTGGTAGGGGTGAGGTGGTATCTCATCATAGTTTTGATTTGCATCTCTCTCACAGCCAATGATGATAAGCATCTTTTCAAGTGTTTGTGGGCCTCTTGAACATTCTCTTTCATGAAGTGTCTGTTCATGTCTTTGTGCATTGTTGATTGGGTTATTTATCTTTTTGTTACTAAGTTGTAGAACTTTTATGTCTATTTTGGATATTAGACCCTATGAGATATATAGTTCCTGAAGATGTTTTTCCCAGTCTGTAGGTTGTCTTTTTACTCTTTTTATAAAGTCCTTTGATGAACGTAAGTATTTAATTTTTTATGAGGTCCCAATTATCTATTTGTTTTCTGCTGTTCATGCATTTGTTGTTATATTTGATAGTCTACTATTAAAAAAAAAAAATCCCATAGCTTTACCCCTTTATTTCTTTCCAAGAACTTTGTGGTTGTAAATTTAACATTTGGATCCATGATTCATTTTGAATTAGTTTTTTGCATGTGGAAACTTTGTTTTCCTAGCACCATTTGTTGAAAATAACCGTTCCTTCTCCATTGAGTGGATTTAGCAGCCTTGTTGAAAATCCCAGTTGACCATAGATCTATGGATTTCTTTCTGTGCCCTAGTTCTAGTCCATTGGTCTATGTGACTGTCAGTAAACCAGTACCAGGCTGTTTTGATTACTTTAGCTGCATAGTATACTTTGAAGTTGGAAGGGTGAGGCCTCCTACTTTATTCTTCTTCAAAATTGCTTTTGCTATTTGAGGCCTCTTGTGTTTCCATATAAAGTTGAGGATCACTTTTTCCATATCTGTAAAAAAATGCTGTTGGAATTTTCATCGAGATTGCATTGAATCTATAGATTGCTTTGAGTAATATTGATGTTTTCACAATATTAAGCCTTCCAGTCCATGAGCATGGAATGTCTTTACATTTATTTAGGTCTGTTTTAGTTTCTTGCAGAAGTGTTTTTAAGTTCTTATTGTATAAGTCCTTTATATCCCTGGCTAGGTTTATTCCTCGGTCTTTATTCTTTTTAGGTGCTATTGTAAATGGAATTATTTTCTTGATTTCCTTTTCGGATTTGTCCTTGTTGTTGTATACACACAAGGTCCTTTTAAAATGAAAGATGTTATTACATTTTAAAAGTCTTCTAAAATGTAATAACACTGTGAAATGGATGTGATTCAACTTTAGACATCTGTTGTCTTTGCAATGATGAGGACATAAGTATCCTTTCACTGCCTTAAATGCCTATTTTTTTTTTCTTAAAAACATTTTTTTTTTTACAATGGCTAAGTTTCTAATATTCACATTCCATTCTGCAGTTGTAATTTTAATAGTAGTTTAAGTTTATTTTTATATCTAGAAGAGTACTGCCTCACCAGCAATATTTATCATGACATCGCCAATCCTCAATTTTTCTTTTTCTTTCTTTATTGTACTAAATATATAGGTAATTAAGTATTTGGCATTTCATCACTCTTCACATGTACAGTTCAGTGACATTAATTATGTTCATTATGTTGTTCAAACATCAACCTTGTCTTTTCCCAAACTAGACCATCACCCATAACATAAGCTTGTTGTCTCTTGAGTTTTTATTTTGATATATCCCTTAAAAGGCAAGATTTCGTTAAATATTTTTATTCTTTTTGCAGGAAAGTCTAGTGCATATTGTTTTCTTTGACTTCTTGCATGGTTTAGAAGGTATGTTGGCTTTATACTGGGAGGACAAATTGAGTGGTTTTATAATTATTCTGTGGCCCTCTCTCACATAATACTGTAGATACTGCTATTTTTTGTGGTTGGATTATTTTCATGTTGAAATCTCAGATCACTCTAATCTACCTAAGCCATTCTTTTACTTTACTGAATATATATAAAACTCTTTTCTATGCGGTTCAGTACTTTAACAGAATATGTCTTATTTTTGAGTATTTGCTATCCATTGTTTAGTGGTATAAAGTGTGCCTGACATTGCTGCAGATTTTATTTTCCTTTATTTCAAGGAAGTTTTCTTCTATAATATCTTTAATGCATTTTTTGCTTTCCTGTTTTATATATTCTCTCTTCTCAGGAACTGTCTTGGCATGTTCAGATTTCTTTATTTGCCTTCTATTTTAACATAGTAGTATTTTTTCTAATAAGAAGGAGATTTTATTACTCACCAGACTCTGATGTTTAGATTTATCCTTCTATGCTACCACTGCCCCTTTGAAGTCCTCTGTTTCAGGGGACTAGTGGGTTTTCTGAGTTGTGGTGATAGAAGGCTACAGGAAAGAAGCACCTGTGACTTGTAAAATGTTAAGTTTTGGGATGGTGTTCATCTATTGCTAATATAAATATTAAACTGATGACTGCTATCGCTAGAAGCCCATATTCTCAAAGGATGAGAGGAGTTGCTAGTTAGCCTCTATCTCTCAGAAGATATATAATTTTTTCTCTTTTTATAATAGAGACAAGTTGTATGACACCAAAAGTATAAGTGACAAAAGAAAAACAAAAAGATAAACAGACTTCATCAAAATTAAAATGTTTTCACTTCAAAGGACACCATTAAGGAAATAAAATGAAACCCACAGAATGGGGAAAATATATATTTGATAAGGGACTTATATCTAGAATATATAAAGAACTCTTATGATTCAATACTAAAAAGACAAATAACCCAGGTAAAAAATGAGCAGAGGTTCTGAATAGACATTTCCACAAAGAAGATATGTAAATAGCCAATAAGCTCATGAAAAAATGCTCAGCATCATTAGACATCAGGGAAATGAACATCAAATCCACAAAGAGATTCCGCTTCACAGCCACTAAAGTGGTTATGATACAACGGACCGACAATAAAGAGTTTTTGCGAGGATGTGGAGAAATTGTAACCCTCATACACTGTTGGTGGGAATGTAAAATTGTGCAGTGACGTTGGAAGACAATCTGGCAGTTCCTCAAAAGGTTAAACATATATTCACCATATTACTCAGGTATTCCAATCCTAGATATAGACCCAGGAGAAACAAAAACACACATCTGCACAAAAGCTTGTACAGAAATGTTCATAGCAACATTATTCATAATAGCCAAAAAATAGAAACAGCTCAAATATCCGTCAACTGAGGAATGAGTAAATAAAATGTGATAATTATAGCCATACAATGAAATGTTATTCAGTAAAAAAAAAAAAAAAAGGATTGAAGTACTAATACATGCTACAACATGGATAAATCTTGAGAACATTATGTTGAGTGGAAGAAGCTAGTCACAAAAGATCATATAGGCAATCTGTCAGAATAGGCAAATCTATAAAGTAGATTAGTAGGGTTGGGGGGAAGGAGTTCCTGAGTGCGTGAATGGTTGAAGTGCTTAACTACTAGCTGATAGGTTGGTGGGTGGTTGAAACCCAACCAGAGGTACCTTGGAAGACAGGTCTGGTGATCTTCTTCCAAAAGGTCACAGCCTTGAAAACCCTATGGAGCAGTTCTACTCTGAGGTCCTCTTGAGTTTGGAATTGACTCCAAGGCAGCTGACAGCAATGACAACATCAGGGATGGGGAGTAGATGGAATGGAGAGTGACTGCCAATGGGTACGAGGTTTCTTTTTGGGGTGATGAAAATGCTCTAAAATTAGATTTGGTGATGATTGTACAACTCTATGAATATACTAAAAGCCATTGAATTGTACACTTCAAGGAGGCATACCGTGTGAATTATATTTCAATAAAGTTGTTAAAAATAAAAGACAAATGGAGTGTAGTTTTGGCTTGGCCTCCAGGTTTCTCTTTGGTCACCCATCAGGGTCAGCAGTCTCACCAGGCTGACCCTGCTTCTCTCCACCTATTTCCCTGATGCAATGTCTTCTGATCACTCTCCCTTGAACTATTTCTGTATCCCTGATGCTGTTTCTCCTTAGCCAACCCAGGTGACTCTTCTCCTAGTGGTGGTGAAGAAGAGTAGCTAAGAACATGAAGTCTTTTCTATTCTTCCTTTGTCTTCTTTTTAATTTTGTAGTTATTGTATAGCTCTATCTTGCTTGCCTCCCAAGGCCTTCTTTTTTGATTTTCGGAAACCTCTTGTGGAGGTTAAAAACTGAACTTTAACAGTTTTTTTTACAAGTTGATGATAGGATTAGGACCGTGGGAAGCATCTCATAATTTATAGGAGTTACAATGTATGCAAATAGCTTTTTGCCGGCATGTAGAAAACATATTTGAACCAAACTGCATGTTGTCCAACTTTCTATGTTCTTGAGAAGTCCACTGGGCTTAGTTCAAGCAAAGATCTTTTGCTAGGAATGATGATTAATATTTGTGTTTTTCTCTTCTCTAGTCTGGAAAAAACGTATCATAAACATTAGATTTAAACCCAAACTTCTCATTTTTGTGAAGTCAGTTTTTATTCCAAAGTTTTCTCTCTGATGTTCACATCCTGAGAAAAATCACACTGGTTAGTCTCATGGGAGATATTTTTTTTATTACAAAAGCAATTTGATCTTGTATAATGAGACATGAAAGTGCTAAACCTGCCAATGTGCCTTAACGCTGCTCAGGGCGTTCTTTTTCCAGTGAACTCTCTGTCTGAAAACAAATTAGGATAAAAATCCTGCTCAGTAAGTGTATGGAATCATATCAAGGAAAATAAATACCCAAACCATCAAGTGTTTCTGACATTCAGCAATTCACTTTTAGGCTAGAGACATACTGAGCAAATTTATTTCCAGCTTCTAAATCTAAATTTCCCCATGTTGCCCTTTTCATTTTTCTAATTGCAACCCCATTTTGAAGTAAAACACTGTTTTACTTTAGGAAGAAATTTTAGAGGCTGAAGTATATATATATGTGTGTGTGTGTGTGTGTGTGTGCATCTGTGTATATTTTAAATAAGAATCATTTTTTTAAATTGATGTAGTTTAAATGAAGTTTACATTTCAAGTTAGTCTCCCATACAAAAATTTATACATATATTATTATGTGACCCTAATTGCTCTCCCCATACTGTGACAGCACACTCCTTCTTTCCACCCCTGATTCTCCATGTCCATTCAACCAGTTCCTAGTCCTCTCTGCCTTCCCATCTCACCTCCAGACAGAAGCTGCCCATTTAGTCTCTTGTATCTACTTGAGCTAAGAGACACACTCCTCATGAGTATCACTTTACGTCCCACAGTCCAGTCCAATCCCTGACTGAAGAGTTGGCCTCAGAAACTGATTTATTTCTGGTCTTATAGAGAATCCAGGAGCTGTGCTTTCCAGGGTTCCTCCAGTCTCAGTCAGACCATTAAGTCTGGTTTTCTTACTAGAATTTGAGTCCTGCACCCGACCTTTCTCCAGCTCCATCAGGAACTGTCTGCTGTGTTCCCTGTCAGGGCAGTCATTGATGGTAGCTGGGCACCATCTAGTTCTTCTGGTCTCATGCTGATGAAACCTCTGGTTTATGTGGCCCTTTCTGTCTCTTGGGCTAATACTTGCCTTGTGTCTTTGGTGTGCTTCATTCTCCTTTACTCCAGGAGAGTTGGGACAAACTGATGCATCTTAGATGGCTGTTTGCAAGCTTTTAAGACCCCAGATGCCACTACCACTCACCAAAGTAGGATGTAGAACATTTTCTTAATAAGCTTTGTTATGCCAGTTGACCTAGATGTCCCCTGAAAGCATGGTCCCCAGACCCCTACCCCTGCTACTCTGTCTCAAAATGTTTGATTGTATTCAGGAAACTTCTTAGCTTTGGTTAAGTCCACTTGTGCTGACTTCCCCTGCAGTGTGTGCTGTCCTTCCCTTCACCTAAGATAATTCTGATCTAATATCTAGTTAGTAAATAACCCTCACCCTCTCTCCCCACCCTTGTAACCATCAAAGAATGTTTTCTTCTGTGTATAAACCTTTTCTTGAGTTCTTGTAATAGTGGTTTTATACAATATTTGTCCTTCTGTGACTGACTAAATTCACTCAGCATAATGAGTTCAGGTTCCTCCATGTTATAAGATGTCTTACAGCTTCATCGTTGTTTTTTATCATTGTGTAGTATTCCATTGTGGAATGATTTGTTTATCCATTCATTTATCCGTTGATGGGCACTTTGGTTGTTCCCATCTTTTTGGTGTTGTGAACAGTGCTGCAGTAAACATGGGTGTGCATATATCTATTTGTGTGATGGCTCTTGTTTCCCTAGGATATATTCCAAGGAGTGGGATTGCTAGATTGTATGGTACTTCTGTTTCAAGCTTTTCAAGGAAGCGCCAAATCGATTTCCAAAGTGGTTGTACCATTTTACATTCCCACCAACAGTGTATAAGTGTTCCTGTCTCTCCACAACCTCTCCAGCATTTATTATTTTGTGTTTTTTGGATTAGTACTAGCCTTGTTGGAGTGAGATAATATCTTATTGTAGTTCTTTTTTCCTTTTTTTTTTTTTATTGTACTTCAGGTGAAGGCTTACAGAACAAATAGTTTCTCATGAAACAGTAGTACACATGTTGTTGTATGACATTGGTTAACAACCCACAACATGTCAACCCTCTAACTTCTCAATCTTTTTTTTGAAAATACACATAGCCAAAGATACACCATTTCAAAAATTTCTACATGCACAGTTCAGTGACATTGACTACGCTTTTCCAATTGTGCTGTTATTCTCACTTAAGATGAAGGTTTACAGAACAAAATAGTTTCTCATTTAACTGTTACGACAAATGTTGCCCTATGACAATGGTTAACAATCTCACAACACATCAACCATATCCTTACTCAACCTTGGGTTCCCTATCACCAGCTTCCTTGTCCCCTTCTGCCTTCTGGCCCTTGTCACTGGACTACTTTACCTCGTTATTCTCATTTGGTTTTTTGGGGCTGTCCACTCCCAAGCTGAACGGTGAACCTTGGAGATAACTTCACCACTGAGCTAAAAGGGTGTCTGGGGACCATACTCTCAGGGTTTCTCCAGTCTCCTTTAGGCCAGTAAATCTGGTCTTTTTTTTGTGAGTTAGAATTATGCTCTACATCCTTCTCCAGCTCTGTCCAGAACCCTCTGTTGTGACCCTGGTCAGAGAAAGTCAGTGGTGGTAGCCGGGCACCATCTAGCTGTACTGGACTCAGTCCGGTGGAGGCCTTGGTAGCTGTCGTCCATTAGTCCTTTGGACTAATCTTTTCCTTGTATCCTGTTCTCTTCATTCTCCCTTGCTCCTGAAGGGATGAGACCAGTGGGGTATCTTAGATGGCCGCTCACAGGCTTTTAAGACCCCAGACACTACTACCAAGGTAGAATGTAGAGCATTGTCTTTATAAGCTGTGTCATTGCCAATTGAACTAGATGTCCCCTGAGACCATGGTCCCCACAGCCCTCCGCCCAGCAATTCGGTCCCTCAGGGAGTTTGGATGTGTCTATGGGGCTTCCATGCCCTTTCCTTGTACAAGTTGTGCTAGTTTCCCTTGTATTGTGTACTGTCTCACCCTTCACCCAAGATACCACTTATCTATTGCCTATTTAGTATTCCCCCCCACCCCTCCCATCCCTGGTAACCAACAAAGATTGTTACATTTTGTGTGTGAACTTTTTCATGGGTTTTTACAATAGAGGTCTCATACAATATTTGTCCTTTTGTGATTGACTTATTTCACTCAGCATAATATCCTCTAGTTTCGCCCATGTTATGAGATGGTTCACGGGTTCATTGTTGTTCTTTCTCATTGCATATACTCCGTTATGTGTATGTACCATAGTTTGTTTATCCTTTCATCTGTTGATGGGCATCTAGGTTGTTTCCATTGTTTTGCTATTGTGAACAATGCTGCCATGAACATAGGTGTGCATATGTCTATTCGAGTGATGACTCTTTAAAATAAGAATAATTTTTTGATACATAATGTATTCATATAGTTGAAACTTTTAAAACATATGTAAAAAGGAACAGAGTGAAAATTAGCTCATACCTTTGACTTTGCCTAGTTTTTATTTTCAAAAACAATTGGTTTACCTGGATCATCTGTTTATGGTATATGCTTCCAGAGAAATTTTATACAAATGATAGAGACTGTGTAGCCTGTCCTGTATTTTTCTGTTCTTTACAAGATCTCTTGAAGATACTTCCATAACAGTGCATCGATAGCTGTCTTATGTTTTTTAAAAACTGCAAGGTGATCTCTTGTGTAGGCATTTTATACCTTATTGATATAATCACCTTTTGTGAATATTTAGGTTGCTTTGGAGATTCATCTAAGTTGTGTGTATCAATAGTTCTTTTCTTTTTATTGCTGAATGGGATTCCATTGTATATATATACCATAGTTTAATTGTTCACCCATTGAACGACATCTGAGTTGTTCTCAGTTTTAAGCTATGATGAATAAAGCTACTATGAACATTTGTGTGCAGGTTTTTGTGTGAACTAAAGTTTCTATTTTCCTGGGAAAAGTGCCCAAGAGTGTAGTTGCTGAGTCACATGTTAGTTTCACGTTTAGTTTTCTAAGAAACAGCCAAACTGTTTTCCAGAGTGGCTACACCATATACATTACTACCAGTAATGTATGAGTGATTCAGTTTTCCACATCCAAAACAGCATTTGGTATTTTTACTATTTTTTATTTTATTTATTGTGATAGGTGTATAATGGGTCAAATTTTTAAATTATGAAATATTACATGTTTTATATAGTAAGAACCATCCATAATTACATGAAATAATAGCATATATCTGTGAACTCAGTGTGAATCATTATTATTCATACTGATATGGATAATAATTGATATTGATATTTAATTATGATATATTATTAATTTCATATAATAATATAATTACATGAAACTTTAGCAGTTGTCTACGAATGCAATATGAATGATTCTTCAAACCTAATGTGGTGAAAAGAGTTCCTTTATGTGGTCTTTTGCCTTGGGTCTCTGGAAAAACAGCTTGAAGATTTTTTTCGCCTTAGTCATTATCTTTGCCCTAGTTTTCTACCCCAGAGGGTTTCTTACTTTTGTCCAGGTTGAACGACATTTCCTGGGTAAGCTGAAAACAAGATGACTTGATCCTTTTTGTCTAGTCCTGTTCTGCAGTCTGTACTGCAAGGTGATTGGTATACACCTTGTAGGGATTGGTAAATAGACTTTGCAAATGAAGTGAGTTGTAGCTTACTATGTAAACAAAGTGTCTGTGGCTTACCAAGAGGGGATTGGTCAGTCTGTGACCCCTGCTGGGAGGGGCTATGCCTTGAAATTGACAAAGAGTTGAAATTGACAAGCAGCCAATCTCACAGAGGTTTAGGAGACAGAACGAAGCTGGAAGAGAAGCAGCAGGAAGAAGCAGAAGGAAGAAAGAGGAGAGAAGAAAGAAGGAGCAGAGAGAGGGGAGGCAAGGAACCTCTTAAAAGAGATGTAACATGGGTGACCGGCTGTAACAGTCAAGGTGACAAGAGGCCCAGAAGAGGCCCACCGGCAGAGTGAGTGGTGAGAGACGGCAGGGCCAGAAAGAGCCTATCTTGAGGATGGGCAAGAGGAGCCTGTCCTGAGGGGGCCGAGAGGAGCCTTTCCTCAGGGGCTTGAGAGGAGCCTGTCCTCAGGGGGCTGAGAGAGCTGAGAGAGCTGTTCTGCACTGAAGAAGGGAGACTTTGCCTACATGCTTCCTGATCCTGATTCTGAGTTGTAACCTGTTGATACTGATTTCAAGTTGTACTCTGTTACTTCTGTAATAAACCACTTAACTCTAAGTATAGTCTGTGAGTTCTGTGTGGCATTCCAATGGATTATCAAACCCAGATGAGAAGTAGAGAGTGCCATGGGAGAAAGGGCTGGTGTCAGAATTGGTAAAAAGGTTGGAGAGTGGAGGTATGTCTGACCTCCACCTCATAGGAATCAGCTTTGGGCTGATGATGATTCTCATCATCCCTCATGAAGTTAGAAAGTTTCTAATGTTACTATTACATATTATACATAAAAATCTTAATTAGAGATTATCCTTAATTTTTTATTTAGTCTGTTTCTTATCTGGACTCTTTTTATCTCCCAGTGGAATTATTTAGTATTTTCTTTTTCCATCAGTGCATCTGTTACCTTTCACAGATTTATCTGAGTTTTAAAAATGGAATTAATTGTGATTTATTGCTATCCAGTTTGACAAAATTCATGATTCTGTGGCTATGTGGAAGAGACTTCACATTAATAATACCTCATGGGATGTACATGAGACATTTTACTGAGAATTAACTTTAGTCTTCTGATTTTAGAATCTTCACAATTGCAGTATGTTAAAATGTTAATTCTCTAAGATATTGCTGAGAGACAGATGGAATAATTATGTACACATCAAATATAATTGTTTGGAAGCTACAAATTAAATCATGAACGAAATTCCTTATGCATGAAACTTCACTCTAGTGAATTCACTTTAAGAGTTGTAAATCAGCTCTTAAGACTGCCACAAGTACATCTTGAATTGATGTTTTTGCATACATAGTTGCTAAATATTTACTTACCTATAACTTCACATAAGGAGCCCTGGTAGTGCAACAGTTAAGCGCTTGGCTGCTAACTGAAAGGCTGGTGGTTCAAATCCACTGAGTGGCCCTATGGGAGAAAGACCTGGCAATCTGCTCCATTAAAGATTATAGCCTAGGAAACCCTATGGGGCAGTTCTACTCTGTCACATAGGGTCACTATGAGTCAGAATCAACTTGATGACACACGACAAAAACAACATAACTTTGTATAAAATGTCTCATACTGTTGATTTCTGTCATTCACTTTTCTTTGAACGTTTTTCATCCCTTGATGTTCCACCAGCTTTTTCTCTAAATAGCTCTTACCATTTGGATCTCTGTTCCTTGGCCATTTTGTCAGTGATGGCCCTGCTAGACTCTGGATCAGCTTAAATCCTCCTTGTATGTATTTCCTTAACTCTCATTTCATAACGTACATACCAGTAATTCCTCAATACTCATTATCTTTTAACATAATTACTTGTCTTTTGTCTTCATGAGGAGGAGAATATATCTTTTGTTTATTTCTGTATGTTCAGCACCAAGCTTGGCACCTTACCAATACCAAACATTCAATAAATAAATAGATTTTTGTTGAATGGTTGAAGGAATGAAATATTGGTCTTAAAAATACCTCACAACCTCTAAGTTCCATGCAAACCTTCATTACTCTTTATCCAATAAGTTATTTGCTCCTCAGTCCCATTAGGAAACCCTGGCGGTCTAGTGGTTAAGAGTTACAGCTGCTAACCAAAAGGTCAGCAGTTTGAATCCACCAGACAGTCCTTGGAAACCCTGTGGGGCAGTTCTCCACTGTTCTGTAGGGTTGCTATAAGTTGGAATCGACTCGATAGCAACAGGTTTGGTTTTTTTTTAAAGTCTCATTACCTTGAGTCTTGAATCTCTAGTGGGTGAGGCAGTGGACCTGGATGGGGAATCATACAAGAAGGGAACAATATAGAATGTTGTCCTGGAGTCTAATTAGTTCCATCCGCTTTCAGATATCCTAGACTTATAGTTCCATCTCCTTTATCTAGTATTCTATGTTTTATGGAATGAGAGTTCTATAAAAATGCCTCTGTTTGCTTTAGATCGGCGTTCTCTGAAGTTTTATATCCATAAATCAAATGATATCAGGTAGCCCCATTTTCTTGTCTTTAAAATATTTGTTGTCATTTTGTTGATGTGTCTATGGAAAGGTAATACATATTTGGGTCAGTTCATAGAAATTAATCAAGAAGTTCTTATTAGTCAAAAATCACATTTTAGAAACTGTTCTTTAGGTAGAATTAGGTAGATTTTAGGTTAGTGTAAGTGAGTTAGTTATTTAAACCTTTTGAATCATCATTTTTAAAATTACAGAATTTCTTCCTTTTGTAAATTTTGTATTGTGTCTGTACATATATATATATATATATATATATATATATATATATATGTTAATTTGCCAAAAAAAATGTGCTTGAAGAATTTGGGCACCTAATTTAAAAAAATAAACGTTTCTTTACTATTTGAATAAATTATATATGTACATATATTAATAATAAATTTACAAAGGTACAGTGGAAAATTTTTGTCCAAACCTTGTCCTCTAACTATCTAATTCCTACTCCCTATCAGTATACACCATTCTTAGTTTCACAATATCATCTAATCTCAAAGGAAGTGGTGTGGTATCAGATGGTTAAGATTGAGACGTTATAATCAAAAAGTGAATCTCTTAAATATGCTGTTAGAAAGTAACAAAATGTAACATAGTAGAAGATACTAGAGGAAGGTTCAGCATACTTTTTCTTTAATGGACCAGATAATAGTTATTTTAGACTTTGCAAGCTGTACAGTCTCTATCACAACTACTCAGCTCTGCTCTAAGCCACCATAGGATAGGCACGGCTGTGTTTTAATAAAACTTTATTTGCAGATCCTGAAATTTAAATTTCACATGCCTTCAAATGTCATTCTTCTTTGGATTTATTTTCAGACATTTAAAAATGCTGCCACCGATCTTAGTTCACAGGTTATACAAAAACAGAAGATGGGCAAGATTTGGCCCATGGGTCACAGATTGCCAACCGCTATTCTACAGCAATCAAGATCTGTTGTTGATGTCTATAACGTACATCATTTCTTTTCTAATTGATTTTTTGGCTTGTATATTTTATTCAAAATATTGTTTAAAAATTTCTATTGATATTTCTATCTTGTATGTTCTATTCAATGTATTACTTAGGGAAAAAGAGATTTATTAATTAATGGGGTAATGATTGGGTGCTAGACACTTTAATCTCATTTAATATGGTCACCAGTACTATGAAGTAGATATTCTTATTTCTATTTTACAGCTTAATTAATGAGACAAAGGGGATAAGCAATATTTCCAAGGTCATATACTTGCTAAGGGATGGACTGTATTTATTGACACAGGTATGCCCAACTCCATGTTTGTAGAATTGAATTTTTTAGCCATTTAAATATGCTGCTTCCACTTAGCATGGTGTGTGTTCAAACTTTTGTTGTTGTTTATTGGTTTGTTGATGTTTAATGCTGTTATTTTCTCAAACACATAAATAGGAAAACTGAATTGATACTTGTTTTGCATTACATTTTTTCCCCTGAGTGATTTTGATCCCGCTAGGTTCCTTTTAAGGAAAATTGGATTGGAAAATTGGCAAATGGAAATTGAAATACAGAGTAGAGTTTTTTCCCAAATGTAGTCTCTGACTTGCAGTTTTGTGTATAATTTAATTATTAATTTTGCAATTTTATTCCAGTTCCTCTTAAATTCTCAGATTTCAGAACAACATTGGATGATACACCAATATTGGGAGATTATTTCTGACAGTGCCTGATGGAAGAGTATAATGTTCTTATATGGGAACTATAAAACCTATAAATATACACATCCCCTTTTTGGTACATGGAAACAATTAAGTTTGATCTTTTTAGTCAGCAGAAGCATTGAATTATACTCACAATGTTGGTAGGAGATAAAATTTGACTACTTTTAAAAATAGAATTTAACAACACAGGAAACACATTATTTTAATTCAAATTATAATTCTTCAAATTTAAACATATGTTTGCTAGATAGATATTAATTTATTTCATAGAATTGATTTTATAATATTTTAGGAATTTATTAAATTATTTAAAAAGTTGTTATGGTAATAGCATAAAGACACTGTAAGTAATAGTATCATTTGTTTATGTAAGGTTAAATTTTGAGTTTGAACTGGAATCTTTCACTAATAGGTTGATATCTATTACCATATTTTTAGCCAAATAACACACACTTTCTTTGTTTGTTGGCCAACTGCTCCCTCCCCTCGTGAGGCTTTCTTAATCACCACTATGCCAATCCTCCCCCCCACCTCCCCGTAAAGATTAGCATAGCATGCTTATAAAAATACCTCACAGGAGGAGGGAGTGATTGGCAAACAAACTTAGAAGGCCTGCATTATTTGCGTAAAAATACAGTAATCAGTTGGCTGGTCAGGACCTTGAACAGTCATTAGCTATGCCAGAAAATATTCTCCTTTTAGTCCTAGAGACATAAATTGTGGAAACTTTTTAGAAATTCGTAGGTTGAACTCCTGTCTATTGAGAACATTCTAGCAGAAGACTGAGCCCTTAAATTATTGGTCCCAAATTATAGGACTTTATGTATCAGTGGCATAGTGGTTAAGAGTTCGGCTGCTAACCAAAAGGTCAGAAGTTCAAATACACCAGCTGCTTGCAGTTCTACTCTGTCGCATGGGATTGCTATGAGTTGGAGCTGACTCGAGGGCACCTAACAACAACAACATAAAAAAGTGTCCTTAGGTTGCACAAATAGTTAATGTGCTCTCCACTGACCAAAAAGTGGGAGGTTCGAGTCCACCCAGAAGCACTTTGGGAGAAAGGCCTGGTAATCTACTTCTGAAAAATCAGTCACTGAAAAACCTATGGCGAGCACAGTTCTACTCTGACACACCTGGGGTTGCCATGAGTCATAATTAACACAACAATTTTTTAAATTTTATTTTAGGATCATTTTAGAGATAAGTATTTAGAAGACTTGCTGAATGACTTCTAGATGTCAGATAAAATTATTTATTTCATGTCTGCTTCCAAAATTTAAAGCAGAAGCTAATGCTGTACTCATACCATTGTGTTTTATGCCATTGATACAAATTGCAGTCATTATTGATCGCTGACTGACAACTAAGACACATAAGATAAACGTCCTTTTTTTTGGAGAAGAGTAGTTTATTTAAAATAAATAATAAACTGCATGATTAAATTGAAAACAGCTGGCAATAATATGGAATTATGTTTTCCTAACTTGGAGAGCTTAAAGCATTAGAAACATTAGTTGAATGTATCATTATTTTTTTGTTTTGTTTTGTACACAGTGTAAAAGAGCAACATGTTAATATTTGGAGATTCATAGAACTAAGTCAAATTTTTAGTAAAAATATGATAACTTCATTGAAAAATATTCAGTATAGCAATAATTACACTTTAGTTTGTATAATAATGATTTAAGAAAGCCCCTTGAAGGCTCCATATTCCCAACAGCCAGCATAGTGCCCAACGCATACGCAATGCCCAGTGACACTTTACTTTTGTATTCTTTGTTTTCCCCAAGAAAAATATTTTCTTATCTCCTTGTATCAATCCTCTGTAAAATAGAGTTGTTATTCCTACTTATAGCTTAAGAAATTGAGTCAGTTTATTATTGATAATATATTTGTAATATGTTAATTATTTTCCACTTATGTTGTTATTTTCTAATTTTTCTCTTCAGGAAGGTATTTAAAAAGACTTTGCATGAAATACATGCAATGCCCTTGCTTAGACAAAATATAAAGCAGTAACATAATAAAATACTCAGAAGAGGTTAAGGCCATTTTATTTAAATTCAAATAGAGATACATTTCATGGAAGTGCATATTTTAATTCTCAAGCTCCAATACTCTTAATACATTTTAAAGTCAATTTTTCAACTGGTTGGTACTAGGATAATAAGCAGAGGTTAGGGTATTTCAAGAATAATCGATGTATTGCAGTCAAATTGTCGTTTTTAAATCAGATTTAGCACTAACTGATTTAGGCTCTCCTGGCTCTCCAATTGAGTATATGCTAGCGATGTTGTTGTTGTTGTTAGGTTCCGTCAGTTGATTTTCCACTCATAGTAACCCCACGTGACAGGGTAGAACTACTTCGTAGGGTTCTCATAGCTATAATTTTTTTTTTTTAATTGTACTTTAGGTAAAGGTTTAAAGAGCAAATTAGTTTCTCACTAAACAATTGACACATGTATTGTTTTGTGACATTGGTTGCAAACCCCAAGACATGTCAGCACTCTCCCCTTCTTGATTTTGGGCTCCCTGTTACCAGCTTTCCTGTCCCCTTGTGCCTTCTTGTCCTTGCCCCTGGGCTGGTGTGCCCATTTAGTCTTGTTTTGTTTTATGGGCCTGAGTATCTTTGGCTGAAGGGTGAACCTTAGGAGTGACTTCAGTACTGAGTTAAAAGGATGTTCAGGGGCCGTACTCTTGGGATTTCTCCAGTCTCTGTCAGACCAGTAAGTTTAGTCTTTTTTTGTGAGTTAGAATTTTGTTTTACATTTTTCTCCAGCTCTGTCTGGGACCCTCTATTGTGATCCCTGTCAGAGCAGTAGGTGGTAGTAGCTGAGCACCATCTAGTTGTGCTGGACTCAGTCTGGTGGAGGCTGCAGTAGTTGTGTTCCATTAGGCCTTTGGACTAATCTTTCCCTTGTGTCTTCTGTATTCTCCATTGTCCCTTGCTCCAGATGAGTAAAAAGAGAACCTACAGACTGGGAAAAAATTTTTGGCTATGACAAATCCCGCAAAGATCTAATCTCTAAAATCTATAGGAAAATTCAACACCTTTTCAACAAAAAGACAAATAATCCCATTAAAAAATGGGCAAAGGGTGTGAACAGACACTTCACCAAAGAAGACATTCACATGGCTAGCAGACACATGAGGAAATGCTCCCAATCACTGACCATTAGAGAAAGGCAAATTAAAACTACAGTGAGTTTTGATGCCATCTCATCCCAACGTTACTGGTACAAAAAAAACCCAGGAAATAACAAATGTTGGACAGTTTTCGGGGAGCTTGGGACTCTTAAGTATTCCTGGTGGGAATATAAAATGGTACAGCTATTTTGGAAAATGATATGGCGCTTCCTTTAAAAGCTGGAAATAGAAATACCATAAGATCCAGCAATCCCACTCCTAGGAATATATCCTAGAGAAATAAGAGGCATTACACAAACAGACATATGCACACCCATGTTAATTGCAGCCTTATTGACAATAAGAAAAAGATGCAAACAACCTAAGTGCTCATCAACAGACGAATGGATAAATAAACTATGGTACATACACACAGTGGAATAAATATGCAACAATAAAGAACAATGATGAATCTGCAGGATGTCTCACATGGATAAATCTGGAAGGCATTATGCTGAGTGAAATAAGTCAATCACAAAAAGATAAATACTGTATGAGACCACTGTTATAAAAACTCATGAAAAGCTTCACACACAGAAAGAAACAATCTTTGTTGGCTGTAATTTTTATGGAAGCCGACTGCCACATCTTTCTCTGTAGAGTGGCTAATGGATTTGAACCACCAACATGTCCCTTAGCATCCAAGCCCTTAAATGTTGCACCACAAGGTCTCCAATGTTGTTGTTAGGTGCCATCAAGTTGGTTCCAACTCATACATATATAACGAGTCTACGTAAAACAGAATGAAACACTGCCTGGTCCTGCGCCATCCTCACAGTCGTTGCTATGTTTTAGCCCATTGTTGCAGCCACTGTTAATCCATGTTATTGAAAGACTTCCTCTTTTTTACTGACGTTCTACTTTACCAAGCATGATTCCTTCTCCAGGGACTGGTCCCTCCTGATAACATGTCCAAAGTAAGTGAGATGAAGTCTTGCCATCCTCACTTCTGAGGAGTATTCTGGCTGTACTTTTTCCAAGATGTATTTGTTTGTTCTTCTGGAAGTCCATAGTGTATTCAGTATTCTTCGCTAACACCGTAATTCAAATGCATCAACCCATTTTTGGTCTTCCTTATTCATTGTCTAGCTTTTGCATGCATATGAGGCAATTAAAAATAACATGGCATGGGTGAGGCTCACCTTAGTCCTCAAACTTATGTCTTTGCCTTGTAACACTTTAAAGAAGTCTTTTGCAGCACCTTTGCCCAATGCAGTACATCGTTTGATTTCTTGACTGCTGTTTCCATGTACGTTAGTTGTGGATGCAATTAAAATGAAATCCTTTATATTAGTATTGCCTAGGATGAACACTTTTAGAAATAAGTAACAACTGAATAATTGTAATTTTGTCATTTGACATTTCAGAGATAAAGCCAAATCAAATTAAAAAAATGAGATAATGGTTGAGCACTTGGTGAATATGTAAAAGTCGTCCCTACCTTGATGAGGTACCCATGGTGCATGTTTCAGATTCATTTTAGAAGGTCAGGTATTTGGTTTTGTGAGGGCATCTGGAATTAGTGATTTCAGAGTGACCGAGTCATGATTAGCAAACTAAAATATGACTGAGATGCAAACCATAATATTAGGGTAGTGACTTTTTCCACCTAAACCATATATATGGAAAGGGAAATTATAATCAGAATTGTACATGGAATCACAGAAAAACAGAAAAAACGGAGGTGGGTGTTTTGAAGGCTATATAGCAGTATTTGGTCCATGATGTTGCTAGTTCTCCGCTTCTTTGATTGGGAAGGATGATAATTCGTCTGTTTTTTTCTTCCCCTCCTCCCTTCCTTTCATTAATTCAGCAGAGAGAAACCAGTGAAGTTGCCATCAGTTCTATAAAGTGGTCTGATTTTTCTTGCAGTGTATTTATTGTTGTTGTTAGGTGCCATCCAGTCGGTACCCATGTACATAGCTACCCATGTACAACAGATGGAAACACTACCTGGTCCTGTGCCATCCTCACAATTGTTGCTATGTTTGAATCTATTATTGCAGCCACTGTGTCAGTCCACCTCATTGAGGGTCTTCTTCTCTTTCACTGACATTCTACTTTACCAAGCATGATGCCCTTCTCCAGGGATTGATCGCTCCTGATAAGTTTAAAGTACATGAGACGAAGTCTCACCATCTTCACTTCTAAGGAGCATTCTGGCTGTCCTTCATCCAAGACAGATTTGTTTGTTCTTCTTATAGTCCGTGGTATGTTCAGTATTTTTTACCAACACCATAATTCAAAGGTATCAATTCTTCTATCTTCCTTATTCACTGTCCAGTTTTCACATACATACGAGGTGATTGAAAATACCATGGCTTTGGTCAGGTGCACCTTAGTCCTCAAAATGACAAAGTATATTTATCAATTTATTTAATATAAATTGATAAAAATGTATAAACTCTATTTTAATGGATTTTGAATTTTCTTTGTCTCAAAAAAAGCTTCCATTTCTCCTCCTTTTTTTAAAAGATTTTAAAGGCCAGGAAACAAACGTTATTTTAATATGTTTGGTCTACTTAATTTAGTTCACAACAGCTTTCCTGTTGTCCCTATTTCCTCCTTATTCTTCATCTGAGAATAATCTTAAGAATAGGCATTTCTGTATCAGCTCATTTAATTAGTCTCACAAGTCTAGCAATTTCTATGTTAATAATTTTGTGACTTGCACCTATTTATGGGCTGAAATATGATTTCAAAATAAGAAACTTTAAAATAATGTACCTAGCCAGTTGTGCACTTTGAATGCAGAGACAGTTTCCTTCATAATCTAGTTGGAAATCAATTTACTCCATGGAACAATACCTCTGCTTATGATTTTCTCTCAAAGAATAAACGTACTGAAAATGATTATATATGAAAGGCATTCAACATTGATATACGGACAGTCATCAGCTATGGGGAGCAGTCTGCAAAATATGCTTTTCTGAGGTAGTACATTATGTGTTTCTTGCCCACTTAGTGCAAGAATACTGGGCCTTAATGATAGGTATCATGTACTGCCTAGAAGTTGTCAATGGAAGCCAACTTTCAATTAACAAAGTTACTTTCTGGGAAGATTATCCATGAGAATAGAACTCCTTTGGCTCAGGAACATGGTATAAGTGGAGACATCTTCCCTGCCTACTACCCTGTCAATTGATCCACTCGTTTAGTATCATGTATTTTTCATTTATAGCTCGTATTCCAATTTGTAATTAAACACTTATTGTTATGTTTATTTATTTTTTGCTTCTTCTGATCTATGAAACATAGACTCTAAGCTTTCTAAAAACATAGACTATGTTTCTTTTGTTCACTTCTTTATATAGGATGCCAAGCTCAATGCAAGGCATAAACATTATTGAATGAATAACTACATTTGTCTGCAATGAAGCTGGACCTTTTCTTTCCACATAGGTTGATTTAAAGAGTCACAAGATTTCTGACTTGATAGGAAACTAGTCAAATCTTTTTGTTTTATAAATGGGAAAATGAAACACCCCCCCCCCCCCGCCAACATTTAATAACTTGAAAAGTTCCCAAATGCATGCTGTTCCATAAGAGTGTTAATGCTGGTACCAAACCCAAACCCATTGCCTTCCTGTCGATTCCAACTCATAGTGACTCTATAGGACAGAGCAGAACTGCCCCATAGGGTTTTCAAGGAGCAGCTGGTGGATTCGAACAGCTGCCCTTTTGCAGCATAACTCTTAACCGCTACGCCACTAGGGCTTCAATGCTAGTACAGTTGGCTCATAATACAGTTACTTCTTTGTGGATCATCATTTTTCTCTCTTTTTTTTTTAAAGTATCCTTATAATTATGAGACATAAAGACACCTCCATAGAGAAATAAGAGCCATTGGGGGATAATTTGCTTTGCTCCGTAAGAATCCTGAGAAGGCCAGTAACTGTTGAACACTGGAAGAGAGCTTCATTACACCAACAGCCTTCGCTTAGTTATTCTGTCAGCATCAGCAAGAAAACCTTGCACTTTAGAAGATATTAGTAGGCGTAAGCACTGTCTAAGTTGGATTGTGATATCCTTAAACGTAATTAGTAACTAATTTAGTCACCTTGGTAACTAACTTGACAATACAAATTCTATTTACGATATCATTTATATTACCTTTGGTTTACTCAGAAAAAGAAAGAAATTTTGGTACGACCAGATAAAGATCTCTGGAATTTAAGAGTATCTTTTGCTTTTGAATTACTGCGCCTTTACTTGAGAAGGGGTAAATCTTGAACAAGCAAAACTTACACAGAAGTATACAATATTCCTAGGATTACATGGAGAAGTAAGAGTCTGAGTTCCTTTATTTCACTGCAGTGTCTTATGTTATAAGTCATATTGTTCTAAAAAAAAAAAAGTCCTCTTGCCATTGATTCGATTCTGACTCATAGCGACCCTATAGGACAGAGTAGAACTGCCCATGGGGTTTCCAAGGGGTGGCTAATGGTTTCAAACTGCCGACCTTTTGGTTAGGAGCCAAGATGTTAACCACTGTACCACCAGGGCTCCCATATTGTTTGAAGCCTTGCTTTATAAGAAGAGCTCAAAAACTTGATTATTCATCAAAGCAGATTAACAGAGTGGAAGATTATCATTTAAACATCTCTTTACACAAGGATATGTTCAAATAGAGAGTGGAAGTAATGGATTTTGGCTAAGTTACAGAGAATGATGAAACATGTTAAAGAGTATCCCTTTTGTGAGTGAATTAGTTTTGTAATTTTATGGTTATCCCATGTTTTTTTCACTAATGGAATGGATGCTGAATCATTGTTGGTAGTTTTTTATTATTCAAAAAAACGGAGTCCCAATTGCTAGTGGGATGCATCGGTCCCATGTTCCATGGATCTCATCACACAGATGGGACATATAGGTCCTGTGGCCCAGGAAGTGCATCACACTTCCTGGTTACACTTGAGCCATAGAATATCTTGCTTAACTTTCAAAAAATACACACAAAATACTAAATAAACATCACACGTGCTATGCATAATTGTTATCAGTTTGATTTTGAGTGGGCCGTATCAGTACCATGTTCCATGAAGCATATCACACTCATGGGACATGTCCCATGGCCCAGAAAGTACATCACAAACTGTTTTCACCCCAAAAATAACTCATTTACTTGAATATTTCTGAATACTGGTAACCACACCTTCCCGATAACACAAAGGAAGTAGTAAACATACTTGCAAGCCTTATCTTGCTGTACAGAAGCCAGAAGACACAAAAGTTTCACACAGTCACTCCTCTGGGAAGCATCTGGGAAGCATCCCCTCATATGGATGGATCTTAACACTCAAACATGGCACAGACCAGCTTCCTTGTTTTTTAGACAGTTGCAGTAGTATCTGCCACAATGCCAGAAGGTAGTAAAGTGGCTCATATGCCTGCCAATAAACCTCCAGGGGCAGAAAATGTAACTGGGACACATGTATGTTCTTGATACATTCGTGGTGATTGCAGTCTACTCTAATATTTTTTACTTTTTCTTTTGATTTCATTTAATAAATATTCTACGCATATAATTCTGCTAGGTATTATGAAAATTCAAGGACTAAATAAGAAACATGGTCTCAAGGATTATATGTGACTTCTTTCTCATTTGCTTCAACATTTCCTTATCTTTCTGGTTAATAAGATATGTGTTCCAAGTTTGAGCTCTACAAGGAAAAAATGTTAAAGCTTTCCAGCATAGTGAATATAAAAATGAACTTATCTGTTGAATGGTTCTATTATGCTTCTTCTAGAAACTCAAATGATGTCTAAATTCATTAAATGGAAATTGTAAAAATCACCTACTTCTCCCTGTTTCTTGCTTGGCTACTGCTGGTGTTTATGATACTATTCAGAGTCAGAATGAGTTGTTCCTGGCAGCATGTACTGTTAGCTCAAACTGATGTTTTGAAAAGATGTCTCATGGACTTCAGTATTAAATGAGAATATTATTTCTGTTGATCCTCTTTTGCAGTCACTGTGAAGTAGATAAATATGATTCTGTGATACGGCATCCCTTTCTTAAGAGGAAAAAAAAAAGGATTGATAAAGACTTTGTTTACTAGAAACCACATTTTACTGTAAAACTGAACAAAGGAAACTAAACCACAAATGTGAGTGTCTTTGCAGTTATGCATAATCACAGCAAGAAAGTTAGTTCACAGATAAGCCTGACAGACTAGCCAGGTACTCTCAGTAGTCACCTTATATAACTTGTAAATGGTGGGAAATATTGCTCCAGGAGTCAGTTCTCCACGCAGCCATTTTAGTCTAATCACATTAAATTGTTGAAACAAAGACGTCTCTGATTACTTCACGGAGAGAAACTGCGGTATAGACTGACTAGAGATTCTGCTGACGTAATCCCCAGACTCTTGAGTTATTTTCATAATTTTAATAAACTTATGACAAATCTTTTGTTCTCAGTGATGATATTGTGTCCAAACCCACTGCTGTCTAGTCGATTCCAACTCATAGTGACCCCACTGGGTTTCCAAAGCTATAAATCTCTATGGAGGCAGACTGCCACATCTTTCTCCTGTGGAGCTGCTGGTGGTTTCGAATTGCCTACCTTTCGGCTAGCAGTTGAGGCCTTTAACCACTGTGCCAGCTCTGTAGCTTTACTAAAAAAGGTAATTTTCTTTGGGATGACATTATATCAAACTTGTATGGTAATAAAGACTATGAGTAGAACTGCTCCATAGGGTTTCCAAGGAGTGGCTTGGTGGATTTGAACTGCTGACCTTCTGGTTAACAGCCGAGCTCTTAACCGCTGCACCACCAGGAGTCCATATCACAAGAACCAGGTTAATAAACACGTGAGAAGGAGAACATTAATTGTGAGGCTTCTCCATGTCAGTTTCTATATTAGGTATTTCACATACACTCTTGTTTTATTCTTGTTCTGCGTCCATAAAGAATAAACCAAAAACGTCTCATGCTGTGGAGTCGATTCCAACTCATAGTGACCCTATATAACACAGTAGAACTGCCCCTTAGGTTTTCCAAGGATGTAACTCTTTACTGAAGCAGATTGCTACATCTTTCTCCTGTGGAAGAGCTGGTGAGTTCGAACTGCCAGCCTTTTGGTTAGCAGCTGAGTGCTTAACCACAACACCACCAGGGATCCATGGGAAAGTCTCTCAAAATCGCGTTGCGGTCGAGTGCATTCCGACTCATAGCGACCCTATAGGTCGGAGTAGAATTGTCCCATAGGGGTTGAAGACCGTTCAGAAGCGGTTGCAGCAGTATATTGACAAGGAACTGCCAGAAAGTCAAGCTGGATTTAGAAGAGGACATGGAATGAGAGATATCATTGCTGATGTCAGTTGGATCTTGGCTGAAAACAGAGAATACCAGAAAGATGTTTACCTGTGTTTTATTGAGTATGCAAAGGCATTTGATTGTGTGGATCATAAAAAATTATGGTTAACATTGCAAAGAATGAGAATTCCAGAACACTTAATTGTGCTCATGAGGAATCTGTACGTAGATGAAGAGGCAATTGTTTGAACAGAACAAGGAGATACTTCATGATTGAAATTTAGGAAAGGTGTGCATACTTTCACCATACTTATTCAATCTGTGTTCTGAGTTAATAATCTGAGAAGCTGGACTATATGAAGGAGAACGGGGCATCAGGATTGGAGGAAGACTCATTAACAACCTGCGATATGCAGATGACACACTCTTGCTTGCTGAAAGCAAAGAGAACTTGAAGCACTTACTGATGAAGTTCAAAGACTACAGCCTTCAGTATGGATTACACCTTAACATAAACAAAGATCCTCACAGCTGGACCAATAAGCAACATCATGATAAACAGAGAAAAGATTGAAGTTGTCAGGGATTTCATTTTACTTGGATTCACAATCAATGCCCATGGAAGCAGTAGTCAAAAAATCAAATGACGCATTGCATTGTGCTGCAAAAGACCTCTTTAAAGTGTTGAAAAGCAAAAATGTCACTTAAAGGACTAAGGTGTGCCTGACCCAAGCCATGGTGTTTGCAATCACCTCATATGTGTGTGAAAATTGGACGGTGAGTAAGGAAGACCAAAGAAGAATTGATGCCTTTCAGTTGTGGTGTTGGCGAAGAATATTGACTATACCGTGGATTGCCGGAAGAACAAACAAATCGGTCTTGGAGGAAGTACAGCCAGAATGCTCCTTAGAATCAAAGATGGCGAGACTTTGTCTCACATACTTTGGACATGTTATCAGGAGGGATCAGGCCCTGGAGAAGGACTTCATGCTTGCTAATGTAGAGGGTCAGCAAAAGAGGAAGCCCGCAACAAAATGGATTGACACAGTAGCTGCAACAATGGGCTGAAGCATAACAGTGACTGTGAGGATGGTGTGCAGGACCAGGCAGTGTTTCGTTCTGTTGTACATAGGGTTGCTGTGAGTTGGAACCAACTTGGGGGCACCTAACAACAACAACAACAACAATAATCTTTATGGAAGGAACCCTGGTGGCACAGTGGTTAAAGTGCTTGACTGCTAATGGAAAGGTCAGTGGTTCAAACCTACCAGCTGCTCTTTGGGAGAAAGATGTGACAGTCTGCTCCCATAAAGATTTACAGCCTTGGAAACTCTGTGGGGTAGTTCTACTCTGTCCTATAGGGTTGCTATGAGTGGGAATTGACTCGATGGCAGTGGGTTTGGTTTTTTTGGTTTATTCTTTATGGACATAGACTGCCACATCTTCCTTCCATCAGTAAATTTAAGAAGCAGGAATTACTACCTCCATTTTAGTTAGAGGATATTGGATCTCAAAAAGTGTAAATATCCTTGGTGTTTTCCAAGTCCCATGGCTAGTCAGTTCCACAGCTGGATTTAAATGCAAGTCTGTGAGACTGTAATCTTTGTCTGGTTTTTGACTCCATTCTTTGTCTTTCACCATTTTAATACTCAGATGGCAACTGTCCTTTTGGGAGTCTTTTCAGGGATTCTGCCCTAAGAACTGTGAGGATGTCTTTTTTTCTGATGGGACTGGTAGGAACGCATGGATCTAGTCAGTTGAATTGAAGAAAATACCTCCAAAGTTCTAAACAGCAAGGGAGCCTGCACACCGCAGTTGAAGGAATGGAGTAAACACACCCCACAGATATGCTTCTTGATCCTTGAGTAATGACAAGGTCAAGAACTTACGCTCTGTAAAATTGTTATTTACAAAAATATTTGGCCTTTGATTTGTTCTTTTCAGTCCTTATCTAAATCTAAAAGATAACCCTGGGAAGTTGGCTGACAGCTGAAATCTAATTGACTCGCGTTATAGTTAGGGCAAGGATATTCCATTTCTAAGCCTAGCATGGCCTATTTTAAAATTACCTAATATCAACCAAGAACAGTTGTTTGAATCTTAGTATATGACATTCAAAAAGTGATTTTCAAGGGATGAGCATTTTAGGAAGTAAAATCATGGTTAAACTTTGTGGTAGTGATGTTACTAGTTAGAAATGTTTTGTCTTATTTTATTAGTGTTTTATTTTCATTATGTAAGTTGTACATGGTCACTATAGGAAAGGTGGAAAATAATAATTAGCCACAATGTCCTCATATATAAAAAAAAAACCAAAATCCATGATCTCACGAATGCTACTAATTTGGTGTATAGTATTTCAGGCTTTTTCCCTGTATTTACATGTATATGCTTTACCCAAACAGGAAGAAACTGCAGTAGTATTTGGTAACTTGGTCGTTGTTATGAATAGCTTTCCATTATTATTAGTGATTGCATACTATTTCATACAATTGATGCACCAAAAAATATTTAACTGATTTTCTGTTAATGGACAACTAAATTGCTTTGATTTTTTTTCACAATCAAAAACAAGGCTAGAAGAGTTTATACGCTACTGTGCAACGTTGTTATATAAATTGCAAATATCTTCCCAGCATTTTGTTTACCTTTTAATGGGATTTGCACATTTTATATATTTTCTTCATTGTTTTGAGTTTATGCATGCATAATTTTGTTTATTCTTCAATTCCTTTTACGCCTATAATAACTTTTCCCCGTTTATTGTCAATATGTTAGCCATTTTGCAGGGCACTTTTGAAACTGTAGTGATCTCTTGGAATTTGACATTTAGTCGAGTATGTATCTTTCATTGCAGAAAGCCCTTGCCAGTGTGTTTGACTGCTGCATGGTTTTTTGTCTTTTAAGGGTTGTGTGTTTGGTAGACATGGTTTTAGTATCATGGGTTTTCTTAAAATTAACATCTGGTTTTCTTTACCAAAGAAAAGGTTATAGGTTATATTTTTTTGAGATAAGTGATGTGTTCTGTGTTTTGAATACCAACCATTCTGTGACTAAATAAAAACAAATAAGAGATTTTTAGAAAGAAGCGGAGAGGAATATTGCAGTAGCTTGTTATTAATGAATGCACAGTGCTCTGTAAAATAATCATGTTACCAGTACACTGGCCTTCCTGCCTCATCAACATTTCCTTAATAGTCTGTCAAACAATGCTGAATCAAAGATAGCATTAAAGAAATTAGGATCAGCTGCTGAAACTGAAATGTTTACATCCTATAACATCCTTTAGAGGTAATGATAAAAACAAACGACTCCATTCCTTTGATGATGCAACTGGACTAAAGGAGTGTGTGGCTGTAAACAAATTTCTTGCTCTTACAAATATCTGAGCAGAAGATCATAATGTCTCCACAGCTAGTTCCTTGTGGATCCACATTTGTACCTTTTCCACGACTTCAGTCATCAATATCTGATTCAAGAAAAAGGTACTGTAGGATGAACTGCAACATTAAGGGGTTGAAATCATAAAAACAATGTTCATATGTTTTTGTTGACATGGCTAAAGCTATAATTATTTGCTCTTTACTTGTTTGTTCATCCAAAATAGAGTGCTCTCAATAATCTGTAGTTTCAAATGAAGTTGCATGGCATGTTTTAAATATATTTATTTTAAAAATCAATAAGGGATATACATTTCTAAAAAGTCTCTTTAGCTTTAGTAATATTAAGTTCAGCAATTTATTTTCAAATCATTATCAGATTGTTTGAGTTCAACATGGTACACCTAATGTTATTTAAATGAAAGTTATTTTGAATATGTTATGCTTAGCATTTGTTCTAAAAAACAGTCATTTTATCACATTGTTTATTTTAAAGCATATATTTAAAAGTTAAATATTTATTTATAGCATAATGGTAAGCATGAAAGGTATGGGGCAATCTAATGAAAAATCATATCATGCCTAACTTTTTCTGCTCTTGGATGACTAGAATAGCTTTCTCTCAAAATACCTGCTCTTGCTCCTTTTATCATTATGTTTTAGGCCAGGCTGCCAGCATTGCAGATGTGGATGTTATAAATACATTGATGTCACCAGTCAAGTGAATAATGCTACCTAATGAGCAAGGGAAGTGCTAACCAATTTTTATTAGTTACAAACAGTTATGCGCCAGCAAGAAGGAAACTTCCTGAAAAGATAAAATCTCTGCTCCATTAAGGATTGTGTTTTTATGATGAACACTTAAAACTAAAGTACTTCTTCCTAAAATGGACTATGGTAAAGTAAGTGTTTGGTTAATAACCCATAATGAGTAAAGATTTGTTGCATTTCTTATAGGCTCTTTAGTCAATAACACCTTCTTTGACTTGTGTATCATTGGAAAATTAGAGGTCAATGCATGTCATTTTTATTTGATTCTTGCTATAACAGAAGGACTCTAAGTTACTGTAAGAAAAGTGAAGAAAGGAATCATGCATAACTTGTTTTTGCAGTTGAAACGGCAGCTGAGAGTTTTCTGTGCCACTCAGAGGAAAACAGAACAGTACAATTAGTGGTAACTAAAGACCATTTCTCAACTTTTGTGAATACATGGGGCCACCCAGGATTGTCATCTTGGGAGTATGAAAATATTATTTATAGAGAATATTATCTTATTTAAAATCAAAAAGGGCTTCTCTTTCTTTGGATTTGCAGTGATCACAGTACTGATGAACTAAACAGACTGAAAATTGTTTAAAAAATCAGATAGGATATTTTGACATACAAAGCATATACTTTTAATTTTAGATCTGGAAGTATGAATAGTAGACCTGGTCATCTCCTATAGACCTGGGTATAGAGACCTATAGACGGGTGATATGAAGGCTGCCATCCCATTATTGATTAGTATCCTACGTTTTTTTTTCCCAAAAAATGCTTATTAGAGGTAGTTAATTGGAATCCATTTGAGGCTAAGTAAGTTGGTAAGTTAAAAGTAAGGAAGAAATGTCTGGAGCAATTTGGCACGTTGGCATGAGCCATGATCGAAGCATCAGACTTGTTTTCAGTTCTTGCTCTGTCGCTCTATGTGAAAGGGTGCACCTCTGTTCAAATCTCTTCTCTAAGCTTCTCTTTTCTCTCTATAAATAAAAATTAACAAAAAACCAAACCAAAACAAACAAAAAACAAACCTGTTGCCTTTAAGTCGATTCTGACTCATAGCAACCCTATAGGACCGAGTAGAACTGCCCCATAGGGTTTCCAGGGAGCAGCTGGTGGATTTGAACTGCAACCTTTTGGTTAGCAGCGGAGCTCTTAACTGCTGTGTCACCAGGACTTCAAATAAAAATTAGCTATGAGGAATTTCTTGTGTTGAAGGGGAGACCATGACACTTTGCATTCAGTGTGTTGTACAAGATAAACTGTAGAAATAGAGTGAGTCCTCAAAATACATTTTACTTTCATTGTTAAGTTATATTGAATCCCAGCTTCATGACTTACTAGCAGTGTAATCTTGGACAACATAGTCAATCTTCTGAGCTTCATGAATCTCATCTGTGTAATTCTTAGCTCAAAGGATTTTAAATGAAAATTATATGCCTGGTGTATAGTAGGCATATGTTAAAATGCTATGACACACCTGGGTACTTAAAATAGTATGATTAATCAATATAACACAATAACCTGGATACTTAAAATAGTATGATTAATTAATATAACACAATACCTTTTGGAAATAAAAGTTTTCATTGGTAATGAAGATATTTTAAAATTTTGTTTATATTATTTGGGATCATTTTTTTCTTTTGATTTTATGCATATTTATCAATTTCCTACTATATGCCAGGCACATAATTAAGATCAAGCTATTGGGCTAACCAGTTGTTGAAATGCACATCATGTGGTAAAACGGGTTTCTTGAATAGTTCCTCAACCTCCAGATTGAACCTTTTCATTGCAACTGCTGAACTAAACAAATTAGGGAATAGATTTAACATCTGCAGATTACATTCAACTCTATGCGTTCTGTAATATATTTCTTTATATCAAATATGTTCCTTCATGTGCACCAGCAGTTGGCTTCACATCAAATTATTAAAACTAATAGGAACTTTTCAAATTACAATTTTATATTTTTATTTAAATGAAAGTTTCTGAGTAATTAAGCATATATCCTTCATATGCTAGAAATATAAGCTACTTTCAAAGAGCACATGCTGATTCATAAGCAGAATAATGGTTTTCTATTAATATTCTTCCCCATGAAAGAAATTTAAGCAGCTTTCAAAGTACTTGACTATAATGATAATGACCTCATTTTCAGAAAATTTGTTAGATAATTAATATCATTCATTTTATGTCACCCTGTTTTGGTAGTGTCATTATTTACACGTGAATAACTCTGAACACATTTCGGGTAGTTTTACCTGACTCTGCCATGGAGTGATGTTTCTATGCCTGTACCTTCAGCCTTTGTGGTAGTAATCTTATACTTGAATAACAAAAGACAGATTATTGAAGCTAATAAATGGCTCTCATGAATGGCATGAAGTCCATCTTTTCCCATTAAAATGATTAAAAGAGATAATTTGCAATTTCAAAAGCCCTTTTGTTTCTTCAACAAGGACTTTTGAGGGACCTGCTATAGAATCAACACACTGACAAGGATGCGAAAGAGTGCAAGACGCAGCTGGTGCCTTTGTGTTGGTAACATTTGGAGAGCAGACAAGAAAACATTGGATCATTCGGATAAAACCAAGGGTCAGAACGAGTGAATGTTTGGGCATCTAGATACAAATATGTTTACATATAGATATATAGAGGTGTATATCTGTAGCTCCCTCTTTAAACCTGATGCACTCAACTATCAACTCAACATTCCCTTTTTGTGCTCCATACCTGTAGTTAGAGTAGCTAGATGTTGCGTGTTGTTGTTGTGGGCCACTGAGTCGATCCTACTCATAGTCACCCTATATGACAAAGTAGAACTGCCCCATAGGGTTTCCTAGGCTGTAATCTTTGTGGGAACAGATCACCGGCTTGTGGGTTCCAACCACTGACCTAGTTCTATTGGCAGCCGAAGTCTTAACTATTGTGACTCCTTAAATGTTGCATAGAAATCTAAAACTTATCATGTATAAAATGGAGGTCATTTTCTATCTGTTCACCCATCATTGCTCAACAACCGAAAGCCACTGAATTCCTAATCTTTTTCTGGCGTTAGCTATCCTGGTAAATGGCACCCACATCTGATCAGATACTTGAGCCAGAAAGCTGGGAGTCAAATTCTACTTCTCCCAGCAATTCACAAGGACCAGCAAATTACCAAATTGTCTTCGTTCTATTCCTAAATAAATGTTTGTTTGTCTCATGAGCCTTTTAATGTAATCTCTATATTGATTTGACAATGAACTTCAAAACCTGCAAATGTTAGAAAATAACTCTCTGTGTAAATGATTCTCCATTACCTTTAAAGTCCAAGTTCAAACTCTTTAAGGTGGCTTAGAAAAAAACCCTGCCACCTTTTCATCATCACCTCTCTTCGCTTTCTCTACAGCAACCATAACAATATAAAATAGATTAAAAAATTTGAAGATTTTATAATAAAACACTCATTGAATTTATAAAAGTTAAAACCTGGCATATGGTTTAAATCAGTTTTTTCTAAGCTGGAAGACAGTTTATTTAACATGAAATTAGATCTAGCTTGATTGTCCACCTTACCTGTACCTAGAGGTAACAGTAAAATTATATGTTGATAACTAGGAACTACCTTAATAGGGAGATACTCAGAATGCTATGTTAAATATTGCCAATATAGAAATGTTATCATAATCTAATTCCAATTTAATTTTTCAGTGCTACTGATAATAATGACATCTAAGATACAGGAAAACGAAGATCTTGCTTAACACTGAAAATAAATATTATCATATAGTACTTTAATATGAACTTTGTAATTATACATCATCTCGTGTCTTTCTTGTACATGTAAAACACTGACATTAAATGATATACTATTATTCTGATCACCTTACATGTAGCACTTGATAAGTATGAAAAATCAATTTTTAAGATGAAGTTAGTGATAAGACAAATGTTTACTTGCCAGTCTCTTTAGTAGATATCTGTTCGTTTTACCCCTCTTAGTATCTGCTTTCTCATTTTTGCTAACAATTCTTGATTTTTCTCTGGAAAACCAGCTTTGCCTCACCCTTGGCCCATGTGCCCTAAGGGTCCTCTCTCAACCCACCTGCTGCCCAAGCCTTCAGTTTGAGATTGAGGAATGTCACCAAGTCTAAACCAATCATATAACTTCATTCCCGGACCTCAGTGTTTAATTTAGGGATAGATATATGGCACAGTCAAATCTGGTGAGACCCAATGAAGTTTTTTTCTTGAAATTCCAGTAAAGAGTTATGTCTCTTTCTCAGCAGACCTAACACGAGAAGATGTAATTTCTGGAGTAATTGCAGGCTTCTTGCTACTGTGAGGGAAAATCTGTTCCTGAGTAAAGCAAGGGAAACAAAGTTGGGAGTGGGAGAAAAAGAAGGTCTTGGTGAAATTGATGACGTCCTACTTCAAGCCCTGCGTGCTGCCTTCCCCAGTCTGGCACGTTTTACTTATGAGAGACCTTAAATTTGTTTTGATTTATGTTAGAATTTTTCTCCGTGGCAAAACAGAATCCTAAGTGATATAGCACATAACAATATGATCATTTCAGGCATCTGTAAATTAGTCTAAAAACCAAAGTATAAACCTATAAGATTTAGTAACTTTATTATTGCTGATTTTATTAACTCTTCATGCGTATTAGAATGGTTCTACATCAGAAACTGCTGGTACCTCTAATGATAATGTTTTCTGCATATGTACTATTTAGCATTTATATCTCATTTACATTAGGGCTATGATTCATTTATGGACACCTAAATTAACTCTTGTTAACAAGAATTAATATGTACACTTACTCCTCACTAATCAACATGGTTAGGTTCCAAAGACCAGGGTTTTGCAAGAGTCTTTGGTGCTGGTGCCCCCTCCCCCATCCACACTCCCTTCCCTGGATGCACATGACATGGTGGGCCCCCCTTCCCTACTACGCCTTCCCCACCACTGCAGAGTCATGGGGGTTGGAGAGGTGGTGGTGGTGGTGGTGGTTGGGGATTTCTCACTGCCTGTGGAGCAGCAAGGGCCCACCATCACCTGACTACGCTCCAGGCCTCCGTGCTGACCCCTACACCTTGCCTCTCCACCTGCCTTGGAGACAGGCCTCAGCTGCAGAGGGTTCCCAGGCTTTTGGGCAGGTGAGGCCGAGACACCTGGGCCTGGCGGAGGCTGCAGAAACGGCAGAGTGGCCACTTTATTAGAAGACACTTCGAACCCCTCACCTCACCTAACTCCTATGGCCCCCGGCTCCTGCCGCCTCCTGAAGACCTGGCTGCCCCACCCCAAGCTTCTATACCCGACCTGGGTAATACTAACCAACTTGGAACTCCCTCTCACGTACCTCTCCCTCCTCCTCCTCCCCTTCTTGCCTCAGCTCCTTGTTAATGTGCAAAATAGTGGGATAGTAGATTTTTTCTATTATCGTAAATTTGAAATGTCGGACAAGAAGATAGTCGTTAAGTGAGGAGTTACAAACATTTTTAACATGAAAAAAGTATAATTCTTAAATACACATGAACAAAATTAAAACTAGTTTGAAATGAAATTGCCAAGCACAGACTTTCTGCGTAAACATAATGGTTAAATGTAATTTATAGAGCTCTTTATATTCTGTGGTGTATTATTAGACAAAAGGAGTATTGGCATTTCCTTTTTTTTTTTTTTTTAACAAATGAGAAAACATGATTCTATCATTAAGAAGAAAAATCCTTTAGAGCTGATTGTCAATTATTTCCATAAGGTTTATGTATAGTCAGTTTTTAACTTCACATCAACTTTTTTTCTGCTTCTAAATAACACCTTCCTTGTTGAAGTAGAGTTGTAGCTTGCTCGATTTGTGTGAATGTGAAAATGCAACCTGCATATTTTCGTAAGTTCTAGAATTATAAGCAGATTTGCATGCTCTTCAGTACTTTCAGAGTTTATCATCTATCTCATAGTGTGGAATGAGTGGCAGCTAAGAGAAACCTAACAGCCTTATGTCTAGAGTTGAAAGGAGTTCTTGTTAAGAGTGAGAATGTGAGGTGGCAGCCTTATGAGGTCTGCTGGCAAGCCTTAGGGTCATGGAAGGGGCCACATTGTAGTTAGTACTGTAGTTGTGGCTGCTGGTGAAAGTATTTTCGTAATGAAATTGTCAGAAGGGCTTTGCACCAGAACCTTCATAGTACCTTTCTATGAATATTGGAAATTATGGTGAGCCAAAACCTAGAATTTCCTGTGAATATTTTCAAACGTGTTTTTCAGATTTCCTAAACCAGAGACATGGGTTATGACAAGAGGCTGGCTCTCTAGAATAGACCAAGTCAGATATTGTGGCCTTGTTTCATTTTTCTCTTAACAGATCTGCTATAATCCTTTTTGTTTTTTCTAAAACTTTTGATAATGGAAAATTAAGGCTTGTTTGGTCTAGGAGTATCTTGCAGATTCATTTCAAGGGCAAATAGTTTAATGATTCTAAAAGACTTTAGCAGAATTACTTAAGTGACTTAGGTTTAGAATTTGATTATTAACATGTAAAAGAAAAACATCTATCAAAGTTAAATGCATGAAAATCAGCTATCTTGTATTTTTTGAATAGTTAAAAAGAAGAATTAACTAGTTATTTAAATATATAAATCAATAGTTATATACTATACATTTATTTGGAGCTCTAGTGGTGTAGTGGTTAAGAGCTTGGCTGCTAATCAAAAGGTTGGTAGCTTGAATCCACCATCTACTCCTTGGAAACCCTATGGGCAGTTCTGCGCTGTCCTGTAGGGTTGCTATGAGTCAGAATGAACTCCACAGCAACAATTTATTTATTTTTTTATATATTTTTTTTAAAGAAGGAGAAGGTTGAAGGAGATCGTTCTGGGGGAATTCCGTGTTTGCCCCAACATTATTAATATGAAGGGGGGGGGCGACTAAAGTTAGAAAAATATGCAAAAGAGATTTAAAAACTGATAATATATTAACAGATAAAAATATAACTAAAAAGAGCAAAAGCAAACTTTTAAACAGCAAAATTCATTCAACGCTAAACAAATGTATTGAGTACCTAATATGTGTACCTGGCACTGTGTTAGGTTCTGAAAACACAATTAAAATGAACTCAGTAGACACAGTTTCTGCCCTTACAATTTTAGAGCTAAGCAGAGCCATTGTTAGCAGCTTTAGAGGGACACACAGCAAGAAGCATGGCCTCAAATCAACTCTTGATGAGGCTCAGAGTTGGATGTTATTAATGATGTATTCCATCTGGTAGCTTCCTATCTATTTTCTTCTTTTTTTGCTCATGATTCTTGTAAAGCACTAAGCTAAGCTGTTTCTGCTTTGCTCACGGAGAGTATACTTTCACAATGTAAATATACCAAATTTAAGATTATATAGAATTTATCAAGTATATAAATGTTTTTATAAAAATGTATCTTTTCCCTCCTTTTTTATTTTTGTGTCCTGTGTTCTCTGGCGCAGAACCAGTTACTCGCTCTCTGAGGCTGATCTGCAGGATATAGACCATTAAACTGAAAATTCCAATGCACTGTAATAAGTACTATGGTGGAAGAAATTAAGTGCACCAAGCAAGAATACATATGTGTCACTTAACTAAGATTTTGGGAAAGAAAAAGTTTTAGGCAGTATCTAAAATGAGACCTTAGGGAAGCAAGGCAAGGCCTAGAAGCAAGGCAAAAGAAAGCTTAGTTAATTTAGGAGTCGTTTATTTATTGACAGGTAATGACTGACAAATTTAAGAGCCCAGTAACTTGTATGTATGGTCATTGAGTCTGGTTGAAGAAATAAAGAGATATCATAGCTTGCTAGTCTATTCATATCATCCACAGCAAATCAGAAGCATGCATTCTCAAATTATCAAAAGTGTTCTCCCTTTTGGAACAAGGTTATTTGGGAGTTTCTGTTTCCCAGCATAGATGCCAGATGGCAGCAGCCACAGATTGCCAGCCTCTGCGTGCTGATAGCTGTCAACCTTGGATGCTAACAGAGTGTTAGAAGCAGCTACTGCAGAGTAACTTTTAATTCCATGTATATGAGTGAGCATCCACGATGCTTAAGGCACTCAGCTGGGCATACAATTATGAACAAAAACTGATAAATATCTCTTAAGTGTGAAGCTTTGGGTTTAATGAGCCTTTATGAAGCTATGAGATGACAAAGTTTATTCTCCCTAAGCCAATTCTGAATTTTTATAGAATCTTGGAAGCCATAAACAGAATTAGAGATAGGAATTGGATAGACATAGGGGAAATGAACAGGTTAGATCATAGTACCTCCTTTTTCAGTCACAATAAGACGATGGGAAGAAGAAACTGTGTGGTCATTTCCTTTCCAATACTTCCCTCTGTGTCACTAGACATCACTCATACCAGGGATTCAATTGGGCAGTTTTTATAGTCCTGTATAATTGAAGGTCATGCCTTAGGAGAGAAAACTTTGCACATCATAGTATTTTCAAAGATATGAAATATTTTGCTGTTATTTTTGTAAATTGATACATGGGTGGAGCTTTCATCTGGGTTCATAATTTCTATCACTTAAAGTTTTGTTTTGCTTTGTTTTTTCCTGTCTTGCCCTGAAAATAAATTTTAGCCTGAAGGCAAGTTTAAATATATTTAGGCCACTATTGAAGTGTTGATTGAACATGTTTATTATAAGCATTTTTTTTTTAATTCTTTCTCGTTTGGCTAAAAGGCTTTTATACTCAAAGAACTCTAGATAATAATAATATGTGCTCAAGTGAAAAGAGGACTCAGGAATAACACCAAGAAGGATTGATATGAAATCAGCTTAGATGTAAGAGAAGGTTTCAGGAAAGAGAATTAGTAATTTAGGTTTGGATATACTGAGTTGGAGCTATCTGCTAGAGATACAAGTAGAAAATTGAGTAAGCAGTTGAATATATGAGTTTAAGAGAGAGGTGAGGTCTCAAGATGTAGGTTTGGATAAGATCTGTATTTTGAGTATAGCTAGAAAAGGACTAATTTTAAGAACTGAAGAGAAAAAAATCAGCCAAGGTTACTCCAAAGGAAGAAAATAAAGAGAATGGTGTGTCCTGAAAGTCAAGTGAAGAAAGTGATTCAAAGATGAGGAAGTGATCAGCTGTGTCTAATGCTGAAAGAGAAAGTAAGATGAGGACTGAGACCCGATTTCTGCATTTTTCCATGTAGAGGTCACTGGTGGCCTTGATAATTGCAGATTTGGTGGAGAGATGACGTGGCCTAAAGAAAGAACAAGAGGTGAAGAATTGGAGTCAATGGTTTTAAGCTCATTGTTAGCAAATTTCAGTGTCTCTTTTTTCCTTTTGGTTCCATACAGAAGCACAGCTATAATGGTCAAGTGCATTCACCATCTGCTTCTGTTGTAAGGGACTTTTCTTAGTTCATGCACTGACAGTGTCGCCATTCTTGGAGCCCGGCTGTTTGTAGGGGATCTTTGACATCTCAGGAGGTCTGTGGCCTGTCAAAATACAGACTGCATACCACCAGATAGCTCCAGAGTGAACAGTGCCTTCAGTGCTAGCTTACTTATCTAAGTTTTTATTTTCTTGTTTTTTTCTGTGTTTTAAGGATTTCCTTTGCCTGCCACCCAGCTAAGCCATGCATGTTAAACGTGCTAAGCGTGCAGAGTTTCACAGGACATCTGGTTTACCATACTGTCAGAAACAGAATTGAACCCTGAATTACTTTGAAAACTTTCTTGTGGTAAACCAGTTTGCTCTTATCTATATATTGTCAGTTTAATACTAATCAGTTGCTTGCTATTTGATCAAGCAGAGTTACCATTAAATTCATATGAAATCTTCAAAAAGTAATCTCCACTCTCTTTAAGATTTCAGGTAAGCAGAATATTGTCTCTGATTGATTGAGCTATAAGAATGTCCTGAGCCCGTCAGTAAAGTTACGTATTGATACACACTCTTATCTTTCCAGGCAAGGATTTTATAGGTATTTTATGGTATTATTATTATTGTTTGTATCTTGAGTACTCCTTCACTCTTTAAAGGTCAAAAAAGATACCGTTATTTTTTAATAAGAATTTAAAATGATTCTTAATCTTTCTTAAACTCACTTAATCTGTATGGTGTGAGATAGAGGCCCAATTTCATTATTTTTCTATTTTGATAATCATAAAAATCCATTTTTGAGTAATTCTCTTTTCTTCTATTTATCTGCCATGCCATCTTTGCTATATATTAATATTTGATTCATATTAATGTATGCATGAGTCAATTTCTTGACTCTGTTTTGTTTCAGTGGTCTGTTTGTCCTTTCCTATGACACCTCTATAATACCGTAATTACTATAGCTTCATAATAAGTCTTGATAATCAGATAGGGGAAATCTGTATATTGTTCTTCTCAAAAGTCTTGTTTACTTTGGTCCTCTAGTGTTTACAGAATCAGCTTATGAAGTTCCACAAAACACCCTGTGTGGTTTTGATTGGAATGATATGGAATTTAAGGATTAATTTTATAATATAAATAACAATTTGTTCTCTAAAGTCATTGCACCTACTTAAATTATACTAGCAATTAGCAAGACGTGCTTATTAATTTACAGATGAACATCCAAGTATTATTTTCAAAAGTTTAAAAACCATGTCCCTCATATAAAAAACTGTGAAAACATGTCAAAAATTTTGTTCAACTCATTAACTAATGAAGGAAACAGTACGATGTTAAAACTGGTCCATAAAGTATGTAAGAAGCTAGGTATTCCTAGGCAATGTTAGCATAACATTGCTGGGTTAGGCCCTCTAAGAAAAGTCCAACAGGGTCCAACCAGATCCCTTGGAGTTATCTCATTTATTAGACAGAGATTTGTTGCATCTCTGCTGGAAAAAACTCAACACATTAATGTCTAGTCTTTCCCAGTTGTAAAACAGCACAGAAAATAGGACGTCATGGCCAGCACTGCACTGACAGAACACCAAGTAATCCATTTTCCCTATTTCCCAATTATGGATAATTTTTCTGACACAAATGATAGTGAGTTATTCTTTAGTATAATAAATATTTTTCCGTTTTACCTGTATCAATGTTCATCTTTTTGAAGAACTTAGGGAAAATCTAAGGGTTTTTTATTATTCAAAAGATAAGAATATTGTAACCGATATTTATTTTCTTGATCTATTCCTTGACATATATTCATGTATTTAAACACAATTTTATGTTTAGATTTCAGATTATTTCCTCTTTGTATGCAAATTATTTTTTTCTCTGTTATTTATAATAGTAAACAGACCAAAACTAAAAATCCATTAGTAGGGGATTGATGACAAAGTAATGCAAGTTAGTAGAGAAGAATACCATGCAATTGTTAAAAATGATGATTTAGGCCTATGTCTTCTATTTTTGTGTAAACAAACAAAAAAACAAAACATTATGGAACAGTAGGTGTAGGGTAATTCCCTGTATCCTGTTATTTAACTTATTGAGATGATACCAGACAACCTGTTGATAAAGCAAAACTAAGTTATTCAGACTACCTGGTAGTCTGAAGTAAGTGAGTAAGCTTTAGCAATGTTTCAGAAGGGACAAGTCAGAAGTGAATTATTTATTTTGCTTTGAAATATGTATCAAGTGGTATAAGGAGGATCTTTCAAAGTGGGAAAGTAATTTGGAGTGGACAAATTTTGTGATAAATCATTTAGGATTGCTGGACATAGTAAGCGTCCCTGGTAGCACAGTGGTTAAGTGTTCGGCTGCTAACCAAAAGTTTGATAGTTCACATCCACCAGCTGCTCCTTGGAAACCCTGTGGGGCAGTTCTACTCTGTCCTATAGGGTTGCTGCGAGTCAGAATTGACTTGATGGCATGGGGTTTTGGACATAGTAAAGTAAGGGAAAACTGCTGGATCTAATAGAAGAATTCAGCAACGTTTCAGGGTACAAGAACAATACACAAAAATTAGTTGAGTTTCTTTACGCTGACAAGGAATGTTCCAAAAAGGGAGTAAAGAAAAAAATACCATTCACAGTAGCCTCCAAAATGATAAAATAATTAGGTATTAACCTAACCAGGGATGTAAAAGACTTATGTAATAAAAACTATGAAACAGTACGAAAAGAGACCTACATAAACGGAAGGACATTCTGTGCTCATGGACTGGAAAACTTAATATGGTGACAGTGTTGATACTACCTAAGGTAATCTACAGATACAATGCAATCCTGACACACATCTCAAAAACATTTTTACTGAAATGGAAAAACTAATGACCAACTTTATATAGAAAGGAAAGAGGCCCTGAGTAGCCAAAGCACTGTAGCAGAAGAACAAAATAGGAGGCCTCATACTCCCTGATATCAAAATATAGTGTACAGCCATTATAGACAAAACAGCATGGTGTGGGTTCCATGATAGACCATAGACCAGTGGAAAAGAATTGAGAACCCAGAGATAAATCCATCCATTTATGGAAAACTGATTTTTGAAAAGGGATCAAAATCCATTCAATGGGGGAAGAAACAGCCTCTTTAATAAATGGTGCTGGCAATACTGGATATCCATTTACAGAAAAATGAAACAGGACCTATACCTCACACCATACACAAGAACTAACTCAAAATGGATCAAAGACCTAAATGTTAAACCTAGAACTATAAAGTTCCTGGAAGAAATCAGAGGGAGAAAACTATGGGACTTGGGTTTTTTTTAAAAATAGGCTAAGAGGGATAATTTTAAATACATGAATAGCAGAAGACAAATTAGATATAAAAGAGAGAAAGTAGCAGAGAGACATGGCGACCTCGTACCACCAAGAAAGCAGTGCCTGGAGCAGAGTGTGTCCTTTGGACCTGAGGTTCCTGCGCTGAGATGCTCCCAGACCAAGGGAAGACTGATATATCATAAGGACCTTCCTCCAGAGCTGACAGAGTGAGAAAGCCTTCCCCTGGAGCTGATGCCTTGAATTTGGACTTGTAGCCTACTGGACTGTGAGAGAATAAATTTCTCTTTGTTAAAGCCATCCACTTGTGGTATTTCTGTTGTAACAGCACTAGATAACTAAGACAGTAGAGTAGACGTGATCTGATTTTTACAAGACCTCAAATTTTTACAAGAACACAAATAGTTTTAATAAACATAAAGCCATTACAGTTCAAAAATGCCTGTTCATCCAGCCCTAACCAGGTGCATCATCCTGTTTCCCGGTGAGCGGGATCTATTACTGAATTATGGCTTCTCCCTACATGAAAGAGATGGTTTGGAAAGTTGATTTAGAACATTATGGCATCGGTGGGAAGAAAGCATGTTCCAATTTGAAGTGTGAAATACAAAGTGCCTCCTGCACTACGTGTGAGGCTCTTCATGTAATTTCCAGTTTCATATAATAACTAGCATCTGTTAAACATGGCCTAACTTTTGAGACCCAATGGTTCCCTTCCCAAAAACACACACGCACATTTCTCGCATAAGTGGGCTTTGCTATGTAACTGTGTCATTCCCAGAAATCTTTGGCTGCAGGAACATCATCACACTTTCCTTCAAAATTTTAAAATGACTGGTGCAATATTCCAATCAGGGAAAGATTTCATGATATATTTTGTGTTCTTTTTGTCCTGTGGTTATATAGCAGAAGAGCTTAGGATCTATGTGTTGTAGTTGTTATGTGTTTTGACTGGGAGGCTCTTAAGCTTATGGTAGGCCATGCTGCCTGTAGTCTATATAAGCTTATAAGCCTCTGTGTAAGTATATAAGCTTATAAGCCTTTTTGGGGCTTCATATTTACATGTTATATAAGCTTTATATTTCCAGTAGGTGTGTATGTTTAGGTATATATGTATACATATGTATGTATGTATTTTACATTTGGGGACTTTGGTATGTGTATGTGATGGGAAATGGAGATGGAGTAGGAGAAAAAAAAATGGAACTGATCTTGAAGCATATGATCTTTTTCTATTTTTGGTGTGTGGAAGACAGGATGATACATAATCATTCCCAAAGGCAATTTATTACAAGCCTAAATGGTGTGTGTATTTGCTTCCTTTTATTATATACTTAACAAAATAAAAAGAAATAATCGGTCCATTCTTGGAAATATGTCTTTTTTTTTTTAGTAAGTGGGGCTTAAAGAAGTGGAACTTCCTTGCCATTTAAGGATGGAAAAAAATAATACATCTTTATACTAGCTTTCTTTATTTTTTCTTTCCCATACTTAGATTTAAGTCAAATTGGGATTGCTTAGATTTAATTATTTTACATAAATTGGAGAAGTTCAGAAGTAGGTCCTGCAAATGAGCATTGTACATGAGGGCATAAGTCTTCTAACCAAAGACAGACTTGAATACAAAAGTACCCTTAGGTGGATTTGTAATGTGTTTTACCATGGAAACCATAAGATTGTGTGTTTCCAGCTACCTGCAAATCGTGATTACCAAGGAGAGACTGGAAAGTGAATGCAATTTTTGAGGGACTTTGAGCATTATTTATAATAAAAGTTAATTGCTGATGATTAGCACTCGCAGAGTCTTTCCTCATTACCATTACATCGCACCGCGCACACACACACAAACACACACACACACACACACACAAGCCTATATCTCCGTATCTATCTGTCTATCTCTATCTATCATCTATCTGTCATCTATCTATCTGTCTGTCATCTATCTGTCTGTCTTCCTATCTGTCATATATAGTAGCTGGTTTAACCTCCCAGAAATGACATTATTTGAATTTTATTTTAAAAATACAGAGACTGCTACTAGATACCATCAGAATTAATCTCTGCTTCCTTATAAACTGTTACCTGCTAAAGAAAGTGAGAAAGTTAGGTTTGAATAAATATAAAAATAGATTAGATGTGCAAAATTAGGGAAAAAAAAACATCTAAATGAGCAAAAAGTAGTTGAGAAATGTCTTAGGAAGGACTGAACCAACTAAAGTCAGGTTATTTTGTGCATGTAGTAAAGGATGGAAGCCGTGTAGAGACTCACTTGAGGATGAACTGACAAAAATACTGTTTTAGGATGAAAAGTGGATCTCAGGCTTATTTATTTGTTTGTTTATTTATTTAGAGGTCTCCACGTTAATAGTTGCTGTGTTAAATAATTTAGTTGCCAGAGTTAGGAATGAATATTTGGAAATAGATGGGAACCTGGGTTAAGTCAACAATCAATGGGCAGAACTAAACAAACATTACCCAGCATTCTCATGTGGCTCTGGTGTTTGCACTGTTCTTTTGTGACATTTTTACAAATGACCTAGAACTCTCCTACATAATAAAGTTTCAACTTAATGAGAGGACAAATGGCAAAAAGAAGTAATGGAAAGGCCAGTGTCCCAACTGCATCACTGCTACGTGTATAAACTTGGGCAAGTTACTAAAATTCTTTGAATCTCTTTGTACATAAAGCCTATGACTGCCTTATGCAAGTCATACTAATGTTGGAAAAGTCAAATAATATCAGTGTAAGTTCACCAAAAATATTTATTGGAACCATGGGGAAAGAAAAATACAAATAAACAAACCCATAAATTAACAAAATTGAAATAAATACATTTATTAAAATTGTACTAATTTTTAAGCCATTGATATTATTTTATAATGAATTAAATACGTAAAATTCAGGCCCTGTCTTGAGTTATCTGCTTTATAATTTCTCAGCTGTAACTTTCACATTCTATGAGTCACTCCTTTACTGGTTCACATATATTTTCATTTGAGCCTAAATAAATAAATAAGGTTAAGTATCACATAATGTGATGTCTATGTGGAGGGAAAGGTTTCTTAAAAGTAGATTTTCAGGTCTTGCCCCTTTTGATTCTGACTCAGTAAATCTGGGGTGGTGCCATCTGAACCAAATTATTCATGCATGAAGTTGATTTTTATGATAGGGAATAAAAAAAGGTGGAAAACTGATTCAAAATTCTTTCAAAGACACATATGAAGGACTTTTGGATTATTAGCCGTTTTGAATTATCCATACCATTGATTACACTCATTAATACAGATAATGGAATTGAATATACATGATATTTTAACTGGCTGTATTTTTAAAAATAGACAGCAACCACTTCTCTCCAAAAAATGAATGTTGGACTCAATTATCATTTTCTGTGGTGAGGAATTTACTTAACTCATAATGTATTAAATCAAATACTTTTCTTTTCTTATATATTAGTCTTTAGATTACAGACAGAAAATTATTAAATAAGTTTATCTTTAATTAATGATTTTTTTAAAAAAATAAAGATATGCTGGAACCCATAAACTTTTTTTTTTCTTTTTCTGTTTGCAGGGTACAAGTTGAATTCTATATGAACGAAAACACGTTTAAAGAGAGACTAAAGTTATTTTTTATTAAAAATCAGAGATCAAGTAAGTCATTCATTTCATTCCCCTTTTCTACGTGGTTGTACATATATTTACTTCAGGAATTTCCAGCTGTGCAATCCTTTTGCAAAATACCTTTTATATAAAGGCAATGTCGTTGCTGTGTGCCATCGAGTCCACTCCAACTCATAGCGACCCTACATGACAGAGTAGAGCTACCCCATAGGGTTTCCTAGGCTGTAATCTTTACGGGAGCAGATCACCAGGTCTTTTCTTCCACGTAGCCTCTGGTGAGTTCAAACTGTTGACCTTCTGATTAGCAGCTGAGCACTTAACCACTGTGCCACGAGGGCCCCTTTGAAAAGGTATTATAATTGGTAATCTCATCTGCCAAGCAGTAAAATTTTAGAAAACTATAGAAGTTACATCTAAAGTCTCTTGAACACTTTTCACACCACAAATGCTGCATTAATAAGTAGACTTCTCAGTGGGTTATCTGTGTTAGTAGGAACATTAGGAAAAAACTTAAAATGAGGGGTTCCAACATTTTCACTGTCAGGACACCTAAAGCTGCTTGTTTGGAAAAGGCTCTGGCAGTTCTGACTGACCACAATTCGGAATAATGTACCGGTTTAGTGGGAGAGAGTTCAGTGGTTCCCAATCATACCGAATAATGAGAAACATCTAGGGTGTTCTGAAATACACAGATCCCCAGCATCCTTCCCTGGAAACTTTTAATCAGGAAATGTAGGGTGAGACTCAGACTTTAAGCATCCAAATGATTTTTATTTCTCTTTGGGAAACATTGGCATTTCAGGAGAACATGAAATTGGCATAGTCACTGCCCTTCTAAGCCCGTTCAAGTTTGAAGTGCCAGTAGCATTTATTGACTTCCATAATATCACATATTTAAAAATATATAATAAGCACAATATCCAACTTTTCATATGATTACTGCTTAAAAAGGCAACAAATAATGGTCTGTATTAGACAGGTGTAGATTTTCAGCTCTGTAGATTTTAACCCTTAATCCTCTTGACCATTTGTACAGGGTTCAAAAAGAAAAGCCTGAATTGTGAGAAAGTATCCAAATACTGGCTTTAGGAAGTATTTCAGTATTTAAGGTATGCTGGTCAGAGTCTCTCAATGGCACATTAGTTTCAGTGTTAAGGCTGCTAAAAACTAACACCTTTCAAGCCGGGTTGTTTAGAATTTCCAAGGAAGCCACACCAACAGGTATTACCTAAAGAGACCACATCATCTGAATAGTTTTCCTTGATTTCACTACTAACAGTCCTATCTCTCCAGGCCAGAAAAGACAGATGCATTATTTTAATACTTTACCCACAGCCAACTTGGACTAAATGGTCATTTGAAGAGACCAGTTTCTATAAGCCCAGGGTGATATCATTAATAATTTAAAAGACTATACAAATAATCTGACCCAGAAAACGTACCTAGCATTTTAGTAGGAAAGCATAGAAAAAAAATCCACACAATTAAAAAACATTAACCTCTTACGATTAAGAAATGAAGAAGCCCTGGTGACGTAGTGGTTAAGCACTTACTTAGCTGCTAACCTAAAGATTGGTGGTTCAAACCCACTAGCTGCTCCACAGTAGAAAGATATATCAGTCTACTTCTGTAAAGATTATAGCCTTGGAAAGCCTATGGGCAGCTCTATTCTGTCCTATACAGTCACTATGAGTCGGAATCCACTCAATGGCAATGAGTTTGATTTTGAGTGGTTTTATTAAGAAAGGTTACCTCAAGAACACTTACATATAGCTGAGTAAAAAAAAAAAAAAAGGTGACATATTTCATTTCCAGGTTTTATTAAGTGATAATTATGAGACGGGCTTTCTCAAAATTTAATTCATAATGCATGAATCAGATACCACCTGATATTGCAGAAAGGGTTTTTCTTCTGTTAATCAGACACTGAGCATGTTTTGCTTAATCACTTTTCTTTGTTGTCATTAAGAATTACAGGCTGGGTAAGTGTGACTTACATAGTTTAGAAGTTTCATATGTGGCAGTCTTAATTCTCATGAGGATTTTAAGATTTCATTGGTATTTAACTTAGAGTGAAAAGTCATGTTTAACTGATCCAACTCAAAGTGAGAGAGAGAAACAACACTTGTGTGTTCCTGTGTGTGTTTCTGTGTGTGTGTGTGTTTCTAAGCATGTGCTATTGTGATCTCCTTATTATCAAATCTATCAGGTACTCTGAAGGTACAAGATTTATAATTTATCCTGTGAATTTGTAGCAGCTAAATTTCCTAGCTACCTAAAATTGATTTGTAATTTCATGGATATATAAAATACTTAAAATTTTAAGCATATTTTACACAATTTTATTGAAAGTGAATTTCGAGGCTTCTGAATGCTCAAGCCTAGACTTACTCTTAGTGCTGTTGTTTGCAGTTCATGTATTCTGTCAAAATTACTCTTTATTTCAATATTTAGTAAAATTCAGCTACCTAGAACTTCAGAGTTTAGACAATTATGGTACTATACTTTCTAAATACAATTTAAGTGCTATGCTTAAAGTTGATGTTTTTGACAATTCTTTTTAGTCTTTTGTGAACTAAGTTCAAATGAAAAGCAAATCTTTTTGTTTGTTTAAAGGTTTAAGAATACGCCTGTTCAATTTTTCTCTTAAATTATTAAGCTGCTTATTATACATAATCCGAGTGCTACTAGAAAACCCTTCGCAAGGAAATGAATGGTAAGGTATCTTTACTTGATCTTCACTGTTGCTCTATTGATTTCTTTGAATTGTATTACAGTTTTAAACTATGCTATATAGAATTCATTTTTTCAAAGATGTTTTAGATGTGTGTTATAAATTAAATCGTTGCAGATCTCGGGTAATACATATATATATAATCCTTGTAGTTTCTTTATCTCTATTTAAATGGTTATCTATTAGTGTAATGCTAATACTGGACACCAACTCATAATATTTTTTTGCTTCTCTAAGTACTCCAATTGTTACTTTATTTTTGATGAAAATATATATCACAAAACATATACCCATTCAACATTTTGTACATGTACAGTTCAATCACATTGGTTATATTCTTCATTTTGTGTCACCATTCTCAATATCGCTGCCCATGTTTTTTCACCACCATTGACTTAGAGTCTGTGTCCCCTAAGCTTCTCCTTTGTTTTTTAGAGTTACTGTTGTTAATTTAATTGCATGTAGATAATTTTTTTAGAAGAGTGCAATGCTCAGGGAGAACATTCTTTACTAGTTGAGCTAACCTGTTGTTTATTTTAAAAATGACTTCATGGGATAGCTTTGGTTCAAGTCTTAATGATTGTCTCAGGGCAATAGATTTATGGGTTTCCCCATTCTCAATGGGTCCAGTATGTCTAGTTCCTATAAGAATTTGAAATTCTTTTCCATATTTTTCCTCTTCTTGAGCAGGATTCTTTTATTGGTTACTTGATCAAAATATTCAGTAATGGTAGCCAACCACCACCCATTTTTCTGATCTCATGGCAATGGAGGTAGTATTTTATGGAGGCAATTAGACCTGCAGTTCATTTCCAGCTCTGATTCCTGGGTCTCCTTCTTCCTCTACTGTTCCAAGAAAAATAGAGACCAATTGTTGTATCTTGCATGGCCCCTTGCTAGCTGTTAAGCCTTAAGGCACTACTCACTGTACTAGGAGGTAGAACAGAGACTTTAAAAACAACATTAGGACAATTGACTCTCAGAACCTTGGCCCTAGAACTTCAATAAAACTCACCCATAAGGTGTTTAGTTGTGCCTAAGTAGTATCAACAATTGCTGCCTCTCTTTTTATTATTATATTTTTGGCAGCTGTTGTTATAAAATTATATATAATGCTATATTTGCCAATTCATCATTTTTCTGGTGTACATCTTAGTGATACCAGCTACATTTGTCAAGCTATGTAACTATTACCCCTAGCCGATGACAATTTTCCTATCACCATAAACAAAAAATTCGCTACTTCTCAGAAATTTGTTGCCTTTCTCCCTCCCCACTCCCATGCGTGTCAACCACTGATAACCATTGGTCTCTATCTATTTACCTATTCTTCATTTCATATAAGTGGGTTCATTCATTATTTGTCCTTTTGTGATTGATTTATTTCACTCAGTATTGTGTTTTTGAGGTACATCCACATTGTAGCATGTATCAGGACTTCATTTCTCTTTAAAGCTGAGTAATATTCCATTGTATGTATGTACCACATTTTGTTCAGCCATTCCTTTGTGAATGGGCACTTAAGTTGTTTCCATGTTTAAACTATTGTCGATAGTGTTCCAGTGAACATAGGTGTACATAAGTAATTGTTGTTTAAAATGTGTCAGTGACTTTAAAAACCTGAAAGCCTTTTTGTTCTTGATTTACATGCAGTCCTAAATGGTTTACTCTACTCTGTGCCAGTTTTGTAGGTATTTTCATATATCCTTGAGTTATTCCTCTTAAATGGAGACTCTCCAGTGCATATTAAAATGTTGCCTATCTGATATCTCAGTCCCAGCCTGTGTAATTCTTTTCCTTGTTTGAATCAAACAGCTTTTTTCCCCAGTCATTATCATGTTGCATTTATTAAACTGGATTACTATTCATTTCTGGGTTTTCCTTTTAAGCTCTATCTTTTGCTAGAAGCAGGAGGGAAGGGAACTGTGCGTGTAATGGCATGAATAATTTTTATATCATCCCCATCCTGGGTTGCTGTTCAAGGCTCTAAATTTACAAAGTAGAAAACTTAAATTTGATGGCTAATTTTTGTACATTTTTTTCATGTAAATTTTGCCTTAGAAAATTAAAAAATGAAAAGATCAAAGTAAAATGTAATGTGAAGTCATAATATGCATTTAAATGAATTGCTTACTCTTCAGCTTATTTAGATAGTGAAAATGATTCCTTATTTCTTAAAGGGTTTGGAGATAAGTTGAAGATTGAAAAATGAAGTTTTATAGTGTAATAATTTGATAATTATATATATTTATTTAATGAGCTATAATTATAGATATGTCACTATATCTTTACTGAATACATAACATGTATGAGCCAAAGGTCTTTAAAAAGACGTGAAAGAAAGAAAAGACCAAAATGGATGTCAGAAGAAACTCTGAAACTTGCTCTTGAATGTGGAATAGCTAAAGCGAATAGAAGAAATAAAGAAGTAAAAGAGCTAAGAAGATTTCAAAGGGCAGTTCAAGAAGACAAAGTAAAATATTATAATGAAATATGCAAAGACTTGGAATTAGAAAACCATAAGGGAAGAATACGCTTAGCATTTCTCAAACTGAAAGAAATGAAGAAAACATTGAAGCTTTGAGTTGCAATATTGAAGGATTTTACAGACAAAATATTGAATTATGCAGGAAGCATCAAAAGCAGATGGAAGGAATACACAGATTCATTGAACCAAACAGAACTGGTCGACATTCAGCCACTTCAGGAGGTACCACATGATCAAGAACCGATGGTACTGAAGGAAGAAGTCCAAGCTGCACTGAAGGCACTGGCAAACAACAAAGCTCCAAAAATTGACAGAATACCAACTTAAATGTTTAAACAAATGGATGCCGTGCTGGAGGTGCTCACTTGTGTATGACAAGAAATTTGGAAGACTACTTGAAGAGGTCCACATTTGTGCCCATTCCAAAGAAAGGTAATCCAACACAATGTGGAAATTATCGAACAATATAATTAATATCACACCTAAGTAAAATTCTGCTGAAGATCATTCGAAAGCGGTTGCAGCAGTACATCGACAGGGAACTGCCAGAAATTCAAGCTGGGTTCAGAAGAGGACTTGGAACTAGGGATATGATTGCTTATGTCAGATGGTCCATCTTGGCTAACAGCAGAGAATACCAGAAAGATGTCTACCTGTGTTTTATTAACTATTCAAAGGCATTCGACTGTGTGGATCATAACAAATTATGGATAACATTTGGAAGAATGGGACTTTCAGAACACTTAATTGTGCTCATGTGGGACCTGTTCATAGACCAAGAGGCAGTCATTTGAACAGAGCAAGGGGACACTGCATGGTTTAAAATCAAGAAAGATGTGTGTTGGGGTTGCATCCTTTCACCATACGCATTCAATCTGTATGCTAAGCACATAATCTGAGAAGCTGGACTATATGAAGAGGAATGTGGCATCAGGATTGGAGGAAGACTTACTAGCAGCCTGCGTTATGTAGGTGACACAAGCTTGCTTGCTGAAAGTGAAGAGAACTTGCAGTACGTACTGATGAAGATCAAACACTACAGTCTTCAGTATGGTTTATACCTCAGTGTAAAGAAAACAAAAAAACCTCATCACTGGACCAATAAGCAGCATCATGATAATGAAGACAAGCTAGACATTGTCAAGGATTTCACTTTACTTGGATTCACAACCAACACCCATGAAAGCAGCAATCAGAAAATCAAAGGATGCATTTCACTGGGCCAATCTGCTACATAAGATCTCTTTAAGAGGTGGGGCCAAGATGGCAGAGTAGTCAGATGTTTCTAGTGGACTCTCTTACAACAAAGACCCGAAAAAACAAGTGAATCGATTATATATGACAATCTAAGAGCCCTAAACATCAAAGGCAAAGTTGAGGAACCAGACTGAGTGGCAGGGGGAGGGAGAGACAGTTGGGAAGCAGTGAGGATTTGCCAGACCTGACCCAGTGAGAGCCTGAGCCCTTCAGACCTGATCAGCTCAAGACTGAGCGGTGAGGAAGGCAAGCAGGGGTGCTCAGGAGGTGTATTCAGCACAGAGAGAGACCCAGCGGAAGAGAGTCTGTCTACTCGGCCACCCAGAACCAGTGAGCAGCAGCCTTCAGTTGGCAAAAGATAACTACTTGCATCTGGACTACTGCGCAGATCAAAAACACTCCCCTTAGGGAAAAAAACTCTCTCCCGTTTACCTCCCTGCTCCCTGCTCTGCACTGGGTCCTGGACCAGCTTCAGCAATTGCCAAGTCCCCTGGGCTGGAAGGAAGATCTGTCACACACCCTGAACCATTCTCCCAGCCTTGGAGAGTGAACAAATTAACAAACAGGGGAAAAAATAAACTGCTGGCTCCCCTAAGCCAGGAACTTAGGGTAGGCACAGCTCCTTTGCCTAGGCACAGGCATAAGGGATCCATGGACTTTGAGTGCCTTTCCCCCTGCATAGACTTGTGTGGGTTCATTTCAACAGTGTAGGCCCTCATTACCACAGTACACAAGGGAATATACCTGAAGTCTAATTTCAACTGTTTCAGCTGTGAAGTGGCAGGTTCATGACATATGACACTGCTCTGCACATTAAGCAGGGTCTTCATCAACCCACATAAGGGGCCTTAAGACTGGTGGATCCACCCATGCCACCTAGCCACCTGTGATAGGGGCCAAAGAATAAGAGGTGCCCCCCAGTCCTTACAGTGAACAGCATTAGGTGCTCATAGTCCAGCTGCAAAACCCACCCACCACCTTCTTCCTGGATACTCGGATGTGGCTGTCAGCCCCCTGCCTTGCTCAGAGTGTGTCCCCCTGTTGCAGCCAGATGCCTGTGTCTGCACCAATCAACCATGCCTGTCTAGGGCTGTAGGTGGGAGCCTGCACCACACACTTGGTGGCTATCTACCTGGGCACCTGAGCTGAATCCATACAGGAGGAGTGGGTGGACTCCTGAGCTCACATACCTAGAAACAGGTCTAACCACCTGGTAACAGGACATTAGAGCTTCAAAGGTGCCAGTAATCAAACTAGCTCACAAAAGCAGCCTATTTGGGCATATCAAAACAAAACAAGAAGCTAGGACACAGTATGCAAACATAAAATAAATAAATATAATAGCTTACTGATGGCTCGGAGACAACAGTCAATATCAAATCACATAAAGAGGCAGTCCCTGATGGCTTCAGCAAGCTCCCAAAATAAAAAATCTAGAAATTTTCCAGAGGAGGAAAATTTCTTGCAATTACTGGAGGCAGAATACAAAAGATTAATATACAGAACTCTTAAAGAAATTAGGAAGGAAATAAAGCAAAACGCAGAACACACAATGGAGGAAATTAAAAAGATTAGACAAGAACATAATGACAAATTTAACAGGCTGCAAGAATCCATAGAGACAGCAATCAGAAATCCAGAAGATTAATAATAAAACTTCAGAATTAGACAACACAACAGAAAGTCATAGGAGTGGAATTGAGGCAATGGAAGTCAGAATTAGTGAGATGGAAGATAAAGCACTTGACACCAACTTATTTGAGGAAAAATCAGATAAAGGATTGAAAAAAATGAAGAAATCCTAAGAATTATGTGGGATTCTAGCAAGAGGAATAACCTACGAGTGATTGGAGTACCAGAACAGGGGGGATAACAGAAAATACAGACGGAATTGTTGAAGATTTGTTGGCATAAAACTTCCTTGATATTGTGAGAGATGAGAAGATATCTATCCAAGATGCTCATCAAATCCCACATAGGGTAGATCCCAAAAGAAAGTCACCAGGACATATTATAATCAAACTTGCCAAAACCAAAGATAAAGAGAGAATTTTAAGAGCAGCTAGGGATAAACAAAAAGTCGTCTACAAAGGATAGTCAATAAGAATAAACTTGGACTACTCAGCAGAAACCATGCAGGCAAGAAGGCAGTGGGATGACATATATAAAGCCTTGAAGGAAAAAAACTACCAGCCAAAAAGTATATATCCAGCAAAACTGTCTCCCAAATATGCAAAATTAAGGCATTCCCAGGTAAACAGAAGTTTAGGGAATTTGCAAAAACCAAACCAAAATTACAAGAAATACTAAAGGGAGTCTTCTGGTTAGAAAATCAATAATATCAGATAACAACCCAAGACTAGAACACAGGACACAGCAACCAGATATCAACCCAGACAGAGAAGTCACAAAAATAAACCAAAGCTAAAACACTGAAAATAGGGAAACAGATGTCAATATATAAAAGATGACAACATTAAAACAAAAAAAGAGGAACTTAGAAAAAGGAGATGTAAATTTTTCATATGGAAAAGAATTCAAGGCAATGTGCAAGGAATAGAAGACTGGTATAAACTTAGAAAAATAGGGGTAAATATTAAGGTAACTGCAAGGAAACTAACAATCCTATAAGTCAAAAAAAAAAAAAAAAAGAAAAACCTAAAGAAATATAAAGACTCAGCAAATACAACATCTACAGCAGTGAAAAAGGTGAAAATAAAATACATAAAAACAACTCAGCACAGAAAATTAAGTGGAACAAAGAAACTATGAACAACACACAAAAAACGACATCAAAATGACACCACTAAGCTCATACCTATCAATAATTACACTGAATGTAAATGGATTAAATGCACCAATAAAAGGACAGAGAGTGGCAGATTGGATTAAAAAACATGATCTGTCTGTATGTTGCCTACAAGAGACAGACCTTAGACTTAAAGACACAAACAAACTAAAACTCAAAGGTTGGAAAAAAATATATCAAGCAAACAACACTAAAAAAAAAGCAGGAGTGGCAATATTAATCTCTGACAAAATAGACTTTAAAGGAAAATCCACCACAAAGGATAAGGAAGAACACTATATAATGATTAAAGGGTCAATACACCAGGAGGACATAACTATAATAAATATTTACACACCCAGTGACAGGGCTCCCAAATACATAAAACAAACTCTAACAGCATTGAAAAGAGAGATAGACAGCTCCACAACAGTAGTAGGAAACTTCAACACACCACTTTCAGTGAAGAACAGAACATCATCCAGAAAGAAGCTCAACAAAGACATGGAAGAGCTAAATGCTACAATCAACCAACTTGATGTCGTAGAGATATACTGAACACTCCACCCAACAGCAGCCAAGTATACTTTCTTTTCCAACACACATGGAACATTCTCCAGAATAGACCATATATTAGGCTATAAAGCAAGCCTTAACTAAATCCAAAGCATTGAAGTATTATAAAGCATCTTTTCTGACCATAAAAACATAAAAGTAGAAATCAACAACAGAAAAAGCAAGGAAAATAAATCAAACACATGGAAACTGAACAACACCTTGCTCAAAAACTACTGGGTTAGAGAAGAAATTAAGGATGGAATAAAGAAATCCATAGAGTCAAATGAGAAAGAAAACACATCCTACCAGAACCTTTGGGACACAGCAAAATCAGTGCTTAGGGGTTGGTTTATAGTAATAAATGCACACATCCAAAAAGAAGAAAGGGCCATAATCAAAATATTAACCCTACAATTGGAATAAGTAGAAAGAGAGCAGCGAAAGAAGCCCTCGGGTGCCAGAAGAAAGGAAATGATAAGAATTAGAGCAAAATTAAATGAAATAGAGAATAGGAAAACAATTGAAAGAGTTAACAAGACCAAAAGCTGGTTCTTTGAAAAGATCAACAAAATTGATAAACCATTGGCCAAACTGACAAAAGAAAAACAGGAGAGGAAGCAAATAACCCGTATAAGAAATGAGATGGGTGATATCACAATAGACCCAACTGAAATTAAAAGAATCATAACAGAATACTATGAAAAACTGTACTCTAACAAATTTGAAAACCTAGAGGAAATGGACAAATTTCTAGAAACTCACTATCTACCTAAAGTAACACAAATAGAGATAGAACAACTAAATAAACCCATAACAAAAGAAGAGATTGAAAATGTAGTTAAAAAACTCCCAACCAAAAAAAGCTCTGGCCCGGATGGCTTCACTGGAGAATTCTACCAATCTTTCTGAGAAGAGTTAACACCACTACCAGTAAAGATATTTCAGAGCATATAAAAGGATAGAATACTCCCAAACTCATTCTATGAAGCCAGCATAACCCTGATACCAAAACCAGGTAAAGACACCACCAAAAAAGGAAATTACAGACCAGTATGTCCCATGAAAATTGACGCAAAAATCCTCAACAAAATTATAGCCAGTACAATCCAGCAACATATCAAAAATTAATTCACCCTGATCAAATGGAATTTATACCAGGTATGCAGGGATGGTTCAACATCAGAGAAACAATCAATCTAAATCAAAAGACAAGAACCACATAATCTTATCAATTGATGTAGAAAAGGCATTTGACAAAGTCCAACACCCATTCAGGATAAAAACTCTCAACAAAATAGGAATAGAAGGGAAATTCCTCAACATAATTAAGGGCATTTATACAAAGCCAACAGCCAATATCATCCTAAATGGAGAGTCTTTGAAAGCATTCCCCTTGAGAACGGGAACCAGACAAGGATGTCCTTTATCACCACTCTTATTCAGCATTGTGCTGGAGGTCCTAGCCAGAGCAATTAGGCTAAAAAAGAAATAAAGGCATCCAGATTGGTAGGGAAGAAGTCAAAGTATCTCTATTTGCAGATGATATGATCTTATACACAGAAAACCCCAAAGAATCCACAAGAAAACTACAGGAACTAATAGAAGATTTCAGCAAAGTTTCAGGATACAAGATAAACATACAAAAATCAGTTGGATTCCTTTACACCAACAAAGAGAACGTTGAAGAGGAAATCACCAAATCAATACCATTTATAATGGCCCTGAAGAAGATAAAATACTTAGGAATAAATCTAACTAGAGATGTAAAAGACCTGTACAATGAAAACTACAAGACACTACTGCAAAAAACCAAAAGAGACCTGCATAAGTGGATAAACTTACCTTGCTCATGGATAGGAAGACTCAACATTGTGAAAATGTCAGTTCTACCCAGAGTGATCTACAGATACAATGCAAGCCCAATCCAAATTCCACCAGCAGTTTTTAATGAGATGAAGTAAAAAATCACCAACTTCATATGGAAAAGGAAGAGGCCCTGGGTAAGTAAAGTATTACTTAAGAAGAAGAACAAAGTTGGAGGCCTCACACTACCAAGGTAGTCAAAACAGCCTGATACTGGTACAACAACAGATACACAGACCAATGAACAGAGTTGAGCTAGGTTGAGTACGGAAAAGAAAAGAAAGAGGAGATAGAGGAGCAAAAATAAAAGTATCTGAGGGGGATTGCCGTTGGAGTGGAAAGATATGAAATTGGGAAATGAAAAACAAAAAGGTAAAAAAATAAAATAAAAAAGGTATATAAATATATAAATAAAAATTTAAAAAACAAAACAAAACAAAAAAAACCCCAGGGAAGCGGCTCCTAAGCCACACAGAATAGCCTGGCTAGAAGGGGTGGATATGATACACAGCACCAGGTATTCAGGATACAGGAAAAGAAGGTAAGTAGAAAGAGACGAGAAACCAAGAAATGATGAAAAATAAAAAGGAAAAAAGAAACAAACCAATAAAAAGAAAAAGCCCCCAGGAATCCCATCAGCGTGGCTGCACAGACCATGTAAGCAGTTCTCCGGCTAAGCAGTGCTGCACATCCTGTTAAGAAGCAAAGATGTCACACTGAATCAGGTATTCAAGAGAAAAGAGGGGGAGAAGGTTAGAGTCAGGGAAGAAACCAAATGAGTCCAAAAAAAGCAACACCAGCAACAAAGAAATGGCATTGAAGAAGCTAGTCAATGTGGGCAGGGTGAATCTGAGTGGCACAGAACTGGCACTTCCTGTGCCACAGTCACGGCACCCTGGGAAGTGAAGGATCAGCCCTCTGGACAAATTAGCCTGCTGGGAAGCCAGGAATTGGCCTGCTGGAAAGCAGTGAGTTGACCCTCTGGGAAGCTGGGAATTGACCTGCTGGGAAGCAGCAAATCAGCCCCCTGAGAAGCTAGGAATTGACCCACTGGGAAGCAGGGAATCTCCCCACCAGGAAGCTCTGGGTTGGCCTTCTGGGAAGCTGAGAATTGACCCACCAGGAAGCCGTGGATTGGCTAGCTGGGAAGTGGTGAAGGTTGAGCAGGGGAAGCAGGGTGGAGGGGTGGGAAAGTGTGTCTTGCTGGTTACTGGGTGCTGTCTCCTGCTGGGAGCTCTGTGGATCTGCTTTCCTGTACCCCTTGTTAGCCGATCTCTGATAGTAGTCCAAGATGGTGGATACATGCTGTGTTATCTGATATGGGACCTCAATTTGTAACTCTCCTCGCTCTTTGTTCTCTGTCAGTTTCTCATTCCATTTGGCACTTGGTTGATTTCTTTATCTCTTTATTTCATGCTCAGTGTTCCAGGACTGAAGTTTGTCTCTCTTTTACTTAGTTTTTCGGATCTTTGATGTGGAGGGACGCATGGTGCTTCTGTCTATAGTGCCATGTTGGCTCCGCCCCAAGCCATGGTATTTACAGTCGCCTCAGATGCATGTGAAAGCTGGGCAATGAATAAGGAGGATGCAAGAATTGATAACTTTGAATTGTGGTGTTTGTGAAGAATATCGAGTATGCCATGGACTACCTGAAGAATGAACAAGTCTGTCTTGGAAGAAATACAATGAGAGTACTCCTTGGAAGCAAGGATGATGAGACTTTGTCCCACGTACTTTGGACACGTTATGAGGAGGAACAGTCTTTGGTGAAGGACATCATGCTTGGTAATGGAGTGGGTCAGTGAAAAAGAGGAAGACCCTTGACAAGATGGATTAACCCAGTGGCTGCAAAAATGGGTTCAAACATAACAGTGCTTATGAGGATGGTGCAGGACCGGTCACTGTTTCATTCTTTTGTACATAGGGTTGCTATGAGTTGGAACCGATTCGAGGGCATCTAACAACATCATAACATGAGCCACTTCGTTAGAAGTGAAAATATAAGGCTGAAAAGAAACATTTGCCATCCTGAGGTAATTTTCAACCTGTGAGAAAACTGTATATTTGGGGATTCTTGATATTTTCAAGCATTGGGCTATACGTATATGTATGCTGATCTCTTTAATATACACTTTATCTTATCATCCCCACATTATACATGACGAAGCAAAGGTTTTCTCATATTTGCCACTCTCTGCCTTGAGATTGTCAGGATTAACACTGTTATGTCTTCTTTGTTATCATTGTTGGATGGCACTGAGTTGATTCTAACTCTCAGCTACCCTATGTGACAGAGTAAAACTGCCCCATAAGGTTTTCTTTGGTGTAGTCTTTATGGAAGCCAATAGCCAGGTCTTTCATACACTGCCAGCTCAGGGACTTTGCAGCTACTGTTCCCTTTGCTCAAATTCCCTTCTGTCAGATAGCAGAAGGCACACTTTCTCAGATCTTTATTCAAAATTATAATTTCAGTAATGTCTTTTACCTAAATATCCCATTTTAAATTGTAATACTCTCACAAGACTCCCTTTTCCCCTTTATCTTTTTTTTTCTCTATTGCCTTTATCTCTTTCACATAGTCTGCATATTTTTCTTTTGTGGTTGCATGTGTGTGTGTGTATTCCATGTGTGTTAGAATATGTATTCCATGGGGGTGTAGGTTGTTGTCTGACTCACAGGGCCTGGCACAAAGTAGGCACTCAGAAGTCATTTGCTAAATGAATGAATAAATAAATGAGTAAATAAAGGTCCTTAGTAATCAAGTTTTTATTTACCTCACTTCACCAGCCTCCTACACCAGCCAGACTGACCTACTTTAAGTAACTTAAACATACTCTCCTGTCTCTTGTCATGGGCCTTTGAACATTCTGCTGCTTCTTTTTGGAATCTGTTTTCCAGCCCTGCTCCTCACTTCTCATCCTTTTTTGACTTTCTTTAGGACTGCAGGGCCTTCAGAATAACACTTTCTTGGATAGTGGTTTCTCTAAACTCTTACCTGACATCGGTCCCTGTAGCTCAATTACACTCTGGGTTAGGGGTGGTTTCTGCATTACTCCCAAGCACCCTGTGTATACTTACGTCACGACACCTAATGTATTGCCCCTAGTCAATGTCCGCCTTCTACACTCATGGATGGCAAGGACTTTTGTAGCTTTCATGCTTAGTATAGGATTTGGCGGGTCAGTGAATGTTGTTGAATTAATGGAATTATGCGGGACAGTTTTATTAATAGTGTTGTACAGTCAAGAATGAAGACCACTGCCTAGAGATGTCAGTGCATATTACATTTATTACATTTTTCTGTCTGTGTGTTATTAAATATGCACGTTACAAATCCTTCTTAAAAACTACCAGGACTGTTTTAAATTTTGCTGGTTTATAAATTACATGTACATTAGCCATATCTGAAAATCATAAAAAGAGGCATGATAGGATCCTCCTAAGGGTAAGAGGGCACCGCAGGGTGATAGCAGAGTAAAATTATATTATTTGAAATCACTAAGAGGAACAAAATTTCCTACAATTAACTTCTATGCAATATTACTTAGAATAATCAGCCATAATTATAGAGGATATACATTTGAAAAATCAGATTAGTGCAATTAAAAACATAATAAAATAACTTATGGCTCCTTTTAAATACAGTGTTCTGTTCAGTGCCCGTTGTTGATGCTGGATTGGTTAATGAAAAACAGAAGTGGCCTTTATGGGCACAGGCCCTATTTTAAAATAATGAGGCTAATTCAGCAAAGAGATTTATTTAATTATAGCCTCTGACATAATAAAGCTGCAGATATTTTATGCTGTTTTGCTTTATTTTTAAGCCCCTTCATTAGTCATAATCAACATGAAAATGTTGTTAAGTATGGACAAACTTAAGGAAATGAAAATAATTTTACTGTTAAATGTACAAAATTGTGCAGTGACAAGCTGTGATGTACACGTAATCTGTAGAAAATAATTGAAAGGTAATAGCTGAGGAAGCACACTCCAGCACGTAGCTTATCAGTTATATTGAGAGATGAGACATCAGTGTTGACTTGTTGCCTGCTGGTGCTGTCAGTTCTTCACTCTGTGTCATCACTCATGCATCCTTTCCCACTTTTAACATTCACAAAATGATTATAATTTTTTAACATCAGGTGATGGAGACAAAGATAAAAAGCCTAGGAATACGCTTATGTTTCATGATATTTAGATTAAAATCAGTGCCTAAAGTGTTCAGATGATATTCAAATTTTAAAGATTTTCTTCTTCAGTAGAGTAACAACTATTAAAAGAAGATATACAATTCTGATAATATTTGATAACGAAAAGAAATGAACAGCATAATGTTAGACCTTTTAGTTATGATTTTCTCTTCTCATGTATATTGTTTACTCTATAAGTTAAAGTGGAGGGGTTCCTGGGTGGTGCAAACTATTCACACATTCAGCTGCTAATCAACAGGTTGGAGATTCCAGTCCACCCAGAGGTGCCTAGAAAGAAAGGCCTGGTGATGTACTTCCAGAAAATCAGTCATCGAAAACCCTGTGGAGCCCAGTTCTACTCTAACACACAGGGGGTTGCTACATCAATGGCAACTGGAGTTTTTCCAATCAACAGAATAGCTGCCAAGTGATCCAACAAATACTTTTAAATTTTCAAAAACTTTTTTTTGCTTATGAAGAAAAGCCTAGTGCTGGTGCTCCTGATCAGTGGGCAGTGGTGATTCACACACCCATACATACATATACACACAAAACAAAAACATGGTAAGGACAGTATTATGTGGAAGCCACATTCATTTTGTGGCCATGTGCTGTCCTAAGAACTGAGAGTCTTTTAAATGTAGCTTTCAGAAAAAGAAGGAGAGCATGGAGAATGCACATGTACTTCTTAAAGGTTTTGACCAACAAATGACAAACGTCACTTTTACTCGCATTTCATACTCAGGTCTCATGTGAGAATCAGCCGACCCCATCATACCTGGACACAAAGCTGAGAAACAGAGTCACTGATTGGAGAGTTCCTTTCTGGACTCAACTCTGTACCATGAAAGAGGGAGCATGGGTTTTGATAGAACCGCCTCTGTCACAGCCAGTGTTTCTCTAATGGAAAGACTCCTAATGTCAATTCTCTCAAATGGCCAATGCTCAATCCCCTTTCCAACGACACCCGTGACAGTGTGTTATCCAGCTGGTTGTTAACTATTCTCAGTGGTTTGAACAGATTAAATTATTGTAAAATTTTCTTAATATATTGGGGAAGCTCTAATTTCTACACTTCAATATCCTGGTCACCTTGTGTTTCCACACATATTGTCCTTTGTATGTCCTTCTTAAAATGGGGCCTATTAATATACTTAGTACCCCATTCTCAGTATATGTTATGGTTCAGAGAGCTTTACAGTTTACCTCATTGATTTAGAATATTATATTTCTCTTAATACAATAAACTATTGCATTAGTTTTTCTGGAGGGCTGTCAAACAATTAGTTCATCTTGAGTTTGTGATCTGTAGATCATTTCATATGAATTATGCCCCACATATTGTCCTTATTAAATTCATTCGAGTGTTTACCAAATGCTTTATTGTACTGTTTAACATATTCACAACCTTACTTACACCGTCTTTGCCAAAGCTGGTCTGACACTTCCAGCATTTACTTTCCTACACTTAGGAGAGGCTATAAGTAAGTATGCTATAAAAAGTAGCTGAGTAGCAAGCGGCCATCTAAGATGCATCAATTGGTCCCAGCTCACCTGGAGTAAAGGAGAATGAAGAACACCAAAGTCACAAGGAAAGTACTAGCCCAAGGGACAGAAAGGGCCACAAAAACCAGAGACTTCATCAGCCTGAGACCAGAAGAACTAGATGGTGCCCGGCTACCACCAGTGGTCACCCTGACAGGGAACACAACAGAGAGTCCCTGATGGAGCAGGAGGAAAGTGGGATGCAGAACTCAGATTCCGGTAGAAAGACCAGACTTAATGGTCTGATTGAGACTAGAGGATCCCCAGAAAGCATGGCCCCCGGACTCACTGTCAACCCAGAACTAAAACCATTCCTGAGGCCAACTCTTCAGACAAAGATTAGACTGGACTATGGAACATAAAATGATACTTGTGAAGAGTGTGCTTCTTAGCTCAAGAAGATAACATGAGACTAAATGGGAAGCTCCTGTCCAGAGGTGAGATGAGAAGGCAGAGAGGGTCAGGAGCTGGTTGAATGGGCACGGGAAATCAGAGGTAGAAAGGAGGAGTGTTCTGTCACAGTATGGGGAGAGCAATTAGGGTCACATAACTATGTATAAATTTTTGTATGAGAGACTAACTTGAATTGTAAACTTTCACTTAAAGTACAACAACAACAACAAAAAGTGTCCGAGGCTATGTATCATCAGCTTTCTATGTTCAACTCTTGCCCTGCTTTTCATTGTTTAATATGGTTCTTCCAGTTTACATAATGCTTCATTCATGAATTTCATCTTTAAACCGAGTTCCAATTCAGGATTCTTGAACAGTACAGATTTTTTTATGTGTTTGTTTTGTTTTATTTTTCATATTTTTAAAGAGGGAAATTTGTTTTATTTTTGTGATATAATCGATGTTTCATGCTTATTACAACATAAGTCTCAACACGTCTGTCAGTTTATTGTACTGTGATGGCTTACATGTTGCTGTGATGCAGGGAAATATGCCACCGGTACTTCAAACACGAGGAAAGAGAGAAAATACCAAAATGGATGTCAGAAGAGACTCTGAAATTTGCTCTTGGACATAGAGTAGCTAAAATGAACTGAAGAAATGATGAAATAAAAGAGTTGAACAGAAGATTTCAAAGGGTGGATCAAGTAGACAAAGTAAAGTATTATAATGAAATGTAGAAAACCCAGGAGTTAGAAAACCCAAAAGGTAAGATCAACCACGGCATTCCTCAGGCTGAAAGAAGTGAAGAAACAATTCAAGCCTAGAGTTGCAATATTGAAGGGTTCTAGGGGGAAAATGTTGAACAACCAGGGAGCATCAAAAAAAGATGGAAGGAATACACAAAGTCAAACTGTATCAAAAAGAATTAGTCAATGTTCAACCATTTCCGGAGGTAGCATATGATCAGGAACCGATGGTACTGAAGGAAGAAGTCCAAGCTGCACTGAAGGGGATGGCAAAAACAAGGCTCCAGGTATTGATGGAATACCAATTGAGATGTTTCAATAAATGGATCAGTGTTGGAAGTGCTCACTCATCTATTTCAAGAAATTTGGAAGACAGCTTCCTGGCCAATCGGCTGGAAAAGATTTGTGCCCATTCCAAAGAAAGATGCTCCAACAGGATGTGGAAATTATCGAATAATATTAATATCACACACAAGTAAAATTTTGCTGAAGATCTTTCAAAGACGGTTGCAGTAGTACATTGACAGGGAACTGCCAGAAATTGAAGCCGAATTCAAAAAAATATCATTGCTGATGTCAGATGGATGTTGGCTGAAAGCAAAGAATACCAGAAAGATGTTTATCTTTGTTTTGTTGACTCTGCAAAGGGATTTGACTCTGTGACTCATAACAAATTATGTATAATATTTGGAAGAATGGGAATTCCAGAGCATGCACTTGTGCTCATGAGAAACCTGTATATAGACCGAGAGGCAGTTGTTTGAACAGGAAGAGAGGACTATGCGTAATTTAAAGTCAGGAAGGGTGTGCATCAGGGTTGTATTCTTTCCCATACTTATTCAATCTCTGCTGAGCAAATAATCCTAGAAGCTGGACCGTAGGAAGAAGAACGCGGCATCAGGATTGGAGGAAGACGCGTTAACAACCTGCGATATGCAGATGACATAACTTTGCTTGCTGAAAGTGAAGAGGACTTCAAGCATTTAATGGTGAAGATCAAAGACTACAGGCTTCAGTATGGATTGCACTTCAACATAAAGAAATAAAAAATCCTCAGAAGTGGACCAATAAGCAACATCATGATAAACGGAGAAAAGATGGAAGTAGTAGTCATGGATTTCATTTTGCTTGGATCCATAATCACTGTCCTTGGAAGCAGCAGTCAAGAAGTCAGACAGATACATTGGGGCAAATCTGCTGCAAAAGACCTCTTTAAAGTGTTGAAAAGCAAGAATGTCACTTTGAGGACAAAGGGGTGCCTGACCCAAGATATGATATTTTCAGTTGCCTCATATGCAGTTGAAGGTTAGACAATCAGTTAAGACCAAAGAATAATTGACACCTTTGAATTTTGGTGTTGGTGAAGAATATTGGGTATACCATGGACTGCCAGAAGAATGAACAAATCTGTCTTGGAAGAAGTACATCCAGAATGCACCTTGGAAGCAAGGATGGCAAGATTTCGTTTCACATACTTTGGATGTGTTATTAGGAGGGACCTGTCCCTGGAGAAGGACATCATGCTTGTTAAAGTGGAGGGTCAAAGAAGAAGCCCCTCAACGAGATGGATTGACACAGTGACTGCAACAGTAGGCTCAGGCATAACAACAATTGCGAGGATGCAGCAGGACCAGGCAGTGTTTAGTTTTGTTTTACATAGGGTTGCTATGAGTTGGAACCAACTCAAGGGCACCTAACAACAACATAAGTACAGGTGGAAAGGAAAAGTACATAAAAACTACTTAAACTTTTAACACCTAAAAATAACTAATTTTAGATTTGTTGACCAATATTTCTTAAATTCTATATACACATATATACACATAACACACAATAATATCACACAGGACAATATTATATATGTAGTTTTTATATCACACAGTTAGAACAATATTATATATGTAGTTTTTATCAGTGACTTTTATTTTTTCTCCTTTATGGTGCCTTTTGTTTTTCTGTTAATGATGTTATTTTAATTCCCCTGTTGTTTGTTCAGGTAGTTTGCAGTTGTTTTTATTTTTATTTTTCCTGTTATAAGTAATGCTGCAATGAGTATTCCAGTATATGTTTTCTTTCACCAATTGCTTTTTTGTCTACTGGATTGAAGGTTCTTTTGGGATTTTGGTCTGGCCATTAGCTTCAGCTTCACCGCTCATTGTTTTGGAGAATACCTAGGAATATTCCCACAATCCATTTTACAAAGGATATTTTAACAATAGATTTTTACCAGAATTTATACATCTGCCCTCTATGTATTTGTCCAATTCAGTGCTGATGAAATAGATGAAAATGATAGCTTATCTTTGGAGATTTCTCTTCACATTGAAAGTTGTATATCCAAGACTTGTAAAAAAATTTTTTTATGGGTTATGAAGCCTGTTCCTCATGAAATAGTCTTGCCCCAAAAATCATGGTATCTTTTGTTGGAAGTCTTATTTAATTTCAAGTACTCTGATGTTTCTATGACCAACCAAGATAACATCCTAGTTAAAAAAAAAAAGTGATCAGATTTAACTAGCTCTTAATAAATCCATGTTAATTAGAGATTACACTTTGAAGGTGCTTATGAACTTCTCTTTAGCAATTTATTTTATAATATTTACAAGGATTGCTCTCTATTTGATTATGTAGTAGTTTTTGTAGCAGATTATTTTTCCATCTTGAAAATCTGTGCATATACCTCTCTTCCCTTTTACACACCTTTTTTGGTCTGATTTCTCAAATGTCGTTGAGAATTTGAGGAGAATTTAAGAAGAAGGGACTGTGTTGCTGAACCCCAGCCATATCTTTGCCTTTACTGGCACCATTTCCTCATTTGAGCGTTTAATACTCAGCATGTACATAATACTCATGTCATATTCTTACTGCATATACTCAGCAAGAAATGGAAATTGCAATTGTAAGTAAAATAGACACAGCATTTGATCTTATGGAACTTTCAGTTAGGTGGGGAGACAGACACTGAAGATTTATTTTACAAATAAATATAAAGTTAACAACTGTGCTGAGTGGCAGGAAGGGTAGGTTTGCAACATGGCCTGAGATGAGTGGACTATGTTGATCAGGGAGAAGCCTCAGGAAAATTTATCTTGAATAGAGGGTTTTGCTGAGAGCTGTAGGATGAGGGAAGAGTATGTAGAAAGGGCTGGTGGTAGAAAGGAGCATGTGATAGTTGAATAAGTCTAAGAATGCCAGTTAAACAGTTTTACTCTTTATTCTAATAAATACATGAAGCCAGTAAGCAGTGAAGTGATCTAAAATGCATTTTGAGAGAATCAGTGAAATTGCAATTTGGAGAAAAATTGGAGAAGGCAAAAGTAGATGCAGAGTCTCCATTCTCCATTTGTATAGTTTTGTAAGAGTCCAACTCTGAAAAATGGTAGGTTAGATTAAAGTGGTTGTAATGGTGGAGATGAAGAGAAGTGAATGAATTCTACAGATATTTCGTAGGAAGAATTGAGAAGGTTTGGTGACTAACAGATTAAGTACCAACAGACCCAGGAGAGGAAAATATCTAAGATGATACCTAAGTTTTGGGGTAGCCCAACATATTGGGATTTGGTGCCATTTACTAAGATGTGAAAAACTGAAAGTGGACAAGTTTTCTGGAGAAAGATCACATGTTTGTTTGGAGCAATTGAAAATGTCAGTTAGCCAGGAAGATGTGATATTCTGGAACAGTAGAGCACTTTAGTCTAATATACTAGGTACTATCTTTGAAAGTCTTCCAAAGACTTTTTAAAACACAAAGTTTAAAAAGAATTCATTGCTCTTTGTTATTAACATTTTGCCAAAAATAAAATGCCCAAGAACTTAAAATGCACTTAATATTTTATGTGACTCCTTCAGTCATATTTCATAGTTCTAAAGAGTAAGTGGATATTACTAGGTTTTGTTTGGTTTGGGATTTTTAATTTACTTTTCTGGTAACACATAGTAACTATTTTCATGTTTTTCCAAGTAGGATATATTGCTTGAATGACTGCCATTTGAATCAACTCAACAACAAATAATGTAAATAAGGGTTTGAGTAGTGGAAGATGATAACTAGTGGGAAATTAAAAGCATTATGGTGTTCTTTGCAGAGTATAAGCAATTTCTAATTCCCCAGAGATGATATTATTTTCAAGGGTATTTAAGGGCACTGACTCCTTGCTATTCCTAATGTTTTATGCTAATCCCAGTCACAGGTTTTTTGTTGGTATGGTAAATATTTTATAAAAATCCAAATCTGAAATATTATTGTGATCTATAATCTGAGTTACTGACTTTATTCTGATTACTTATAATGCTGAATTTTTATTGCCCAAATATTAAGAGCTTTAAAAATAACAAAATCTTACAATTTAGCAATGGAAACTGGTTGCTATTCAGTTGATTCTGATGTCATGCTAACCCCAAGTGTGTTAGAGTTTACAGTAGACCTACAACAAAATTTCAGTAAAGAATTGACTAGTAAAGAGTTTGAGGTTTTTCTGAGCTGCTATAATCATTCTTTAAATAATGACTCATTATAATCAGTTAAATGCTTGGCTACTAACCAAAAGATTGACAGTTCAAACCCACCCAGAGGTGTCTGGGCTTGACGATCTGCTTCCTGCTTCAGAAAGGTCAGCCTTGAATACCCTATAGAGCAGATCTACTGTGCACACATGGGGTCACCAGGAGTAGGGATCAACTCAGTGGCAATGGTTTATTTATTTATCTTTTAATCTTTTCATATGTTATTAACAAGAGACTAAAGATGAAATTAAATATTGTTTTTCCTGGATAGAACTCAATATCAGCTAAAAAGAAAATCAACTAAAATAAATGAACTCTATATCAGATAAAATAAAGTTTTTCTAATGTTGGTTTTGATATTATCTTTTTTTTATGCTGGCATTATATAAATATTTGAAACTTTAATTAAATTTTTCAAATGAATGCATTCTTCACACTTTTTTTTTTAACTAACATCTTATCATTCTTTTCATAGGTCTCATATCTTTTGGGTGAACAGAAGTCTACCTTTATGGGGCTTACAGGTTATGTACAACTTAGTTTTATATCTATATTTTTGTGTTTATTGATATTTCACAAAGATATATTATTGGGTAGAAAACTGTTGGTATTTAAGATAAGTTTATCTTACTACTGAATTAATCTTGAGCACATTAGACTAAAATTTAAGTTCGTTCACCATGTTTTACTTAGCTCTGCATTCTAGCTTGTAGAAATTTTCTAGTGATCAGGATTAGGCTTTGGAGAAATTTAATGCATGTGGAGAAAATCAAAGTAAACCAGTCTCTTAAGATTCCACATATTTTCCCAGACTACTTTTCGTATTCCTGTTACATATCCCCTGAAAAAGTAATCAAAAGCCTATCACTGATGATCAGAAGAGCACGCTCCCCCTCCCCCTGCCCAACCAGCGGCCAGCATCATGACCCACCTCCATCCACACCACACCTCTCACCCAGGTACTGCAGTAGGAGGTCCTCTTTACCCCTGACTCAGCCCTGCCACACCTGTGAATGGTGATGAACTTACCCCCCACCCAACGACTCCCCAACAGACCCAACCACCTGGTGAGTGGCATTGCACACCCCCATGTTGCCAGACTGATGAGCAGCATTGGTACATGCTGGCCTCACTCATCTGCCCACCTGCCACACAGTTTGCCTGTCAAGTGGCAGTGCATGCTCCCAAGTCATGAGACTAGTGACTGAGGGTGGTGCATGCCTGCCCTACTCACTCCTCACTGCCCTCCCATGCATCCCTGCCCCAGGCACCTGGCAATAGATGGCAAGTGCTTTCATGCCACTGGACTGGTGATCAGCAGAGCATGCCTGCCTCACCTGCCTTGATATATCAAAACAAATCAAAACAAAAAATCAGGTCAAAACAAACATGCAATCAGTAAATAAAAATAGAAATAAAATAACATCTAAATGCCTCAAAGAGAGCAGACAATAACAAATCATATGAAGAAACAGGATAAGATAACTCAAACAAGTGAGTAAAATAAAGGGAAAGAAAACCTTCCTGAGGAAGAAATGATAATAGAACTACCTAAGAAAGAATTCAAAAGACTTATATTTAGGCTCCTCAAAGAGATGAAGGAAATCACAGAAAAAAACCCTAAAATAATTCAGGAAAACAATTCAAAGAACAAAATCACAGACTTGATAAACAATTAGAAACCATACAAAAGCAACTAGAAATTTAGAAAATTAGCAATGAAATATCAGAAATAGATAACACAATGGAAGGCCACAGAAATATAATTGAATCAGTGGAAGAAAGAATCTGCGAAATAGAAGACAAACTCCTTGATGCTAATTTGTTTGAGGAACAGTCAGAAAAAAGAATGAAGAAAATGAAGAAAGCCTAAGAATTATGTGAGATACCATCAAGAGGAATAATTTATTCATAATAGGAGCATCAGAAGAGGAGGAGAAAATAAAAGTACAGAGAGAATTTTCAAAGATATATTGGCAGAAATCTTTCCAAAATCATGAAAGTTGAGAAAGTTGCCATCCCAGAAGCCCAACGCACCCCATTCAGAATAGATAGACCCTAAAAGAAATTCACCAAGACATAACATAATCAAACTTTCCAAAACCAAAGACAAAGAATTCTGAGAGAAGCTCATGAAAAACAAAATACTACTTACAAAGGGGCAACAGTAAGACTAAGTGCTGAGTTCTCATCAGAAACCATGCAAGCAAGAAGGCAATGGGATGAAATATCTAAAACCCTGAAAGAAAAGAATTGCCAACCAGAATCATATATCCAACAAAATTGTCTTTCAAAAATGATGACAAAAGTAAGACATCCTCAGAAGCAGAAATTAAGGGAACTTGTTAAAACCAGACCAGCCTTACAAAAAATATTAAAGGGAATCCTTTGGATTTGAGAACCAACAACAATAGACAACAACCTGAGATAAAGACACATGACAGCATCACTCAGATACCAACCTAGATAAAGATTTCACATAAGTAAAATCAGGCTAGAAAACTAATACAGGGAACCAGAGGTGATCAGCTGTAAATGATGACAGTGTTAAAAAAAAAAAAAAAAAAAAGAGGTGGGGGTGGAATAAAAGATGTGGTTAATGACCTTCTATACTGAGAGGAAGTCAAGGTGAATTCAAGGTATAACAGAATGCTTAAAATTTAAGAGGATAATAGTAAACTTCAGAGTAACCACATAGAAAATTAATAAATCTACACACCTAAATAAAGAAGAAAAAAATCACGTAGACTCAGTAAACACAAAAACAGTGATAGGAAAAGAAAATCCATTAAAAAAAAAGACAAAACTCAGCACAGAAAATTAATGGAACAAAGAAACCATTAACACCAGTTAACACCACAAGAAAAGGTATAACAAAATGACAGCAATGAATTCATACCTATCATTAATCACACTGAATGTAAATAGATTAAATGTACCAGTCGAGAGAGAGTGGCAGAATGGACAAAAAAATTATCCATCAGTACATTGTCTACAAGAGACATACGTTAGACACAAGGACATAAATAAGTTAAAAATCAAACAATGGAAAAATACATCAAACAAACAGTAACCAAAAGACAGCAGGAGTAGCAATAATAATTTTGGATAAAATACACTTTAAGTGAAAATCCTTGAAAAGAGGCAAAGAAGAGTTCACCAAGAAGACATAACCATCATAAATATTTATGCACCCAATGACAGAGCTCCAAAATACGTAAAACAAACTCTAACAGAATTGAAAAGAGATACAGACAGTTCTAAAAAACAGCAGGAGACTTTAACACACCACTTTTGATAGAACAACTAGAAAGAAACTCACTAATGATACAGAAGATTTAAAATAACACCATCAACCAACTTGACCTCACAGACATGTACAGAACACACCACCCAACCAGCAACACAGTACACATTCTTCTCCAACCCACATGGATCATTCTCCAGAACAGACAATATTCTAGGCCACAAAGCAAGCCTCAATAAATTAAAAAACATTGACATAATACAAACATGTTCTCTGACCATAACACTATAAAACTGTTGCTGTTGTCAGGTGCCATCGAGTCGTTTCTGACTCAGTGAGCCTTTGTACAACAGAACGAAATGCTACCTGGTCCTGTGCCATCCTCACAGTCATTGTTATGTTCGAGCCCATTGTTGCAGCCACTGTGTCAATCCATCTCTTCAAGGGTCTTCCTCTTTTTTGCTGACTGTCTACCTTGTTGTTGTTGTTGTTAGGTGCCATCAAGTCAGTTCCTACTCATAGCAACCCTATGTACAGCAGAACTAAACACTGCCCGGTCCTGTGCCATCCTCACAGTTGTTGTTATCCTTGAGCCCATTGTTGCAGCCACTGTGTCATTCCATCTGGTTGAGAGTCTTCCTGTTTTTCGCTGTCTACTTTACCAGTCATCATGTCCCTCTCCAGGGACTGGTCCCTCTTGATAACATGTCCAAAGTACGTGAGATGAAGTCTTGCCATCCTTGCTTCTAAGGAGCACTCTGGGCATACTTCTTCCAAGACAGACTTGTTCATTCTTCTGGTAGTCCATGGTATTTTCAGTATTCTTCACCAACACAGTAATTCAAAGACATCAGTTCTTCTTCAGTCTTCTTTATTCGTTGTCCAGCTTTCACATGCATATAAGGTGATTGAAAATATCATGGCTTGGGGCAGGCACCCCTTAGTCCTCAAAGTGACATATTTGCTTTTCAACACTTTAAAGAGATCTTTTGTGCAGATTTGTCCAATGCAATACATTGTTTGATTTCTTGACTGCTGCTTTCATGGGCGTTGATTGTGGATCCAAGCAAAATAAAATCTTTGAAAACTTCAATCTTTTCTCCATTTATCGTGACGTTGCTTATTGGCCCAGTTGTGAGGAGTTTTCTTTATGTTGAGGTGTAGTCCATACTTAAGTCTTTGATCTTTGTCAGTAAGTGCTTCAAGTCCTCTTTTCTTTCAGCAAGCAAGGTTGTATCATCTGCATATTGCGGATTGTTTATGAGCTTTCTTCCAATCCCAATGCCACATTTTTGTTCATATAGTTCAGCTTCTCAGATTATTTGCTCAGCATACAGATTGAATAATGCACATTTTTCCTGATTTTAAACCACCTTGTTCTGTTCGAAGGACTGCCTCTTGGTCTATATACAGGTTCTGCATTACCACACTTAAGTGTTCTGAAATTCCAGTTTTTCACAATGTTATCCATAATTTGTTATGACCTACACAGTCAAATGCCTTTGTATAATCAATAAAACACAGGTAAATATCTTTCTGGTATTCTCTGCTTTCAGCCAAGATCCATCTGATATCAGCAATGATATTCTTCATTCCACATCCTCTTCTGAATCTGGCTTGAATTTCTGGCAGTTCCCAGTCGATATGCTGCTGCAACCGCATTTGAATGATCTTCAGCAAATATTTACTTACATGTGTTATCAATGATATTGTTCAATAATTTATGCTTTCTGTTGGGTCACCTTTCTTTGAAATGGGCACAGATATTGATCTTTTCCAGCCCATTGGCCAGGTAGCTGTCTACCAAATTTCTTGGCCTAGACAAGTGAGCACCCCAGCGCTGCATCCATTTGTTGAAACATCTCAATTGGTATTCCGTCAGTTTCTGGAGCCTTGTTTTTTGTCAGTGCCTTCAGTGCAGCTTAGACGTCTTCCTTCAATATTATTCGTTCTCAATCATATGCTGGCTCCTGAAAGAAGAACTAGAGGGTGCCCAGCTACTACCACTGCGTTTTCGACCAGGGACACAATAGAAGGTCCCTGTTAGAGTGGAAGAAATTTGTAGAAGAAAACTCTAATTCATAAAGAAGACCATACTTACTGGAATGATAGAGACTAGAGAAACCATCGAGACTATCACCCTAAGGTACCCTTTGTTATACTTGGAACTGAAGCCACACTGGAGGTCACCTTTTAGCCAAATAGTAGTTTGGCCTATAAAATAAACAATAACATCTATGAGGAATGTGCTCCTTTAAACAATCAACTATACAAGATCTATTGGTCAACATTTACCCCAAAGCCAAAGTGAAAAAAAAGGGAGGGGCAGGAAAACTGGATGGATGGAAACGGTGCAGGCAGGAAGGAAATGGTGAGAGTGCTGACACATTACGGGAATTATAACCAATGTCACGAAACACTTTGTTTATGAATTGTTGAATGGGAATCTAATTTGATGTGTAAATTTTCACCTAAAACACAATAAAATATTTTTTTTAAAAAAGCCCATTACAATGTTTGCTTTTTCACCTTATATCCCCAGTGGAATATGATAGAATCTCAATAGACAGTTGTTAAAACAATAAAGAATGAGTGAATGTCTCATGTCACCAATACTAAGAGCTTAGTCTCTAAGCAAATATTTTGTATTTAAAAACAAAAAGTAAGCCCTGGCATAGAAGAAATCCTCAGGAAAGAGTAAGAAAATATGAGAAAGAACAGTGTGTCTGAATTATATTGTTGACATATTCCCTAGGGTCTCCTGTACCTCTCTTTGTTCCTTTTTCTTTTGCATTCCAGGCCCAGCAAACTCTTGTACAAGTTCCGATCTCCTCTATTCCTGTTCTTCTGCTACAGATACTTTTTATTTTCTGATTAATTGGAAGAATAAAGTCACTGACATAAAAAAATGGAGGTCAGAAGACAGTTAAGTCTGGAGGAAGTGGAAGGAACTTAAGACATATTGCTTATGAAAGATCCTTTAAACAAATTTTAATCAAACATGTTTTTATGTTAGATTTGCCTTTAAAGTTATGATAATCATGAGGTCAGCATCTTATAAGTGATATTGAATTATTTCAAATATATATGCACTATGATCATAACTATGAAATCAAGTTTTTATTCTGTGAATTTTTTGTAGTTTTTTTGAAGTTAAACTGTATGTTTTTTACAGTTACTTTTGTTGCAATGTCACATTGATTTACAAATATAGAAGATTTAAAAATAATAATTTTCAAATATTTAAGTGTTCATTTAAAAGTGTAGTCTCTGAGCTAGATTCCTATATTATCCTTAAGTGAGGTACACATTTAAAGTAAGTTAATATATTTATGAATATATTATCATATATATGAATATAATATATCATATATTATGATACATATGAATAATCATCTGTGGCCTTGAAATGTATTTTGTTAGAATTACTTTTATAATACAAAAAAAGTCTAAGAGGCTGAGTTTTCTATCATAACCCTAGTATTTCACATACTTCTGAACATATTTTACTTTTTTGGCACACATTTATCTGTTTTTTTACTGTTCTCATGTTTTAATATCCATTTAAATTCATAATTTTCATTTCAGCACAAGACAAATTTTACAACTCTAAGATAATTACCCTTCTCATCAAGATTTGTCTTAAGCATCAAAAAATGTGTAAAGTGAACAAATATAGTTGTTGCTGTCTGACTTATTTTCTGTTTACATTTATTTTGATTCTGTTCATCTATCCTGAGAGGCTAAGAGTCTTTCATAGAAAATACTTTGGATATCTTTTCCAGTTACTTTTTCTGTTGCAACAATAAATTTTTGATAATTAATCAGTGAAAATTGTGTACACATTACAAAATAGAGAGAGAGATGGGAATTTGTTGAGGCGGATATAGGACTAACACTTCCAGCTGATAACAGGGAATCGGTTATGACGTTCATTCAAATAAAATCTGAAGGGATCTTAAAGTGCTGATTTGGACTGTTCTATTTAGTGTTTAAGGATGCGGCTGTTTCATGTTGTTTGAGGTGTGCGATGGGATTGAACATATTATTCAACCTGAAGCTTATTTTTTTTATTTTCTGTACTTTCTGAAGGAAACTATTGTGTTTGGTGGATGCCCTGGAGGAGAAGGTGATGTTACAGGAAGAGGGTGGTTATCTGTGATGGGGTAGTTGTGTGCAATTGTGTATGTTAGGAACACAAAATAAAAACCTATTCTTTACATATTGTTGCAAACTCCAGCTCGTCTGACTATTCTATACTCACCTTTACATTTGGGAATGTAGATGAAAAATATTTATTCAGAGGATTAGAAACTGCAGTAACTAAGCTGTAGTGCAGGAGTTGGCAAACGATGGCCTGTTGCCTGTTTATAGAAATTAATGTGCTAATATACCCCTTAACAAAGTGCACAGACACACATATTAGTATTAGAATCATTAGTTTATATTTTACTTATATTGCATTTTCTTATTAAGTTGCAATTTGTATTTTAGGTTTCGGTGGCATTGATAAGTCTATTTGAAACAATACTACTTGGTTACCTCAGTTATAAGGTAAGTTAATTTACCTAGCAGTTTTCTGCTGATAGAGCACATTATAAACATTTACCCAGTAGTCCTCTTATTTATAATTTGTACTGTGAGGATAAGGCAACCGCCTCCAAAACCACTTTAATTATTTTGGACCTCTCTAGTATGTGATAAGAAACTGTAGTAATACAGTAACAGTTTCCTTGGTGGCTTAAAAGTACTTTACTAATTCCTGTGGTCTAATTTACACATTATAAGTATGCTTATAGTGAAGCAAGCAAATGGAATAGCTTGGCTTTTCATTGTTCTCAGCCACTTCTCCTGACTGATACAAAAAGCATTGAGAAAGCAAAAACATGTCTGTTAGTAATTATTTTAATGAAATCTCTTAATTTGATTTTTTTATTGAGCTCATGTTTGATGAAGAGTTTAACACTGTGCACTGTATAATTTCTTTTCTCAAAGAGTTTCCAATCTAGAAAGATAGCTGGGCAGGAGAAAATGTTACAGATAATAATAATACCAGGCAGAATTTAATATGTAAGTTCAATAAGGCACAAATGAAGTACTATGAGGGTTCATAAAGATAGGTCATATTATGAGATGAAAAGGAGATACTTGAATGTCTTAAGCAGAGATGTTGAATACTTTTAATCAGGAAATAATGAAAAGACAGGACAGAAGGGATTGATAGAGTTAGCATACTCATGAAGGAAGGGATATGTATGTACAGCTGGGGAAATAGTAATTATTTAAGTTTGGTCAGAACATAGGGTATTTGGGAAAATATTGGGAGTCCCTGAGTGGTACAAGCAGTTAACATGCTTGGCTGCTAACTGAAAGGTTGACGGTTTGGGTCCACTAAGAGGTGCTTGGAAGAAAGCTCTGGTGGTCTATTCCTGAAAAATCAGCCATTGAAAACCCTATGGAAAACAATTCTACTCTGATACACATGAATCGACTCAGTGGCGACTGGTTTGTTTTTCGGGTTTTTTTAAGATATTGCTGGAAAAAAAAAAATTGGGACAATGTCTTGGGAGCCATGATAAAAACCATGTAATGAGAAGTTGATGAGGTTGTTGAACATGATTATATTACATTTTAGGGATGTTAGTTCAGAACCTCTGTGCAGCACAGGCAAAGGGCCATCACACCAACATGATTGAAGCATGAATGGAGAATCTGGAGTGAGGTGTTGGCTGGAGGAAAGGAACTGTCAAATTTGATCCACAATGAATTATGGAGGTAGAAACTAAAGAATCCATGAGCTGATTTGTTGAAATAGGTGAGAAGAAGGAAAAAGACAAATAATATTTTAAGGTTTTCTTAGTCAGAACAACTGGAAATGTGGCAGCAAAACTAAGAAAGAATGATATCAAGAAGATAAATCAGGCTGGGGTCAAGTTAGATGGAATAATGGAAGTGGTTTTAGAAATGATGACTTTGAGGTGCTGTTTTAAAAAGTGTACAAAAGGTAATAAGCTGGGATAGGCACCTGACATCCAACAATTAGCTTTGGATGCTTTCCTTTCTTGTGGAAAATGGTGCGTGAAGGAATATTTTGATGCTAGTGAAGACAAGATGAAAGAGCCCACACATGGTAGTATTTTATTACTAAGTTATCTAGATAAGTTTAGACTAAGATGTTGAGGAAAGGTCTTTTAATGGTTTATGAATATATCTCCCTTCAAATTAAAACCAAAACCAAACCTGTTGCCATCAGGTTGATTCCAACTCAAAGCAACCCTATAGGACAGAGAAGAACTGCCACAGAGTTTCCAAGCTGCATCCTTTAGGAAAGCAGACTGCCACATCTTACTCCCACGGAGCAGCTGGTGGATTCAAACAACTGACCTTTTGCTTAGCAGCTGAGCACTTAACCATTGTGCCACTAGGGCTCCTTTTCTCCTTCAAAATAGGTGCTCTATAAATATTTTGATTTATAAATCCTGATCAACAAATCTGCATTTTGCATACATAGAAAAACAGTATAAAATCAAGTAAATTAATATCTCAGATTTTATCTTCAAAGTTTTTTAAAATGCAAGTGTTTGAAGAATGTGGAATGTGCGATATAAAAAGTGATTTTTTTTTTTAAATTAGGTGTATTTGGTTTTTGTTGTTTTTAAAATTAAGTGTATGTTGTTCATTAGTACAGAAGTGTGTATAGAAATATAGCCTGGCCAAAATATTAATCTGCGTTTATGAATGTATTTGATTCAACTTCTAGCTAAAAACCAATAATATGAAATTAACTTTGCTACTTTGTTAATAGAACTCCTAGCCCTAATTTAAAAAGTCATTTTAAAAACACATACAGATTCAAGATAATTTTCCATTGCAATTATATGATGTTGACATTTATAATTAATTACTTCCTGTCCTTTATAAAATGAGAGCAGAGCTAGATGATAGATAATGTTTCCATCCTGACCTTCATAAACACTAACGGCTCGGATGGAGGGTCTGCAAGGGGAGGTAGATAGTAGTTAAGTCTTAATGTGTTACGAATGAGACAGAGTAAAAAGGAGTTATGTGGCAGTGGAAGGATAGGTTACTTTTAAATTACTTTCTTTTTCCTCTCATAAATCCAGTCGACCCCATGAACTCTTTGGACTCTGTCAGTAGAGTACTGGGTAATTTTTTTTTTTTTTTTGGACTTAGTATATTAAGTAATTGGTAACTATTTGTGACTATAACAAATAAGGTTCTGGTTAGCAGAATCTAAAATACAGCTTCTCCCCTCATATTGGATTTTTAAGAAAAATAATAAGTATGCAGAAGTTGATATTGCACTGGTAATTGTCTCCATTCCTAATACTGTTTTTGATACTTGCAGTCTGGAAATAGGTGTATCTTTATCTTTGCCTATGTCTGTATCTATATCGGCACAAAGATAATACATAGATTTTTTATATATACACTATTATGCAATAATTTAAAAATACATTTTATATAATATTCTTCAAGCAGTTTATAATTCTTGAAGTTAGACCTTGTTAAATAAGTATACATGATATAATCCTTAACAAATAAAACAGCTTAAACTCTCATGGACCCTGCAGCCTCAGTTTACCTAGCGTTTGAAAAACAGACTGATAAGTAAAAACAAAATGAACTAAAAGTACTTAAAGTACATGTTCAAGTTAGTAAATAATGAATAAAAATTCTGTAACATCAACTATATTTTGTGTTTTATAATAGTGAAGTGCAGATCTGTACTTAAATCATCATTCCATTTATAACTATTTGGCAAAACAATTGAGGTAATCACCCTACAATACAGTTCTTATTCCTGTTTTGCCATAAACACCCTCTAATTCTTTATCAACTGCTTTCAAAGCACTATTCTGTTTATGCACACATATTCATTAACCCACTGCCTTTGAGTCGATTCTTACTCATAAAGACCCCATAGGGTTACCAAGGTTGTAAATCTTTATAGAAACAGATTTCTCCCACATCTTTCTCCCATGGAGCTGCTGGTGATTTTGAACCACCGACCTTTCTGTTAGCAGTCAAGCACTTTAACCATTGTGCCGTAAGGGCTTCTTATTCTGTTTATACACACATATTCATTAGAGCATGAAACATTAAAAACAAATCCAAGCACAATTTCCAAATCCTTAAAAATAAAAATTCATCATACCTAGAAGCCTCTTGTTAAATCTGCAGTTATTTTTCCTATAATCATCTTTTTTGAAAAAGCATTACTTTTGAAAAATTAACACCATGCTGGGCTTATATCCGGAAAAGAACAAAGGGTTTAGTCTACGACTCCTTGGTACTTTGTTATGGTTCTGGTGATTCTGCATACAAGTCTCTGAAAATGGTAAACCTAGTCTTGTTGAGTTGAGAAATGCAAACTAAAGACTGCCATATTTACACCATTCTCAATTCATTGAAAGATGACAAGTTATGAGACTTTTCCATTAAATATTTTAAATATAGGTATTCTTAATATTTAAGAATGAACTATTTTTAAACATTCTCTTGGCCCAACCTGGACTAACAATAACTAAATTATCGTAAATAAATCATACTTTTTTTAAAAGTATTTTTTAGAGTTACCTAGCTGATAGCTCTGAACTTGCTTTTTTCTGTACAATAAAAATACAAGCCTCATACACTTTAGAAAATCACATACTTTCCTGCATTATTATTGATTAAAGAATGATATGCCCATACCAAATGTTGTAGAATAGTTGAATTAAGAGTACCATTGGTGAATACCATTGATGAAAAGAAGAACATAGAATTATACACTTAGAACAAAGGAAGCTACTACTCAGCAACTTTTTGTTTTTTAATTAAGGAATTATTTTTGGTTGGAGACTAGTGCTTTTTATCTTCTTCATGAAAATAAGATTAAATGAAGCAAATATTTGACATAATTTTAAAACACACTGTGCCTGTCTTTTGAATTTTATTTTATGCTTCTCTTTATGGTGGCATTCTATTGTTGTATCCTGTCTTTTCTTATAATAATTGCTTTCATCCTATGGCTTTATATGACATTAGTCCCATTAGGACTCCTTAATATCCAGTGTAACTTAGGGACACTTTCTGTATTTGTTTTTCATTAGCTAATTTTAGAGGTGAAAATATCTCTAAATGTAGCAGAAAACCTGAGATCCTAAAATTAGACACAATGGATATAACTGAACAATTATTTATTTTTATCAGTAAATACATTGCTAAACTGTACAATTTTATATCATTAAAATTAATCCTCAGTAGGCAGGTCATTTACTTGCTGTAAAATAAAAACACATTTGCTGTGAATCAGCAATAGCGTGGTTGAAATAATGTAATAGTAGTTTTTACTTAGGAGTGTCTTAGTCAGTGTTCCTTAGAATGAAATATATATAGATATATATGTACATATCTGTCTATCAGAGCCTTGGTGGCACAATGGTTGAGAGCTCAGCTGCTTACCAAAAGGTCAGCAGGTTGACCCCACTAGCCATTCCTTGGAAACCCTATGGGGCAGTTCTACTCTGTCCTGTAGGGTTGCTATGAATCGGAATTGGCTCAATGGCAATGGGTTTGGTTTTTTTTTGGGGGGTGGGGTCTGTCTGTCTATTTACCTACCTACCTCTCTCTCTCTCTCTACCTACCTACCTACCTATCTGATCTATCAAAAATCAGAGATTTACTTCAAGAAATTGGCTTATGCGATTGTGGGAAACCGGCAAGTCTAATATCTATAGGTTGGGTGACAGAAAAGTGGAGTAAGTTTTTTGACAAAATGTCTGTTTATAGTCTGAAGGCAGAACACATGCAACTTCTTTGCTCTAAAGGTTTTCAACTGATTGATTGAAGCCTGCCTACATTATGATCTATTTTAGAAACAAAATCAGGAGGTCTTATTGACAAATTATACTTAATGTGTGAAAGGAAGATGTAAAAGTTTACCCCATGATTTTTGGCTTGTGTTGTTGGGGGACCAGTCAGGGCAAAAATCATAAATTTTGTGTTTAAACATATTGTGTTAAAGATGGTTTGAGACATCCATGTCTCAGCTGATTAGAGAGATGCAGTTAGAGACCTGCATCAAAATCTCAGAGATACAATATTTGTCTGCACTAGACATGCAGTACTGGAAGTCATCAGTGTATTATTGATAATCATTTGAAGCTAACAGCATAGGTGAATTATTTAAGATGGGTTTATAGACAAGAGCTGTGTAACTACTTTCCTCCAGAAAATTTCTATTGAATGAACTCTTGTGGCTACAAGTTTAATAATTTACAAGTGGCTACATCAGGAAAGCTGTAAACAATAAAATTCTTCCAAGTGTTTCTATTTAGATTCATAGGAAGAAAAGTAAACAACGAAGTTTAAAAAAAAACATGTAAAAGAAAAAGAGTGTGTATAAAAAAATCTGAGAGTTTCATTTGTTTACACACTTACTCAGCCCAGTAGACATATAAACAAATAAACCAAAAACCAAACCCGTTGCCGTTGAGTGGATTCCAACTCATAATGACCCTATAGGACAGAGTAGAACTGCCTGGCAAGGTTTCCAAGGCAGTAAATTTTACAGAAGCAGACTGCCACATCTTTCTCCCACAGAGCGGCTGGGGGGTTCAAACTGCTAACCTTTCAGTTAGCAGCCGAGCGCGTAACCACTGCACCTCCAGGGCACTTGCCAAGGAGATTAATGGTGGAGGCATGGGAACAAAGTTACAAATGCATAAAATATACTTACTTGTCCAGGGAACTGTGTAACACTCAGTGTGTCTGAATTTGTGGCTGAATTCCTGGTAGGGATAGGAATAGAGTAAGTATAAGCCAGCCCAATAGCCAAAGTCCAAATTATGAAGCTTCATGTAATATAATGAGGAGGCTAGATTTTACTGTGTTGGCAATGGGAATCTAGCATTGAAGAAAGACTCCTCTGGCTTTAATATGGAAGATAAACTGGAAAGGGACCCAACCAAGTCAGATAGCAGCTATGAGATTTTTTTTTAATGATTTCAAGTAAAAAATAAGTCTTAATTCACGTTGTATATATGAAAATGAAGGGAGGAGAGCCATAACAGATATAAAATATTTTTGTTTACCATGGACTGAATTTGTCCAGTGTGTCACACTGTCAGGAAAACTAATAATAATCTCTGCTATATATATATTAATGGAACTATACTTCTGTATCATCAGTGGTAACTGTTCCTATATCCTTACTCTTTTTGCTGGTCAGATCAGTCTCTTTTCCTTTGCACAATTATTGATGCCTCAGAAAGATGTACAATTTCAAGTAAAAACACAGCCAGAAAAGAGTAGCCAAATGTTAAGCTTTCTGGAAACTGCAAAAACATTTGAAGAGATAGTAGTATATAACCTGCACAATTAAAAAAAAATTGCATAACTATAATCACTTATAACCTGTTTATTGAATAGGCCTGACTCAGTGCAAGTAAGGAAATGTTTAGGCTTTCCATCTTCCTCCTTCATGTTTGTACATCTTCCTTCTTGTCCATGCTTATCAGGTGAAATCTAGAGCAGGCCCCATAGTTTTTCTATTCTCTTCATTTGCGAGGCAAGTTTCAGTTAAGTACTTAAGAAATTAGGATCAGTGTATGAAAACTTTAAAATTGCTTTGCTCTTCCTTAGCTTATACCTACTTGGGGTGAGGGATTATCATGGAGAATATCTCCTGTTTCCACCTCCTCTCCTATTTGAAACCAGCTGCTTTTGGCCCCTCCAGGGCTGAGGAGGAGCAGCAAGGGAAGTGAGGCCAACATCTAGGATGGAGTTGCCTGACTGCCACAGCTATAGTTTGGCATTGGGTCCCTCAGCGTGGCAAATACAAGTGCTGGCTCTTTGTCCCATGGTAAGCCATTGTGGCTCTGCTGAATCTCCTTGAAGGCCTTAGTGTCTCCGTTTGGTCATTAGTAGCGTCGACCCAAACCCTGACTTCTTGTCCACCATCTCTTGATGTAAACACTTTAAAAATGACCCTAGGCTGGTTATATCCTTTACGGTCTGTAGCTGCTTCCTGGAAAACAGGCACCTTCACCTTATCATTGGTAGACCTGTGGTTTGCTCTCATTTGGGCCCTCTTTCTCTTTGCTGTCTCCTCATTTTTGACGTTTTAAGCGTGAGTCAAATACTAATCTTGTTCTGACCCAAGCCCTCTAAGTGGTTCCTTGGGCCCTTCTCACTTAGCTTGAGTTGATGAGAGAAGCATTGTAGCTCCTCTAACATCTTTCTGGAGAGAAGTCCTCCCTGCTACATTCTACATACAACCCCTCCACCACTTTTTATATAGCGTGGAGGTGGGTGATGAGCTAATGCTAACAAAACCATTCCTCAGTATCTTAGCACCTTGATTTAGTTGGTAGAAGTATTTCACATCATTGTAATTTTTGGCCTTTGGGGCCTCAAGGAAACCTGAGACCGACTCCCAATGTAACAACCAGTATTATAAAACAATTGGAAAATACAGGGCAACTGATTTCAATTCAACATTCCAATAAGTAGATATCTTCATAAAAGAATAAGCTGCTTTAGGAAGTTTTGAATTTTATATTATTGGACACTAGTTGAGAAAGTTTCAATGATGACCTATTAATATCAGGAACTGCTCTGGGGACATATGACTTGTGCAGTTTCACAGGACCCTGCAATTAGAAGGGCAACAACTTGTTTTAATGTCAGATGTCATTTTTTTGAAATTGCTAATAAGTTTTGAACAAGAGGCCCAGAATTTCATTTTGCCCTGAGCCCCACAAATTATGTTCTGATTAATACTGCTGTCCTGCGTGAGTCAGGAGGCTAGGATCTCGATGATTGAAAGAACCTTTCCTTTCCTTAATGGTTATGAGATTCTAAATGTGGTCTATTCTATGAAATATAAATTTTATTGAAATTTTTATTAAAATGAAAAGCAGTGTTAATGACAATCATACAGTGTGTGTTTTACAAACTATTTAGTGTGCTTTATAGTTAGTGAATGTAATTATTACAGTGAACAATGGGGTCACTTTTCAATTCACTCCATAGGTTTTATTAATGTTTTAGCTTTACTAGTAATTTTTCTTCCATGAAATATTATATAATCAAATATGTTATGTGTAATATTCATGGGTTATTAGGAGTCTTTGGTTTACTTCTTCAATACACAATTGAGAGAGCACAATTACATTCAGAAAAATAATCTTTAATGTTTCTATGTTCCATTAGTATAAGTGTCCTTATTTCTAGAGAAATTCTAAATTATGTCTTTTTTTCCTTTAATGGAATTCAGTATAATTGACTTTCATTTTTATTCATTCTTTCTTGGAAGGGAAACATCTGGGAACAGATTTTACGAATACCCTTCATCTTGGAAATAATTAATGCGGTTCCCTTCATTATCTCAGTAAGTCCTAAAAGAATCTTAAAATAATTTTGTCATTAGATCTAAGAAGATTCTTTAAATCTAAATACCATTACATAATGTATTAGCTAAAATAAATGGATTTAAACTTTGGCTTGAGTCATGGTATTAATAAATAAGTAGGAAAATTGGTTGAAAAACTGGATTGTGTTATTAAATGAAAACTAATGAGACATAGTACAATAGCAAAATGAAATGCTTTTTAGAAATATATGCTCCAGAGCTGCACTTGAACAAATGTAAATGTTGCTCACACAGATTAGGAAGTATTTACTGCTTTTTTGTTTATATGGTAGAAATATTTCTTTTAAAAAAGAGAAACCGAGTAGAATCAATTATTTATCTATGGATGTTTTCTCATACTGAAAATATATTTATTTCTACTTTAACCACAGAACTTTCTAAGTCCAATTTTCTCTTCAGTAAGAAGGTTGTCAATAATCAAATGAGCAGCAGTGTCTTCTTTCTTAAAGTTCTGTGTAATAACTATGCCAGCATGATCTTCTTCAACTTTGGTTCCATAAATATATAACCAGCATTTTCTTATTTGTAAATTAGAAGTTTAGTCTAATTTGATAGAGTTTTAATAATGTCTGTTGTTAGGATTATAATTTCTAAAACTTTGAGTTTTGTTTGTAAGATTATGAAAATAAGTAGATACTTGAAGTTGTTGCTCATTTCTGACAATTGTTTTAATTTGAGTAATTTACTTAGAGGAGCAACTGGAACTAGATTAAATGATGAGGCAAACTAAATATAATTCCAATTGAACACAGATCGTCCATGTCACTTAAAATGGTTGAATCCAAAGATACTAAGAAGTGGTCATGTATTAAAAGGGCAGAATTTTTTCTCCTTGTTCCTACTTTTCACCTTCCTTTGCAGGAAAGAGTCAGCCTATATTTATGATATGTGGTCACACTAAAAGCTTTACAATAGAATTAGCATACTTACATATAGCTGACATCTAGTGAGAACTTAATTTCTTTATGCTTTTACAGTAAGAAATTTTCCTAAGAAAGACTTCGACAATGAATGAAAAGATCCTATCTATTCCTTCTATTTCGTTAATAATATGAGTTTAAAATATTTGCCATATGTTTTCATTTCTGTAATGACTTAATTTTTTGTTTATATTTCTTTTTGATCTACTGGATATAATTTCTTGCTTTGAGAGAAAAGTTTTAGTTTTGATTTATTTTTCAGATATTCTGGCCTTCTTTGAGGAATCTGTTTGTGCCAGTCTTTCTAAATTGTTGGCTTGCCAAACATGCCTTGGAAAATATGATTGTGAGTATTAAAGTGAAGTGTTAAAACAAAAATACTTTTAAAACCCCTTTATTTCCTTCTTACTTTCAGTGTTCATACCAAATAAAGAGAGATGGTGATTTGGAGTCTTAGTCTTGTACTTTCACATTCTGTTTTCTTCTGTAAAATGTATAATTACATTATTGGAACTTATTTAATTATAATTAAATTTCCAAATGCTTCATTTTTAAACTTATTTGGAGGTAGTTTAGTATCTTCACAAATAATTAGTTTTATTTAAATGTCTATAAAATGATTTTTTTGTAAAATACTATCATATATAAGTAATATGAACGCATAAGCTAATTGTTGGTTTATATCCCAATGAGAATGAAAACTTGTAAAACGCCCACGTTGCTAAGTACCTACCTTTGTGAAGCCCTGTGATCTGTTGAACAAAAATAGTTCAGATTTTCTAAATGTCAGCACACCAAAACCTAATTGCTTTTCGTATGAGTCCAACTAGTTAGCCAAGCTTCAGAATACAAATAAACTTCATGTCCGGTGCAATCTGTGGATTATAATGGGATCCCTGGTTTTAAAGATTTGGGGAGGAGATGTTGTCAATCTGCCCTTAACTGTAGTAGTTTCATATTCCATGTAAATTTGTAGGGTTGCATATGGACCTGTGTTGGAGCTGGAAGCTCCTCTTTTAAAGCCATCTTTTTAGATTTGGTTGGGGTAGGAGTGAGTGGGATAGTAGGAGGGGGAATGAGAAACAGAAGGTGGAGTGAGAGATGCAGAACCGAGAGCTGCCCCACGGTTGTATTTTGCCCAAGACTGACCCTGTTTGGAAGGACTAGTTTATGTCTATGACCAAAATACATTTACCACAGGCTTCAATACTTATAAACTACCTGTAAGACATTTGCTGTTCATGCATTCAGTCCACTGCATGCTTGGCACTCTAATAGACAGATGATTTAACTTCTCTGTTCATTTCTTCTTTGGCAAAAAATAAATAAAAGTGCCTCTATTATAGGCTTTCTCTGAGAATTAAATTACACACTCACACATACACACATGCACACAAACATGTATGATCTATACCTGTATAGTATTGTCTCCGGCATTAACATAGTAAGGGCACAGAATTATTAATTTTATTCCCTTTTTGTTTTGTTTAGCATGCACTAATAAAGCCATCTAATCACATTTTTATTTTAAACAAGTGATTTACATAATAATTAGCCATACTCTACTTTTTAATTTTTTACATGTAAATTTATTTTAGGTTTTATTTTAAAACATGAAAGATTACAATATAGAGATATTAAAAACTAAGCCTAGCTACTTAACAAACCAAAAGCAAACCCACTACTGTTGAGTTGATTCTGACTCGTAGTGATCCCATAGGATTTCCAAAGCTGTAAATCTCTTCTGGATGCAGGCTGCCACATCTTTCTCCTGTGTAGCCGCTGGTGGTTTCGAATGCCAACCTTTCAGTTAGCAGTCCATTACTTTAACCACTGCACCACCAGGGTTCCTTAAGCCTAGCTACATAGAAAACTAAAATTTATTGGGAGATAAACTTGTTTTTTTTTTTTAATGGCTTTTAAGCAGACATTATGATCCAAGGTTTGGCCAAAAGAAGTATTTGGAAAATATTTGAGTATTCATAACAAAAAAACCAAACCCGTTGCCGTTGAGTAGATTCCAACTCATGGCGACTCTGTAGGACGAGTAGAACTGCCCCATAGAGTTTCCAAGGAGTGATTGGTGGATTCAAACTGCCAGCCTTTTGGTTAGCAGCCAAGCTCTCAACCACTGTGCAGCCAGGGCTCCTGGGTGTTCATAGTAGGTGAATATTTCTAAACATTCACATCAAGTAACCACTGGGAGTCTCATGAAAGTGCATGGACAAAGGATGGAGGTGTGTGGCCTATGGAATGGTTTGCAGAGACACTGGGCTGTTGATTGCTCAAAAGAAACACTTGTTTCACTAAATATAGATTATTGAAATTGCTAATGAAGAAAAATACACCAGGGATGGGGGAAGACTCTTTGCCTATTACCATATCATTAGTTGTTGGAAAAAAATAACCAAGAAAGGGACCATTAGTCAATCACTGAGATTAAAGGTAATGTTTTACAATACTCATTTCAGATTCATTTCTATTTTATTTTTTTTTTATTTTGCTTCTCTTCCTCTTACTGGTTGCTAAAGTTTTATCTGTTTTTCAGCTCACTAACACTTCTGCCAGAAAAAATTAAGGGATGAGAGGTGAAATCCTGATCAATCAGTTTAGTTATTTGTTTTCATAACAGTTCTGGTTAAATGTGTGGTGGAGGAATGAAAAAATAATGCTCATGGAGATTTTATATTGGTAAAGTTATTTATGCTATACTGATTTTAAAACTATTAAATTCTTACTATAGAAAATTGAAGATGAACAGAAAAGTATAAAACCCCAAATTATAAACATCCATAAATCTACCACAAAAACTAAACACTAGTAATATATTTATATACTTCCAATATTTTCTATACATAAACACACACGTTTCAGACATGGTCTTATTTTATTTCTTCCATTTTATAGTTGGAATTTTTTTTGTATGGCAGTATGTAGTAGACATATTTCTATATTAGTAAATGTTCCTCTTGAGATCATTGTTAATGGATACTTCTAAGTCTATTATATAGATATGATCAATTTATTTAACCATTTTTGTACCACTGCATATTTTAATATTAATTAACATTCATTATTTCATATAATGAGTATTATCATTTTGTACTAAAGATGAACATACATAAATGCTTGTTCCCATCTGATAATTTTCATGTGGTTCATTTAAAAAAATTGTTATTGGTAAATACTTACTGAATAAATAAATGAATGAAGAAAATAGGAAACATATTTCTGAATTTTAACCTATATTATCTAATTGCCTTCCAAAAATTTACAACAAATTACATGACCAGTACCATAATTTAGTGCTCATTATTTGCAAACTAAACTCCACTGGGTATTATAATTTTTTTTTTTATTGTCAACTTGTTGGAAATGTGCAAAGTATCTTAAATTCACATTTATTTTAATATTGATGAAATCAAACCTTTAAAAAAATTTGTTCATTGGTTTCTTAATTTTCCAATTTTTGCTTGAAATGGCCTGCAATAATTTCTGTTATTTTTATGATTCAGAAAATGAGATTGATCTTAGTTTCACTCAGCTGTTACAGCCTCCTTCTTTGAATATATTATTTTCTGATCTTTTCAAATGAGAATTTTCCATAATAGATTATGTTAACCCTGGAGGATTTGGGGGGAGTTCAATGCAACATCTTTCCAAATGTTTACAAGGCATGTAAAATGATATCTAGGGTTTCTGTGATCTTTCCATAGTATTACCTTTGGAATATGAATTGTATGGTTATTTGTAGACCTAAGCCAGAATATAAATAAGCAACTGTGTTAAAATATATGTATTGACTAGGCACAGAATAGTTAAAATGTATTTTAAACTCATGAATATTTAGTATTTATCAAAATTTACAATATGCTTTTTTCTGTATTGTTCTAGAATGATCTACACAGAGCCATTCAGCGTACACAGTCTGCGATGTTTAATCAAGTTTTGATTTTAATATCTACATTACTGTGTCTTATCTTCACCTGGTAAGATTGTGCATATTAGCATTTTTACTCTGTTTTCTTTAATTATAGTTTCTAAAGAAAACAGTATAGAAAAACTTAATTAATAGTTGGCTAAAATGAGATAGCATAATATTTACCAGAAAATATAACCAATAACCCACAGAAATAAAGTCTTTCTTTTAGCCTACAGAAAAAAAACAAGAAAGCACATATGTTATTTGGTATTGATATTTATTGCAGCTCTGACATTTCCCCGAAACACTATAAACAGCAAAATTGCAAGAACTTGTACTGCATGTCACAGTTGTCAAAACAAGAATTTCTCTGTCAAGCCACTGACATGGAGGTGTCCTCGAGTCTCTACAATCTTCAAAGCATAAACACTTTTGAAAAAACTGTCATTGCCCATCACTGTCTCTGTCTTTGCCTCATATACATGATGTTTAGTGTGTGATCAGGTGGAAAGCAAGGGCAGACTGCTTGACAGTGCGAGGCAGGGCCTGGCACTTTGCTTTATTCTAGAAACAGTTATTTCCACTTTTGGAAGGCCACACTTTGACAATTACAGACCAGTCCAATGTGAAATGGTGCATGGCACATATAGATTCATGCAGGCCCTTAAATAGAGAAACAAAAATGTGAAAATCAGAAAATGAGGTAGATTAATATGTCTTTTTGGCAGGAGTCTCATATATTATATGTAATTGTGCTCTGACCTGGATTTGACCCTAGTGAGAAAGAGAAAAAGCTAATTAGAAAGTACTAAATAGGAGGAATGCACACATACACTAGTACAACAGAATGAGATAGAAATATATTAATATGTATTATATATGTGTGAAAATATAGATATGTAGGTATGACAACTACTAGGCATGATGCCTTTGAATATAAAATGTCCCTCTAAAATTGATACAATAGCATACTATTTTTCTAGATTTTTTTTTAACTCTTCAGGAATTGTTTTTATGGTTTATACAGCATAAGTATGAAATACTAACAGTAATGACTCCCCTTAATTTTCATAAAATGTCATTATTTGATTAACTAAGGAGTTTTCTCATTTTAAGGAAAAGTACTTAAAGATTTTTATATATGTATGCACATGTTAATTTTTCCATGGCTGAAAGGAAAATTACAAAAAACAAAACTAGTGATTTCTAAATATATTGTGGGATTCTTTTAAATGATATTTGGTAAAAAGGTATTTGAAATGTTGATGCCAAAATAACGACAGTTGTTTTATTTTTTCCATGATAACACTTCAGTACTTTTCCTCATCATGATACTTGATCATCTTTGTTGGGATCTCTGTTTGCTCCTATTTTCTGCCTAGGACATCTATTTTTGGGGGTAGTTTTTATTTTCAAAGGTAGCAACTGGGTAAATTTTGCTACCTTTTATAACAAAGGATGAAACAGTACTAGATAAGAGGTTTTCGTGATCTACGTGAAATTTGCACTATATAATGTATTCATCGTTTGAATCATGAGAGTTTTACTTGTGGTTATAGTTACTGTTGGTGGTGGTGGTGATGTGTGCATGAGTGAGTGGTAGCTATTTCAGTGATAGTTTTGACATATGTTATCTAATGATTTCAGCTGTGACCAATACATAGCTATGAGTCTGCCTTTAAGGGGCAAGTATTACAGAGTTACGCTTAGCTACATAAAATACTATTGCTTTAATCACATATACATTAATATTTACCTTATTATGCTTTTAACTTATAATAATCTAGAATGAATGAACTAAATTTGGATTTTTTGGATATTCTTCTCTAGCATTACAAGCAAAATGACTTCACGAATACTGATAATCATAATAAAGTAGAATAAGTCTTATTTGAAATTGCAGTCAAGAGAGTAGTTATCAACCAAGAAAAATACTTATTAGTAAAATATGATGTTGTTCTTTTGTTCATAAAAGTCTAGATAATCTGTCCAGAACTAGTACACCAGCTTGATAATGTTGGGGAATAAGTTTTCTTATATTTTATTTTTCTGCCATTGTCAAAATATGGTTCCCATCTCACAGCTCAAGATGGCTGTGCTAGTCCTGCCATTGCAGCGTAACACCAGCCTATAGAAAGGGCAATAAAACAGAGAAGGTATGGCCCTTCTTTTTAACGTACAACCCAGAAGTTGCATGTATAATTTAGACTCGTACTCATTGACTAGATTTTGGTTATATATTCACACATAGGGATGGAACCCTGGGGGCACAGGTTAAGAGCTCAGGCTGCTGACCAAAGGGTCGACAGTTTGAATCCACCAGCTGCTCCTTGGAAACCCTGTGGGCAGTTCTATTCTGCCTTATAGGGTCTCTATGAGTCAGAATTGATTCATTGGCAATGAGTTTATGAGACCTTCAAGGAGGCCTGAAAAAATGTTGTCTAGCTGGATAGCAATATAACCCGTCAAATATTGTGCTACCGTGGAAAAGAGAAAATCTGGATACTGAGGAACAATAAGAAGTCTCAGCCACTGATTAATTGCAAAAGTCCATCTGTACAACAGTTGTTCAAAATTCAAGACTACACTTGCTTGGAACCCTTGGTCAACTTAATTTATCTAGCCTTATTTTCCACTCTACTAAATTAGGATACTATTAATTGCCTTATAGGTCTTTCTTTTTATGAGGATTAAATTAGATATTATTTACAGAGCCTTTAGCAAAGGATCTGACATATGGCATGAATACTCCAAAAAACTTTAGTGTTTCTTTTTTGCAATGCCCTTTTTATATAAGATGATTAAAAACTCAGGTAAGTCCAAAGAAGCTAATTCACGGCAAAATATCTAAGCATGATCATAATCTACTAATAATACTATAGAACTGAACATCTATGCCTAAAATATATATTTAACAGGAAATATGGGAAAATATCTTTCTCAACTATAATCTACTCAGGTTTTCTGCATTTCCTACATATTTCTAATACTTGTTTTCTCTAGTTATCCTTGTTAGGTTAAAGATAATGATAGTATCTCTCTGGGTATGTTATTTATTTTTTGGCAATATACTTAATTTTATAGAGGAGCTTTAGGTTTTCAGAAAAATTATTCAGAAAGTACAGAAATTTTCCATATACCTCCTCTCCCCCAGTACAGTTTCTCCACTTATTAACATCTTGCATTACTGAGGTACATTTGTTACAACTGATAAACTAATACTAACACATTGTTATTAACTAAAGTCAGTGGTTGATAGTAGGGTTCACTCTTTGTGTTGTACAGTTTTATGGGTTTAAACAAATGCAAAATGTCATGTATCCACCATTGCAGTGTCATGCAGAATAGTTTCACTTCCCTTAAAATATCCTGTGCTTCACCGTTTTGTGCCAACACCTGCCCTCTAAACCTTTGGCAACCACTGATTTTTTCCTGGTGCTGTAGTGGTTAAAGAGCTTGGCTGCTAACCAAAAGACTGGCAGTTCAAATCCACCAGTCACTCCTTGGAAACCTTACAGGGCAGTGTTAACTGTATCCTGTAGAGTCGCTATGAATCGGAATTGATTTGATGGCAGCGGATTTGGTTTTGATTTTCTATAGTTAAGTCTTTTCCAGAAAGTCATATAGTTAGAATCATTCAGTGCTTTTTCAGACTGGGTTCTTTCACTTAATAGTATGCATTTAAGGTTCCTCTATAGCTTTTTGTGGCTTGATATCCCATTTCTTTTTTATCTCTGAGTAATATACCATTTCTTTTTGTCACTGAATATGATTGTACCATCTTTTTTTTTTTTTTAATCCATTCAGCAACTGAAGGACATTTAGTTGCTTCCAAGTTTGGCAGTTATGAATAAAGCTGTTATAAACAATTGTGTCCAAATTTTTGTATGCACATAAGTTTTCAACTTATTTATGTAGACACTTAGGAGTATGATTCTGGATTGTATGATAAGCCTATGTTTAGCTTTGTAATAGGCTGCCATACTGTCTTCCAAAGTAGTCACACCATTTTTCATTCTCACCAGCAACGTATGAGAGACTCTGTCGTTCCACACCCTCACCAGCATTTGGTGTTGTCAGTTGTTTGGATTTTAGCCATTCTAATACATGAAGAAAGCAAGAAGTCTTTAAAAAGACAGGAAAGAAAGAAAAGACCAAAATGGATGTCAGAAGAGACTCTGAAACTTGCTCTTGAATATCTGGTAGCTAAAGCGAATGGAAGAAATGATGAAGTAAAGAGCTAAACAGAAGATTTCAAAGGGCTGCTGGAGAAGACAAAGTAAAGTACTGTAATGACATGTGCAAAGACGTTGAGTTGCAAAACCAAAAGGGAAGAACATGCTCAGCATTTTTCAAGCTGAAAGAACTGAAGAAAAAACTCAAGCCTTGAGTGCAATATTGAAGGATTCTATGGGCAAAATACTGATCGATGCAGGAAATGTCAAAAGCAAATGGAAGGAATACACAGAGTCACCAAAAAGAATTGTTAGATGTTCAGTCATTTCAGGAGACAGCATATGGTCAATAACCAATGGTACTGAAAGAAGAGGTACAAGCTACACTGAAGGCATTGGTGAAAAACAAGGCTCCTAGAATTGACAGAATACCAATTGAGATGTTTCAGCAAACAGATGCAGCACTGGAAGTGCTCATTTGCCTATGCCAAGAAATTTGGAAGACAGCTACTTTGCCAACCGAGTGGAAGAGATCCATATTTGTACCCATTCTAAAGAAAGCTGATGCAACAGAATTCAGAAATTATCAAAAAACATCATTAATATCACACACAAGTAAAATTTTGCTGAAGATCATTCAAAAGGGGTTGCAGCAGTACATCAACAGGGAACTGGCAGGAATTCAAGCCAGATTCAGAAGAGGACATGGAACCAGGGATATCATTGCTGATGTCAGATGGATCCTGGCCGAAAGCAGAGGATACCAGAAAGATGTTTACCTGTGTTTTATTGACTATGCAAAGGCATTTAACTGTGTGGATCATACCAAATTTTGGATAACATTGCCAAGAATGGGAATTCCAGAACACTTAAGTGTGCTCATAAAGAACTTGTACATAGACCAAGGGGCAGTTCGAACAGAACAAGGGGATACTGTGTGGTAAAGTCAGGAAAGGTGTGCATCAGGGTTGTATCCTTTCACCATACTTCTTCAATCTGTATGCTGAACAAATAATCTGAGAAGCTGAACTCTACGAAGAAGAAAGGGGCATCAGGATTGGAGGAGGACACATTAACAATCTGCAATATTCAGATGACTCAGCTGTGCTTGCTGAAAGTGAAGAGGACTTGAAGCACTTACTAATGAAGATCAAAGACTACAGCCTTCAGTATGGATTACACCTCCATATAAAGAAAACAAAAGTCTTCACAACTGGACCAATAAACAACATCATGATAAACAGAGAAAAGACTGAAGTTGTCAAGGATTTTGTTTCACTTGTATTCACAATCAGTGCCCATGGAAACAGCAGTCAAGAAATCAAAAGGCGCATTACATTGGGCAAAACTACTGCAAAAGACTTCTTCAACATGTTAAAAAGCAACGATGTCACTTTAAAGACTAAAGTGTGCCTGACCCAAGCCATGGTGTTTTCAGTTGCCTCATCGAAAGCTGAGCAATGAATAAGGAAGACTGAAGAAGAATTGGTGCCTTTGAACTTTGGTGTTGGCAAAGAGTATTGAATATACCATGGACTACCAAAAGAAGGAACAAATCTGTCTTGGAAGAAGCACAACCAGAATGCTCCTTAAAAGTGAGGAAGACGAGACTTCATCTCACATATTTTGAACATTTATTACAAGGACCAGTTCCTGGAGAAGGACATCATGCTTGGTAAAATAAACGGTCATAAAAAAGAGGAACACCCTCAATGTGATAGACTGACCCTGTGGCTGAAACAATGGAGTCAAGCATAACAAGGATCGTGAGGATGGTGCAGGACCAGGCAGTGTTTAGTTCAGTTGTACGTAGGATTGCTATGAGTCAGAAGTGACTCAATAGCACGTAACAACAACAACACAGTAGGTGTGTAGTGGCATCTCATTGTTGTAATTTGCAAATCCCTTATGACATATGATGTTTGGCATATTTTCATACGCTTATTTGCCATCTGTATATCTTCTTTTGATAGGTGGTGTTTAGATTTTTTGTCCACTTTTTAGTGGGTTGTTTGTTTTCTTATTGTTGAGTTTTAAGAGTTCTTTATACATTTTGGATACAAGTTCTTTATCAGACAAGTGTTTTGCAAGTATTTTCTCCCAGTCTATGGGTTGTCTTTTTATTCTCTTAATCTCTAGACACATTTAATTCTTTCAATTTTCTGAACAGAGCATCACAGCATACCTATGTCTTTTATCGCAGTTTGCCTAGAGCAGTTTTCCTTATTTGACCTTAAAATAAGGTGACAAGTAGAAACCACAGGTATAGAAACATAGGAGAATGATTCTAGGCCACAGACAGGGAAAAGACTTTTTTTTTCCTTTTTTTTTTTTGATTTATTTCAGGTGAAGGTTTACAGAACAAATAGTTTCTCATTAAACAATCAGTACACATATTGTTTTATGACATTGGTTAACAACCCCACTACATGTCAACTCTCTCCCTTCTATTGGGCAGAAAAGACTTTTTAAAGATTAAAAAGTAAAAATTATACTTAAGGCTATTTAGGGTATTTCCTGTGAATAACGACTCATCATTTCCAGCCCCACTCTCTGAATATTGAAAATTACCGTTATTTTTCCTACCTTTCTAATAAATAAGGATAACTCAGATGCCTTTTTTATACTGTGGCAAGGTTAGTCATAAGTAATTGTTGTTACATTATATCATAGAACAAAACTATCAAGGTATTTCCAGGTTAGAACTATTGATAAATTCATTATCATTTAAGCCCCAAAGATTCAGGAACTAATATTTGATAAAATGACTGTGCTTTTCCAGAATCTCAGAATCTTACCAATAGTCTTTTTAGAAGGCCTCTATATAGGTTTAAAATGTATCATTTCTTCACTATTATTAACATTACAAAGAAGTATCATTAAGCATCTGTCTACCAGAGAGATTATACACAGCGTCAAACTGAAATAAAAATTAAGCTGCTGACCTACTCTCAGTAGGGAATGTGCTCAGAATTGTTTTTCTTGTCATTGTAATGGAATCAGGCTAATATGTCCACATGTTGGCTGTGTACCCTTCTTCATCAGTAATGCATATTTGCAAGACAGCTGGAATTTGTGATTCAGCCCATGGCTCTGAAACAAAGCAGAGTAAACTACTATATCCGGGAATTAAGTGCATGACTTTAGCTTAATTATCAACTTATTCTAACCAATAACAAGTAGTATAATTTCTAATGCATTTGGTTTTTTAAATTTTGCACTGATGAACATATTTCATACATATTTTTTAAAGCTTTTATTTTATGTTAAATTAATATGCAAGTATACATGTTTTTCTATCCCTTCATCAGAAATCCTGGTGGCATAGTGGTTAAGTGCCACAGCTGCTAACAGAGCTATAACTAAAGAGTTGTATTATTTAATGGATATTTGTTTTAGTCCAATGTAAAAAAACACAATTCACTTCCTCAGTCTTATTTCAGAGAAAATTAAACTCATTTATTTATTGTTTAAAATGTGATCACCTAAGCATTATTAACATACTCAGTTCAAAAGTATTTGAAATTTTCTTGTGCATCTTTAATATTTATTTGGATACCAAATGCTTAAGTTCTTGAACTCTATTTACTAATTCAGCTATTAAGGCAAACAGACACTTTAGAGTAGACAATGAGAAGATATGTACTGTAGTTTGGAAGAAGTACTACAATATGGTATAATGGCAGTATTTATAACAATCATGGTATTTGATTCAAAGTTTTATTTTGTCAGACTTGTTTTCCTAATATTATAAATGAATGATAGCAAGTGAATTTTTCTGAAGACCTAGCCGATTGCTAACAGCCTCCAGGTTTAATTATACTAAAATAAATAGAAAATTATTTGTCCCAACTAATTTTTGCATATGTGTGCTGGCAGGTTTTAGATAGTTGACTAGACAGGTAAGGTGAACTCACGTTTGGGAGAAGGGAACTATGGTTATTTAACATAACTAAATAATAATAATGTAATTATTAATAAAACTCTTCATGAAACATGGTTTTGAACTAAAATTCTATACCAAAACAAATTATTTTTGAATAATTACAACAATATATAGTTATTTTCAAACATGCAATACTGATAATAACAACTAACATTTTAAGTGTCAGGCTCTTTTCTGAGTACTTTAAATGTATTAAATAATTTAGTCTTCATAACAACCCTATATGTAAATTCTGTTATCTTAATTTTATAAATGAAAGAAACTGAGGCACCAAAATAGTTAAGGAATTTTAAAAAAGGAACAGCTGATTAGATCTTTTTTAAAGGTCTGCTCTTCTACTATAGTTTATCCCAAAACATTAGGAAGAAATAAAGAAATTACCTACAAAGGAAGAAGGATCAATCTGATATCTGTATTCTCATCTGAACTAATAGTTGGTAGAAATAATGGAGCACCGTCCACAAGTTGCTAAGGAAAACTTGATTTGGAACCTCAAATTCTATCAAACCATTACACCAAACCTGTTGCTGTCGAGTTGATTCCAACTCATAGCAACCCTAAAGGATAGAGTAGAACTGCCCCATATGGTTTCCAAGGAGTGCCTGGTGGATTCGAACTGCTGACCTGTTGGTTAGCAGCCATAGCTGTTAACCACTATGCTACCAGGGTTTCCATCAAACCAAACCATCACTGAATTATGAGGGTAATGTATAGTTATTGTCAGTGTGGTCCGATTAATTATTTTTGTGTGTGGCCTTTCTAGCCATGGTCTTGTAACTCCCACCCAGGTGATTGTATGATATGGTAATTGTGGCCTACCAAGGGGATTGGTCAGTTTTACCTTAAAAGAGAGCCAATTCCAGAGCAGTAAGGAAGAACCCACCATCACCAAGGAAGGAGAGACCAGCAGGAGAGACCTGACAGCAGGAGATGGTGTGGTAGGCTTCCTGGTCCACAGAGAGAGAAGGCTGAGTACTTTTGGGCAGAGACTGAGGGCCAGGGAGAAGCATGCCTGCGAGCATGGCTGGGAAGAGGATGTCCTGATAGAAGAACTGTATCCTGAGTGTTCCAGAGCCTGAATTGTAACTGTTACTTCCCTAATAAACCCCATGATCGTGAGTATGCTCTGTGAGTTCTGTGTGGCCATTGCAATGAATTATGGAACCCAGCAGAGAAGTAGAGAGTGCTGTCTGAGGGACGGTTGGTGTCAGAATTAGTAAAGATGGCCCAGAGAGGAGGAGGGTCTGACCACTGCCTCGGAGGAATCAGCCTGGGGCTGTTAATCTTGGTTCTCCTTTCCCCTTGTGAAGTTGGAGGAGGTTAGACATTGCCCCCATGCCGTTTTTGCAGTCAGACATACAATAACTTAGAAAATATGCTCTCACATATTCTTAAGGATGTACTCCACATATTAGAATATGAATATGTATATATATATAGAGAGAGAGGGAGAGCTTATGTGCTTAACAATTATAATATTATTTGCATGATGTCCTAGAAGTCATTAACCTAGATATATAAACATAATCAAAATAAATCAAATATAGATATATATATGAGAAACAGTGGTATAAGCAATAGCAACATACTGTCTCCGTTCCTGGAGAACCCTTTTTCACACTGCATTTTGTCAGAGGAAGTACAGCAGAAAGTTTGTCCAGGCAGAGGTAGAGACAATGTATTTTTATTTTCTTTGCCTCAGATTCCTAGCCAGAGGAGACTGCCACTTACAAGGTAGAGTGAAGGAATGAGGGGAAGCTAAAAGTATCATACTAGCACCAATAGAGAACTAACGACTTCTAGTGGGCTTTATAGAAGCCACATGGGCCTAAGCGGTATATGGTATAGGCTGGAGAATGCAATAAATTTGGAAGGAGGAAGTTGGAAGTAACATGCAATTAAAGCTATGGACCGATTAGGCTTATTTTATCTGTCACCACTCCTGTGTTTGAAAGGGTGATAAATAATACAGACAAAGGAAATCCAAAATACATATAATGGCTCCTCTTGGAAAAAAACCCCAAACTCACTGTCATCCATTCTGACTCATAGCAACCCTATAGGACAAAGTAGAACTGCCCCATAGGGTTTCCAAAGCTGCATGTAAATGTTTATGGAAGAAGATTGCCACATCTTTCTCCCATGGCCTCTTGAAACAGAGGGTCTAAATATTTTTTTTTAAAGAAAAAGAAGTGCTCAAGTCATAATAGAAACAATATTAACTGAAATAAAATCTCAAACTGGTAACTAAATAGCCTCAGTGTTCAAAGGAAAATAATAATAATACAGTAAGATTGGCAACAAGATGCATCCTGGAGAAGTTACTGAAGATTGTCAAGGGTGAAGAACAAATCCTTGAGCATGAAGGCCCAAAAGAAACAAGTCAATTAATTCTAAGGGGAAAAACTCAGTCTGGCCTGAGTGTTGTTCAGGTCACAGTGGAAAAAGTCTATGAAGCCCTGAGAGAAAGACTCTGTGACTCAATTTTATTCCAGCCAAGACTGTCATACAAGTATAAGAGCAATCAACTGGTGTTTTCAAAAATGAACACATTTAAGGAGTATGACACAGATGAGACCTCCTTGAGAAATTACTCTTTGATAAAATCTAACCAACTAAGAAAGCAAAATTAAGGAAAGAAGGAAGATTGAAGTAAGATATAAATCAGTTTTATTGTAGAAATAAACATGAGTGCTCAGTTTCCAAAGATATCTTAAGTGCCATAATAAGAATAATAGCTAATACTTATTTAATGTTTACCTTATTTGCCAGGCATTTTTTCTGTGTGTTTCATGCACAAGAAATTGTCTAATTTTTTACAACAACCTTCTGTGGTAGGTATTATTATTATCCTCATTTTACAGACAAGAAACTGAGACATGAAGTGGTGAAATAATTTGTCCAAGGTCCACAGTTAGAAGCAGAGCTAAGATTTGAACCTAGGCAAATTGGTTCCAGAGCTCATGTGCTTAACAATTACGGTATTATTTGTATGATATCCTAGAAGTCATTAACCTAGATATATAAACATAATCAAAATAAATCAAATATAATTATAATTTCCTCATATCTTTATTGTGAATTTTTAAATTACTATTTCAAGTACAATTATATTGTAATAAAAGACATTAAGATGACAATTTCTTAATTTTTAAAAAATACTGTTCGATTAACTATAGATGAATCTTTTACTCATTACCCTTTTGTATGGAAAATTTATCTTAAATTTAGAAAGTTTTTAAATCTTTATCTTGTTTAAATTTTAAGCAAAATACACATAAAATATATTTGACTAAATTACCTCATTCAAACTATCTCAATTTGGTGAGATTATTTTCATTTACCTGTTCATCCATCTATCTTTCATATTTCTGTGTATCCGTAGAGATGTAGAAACCCTGGTGGCATAGTGGTTTTAAAAGCTTGGCTGCTAACCAGAAGGTTAAGAACTCAACTACTAACCAAAAGGTCTGCAGTTCGAATCCACCAGCCACTCCTTGGAAACCCTACGGGGCAGTTTTACTCTGTCCTATAGGGTTGCTGTGAGTCAAAAACAACTCAATGGCAATGGGTTTTTTGGTATAGAGATGTAGATGAGATGATATCAAGTGATTATATATGGATATATCATGATTTCTAAACTTTACTCATTATACTTTCCTTTATGATTTTGATTTTCATAACAGATATGTATGATTTTTGAAAATGAACCAAAAAAGCAAAGTCATAAAACATCAAAGAAAGTAAAAAGGGACCACAAAAATCAATACAAAATGCAAAAATGCAAAATGTAATGATCACATTAAATACGATTTGTGTAATTTTCCTTTGTACAAAAAGTATTCTCATATTAAGTTTTTTTTTTTAAAGTCCAGCTTCCCTACCTCCCTCTCTCCTACTTACCCTTTACGTCTCAACTTTTAGACTGTAGCTCCTCTACAAAGTTGTATTGAAGGCTAGTTGAGTTATGGGAGGTGCCCAAGCCTTATGTTTTCTTGGCTCTCAAAAAACTTGTGAAATATATAATGCTTCTTTAATTATCAGTGTTTTTTTTACTAGACTTTTATAGTAAGTGTGAACAAGGACTTAGTTTGCCCTTCTTACCATTTTATCTCCAGCATCTTGCATGGTGGTTGAAACATACTAGGTATGTTACAAGTATTTGCTGAATTGATAAGCAATAACATTATGACATTGAAATATAATATCCTTATCAATTGATGTTACTTAAATATATTGTAAACTAAGCATGAGATGGATTGACACAGTGGCTATAACAATGGGCTCAAACATGGCAACAATTGTGAGGGTAGTACAGGACTGGAAAACGTTTTGTTCTGTTATACATAAGTTGCTATGAGCTGGAGCTGAATCGATGGTCCCTGTTATGGATTGAATTGTGTCCCCCAAAAATATATGTTGTAGATTATACCTCAATGTAAAGAAATCAAAAATCCTCACAACTGGACCAATAAGCCAAATCATGATAAACATAGAAAAGACTGAAGTTGTCAAGGATTTGATTTTACTTGGATCCACAATGAACACCTATGGAAGCAACAGTCAAGAAATCAAATGACATATTTCATTGGGCAAATCTGCTGCAAAAGACCTCTTTAAAGTGTTAAAAAGCAAGGATATCCCTTTGGGGACTACGGTGCACTTGACCCAAGCCATGGTGTTTTCAATCACCTCATACACACGTGAAAGCTGGACAATGGATAAGGAAGACCGAAGATGAATTGATGTCTTTGAATTATGGTGTTGGGGAAGAATATTGAATATACCATAGACTGGAGAAAACAAACAAATCTATTTTGGAAGAAGTACAGACAGAATGCTCCTTAGAAGCGAGGATTGCGAGACTTCGTCTCGTGTACTTTGAACATGTTATCAGGAGGGACCAGTCCCTGGAGAAGACATCATGCTTGGTAAGTCAGAGGGTCAGCGAAAGAGAGGAAGACCTTCAAAGAGATGGACTGACACAGTAGCTGCAATGATGAACTCAAATATAACGATTGTGATGATGGCGCAGGACCAGGCAGTGTTTTGTTGTCGTACATGAGGTTGCTATGAGTCGAAATTGACTGGATGGCAACTAAAAACAACAAGTACCTATGTTTGGGAATGGGTTTTCTTTGTTATGTTAATGAGGAAGCATTAGTGTAGGGTATGTTTTGAATCAATCTCTTGAGATATAAAAGAACAGATTAAACAAGCAAGCAAGCAAGCAAGCAAGCAAGCAAGCAGCGATGGGGGAAGAGAGATGCCACACAACATGAAGATTACCAAGGAACTGAGGAACAGAAGCTGAAAAGAGACAAGGACCTTCCCCTAGAGCTGACAGAGAGAAAGATTTTCCCTAGAGCTGGTGCCCTGAATTTGGACTTCTAGTCCCCTAAACTGTAAGAAAATAAATTTCTGTTTGTTAAAGTGACCCACTTGTGATATTTCTGTTATAGCAGCACTAGATAACTAAGACAGTACCTATCAATAACAATAAGCACGTTCAGATCATATTTACTGAAAATGTTCTTTTAAGTGCTATCTTTTCACAGTTAACTTTGGTGTGCGGTCATGAGAAGCAGTGTTTATAGTCATAAACTTCTAGGGCTATATGTAATTTTATGAAAATTCTAGATTTGTTCCTTCTGCCAAAGAGCTATAATTGGGTAGTAAAACTTTTACAACCTTTTAATTAATAAGAATATCCTGTGAAATATTTTTCTAAATTAAAGATATATACCTTATAAAAGGAAACTTCCAGATGGGTCTAATTTTTGCTGTTAATTTTGTCTCTGTATTACTTCCGAACATATGCCTTGGCAATTTTCGCTTGTCATTTAATTTTAGAATTTGTGAGAACAGAACAGGTAAATAAAATTGCTGAATCTATTACCTCCTATGTTGAGCTCAGATACAGATTGTTTAAACACAAGAAAGCCATGGTAATATTTATGAACATATTTATGATACATATTTATTTATCAAAATATACTATAATGTTTTTGTCTTCTGGTCCTCTTCTAATATTCTTTGTTCTTCTGCTACTTCTTCCTTTAATTTTTTTTGCTTGAAATTTCACTTTTGCTTTTCCCATCTGATCTAAAGTCTGATTCTCTCTAGAAAATTCTGTTCATTTTCTACCATTTTGAAATACATAAAATGCATGTTTGTGCATTAGGGCACAGTTCACTTTTTGAGAATTATGAAATTGGGGTGTATATGGACTGCAGTTTAATTTGTAAGGTATGACTCACTAACCTTTTTGCATAGACACAAGGACAGTGCCCAAGAGAGTGAGAAATTTCTTTCTACAGTGGGGAAAAAGAATCCACTGGAATATATAAAATCTCAACACCTCAAATTATTTTATGTTCAATGTGTATTAGCTTTTAAAAGGGTTATTTGGAACCATTTAATTGGTATTCATTCTATAAAATACTGGAGTGGAAGTTGTGGGCTGATTTGAATGCTAATGTCTGAATTACGGGCATGAAATTAAAGTGCTAGATGCTTTCAGCACAGAATGCCATTGCTAATTAAATTTTGCCAGTAACTGTGCACAGCAATGGGATTCATAGGGAGTACAGGGATATTTATTAAGGTATTTTCTTCTGACATGTGACTTTTTTTCTCTGAAAACATTTTTGTTGTACAAATTGACATTTACCAGGTAGTGAAAAAGCTTACTGTCTCAATATTTTCCTTTCATTTTAATTAATGTTATCCCTATAAGCTTTACAGGAGTCTGACAAGCTTGTATTAGCAAATGTATAGTTAACACTTAAAGAAACTTTTTAAAAAGCACAGTGATTAGTAATAAATGTGCCTTTGTTATTATATTTATAGAATCCACTATAAATAAATTAATTATGATTATTCAGACTTTTTTAACAGGGTAAAATGAGAGTTTGTATTTTCAATCCTAAGTAAATAATTGTTCAGCTATTACACAACACTAATTATTTCTGTATGGATGTGGGTCAAAGATAATACTAAGAAAGTTTTGAAAGGAAGCAAAACTTAGTAGATTCCTAACTTGGATCCAACAGTCTTTATGAGGCCATCTTGAGACCTTTTTAATAAATGATACATATTTTCCTAAATAACTGAACACTGAAGCTTTAAAAAAAAACCAAAACTGTATTTAATTCATTTAAATTCTTTCACTATTTGAAATATATGCTTAATCAGCATAGTTTTTCACTTCCTGTGTTATTTTTCTAGTTTTTAATATTGGTTTTTACCCCCTCTAGAATGAGAATATTATAGATCTATATATTCATTTTGTATATATTAACAAAAATGTACATGATAGTAAAATAGGCTAGGTTTGATCTAGTTGGAAGTTGGGACTCAAGTCGGGTAGAAGGCAGTAAGTCTCCTGCTGGGTCTTTTTAGTCCCATCCATTACGTACACTGGGAGATTTGCCTTGAACAACTCCATAAACCTCTCAGGTGCCTAGGGCCTACCTTCTAATTCTGGTTCTTACCACTGCTAAGAATCTAGGTCTGTCATTGCTGTACATGTTGCAGTTAGAAGCCCTGACATGCTCCTGGGTGCTCTCCGTCCAGCAGGAGGAAAGGGCAGCAAGTGAGTACAGTCTCCTCTGGGTCAGTACAGGCTGTACCTACCTGAGTCATGTTGTAAACTGCCGGCTCCTTTTTGTTTTGATGGGTAAGAAACATTGGCTAAAATAGATAGCTTAAAAATCAATAATGACTAGTTTCCATTCTGGTTTAGTCTGGATCTTTGTGTGTTTAACCTTTTTCATTTATCATGTGTGTTTTACCCAGGTTGTTCTTAATGCAGTTATTTTACTTTTTGTTTACTTATGAATGTCTTCATTTTCAATCTTAATGATAGCTGTTATCAGACCAGAGTGATTATAGAGTGTTACTTTCTTCAATAAGCTTAAAAGTGTGCTTGCTTTTTGATCTCATGGCAAAAAAATCATAAATTTTTGGAACTATATACTCCTAAGTTCAAATTATACCTTTCCATTAATTAATTCAGTGACTATAGCTTCATATCATTTAACTACTCTAAGCAGCCCTGGTGGCGCCATGGTTAAATTCTCAGTTGCTAACTGAAAGGTAGGCGGTTCGAACCCACCAGTGATCTGCTCCCATAAAGGTTACAGCCTAGGAAACCCTATGGGGCAGTTCTGTCACCTGGGGTCGCTATGAGTCAGAACTGACTCAACAACACACAGCAGCAACAACAATAGCATGACCAGTTTAAGATATGTGATGTGTGGATAATAATACCACATAGGATTGTCTTGAGAATCATTGAGTTAATTTATGATATTTACTAGTGGAGAGGACAACTCATTGTATGAACCAATGGATTATTATTGTTGTCATTATTATTTGTTAATGTGGGAATGGGAATGGTTTTGTTTTTATTTTTCCATATGTTTTCCTGACAACGGTACACCACAGTTCTTTTTCTAAACTCGCTACTGCGTACTCTGTTTTTATCAGTTTTACCATTTTACTATATGCCTATAGAAAGTATATAATAAATGCTTGTTGAATAAATATTGAATACAAAGTTTGAGGGGAAAAAAATCATTTCAGTAGGAAATAGTTCACTTTTTGACTGGGGTATCACTTGAATAAATTCTCCCCACTGGAAAATAAAAAGGAATGATTTTCAGGTAACTTGTATTAACACCATTAAATGTGCCTTTTGCAGAAACATCCATACACACATGCTCACACATATTCTTCTGTTTAACTGTGTTGTTTCTGCTGTTTCAAGGACACTTAGCTCGTTTTTTCTGTAAGATGTTTCTGATGTCTCTATGAAATTCAGTACATGTCTGTTAAATCCTTGGTGTATGTTTCATAATAGTTATGATTACAGAGATGAATATTTCTGGTATCCAACCTTAAGAATCTTGGAATATTTTGGAAAATCTTACAAGAGAGTAAGTATTATATTACTGGTATGAAAAAAGTACTCATAGAGTACAGAACAGGTAAAATTTAATTTCATCTAATCATTTTTCCTCTATTAATGTTACCAGGGGAGGCAAGGAAAGATAAAATAAGAAACACAAGTTAAGACTTAGGCATTATTAAGGTTACCTTGACTTCTATATAATGGAAAGCCAGAATCAGGAATTAGAGAAGAAAGGCACATTTTGAGGGTTGGATAAGTGATATACATGGAAATAAACTTTATGACAACAAGGTAGCACAAGGGACATAATGCAGCAAATTGAGTTACACTGCTTTAAGTTCTTACACTATGCATGAGATGCTAAGGCCTAGAACAATTGTTAAGAATAAAATAAACCAAAGAGGCTTAGCCAATAAATCAATCCCAAAAATCCAAATCCAAATCCAAACCCAATGCTGTTGAGTCAATTCTGACTCATAGCGACACTCTAGGATAGAGTAGAACTGCCCCATAGGGTTTCCAAAGAGTAGCTGGTGGATTCGAACTGCTGATCTTTTGGTTAGCAGCTAAGCTCTTAACCAGTGCACCACCAGGGCTCCAATAAACCAATAGTGGTGATAAAATGGATCATTTGTTGTTGTTGTTGTTAGGTGCCATCTAGTCCATTCTGACTCATAGTGACCCTATGTACAACAGAACGAAACACTCCCCGGTCCTGTGCCATCCTCACAATCGTTGCTGTGTTTGAGCCCATTGTTGCAGCCACTGTGTCAATCCGTCTCCTTAAGGATCTTCCTCTTTTTTGCTGACCCTTCGCTTTACCAAACATGATGCCCTACTCCTGAGACTGGTCCCTCCTGATAAAAAAACCTGTTGCCATCGAGTCGATTCCAACTCATAGAGACACTATAGGACAGAGTAGAACTGCCGCATAGGGTTTCCAAGGCTCAGCTAGTGAATTCCAAAGGCCAATCTTTTAATTAGAAGCCAAGCTCTTAACAACTGTGCCACCAGGGCTCCAGTCCCTCCTGATAACATGTCCAAAGCACATGAGACGAAGTTCTCACCATCCTTTCTTCTAAGGAGCATTCTGGCTGTACTTCTTCTAAGACAGATTTGTTCGTTCTTCTGGCAGTCCATGGTATATTCTATATTCCTTACCAACATCATAATTCAAAGACATCAATTCTTCTTTGATATTCCTTATTCATTTTAATGGATCATTAAAAATAATTAATTGAAAAGAAGGAAGTGCTGTACTTGCAGTTCAGTGCAAATAAAACTAAGACATGGCAAAGTAGCAAAGTGAAAGAAGGATCCTGGGAATAAGACTGATTAACACACCTTTCCCTCCATTCCCTCCCAAATACCTGCTTATACTTATCAATGTCTCCTGAGGTAAGTAGCTACATGGACAAGTAGGCAGGCAGGCTGGCCAAGAAAGTTCCCAAGGAGAAAGCTATTGTAGCATTTTTTACCACTGGGTAAGCTGGAGAGCTTGAGACTATAATAAAGACCCTTGAATGAGGCCTGAATGCATCATATCCAGGGGGATGTTGAATGTGGGCCTCCATGGAAGGCAGATATTAAAACCAAAACAAATAAACCAGTTGTTATCAAGCCAACTCCAACTCGTGACAACCCCATATATGTCAGAGTAGAATTGGCTCTGACAATGGCTTTTTAATGGCTATGACCTTTCAGGAGCAAATAGCCAGGCCTGTCTAACCAGGCGCCTCTGGGTGGATTCAAACTGCCAACTTTCGGTTAATAGGTTGAAGGCTTAACCATTTGCGCCCAAGTGGACATTGGCTGGGGTGAATTTGTCCAGTCTGTCTGGCCTTCAAAGATTTGAGGAAAAAATGAAGAGGCTGACTGAGACCTCTCTGTCCCCTGAGGATGAGAAGCTTGAGAAGAGCAGGGTCCAGAGAGATTTCTTTCTGATACCTCAGCAAGGGTCTCATAGCCAGGACATTGGTGACTCGCAGCAGCAAAGACCTCCCCACGTTCCCAGAACCGCTGCCATTAAAGGCATCCTTGCCCCAGGAGCAATAAACACAAACAATAACTCACCCACAAGAGCCAGCAACCGAAGTAGGAAAAACAACAAATCATCAAGATATATCCCCAATTAAATAAACTTGCTCAGAAATATAAAACATCAGGGAATAGACTTGGGGGATATAGCCAGAAGACCTGATAAATATGATGGAGTTCAGTAAGAGCAAAAGGAAAAACTATAATTAAATGAATAATAGGAAGAAGTTATACTGTACTGAAGAAGACATAAGCCTGGAGACTAAAATTTGAGAACAACATACACCTTGGCATATTCTACTAAAATTACTTAACTCCAGAGAAAAAGAGAAAATTGTTCAACCTTATGGAAAGGAAACAGTAGGTTATTTACATATGGGTTATTTATTCACTTGTAGGTTATTTACTACTTATTTAAATAGGTGGTAAGAATGATCCCCAAAGATATCCACACACTAATTTCTATAACCTGTGAATATGTTAGACCTTATGGCAAAAGGAGGAGCCCTGGTGGCACAGTGCTTAAGAGCTCAGCTGCTAACCATAAGGTCAGCAGTTCAAATCCACCTGCCACTCCTTGGAAACCTTATGAGGCAGTTCTACTCTGTCCTGTAGGGTTGCTATGAGTCGAAATTGACTCATTGGCAATGGGTCTGGTTTGGTTTATGCCAAAAGGGACTTTGCAGATGTAACTAAGGTTCCCTGTTGCTGTGAAGTCGCTTTCATAAAATAAATGGTTTATCCTAGATAAACCAGGGAGACCCAATCTAATTTCATAAGCGTTTAAAAGCAGACAATTTTGGCTGGAGTCAGATATGACAGAAGGAGGGATGAGGCAGAAGAGAAGGTCAGAGAGATTTGTACTGTGACAAGGACCAGACCTGCCATTTCCAGCTTTGAAAATGAAGGGGACCACAAACTAGGGTGCAGGACATCACTAGAAGCTGAAAATGACTCTAGGCCAACAGCCAGCAAGGAAACAAGGACCTCAGTGCAACAACCCCATAGAACTGAACTATCAACAGTGTGAATTGGCTTGGAAGCAGAATCTCCCCCAGAGCCTCCAGATGAAAGCCCAGGCCAGCCAACACCTTGATTTTAGCCTTGTGAGACTCATAGCAGACAAACCAGCCAAGCACACCTGGGCATCTAACATACTGAACTGTGAGATAATAAATCTGTGTTATTTTAAATGTGAAGTTTGTGGTAATTTGTTGCAGCAGCAATAGAAAACTAATAGATTTATAAAGGAAAAATAAACGCAGGAGGGAGTGGAATTCTCCAATGGAAAAGCAGAGTGTCTGATAGGGTGAAAAACCAATGCTGTTTATATGAAATATATTTAAAATAAGAAAGTAAGTTTGCAAAGGAATAGCAAGAAAATGCAAATTCATACAAAGACAACTGACAATGTTTATTAATTTATTCAATATATATATTTTTAGTTTGTTTCAGGTGTTGGAGATTTGAAGTAATTCAAAGGATCAAAATCCTTGCCTCTGTTGAGCTTAGGGATAATTACAATCTTTACAGAAGCAGACTGCCACATCTTTCTCCTGTGGAGGAGCTGGTGGGTTCAAGACTATTACCCTGATATACTCTTTAAACCTAGAACCGAGCCTATCCCCTGAGATCAACCTTTAGTGAAATAGCAGTGGCACACAAAATAAAGGATATTACTCATAAGACTGGTGCTCTAAAAACCATCAGTATGAAGCCAAAAGCTCAATAAATACTCAAAAGCAGAGGAGAACATAAGGGGGCACGGGAACTAGAGTACTGGGAATGGAACAAACAGAACACAATGAAAGAAAATGTTGACACATTGTGATAAATGTAACTAATGTCACTAAACAATTTGTATGGATATTGTTAAATGGGAACCTAACTTGCTGTGTAAACTTTCACCAAAGACTCAGTAAGAAAGAATAGAAAAATCTAAGAAGAGACATTGAATAACCATTTGGCTATCAGAGCCTGGTTTTCAGGATAGGAGTTAGGGGTGGGCATCTAACTATAATAATGGTTAGCATATGGGTGATCATTAAATGCAGGGGATTAGAAGAGAGCACTTAGTCATTGAACAAAGTAGGCTCTTTGATTGAAAACAAAACAAAAACCTTAACAGGGTAATAAGAGACATTGTATAAGGATAAACGGGACAATTTATAAGGAGAGATGGTATTCATTTACCTACATGTCTGAAAAACAGGATAGTTAAATATATAGAGTAAAAACTAGTAAACATGCAAGGAAACCTTGATAAAAATATAATTGCAGCAGAACATTTTAATACCGAATCTTTTTACTGAAATGGATCTGAGAATATTTTTTCATTTCCACTTCTCTAAACATAGCCCTTTCTATACCGTATATCCCAGATGGTTGTCTATTTTAAACCATCATCAACGTCAGAGATTCTACAGTACATTTTTATTATTATAAAAGCATTTCCTACCATCAAGCAACAGAATCCATGCTGAATTCATACATCTTTTTAAAACACCATAAACTCTTTTTTTTCTTTTTTAAAAATACTTCATCTTTTTCCTCCTGTCTTTGCATTCTTACTAATTCCTCTTCCGCTACCTAAGTCTTCAGATTGTTTAGAGACTTTTTAATTTCAGCTGTTCTTTAGAAACCTTGTATTCAGGATCGTGATTCATTGCTGTTATTCTCACCATTTCCCATTAGCAAATTCTCTACGTTATTTCATTGTTTACCCTCTTTATTACCCATAATCTTTGCCAATGTGTTTTAAAGTATTTTAATTCAGACTATTGAGAGATTCGTTTTAACATTGTCTCCTTTCTCTACATTCATTGTTTAAGCAGATGCTGTCTCCTACCCTAGGGTTATATTAACTTTTACCAGCATTCTGCTATGCAAATGTTGTACAGCATATTTCTGTTTATCCCTAATAATATAGGTCCATTTGGCCAATTAATACTCTTTTCAGAGTTTGTGTTCATTAGTCCAATGAATTATATTTATTATAGACCTTTGATATGTCTTTATATTTAAGTTTTTGGTATTTATTTTTAGGTTCCTGATTTGCTAGCAAATTGATTTTAGGATGTTCTAAATATCTCATTTGAATTTCATATGAGCTCGTTCCCTCTGGTGTGCCTCCTGTGAAGGTGAAAAACCACTTTCAAACCCCTGCTTTATAATTATCTTTTATGTTGGCAATTGAAAGCGCTCAGTTTTCTTTCCTTCAAGCCAAATATTCCCCAAATGCTTTAACTTTTCTTCCCAGGGTTTTTTGTTTGCCTTCCTCAAAATCTTTTCTATTTTATAATCTATAAATTGAAACAGGGCCTAGTGCTGAATGACCACAAAGATGAAGATGCTTTATATGAAAGCATTTTACAAATTATCTAGTGCTATTGATATAGAAGGTAGCATTGTTTATTGCCATAATTTAGGGGACAAATTTCCAGTTTAGCCAAAAGTTTGTTCTGCTTAGGTTTTATTTCTCACAGGTACATATGCATATATAAATTTTATCTAGACAGACTAAGGTTTAAAAAAAATTATGAGATTTGAAGAATATCTTGGTTCTTTTACTTTCTTGCTGTTTGACCTTTAGTTAAATGATAGTGTTTCTGAGCCAGAAGGTCCCTAGGTGGTGGAAATGTTAAGTGCTCGACCACTAGCAGAAAGGTTGGTAGTTGAAACTCACCAACAGGGACCTCAGAAGACAGGCCTGGCAATTTCCTTCTGAAAGGTCACAGCCTTGAAAGCCCTATGGAGCTGTTCTACTCAGCACACATGGAGTCGCCATGAGTTAGAATTGCTTTGACAGCAACTAACAACAAAAACTTATCCTTAATTTATTCATCTGTCAAACGGAGAGAGGAGAATGTTGTATAAACTTCAACAAAAGGCTTGAGGCAGTTTTCAAAGTAGATGAGAAATAGGACTGTTGTGACAGAAATAGAAGGAAAGCAAATCAACATAGTTGGGAACAAGTATAAATCTTGATATGAAGCTTCCAGGCAGCTGAAGTGAAGAGAGAAATGTAATTTTACTTAACTCTCATTATTGGAAAGAAGAAAACCCATAAGTTCCTCACTCAGTGAGATTAGTGTGAGTTTGTTTGTTTTTTTCCCTTCCATAATGAAGAAATCTCATTCTGTAGTCAGAATAATATAGAAACATTCTGTATAACAATACAGTGTAGAAGCACAATCCATATTATTTCTTTTTTCACTTTGTTAATTTTTTTTTATTGTACTTTAGGTGAAGGTTTACAGAACAAATAGTTTCTCATTAAACAGTTAGTACACATATTGTTTTATGACATTGGTTAACAACCGCACGACATGTCAACACTGCATTCTCGACCTTTTTTTTTTTTCGTGAAAATGTACATAGCCAACGATAAACCATTTCAGAAATTTCTACATGCACAATTCAGTGACATCAATTACGTTCTTCCAGTTGTGCTGCTATTCTCACTTTAGATGAAGGTTTACAGAACAAAATAGTTTCTCATTAAACAGTTAGTACACGTGTTGCCCTCTGACAATGGTTAACAACCCCACTACATGTCAACACTGTCCTTACTCAACCTTGGGTTCCCTATAAACAGCTTTCCTGTCCCCTTCTGCCTTCTAGTCCTTGTCCCTGGACTGCTGTGCCTCATTAGTCCCGTTTTGTTATATGGGGCTGTCCAATCCCCCGCTGAATGGTGAACCTCGGAAGTGACTTCACCACTGAGCTAAAAAGGTGTCTGGGGGCCATACTCTCGGGTTTCTCCAGTCTCTTTCAAGCCAGTAAATCTGGTCTTTCTTGTGTGTGTTAGAATTTTGTTCTACATCCTTCTCCAGCTCTATCCAGAATCCTCTGTTGTGATCCTGATCAGAGCAGTCAGTGGTGGTAGCCGGGCATCATATAGCTGTACTGGACTCAGTCTGGTGGAGGCCTTGGTAGCGGTGATCCATTAGTCCTTTGGAGTAATCTGTTCCTTGTATCCTGCTGTCTTCATTCTTCCTTGTTCCCATAGGGGTTCGACCAGTGGAGTATCTTAAATGGCTGCTCATAGGCTTTTAAGGCCCCAGACACTACTCACCAAGGCAGAATGTAGAACATTGTCTTTATAAACTGTGTTATGCCCGTTGAGCTAGATGTTCTCTGAGACCATGGTCCCCACAGCCCTTTGCCCAGCAATTCAGTCACTCAGGGAGTTTGGATGTGTCTATGGAGCTTCCATGACCTTTCCTTGTACAAGGTTGCACTCTTACAATTTATTTTCCACAAAGTAGTAAGAATATTCTTCCCAGTTCAAGTACGTACTTTTGTTTCCCAATGCACTTAATGAATAAAAAATAAAAACACTTGTTGCGAGGCTTTCCATGATATGGATCATTCTTAACTCCTTAACTCATGCTATATTTTATCTTAATCATTGGACTTCCACACCCATGATTTTTTCTGTATTTTTACCATATTAATATCTGACTTGTAGGTTTTGAACTTAGTGTTTCCTTATCTGATCATCTTTTTAGTCTCATTTAGATCTTGGCTCATATGTCAAATCCTTTAATAAACCTTTATTGAAAACTGTTGAGAGTCTTGACAGTCCTGCTACATCAGCCACCACCAGTTGCTCTGTTAATACATTAGACTTGTGTTATCTTCAATCATTTTTTTAATCATAAATTAATTACTTTTTCCATTTTCTTACTTATATAAAATGTTTTATGAAAATGATACTAAGTTTGTATACTGTGTTTGGGAGAAAATATTTGATGGAAGATGGAAAAAAGAGAGGGAAAAAATCATTGATTTTACTTCAAGTTCAGTTATAGTCAAAAAGATTAACAGTAAGAACAATTTATGAACTATTATTTCCTCCTATACTAGATATGTTTTACCTTTCTACAGATATTTAAAACATACCTTAAAACATGTGATGCTGAATCAAATCCAGAGCTTTACATGTCAGATGGGTTAAGACAGGTTATAGTAAAAGGACTAATGTTAAGTCTTTTTTTTTTTTAACATTACATAAGTAAAAGACACCGTAGACAAATTTGTCACTTAGGAAAGACAGCACAGTTTAGTCTATTTCATCTTATTTGGGCCATTCACCCTAGTTAGTTAATTAGTATAACTAGTATATAACTTAGTATAACTAAGTAGTCATTTAGTTCCCTGGATTGTAAATTCCATTTCCATTTGGTACATAAAAGGATTTAAAACATAGTGCCTGAATAAACAACGTGCTTTGAGGTAACTGGCTTCCTTCTTAACTAATTTTGTTTTTTAAAGAAGACATATCTAATTAGAAAAATTTGTCAGAGAAAGCTTACGTTATTACATTTCAATAACGTTGAGAGAAAGTGAGGAAAAATTTGTTATTTCCGTGGTGCTGCCTCTTTGAGAGACACTTGGACATGTTTTTGACCTTTCTGCCCTAAGGCACTGCCTCTGTAGAGAAAGAAGTTGGACTAGATCAGTTGTTCTCAACCAGTGTGCTGTGGTTGTTAGCATGCTCCAAACATCTCACAGCAGTGCCATCAAAGCTATATCATTGTATGACATTGATAATTGCTAAGAATGTGGATAAATCCCATTAGGATAATGTTTGTTAAATGGAGTTTTAAGCTGAATGGGTCCCAGGGTGAGTAAAAAGTAGAGGAAATAGCATATTTGTTATTTGTGTTGGCATTTTAACAAACTCCATCCTTTTGTTCTTTTCTCGTGAGGAAAAAAAAAAAGTAATCAAAGATGTTTTTAATGATAGTATCTTAATTGCAATATTAATTCCTAGATCAATCTCTTTGAGTTTAAATAATATGATATGGTAGAACCCTTGGAGCCCTGGTGTCGTAGTGGTTAAGAACTTGGCTGCCAACAAAAAGGTCGGCAGTTTGAATCCACCAGCTGCTCCTTGGAAACCCCTTGGGGCAGTTCTGCTCTGCCCTATAGGGTGCTACGAGTGGGAATTGACTCCATGGCAAATTTTCTAAAAATTGAAGTCACATAAGCAAAATGTGCATTAGGTAAACATTAACGTGAATCATGTTTTCCAGTGAATTTCTTTAGTTTAGGATGTGTCATTGACCTCTTCAACCTGCTCTTTGAACGAGTATCATTGATCAGGAAAGCAGTTTTAAATTTCAGTGAAAAGAGGTATAATTGTTTACCTAGGAGACCATTCTACATAAATACTGATATATTTGACATTATCTTAAAATCAATTAACTATACCATCAGTGGAAAGCTTAGTCATGTTCAAATGAATGTGATACTGTCTTACTCACATATGGTCGTATTTGTATATAACAGAATTATCAGAATATTACACTATATGAAATAGACATAAGTTCAATTAACCATCTCTTAGAAGGGGGGCATTTTTCAGTTGATCTTAAGCAGAGATTACATGGTATGAAAGTAAAAGTGCTACCATTATGAAATAATTTCTCTGTTGATGAACATGGCATTCTAACATTACACTTTAAAAATGGACTCAAGTAAATTATTACATAAAAGTAAGAGTCAGTTTTGCTCTAAGAGAAATGCTCACTACTTACAATGTGAAGTAACATGTTAAACTCTATATTCTCTTTTATTTTTATTGGTTAATTACAGTTAGACCATTTCAGGTAAAATAAATTAAAGCTTTATTTTATGCTTCACTTGATTTCCAGAAAATGTTAACTAGAGACCGAATATTTGAAAGTGGTCTTGCTGTGTGGCAGTAAATAGCAAGATATTACTGCAGGAGAGTGTAAAATGAGTATGTCAGCTTAGTTTAGCTGATACTCATTTGGTGCCCTTTCATAATTCACGTGGGCAAGGTTATGTAAACTGAGTAGCCTCTTACAGAGTTGAGAGTGAAAAGAAATACATTGCTAAATCAAACCTTTTCTGAAGAGGATCAGGAGGATTTATACATATTTTAATGAAGGCATTGATGGTTCAATAGAATTCTCATGTCTGCCTTTCTTGAGGGAGACCCATTTTAGATTCCAAGCCAATGCACCTTAAGAATAGCCACCACCTGTCTATCACTGGAGGCTTGTGTGTTGCAAACAGGTTTCAGCAGAATGTCCAGACTAAAGTGGACTAAGAAGAAAAACCTGGCTGTCTCATTCTGAAAAGCAGCCAGTGAAAACCCTATGGATCACAATGGTCTGATCTTCAGTTGATCCTAGGGATGGTGCAGGACCAGGCAGCATTTAGTTCTGTTGTGCATGGGTTTGCCATAAGTTGGGGGCTGACTGGAAGGCAGCTAAGAACAACAACATACGTATTTTATTTTATGTCTGTGAACTTTTAATATGCATACATATTTAAACATATAATGGCTTAAAGCTAATATTATTTTTTATAATCAAATAGGCTATTTGGTCATCCACTTCACTTTTAAGAACTGAATCAGATAAGTAAAATATATTCAAACCCCCATCCCAAAAAACAAAACAAAACAAAACAAAAAAACAGTAAATTGCAAAGAAGCAAGGGTGCTCAACTTAGAAAATGCTTTAGGACTGATCTTGCCAGCTTTTCTACATCCATTGTTTCCTGTGCATAGAGGGGTGACTTCACTTGGATGATTTGTATGGACAGAGTCTTAAAGGGGATTTTCAGCCTGGAGAAAAGGCTAGTGTAAATACTGTTGCTGTTTGGGGCAGTAGTAACTAGCCAGGATGTCAGCAGACCTTAATGAGCTCAGCACGCCCCAATTTCATCACCTCATTCATTCTCTTGCTTAAATTTTTCATTTGTACCTTCAGAGACTTCAAGACAAATGAAAATTTCTCGGTGTTTTGTACAGTAAATTTATAATTTGTCTCTTGCTTCACTGACCTCATCTCCCTTTATTTGTACTACTCTGAAGTCCGCACTTTAGCCATGTAAAACTATGATGATGCTTTTCACTATTGAGTTTTTATGCAAAATTCCATTATATCTTCTTTGCAACTGAAAGTTCTTTTGAACTGTACATTATTTTGAAGCTCTTTCTATCATAAATACCTTCTTTGTTTTGTTTTTTAAAAGTAAATGGAAGAGGAAGTACGACTAAAGAGGAAGACAGACCAATATTTTTTTTTGTTTGCTTTGTTTTTAAAATTAATCTTTAGGAGAAGGGGAAAAAAAAGATAATATGGACCTTAGAACTATTGACCTATTTCTACTATTCTACTCCCGAGAAGGGGGCAAAGATATATTTTGATATTACATAGAATTCAGAAAGCTAATATAAATCATCCCTGATAGTAAAATCAGAAAAATTTACATAAACAAACATTTATATGTGTATGGAGACCATGAAAGTGCATATGGGCATGTGAGAACACTTACACATACACACACTCCATAAATACACACACACCTACATCTACACACGCTCTTTTATCACCTTTGCAAGCTTATCCCCTTCTATAAAACATCCTTAAATGATGTGGTCTTTTAGAGGCCAGTTCTAGGCCCTTTCATTGTCTTATCATTTTATTTTATATTTATTTCCTATGAATATATTACAACCAAAAAACCCAAACCTGTTGCTGTCAAGGTGACTCAGCTCCTACTCATGGAGACCCTACGTATGTCAGAGTAGAACTGTGCTCCATAGGGTTTTCAGTGGCTGATTTTTCAAAAGTAGGTTGCCATGCATTCTTTCCCTGGCACTGTTGGCTGGACTGGACCCTCCAATCTTTTGGTTAGCAGCTGAGTACATTAATCATATGTACCACCCAGGGACTTTGAGAATACAGTATGCATTTTAGTTACATTGTCTATAATCCAGTAAATATTTTAGCATGGATATGTGATATTATATATACATATACATAGAACTTGGCTGCTAACCCAAAGGTCGGCAGCTCAAATCCACCAGCCACTCCTTAGAAACCCTATGGGGGCAATTCTACTGTGTCCAATAGGGTTGCTATGAGTCGGAATTGACTCAGTGGCAATGGGTTTAGTTTTGGTTTTATATATCTACACAGGTTAAAATCTAGGGATGACTAATAAGCATGTGAAGAATCCTAATAAAGGTCCAATAGTCCAGAGGCTGTGGCCAGTTTCTAGCATCAATAAACCTTTGCCAGAATACTTTCATATTAACATAAGAGAAATTAGAAATACTTTTCAAGACGTGATTGGTAATAAAGAGTTGTTTGGTTGCTTCTACCCTTGAATGACTGGATTATAAGGACCTGGTGAATATAAAACCCTAACCCTTTAGGAGTGGTGCCTTAGGGTTTAGAGACCCTTTCAAATCTTTTTCATCCCACTAAGCAAATGATTCTGTCATCTTATTTGACAAGACAATAAGCTGAACCTGCCTTCAGTATATTTTCACATTTGCCTTGGCTCAAACAATTTTTTCAAGGTGTTTGTTGGTATGCACAAAAAGATTGAGAATTTTCCCAGCTTGCAGAACAGGGATTGTTAAGTGTTTTTATATGTGGCAGAATTTGGTCTAAGATTTACTATCATTTTATAACATGTGGCAGCAAGTTTGGTAGAGGGGTTCCAACTGAGGCTCAACTTTTCCTCTAAACATTGGAGGTTACAAAAATGCATCAGAAAGTGACTAGCCAAACTGTGGTGGATCAGTTTCTATGGCTTTAATTGCACTCTTAATTTAAAGATTTATGTTTATGTCTTCATCCCAGCTTCCTCCTGTAAACTCCTGACCCATATATCTAACTCTTTCTGTGACATTTCCTCTTAGATTCCTCAAAGCAAGTATGTCCAAAAGCAAATCTGTGAAATTTCTTCCCAAAACCGATTCTGAAATAGCAATTATCATACATTCTTTTGTGCAATCCAGATATCTAGGAGTCGTCCTTAACACCTCCTGTACTGTTACACAATACACAATCACCAAATCCCATAGATTTTATAACTAGTTTACCTGAATCCACTCTGGCTCCATTCCAGTCCCTTCTGATGGTAACCAAAGTGACCTTTGTGAAATGCAAATCTGATTGTGTCACCACTTGCTTAATGCTTGTTGAAGAATTTGTTTGTCTTGGGATGAATACAGAACTCGATACGATCTAAATTCCTACATGGTCAGGACCTCCCTACCATTTTCTTCTCATTTCACATCTTTTATTTTTTATTTTTCTCTTTGCTCAGAAGTCCTGGCTTTTTTTCCCCCTCCAACATACTAAAATTCTTCCTCTCTAGAGTGTTTTTCTCTCCTATGAGTCTAACTCATCCTTTATAACATCACTTAAGCATAATTTTTACATTGAAGCCTTCAGTGACCCACCTGATTAGGTCAAATGTCACTGTAATAGAAATTCAAAGCACTGGAGACCACTCCTTTATATATTTATATCTATTCACATGAGTCATCATCAGGGAAGCTGCCATGCCTGGTTTTACACAATATTGTCCGCACAGTACCTACTACTGTGCCTGACATTTAATAAGCACTCAGTAAATGAGTGAAAAGATAAACACAAAGCTTTTCCAAATGTATATTATGTACTACAGAAAAATATTAAAATTATAAGCACTATATTGCAGCTTTGGAGCCCTGGTGGCACAGTGGTTAAGAGCTTGGCTGCTAACCAAAAGGTCGGCAGTTCAAATCCACCAGCTGCTCCTTGGAAACTCTATGGAGCAGTTCTACTCTGTCCTATAGGGTTGCTATGAGTCAGAATCGACTCGATGGCAATGGGCTTGGTTTTGGTTTTTATATTACAGCTTCAGGAGAGGAAAATCCAAAAATTTTTTAGGAAGCAAGAAGTAGTAAATAGAAAAAATAAGCTTTCATTTATTAATTGGAATATAAAATGATTAAGTACCACATTGTCTTCATTTATTGTCTTATCCATGATATTTTAAAAAATATGGAAATAATAGCTTTGCTCCTGGTAATAAAGGTCCTTATTTTTTTCCAATAAGGGTTTAATCTCTTAATATTGGAGTCTTCTAGAATGGAGGCTTTAAGAAGAACATGTTCCTGATTTCACTTGATTGTTGACTATACCCTGTTTTTGCCTTTGACCTTAGTATTTCTCTCCTTTTCTCACCTGATTTAGTCTATTTTATTCCTCTCTCAAGACTACTTAGATGGTCTTCTCTCAAGACAGCTTCTGAGGAAGAGATCACTTATCCCACTCCCTTGTCTCTTTGTCTGCTTCCTCCACAATTCACAGTGGAAAATGCATTTTACTTTGAGACACTGTACGCATTTCTTAGCAAATGTTTATGGGTGAATAAGAATGCATGCTCTGCGTAGCATATAACCTAAGGAATTCGAGCATAACAAAACACTATATGATTAAAAGCTTTATCCTTCCTATCATGAACAAAAAAACTACTTCCATCTGTATACATTTCAATAGTAATGGCCTATAGGCTTATGAGTATGTGAAAAATTTATGAAGACTATATGGCAGATGGTAGATGCTTTGATTTATTTAAATCAGTAATGATGAAAAGGGGAGTGTAATAAACTGAAATTTAACATTAGTTTCTTAAAAGAAGTATATTCTATAGGACTAGTGACTGACCATGTGGAATCTGTTTGATTGAAATGTTTGACATGCTGGTTTGTTGGATGCGGGAAACCTGGGGTGGAAAGGAGGAGTGTGCTATCACATTATAGGGATTGCAACTAGTGTCACATAACAATATGCGTATAAATTTTTGTATGAGAAATTAACGTGAGCTGTAAACTTTTGCCTAAAGCACAATCAAAAGAAAAAATGTTTAATATAAGAAAGAACACTTTCCATCTAGATGGTTGGTGTAGCCTTGCATCATTTCTGTCTCATACACTGGTGAACCTTCTTTTAGTAGGTGAGTGAAAGAAAAAAAAATTGATTTTAAAATATCTACATTAAGCTGATAGCTTTTCTAAATGGAGGAATATTTAGCTAAAATAAGAGTAAAAAGATGAATACCTCTGTGATTTAGTCTTTTATTTCTAAAGATAGTTGGAAATTAATATGCTTATGTGATATGTATTGTGATTCTAAATTTTTACTGTAAAATTTTTACTTAAATATTTTATTTTACTGAAAGTATCATTAGTGTGACTAAGCAGTACTACAGTTAAGAAAGAAAAAAAAAATTTAATGAAATATAGTTTTGAGTCCTGGGCATGCTCAATGTCATGGATTGAGTTGTGTCCCTCCAAAAGATGTGTCAACTTGGCTATGCCGTGATTGTCAGTATTGTGTGGTTGTCCTCCATTTTGTGGTCTGATTATTCTTCATTTTGTGATATGTTGTAAATCCTAACCTCTGTGCCTGTGGCTATGGTCCCATTTGGGAGTGAGCTGTCTATTATGTTAATGAGGCAGGAGTAGGTCATGTTAATGAGGATTAGGGTGAGATGCAACACCTTCACTCAAGTCACAGCCCTGATCTGATGTAAGGGGAATTTCTCTGGGGTGTGGCCTGTATCACCTTTTATCTTACAAGAGATAAAAGGAGAGAGAAGTAGAGAGAGAAAGACCTACTACCACCAAGAAAGAAGAGCCAGGAGCGGAACGCGTCCTTTGGACCTGGGCTCTACGCTGAGAACCTCCTAGACCCAGGGGAAGATTGATGAGAACCTAACCCCACAGTGGACCAAGAGAGAAAGCCTTTGTCTAGTGCTGGCACCCTGATTTTGGACTTCTGGTCTCCTACACTGTGAGAAAATAAATTTCTGTTTGTTAAAGACATCCACTTGTGGTATTTCTGTTATAACAGCACTAGATAACTAAGACACTCAATCGGGTAACCTGTGTTTAAAATAATTGCTATGTTTATGAAAAGATCTATTGTGCTCTTCCTGTTTCTCTGTGAACCGGATGAAGAAGCTGCTTCTATCCTTGTCCATTGCTCAGTATGGCTTCTGTGGTCCCATGTTTATAAACTGTACTTTATCAAAAGTGCTCTAGGTAAAGATTCATAGAAAGTCAATCAAAAGAAAGAAATGGTGAGTGAGGCACATTGATTCTGTTGATATATGGAAGGCTTGTTAGGCCATTTTAAAATGTATACTTACCGATATGTAAGCAGTATTAAATTGAGATTAAGTTAAGAATGAACAGTTTTTAAATTTTATGTTCTAAAATTATGTCTTTTGATCTCCATTTATAAAGCACAATCATTAGGATCTGACAGTTTCACTATTACGTTCCTTTGAAGAGCAGTTAATCCAGGGCTGTGTAAAACTACCCAGAGCATGGATAAAGATGAGAAGTTATCCAGCTTGTTTTGTGAGTAAGCAAACATGTGATTCTAAAGCATTTACATAAAGTACCAACTATGAGCTGATAGTCTCATAGTTTAGTTCGTACGACAAGAAGCCCTGGTAGTGCAATGGTTAAGCACTCAGCTGCTAACTGAAAGGTTGGCAGTTCAGACCCACTGGACACTCCGTGGGAGAAAAGACCTGACAGTCTGCTCTCCTAAAGACTGCAGCCTAGGAATCCTTATGGGGCAGTTCTACCCTGTCATATAGGGTCGCTATTAGTCAGAATCGACTTGGTGGCACACAAAAACAAGAACAGTTTATAAGACGTTAATCCCTTGAGATTTTCTATCAAAACTAAGAATTTTGGCATGTAAGTTTGGTACATCTAACAAAGTATATTCCACTCTCAGAGACTCAAAATAAACATAAGCCTGTTGAAATGATCTGAAAAGTCACTTGGTAATTAGAATAATTTTTTTTTTTTAACCACACCTTCCACATATACTTGAATACAGAGTCCTGTATCTGCTTAACACTACCACTAAACTGACTTTATGTGGAAAATATATTGAGATAGATACCTATAGAGCCAACTCACTTTAAAAAAGTGGATATAAAAATCTTGACGTAACACATTGCTGCACTAAAGTCAAAAGTGCGTTTAAATTAAAAACTAAACAGACAAGCAAAAGATACAAAGCATTAATTACCTCAAGGGCAAGATAGGAATGGGATAATATTAGTAATTTTTCCTTTATGTATCACTGAATTATTTGCCTTGTAATAACAAGTGCATGTTACTGTATTTTTGGTAACTGAAAAGGTTAGAACTGTTAAAAAAATCACTATCAAGTTGGTCTTACCCAAGAAATGTAAGAATAACTTATAATGGGCATATATTAATAAAATACATCATCTCAGTGGACAAGACATGCATACCTTACAAGAACATTAAATTTAACACATGCAAAAATTAAGTAACTCTCTCCCCTCTCCATCTGCAAAATTTCCTCTAATATTTATTACCTTCATGACATTACTATCTGTTGCCTCTATACCTTCATATTTATAGGGCATATCGGAAAGTCAATAAACATTGGTTGAAACCCAGATACAACATTACACCTCTAGAGCTGTAATTGTTTGATATGGTTTTAGTTATATACTAGGTTGGTTAATCTCTTATTACTCTTACTGAGTGTGGAATTATTAGATGATAAAAAAATCCCAAGGGCTTATCTCTTTTTCTGGTATTAGTTGGTGGTAATAAGTTCTGAGTGCCTATCTGAGGACATATTTGACTATTTGGTATTTTGTCCTCTAATTTGCATAGTTTAAAATGCATGTCTAATTTTAGAAAAACTTGTCAAGGTACCATGTTACGAAATTTTTAAAGGATTTGTGTTTGATGGTAGTAACCTTTGAGATAGTTTTTGCCACAAGTGGATATTCATCTAAAAATAAATTACGTTAAGGCATGTGGCTCTGTGAATTAGCTTAGGAAGTCCATTTGAAGCTCAGTATTGTGACTGTAGACCACAGTTATGCACAAATACAAATATACGCTTGGTGAGAATTCTCTGCTTCCTGAGGAGCATAAAATTTCAAAAAATAGGTGTATTTAATCTTCATGAAAATATAAAATCCATAAGTCATGTAAAATTAAGTACTTATTTAAATTGTAATTGTTAAGTGTGAGTGTATGCGTAATGCAGTATATAAAGAGAGAATCCTATTAGGATTTTTTTTTCCAAAATATTGCTATTTAACATTTAAGATTATCACCACATAATGATATATTTAGTAGATAGTTCACTGGACTACATAAATATTAATATGAATATAACATACTGTCTTTTATATAATTACAGTTGAAATCATTGCATTCAAGCAACCTTAGTGATAAGGAATTCTTTTTCAAACAAGTCAGTAGACTGGTATTGACATTTTGGCACAGTAATAGTGCTTAACCTGTTTTTTCCTCCCAATGCTTTACCAGAATTAGTTGTCCGTTTCCATAAATGACGACAGTGAACCCTCCAAAGGTCAACTAATCAGCATGACTGCTCTTTCTAAATAGTCAAAAGATTGTGGGTTGACCTTGCAAATTGCCTAACTCTTCTTCCTGGAGCCCTGGATGCTTGCACCTATTTCCGGCTTCCTGGGAATTGCAGGGTGGAGAAAGGATTTGACAAGATTACAGCTACTCATTAATTCGTGGGTGATTTTCTGCAGGTGATATTCATGTTAGCAACTCCATAGAACAGAGGACTAGACATACTACAGTGAAACCTGTGAGAGCAGGAACTCGATAAGACTGCCTTGTTTTTCCGGGTCTCGCAAGTTTTCCATCTTTGACAGGGTGTTTATCACTTTTCTGTCGCTCTCTATTAAGAATCCTACGTCATAAACACAGTGAGTTTTCCTTCTCCAATAGGTTTCTGCCTCACAAAGATTCTAGCTTTTTCAGGTTTTAGTATATTTGCTAATTGTCACCATCTTTCTCCATAGTCCTTGACTCTGTTGTTAATAGTATCATTTATTTTTTATCAAAAAGAAAACAAAGACTTCCTAACATTTTTACATGAACATTTGATCCTTATATTTCACTTATTTTTTGTGCTTCTATCTTTCTTATGCTGAGACTGGAGTATAACCACTACTGAATTCATCCATCATTATTACATGTTAAGCATTTCACTGAGCATTAGCTCATTTAATTCTTATAACTGTATGAAGAAATTATTTTTATTACATTTACTTTTCTAATGAGGTTCATGAAGTTTTAGAAGCTTAAGTAATTTACCAAGTTAACATCAAGCAAATTATAAGTTACATATATGATTATTAATTTATGGTATTATTATTGTTATTAAGGTGAGATCATAATTGTTCACTTTAGATCTTAGAGATTCTTTTTTGCTAGAGAAGGGTGAAGGAGCTTTGTTGTATTTATCTCTGCATCTCTAGCATCCAGCACAAAGCCCAGCACTAGTAAACCACCAATAAATGTATTTGTATGAATAAATATATTTTACTTTAGGATATTAGATGACTTGAGCCCTGGTGGTGCAGTGATTAAAATGCTTGGCTACAAACCCAAAAGTTGGTAATTCGAACCCTCCAGCAGCTCCACAGGAGAAAGATGTGGCAGTCTACTTCCATACAGATTACAGCCTTGGCAACCCTATGGGGCAGTTCTACTGTATCCTGTAGGGTTGCTATTAGTTAGAATCAACTTGATGGAAGTGGATTTGATTTTTGGTGGCTTCCATTATGAAACACTTAAGTAAAATTTTGTAATAGCCTGTCTTAGTTATCTAGTGCTGCTATAACAGAAATACCACAAGTGGATGGCTTTAACAAAGAGGAATTTATTTCCTCACAGTAAAGTAGGCTAGAAGTCCCAATTCAGGGTGTCAGCTCTAGGGAAAGGCTTTCTCTTTTTAAAGTAGGCTCTGGAGGAAGGTCCTTCTCATCAATCTTCCCCTGGACTAGGAGCTTCTCCACGCAGGAACCCCAGGTCCAAAGGATGCACTCTGCTCCTGGCACTGCTTTCTTGGTGGTACAAGGTCCTCCCTCTCTGCTTGCTTCACTTTCCTTTTATCTCTTGTAAGATAAAAGGTGGTGCAGGCCACACCTCAGGGAAATTCCGTATAGGTTGGATCAGGGATGTGACCTGAGCAAGGGTGTTACATCCCACCCTAATCCTCTTTCACATAATCCAGTCTTGCCTCATTAACCACAGGCAGAGGTTAGGATTTACAACACATAGGAAAATTACAATCACAAAATGGAATACAACAAAACAGTACTGGGAATCATGAAGTAACCAAGTTGACACATATTTTTGGGGGACACAATTCAATCTGTCACATACCCATTAATTTTGTATAAATAATTTTTTTATCATTTAAAATTTACAGGCATTTTTCAAAAGAGAAATTATAAGGAAATAGCATTTATTTATAATTTTCAGTTTCAGAGTTAACCCATACCAGTGAATCTGAGTAACGTGTATGTATGTTAACTAAACAAGAAGTTAAGTAGAACACATTGTGGTTTTGGTTTATTTTTTTATGCTTTAAATTGTACTAAATTATTTAATTTAAAATGTTAGGCAGAGGATATGAGATAATAAAAATTTTGTTACAGTTAAATACTCACTAAATCCAAGCTTTAAAAAATTTGCTTCACAGTCACAAAATAGTATTAAATTTGACTGCTAGAAAAGTTAAAGATAACAAAGTGCTCATATCCACTAGCTGTGGTTATTTTTTTTCTAATGCCTTGTTATTAAATTCTGCTGATTTCAATTCAGGGCATAATTTAAATGGTTTAATTTTGGTCCTAAACTGACCAAAAAGACCTCTTTTACAACAAGGCACAATGTGATATGAGATTTTGCCTGTGCTATATTTTATCCTTTCCTTGGATTTAGTTTATCAGAAAATCTGTGCCCATCATGAAAATCACTTCTGGGTACAAACTCAGAATAATAATTAACTGAAATTCATCACTTATGGTCAGGGAGAGGAGGCAGTTTTGATTCAACAATGGTTCCAAAGACATCTGTGAATGAAATAAGATAAGAATCTGTATTGAAAAATGAATTACAGTCGTTGCATAGCTTCCATTTCTTATGTAACATTCCAGTTCTTGGCAAAATAGCTAAAGTATAAGTGAAGTATTAATGTATGTGTATAATGCAAACCAAGGGTGTTTCCATGCTAAAACTATCTTGGTTTTAAGAATTTTCTAATAAAATAACAACAACAACACAACCAAAAACTTCTGTCTACTCACCTACCCTGAAGACATACTTTTTTCCATTCCTTACTAAAAGTAGCTGAATTGTTGTTTGTTATATGAACAAGTTATATGAACAATTTAAAAGTATGTTTTATTTGAATAACTCACATAGATCAGTAAAGTCAGTTTTTATATTTCTTATCTTCAGAACATTTCCGATCGTACGGCCTGTGACCAAAATAGTATACAAAAAGTTGGTAAATACACTTAATATTCTCTGCATGTTCCATATAGACATCCATAAGTTATACCAGAAAATGATGCTATGCTCTTTTAATGTGAAACAAAACAGTCCCACCTCTATCTTTTTCTTTTTTTGCAATTGTATTTTAGGAGAAAGTTTACAGCACAAATTAATTTTTCATTAAGAAATTTATACACAAATCGTTTTGTGACAATGGTTGCAGTTCCCCAGTGTGTCAGCACTTTTCCCTTTCCCTTTCCACCGTGGATTCTCCTTGTCCATTTATCTAGTTTCCCTGTCCCTTTCTGCCTTCTTGTTTTTGCTTTTGGGCAGGTGTTGCCCGTTTGATCGCATATACTTGATTGAATGAAGAAGCACATTCCTCATGTGTGTTACTGATTGTAGGCCTGTCTAATCTTTGGTTGAAATGTGGACTTCAGGATTGGCTTCATTTCTGAGTTAGCAGGGTGTTTCGGGGAGCCATAGTCTCAGTGGTTCCTCCGGTCTCTGTCAGACCAGTAAGCCTGGTCTTTTTTGTGAATTTGAATTTTGTTCTACATTTTTCTTCTGCTGTATCCAGGACCATCTGTTGTGATCCCTTTCAGAGCAGTCAGTGTTGGTAGTTGGGCACCACCCAGTTCTTCTGGGCTCAGGCTGGTGGGGGCTGTGGTTCATGTGATCCATTAGTCTTTTGGACTAATATTTTCCTTGTGTCTTTGGTTTTCTGCATTCTCCTTTGCTCCGAACAGGATGAGAACAACAGATGTATCTTAGATGGCTGCTCTCAAGCTTTTAAGACCCGAGACACTACTCACCAAAGTAGGATGTAGAATGTTTTCTTTATGAATTATGTTGTGCCAGTTGACCCAGATGTCCCTCAAGACTATGGTCCCCAGCCCTCAGCCCCAGTAACTCAGTCCCTCAAGTTGTTTGAATGTGTCTAGGAAGCTTCTATGACTTTGCCTTGTTTGGAGTTGTGCTGACTTTCCAATGTTGTAAGCTATCTTTCCCTTCACCAAAATTAACACTTGTCTGCTATCTAGTTAGTAATTTCCCTTCCCCACCCATCACTTCCCTGGGATCCATCAAAGATTGTTTTTTTCTGTTTGTAAACCTTTTCTTGGGTTTTTATAATAGTGGTCTCATACAATATTTGTCCTATTGTGATTGATTTATTTCATTCAGCATATGGCCCTTCAGATTTATCCGTGTTGTGAGATACTTCACTGATGCATCATTGTTCTTTATCATTGCATAGTATTCCATTGACTCTATGTACTATAATTTGTTTATCCATTCATCTGCTGATGGGCACTTAGGTTGTTTTCATCTTTTCACTATTGTGAATAATGTTGCAGTAAACATAGTTATGCGTATGTCTATTTGTGTGACAGCTCTTATTTCTCTAGGATATGTTCCTAGGAGTGGGATTGCTGGGTCATATGATATTTCTATTTGTAGCTTTTTAAGGATGTGCTATATTGTTTTCCATAGTGGTTGTACCATTTTACATCCCTACCAGCAGTGCATAAGAGTTCTAATCTCCACGCAACCTCTCCAGTATTTGTTATTTTCTGTTTTTTTGATTAGTTCCAGTGATGTCGGGGTGAGATGGTATCTCATTGTAGTTTTGACTTGCATTTCTCTAATGGCTAATGACCGAAAGCATTTCCTCATGTACCTGTTAGTCGCCCACCTCTGACTTTTTATTAAACTTCTCCATGTCTTACTGTTACGTTTTGTAAAATAAAAACTTGGTACAAGTAATTTTCAAGTTATTTGTAACTCTGATTTTTATTGTTCTAGGAGGAGGTTTGAAGGGCTTTTTTTGTAAATAGTCTGAATATTCTACTTTTAGAATTTGATTAGCTAGGCTATAACATTCCCTTCTAAATTATTTCAGCTCTTCAAGTGATGTGATTTTTTTTGCATAAACAAGGAAACAAAAAAAAGATATAGTTCCAGAAGTTAATGTGAAAGTAACAATAGAGTCCAGATTGTATAGGTATTATGTGCAAATCTGTCTCTAGTATTGAGAGAGATTTATTTATTCTGTAAAACATAAGCTGGAGAGTTATGATAGTATATAAGTAACCTGATTGACCTTGGTATTAGAGTATACAATATTTATTAAGAGTGACATGAATGGGATTACAAGTGAAACATTTGATTAGTAAATAGTTATTGTAGTAAATTTACTTCAGTAATTCAAACAATTGTTTAATATGTTAGTGATGTAGAATATTCAGTATGCAATGGGATTAAATAAATGCAAGCTTTATACTTGAATATTCAATTTGTTTTTATAAAAGACAAAAGTTTAAATATACCATTTACTTGTATATTGTACAAGCAGAATTAGTTTCAATAAATTATTCTAATGCCTTTCAATTTTTCCATTTATCATATTATTTAAGAGTTAAAGTTCTAATAAGCAAGATGTCACTTGACTAAAATGCAGCTTACCCAAACCATGATCTTTTCAATTGGTCTTGTATGCATGCAAAAGCTGGACAACAAAAAAAGCAGACAGAAGAATTGATGCATTTGAATTGTGATCTTGGTGAAAAATACTGAATATACCATGAACTTCTAGAAGAATGGGCACATCAGTCTTAGATGAAATACAGCCAGAATACTCCATAGAAGTGATGATGATACTTCAACTTCCTTTGGACACATCATCGGGAAAAACCATTTGCTAGAAAAGGGCATCATGTTTGGTAAAGTATAGGGTCAGCGAACATGAGGGAAACCCTCCATGAGATGGATTGACAAATAATTGCAACAACAGGCTCAAGCATATTAAAGATTATGAAGATTGTACAGCACCGGGCAATGTTTCCTTCTGTTATGTATAAGGTTGCTATGAGTTGGAGCCAACTATAACAACAACAACAATTGAAACAAATGTTGGAGTTATACATACTAGTTACTAGGGCAAGTAAGGCCTGAAATACTTGTTCATATGACTTGAATACTTAAAGTGATATTTATTAAAAGGTTGTGGAAAGGTCAATAGATATATAGAGAATTGCATATGCCTCCTTTGACAAAGAGGTATTTAGTCTTGGGATTTAATTATATTAGATTCCACAGTCAGGACAGTGGTGAGATAAACATTGTTTGCATGCATTTTCTTTTAGCTTATATCTGGTTTTGATGACTTAAGTATGGGCAATAGAAATTGATGTATTCTACCATCATACCCTCATCTATTTATTCAGCAAATCCTGTTGTTAGTTGTTGGAGAGTCAGCTCTGACTAATGAGGACTTTATGTACTACACAATGAAACGTTGCCCAATCCTCCACCACCTCCATGATCATTGATAGGTTTGATCCCATTGTTTTAGCTATTGTGTAGTGCCTTCCAACTTAAAATCCAACCTTGTAGATCACAGTAAGTGCTAAATGAGCATTATCATGTGCTAGGCACTCTTTTAGGTGCTTGGACAGCATGGTGGAGAAAGCACGGGACTCTCTGTCCTAATAGACCTTTGCTCTCATAACAGGATACAGACAGTGAACACTAAACATAATAATTGAGTAAATTAGAAATTAGTAAGTAAATTAGTAAATAAGAAAGATTAGGAGCTCCAGAGGAATGTTGAAATTTTAAATATGATGTCAGAATAGGTCTCATTGAAAGCTGGCATGTGAGTAGAGATTTGAAAAACGTGAGGGGTTAGTCATATTGCTATCTAGGGTAACAGAGTCCAGCCAGAGAGAAGAATCCACACCAAGGCTTTGAGTCAGGATTGTGCCTGGCATGTTTGTCAGAATGCAAGAATGCCATTGTAGCTGAACCACATGGATAAATGTAGCAAATGAGCAAAACAAACAAACATAGGGAAGGGTCACAGTGGGTAAATAGCAAATAGTTATTGTAATAAATTTAGTTCAATAATTCAAGCAATTGTTTAATATGTTAGTGACATAGAATGTTTCAGTAACTGAAAGAATGATAACTTTTAGTCTAAGTGAAATTGGGAGTTATCTCAGAGTTTTGTGTAGAGGAATAACATCGTATGACCCATATTTTGGTAGGACAACTTTGGCTACTGGGGGAAGGGTGAGGCTATCTCTTGCTACAGGCAAGAGATGATGGTGGCATGGATCATGGTGGAAGCAGTGGAAGTGGTAAATAGTGATTGTGGATTCTTGTTAAAATTTGAAGCTAGAAGCAGTGCAGTTTGCTGAGAGATTACATGTGGGTTGTGAAAAAAAGGGAGGAGTCAGGGATGTCTCCAAGGATTTTAGTTAAGTAACTGGAAAGTTGGATTTGCCATCATCAGATGTTGAAGAATTCAGGAGGAATAGGTTGAGAGAGGAACTTTAGGATTTAGTTTTTGACCTGTTAATTTTGAGGTGTCTAATCAGACATTCAAGTTAAAAAGTTGAGAAAGGAAATGAATTTAGAATCTTATCTTCAGAAGAAGGATCTGGACAGGAGAGATAAATTTGGGAGATGTTAACATAAAGATAGAATTTAACACCAGGAGTTGGAATAAGAACGCAAAAAGAGTTAGTGTAGATAGAAACCAACAATTGTGCCATGGGTCACTCCAAAATTAAGAGATTAGGAAGAAAAGGGAGAACTTGCAAAGGAGACAGAAAAGGTAATCACTGAAATAAAGGAAAGCTAAAAGAATAGTGTGTCCTGGAAGTCAAGTGAAGAAAGTTTTTCAAGGATGAAAGAATAAACAACTGTGTCAAGTGCTTCTGAGGATGAGGACCGAGAAATGACCATTGTATTTAGCAACATAGAGGATTTTGTTGCAGTGACCAAACGGTTTGGTGTAGTGATGGGGATGTAACTATGATTTGAATGAGGCCTTCTGAGGATGTGGGAATAGATTTGAAGACAGCTAATAGACAAGTCTTCTATCAGTATTGATATACACCTTCAAATCATTATTGCTTCAAATATAGAGTCATTTGAATTGTTCAGTTTCCTTTCATCATGTATACCCTATACTACGTTACAATTATTCTTGTGAAATTTAGGGTTTTATTTAACAGCTCCTTTTTTCTCCTTACTGTTCAAGTGTGTAGAGAGATGATTTAGGAAGATTGAAATTCATCTTCCTGGAGCCAGTAGTAACTAAGCCATGGAAAATGGTTGCCATTGTGGATCATTTCTGAATAGTCAGAGGGACTCAATGGCAGTGCTAGAGAAATTTTGCTTTGTGTAGGTGTACACCCATTAATAAAAAAGGGAATTTGCAAACTCTGTAGGATTTTGCAATGTATTCCTTTATTCTATGGAAGCCATGGAACTAAGCCAATAAAAGAATGGCTACCATATATTGACTGAGGGCACATCTTTTGTTGAGCTGATTATTAAACTTGTTTCTTTTTAATCTTCATGACTGATGCCATGCCTGAATTATTTTTCTTACCCATGCAATAAAACAAAACAAAATAAAATGGATTTCTATCTCCCACATGCTATATTTACTATGTATGCATTGTACTATATAAAGTACTTTACTTAGAAGAATTGTTAAAACAGTCTTCTGATTTATTATGACATTTTTATTATAGGCAGAAACTTGCATTTAGTTATAATTTCCCAAGCATTCCTTTTACAAATACATAATCAATATATGTCAAAGCCTTAGTTAATCAATGTTTTCATTCTGTGAAAAACATTTTGCAGATTATACTTCCATTTACTCATGCAACAAATGAGTGCCTAGTATGTGTCAAATGCTTTTCTAGGCATGGGAAATAAAGCAATGAACAGAACAAAATGTGTTCAGTTCTGGAGCTTATATGCTAGTAAAGGAGTTGCAAAACTGTATAACATAAAGACAGGTAATGGTGAACGGTCGGAAGAAAAGTTAAGCAGTGCAAAGAGAGAATGACAGGTGGCAGTACTTTTGATTAGGTGGTTGGAAGAGGCCTCTCTGATGAAGTGACATTATGTGCAGGAGCTGTGTATCTTTGGGGGAAGAGTATTCCAGGTTGAGGGAATAATCACAAATGCAAAGGCTCTGAGTTTTGTGCATGCTTCACATGTTTAAGGAGTAACACAGAGATCAATGTAGCTTGAGGGCAGTGAATTAGGGGATAGCTCACATTCAAAGATTTGCAGATTTAAAGAGAAAAACAGGAGATTTTGGATCTTAGTAGCATGTTAAAAACGATTGAGCATTATGAATACAGACGTAACAATATCTACCAGTAATTTTAAGGGATTACTCTGTTCATAGACTAGATATTTAAGTATTCTCTGCCTTGTCTTCTATTGGGGAAGGTACTAAATTCATTCATTTATTACAAAAATGTTTATTGCATTAGAAGATAGTATATTAACATCAACATTTTTTAAATGTAGTGACATAGTTATCTGTGAACATAAAAAATGGCTCATTTAATGATACCCTCAGAGAAACCAGCTGTTTAGCCTATTTAAAATCAGAGAGTAACTCTAAAATTAATTCAGTGTGTTCAACTTAATTCGTTCTATTTAAGTTGATTTTTTTGTTTTTGTGCGGTACTATCAGGCATATAACAGCTGATATGCAAGTCTTCATTTTACATATTGATGTAGAGAGCATTAGGGCATACTGTATTTTTAAGCAAATAATGCATGCCTTCTACGTTTGTTTGCCAACCATACCCTTCCCCTGCGAGGTACTTTTGTAAGTGTGCTATGCTCATTTGTATTTTTTAAATATTCTATTGTGTTTTTGGTGAAAGGTTACACAGGAAATTAGCTTCTCATTTAACAATTTCTATACATATTGTTCAGTGACATCAGTTACATTCTTCATAATATATCAGCATTCTCATTATTTTCATTTTGGTTGTTCTGTTTCCATTAATCCATCTTCCCTGTCCCCCCAGCCTTCTCATCTTTGGACTAGGATAAATGTTAACTGTTTGGTTTCCTCTGGACAATTATTTTAAGGTGCACAGTACTCACAGGTGATGTTATTTATTTTATGGGCCAGTGTGTCGTTTGGCTGAAAGGTGACCTCTGGGAGTGGTTTGAGTTCCAAGTTCAAAGAGTATCTCAGAGCAATAGTCTCGGTGGTTCAGCTAATCTCTACCAGTTCAGTAAGTCTTGCCTTTTCTTTAGGAATTTGAGGTTTGTTCTACATTTTTCTCCCAATCTCTCTGGGGCCATTTATTGGGTCCCTGATTGGAACAGTCAGTAGTGGTAGCTGGGCACCATCTAGTTCTTCTGGTCTCAAGGTAGGTGATGTCGTTGTTTGTATAGACTATTCGTTCTATAGACTACTTTCTTCTTTGAGTGTTTGGGTTCCTTCTTTCTCTTTATATGCTGATTTTTTTACAGTAACATGTAAAGAAAATTGGCATAGTGGCGCTTATGAAAATACCTCATAGGGGGAGGCTGTGATTGGCAAACAAACATAGAAGCTGTGCATTATTTGCATAAAAATACAGTACCTTTAAGCTTAAGCATGATATTAATAAATATGTGAAAGGCTTGCATGGATTTTCCAGGTCAAATAAAGTAGCATTTCATCCCATCTCATTGCTGTTGAGTTGATTCTGACTCATAGTGACTCTCTAGGGCAGGGTAGAACTGCCACATAGTGTTTACAAGGCTGTAAATCTTTATGGAAGAAGACTGCCACATGTTTCTCGCATGGAGCTGCTAATGAATTTGAACCACTAACGTTTTGGTCAGTAGTTGAGTGCTTTAACCATTGTACCACAAGGGCTTTAAAAATGATTGTAAGTACAGATTTAACTAGCACTGTATCATGGAAATTAAATACTTTTGCCTTTAATGTGGTTTTTTCAACGAAATTTAGATTTATACATTACATTAGCTCTTATCATTTATGTTATATAATTTGGTGGATTGAAAATCACATCCACAATATTTTTCAGCTCCTTCCATGAAGAAATGGAGTCTATTTCTACACCTGTTTAATCTGTGCTGACCTTGTGCCTTGCTTTGATCTATAGCGTGGAGCAGAAAAAGTTAGACCTTAAGAGACTTTACAGCTTCCATTTTTGTCCTTTTGGAATGCTTTCCTGAGCCTACTGTGTAAGGAAGCCAGTTGTTACTAGTGGAGGACAAGAAACCACATAGAGAAACCAAGGCACCTCAGCCAACAGTCGACACTGACCATCGAGCATGGGAATGAAACCATCTTGGACCTTTCAGCCGAACCTCTAGCTGAATGCAGCTGTATAAGTGAGCCCAGAGAAGCTTCCCAAAGAATCCACAGAATCATACAAAATGATAAATTGCTACTGTTTGAAGCCACTAAGTTTTGAAGAGTTTGTTATACGATAATAAAAAACTAAAACGTTAACATATTTTCTGAAGTTTGTTTGGCATATATTATTTATGATTTAACCAGTTCTTTTGTTCTTTCAGCAATTGTTTATTGAGTGGCAAATATGTATTTTGTGCTAAGTGCAGTAGGAAATAAAATTATAAATACAATATAATTACTGTCATCAAGGGAGATGCTTGTTTTGTTGGGGTGATAAATATTAAGCATTAAATATAGACATTTTTCTAAAAGATTATTTTCCTAAGACATGAACTCATACATGCTTTAAGAATTCAGAGAGAGGTGAACCCTAATTTGAGGTTCAAAGAATGCTTCATAGTCAAGATGGGGATTAAAAGAAAAAAAGGAATTGTAATAGGTAATGAGGACAGAGGGCTTTCGGATGCAAGGGCTATCTTGGGCCAAGAGAGACATACGGGGGGATGGAGGTATATATTGTGATAAGTAACCAATCCAAATAATAAGTGAAGGGGAGACAAGCTCAAGAAAAAACAGATTAAATCCAGATGCCAGAGTCTAGTTATTCTACGTGTACCAGGTATCTACCACAGAATAACAAACTGTCCCAAAATTTACTGGTTTAAAATAGCACACTTTTTTATTTCTCATAATTCTGTTGTTGGACTCGAACAGTTTTTCTCGTAGTCTCATCTGCAGTTACTCTTTTGACTTTGATCATCTGACAGCCTGGCAGGATGGCCCAAGTTGGGCCCCATTCACATGGCTGCATTTAGTGTTGGCTGTCAGTTGGGGCCCTTTGGTTCTCCTCCACGTGGCCTCTCATCCTCTAATATACTGGGCTAGGCTTCTTCACGATATGAGGGGTCTCCAGGTTCCAAGAAAGAAAGGTCAGGAACTGCAAGGTCCCTTAAGGCTAGACTCTGCAACCTACCCAGTGCCACTTCCACCATCTTCTATTGGTTAAAACAAATCTTAAGGCCAGGTCAGATTCAAGGATGCTGAGAAATAGACTTCACATCTTGATAAGAGGTATAGCAATATCATGTTGCAAAGGGGAGTGGAATGGGGAGACTTGATTCATTGGGAGCTATTATAATAATCTATCACAGCACAAATTAGAGAGTGTTCTCTCGGCAATGAGAATCCTATGTTTGAACCGGAGATTCACATAGTCAGGCTGTGTTTAAAGAATATAAATGTGGCCTTCATGAGTAAGTTATATGAAAGGAAGGACAGACTGGAGATCGGGAAGCACAGTAGAAGATTTTATGGTAGTTAAAGTCAAGATGAAATATATACATATATATATAAGATTAAATATATATAAATATTTGTATATATTTTCTATTTATATATGTATTAGAAAATGTATACTTTATGATCAGAGTTTGCCGTTTAGTTTATAGACATGCAAGATATAAAAACCCTCAAATCACATTTGAATCCTTAAGCAATATAACCTAATTATCTTCTCTATTTTCCAATGAAGTGTAGAAGTTATGCATAATCTGTTTATATTCTTAAATATTTATTATTTTAAATAATAATAACAACAACAAAAACATACTTCACAGAAATGTCTATCATTATCAAATAATTATTCCCTTTGGTTGTATTATGGCTCCATGTGAATAGTCTCATAATTAGCTTGACAATATTGCATAGAGGCAGCTGAGCAAATAATATTGTATGAATCCACTCATTGGTTTTGGTGTGCTTACGACCTGGCAGCTCACACAGAATTCCTAAGCATAGAACAAGAGCAATTATACCAAACCATTCTGGTGGCCTGGAAGTTAAAACAACAACAACAACGAAAATAGTTTTTGCCTCAGAAGTAAAATGATGATAAGTACCTACTCTTCTTGCTCTGTCCCTCAGTCTACCTACATCCTTAGCTACAATTCACCTTACTGAACTGGTGGTTACCAGTTTATACTTTGCCTTATTTTTTAAGATAAATGAATATTTATGATATGTAATTGGGAAAAATAGTCTGTGGAAATTCTCTTTAAAAACTAGAAAAGAGATTTCTGCAATATAAACTGAATATTGCTTTCTCATGGTGATAACTGAGCTAGACCTGCTGGTCCGCAGAAGCCTAGCCAGAGTGATTGTCCAAAAGTATATGCTGATTTTTTTTTTTTAACCGTTTAATAGAAGTAAAATTTAAATCCCACAAAATCTACTCATTTTAAATGTAGGATTCAATCATGTTTAGTGTATTTACAGAGTTGTGCCACCAGCACCGCAATCCAGTTTCAGAACATTTCTATCGTCTCATTCCCACTTTCAGTCCTAGGCAACTACTAATCTGCCTTCTATCTCTTTTCTGGGTATTTCACGTAAACAGAATCATACAGTATATGGGTTTTTGCCTTGGACTTCCTTCTCACTCGGCAGGTTTTTGAGGGTTTTTGATGTTGTAGCATGTATTAGTACTTGCTTCATTTTTTTATTACTGAACAGTATTCCACTATGCACGATTTTTATGTTGTGATTTGCCTCACTCTCTCTAATACTGCACAATGTATGTCACTTTGGTCATCTCACTTTTGTAAAAATTTAATAGCTGTGGTATTTCTGATGCTATTTTAACAATCGTAACTATTTCTATCTGCTTCCCTATTTTCACACTGTCTGCAGCTTTGTGTAGATTGGCCGTTTTAAGGACTTTCTTCGAGCATTACTTGGCAATTGTTAACTCCTCACACTTTTCATATTTATAAAGAATTTCCCAGTAGTGAAATGTCTCTCTCTTCTTCCTAAATGAACACAACCGTAGTATTTTGACAGGGAAGGTATTTGGGAATTTCTGGTCTTTATGATTGTGGCAAGTGTATTCACAATGCGTGTTCGTCACCAATAAATTCAATATATTAATTTTACTGCTCTTAAAATACATTTTGTGATATTTTGAAAACCATTAGGGGCCAACTATTAATCAAAATATGACTATATGTGGTTAATATAGGAATAAAGTTAACATGAAAATTGCGTTTTGTTTAGGAAAAATATACTGTAAAATATAAAAAGCCCACCTTTGAATGGCTTTATAAACTGTGCTTTGTCTCTTAAAAGAATAATGATAAAAAATAATGCATCCAGTATGAAAGCTTTAATTTTAATGCATATTTGTTTCTCTAGCATTTGTGGAATCCAGCATCTCGAACGCATAGGAAAGAAGCTGAATCTCTTTGACTCCCTTTATTTCTGCATCGTGACATTTTCTACTGTGGGATTTGGGGATGTCACTCCTGAAACTTGGTCCTCCAAGCTCTTTGTCGTTGCTATGATCTGCGTTGCTCTTGTCGTTCTACCCATACAGGTAAACATAACCATGTGAAATTTTATAGACGTGCAAAATTTATGAAATCAAATCTTTCGCATTTAATAAGAAATACAGGCTGATTTATTTATCCAGTAGTAATATACTAATACATGTTATTATTACATCTCATCCATTAATTAAAATTGTCTCAGAAGTATCTTTTTACATTATATAAGAAACACTGAGGTTTTTTTTCCCCTTCCAGTTACCACTGATAGCTCACATCTATTTTCAGTTCTTCAAAATGCTTTCTTTTAAATATAGAAAACTGCAGGATGATAGATCAAGGAAACAAACTTGAGAAAGAAGTATTTCTCTTCATTTTTGACAATAAACCTGAAAGCCACATTTCATGATGAGAAGATATTGATTACATATGTTGGTCAAACAAAATCTGAAGATGATATATAAATATTATGCATCACCGTGGGGAGTGTATAGGGAGGTTGTGAAGGAACAGAGATACAAAATGAGACTGAAAATACATAGATTCAATTTCCAATCCTTTCCTACAATGAGCCCTGGGTGCCCATGGATTGGCAGGCCAAAGGCAGGATATAGCAAATGCAAATCAAACCTGCATATTCCATTACACAACCTTTGACCACAGTGTATCTAAATACACCTTGCATAGGTACAATGACCTTCCCATTCATGCATTTCTTCCCTCTGGACATCCCTCCCTAGCAAACTCTACTTCGCTCAAGTACTAGCTTCTGTACGGCTGGAATGTGGCCTTGTGTCTTACGGTAGCTCCCATTTGATTAATGTAGGCTGAAATTAACACAAGAAGTTGGAAGAAATGCACATGAGGCTTTTTTCCTTTTTCACTCAACAGATGACATTTCATGGCGACACACCCTACTGGACATAAAACAGAGGCACAAACCTCTTAATGACCTGTTTTAGTATAATAGGGAAATCATGTTAATTTGTTTCCTTGGAGACCTGAAGCCCCTGGAAGGCATTTGAAGCCTCTTCAGCAATTATATGCAAAGTCTGTTATTGAAGGAACACTGATAATTCTAATCGCAATGAGTTCCATCTAAGAAATTGAGTATATCTAATAAACAATAGCTATATTGCATTGATTTTTATTTTCCTGTCCGATGTTTTTCATTCAAATGTAAAAATATATTACAGTTTGAACAGCTGGCCTATTTGTGGATGGAGAGACAAAAGTCAGGTGGGAACTATAGTCGACACAGAGCTCAAACGGAAAAGCATGTTGTTCTGTGTGTCAGCTCACTGAAGATTGATTTGCTTATGGATTTTTTAAATGAATTCTATGCCCATCCAAGACTACAGGTACATTTCAATTATATTATGCACTATACTGGATCATACCTAATATAACATATTGCCAACCTCAGTTAACTGATGGTGCAGCTTGCCTTCTGGAAGATTGGTGTATATACAGACACATTTAGAAAGAGTAAATGAAGAACTACCAATATAACCAAGAACACAGAAAAAATGCTGGAGGAATACACAGAGTTTTAAGTTTCCGTCTGTATCTACGCTGAGAAGACAGATGGAATTATGCTAATGCTACAAAGAAAGGGTTTTCTTTGAATTAAAAAGATTTCTTTTTTCCTCCCTTGGGTAAAGCATAAATCATATTTTTATGAAACAGTGAATTTTAGCATAAAATGTAATAAAACAATGAAGCAGTTGTTTTAGTATCGTCTGCTGATTTGAATACTTCAGAATTGTATTAAGTATTACTCATTGAAAATTGGAAGTTCCTTTTTTTTCTTTTGCTTCCTGGCGTCTAACTAGGTCTATTTATAGTAGCAATAAATGACCAAAAATTGGACAGTAACTAGCTGAACTGAGTACATGAATTCAGAAAAATCTCTTTATCTGTCTATAAAGATAAAATCCTCAGATAATTCCTCCACTTGCCAAGGTATTGGACCACTGTAGATTTTGGTACAGTCCTTTCCTGCTTAATGCACTTAGTCTAGTCCCAACAGCAAAGAGCTGTTTGAAGGTCTTGCGTTTCCTCAATGAGTTTGTGTTAAGAGGTTGGACGATCCCCAGAGATCAGGATAAAAAAATCAAACCCATTGCCATTGAGTCTATTCTGACTCATAGCGACCCTATAGATCAAGATAGTGCTGAGTATGTCTAATTATCCTTCTCTTAATAAAAGTAAAAAGATTGCCTCATGAATAGATTTGAGACCTTTTAAAATAATATTTTATATCTTAAAAAGCCTAATTTATAAGTGAAATTTAAGTTACACAATATATTCTTTTGTTGTCATACAAATGCATTTTCATTTTCTTTGAGCAAATTCATGTTTATTTGTTTTGTTTTGGGTTTTTTTGCATATTTATATTGAGACATTTCCAAATTTCACATTATATTCATAATGAAAATCTATTTGGGAGAAACTTGGTCCTAGAAAATATTACAGAAATTTATTTTGTCTAATTTCAATACAGAAAATTCTAAAAAATCTAAAAGCTCTCACAAGATATAGTTTAGGATGATAACAAGGTAAATGTTTACTGGACAATTTTAATTCCTGTGGATCAGTTCTGAACCACTTTCATCAATGAGTATCTTCACTATCTCCTCGAAGGACCATATATATATATATATATTTAATATTTTGTTCTCAAATTCTTACATTTAATTTCCAGTGTCAATATTATAATATTTTAAGAACTCCTTACATGTATTCACCAGAAAGTCAAAATTATCAGTTCATAATAATATTACCAAATTATATTACCACAATTTTGATTCTAAAAATAATACTTAAGCACTTTTGCCTGAGATTAATGTATATTTTAGGATGAGCCTACAGTTATAACTGAGAACTTCATAGTATGAGTATTAGTGGTGATAACCTTCTCTTGATGGTAATAATAAGATTGAAATAGATCCTGCCAAATTTATCGATTTGTGATACTTTTATCTCTCTGATATTTTTATTTAACATATATCTAGACTGTAAATTCAAACTTTTATTTGTTAGCAAGAATTCATTTCAATTTTATTACATTTCAAAGTTGTCTTAGGTATTTTATTTATGTTTTTAGTATAAAAAAATTATTGTTAACTATCTCTTGGCACATTTTGTTTTGGATAGGATTATTATGTGGTGATTTTGTGTCCTACTGAAATGGATGTGCAAGTTCGAAGGGTACTGCAGATCCCAATGTGGTCACAAAGAGTTATCTACCTTCAAGGTTCAGCCCTGAAAGATCAGGACCTATTGAGAGCAAAGTAGGTATCCCTGATCTATATTCCATCTTACAATAAAGTTTCAAGTGCTTTAATTTTTTTTCTTCTCCACATTTGAGCAATCTTCAGAGTTACAAGATGTGCTCAAGTGTTTTGAATATAGAACTTAGTCATGTTGTTGTTGGGTGCTGTCACGTCGATTCTGACTCATAGTGACCCCGTGTGACAGAGTAGAACTGCCCCATAGAATATTCTACGTTATAATCTTTATGGGAACAGATCACCATGTTTTTTCTCCTGCAAAGCCTCTGGGTGGGTTAAAACTGGCAACCTTTCAGTTAGCAGCTGAACACTTACTGTTTGCACCACCAGGGCTCGTGAATTTAGTCATACAGTTAGTCAAATTGAAAGGCTGGAAATATAAAATCAATGTGTTTGCACCTCTTTTCCATCCTAGTGTCCGTGCAAGGATTTCAACAGACCGTGTCCACACAAGCCAAGGAGAAGTGTGGCATGGTGCATGGTGTATTATCTCAGGCTGTCATAGATGAACTGACTTATGAAGACTTACTTTCAGAGTAGTCTGCAGATTCTTGAATACTGTTTTTATTTCACAAATAAAAATCTGGGCTAAACATTACATGAGATACAAAACAGTTTGAGTGAGTGTTTAAAGAGTTTGTAATGTGTACTGGGCAGAAAACACTTGTGTTATAGGGGGTCAGAGACAGAAGAGTCCCTGGAGCTGGAAGAATCTGAAAGGTGACAGATCTTAGTTAATTGTCCTCCTTTTGTTGTGCATGTGCCAGCCAACCCAGCTTAAGAGTGACATAGTCTTAAAGGTTAGTCACAGGTCATGAGGGGTTATTCCATGTAAGCAAAGCGGGAGCCTGGTTGGGCAGACTCTGGACACCAGGGGATTAGGGTGTCTGTAAAACAATGTCTGTAATTTCAGAAGCCAGAAGAGATCCTTAGCAGAGGTGGATTTTCTTGATGTTTTCCGTTGCTTTTAAAGTTTTACACACGTCTTCATGTTTACCCTTGAATTTTCTTATTCTTTTAGATTTAAAAATCTCCTCACTGAATTTTCTGGCATAAGTGTTATTTATTTTTTTTTCTGTATAGTTTGTGTTTGTGTGTATGTTTAGTGTGTGATCTGTTTATATTCAGTGTGTGTGGTGTGGGAAGGGGGCCATGGAAAAGAAAGGAAGAAAAATAAACAGCTTCATGGAACAGATTTCCAAGCTCCTTTTTTGCTTCATCCTTCAAGTGATCACTAGATACCTAATAACAGGAACTCTGACATTACTTTAGATTTATATGTAATAGATTACTAGAACAGAGATACTTTCACTGCTTTAATAACTTAAACAAAAAGTAACTATAAATTGTCAGGATATAGTGAATATAATGACACATAGTTGGAAAATTAAACTTCTTTGAGACTATATTAGTCTTTTTGGTAAATTAAATACTTGACATATGTTGTCACTGTATTTCTCAGTTCTGCAATAAGTCAGATTCTCCAGTACTTCAAATACACTTTAGTTTTATGTTGGGTTCTTTTGCTATCTGTATTCATTATGTGGCAGCACTAAAGAAATAGTTGCTTAGACATTAATATAACATAACTCACTATATTCATCTCTGCTGATCGTTAATATGCTTAATTTATTGTCTAAAAATAAAGTTCTTCACATAAAAAGAATAATAGCCATATCATGTTCAATATGAGTTTGTGTGAAAAGTGGAAGCTTTGTTTCCACCTAACAGGCCAGCCTAAGCTATTAGAGTCAAAACTACATACTACTTTGTATTAATATAACTAATTCATTCTTAATCGTATTACATAATTATTTAACCAAATTAATCACATTTACAAGAAGCATTCCCACATAGTAATAATTAAAAAATAAAATCAGGGAATGAGAATAGTAGAGAGGTAGCAGACTGGTAATACCCAAAAAGATAGAGTGAGAAAGAAGTTACAGTACCAGAGTATCTATTTTTTTGTTCATTTATAACCCTAATTTCATATAAAAGATTTGGGATTTAATGCTAACTAATACATTCTTCAAAACAATTCCCCATGCAAGTAACAAGGAGTAGGATTCTACAAACAAGTTTTAAAGGCCACTTGCATGAGTTTTGAATCGCTTTGTAAAAAATGATGTTTAGAAAATGTTATTTAATACACAAATAATCTTAATAGCCATTGCTCAACATTTCTCCTCAACTGTTTGATTTGGTCAAATTCCATGGACTTTATTTTCCTTTTCTGTAGAAAATATATATATATTTTTGAAAATTTTATTTTATCATTATTGACTAGTAAGATAAATCATTAGTCCTTTTGAAAATTAGCATACTTATGTTTTTTGGAACTTTATCTGTTAAGCCTGATAGGTAATCACTAACTCTTTCTTTATCACTAAATTTAAGAAATATAAAACCTACAAATATGGCAGGGGTTTGGGGACAGGATAATGAGTCCTCTCCAGGAAATGTAAACATACAAAAAGTTTTGACTTCTGAGTACTGAGCAGTTCTATTTTCTCTCTCTTTGTTTCAGTGAGACATTGTAGTTAAAATGTAATCATAAAATGAAGGCCAGTACTACCCCTTTAATTTCAGCAGATCATATCTATGAAAATATAACTAATCATAAAAGACAGAATAAAATTTAGCATCTTTTTTTTTTTATTATTATTTCTGTCATTATAAACTATTCAGTTAGTAAATCCCACATTTTTTTTTCAGGGCAAGTTCATTGTCAAGTATAGTCATGATCTTCAACTTTCATTGAAGCTTGAGGATACACAGAGATTACATGTACTTTGTGTGCAACACATAGACTAAGCATTAAAATTCTAGTTTTCAGACAGTATGTGGGTATTCCAGCGTGTGATCATTTCATTTTTCTGTCTGCATTCAGGATGGATGATGCTGAGGCCTGTTTTATTCTGAGCAGCCGTTGTGAAGTAGATAGGACATCATCTGTAAGTTTCTAAAATCTCCTTTTGTAAGTTGTGCTTTCCATTTTAGAATATTTTTTAAAAATTGATTTTTTAAAATCTCCCAACACTAACTATTGGTGACTTACCAAATTTTACTAAATGGGACCAGATATTTCTAAATTACCTTTGCCATATAGTAAGAGTAGTTGCGTTGTTTACTGTGTTAACTAGAGTGTCTTTCAAGTCATTTTCTACTTCTACTTGGGTTTTCTGCTGATCAAAATGAAATGAGTTATATGTAAACAGAACTGGACCTTGTTTTATCAGATATAACTTATGCTAATTAATTTTGTTTAAATGGCCTTGATTTCCTCAACTCTAGAAACAAGGCAGATGGATCAGTCGTACCAGATCAGGATTAATTGAAGAGATTCCTCCCCCCCCCAAAAAAAAATGAATTTGTGAAAATTCTATTCAAAGTATCTGAGGTATAGATTGGGAATCTGTACATTTTTAAAAAGATCCCCAAGGGATTCTGAAGCACAGTCCAGTTTGGGAACATTTGGCCTATATTATCTCTGTTTTATTTTTTAGGAAGTTCTATAGGCTTATAACTAAATTAAATTGTATAAGTTACCAAATCATAACTTCTATTTTTAAGATGCGTTTTAATTTTATTACTTAAAAAAAAAAAAAAAAAGTGTTTCATCGTGTGTGTTGAGTAGGTCCTGTCACCTCCTGTGTTTCTTAGCCAAGAGTCTGTCTCAGGTCACATCTAGAACACAAATGAGAACCCTTGGTGGCTTCTGTATAGTCTGGAAAAAAGAAAAATATGCATTGGTCTTTTAGGTACCCGTTTTGCCCTTTGCGGGGGGCATCTATTAGGCATGTTCTCAGTTGCATTGGTTTATGACTATAAATTCTGACTGTGGCTGACTCTGTTGTCTTCACTCTATTTACATAAACTTTTTACTCATTTTTAAAATTGACTTTTTCCTTCTTCATTTGAAGAAGGACTAGACCAAACAATTGACTATAAAGTTTGGAAAATATTTTCTTTTTTTTAAAAAAAATATATTTCTAAAATCCACCTGTTCCTGTATTCTCTACAGTTACTACTGAGAATAGTTTTAATTCTCTTAGAATCCATATTTTGGATTCCATAGAGTTGGGGTGACCCACCCAGGAATCATTGCTCTGAGATCTTCTTTTGAAGCTTGAGCCTTGAGAAAATTGGTTTTCTAAAGTCACTTCTATGTCAACCAATATCCTAGTAAGTAGCTTAGTAAGACCATGTTGCCTTAGGCATTGGGCTCTTTTGAAGTGTTACCTATGTGCAGTCAGTTTCTAGAAACAAACTCCAAGGTCAGAATGGAAGCTGTGTTTTAGGGTAAGCTTTTATAATATAAGCATACTGTTGTGACCTGGTTCCATAGCAATGCCCATAAAATTGGATGTAAAAATCTTTGGAAGTACCTTAACCTTTGAAACATTTTTGACTCCTTAGTTGGCATGTTACCCTGATTTGCAAATTGTATATTAAATAAACTTCTATCAGTTTCTATTATTTGCTTAATATGATTTTTGTTTTAACACTACCTTAATTCAGACCAGACTCTCCTGAGCTTACTTAAGCACTACTCTCAATAATTGCTTTCTAGGTTCGGCATAGTAGGTGCTCCAAAAGTATTTACTGAATACATGAGTTTTAATTGAACAAAATCTGCCTTATGTTTCTATAATCATTTGACTGCTATAATTGTGAGTCTTGTGCTCTTCGTGGGGTAAATTGGTTTTAAAATACTTGCAGTCTTTTGGTATCTGTGATACATTTGTCTAACAAAGAAGGAATATGCATTAGGAAATAAATACATAAAGTCTTCTAGAATACCCTTTATGATGTGAATTTGGGAGTTTTCCATTAAACAAATGCATTCCATTTTCTCCTGATACTCTACTAAATTGACAGAAAATGAAGAAAATGTCTGTATCCACAAACAAAGAATGGTAGAGGAGACAATACTTACACAGTTTTGGAAGCTAGAAAGCAGATGGATGACTGGTAACTAATTTAACAGACAGAAGGAATCCGGATTTAAGCTGAGAGAGGGAAAAACTCAGAAGCAGGCTGCTCTGTGCAATGGAACCTGAAACATCTCAGGAATTAGAGGCACCAGATGTCTCTGGAAGTAGGGTTGCATGTAGGACTAACCATAAGAATAATGGTTAAAAGTCTGTAAGAAGAGCATTTAGATTTACTGATCCCTCTACATAGCCATGGCTGGTTACTTTCCTCACCCAGGGAGAAGAGGATTACTATTTGCAGAATTTGATACAGAGGGACTCTCTACTTAGAAACACTAGGCAGAGCTGAGGGTCTGGGTACCATGATAAAATCAGGGTAATTAAAAGCAAATTGGCTCACTGATGTGAGAGGTGTCCTAAATGGCTGCAAGATCCTGATAGCAAGATCCATATATTCATTGAATCCAGTTTAGAGGAATTTCCTCTGCTGGAAATGAACCATCAGAAGAGAAAATGCCTTATATAGTTAAAGTGCGTGTGTGTGTGTATACATACACACACACACACACACACAAACACACACACACATATTCATACACAGGTAGTCCCCAACTTAGGACGCATTCGAGTTATGACAAACTGCGATTAGGACCATCTGGTTTTTGTTTTTTTGGTACGTCTTATTGTTAGTAACATGTACTACATACAGTGTTTCAGCACGTAATTTGCTGATGTTATCATTCTCAGGTATTCACTCATAGATACTCAATGTTATGATTTACTGTTCAAAATACTGCTGTACAGCAGGCTATGAAAACTAAAAAAAAAGAGAGATACTTGACTTACATCCCCATCATAAGTTGGGGACTACCTGTATGTATATATATGTATATATGTAATCTGGCCTTCACTAGTGCAGTATTCTAAATTGATCACCCTACAGTAAACTCCACCTGAATATAAACTCCCCTCATTCACATAGGTCTCAATAGCTCTTGAGTATTTGACTCCTACAACAGGGATCACTAGACATTTGAAGAAATTCCTAGCAAAAAGAAGAAAGAAAGGATAAGCAAAGAAAAGCCTAAAGTATACAGAAAAGAGAAACTTAGATAAAACCCAAAGAAGGCCAAACAATTCAGGAAGAAGAAAAATTTGAAAATATATATTTAATTAAATAGCCTCAGAGTAATATAAGAAGATGTTACATATATAAAACAAGAATAGTATGATATTAAAAAAATCAAAACAAAGAAAGAAACTGTCAGTCAACGAAAAAGAACCAGAAATTAAAAATAGGTTACCAAGCGAAAAATTTCAATACTAGGTTTAGAAGATAAACCTAAGGATATTTGGAACAAAGCAGAACAATAAAATGAATAATAAAACTAAACAATGGGACTTCCGGGCAACATGGCACTATAGGCAGAAGCACCATGCTATCCCTCCACAGCAAAGATATGAAAAACTAAGCCCAACAGAGAAAACGGCAACCCTGAAACCTAAGCATCAAATGAAGAGATAAAGAACTCAGCCAAGTACCAAATGGAATAACAAACTGACAGAGAACAGAGAGCATGGAGAGATACATGAAGAGGTCCCCTATCAACTAACACAGCACAGATCTGCCATCTTGGACACCTATCAGAGACCAGTGAACAGGTGGTACGAGGAAGCAGCTTCACTGAGCTTCCAGCAGGAGACAAAACAACCGGTAACCAGTGATATATACTTTCCCACCCTCTACCCTTATTCACCCCCACCCCGACGGCCTCATCTGCTTCCTGTGGCCACAGTCTTTTGGCTGGGAAGCATCACCTTCACTCCGTTGTCACTTGGATTCCACCTGCCCGCAATAGCCGGCTCCCTAAGTGCCATTTGTTGGCTGCTGGTGTTGCTTTTTTGTGCTCTTTAGAGTTCTTCCTTACCTCTCACCACCTCCCCCTCCTTTCTCTCAAATACTTGGCTCCATGCGCCATCTTTGCATCTCCCTGAAAGGCTGTGAAACGCTACTCGAATGTGAGACTGCTTCCCGGCCCGTGCTGCCACGCTAGTGGGATCCCGGGGCTTTTGTTTGTTTGTTTTGAAATGTTTGTTTTCTTTTTCTTTTCTCAAATTGGGAACACTTTCTAGCTAGGAACTACTGCGCAGCTTGGAAATTACACCCTCAGTTTGTGCAGATGAGCAGAGGGATCCCTGAGGGCATTTCTTTTTTCTAGTTATTTTTTTGTTTTTCTTTTTCTGTATTTTGGGGTTTTTCTTGTTTTTGTTTGTTTTTAATTTGTTTTGTTTTCTTTTCCCTCTTTTTCCCTTTTTGTCTTTCTTCATTACTCAGTTTGTCTCTCTATACTTTCCTTCTCTAACTGTCCCCTGAATACGTGGCACTGAGTGACATCTCTGCGCCCTCTAGCGAGGCTAGACTTCATGGCCTAGGAGCAACTTCCCCACACTTTGTATCCATACTGGTGGGATCCCTGGGAGCTTTTCTTTTTTTTTTTCCTTCTAATTTTTATTTATTCATTTTTTTCTTTTCATTTTTTCCTTCTTCGCCTTTTTGTTTTTCTCCATTTCATAGTATTTCATCTCTCCACTCCAATGGCAAGCTACCCTAGCACTCTTTTCTGTTTGTATGTTTTTGGCTCCTGTTCCTCTCTCCTCTCTCCCATACCCATCTTAGCTTCACACATCACAGTCTCCCCCCTCCATTATGCCTACCTGCCCTGTGCACTGAACATCACACCACCAAGCAGCCCAGGCACAGCCTACCAGAACCTGCCCAGTACTGATTACTGGGCTGCCCTGGTGGCTGTAGTAAGTGCCACAAACAACCCATCCCAGCAACTCCTCTTCAGCTGGACCTGACCTGCTGTACCATATCTGAGCGACTGACCCTGCCAATTGGAGAAGGTGAAAAGTATCATGCCCAAAGATGAGCAAACAACAAAGAACATACAGCCTGCCTGCTCAGAAATAGCAAATAAAACAACAAAAAAAGGCAAAACAAACAAATCTACAATCAATAAACGAGACAAATAACTACCAAATGGCCTGAAGACAGCAGACAATTATCAAAACATTTACAAAAAAAAGTAACAAGATGGTTCCAGTAGGTGTCCAAAATAAAACACCAGATGGCTTTCCAGTAGAAGAAAAGGCACTAAAATTACCTGACAGGGAATTCAAATCGCTAATATTCAGAGCTATACAAGAGTTGAAGCAAAAAGCAAGAAAATATGAGGAAAAAATAGACAAACTCATGGAGAAGGAAGACAAATTCATGGAAAATACAGACCAAAAAAATGAGAGAATTCAGGAAAATAATGAAGGAAAAAAAATGCCAAAATAAATTCACAACTAGAAGTCATATAAAAACAACAATTAGAAATACAAAAGATAAACAACAAGATTTCAGAAATGGACGGTGTCATAGAAGGTCAGAGGAGCAGATTTGAAATGGTGGAAGACAGGATCTGTGAAATCGAAGACAAACACTTGGATACAATTCTGTTTGAGGAAAACTCAGAAAAAGGAACAAAGAAAAATGAAGAGACCCTGAGAATTATGTGGGATACAATCAAAAGCAAAAATTTGTGAGTGATCAGAGTTCCAGAAGCGGGGAGAAAACAGAAAACACAGAAAGGATCATTGAAGAGCTGCTGACAATACCTCCCCAATAAAATGAAAGATGAAAAGCTGGCCATCCAAGAAGCTCAATGAACTGCACATGGGCTAGACCCCAAAAGAAAATCACCAAGAGACAAGCAAAATCCTGAGAGCAGCTCCACAAAAACAAAAAGCGACCTACAGAGGAGAAACAATAAGACTAAGCTCAGATTATTTGGCAGAAACCATGCAGGCAAGAAGGCAATGTGATGACATATATAAAACCTTGAAAGAAAAAAAATTGCCAGCCAAGAATAATACATCCTGCAAAACTCTTGTTCAAATATGATGGGGAAATTAGGTCATTTCCAGATAAACAGAAATTAAGGGAATACATAAAAACCAAACCAAACCTACAAGAATTATTAAAGGGAGTCCTTCGATCTGAGAACAAACAACTTCAGCTCACAGTCTGAATCTAGTATGCAAGATCGTACCAACCAGATAACCAATCTAGGAAATGAACTCTCAAGGACTATCCAAAACCAAAAGAAATACAACAGGGAATCAGAGCAGTTAATCTGTAAATGACAACAGCATCAGAACAATAAAAGAGGGAATAAACCATGTAGGTATAGAACCCTCTAATGAAGAGGAAGGCAAGGTGATACCAAGTAATAATAGACTGCTTCAAACTTGGAAAGATAAGGGTAAATGTCACGGTAATCACAGAAAGTTAACAAACCTACTCACAAAAATAAAGAGGAAAAACACATAAAGTCTCAGTAAAATCAAAACCTACATAAACAAAAGAAATGAAAAAAAATCCACGAACAAAAGTAATTCAGCACAGGAGAGCAAGAGGAACAAAGAAAATGCCAGCACCATGAAAAAAAGCACTGCAAAATGACAGCAATAAACTCACACCTATCAATAATTACACTGCATTTAAATGGCCTAAATGCACTCATAAAGAGATGGAGAGTGACAGAAAGGATAAAAAACAGAATCCATTGATCTGCTGTCTATAAGAGTTACACCTTAGAAACAAAGATGTAAATTTATTAAAAATCAAAGGTTGGAAAAAAATATATCAAGCAAACACCTACCAAAAAAGAGCAGGAGTGGCAATACTAATCTCAGATAAAATAGACTTTTAAACAAAATCCACCGTTAAAGACAAAGATGGACACTATATAATGATTAAAGGGACGATCCGTCATGAAGACTTAACCATAATAAACATCTATGCACCCAATGACAGGGCTCCAAAATACAGAAAACAAACGCTAGGAGCACTGAAAGGAGAAATTGACAGTTCCACAATAAAAGTAGGAGACGTCAACACACCACTCTCCATAAAGGTCAGAACATCTGAAAAGAAACTCAGCAAAGATACAGAAGACCTAAAAGGCACAATCAGCCAACTTGATCTCATAGACTTATACAGAACACTCCACGCTACAGTTGCAAAGTACACATTCTTTTCAAATGCACATGAACCGTTCTCCAGAATAGACCACATCTTAGGCTACAGAGCAATGCTCAACAAGATCCAAAATGATGAGATAATATAAAGTATCTTCTCTGACCGCAATGCCATGAAGGTAGAAATTAACAACAGACAGAGCAAGGAAAAAAATCAACTACGTGGAAACTGAATAACACCCTGCTTACAAACCACTGGGTAATAGAAGAAATCAGAGATGAGATCAAAAAATTCCTAGAATCAAATGAGAATGAAAACACGTCATACCAAAACCTTTGGGACACAGCAAAGGCAGTCCTCAGAGGACAATTTATAGCAATAGATGCATACATCAAAAAAGAAAAAAGGGACAAAATCAAAACATTAATGACACAACTCAAACAAATTGAAAGAGAACAGCAAGAAAAAGCCCACAGCCACCAGAAGAAAGGAAATAATAAAGATCAGAGCAGAAATAAATGAAACAGAGAATAGAAAAACAATAGAATCAACAAAGCCAAAAGTTGGTTCTTTGAAAGAATCAACAAAATCAACACACCACTGGCCAGACTGACAAAAGAAAAACAGGAGAGGATACAAATAACCCAAATAAGAAATGAAATGCGGGACATTACGACAGACCTAACTGAAATAAAAAGGATCATAACAGAGTATTATGAAAAACTATACTCCAACAAATTTGAAAACTTGCAGGAAGTGGATAAATTTCTAGAAACACTACCTATTCAGACTATCGCAAAGTGATGTTGAAAACCTGAACAGACTCATAACGAGAAGAGATTGAAAAGGTAATTAAAAAAAACTCTCAACAAAAAAGAGCCCTGGCCCAGATGGCTTCACTGGAGAATTCTACCAAACATTCAGAGAAGAGCGTGTACCAGTACTACTCAAGCTATTTCAGAACATAGAAAAGGAAGCGACACTTAGGAACTCCTTCTATGAAGCCAGCATACCCCTGATACACCAGACCAGACAAAGACACCACAAAAAAAAAAAATTACAGACCAATATCTCCATGAATATAGATGCAAAAATTCACAACAAAATTCTAGCCAATAGAATTCAGCATCCTACCAAAATAGATAAATAAATAAATAAATAAGCCACGACCAAGTAGGATTCATACCAGGTATGCAAGGATGGTTCAACATTAGAAAATCAATCAACGTAATCCACCACATAAATAAAAAGAAATAAAAGAATCACATGATCATCTCAATTGACACAGAAAAGGCATTTGACAAAGTCCAACACCCATTCCTGATAAAAACTCTCAATAAAATAGGTATAGAAGGGAAATTTCTCAACACAGTAAAGGGCATCTACGCAAAACCAATGGCCAACATCATTCTTAATGGAGAGCGGCTGAAAACATTCCCCTTAAGAACAGGAACAAGATGAAGATGCCCTTTATCACCACTCCTATTTAACATTGTACTGGAACTTCTACCTAGAGCAATAAGGCAAGGAAAAGAAATAAAGAGCATCCAAATTGGTAATGAAGAATTTAAACTGTCCCTGTTTGTGGATGATATGGTACTATACATAGAAAACCCTAAAGACTTCATGAGAAAAGTACTGGAACTAATAGAAAAATTCAGCAGAGTAGCAGGATAGAAGATAAACATACAAAAATCAGTTGGATTCCTATACACCAATAAAGAGAATGATGAAAAAGAACTCAGGAAAACAATACCATTTATAATAGCCCCTAAAAAAATAAAATACTCAGGAACAAATCTAACCAGGGCTGTTAAAGACCTATACAAAGACAACTACAAAACACTGCTGCAAGGAACCCAAAGGGATCTACATAAATGGAAAAACATACCATGCTCATGGATAGTTAGACTCAACAGTGTGAAAATGACAATTCTATCCAAAGCAATTTACAAATACAGTGCAATCCTGATCCAAATACCAAAAACATTCTTTAAAGAGATGGAAAAACTAATCATTAACTTTATATGGAAGGGAAGAAGCCCCTAATAAGTAAAGCACTATCGAAGAAGAAGAGTAAAGTAGGAGGACTCAAAGTACCTGACCTCAGATCTTACTATACATCTACGGTAGTCAAAATAACCTGGTACTGGTACAATGACATACACAGTGACCAGTGGAACAGAATTGAGAACCCAGATGTAAATCCATCCACCTATGGTCACCTGGTCTTCGACAAGGGCCCAAAGTCCATTAAATGGGCAAAAGACAGTCTTTTTAACAAATGGTGCTGGCAAAACTGGATGTCCACCTGCAAAAAAATGAAACAGGACCCATACCTTACGCCATATATAAAAACTAATTCAAAATGGATCAAAGGCCTAAATATAAAGCCAGAAACTATAAAATTCATAGAAGAAACAATAGGATCAATGCTAGAGGCCCTAATACATGGCATTAACAGGATACAAACCATGCTCATCAACACACAAACTCCAGAAGATAAGCTAGATAACTGGGATCTTCTAAAAATCAAACACCTATGCTTTTCAAAAGACATCACCAAAAGATTGAAAAGAGAACCTACAGACTGGACAAAATTTTTTGGACACTACAAGTCAGACAAAGGCCTAATCTCTATAATCTACAAGAAAATGCTACACCTCTACAACAAAAAGACAAATAATCCGATTAAAAAATGGGCAAAGGAAATGAACAGACACTTCACCAAAGAAGACATTCATGTGGCCAACAGACACATGAGGAAATGCTCACGATCACTAGCCATTAAAGAAATGCAAATTAAAACCACAATGAGATACCATCTCACCCTGGCATTACTGGCACTAATCAAAAACACTGGAAATAACAAATGTTGGGGATGCTGCAGGGAGATCGGAACTCTTATGCACTGCTGGTGGGAATGCAAAATGATACAACCGTTTTGGGAAACAATATGGCGCTTCCTTAGAAAGCTAGAAATAGAAATACCATACGATCCATCAATCCCACTCCTAGAAATATATTCTAGGGAAATAAGAGCTGACTCACGAATAGACATATGCACACCCATGTTCATAGCAGTATTGTTCACAATAGCAAAACGATGGAAACAACCTAGATGCCCATCAACAGATGAACAGATGAATGGATAAACAAACTATGGTATATATACACAATGGAGTAGTATGCAACAATAAAGAACAATGATGAATCTGTGAAGCATCTCATGACATGAATGAAACTGGAGGACATTATGCTGAGTGAAAGAAGTCAATTACAAAAGGACAAATATTGTATGAGACCTCTATTGTAAAAACTCATGAAAAAGTTTACACACAGAATGTAACAATCTTTGTTGATTACGAGGGATGGGAGGGGTGGGAGGGAAATACTAAATAGACAATAGACAAGTGGTAACTTTGGTGAAGGGTCAGATAGTACACAATACTGGGGATGCCAGCACAGCTTGTACAAGGAATGGTTATGGAAGCTCCATAGACACATCTAAACTCCCTGAGGGACTAAAGTGCTGGGCGGAGGGCTGTGGGGACCGTGGTCTTGGGGAACATCTAGCTCAGTTGGCATAACACTGTTTATAAAGTCAATGTTCTACATTCCACCTTGGTGAGTAGCGTCTGGGGTCTTAAAAGCCTGTGAACAGCCATCTAAGATATTCCACCGGTCTCACCCCTTCAGGAGCAAGGGACAATGAAAACAGCAGGATACAAGGAAAAGATTAGTCTGAAGGAGTAACGGATGATAGCTACCAAGGCCTCCACCATACCGAGTCCACTACAGCTAGATGGCACCTGGCTATCACCACTGACTGCTCTGAGCGGGATCATAACAGAAGGTTCTGGACAGAGCTGGAGAAGGATGTAGAACAAAATTATAACATACAAAAAAGACCCGATTTACTGGCCTGACAGAGACTGGAGAAATCCTGAAAGTACGGCCCCTGGACACCCTTTTAGCTCAGTGGTGAAGTCAGTCCCAATGTTCACCACTCAGCCAGGGATTGGACAGCCTCATAAAACAAAACGGGACTAATGAGGCACAGCAGTCCAGGACCAAGGACTAGAAGGCAGAAGGGGACAGGAAAGCTGGTGATAGGGAACCCAAGGTTGAGTAAGGACAGTGTTGACCTTTAGTGCAGTTGTTAACCATTGTCATAGGGAAGTATGTGTACTAACTGTTTAATAAGAAACTGTTCTGTTCTGTAAAACTTCATCTAAAGTGAGAATAGCAATACGACTGGAAGAACGTAATCGATGTCACTGAATTGTACACGTAGAAATTTTTGAAATGGTGTATCTTTGGTTATGTATATTTTCACCAAAAAAAAAAAAAAAAAAAAAGACCTCGCATTTCGAGAAGGGAGAGTGTTGACATGTCGTGCGGTTGTTAACCAATGTCATAAAACAATATGTATACTGACTGTTTAATGAGAAAGTATTTGTTATGTAAACCTTCTCCTAAAATACAATAAAAAAAAATTTTTTTAAAAAGTAAACAATCTAAGAGGAGTAAAAAAGTGATGCTATTAAAGGACTAGTCATGGAGAACCAATACTCATATAATGGAAGTTTAAGAGTCAAGAAAACTGAAGACAGAATTTTATCAAAGATATAATACAATTAAATTCCTTAGACTGAGTTCTCAAATGAAGAGGGCCACTCAATAAAGAATAATAGAACAACAACAACAAACTGTATAAACTAGTCAGAGAGATGGGGAGAGAAATGAGAAGCAAAAGAGGAGGAGAATGAAAATGAGGAAGACATGATAAAGTTCACAACTAAGTATCGAGATTTAAAATGTCTTCCAACTTCTCAACAATAATATCGGAAGCTAGAAGACACTGGAACAATGTTTTTAAAATTCTGAAAGAAAAGATTTTTCCATTAGAATTTCATATCCTGGCAGAATTTGAATCAGGTGAGAAGGTTTTGTTGTTCCCAGGTGCCATCTAGTTGGTTCCGACTAATAGTGATCCAATGTACAACAAAACGAAGCACTGCCCAGTCCTGCGCCATCCTCACAATTGTTGTTATGCTAGAGTCCATTGTTGCAGCCTCTGTGTCAGTACATCTTGTTGATGGTCTTCCTCTTTTTCACTGACCCTCTACTTTAGCAAGCATGACATCCTTCTCCAAGGACTGGTCCCTCCTGATAACATGTCCAAAGTTTTGCCATGCTTGCTTCTAAGGAGCATTCTGGCAGTATTTCTTTCAAGACAGATTTGTTCCTTCTTCTGGCAGTCCATGATATATTCAATATTCTTTGCCAACACCATAATTCAAAGGCATCAGTTCTTCTCTGGTCTCCCCTATTCCTTGTCCAGCTTTCACACACATATGAGGCAACTGAAAACATCATGGCTTGGGTCAGGCTCACCTTAGTCCTTAAAGTGACATCTTTGCTTTCAGTACTTTAAAGAGATATTTTGTGGCAGATTTGCCCAGTGCAATATATTGTTTGATTTACTGACTTCTGCTTCTGTGGGTGTTGATTGCGGATCCAAGTAAAATGAAATCCTTGACAACTTCAATCGTTGTGCTGTTTATCATGATATTGCTTATTGGTCCAGTTGTGAGGATTTTTGTTTTCTTTATGTTGAGGTGTAATCCATACTGAAGGCTCTTGTCTTTGATCTTCATCAGTAAGTGCTTCAAGTCCTCTTCACTTTCAGCAAGCAAGGTCGTGTCATCTGAATAATGCAGGTTGTTAGTGAGTCTTCCTCCAATCCTGATTCCGTGTTCTTCTTCATGTAGTCCAGCTTTTCGGATTATTTGCTCAGCATACATATTGAATACGTACGGTGAAAGCATACAACCCTGATGCACACCTTTTGCCCATAGTCTCTTTCAATAGCAACTTGAGGCATGAATTTTTTCTTCAATTCTTTAAGCTTGATATATACCAAGTATGTTCTTCTCTTTTGGTTTTCTAACTCTAGACCTTTGCACATTTCATTATAATGCTGTAGTTTGTCTTCTTGAGGTGCCCTTTGAAATCTTCTGTTCAGTTCTTTTACTCCATCATTTCTTCCACTTGTTTTATCCACTCTACTTTCAAGAGTAATTTTCAGAGTCTCTTCTGACATCCATTTTGGCCTTTTGTTTCTTTCCTATCTTTTTAATGACTTCTTGCTTTTTTCATGTATGATGTCCTTGATGTCATTTCACAACTCGTCTGGTCTTTGGTCATTAGTGTTCGATACGTCAAATTTATTTTTAAGATGATCTTTAAATTCAGGTGGGATATACTCAAGGCTGTATTTTGGCTCTCGTGGACTTGTTCTAATTTTCTTCAGTTTCGAGTTGAACTTGCATATGAGCAATTGATGTTCTGTTCCACATTTGGCCCCTGGCCTTATTCTGACTGATAATATTGAGCTTTTCCATCTTTTCATCATTGTCTCTTTCCACAGATGTAGTCAATTTGATTCCTGTGTATTCATTCCATCTGATGAGGTACACTAGTTACCGTTTATGCTGTGGAAAAAAGGTACTTGTAATGAGGAAGTCTTTGGTCTTGCAAAATTCTAGCATGTGCTCTCTGGCATCATTTTTATCACCAAGTCCATATTTTCCAACTACCAATCCTTCTTTGTCTCCAACTTTCTTATTCTAATCACCAGTAATTGTCAATGCATCTTGATTGTATGTTAGATCAATTTCAGACTGCAGAAGTTGGGAGAAGTTGCAGAAGTTGGGAGAGCTGCCTTTGAGAAAAAAAGAGGTGAAATTGTCTTTTCTGAGTGGTTGAATATTTTGAGAGGTGATTTATACTTTGGTGCAGACTTTGAATTTTAATAAGTGGTTAAAAAACTAAGTAAATGCAAAAAGAAATAATTTTGAACTCCAGAGGAAAACAGATTATTCAAGACTGGAAATATAATTATAGTATTCACCATATTTACTGTAAATAGTAGTGATAATAATGTCCTAACAAGGTGAACACCAAATACTGATGTCACCTAACATTATTATTGAACTATATCCAAAGGATGAGGGAAGGGAAATTGGCAGAAGGGTGGTGTGGGGACAAGAATGCGATATCCTTTATTCCATAATAGAAAGTCAGTAGCTTATGTTTAAAAGAAAAATCAAGAAATAGTAATAAAAGCATATTTGGAAATATGGAGGCAAATAACAGAATAATCAGCTTTAGGGATTTAAAATGATTGCTTCTGTGAAGTGAAAGTATGGCATTCCAGTAGGTGGAAGAGGAAGCTGCTCTTATATGTTATGAACTCATGGAATTATTTTTTTGACTTAAGTAAGTGTATAGCTTTGATTTTTTTTTTTTAATTAAGTGGATTCTGGAAAAGTGTTTTTGTCTAGGAAAAAGCTCATTAGTAAGAAATGACCCTTGTTTTGTGGAGGTAAACAGACTTCTCTTCATACCAGCTTCATGTAACTCTTAAGATACCAGTGAAAAAATGAGTAAATTTGAGATTGAACTAAATAAAGTTTTATATACTTTAGTATTTTTTAACTCAACTTGTATTAAAGAACTAGAATAAATTATTCTGTTTTATTCATACCTGTGAATCAAGAGAAGAAAATATAAAGCATGCCAGGTGAAGCACTCGACAGCTGTTGTACTACAGAAAAACAGCTTAGTGAAAGAGGTACCGTGCTGTAGCTGTGAAAAGTTTATCTGAGTAGTAAAGGGTCAGTAGGTATAGGGAGAGCAGGTCAATCCTATGAAAACCCAGCAGGGAAGTCAACCTCAGAGTTTAGGATATCTTCAACATAGGGACAAGAAGAAGAATATCATTGGGTTCTGGTAATTGTAGGATGTTCCAGTTCTTGACAGACAGAAAGTGTAAGGGAGAAAAACAAATGCCCATGAGTAGACCTAAGTATTCAGTATTCTGTTCCTTTGGAAAAGACTGAGAGTCTCTGAACTGTATTATGTATGGGTGCATTCATAGGAACTCATAGTAGTGTCTACAGTCCCTGGAGAAACAAAAACTTTTAGGGACTTGAAAATGGATGGTTAACTATTCCTTCTGTGCTCATATCTGGACAAAGCAGTAGGCGACCATTCACCTGTTTTTAAAATCATCTTCACATCTATGGGGGCACAATGGGGCAAATAAAGAAGATTTATTTAGAAAAATATAAAAACCTGGAAAAATTATACACTATTCTAATTACTAACAGTGTTATTTTAAAGGACATCGTATTGCTGGTAATGAGAAATCTGCCATGTTAGGTGTGATGTCTTAGGAAGGACCTGGCATAGTTTCTTTTGAATGTAACACCACATGATTTCCTACAGAGAGGCTGGTTCAGTAATCCCCACAATCTGCCCCACTCTTTGGTTTATACCCTATCAGGGGAGTTGAAATCTCTACACTTTTCTCTCTCAGAGGGTAATAAATACATCTCTTCTCCAGTTTGTAAAATATCTACGTCATCTTGTTTGATTTATGTCTTTTTGTATAGACTGTATGGTGATTGCCTAATGGCTTGGCCCAGATGATAATAATCCTTCTCAGTCAAACTATTTTAATTGCCTTTCCTCAGTTGTGTTCTGTTTGGGAGGTAGGTGGATGAAGAGAATAAGGAACTCTAATTCTAGTAGCGCAGTAGTTAAGAGCTCGGCTGCGGTTATATTAGCATACTTTAAAAGAAATTTTGCTAAATGTAGTACTAAATCATTCTGCCATATTATGCAAATGTTCTTTTGAATTACTTCATGAAACATAGTACAACTTTTGAAAAAAGTTGATTGTACACTATTTCTGAAAGATAGATATTCAGTTATTATTGCTGAGACTACAACATTAAATGAATAAATTCTTCTGTTCTTTTAATAAAAACAAACAAACCCGTTGCCATCATGTCAATTCCAACTCATAGCAACTGTATAAGACAGAAAAGAACTGCCCCATAAGATTTCCAGCAAGCACCTGGTAGATTCGAACTGCTGACCTTTTGGTTAGCAGCTGAACTCTTAGCCACCAGGGTTTCCTGTTCTTTTAATAGTAACAGTTTTATAACCAGGCAGAACATTGTCAATCCTAGAATTAGTCTGTGTTCATTTTTCTTATTGTTGGGAAGGAAGGAGGTCTGAATAATATCAAAATGAAAAATTAATAGGAATTCCAAATGATTCTTCTATAGAATAGACAGTATTTCATAAAAATAAACATATACATATGTAAAATTTTATCATTTATTTAAAAATTAGTGGGTAATCATGAATTTGAAAGTGCCATAGCAACTGCCTCAGTAATTTTTTTCCTTTTTTATGTTGGATAACTAAACTCAGGTTTCAAAAAATCATTAAGTTGTGATTTCACTGAGGTCAATGTCCTTTCTGATGATTTTAATTAAAAACAATGAAGCATGTATATCCTTAAAATTATAATAATACATACTTTTTAAAAAGTGACTAGTTTTTTTCTTAGATGATCAAATTTTAAAATTTTCTGATATAGTAATTTGACTTTTCTACAAAAACTTGGCATGTTTACATAATGGGTATGTAGATTTAGTCAACATTGCTACAGTCGGTGTACATATTTTAGTTCAATTGTTCAAGTCCATTTAATAAAAAATGGAAGAAGAAAAAAATAGAAGAACCAAACAGATTTGTTATTTATTGAGTAGCTTTTCTAGGCCCAGGCATTTTGTGCACATCATGTCATTAAGTCTTAGCCACAATTATTTTATAGATGATAGAACCAAGGCTCAGAGGTGGTAATTAGATTTCCCAGATTCATTCAGAGTGGCAAAGGCTGGTTTCTACCCAGGTCAGTCTGACTCCAAAGTCCCTTCCTTCATGTGGAACTGTTTCCCATGTTGATAACAGCTTACTATTCAAGTGGAATATACATATATAAATATAAGTGGCCCTACTGTTTAAAAACTATAACCAGAATAACATATATTCAGGGTTTCACGCATCAGTTCTGTTCTACCCCTTCCCACCCTTAGTCTATCCCTTAAAGAAACCACTTCTAACTTTCTAAAGCTGTGTCTCCGTGGCTCTAGTTCTTGATTTGTTAATATTACACATAATTTGATGATTTCTTTCTTTGAAGATGAGGATATAGCTTATTTAAAATCCCCCTGCCATTTTCCTACCAGTTGTTAAGAACTCGCCGGCTAACTAAAAGGTCTGCAGTTCGAATTCATCAGCCGCTCCTTGAAAACTTATATGGCAGTTCTGCTCTGTCCTGTAGGGTCGCTATGAGTCAGAATCGACTTGACGGCAATGGGTTTTATTTTGGTTTTTATATTATATTAATATTAGTTACTTTGTTAAAGACTATACTTACTTTGTATTCATTAAACTATGGATGATATATATTGTATTCCCTTCTTTGCAAAATGATAACATTTGATTTCTTCTTTCTATAGCTTTCATTCCCATGTTCCCATTTTCCAACTTTGATCTTTATACTGCAGTTTTACATTTTAAGGCTGATAATATTTACTGTTGTCCTGTAACCAAAATTAAGTCTTCTGTCATCTATTAATTGACTGTAAATACTGGATCCAGTAAACATTTAGAATCATGACTGTCCACAGTATTCACTGAAGATTTAGTGATTATTTTAATTATATGTCCTTTTTATTTCTTGTGTTGTCTTCCCCCACCCCCACCCACCACCCACCTTTTAATATCAGCTGTACTTTTCAGGTGTCTGTTATCATTGTTTTTTTTTTTTTTTTTTGGTAACTGTATTGTGGATCTCTATTTACTACTTGCTATCCTGTCATATGGAAACCCTGGTGGTGTAGTGGTTAAGAGTTTGGCTGCTAACCAAAAGGTTAGCATATTCAAATCCACCAAGCGCTCCTTGGAAACCCTACGGAGCAGTTCTACTCTGTCCTATAGAATTGCTATGAATCGGAATTAACTCAACAGCGACGGGTTTTTTATGAGAGCAGGTGTTTTTTACTGTTATGGATTTGGATCTTTTGGTGAGCAGCTGAATGCTTAACCACTGTGCCACCAGAGCTCACCTGCTCTCATGGAGCTTACATATTAGTAGAGATGACAAGCAAAATACAAATTAAACAAATGTATAGAATATTAGATAATGATAAGTGTTATGGAGAGAAAAAGTGGGGAAGAGACCTATGAAATGTTGGGGAATGTTGAAAGTATAGATTGAAACATTAATTTAAAAAGTTGAAAGATTAACTTAAAATGCAATCATAAAGCCCATTGATTATTAAGATAGAGTACATATGAAATAGCACCATGCACTTGTTTCTTTAGAGTATTTTTATGGGTCACTATGAGTTAGAATTGACTCAAAGGCAACAGGTTTGATTTTGTTTTGGGTTATTAGTTCAATCTTACTTTTCTTCCACTTGGTATTACTCATTCTTTATGATCCCACTGTATATCAAACTACTTGAAAGAGGAACACTCATTATTTCAATCTTATGACCTCCTTTGATCCTGGCATTCTGACTTGCATGGCACTGATTCCCCCTCCCCCATGACTTCCTTAGTGGAGATCACTGTTTATTTTCATCTTACTTGCTTGCTCTATTCTTTTTTCAGCTTCATTGTTGCCTCTTTCCTCCTTCATAATATTCCTTTCTTTACTTGCTTTTGTGCCCTGACTCTTTGTAAATTCCTTCTTAACTCTTAGGCCATTCCTTTTCACTTTCTTTCAAAGGTTCCTCCGTTTTTTATATTTTAAATAAAAGTAATACCTAGGATACTGTCTTTGGGATACTTTTTATCTGATTCTCTACACTTTTCTCTGAACAATATAACTAACATTGAAGTTAAAATTGCCGTCAGTGTGTTAATCATTCCCATATCAGTTTCTTTAACACAGTTCCATCTTTGTCCTAAAATCCATGTTCAAGGATGTAACTAATGATTATGTATTTTTGTGGAGATGTTCCAAAAGTTCTCAGGCTTTTGTAAATGGCAGAAAATTAAACTCATCATATAACTCTGAAAAAATGGCTTTTCTCTATTTTCTATCTTAATGGATTATATCGTGATTCCTTAACTCCACTCTTTGGGCTCCAAATGATCTTTTCTTTTCTCATTTTATTGTCACAATTCATCAAGGTGGTCACTATTAAAAAAGGAAGAGAGTGCAGGACAATGAACCACTTTGAGTTATTTGGCTGGAAAATGATTCTGTGCTCTTCCTTGTCTTGTGGTAAAGAAAAGGCAAATAACCAAGGATTAGCAACTACTATCTTTGTAACTGTGACCTTCCACACTGTGAAGAATTACCACCAGATGCTGTTCTGTAGTAGTAGTAATACTTCCTCTTTGATTATGTATATCATATGTGAAAGAATCATTTTAAAAACCTTTCTCATCAAATTTTAATTTGTATTCAAAATAATACTAATGGATAGAACTAAAACTAATTTCTATTAAAATAAGAATAGAAGAAAGTATGTCTAAGTTGCAATTATACGAAGACAGTTTTATCATTTTAGTAGATGGCATAATAACTCCTCTTGGGAATCTTTTGGGGGAAAAGACTTATTTAGAATGTAAAATAATACTTTGCCATTTACTAAAAACTACAGTGCAGGGAAGAAGGAGGGAAATGATTATTAGCAAGGGATTGGGAATATCATATCCCAGTTCTTAAAACACCAGAATTATAGGATTTTTCTTAATGAGTGCTTATAACCTAAAATATTCTCCTAGAATTACCTTGTGGTCATCAAGGTAGAAAAGACCTTTTGACCTTGTGATATACAGGAGGGAATGGGGGGGGGGGGGCAGACCTTGTATTCACATGGCAGGAGACTTCCAAAGGCCATTTGAAGAAATGCTGATAAAATACATTTTACAAGAGACATAGTGTTTGTCTAAGAAAACATTACAGACCTTATTTTCTTCAAGACTTTAGTTTTCTCTAACTACCATCATGTCACTGACTTCTTTATCAAAATAACTTTCATAAAGAAAATATTGGACCCAAGTGGCCCTGTTGCCAGGGTTTCAGAGGATAGGGAAACTAATTTGAATAGTACAAAGAAGGAATTTGGAGCTGAGGAATATGGAATCCTGAAGGGTTAGCATGAGAGGAGGGGGACAAGCAACATGGCTAAAGATCTTCTGTTATGATGTGACCCTTTTCCTTAGGGACATCCCTTAGCCTTCATTAATTACTACAAAAATTTTGAAATGCTTTGTGTGGTTGGAAGTGCTTGGTGTGTGGCACAGCAGTGAATAGTGTAGATAAAGCCCCTGCTCTAATGAAACTTATATTATGATAATGGAAGAATTGATCAGAGACCTGGATTAAGTGAAGGGACCCATGCAGATACTTGGAGGAAGAACTTCCCCAAAACAACAAACTAAGTTTGTTAGTTGCCTATTGGTGTGTGACAAATTATTCCAAGATGTAGTTGCTTAATACAGTGTTAATCATTTATCATCTCTGATGATGATAATTCTGAGAGTCATAAATTATGGGGTGGTTTGGATGGGCAGTTCTGGCTTGGGATCTCCCATGAGTTTGTAGCAGATGCTGGCCCAGTTGCAGCTATCTGAAGTCTTGACCTGCACTGAAGGATCAGCTTCTCAGCTGGTTCACTTACAGCTGCCAATAGGTGCTTTGTGTTGCCAGGAGGCTTTGCTCTTTTCCACATGAGCATCTGACTTTTCACAGGGCTGCCTAAGTTTCCTCATAACCTGATGTCTGGCTTCACCCAGAATGAGCATTCCAAAAGACCGAGGCAGGAGGGGCAATGCTTTTATGACCTAGCTTCAGGAATCATACCCTGTCCCTTCTGCAGTGTTCTAGATCACAAAGATCAGCCTTCATTCCATGAGGAGAAAACACCAAATGGAGTTGACAGTCTTTGGCAGTCATTTTGGAGACTGCCTATCATGAAGTACAGGGCCCTGAGACATACTTTGCATGTTCAAGAAAGAGAAAGTTGGCCAGTGTGACTAGAGCAGAGTGAGCACAGGAACAGATGATTAGAGAAGAGGTTCCTTTGGGGGAGAAAAAAACAAAAAACTGTTGCCGTCGAGTCAATTCCGACTCATAGCAACCCTATAGGACAGAGTAAAACTGCCCCATAGAGTTTCTAAGGAGCGCTGGTGGATAGCAGCCATAGCTCTTAACCACTACACCACCAGATCAGTGCCTTCTAAGTGGAGTGTATCTTTTTCTATCAACAAATATTTGGGTGGTTATGATATACGAGATACTCGGGAAACCAGAGAAACCAAACCCATCGCCATCAAGTTGATTCCGACTCACAGCAACCCTGAAGGACAGAGTAGAACTGCTCCATAGGGTTTCCAAGGACTGCCAACTTTTTGGGTAGCAGCTATAGCTCTTAACCACTACATCACCAGGGTTTCCTAGGATTTACAACACATAGGATAATTACATCGGATAACAAATTGGAGGACAACCATGCAATACTGAGAATCATGGCCTAGCCAAGTTGACACACATTTCTGAGAGACACAATTTAATGTGTAACAATGATCAACACCTAGGAAGTTGGGCCTAACAAAACACATTTACAGTTCTGTTTTTAAAAGATGTTTCAGATTTTTCTCAACATGAGGTTAGTCGTATTGCTAAATGTTTTTGTTTACTCATTAGAAATAAGCATAATGTAATTTCTCAGTGAATTAAATCTGGAGAAAAACCTAGTTAATATTCATCAGCAGCACTGAAAAAACACCTTTCTTATGAATTATAAAAAAAGATAGCTCAGCTTAAATGGGGTTATAAGCAATAAAACAAAAAGTCCTTTTTTTCCTTGCAATTCCGCAACTGATAATGGATTACAGCACAGCATTTACTCAAATCAGTCTGTGTGGTAAAACATCATTCATTTAGGAAATGAAGCTATGTGAAATATACATGAGATAAATATAACACCACTGAAAATCTTACCAGGAAATAGACTGAATAGTGTCAGAATTGACTCAATGGCACACCATACAAAGTATTTAAATAAGAGACTTTAGGAGTGTTTGGAAGTCAGGATTAAAGACATTGCCTGAGTTGCCGGTAACTGGCCGAAATTATAATGGCTGTAGTATTTCTCTAATGCATCCAAAGTTAAAGGGGCAGTACATTAGTTTTACCTTAAGTCAGTTGGAAAGTCATTACACGATGCTGAATAGAAGGTTTTCAGTAGAGGTGTAACATGACCTGTCCTACATTTTAAAAGATCATTCTGCTTGCTGTGTATAAAATAGACTGTGCATATGGGGGAGGGAAGAGCAGTGCGAGGTAGAAAACTGAAGAATGATGACTAGTTAGAAGCACAAGAAGAATAATTTAGGTGAGAGATAATAGTGGCTTTGATTACCATTGTAGTAGTGGAATCCCAGCAGCTCACAGCAGTTTGAGCTGATAAGACAGAGATAAGAGGTTTTCTGTTTGTATGTTTGTTTTGGAGAGGAGGGAGGAGAAGGCTGGACTTTGTGGGACAGAGTACCAAGAGGAGAGAGCTATGCAGAGAAAATTTCCAGAAATCTGCATAGGGGATTCTTTGAGTCTTGGCTGAAACACACACACACACATCCATAGGATGAGAGACAAAGATATAAAATAACAGCCAGAACTTACGCAGAGTTAAGAAACAGACTTCCAACCAAAGTTGAGAGAACTTGTTAAACATCCAGAATATTCAGTAGAGACTCCAGAAATGACACACCACAGATATAGGGATAAACTAGCCTAGAATAAAGGCTACTCTACAAGTAGCTTGATTTTTTACCTATAAAAAAGATAAAGAGAGGGTAAAATGAAATACTAAAAATCTTCAGTTAATAGAAAGAAGACAGGAAAAGAGGAAAGAAAAAACAGAAGACAGATGGTACAAATAGAAAACAAATAGCAAATAGTAGACTTAAACCCAACCATATCAATAATTATATTAAATGTGAATGGACTAAACACACCAATGATATGGCAGGGAATTTCAGGTGGGATCTGGAAAACCCCAACACCATATCAGATAACACACGCCAAATATCACCTAAAAATAATAAGAGGTAATTAGGTTAAAGATAAGAGGATACAAGGAGATATAGTATGCAAATACTAATCAAAAGAAAATTGGAGTGGCAATAAAACTGATAGATAAGACTTCAGGAAGAAAAAAAAAAAAAACAAAGAAATTACCAGAGGTAGAGTTGGCCTGGAAGCAAAATGATTGTGTATGCAAAGATCTGATTATTTTGGTGAAAACTTTGATGTAAGCTGGTAAGCAGCCCAATGCAGACATAGGGTTAAGGGTAACTGATAACAAAATGTGATATTGTAAATAGATTGAAGGTGCTGATGATTTTGGACATTCACTGGAAAGAGTGCCAGAGAATGAGCTGGAATGTAAGAAGTAGTGAATGACCAGAAGGATGTTTTGTAGACTAGGAAGAAAGGCCTGGTGATCTACTTTTGAAAATTAGCCTAATGAAAGTCTTATGGATCACAACAGAATATTGTCTCTTATAGTAATGGAAGATGAGCTCCCTGGATTGGAAGGCACTCAAACTACACAATGGCTGTAGCAATAGACTTAAGCATACCAATGAAGGTGAGGATGACACAGGACCGGGCCATGTTTTATTCTGCTGTGCACACGGTAGCCATGAGCTGAAGATGAATGGAGGACAACTAGCAACAACATATAGTTTCCTTAATTCAGTCATAAATTCAAACCAATTAATTACATATGATAGTTAGTGTAGATCCTATGCATTAGAATTACATTAAGTTTTTGATATTATTAGATATACGTGCATGTTACCTAACTTTATAATTTATCAGTCTACCTAATAGATTCAGTCAATATAATTGTGGACAAAATAGGATCATGTCTTCAAGGAACTTTTGAGTCTAACCTAACAGAAAGCCTTAATGAGTACCTCTCTGAGGAAATTGTTCTCTGGGATTATATTTGGCAATAACTGTTTACAAAACAACAAATTTGTATGCTTCAAGGAAAGATTTGTTCTCCAGTTTGCCACAAGACGTTTTACTCTATTGTGTAAATGTTTGTGACTACTTTGTTTAGTTGCCTATAAATGAGGAGCTAATTTATGTCAGCTGCTCCTTGGAAACCCTGCAGGGCAGTTCTACTCCATCCTGTAGGGTCACTATGAGTTGGAATCGACTTGACGGCAGTGGGTTTGGTTTTTAGTTAAGTTTCATAGATCAGGTTTACTTTATAAATTAATGATCTTAAAATACAAAGTTTCCAGTAGAAAAATTAGCAAAATATACAAAATACATCTATCATTTGCTAAGTGCAGCAAATGTATTTTATTTTAAAATTCAGTTGGAAATGACCTTTCATCAGAGCAATGTTTTACTGTTTTCTCTATCATATACTACTTTTGAGAATCTAATGAAAACAGTGAACTGCCAAGGGGAGGGTGGGAAGGAATGCATGTATAAAATTTAACCTAAAATGTATTAGATCTCCCATGGATCTTTGGGAGTTGTAAAAGGGATTCCTGCATTAGGGAAAATGATTTAAGTCTTTAAGTATTGAAAAAATAATTTTATAAAACACCAGATTTTTTTAAAGTTGAATTTTATGCAGATATTCTTAGCTGATTTGATTTCAAAGCAAACTGACTTTAGCTGAAATGTCTGTTCTTACAGTAGCATTAACACCTAGATGACCTGCTAAGGACCTGTGTTACCTGCCTTTATTGTTAGTCTGTTTGTTCCAAAGTTGTTACAATCGATGCTTTTAGTTTTTGGGTAGAATTAAATATAAGACATCTTATTTAAGGCTGAAATTTTCAGCAAAGAAAGTAAAAAAAAAAAAAAAAATCAATCTCATCCTCTGCTTTCAGAAGAATTAATCGAATATCTTGTTTCTGTGCCATTTTTATTTTCTGTATTAGGAAAGTGTTTATTTTCTAGATTCAATCTGATGTTTATGCCTAGTTTACTGCTACCTGTTATCCTTTTTCCTCACTTAATGCTCCATTCATGGGATCATTGATGATGTTATATCTTGGGAGGGCACTATGCATGAATAACACAAGGAAGATTTGTGGAACTTTGGGATAAGTTCTTCATACCATCTATCATTCTTTGAGTTAAATGTTTGCTGAATGGTTTCTATGTACCTGACACTATATGTTACCTTATTTAATGCTCACAGTATCCATATGAGTCATTGTTTTTCATATTCTTCCACGTATCCATTTGTTCAACAATTATATATTAAATTCAAATGAATGCTAGGTGCTAGGGATGAGCTAGAGTGAGTACAATATAAACATGGCCTTGCCTTCATAGAGCTTACAGGTTAGAGGGGACTAGAAAAAGTCCTGAAAATTAAGTAGAATTAATGCTATGATGGGAGTAGTGGAGGTTCATTGGTAGAATTCTCACTTTTCATGCTTGAGCCCCGAAGTCAATTCCCAGCCATTACCTGTCAGTAGAGGTTTGAGTGTTGTTATGATGCTGAATAGGTTTCAGCGAAGCTTACTTCCAAAAATCAGCTGATGAAAACTCTACAGATCACAGTGGTCTGACCTGCAACCAATCGTGAGGATGGCACAAGACTGAGCAGCATTTCATTCCATTGAGAATGGGATCACCATAAATTGGGCAGATTCAGTAGCAGCTATCAATAACAATGCTATGATAAGTAATTACAGAATACAATGAAAAAACTAGCATGGTTTTTATCCTAGTTTACAGGCAGTCAAAAGAAAAAGCTTCCTAGAGTATGTGACTTTTTAGCAGAGACTAGATGCATCAGTAGGGTTTAGCCAAGAAAGAATGTTTCAGGCTAATGGTTTCACATCAGAAATCCTGGAGGTTCCAGATGGCTTCACTGCAAAATTCTACCAAACATTCAGAGAAGAGCTTATACCAGTATTACTCAAACTATTTCAGAACATAGAAAAGGAAGCAAAACTTCCAAAATCATTTTATGAAGCTACCATAGCCCTGATACCAAAACCAGGCAAAGATGCCACAAAAAAATAAAATTATAGACCAATATCTCTCATGAATATAGATGCAAAAATTCTCAACAAAGTTCTAGCCAATAGAATTCAGCATCATATCAAAAAAATAATACACCACGACCAAGTAGGATTCATACCAGGTATGCAAGGATGTTTCAACGTTAGAAAATCAATCAACGTTATCCACCACATAAAGAAAAGAGTCACATGATCATCTCAATTGATGCAGAAAAGGCATTTGACAAAATCCACACCCATTCCTGATAAAAACTCTCAATAAAATAGGTATAGAAGGGAAATTTCTCAACACAGTAAAGGGCATCTACGCAAAACCAATGGCCAACATCATTCTTAATGGAGAGCGGCTGAAAACATTCCCCTTAAGAACAGGAACAAGATGAAGATGCCCTTTATCACCACTCCTATTTAACATTGTACTGGAACTTCTACCTAGAGCAATAAGGCAAGGAAAAGAAATAAAGAGCATCCAAATTGGTAATGAAGTATTTAAACTGTCCCTGTTTGCGGATGATATGATACCATACATAGAAAACCCTAAAGACTCCATGAGAAAACTGCTGGAACTAATAGAAAGATTCAGCAGAGTAGCAGAATAGAAGATAAACATACAAAAATCAATTGGATTCCTATACACCAATAAAGAGAATGATGAAAAGGAACTCAGGAAAACAATACCATTTATAATAGCCCCTAAAAAAAAATAAAATACTCAGGAACAAATCTAACCAGGGATGTAAAAGACCTATACAAAGAAAACTACAAAACACTACTGCAAGGAACCCAAAGGGATCTACATAAATGGAAAAACATACCATGCTCATGGATAGCTAGACTCAACAGTGTGAAAATGACAGTTCTATCCAAAGCAATTTACAAATACAGTTCAATCCCAATCCAAATACCAAAAACATTCTTTAAAGAGATGGCAAAACTAATCATTAACTTTATATGGAAGGGAAGAAGGCCCGAATAAGTAAAGCACTATTGAAGAAGAAGAATAAAGTAGGAGGACTCACACTACCAGACCTCAGAACCTTCTGTACAGCTATGGTAGTCAAAACAGCCTGGTAGTGATACAACGACAGATACACTGACCAGTGGAACAGAATGAGAACCCAGATGTAAATCCATCCACCTATGGTCACCTGATCTTCGACAAGGGCCCAAAGTCCATCAAATGGGGAAAAGACAGTCTTCTTGACAAATGGTGCTGGCAAAACTGGATATCCATCTGCAAAAAAATGAAACAGGGTCCATACCTCACGCCATATACAAAAACTAATTCAAAATGGATCAAAGGCCTAAATATAAAGCCAGAAGCTATAAAGTTCATAGAAGAAAAAATAGGATCAACGCTAAAGGCCCTAATGCACGGCATTAACAGGATACAAACCATAACCAACAACACACAAACTCCAGAACATAAGCTAGATAACTGGGATCTTCTAAAAATCAAACACCTATGCTCTTCAAAAGACTTCAACAAAAGAGTAAAAAGAGAACCTACAGACTGGGAAAACATTTTTGGACAGTACATGTCAGACAAGGGTCTAATCTCTATAATCTACAAGAAAATCCAACACCTCTACAACAAAAAGACAAATAATCCTATTAAAAAATGAGCAAAGGAAATGAACAGACACTTCACCAAAGAAGACATTCAAATGGCCAACAGACATATGAGGAAATGCTCGCGATCACTAGCCATTAGAGAAATGTAAATTAAAACCGCAATGAGATGCCATCTCAGCCTGGTATTACTGGCACGAATCAAAACACTGGAAATAACAAATGTTAGAGGGGCTGCGAGGAGATGGGAACTCTTATGCACTGCTGGTGGGAATGTAAAATGATACAACCATTTTGGAAAATGATATGGTGCTTCCTTACAAAGCGAGAAATAGAAATACTATACGATCCAGCAATCCCACTCCGAGGAATATATCCCAAAGAAATAAGAGCTGTCACATGAATAGACATGCACACCCATGTTCATTGAAGCATTGTTCACAACAGCAAAAAGATGGAAACAATCTAGATGCACATCAACAGATAAATGGATAAACAAACTATGATACATACACATAGTCGAGTATTATGCAATGATAAAGAACAACGATGAATCTGTGAAGCATCTCATAACATGGATGAAACTAGATGACATTATGCTGAGTGAAATAAGTCAATCACAAAAGGACAAATATTGTATGAGACCTCTACTGTAAAAACTCATGAAAATGTTTACACACAGAGAAACAATCTTTGTTGGTTACGAGGGGTGGGGGGTGGGAAAATACTAAATAGACAATAGATGAGTCGTAACTTTGGTGAAGGGTAAGACAGTATATAATACTGGGGTGGCCAGCAGAACTTGTACAAAGAAAGGTTATGGAAGGTGCATAGACACATCCAAACTCCCTGAGGGACTGAATTGCTGGGCAGAGGGCTGTAGGGACCACGGTCTCTGGGAACATCTAGCTCAATTGACATAACACACTTTATAAAGAAAATGTTCTACATTCTACCTTGGTGAGTAGCTTCTCGGTCTTAAAAGCCTGTGAGCAGCCATCTAAGATACTCCAATGGTCTCACCCCTTTGACGGCAAGGGAGAATGAAGAGAACAGGATACAAGGAAAAGATTAGTCCAAAGGACTAATGGACCACAACTACCATGGCCTCCACCACACTGAGTCCAGTACAACCAGATGGTGCCCGGCTACCAACAGTGACTGCTCTGACCGGGATCACAACAGAGGGTCCTGGACAGAGCCAGAGAAAAATGGAGAACACAATTCTAATTCAGAAAAAAAGACCAGACTTACTGGCCTGACAGAGACTGGAGAAACCCTGAGATTATGGCCCCCGGACACCTTTTAGCTCAGTAATGATGTCACTCCTGAGATTCACCATCCAGCCAAAGATTAGACAGCCCCATAAAACAAGACGAGACTAATGGGGTGCAAAAGTCCAGGGACAAGGACTAGAACAATCCCTCATATCTACCTGTATTTTTAATCTTCCTTTTCTTTCATTAGAACTGTGTTGTCAAACAGAACTTTCTGTGATGATGGAAATTCTCTATCTCCACTGTCTGATATGGTAGTCACTAGCCACATGTGGCTACTGAGCACTTGAAATGTGACTTGAGCTGTTGAGTAACTGAATTCTGAATTTTAGTTCATTTAAATCTAAGTAGCTGTGTGTAGCTAGTAACTACTATGTTGACAGTGCAACCCTAGAGCATGTTTGTGCTTCCTTTCTAGAAATGTATTAGCTGACTATGTGGCATATTGCTCTAATAATTTGCCTTGTTCAATTTATTAAATAATTACTTATTGGATGACTGCTCTGTGTAATATTTCATGTTAAGCATGGTTTTGATTCCCTTTCTCAGCCTTAGCATTTTTAGATACTTTTCCAATAAATCTTGTTATATCTGAGAGTACTTCATTGTCTTAAAAAAAAGGAAAGAAAAAAAGAAAGACAAGGAGTCAAATCATTTTATCTTTTACCTTTACTATTATATAAAAAAGGAGACCTGGTGGCTCAGTGGGTAAAGTGATCGACTGCTAACCAAAAGTTTGGCAGTTTGAAACTACCAGCAGCTCCGAGGGAGAAAGATGTGGCAGTCTGCTTCCATAGAGATTTATAGCCTTGAAAACCATATGGGGTCACTATAAGTCGAAATTGACTTGATAGCAGTGATTTTTTTTTTTTGCATTATATGAAAAAATAATGTGTTCTCTACATGTATGGTGATTGCAGTGGTTTCCCTTTTTCCTGTCTTTCTAGCATATTTTAAATTGTAACCCTGTATTTTCTTTTTCTTCATGGAAACTGCCATTCTAAACTGTTAACTGTGCTGTTTCCTAAAGGCTTCTGACCTGTAGGAATTTTCTGGGAAATTTATTTTTAAGCCTGTCTAGCCATTGCCTTAGAGTCCCTGGGTGGCACAGACGGTTAAGTGTTTGACTGCTAGCTGAAAGACTGGCGGTTCGAACTCACCCCAAGGTGCCTTGGAAGAGATGCCTGGCAATCTACTTCCCAAAGGTCACAGCCTTGAAAACTCTATGGAGCAGTTCTACTCTGCACACAAGGGGTTGCCATGAGTCAAAATCGACTTGAAGGCAATTAACAATAGTCACTTCCCTCCTAATCTCTGCTAATTTTCTAAGTGCTGGTAACTGGCATTGATTGAATTAGGTAGTAAATTGCCCTATTTTACAGAAGTAAAAAATGTTACTAAAGATAAGTCCTCACAATTAATTATTTTGTAGGTTTAATTGTAAACCATGAATGTGAGCATTTGACAAAGTGATTGCTTGATGATTTTTTACTTTTTTACATTATAAGCCTTCCAATTTATTTCATGATATTTTGATTTTTATCATTTCAGGATCACCAAACAATTTTGAGAGCATGGGCTGTGAAAGATTTTGCTCCAAATTGCCCTTTATATGTCCAGATATTAAAGCCTGAAAATAAATTCCATATCAAATTTGCTGGTAAGTTTAGTCTCCAATGAAATTCTTGGAATTTTCTTACACTCCAGTTGTGATTTTAAGAGTTATGTCTCTGAAGTTAGTGGGGAATTAGTACATTCATGATGGTATTGAGCAGAAAAGGATTTCCTTATCATCTATTAGTTGTGAGGATTTTTTTTTTCAATTTAATATGGAGCAAGATAGTATTTTGGGGTTGCATCTTCACCTTTTTTTAAAACTAATTTGGTGATTTTAGCAAGTGAAACTACTGGATATCTAAGTAATCCTAAGTAGATTAGTAATAGATTTAGTATAATACTGACACATGCTTCAAATACCAGTTCTTAAGTATCACATAGAAATATATGACTTCGCTATAGATTATTTAGCACATATATAAGCTTAATATACAAGAGAATAATAAATTAAAATGTACTCAGGTATATTTAAATAGGTTTAATTTGGGGGTAGAATTTGAAACAATTCCAGAAAATGAGACGTGAATTTTTTTGTTGGGAACGCTGCTTATAAAATAATTGATTACATGAGAGTATACTTTGAGCTGTTAGGAAATTGAACAGTAAAATAGTACTTGATTTTGTTCTTAAATGCTTCTGTAGGAGAGAGGAACTAATTTTCATTCAGGCAGTAATTTTAAAGTATAACAATCTTGTTTCTGATATGGTATTTTATCTTAATAATCTAAAGTGTCAAGTCATTAAAATTAAGTCATCTTAGTTATGTGTCAGCAAAACATATTACCTTCAGAAGGTGTACTTATATTTAAAATGCTTACTGTCTTAGTTATCTAGTGTCGCTATAACAGAAATTCCACAAGTGGATGGCTTTAACAAACAGAAATTTATTCTCTCACAATCTAGGAGGGTAGAAGTCCGAATTTAGGCTGCCAGCTCCAGGAGAAGGCTGTCTCTCTCTGTAGGTTTTGAGGGAAGGTCCTTGTCATCAATCTTCCCCTGGTCTAGGAGCTTCTCAGTGCAGGGACTCCGGGTCCTAAGGATACGCTCCACTCTCCGTGCTTCTTTCTTGGTGGCATGAGGCCCCTATCTGTCTGCTGGTTTTTCTCTCCTTTTATCTCTTGTAAGGTAAAAGGTGATGCAGGCCACACCCCAGGGAAATTCCCCTTAAGGGTTTTGCTTCCCATCCTAATTATCTTTAACATAACCTTATCTTGCCTCATTAACCACAGGCAGAGGTTAGGATTTATAATACATATGAAAATTACATCAAATCACAAAATGGAGGACAACCACACAACACTGGGAATCATGGCCTAGCCAAGTTGACACATATTTTGGGGTGACACAGTTCAATCCATAACATATATTGGAATATTATGCTTGAATGAAAAATAGAAAACACTGAGAAATTTTAAATTAAAGATTAGAAAACCATGAAATTATTGCTATTTAATCTGCTGTTTTATAACTGCTAGCCTTCCCACTAATGACATTTTAAAAAAAAATCTATAGCAAACAATTTAAATGGATGGCTTTCTACTCTGGCTGCATATCATTATCTCACTGGAAGATTTTTAAAGTATTCATCCCAGAGATTCTGATTAAATGGTCTGAGAGGGCTTCATTCTTTTTTTTTCCAAAACTTTTTGGTTATTCTAACATATCCTAGCTAGGGTTGGATAATACCATCTTAGATTTCACTTATATTTTGAGTCCCTTTAAAGTGAGCCTTTTGTTACTCGTTTTGTTAAACATTAGCTCTAGGCTCATAAAACTTTAACATAAATGTACTCAAATATTTACTAAGCTCCTAAAATATGCACACTAGCCCTAGCTTTTGAGCACTGTGGTAGAGGCAGGCCATAAAATAGTGAATCAAACTGACATGGTTTTTGCTATAAAGGTCCTTACCCTCTTTTTGGGAAAATATGTGATTGATTATGGAATTTGGCTCAATTTCCTTTGGCTTTAATGTCCTCAACTGTAAATAGGAATTATTGTTCGGTGACATCTAGTCGATTCTGACTCATAGTGACCCTATATGACAGAGTAGAACTGCTCCACTGGGGTTCCTAGGCTGTAATCTTTGTAGTAGCAGATGGCCAGGTCTTTTCTCCCATGGAGTGGCTGGTAGGTTTTAACTGCTGACCTTTCAGTTAGCACAGATCACTTAACCATTGTGCCACCAGGGCTCCTTATAAACAGGGAGTATACTACTATTTTCAAAGAGTTTTTTATTGCAAAGATAAGAGAAAATCCTTGTAAAAATGGGGCAAAAAAGCAAAATCTTAAAAGTTCAACTTTTGATATTCCACTAGACCTGGATCCAAGTTCCAATTTTACCATATTATCAGCTGCAAGACTTAGAATAACTCATGTAACGTCTCTAAGCCTGTTTCCTCAAGTGGAAACTAAAAATAACAGTACTTCCTTGGTACACAATTCTGTGAAATTAAATGGAAATATGTACATAAAGTACTCCTTCTACCTCTTGTTACATAAATAAGTAGCATTTACTGAAGGCTAATTATATATCTACAAGACCTTTGTACTTAACCCATTGCTGTCAAGTGGATTCCAACTCATAGCAGCTCTAGAGGACAGAGTTGAACTCCCCCATGGGGTTTCCAAGGAGCTGCTGGTAGATTCAAACTGCCGATCTTTTTGGTTAGCAGCCATAACTCTCAACCACTGCACCACCAGGGCTTCACTTTGTACCTACAGTACTCCTTTATTTTGATTATTATTTAGGAAAAGGAGTTACTTTTTTTTGACAAAATTTTCATCATACCTGACAGTAACTTGCTATGAAAAAATTCTTTAGGGAGGCAGTACTGATATGAGCACTAGACAAAATCCTAAAAATATGAATTTGAATTTGAGTGTCACCACTTAAGACTGAGATAATCATTTTATTAATCGGAACTCTAGTGCCTGTTAAATGGCCATATGTATATGATATATAATTTCTATTAGTTAGGGTTAGCAATAAAGATTAAATAAATATTGTCTGTAAACTATTAGGTGTTCAATAAATGTATGTTGAACCTGATTCTTAAAAATATATGTATTGTTTGGGAAAATGGTTTGTAAGTATGAATTTTTTGTAACTAAAATCCAGAATAAGTTTTGGTTCTTTTTCTCTTCTATAGAAAGCCATTGATGTGCTCCCAACAGATCAAACTCACTGAAATAGTCTACTTTTTTAAACAAAAATTACAGAGACTATTGCATTGGTTCTCTTTCAAATCCTTGTTTTGTCATTATTTTGATAAACACATTGGAATGAATGGATTATTTAAAAATTCTATCCTAATAGTTTCTCTCTATATCTCTCATTAATAGCACCTGTTAAAATTTCTTCGTGTAGTATCTGTGTTCTTTTACGGCTGAGATTACAACATCTCAAGGAAGCTCATGTTCCATTATTAAAAGATGAAAGCACTCTAGTTTCATTAGAATGTCATAAAAACAGTTTGGGGTAATGTATGAGGCTCTCAAACCAAAATAATACATTTTATATCTCAGCATGAAATTAAAAAGATTATAAACTTTACCTTTCAAAAGACAGTGTATCGAGCTTGGTTTGCAGGAGATTGTTAAAATAATTGTCCCCAAAGATTGATGCTCCCTAAGTCTGTGTCCCATTGTGATGTGACCTTTCAGCTCTTTCCATGAAGAGGTAGAACCTATTTTCAGACCCCTTGAATATGGGCTAGACTTGTGACTTGCTTTGACCAGTGGAATGTGACAAACTTGCAATGTACAATATATGAAGCTAAGCCTGAAAGGGCCATACAGCTTCCTCTTTCTTTTTATTGAAACATTGCCCTGAGATTGCAGGTGAAGAAACCTGGTTTAACCTTCGTAATAATAAAACTCCACATGGAAAGTGAGGATCATCCATCCCAAGCACCCTACCTAAGTCCAGCATCCAGCTTAACTACCAGCCAACCCAAAGAATTATGTTAACACACAAAATTGTGATAAGTAAAATGTTGGTTGTTTTAAGTCACTAGGTTTTGGGATTACATGTTAAAGAGCAATAGGTAACTAATACTGATTTTAAAAATACATAATTGCTATAATTTTACACCATACTCACTTGATAAAATGCATTATATTCTGTCCCTTAGTATTAAATAAGCATGATTCCAATTGTCACAGGATATAGAGAAATTTTTTTGTTGTTGTTGTTTAAACAGCCTCTTCAACTTACCCTAAATTGTGGAAATCCTATCATGATTATAATTTATGTATTTTTCTTAAAGCAAATCCATGTTATTAAAAAATGCATGAAATGGAGAAACTTCAAAATTTGCTTTATACATATATAAAATATTAAAAAGCAAAAACAATGCAGCAACATAGCAACCATTTTTTTTATGCAGAACTGCCATTTGTATCTTTTATGGATCTCCTTCACATGAACAAAGGACTGAGGCATTCATTATAGTAAAGCAGTACTATCAGTTATTACACTATTAATAATCATTGAAATAGCCTCTACACTTTGATCAGATCCATAGGGTAAAAGTCTACATGAAAGTGATTTCAACAATAGAAACAATAAGCCCTTATTCATATCACTAAGAGAGCAAAATAAAAATAGTGATCTCAGAGATAGAAAGGAAAAATGAAATATTCAGTAGCATAAGTTTTATGATTATAAATCCAAGTATACTATAAATTATAATGATAAATTCAAGTAACTTAAAATATACGTCACCGATAATGTGATTTTTATCAAAAATTTTCTAAGAAGAAAAGAACATCAAATTTTACTTATGAAGCAATAAATTTTACTTTCATCAAATTAAGCTCTCAACTACTAGCTAAAAGTTTGGTGGTACAAACCCGCCCAGAGGCACCTTGGAAGACAGGCCTAGCAATCTGCTTCTGAAAGGTCACAGTCTTGAAAATCCTAAGGAGCAGTTCTACTCTGCATCCATGGGGCCACCATGAGCTGGAAACAACTGGATGGGAACTAACAACAACAACAGCAATCTCTTTTATAATAAATTTGTCAAAGTAAAGTGATTAAAACTACAAACTCTGGAATGATACACATTTCTGGATCAAAGTTTTCTTATATGTATATATTAGCTGCATGACTTCAGGGTCCTTCATCTCTGTAATCTTGAGTTCTTCAATTTGTAAAATGGGGATAATATTGGAAAATACCCCAAAGGTTATTATTAAAAAAAAAAAAAAAAAAAAAAAAAACTCAGAAGAAAACTACCACCTAGTAAGCGGTCAGTAAATGATCGCCGTCAAAATCATGTTATTATTATTGATGTCTTGACTGCTTATTTTTAATCCTCACAGCAAATATGTATTATCTTTTTTAAAAATAATATTGTGAAGGTTTACAAATCAAATCAGGTTCCCATTTGACAGTTTCTATACAAATTGTTCAGTGACTTAGTTCTATTTTTCATGTTTCAACATTCTCTTTGTGTTCTGGTTGTTGTTCCCAGTACTCTAGTTTCCCTGCCCTCTTATCTCCTCATGTTTGCTTTAGAGTAATTGTTGACCTTTTGGTCTCATATAGATTTTTTTTTTTAAATGGAGTACGGTATTCACGTGTAACTTTTTTTATTTGGTGTGCCGTCTGTTATTTTGCTAAAAGGTGACCTCAGAGGATAGTTTAAGTTCAAGGTTTAAGGCATATTTTAAGGTGATAGTCTCAGAGAGTCCTCTAGTCTCAGCTGGTCCATTAAGTCTGGATTTTTTAAGAATCGGGGTTCTGTTCCATGTTTTTCTCTCATTCTATCAAGGTCCACCTATTGTGTTCATTACCAGGTTCTTCTGGCCTCAGGGTAGATGAAACTGTGCCTTGTGTTAGCTGTGAGCACTGTAGACTAGCTTTTTCTCTGAGATTTTGGTTGAATCCTTTCTCTTTTGCTTCTGATGAGTAGAAAACAATAGTTATATCTTAGATGGCTTCTTGCAAGCTTTTAAGACCCCAGACACTACTCACCTCACTAGGATGTAGAATATGAACTTTGTGAACTATATTATGCCAACTGCTTAAGTTATCCCATGAAACTAAGGTCTTAAGCCTTCAAACCCCGAAAATCAATCTCACAAGGTATTTGGTTATGTTTAAGAAGTATCGGTAACTGTATCCTCTATGAGTATATATGTGTGCACACACATATCTGCATGTACATATACCTATAGATACTTCTAACTGTACATACATATGTACACACCTGTACCTACTCGTACATGTGTATGTCTTTACACTGATGTATGTGACCATACACTTGTTTTTTGGTTATTGCTGGTGTTGTTCCCAAATTATGTGTCATATTCTTTAACAAAAACATCGTGTTCTCTTGTGCGCTTCTTAGGGGCATCATTTACTTTGGTTAAGCTCTGTGTATTCTCTTCATTACCAGGAAAAGTAACTGAAGCTTACCTATAACATTTTACCAACAACTTTTTACAGATATTCAAAAAGTACATACTTCTAACCTTACACACATTTTTCCAGAAGATGAAAAAAGAGAGATATCACCCCATCTCATTTTATGGGGCTAACTTAGCCTGGATATAAAACTCATTACAGAGAGTAAGAGAAATGACCCTCAGAGAGCAATTTAATTAATTATCATAATTCAGAAATTATATACAATGTATTGGCAAAACAAGACATGTAATGCATTTACAAAATGATATGTCATCACCAAGTTGAAATTTTCCTGAAGTAGATTATCCTATTAAAGAGAAAAATCATATCATTTCAGTGGATGCAGAAAAGCCATTTGAGAGAATGTTGAACATCTTTTCATAATAAAAAACAAACAAACAAACACTGTTGGAGAGCTGGGAATAAAAGAGGACTTAACCAGAGGCAATTTATTTTGATAACCTAGAAAAAAATCATATTTAATGCTGACATATTGAAAGTCTATCCTTAAGTTTAGGTACAAGAAAATGATGCCTGATAAAACCACTTTTACTCAGCGTTTTCCTGGAAATCCTAAGGAGTGCAGTAAGATTAGGGAAACAAATATGAAGAATAAGCTTTGGAATATGAGAATTAAAACTGCCATTATGCACATATTATAAGACTCTCTACAAAAAAATTTCAAAATAATTTCATTTTTTCTACATATACCTTTACCTTAAGGGATCTCATCCATTCACATGATTTTCAAAAATCTCTCTAATATCCACCACGAACTCTAGTGTTATATATCTAACTGCATAGTCAATATCTCCTATTAGGATTCTAATAAACCAGAAACAAACAAAAAAGAAAAAACCAGTTACCTTAGAGTTGATTCTAACTCATGGTCACCCTGTGTGTTGCAGAGTAGAACTGTGCTCCAGAGGGTTTTCAAGGCTGTGACCTTTGGGAAGCAGATTACCACGTCTTTCTTCCAAGGTGCCTCTGGGTGGGTTCGAGCCACCAACTTTTCAGTTACCATCCAGACACTTAACCGTTTGCACTACCCAAGGACACTTCCTAATAGCCATCTCAAAATTAATATATTTAAAAATAGTTATTTATAATTTTTGATCCAAAATCTGTTTCTCTCCCTGTCTTCCCTGAGCCCCCTACTTAGAACTCATGACAAAAATCTGAGTCATTCTTTTATCCTCTGCATCTAATCCATCATCAAGTCCTATAGGTAACACTCCCTGAACATCTTAGCCCTACTACTGCCATAACCTTATAACCTTAGTCCGTGCCATGTTCATCTTTCACCTGGACTGTTACAAAATATTTTCTTTTCATTTTTTCTTGACTATTCACAAATAGAATCTACAAGCCTACTTCTACTCTTCACATTCCCCAGCACGTTTTCAATAATGATTGCTGTTTGTGTATTAGAGTAGGTACCTATCAAATCTTCATACCCCCAATGTCAGCCCAAACTCACTGGTTTCCTCTTTCCAGTATATGGGTATCTCCATTCTTTTATAATGTAATTCTATTATTTTTTAATTTTATTAGTTTTTGTTGTTGTTGTTGAGAGTATACACAGCAAAACATAAACCAATTCAACCATTTCTACATGTACAATTCAGTGACATTGATTATATTCTTCAAGTTGTGCTACAATTATCACCCTCTTTTCCTGAGGGTTGTTCCTCCCCCATTAAGATAAACTCACTGCCCCCTAAGGTTCCTATGTAATCTTTCCGGTTGCTGTTGTCATTTTGATCCCACATAGATAGTTCTTAAAAGACCATAATGGTCAAGGCGGACTTTCTTTACTAGTTATGATAAGGTGTTGTTTGGTTTTAAGAAGACTTCAGAGGATATTTTCATTTAAGGTTTAAAGATTATCTCAGAGCGGTAATTTCAGGGGTTCATCCAGCATTCACGACGCCAGAAAGTCTGGAATCCTTGAGAATTTGAAATTCTGTTCTGCATTTTCCCCCCTAATATCATTATTTTTGAAGGATTCGTTCTTGTGGTTTATATTTTGTCAACTTCCATAATTCAGAAGTCAAATGGTCATGTAGCTTTGGTTATATTAAATCTATCTGCCAGTGAGAAACATTTTTACCAACACAGTGTTTTTGTAAGAAGTGGCAATTGGTACTGAAACGTATGATAAGGGTAGTGGCAGCATTCCATAGACATACTCAGTTGCATCTGAACGAAGTTTGCTATGTGTCTTCTAGTCAGACTGAGTTACTCAGAAAATCAGTGGGAGATGAATCTGTGTTAGAGGAGTAAACGAATTGCTAACGTTAGGTCAACACTTTATTCTTACCCCATTCAAATAAAATGTCATGTCATCCGTGAGTTGTGAATTCCCTTTGCTTTATCATCTTATTTTCTTTCAAGTATTGGGTCCTCTAGAAATTTATGACATCATTTTAACAGATGGAAGAATATATAAAATCAAATTAGTAAATTTTTATCTTAAAATAGGAGTAAAGAATGAAAAAACCAATTTGTAAGTGAAGCTGTGAATTATCTACAAATTTTATCTTTCATGCTTTAATTATGATGTTTCATAAGTAAGAGTGAGAATTATAGTTCATGAATGAAAAGAAGAACCGTATCCCAGCGGTAAAAGGTTGATTGAATGACATATGTTCTACTTTACAATTAAAACATGTCTAGAAGAATGAATCATTGTACTAGAACAGTAGGAGTTTGATCTTCTGGGACTTTAAAGGAAAAATAAACTGCAACAAGATGTTAAAAATACAGAGAAAAGTAAATATCTTTTTACCAATACTACTGACAGTAGTGTGTAAAGTTTTACCTTTGTTATAGTATACAGTCATGGCTACCATTATAAAAACAATGTGTGTGTGTGTATACATATGTACGTGTGTATATATATACACACATACATATATATAAAACCAAAAAACCAAACCCATTGCTGTTGAGTTAATTTTGACTCATAGCAACCATATAGGACAGAGTAGAACTGCCCCATAGGGTTTCCAGGGAGCGCCTGGTGGATTCAAACATATATACGTATACACATACATATACACATACACATTCACATACACATACATATACATCATGTACTTCGGACATGTTATCAGATGGGACCAGTCCTTGGAGAAGGACATCATGCTTGGTAGAGGGTCAGTAAAAAAGAGGAAGATCCTTTAACAAGATGGATTGACACAGTGGCTACAACAATGGGCTCACACACAACAACAATTGTGAGGATGGTGCAGGACTGGGCAATGTTTCCTTCTGTTATACGCAGGGCTGCTGTGAGTTGGAACCGACTCGAAGGCACCTAACAACAACAAATACATATACGTATACATACACATACACGATACATATACATATAGTGAAACTACATAGAAAATACCAGATCTGGAGAAATGATTTGATCAAAAAATGAAGATCTTGTCTCAGCTTAGCCACCACCTATTTTTTACTGCAACACCAGACATCCTAATGCCTCATTTTTTCCTACCCAAAAAAGAGAGTAGAAAAGTATTTCCAAGTGATATAAATATTGCAAATTATCATAACTGTTTCTAAATAACATATGTATGTGAAAGGCTTGACTTTCATCAAACGCGGAAGTGTGAGTTTTTCATGCTGAATAATGTCTTCCATTCCCATATCACACCCACACAGACATACTTTTAAACTTCAGAATTATAATCTAGTTAAGAATATACTACTTTAGATTTCTACATTCTCAATAGCTAAAACACCAAATATTTCAATATTCTCCAATTCAGATGGAAATCTTTTCAGTTTGATTTTTTTCTCATCATGGTGGAGATCATCAGAAACTACTTATGATAAAGCCATGTTCAAAACCAGCATAATTTGGAGACTTCAAAGTTTGTGTGTTTTTCTGCTAGTTTTCACTTTAAAAAAAAAATCAAACATACAGAGTTTAAAACAATCATACAATGGAAACCTGTATTCCTTCTACATATCAACAATTAACATTTTGCCACATTTGTTTAATCCCTCTCTCTGGGTACATACACACATACATACACAGAGTCATTCAGTCACATTCACACTCACAAATACACACACATTTTTACTTCAGCATGTATCTCCTAAAAAAGAGGACATTTTGCTACATACCCACAATACTATTTTCACCCCAGAGAAGGTTATCCATGATTCTATGAATATGGTTCATATTCATATATTATCAGTTGTCCCCAAAATGTCTCTTATACTTGTATTTTTAAAATCAAGTATTAAACTTTTTATTTTTCATAGCATTTACTTTATTTTTTTATTGAAATAATTTTAGATTTACAGAAGAGTGATAAAGGTAATACAGAGAGTTCCCATATACCCTTCAGCCAGCTTCCCCTAATGTTATCATCTTAGTAACTGTGGTCCATTTAATCAAAATTAAGAAATTAACATTGGTATAGATTATTTTTTAAATGAAGTATTTTCTTAGCTCTCTCTCCTCCTAACAAAATAGCAGTAACTTATTTGTGTTTTTTTTTTTTTGAAGCATTTATGATTTTAATACGTGGTTCTATTAAAAAGCCATACGAGTTTTCTTGTTCTGACAATTGATTAAATTGCCACTGAACATTAGGTATCTCAAGCCATTGTTTTGCAGACCACTTATAGTGTAGTTAGTTCAAAGCATCTTCATGATGTCCTCCATTAATTTTCTTGTAGTTGTATATTTTTCATAAACTTAATTTCATTATTCTGAAACCTAAAATAGAATCTTTCTTCTACCTTTGGAAAGTGTTAAGCATATATAGCATATCCTAGACTTACGATTTGCAGTCCAAAAGTGGTTCTTTCATATAAATGTTTTATGAAGAAGACCAGGGATGACCCCTTTCACTCTCATTCAGTCATTCAGGTCATTTTTATTGAGTCCTACTGTGAGCTATACATTGTTCTAGGCACTAGTGATATAGTAGAGGACAAGGTGGACTGTCTAGCCCAATGATAGTTTTTCTAATTTTTGTCATTCCTCACCCTTAAGAACCAGTGAGCCAGTGCACTTTTACTTTATCAAACTTCCCAGGAATACTACTCCAACTCAGCCTAATCTTTCTATATACAGCATGAGTTGTTACCCTCAATCCTCCTCCCCTACTTGTGCCTTCCTGCATATAGATAAATTTCATGACTCCAGTCATGTCTAATCTCATTGGATTTGATTTTGCTTGATGAATTTAATCAATCTGATGAACCTATTATAGATAGTTCAGGTTTCCATGATTTAGTATATTATCCCATGCCTGTTGTAATTGCTATTTCATTGAAGAGTCTCTTAAAATACATTTTATAACTCCAAAAAAAAAGATCCTAATGGAAGGATGGCTATTTGAGTAGAGATAGTAATTATTAAAGTGGGGTATTTATTTCATCTAGCATTGCCTCAAATAATACTGCATAGGGACTTCATATTTTATGTATGCATGCAATGTGTGTGTGTGTGTGTGTGTGTGTGTGTGTGTGCGTATGATTGTGAATTCTGGTTATGCTTTACTAAGGAATTGGAAGTTTGCTGGAGAAGTAATAAGAGATTAATAAAACTTTTAGGAAAAGTCATACAATTTTAATTAGGTAACAGAGTAACTCTAAGTGAAATATGGAGTATAGTGGAGAGGACAAAAAGGACCTGATAAAGGAGATTATTTAGGAAACTATTATAGTTGTTCAGGGTGATACTGAAAATTGAACCAGAGAAGTGATAATGGAAATGGAGAGTGAGAGCAGATTCATGAAACATTTCAGATATATCCTGTAAGACTTAATAATCAATTGGCTATGGGAACCAAAGGAGAGAGTGAAATCATTTTCTTTATTTTATCATTGTAACTCTCATCTCTTTTTTTATATCCCCACATTTAATGTGATTTCTTTTATAACAGTTAAATGAGTGGTTTCTAGTTACTTTGATGTCTGTTAAACCTATAATGAGTTTAAGTGCTTTGTATATCCAGTAATAAGCCCAGTACTTAATATATAGTGTTAGTATACTTTATAGTATAAGATTAAAAAACCTAAAATAATCCACTAAAATTATTAAAATAGTAGCACTATAGAACCACTAAAATAAAAACATGCAAAATTTTATATGAAATGGATTTTATATAAACAGACAATGTTCAATGAGTGATGGGTAAAAAATAATTCAAGAGGACAGGGAGTCACATAGAAAAGAAGCACCAGAAATCTAAACACAGGTAGGTCCCTGTAGTTTTTTCTGAGCATTATGTGATGCATGTACAAAATGAAATACCAAAGGTCAGGCAAATAACCACCAGGAAATCATTAGCAGAATTCCTAGAACTCAGACTATTTGGAGGACTTCCATGCTCTGACCAGCTGTAGTGGAGACACTGTAGTCAACAGCCAACGCACTTGAAATCTCAGAAGAGTCATGCCTAACTAGTAAGGTTGAACTATATCTAACCCATTGCCTTCGAGTCTATTCTGACTCACGTGTTACAGAGTAGAACTGCTCCTAGGTTTTGTTGTTGTTGTTTGTTTTTTTACTGTTTTTCACTTAACAGAAACAGATTGCCAGGGCTTTCTTTTGTAGCATTGCTGTATGGATTTGAATCTCCAACCTTTAGGTTAATAGTTGAACAAGAACCATTTATGCCACCGTGGACCAAGAATTATACTTGAAATGAGGCTATTCTAAACCTACCTATATTAATTTTCTGTTGGCTATGCACCAAATTACCACAAACTTCTGCTTAGAACAGCAACATTTTATTATCTCACAGTTTCTGTGGGTCGGGATTAGCTGGGTGAGCTGGGTCTTCTGGTCATTATCTCCCCAGCCTACACTGAAGATATGGGTTGGGTCCATGATGACAGATATCTGAGGCTTGGGGTCTTCTTCCAAGCTTACTTGTTGGAAGGCGGCTTAGTTTCTTAGCGCTGCTACAACAGAAATACCGCAAGTTAGTGGCTTTAAAGTGGTTGACTTAAGACCTCATTAACATGACAAAGAAGGTCCTGTTCCCATGTGGGATTACATCTACAGGTATAGGGGTTTAAGACTTATAATACCTATTTTGGGGAACATAATTCAATTTGTAACAGAAAGTTTCAGTTCCCCGTAGCTGCAGAACTATGGCTCCTGCTTCTAGAGGCTGCCCTCAGTTCCCTGCTATGTGGCCTTCTTCACAACATGACAGTTTGCTTTTTCAAGGCCAATAAGAAAGCATCAGCTGCTGCTTTGAATCTCTCTTTTCAGAAAGGGCCTAGTCCCTCTTTTATGGTCAGGTCCACCAGGATAATCTCCCTATCATTAACTCAAAGTTAACCAATCTACCTTTGCTACTTATGGTAAACTAACCACAGGGGTGTAATCCCATCATGTTCACATGCCCTGCTTACACTCAAGGGGAGAGGATTTTACAGTGTGAGTACACCAGGAGGCAAGAATCTTGGAAGCTATGGAAACTGGCCCAAGCTGCCTTAGTCAGACACACCATACCTTCTCCCCTACAGCAAAGACCCAAGAAATTAAGTAAAACAGATGTAAATGACAATCTTAGAACCCAGAGCATCAAATGGAAGAATGAAGAATTAGACCAAATGCTGAATGGAAAGAGAAACTGAATGAAAACAGTGAACAAGAAGATTTATGGATTGTAGGCACCTTCCCAGCTGCCCAGCTCAACATGGCCATCTTCAGAAACAAAGCAAGCAGTTTTCCTGGATGGGGAACACAGGAAGGCAACTTCATGAAATTTCTAATAGCAGACAGAAATACTGTGTAGACAAACCTGGAGTGAAGCAAGGAGAGCAGGACATGAACTGAATCTAAGAAGGCAAAGTGCAGAAAGGCAGGAGAGAGCTCCAGGGATCCTGGCCACCACAGAGCAGGGACGGAGCCAGGAACTAGGGACAGGACTACTCACCAGTGGCGATCCCTGACCATTGGGGTGTTGAGTCCTGCAGAGTAGAGTAGTGGATCCATACAGTGGGAGCTTGGGGTCCCCCACCTGGCCAGACTTCAGGCAGTCCTTCTCTTGCATTTGGTCTGGGCTAGGCCATAGTCACCAGCTGCAGCCTATGGGGAGTGCCCTGGCACCTATGCCTGGTGACTGGAGGCACATGCTCCCCCCCTCACTGACCTCCTGGTGACCAGGGGCATACAGCTCCACCCCACCCTGCCCATCCTGCAGCACCCCACCTACGTGGTGATGCGTAACCATCATGCCTACCCACACCCACTCTGCACACCCAGTGACCAGCAGCAGGTGCCCATCCCAGCTACCCCCAATGACCCCCCCAAGTCCAGCAACTATTGACACACACCCACCTCACCTTCCACCCTTCTGCTGCACTGCCCACCTGGTGGCACACAACTGCCCCACTCATCTGTCCAGCAACCAGTAGAGAATACTCCTGTACCTCCCACTTAGTGACTGGTGATGCATGCACCACCACCCTGCTCAACTGGTGACTGGTGGCATGCACCAACAGCACCCATAACCTGGTGACTGGTGGGAGTTCTCCCTGTACCCCCACCCAGTGACTGGCTGGACAGGCACATCACCTCATCAGCAATGTCTGTGACATTCCAACAGGCTCCATTCGTACCTCTGCCCAGCAACAAGCAGGAGATCTTAGTGCCCTCATCCAGTGGCCATGTGGCTGCAAAGTCACACATCCCACACCCAGACGTTCTTGCAGGCTGACTACACATGAACTGAGACCTCTTGATTTCCCACCACCTACTGAGATGCTGATTTGTGCATACAGAGAGGGTCACATCATCTATTTGTGTAGCACTGCCTCACAGAGGCTATGGAAACGTCCTTTCCTGCCCTTCAGCAGACACACTAACTGCTGCACTACCTCAGAAGGACCTCACAATCCCAGAAGAGCTGTGGAGAGACCCTGACCACCCAGCTGTTGCTGCCCAATATCAGGGAAATAATCTCTTGAACCTTCATTCAGTCCTGTAAGGGAGGACTTATCAGCCTAACAAAAGAGGAATCACACATGGATGTGACTCACCATAACTACTAGTGAGGAAATCACACCTAGTCAATGGACATCACCAAAGTTACACATAGACAAGAACCATAAAACAACAGCTAAAATAATACAAGGAAGGAAGATATTCTAAAGTAAAAGAGAAGAAACAAAGCTCCTGATATTTCAAAAGAATCAGAGCAAAACAAACAAACATACAATCAATAAAGAAATATATAAATAAATGCCTTAATGCCTCAGAGACAGCATACAATAACAAATCATATGAGGACACACGAAAGATGGCTCAGACAAGTGAGCAAAATAAAGGGACAGAAAACTTTCCTAAGGAAGAAATGATAAAAGAACTACCTGATAAGGAATTCAAAAGACTTAAATTTAGGTTTGTCAGAGATCAAGGAAAATACAGAAAAAACCTAAAAGAATTGAGGGAAACAATACAAGAACAAAAAGATAAACATGATAGCGAAATAGAACCATAAAAAAGCAACAACTAGAAATTCAGAAGATTAACAATAAAATATCAGATATAGATAACTCAATGGAAGGACACAGAAGCAGAATTGAATCAATGGAAGAAAGAATCAATGAAATAGAGGACAAATCCCTTGATACTAATTTGTATCGTGAATAATGAGTAAAAAGAATGAAGAAAGCCTAAGAGTTATGTGGGACACCATCAAGCGAAATAATTTATGCATAATGGAAATTCCAGAAGAGGAGGAAAAAAATGTACAGAGAGAATTTTTGAAGATATATTGGCACAAAACTTCCCAAATGTCATGAAAGACAAGAAGGTTTCCATCCAAGAAGCTCAATAAATCCCATGCAGGAATTCAGAAATTCACTAAGACATATCATAGTCAAATTTTCCAAAACCAAAGACAGAAAAAATTCTGAAAGCAGCTAATGAAAAGTGAAATATCACTTACAAAGGGGCACCAATATGACTAAGTACTGATTTCACATCAGAAACTATGCAGGCAAGAAGCAATGGGATAACATATATAAAATCTTGAAAGAAAAGAATACCAACCAAGAATCATATATCCAGCAAAACTGTCTTTCAAAAATGATGGTGAAAGTAGAACATTCCCAGATAAGCAGAAAGTAAGGGAATTTGTAAAACCAGAGTAGCCTTACAAGAAATATTAAAGGAAGTTCTGCAGACAGAGAAGCTACATCAGATAACAATATGAGATAAAGACACAGGACAGCATCACCCAGATACCAACCCAGATAAAGACATCCCAAAGTAAAATAAAGCAGCAAAACTGATTACAAGGAACCAGAGATGTTAAGATGTAAATGACAATAACTTCAAAACAAAAAGCGGGAATAAATGGTATAGTTATCAAACTTCCATATGGAGAGGCAGTCAAGATGATTTCAAGATATAACAGATTGCTTTAAACATAGGAGGATAAACATAAACTGCAAGATAACTACAAAGAAAATTAGTAAATCTACTCACAAAAATGAAGAAGAAAATAAAAAAGATCCAGTAAATACAAAAACAACATAAATGAATGATAGGCAAGGAAAATTCATATACAAAAAGAACTCAGCACAGAAAATTAAGAAGAACAATGAAACCATTAACACCACAAACTATAACAAAATGGCAGCCATGAATTCATACCGGTTGATAATCACACTGAATGTAAATGCCTCAATTAATTCAGAAACACTGAAATAATATAAAGCATCTTCTCTGACCATAATGAAACTAGAAATCAATAACAGAGCAAGGAAAAAACATTAAATGCTTGAAAACTGAAACATAATATTTACAAACTATTGAGTAATAGAAGAAATTAAAAATATAATTTAAAAAATTACTTAGAATCAAATGAGAATGAAAACAATACATACCAAAATCTTTTGGACTCAGCAAAAGCAGTGCTCAGAAAAAAAGTATGGAAATAAATGCATACATCAAAAAAGAAAGGTCCAAAATCAATAAATTAGCACAGCAACTTAAATAGAAAAGGAACAGCAAAAGAAGAGTTCAGTTACCAGAAGAAAAAAAATAATAAAAATAAGAACAAAAATAAATGACATAGAAAACAGAAAAATAACAGAAACAATGAACAAGACTAGGAGTTAGTTCTTTCAGAGATCCATGAAATTGACAAACCATTGGCCAAATTGACAAAGGAGAAAAATGAGAAGATGCAAATAATCAAAATAAGAAGTGAAATGAGTGATATTAGAGCAGAACCAACTGAGATAAAGAGGATCATAACAGGATATTATGAAAAATTGTACTCCAACAAATTTGAAAACTTGGATGAAATGGACAAATTTCTACAAACACACTACCTACCTAAACTAACACAAGTAGAGGTAGAAAACCTTAATAGACCCAGATGGCTTCACTGGAGAATTCTACCAAACATTCAGAGAAGAATTGACACAAATTCTACTCAAACTATTCCAATACATGTAAAAGGAAGTGTGTTAGTTATCTAATGCTGCTATAACAGAAATGCCAAAAGGGGACGACTTTAACAAACAGAAGTTTATTCTCTCACAGTCTGGGAGGCTGGAAGTCTGAATTCAGGACACCAGCTCCAGGGGAAAGCTTTCTCTCTCTGTAAGCTCTGGAGGAATGTCCTTGTCATCAGTCTTCCCCTGGTTGAGGAGCTTCTCAGCACAGGGACCCCGGTTCCAAAGGACATGCTATGCTTCCAGTACTTCTTTCTTGGTGGTGTGAGGTCCCCAATGTCTCTCTGCTCACTTCTCTCTTTTATATCTTAAAAGAGATTGGCTTAAGATACAACTTAATCTTGTAGATTTAGTCCTGCCTCATTAACATAACTTCCACCAATCTCATTAGAGTAACATCACAGAGATAAGATTTACAACAGATAGGAAAATCACATCAGATGACAAAATGGTGGACAATCACACAATACTGGGAATCATGGCCTAGCCAAGTAGACAGATATTTTTAGGGGACATAATTCAATCCATGACAGGAAGGAATACTCCCTAGCTCATTCTTTGAAGTCAGCATAACCCTGATACCAAAGCCAGGGAAAGATACCACAAAAAAACTATAGACCAATATCCTTCATGAATATAGATGCAAAAATTCTAGCCAACAGAATACAACAGCATATCAAAAACATAATACATCAAGATCAGATGGGATTCATACCAGGAATGTAAACATTAGAAAACCAATGAACATAATTCACCATAAATAAAACAAAGGAAAATAATCACGGTATCCATCTTCAGAATCGATGCAAAAAAGGCACTTCATAAAATCCAACATCCTTTCCTGAAAAAAAAACTCTTGGCAAAATAATAATAGAAGAGAAATTACTCAACAAAATTAAGGGCATATATGCAAAACCAAAAGCCATTGTTATTCTCAGAGGAGAGATTGAAAGCATTCCCCTTGAGAACAGGAACGAGATAAGGATGCCCATTATCACCAGTCTTATTCAATATTGTACTGGAAGTCCTATCCAGAGCAATAAGAAAGAAAGGTAAATCTGAAAAAACCAAGCCTATTGCTGTCGAGTCGATTCTGACTCATAGCAACCATATACATGATCCTATATGTAAAAAATCACACAGATTCCACAAGAAAGTTACTGGAACTAATACAATAGGAGGATTCGGAAATGTGGCAGGATACAAGGTTAACACACAAAAATCAGTTGGGTTCCTCTACACTAAGAAGGAGAACTCCAAAAAGGAAATCAAGAAAACAATACCATTTACAATAGCCCTCATAAGGATAAAAAACCTAGGAATAAACCTAACCAGGGATATAAAAGACTTACACAAGGAAAACTCAAAACACTACTGCAAGAAACCTAAAGAGACCTACATAAATGGAAAAATATTCCATGCTCATGGATTGGAAGACTTAGCATTGTGAAAATGTCAATACTACCCAACACGACTTATTGATATAATGCAACTTCAATCCAAATCCAGACAACATTCTTTAATTAAATGGAAAAAACTAACCTCCAACTTTATATAGAAAGGAAAAACATTTAGATGAGCATCTAGGTGATAGCTACAACTGTATATTTTATAAATTTAACAAAATAATCTAAACAAAATATATTTAATTATACATATAATATAGTTTCAAATATATTTTAATATAATTATATATATATTTTTTTTAATTTGGGACAAGTGGACATTTTGAAGTGGAAGGGAAATATTTGTTATGGGTGACTTCCAAAAAACAACCAGTAGACAATAAGTAGATCCTAAGTGCGTAATTCAGAAGAGGAGAGAGCTTCCTTTGCAGTTTAGATACTGACAATACCCAATATGCTGTTAAAAATGTCCGTCACAGATTAAAAATAACAACCATAAATTTTGCTATGGGCTCTCTGGTCAGAGAGAGTTGAAAGGGAGTTGACTCCAATTGTAACATCATCCCTTATTGGGAAGGGAGAGGTACGGTTTCATGTAAGTTTATATGAACAATTATTGTTTATTTTCAGGAAAAAATTTTACTAGTTATGGGACATAATAGTTTACTGCATAGTTTCCCATGTTATTTCATTCTGAAGCTCGCATCTTTATAATATAGATGTAAATGACTCTACCCTTTTTCTCTATTTTGCTACTAGGCAGAGTTGCCTGAAGAATTACGTGCTTAAAGACATGGGATTCAAGTCATGCTTTCTGGTTCCATATACAGTGATTCTTTAATTTCAGTAAAGGACAACATTTGCAATATTTTCCTACTTTATATTGCATTCCTTCAAGTGTTCAGTTTGTGTTATATTTTAATCTTATTGGTTGGTCCCTGTACGATGCAAACAGTTTGTGCTACTAACTGAAAGGTTGGACGTTTGAATCCACCCAGAGGTGCAGTGGATAAAAGACCTGGTGATCTACTTCCATAAGATCACAGCCATTGAAAACTCTATGGAGTGGATTTTAATCTGACTCACGTGGGGTCGCTGTGAGTCAGAAGCGACACAATGGCAACTGGTTAATCTTGTTAATGCTTGATCAGAAGATCCATTTTCTGGTAATTGACAATAATTTCCTGAGAGTTGGGGTGAAAAAGACATGTAATGGGGGATATTTCTGGACTTTGTCATCACTCCAATGACTCTAGTCTTATTAATACTAATCAAGCCTCACAATACCCAAACTCAATCTTCTGCCCTTTTATTTTGCTTACTTTGTCACCCCAGAACTATCTAAACACTCTCCTCATCAAAGCTTCTAATGCAGTGCTACTCAATGTGTGGTCCAAAGACCAGTTTCAGTCCACAACCTTTTACAAGGCTACTGTAAGATGGGTGCAGCCATTGAGCATAAGCATGTAGAAACTTTGGTAGCAATTTGACATCCAAGTGCATAATCAGTGAATTGTCTTTTTGGACAGTGAATAGACTAATATGGGTCATGGTAAGTGGGAGGTGAGTTGCACATGGCACGAGCTGTGTAGTAGTCATGCAAGTCAGCCTGCATATGGAACACAATGGATCAGCAGTAAAAGAAATGAACATTGGGCCATAGATAGCTTGAGAAACATTATCCTAATATATCATGTCTCTAGGTTACCCCTGTGCCTCAGCTCCCTTTTTTTCTATTTTGTCCTATTTAAACTACATGAATTTTGTAGTCTCTCATTTCAATCAACCTCATGCCAAACATGTCCTTTGTCTTTATGTATTTTTCATAGTTTGTGATTGACAATAAACAAATGTATAAACAAAATCCTATACAAATGAAACCTCTTTTCCTGCTTCTTGGCAGAGCACTGCTGGAAACACACACACACACACACACACACACACACACACACACACACACACACAGTCGGTTAGAGTAGTGTCACCATGAACCCAAGTTCAGGCTGCCCATTGAGGCCCTTAACGTTGTGAGTTTTTTTCTTATCAGATTTCACTCTTACCCCTGCAGTTTCTGTTTAAAATCTTCTTCATCTAACCTCATAATTCTCAGAGAAACCAGAAGCCAAAAATGAAAATGGCCTCAAGTATTTGCTACCATATTCCCAAACGTTACTTCATTTTCATTTGTCATTTGCCCCTTTTCTCTTATTACAGTTGATGAATTTCCTTTTTGTCTGTATGCTGGACCCCATTGGCTCGTATTCTGTCAGCAACTTTGTAATATCTTTCCCTCCTTAATCTTCAAATCTCTTTGCTAATTTATTTCCATCCACATTTATATACCTTCCAACCTCTCCCATTTTACTTTAAGTATATTGTTGTTGTTGGGTGCTACGAAGAACATTGTGACTTATAGCAGCCCTATATGATAGATTAGAACTGCCTGTAGAGTTTCCTAAATTGTAATCTTTATGGGAGCAGATTGCCAAATTTTTTCTCCCGTGGAACGGCTAATAGGTATGAACCTCCGACCTCTTGGTTAACAGCCGAGTGCTTAACCATTGCACCACCAGGGCTCCTTTCTTAAGAAAGTTATCTGTCTACAATTTCTTTACTTTCAAGTAACTTATCCTTAATTATCTTTAAAGCCTTAGTTTAAACATCACTTACTTAGTGATGCTTTTCTTGATTTGTCCTAGGCTGGGGCAGGTTTCCTTTTATAGCCTATTGTAACACCTGTATTTATTTCCTTTGTAACATTCGTTTGCTACTAATAAATGTCCATCAGTGACTCAAAACATTTCAGTCCAGATAAAATCTTGTTTTTCTTTTTTTGTGATTGAAGAGTAAGAGCATTGATTTCAAGACAATCTCGCCTACATTCCCCAAACTTCCCTGTTAAATGCTGGACGTTTGGGAGACTTGGTAGTTGTGTTTTCTCAGTTTTCAGTTCAGTTTGATGGGTATCCCAGCCAATTGTCCACCTGGTAGCAAGTAAAACCTTTACAATGGCTTCAGGAGAGGGAAAAACCACTAGAATATATCACCTAATTTAATGTGCTGTTGGAAAAGACCTCATTAAGAATTGCTAAAAAGCAAAGATGTCACTTTGAGGACTAAAGTGCCCTTGACCCAAGCCATAGTATTTTCAGTCACCTCATATGCATGCAAAAGCTGGACAATGAATAAAGAAAACCAAAGAAGAATTGCTGCTTTTGAATTATGGTGTTGGTGAAGAATATTAAATATACTATACTGCCAGAAGAACAAACAAGTCTGTCTTGGAGGGAAGTACAGCCAGAGTGTGCTCCTTGGAAGCAAGGATGGCGAGACTTGTCTCATGTACTTTGGACATGTTATCAGAAGGGACCAGTCCCTGGAGAAGGACATCATGCTTGGTAGAGTGTCAGTGAAAAAGAGGAAGACCCTCAATGAGATGGATTGACACAGTGGCTGCAACAACGATGGGCTCAAGCATAACAAGGATTGTCAGGATGGTCCAGGACTGGGCAGTGTTTCGTTCTGTTGTACATAGGGTTGCTATGAGTCAGAACCAACTCGACGGCACCTAACAACAACAATAGCTTAATGTGTTTGCTTAACCACATTTTAGAATTTTGTAACTTTTGCAGAATTCTTTGTAGGCAGTTTGAATTTCAATAAATAATGTGTTTAAGCAAGTGATTTTTTCTCTCCTGAAAGTCAGATTCCTTATGTGAAAATTATTTAACACAATATACATCTTAAAGCTTTTGTAAAGCTAAATTATATGTAATTTATATAAAATTCATATATACACAGAAACATAAACAAAATTATATCATTTAACATAAAATTTGAAATATTGGTATTATTATTATATTACTTTTAAGAGGAGTCAGTAAATTTCAAACATCTCAAGTGGGTAAGCATATAATAATTTAGTTAAGAACTTGAAGAAAGCGGACTCTGAAGACAGTAATTTTCCAAAAAATATTAAGAAGTCTATCCTTTTCTGACAGGTTAAAAAAAAGGAGGATAATAAAATAAAAACTGTTTTGCTCTAAGATGTAGGAAATTTAACTTTTGTTTTGAACATTTAATTAGTATGTTACAGTTAAAAAGATTATAACATTAAGATAATGTCTCAGTAAATTAAAAAAATCACAAAATTATTCTTTATACTCAACATTATTAAAGCAAAAGGAATCTCCCTTAAAGAATATTTCAAATCTCAAATTGGGTTGTATTCTATATGTTTTTAAAGCATTTTCTATGTAGGTCGTGTAAAACTAAATGAGGTTTAAAGATTTACTTAAAACTCTTATCAAACATTTGGAGACTGAATGTCTCACAATCCTAGAATTGGCAGACGTCTCTGATTTGCATGCACACGCTAATACACACTCACAGACTGGTTATTTTATTAAGTAAAACAACAGAATCAGAATAAAACTGACTTGATTGTTAGAGATCATCTATTCTCATCTTAAAAAAGAAGTAATTTTACATAGCAATCAACCCACTCAAGCTTATAAACAGAGTCTAATAAGCAAAAGATATTTACGAGAGTTCTTAGAATTTATTCCGTTGGTCTATGTAACAAACATATTCCACGTAAAATGAAAACAATAACGTGAAATTTTGTTTTAATTGGCCTTGGCTTGGGTTGCTGCTTAAAAGCTCATTTCCAAAGGATATTTGATTTCTGTAAATCAAAACCCAGGACTAGATTGGTTTAGTGCACTTTGCACTGTTGTTTACTGCTTTCTAAAGAGCTGTTACCTAGCAACTACATGCAAGAAGCTTCTAGTACTTTAAATCATACAAGAGCTCATAAGATACTGTGATGCAGACTTTTAAAAAATATTCTGCTTTGTCAGAAAGTAATGATCAATTTTATTTTCTGTGAAGGGACTTGAAAACAATTCTTATCCATATAAAATTTGTATCTTTTATTATAATTCTTTATTTTATACACTTTTAAATTGAAAAATTTAAAAACAACACCGTCAAAAAAGAAACCAAGAATCTACATAATACTACTATTTTAAAAAGTCATATTCCTCCAAAACTCTTCTCTACACCTTGAGGTAGTAACCTATTAAGAGTTAGATGTTTGTCCTTACAGCCTGTATTCTGAGCATATTCACACACACATAAATAGACACACACGAGCGTACATCAGAAATCAGCATTTTCCTATCAGTGAATCCTGTTATAAATTTACAATAATGGAACTTTGTTTCATTGTTTTGCCACTTGAATTTTTAAAATACATTATTGACGTTATTTCGAGATTGTTCAGTGAGATCGCTTTATTTTTGATAATGCATCACTGTGATATATATTTACTTACAGTTCTGATTAGCATTTTATATGTCTTATCTAATTTTTTCCTCATAAAACCCTGTGAGATAAATACTATTATTATTCATATTTTTAAACACAATGCACATTAAGCTCAGAGGAGGTGAGAAACTTGCCCAAGGTCTGATAAACTCAGTGGTGGCATCACTTGACCTCATATGCTTATGCTTTATCAATAACTAACGGGAGAAAGATCTAAATCAAAACAAATAAACAGAAACTTGTAAACAACAAGAAGAAAATTGAAGACTTAATGTATAGAATTTTGGAATAAGAAATAATTTCCTCAAGGAAGGGAAGGAAATTAGAAGCCGTCAGGAAATCCTGGACTGACTTGATTGTGCAAGGAGTTATCTTTGTCTGCATAATCAAAGTTGGGCTTTTGCCACATCGTGGTCCTGCCAGCAAAAAGGAAAGTGTTTAAGGAAAGTGCTTTTGTCTTCAAAAAATAATCCAGAAATAGCACAGTTCGGCATATATCTCATCGGACAAAATCCAGTCATGTGGCCGTACCTAACAAGGAAGCTGGGAAATGTAATTCTGCGTGGGCAGCCGTGCATCCAGCTAAAAGGTCGGTGAGGAGAAATGAGCGCCTCTATTACTAAAAGGAAGGAGGAGAGAATGGATATTGAGGGACAATTGTAGTTTCAGCCACAATCCAAACTTTGGCTACTCAAAGTACCCATGCACAATATTTTTCTCATATATTAAAGGCATTCATCCATCCCTTATGGAAAATACTCCAAACTTCCATCATTCACTGCATCCAGCTCAAAGTCCACAATATCTAGACAGTGCAAAGTCAGATCTAGATCTGGCTTCTAATGGTCTGGCAACATACCCGCTAATAAAATAATTAGCTGCCCCACCACAACCTCATATGCATATAATACTAGAACAAAATGTTGTTGTTAGGTACCATCTAGTCGATTCTGACTTATAGCAACCATATGTGCAATGGAATGAAACACTGCCCAGTCCTGTGCCATCCTCACAATTGTTGCTATGCTTGAGCTCATTGTTGCAGCTGCTGTGTCAATCCATATCATTGAGAGTCTTTCTCTTTTTTGCTGACCTTCTGTTTTACCAAGCGTGATGTCCTTCTCCAGGGACTAGTCCATTCTAATAACATGTCCAAAGCACGTGAGACGAAATCTCACCATCTTTGCTTCTTAGGAGTGTTCTGGTTGTATTTCTTCCAAGACAGATTTGTTCTTCCATGGTATGTTCAATATTCTTTGTCAATGCCATATCTCAAAGACATCAATTCTTCAGTCTTTCTTATTCATTGTTCAGCTTTCACATGCATATGAGGCCAGACAAATGTAATAAAATATTGTTTTTTTGGAGAAGAGAAGAAGGATTAAGACAAAGCAGTTCATAGCAATAACGAAATCCTGAGGGACAAGAATTGCAGAAACCTGCTAAGCAGTACAGTGAGTAAATGCATTGATTAGACCCTGATTCTGTTCTCTGAAAGAACTATTGTGTATTCACATGCATGGCCCCTGGGATCGCCCAACGGGAAGATTGTCCTTATTTACTAATCTCTATGGCCACCTCGGAAGTTGAAATTGGAAAGGATTTCTCCTTTGGGCCTGCATAATCTTTTAAGCCCACTGTTTTAGCTGAGGCAGATTTGGGAGTCTAAGACTCCTTTAAGAATCAAAATAATTGCATGCTTTGGAAGTTAGACTTGTGCTTTTCTTCAAAATCTTAGGAGGATTCTGGTCTATTTCCTTTCAGTTCTTCCTGTGTGTCCACAATTAGAAAATTCTTTTCTATGAGCTTTCTTAATCTAGCCTTATTTACTAACTTTTTTTGCCCCACATATATCTTCCTCTTGCTTGTAATGGTGGCTACCTGGACATCATCTGAAACAATTGGTTTGGCGGGAAGGCAGCACTTTAATTGGATCTTTGCCACACGTCTGGCTTTATTGTTCTTAATGGGAAGCCTTTTGCTGCCATGAAAGAGTGTGGTCTGATGCTATTTAGGGTCCAGTACACTTTTCCAGTTCTTCAAGAGTCCTGATTTCTGCACTCGAGCTTCAGTTTTCAGGTTGCAAGCAAACATTCCTTACTAAAGAGAGCTTTAGTTTCCTCTCTGCTTGCAAAGTGATCAGTTCTTACTTCAGATCATCCCTTCATGGACATCTGACTAAAATCAACAAGGTGCTGTCAACACACGTTAGTGTTCTTGTCCTTTCCAGCCACCTCTTCTAGAGTTACACTCTCTGTAGACAGGTGGTTTCGCATACAGAGGGGAAAATGAATAATGAGAGGGGGGTATATAGCAGTTTCTGCCATACATATATGTCTGCATGATGCATTATGTAAATATTATAATATTTACATTTTGTATAAATTTGTGTTATGTTTTTAATTGGAAGATTAGTTGATAACAATTGGCAGTTTGTGACTTGAAATGTCTCAAAAAGTAAATCTAAGTAGGTGACAAACCTGAAAAAGTGCTTAATATCCTAGTTCACTGTCACTCTCTCCAATAATTCTTGGTTATAGTACTGGGTGAATTCGATATCCATGAAAATGATTCTTATGTTTCCTTAATCTCCCCCTTTTCAATGTTCTTATCTTCTATTGTGTCCCAGTCACCAACTGCCATGGTCATTTTCTTTACCTCATCATTATCAGTAAATGTGACCCCACCTTCATCTCCATTCCCAGTGTCCCACTCTCTGACCACCATCTTCTATCTTTCCAGTCCATGCTCTTTAATACAAAATCCCAACTATGTTTTGACCACACTGAGGCCTACAGTTCATCAATTCTCCCAACTTCTCACTGTCATTTACATCCACAGTTCCTGTATTCTCACTCTATCTGAATTCCATGGTGTATCATTATAATCCATGCTTTCAATTCACCCTCTGTTCCTTGTGTTTTATCAAAAGTCAATCCTCATTAAATTCAACTTTGGGCATTTTTGATGTTATTTATTTCCATGCATCTGAATGTGTCTAGAGGAAACAAAACAACAACAAGAACAAAGAAAACCTGCTGACTAGTCCCACTTTAAATTCATGATCACTAACTGCCAGGAGTCCATCAACTACCAAGCAATCATTCTGTGTTCCACTCATCCATTTCCCCTCTCTGTCTTCTAAACAGTGATGCCATATTTTCTCCTCTTACCTCCAGCCTTCTCCCTAACCATCATTTTTACCTATTTTGCTGAATAGAACCATAGGAAGAAAAAAAGTTTTGTAAACTTCCATCTACACATCTACCCACTGACCTGCATTCATGCCCATATAGTACTCTGCCTTTTCCCCTATTACTGTAAATGAGTCATCTTAGCATCGGTAACCTGCAATATGCAGATGCCACAACCTTACTTGCTGAAAATGAAGAGGACTTGAAGCACTTACTGATGAAGATCAAAGACCACAGCGTTCAGTATGGATTATACCTCAACATAAAGACAACAAAAATCCTCACAACTCGACCTATAAACAATATCATGATAAATAGAGAAAGTATTGAAGTTGTCAATGATTTCATTTTACTTGGATCCACAATCAACACCCAAGGAAGTAACAGTCAAGAAATCAAACAATGTATTGCACTGGGCAAATCTGCTGCAAAAGATCTTTAAAGTGTTAAAAGGCAAAGATGTCACTTTGAGGACTAAGGTGCACCTGACCCAAGCCATGGTGTTTTCAGTCGCCTCATATGCATGAGAAAGCTAAACAATGAGTAAGGAAGACCAAGAAGAATTGATGCTTTTGAATTATGGTGTTGGCAAAGGATATTGACTATACCATGGACTGCCAAAAGAATGAAAAAGTCTGTCTTGGAAGAGGTACAGCCAGAATGCTCCTTAGAAGTGAAGATGTTGAGACTTTGTCTCACATACTTTGGACACATTATCAGGAGGGACCAGTCCCTGGAGAAGGACATCATGCTTGGTAAAATAGAGGGTCAGCGAAAAAGAGGAAGTCCCTCAATACGATGGATTGACACAGTGGCTACAATGATGGGCTCAGGCATAGCAACAATTGTGAGGATGGCACAGCACTGGGCAGTGTTTTGTTCTGTTGCACCTGGGGTTGCTATGTGTCAGAACCCACTTGAAGGCAGCTGTTATGGATTGAATTGTGTCCTCCCAAAAAATGTATGTCAACTTGGCTAGGCTATGATTCCCAGTATTGTATGACTGTCCACCATTTTGTCATCTGATATGATTTTCCTATGTGTTGTAAATCCTACCTCTATGATGTTAATGAGGTGGGATTTGTGGCAGTTATGTTAATGATGCAGGACTCAATCCACAAGATTAGGGTGTGTCTTAAGTCAGTCTCTTTTGAGATATAAAACAGAAGCAAGCAGAGAAACATGGGGATCTCATAGCACCAACAAAGGAGCACTGAGAGCATAGTGCATCCTTTGGACCTGGGGTCCCTGCACTGAGAAGCTCCTCAACCTGGGGAGGACTGATGACAACGACCTTTACATAGAGCCGACAGAGAGAAAGCCTTCCCCTGGAGTTGGTGCTCTGAATTTGGACTTCCAGCCTCCTAGACTATGAGAAAATAAATTTCTCTTTGTTATAGTCAACAATTTGTGGTATTTTTGTTATAGCAGCACTAGATAGCAAGACAGCACCTAACAACAGCAAAGCATCAATAAGACTGTAAAGGAACAGGGAAAGGGTGGTACATTATATTAGTACAATTACCCAAAATCTGACAGTCTGTGAATGACATTTTAAGAAATTTGAAATATATCCTATATGCTTTAAGATTTATGAAAGATCATTAACCAATTGGCAGATCAAACAGCCCTGTCCAATAGAACTTTTGGCAAGGATGGAAATGTTTTATATCTGCACTGTTCGATACTATAGCCAGTAGCCACAAGTGTTACTGAGCGCTTAAAATGTGGCTAGTAAAATGGAGGAGCTGAATATTCATTTGTGTTTAATTTTAATTAATTTAAATAGCCACAAGTAGCTAGAGGTACTGTCTTACACAGCAGAGTTATAGAAGACCAGTAATAGGTGGAATGCTGGAGTTGGAAGTTAAAAAGATAGTTAGGAAGCTGTTTCATTGGCTCAGGTAAAAGAGTATCAGTGTTTGAAAAATCTTTTAGCCGGACACAATAGATGGACCTGTGAGAATGGGAGAAAAGTGTGGAACAGACCTCAAATTCCTTAAAAAAAAAAACAAAAGACTTACTGAACTAGTTGACACTGAAGGACCCCCGGACTCTATTGCCGTGAGATACTCTTCAGACCTTGAACAAAAACTAACCTTGTGGTTCATCTTATAGCTAAATAACAGATTGGCTCACAAAATAATGAATATTACGTATAAGTTTTACCAAACACTAAAAGGTGAGTTCTGTCCATTGCACTCGGACTTTCCAATAATCTGGACACTGGTCTTTGAGAGAGAGAAAGTAACTTTATTGCAATGCGCAGAGCAAGGAGCCCAGAGGAAGTTCCTCAGATCTGACTCCCTGAGCTATGGGAAGCTGGGCTTATATGTGATTTGGGCAGCAAGATGGTGGCCACAAAGGTGTACTGCGGAGGGAAAATTCTAGAAGACAGCCAGGAAACAAGAGGTGACATACTTGTCAGACCTCTCACTTTGTAATAGAGTCTGGGTGGTGATTTTTCTTCTGATTCATTCCATCTGATGCTACATCCTCTGTTGAGGTCAATTAGCGGTCACAGCCAGCCCTTCTGTGCGTGTGGGGCGGGCCAAATCTGGCTTGGGCTAGTTTAAGGATTAATGGAAATTTACTGGCATTTGTAGGGTCAGGTTACAGTCCCCCTTGAGTTGTAGCAGTTCCTTAATCTTAAAGGATAAGGGTCAGGCGACTCATGTAGCTACTCCCTGCTGACATGGTGTGGAGTTTAGGGACCTAGAAACAGGCAAGGAATGATTAGCTCGTGAGGGTACCTGGTGAAGAAGACTTAGAAGGTGGAAAAAGAGAGCTTAATCCGCTTTCCTTCCAAACTCACAAAAAGAAGTATAAATTTATTGTATTCCAGGCAATGAGTTAAGTGGTTTTCAAGTTTATCTTATTTAATCTTCACAACTAACCTGATAAATCCGCCACTGTTGTTTACTGCTATTGTGCAGATAAGGAACTGAGCCACCTGGAAGTAAAGCCTCTTGACCCAAAATCAAAAGTTAGTAGAGCCAAGATTTGAACCCAGGCTGACAGTCTCCAGGACCCTTCTGTTATACTGCCACCAGAAGCTTTACTGGCTTTCTCCTGCTGCCAGGCTCTTTCATACACTCAGAGATTTCCCTTCAATCCAATTAACAACCTTCCCATAAACACTGTTTGCCTGCTGATGGCTTCCAACTTCTGGGCAGCAGTGCTACTCACCAGCTTCTGCCACCTTGCTCCACTGCTAAGATTTAGGAGGGCAAAGATAAAAAGATTTAGTAGGCTGGTAGAAGTTGCTTAGGTGCTAGGAGAAGCAAAGGAAATTGTGTAAGCAGAACCCACACCAATAACCGGCGAAATGCAAGTTGACCTCACCCCGGCCCAGGAGACTAAAATAGAAATGGAGCAAGGAACCGGGAACCAGGATGCAAAAGTGTTTAAGCTAACGTTACAGTTAGAACTGTTACCTAAGATACCTGGAAACAAGTACTTAAGTTCTTGGACTGCTTAAGGATCACTACATCCCCAAACTGTCTTAAGGAAAGGCCTCCCATACAGCATTTCATAGGGGCTCAGTTGGAGCCTGCTTCTAGAGGCCACCCAGATTCTCAACAGGGCAATGTAGCAGCTTGATCCAGGGCAGGCTGGTCTCTTAGAATACAAGCGTTCACCCACGTTGCCCACACTAACTTAGGTTTCTAATTAGACCTTTTAAGCCCACAGTCAATGCAGTAGTTACTTTGGTCTCCAGGGAGCACATAGCTTCCACCGAATTCCTAAATGTCCTAACTTTGGATAAAAAGGCTCCTCCGTTATTGCTTTGAATTGAATAAGGCAGGCCAAATCTAGAAATAAGTTCATTGAGGAGAGCTTTGATTACCTCGGATGCCTTTTCCATTCAGAATGGGAAGGCTTCTACCCATCTGGTAAAGGTATCTACAAACACTGGAAGATACTTGAAACCTCCTGTAGCCATTGGTATAACTTAAGGCCACTTGCCAGTCTTCTCTGGGTCTGGTCCCGCACGCTTGTACCCCAGGCATGGGAGGTGGTAGGCCTGTTTTTGGTATCAAGGGCATCAGGTATTCTGGTATTTACACCTGTCCTTGGAAATTGTGCAACCACCCGTCTTCTGCTCTGCTATTAAGGTCAAAGCCCCATTCACAAGCTCTGTTTATATCACATTCAGTGCACTGGGGGTTTTCTGGTAGCTGAAGATTAAGAATTAAAGCAAGGCAAGTGGCAGGGGTTTTTGTTCTAGTGGCTTGTTTGGCCTCCTGAACCTTTAGTTAATGTGAAACTCTCCCTTCTGGTGCCTGGGGCAGTGTATAACTGTTGACCATAGTACACTATTCAAAAAAGGCACCTCTCATAGGCCTTCTTTCTTCCAGTCCCACCAGCCGAGATGCTCTTTGCTGTTATGGGCCTGCCAGGGTTTGGGGCGAGGTATGGATGGTGACCATCTCGCCAGGCCCTGAAGCTGTGTGCCATCTCTGCCTGTGTTTGCCAGCTCACCACCCTGCTAATGAAGCTGGCCGAGGCTGGGACTGCAGACTTGTCTCTGCCTGGGGTGGCTGCAGGGTCCCCCTGTGTGCCTGGGACAGTAGCAGAGGCCATGTTCTCCAGCTCTCTGGTCTGTTGTGCACGAAAGAATAGGTTACACCCATGTCCAATAAGAATTCAGTAAGTTGTCTGCCCACAGTCATTGTAACCCGGGGCTCCTCCTGAGTCTTCTGTCTCTACTACCACTATCTAGTCATCCTTGTAAATGCATTGCAGGGTGAAAGCAGGGAGAGTAATCGTAAGCCAGGGGCTGGGTGCAGGGGAGCCCCTTGGCCCTGTCAGTCCGAGTCATTGGCTGACAGCTGCGGGAGCTGTGTTATGGGTTTCCTGCTTGGACTGGGTTGGCCGCGAGCGGCACTCTCGTTTCCAGTGGTCTTGTTTTCACTAGGCACACTGTCAGGTGCCTAGCTTTAGGGGCCCTTGGGTTGGCCACCAGCTCTTTTGAGGCCCACAAGGACTTACCCCGCACGAGGTCTGCCTGGGTGGTGGGTTACCTCCAAGAGCTGCTGCCAGGAATACGGGCTTTTTCCTTGTACCTGATTATTGAAGACCTTAAAGTCTATCTCAAAAAATTGTGAAGTATTCATTCCTAGGCATCCTTCTAACTTGTGAAGTTTCCGCCGGATGTCGGGGATGCTCTGGCTGATGAAAATCACGTTTATTAACCTGGCATTCTCTGGGTCTTCAGGGTTTATATCAGTAGACTGCCGATATGCTTCGTACACCCATTCTAGGAAGCTGGAGGGATTTTCCTTGGGCCTTGTGTTACATCCTGAACTTTTCTAAGGCTCCTCTGTCTTGGGGCCCCTTGCTATAAACCATCAAACCATTTTTTATAACAATGTTCCAGCTGTCCTGCCTCCAGCAGATATCTGTGGCAAGTACAGCCTGGGCTGCTGGGAATCTAATCCCATTTTGAGGGTTGAGGTTATGCAACCTGTCGCCCTCTTGGCGTGCCTTTTCTAAGACCATCTTCTGTTTTCTACAGTTAAAAGAATACTTAGGAGTGACTGACAGTCAGCCCAATTAGGGTGATGGCAAAGATGGACACAAACAAAGCTTCTGTGTGTTTTGTGTCATCTCCGTTCTTGCAAATATACAGGTCAGAGGTGGAGAACAGCGTATGGACCAAGATAAACCCTCTAGGCTGGCTGTTGTGATCCAGTCTGGCAGGCATTTGTCTCATCAGAAATTGTCCTGAGGAGACGTGGGTGGATCCTTGGCCAAATTGCACCCCATTATGGTGCTGGGGTGTGTGCTGGGGAGACGATTCCCTAGACAGGACTGAGACTTTCTGACTCATGAGGCGCTGGTGAACAATTTGCCAGAGGGGTGGCCAAGGGTTCCGCCAGAGGGGTAGCAGCTGCCTCCAGTGAGGCAGCGCAGCTGACAGAGGGGCCATAGGGGTCGGCACTGGGCCTGGAATCAGTCCCACAACTCCAGGTGTAGATAAATGCAAACCAAATCTGAGTGGGGCTCAGGTTTTCAACCTAAGCCCCCACTCTATGCATGGGGCTACTGGCTTGAAACAAGAAGTCTGTGTTTTTCCTGGGCAAATCCTAGTTCCCCTTTTAGCATATCCAATTAAGTATTGGCTGAAGGGAGAGTTACATGCTTTCTGTAATCTGTAATACCCAATATTCATTTCTAGCATACATTCAGGTCTGCTTTACAACATTAGGTAGGAGAAACATTCACTATACATAGTACATTCAGATAAATGCATAATCCTAAACACATAACCCTTTTAAAGCATTCCAATTTAGTCTTCTCTGCACCTCAGCTATCTTCCCATTCATATGGCCTTGGATGATTGGCTGAGTGGAACCAGAAGACCCTGGCCCCCTATCAGTCATCCTGTTTGTCTGTCCTGGCTTTGGTCCCAGGCCTCTCCAGGTGGGGCTTTTCTCTTCTTCCCTTTTTCCACTGCACCATTAGCTTACACTGTTATTGTAGATTTTTATTTTGCCAGAGAGGCATAAAAGTGTGTACATAGATTTCATCCCATTTTCCCTCTCTTTTGTAAAACAGAGCTAATTGTAAGATAATACCATTGTTAAGTGACCTCAAACAGTAATTAGAATCCTGAAAAAACAAAGAGCACCAGTAAAGGAACACTAGGTTGGTTTCCCATATTTCACTCACACACATACACACGTACTCAGAACCAGAACCAGAACCTAACCAAAGTCACCAACCAGAAACTAGGCTGCCTATTCTCCGCCGTCAGCTAGGGGGAATGACGAAGCAAGATGTAATAAGGATGTCTTAGTAAGGTTTCAGTCCCCCTAATGGGGATGTCTTAGTCTCACTTCAGTCCTCCAGATACTGCCCAACCTCAGAACCAGAACCATGGTCAACCAGCAACTAGGGTGCACATTCTCTGCCATCAGCTAGGGGGAGTGGCAGAGTAATGAGGATGATTTTAGTAAGACTTCAATCCTCCCTAATGGGGATATCTTAGTCCTACTTCAATCCTCCAGACACCTCCCCACCTCCAATCCCAAGCACTTATACTTAACAAGAGAAATTCCAAGGGCATTTACCTAGTGGATGTTCATACCTGAGTTAGTTTCTAATTCTCGAAGTAGAAACGCCTCTGGCTGGGTCGCCTCGGTTGCTATTAGGAAACCCACCCAATCCTCCTGAACAAGAGGCTTCGTGTGTGCTGAGGGTTGGTGGAAGTTCTACTCGCAGTGAAGAGGGTGCAGGGCACCGGATGGAGGGTCTTGTGACCTTCTGGCCCCACATTGGGCACAAAAATTGTTATGGAACCCTATAAGCTGAGTTCTGTCTGGCACGCTCAGACTTGCCAATAACCTGGACACCAGTCTTCGAGAGAGAGAAAGTAACTTTATTGCAATGCACAGCGCAAGGAGCCAGGAGGAGGCTCCTCAGAGCTGACTCTCTGAGCTATGGGGAAGCAGGGCTTATATGTGATTTAGGCAGCAAGAGGGCGGTCGCACAGGCGTACTGGGGAGGGAAAATTCTAGAAGGCATCCAGGAAACAGGAGGTGACGTGGTTTTTATTGGACCTCTCGCTAAGAATAGGCTCCAGGTGATGATTTTTCTTCTGATTCTTTCGACCTGTTGCTGCGTCCTCTGTTGAAGTCAATTAGCTGTCACAACTGACCCTTCTGTGTGTGTGAAGCTGGCCAAATCTGACTTAGGCTAGTTTAAGGACTGATGGAAATTTACTGGCATTCATAGGGTCAGGTTACATAAGTACTGTGTTCCATTAAAAAAATCACCTATATAAGACCAAACTGCCAACAATTACTTTAAAACAAAGACGAGAATGTAAGGGGGCAGGGAAACTAGATTAATGGAAATGGAACAGCCAGAATGGAAATAATGAGAGTGTTCACTTAGTGTGAAGAATGTAACCAATGTACTGAATAACTTGTGGAGAAATTGTTGAATGGGAACTTAAACTGCTGTGTAAACCTTCACTGAAAATACAGTAAAGTATTATTAAAAAAAAAAAAAAATTCCTTTGAAACAATTCCAAAACCAGAAAATCTGAAAACAAAAATATTTTTGTATTTCAGTTGGGGGGTAAAATCTGACCTGACCTCATCTTACTTGGTAGCAGTCCGTTTCCTGAGCTGACATGACCTTTATTTATTTATGTATTTTTTCTACTTAGTGTAAAATTTCATACCTTTCACTGTAGAAATAAATGTGTGTTCAAGCATAGGTTTCTTCTCCAGACTGTCCTGGATGTGTACACAATGTACAGTAGATGCAGAATATTGACTTTGAAAATCATATATATATATATGTATATATATATATATGTTTTAATTCCAAAATCTGTAATCTGGCTTTAAGAACTGTGGATAAGGAATTTGAACTCTGTAGTACGTAACGAGAGTAGGGCCAAAGGGAGGTAAAAAAGGAACCCTGAGAGGATTTTATTGGTATGATCAGTATACCTTGCCTGTCAAATGGTGTTGGGAAATGAAGGGTAAAGTAACATCAGCGAATATTCTCAGTTTCCTAACTCAGATTAGTGAATAATGTATGCTGATTAATATTAAAAAATGTTCCAGGAGGAGGAATGGATTCAGGCCTCAGAGAAGAGGTCTAAAAATACAAATCTTTTACAGATAGTGTTTGAGCTACTTGTAATATGGGCAAATGAAAATTATTTAGTTGAATAATCTATTACATTCATTTCCTTAGATCAACCATCCATAGTGCTTAAAGAGTACTGATTTTACTTTTTAACTAACAAGGAACCTAACGATGATTATACACTAACTCGTCTATCTGCGACGGTTGTTTTCAACCTATTTGTTCCAAGGCCCCTCTTTTTTACAACAAATATTTTATAATGCTTTCTTAACTCCCTGCAGTTAAATTCAGAGATAACAACCTATACACAAAATTTTAAATAATTAACATAATATCCTAATTGTAATATGAAGGAGAAACAAGAGAAATAAATAATAATAAAGAAGCATCTATTTGAATATATGAGTGTTCAGGCATGAATACACAAGAAGACTTGATGGAAAAGAGATGCACGCACTAATGAGTATATGGCAGCTGCAAATGCTGACCGATACCAGTAACCAGGCATTCTGAATTTGAACCGATGGCGCACATGCAGTGCTAAACAGAATAAAGTAAACGTTCACTTAATGTACACAGTAGTTGTGTTCCTAGGTAATTCAGTGTATATTAAAACAGTTTTAAAAGAGACGCTGTGTTGATGTGTAGAATTACGTCCATTAATAGTAGTATACGGTATATACTTTCAGCTTGATGGGCTGATAGATACTACAAAACTTTTATTAAAGTACAGATAAAGGTATATGCAAACATAAAAACGACAACTTGAAATTTATTAGTCTTCCCCTTCTCTCCAGCACCCTCAAATTATGTAGTTTTTCTTTTAAATGGTGCTTTAGATGGTTTACAGACCAAATTAGTTTTTCATTAAACAATTAATACACGTATTGTTTTATGACATTAGTCGCCAACCCTACAACTTGTCAATACTCCCCCCTTTTCGACCTTAGGTTCCCCATTACCAGCTTTCCTGTCCCCTCTGCCTTCTTGCCCTTGCCCCTGGGCTGGTGTGCCCATTTAGTCTCATTTTGTTTTATGGGCCTGTCTAATCTTTGACTGAACCTCAGGAGTGACTTCAGTACTGAGTTAAAAAGGTGTCTGGGGACCATACTCTCAGGGTCAGATTGTATAGTTTTTAACAAATAAACCAGTGCTACACAATCTTCCCTTAGTCATCTCCCTCCAAACCAGGTGTACACATTCATTGAGGAAAATGGAAGCAAGTGGACCCAAATTTTTTCTTTTTTTTTTAACCTCAGAAGGATAAGATGGGATATTTTCAAACGACAACAGATGTACCACATTTTCTCATGCTCTCCTACTGGAAGAAATATGGTTTATCTGTTGCAGTAAGGGAAGGTTGGTGGTTGCACGAGGTGCATACATCCCAAACATTATGGTACAGTTTGGATTTTAAAATGTTCTGTCTCAGGTCATCATAAACATATACATTTTTCTAAGACAAGATATGTTGCAATTTTTTTTATCGTACTTTAGATGACGGTTTACAAAGCAAACTAGCTTCTCATTAAACAATTAGTACCCATATTGTTTTGTGACATTCTTTACCAACCCCAAGACATATCAACAGTCTCCCTTCTCGACCTTGGGTTCCCTATTACCAGCTTTTTTGTCCCCTCCTACCTTCTAGTCCTTGCCCCTGGACTGGTGTGTGCCTTTAGTCTCATATTGTTTTATGTGCCTGTCTAATCTTTGGCTGAAAAGTGAACCTCTGGAGTGACTTCATTACTGAGCCGAAAGGGTATCTGGGGGCCATACTCTCAGGGTTTCTCCAGTCTCACTCAGGACAGTAACTCTGGTCTTTCATTATTGTTATAGTTTAAATGAAGTTTACATTTCAAGTTAGTCTCCCATACAAAAATTTATACATACATTGTTACGTGACCCTAATTGCTCTCCCCACACTGCGACAGCACACTTCTCTTTTCCACCCCTGATTCTCCATGTCCATTCAACCAGCTCCTAACTCTCTCTGCCTTCCCATCTCACCTCTGGACAGAAGCTGCCCACCTAGTCTCTTGTATCTGCTTGAGCTAAGAGGCACACTCCTCACGAGTATCATTTTATGTCCCACAGTCCAGTCCAATCCCTATCTGAAGAGTTGGTCTTGGAAATTGTTTTATTTCTAGGCTGATAGAGAATCCAGGGGCCATGCTTTCTGGGGTTCCTCCAGTCTCATTCTGACCGTTAAGTCTGGTCTTCTTACTAAAATTTGAGTTCTGCACCCCACCTTTCTCCTGCTCCATCAGGGACTCTCTGTAGTGTTCCCTGCCAGGGAGGTCATTGGCGGTAGCCGGGCACCATCTAGTTCTTCTGGTTTCAGGCTGATGAAGTTTATGTGGCCCTTTCTGTCTCTTGGGCTAATACTTTCCTTGTGTCTTTGGTGTTCTTCATTCTCCTTTACTCCAGGTGGTTGGGACCAATTGATGCACCTTAGATGAGTCAGGTCTTTTTTTTTTTTTTTGTGAGTTAGAATTTTTCTCCAGCTCTGTCTGGGACCCTCTGTCTGGGATCTCTGTCAGAGCAGTCAGTGGTGGTAACTGGGCACCATCTAGTTTTGCTGGACTCAGTCTGGTGGAGGCTGCGGTATTTGTGGTCCATTAGTCCTTTGGACTAATCTTCCCTTGTGTCTTTGGTTTTCTTCATTCTCCCTTGCCCCTGATGGGGAGAGACCAGTGGAGTATCTTAGATGGCCGCTCACAACTTCTAAGACCCCAGATGCTACTCACCAAAGTAGAATGTAGAACATTTTCTTTATAAACTATGTCATGCCAGTTGAGCCCAATGTTCCCTGAGATCATAGTCCCTATAGCCCTAAGCCCAGTAATTCGGTCCCTCAGGGAGTTTGGATGTGTCTATGGAGCTTCCATGACTTTGCCTTGTACAAGCTGTGCTGGCTTCTCCAGTATTGTGTATTCTCTTACCCTTCACCAAAGTTACTGCTTATCTATTGTCTATTTAGTGTTTTTCCATCCCTACCCCTCCCCTCCTTCATAACCATCAAAGATTGTTTCTTTTAGTATGTAAACCTTTTCATGAGTTTTTAAAGTAGTAGAGTTATACAATACTTGTCATTTTATAATTGAATTATTTCACTTAGCATAATGCCCTCCAGATTCATCCATGTTGTGAGATGCTAAGCAGATTCATTATTATTCTTTATCATTGCATAGTACTCCATTGTGTTTATGTACCATAGTTTGTTTATCCATTCATCTGTTGATGGGCATCTAGGTTGTTTCCGTCTTTTTGCTATTTTGAACAATGCTGCATTGAACATGGGTGTGCATATATCTGTGTGACGGCTCTTATTTCTCTGGGATATATTCCTAAGAGTGGGATTGCTGGATCATATGGTATTTCTATTTCTAGCTTTCTAGGGAAGCACCATATCTTTTTCCAAAATGTTTGTACCATTTTGCATTCTCACCAGCAGTGCATAAGAGTTCAGATCTCCCCACACTCTCTCCAACATTTGTTATTTTCTGTTTTTTTGATTCGTGCCAGTAGTACCAGGGTGAGATGGTATCTCACTGTGGTTTTGATTTGTATTTCTCTAATGGCTAGTGATCATGAGCATTTCCTCATGTATCTGTTAGCTGATTGAATGTCTTCTCTGGAGAAGTTTCTGTTCCTTTGCCCATTTTTTAATTGGATTATTTGTCTTTTATTGTAGAGGTGTTCGATTTTCCTGTAAATTTTAGAGATTAGACCTTCATTGGATTTGTCATAGCCAAAAATTTTTAACCAGTCTGTAGTTCTCTTTTTACTCTTTGGTGAAGTCTTTTGATGAGCATATGTATTTAATTTTTAGAAGATCCCAGTTATCTAGCTTATATTCTGGAGTCTGTGTGTCGTAAGTTATGGTTTGTATCCTGTTAATGTCATGTATTAGGGCATCTGGCATTGATCCTATTTTTTCTTCTATGATCTTTATAGTTTTTGGTTTTATATTTAGCTCTTTGATCCATTTTGAATTAGTTTTTTGTGTATGGTGTGAGGTATGGCTCTTGTTTCATTTTTTTGCAGATGGACATCCAGTTTTGTCAGCACCATTTGTTAAAAAGACTGTTTTTTTCCCATTTGATGGACTTTGGGCCCTTGTCGAAGATCAGGTGACCGTAGGTGGATAGATTTACATCTGGGTTCTCATTCTGTTCCACTGGTCAGTGTATCTGTCATTGTATCAGTACCAGCCTGTTCTGACTACCATAGCTATATAGTAGGTTGTGAGATCAAATAGTGCGAGTCTTCCTACTTTATTCTTCTTCTTCAATAGTGCTTTACTTATCTGGGTCCTCTTCCCTTTCCATATAGAGTTAATGATTAGTTTTTCCATGTCTTTAAAGAATACTGTTGGTATTTGTAGATTGCTTTGGGTAGAATTGACATTTTCATAATGTTGACTCTTCCTATCCATGAGCATGGTATGTTTTTCCATTTATGTAGATTTCGTTTGGTTTGTTGCATTAGTGTTTTTTAGTTTTCTTTGTATAGGTCTTTTACAACCCTGGTTAGATTTGTTGCTAAGTTTTTTACTTTTTTAGGGGCTCTTATAAACGCTACTGTTTTCCTGATTTGCTTTTCATCAGTCTCTTTATCGGTGTATAGAAATCCAACTGATTTTTGTGTGTTTATCTTGTATCCTGCTACTCTGCCGAATCTTTCTATTAGTTTCAGTAGTATTCTCATGGAGTCTTTTGGGTTTTCTACATATAGTATCATATCATCTGCAAATAGAGCTTTACTTCTTCATTACCAATTTGTATGCCCATTATTTCTTCTTCTTGCTTTATTTCTCTAGCTGGGACTTCTAGCACAATGGTAAATAGGAGTGATGATAAATGGCATCCTTGTCTTGTTGCTGTTCTCAAGGGGAATGTTTTCAGCCTCTCTCCATTAAAAATGATGTTGGCTGTTGGTTTTGTATAGATGCCTTTTATTATGTTGAGGAATTTCCCTTTTATACCTATTTTTTTGAGCGTTTTTATCAGGAATGAATGTTGGTCTTTGTCAAATGCCTTTTTGGTGTCAATTGAGATGATCATGTGATTCTTTTATTTTATATGTGTGGTGGATTATGTTGATTGATTTTCTAATATCGAGCCGTCCTTGCATACATAGTATGAATCCTACTTGGTAGTGGTGTATTTTTTTTTTTTTTAATATAATGCTGAATTCTATTGGTAAAATTTTGTTGAGAATTTTTGAATAAATATTTATGAGATATATTGGTCTGTAATTTTCTTTTCTATGGTGTCTTTGCCTGGTTTTGGTATCAGGGTTATGCTGGCTTCATGGAATGAATTTGGAAGTATCCCTTCATTTTATATGTTCTAAAATAGCTTGAGTAGTACTTGTGTAAGCTTTTTTCTGAATGTTTGTTAGAATTCTCCAGTAAAGCTATCTGGGCCAGATCTTTTTTTTCATGAGAGTTTTTTTTTTAATCATCTTTTCAATCTCGTCTCTCGTTATGGGTCTGTTCATATTTTCAATATCAGATTTTGTTCATTTGGGTGGGTAGTGTGTTTCTAGAAATTTGGCCATTTCCTCCAGGTTATGAAATTTATTGGAGTATAGTTTTTCATAGTACTCTGTTATGATTCTTTTTATTTCAGTTGGCTCTGTTGTAATGTCCCCCATTTCATATCTTATTTGTCTTATTTGCATCCTCTCCTGTTTTTATTTTGTCATTTTGACCAGTGGTTTGTCAATTTTGTTCATCCTTTCAAAGAACTAACTTTTGGTTTTATTGATTCTTTCTATTGTTTTTCTATTCTCTATTGTCACTTATTTCTTCTCTGATCTTTATTATTGCCTTTCTTCTTGTGACTGTGGCTTCTTCTGCTGTTCTCTTTCTATTTGTTTGAGTTGTGTAGCTAAAGTTTTGATTTTGTCCCCTTCTTCTTTTTTCATGTGTGTATCTATTGTTATAAATTGACCTCAGAGCACTGCCTTTGCTGTGTCCCAAAGGTTTTGGTATGATATATTTTCATTTTCATTTGATTCTAGGAATTTTTTTATTCTATCCTTGAGTTCTTCTATTATCCAGTGTTTTTTTTAGCAGGGTGTTATTCAGTTTCCATGTAATTGATTTTCTTTACTTGCTCATCCGGTTATTAATTTCTACTTTGATGGTGTTGTGATCAGAGAAGACAATTTGTATTATCTGAAAGTTTTGGATTTTGTTGAGGGTTGCTCTGTGACCTAAGATGTGGTCTATTCTGAGAATGTTCTATGTGCGTTGGAAAAGAATATGTACTTTGCAGCTGTTGGGTAGAGTGTTGTATACATTTGTATGAGGTCAGTTTGACTGATCGTGCCCTTTATCTCTTCTGTATCTTTGCTCGGTTTCTTTCTAGATATTCTGTCCCTTACCAAGAATGATGTGTTGAAGTCTCCTACTATTATTGTGGAACTGTCACTTTCTCTTTTCAGTGTTGTTAGAGTTTGTTTTATTTATTTTGGAGCCCTGTCATTGGATGTGTAGATGTTTATTATGATAATGTCTTCATGATAGTTTGTCCCTTTAGTCATTATATAGTGCACTTCTTTGTCTTTTATGTTGGATTTTGTTTTAAAGTCTGTTTTATCTGAGATTAGTATTGCTGCTCCTGCTCTTGTTTGGTAGCTCTTTGCTTCATTTTTTTTTTTTTCATCCTTTGATTTTTAATAAATTTATGCCTTTGTTTCTAAAATGTGTGTCTTGTAGATGGCATATTGATGGATCCTTTTTTTTTTTTTTCCATTCTGTCACTCTCTGTCTCTTTAAGAATGCATTTAGGCCATTTACATTCAGCGTAATTATTGATAGGTGTGAGTTTATTGCTGTCATTTTGTAGTGCTTGTTTTTTTTGTGGTGCTGATGTTTCCTTTGTTTCTCTTACTCTCCTGTGCTGAATTCTTTTTGTTTGTGGAGTTTCTTCCATTTCTCTTGTTATTTGAAACCCTAGTGGTGTAGTGGTTAAGAGCTTCGGCTGCTAACCAAAAGGTCGGCGGTTCGAATCCATCAAGTGCTCTTTGGAAACTGTGTGAGGCTGTTCTACTCTGTCCTATAGGGTCACTATGAGTTGGGATTGACTTAATGGCAGCAGGTTTGTTTTTTTTGTTTTTGTAGATCGTGTGTTTACTGAGACTTTATGCTTTTCTTCTTTGTTTTGATGAGTAGGTTTGTTAGCTTTCTTTCTGGTTACTTTGAAATGTATCCTTATCTTCCTAAGTTTGAACCAGTCTTTTATTACTTGGTATCGCCTTGACTTCCTCTCCATTTGAAAGTTCTATACCTACCCCGTTTATTCCCTCTTTTATTGTTCTGACCTTGTTGTTATTTGCAGATTAACCTCTCTGGTTCCCTGTTGTAAATCTTTTACTTTTGATTAATCCTTGAGAGTTTATTACCTAGGTTGGCTGATGTGGTCTTGGGTCCTAGATTCAAGCTGTATTCCATTTGGTACTTGGTTGAGTTCTTTATGTCTTCATTTGATGCTTAGGGCTACAGGATTGATGTTTGTCTCTGTTTTAGTTAGTTTTTTGGGTCTTTGCTATGGAGGGGCGGCGTGGTGCTTCTGTCTGTAGCGGCATGTTGGCTATGTCTCCGATGTTGCAATTTTTTGCTTGAAATTATGGTCACCCTATGTATTGCTATTAAAAAAAAAAAAAGTTGCCATGGAGTTGATTCCAACTCATAGCAACCCTGTAGGACAGAGGAGAACTGCCCCATAGAGTTTTCAAGGAGTGCCTGGTGGATTTGAACTGCTGACCTTTTGGTTAGCAGCGGTACCACTTAACCAGTATGCCACCAGGGTTTCCTGAATTGCTGTTAGATGACTCTAAAGTAATAACATTCTGCATTTAGCAGTTTCATTACTTTATATTCACAGATTGGCCATACACACTCAAAAAATTATTTTGAGAAATCCTGAAATGGTTTTTTAGAGACACTGTTCTTTTGCAAATATTCTGTAGACTTCTCCACATTCAAAATTTGATTTATATTGCCTGACTTTTCTGCAAAAGAGTAAGTATAATGGTTACTTTTTTTTTTAATTTTCCTTTTCGTATCATAATATAATGAAAAGTAAAAAGACATTATTAGCAGATCCTTCATACTTTTGAGGGAATTGCCATAGCATATAATTTCTGCTATAAAATGTGAAAGAGAAAAAATAAATAAGAAAATGAATGAAAAAAGAAGAAAAAATTTGTCAAATTTTATTATAAACACAGAACTAAGGTTAATATTTGTCTATTCAGGGCATTTACTGAACTGTTTTCCAAGTAACCTTTTCTTATTTTTTCATAAATTGTATAGTATATGCGTTCATATTATAGATCTGACTCACTAATATATTCAAGCGTCTATTTCTTTGTTTAGCTAAAATTGCTATTTTCTACCTAAGAATATTTATTTTATTATATTTTTCATCATCATCTTTATTTTCAATACCAGCTATAATTGTTTACTTGGAAAGGAGCTCCCCCCACCAAAACTAAACAATGCTATAATCACTTCTCTAAAATATTGTTTCTGTGGTAAATTGAATATCTAGCATCTAAGCCCTCATTCCTGTGTGGAAATAATATACTAAATCTGAATAGTATCATTCTTCTTTACATGGGGCTTGCACCTTCCCATTTGCACTCTCTATTATTTCTACATCATTTAGTCTTCATTTATAACCTTACCTGACTGGGCCCTGTTATCTTTTGAGTTTGTGACCCTTATATCTTATGGTCAAATGACAAGTTCAGTTTCAATTTATTTGAGCATTAATTTCTGATGGATGTTGTAGTTGTTTTAATAACATAAAATCTATTATTTATACATAAGGCATATATTATCTATCAAATCTTTCAGTAATCACTTTCAAAAACTTTGTGCTATATGAATATGAATTTGATAAGTAAATACTGTTTTAAGTTTGACTGCATACCATGTAATTATCAGAACTAAAGGAGACTTCAATAATGAATCTGAAAGTATCTGGCTTATTTTAAAGACTGCACCTCATTCCTACCCACTCCTTACCCCCTTGTACAAATGAGGCATAGGAAGATTAAGCAACTTGCCAAAGGTTGCCAATTTTATTAAAGACAGAATTGGAAACAGAATAGGACCCCACTCACCAAATCACTTAACTCATAATCTAGTACTCTCTTTCTTAGGAAACGTTGTTCCTGGAAATAAAATTGCACATGTAAAAACATCTCTAAAACAAATGTATTTCTGTTGAAACTTTTGCAGTTTTATTCGTTGTTTTCTTTCTGTATCATTTAAAAATATTACTCTCCCAAGGTAAATTTTTCTCATTTACCTATCTTATTTCAAACAGATCATGTTGTTTGTGAAGAAGAGTTTAAATACGCCATGTTAGCTTTAAACTGTATATGCCCAGCAACATCTACACTTATTACACTACTGGTTCATACTTCTAGAGGGCAGTAAGTATATTTTTTCTTTAAGATAATAAATTTTTAATTATATAAAAAATGTAAGTGCAGTTATATGATTTAGAAAAATAGGAAACCAAGAAATACAGCTATATAAGTACCTATGCTTGTATTTGTTTGAGTTATCTTTATCTGATGAGGGTCAAAGTCCTATAGAAAAATTGATAATGATTTGCTATGTTTCCTAAGTAGACTTGAGATTCTTTTTTTCCATCCTAAATTCTAACTGTCAACCTCATTTGTCAGGCCTAAAGTTAGGGTATGGCTTCTGTTTTGGGGGTTAATACCTGTGCAACAAATAAAACTTTAAAAAAAGTGATTCTGATAGTAACTAGTATAAGACCTTAAACCCATTTTTTTCTATTTCTCAGGTAAGTTTTTATCTTAAAGCCGTATGTATATGACTGACCTCAAAATTACAATTTTACAACCATTAGAGACTGAGGGTTAGGTAGTTGTATATAATTATGTAATGTAATATAGAGCTTATAGGAAATACCTTCCTTATGTGCATTTCTAGGTAGATTCGAGAAGTTATATCATCAGAACCTTTTGGTTCTTGTTTATTTTGAAAAAGTTTCATAAAATGTAGAGGTTGCTTTTGACTTGACTAATCATGGAAAATATAATTAGTGCCGTTTTTGCCTTTTCCCTATTTCTAACTTGGTATTTTAGACAAAATATTGATTTTCTAAGTAATTTCACTGTGATGCTTTTGCTTATGATTATTTAAATTTAGTAAGTTGATTGATGGTTATTTAAATAAAGTGCTAAGTTAAATAAATCTAGGAAAAGGAAAATTCTTTCTTAGGATTTGATACTAGATGGTATAAGTTGCTAATTGAGACAGTAAATGCCCAAAGTGGATTTAAAGTGGATTTCAGTCACACCTCTAATTACATCTCTGCTCTATTGGGACAGTAAGAGTTTCCCAGAAACAATTTTTTCAAAGTTCTAAATAGAAATCTTTCTATTTTGTACATTATAATGTTTTAATCTCAGCAATGGAAAGGATGTAACAGAAAGTTGGAAATCATTTTTTTAAATTAATACTCAGCAATTGAAATGCAATTAAATAAAATAGAAAATTATTTCAACACTAATTAAATGAGCATTTATAGAACTCTTTACAAGTGTTCATTATTTTACCATATCATGTTTGTCACAGAATTATACAATTATCGAGTTGGATATCTAGACCAGCTCCCTTATTGTACAAATAATAAAATGTGACATATTGACATTCTGTAAAAACAACATATTATTTATATACTGAAGCTATAATTACATTGTCAGACTCCTAGTAAATATGATTTAATGACTAACAACATTGCCTGGTGAACAAACTGTACAGACATTAAGTTAAGAATGTTAGTGTCCCTTAGATTAGGACTTTCCCCGATATACTTCAATTAATTTTTGCCTTATTAAAAAAGAAAGTGACATTGTTGAAGATGTTGTACATTACATATGAAGGGTTTCCTGTAAATAAGATCAGTCTGCAAAATCACTCCACAACTGTCACAGTAAATGCTATAGTTCTTCAAAATAACTATTTTGAAGCAGCTTTCTAGAGGTATAATTCACATACCATAAAATTTACCCATTTGAAGTGTACAGTTGTGGTTTTTAGTGAATTCCAAGGCTTCAGACCAGTTTCTACCCTTGCTGAGAATTTGCATTTCTCACAAGTTCCCTGTTGAGAATTTTCATTTCCACCCCAGGCATAATGAATCAGAGTCTACATTTTCACAAGATCCCCAGGTGATTCTTATGTATAACTTACTGTTAACTTGTTAGAAGTGCAAGTTCTCAGCAGGAAGCTTATTGGAAATGCAAATTGTCAGCAGGAGTTCGAGAGCAGGGAGAACAGGAAGGAACACGTTTGAAACTATGGTGTATTCACAGAGTTGTGTGATCATTGACACTATCTAATTCCAGAACATCTTCACCACTCCATAAAGAAACTCTGTACCCTTTAGTAGTCATCTGTTATTTTCGCCCAATCCCTTCAATCCTAGACAACTAGTAACTTGTTTTTGTTTCTATAAATTTGCCTATTCTGAATATTTCATATCAGTGGGATCATACAATGTGTGGTCTTTACTTTGGCTGGCTTTTTTCACTTGTTGTTCTTAGGTACCTTTGAGGTGATTCTGACTCACAGTAACCCTATGTACAACAACTGAAAACTGCTTGATCCTTAGCCATCCTCACAATTGTTGTTATGCTTGAGCCCACAGTTGCAGCCATTGTGTCAGTCCATCTCATTGAGAGTCTTCCTCTTTTTCGATGACCCTCTACTTTACCAAGCATGATGTCCTTCTCCAGGGACTGGTCCCTTCTGATAACATGTAAAAGAGACAAAGGCGCACAATCCTCACTTCTTAGAAGAATTCTGGTTGTACTTCTTCCAAGATAAATTTGTTCCTTCTTCTGGCAGCCCATGGTATATTCAATATTCTTTGCCAACACCAAATTTCAAAGGCATTAATTCTTCTTTATTCATTATCCAGCTTTTGCATGCATGTGAGGTGATTGAAACACCATGGCTTGGGTCAGGCACACCTTAGTCCTTAAAGTGACATCATTGCTTCTTGACACTTTAAAGGGGTCTTTTGCAGCAGATTTGCCCAGTGCAATACGAGTTTGATTTCTTGACTGCTGCTTCCATGGGCGCTGATTGTGGATCCAAGTAAAATGAAATCCTTGATAACTTCAGGCATTTCTCCATTTTTCGTGATGTTGCTTGTTTGTCCAGTTGTGAGGATTTTTGTTTTCTTTTATTAAGGTGTAATCCATAGTGAAGGCTGTAGTATTTGATCTTAATCAATAAGTGCTTCAAGTCCTCTTCACTTTCAAGTAGCAAAGTTGTCATCTGCATATTGAAGGTCGTTAATGAGTCTTCCTCCAGTCCTGTGCCACGTTCTTTGTCATATAGTCCAGCTTCTCGGATTATTTGCTCACCTTACAGACTGAATAATTATGGTGAAAGGATACATCCCTGATGCACACTTTTCCTGATTTTAAACAACGCAGTATCCCCTTGTTCTGTTCGAACGACTGCCTCTTGGACTTTGTACAGGTTCTGTATGAGCATAATTAAATGTTCTGGAGTTCCCATCCCTCGAAATGTTATCCATAATTTGTTATGATCCACACAGTCGAATGCCTTTGCATAGTCAATAAAACACAGGAAACATCTTTGGTGGTATTCTCTGCTTTCAACCAAGATCCATCTGACATCAGCAATGATACCCTCGTTTCTCATCCTCTTCTGAATCCAGCTTCAATTTCTGGCAGTTCCCTGTCTGTGTACTGCGGCAACTGCTTTTGAATGATCTTCGGCAAAATTTTACTTGTGTGTGATGCTAATGATATTGTTCGATAATTTCCGCATTCTGTTAGATCGCCTTTCTTTGGAATGGGCACAAATATGGATCTCTTGCAGTCAATTAGCCAGACAGCTTTCTTCCAAATTTCTTCGCATAGACAATGAGCACTTCCAGTGCTGCATCTGTTTGTTGAAACGCCTCAACTGGTATTCCATCAATTCCTGAAGCCTTGTTCTTGGCCAGTGCCTTTAGTGCAGCTTGGACTTCTTTGTTTAGTACCTTCGGTTCTTGATCATATGCTACCTCTTGAAATGGTTGAACGTTGACCAATTCTTTTGGTAGAGTGACTCTGTGTATTCCTTTCATCTTCTTGTGTTGTTTAATATTTTCCCTGTAGAATCCTTCAATACTGTAATTCGAGGCTTAGAGTTTTTCTTCAGTTGTTTCGGCTTGTGAAATGCAGAAAGTGTTCTTCCTTTTTGGTTTTCTAATTCTAGGTCTTTGCATACTTCATTACAATACTTATCTTCTCCAGCTGCACTTTGGAATCTTCTGTTCAGTTCCTTTACTTCATAATTTCTTTCTTTGTTTAGCTACTCTGTGTTCAAGAGGAACTTCCAGAGTCTCCTCTGACATCCATTTTGATCTTTTCTTTCTTTCCTGTGTTTTTAATGACCTCTTGCTTTCTTCATGTATGATGTCCTTGGTGTCATTCCACAACTCATTTGGTCGTTGGTCATTAGTGTTTCATGAGTCAAATGTATTCTTGAGATGGTCTCTAAATTCAGTTGGAATATACTCAAGGTCATACTTTGGCTCTCGTGGGCTTGTTCTAATTTTTTTCAGCTTAATTTTTAACCTGCATATGAGTAATTGATGGTCTCTTCCACAGTCGGCCCCTGGCCTTGTTCTGACTGGTGATACTGAGCTTTTCCGTCATCTCTTTCCACAGATGTAGCCCATTTGATCCCTGTGTATTCCATCTGGTGAAGTCCACATGTATAGTCACTGTTTTTGTTGGTGAAAAAAAGTATATTCAAAGAAGATGTCATTGGTTTTGCAAAATTCTATTATGTAGTCTCTGGCATCTTTTCTACCACTATGGCAATATTTTCCAACTACTGATCCTTTTTCATTTCCAACTTTTGCATTCCAATCACCTGAATTATCAATGCATCTTGATTGCACGTTTGATCAATTTCGGACTGCAGAAGTTGGTAAAAATCTTCAATTTTCTCATCTTTGGCCGTAGTGGTTGGTGCATAAATGTGAAAAATAGTCATATTAACAGATCTTCCTTGTAGGAGTATGGATATTATCCTATCACTGACAGTGTTGTATTTCAGGATAGATTTTGCAGTGTTATTTTTGACCATGAATGCAACACCCTTCCCCTTCAGTTTGTCCTTCCCGGCATTGTAGACCATACAATTGTCTGATTCAAAATGGCCAATACCAGTCCATTTCAGTTCACTAATGCCTAGGATATCGATGTTTATGCGTTCCATTTTATTTTTGACAATTTGCAATTTTCTTAGATTCGTACTTAGTACATTCCACGTTTCTGTTGTTAATGGATGTTTGCAGCTGTTTCTTCTCATTTTGAGTCTTGCCACTCAGCAAATGAAGGCCCCAAAAGCTTGACTCCATCCACGTCATTAAGGTCAATTCTACTTTGAGGCAGCATCTCTTCCCCAGTTGTATTTTGAGTGCCTTCCAACGTGAGGGGCTAATCTTCTGGCACTATATCAGACAATGTTCTGCTGCTATTCATAAGGTTTTCATTGGCTGATTTTTTCATAAGTAGACTCTCAGGTCCTTGTTCCTAGTGTATCTTAGTCTGGAAGCTCAGCTGAAACCTGTCCATCATGGGCGACCCTGCTGGTATTTGAAATACCAGTGGCATAGCTTTCAGCATCACAGCAACACACAAACCACCAAAATATGACAAATGGAGAGATGTGTCGTTTTCATGGTTCATCCATATTTTAACATGCATCAGTACTTCATTCTGTTTAATGACTTACTAATATTCCATTGTATGGATATATCACATTTTATTTATCCGTTCATCAGTTGATGTACATTTGGATTATTTCCAACATTATGAATAATGCTACTATAAACATTTGTGTACAGATTTTTGTGTAGACGTACATTTTCATTTCTCTTGAGTATATACCAAGGAGTTGAATTGGGTCATATGGTAACTCTGTGCTTAAATTTTGAGGAACCACCAATCTGTTTTCCACAGCAGCTATCCATTTTACATACCAAACAGCGATGATGAAGATTCCTGTTTCTCTACATCCTCACCAATGCTTGTTATTATCTGACTTTCAAATTTAGCCATCCTAGTGGGTGTTAAGTGGTATCACATTGTAGTTTTGATTTGCATTTCTCAGATGGCTAATAATCTTGAGCATTTTTTTTCATGTGTTTACTGGCCACTTGTATATTTTCTTTGGAAAAATACCTACTCAGATCCTTTGCTCATCTTTTAATTGGGTTGTCTTTGAATATTGAATTGTGAGGATTCTTTATATATTCTACATACAAGTCCCTTATCAGATATATTATTTGCACGTATGTTCTCCTTTTCTGTGAATTGTCTTTTCACTTTTTTGATGGTGTCCTTTGCAGTACAAACATTTTCAATTTTGAAGACCTCTAAAATAACTTTTTAAAATATTATTAAATTTATCATACAAAGAGTTTAGCTTCAGTTATATTGCTCAACTTTCACAATAATAGAAGACACAATAACTTGTGTATCTGCATTCTGATTTTTCCAGTTTAGTTTTAAAATTCTATAATTTATATTTTCCTTGATATTTATGTCTTTATTTGTATTTCTGTATAATATATGCTGACTCCCATGGAGTAATTTGAGTGCCAGCTCCTCACAAAATAAATTGGAAGCAGCTTGCAGAATTGAATACAGCATGAAACAATTCCTTAGATGATATTTTACCAATAACCAGCTTCCAAGATGGATACCGATATAGTTCTAAACTAAAATTTTCATATCTGCTACAAAAGCATACCATATGACTGTGTTTTATGTTATTTTGATAACTTAAAGTTTTTAGTTTTTTAAAAAATTTTCTCTTTTGGGAGTCATAAAAATCAAGATGCTATAAATACGAAACAATCTAAGTATTCAGGAATTTAACACTTCAATTCCATCTTTGCTCAAACATTGAATATAAATAATCACCCAAACAGGAGATCACTTAATTTAGCATTTTAATATATTTAATTAGAGTATTGTTTGACAAAAGCAATTTGTACCAAATTATCTGCATTATTACATTAATTGAAGATATAATAAAGATTGACTTATTAACAGAATGTGTTGCAGTTTTGCCCTTAAGCATAAGCAGAAATTAGAGAACCTAGATATATTGATTTCATAAGAAAAGAACAAATTTAGGAACTGAATTAAGTAGTATAATGGGAAAATTTTTAATTATTCTAGAAAATGCCTTATGAAAGCATTATCATGCCAATAATTTAAAACAAAGCTGTATAATAAACACAGATTTCTCCATTAAAAAAGAGAGAATAATATTAAAATTTTACCTTATAAGAAATGGTATATTTTATTGAAAATGATTGATATTCACAAAGTATAGTGTACTTTATTAGTTGACACAAGGTGAAAAGATAAGACTTCAGGATCCAACAAGCACAGAAATAAATATCATACAAAGTCTAAAATGGTTTAATTTAAAATGTTTTTTAAATAAAATGCTATGTGGATTTTTGTTTAAAGTAATAAATGTGAGTTCCAAAACATGTGATAGACAAAGTCATTTAGGAGGTAGAGAGCAAAATGTCAGCTCTTTTAGTGACAGACCTGGTTCAAGTCATAGTAATTCTAATTCTGCTCCACAATTGGGCAGACTTACCCACTCAGTCACTGTTGTCCCTTTCTTAGTTCTGCTTATCTCACAGCCAGTGAAAATGGGGACACAGATGGAAGCCACATATTAAAGATGAACTACCTACCTCTGGACTATTATATAATGGAAACGATTTTTAAAATAAATAAATAAATAAGTATTCCTTGTACTCTGGAGTCTCTTATGCTCCTGCCTAAGTCAGGGTCTTCTCAGTTGTCTCTTACGTCCATGCAACACCTAGATAATGAAAAAGGAAGACCAAAGAAAAGTTGACACATTCAGACTGTGGTGTTGTCAAAGAATATTGAGTATACCATGAACTGCCAGAAGAATGAACAAATCGGTCTTAGAGGAAATACAATCAGAATGCTCCTTAGAAGCAAGAATGGTGAGACTTTGGTTGCTTACTTTGGACTCACTGTCAGGAGAGACCAGTTACTAGAAAAGGACATCATAGTTGGTGTCTTAGTTATCTAGTGCTGCTATAACAGAAATACCATAAGTGAATGACTTTAACAAATAGAAATTTATTCTCTCACAGTTTAGGAAGCTAGAAGTCCAAATTCTCGGTGCCAGCTCTAGGGGAAGCCCTTCTCTTTCTGTTGGTTCTAGGGGAAGATCCTTGTCATCAATCTTTCCCTGGTCTAGTAGCTTCTCAGTGTAGGGACCTCAGGTCCAAAGGACATGCTCGCCTCCTGGTTCTTCATTCTTGGTGGCATGAGGTTTCCCTGTCTTTTTGCTCGCTTCTGTCTTTTATATCTCAAAAGAGATAGATTCAAGATACAGTCTAATCTTGTGGATTGAGTACTGCCTCATTAACATAACTGCCTCTAATCCTACCTCGTTAACATCATAGAGATAGGATTTACAACACATAGGAAAATCACATCAGATGACAAAATGGTGGACAATCACACAATACTGGGAATAATGGCCTAGCCAAGTTGACACATATTTTGGGGGGACACAATTCAATCCATGACTGTTGGTAAATTAGAATGTCAGCGAAAAGAAAGAAAACCCTCAATGAGATGGAGTGACACAATCATATCGAAAACAATGGGCTCAAACATACCAGTGATCATGAAGATGGCACAGGACCAGGCAATGTGTAGTTCTGTACTACATAAGGTTACTGTGAGTTGAAGCCGAATCGATAGCACCTAACAGCAACTGTCACAATTTAGCTAGTGCCTTAATACAACTCCCAAGTCTGATTAACAGTCTTATAATCTTACATTTTATTTTCTGTATGTTAATATATTCATTCTGTTTCTAGTTTATCTATAAGGCATAAAGTAACTTCTAGATGACTTCAAATAAATGTGTTCCTTTTATTCACTGAGGGTTTATCCTATATATTAACACTTAATAAACAATATTTTTTCTCTCCTTTCTTAAATCTGCGCATTTTATTCGTGTTTGAATGTCCAGTGTTATTGGCAGTAGTATGTATTATTGTTAATTAAATTAGCATTTTGATTTTTATGACAACCTTGTTAACAATGTGACTTTAAGTTCACCATTAGGACAACAATTACTGAAGACCAGTTTACCAATCGCATTTTGAATCTGAATGGAAAATGGACTTTGATGATTTCAACAAGGAAATGCCGATTTATCAGGCAGTCACCCGACCCATCCTGGTAACATTTTGTCCTTAGCAACATTTAATTTTTTTCTTCTTTTCCTTTCAATTTATGTTTATAAAAATATTTCATTTGTCCTATTTAAGAAGTAATATTTTTTGGTCTCAGTGATAATCAGTGATTAAGGAAAAGAGAATGGTTAAGAAAAAATATTGCAAAGGTAGAATTTATAGAAGTTGGCCACTGACTAGATATGAGTCTAGCAGAGAGTAAAAAGAACCAAATCACCTCACACTCTTTAGTCTGGACAGTAGAGAATTATGAAACAAGGAGAAGGGAAAATGGTTTGATATTGGATATATTTGGTTTCTAATACAGATACAACTGATGGTAAGAATTGCTGCTCTTGGTTTCAGGAGAATGATCAGTGCCATTCATTTCCATAGAGGTGAAAGTAGAAGTAGTGAGGTTTCCTCTCCACCTTGGCACAGGTACTTGGGAAATTCTTACTTTAAGGAGAAGGCAAGAGAAAAGGAAAACAAACACAGTAGAGCACAGTAGAATAAAAAAGTTTTAAGAAGAACTGAGTAGTTAACAATATCGATAGGTTCAAGAGGATGGGGACTGAACAAACAGAATTAGTAGGCCACTGGTCTCTGAAGAATTGTAAGAAAACAGTTGTGGACAATGGAGGCTTTCTCATTTTGAGAAAGAATGGACAAATAAGGGGATTGTAAGAAAGTGAAGCATGGCTGTTTAGGGACTACTATTACACTAGCTTTGTCCATGAAGACAAAAAAAATAAAAGGAAGCTCAAGTACACAGTGGGGTTAGGATAGCTTTATTAAGATATGTATTTACATGTATGTATGCATGCATGCGTGTATGTATCTATATATCTTTTGTTTACTTTTAAATTAGCATGGTTACCCAGTTACCAATTCCCTTGACTTGATCCTGATTCATGGTGAACCCATATGTGTCAGAGCAGAGCTTACTCCATAGGGTTTTCAGTGGCTGATTTTTCAGAAGTAGATTGCCAGGGCTTTCTTCCAAGGCACCTCTGGGTAGATATGAACCTCCAACATTTTGGTTAGCAGCTGAGCTCCTTAACCAGCTGTACCACCCAGAGACTCCAGTTAGCAGTGTTGTTGTTATTGTGTGCCATCGAGTCATTTTTGACTCATAGCCACCCTGTATGACAGTCCCAGTAAATAAAAAGAGATTAAGAGGAGTTCCAGCAAAATGGCGCTCTAGGCAGAAGCACCACGCCATCCGTCCCTCCACAGCAAAGATCCGAAAAACTAAGCCAAACAGAGAATACAACAATCCCGAAACTCTAAAATATCAAATGAAGAGATAAAGAACTCAGCCAAGCACCAAATGAAGTGAGAAAACTGACAGAGAATGGAGAGCGAGGAGAGATTCATGCAGAGGTCCCCTACCAGCTAACGCAGTGCAGATCCACCGTCTTAGACTCCTATCGGAGACCAGCAAATGGGGTACAAGAAAGCAGCCTCACGGAGCATCCAGCAGGAGACAAAACAACCGGTAATTTGCGATATACGCTTTCCCACCCCGCACAGTTCTTCACCCTGACTCGGCCTCCTCTGCTTCCCGTAGCTACAATATCTTGACAGGGAATCACCGGCTGCTTGGATTTCACACAACCGAACAGGCCGGCTCTCTGAGTGCCATTTGTTGGCTGATGGTGTTGCTTTTTTCCACTTCTTTTGATTTCTTCTTTACCTCTCACCAACTCCCCCTCCTTTCGCTCAAATACCTGGCCCCGTGCACCATCTTTGCTTCTTCCTGAGGGGATGCAGAGCTCCGGTAATTTGTGATATACGCTTTCTCACTCCCTACCCTTCTTCACCCACACTCAGCCCCCTCTGCTTCCTGCAGACACAGTCTCTTGTCTGAGAAACACCAGCCCGCACTAGCTAGCTCTCTGAGTGCCATTTGTTGGCTGCTAGTGTTGCTTTTTTTTCTGCTTCTTTTGATTTCTTCCTTACCTCTCACCACCTCCCCCTCCTTTCGCTCTAATATCTGGCTCCGTGTGCCATCTTTGCTTCTTCCTGAGGGGCTATGGAGCTCCGTTCGAGTGTGGAGCTGCTTCCCTGTTTTGGCTGATGTGCTGGTGGGATCCCGGGGCTTTTGTTCGTTTGTTTGTTGTGAATTGTTTGTTGGTTTTCTTTTCCTTTTCTTGAGTTGGGAGGACTTTCTGGCCAGGTGGTGCTGTGTGGCAACGAGACATCCCCCTTGGCTTGCACAGATGTGCATAGGGATCCCTGAGGGCATTTCTTTTTTCGTTTTTTTTTTTTTTCTGTTTTTTGGGGGGCCTTTCTTGTTCTTTCTTAATTTGTTTTGTTTTCTTTTCCCTCGTTTTCCCTTTTTGTCTTTCTTCATTGCTCAGTTTCTCGTCTCTGTATCTTCTTTCTCTTTCTGTTCCCTGAATACCTGGCATTGTATACCTCTATGCCTTCTAGCCAGGCTGTACTGCAACACCTAAGAGTGACTTCCCCAGACCTCATAGCTGCACTGGTGGGATACCTGGGAACTTTGCAGTTCTTTAACCTTTCCTATTTTTATTTATTCATTCTTTTCTTCCTCTTCCCCTTTCTGTTTTTCTCCATTTCATAGTCTCTCATCCCTCCACTCCAACGTCAAGCTCCCCCAGCATTCTTTTTGGTTAGTTTGTATATTTTTGGCTCCTGTTCCTTTCTCCTCTCTCCCATAACCATCTTAGCTATACACATAACAATCTCCCCGCTGCATCCTGCCTACCTGCACCGTGCGCTTGACATCACACCACCAAGCAGCACAGGCACGGCCTACTGGAACCTGCCCTGCACTGATTACCAACCCACCCTGGTGGCGGTAGTAAGTGCCACAAAAACCCGTGCCAGTAACACCTCTTCAGCTAGACCTGCCCTGCCGTGCCATATCTGAGTGACTGACCCTGCAATTGGAAAATGAAGTGAAAAGTATTGTGCCCACAGACGAGCAAACAACAAAGAACACACAGTCTGCCTGCTCATAGTCAAATTAAAAAAAAAAAAAAAGGGGCAAAACAAACAAATCTACAAACAATAACCGAGAAAAATAACTACTGAATGCCCCAAAGACAGCAAACAATATCAAAACATTTACAAAAACAGGGCAGGATGGTTCCAGCAGGCATCCAAAATAAAATACCAGATGACTCTCCAGTGGAAGAAAATGCACTAGAACTACCTGATAGGGAATTCAAATCTCTAATACTCAGAATTCTCCAAGAGCTGAGGCAAAAAGCTGACAAACATGAGGAAAAAATACACAAATTCATGGAAAATACAGACAAACAATTGGAAGAATTCATGAAAATAATGCAGGAACAAAATGCCAAAATAAATCAAAACTAGAAATTATACAAAGACAACAATTAGAAATCTAAAAGATAAACAACAAGATTTCAGAAATAGATGGTGTTGTGGAAGGGGCGAGAAGCAGATTTGAAACGGTGGAAGACAGGATCTGTGAAATTGAAGACAATTGGATACAACTCTGTTTCAGGAAAACTCAGAAAAGACAACAAAGAAAAATGAAGAGACCATGAGAATTATGTGGGATACAATCAACAGTAAAAATTTTCGAGTGATTGGAATTCCAGAACAGGGGGAGAAAACAGAAAACACAGAGGATCATTGAAGAACTGCTGACAGAAAACTTCCCCAGTATCCTGAAAGATGAAAAGGTGGCCATCCAAGAAGCTCAATGAACCCCATATAGGAGAGACCCCCAAAAGAAAATCACCAAGGCATATCATAATCACACTTGCCAAAACCAAAGACAAACAAAGAATCCTGAGAGCAGCTCGTGAAAAACAAGAAGTCACATACAGAGGAGAAGCAATAAGACTAAGCTCAGATTATTCGGCAGAAACCATGCAGGCTAGAAGGCAATGGGATGACATATATAAAATCTTGAAAGAAAAAAATTGTCAGCCAAGAATAATATATTGTGCAAAAGTCTTGTTCAAATATGATGGTGAAATTAGGTCATTTCCAGATAAAGAGAAATTAAGGGAATATGTAAAAACGAAACCAAACTTACAAGAATTATTAAAGGGAGTTCTTCGATCTGAGGACAAACAGCTTCAGCTCACAGGCAGAGCCTAGGATGCAGGATTGTACCAGCCAGATACCAATCTACGAAATGAACTCTCGAGGACTGTATAAAACCAAAAGAAATACAACAGAGAATCAGAGCAGTTAATCAATAAATGACAACAACATCAAAACAATAAAGAGGGAACAAACGGCATAGGTATAGAACCTTCTAATGGAGAGGAAGGCAAGGCGATACCAAGTAATGGTAGACTGCTTCAGACTTAGAAAGATAAGGGTAAAATTCATGGTAACCACAACGAAAGTTAACAAACCAACTCATAAAAATTAAGACAGAAAACATAAAGTCTCGGCAAAAACAAAACCTACAAAAACAAAAGAAATGAAAAAAAAATCCACAAACAAAAGTAGCTCAGCGCAAGAGAGTAAGAAGAACAAAAAAACTTCGGCACCACAAAAAAAGCACTACAAAATGACAGCAACAAACTCCCATCTATCAATAATTACACTGAATGTAAATGGACTCAATGCACCCATAAAGAGATGGAGAGTGACAGAATGGATAAGAAAACGGGCTCCATCAATATGCTGTCTACAAGAGACACACCTTAGAAACAAAGATATGAATGTATTAAAAGTCAAAGGTTGGAAAAAAATATATCAAGCTATCAACTACCAAAAAAGAACAGGAGTGGCAATTCTAATCTCAGATAAAATGGACTTTAAAACAAAATCTATTATAAAAGATAAAGAAGGACACTATATAATGATTAAGGGGACGATCCATCATGAAGACATAACCATGATAAACATCTGCGCACCCAATGACAGGGCTCCAAAATACAAACTCTAACAAACATTGAAAAGAGACATTGACAGTTCCACAATAATTGTAGGAGATTTCAACACACCACTCTCAGTAAAGGACAGAACATCTAAAAATAAACTCATCAAAGATACCGAAGACCTAAAGGACACAATCAGCCAACTTGACCTCATAGACATATATAGAACACTCCATCCAACAGCTGCAAAGTACACATTCTTTTCCAGTGCACAGGGAACATTCTCCAGAATAGACCACATCTTAGGCGAGAGAGCAATCCTCAACAAGATCCAAAACGTTGAGATAATTGGAAGTATATTCTCTGACCACAATGCCATCAAGGTAGAAATTAACAATAGAAAAAACAAGGAAAAAAAATCAATTACATGGAAACTGAATAACACCCTACTTACACATCACTGGGTAATAGAAGAAATCAGCGATGGAATCAAAAAATTCCTAGAATCACATGAGGATGAAAACACATCATACCAAAACCTTTGGGACACAGCAAAGGCAGTCCTCAGAGGACAATTTATAGCAATAGATGCACAAATCAAAAAAGAAGAAAGGGACAAAATCAAAACATTAACTACAGAACTCAAAAAAATAGAAAGAGAACAGCAAAAAAAGCCCACAACCACAGAAAGAAAGGAAATAGTAAAGATCAGAGCAGAAATAAATGAAATAGAGAACAAAAAAACAATAGAAAGAATCAAGAAAACCAAAACTTGGTTCTTTGAAAGAATCAACAAAATGGACAAACCACTGGCCAGACTGACAAAAGAAAAACAGGAGAGGATGCAAATAACCCAAATAAGAAATGAAATGGGGGAGATTACAACAGACCCAAGTGAAATAAAAAGGATTATAACAGAATATTATGAAAAACTATACTCCAACAAATTTGAAAACCTGGAGGAAATGGATAAATTTCTAGAAATACACGGCCTACCCAAACGACAACAAAGTGATGTTGAAAATCTGAACAGACCCATAACAAGAGAAGAGATTGAAAAGGTAATAAAAAAACTCCCCACCAAAAAAAGTCCTGGCCCAGATGGCTTCACTGGAGAATTCTACAAAACATTTACAGAAGAGCTTGTACCAGTACTACTCGAGATATTGCAGAGCATAGAAGAGGAAGCAACACTTCCAAATTCATTCTATGAAGCCAGCATAACACTGATACCAAAGCCAGGCAAAGACGTTACAAAAAAAGAAAATTAGAGACCAATATCTCTCATGAAGATAGATGCAAAAATTCTTAAGAAAATTCTAGCCAATAGAATTCAGCATCGTATCAAAAAAATAATACACCACGACCAAGTAGGCTTCATACCAGCTACACAAGGATGCTTCAACATTAGAAAATCAATCAACATGATCCACCGCTAAATAAAAGGGAAAAAAAATCACATGATTATCTCAATTGACACAGAAAAGGTATTTGACAAAGTCGAACACCCATTCCTGATATAAACTCTCAATAAAATAGGTATAGAAGGGAAATTTCTCAACATAATAAAGGGCATCTATGCAAAACCAATGGCCAACATCATTCTTAATGGAGAGAGGCTGAAAACATTCCCCTTGAGAACAGGAACAAGACAAGGATGCCCTTTATCACCGCTCCTATGTAACATTGTGCTGGAAGTTCTAGCTACAGCAATAAGGGAAGAAAAAGAAATAAAGGGCATCCAAACTGGTAATGAAGAAGTTAAACTGTCCCTGTTTGCAGATGATATGATACTATACATAGAAAACCCTAAAGACTCCATGAGAAATCTACTGGAATCAATAGAAAAATTCAGCAGAGTAGCAGGATACAAGATAAACATTCAAAAATCAGTTGGATTCCTATACACCAATGAGGAGAACGATGAAAAGGAAAACAATACCATTTTCAATAGCCCCTAAAAAGATAAAATACTTAGGAATAAATCTAACCAGGGATGTAAAAGACCTATACAAAGAGCACCATAAAACACTACTGCATGAAACCCAAAGGGATCTACATAAATGAAAAAACATACCATGCTCATGGATAGGCAGACTCAACATTGTGAAAACGACAATTCTACCCAAAGCAATTTAAAATACAACACAATTCTGATCCAAATACCAACAACATTCTTCAAAGAGATGGAAAAACTAATCATTAACTTTATATGGAAAGGGAAGAAGCCCCAAATAAGTAAATCACTACTGAAGAAGAAGAATAAATTTGGAGGACTCACTGTACTTAACCTCAGAACCTACTATACAGCTACAGTAGTCAAAACAGCCTGGTACTGGTACAACGACGGATACATTGACCAATGGAACAGAATTGAGAACCCAGATGTAAATCCATCCACCTATGGTCACCTGATCTTCGACAAGGGCCCAAAGTCCATCAAATGGGGAAAGCACAGTCTTTTTAACAAATGGTGCTGGTAAAACTGGATATCCATATGCAAAAAAATGAAACAGGACCCATACCTCATGCTGTATACAAAAACTACTTCAAAATGGATCAAAGACCTGAATATAAAGCCTAAAACTATAAAGTTCATAGAAGAAAAAATAGAACCAACACTTCAGGCCTTAATACATGGCATTAACAGGATACAAACCATAACCATCAATGCACAAACCCCAATAGATAAGCTAGATAACTGGGATCTTCTAAAAATCAAACACCTATGCTCTTCAAAAGACTTCACCAAAAGAGTAAAAAGAAAACCTACAGACTGGGAAAAAATTTTTGGACAATACAAGTCAGACAAAGGTCTAATCTCCATAATCTACAAGAAAATCCAACACCTCTACAACAAAAAGCCAAATAATCATATTAAAAAATGGGCAAAGGAAATGAACAGGCACTTCACTAAAGAAGACATCCAAATGGCCAACAGATACATGAGGAAATGCTCGTGATCTCTAGCCATTAGAGAAATGCAAATTAAAACCACAATGAGATACCATCTCACCCCGGCATTACTAGCATGAATCCAGAACACTGGAAATAACAAATGTTGGAGGGGCTGCGGGGAGATGGGAACTCTTATGCACTGCTGTTGGGAATGCAAAATGATACAACCATTTTGGAAAATGATATGGCACTTCCTCAGAAAGCTAGAAATAGACATACCATTCAATCTAGCAATTCCACTCCTAGGAATATATCCTAGAGAACTAAGTGTCATCACTTGAATAGACATATGCACACCTATGTTCATGGCAGCATTGTTCACAATAGCAAAACAACTGAAACAACCTAGATGCCCATCAACAGATGAATAGATCAACAAACTATGGTACATACACACAATGGAGTAGTATGCAATGAGGAAGAACAACAATGATTCTGTGAAGCATCTCATAACATGGATGAAACTAGAGGACTTTATGCTGAGTGAAATAACTCAGTCACAAAAGGACAAATATTGTATGAGACCTCTATTGTAAAAACCCATGAAAAATTTCACACACAAACTGTAACAATCTTTGTTGGTTACCAGGGATGGGAGGGGTGGGGGGAAAATACTAAATAGGCAATAGATAAGCGGTATCTTGGGTGAAGGGTGAGACAGTACACAATACAGGGGAAACTAGCACAACTTGTACAGGAAAGGTCATGGAAGCCCCATAGACACATCCAAACTCCCTGAGGGACTGAATTGCTGGGTGGAGGGCTGTGGGGACCATGGTCTCAGGCAACATCTAGCTCAATTAGCATGACACAGCTTATAAAGACAATGCTCTACATTCTACCTTGGTGAGTAGTGTCTGGGGTCTTAAAAGCCTGTGAGCGGCCATTGTAGATACTCCACTGGTCTCATCCTTTTGGGAGCAAGGGAGAATGAAGAGAACAGGATACAAGGAAAAGATTAGTCTGAAGGACTAATTGTCCACAGCTACCAAGGCCTCTATCAGACTGAGTCCAGTACAGCTAGATGGTGCCCGTCTACCACCACTGACTGCTCTGACCAGGATCACAACAGAGGGTTCTGGACAGGGCTGGAGAAGGATGTAGAACATTATTCTCACTCACAAAAAAAAGACCAGATTTACTGGCCTAAAAGAGACTGGAGAAACCCCAAGAGTAAAGCCCCCAGAAACCTTTTTAGCTCAGTGGTGAAGTTATCTCTGAGGTTCACCGTTCAGTCTGGGAACGGACAGCCCCGTAAAACCAAATGAGAATAACGAGGTAAAGTAGTCCAGAGACAAGGGCCAGAAAGCAGAAGGGGACAAGGAAGCTGGTGATAGGGAACCCAAGTTTGAGTAAGGATATTGTTGATGTGTTGTGAGATTGTTAACCAATGTCATAGAGCAACATTTGTAGTAACTGTTATATGAGAAACTATTTTGTTCTGTAAGCCTTCATCTTAAGTGAGAATAACAGCAGAATTGGAAGAACGTAGTCAATGTCACTGAACTGTGCATGTAGAAATTTTTGAAATGGTATATCTTTGGCTATGTGTATTTTCACCAAAAAAAAATGTTAAGAAGTTAGAGGGTTGACATGTTGTGGGGTTGTTAACCAACGTCATAAAACAATATGTGTACTACTGTTTCATGAGAAACTATTTGTTCTGTAAGCCTTCACCTGAAGTACAGTAAAAAAAAAAAAAAAAGATTGAAATTTTACATGAGAGAGGTAGAAAAGGAAATCCAGAGACTGTCACGAATATCTCTACCTGGTAAGGAGGAAATTTATTTATTCCTTAGAAATCAATGTAAAGCTTTAGCTGTAGGCCCTAATATTAAAAATTTTCTCCTTGTAATCACAAAATGCCTGTTCTGCTTTAGGCAGGAGGAAGGAAGAATAATGAATAGGGAAACTATTGTCAGCTGAGACTATTTAAAGCTTTCCAGAAAGTCCCACCCATTGCCTTTTAACATCTAATTGGCCAGAACTGTGTTACTGAGTCAGGTGATTACCACTGCCTCTAAAGGATCCTGGGAAGCAAGTAGTTTAGTCTTTTAACTCTTGTGAAGAAAGGCAAGAGTGAAGAGGTATATGAGAGACTATGGAGTAACCAATACAACAGCTTCTGTTATTCTGTCTAAGAGTAGTAATTACCATTAAAAATTGTATTTATATTTTCAAAGGATATCTCTAAAGTACAGTTAATGAGACCACTCTTAATTTAGTGATAAAACTGTGCTTTCTAATTTTACATTAAGAATACTGTTGTATTTTGCATACTAGAATATGGGTTTAACTTTAGTTATATCTGTTGGCAATGTAAATAGTTTTAAAATTTAAAATGTACATATACACACATATTACACACACATGTAAAAACATTTATTTAGAATCATGTTTTTTAAACCATTTAATCATTTTAATTATTATAATGTATATCATGAGGAATGAAAAGGTAAACAGGTCATTATGCTGAAAGAATCTTAGCATTGGGTAAATTAAATCATACAAATGATATTGATAGCCTAAGTTTTATAAGTGAAATATAATGAGGTTCATTGCTGTTCATTAAAGAGAGAGGTGGAATGCAGTGATGCAAGCTTAAACTTTTAAAATAAGAAAATATTATCAAGTATATCTATACTATAGTGTTTATATTATTACTTTTTGAAAATGAATTCGTTACCTGAATTTATTATATATTGTCTGTCAAAGAACCGAAGCCATGCACATTATTATTATGTTGTTGTTGTTGGGTGCCCTTGAGTTGGTTCCAACTCATAGCGACCTTATGAACAACAGAATGAAACACTGCCTGGTCCTGCCTATCCTCACAGTCATTGTCATGCTTGAGCCCATTGTTGCAGCCACTGTGTCAATCCATCTCGTTGAGGGTCTTCCTCTTTTTAGATGACCCTGTACTTTATCAAGCATGATGTCCTTCTCCAGGGACTGATCCCTCCTGATAACATATCCAAAGTATGTGAGACATAGTCTCACCATCATTGCTTCTATGGAGCATTCTGGTTGTACTTCTTATAAAATGTGTTTGTTATATTATAAAATGTATGAATTAAAAAATTGTCTGATTAAAGTAGAAACTAAAATCACAGTCTTTGGGAACCACATGTCCTAATCAGAATCAAAACAATCTCTGTCTGGTAGTGATCATTCTGTAAACGGAACTCATAAATTCAGGGAGGAAATGTGGCCTAGTGGAAAGAACACCGGTTTGGGCAGAAAGAAATGGTTGATTCACTAGCTGCTAAACTCAACTAGCATTGAGCCAATGACATAACCCATTTAATTCTCAGTCATCTTATCTGAGATAATAATTTGTTTGTCTCATTTCATTTAACAAAGAGTTATTGAATGCAAACTGTGTAGCCGAATCATTCTAGGTGTTATGTATAGAAAAGAAAACCAAGAGAAAAATCTTTGCTCTTAAGGAGCTTTCCTTTTATTGGAGAGACAGCTAATAAACAAACCAAACATAAGTGAAATATATAATGTCTCAGAAGGCAATAATGCAATGAGAAAAATAAAGCAGGGAAGGACAATGGGGAGTGCAGGAATGTAACGGGGAATCCAGTTTAAATGTTCTAGTCAGTAAGGCTTCACTGAGGATTTGATATTTGAACAATGACCAAAGTGAGGAAAGGTAATGAGCCGTGCGTTTATCTGAGTGATGAGTTTCCCGGGCAGAGGGAAATGCAAAGATTCTGAGATGCAAACGCATCTGATGATTTGAGGAACAGCAAGGAGCCTAGTATAGTTAGAGCAGAGTGAAGAAAGTAAAAGACAGTAAAAGATGAGATCCGAGAGGAAAAATGGCCCCAGATTATGCAGGTCTTCTAGGATTTTATAAGGATGTTTGCTATTACTCTAAGCTGAGAAATCATTGAAAGGTTCTGGGCAGAGGAATGATAGACTCAGACTTATAAGAGAAACAAAAGCTTTGACTTCTTGGTTGAACAACAGCAGGAGATCTATTAGGAGACTATAGGAATAATTCAAGCCAGAGAATTAGTGTCATGGACAAGGATGGAGGTGTGGAAGTGGTGAGAAGTGCTCAGATTTTAGATATTGAAGGTATTATCATGATTTGTTGATGAATTGGATGTGGATGGAAGAGAAAAAGAAGAGCCTAGAAATACTGCATATTATTAGGGTGAGAATCTGTAGAATAGAATTGTGATTTGTCACAACAGGAAAGACAACATAAGATCAGGATTTTTATTTTAGATGTGCATCAGAAGACTCACCTCGTGATCTGCTTCTGAAAGGTCAAAGCCTTGAAAACCCTATGGAGCAGTTCTACTTTACACATGTGGGGTTGCCATGAGTCAGAATCAATTGATGGCAACTAGCAACACAACTAGTTTAGGATACTTCTTAGACTCCCAAGATTTTGTCCAGTATGCAGTCTGAAGGTGAAGGAGAAGTCTATACTGAAGATATAAATTTGACTTTGACAGCATGTAAACACCATTTAAAGCCATAGAATTGGATGAATTAACCTCATAGGATGGTTGTGGGGATTATATACAGCCATGCCCAAATGTAGTAGGTGGCCAACAGATACTTATTTCCATCTTGATCTGTTTGACTCAATAGAGTTAAAAGCCCATCAAAATATTGTCAAGATGGAAGAAACAGCTCAAATATTTAGTTTTTGAAGTAGTCTTCTTCTTTGGTTCTCTCACTGGCTCTATTTAGCTATATCAAGTGAGTCAGATTTTATACCCTTCAAAATCCTGCCTTCAGTTTTATCAGAGATGCTTTGAGGAAAGCAAGAGAGATGCTTTAAAGACAGCAGGAGATCCAGAACCATATGTTATATTTGTAATGGAGTAGAAAAACTCCCAGATCTTCCACACATGTATTTCATATCTAAGTCAGAACATTTCAGAGTCTGCACCAAAATAGAGCAATTCTAACTAACGTAATAGAATAAATGTCTGTAATTTTTTTTTTCTTTTTGGAACAAAGAATGACATGAATGAGCAAATACATATTAGCATGCTCTCAAGCAGTAAGCATTAGTGATAGCATATATCTTCACCATGAGCCATCTTTTGATCCATTGTTTTAAGGATTACAGAGATTGATATGAAATATATTTTGAAAATGACCACTCCAATGTATACAATACTGGACCTTTTTGCTCTCAGGTGATATATTATTCAGCCATAAAAGTTTTGATAGAGGAAAGACAAGTTATGTCATAAGAGGTATAAAGTGTCTCCTTAAAAAAATGTACTTTTTAAGTGAACTTTTGAAGGTTTTGGTGGAAGAAATGAATTATACAAAGAATTTAAATAAAGGAGAGTGATTAAAAGGGTCCTTAATATGAGAAAAAATAATTTGAAAATGTAGCAAAAGACATAAAAATTGAAAAGATAGGTACCAGTTAAGCAATATAAAATTTTGTAAAAGTAAATAAATAATAAGTGCTAGCAAAATCAGTACTGAAAACCCTACGGAGCACAATCTAGTCTGACACGCTGACATGATTGGAACTGACTGTATGGCAAAAAAAAAGCATAGCCACATAATGATAACATATTAAATACAAGAGTATGGTGAAAGAATTTTATTTTGATTTACATGACAAAAGAAAAACCAAACAAGGAAGTTTCAAGTAAACAATGAGGTTTCAAATAGAAATTAAATGGTAGATGACATATATATTTTAAGTATTTTGAATGGATAAAAAGAGATAAGAATTCCAACTCTGTTGTTGTTGTTAAGTGCTGTCAAGTCGGTTGCAACTCACAGTGACCCTATGTACAACAGAAAGAAACACTGCCTGGTCCTGCGCCATCCTCACAATCATTGCTATGCTTGAGCCCATTGTTGCAGCCACTGTGTCAGACCATCTCATGGAGGGGCTTCCCAACGAGAGTTTTTTGCTGACCCTCTACTTTACCAAGCATAATGTCCTTCTCCAGGTACTGATCCCTCCTGATAATGTGTCCAACGCGTGTGAGACATAGTCTTGCCATCCTTGCTTCTAAGAATGCTACACTCGATAAATATAGATTAACTGCAAAGGAGAAGCAAAGCAGCTTTTGTATGTGAGCAAAATCAATTTAAAAAAATTTAAAAAGTCGCAATTTTATAGGTATGTTACTCAGGGGTGGTTGTTTTGTAAGAAGCCCTTCATTAACTTACTGGGCAAGAATGTTATTTTCATCAGTGGGATCTAGAAATGGCAGATCTGGGTATTGCTGTACTGGTATTTGTGAAATAAAAATGAACTTACAAACACTAACTATTAGGTTTTATCTATTGTTTTTAAAGTAATTGCTGTCTTTGAAAATGGAAGACGAAAACAAGAATACCTTGCATCATGACTGCTTCCTTAACTTGTAAAATTTTATTATACCTCTAATCAAACACAAAACATTTGCAAAACAGCAGAGAGAAAGTCTTGTTTAACTTTCAATCATGAGCGTTATAATTGTACACATTTAAACTTAAGTAAATTTAGGCTTTCTCAAAAAATTATTTCACCAGAGATTGCTTAATAGTTTTATGAAACCTGCAATTGCAGTAGAAACGCATTAAGCCAAAAATGCAGTGTAATTTAATTTGTGAGTGGCATGTGAATAGTGGTTCTGTTATTTTATACAGTTGGTGAATCTGTGTTCCAAAGCACAGTTAACAGTGTTTTTGGATGGACATTAGAATTTTAATGAAAAATAAAATTATGTACTCAAGTGAGATTGGAAATTGCTGGCTTAAGCATTATGTTTTTAATGCCTTTTTTAAACTTTTTATTTTAACTAGTTTCAGATTTACAGAAAATTTGCAAAAATAACAGAAAGCTCCCACATGCCCTTCCCCTAAGAGCTTCCCATTGGAGTCACTGGATGGTGCAAAGGATTAACATGCTCAGCTCCTAACTGAAAGGTTGGAGGTTCAAGTCTACCCAGAAACACCTGGCCATCTACTTCTGAAAAGAAACACCTGGCCATCTACTTCTGAAAAATCAGCCACTGAAAAACATTAGAACACAGTTCTACTCTGACATACATGGGTTCGCCATGAGTCAACTCAAAGGTGACTGGTTTAATGTTTACATTTTACATAATCAGACTATAATTATCAAAATTTGGAAATTAACATTGGTGCAATACTATTGACTTAGTCTGAATTTCACCATTTTTCCATTAACGTCCCTTTTCTGTTCCAGGATCCTTGGTGCAATAATATTGACCTAATCTGAATTTCACTATTTTTCCGTTAACGTCCCTTTTCTGTTCCAGGGTCGTCTCCTGGATCCCACATGGCATTTAGTTGTTTTTTTGTCCTTAGCCTCCTCCACTCCTCCATTCTGTGACAATTCCTGTGGGTGAGACTGGAATCAGTATAAACCCGTGGTTTATAACACGTGTATACACAAATGTACATAGAGAAACATAGGTGTGTATATATGTGTATGTCGATCTATATACATATAATTCTAGCTCTCTTCACTCAAATGACCTAGAAGTAATGACACCCCAGTAGCAAAGAGCACACCTAATATTCAGATCTTGGTTACTAAATATAATTCACCAATAAAAGGAATCAGGTCTCCTTGGAGTAGTGTTTGATCCCTGGATTGTGGCAGGGAAAATACAAGATGAGCCTGGAAAGTATTACAGTGCAAGAAAGTAAAAAAATGTTCAGAAAATTATGGGGGCTTGTCGAAATGACACAAGAACCAACCTGAAAGAGCTCCTAATGGCCTAGGATGGAGCAATTTGAGCAACAAAATAAATAATAATAATAATGTGTTTTAGCCTATAATATAAAATAAATATCCATGAGTTCATGGTGATATTAATAAATGATGGAATAAATAAATAAATAGGGGAGAAGGGATAGCTGTTTCTCACCAAAGAATTTCAATTAATACATGTAGAAGGAAAGAGAGAAATAGAAACATTTTAATAGGTGATGTTAGTCAAATGTCACCATTAGGTAAACTCCTTAGTAATAATTGTTTCAACAAGTTTCCTCAACGGGTGCTAAAATTAGTGGGTAAAAGTTTGAGGTGAACCAGGATAATTGTGTAGTCTCAGTGTGTGTCCTCAACATATTTGATAGCTATGAAAGGAAAAATAGAAACTTTACAGTGTAGAAACCTGGCAGACACCACCTTACCCAAAAGATCACAGTAAATGTCACCAATACAAAGACATGCTGACATCATGTGCCCTTTGATTTGATGCACTGAGGACACAACATCATTTCCCTGGTATTCTTGCCAAAAATTTCTAATCACGAGAAACATCAAACAAACTTAACTTAAGGAACATCCTACCAAATAACTGGCCAGCATTCTCCAAAATATCTAAGACCATGAAACACAAAAGAAGACTAAGAAATTAGACATTTATTTTTAAACATGTGAATCAGCTTGATGTGAGAGTGCTTTAAGTGGTTTTCAAACAGTGTTTTGACTGGAGAATCCGTCCCAGAAAATTCTTTAAGAAAAATATATAGCTGAAGAATAACAAAGAGCAAGGTGAATGGAAGGTAAAGCCATACTTCATTATACCCTAGCACCTTGAACCCAGTTCCCAAGTAGAACTGCAGTGATCTGGGCTGGTCCTCCAGAAGGTGCCAGAGTTCTTCTAACTTCAGTGAGGCCAGTGACCTCCGATTCAAATTAGCTATGAGACCTTCTTTGTCTGTTACACCCCTAAAGCCAAGGACACATTACCCTTAAGCAAGGTAAGCATGTGCTTAGGGCATCAACAAAACGGGCACCAGTCGTCCAAAGCAAAGACCCATAGATGCGAAGCAGACAGGACACAAGGAAAAGCGATTGCTGCAGTGGAAGGGAACTGGCAGGACACTGAATGAAACTGATACCAGCTCCAGTGCCTGAGAATGTGCTGGTCGGAAGTAAAGTTCACACAGGGTCATGAGAGCGCCCTCTTGCAAGGTGGTTTAAGCTATGAGGCCCCTACCACTTCAACAACTTTGTTGACATCTGTCTCCTATAGTCCCCTCCCATGTAATTGAAACGCCTTATCTCAGCAGGTCTCTTGGGAGGATACTATTTCTGTCTAATAAACAAGAAGTGGTGGAATGTCGAATCCAGCTCTTGCTACATTCACCCAATATGCAACTAGATCCAACATGACTGGTTACTAGGCAAGGACAGATTATCTTAATAGATAACAGGTCTCTGATCCATTTTGAGAGAACTGCCTTGTACATCCACATCTGCTGATGCAGCAACTCCAGGCAAGAGGGCCAGCTATATATATATATATATATATACACACACACACACATGTATATATATCTACACATGTATACATATAACTCACATATCCTGTCTAAATGTGTGAGCAAAAAGAGAAGGGGGCACCACAGACTATCAGTTTTTAGGATCCTCACATGCCTTAATTTGGCCTTGCCTACATCCACAGTGTCTCCAGTTTTAAACACTGTGATGAGAGAAAGGGAAAACCCATTGTCTTTCACTATGACCAGAAAAAGGAAGAAGAAAGACCACAGGGAAGGGAAGCAAGGAAGGAGGGAGAGACAGAGAGGGAGACACTTTTCTGCTTTTAATGCTAGACTGGTCACAGAGGACCCAGAGATTCAGCTGCCTTGTGGGAGGAAGAGAAAGTTTCCAAAAAAGAGATTATAATTACCACACTGACTGCAAGAAAGGGAAAAAAAGGAAGCTTGCTGAAATGAGCTATCTTTATCTCTGTTCAAAGTTTTGCACTATAAAACTGTTACCCAGTATTATGATTTGTAATCTGGCAAATCCACTTCAATAACCCCCCCCCCCATAGGTCAATTAAATGGAGTGCTGGTGAGGATGAGAGACACTTTGATTTGCCTTTAGAATGAAACACACAAAAGTTTAAATAATAATATGTTTGGTTACTATAATATTTTAACCAATTAACACTCGGGATGTAAAAAATGAACTTAATTTGAGGTTATAGTCTTATATGTGAGCCCTCATTTCCATTAATAGATTGATCTGTGGGCTTTCAAGCAAATTTTAAAAAAAATTCCAGTTGTTTCAGTCAAATTGGAGAATATTATCAGGCTTCTCCAAACCACACTTCTCCTTCCAGCCACTAAAGTCCCACACCATTAGCACGCTGGCGACTTTCCTGCAGCAACAGGTGGGAGGTGTGTCCTTTCCTTCTGGTCTCATATTCTTTTCATGTAGCTAGTGTAGCTGTCCACTATTCATCTTCTGACTGGCTTCTTGGTAAGCCAGTGCTTAACACTAGTTGCACTGAGGGCATACATCTGCCCCACTTTTTACACCTGAGAGCTTTCTTATGAATGGCCCCACTGAGATACCACTGCCCTTAGGTACCCCTGGCATGCTCTCCAGTCACATCCCTCTGGTGTCTCCTTAGGGTCTAAAGTTTACCTCTTGGGCTTATACATTAGCTCGTGGAAAATATATAGGTATATTTCTACTAACCTCATTTTCCGGTGTGTTTTGTGAGGGGGAGAGGTTGTGGTGTGTGGGTCCCTCTTACCTGGTGGCATCAGCCTGCCAAAACTCTTTTACCCTGCTTCAAGGCTCAGCATAGGCTATTCTTCAGCTAACTATAGCCTGGGAAAGAATGTGGACCTTTCTGCTGCTGAGATTTCCAGATTTCCGGTCTCTTCATATTTCCTTCCCATATTTTTCCTTTCCTTTTCACATTCAGCTATGGATGGAAGTGTGATGTGGATTGTGCTACATTAAGAAACTGCACAACAGTTCTCACTTGCTCTTCTAAAATTCTCCCATGTCTCACTACTGTGTTCCAAATTCTATGGATTTTCTTGGAGGTGGGTGTAGGGGATGCCATTAGTTCTGCTGGAACACATCTTACAAGTTCTTAATTGTTTCCACTATGCAAATAGTTCTGCTGGTTCCAGAAAACTTGCTTTATTGACCTTGAAAATTAAGGAAGATAGTACTGCCGGTATACCCCTGGTAGTCCTTTCTCCATTTCCTCCATGGGAATAAACTAAACTACTTCAAGACTAGATGTCTGAATGGAAGTAATCACAACAAAAAGAAATGTACACCCCTAAAGTTACTCTTATTTTTCTTTTATGTGTGTTAATGTGCACTGCAAATCTCAACATAAAGACATTTTGTTTGGTGTATGCAAATTTGTTTGGCTATCTTAGAAATGCTTTCTCTAAGCACACCTAGAAAGGGTGACTATACACGTGGACCTCACCCACTGGAATACACAGGAATCAAATCAACTACATTTGTTGATAGAGACTATGGAAAAGCTCAATGTTATCAGTCAGACAAGGCCAGGGGCTAACTGTGGAACAGACTATCAATTGCTGTTATGCAAGTTCAGGTGCAAGCTGAAAAAAAACTAGAAAAAGTCCACGAAAGCTACAATATGACCTTGAGTATATCCCACCTGAATTTAGAGACCATCTCAAAAATAGATTTGATACATTGAACACTAATGACTGAAGACCAGACACGTTATGGAATGACATGAAGGACATCATACATGAAGAAAGCAAGAGATCATTAAAAGGACAGGAGAGAAAGAAAGACCAAAATGGATGTCAGAAGAGACTCTGAAACTCGTTCTTGAACTAGAGTAGCTAAAGCAAATGGAAGAAATGATGACGTTAAAGAGCTGAACAGAAGATTCCAAAGGGCAGCTTGAGAAGACAAAGTAAAGTATTATGATGAAATGTGTAAAGACATGGAGATAGGAAACCAAAAGGGAAGAACACGCTTGGAATTTCTCAAGCTAAAAAAGCTGAAGAAAAAATTTAAGCCTCAAGTTGCAATACACGGAAAATGTTAAACAATGCAGGAAGCATCAAAAGAAGATGGAAGGAATATACAGGGTCACTATACCAAAAAGAATTGATCGACATTCAGCCATTTCAGGAGACAGTATATGATCAAGAACCAATGGTACTGAAGGAAGATGTAGAAGCTGCACTGAAGGCATTGGTGAAAAACAAGGCTCCAGGAATTAACTGAATACCAACTGAGATGTTTCAACAAATAGATGCAGCACTAGAAGTGCTCACTTGCCTATGCCAAGAAATCTGGAAGACAGCTTACCTGGCCAACTGACTGGAAGAGATCTGTATTTGTAGCCATTCCAAAGAAAGGTGATCCAACCAAATGTGGAGATTATTGATCAATATCATTAATATCACACACAAGTAAAATTTTGCTGAAGATCATTCAAAAACGGTTGCAGCAGTACATCAGCAGGAAGTGCCAGAAATTCAAGCCAGATTCAGAAGAGGACTTGGACCAAGGGATATCATTGCTAATGTCAGATGGATCCTGGCTGAAAGCAGAGAATACCAGAAATATGTTTACCTGTGTTTTATTGACCAAGCAAAGGCATTTGACTGTGTGGATCATAACAAATTATGGGTAACACTAGGAAAGAATGGGAATTCCAGAACACTTAACTGTGCTCGTGAGGAACCTGTACCAGGAGGCAGTCATTTGAACAGAACAAGGGGATCTATGTGGTTTAAAGTCAGGAAGGATGTGTGTCAGGGTTGTATCTTTTCATCATACTTATTCAATCTGTATGCTGAGCAAATAATCCGAAAAGATTGACTATATGAAGAAGAACGTGGCATCAGGATTGGAGGAAGACTCATTACCAACCTGTGATATACAGATGTCACAATCTTGCTTGGTGAGAATGAAGAGGACTTGAAGTACTTACTGATGAAGATCAAAAACCACAGCCTTCAGTACGGATTACACCTCAACATAAAGAAAACAAAAATTCTCACAAATGGACCAGTAAGCAACATCATGATAAATGGAGAAAATATTGAAGTTGTAAAGGATTTTATTCTACCTAGATCCACAATCAACGCCCATGGACGCAGCAGTCAAGAAATCAAATGACGCATTGCAGCGGGAAAATCTGTTGCAAAAGATCTCTTTAAAGTATTAAAAAGCAAAGATATCATTTTAAGAACTAAGGTGTGTCTGACTTAAGCCATGTGTTTTCAGTCACCTTATATGAAAGCAAAACCTGGACAATGAATAAGGAAGACCGAAGAAGAATCCATGCTTTTGAATTAGGATGTTGGCAAAGAATATTGAATATACCATGGACTGCCGGCAGAACAAACGAATCTGTCTTGGAAGAAGTGCAGCCAGAATGCTCATTAGAAGCAAGGATTGCAAGACTTTGTATCATGCACTTTGCACATGTTATCAGAAGGGACCAGTCTCTGAAGGACATCATGCTTGGTAAAGTAGAGGATCAGCAATAAAGAGGAAGACCCTCAATGAGATGTATTGACACAGTGGCTGCAACAGTGGGCTCAAGCATAGCAACGATTGTGAGGATGGTGCAGGAACAGGCAGTGTTTCCTTCTGTTGTACATAGGGTCACTAGGATTCTGAACCAACAAGATGGCATCTAACAACAACAAGCACATCTATTAAAGGATCAGCTCGAACAGTATTCTGGTAAAAACATTTGAAAATTGGCATACTGGCAGAGTTTTGCCAGTCTGCTGGTTGGAAAACCTTTAAAAGCTCAACATTCATTATCCAATTAGGTCTAAATTTTTTGGTTTCATTTCTTTAAGACTCTGCATGCTCTAGTCTTGATTTGAGTTTATATCCTTGTCCGCTATGATTCCCCAAAACACAGAATATGCTCCAAATAAAACAAACAAAAATGTATTGCCATAAAGTCCATTCCAACTCATAGCAACCCTATGGGACAGAGTAGAACTGCCCCATGGAATTTCTGAAGCTGTTATCTTTACTGAAACAGACTGCCACATCTTTCTCCTTCAGAGAGGCTGGTGAGTTTAAACCACTGACCTTTTGATTAGTATCTGAGCGCTTAACTACTGCACCACAGGTTCCTTATGCTCTGGATAACATGATTCTAAATATACTTGTGGTTTCCGCCTTGTACATAATTTTTAATGTTATCCTTTCCAAGTTGAATTCATTTCTTCTGCCGTCCTACAGGATTTTGCTACATCAAAATTTTTTTTATCTTTACAAATATTTTTAAACCTCCCTAACTTAATGTGATATGTCTCATCCATCACCTCACATAGATTCTATTTTATCATATTCTTCCAGAGCATGTATTATGGTCTGTTTTTGTATTTATTTTTTCACTTACTAGGTTGTAATTTCATTCAGTGTAGAGGACGTGTTTTATTCACTGTTATACATTCTGCAGTATTTTCACAGCATAGATGCTCAGTAAGCATTCATTAAATAAATGCACGAAACATGCTTCATTGAGGTCCCTGTTTCAAAGTAGTTTACTAACTATATGCTTTTATAACCATATGCATTTATCTACTCACCCTCATGAGACCCCCCCATTGAAATGATGATAAAGGACCAAAGATGCATTAGCTTTCATCAGGGAAAAGGAAGTGGAAAGGGTGAGAGATTTCAATGTATTTGAAGAAAATATCTGAAGTATAGGCTATTAGCTAGTGTGGTTTTGAGACTCAACACTCAGTCTGCCATTTGGGAGGCCCCAGGCTGAGTAGCTTGGTGCCTTCTTGTTCACCGTAAAGTGGAGCCTGCCATCTAACAAATCGTATTTGTATATAAAAGAATTGATTCAATTTCACTATTATCTCATTATCCTCAGTATTTTGAAATATGGCTCTTGTTACTTGCTGAATATCAGCATGCACAATGAAATGACAGGAACATCTCCAGCCAGAAGCAGGTCAACTGCCTGTATCATTATAGAAATTCTTTTGAGTCTGTAGGGAAGGCTTAGTCTTGGACTTGCTATTAAACAAATATAAAAAATATGTATCGAAAGATCATAATATTTGAAAAAAGAGTCAAATATATGTTTTGGGAGCAAGGTGAGTCTCAGTAAAGAAGAACAAACATATACTAAAAAAGATTTAAATGTATATTTGAGAAGTAGAGGGATGCAAATAATAGTTCAGAAGTCTATTGAACAATTGTAAAAAGATGATAATGGTTGGTCAAAGGAATAAAATAATTTTTTTGTTTATAGAGTTTTGGTTTTTAGAATATTTAACTAAAAATATGTTGATTATGATTACAAAAGAGCTGATTTTCTCTCTAATAATAAGGGGGGAAAGGCCACAACAAACAAATACACATATCCAGAGTGACTTAAAATGATTATAATTATTACTCTCAAGATGATTAAGAAAGAGAGTTATCGCTGAGAAACAGAAAAAAAAAAACCTGTTGAAATTAAAACAGTAATTGCTGAAATTAAAAATTAAATAAAATCTTTGAAAGATAATGTTATAGAAATCTTGGAGGATTTCAAATAAAACAGAGATGGAATATATAAGCAAAAAAGATAAGCAGCAAATGAGAGATAATATCTGATTTAGTGAGAGATAAAAGAGAATAGAGAAAATGAAATATAAGAAATTGTAAGAGAAGGGTCTCCACTGTGAATCATAATAAAGAACCACCCCTGAAGACATAGTGTCTTAGTTTCTTAGTGCTGCTGTAATAGAGATACCACAGATGGATGACTTTATTGTTGTTGTGTGCCATAGAGTCAATTCCGACTCAGCAACACAGTAGGGGTTTACTAGGCGGTAATCTGTACAAGAGATTGTAGGACACAGTAGGAGTTTTCTAGGCGGTAATCTTTACAGAAGCAGATCACCAGGTCTTTTCTTCCTCAGAGCCTCTTGTAATTTCAAACCACAGACATTTCAGTTAGTAGGAAAGTACTTTAACCATTATGCTTTCACAGTTGAGGAGGCTGGAAGTAGGAATTCAGGGAACTGGCTCTAGGGGAACACTCTGTCCTCGCTGGGGGAAAATCGTTGTCTTTTTCAGATTCTCTTCCTCAGTACCTTGATGATCTCCACATGGGATCAATCTTTCTCCATTTGTGTTTCTTCTCTGTGCTTTTTTTTTTTTTTTAATATCTCAAAGGTGATTGGTTTAAGACATACCCTACACTGATATGACATCGCTAACATGACAAAGAAAACCCTATTCCCAAATAGTATTACATTCACAAGTATATGGATTAAGATTTACAACACATATTTTGAAGGGACACAATTTAATCCATAACACATACCATTGCCAAATTACAAAATATTAATAACGAGGAGCCCTGGTGGTGCAAACACACTCAGCTGCTAACTGAAAGGTTGATGGTTTGAACCCACCCAACAGCTCCACAGGAGAAAAACCTGGGGACATGCTCCTGTAAAGATTACAGTCTAGAAAACCCTATGGGGCAGTTCTGCTTTGTCACATAGGGTTGCTATGAGTCAAAAATTGACTCAAGGACACCTAACAACAATAATGAAAAAAAAAAAAATTCTTAGAACTTGCAGAAAGGGAGAAAAAGTAAATATTGGTTAGGGTTTTTACTTTACACATGAGTATCCTGTTTAGCTAATTTAAGCATAAACATCTCCATGTATCTGTCAGTTTGACGTACTGTGGTGGCTTGCATGTTGCTGTTATGCTGGAAGCTATGCCACCAGTATCTCAAATATCACCTGGCAGTCTACTTCAGAAAAAAAAATTAGCTAGTGAAAACCTTATGAATAGCAACGGAACATTGATATACTGCGGGAAGATGAACCCCTCAGTTGGAAGGCACTCAAAATATGACCGGGGAAGAGTTGCTTCCTCAAAGTAGAATCAACCTTAATGACTTGGATGAAATGAAGCTTTCGGGACCTTCATTTGCTGATATGGCATGATTCAAAATGAGAAGAAACAGCTACAAACATCGTTAAGAATTGGAACATGGAATGTACCAAGTGTGTATCTAGGAAAATTGGAAGTCATCAAAACTGAAATGGAATGCATAAAGATCCATATCCTAGGCATTAGTGAACTGAAATGGACTGGTATTGGCAATTTTGAATTGCACAATCGTATGGTCTACTATGCCAGGAATGACAACCTGAAGAGGAATGGCATTGCATTCATCCTCAAAAAGAACATTTCAAGATGTATCCTGAAGTACAACTCTGTCAGTGATAGGATAATACCTATACGACTACAAGGAAGGCTAGTTAATGTAAATATTATTCAAATTTATGCATCAACCAGTAAGGCCAAAGATGAAGAAATTGAGATTTTTCAACTTCTGCAGTTTGAAATTGATCAAACATGCATTCAAGATGCATTGATAATTACTGGTGATTGGAATACGAAAGTAGGAAACAAAGCAGAAGGAACAGTAGTTGGAAAATATGGCCTTGGTGATAGAAAGGATGCCAGAGATCACATGATTGAATTTTGCAAGACCAACAACTTTTTCATTGCAAATTAATTTTTTTTCAACAGCATAAATGGCAACTATACATGTAGGCCTCACCAGATGGAATACACAGGAATCAAATTGAGTACATCTGTGGAAAGAGATGTTGGAAGAGCTCAATATCATCAGTTAGAAGAAGGTCAGGGACCAATTGTGGAACAGACCATCAATTACTTGTATGCAAGTTCAAGTGCAAGCTGAAAAAAACTAGAACAAGTCCACGAGAGCTACAGTATGACCTTGAGTATATCCCACCTGAATTTAGAGACCATCTCAAAAATAGATTCGATGCATTGAACACTAATGACTGAGGACCAGATGAGTTATGGAATGACATCAAGGACATCATATGTGAAGAAAGCAAGAGATCATTAAAAAGACAGGAGAGAAAGAAAGACCAAAATGGATGTCAGAAGAGACTCTGAAACTCGTTCTTGAACTAGAGTAGCTAAAGCAAATGGAAGAAATGATGAAGTTAAAGAGCTGAACAGAAGATTCCAAAGGGCAGCTTGAGAAGACAAAGTAAAGTATTATGATGAAATGTGTAAAGTCGTGGAGATAGGGAACCAGAAGGGAAGAACACGCTTGGAATTTCTCAAGCTAAAAAAGCTGAAGAAAAAATTTAAGCCTCAAGTTGCAATACTGAAGGATTCTACACGGAAAATGTTAAACGACGCAGGAAGCATCAAAAGAAGATGGAAGGAATATACAGGGTCACTATACTAAAAAGAATTGGTTGAAGTTTAACCATTTCAGGAGGTAGCATATGATCAAGAACTGACAGTACTGAAGAAGTCCAAGCTGCACTGAAGGCATTGGTGAAAAACAAGTCTCCAGGAATTGACAGAATACCAATTGTTTCAATGAACAGAGGCTGTGCTGGAGGCACTCACTGGTCTATGTTAAGAAATTTGGAAGACAGCTTCCTTGCTAACCGGCTGGAAGAGATGCATATCTGTGCCCATTCCAAAGAAACATGATTCGAAGAATGCAGAAATTATCAAACAATATCATTAATATCACACACAGTAAATTTTTGTTGAAGATCATTCAAAAGCGATGGCACCAGTACATCGACAGGGAACTGCCAAAAGTTTAAGCCAGATTTAGAAGAGGACGTGGAATAAGATATATCACTGCCAATGTCGGGTAGATCCTGGCTGAAGGCAGAGAATACCAGAAAGATGTTTAGCTGTGTTTTATTGACTATGTAAAGGCATTTGACTACGTGGATCATAACGAATTATGGATAACATTGTGAGGAATGGGAATTCCAGAACACTTAATTGTGTTCATGAGGTACCTGTACTTAGACCAAGAGGTAGTTGTTCAAACAGAACAAGTGATACTGCATGGTTTAATGTCAAGAAAGGTGCGTGTCAACATTGTATCATTTCACCATACTTACTCAATCTGTATGCTGAGCAAGTAATCCAGGAAGCTGGACTATATGAAGAAGAACGGGGCATTAGGATTGGAGGAAGACTCATTAACAACCTACCATATGTAGATGACACAGTCTTGCTTGCTGAAAGTGAAGAGGATTTGAAGCACTTACTGATGAAGATCAAAGACCACAGCCTTCAGTATGGATTACATCTCAACATAAAGAAAACAAAAATTCTCACAACTGGACCAGTAACAACATCATGATAAATGTAGAAAGATTGAAGCTGTCAAGGATTTCATTTTACTTGTATCTACAGTCAACGCTCATGGAAACAGCAGTCAAGACATCAAATGAAGCATTGCGTTGAGCAAATCTGCTGCAGAAGACCTCTTTGAAGTGTTAAAAAGCACAAAGATGTCACCTTAAAGATTAAGGTGCACCTGACCCAAACCATGGTATTTTCAATGGCCTCATATGAATATGAAAGCTGGGCAATGAATAAGAAAGACCAAAGAAGTATTGATACCTTTGAATTATGGTGTTGGCGAAAAATAATGAATTTACTATGAACTGCCAGAAGAAGGGACAAATCTGTCTTGGAAGAAGTATAGCCAGAATGTTCCTTGGAAGGACAGATGACGAGACTTCATCTCACATACTTTCGACATGTTGTCAGGAGGGTCTCGTCCCTGGAGAAGGACATCATGCTTGGTGAAGTAGAGGGTGAGAGAAAAAGAGGAAGACCCTTAATGAGATGGATTGACACAGTGGCTGCAACAATGGGCTCAAACTTCACAACAGTTGTGAGGCTGGTGCATGACTGGACAGTGTTCCATTCTGTTGTACACAGGGTCACTATGAGTAGGAACTGACTGGATGGCACCACCACCACCAACAAACATAAAGATAATTATGAAGAAATATGGATAGTTCTCAGAGCCATTGGGAAAGCACAGATGTTAGCCTCTTTCTAGACTAAACTTGCATGAACAACTTCTACTGTTACCCTACACAACTAGAAAGTTATGATAGAGATGGGAAACAATGGGTCCAAATTTCAAAAGTCACGCACTGGGTCTGAATAAGAGAACCAGAATTGAGTAAAATCAATATATAAGATGACTTGTGGGAAAGGAGGCATCTGTTTCCTCTCCCAGTGAAAAATAGTTGATTGTGAACTCTAAGATTAAAAATCTGTGATAAAGCAGAGTAAAATGTGCTATAACACTGAGTAATAAATTGTCAGTAGGTAAAATAAGTCATTTGAACATTCGCTTTTGAATATCTCAGGAAACTGCTGAAAGGTTATATAAGTATAGCATTCCACTTCATTCTGCAGTTAAGTATAGTACAGTAATCACAATAGTATAGTCACCACTCATTGTTCTCTACTTTTTCTTTCAATATTTATTTTATTTTTGGTGAAAATATACACAGCAAAACGTGCTCCCTTTCAACAATTTCTACATATAATGTTCAGTGACGAGGTTTACAGTCTTCACATTGTGCCAACATTCTCATTATTTCTGTTCTAATTGTTTCACTCCCAGTAAGTTAGTCTCACAGCTCCCCAAACTTCTCATCTATGCTTTAGGGTAACTGTTTCAATTTGGTCTCATATAGATAATTATTTAAAAGAATATAGTACTATAAGAAGACATTCTTTAATTTTTGAGCTAACCTGCTATTTAGCTAAAAGGTAGTTATGGGGGATAGTTTCGCTTCAAGATTTGAAGAGTATCTTAGGGCAATAGTCTCGAGAATTCTTCCAGTCTTTGTTGGTTATTAAGTCTGGATTCTTTAAGAGTTTGAAGTTCTGTTCCACGTTTTTCTCCCTTTCTATCAAGATTCATTTGTTGTTTCCCTGCTCAGAACGTTCAGTAGTGGTAGCCAGGCACCATCTAGTCCTTCTGGTTTCAAGGTAGAGCAGGCAGTGGTTCACGGAGACAATTAGTCTTGTAGTCCATTTCCTTCTCTGATTCTTGAGTTTCCTTCTCTTTTGCTCCAGAGGAATAGAGACCAATAGTTGACATATTTTTTTTTTTTAGCTTTTTTTTTAATTGTACTTCAGGTGAAGGTTTACAGAACAAATAGTTTCTCTTTAAACAGTAGTACACATATTGTTTTATGACATTGGTTAACAACCCCACGACATGTCAACCCTCTCCCTTCTCAACCTTTTTTTTTTTTTTTTTTTGGTGAAAATATACACAGCCAAACATACACCATTTCAGAAATTTCTACATGCACAGTTTAGTGACTACGCTCTTCCAATTGTGCTGCTATTCTCACTTTAGATAAACAGTTAGTACACATGTTGCCCTATGACAATGGTTAACAACCTCACTACACATCAACACTGTCCTTACTCAACCTTGGGTTCCCTATCACCAGCTTTCCTGTCCCTTCTGCCTTCTAGCCCTTGTCCCTGGACTGCTGTGCCTCATTAGTCCTGTTTTGTTTTATGGGGCTGTCCAATCCCCGGCTGAATGGGGAACCTCAGAAGTGACTTAACCACTGAGCTAAAAGGGTGTCTGGGGCCATACTCTCGGGGTTTCACCAGTCTTCTTTAGGCAAGTAAATCTGGTCCATTTTTTGTGTGTTAGAATTTTATTCTACATCTTTCTCCAGCTCTGTCCAGAAACTTCCGTTGTGATCCTGGTCAGGACAGTCAGTGGTGGGAGCCGGGCACCACCTAGCTGTACTGGACTCAGTCTGGTGGAGACCTTGGTAGCTGTGGTCCATAAGTCCTTTGGACTGATCTTTTCCTTGTATCCTCTTCTCTTCATTCTCCCTTGCTCCCGAAGGGATGAGACCAGTGGAGTATCTTAGATGGCTGCTCACAGGCTTTTAAGACCCCAGACACTACTCACCAAGGTAGAATGTAGAACATTGTCTTTATAAACGGTGTTATGCCAGTTGAGCTAGATGTTTCCCAAGACCGTGGTCCCCATAGCCCTCCACCCAGCAATTCAGTCCTTCAGGGAGTTTGGATGTGTCTATGGAGCTTCCATGATCTTTCCTTGTACAAGTTGTGCTGGTTTCCCCAGTATTGTGTACTGTCTCACCCTTCACCCAAGATACCACCCCTCCCATCCCTGGTAACCAACAAAGATTGTTACTTTTTGTGGGTAAACTTTTTCATGGGTTTTTTACAGTAGAGGTCTCATACAATATTTGTTCTTTTGTGGTTGACTTATTTCACTCAGCATAAAGTCCTCCAGTTTCATCCATGTTATGAGATGCTTCACAGATTCATCATTGTTCTTTCTCATTGCTCAATACTCCATTGTGTGTATGTACCATAGTTTGTTTATATATTCATCTGTTGATTGGCATCTAGGTTGTTTCCATCGTTTTGCTATTGTGAACAATGCTGCCATGAACATAGGAGTGCATGTAGAGGTGTTGGATTTTCTTGTAGATGATGGAGATTAGACCTTTGTCTGACTTATAGTTTCCAAAAATTTTTTCCCAGTCTGTAGGTACTCTTTTTAATCTTTTGGTGAAGTCTTTTGAAGAGCATAGATGTTTGATTTTTAGAAGATCCCAGTTATCTAGCTTATCTTCTGCGGTTTGCATGTTGATGGTTATGGTTTGTATCCTGTTAATGCCGTGTATTAGGGCCTGTAGCATTGATCTTATTTTTTCTTCTGTGAACTTTATAGTTTTTGGCTTTATATTTAGCTATTTGATCCATTTTGAATTAGTTTTTGTATATGGTGTGAGGTATAGGTCCTGTTTCATTTTTTTGCAGATGGACATCTCCAGTTTTGCCAGCGCCATTTGTTAAAAAGACTGTCTTTTCCCCATTTGATGGACTTTGGGCCCTTATCAAAGATCAGGTGACCATAGGTGGATGGATTTACATCTGGGTTCTCAATTCTGATCCATTGGTCAATGTATCTGTTGTTGTACCAGTACCAGGCTGTTTTGACTACTGCAGCTGTATAGTAGGTTCTCAGGTCAGGTAGTGTGAGTCCTCCAACTTTCTTCTTCTTCTTCAGTAGTGCTTTACTTATTTGGGGCTTCTTCCATTTCCATATAAAGTTAATGATTAGTTCTTCCATCTCTTTGAAGAATGTTGTTGGTATTTGAACTGGGATTGCATTGTATTTGTAAATTCCTTTGGGTAGAATTGTCATTTCCATAATGTTGAGTCTACCTATCCATCAGCGTGGTATGTTTTTCCGTTTATGTAGATCCCTTTGTGTTTTTTGCAGTAGTGTTTTGTAGTTTTCTTTGTATAGGTCTTTTACATCCCTGGTTAGATATATTCCTAAGTATTTTATTTTTTTAGGGGCTATTATAAATCGTATTGTTTTCCAGATTTCCTTTTCATTGTTTTCCTTATTGGTGTATAGGAATCCAACAGTTTTTTGTATGTTTATCTTGTATCCTGCTACTCTGCTGAATCTTTCTATTAGTTCCAGTAAATCCAGTAAATTTCTCGTGGAGTCTTTAGGGTTTTCTGTGTATAGTATCATTTCATCTGCAAACAGGGACAGTTTAACTTCTTCATTACCAATTTGGATGCCCTTTACTTCTTTTTCTTGCCTTGTTGCTCTAGCTAGAAGTTCCAGCACAATGTTAAATAGGAGTGGTGATAAAGGGCATCCTTGTCTTGTTCCTGTTCTCAAGGGGAATATTTTCAGCTGCTCTCCATTAAGAATGATGTTGGCCATTGGTTTTGCATAGATGCCCTTTATTATGTTGAGAAATTTCCCTTCTATACCTTTTTTATTGAGAGTTTTTATCAGAAATGGGTGTTGGACTTTGTTGAATGCCTTTCACGCGTCAATTGAGATGATCATGTGATTCTTTTCTTTCCTTTTATTTATATGGTGGATTATGTTGATTGATTTTCTGATGTTGAACCCTCCTTGCATACCTGTATGTATCCTACTTGGTTGTGGTATATTATTTTTTTGATATTAAGCTGAATTTTATAGGCTAGAATTTTGTTGAGAATTTTTGCATCTATATTCATGAGAGATATTGGTCTGTCATTTCCTTTTTTTGTGGCATCTTTGCATGATTTTCGTATCAGGGCTATGCTGGCTTCATATAATGAATTTGGAAGTTTTGCTTCCTTTTCTCTGCTCTGAAACAGCTTGAATAGTGCTGGTACAAGCTCTTCTGGGAATGTTTTGTAGAATTCTCCAGTGAAGCCATCTGGGCCAGGGCTTTTTTTTTTTGTTGGGAGTTTTTTAATTACCTTTTCAATCTCTTCTCTTGTTATGGGTCTGTTCAGATTTTCAACATCACTTTGTTGTTGTTTGAGTAGGTAGTATGTTTCTAGAAATTCATCCATTTCCTCTAGGTTTTCAAATTTGTTGGAGTATAATTTTTCATAATATTCTGTTATGATCCTTTTTATTTCAGTTGGGTCTGTTGTAACATCACGCATTTCACTTCTTATTTGGGTTATTTGCATCCTCTCCTGTTTTTCTTTTGTCAGTCTGGCCAGTGGTTTGTCGATTTTGTTGATTCTTTCAAAGAACCAACTTTTGGTTTTGTTGATTCTTTCTATTGTTTTTCTGTTCTCTATTTCATTTATTTCTTCTCTGATCTTTACTATATCCTTTCTTCCGGTGGTTGTAGGCTTTTTTTGCTGTTCTCTTTCTATTTGTTTGAGTTGTGTTGTTAATGTTTTGATTTTTTTCCCTTCTTTTTTGATGTGTGCATCTATTGTTATAAATTGTCCTCTGAGGACTGCCTTTGATGTGTCCCAAAGGTTTTGGTATGATGTGTTTTCATTCTCGTTTGATTCTAGGAATTTTTTTATTCCATCTCTGATTTCTTCTAATACCCAGTGATGTGTAAGCAGGGTATTATTCAGTTTCCATGTAATTAATTTGTCTTTCTTGCTCTTTCTGTTGTTAATATCTACCTTGATGGCACTGCAGTCAGAGAAGACACTTTGAATTATCTCAATGTTTTGGATCTTGTTGAATATTGCTCTGTGGCCTAAGATGTGGTCTATTCTGGAGAACATTCCTTGTGCATTAGAAAAGAATGTGTACTTTGCAGCTGTTGGATGGAGTGTTCTATATAGGTTCATGAGGTCACGTTGGCTGATTTTGCCCTTTAGGTCTTCGGTATCTTTGATGAGTTTATTTTTAGATGTTCTGTCCTTTACTGAGAGTGGTGCATTGAAATTTCCTACAATTATTGTGGAACTGTCAATTTCTCTTTTCAGTGTTGTTAGAGTTTGTTTTATGTATTTTGAAACCCTTTCATTGGGTGCGTATATAATTATTATGGTTATGTCTTCATGATGGATCGTGTGTGGTGGTGTGATGTCCTTCTTTGTCTTTTATGGTGGATTTTGTTTTAAAGTCTATTTTATCTGAGATTAGTATTGCCACTCCTGCTCTTTTTTGGTAGTTGTTAGCTTGATATATTTTTTTCCAACCTTTGACTTTTAATAAATTCACATCTTTGTTTCTAAGGTGTGTCTCTTGTAGATAGCATATTGATGGATCTTGTTTTTTTTATCCATTCTGTTTCTCTCCATTACTTTATGGGTGCATTGAGTCCATTTACATTTAGTGTAATTATTGATAGATGTGAGTTTGTTGCTGTCATTTTGTAGTGCTTTTTTTTTTGTGTTGCTGATGTTTTCTTTGTTTTTCTTACTCTCCTGTGCTGAATTACTTTTGTTTGTTGATTTTTTTTTTTCATTTCTTTTGTTTTTGTTGGTTTTGTGTTTGCTGAGACTTTATGTTTTTCCTCTTTATTTTTAAGAGTATGTTTGTTAACTTTCTCTGTGGTTACCATGAAATATACCCTTACCTTTCTAAGTTTGAAGCAGTCTATTATTACTTGGTATCGCCTTGCCTTCCTCTCCATTGGATGGTTCTATACCTACACCGTTTATTCCCTCTTTTATTGTTCTGATGTTGTTGTCATTTATAGATTAACTGCTCTGATTCCCTGTCGTATTTCTTTTGGTTTTGTATTGTCCTTGAGAGTTTATTTCCTAGATTGGTTTCTGGCTGGTACGATCCTGAGTCTTTGATTCAGCCTGTGAGCTGAAGTTGTTTGTTCTCAGAGTGAAGAACTCCCTTTAATAATTCTTGTAAGTTTGGTTTTGGTTTTCCGTATTCCCTTAATTTCTGTTTATCTGGAAATGACCTAATTTCACCATCATATTTGAACGAGACTTTTGCAGGATATACTATTCTTGGCTTGCAATTTTTTTCTTTCAAGGAATTATTTATGTCATCCCATTGCCTTCTTGCCTGCATGGTTTCTGCCGAATAATCTGAGCTTAGTCTTATTGTTTCTCCTCTGTATGTGACTTCTTGTTTTTCACGAGCTGCTCTCAGGATTCTTTGTTTGTCTTTGGTTTTGGCGAGTATGATTATGATATGCCTTGGTGATTTTCTTTTGGGGTCTATCCTATATGGGGTTCATTGAGCTTGGATAGCCAGCTTTTCATCTTTCATGATATCGGGGAAGTTTTCTATCAGCAGTTCTTCAATGACCCTCTTTTTTTCTGTTTTATCCCCCTCTTCTGGAACTCCAATCACTCGAAGATTTCTGCTTTTGATTGTATCTTACATAATTCTCAGGGTCTCTTCATTTTTCTTTGTTCTTTTTTCTGAGTTTTCCTCCCACAGAGATGTATCCAAGTTTTTGTCTTAAATTCCACCAATCCTGTCTTCCGCAGTTTCAAATCTACTCCTCAGCCCTTCTATGACAGTCTGTTTCTGAAATCTTGTTGTTTTATCTTTTGGATTTCTAATTGTTGTTTTTGTATAATTTCTACTTGTGAATTTATTTTGGCATTTTGTTTCTGCATTATTTTCCTGAACTCTTCAATTTTTTTTTCTGTATTTTCTATGAATTTGTCTGTGTTTTTCATGAATTTGTCTATTTTTTCCTCATTTTTGTCTGCTTTTGGCTTCAACTCTTGGATAATTCTGAGTAGTAGATATTTGAATTCCCTATCAGGTAGTTCTAGTGCCTTTTCTTCTCCTGGAAAGTCATCTGGTGTTTTATTTTGGATGCCTACCGGAACCATTCTGTCCTGTTTTGGTAAATGTTTTGATATTGTCTGCTGTCTTCAGGGCATCCAGTAGTTATGTTTATCATGTATTGATTGTAGATTTGTTTGTTTCATCCTTTGTTTTTATTTGGTATGTCTGAGCAGATGGGCTCTGTGTTCTTTGTTGTTTGCTTGTCTGTGGGCATGATACTTTTCACCTCTTTCTCCAATTGGTGGGGTCAGTCGCTCAGATATGGTACAGCAGAGCAGGTCTAGCTGAAGAGGAGTTGCTGGGATGGGTTGTTTTTGGCACTTAGTACAGCCACCAGGGCGGGTCAGTAATCCATGCAGGGCAGGTTCCAGTAGGCCATGCCTGTGCTGCTTGGTGGTGTGATGTTAAGCGTACAGTGCAGTTAGGCAAGATGGAGGGGGGAGATGGTGATCTGTGTAGGTAAGATGGACATGGGAGAGAGGAGAGAGGAACAGGAGCCAAAAAGGTACAAACAGAAATGAGTGCTAGGGGAGCTTCCCATTGGAGTGGAGAGATGAGAGACTATGAATTGTAGAAAAGCATAAAGGGGAAGAAGAAGAAAAAAAATGAATAAATAAAAATCAGAAAGGAAAAAGAACAGCAAATCTCCCAGGGATCCAACTGGTGCGTCTATGAGGTCTGGGGAAGTTGTTCCCAGGTGTTGCAGTACAGTTGAATTAAATAACATATCAAGAAATAATTCACCATGATCAACAGGGATTCATACCAGGTATGCAGGGATGATTCAACATTACAAAAACAACCAATGTAATCCATCACATAAATAAAACAAAAGACAAGAACCACATGATCTTATCAATCATTGCAGAAAAGGCAACGAAGAAACTTCCTAGTTATACTTTTTTTTAAAATTGTGCGTTAAGTGAAAGCTTACAGTTCAAGTCAATTTCTCATACAAAAATTTATACACACATTGATATGTGACCCTAGCTGCTCTCCCTATAATGGACAGCACATATTTCCTTTCCACCCCAGATCTCCCATGTCCATTCAACCAGCTCCTGTCCCTTTTTGCCTTCTCATCTCGCCTCCAGACAGAAGCTGCCCATTTGGTCTCATGTATCTACTTGAGCTAAGAAGCATTCTCTTCATGAGTACCATTTTACGTCCCATAGTCCAGTCTAATCTTTCTCTGAAGAGTTGACTTCGGGAATGGTTTCAGTTCTGGGCTAACAGAGAGACTGGGGGTCATGTCTTCCGAGGTCCCTCCAGTCTCAGTCAGACCATTAAGTCTGGTCTTTTTACTAGAATTTGAGTTCTGCACCCCACGTTTCTCCTGCTCCATCAGGGACTTTCTGTTGTGTTCCCTGTCAGGGTAGTCATTGCTGGCAGCTGGGTACCATCTAGTTCTTCTGGTCTCAGGCTGATGGAGTCTCTGGCTTATGTGGCCCTTTCTATCTCTTGGGCTAATATTTTCCTTGTGTCTTTGGTTTTCTTCATTCTCCTTTGCTCCAATTGGTTGGGACCAACTGATGTATCTTAGATGGCCGCTAGCTAGCTTTTAAGACCCCAGATGCCACTCACCAAAATAGGATGCACAACATTTTCTTAATAAACTTTGTTATGGCAGATGACCTAGATGTCCCCGAAAGCATGGTCCCCAGACTCCTGCCCGTGCTACTCTGCCCTCGAAGTGTTTGTATTCAAGAAACTTGTTAGCCTTTGGTTTCGTCCAGTTGTGCTGACTTCCCCTGTATTGTGTGTTGTCCTTCCCTTCACCTGAGATAAGTCTTATCTACTATCTAGTTAGTGAATACCCGTCTCCCTCTCTCCCCACCCTTGTAACCATCAAAGAATGTTTTCTTCTGTGTTTAAACCATTTCTTAAGTGGTCTCATAAAATATTTGTCCTTTTGCAACTGACTAATTTCTCTCAGCATAATGCCTTCCAGATTCATCCATTGTATGTGATATTTTGCAGATTCATTGTTGTTCTTTATCATTGCATGTTATTCCATTGTGTGAATATACCATACTTTGTTTATCCATTCATCTGTTGATGGACACCTAGGTTGTTTCCATCTTTTTGCTATTGTGAACAGTGCTGCAATGAACATGAGTGTGCATATATCTATTCCTGTGATGGCTCTTATTTCTCTAGGCTATATTCCAAGGAGTGTGATTGCTGGATCATATGGTACTTCTATTTCTCCCTTTTTAAGGAAGTGCGAATTGATTTCCAAAATGATTGTACCATTTTACATTCCCACCAGTAGTGTATAAGTGTTCCAGTCTCTCCACAACCTCTCCAACATTTATTATTTTGTATCTTTTGGATTAATACTAGCTTTGTCGGGGTGAAATGGTATCTTATTGTAGTTTTGATTTGCATTTCTCTACTGGCTAATGATCATGAGCATTTCCTCATGTATCTGGTAGCTGCCTGAATGTCTTCTTTGGTGAAGTATCTGTTCATATCCTTTGCCCACTTTTTAATTGGGTTATTTGGCTTCTTGTTGTTGAGATTTTGCAGTATCTTGTAGATTTTAGAGATTAGATGCTGATCATATTTGTTGTAGCCCAAATTTTTTTCCCAGTCTACAGGTTGTCTTTTTACTCTTTTGGTGAAGTCTTTTGATGAGCGTAAATATTTGATTTTTAGGAGCTCCCAGTTATCTAGTGTCTCTTCTGATGTCTGTGCATTGTTAATAATGTTTTGTATTCTGTTTATGCCATGTATTAGGGCTCCTAGCGTTGTCCCTATTTTTTCTTCCACGATTTTTATCATTTTAGATTTTGTATTTAGGTCTTTGATGCATTTTAAGTTAGTTTTTGTGCATGGTGTGAGGTATGGGTCTTGTTTCATTTTTTTGCAGATGGATATCCAGTTATGCCAGTACCGTTTGTTAAAGAGACTGTCTTTTCCCCATTTAATGGACTTTGGGCCTTTGTCAAATACCAGCTGCTCATAGGTGGATGAATATATGTCTGGATTCTCAATTCTGTTCCATTGGTGTATGTATCTGTTGTTGTACTAGTACCAGGCTGTTTTGACTACCTTGGTGGTGTAATAGGTTCTAAAATCAGGTAGTGTGAGGCTTGCCACTCTGTTCTTCTTCTTTAGTAATGCTTTACTTATCTGGGACCTCTTCCCTTTCTGTATTAAGTTGGTGATTTGTTTCTACGTCTTATTAAAAAAATGCCATTGGAATTTGGATCAAGATTGCATTGTATCTGTTGATTGCTTTGGGTAGAATTAACATTTTCACAATGTTGAGTCTTCCTAACCATGAGCAAGGTATGTTTTTCCACTTATGCAGGTCTTGTTTGGTTTCTTGCAGTAGAGTCTTGTAGTTTTCTTTGTATAGGTCTTTTACATCTCTGGGTAGGTCTATTCCTAAGTATTTTATCTTCTTGGGGACTATCGTAAATGATATTGATTTGGTGATTTCCTCTTCAAAGTTCTCTTTATTTGTGTAGAGGAATCCAACTGATTTTTGTAGTTTATCTTGTATCCTGATACTTCTCTGAAATCGTCTATTAGTTCTATTAATTTTCTTGTGGATTCTTTGGGGTTTTCTCTGTATAAGATTATATCATCTGCAAATAGAAATGCATTTACTTCTTCCTTACCAATCTGGATGCCCTTTTTTTCTTTTTATTGCCTAATTGTTCTGGCTAGGACTCTCAACACAATGCTGAATAAGAATGGTGATAAAGGTCATCCTTATCTGGTTCCAGTTCTCAAGGGGAATGCTTTAAGACTCTCCATTTAGGATGATGTTGGCTGTTGGCTTTGTATAAGTGCCCTTTATTATGTTGAGGAATTTCCCTTCTATTCCTATTTTGTGAGAGTTTTTATCATGAATGGGTGTTGGACTTTGTCAAATGCTTTTTCTGCAATGATTGATAAGATCATGTGGTTCTTGTCTTTTGTTGTATTTATGTGATGGATTACATTGGTTGTTTTTGTTATGTTGAACCATCCCTGCATACCTGGTATGAATCCCTGTTGATCATGGTGAATTATTTCTTGATATGTTATTTAATTCTATTGAATAGAATTTTGTTGAGGATTTTTGCATCTATGTTCATGAGGGATATTGGTCTGTAATTTTCTTTTTTTGTGGTCTCTTTACTTGGTTTTGGTATCAGGGTTATGCTGGATTCATAGAATGCATTTGAGAGTTTTCCATCTTTTTCTGTGCTCTGAACTACTTTTAGTAGTGGTGGTGTTAACTCTTCTCTGAAAGCTTGCTAGAATTTTACAGTGAAGCTGTCAGGGCCAAGGCTTTTTTTTTTTTTTTTTGTTAGTTTTAAATTTTAAATTACCTTTTCAATCTCTTCTTTTGTTATAAGTTTATTTCATTGTTCTACCTCTGTTTGTGTTAGTTTAGGTAGGTAGTGAGTTTCTAGAAATTTGTCCATTTCCTCTAGGTTTTCAAATTTGTCAGAGTACAATTTTTCACAGAATTCTGTTATGATTCTTTTAATTTCAGTTAGATCTGTTGTGATCTTGTCCATCTCATTTCTTATTCAGTTTATTTGCTTCTTCTTCAGTTTTTGTTTTGTCAGTTTGGCCAGTGGTTTATCGATTTTGTTGATCTTGTCAAAGGACCAGCTTGTTGTCTTGTTAACTCTTTCAGTTGTTTTTCTGTTTCTTTTAATTCTGCTCTTATTTTTATTATTTGCTTTCTTCTGGTGCCTGAGGGCTTCTTTTGCTGCTCTCTTTCTGTTTGTTTCAGTTGTAGTGTTAATGTTTTTATTTTGCCCTTTCTTCTTTTTGGATGTGTGCATTTATTTCTATAAATGGACCTCTGAGCGCTGCTTTTGCTGTATCCCAAAGGTTCTGGTAGAATATGTTTTCATCCTAATTTCAGTCTGTGAATTTATTTATTCCCTCCTTAATTTCTTCTATAACCCAGTAGTTTTTGAGCAAGGTGTTGTTCAGTTTCCATGTGTTTGATTTTTTCCCTTGCTTTTTCTGTTATTGATTTCTACTTTAATGGCTTTATGATCAGAAAAGATGCTTTGTAATATTTTGATGCTTTGGATTCTGTTGAGTCTTGCTTTATGGCCTAATATGTGGTCTATTCTGGAGAATGTTCCATGTGTGTTTGAAAAGAAAGTATGGCTGCTTGGCTGCTGTTGGGTGGAGTGTTCTCTATATTTTTATGAAATTAAGTTGATTGATTGTGGCATTTAGATCTCCTGTGTCTGTATTAAGCTTCCTACTGGATGTTCTGTCCTTCATTGAAAATGATGTGTTGAAGTCTCTTACTATTATTGTGGAGCTATCTATTTCTCTTTTAAATGTTGTTTGAGTTTGTTTTATGTATTTTGGAGCCCTGTCATTGGGTGAGTAAATATTTATTATGATTATGTCCTCCTGGTATATTTACCCTTTGTCCTTCCTTATCCTTTCTGGTGGATTTTACTTTAAAGCCTGTTTTGTCAGAGATTAATATTGCCACTCCTGCTCTTTTCTGAGTGTTATTTTTGATGTATTTTTTTCTCCATGCTTTGAGTTTTAGTTTGTTTGTGTCTTTAAGTCCAGCATGTGTATCTTGTAGGCAGCATATAGACAGATTGTATTTTTTTAGTCCATTCTGCCACTCTCTGTCTCTTTATTGGTACATTTAGTCCATTTACATTCAGCATAATTATTGATAGGTCTGAGTTTGTTCTGTCATTTTAATGTATTTTTTTGTGTGTTGTTGACAGTTTCTTTGTTCCACTTAATTTTCTGTACTAAGTAATTTTTCTTTATGTATTTTCTTTTCATGCTTTTCATTGTTGTTGATTTTGTATATGCTGAGTCTTTATGTTTTTCTTCTTTTTTATTTTGATGTGTAGGTTTGTTAGTTTCCTTTGTGGTTACCTGAATATTTACCTCTGTTTTTCTAAGTTTAAACCAATCTTTTATTTCTTGATATCCCCTTGAGTTCTATCCATATGAAACATCTATGACTACATTATTTAGTCCCTCTTTTTTGTTTTAATGTTGTCATCTTTTACATATTGACGTCTCTATTTCCCGATTTTCAGTGTTTTAGCTTGATTATTGATGACTTCCCTATGTGAGTTGATATCTGGTTGTCCTGTCCTGTGTTCTAGTCTTGGGTTGTTGTCTGATGTTACTGATATTCTAAACAGATGACTTCTTTTAGTATTTCTTGTAATTTTGGTTTGGTTTTTACAAATTCCCTATACTTCCGTTTATCTGGAAATGCTCTAATTTTGCCATCATATTTCAGAGACAGTTTTGCTTGATATATAATTCTTTGCTGGCAATTTTTTTACTTCAAGGCTTTATATATGTCAGCCCATTGCCTTCTTGCCTGCATGGTTTCTGCTGAGTAGTCTGGGCTTAGTCTTGTTGACTCTCCTTTGTAGATGACTTGTCATTTATCCGCAGCTGCTCTTAAAATTCTGTATTTTTGATTTTGGCAAGTTTGATTATAATATGTCTTGGTGACTTTCTTTTGGGATCTATCTTACGGGGTGTTCAATGAGCATCTTGAATAGATATCTTCTCATCTTTTTGATATCAGGGAACTTTTCTGCCAACAAATCTTCAACAATTCTTTCTGTATTTTCTGTTATCCCCCCCCATGCTGGTAGTCCAATCACTCGTAGGTTATGCCTCTTGATAGAGTCCTACATAATTCTTAGGATTTCTACATTTTTTTTATATCCTTTTATCTGACTTTTTCTCAAATAAGTTGGTGTCAAGTGCTTTATCTTCAGTCTCGTTAATTCTGACTTCCATTGCCTCAGTTATGCTCCTATGACTTTCTATTGAGTTGTCTGATTCTTAAATTCTATTGTTTATCTTTTGAATTTCTGTTTTCTGTCTCTCTGTGAATTCTTGCAACCTGTTAAATTTGTCATTATGCTCTTGTATAACCTTCTTAAGTTCTTTTATTGCTTAGTCTGTGTGTTCCTTGGCTTGGTCTTTGTTCTTATGTCTTGAAGAGCTCTGTATATTAATCTTTTGAATTCTACCTCTGGTAATTCCAAGAAATTCTCTTCCTCTGGAAGGTTTTGTTCAATCTTTGTTTTGGTTGTTTGCTGAAGCCCTCATGGTCTGCCTCTTTATGTGATTTGATATTGTCTGTTGTCTCCTAGCCATCAATAAGTTATTGTGTTTATTTATTTTATGTTTGCTTACTGTGTCCTAGCTTCTTGTTTTGTTTTGATATGCCCAAATAGGCTAGTTGTATGAACTAGTTTGATTACTGATGTCTTTCGAAGCTCTCATGTCCTGTCACCAGGTGTTTCAAGCTGTTACTAACTAGCTCAGGAGTCCATTTACTTTTCTTGTATGGATTTAGCTCAGTTGTCCAGGAGGTCAGTCACCAAGTATGTGGTGCACTGTCTCACCTACAGTCCTAGACAGGAAGGGGTGATTGGAGTAGGCACAGGCATCCGGCTTCAGTAGGGGGTCACACGCTGATTAAGGCAGGGGGGTGATGGCTGCTTCTGAGTGTCTGGGAGGAAAGCATATCCCTGTTCCCTAGAATGTATATGTAAGTAGTTGGGTTTTACAGCCAGATTATGGGCACCCAATACTGTTGGCTGTAAGACTGGGAGGCACCATTTATTCTTGGACCCCTGTTGTGGGTGGCTGGGTGGAATAGGTGGAGCCACCGGTCCTCAGGCCCCTGATATGGGTAGGTGAGGACCTTGCTTAATGGGCAGAGTGATGTCAAATGTCACAAATCTGCCACTCCACCTTATAGCTGATACAGCTGAAAATAGGCTTCAGGTATATACCTTGTTGTACTGTGCTAATGAGGGCATACACTGTTGAAAAGGCCCACACAGGTCTATGCAGGGGTGGAAGGCATTCAAAATCTGTAGGCCCCTTATGCGTGTGCCTAGGCAAAGGGGCTGTGCCTTCCCTGAATTCCCGGCTTAGGGGAGCTGGCAGATTATTTTTTCCTGTTTGTTAATTTGTTTCCTCTCCAAGGCCAGGAGAATGGCTCAGGGCATGAGATGCGTCTCACTTCTGGCCCAGGGGACACAGCAATCACTGAAGCTGGCCTGGGACCTGGTGCATAGTGGGGAAGGGGCAGGTAAATGGGAAAGACGTTCTTCCCAAAGTGGGTGTTTTTTGATCTGTGTGGTAGGTTTGACGCATGTACTTACCATTTGCCAGTTGAGTGCTGCTTCTTGCTGGTTCTGGAGGCTTGAGTGGACTCCCCGCTGCTCAAAGAGCTCCACTGCTTGCCTTACCATGCACATCAGCTGATCCAGCCTGCACAGTGCCGGTTCCCACTGGGTCAGGCCTGGCAACTCCTTGCTGTTTCTGAACCATCTCTCTCTCCCCGTACTGCTTAGTCTGATTCCTCAACTTTGCCTTTGATGTTCAGGGCTCCTAGATTGTCATATGTAACTGACTCACTTTTTTTTTCAGGTCTTTGTTGTAGGAGGGACCACAGGAAGAACATGACTACTCTGCCTTCTTGGCCCTGCCTCCTCCTCTTTCACAATTTTTGATGTTTGGTTGTTGTTGTTGTTTGCAGTAATTAGCTTCTGCTTGAATTAATGTGATGGCATAGTGGTTAGGAGCTAGACTGCTAACCAAAAGGTCAAAAGTTCAAATCCACCAGCCACTCCTTGGAAATCCTTTGGGGCAGTTCTACTTGCTGTGAGTCAGAATCAACTCGATGGCAATTTTTTTTGTTTTTAATTTAGTGTATGTTGCAAAAAGTCATATTGAGGTTAATGAAGGAGAAACCATCATTAAGGGCAGTAAATTTTGCTCACCTTCATATACAATCAGCCTTTTAAATTTAACTTTTGAGTTCTATTTCATTTTTTCTTAAAATAGATCCTTTCCAAAATAGTGTTCATGGTTTCTGTTCACTCTTGGTAATGCCTGAAGACTGTATAGTATTTATTTGTCCTCTTCACTTTCAACAGCTGTTTTTCTCATGGTGAGAATGGCAAACAGCTTTCCAGTTCCATCTAGTGGTGGAAAATTGATTATCACTTTTTATAATGTATTTGCAACTTTTAGTCTTACAACTCAGATTTCTATTTTGATATCTGATAACATAAGAGGTTCTGCTCTTCAAGAGTAGAAATCGATAAGCCTCTTCCTAGTAGACTGAGGTGGTTTAATTTTGTATTTTATATCCTATCTAAAGTTCTCGAATATTTTTCTGTGTAGATAAGAAAACTGTACTTATGTGTCTGTTCTGTCTGCAGACTATCAATAATTGATGTTCATTCAGAGTTATGTGGCTGTTTCTTTTTTTCACTTGATCTTTTGGAAGATTCCGCGCACCACAATCCTCCCCCATGCCCTATAAATTACTTTTCTGATGACAAACACAGAATTTGTCAGAAGTATTTCTTTGACCTATGGTGGGTGAACTGTAGGTTCCTGACATTGAGAGTAAAGGCAAGATTGTAATAGCAACATTTTAGTATTTAAATAAAGTAAGATTTCAGAACATATGTGGTTTAGTGTTATTCAAGTGTGTTTTGCAGAAAAGCACACTGTAAAGTATGTAAACAACAAATTGGAACCAAGCTGACTTTATTCAGTGTATTACTAGAGTAAGGAATTACACCAATTAGGTTAATTTTACTTAGATTCAAATCTTTGAGTCACTTGTTTTAGACTTTTAGTATCTACTTTCGATCAGTATAATGAGTTAATAAATAAATTTTCTTATCTTCTTTAAAATGGAACATCAATAAGCATATTCTATGTTTTCAAGTATGACTATAAATGTTATCCTTTTGCTAAGGCAAAAATGCCCACCTAGTTATATGTTAAGCCTGTTACTACATAATTGAACAATGGATTTTATACGAAAGATGTCTTGTGACAGGGTACTCTATTCCTCTTGAGGGTGAAATAGTTTAGTTGGATAATAAAAGTAAATTATGTAAAAATAGCTAGTGTGACAATTCATGTCAATTTTGGTGAATCTGAAACAAATCACATATCAAATATTTGATCACATTATTTACTATTGAAGAGAACAAAAAGTACTAGCAAAAATAAATCCAGAATTACAATTTAGAGGTGTTTAAAACAACAAATATAATGTTGTAAAAAAGAAGAATTCACAATAAGACATTTTCCGATACCATAGTCACTCTTCTTTAGTCTGCTTTTAGTTTGTGGAATTTTAACCATGCCTAAAAATATGACACTTAAAAATCAAATTTTACTTTCTAACATTTATTAATATACGTTTCACAAAAACATACATCGTCAGTTAAAAAAAAAATAGGAAGTTTTCTGAAGAATAAGAGTGTTATGTTAGTTTTTTGGTTTTTTTTTTTTTAAGCAAAATCGGTTACTGATCATTGCAGTTGAGCACGTTCCTGAACTAGAAACAGAGTATACAATGTATCAAGACTTCAACTATTTTAACTGGAACTGGAAATTGCTTTTAAATTTGTCCCTTTGGGAAAATTTAATTTGGGCAAAGCTTTCAAAACAAAACTATATGAGATTCTTTACTGTGTTTGTTGGCCTGTATTAAAGTATATTTTTGTCCAGAGCAGACCCAAGTACTTACTAGGTAACAGTCCTGTGGCACTTGGATGATTGTGTTGAAGCAGAGGAGACGGGTATATGGGTTAGTTTGCTCCCCGGCAATGAATGTGGGTTTGACTTGAAGGTGTAATCATAGATTAATGAGGAATATGAAAGTTGTATGTGAATGAAAAATACAAATCAGTTGTCACAGTTGATTTATGCACAATTCATTGTTAACTGGAACAAATACTATTTCTTTACTATTTAGGAACTTAAGAGAACAAACATCCTTTTTTTAAAAAGTAAAAATAAAAAACCAAGACACATTATGTTGACAGGGACTTTGCACACTGTCCACAAATTGGTGACTACAACCCAAAGCTGAGGACAAAGAAGAGTCAAGTGTCCCATTTTCTAATCTGCCCACCCTTCTATAATAGGAGAAGAACGGAGAGAGACAAAAAGGGAGACAGTGCTTCTGCCCTTGCCCAAGCCAAGTTAAGACAAGGCCAAAAGAATTACCTATTATTCATAGAGAATAGGGACCTCTACGGAAAGTGGAAACTAGCATCTCATTCCTCAGACATCTGCTTACATAGTTTTCTGTGACTATTTGAGCATAAGGAAAAAAGAATTAGAGAGAGGTGGCTTAGAAGAGAATGAAGACAGCTCTACAGCAGGCTACATTCCCATGCATAAGCTTCTTGTAGCACAACTGGTATCCTGAAAAGGTGTGAGCTATCTTGCTGGTATCTCATCCAGGGGTGTTGGCCACAGGGCAAGGAAACCCAAGCAACTAGAGGCTTTAGGATGTGCTACTGGCAAATAAACTTAGGGAGACTGCAAGAGAGTTTCCTGCTTAGAAGTGATAATGTGCAGTGAGGGAGGCCTACCCCTCACTTCCCACAAAACATTTTCAAATGGCTCCACAAGGCAGCCAGTCTGTGGACACACTATTCACAGAGAACACTGTTGTCAAGTTAGAGTTATTCCTGAAGGCAGGAACAGCCCCAGGGAGGACAAGATAAGAGTTTCAAATTGGATGAGACTGGCGTTTTAATAACTGAACATGATTTGAAAGAAATGGGCTCTGCCCCAAAATCATTAAAAGATAAGAAGGGGGATTTGACAGAGCATAGTTGAAGGAGTGATTGGTGAAGAACAAAATCATATATATTTGAACTTTACCAAGTTAGATTATTTAAAGATTATTTGCACTATAATATTCAATAGCTAATACCCATTGCCGTCAAGTCGATTCCGTCTCATAGCAACCCTATAGGACAGCGTAGAACTGCCTCACAAGGTTTCCAAGGAGCAACTTGTGGATTCGCTCTTCTGACCTCTTGGTTAGCAGGCAAACTCTTAACCGCTGTGCCAATAGGGCTCCTATATTCAGTGCATAATTCCACTTTTATTTTAGAAGACTTTTATAAAGGATTTCTGAAATTTGGCCAAAGATGGGCGTCATGAGATACACAAACCCAATTAAAACTGAATGTAAGTCTTGTGTATGTATATGCATGTTTCTACAAGCTTCTGGAAGGATACCCTGGCTTTTAAGGGAAAATATATCTCAAAAAAGTTTCAAAAATCTTTGGTCTAAACCATAACTTCCTTAAAATCAATGCCAGTGTGTGCCATGCTTTGTGCTTGGCAAAGATTAATAAGCTCAGGTGTAGTGTCTGGGCTGATAGAATTTGCAGTTATGCTAGAGTAATATGTAATTAAGATAATTATTTAATACTGCAATTGCTACATCAGAGGAAGTCCAAAGAACTATAGAAATTCTTACCAAGTGTAATTAATCCAGGCCAAGCCTTGGTACTGTGCAGGTGAGATGGTGTTGGAGGAGATACAAGGCTTTCCATTTAAGCTGAGAATTGTAAAATGAGTAGGTTTTAGTCACACAAATGGTAACGATAGTATTCTTGCCGAGAATTGCTGTGCAAAGTATAGGAGGTGACAGAGGGCATGTCATGTAAGGAATGGAAAAGAAAAGTTTATCTTTAGGGTTGGAACATGGATTTGGGGGAGGAGGGCATACAGGAAAAATAAACTTGGAGATATCCTGGAAGCTTCTGTCAACTTGAGTTCAGAATTGATCCTAATGGTAATGGGGAAAAAAAAAAATTAAAGATTTTCAATAGAGCATAGAATTTGCATTTCAGAAAACTATTTTAGCTGTAGATTATGGGGTTAGTCTGATGAACTAAACTGAACTTGGAACAGAAGGACCAATGAATGAAAACTCTGTTCCAGTAATCTAGAGGAGTCTTGCCTGGACTTTACCACATTCGAATTATTTAAAGATGTATGGGGATTCGTTGGGAATGGAGACAGTTGGATTAATTTAGGGTTACTTTGGAAGTAGGATTAAGAGATTTGTGTGACAACTGGGTGTAAAGACAGGGAGAGAAACGATTCAAGGATACCAAACCCATTGTTGTGGAGTGGAATTTCAACTCATAGCAACCCTGTAGGACAGAGTAGAACTGCCCCAGATGGCAGTGGGTTTGGTTTGGTTTGGTTTGTATAGGTTTCCAAGGCTGTAAATCTTTATGGAAGCCAACTGCCACCTCTTTTTCCAACGGAGCAGTCTGGTGGGTTCAAACTGCCAACCTTTTGGTTAGCAGTCGAGTGTTTAACCACTGTGCCACCAGGGTTATATGATTCAAGGGTAAAGCCCATGTTTCTGCCTTAGAACACTGGATAAATTGTGATACAATTCCCTGACAGAAGGAAAAATAGCTATGGTCATGGGGAGATTCAGGTTTGCACATGTTGATTTTCACATGTCTTTATGCATTCATGTAAAGAAGTCATATGTCATCTTTTGCATATGTCACCTAGACATTTTATAGCCCAAAGTAAACTAATGGAATAAAAGAATAACTTTCTAACTTTTTGAGAGAAAATTATGGGAATGAGACCCAAAGTCTGAATCACTACTATAGTGTAGTGTCATTGCTGAATGCTTTTTATTGAATTCTAATTTTATTTAAAAAAAAAAAATCTAATTTGGCTTACTTCATCAGTAGTTTGGAAAATAGATAACATCTCATCCCTATATCCTAAAAGAAAAGTGACTGCCTAATAAGGAGAGAAAAAAAAATTAGTAATTCTCTTTTTCCTCTAAAAAACTTTCAATGGTTTCTTACTGCCTTTGAAATAAAATAAATGCATTAAAAATATGTCTGGTAAAATTAAGCTGAAGTGTGGTTAGGGGGAAGACTGCAAGGGTCTCAAAGGCCTTGATATGGAGTTTATAATTTATTCACTTCACTAGACTTTTTTTCCCCTTTCTCTTCAGTAATTCTCTACTACCTTCCTTTGCTGTTAGCTGCCGTTTTAAATTTTTTTCCACACTAAGACATTTGTTTAGGGTTTAACATACAGAGAATAGCAGACACAAATTTATTTTCCTTCTTAGCTATGCCATCAAAGTCTTTCTTTGCCTCTCGTGACTATGGTATTGGGAGCATGAATTCTACAGCATACTTTTTTATTTGGGGGAAAATAGAGAACTCTAAGAGATTTATTTCTTTGAGTGTCAAGGATATACTATTTTTGTTCTCCATTTATATTCTTAATAGAATATTTCATCTTTATGTTCCTATTCTTTTTTTTCCTACCTTTTTCTACTAACATTTTTTAAGAAACTGCTGAAGCTGACAATTATTTTGAAACTAAAGATGGGCATAAATTTGTCTAGGGAGGACTCATGGCCATTCACTTATTTGTTGATATGATAGAGCAGCCTCAAAACAATATGAAATGGGCTACAAAATATACTATTTTGTACATTAGAGTGTGTTTTGAGGTTGTCATTTTGTTAGTGGCTGCCCAGTTGTCTCTGACTCACGGTGACCCCATGTACAGCAAAAAAAACATTGCCTGGTCCTGCACCATCTTCATGAACGTTGGTTTGCAGGACTCCATTGTTGCAGCCACTGGGTATTTTGAATGTCTTCCAAACTAGAGGGGCTCAACTTCCAACACTATATTGGACAATATTTTGTTATGACCTGTAGGGTTTTCATTAGCTGATTTTCGAAAGTAGACTGCTGGGGCCTTTCTTCCTAGCCAGTCTTAGTCTGGAAGCTCCTGAAACCTGTCCATCGTGGGTAACCCTGCTGGTATTTGAAATACTGGTGACCTAGCTTCCAGCATCATATAGAACAACAAACTGACAGATGAGTGATGGATTTTGAAGTTAACAGTAAGTAAAAGCACACAGGCCAATTATTTTCCTTAAATATTCATTTGATTGTTGTAAACACATCTTAAATCTTTTTAAAATGATTTTCATAATTTTTACTAAGCTTGCCATTCTGTGTTTTTGCCCTTATTATTTTCTGTGTCTTTTTTACTGCTGCTTCTTAACCTAATTACAACATTCAATTGGTATAACATTAAATTCATTTCATGTCCACCAATGCTTTCTTAATTCTAATGGCAAATTGATCGTAAGGAAAGCAATTGAAGTAATTGGTTAAGCTTAAAGAATCATTATGGTGAAGGAGAAAATATTTATATAATTAGAAAAGCAGAACATTTAGTAATTGAGCATGAAGAACAGTGTTAGATTATTCTTTTTTCATTAAAAAAAATTTATTAAGCGCTCACTCTGTCAGAGAGCATGTCAGGTCTTGAGGCTATAGCAGTAAACAGGACACGATTCCTTTCCTCATGGAGTTTATTTCACAAGGAAGCAAGACATCAAGGATTAATTAATACAATTTAATGTGATGGTGTTATGAAAGGAGAAATAACACTATTGCAAATCCAAAGAAGTGCTGATTAAGTTGAGGGTCAAATAATGATGGATATGGGTATTCAGAGCTGCAGTTTGTTTTTTAACTAATTTCCATCAGCAGATCCTTTCAGGTCCACCTTCAGAACACACCCAGAATCTAACCTGGTCCAAACTCATTGTCTAGTTGCTTCATTGCCATAACCTCCTCACTGATCCTTGCCCCTTCTTCGCTCCTTTGCCAACACAATGGCCAGAGGGATTTTTGTAAAATATAAGTCACATCCTTTTGCATCCATGTTCAAAATCCTCCGATGGCTAACAAGTCATCCCACATAATGGTCATGAGCATTAGTAAAATTTTGTAAAGCCCATGTCTAATTTTTTAAATTTCCGGTGCCTTTCCCTGCAGGCTTACCTCTCTGGCCTCATTTTCACCTCTTCCCAGATCTCCACTCAGACTGGATTCCTAGCTTATCCTGAGCCACACCAGGCATTTCTCAGCCTCAGGGAAGTACCTGGCTGCTACACTTTCCCCACCTGCTTCTACACTTTCCCCACCTGTTGCTACACTTTCCCCACCTCCTGCTACACTTTCCCCACCTGTTGCTACACGTTTCCCCACCTGCTGATCTGAAAGTTGAGCATTCCTATGAAACCTTTCCTAAGCCAAAATGGCGTAGAGCAATTACCATTAATTTATATGGGAAAACTTTTTCAGCGTTCCTAGACCCAAAAATAACCTACCAGATCATACCAAAATAAATTAAGACTCTCACAGACACAATTAAAAGCTACGGCGGCTTGATGCTCAGATGCAGAGTGTAGTTCCTGGCGAAGGAGCTTGGTGACACCACTCTCTCTGCTCTGTGTGCTCGCTGACTCTGTAATGGCTCGCTGCAAAAAAACAAAAACAAAAAAACTCTGAATGCTATTTCCATTGTCACCTTTTTTAGCAAAAGCAAAAATCCTCTTCGGATTTCTTTCATTTAGCTGAAACTGGTACTTTCATAAAACTAAATTTGCGTAAAGCGAACTTAGGGAAAAACAGGGGCTCCTGTACCACAGCCCTATAGGACAGAGTGAGAACTGCCCCAGAGGGTTTCCAAAGAGAAGCTGGTGAATTCGAACTGCCAACCTTTTGGTTAGCAGCCGAGCTCTTTAACTACAACGCCACCAGGGCTCGGATGACCATATCTCTCTCACCTGCTTCAAGATTTTTGTTCAGTTGTCCTCTTCTCAGTAAGGCCCTCCTCAGTCACCTTATTGAAACTGAAAACTACCCCTTAAAAAAAAATCCCTATTTCTCTCCCTGCTTAATTTTTCTCTGCAACACTTATTACTAACACACAACATAATTTATTTCTTTTGTTTATTGTGAGTCTTCCCCCACTAAAAGCTCCATGAGAGAAAGTGTTTTTGCCCTTTTTGTTAATTGTCATAACTCTTGAATCTAGAACCTCCTGGTACATAGCAGGAGCTCAATAGATATTTATGGTAGGAATTAATGAGTAGCAAATGAACATACCCATCAGGATTGGATGTAATTACTGTTGTTGTTAGGTGCCATTGAGTCAGTTTTGACTCATAGTGACCCCATGTACAACTGCCCAGTTCTGCACCATCCTTACAATCGTTATGGTTGAGCCCATTATTGCAGCCACTGTGTCAGTCCATCTTACTGAGGATCTTCCTCTTTTTCTTCCACCCTCTACTTTACCAAGCATGATGTCCTTCTCCAGGAACTGGTCCCTCCTGATAACATGTCCAAAGTACACAATACACAATACAAAGTCTTACAATCCTTGTTTCTAAGGAGCATTGTGGCTGTACTTCTTCCAAGACAGATTTGTTAGTTCTTCTGCAGTTCATGGTATATTCAATATTCTTCACCTACACCATAATTCAAAGGCATCACTTCTTCCTTGGTCTTCCTTATTCATTGTCCAGCTTTCGCATGCATATGAGGCAATTGAAAATAGCATTGCTTGAGTCAGGTGCACCTTAGCCCTCAAAGTGACATCTTTGCTTTTCAATACTTTAAAGTCTATTGCATCAATGAAATATTCCATTTGATATCTTGACTGCTGCTTCCATAGGTGTTGATGGTGAATCCAAGTAAAATGAAATCCTTGACAACTTCAATATTTTCTTTGGTTATCATGATGTTGCTTATTGGTCCAGTTGTGAGGATTTTTGTTTTATGTTAAGATGCAATCCATACCGAAGGCTGTAGTCTTTGATCTTCATCAATAAGTGCTTCGTGTCCTCTTCATTTTCAACAAGCAAGGTTGTGTCATGTGCAGATCACAGGTTGTTAATGAGTCTTCCTCCAATCCTGATGCCATGTTCTTCTTTACATAGTCCAGCTTCTTGGATTATTTGCTTAGCATACAGATTAAGTTATGGTGAAAGGATACAACCCTGACACACACCTTTCCTGACTTTAAACTATGCAGTATCCCCTTGCTGTCTTTGAATGACTACTTCTTGATGTATGTACAGTTTCGTCATGAGCACAATTCAGTATTCTGGAATTCCCATTCTTCACAATGTTATCCATAATTTGTTATGATCCACACCGTCAAATGCCTTTGTGTTGTCAGTAAAACACAGGTAAACATCTTTCTGGTGTTCCCTGCTTTCAGCCAAGATCCATCTGACATCAGCAATGATATCCCTCGTTCCCCGTCCTCTTCTGAATCTGGCTTGAACTTCTGGCAGTTCCTTGTCAATGTACTGCTGCAACCATTTCTTTAATTATCTTCAGAAGAGTTTTACTTATGATATTAATGATACTGTTCGATAATTTCCGCATTCTATTGGATCACCTTTCTTTGAAATGGGAACAGATACGGACCTCTTCCAGGTGGCCGGCCAGGAAGTTGTCTTGCAAATTTCTTGACATAGACGAGTGAGCACCTCCAGCGCTGCACCTGTTTGTTGAAACATCTCAATTGGTATTCTGTCAATTCTTGGAGCCTTGTTCTATCACCAATGCCTTCAATTCAGCTTGGACCTCTTCCTTCAGTACCATCAGTTCTTGATCATATACTACCTCCTGAAATGGCTGAACAGCGCTAAGTTATTTTTGATACAGTGACTCTGTGTATTCCTTCCAACTTTTTTTGATGCTTCCTTTGTCATTCAATATTTTCCTGGTAGAATCCTTCACTATTGCGACTCGAGGCTTGAAGTTTTCTTCTGGTTTTTCAGCTTGAGAAATGTCAAGTGTGTGCTTCCCATTTGGTTTTCTAAGTCCAGGTCTTTGCACATTTCATTATAATATTTTACTTTGTCTTCTAGAGCTACCCTTTGAAATCTTCTGTTGAGCTCTTTTACTTCATCATTTCTACCTTTTGCTTTAGCTATTTGACGTTCAAAGCAAGTTCCAGAGTCTCTTCTGACATCCATTTTGGTCTTTCTTTCCTTTCTTTTTAATGACCTTTTGCTTTCTTCATGGATGATGTCTTTGATTTCATCCCATAACTCATCTGGTCTTTGGTCATTAGTGTTCAATGTAGCAAATCTTTTCTTGAGATGATATCTAAATTCGGGTGAGATATACTGAAGGTCGTACTTTGTCTCTCATGGACTTGTTTTAATTTTCTTCAGCTTCAACTTGAACTTGCATAGGAGCAACTGATGGTCAGTTCTGCATTCAGCCCCTAGCCTTTTTCTAACTGATGATATTGAGTCTCTCCATCATCTTGTTCCACAGATTTAGTCGATTTGATTCCTGTGCATTCCATCCAGTGAGGTCCACCTGTATAGTTGCCATTTGTGTTGTTGAGAAAAGGTATTTAAAGTGAATAAGTCATTGGTCTTGCAAAATTCGATCATGTGATCTGGTGTACTTTTGACCACCAAGGCCATATTTCCCAGCTATCGATCCTTCTTATTTCCAGCCTTCACATTCAAATCACCAGTAATTATTAATGCATCTTGATTGCAGGTTTGATCAATTTCAGACCGCAGAAATTAGTAAAACTTCAATTTCTTCATCTTTGGCATTAGTGGTTGGTGCGTAAATTTGAAAATAGTTGTATTAAGTGGTCTTCCTGTAGGCATATGGATATTATCCTATCACTGACAGTTTGTGCTTCAGGATCGATCTTGAAATGTTCTTTTTGGCGACAAATGCAACACCATTCCTCTTCAATTTGTCATTCCTGGCATAGTAGACTTGATGATGGTCTGATTCAAAATGGCCAATACCAGTCCCTTTCAGCTTACTACTGTCTAGAATATCTATTTTTATACATTCAGTTTCATTTTTGACAACTTCCAATTTTTCTGGATTCATACTTTGTACATTCCACATTCTGATTTTTAATGCATGTTTGCAGCTCTTTCTTCTCGTTTTGAGGCTTGCCACATCAACAAATGAAGGTCTCGAAAGCCTTACTCCATCCATGTCATTAAGGTTGACCCTACTTTGAAAAGGCAGTGCTTCGTCAGTTGTATTTTGGGTATCTTCCAACCTGAAGGGCTCATCTTCCAGCAGTATATGAGACAGTATTTCACTGTTGTTCATAAGGTTTTCACTGGCCAATTTTTTTTTTAGAAGTAGATCGCCAGGTCCTTCTTCATAGTCTTAGTCTGGAAGCTCTGCTGAAACCCGTCCACTATGGGTGATCCTGTGGATTTTTGAAATACTGGTGGCATGGCTTCCAGCATCACAGCAACATGCAAGTTGAGGTGACCTTAGGACAAAGTGACAGACAAGTGGTGGATAATACTATATATGTTTATAAATATATATATAATACTTACAAAGAGTTTTTGAAACTAATATTATATTCATATTCATATCAAAATTTTTTTAGCAACTCTTTGTTAGTATTTCTGTCATCTCCAGTGCCATGCAGATACTCTTTTAGACTCATTTAGCCAATTCTTACATTTGGGAAACTCTAGCTTATATGTATAATAACCATTTTTAACGACATTCACTATGTTTTTATCTTTATTCGTGTGCGTGTATGTGTGTGTGTGTTTGTTGCAGGGAAGGCCAACAATCACCAGAACAATGGCAGAAGATGTATGGTAGATGCTCTGGGAATGAAGTGTACCACATTGTTCTCGAAGAAAGTACATTTTTTGCTGAATATGAAGGAAAGAGTTTTACATATGCCTCTTTTCATGCACATAAAAAGTATGTTTCTGCTTTCAGAGTGGCATTAAAATGTAAATCAACCAAATTTTTATAAGTTTAATCCATTCTGGTGCTCATGAATTGCTAGTATTCTGAGATTTTTTACATAATTATTGAAATATTTGAGCTCAGGCCTCCGGTATTGTTGCTACAACAAATTATCAGGTGTAAACTATTGTTGAGTAGAAATGTATCCTTTATCAACTTTTTCAGTATCAGTTTTTTAATAGTTTAATCCATTATAAATTCAACAAATCTATGAAAATTAATCTTCTAAATGTTAAAGTGTTGGTTAAAAGTTTTAACAAAGTAATAATATTTTTTAAATTTGTGTTAAAAAACTCTGATGGTAGCACTTCCTTTGCCTAGAGAAATAAGTTAAAAATAGTTGATAAAACCACATACACACAAAATCTGTTGCCGTCGAGTTGATTCCAACTCCTAGCTACCCTATAGGCCTGCCCCATAGGGTTTCCAAGGCTGTAATCTTTATGGAAGCAGACTGCCACATCTTTCTCCTGTGAGTGCCTGGTGGGTTCAAACCGCCAACCTTTCAGTTAGCAGCCAAGTACCTAATCACTGTGCCACCAGGGCTCCTGTAAAAATAATTGATAATGCCTTTGAATTGAAACATGGGGCATTATTTTTTCCTTTTGTTAAAAGAAAGAAATACTAACTTAAAAAATTAAAAATTATATCTATCATGAAAATAGTATCAGTGTTACAAATATATCAGTATAACATATTCTTTTGTTATTTAAACTTATATCTAGTTGGCAATACATATATGCTACTTTAATTTTAATATGATTCTCTTCATATGTATACTTTCTCTATTTGAAAATATTTTTAAAGTTAATTTATATTGTAATACTATAAGACATATTGAAATTAGGACAATTCGTGTTTAGGACATTGCCCGTAAAAGTGTATAAGAAAGTTTTAAGCAGCATGTGTGATATTCAAAGTTGTTATTTCTTTTAATTAAGCCACACACTTATTTAAAAAAAGACCCATTGCTGTCGAGTCGATACCAACTCATAGCAGCCCTATAGGACAGAGTAGAACTGCCCCATAGGGTTTTCAAGGAGCAGCTGGTAGATTTGAACTATCCACATTTTGGTTAGCAACCTGAGCTCTTAACCACTGCACTACCAGGGCTCCTCACACTTATTAAAGACTATTTAATTTTTTTTCCTAAAAATCAGAGTAAAATAAAAATGTTAGAAAATTTACATGAATTCAGGTGCCCTGAATAAGATTTAGGTAAGTTTCTTTCATTCCGGTCAATGGTTTTTAAACTTTTTTGATCAATGTAAGAAATATATATATATATATTTTTTTTTCTTTTTTTTTTTTAACCAAAGTAAGATTTCACGTTAAGCCAGGTGCACCAAAAAATACATAAATAAATTGTGAAACAATATTATTCTTCCTGTATGACATGCACTCTGATAGTTCCTGTTGTATTTCATTAAAAAAAATACTGGTAATAATCAACTAAGTTGACTTCAGGACCCACTAAAAGGCCATAGTTTCTTTTCCTATAAAAATGGGAGTTGATATTTTAAGATCGTTTCAAGCTTTAAAATGCTCTGACTTGCGCTTTTAATTTTTCCTCTGTCTCACAATGGCTTACTAATTTTCATACATATGTAATCTGAAAAAAGAAAAGGAAAAACTAAGACTTTTGCTCAATTACAATTCTTAAACTCTTTTATTTTCTCTTCTTTAAATTAAGGTTTGGTGTCTGTTTGATTGGTGTTAGGAGGGAGGATAATAAAAACATTTTGCTGAATCCAGGTCCTCGATACATTATGAATGCTACAGACATATGCTTTTATATTAATATTACCAAAGAAGAAAATTCAGCATTTAAGAACCAAGACCAGCAGAGAAAAAGCAATGTGTCAAGGTCATTTTATCATGGACCTTCCAGATTGCCTGTACATAGTATAATTGCCAGCATGGGTGAGTATAAACAAGTTTGTAAATACCATTAGTTTCTTTGTAAAATAATAATAAATATACTATAATTCTTACTAAAAAATTTTAAGTAAAATTTAAAATATGCTAGTATATATTACAAATTAGGTGTAATTAGGTTTAAACCCAAAAAACCAAACCCACTGCCATTGACTTGATTTCAACTCATAGTGACCCTATAGGACAGAGTAGAACTACCCCATAGGGTTTCCAAGGCTATAAATCTTACTGAAGCAGAATGTCACATTTTTCTCCCACGGAGCAGCTGGTGGGTTCAAACTGCTGACCTTTTAGTTGGCAGTTGACTGCTTTAACCACTGTACCACCAGGTCTCCTTTAATTAGGTTTACAGGACTTTCTTTCTAAGTTGTTAAGTTGTTAATCAATTCAAATATTAAAGACATGCAACCAATATATTATTTTATATTTCTGATTATAAATACTCAGCATTTATGTATTTCTCTTGTCAGTTCTCTATCCTATTATCAACAAAGGATCTTTCAGATATTCTATACTCTTCTCAAAATCCTCCTTCCATTTCCTATTTGCCTCACAACATTGAACTTGTCTTCTATTACACAGAAAAGAAAAAAGAAATAGATCAAGACAAGTAAGAATTTCCTTAAAGTTTTACCACTAAACCACTTACAGAGCTACAAACATTCAGTAATTCTTTTTGCTTCCTCTGTCACAAAGGAACATGTGTCCTTCTTAATTTCTGCTTATATTCTCAACTCATTCTCTTTTTTCTTCACAGTGACTACACTATTTTAATTCATCCTCATTACATGAGTTCAGTTGTGTTTTTGTTTTTAATCACTGACTGATTCCTATCAGTAACATGCTTAAGTCTCTCTCTTTTACTCCCTTTCATTTTCTGTCATATCTCTATACCAATGCACACACATGAACACACAAACACACACACACCACACACTTCTGGACCTCATGTCATGCCATCTTCAGAGACAAATTCTTCATAAGAGTTGTCTTCAGGTGCAGTGTTTAATTCTTATTTTCCCACTCAGGCCTCTACTCTGTTCATTCTGACATCTGCAGCCATGTAGCTTAAGCTCTTCTTGCCGACGCCACCACTGTCCTCTTTATCACTAAATACAGTGGACAGCTACACAGCATATGGCAATATTGATCATGTTCTTCTTGAAACATGCTATAGTCTTTTGTCTGCATTACGTGCATCCATTCTTCCTGAGTGGTCACATTGGCTCTTATGATTCTATTGTCCTGTATAAGCTGACGAGTCCCTTTCCTAATTTGTTAATTTAATTTTCTCTTCACAACAATATATTCAACTGCCTACTGGTCATTGCTATTTGGTCATTGTATTTACAGGTAAACAGACCCAGTATATTCAAAATCATTCAAAATCATTTCCTCCTCCATTTGTTTGTCAAAAACAGATGGCACCATTATCCTTCTGTTTGTAAAGTCACAGTGCAGACTTTTCACCATCCCTCTCCTCTCATACCTCATAGTTCCCCAAATTCTATTAAATCTGATCACTAAATAGCCATTCACTTCTCTCCGTGGCCACTACCACTTTCATAGAGTGTATCTTTATGTTCCTTCTTCTGAACGGCAGGATCTCCCCATGCCTCCCGTCTTGCTGCCCTATACTCTATTCTCCACCCAGCAACCAGAGTAGTGTTTTTTAACATAAGCTTGATAATGTCAGTCTCTTGTATAAGCCATTGTAGTAGATTTCTGTTACCCAGTTGGAAAATTCTGCTGTATAATATAACATGGTCTTTAGGTAGAGTGACCAAACTTCCCATTCTCATGGGGCAATCCCAGTTTTCTGCGGAGAGTGCCAGTATATCTGTCTTTTCCTCATGGGATTACTAAAAGCATCCCCTTTCACTCACAGGAGTATTCTAGCTTAGAAGATCAATTACATGGTCCTTTTATTATAAGGCTTTTTATTAAAAATTCCGTCTTACTTTTCTAGCTCCACCTCTTACCAAACCCCTTCAGTTACTGTCCTAAATCCCAATCATACTACATTTCTTTATATTGTCACTTTAAAAAAAAAAAAAACAAAAAACCAATGAACCTTAACTCATTGTTTCCTCTGACAGGAACCATGCCTTGACTCCCAACTTTGTCTAGGCAATGACTTCTAATTTTTTTTATCTCCATCTAAATATTGCTTCCTCCAAGTTATATTTCATAGCCCAACTTAGACTTTGTTAGGTATCCCTGTTTGTCATTGACATATTATTCATCCTCCATAGTAGCACTATTCATAATTTTTTTCATTTATTCAGCAATTATTTATTGAGTCCCTAATATGTTCCAGAAACTCTTACTAGTATTTATGAACAAACAGACGAAGATCCCTGCCTTCACAGAGCTTATGTTCTTTCAGAGGGAAGACAGGCAATAAAAAATTCATATAATAAATAAGTAAATTATTTGGTATGTTAGAAGATGGTAAGAAATATTGGGGAGGGTTGAGGATCAAAACAGAGCTAGTAAAGGGGATTATCAATTCTGGGTCGATTGGATTTTAAATGAGGTGTTTGTTGGCCTCATTGAAAATGTGATATTGGAGCAAACACTTGAGGAAAATGAGAGATTTATCCCTGTGGATTTCTGGAGAAGAATATTACCAGAGGAAATAAGGGTAGTACAAAAGTTCTAAATTGTGAGCCTGACTGGCATGCTCCAGGAACAGTAAAGGCCCTTGTGCGCAAACACAATAAGGAATGCTGTAGTAGGAGATGAGGTCAAAGAGATAAAAAAAGGCAAGATCATGTAGAGCTTTGTAGCTCAATGTAAGGATTGTGACTTTTAACCAAAACCAGTTGCCACGGAGTCGATTCTGACTCATTCTGACCCCATGTGTGTTAGAGTAGAACCGTGCTCCACAGGGTTTTTAAGGCTGTGATCTTTTGGAAGCAGGTCATCAGGGCTGTCTTCCAAGTCACCTCTGGGTGTGTTTGAACCGCCAACCTTTTGCTTAGTAGTTGAGTGCTTAACCATTCGTGCCACCCAGGGACTCCTAAATATTAAATAGCCTTAAGCTGTTAGCTGTAAACTGCTGCTCCCATGGTGTGTGTGCTCCTTATTATCTTTCAGGTCGAAAAGCAAATGTCATAACTTCAGATTTGGCCTTTCTTCTCCATCTAATGTAGTTTGTTTCTCTTCCTACCCCTCAACACCACCATCCTCTAGCACACCATTCTGTTTTATTTTCTGTATGTTATTTATCATTATCTAAAATTATTTTATTCAGCTACTTTGTTATTTTAAAGATAAAATTTATATGAGTAGAAACCTTGTCACTCTTCTTCCTTGCATATCCCAAGTGTCTAGAACAGTGCCTGCCACATAGTAGGTATTCAATAAATATTTGTTGAATGAGTGAATAAATATGAAATATGAATTTCTCTAATATAAAAAGTGGTTACAAATCAATAAGAAAAAGATGATAGAAAAGGTGGGAAAGGACATAATGAGAAATTCACAAAATAGAAATGACCAACAAAAAAATTTAAATTTTTAAAGAAATGTAAATTGAAATAATGTATATTTTGTCACATTGCTTTTTTACATACTTTAGGATTTCACAGATCTTATGTTTTGTGTTACAGAGCTAGACTAAAAAATATACTTTCCTACAAATATAGAATTTCTTATCTAGGGAAAAGAAATAATTAACTTTTGGTATTAAAGTGTATATAAAATATACTTCTTAATTATATTGATTATATTTTATTTTAATTTGATTGTAAAATGATCAATATGTCATATGGATGGCTTTGATGGACTTTCATATTTCTTTGTTTTAGGCACCGTGGCTATAGACTTGCAAGATACAAGCTGTAGATCAACAAGTGGCCCCACCTTGTCTCTTCCTTCAGAGGGAGGCAAAGAAATCAGAAGACCTAGCATTGCTCCTGTTTTAGAGGTTGCAGATACATCATCAATTCAAACGTGTGATCTTCTGAGTGATCAGTCCGAAGATGAAACTATGCCAGATGAAGAAATATCCTCAAATTTAGAGTACGTTTAGATACTCTTAGGTGTGAGATTTACTGGGTTTTGTGCCTGCCATGGGGAACTAATGTCTTTATTTCCTGAAATTCTAGAATCATTCCTACATAACTTTTACCAAGACACCTTTCTTATTAGCCAGTATCCAGCTTGACTATAAAAAAAGTCAAAGCCCTTGAATTTCTTGCTTCAACATATATTTCCAGGCTCATTTTTCTCTATTCTTTATCCTTACAAAAAGGATGCATGTCGATTTTCCCATGATCTGAGCTGTATTTTCATAGTTCTGTTTTTTTAAATTAAATTGTAACTTCCACCTTTAATTTATTTTCCTCCACCTCTGTATTGATCTTCAATTTAATGACATGTGAATACACCCTCCTCTGTAAAGTTTTCCTTGCCTATCTCAGCTTTTAGCAGTCTTTTTCATACAGTAAACATCAGTAATGTTTTGAATGTATGAACAAAGGATCCTCTCCCTTTTCTAAGCTTCCATAGTGACGTAGTACCAATCTGTATAGTGTTAATCACATTTTAGCCTGCACTAGAGTTTGTTTACCTGTTTTATTCCACATACTGTGTTGCCCTTTCTTGAGGAAAGAACAGTGATCAGCAACCCTGACTGTGGAGCCTGAAAGACTTTGTTTCACAGGCCAGCTCCACGATATACCAACTGTGTGCAAGTAGCTTTGATCAAATAATCTGGCCCACAATTTCTTTATTGGTAAACAGGATATAATTACTACCTCATAGTGTTAATATGAAGATTAATTAATATAATGGTCATGATTTATGCAGAGTAAACATTAATTACTGCTAGGCGCCCTGGTGGTGCAGTGGTTAAGCATTTGACTGCTAAGCAAAAGGTTGGCAGTTCGAATTCACCAGCCGCTCCTTGGAAACCCTATGGGGCAGTTCTACGGTGTCCTGTAGGGTCACTGGTAGTCGGAATCAACTCGAGGGCGACAGGTAGTAGTGGGACTGGTAGTAGTTGACAACTGTAACACCGTGTCCTAACATTTTTTCCCAATACTTTCACATATTAAAAGATCAATTAATGTTGAGTTGAGCTAATGTGAACTAAAATATCATTGAAACTTGGAAAGATTATTTTTTTAAATCCCACACCCTTTCTCCAGATATTACAAAAATATTTGATGTTCCCACAGAACACAATCCACTCTTCAAGATAATATTTTTCATCCCTGCTAGGATTATTGGAACCCTAGTGTTGTCTTGGTTAAGAGCTCGGCTACTAACCAAAAGGTTGGCAGTTTGAATCTACCAGCTGCTCCTTGGAAACCCTATAGGGCAGTTCTACTCCATCCTATAGGGTTGCTGTGAGTCAAAATCGACTTGAAGGCAGCAGGTTTTTGGCTAGGATTATTAGATTCATAATGGTCTGAGTACTCAGATATATTTGTGGAATCCAGGATGGGAACAGGAAGAAGTTCTAGTAGCCAGTATCTTTCTAGGAAACAGTATTTTGGAATGTGATTAAATTTTATTTTACATATATTTCTGAAAAAATTGATAAGCAGAATTTTTTATTTCTAGAAAATTTGAAAGAGATGTTGAAGTAATAGTGGATATCACCATCTTCTAAATTTGCAAAATATGTTCTATTTTACCATACCCGCTGTAACATCTGATACATAGTTTCAAGTAGTCTGGAAATTTCTTGGTTTAGTAGTAGGTTAATTTTTATTAAATTCAAGGGCCTCCATATTGGAGAAAGGAATTATGCCTCTACTAATTTTTTTTTTTATTTCCCAGTTTTCATTTATGCTGCCACTTTTTGATAGTTCCATTTTGAAAATTTGTATAACCAAAATAAGCAGGTGGCTATTTATATAAAGTCAGCAAACAAACTGAATGTCTTTGATAATATTTTAAGCATGATTGCAGCAAAAACAAACAAACAAAAGAACTGTTTTTGGTGGGGACTTAGCTGAATAATTAAGTCAGTCATTTGCTCCCTTTCTGTTATGCATCTATAGGTAATGAATATTGATAGAATGAAGACTAATAATCTGCTTTGTTTAACTGAGTTTTATGAAAATTAGTATTACTATTTTTACGGATATATCCACATCTTCTAAACCAGGAGATGGCAATTTTTTTTCTAGGAAGGACTAGAGAGTAAAGTTTTTAAGTTATGAGGGCCATTTGGTCTCTGTTGCAACTACTGAACTCTGATGTTGTAGCATGAAAGCAGCCATAGATGATATGCAGATTAATGACTACAGCTGTGTTCCAGGAAAACTTTATTTATGGATACTGAAATTTTAATTTCATGTAATTTTCATGTGGTATGAAATATTATTATGACTTTTCTTTTTTGAACAATATAACAGTTTAACAATCATTCTTCACTTGCAAAAACAGAATTAGTCCACAGAGAGTAATTTGCCTACCGCTGAACTATTTATGAAAATGTAATTGCAGCATACAGACTTACTGCATCTAATATCAAAATAGAGCAACATGACCATAACTTAAACTTCCAACTGTGCATGCCTTACCCACAGGTAATATTTCATATTGTTTTACAGGTATGCTAAAGGCTATCCCCCTTACTCTCCATATATAGGAAGTTCGCCTACTTTTTGTCATCTCCTTCATGAAAAAGTGCCATTTTGCTGCTTAAGATTAGACAAGGTAAGCACTTGTTGTTCGCCTTGTTTTCTTCAAAAATACGATATGGCATTTTACAATTATATATACTTATATACTTTTGTCCAGTCTTGTGACTAAAATATTTTGAAGGGTATTGTCTTTTCAAATATAAATATATCAACAAGAAGTGGTAACATTTATTTTCCTAACTGCACTAAAGATTAGCCAAATGCTTTACCCTTGTACTAAATTAACCAAATGGATTAGCCAGTCATCTTTTTAAAGAGGAAAACAGAGGTGCTAGAATCTCATATTTATGAATCTCCAATATCCAGAGTCTCCCAGAAATCACTTTGGTCAAATGTGTGCTATTTATTTTTTCAGACATTTTTGCCTCTATTCTCAATGTGGAATTGCTTGATACGACACATTGAGCTAGTCCACGGGTTAGCTGGGAAGATTCATTTTTGATGAGACAGGACGCTAGTATCAATGTCTCATCTCATACCTCCTGTCCCAAAGGTTTTACTGTAGCTCTTGGTTCCTGCCTGGATGTTCTAGGAAATCCATCCAGAAAGAAGAGAGTCCTAGAATGCAAGATTTTTTTTTTTTTTAACTCTTTTTCACAGTGTGGCTGTTGGACTTGACCTGTATAAGAGTTAGCCTCCATAAGAATAAGAAAGGAGATTAAAAAAAAAAAAATCTTCACACTTTCTCTAGAGGTTCAAATGTACCACTAATTCTAACCAGGAATTTTTCCTTTTACTCTGAATTTTGGAGTTAGAGTTCAAATCTCAGCTCTCCCATTACAAGCTGTGCAACTTGGGTAAGTTTTTGACCATTAAATTTCAGTTTCTTCATCTGTAAAATGGGTGTAATTTTAATATTACCTTAATAGGGCTTATGTAATGGTTATATAAATTAATACGTGTAAAAGGCTTAACACAGTGCCAGGAATGTAATAAATAAGTGGGCACTTAATACATTGTGTTAATATTCTTGCTATTATTGGATTTTTCATATGACAAACATTGTGGATCATGGGTGTTCTCTCACTCTTGAGAAAGAAGATTAACAGAACTGTAGAAGATCCTTGCCTTTTTCCTCCTGCAGTTACTTTGTGAATCTTTATCATTGCTCCCAGATACTCATCTGGGCCCATTGTGATGGACAGTTCCATCTCCCAAGGCCTTATTTATTTATTTATTTATTTTCCAATCCTTATTATACTTTACTGTTCTGCAACATTTGATATTGCTGTCCAGCTATGTATTTTCTATAACATTAATAAATCTTAAGCTTCCTGACCTTCATTGACGCCTTCCAAAACACTGTGACTAATTTTATCTTTATAAATATTTTCTGCATTTTCCTTAAAGAGGATCCCCAAATAACATAAGCTTCAGAACCCACAAATCTGAATTCACCTCTGGTGGCATTTTGTTTCTTTTTAATATACAGTGAAAGAAAAAGAAACATTTGGAGACCAAAGAGTGGAAATGTTTTGTCTCCAAGCAGGAAGCCTGTTCCAGCTGAAAGGTTAAGCTTTTAGAGATAATGATCTGGGAGGAGAAATAGAGGATCTTTTAGAGCCAAAAGACTATGAACTATCTCTTTACCATATTAGGAGAGTGAAGTTTCTGAGTGTTGTTAATTGGCAGGTGATGTCAAGGGTTGCCAGTCATTTAGGTAACACTAGTTTGGATGGTGGTACTGTTCGTGGGTACTCACCTTGGTATTATGGAGATCAGCTGACTCTACTGCATCAGTGAAGCATGTGAGTTGGGATTACATTGCCCAGAAATTCTGCACCAGTAGTCAGCAATCTGGTGATCTGGCCAAGGTTTATCAACACTAAACGAACTTTCCTGGTTTCCAAGAGACTGTTCTCTCCTTTTTTATTTATTACTGCTTGGACTGCTTCTAAGTTTCCTTAGGGAAGGTAGTTCTTTTTCCTCTGCTTGTCTTATAAATACTGGAGTTCTTAATGGTTCCAGCATCAACCTATTACTCTTCTCCTTCTGTGACCTTTTCCTGAGTGACTTTATCTTTATATGACTTCAGATCCTGCTTATATTAATTCTCCAATCATACTTCCCATGAATTCCTGTTGCTCTTTTTCTTTACCATTTTTTTTGTTCCCATTCTTTCTTATACTTTAGACCTTCCTTCTAGATTCATTTTTCTACTTCATAGATTACAGCCTTTACAAATTTTGTTAGAGAGATTCTGTTGGTAGTAAAATTTTTCAACTTTGGTTTTTCTAGTAATGCCCTTAATTTACCATTATTCTAGAGAGTTTTTCTGGGTGTCCAATTCTAGGTTTTGTTTTTTTTTTTCCCCTTAGCAATTTATGGATTTTACTTACAGCTTTCTCTGTTCCCCTTTGCTACTGGGAAGTCACTTATCATTTTAATTGTTGTTTCTTGTAGAGGTTCTCTCTTTTCTCTCTGGGTGCTTTTTTAAGATCTCATTGTATTGGTTGTTCTACACTTTCTTTATAAAGTATATAACTGTGGATTTCTCTTTATTTAGATTAGGATTCTTTGGGATTTCTGTTGCTGAGAATTTAAGTTTTTCATCAATTCTAGAAAATACTCAGACAATATTTAGTTAAACCTTTGATGCCTGGTGGTACATATAGGGACCATGAACTTTTTCAGTCTCTGGGGTTTATTGGGGAGCTGCTATACCATTGACAGTGCATGTGGCCACAAGGCAGGGGCCTTTATCACTGTTTGAAACTGAAGAAATTGGTGTGTGCTGCATATGACTGTGTTTACAATGTATTGTATGAGGTGTCTAAATTTTTTGTTAGGAAAAATGGAAAGTTGTGAAAATTTTTATTTATTACACATATGTATCAATAGACCCTACTGGGGACTCTGGGGATAATTAGTGGTATTTTATATGTACCACTAAACACTTAGGGTAGGCTTGTGGGGGGGGGGGGCAAGAAAAAAAATTCATATTATCTACCAAAAATTCAGACACACTCAATGCTTCAGAATACTTCCGTTAATGAAAACACAGTGTCAACAAAAAAAGTCAAAGCAGAAAATAATTGGGTCACCAAAGGCTTAAATAGGGCTTCTTTCTGATTCTCTTTTATCTTTTCTTCATATATTCTGACTAAGTATATGTTAGATTTTCTCACTCTGTCTTCCAAGTTTCTTAGTTTTTCTGTCTTAATTTTTATGTCTGTTCTTCCTTCTCTTGCATTCTCAGTAATTTCTTCAACTCTGTCCTGCAGTTCATTAATTTCTCTTCAGCTGCATCAAATTTGCTGTAATCAAATTTGCATGTGTGTGTTTCTAATTTTTACTGCTATTTCAGTTCTAGAAGTTATATATATATATATATATATATATATATATATATATATATATATATATATATATATATATATATATATATTACATCTGCTTAGATATTTTACATAGCCTCTTTCTCTTTGTTCACACTTTAAATGTTCTATTTTATTTTTAAAAACATATTAACCATGCTTATTTTATATTGTGAATCTGAGGACAGCAGAATCTGTAGTATTTGTGGGTTTAATTCTCTTGTTTGTTTTTGCTTCTGCTGAATTATGGTGCCTTGTTCTCACCAGGGTTTTGTAATTTTTTATTGAAGAGAAAAGTGCTAAGAATATTCTAGAGTTGATAAATCCACAGAGAAGAAGGAGTCTTAGCCTGAATAATTAAAAGGAAATTCATACAGAGACATATCAAGGTGAAAGAGCATAACACCGAAGCAGTTCTCCATACAGATAATTTAGTTTAAAATAGCCTTGGTTTAGTAATGCTAAGTCCAATAAAATGGAAAATTCTAGACCCCAAGGAAACAGCAGAGTACCCCCAGAATAACAGTGAGGTTTGGCATTATGCTGTTACTGTTTTTGTTGTTATTACTTTACTTTTGAATATTTCCATCATTATCTTGCCAGCTCAGCTATGCATTTAGGCAGTTGGATTTTTCAATTTTGTTTTTGTTTTTGTTTTGTTCAGTCTATCACTTTAGGTACTTACTACTGGAAATGTATCTGAGGGTATTTAATTGTTTAATTTATAATATAACTATGTTTCTGGAAATGAAAGTCAGAGGTGGATGATTTTAAAAATACCCGGAAATCATCTAGCCCCAAGTTTTAGTTTATAAAAGAACATATGCATGCCTTGCTGACCTTATTCATCCCCAACACCAAGCTTATCCGTTGTCGTCGAGTCAATTTGACTGATCACAACCCTATAGGACAGAGTAGAACTGCCCCATAGAGTTTCCTAGGCTATAATCTGTATGGAAACAGACTGCCACATCTTTCTCCCACAGAGCAGCTGGTGGGTTCGAACTGCCGACGTTTCGCTTAGTAGCCCAGCACTTGCTTAACCGTTGTGCCCACCAGGGCTCCTGACATCAAGCTAAATAGCTACAATTCATTCTCCTTGTCCATGCACATGTGTATTTCCTACTACAGGCTGGAGAACTAGGCACAAAAAGTAACTATTTTCAAATTTGTTAAAAAATAAAAGATTTACTTGCTTAGGTTAATTTTACATTTCCATTTATGCTAAATTTTTTTCATCATATTTTAGTGGAGTATAAAAATGGCATTTTTTTTGTATAATTTTTCTTCTCTAGAGTTGCCAGCATAACTACTATGAGGATGCAAAAGCCTATGGATTCAAAAATAAACTAATTATAGTTGCAGCTGAAACAGCTGGAAATGGATTGTATAATTTTATTGTTCCTCTCAGGGCATATTATAGACCAAAGAAAGAACTTAATCCCATAGTACTGCTATTGGATAACCCGTAAGTATATTTTAAAATACACAAACAAGAAAAAGAGCCCTTAATATTACATTATGCACATAAAATAATTGCTTTTAATTTACATGTAATATTTTAAATCAGATACATTATGGCACATGAGTGGTTGGAAGGTATATTCTGTGCTGTGGTAAAAAAAAATAAGTACAATTATTTATTTCACAAATACTACTTAAAACATCACTGGAATATTCTGAGCATTTTATTTAAAACTATTTTGCAAGTGGCCATTTTATTCACCATACAAGTAGGAAGCACACCAGTGAAATAATTACAGTAATTTTCCTTTAATTAATCAACCAGCCTGGAAAATCTGCCAGACTGGACAATTTTGCTCTCTTTCTAAAGAACCATTAATTAACACAAGCATATTAATGATCTATTTCTGTATATTATACTATGAAGCATCATCATAAGTTATTATGATTCTTCCACTGTTTTTAAAAAAAAAAAAAACTTGCATCTTATAACATAGGATGCTTTACCATGTTCATTTATTTTGAAAATGTTGGACTGATTTATTTTTGTGAAATAAGACTACTTCACTATTGTAAAATTCTTATATAAATATAGATCACTCAATATAATAGTCAAAGCCATTGTTTTATAAAACTATGATATTCCTTTCCTTGACTAGAAATTAGTAGCAGATGATCCTTAGGTCACTACCATGTTTTAGGATCCTCCAGCTCTTCTCTTCCATTTCAAAGTGACACAAATTTCAGTATTAACTAACTTTAGTCAAATTTTGTTACTTTCTCTCTGTCTTTCAAAATTATCAAAGTAATTTTCTCAAAACATTAGTATCTATCTCCACAATATATTACAACTTTATGCCATTGTTATTCTGAATATACCAATATTGAGATTATCATTAATGCAGTTTTTTAACATCATGATCACAATGGTAATCAACTCTAAAAACTGAGCACACCTATAGAGTTTTCATTTGATGAATTTTTTTTAGGTATGACAACTCCCTGACTTTCTGATTTAATTTTGACATCTAAGGAAACATGAGGTTCATTTAGGGTAGGTATCAGGGAACAGAAATTTGGGTCCAGTGTCAGAAGAAATAAAAGTTCCTTAATATAAATCTAAGGAGAATAAATATTAGGTTGTGGAGCGGATATAGTGGTTGTATCCAAAAACCAAATCAAACCCATTGTGTTGAGTCTGACCCTGTAGGACCAACCAGGACTGCCCCATAGGGTTTCCAAGAAGTGGTTGGTGGATTTCAACTGCAGTACCTCCAAAACCTTTTGAACAGTTCCCGTATCCTGAAGCTTCTCTGGTAGGAAGCTCCAAAGTTCTTGATGAGCTGGCCTGCCAGAGATGCTCAATTAACGATGTGAATTTAATTTTTCAGGTTTTGCTTCCTCTTGCCCATTCCCCTATTGACAGAATTCAAAAAAGGGGCATTTACAAATTGATTGGCTTAAAGCATCCACATTTTGTAAGTCTTGGGTGAGACTGGATGAATTCAGGCCTCAGGTTACAGAAATATAGGGAGTGGTTCGAGAAGAAAAAAAAATGGGAATTGTGCTTTTAGAATCCATCTGTCAGGGCTAAGGTTAAAACTGTCCTTTTCCCTGCTCTATATTACTTCAACGTAATTTTGTCTTAAGGTGAAAACCTCCCAAAAGACTCAGTTTCTCCAAATAGGAGAGTGAAGTTCATTCCATGGAAAAATCTTCAGTCTTGCTCAGTAATCCCATCTCAGAAACACTTATCTCCCTTTCTCTGCCTCTCGTTATCCCAGGTGAGCAGATGGCAGGAACCTAAAGAGTCCTTCACATATGTAGCTCGTATAGGTTATGGAGTGCTATAACCAAATCAATTCTTTCCTGGTTTTGAACGAATAGGTTATCAAAATGCCTGATTCCTGAATGGTTGCTGATTTGTGTATTAGACTTATAAAATTCAAGTGTTGTTTCTACAATTATAATCCCTAAATGTGATCAATTACAGAAAAATCTGAAAACTCTTTTTCTCCTAATTATTGGCAAAGGCAAACTGGTCAGTAGCTATGTATAAATACAGATGTGGCTTTTATTATAGAATATTTTATTTCAATGGGACCGTGGAGATCATTTATGAAGTTAATGTTCTTTACATCCACCCTCAGTTCATCGTAGTAATAACTGTTGAGCATTTATTACATCAGTCATCATACTGTTTATTTGTTGGGTGCCATCGAGATGGTTCCCACTCATAGTGACACTATAGGACAGAGTAGAACTGCCCCATAGGTTTCCTAGGCTGTAATCTTTATGGGAGCAGATCACCAGGTCTTTTCTCCCACGGTGCTGTTGGGAGGGTTCGAACCATCAACATTTTGGTTAGCAGCTGAGTGCTTAACCACTGTGCCACCAGGGCTCCTTGGGTCATCACACTAGACATTTTATTTTATTTATATTTTATTCACATAAGATGATGTCTCCACATCATGTACTAATAATTTAGCCTCATGGAGATGGGCCAAACAGCTCAAGATCTCAAAGCTTACAAGTCACAAAGATAACATTTAAATAAACCAAAACCCATATGACTTGGTTACACCACAATCTCTTATTTTGCATATGAGGAGATAGAGACTCAAAGAAGTTCACTAACCTTTCCAAGGTCAATTCTAGGACTAGAATCTGCAATGCTATTCCTAGTTTATTGTTTGTTCCAACATAGGTATGACCTTACTTCAATTACAGGTATACAATAAGTGGAAAAAATATATTGTTTGTCAATTCTTGTTATAAATGAGAGTGTATTTAAACTCTTGATTATTTTTGTGTTTAAAATCCCTTTGATTTTCTAATGACTTACATTTTGGAGTCCAATGATTTCACGTGTTATTGTTGCTAGGTGATTTTTGTGGGCTTTGACTTTATTTCAAAGGATTTGGGTAGAAGTACACACTGTAAAGTTTAGTAGCTTCCTGTGTACTTCTTGAAAGTGGTATCAAAAATTTTTATTTGTTGTCTTCTGTTCCTTTGATCAGGAATAGGGAAACAAAAACAAAACACCAATAAATAAGGTTCCTGGAAGTTTTATGTAATCCTTTAAAAAAAATGAAATAAAAAAATCAACAAAGTGATGCCTGTTGCTCTGCCATGGCTAGTATTTTGTAATCAGTTCTACAATACTGCAAAGAAATATGATGCTTTTTTCTTAAAAATACTTCTATATCATCAGAATTTGTACAATAATGATTGTTACACTTGTACAATTAGTAATTAGTTTTTGTAGGGTTTGCTTTTATTTTAAATTTAGATGAGCATTACTAAAAATAATATTCAGTGCATGGCTGTTTAGGAAATTTACTTGAAAGACCAATTTATTCAATATAATGGAAATAAATAATAACTGAGATGTTAAAGTAAGTTCACTTTGTAATACATGCATACATAATAAGCCAAAATAAGTGTTCAAAATGTTTCCAAATGAAAGCCTTCTACATCTTTAAATAAAACAAATCACATTTCACAAATTCACTTGGTACTGGTTTATTAGAGCTGGTGTCAGTTCTGATTCGTTGGCCATCTGGTTCTGGTTGGTTGTTGTGTCATACTGATTTTAAATATTTTGATTACCACCCCAACCTTAAAGTTTATCTAGTCCTCTGATAAAGCCATTTCACAAGAGATGAAAGAGAGTCAGAAGGTTTGTAGTATCTTACCCAAAGTCACACAAAGATTAAGTAAGTGCAAGATCCTCTACAAAATGACAGCAGTAAAGTACACCTATCAATAATTATTCTGAATGTAACACACTTATCAATAATTAAACTGAATGTAAATGGCCTCAATGCACCCATAAAGAGATGGAGAATGACAGAATGGATTAAAAAACAGGATCCATCAAAATGCTGTCTACAAGAGATACACCTTAGAAACAAAGGCGTAAATTTATTAAAAATCAAAGGCTGGAAAAAAAGATATCAAGCAAACATCTACCAAAAAAGAGCAGGAGTGGCAATACTAATCTATAACCCAAATAAGAAATGAAATGGATGTTACAACAGACCCAACTGAAGTAAAAAGGAGCATAACAGAGTATTATGAAAAACTGTACTCCAACAAATTTCAAAACCTAGAGGAAATGGGTAAATTTCTAGAAACACATTACCTACCCAAACTATCAGTGAATGATACTGAAAGTCTGAACAGACCCATAGCAAGAGAAGAGATTGAAAAGGTAATAAAAAAAAACTCCCAGTAAAAAAAAGCCCTGGCCCAGATGGCTATCAATAGATGAATGGATGAACAAACTATGGTACATACACACAGTGGAGTACTATGCAACGATAAGGAACAATGATGAATCTGTGAAGCATCTCATAACATGGATGACACTGGAGGACATTATGCTGAGTGAAATAAGTCAATCACAAAAGGACAAATATTGTATGAGACCTCTACCCTAAAAACTCATGAAAAAGTTTACACACAAAAAGTAACAATCTTTGTTGGCTATGAGGGATGGGAGGGGTGGGAGGGAATACTAAATGGACAATAGATAAGTGGTGTCTTTTGTGAAGGGTGAGACAGTGCACAATATTGGGGAAGCCAGCACAACTTGTACAAGGAAAGTCATGGAAGCTCCATAGACACATCCAAACTCCCGGAGTGACTGAATTGCTGGGTGGAGGGCTATGGGGACCATGGTCTCGGGGAACATCTAGCTCAACTGGCATAGCATAGTTTATAAAGACAATGTTCTACATTCTACCTTGGTGAGTAGCATCTGGGGTCTTAAAAGCCTGTGAGCAGCCATCTAAGATACTCCTCATCCCTTCGGGAGCAAGGGAGAATGAAGAGAACAGGATAGAAGGAAAAGATTAGTCCGAAGGACTAATGGTCCACAGCTACCAAGGCCTCCACCGGACTGAGTCCAGTACAACTAGATGGTGCCCGACTACCACCACTGACTGCTCTGACCAGGATCACAACAGAGGGTTCTGGACAGAGCTGGAGAAGGATGTAGAGCATAATTCTAACTCACACACACAAAAAAGACCAGATTTACTGGCCTGACAGACACTGGAGAAACCATGAAGGTCTGGCCCCTGGACACACTTTTAGCTCAGTGGTGAAGTCACCCCAGAGATTCATTGTTCAGCGGGGGATTGGACAGCCCCATAAAACAAAATGAGACTAATGAGGCACAGCAGCCCAGGGACAAGGACTAGACTGCAGGAGGCGACAGGAAAGCTGGTGATAGGGAACCCAAGGTTAAGAAAGGACAGTGTTGACAGGTCATGGGATTGTTAACCATTGTCATAGGGCAATATGTGTACTAACTGTTCAGTGAGAAACTGTTTTGTTCTGTAAACTTTCATCTGAAGTACAAAAAAAAAAAAAAAAGAATTAACTATGTGAGATCAAATTGACAACAGCAACTCAAAAGGTTTGATGGGAAGCCTAGGGGACAGTGAGTTGAAGACAATGGTGATGGAATAATTTGGAAAAGGTTAGTGAGAATAACAGCACAACTGGAAGAACGTAATTGATGTCACTGAATTGTACGTGTGAAATTTTTGAAATGGTGTATGTTTGGCTATGTATATTTTCACCAAAAAAATAAAAAAAAAGTCCTCCAAGGTCGACAAGGGAGAGTGTTGTCATGTCGTGGGGTTATTAACCAATGTCATAAAACAATATTTGTACTGACTATTTAATGAGAAACTATTTGTTCTGTAAACCTTCACCTAAAGTACAATAAAAAAAATAAAAAAAGATTAAGTGCAAAATCCAGGCTTATGCTTCAAATTTCACAAAGACCTTTTACACTGTTTGTTTATTAGATCAATCTTCTCAAATAGAATGCCAAGAATGTCATCCGGCTTACTCTGATAGTAATGATAAAACTTTTGATATGTCAGAGTCTACATTAAAGAAATGCAAACTTTGCGCTCACATGAATCTGAAATAAGGTCTAAGCTCACCCTCTTGTAGGCCTGTTATACGTTACTGAATCTCTCTAAGCCTATTTTTCCATTTGTAAAATGAGTATAACATTTTATCTTAAGTTATTGTGAAACTAAATAAGTTAATATATATAAAGCATTAGTGCAGTACTGTTGTTAGCTGCCACAGAGTCAGCCCCAGACCCATGGCAACCCCATGCACAACAGAATGAAGCACTGCCGAGTCCTGCACCATTCCCATGATCATTTGCAGATGGAACCATTGGGATCCATAGGGCATTCATTGGCTGAGTTTTGGAGGTAAATTGCCAGATCTTTCTTCCCAGTCCATGTTGTTAGCCTGGAAGCTCCTTAACACACAAGCCTCCGCTGACAGACAGATGGTGGTGCATTGGCTGGAATTAAACCTGGGTCTCCTGCATGTAAGGCAAGAATTCTACCACTGAACCACCAATTGCTCCCATTCTTTCTCATAAAAGGCAGTTAGGAAATGTCAGTTCCCCTTCTACCAATCAAAAAAAAAACATTGTCACTATTCAAACAGGTGGCTTTGTGTGAAAACCAAGTAACAGCAACAACAAACATTTCAAGTAGTTGAAATTAAACTACTTGTATATTTTTTTATGAAGAAATAAACTACTTAAAAGAAATTATGACGTGTTAACTAATAAACTGTGTTTGTAAAGGCATACATAAGTATTAATACACATATATAGGGAAAATATTTAAGCTGTATTTGTATCTTTAAAAAAGAAATAATTGTTAATTAATATTCTAATTACTTTCCAAGTTAACTGCACCCAGTTTTTGTATTTGAAGTAAAGACATGTAGTTTATGTTAGTTATTAGTTAAACGGGAAAGAAATAATGGTGTTGGATTTTACAAATCCACGTACATTCACAAACCTCTTTATTTCCTTGCAATCACTAATTAATACTTTCATAAAATGGCAGTTTTTATAATGAGAGTTTTCGTAAGGGTAGGAGGTCATAGCCCCATAAGTCATCATCTGTCTCATTAGAATTACCATTAGGACTTTAATTAATGAATATATTCATTTTTCTTCTACTCACTGGCATCAGTTACTTTTCTGTGTTTGTTGAATTTATCTTTCTTTTATTACTAGTCCGTTTCAGCACGTTTTCTTTTGGTCTGTACATTATTAACTGTGCCCTTGATCCATTTTCCTGTCATGTTTATTTTCTCTTATTTTTTTGAACAACTTTATTAAGCAAATTTGATCAATGGAATTTGGGTAGGTAACAATTTTCTGTTGAATATTTGTTTATTTAAAATTTTTTTGTGTTCAGCTACATAGGTAACTGGTTATTTCCATCATATTTTCTTAAAGTAATTTTTAGCATAGATAGGCTTTCTCTATTTAGCAATCAGATAAGAAGTTTCATACATTTTATCCTGTTTATGGTTTCATTTTTCTAAGTCCAACTCTCCGTTCATCTATAATATGGGAGTGTAATGTATGAAAGTTCTATCTCCTACTTTTATGAATATTTTATATTTTTGTTTAATGTTTCTCAATACTTCCCTTTCAATATAATTGTAAGTTATGCCTGCCCGTCAGCTGTGTCTCAATGACCAGAAAGATTATTCTGTTAAGAGCTTATGATATTAGTGAAGTTACTTATCATCTGTGAAGCAGTTTAGTGCCATAAGCATTCTTGCCAATTTATGTAAGTGAGCCAGCACGATATAGGTATATGTACAGTTGATTTATTCTTTAAATTTCATGTTTCCTTTTAAACCATCTTTATTGAGAGAAGCGGTAGATCAATCTAATTTTTATACAAGATTACATTTGCAAACAATATTCAGTATTAGATCCCTTACCTTTGATAATGGTTCATCAGGATTATGTATTTACCAGGTTTCAAGGAATTTTATTTAGCTTGTAACATAGCTGAATGCATGTCAGGATGAATGGTATTATCTATCACAATACAGATGTTAATTCTAATTTCTAAGGATTTAGTTGTGCACTGTATATACACTTTCATGGCAGAAATGCATATTACTGAAATTCATGAGTTCCCTAGACCAAAGCAATCATTTTGATAAATGATCTCTACTAGAAAAACCACCAGATAGAAAGAATCCTTGCTTTCAATGTTAACTCTAATAGAAGGACTGACATAGCATAAGGACTTAAGTTTGAGTTTGTCGCCAATGACCGTAGTACTTCTTGTTACACAGAAAACATTTAATATCTTTATTTGATCGAATTATTCAATAATATTAAATTATGCTACAAGAGGTTATCTGTCAGAGAAAGCAGCATGAAGAAATTGAAATGATAGCAACCTGAAAGGATGGGTCAAATTAAAAAGGCAATTATTCCAGCCAGGGTATTTATCTGCAATTAATAATGAAGAATTATGAACTCAGCTCTGCCACATAAAAGTTATGGTACTTGAGCTACTTTATCAGACTGGAACTATATGAAAATTTCGGATCAAAGAGTGATAAAAATAATAGTGAGAAAAAGATACACACGGAATTGTTTTTCAATCCCCCAAATCTCAGCGGTGCATAACAGCAATAGTTTATTTCTGGTTTACAAGCACACGACTGAAAGTTCAGGTGACTCAGAATAGCTTCTCCTGCATATAATGGCTGAGCAATCCAGGCTTGACATTTGTACCCTCCCATGTGCTTGGGGCAGTTCTACTCTGTCCTATAGGGTCACTATGAGTCAGAATAGTCTTGATGGCATTGGGTTTGGTTTGAGTTATCTGCTTCCCCAGTCACTAAAACATGGGAGACAGGAAGGGTTTTGCATTAGCAGGTACACTTTTTGGCCTCGATGACCCTCCTTTAAGAAGCAAGGAAGTGCTGGGAAAGAGAGCGCTAAAAGTCTCTACCATATGCACTATCATCTACTGCTACTGGGATTATAAAGTATTGATATAATATTTGTGGACAATATACAATATAATAATCTACAAACAACAAAAACAAACATCAGCATCTTAAAAAATGTTTATAACTTTTGATTTACTAATATATGTTGTATAAATATTTTGAAGTACATTACACAAAGCAATCCTAAAACAGTTTAACCATAGATTCCTTACCAGCATTATATATAATAGCAAGGAGTGATGTAAAACCCCAATAATTAACAGCAAAAATTCAAAATAACCTATAAATCCAATAATTGAAGACTTTTTAAAATTAACTATGGCGCTATATTCATAATAATTTGGGGTTGTTTAAAATGTCACAAAGAAACGTAATGATGGGAGAAATTTAATCAAAATTACAACAGTGATAATCTTTGGAAGGTTTCAGTTTTTATGCTTCTCTGTATTGAGCATTTTTTTTCTTTAGTTTATAAGGAGATAGGAGAATGCTCAACAGGCAGAAGATAAGTCAGGGAGAAGAGTTAACTAACTGGGGATAAGATACCTGGGAAAATGTAGGTGCTGTAATTCTGTTTGTTTAGACTTTTGCTCTTATACCAGGCAAACTCCTGCTTATCCTTCAACACACATATTAGATATCACCTCTTGAATGTTACCCAATTCTGCCTCCTCAGTGCACTGTATTACCTTTTTTCAGATTAAAACATTCTTTATAAGTTTGTGCTTCTTTATATATACATCCCCAAAGACTCCCTATTTCTTATAGTATAAGTTAACACTATATTCTTTTTTGCATATGTCTAAGTATATTAAACTGTCTGTTATATTAAATGGTTTTGGTACCTATGTGCTGGGTAAATATGTGCATGAGTGAATTCATAACTTTGTAAAGTAAATGCAATAGATTAAATGATTTCTAAGAAATCTTCCAGGTTTATCATTTTTCCCCCAATCTGCAGATAAGTAAATATTTCAGTCATAATAAATATTTGCTTAATAAATATTGAGTAAATAAAATAGTGATTTACTTTAATTTTAATTTTATATAATACATATTTTGTATTGGTACATATACTACATTTATTGATTTGTTGATACATATTAAGGGGCATGTTGTCATTTGAGATATATATATATATATATATCCCTTAGAGAAGATTGCCCTTAATCTTTGTGCTAATTTGGTTCCCTATGCTTCAAATTATCTTAAAAAAAATCATTAGTTCTTCATTTTACAAGCCTTCCTTCACATAAGTAACTTTTAAATTTACTGACAAATTCACTGAGAGGATCAATTCAGTATTTTGGTAGAATTTTGCCATAATGTTTCTGATTTAGATAATTGAAATACAAATTGTTTTTATGATTATGAGTACCTTCTATTATTCATAACAAGTGACAATTTCTAATTAATGTTAACAAAAAATACCACTTTAAAATTAATCTTATTAACAGTGTTTAGTCTTGGAAATGCAAACTAAGTCAACTTACTTCCTTTCCCTAGAAGTGCTACCACTGTGTGACATTGTGTTTCATTTTGTAACCCATCTGCTACTTAGGCCAGATATGCATTTTCTGGATGCAATCTGTTGGTTTCCAATGGTTTACTACATGGTGGGCTCTATTGACAAGTAGGTACACAATCTTTGGCACACTAACTAGTGTAGTGTCCTGTGGTTTGTCATGTGCTGTGCCTCGTTACTGCATGATGAGTGTACTTTGTCATGTCAGAATTGCAAAGATGATATCTTTTGCATGTAGAGCTTATGTTCTTGTGTTATACATCTTGCACTTGAAATTCCTAAGCAATACTCTAGCGTTGGAGAAAAAAATCTTGCTGCATGTCAATTTTGTCAAGTTTGCTGTTTCTAAAACTATTTCGGTTTTGTGCCTTTTATAAGAATGTCGTTATTAGCATTGACATAGTTATGGAAAAAACCTAAAGATTCAACATGGTGTTGCATTGATAGCATTAACATAACTTTTGGAAACCTTCAAAATAATTTAGAAATGCTCCTATTAAAAGTCAGATTTATGAGTTGAAGCATGTTCTTAAAAGTTTACTTTAGTAATATGTATCAGTCTATAATTTCTAAAATATTTGTTAATTAAAAGGTCAAGTATGTGCGATGCATTAAGATTGAAGTACAAATTCTTATATATGCATCAAGGTGACATTATAAAAATATAAAAAATAAAAGATCAGAAAAATATACTTAAAATAATATAAAATATTATTTTTCCATTTTTAAAAAATTTCAGCTGCAGCTTTTAAAATAAATGTCAAAATTTACCAATTAATGACCTTATCACTTTTATTACGTCTTGTAGATTAGAAAAAACCTAAGTTTTGTAACTTTGAAAGTGTTTATTGACTGTGGACACATTAAACGTTCAAATGGAGATTAAAATGTGTTTGGACTTCATTCTGCATTACTATCATTTACATCATCAGCTGTCTTATTACTAACCAACTAACTAAAATGTAATTAGGTGTACTGAAACTTCTATTTAAATCCATGGAAGTAGAATTTTAAATGAAAGACACCTTTATTTTGTAAGCAGTGATGTTACTTTCAAGTGACAGTGCTCTATTGGACTCATTAGAAATACAGTATATTTTAAAGATAAAGAATAAACATCCCATCGGCCTTTTCTGATGTAAACTGTGAAGTAAATTATTTCTTTTTAAAAGTGAGACGTACTTGTAGCGAGGGAAAGAAAAACTGAGAGCATCAAATCCTGTAATTATTGAAGCTGGGTAATATGGAGGTTCATTATACAAGTTTCTTTTGTATATGTTTAATATTTTCAATTAAAAAAGGAACTCTATAAACAAATGAAAAGACTCTCTCAAACACTCCCTTACACTCATACGTTCACATTCTAGTCCTCCTTGGAAAAGGGGGTCTTGGATGAGGATGGAAAGGGAGGCTTTGCTAGATTGAGACATTTTTTTCCATCCAGAGAGCTCTCTTTCCTATACCGCCATCTGGTGGCCAAACGTTGTAAAGCAACCATGCTGAAGTGAAAACAAGGCATTTGCCTTGCTAGATAGGGTAATGGGGAAAATTATGATAGACACGAGTTGTAAGAATAAGTCAGTAGCTTATTTAAAAAAAAAGAAAAAAGATTAAAATGCAGTGCAGTAAATTTTAAATAACTGTAAAACTACTATTTAAAGTTAAAACATGAACAAAAAAGTTTCAGGTGTTTCAGAAATGTCATTCTAATTTTATGTATTTGCTATACATTTATGCATTTTTAATCATAATTTGCTAAAATAACTTTACAAGGTTAAGTGTAAACTACAGCAGCTAATGTTTTGAGGATGGAATTAGCTGACAAAAAGGGTTATATGTTATTAGCTACTTAGCACAGCCACTTTCCTAGTGAAATTTTTGTCAAGTATTAAATTCAACTTGATTAAATTATTTCTGGTGGAACATTCATCCTTCCTATCTTAAATTCTGTCTGTATATCTTTATCTAGTCAAGCTTACTTTCTACCAGATTATTTTTTTTCTATTCTATATCGATAATTGCAATAGTTTGTTTTTAAATGGGGCAAAAAGAGATCGTAGGAGCTGACATATGAGAAAGTGGTTTAAAAATACAATAAGGTGGTTTGAAAGCATATGATTTAGTCTTCATTTTTAGGGTCCATAGTGAGAAATATCACATTCACTTTCCATCTACCTTTTCTTTTTTTAAAAAAATATATTTTTATAGATCTAAGAACAATTCTGAATTTCCTAGAGCAAAGGAAGACCCAACTATTTATAGAGATTTAAGCTTGAAGGTCATCCATCATAATGGTCGGATGTTGTGGCTCTGTCCCCTCTGGCCATAGGACATTTATTTGGAATAACATTCTGTTTCCACCATCTTAGCCATATAGTCTCTGCTGCAGAACACTGTTCCTGATTCAAGTGAAATATTATTTTCTGGACTACTGAGGATGTTGGACTTAAAGTTTTGGTAATACTCTCTCGCCTGATAACAGAGTGAGAAATCCTGCCTCCTGCCTTCCCATAAAAGGAACATAATTCCCTCTGACCTGACATGCTAGCGCAACCAATCATGCACTTTGAAAAGATCCTCAGGACCTGACTCCTCAACTTAAAACTCTAAAAGGAACTAATGTTCTTTACGTTTTACACTTACAATTTTAAATCAGAAGATTTGGAAATCCATCTACCCATCTCTTCTTGTCTGTCTTCAATCAACTCTGTGCCTAGAGCATTCTTGCCCTCCTTCAAGTTCAGTCCCCCTCACCAAATTCAGTCCTATTTTTCTAGTTTGTATGAAGCAGAGGCAATGAGAATAATAATTCCTTGTTTCAGCTCCAGTGGAAACTTTTTTTTTAAATCTTTGGAAGAATGGTAGGTAAAGATTGTAATCAATGATAGAAGAGAAGGCTGACCCTTATTGCTCATAAGAATTTGTACCCTAGTTTAGCAATTGCTTAAGGCAGCCAAAGAAAGCAGGTTATTCAAACTCATGCTCAAAAATTTTAGGCTGACTGGACTGTAGGCTATACAACAGATATTTATATACTATACACATGCTCATGGCTGTGTATAAACAATCTATAACACATAACTCTTACATAAAAACTAACAGACATTTATAATCAATGTCGTAAAACAATATGTGCACTGACTGTTTAATGAGAAACTATTTGTTCTGTAAACCTTCACCTAAAGTACAGTAAAAAAAAAAAAAGGACAAATAAATGGAACCTCATTGAAAAAAACTAGTAGACATTTAAATATAAATATTTTGTAGCAATATTTCTTTATTAGACTTGACTATCAAAACTAATATAAAAGTATTCATTTCTACTTTACCAAATGTATCTTAAGAATAAAAAAAATAAATGTTGCATCTTTGAAATAGTGTATTAATTGTAAAAAGACAGATCTAAAATGTTCTGTTTCTATTCGATTATAAAATGAATGTTTTCCATATTTTAATTATATAATGAATAGATATTATTAAATAAAAAATCTTAAATGCATATGTTTTGAAACACTTGAAATCTAATGAAATGTAAAGAACCCAAACATACAATTTATTTTATACCAGCAGAGATATTGCATTATTGTTCACATCAATATCTACCTGTACACTCTTTGCAAAAGCTGCCTGTAAGGGTAACCTATACAGGCTCAGGAAATAAGCAAAATGTAGCACTGATCCTAATATTGTGATTGATTTCAAGTCCTTTTTTCTGTGCTTATTTTTATAAAAGCCTAGATGATTTACTCAGGTGTGGAGTGACTTTTGCTGCCAACATGGTGGTTGTGGATAAAGAAAGTACCATGAGTGCCGAGGAGGACTACATGGCAGATGCCAAAACAATTGTGAATGTACAGACCCTTTTCAGGTAAATCTCTGAATAATCCAACCCTGTTGTTTACCTGTTGTTGGTAAACATGTGTGAAGAGATTTGAATCTGTGTGTGAGGAATGAACATGGGATGCTTGCCCTGAATTTGCAGTCATTCATGAACTCATTTGATCATAAAGCAAATACTTATTTAGCACCAAGAATGTAGCAGTCATGGTTTATGGCAAGCCATCCATGTTCTAACTTGATGTTATGCCTAGCAGTGACCAAACATGCATTTACATAACTGGATAACTAAGACAGAAAGACTGCAAGACTGCGAACAGGTAATTTATCCATGTAAGGAGCCATAACCTTATTCTCACTTCGCTGTGTTTCATTAAATAAACTCACTCAGATGCAAATTTTCGTTATGGTTGTCTTTGGGTAAGAATGAGCAGTCCTGACCAGAGAAAGATCCATGCAAGAAGCAAAGACAAAATCGTCTATAGATCAAGACATATTCTCCCTTGAACTGATTCTCCCTAAAATCATTTGACAATTTAGATATCTAAAAGGTTATTTTAGTTTTAGAAGTTTTGCGGAAACCCTGAAGGACATATCTGAGCTACCAAATTATGAAAGTAAATAAAACAATCACCCCCCTTCATACCGTGTTTATACCTTCGTATTGAAATAAGGCTTATATTGAGGTAAATTATCTCAGGTTATAGTCTGAGTTCAGAGAACAGAGAGCCTAAATGTGAGTCCCAGCACAGTTGAAAATTTATTGTATGATCATAAGCAAATTAACTTTCCTTGACTAAGCTTCGATGTTGTAATTATAAGATTTTGTGAGATTTAGAAATATGTAATGCCTTAACACATACCTGATAGTTTTTAATTATTCAATAAATGTTAGGAACTATAATTATTAGCAATATAATTATCACTTTCATGTGGCAGAGTGGAAAAGTCACAGACCTTGGAACTATATAGCAGCAAACTTCATCTGGGACAATTTCTATCCCAAAGGTTCCAGGTTCACTGGGGAAGAAATTCAAATCCTCCTGCAGAGACTTATTAGCTTTGTAACTTTAAGTGTGTTTCCTAACCCCCCTGAAATTCAGTTTCCCTCATTTATAAAATGTGTGTGAAAAATAATCAACCCACCTCGTTACTGTAAAAAAAAAAGCAATCAACCCACCAGCATTAATGTAAAGACCCAAGATCAAGTATGTAAAGAGTCTGTCATAGCATGTGGAAAATGTTAAGTACTAAGTTACATCTACCCCATACTTGCACGGGAACCAGTTGTCTAGAAGAGGAGTGCACTCAGTAAAGTTACTAAAATGCAGCAGTTTGCTTAGTATATAGCTGACTCATGACTGAGCTATATTAAGTACTACATGGAAAGATAGCAAAACACATATTTGAAATATGACAAATGTACAGCATTTTTTTCTCCAGTTAATAAAAAAGGAAATTAGAAGGTAGAAAATTAATTCAAAGGGGTGGGATTTATAGTCAATTAATTTAAGTAAAATCATACTTTTTGATCCCATGCTTAGCAAAAGTTAATTATAGTTTTAACAGGAAAAGATTCTGGGTCTTTTTGGTTAAACATGCCATTTTAATTTGCCAGTTACTGTGAGTTTGTTTCTATCATACTGAAGTTTCTATTGATTTGACTTCTATTATGTATTCTCTGAGTGAATTGTTTTGATTCCAAGATAATAATAAATCCCATTAATATTTTAAGACAAATTGACCAGTGTAATTAAGGGCAAATATACATGTGGCAGTGGACTGTGCAAATCTGCTCTTCACTGAATTCCTCGCTGAAGAGGCTGTCACATGTTGAATGAATGAATGAATGAATGAAAAAATTTGGATCTCTTGACTATTAGATTTGACCATTTTCAGTAGTAGAGTATTTCGGAAATTATGTAATTTTTATGATCCATACAGATACCTACAGGTCCCTGGGTGGCACAAAGGGTTTTTGCTTAACTACTAACCAAAAGGTTGGCAGTTCAAACCCACTCAGCAGCACCACTAAAGAAAAGCCTGGCAATCTGTTTCCATTAAGATTACAGCCATTAAAACCCTATGGAGCAGTTCTACTCTGTAACACATGAGATCATCATAGTCAGAATCAACTAGACAAGGGGTGTAGTTTTTTTGATAGATTACCGTTTTTGATAGACTGAATAGTTACAAGCAGAACTTTTCAAATAAACTATTAGATACCTAAATTGCAAACTAATTACCTCTGGTCTCTCCTTTCCTGTGACCTGTAAAACCATTATCTTTTTTTTTTTTTCACGAAGTACAAAACAGTATATTTCAGGAAAAAAAATTCTATGCAACTTTTCTTTTTTTATGGAGTAATTCATAAAATAGTAATCGAGGCATGCTAGCCTAGGTTAGTCTTAACCTATATTAAAAAAGAAACTTACATGTCCCTATGACATAAGAAATATCGCTTATATAAATAACCAAAATAATACATACTTGGTAGTCTCCTCTCTATGGGTGTGGTTAACTATTACCTCAAGCTCACTCTTCCTTCATGTCTTGATGATTTTAGTCCCTGCTTCTCTGTATCTCTTACCAGCCAACCCTGCTTCTACCATAATTCTTGGTGATTTCAACAATTCTGCATAGATGATCCTTTCAGTACTGTGGCCTGTCATTCCTGTCCTTCATTTTACCTGAGCCACCCATTCTCATGGTCATAGTCTTGACCTTGGACTATCAATAATTTTACCCTTCATAATCTCAGTTTCTGGCATTCAATTTTCTGACTACTACTAATTATTTCCTACTTCACTTATTCTAATACCCTAACTCCTAACACACTTTGACCCCACTGGAACCTACAATCTACTGGTCCGACTACCTTTTCACCATTCCACATCACATGGATTCTTTTCTTCTCTCTTTATCCAGATTAAATTCCATGGTCAATCATTATAACCACTCCTATGCAGAAACCCTCAACAGATAATTGCTAATTAGCTACTGAGGGCTGTTGCGTTATTAGTTGCCATAGAGTCAGTTCCAACTATGGGCTAGCACTGAGCTCTACTTTCTTTGCCTTTTTTTCTCTTTATCCTGCTTCCAGTTCTCTGTCCTTTTAGGTGCTCTGTCTACCACTTGTAGCCGTGGTGGCATGGTGGTTAAGAGCTCAGCTGCTAACCAAAAGGCTGACAGTTCAAATCCACCAGCCACTCCTTGGAAACCCTACGTGGCAGTTTTGCTCTGTCCTATAGGGTCACTATGAGTCGGAATCAACTGGAAGGCAACAGGTTTTTGTTTTGTTTTTTTCAGTTTTTTGGTATCTACCACTTTGTATGAAATTCTCTGTAGACAGACATTCCAGAGTTGGATCCCATTACCCTTTTAAGGAAGCTTCAGGCAACCAGAAATCCTCAGTCACAGTGGCTGGATACCAGACTGCTTTGGATGTATGCTTGGAGCCCTATAGCTAAAGAAACTAGATTCTTACACCTTGATTTTTCAAAAGTGAGTTGTATCTCTAAAACATCTCAGCCTACCACACATCTTTATGAAAACTATTAATTTCCCCAATGGAGAATCAATTTCTAATAGGTTAATTAGTAAGATATCTGATGTTGACAGAAGTATATGTAACAGAGGAGAGGCAGTTTTGATAGCCGATTCTGGGATGTGAACTTTCTTATTGAAAATCAAACTGAGTCACCCTGGATGGTGAATTAGAATGCTAGCTGTGCCTAGAGTATGACTTAAACTAACACACACGCACCTATCACTCTGTTTATGCTGAAGTATTTTAAAGTCAATTACAGACGTTCTAAGAATCACTCAGCTAGTATTGATGGAGCTGAGATTTAAACCAGAAGAATTCCAAAGCCTAAAGTCAACTTTACTTTAATCCAGGCACCCTGAATGTGTCCATACTACTGCATCATTCTGCCAAGCAAGGTTGTTGAGATGGTCAATTGAGTTGATTCTGGAAAAACACTCAGTGCAGTGCCTGGCACATAATAGGCAAAGGATAATTGGCAGCTGTTGTTTGTTAAAAGAACAGTTCCCCAAATTGATATTTCTAAAGTGCAGTGGTCACGAAAGGATATATTCAATGGGAACATCATGGTCTTTTTATTATGTAGAATACTTAGACAAGAAGCTAGATGTAATATTTTATTTGGTTTGTTTATTTCTAGAAAAGAAAAATAAAATCTTAATGGTTTACTCGGTATCTGTATGTACTCTGCAAATAAAGATTACTGTATGTTATTAATTTATATGAGGTGATGTTACATTTTATTTTAACATTTGTGGACATTTGTCATTTTGACTTGATTATTGTGACATTCCATTTTGATGTAGGGCATTTTGACTTTTACATTTTCACCTTTTTAAACTACCACATAATAGGTTAGAAAAATCTTCAATCTAAATGTACTTTAGAGCCCAGGAGACAGGAATGGGATTGATTTTAAGGATGAAATGAACATAAGTGCTCTGGTTCACAAGTTATTTATGGAACAGGTATGACCTGTTTTACCAGGCCGGAATGCAAATAAGGTTAAACTTTTTTAACCTTATTTTTTGTTCAGAAGCTCAAGTTGATTACCTGAGCTTGTACTTTCCTAGTTTACTAGTATATACAGCTTCACTTGACAAGCTGCTCCTCTCCCTATATTGTCTAAGGATCCTTCAGGGTTACAAAGTCCAAAAGGATCAAAGGCAAAACAGGAGAATCTCATCTATTCACTAGTTAGATGTGTGTTTGTGCATGGGGGAGAGATGAGGACATAGGGAGAATTCTTTTTCATCTGGATTTGCATCTATAAATTAAACATAGTTTTGTAGTTGAAAACCAAGCTACAGAATTCAGTGTGTCTTCATCCACTGTGGCAATTATACATCTATTGGTTTGGTTCCTGCATGATTTTTTGAGAGAACTATCATTCCTTCCAGAGTACACCTAAACAGGAAGTGCTCCATACTTCAGCATCCAAAGTTAGAACATTCCAACATCCAAGAGTATAGCGTTGACAGTTGTAACACTGACATAATTCAAAGAGCATTCCTGAAGCGCTCTCTTTGTGCCACATGGCTGGGCCAAGAGGTGCCTCCAGCCTCAGCCATGCTGTGCCAGAATGACTCTGTCACCTAACAACCTAGTCCCATTATTGCTCACTTACCCAGATGGGTTCCTTCCTTCATACTGAGTTCCCCTTTGTGGGTTTTTGGTAGCCCTTTACAGCAGCAAACTTTCTCTGGGACAGCCTCTATCCCAGAGGTTCCAGGTTCCCTGGGGAAGGGATGATCTCCATTTCTTTACTCAGATGAGGCTCCAAGAATCCTAAACAATTAGCTACCTCACATAGCGAAATATTGGCAGATACGTGCCTAGAACCTAAATCTGTGAGTCAAGAGAAAAGGGAGATGAGAAAACTTTCTCTTAAGAGTTGAGATACAAAAGTTAGTGCAGTGTGAGTACAGAATTACATAGTTATTAGTTTAATTTGAATCCAGGAGTGATTTCATTTAGAAGTTTTTTTGGATTGATTGTGTTTTACTCTGAAGAAGATGTTTTTATCTTTACCCTTTTTTTTGTTTTCTAACATTTAGTTTAGCAGCCTTGTAAGGTAAGGAGCTCTTGGAAACATTCAAACAAGTCATGGATTTATCATTTGTTTGGAAAGCGATAAAGAAATTACTGCATTAAATGGATGGTTGTATAGGATGAATTCTAAGGCCACTTCCAATTGTGAGTTGTTAATATATGTTTAGCCCAGAAATATCTATTCAACATCTAGTAAGTGTGTGGGACTATACAGGATCCTATGGCTCCTTATTCAGTGATGAATAAGGCAGAAATCGCTCCTGGCCTCTGGATGCTAATAGTCTGACAGTCATTTAAAGATTTAACTAGAGAATTAAAAGTGTAGCAACTATTGTAAAAAGGAGAATGTTACATAGACCCAGATAACAAGAATATCTGATCTAGTCCATGGGTCAGAGAATGCCTCCCTGAGTAACTGATACTTAATCTGTCACTTGTAGGTTGAATAGAAGTTAAGTGGGCAAAGAGTCGGGTAGAACATTCCAGGTGGGAGCAGCATATACAAACGTACTAAGAATGTGACAGAGCCCTGGTGGCACAGTGGTTAAGAGCTTGGCTGCTAACCAAAAGATCGGAAGTTCGAATCCACCAGCTGCTCCTTGGAAACCCTATGGGGCAGTTGTACTTTGTCCTATAGGGTTGCTATGAGTTGGAATTGACTCAACCGCATTGGGTAAGAATGTGGCATATTCAAGGGCTTGCAGGAGAGCAAGGGGAAGACTGGTGTGACACGAGGCTAAAATGGAAATTAGAAGCCAGATTATCTGTGGATTTGAAGATCGTATTGATACTCGATGTTTACTTAAGAATAACAGGGAATCATTGGAGGACCAAGAAGTTTTAAAAAATCATTTTAGCCTAATGTAGAGAATGGTTTAGAGGAAAGCAAGAGTTTTCTGTGAGAGCAGACCATTTAGAAGACATTTGCATTGCCAGTATAGAAAGGCAAGTTAAAAAAAAAAAATGAAATATTGTCTTTACCTTGCTACAGTAATCTTATTGAGAAAATAACATACATGTACATATGGGAAATGACATACTTCAAAATAATATAACTATAAACTTAAATAAGGCATTTTAAAATAAATGCTGAATATGTGTAAATGCAAGAGTAATTCCTTTATTCAATGCAAGAAGATTTTTAATGTTTAGATTATCTATAGTTTAAATGGATACAAACCAGAAGACACCCTATATTTATTATACACTCATTTATTACTAACTCAGACATCCCAAAGTATTTTAAAATTATTTATAAAACATTAAAATATATTAGTATTTCTTTTAGTGTTGATAGTTATAGTCTAAAACTTTTTCGTGTATCTGAGTGTGCCTATACATCTACGTATATTAATGTATTCTCCCTGTTAGTTAAAAACATAATTCCTGGCCAGCATGACAGGCCAGAATTTATAGTGTAACATACTAGCTCAATAAATCAGATTTTGATTAAAATTTAAAAAAAACCAAGCCAGATGTCGTTGAGTCAATTCCAACTTATGGTGACCCCTAAGTGTTTCAGAGTGGAACTCCATTGGGTTTTAGGGGCTGATTTTTGGAATTAGATTACCAGACCTTTCTTCCAAGGAGCCTCTGAATATGGTCTTGAAACTCTATAACGTTTCAATTAGCAGCTGAGTGCATTAACTGTGCACCACCCAGGGACTTCTTGATTATGATAGTGTAAATTTCTAGATTTGTGTGTTCTTGTGCTTGTTTATTTGTTTTGCTTCAAGATACAAACAGAAGAAGCTTCAGAGTTCTTTCAGTAGTCTGTGAAATAGAGTATATGGTATAATTTTCTTATTTTATTGATTAGCATAACTAGGCATGTCATATATATTTACTGAATGACTAATGCAGGCAGTGAACTAAGCCATAGATATTTTATACATCTCCACAATTGTATTCATATCACTCAGTCAGAACATAAAGCAATGGTAGAAAAGTCTTATGCATTACTGGAGGGAATGCAAAATGGTACAACCATTTTGGAAAACGATATGGCACTTCCTTAAAAAGCTAGAAATAGAAATACCATACGATCTAGCAATCCTACTCCTAGGAATATATCCTAGAGAAATAAAAGCCATCACACAAATAGGCGTGTGCACAACCATGTTCACTGCAACATTATTCACAATAGCAAAAAAGATGGAACCAACCTAAGTGCCCATCAACAGAATGGATGGATAAAGAAAGTATGGTACATATACACAATGGAATGCTACACAATGATAAAGAACAATGATGAATCTGCGAAACATCTCACAACATGGATGAACCTGGAGGGCATTATGCTAAGTGAAATAAGTCAATCACAAAAGGACAAATACTGTATGAGACCACTATTATAAAAACTCATGAAAAAATTTACACATGGAAAGAAACAATCTTTGATGGTTTCCAGGGAGGGGATGGGCGGGGAGGGAAAAACACTAAATGAGTAACTAGTAACTGATGAAGGATAAGACAGTACATAATACTGGGAAAGTCAGCACAGTTTGACCAAGGCAAGGTCATTGGAGCTTCATAGATGCGTCCAAACTCCTTGAGGGACCAAATTCCTGGGCTGATGGCTGGTAACCATGATCTCAAGGGACATCTAGCTCAATTGGCATAACATAGTCCATAAAGAAAATGTTCTACATCCTACTTTGGTGAGCAGCTTTCAGGGTCTTAAAAGTTTGTGAGCAGCCATCTTAGATACTCCACTGGTCCCACCCAATCTGGAGCAAGGGAGAATGCAGAAAACAAAAGACACAAGGGAAAGATTAGTTCAAAGGACTAATGGACCACAACTACCACGGCCTCCACCAGGCTGAGTCCAGCACAACTAGATGGTGCCCGGCTACCACCACTGACTGCTCTGACAGGGATCACGATAGAGGGTCCTGGACAGTCCTGGAGAAAAATATAGAACAAGATGTAAACTCACAAAAAAAGACCAGACTTACTGGTCTGACAGAGACTGGAGAAACCCTGAAAGTATGATCCCCGGACACCCTTTTAACTTAGTGCTTAGGTCACTTCTGAGGTTCACCCTTCAGCCAAAAATTAGACAGGCCCATAAAACAAAACCAAGCTAAATGGGCACACCAGCTGAGGGGCAAGGACAAGAAGGCAGTAGGGGACAGGAAAGCTGGTAATAGGGAACCCAAGGTAGAAAAGGGGAGAGTGTTGGGATTGGTGACCAGTGTCACAAAACAAAATGTGTATTAATTGTTTAATGAGAAACTAATATGCTCTGTGGAAACCCTGGTGGCATAGTGGTTAGGAGTTCAGCTGCTAACCAACAGGTCGACAGTTTGAATCCACCAGACACTCCTTGGAAACCGTATGAGACAGTTCTACTCTGTCCTGTAGGGTCGCCATGAGTTGAAATCAACTTGATGGCAACAGGTTTAGTTTTTTGGTTTAATATGCTCTGTAAACATTCACCCAAAGCACAATAAAAAAGGAAAGTTTTAGATAGGACAAAATGTATTATTTTTTAATTACAGTATTGCTTTATTATGATCCTAGTACCTTGGGAAATATGACTTATTATGTCAATTTATTTCTAAAATGCTCTATACTCAAGATGTATTTAGCTTATATTAAGACCTGGAAATAGATGTACAGTATTAGTATTTTTTTAAATATGCAATTAAATCTATTGGAGAACGAAATCTATAAATATAAAATATAGTTGAGTACCTGTGAAGTATTTTATAGATATAAATGGGCACTGTTGCAAATAGTGTATTATGTAAGTATTACTTAGTCCTAGATTTTCACTAGGTGGCAGGCTTAGCTAATACATTCGCTTTCTCAGTTTAAAATAACAAATGATGTAGGTTCATATAAACAGAGCTGAAATGGCACATCACTAAAATTTTTCTGTCTAATTTCAACTCTACAGGTCACTTAAAGACAATGACCAGGTCACTCGATCATATTATCACTCACTGTTACCAAGATCTCAAATATAACATATCTAGCTAACTACATGTGTGTACATTCCTATTTGAATAATGTGTTAGAAAAAGATTATAAGCAAGGGAAACCGATTTAGCACAAATTTTTTCAAAGTTAGAATAATGACATATGTAAAAGCTAAAAGTGATATTTATCAGAGAAAATAAAAATTTTCTAGAAGATGAAATTAATTTTCATTAATTTTTATTTTCTCAGATAAATATCGCTTTTAGCTTTTACAAATGTTCTGCATGTGCTAGCCATCCACTAGTGTCTTCATGCTACTTAACTATGAGCATTCAGTCAGCCATAATTTATCACCCCGGGAAAAACATGTACAGCTTTAAAACTCATCACTTTTTGCTGTTTTTTTCTGTTAGATCATACAGTGTTTAAAATCAGGAAATTTACTTTATACAACTTTGTATGACCTAGAGACCAGAGCATGCTAATAATAAATGCTTGATAATTATTTTTTAACTTAGATATTAAATATGGAGCTCAATAAATAAAAATAACAATTATGAAGTTATGACCCAACAACACTGTTTAGGGATAGAAAGATAATACAAAACACTATATTTTTAAAACAGTGTGTTTGCTTTTAATATCAGAAACCCCAACATGCCACTAGATATTCTTAATAATTTGTTGTGTTATTTGGGCCATTTGAGTTCCTTTCCAAAGGTCTGCCTGCCTATTTATATAATAATTAAGGGAAGCTCTAGAACCTAACTGCTTGGGTGAGGCCCAGACTCTCTTGTTTCCATTGAGCACGTTATTTTGCCTCTCTTTGCCTTAGTTTCCTCATCTGTAAACTAACAGTGGCAGGTAAATCATAGAGTAGTTTTCTGGGATTTGAGGGGGTAATAGGTGACCCACTTGATTTCTAATACAAGTTGAAAACCATTCAGAAGCAAAAGTCAGACAAACGGAGATCGAAATATCAGGCAGGAAAATGCATAGCTTTGCAGTCTGATAACACCAGGCTTCCTAAATCTACCACAGGGTACATGGGAAACCCTTAAAATAGTGCTCCAGAAATTTCTGATATTATCATTGTATGGACACTTTTTACTAATTGTTTATCCCTTTTAAAAGATAAAAAAGGGAAAAGACAGAGAGGAGAACCTTAAGTAAGTTAATTGCCCTTTTTAGAAACTTAGAGCATGGATAGGGATTTAATGTCTAAAAGAGGCTATACCAGGTACTAGTTGCCCTTGAGTCCAGTATGACTCAGGGCGAACCCATGTGTGTCAGAGGTAGAACTGTGTTCCATGGTTTTCCATGGCTGATATTTCAGAAATAGATCACCGGGTTTTCTTCAAGGTGACTCTGGGTGGACTTGAACCTCCAACCTTTCAGTTAGCAGCCTATAGCGTTGTTTGCACCACCCAGGGACTCCAAATGAGGCTATAGGGTTTTGTTTTCATTAATCTGTTTTGGTACCATTATTTATTCATTTAGTTTCTGTGGTCACAGATTATTGAAAATTGCCCTTGAATCTGTATGGTTGTAAATATCTTTAGTGACATCGTTATTTTAAAATATTTCCTGAAAAAGTACTTTTGAAACTGGCAGCTTGTATGAGATTTGGCAGCTGATGGCATTTCTTAGGGTTACCAGATGGAGTTGTGCTTGCCCAAAAGTCAACTGATATTTTCTATATCAGCTCACTATTCTAATTGTTTAAGAGTTTCTCAAAACATTTAATTTATTGAATTTACTACCTTAGTCGACTTTTGAGTGAGAAGAAGGCTGCTAGGAAAAAAAGACATGCAGAATATAGATAATACAATGTATTCCTGGAAACTAACTTAGTTAAGTTGGAGCACTCTCTTCATCAAGATTTTATCTATTAAACAGATTATCCAAAAATGCACAAACAAGAATTGAGAAATAGTTTATTGTAGCAAAGATTTATTTATTAAAGGAACATAGAGTGCAGTACGAGACACCGAGAAGGTGTTGGAGAAATACAATTAAAAAAAGTCCTGCCAATCCAGAAAACCTATCAACAAAGGTGGAAGAGAAAGAAATCAGTTTTGTTATTGAATACACGTTAAACCAGGATGTGATGTGCATCACCGACGCTCCACTAAAGCAATTACAAAGTCAAAAGGAAATGTCACCTATTTTATATAGCCAACCAGATGCAACCCATTACATACATGTTCTCAAGATAAATGATAACTTATTCTCAAGTAAGTGGACTTGACAGCACCGCTTGTCATAGGTAGTTCATTCCTAAATTCACATAGTAATACACTTATGTATTTTTATGGCAAAAGGTAGTTTTGCAACTTGGAGCCAGATGCCAGACCCCTATCCTCCCTCCCATGAAAGTATGGAGAAAGGAGCACTATCTTCCTTGATGATTGCATTTTAATTAAAGAGATGGTTCCCGGTTCCTTGTGAAAGACATTCCTAGGCTTATTTAGCTTTTAAAAAGATTTACGTACATATCAAAGGGACAGAGAGAGAATTTGTAATTAAAAGTTTTCTAAAATAAATGCTCTAAGAAAAGGGGGTAGGGGGAAATATACCGATGAGAATTCTTACCATTTTTTTTGTGATTTGTATTTACCCCTATGGAGGGAAACTTTGCCTTTTTAGATGTTACCATTTAGTAGGAGAGCCAAAGTGTGGATAAACCCAGCAAGAGTATAATGCAAGACATAGTGTGATAAGGGGAATAAATCAAGTAACAGGGAGCCAAAATGGAGAGAGTTAATTCTGACTTCAGGAGATTCTACAGCTTCATCCCAGTTAGATTTCAGAGGACCTTTAAAGGGTGGTTGGAATTTCTTTTAAAGAGGAGATGAAAAAGGAAAGTAAGGAGGAAAAAAAGGGCATTTCAGGCAGAAATAGCAACATGAGAAAAGGAAAAATGCTAAGAAAATAGTAATACCGCCACAACGGAGAGATCGTACCTATTGTGTGTTCAGACAGTTACGTGCTTCACAAATCTTACCTTTAAGCTTCACAACACGCTCCTTCATAGACTCTGAGATTGAGTTCCCTCAGTCAACACAAGGTCATAGAACTGTTGTGATATTTATTTGTTGCACAAATAAAATTATTATCTTTTTAGTGTTAAAAATCAGCATAAGAAATTATACTCCAATGATTATTTTGCCAATATTATTTTAGTGTTATTGTTGTTAGTTGCCATGGAGTCCATTCGGACTCAAGGCGACCCCATGTGTACAGAGTAGAACTATTCTGTAAAGTTTTCAAGGCTGTGACCTCTCAAAAACAGATCACCAGGCCTGTCTTCCGAGGCACCTCTGAGTGGGTTCGAACCGCCAACATTTCAGCTAGTAGTACTTTAATGTTTGTTCTCAAAATACACATTAAGCCATATTATACTAGTTATATTTCTTCCTATTATAAAAGAATGGAAACATCTGATGTTAAGGCTCAACATATCATCTGTTGTAGGAGAAAAACATCAAAAAGTTTAGTAAAGCAAAAAGAAAGTTTTATTAGGCATATATTCAAAAGGACAAAAGTGGGAAACAGAAAATCATGCTGCCACAGCCATGTCTGGCTGAGTCCAAAGACCATTACAGAATCATCAGTATGTATTAACATTACAAATGGGCAAAACCATTGAAAGCTTAGCCTTTTCAGATTGGCTAGAAACTGTGATCCTACATTTTGAATTGTCTTTCTTAACAGTCATTGGTACAAGTTTCAATAACGACAGTCGGGAGGGTCTTCATTGGTCCAACAAATTTCTATTCACTAAATGCTAATAGAAAAAGAGTAGAAGGTCTTTTTCATTCTGTTTGATTGGCTTTATGTGAAAGGTTCCCTAAAAGATATTTTTGAAGATTATCTTAGCTATTGTCTTTATACCTCAGGAACCAGTTGATGTGTCCTTGTGAGTCCTTGTGAGCCCAGCGTCAGCTGGGTCACATTCTGTATGCTCAAGGAGAGGGAATAATAACTCCAATGTTATTTCCTAAATCACCTCCATGGGAGTCCCTGGGTTGTACAGTTAACACACTCAGCTGCTAACCAAAAAGTTGGAGGTTTGAGTCTACCCAGAGGCACCTTGGAAAAAAGGCCTGGTGATCTACTTCTGAAAAATCAGCCATTAAAACCCTAAGGAGCAAAGTTGTCCTCTGACACACATAGGGTTGCCATGAGTTGAAGTCCACTCGATGGTAACTGGTTTACTGGTCCACAGAGGTAGCCAAAAGGGCATATGAGTTTCACAGATAGCTCTGAAAGAAACTATTTTAAAAAAAGTTTTTAGCGTCTTAACTGGGATGGTGATTAAAGCCCAGAGTTCAGTCAGACCTGAGAGACAGGCAACCGCAGGCTGGGGTAACAGACCCTCTTTAGGATGCTAATCAGCCAAGCCAGCCCACTGCCTCTGGCAGAAGGAAGAGATCCTGGCAAATCAGCAGTGAGGGTTAGGGAGTTAGAGCTGAAGACAGTTATAAATTTATCTGTAGTGCTGGAGTTCAGGGACAGGGCTCCCATCTTAATAGGAAGTGTATTTCTCTATGAGTCACCGATTAAGTGCTCCGGCACATGGAACTAACAACTCCCTCACTACGGAAGCTGTGGCATGAAGTGAGAGTTAAAATCAGCAGTAGAAGCTGATTTGTTGTTGAGCCACTGACAGGCTGTTTATATCCTGCCTATTTTAAGTCAGTTCTAGTCCCAGAGTTCAAGGTGCAGGTTCAACCTAGTGGTGGGAATGAAGTGGTTATAACTGAGTTTAAAGACATACTGAGTATCCCACAGAGAGTCTGCCACAGACAGCCCCTAACTATTTGAACCAGGAGAGCTACCAGTGATACACAGATGCCAGGTAGGAATCAGATCATCAACAACAGTGAAAATAAAAAAAGCATTTACTGCTGTATTCTCCTGTCCCTTTTCTCTGACGGAAAAAGGAGAAAAAAAATCATATGTTCACATGTTCATGGGTCTTTTTTGGGAGGAGGAAAATTGGGGAGGAATGTGGTGCAAAGCTATGAGACATGTGAAAATTCTCAGAGTCCTGTTAGAGCAACACTATCCATGCTTTGCCTTGACCCCAATTCATTACAATAAAATTTTAGTGAAATTAAAAATATTTCTTCTTCTCAGAAATACATTCTAGCAAGATTTGACATTTAGAAATTGAGAACAAGAAGTCATAGATAAAACAGCTCACATAATGGACAGTAAGTTCATAATGTAAAATTTCTGCCAATAAGAATGTTCATCTTATAAATTTCTTTTCAGTATTGTCCAAAAAGTAACCCTGTAACTTTTTAAATCACTTTCAGTTTCTGTGCTGCTTCATAGTCTTAGAAAATTTCTAATAAAGGCCAAATTACTAAATTTATTTTTCTTATTGTGCTCAATTGTTGGTTAAAATATACTTTGGAGACTAGTATTTCATTTTTCTTGCATTGTACAGAACATTTTATGTGGCACTGCCTGCTGTTGTAATTTTGTGTAGTTCTATGCCTAAGGCTAGGAATCACTCAGTCATAAAGATGTTGTTATACAAAAATACGGTATTGGATTGTTAGTGTAATGCAAATGTTTCTTTGAAATGTAGGTTGTTTTCCAGTCTCAGTATTATCACAGAGCTTACTCACCCAGCCAACATGAGATTCATGCAATTCAGAGCCAAAGACTGTTACTCTCTTGCTCTTTCAAAACTGGAAAAGGTAAGACTCCACTTTACTAAGAATATCGGACTTCGCTATTTTGATTGAAAGAATAACTCTGAAAAATTCTATGCATATCTATATAAAAAGAAATGCCACGAGATGGTAAAAATAAAAATGCTGTTTGAATTCCTTTTTTAAGGCTAAGCTGCAAATTTATAATCTTCTTAAAAATGTGAATTGATGAATATGAACCATATGAACCATTTCTATCACGAGTGAATATGACGGAGTTATCTTGTGTTATCATCAATCATAAATTGAAAACATGACTCACTGAAGAATTAAATGCAATAAATATGTATGTACTCATTTAAAATGTCAGATATATTGATAATATTATAAGTGATTTACTGTATCATGAGATCTACATTTGTATAGGGCTTTCCAGTTTTCAAAAATCCTTAAGGTCTTAGAAAGATTGTAGGCTTTGTTGAAAGCTAGCCCCCCAAATGTCATCAACACAACCTGAGACAAAGCTGAGATTAATACCTACCTTGGTAAGGTAGACTACCAACTCCTAAGTCCTGGGAAACAGGTTGTTGAGCAAGTAAGTATGTTTTCTGCACTCAGGTCTGTTCATTTTCATCGCCAAAGCTGATTCACGTACATTAGGTTATTGGGGTCTTACAACTGCTCCTTTAGGGACATAGGGAAATCATTGTTATTCCGTGTTTCCAGATGAGAAAACTAAGTTAAGACAGGTAAAGTAATTTTTTCAAGATAATACAGCTATCAAGTCACTGCAGTAAGGGAGACTTAAGACCACTGATGTTCAAGACAAAATATTCTATTATATCACGCTCTTTCTACAATAAGAAAGGGGAGGAAAGTGTTGCTTAATCAGTTTAGCATTCACAAACAAACAAAGGAATTAGGAAGCCAGCTAGAATTGGAGTGTAGTCTCCTTTGAGAAGAGTGAGGAAGGATCGAGCAGTGATGAAGAGGCCAGGCTGTTGTACATAGGGTCCCTATGAGTCGGAATTGACTCAATGGCACCTAACAACAACAACAATAGGTTTATTTCTTGAATCTCAATTCTATTCTGTTGATCTATATGTCTATTCTTATACTAGTACCACACTGTTTTGATTACTATAGCTTTATAATTAATTTTGAAATTGGAAATTGTGAGCTGTCTAACTTTGTATGTTTTTCAAGGTTATTTAGGCTATTTGGTACCCCTTGCAATTCCATATGAATTTTAGGATCAACTTCTCCATTTCTTTAAAAAAAAAAAAAAAAGACTTGGAATTTTCCTAAAGAGTGCATTAAATATATAGATCACTTTGGGTAGTTGACATCTTAACAATGTTAAGTCTTCTAATCCATGCACATTCGAATCCACCAGGCACTCCTTGGAAACCCTATGGGGCAGTTCTACTCTGTCCTTTAGGGTTACTGTGAATCAGAATCAACTTGATAGCAGCAGGCTTAATCCATGAGCATAGGATTTATTTTCATTTACGTAATCTCTTTTAATTTATTTCAGCAATACTTTATAGTTTTCAGTGTAGAAATTTTTCACCTATCTGGTTAAATTTATTCATTGGTATTAGTTGCTATTGTAAATGGAATTTTCTTAATTTTATTTTCAGATTGTTTATTATTGGTGTATAGAAATATAACTGATTTTTGCATGTTGATCTTATACCCTACAACTTTGCTGAATTTGTTCATTAGCTCTAATAACATTCATGTGGATCCTTTGGTATTTTCTACATATAGGGTCATGTCATCTGCAAACAGAAATGCACCCTCTCCTCACTTACCAACTGGTTAGGTCCCAAAGACAGGTCATTATGGAGGATGACTACATTGTTACATAACTGCCAAATTACATCATTACCTACCTATCAAATTACATCATTACACAACTACCAAATTACATCATTACATAACTGCCAAACCACTGAGAATCATGGCCCAGCCAAGTGGACACATAACCTTAACCATCAAAGCCAACATTACTCTTGCCTTGCATGCTGATGTTCATTACTGCCAGATGTATGTCATTAATGTGCAAAATAGTCAGATAGTAGATTTTTTACTATTGTCATAAATGTGAAGTATCGGATAATGAGATAGTTGATAAGTAAGGAGAAGGTATAGTTCTATTTCTTCTTATTTGATTTGGATACCTTTTATGTCTTTTTCTTGCCTAATTGCTCTGGCTAGAACTACCAGTAAAATGTTGAATAACAATGGTGAAAGCAGGCATCCTTGTCTTGTTTCTGATCTTAGAGGAAAGCTTTCAGTCTTTCACCATTGAGTATGATGTGAACTGTGGGGTTTTGTTTTCTTTAATTACAAACCCTTTATTATATTGTGGAATTACTCTTCCATTCCTAGTTTGATGAGTGTTTTTTACAATGAAATGGTGCTGGATTTTGTCAAATTTCTCTTCTGCCTCAATTGAAATCACCATTGTCTTAGTTTGTTACTGCTACTATAACAAATACCACAGGTGGGGTGTCTTTAACAAAGAGAAATTTATATTCTCACATATTAGGAGGCTAGAAGTCCAAATTCAGGCTGTCAGCTCTAGGGGAAGGCTTTGTTTCTCTGTTGGCTCTGGGGGAAGGTTCTTGTCTCTTTTCAGCTAAAAAAAATTGGCAAGTGAAAACTTTATGAATAGCAGCAGAATATTGTCTGATACAGAGACTGAAAATGAGCCCCTCAGATTGGAAGGCACTCAAAATACAACTGGGGAAGAGCTTCCTCCTCAAAGTAGAGTTGACTTTAATGATGTGGATGGAGAAAAGCTTTCAGGACCTTTATTTGCTGATGTGGCAGGACTCAAAATGAGAAGAAACAGCTACAAACATCCATTAATAATCAGAACATAGAATGCATGAAGCATGAATCTATGAAAACTGGAAGTCATCAAAAAGAAATGGAATGCATAAAGATCAATATCCTAGACGTTAGTGAGATAAAATGGATGGGTATTGGCTGTTTAGAATCAGACAATCATATGGTCTACTATGCTGGAATGACAAATTGAAGAGGAATGGCATCCCATTCATTGTCAAAAGAACATCCCCCAGATCTATCCTGAAGTACATCGCAGTCACTGATAGGATAATATCCATACGCCTACAAGGAAGACTAGTTAACATGACTTATTTAAATTTATGCATGAACCACTAAAACCAAAGATGGAGAAAATGAGAATTTTTACCACCTTTTGCAGTCTGAAATTGATCAAACATGCAGTCAAGATGCATTGATATTTACTGATGATTGGAATGTGAAAGTTGGAAAATATGACGTTGGTGATAGAAACAATGCTGTAGATCACATGATAGAATTTTGCAAGACCAACAACTTATTCACTGCCAATACGTTTTCACAACAGCATAAACGGTGACTATAGACATGACCTCACCAGATGAAATTTGTAAGAATCAAATTGATTACATCTGTGGAAAGAGAAGATGGAGAAGCTCAATATCTTCAGTTAGAACAAGGCCAGAGGCCGACTGCAGAACAAACCATCAATTTCTTATACGCAAGTTCAAACTGAAGTGGAAGAAAAGTAGAACAAATCCAGAAGAGCCAAAGTACAACCTTGAGTATATTCCACCTGAATTTAGAGACCGTCTCAAGAATAGGTTTGACACACTGAACACTAATGACCTGAGACCAGATGAGTTGTCGGATGACATCAAGGATATCATACATGAAGAAAGCAAGAAGTCATTAAAAAGATAGGAAGAATGAAAAGACTAAATGGATGTCAGAAGAGACTCTGAAACTTGCTCTTGAAGGTAGAGTAGCTAAAGTGAATGAAAGAAATGATGAAGTGAAAGGGTTGAACAAAAGATTTCAAAGGGCGGCTCCAGGAGACAAATGAAGGTATTACAATGAAATGTGCAAAGAGCTGGAGTTAGAAAACCAGAAAGGAAGAACAGGCTGAGGATTACAGAAGCTGAAAGAACTGAAGAAAAACTTCAAGCCTCGAGTTTCAATACTGAAGGATTCTATGGACAAAATATTGAACGATGCAGAAAGCATCAAAAGAAGATGGAGGGAATACACAGAGTCACTGTAGCAAAAAGAACTGGTCGATGTTCAACCATTTTAGTAAGTTGCATATGATCAAGAACCAATGGTACTGAAGGCAGACATTCAACCTACACTGAAGGCAATAACAAAAAGCAAAGCTCCAGGAATTGACAGAATGCCAACTGAGATATTTCAACAAATGGGTGTAACACTGGAAGTGTCTGCTTGCCTATGCTAAGAAATTTGGAAGATAGCTACTGGGCAAGAGATCCATGTTTACACACAGTCCAAAGAAAGCTGATCCAGCCCAATGCAGAAATTATCAAACAATATCATGAATATCACAGGCAAGTAAAATTTTGCTGAAGATCATTCAAAAGCAGTTGCAGCAGTACATTGACAGGGAACTGCCAGAAATTCAAGCCAGATTCAGAAGAGGACGTGGAATGAGGGATATCATCGCTGATGTCAGATGGATCCTGGCTGAAAGCAGAGAATACCAGAAAGATGTTTTATTGACTATGCAAACGTGTGGATCATAAGAAATTATAACATTGTGAAGAATGAGAATTCCAGAACACTTAATTGTACTCATGCGGAACCTGTACATAGACCAAGAGGCAATCTTTCCAAGAGAACATGGGGATACTGCTTTCCTAAAATTAAGAAAGGTGTGCATCAGGGTTGTATCCTTTCACCATGCTTATTCAATCTGTATACTGAGCAAATAATATGAGAAGCTTAGACTTTACGAAGAAGAACATGGCATCAGGATTGATGGAAGAAGCATTAACAACCTGCAGTACGCAGATAACACAGCCTTGCTTGCGGAAAGTGAAAAGGACTTGAAGCACTTACTGATGAAGATCAGAGACCACAGCCTTCAGGATGGATTACACCTCAACATTAAGAAAACAAAAATTCCCACAACTGGACCAATAAGCAACATCATGATAAATGAAGAAAATATTGAAGTTGTCAAGGATTTCATTTTACTTGGATCCATTATCAATGCCCATGGAAGCAGCAGTCAAGAAATCAAACGACACATTACACTGGGCAAATGTGTTGCAAAAGACCTCTTTAAAGTGTTAAAAAGCAAAGATGTCACTTTAAGGACTAAGGTACGCCTGACCCAAGCCATGGTATTTTCAAGCTCCTCATATGCATTCAAAAGCTGGACAATGAATAAGAAAGACCAAAGAAGAGTTAATGCCTTTGGATTATGGTTTTAACAAAGAATATTGAATATACCATGGACTGCCAGAGCCCTGGTGGTGCAGTGGTTAAGCATTTGGCTGCTAACCAAAGGGTTCACATTTTGAATCCACCTGTCATTCCTTAGAAACTCTATGGGGCAGTTCTACTCTGTCCTATAGGGTCACTATGAGTCAGAATTGACTCAGTGGCAACTGGTTTTGTTTTGTTTTTTTTGGCCAGAAGAACGAGCAAATCTGTCTCAGAAGAAGTACAGCCAGAATGCTCCTTAGAAGCAAGGATGCTGAGACTTTGTCTTATGTACTTTGGACATGTCATGAGGAGGAACCAGTTCCTGGAGAAGGACATCATGCTTGGTAAAGTAGAGGATCAGCGAAAAAGAGGAAGACCCTCAATGAGATGGATTGACACAGTGGCTGCAACAATGGGCTCAAGCAAAACATCGATCATGAGGATGGCTCAGGACTGAGCAGTGTTTCCTTCTGTTGTACGTAGGCTCACTATGAGTCAGAACTGACTTGATGGCACCTAACAACAGCAACAACAATTGTTCTAGTGGAAAAATATTTGAGTTTTCCTCTCTGACAGGTTTCCACCTTACACAATTTCCAGCTTTTGTGGGTTTTACTATAATGGGTCTCTTGCTGTTAGCTGCTGTCAAGTTGGCCCCTGATTCATGTGTTACAGAGTAGAACTGCTCCATAGGGTTTTCTTGGCTGTAATCTTTACAGAAGCAGTCACCAGGTCTTTTCTTCTGCAGCACCACTGAGTGAGTTCCAACCACCAACAGTTTGGTTAGCAGTCAGTTGCAAACTGCTTGTGACATCCAAGCTTTTAATGGGTCTCTACAGACATACAATGCCAGTATACTTATTTATTATATATTTATTATTATAATCAAACTGTATTGAAATAATTGAATATGGAAATTTCAAATTCTTGTTAAACTTTTTTTTGCAGAAATGTTTGGTCTCAGGCAATGTTGATTATTCTCTATTTTTTTTTTAATAAGTATTATATTTTCTTAGTTTATGTAACCTTAAATTACATTTTAGGACTGAACACTATCATCAAATCATAAAGCTAAACTTATGACAATTTATTTTTAATAAAGCAGACCGTGATACACATATGATTGTGATCTTTACTCTGAAACTGATTTTGGTCTGGTGGGCCTTATTATTGAATACCTACAACATGCAAGATAATTATAACAAAAATTTATCATGTGCTCATGTAATAACTTATTTACACAGTTCTTTAGAAGCATAGCATATGGAGCAGTCTTTGGAAGGGAATATCAAAACAACAGTATAGTCAAGACTCAGCAATGGTTCATTCATCTGAATAAGTCTTCTGTTAATCTTTCAAAATCATCTTGAGATTTACATTAATGTTCTTCCATGTCATAAAGCTTTCAAATGAAATTTATGCATCTTTCATTTATCTTTTAAGGATTCAGAGAGTTAAGTTTTACCTTTAAAGTCATAGGTTTTCTTGCATAAAGTAATCTCTGGAAGGATGGTTTTTATGTTTCATAAAATAAGGCAAACTTTTTTCTGGCCCCACTCAAAACCTAATTTCTAAACTGATATTCTTGTTAAAAGTAGCGGACTCTCTCATTTAAATCTTGTGCCAACATTATTTTCTTACCTTTTCTGTTCTAAAATTTCCACCCGTGGAGAATTCTTACTGACTATGCAGACATTTTGGGTGGTTCTAATTCTTCATCTCTTTTCAGTGAGGCACTTGCTTTTTGTAAATTTTTTTTTTTAAGTCTTATCGTGGTTATTACTGATTTTGCCATTTTAGTTATTTTTTTTTATTTTATTTGTGTTTTATGAGTTACAACTTTTGAACAACATTAAAGGATACATAACCTACCTTTGTTTTTGTTCTTTTTTTAAATAACTACATGTATATTTTATTTTAAAGTTTTATAAAACACAAGAAAAAACAGTGATGGTTAATTTTTCAAATTCTAACTTATAAAAGTACAAATATTTTAATTTTTTATCCTCTAAAAAAGTAACAGTAGTAAGATCATGTGAACAGAATACACTACTGTACTTCCTGTGCTTAGCAAAGCTAATTCTCTTTCAAGGCTCAACTCTGATGTGAGATCATTCATGATACCATCCCCATCCTCTTTAGGCCTGCATACACTTACATCACATGGAAGACAGTTCCCTCAGTAAAATTATGAATTCCTACCAGATTGGGGCCTTCTGTTAATTACCTTTGCATCTTATGAACCTACCTCAGTGCCTGATGTATAACAGTTGATTGATAAATGTGTCTTGGTTGTATTGCTTACAGTTTCTTCTATAAGCTATAGGAATACTCTGTATTAAGATGATTTTCTTTCTTTTTTTTTTAGCACACATTTTTAAATTTATATTTCATTTATTTACTGTATTATATTCCTGGTATAATTTTCATTCTTCCAAGTTACTCTTAAAATAAGGTAAGAGCTAGTAGACCTTGATTCATTAGACTAACTATATTATCTTCAGAAGTGTAAAACTGAAGAGTCTATAGATACAAGCCAGTAATGTAAATTAGTAAAGTGGGTCATATGTAAGAAAGAATGATCTAAAAGGGAACAGATGCTTTCAACTCTAGCCATTTGCTGCCGTGACCCATGATACCAGATTTTCCAAATTCAAAAGAAGTGAGAAATTTAGATTTTTCCATTAAATACTAAACATTGGAAACTTATTTAGCTTCAGTAAATATGTGTAGGCTGATCAAAACTCTTTGGAAGTCCAGATTTGATCTGAACACTGGTAATTTGTAACTTCTAGCCTATATGTTGTTGTTGTTTTATTTTTTGAGACATCGAGAGGTAGGTAAGTGATAGTGTCACAAAAATTAAACTGGAATGGATGGTTAAGATAAGGTATTTGTCATCTCTAATTCTTATTTTTCCATATGCAAAAATGGCACTGGTGAAGTACAATAAAAAAGAAAGAAAGAAAACTAATCCAACATCTTCATTTTCTAGAAGTAAAGAAAGAAAGTCATTGTGGAATATATTTTCATCTGTATGGAATCAGTTACTTGAGATCTTACTTTTTTTAAACAACTTTAAACCCAGTGGGGCTTGAAAATGGTGTTGTGAAATCTTTGGCATGTTTCTTTTTCCCCTGTTAAAAAAAATGAATAATAAAAAGGCAATAACTCATAAATGCTGAATTATTCACACAAGCAGAAGTGCAGCATCACTGGGTTGCTATGAAAAGGTTCTTGGAGAGTGTGAAGCTTGTTAGAAGATTAGACGGACTTGCAGAGCTGGTGTTGAGAACAGGGAATTCGATACAATGAGAGTATTAATAGCAGTGGAATGGAGCTTGATATAATGAAGGTTTTTTCTGGATATAGCCTAATAGCCCATCTGATTCATCAACAGTCCACACTAGGAAGTACTGAGAAGTCATCCTGCAAAGTGTGAGACAGGCTGTGGAGCACCTTGAATGCTGTGTTTTTAGAATTTCATATGTAGTGAATGGGGAGCCAGGGTAAATTTTTAAGCGAGGGCTTGGAGGTGGTAACATCATCAGACTTACGCTATCAGGAAATTAATCTGTCATTTCTGTATTTATCTATGAGAGAAAGGAAGAGACTTAGTAAGTTATTTCAGTCAGACAGGGATGAGACAGTAAAGGCCTGGTCCAGGATATTGGCAGGTTGAATAGATACATATTGGGTAAAACTGAAGAAAGAATTTTGGGAAAGTACTGAGTTTAGTGAGGTAGATGATACATTTATTTTTAAGTACATTAAAATTGTGTTATGTAATAACTGGTGAGCTATAAATGAGACTCAGAACAAGGATGGAAAAACTTGTATGTGTGTATTTTTCTGTGTGACGACTTGAAAGTTGTGCACATAGATGTATAAACTCAAAGCCTTAAGGGAAGATAAGGTCCCAAAGGAAGAAAGCTACAATGGTAAGAAGCTTAGCGGAGGACTTAATTTTGAGGTTCACATAAAGGAGAGCCTAAGAAGAAGACACATCAGGGAAAATGAATGAGGAATCCAAAAGCTAGGATGGAAGTGGAAGTGGAGTGATAACAAAAGAAAGTCAGATTTTCACCATTAGAAGATACTGTGTCAGACATGGTAAGAGAGGTCAAGGAGGGTGAGTGCTGAGAAAAGCCACTAGTTTGGGATATTACAGCATGATTGGATTAGGGGGAAGAATGTCAATCAGAATATCGGAATGTAAAGGAATTGTAGTTGAGAAAGTAGAGGATAGAAAATGTAAACCAGCGAGCCATTTAATTTGGTTCCAATAAAATTCTTTAATTTTTTTCACCTCCCACACTGTTCTTCTAAATCCAATGATTTTATAATCTTTTTCCATATGGTATTGGATGGACACAGATTAGTGGAAACAGAATTTCTGCCAGAAACAAATTTCTTCTTCCAACAAAGGCACATGTTCATGACAGCAAACCAACTGGAAGATATTTTAAAAATGATTTAGATGACTCAGATTTCTTCTAGGTAGTTAACTTTAGATCAGTGGTTGTTAGGAAAGCATACAATTATCATTGAAACTTCAATTGAATGCAGAATTCTATTAGGGAGGAAATAATGTTTTAAAAACAAGACATTACAGCGTGTGTTTGTACTAGAAGCAACAATAGAATTGCCTGTCATTGTATCTTGTCACCCCCTTAACAAAAGGCAAAAGAAATACTAAGGTAAAATAACTTTGCATAAAATGAACATTACAATCCTTTACGTCTTCCAGCTTCCATTAAAGAAAGGCAGTGGGAAGACAGAGAGATTGAGTGAGCCTCAAGTTGTTTCCTGCAACTTGAGTATGAATGCTGTAAGCTTTAAACTGCACTACATCTTCTTTTTTTTTTTTTTTTTTAATTTAGGTAGTTTCTATAAGTAGAACAAATTTTGAATTTATTCATTTGTTCAATAAAGTATCATTGACCATTTGTGTGCCAAGCACTGTGTTAGATATTGTTTATGTGACAGAAAGCAAAAACATGATCTCTAGCCTCCTGAAACTTACAGTCTAGCTAAGACAGACAATTAATAAATTTTAAAAAACAAGGAATTATAATATGAAAAGAGCAATGAAAGAAATAACAGGTTATATGCAAGAGCTACTAGGGAAGCCTACTTTACATAAGGTGCTAAAAAAGACTTCTTTGGGAAGGTCATAATTGAGTTGCAACATTAAGCGTAACACCAGGCCAGCCTGATAAAAACTTGGAAAGGAGCATTACAGGAAGAAAGAAAGCCATACAAAGGCCTTGGAGTGATGCGTAATTTAGTATATTCAAAGAACTAATAATAGTAGATTAATAATAATAGTAATAATATTTATTAAGGGATTATCATATGCAATGTTTTTTAGATGTTTTATCTTATTTACTGTATTCGCAATGGGATGTAGTATGAATCCCATTTTGCAGGTGATGAAACAGAGGAACAAATTTAAATAACTTGTATATAAGGTCATGTAATAGTAAGTGGCAACATTTTTTCAATTTCATGTATGTGTTTCCAGAATCCAAGCTCCAAACCACTGTTATGTTGTGCTGTCTGATAGATCTGTGTTTTTAATTGCCTACAGCACACTTCCATTGATCTTGAAACTCAAGTTCAAATCCGAACTTGTGATCTGCTTTTCCTCCATATTTCCTCTCTTATAGAATGGCTCCATCATCCACCCAGTTATCCAGAAGCCTGGACATAATTCTCATCTTCCCTATGCTTTATTACCAGATTCCATCATCATACCCTCTCAAATTTAAGATCTCAATATATTTTGAATAAGGTCTCTTTTCTGCCAATATTACAGTAAAGTGTACTCTCATTTTTCACTAGTATTTCTGCAACATCCTAGTTTATCTTGTCCGATATCACTTCTGCATCCCTAATCCATTTCCATATTGTCAGAGCATTCTAAAAATACCAATATGATCATATCACTCTTCCTCTTAAACGTACTTTAGTTTTTCTCCATTACCCTTAAGATGAAATTCAGAATTCTTTATATGGCTTTAAAATAGTATAATCTGTTTTTCCCAGTCTCAGTTCATGCCATTTTTTCAGTGAAATGATTAATATCATTCCCTTTCCCCTCAAAAATATCCTGATACTTCAAAGTCAAGTCCATGGTAACTATTCAGTCTCATTTCTGACCTCTTTAACCTTCAAGTCTCCCAAGCTTTTTTCACTTCCAGATTTTAGCATGCTGTGCCTTTTTAGCTTTCTTCTCATTATACCATCTCCGAATTTACAGGCTAATTTCTACTCATTCTTTAGTTTGCAGCTTAGACATCTCTTTTACTTCAGCCCCCTCACCCCTAAAAGAATGAGATAGCTGGCATTCCTACAGGCATCTATAGTACCTCTCCTTGTATCACTACACATACCAACCCCAGTGTAATTACCCATTTTGTTATTTGTACCACTCACAGACTTGTGAGTTCTTGCAGATAAAAAGTACTCATTTTTGTTTACTGATGTCTGGCCCATATTTGACACATAAAAATGAGCTCTTAACAGAATTTATTATTCTGTTTTATTATTATTATAAATAATAATAAAATACTATTAATATAAATTATATATATAAATTATTATAAATAATAAATAACGTGAGTTTATTACTGTTAGAGGAATCATGTATTCCCTGCACCAAGGATAATGCCTAACACAAATTAGATTCTCAACCCGTATTTGTTAAATTATTAATTTAATAAATAAATGAATGACTTGGCATTTGATCAGTGCCTTTAATAATGAGTAGAATTAATATTAACTAGTGTATTTGTCATAAAAGATGATACTTATCAATAGGATTCAGATGGGTGAAGATAGGAAGAGAGTTCATTTCTTACGGGGTAGTCACTGTAGGAAAAAAACAGTTATGCATTTGGAAAATATAACATGTGAACTGGGAATGTAATTAAATGTGTGCACAGATGCGCTAAGGAATGCATTTTTGGAAAAGTAAATGTGCTATATAATGTAATTGAAATGACATATTGTTTTATTTAGGTGAATAATAAGAGAAGAGGTTTGAAATATTGGTTAAGTCTTGATTAAACACAGAGAGTAACTCACTAGATTTAGCAAATGTATTCTCTCAGTCAGTAAATTGTTGAGTAAGGGTAATCTAAGTGAATAAACCACCATACACCAAAGACCATCCCCTCTTTTAATCATGGAACTTGACACACTCATGTTTACCTGCACAAACTCTTTTTCCAGAAGAAGTGTAACTCTCTCAGAGAAATCCTGACTCTATCTTCTTTAAGAGTGTCTAAGAAAGTCTGAGTTGTAGGGTGACCTAAGCTTATATTTTTGAACAAAAAATGACATTATCAGAACTGTTAGTAAAATTAACTAGCGTCATCACATAGTATGAGTTGGAATAACAAAAGACTTGAGGTTAGACAATCAGTAGTAGATTTAAGACTTAATAAGTGGTGTAGCAGTAGAATGTAGAAGAGGTAAGATAATTGCATGGAAAACTGATAGAATTTGGAAATTTGATGGATGGATGGAGAGGGAGGAGATGAAGAAGAGTAGGATAGGGAGAGGGTAGATTTTTTTACCTTGGTTTGCTGAGGCTTGATTTTAGTAACTTGAGATTAAGTTTACAGAGATATATTCAGGTTGATACTCAGGAACGAAGTATGGGAAAGATGGATACGCTCACTTATGAATTTGGGAGTTTTGTTCCTTCCCTAGGGCTGCAGTAACAAAATACCACAAAGTGTATGGTTTAAAAAAACAAAACAAAACAGGAATTTCTTGTCTTCATGTACTGGAGGTTGGGAGTCCAAGATCAGGGTGACGGCCATGTTGATTTCTTCTGTGGCTTTGAGAGAAAGAATCTGTTCCATACCTCTCTCCTACCTTCTGGTGTTCTGGTAGCTTCTGATAGCTCCAGATGTTCCTTGACTTTACAGCTGCAATGTCACAGGGCATCCTTCTTCCGTCTACCTCTCTATGTCTGTTCTCTTTTATAAGCACAGTGTTCAGAATGATTAGGACCCACCCTACTCTGGTAGAACCTCATGTTAACTTAACTGATAATGTCATCAAAAACCTTATTTCCAAACAAGGTCATGTTCACAGGATATGTTAGAACTTCAACATATCATTTTTGGGGGAATGTAATTCAATCCATAGCAGATTCCAGGATGAAATATTTAAAGTCAGAGACTAGATAGTTATACACTGAAAGGGTAGAGAAAAGAAAGCTGGGGTAGGAATAATGTTCTAATTACTAAAATGGCTTTTCTCGATATCCATCCTACTTGATTTTGTATAGGGTTTGACACCATATCTTCCTCTGGTTATGGAAATCTGCACAGTGTCCCAATCTTTTCCGGATCTCCATTTATGCCTGCTATTGGGCCGTCCCCTTCTCCCCCCCTCCACACACACGTAATTACCATCAGAGAACTCTCCTACACTTCTCTACTGCCACCACCAAAGCGCTACCACTCTCTTGGCCTAAACATTAACAAATTCATTCCATATTTAGTTCTACTCCAGCTAAATTTAACATTAACAAAAGAAGAAGAAGAAAACGTGAGAGAAAATTAGAAGATGAAACAAAATACAAAGACGTTCAACTGTGTAGATCATAACAAATTATGGATAACATTGTGAGGAATGGGAATTCCAGAACACTTAATTGTGCTCATGATAAACCTGTACATAGACCAAGAGGCAGTCATTTCAGGAGAACAAAGGGATACCACGTGGTTTAAAATCAGGAAAGGTGTGCATCAGGATTGGATCCTTTCATCATCATGATTCAATCTGTATGCTGAGCAAACAATTTGAGAAGCTGGACTATATGAAGAAGAACACAGCATCAGGATTGGAAGAAGACTCATCAACAACCTGTAATATGCAGATGACACAACCTTGCTTGCTGAAAGTGAAGAGGACTTGAAACAGTTACTGATGAAGATCAAAGACTACAGTCTTCAGTACGGATTACACCTCAACATAAAGAAATAAAAAAAAAATCCTCAAAACTGGACCAATAAGCAACATTATGGTAAATGGAGAGAAGATGAAAGTTGTCAAGGCTATCATTTTACTTTGTTGCACAATCAACACCCATGGCAGCAGCAGTCAAAAAATCGAGCAACAAATTGTACTGGACAAATCTGATGCAAAAGACCTCTTTAAAGTATTAAAAAGCAAAGCTGTCACTTTGAGAATTAAGGTACGTCTGACCCAAGCCATGGTATTTTCAGTCATCTCAAATACATGCAAATGCTGGACAATGAATAAAGAAGACTGAAGAAGAACTGATGCCTTTGAATTATGGTGTTGGCAAAGAATATTGATTATACCATGGACTATCAAAAGAACAAACTAATCTGTCTTGGAAGAAGTACAGCCAGAATGCTCCTTAGAAGCAAGAATGGTGAAACTTCATCTCTCGTATTCTGGACACGTTACCAGAAGGGACTAGTCCCTGGAGAAGGACATTGTGCTTGGTAAAGTAGAAAGTCAGTGAAAAAGAGGAAAACCCTCAACAAAATGGATTGACACGGTGGGCTCAAGCATGGCAACTCTTGTGGGGATGGCTCAGGACCAGGCAGTGCTTTATTCTGTTGTACATAGGGTCACTATGGTTTTGAACCCACTCGATGGCACCTAACAACAACAGCAACGTGTCCCCTGCCCCTAATTGGCTAGAAAAGTAAAACAGTAAAGGGAGAGGATGGGCCTTGTCTCGTAAAATCCCATCCAGAAACAGTTGGGCCATTAAGGCACTGAAAATAATACTATGGATAATCCATGAGAAAACTCCAACGATCTTTCTTTTTATTGTATTTCCCACCTGGCCCATGACAGATCCTGAAACTCAAATTCTTAGGGACCTCAGCACTTTATTCTGGATACTTGCTTTTCATCTGGCCTTAAGATACAATAACTTTGGCTTCCTTAGACTATTTGCCACACCTTAAGAATTAGATTTGGCACCAAATTCAGAGGAAAGCCTAGCTATCCCTTCAATAAAAACAGCTTAATTCCAGTAGTCTCCAAGCCACCTATAATGGCTGTTCAAATTAAGCACTGTTGACAGCTGGCCGACTAATTAGCCTGTAAATTATGCTATTATGATGATGTAATTGACATAGACAAAAATAGGGGCTCCACTTGCCTACTTTTCCCTTTACTTTCTCCTTACATCTCAAGTGAAGATACTCATTGTCTGAACATTTTTCTCAGCCAGATAGACATGATGGAAACAATGGAAGTGACTCCTCTTGCCCTCTGTTGAGCCCCAACTTCATCTTTCTGTCCCTGGAGAAGCCCAGGAGTCACATAAATCATCAAAATAAGCAGTAACAGCAGACCTAGTTTATCTCCAAGACTTGTTTTTTCAATACTACTCCTTCCCACCCATTCTTCACATGGGGAAACTAGGAGACTTTCCTTCTCTTCATATCCGTCAAATTTGCTACGTTAGATATAGGGGCTTATTTCTACTATTACCTCAATAGAAGTGAGGGCTGATTTCTTATTTGCTTAGCTAAATCTATTTTTCCTAGTAAAGAAAATGTGACAGCAAAAGAAACCAGCACATTTTTATGGTTACTGATTGTTGACTAGTACAAGGTTCACTTGCATTCTTAAGAAATTCCTTCCAACTAAGCACAAACTTGGTATTTACTCTTTTGCTTTCATTTATTAAGGCAAGATAATAGCAACAGAACTTTTAAAAAGAAATCCTCATACACCATAACACACATGCACACTTATACACGCAAACACAATTTTTTTTTCTAATTTGTAGACACTTAATTGCAGATTGCTTCGGCTGGCACAACTTAAAGGCAAAAGAAGAAATGAAAACTAAGACGAAAGTTAGAAACTAGTAGATGCGATGGCTCTCATCTGTCTCAGTTGTGTGTGTGTGTCCTCACATATGAGAATATTCAAAAGCAAATTTTCTAGATGTTATAGTACATTTATCTGGGTTTACTTTTTTTTTTACATACCATTAAATAATTTTATTTTGTTTGTTTCTTTTATGTCATCTAAATCCTTTTCATGAATCATGTGTAAGTGTAAATAAATATTTATCGATGAAAGGATTAACCCTTTTGAACTATGAAATATTGGCTGTCTTAACTGATTAAGAAAAGTTGGTAATGAAAATTAAAGAAATTTTTTGAAAATACAAACATAAATGAAATAATGACACATTCATAGCTGAGAACCGTATGATAGATATATCTTTTCTCGCATATGTCAGAAGTGTTTAAGTTGGCAGAAATACAAAAAAAAAAAAATATAGAATACTTACAGATTTTTCTATCTTGAATTTCTGAGCAGAAAGAACGGGAGAGAGGTTCTAATTTGGCCTTTATGTTTCGACTGCCTTTTGCTGCTGGGAGGGTGTTTAGCATCAGTATGTTGGACACACTTTTATATCAGGTATGCAATACTTTTCTCTTTCTCTCTAGTATGTATATTTTATAAATTAAAAAAATATTTAAATGAAGAATTCATCTAGTGTTTCTCACAGGGCTGTTAAGTGAAAATCAGTTCTGGAAGTAATTCAGTATTTTATTCCATGTTATTTAATGACATAAATATTCCTATGAAACATTTGGTAAGAAAAGCATTGTTTCTTAGAATAATCTATGGAAATTACTTATAGAAATTCTTTGGTGCCAGTGTCCAGCATTATTTATTCTGACACTTTTACTACATTTTGCATACTATCCTAATAATGTTACTAGATTAAAAAAAAAGAAAAAAGCTAGGAAAAATTACTTGATTAAAAAAAAAGGCAGGATACTTTATAATATACTTTTTTCTGGTTTGAAATAAAATAGCAAATTGATGTCAATAAACTGATAAATCAAGGCCACTTTAAGCATCTGAAAATATTGCCTACTTTAAAAAATATAAAAAGGATTTTACAGCTAAGAACTATTTAGTTTATTCCTGAATAACAAAGTTAAAATTATTATTTTATTATACCTAAAAAGCTTACGGAGATGTTCTTTTGCACAAATATATTTAGTATTTTTAACCCTGCCAGAAACTAAACAACAGTGATATTTCGTATTTACTGATTCAAGTAATCATCCAATCTCTAAATATTTTCAGTAAAAAGAAAAATATCTTTTTTTCTTTTACTGAAAAAATTTGAATTATTTAACTTTAATTGCAGATTAAGCATCCAAGCATTTTATTATGCCTATTCCCTTTTTGACTATATGTTTTATGCACCCTCTTCTGAAGATAGTTAAAGCTTTTCTACTGGCCTTGGGCTAATTTTGCCCATGAGTATGCCTCTGGCAATGTCAGTAACCATCTGCTGGTGCCAGATGAGTGCAGGAGCAAACACAGCAAAGGAGAATAAACATTCTTATTTGCCTTAAAGTTTCCAGTCACTTCATCTGGGAACTTCAGGAGATAGGCCCCACCCCAAACACCATTACCATACACGTGGACTTGTAATCTCTTAAAGAGAGGATTGAAGGGGAGGGCTTGTTTGAAAAGTAGAGTTGAAACTGAAGACATTATATATCAATAGCATTAAAATATTTGGGTATTATTATACACCACTGGTTTTCAAATTTTTTTTAGCCATAGTATCTTATACTTGGAGTCTCTGGGTTGTGCAAATGCTTAAGTGCTAGACTACTATCCTATGCTTAGGGAACAGTGGTAGTTCAGTAGTAGAATTCTCGCCTTCCAAGCTGGAGACCCAGGTTCGATTCCTGACCAATGCACCTTACGTGCAGCCACTACCCATCTGTCGGTGGAAGCTTGCATGTTGTTATGACACTGAATAGATTTCAGTGGAGCTTCCAGACTAAGACAGACTAGGAAGAAAGGCTTACTTCCAAAAAATCAGCCAATGAAAACCCTATGAATCACAATGGTCCAATCCTGTTGTCACTATGAGTTGGAGCCAGCTGAATGGCAGCTGCAAAACAACAAGAACATCATGTGTTTACATGAAAATGTCATGAGGAAGTTCAATACATAAGATAAGTAAAAGCAAAATTGTTCTGTGGAAGTGGAAATCAGTGATTTCTTCCTCTTCATTTTTGCCTCACATTTTATGTTATAAATAGAAATATAGAAAACTGTGTGTTTTCTGAAGCTACTTCAGAAACAGTAAACTAGAATAGTAGTTTTTAAGGTTCTTAAATTATCACAGAATAAAATTATATTTTGCATTATAATCCAAAACACACTTCACATATATGTATATGTGTATGTATGTATGTATTTGTGTATATAACTGAAGCAAAAATCTCACAGTACAATACTTACTCTTTCTGTTTGTAATGTGGTATGTTACTTTCTATTCTATAGAATTATATCTTATTTCATTAAAAATTTTTGTGGCTCATAACTCATAACTCAGTTTCTTAACTTGTTGTTTAAAAAAAACTTAGCTGGAGGACTTTAGAATTAGTAAGATCTAGGAAATAATGCCCTTTCCCATCTTTTTACAGCTGGAAAACCAGGTTATAAAATAAAATATAGACAGTGAGTGGAAATGGAAAATATTCTTCTGTGAATAAATCTCATGAGATTTAGCGCCTCTATTCTGTGATGTCATTGTGGGCTCTTGTTCACATCTTCTGACTCACTTCTGGTTCTTGACTCTGCTCCAACTAAATTATACGACAAATGGCCTCTGGAGAAGCAGTGTGTTCGTGACCACTACAGTAAACAAATTTGCTGTATTAACATGGCTGGCTCTAAAATCATTTACAATAGTTATTTTCCAAATCTTCAGTTCACTTTCTTTTCCATGGATACTTTATCTTATTCATTTTAGAAAATGCTTTTTTCACATGTAGGAGAAATTTGTTTTAAAATTACTCTGCTTTTAGCACACACTGGGTCACAAATGAAGTTGTTTGATGGTCTCTAAAGGTGCATGTCTCAATTCCTCCCAAGACTAAATCTCATTTCTTTGGCCTGATAAAAAGGAATGAACTCTTCCTTATTCTCTACTTTTGGTAGCTGGATTTAGTTTTCTGAAACTAGCTATCAGTAAAATACAGTCAGTCCCTGGGTTATGAACAAGATCAGTTCCTAAGTCTATAAGTTGAATTTGTAGGTAAACTGGAACAGGTACATATTGTTCTTATTTAGCGTCAGTTAGTGAAATGTTTATCTTAGTATATAATGTATATTCTACCTTTCTATGTATATAAAAGGAAACCCTGGTGGCATAGTGGTTAAGTGCTATGGCTGCTAACCAAAAAGTTGGCAGTTGGAATCTACCAAGTGCTCCTTGGAAACTCTATGGGGCAGTTCTACTCTGTCCTATAGGGTCACTATGAGTTGCAATCAACTCGACAGCAACGGGTTTGGTTTTCTCATTTTATGTATATAAAGGGACCCTGGTGGTGCAGTGGTTAAGAAACTGCCAAACCGCGCAATGTTTGCATGAGTGTTACAAAGCAGTGCGTGCGTTTGTTATTACAAACCATTGTATTTAACTCAAATTTTTAATATAATAGGCTTTATGACAGTCCATTCTTAAGTATGAGTTGTCGGTAAGTCAGACAATTCATAACCTAGGGACTATCTGTAAACTAGTAACCAACAAACTAGTCTAGTAGATATATTTAAAAGGGATAACTTTTTAAAGTATTTCCTAAAGAAAATAACTATATTGTGTAATTTTTTCATTTATTAACAGTTTAAAGACCTAATTCAGGTAGTCATTTCATACAATGTAGCAAATGATTGTTACATGCAATGGTACGATTTACTTGTATTCATTGAAAACATTTTTTTTTCATTCAGCGATAAGAATTGAAGATATCTGAAACATTAAGTTTGTATTCTATTGAATAGTACTGTATCAACATATCAAACATTTTATGTGTTCTAACATATAAAATTAGAGCAAAAATATTTTTGTAGTTTCCTATCAAAATATTTTAAAGTGTAAAGTGTGCTATTAATACATTAATATTTAGATTTTATTAAATAATAAAAAATTATTTTGCTAGCATAAAGCTTAATCCTAAATTTAAAAAAAAACTGGTTGATATATGTCATTCCAAATTTATTTTAAATATTTTAAGTTTATATGACATTCACCATTTTATTTCAACTCAAAGTTTTGTGTTAGTTAAAAAAATCTAAAAATATTTTTTCTATACCTAATAGCATACAATAAATTTTACCAGTCTGGTAATATATCATTAAGCACCAATAAAAAAGGAAATAAAAATCTATTGTGTCATTGTCCTAGATAAACACCTACAGTTAAGCTCTTCATAAGGAAATAAGGGGAATAATTATTTTCTAGAATTTTCTGATATACTTAAATTTATCGTGTGCTATTAGACTCACAAAGAGTCCTTGTGGCACAGTGGTTAAAGTGGTGACTGCTAACCTAAAGGTCTGCAGTTCAAAACTGCTGGCAGATCCTTGGGAAAAAGATGTGGCAGTCTGCTTCCTTAGAGATTTACAGCCTTGGAAACCCTATGGGGTTGCTATGAGTTGTAATCAACTCAGTGGCAGTGGGTGAAGGTGGTTATAGTCCTGAAGTTATAGATATGTATTTTATACACGTAGTAAATAAATATTTTGTTTATATTGCAGTCTTTTGTGAAGGATTACATGATTTCTATCACCAGACTTCTGTTGGGACTGGACACCATACCAGGATCAGGGTTTCTTTGTTCTGTAAGTTAATAATCTCTGGATTAGAAGATTGTTATAGAAGGCTCTGAAATCCATCCACATAGTACTTGGCTAACTCTTCTATGTCATATATGTTTTCTAATGTTATGTCCAAAAATTAGCATTTAAGTTTTATTTTAATTTTTTCAGGGAAAAAATTTATTTTAAATTAATAATCATAAGAAATAGCAATTCTGTAAAAAAATTCTGAACCAGCGCTTTATCTGTCTGGCAGTTCGGGATTGACATGTTCAGACAGAGACTGCCATACTGTCCAAGAGAACAGAGCAGGCAGTTTAACCCCACTGTTTTGTAGCTGAGTGCACTCTTCCTAAGTGCGTTTAATTAAATGACTTGCTAGCAGTTTAAATTCATGAGTAGCAAAGAGGGATTAGAACTCATGTCTCCTGTCTTTCAGCCAGGTGCTCAAGTTTCTATACATCTTTCTTCTTTTTTGTGCTAGAGTGTCTCTTGAATTTTAAGATTTTTAGCGTCTCTTGCCCACTACCTACCAGTAGCTGTTTTTTATTACAGCATTCAAAAGAATCTCCACGTTTTCCAACATCACCCAATCAATTACCAGCGCCCTGTTCCCTATTGATATTGAAGTCATACAACGTCCTACTACCACAAACTGAGTACTTGGTTTCCTTAAGTTTGAGTGAACCATGGGGATACACTGAGGTGAAGTGCCATAAATATGTTTAATGCATGGATAAGCACTTAGGAAATGTCGTTTTGAGATTTCAAAATATTGATAATTTTTCCCTTTAGGAAATAAAAAATAACCACTGGGTTTTCCTTTTCTAAAAATTTAATATGTAAATAATTCATACATATTACAGATGAAAATCACTGAAGATGACTTATGGATCAGAACTTATGCCAGACTTTATCAGAAGTTGTGTTCCTCTACAGGAGATGTCCCCATCGGAATCTATAGGACAGAATCCCAGAAACTTGCTGCATCTGAGGTTTGGAAAATATCTCTGTTATGATATTTAATTTGACTGAATGCAGTCATACATCAACTTGGAAATTAAAGGATTTTTGAAATAATGTAATAGTGAAAAAAATGCTGTTCTGAATATATAGTGTTAAGTCAGAGAAGCAAAAACAGTTATAACTATTTGTGTTATAAACTGTGTCAGAACTTCGCAAAATATTTTGAGCTAAGGAACTATTCTAGAGTTTGTGAACTTTGGTTTTTGGATGCCTTTTGTAGATCTAGGATTTGCCATTTCCAGATGATCGTCAGTAAACAAATTGATTCAGAGTAAACCTTGAGATTCTGATACATAAATCAAGCAATGTACCTTTCTAATACACTCTCTAACTCCATATGTTAGCATTTGGAAAGCAGTAAAGCTGAGAGTAGTTAATAAAAATTGAAACTCACATTTCTCATTCTCTAGATGGAAGACCACTCTGAGGACAAGAGCAGTGCTAGACCATTCCAGATAAAAGCTCAGCAATTTTAAAAGCAAACTAGAGTCTGCCAGTATGAAACAGAATTTCTTATGGCTGCATATATCTGAAAATTTTGATTTGGTCACCTCATGTAGGTCTATGTTGCTGACTATTTATATGTTTTTAGTAAAACATCACTTTTTAAAATTAAACTCTTATTGCATAAAATTTGGATAAATGCACTATCTTATCAATATCTATAAAATTCTTTCATAAAGACAGTAGTTTATATTGAAGTAGTTTTCTTAATCAGTTACCCCAAAGTTATTTGACTTTTGGTTAGCTATTTTTTTTTTTTTTTTGGTCTTATCTAAAATTACTTCAGTAATGAGGCTCAAGGAGCCCGGGTGGCATAGTGGTTAAGCACTCAGCTGCTAACCAAGGGGTTAGTGGTTTGCAAGCCACCAGCCACTCCATGAAAGAAAAATGTGGCAGTCTGTTTCCATACATATCACAGCCTTGGAAATCCTGTGGAGGAGTTCTGTTCTATCCTATAGGATTGCTATAAGTCAGAATCAACTCGACAGCAGTTGGGATGAGACTCAAATAAATTTTAACATTGTAGTAATCCATGGAACCATTAAACCAGATTATAATAAAATTAGCTTATCTATTTATAGAAAAGAAGGACTTTATAAAAAAACATGGTGTCCTTGGGTGGTGCAGTCAGTGCCCTTGGCTAATAATCCAAAAGTTGTAGGTAAGAGTAATGGAATACATTTTTGTTCTTTTGTGAAAATTTATATTTTGTCACTTATGTAAGTTGATATTGAGGCCAGCAGGAAATATTTCAATTTTCTTGAGGTGTTTTTTTGGTGGTGTCTTAGTCATCTAGTGCTGCTATAATAGAAATACCACAAGTGGATGGCTTTAACAAACAGAAGTTTATTCCCTCACAGTCTAGTAGGCTAGAAGTCCACATTCAGGGCATCAGCTCCAGGGGAAAGTTTTCTCTGTCAGCTCTGGAGGAAGGTCCTTGTCATTAATCTTCCCCTGGACTAGGAGCTTCTCCGCACAGGGACTCCGGGTCCAAAGGATGCACTTTGCTCCTGGAACTGCTTTCTTGGTGGTATGAGGTCCCTCTGTCTCTCTACTCACTTCTGTCTTTTATATCTCAAAAGAGATTGGCTCAAGACACAATCCAGTCTCATAGATTGAGTCCTGCCTCGTTAACATAACTGCACCTTATCCCACTCATTAGCATCATAGAGATAGGATTTACAACACATAGGAAAATCACATCAGATGACAAAATGGTGGACAATCACGCAATATTGGGAATCATGGCCCAGCCAAATTGATACACATATTTTGGGGGGACACAATTCAGTCCATGACAGGTGGTTTCACTATAGCTTCAGGGTGCTAAATGCAACTTTACTGTCATATCTCCTGCTGAATTCGAGTTCTTTCTTGGCTGTGGTAACTGTGGTTCACACCGCAAGGAGTAAGACCAAATCAGAAGAAAGTGGGAATGACTGACAGGAGAGACATACTGGATACATAAATGCGTAAGATGGTTTGGTCAGATATGCTTGACATGTTAAGAGTACTGCCTACAAAAAGAAGCTATTACTTGATGAAAGGCTAAGAGACATGTACTTTCACACTTGAGCAATTAACCATTTCTCGTTTCACTCTGTTAAGTACAAAGAAGATGTCCATAGAGCATGGTATTACTGTGTTCTTACAGGATTTGTCAATTTGAATGTAGTAAATTTAGCTCTTGGTCTAGTCCATATCCATGTCAGTCATTTTGAATTATTGAAGGGTTTTGTGGTGTGCTGTTTACATCATAGTCAGGGAAATGAGAACTGAGCGTTTACTGCTATTGAGGAGCATTTAACATTCAACTTTCCTCAACTCTGTCCATCACAAATAAAGATCACTTCAGTAAAGTGCTTCTAAGTCCCCAAACCTCTAGGTCATGTGAAAACACATATCCTTGGGAAGATAAAAGGAGACCGGGTTAAATACAAATGTCAACTTCTGTGTTCCTGTATTGAATTCAAATCACTTTTTGGTATATATATATGTATGTATGTATATATACATATATATATACACACACACCAAATAGGATATATATATATCCTATTGTAAAAAAATATTTGATGCAACTGAAATAATTAAATATAAAAATAGTACTACCAAGCACTTTTATAACAAAACATATGAATAGAGGCAGAGAAATTACTATATTCTGCATCTAAAATTAACTGCAGCTACGATTGAGCCTTGAATTCAATTGTTACTTTCCTGGCAAATAAAGCAAAAATAGAACTATGTTATGTAGTAATTAGTCTTATAAATGAAAAGATACAAGTTCATCCTGAAAAAGATTTGTTTTTCCTGGTCAGTGATTAAAAGAATGAATGTATTCCGTGCTTCCTTATTTAAGAAATGTTAGGTAACATGATGAACTGTATCTCCAACTTGCATCTTTGCCAGATGCAAAAGTGTCAATAAAGTGAATATCTCTTAAGTCTGTCTTCTATTTAAAAGAAAGAAGGGGCATCAAAAAAATCTTAACCAAGTAAACGCATTGGGTTAGGGTTGAGAGGAAAAACTTTTTTTTTTTCTGATGAGTTAAAAACAGAAGATAAGAGCTTAGTAAATATAATTAAATGAAAAATTGGCACATACCTTCCACCATCTCTCATATATATTACATGATTCAAGAAAAGCTCAGTAATTTATCATTGCCAAAATGCCAGTTTTCTTGTATTTGATTAGAATGATACTAGATTTCAAGAAGTAGAAATGTCATTCACTAATTAGAACTGAAAAAAACCCAGTGCCATCGAGTTGATTCCGATTCGTATCAACCCTATAGGACAGAGTAAGACTGCTCCTGTAGGCTTTCCAAAGCTATAGTTTTTATGAAGCAGATTGCTTCATCTTTCTCCTGCAGAGCAGCTGGTGAGTTCAAACTGCCAACCTTTCAGTTAGCAGCTGAACACTTAACCACTACGCCACAAGTGCTCCAGTTAGAATTGAAGACCCTGACATATTCTTGTCAGATCCCCATTTTCTCTGTCCATACAGCCATGCACTTGTCCCTCGCTCCACAATGGCAAAGGTTTAAAATTTATTCTGTGAAGAAGGCATACACACCATCTGTGGACTGGAGGACAGTAGACACAGTTGAGGGCAGCAGTACCACATGGAAATCAGGGGGTTATGTGAAAATGTGTATTCTGTCTATTTTACCCTTCCTCAGCAGATTGAAAGAGTCTTCTCTAGGAAACCTGACCAAACTAACTGGAAAGACGTAAAGATACTGACTTAGGAGACTCTCCAGTTCAATAGTACAGTCAAATCACCGGGAAAGTCACAATCAAGAAACTTTACCCAGAACTTTCAATCAGTTTATTAGTCCCCTATTATTAAGCATGAGAAAACAACTAAAAATGTACTATTTGAGGAATTTGGTACAAATACCCAAATAAACAAGAAGGAAAAAAAAATGATAAAAACTTGAAACCATCAAAGGAGAAGAAAACTGAATTAAAAAATAAACATAAATTTCCAATCCTTGATATCTACCCAAGATAAATGAAAACATACCCACATGAAGGCTTACACATGAATGCTGTTAAACAGCATTATTTGAAATAGCCAAAAATTGTAAACAACAGAAATTTTCATCAACTGGTGAATGAATAGGCAAAATGTGATATAGTCATAATATGGATTACTCTACAGCAACGAAAAAGGATCATTGATACATGGTGAGACTTGAATGAACCTCAGAAACATTATACTAAATGAAATAAATCAGACACAAGGGACCACATATTGTCTGCTTCCATTTCTATGAAATGACTAGAAAGGCAAAGATACAGAGACAGAATGATTAGTGAGACTAACGTGGGGGCCAAAACCAAACCTGCTGCTGTCGTGTCGATTCTGACTCATAGCAACCCTATGGGACAGAGTGGAACTGCCCCATAGGGTTTCCAAGGCTGTATATCTTGTACGGAAGCAGACTGCCACATCTCCCACAGAGCAACTGTTGGGTTTGAACTGCCAACCTTTCTGTTAGCAGTTGAGTACTTTAACCACTGCACCACCAGGGCTCCTTAAGGTGGAGGTGGGGGGACAGAAATGGAGATTAACAGTTAGTGGACATGAGGGAGGGTACTTTTGGGGGTAGTGGAAATATCCTAAAACTGATTTATGATGAGAGTTGTACAACTCAGTAAATTTAATAAAAATTATTAAATTATACATATGAACTTGATCAATTATATATTCCACATATGTATTAAAGTTATAAGCTTTAAATATTATGCACTTAATATAATTAATTATAATCTATAATATAAGTAAAAAGATAAGATATTGCAAAAATTAAAGATAAACAAGAAGCTATTTTTAAAGGAATATTCAGAGAATAAAAAAGAACTCCTAGAAATCAAAAATATCATACCAGAAGTGAAAAACTCTTAAAAGTTTATAATATAAAGTTGAAGAAATCACTGATAAATTAGAACAAAAATTTAAAGCATGGAAAATAGTAAACAAAACATAAAGCTAAACTGGTCCAAGAGGTCTAACATATGAATTATAGGATTTCCAGAAAAAGGAAACATCAAAATTGAAGGAATGGAATATCAGTCTAATAATTCAAGGATAATCCCAGAATATAAGGGTGTTAGTTTACAAATGAGAAGGGTCACCAAATACTCGCATAATGGATTAAAATAGATTCACTATAGCATCTTATCATAAAATTTCAGAACACTGAAAGAAAGGTGAAGATCCTAAAAGTTTACAGAGGGACTGAGGAGAAGGTTGAGGCATAGGTCATATTCAAAGTATTGCTTGGAATTTCTCAAGAGCAACGTTGCAAGCCAATGGAACAATGACCTCAAAATTCTGAAGGAATATTATTTCGGAGCTAGAATTCTATGATTAGTCAAAACTATCAAACCAGAGTAAAAGTAGAATAAAACATATTCCATATTATACACAAATTTACTTCTCATGCCTGCTTTCTAAGGAAATGACTCCCACCAAAATGAGAGAATGGGAAAGAAGACGTGAACACGAGAATGAAGCCAAGGGAATCCCCAGGATGATGATGAAAGGACCACCAGGTGTAAAGGACAACTAGTGCAAATTAGAGAGAGTCAGAAGACTCCAGAGAGATTTCTTCAGGAAGGTGAAATCTATAGAATTCCTGAAACATCTCAATGTCTTACCTGAAACATCTCAATGTCTTAAAAAGAGATTAGATTCCTCAAAAAGTTAAACATAAAATTATCATGTGATCCAGCAATTCCACTCCTAGGTATATACCCAAAAGATGTGAAAGCAAGGATTTCAAACAGATACTTGTACACCAGCGTTCATTGTAGCACTATTTACAATACCCTAGTGCCATCAACAGATCAAAAACAAAATGTGGTATATACATACCAGAAAAAAAATCCAAACCCGTTGCCATTGAGTTGATTCCGACTCATATGATGGAATATTATTCAGCCATAAAGAGAAGTGAATTTCTGATTCATGCTAAGAAATGGATGAACTTTGAAAACATTATGCTGAGTGAAATAAGTCAGACTCAAAAGGATAAATATTGTATGATCCCACTTGTATGAAATATCTAGAAGAGACAAATGTACAGAGACCAAAGTTTATTAGTGATTACGAGAGGCTGAGTTAAGGGGCAGGGATGAGTTTAAGGAAGAAGAAAAAAAGAGAGAGAGAGATTAGACAATTTACAAAGTGTTTGGAATGAATTATTGAAAAGTACATATCCAGGCTAACATGGACTAAGAAAGACCTGGCAATCTGCTTCCAAAAATCAGCTAATGAAAACCCTATGGATCACAACAGTCCAAGCCATAACCAATCATGGAAATGATGCAGGAGTGGGCGGCATTTTGTTTCATTTTGCATGGGGACTCCATGTGTCAGGGTCCAACTCAAAGAAAGCTAACAACAGCAAGATATATCAAATTAAGCAATTAATAAAATGAGAATGATTAACTCTAGGAATATAACATCACTACCATCAAAAAGATTTTTTGTTCTTTAGAAAGGAATACTAACCATGCTTCCTACATAGCTAATTTGTAAATTATACTTCATCATAATATGCTCTGAATTTTAGTTCAACCAAATTACATTTGAACTGTTTTGAAATGATAGGAGATGACAAAGGTGGTGTGGTAGGTGGAAAGGATTATTTCCTCTTCTTTCATGGTGGGAAATCAATAGATAAAAGTAAAAATTGGAAAAATTAAGATATAGCAATGTAACATGTTAGGGAGATAAAGACCAACATATCCAGCTAAAAGACATACAGTCAGAGGAGTCCTGGGAGAGGGAAATAGGTGAGATTATGATGAGAGATGCTATTTTTCCCAACAAAAAGCATAAGAATTTTTGTGACTATTTAAGTCATAAGTATTAGTACTTATAACTAATAAAAACAAAAACTAATACATTTATAGACAAAATTAGTGATATTAGACCCATTCATGGATTATTTTTCTTTAGACTTTTAAGGGTTAAATTCTACCTTATTCTCTGAAGAATTTCTATTAAATGCCAATTTTTTATATAAAGATGTAGTAGAGATAAATTAATACAAAGATTCTAGGCCTTCCTTGGAGCCCTGGTCGCACAGTGGTTAAGAGCTACAGCTCCTAACCAAAAGGTCAGCCGTTCAAATCCACCAGCCACTCCTTGGACACCCTGCAGGGCAGTTCTACTCTGTCCTGTAGGGTCACTATGAGTTGGAATCGACTCGACGGCAGCGGGTTAGTCAATGGGTTAGGTCTTCCTTATTTTCTCATGGAGTTTAAAAACAATTTTAAAGGCAGATGCAGGTTTTCCTTCTACCTTATTTCTTAGCCTATCTTCTATATCTTCCCATGTTCTGTGTAGACAAAATAAGGTTATTGTATATTATAACACTGCTTTGGCTGTGAGGGTAGGGGAAATGCTGAATACTTTAACAGTTATCTTTGAAAAGACAATTGATAATAAGGAATATTCATGATCAAAATCTATAAAATTGATAAAAGACCTGGAACACTATCACAGTTTTTCTGGTGTCTATATTAGTAAAAGAAAAATACACACACACAAACGCACACACACACAAACGTGCACGTACACAAACATGCACACACAGCACAGAGTAAAGTGGAGGTGCACATAATGTCTGGAAAATCAGTTTATGGAAAGTAGGATACAGCTGTATCTGCCCCTTTCTACCTAGTTGCATATCACCATGCCAGAAGAATTTCTACTACCATCTACATATGTGCATTTAAAAGAATTTTTGCAAACATTAGATTCTTTTGGTTCAAAAAACAAGTATAGGATGGGTAAGGACTCATGCTATCTCAAGGAGAAAGGGAAACATTTCAGTCCACAATCCTTTGTCCACAATTTTTAAATCCAAAAAGCTGGCTAAACTCATTTGATGGCCAAATCTGACTTGAGCTGTAGGGAGATTATGGAAGGAGGTTCATCCATGGGCAGCCCAATGACCATCATTTCCCCCATTCCTTCCTCTGCTAGTGTCCCGAGGTCTCAGGAACAAACCACAGCTCACCCTGAAGCTGGGCGTTCTACACAGATAAGCAGCAGGGTTGAGGGGATAAAAACTCAATCCAGGGCCAGGGGAACTCTGGCTGGCACCTATTAAATGTCCTTAGGTTGTTAAGCCATAAAATCTGCAGCTGTGCTTAACTGAAGTGAGTTGCCTGACCCCTAGAGTATAAAACTGGGTAGATATAGGACATCAGAGTCCCTCTCCTACCATGCAACTTGGAGCGTGCATAGAGGAGTTTCCAACTCATCCTGACAACATTCCATCCCCAAGGGGGTCAGACTTACCATGAATCTGTTCCTGTTGTTTGTTGTCTGTTTTCTGTGAGTAATACACTGCTTTCACTATTGCCAACACAGTGTAAGTATCTTGTGTATATGACTCAGTCGAACAGGATGGACATAGCACCCATGGTGGCATTACTGCTACTGGATGGGATCCCCATCCTAGTAGTCTTGTAGTTTTGCTTGGTATCTTGGGAGCACCTTTGAGGCAGCCTGCATGGGCAGCACAGATTACATATAGTGTTTACTTTTCCACTTAATGTGAATATTCATACTTTCTATTACAGAAATATTAATGTTTTATTATAAAATACTACTCCAAACCCCACTGTAGGTGTTAACTATTATAGAGTATATGATATAGTATTGTCTTTCCAAAATTTGAAAAATTCTGAATGAATAAACATATTTGTCCCTAGGTTTTTGGTTATGAAAGTGTGAACCTCTATGTGCCTCCAATTTTCTGGTATACTAAATATCCCATTTGCCTGAAGTATACTATAGCCAATGATAATTTTATGAGAAACTAGAAAATCATCATGTAAAAGTATATTGATGTACCAACCACTTTACATGTACAGAATAAATTTGTGGAATATGTTACCCCAAAAATTGGTAAACTTGATTTTCAATAAATTTTATAGTGTTAAAAAAAATGTGCGTAGTGGAATAGATTAATCATGTGAGTGTCCCAATCTCAGTCATTAACTCTTTACTCTTAAAACAGATAGTAACGTTTGAAACATACTATTAAAATAAAATTCTACCTATTACAAATGGCAAAATTATTAAATTAAAATTATTTTATATGAATTAGCATAGAATAGTTGCAAAACTCTAGCTACGTGTTCTGTTTACCAGTGTTCACTCAAACAACATTTACTACATTGGACCATGTGTCAAGAATCCTGAGAATACCAGTTTCAAGAAGCTCATAAAAGTGTTTATTACACATAGCTTGCATTTGTAACAATGGTTAATAATTGATAGAGTTAGACTTGAGTTATACCACACCAAATAATGTAGTTTAAAATTTCACTTCTGCATATTTAAAAATAAATATATTATTATTCTTTAGAACTGAAGAATAATACAAGAAGTAAGTATATTGACTGGGAAGCTCAAGTTTTAGAGCCCATAAACCAGAAAAAGCCAAACCCATTGCCGTTGAGTTGATTCCAACTCATAGTGACCCTACAGGACAGGGTAGAGCTGCCCCATAGAGTTTCCAAGGAGCACCTGGTGGATTCGAACTGCTGACCTTTTGGTAGCAGCCATAGCTCTTAACCACTGTGCCCTCAGGGTTTCCTTAGATCCCGTAGTCAATGTCAAAGTCCAAAATTCTTTTCTACTTGCACCATTTTTTCTGTCAAGTATCTTAGAAAGAAATCTTAGCACACTCGCACACACACAAAATAATCTAAACAGAACAACTTCCTAAAACCCTTTTAAATAATAACTATGCTTTGTTTAATTTTATTGAAAAGACCCCTGATAAATAATCAAATACGTAATTGGACTGTAAGTGTTATTTGGATACATGTCATATTTCGTCCTTGTAGCTCGTTGTTTTGTGTATGTATTATGTTTAGTCATTGTTTAAACTGTATTTTGTGTATTTCTTTTTCCCTCACTTTGTGTCAGTCTCGAGAAATGACGTCACAAGTAAGTATTTTATGTTTGTTTCCTTTTTCTCAAATAGTATAATATATGAATTCAGAGATAATAAGGGAAAAGATCATCAAGACCAAATTCAGTATTTCAGTATTTCAAATCTCTTTTTTAAGAAAAACAAGTCAATTAAGCTGAAATGCTTATAAATGCTGTATTTTCAAGTTAGTGTATTTGTATTTACTTAATAGAACTGCAAATTGATTTCACCTTTTTGTCTCCAATAATGTTTATATATTAATCAAATTTGGATTTTTTTAGAATATCAATATATAAATACATAAATATCTTAGCAATGAGAAAGTAATGGACAGCGTATTTAAAAGTCTAAAAATCTTGGCTCATTTCTTAAATTTATAATTTATACAAATAGAATTGTGCAGTATAATTAATAGTTATCCTCTTTCAGTATTAACAGATACTAACAGAATTTAAGGCAAAAATTGATGCTATGGAAAAATATTTACATGAAAGAAAACATGCTAATCACTGTTTTCTGTTGCTTTCTATTGTAAAGATTAAATTCTGAAGTATTTATGTTTTAATATATTTTTCTTATTAATCTTAATAACGAAAGTTATTTCAAGATGTGACTGTGGATTTTAAAGTGATTTGAAAAATACTTTGTGTTTCCTCTTCAACTGCAAAAACAAGACAGATCCTTCACCTACTATACTGGGGAACCCTGATGATGTTAATCTCAGTACATGGACTGAGACATGAAAGCTTATAGATTACAGGCTGATATAATTTCAGAAGCTGTTTTACTTAGCGTGATATAATAATCCCCTCTGTGTGTCAAGGGATTCTGAAACCTTATCCAGAATATTGGTCCATATTTTAAAGTATAGAGAGAACTCAATGATGCTTGTGATAATGTGTGCCATTGTTCATTAGGACACATTTCATTCTACGTTTGATGAGTGGTATACATTATAATGTTCAGGGGCTCTATTTAATAGCAATGCCGTTCTGGGAAAGATGTTTAATTAGCAAGGTGGTACGTAGACAATAAATGCAAGGTCGTGTGGTATACTGGTTAGTAGCACAGACTTTGAAGTCCAGCAGACCTGCCTCTGCCACATAATAGTATTATGGCCTTGGAGAAGCTCTGAGTTTTAGTTTCTCACCTGTAAAATGGGTATAGTAATACATACCTCACAAAATTGTTATAGAGATTAAATGAAATAATGTATATAATGCACTTAGCACTGAGCCTACCACATAATAAGACAGGAATAAAAGTAGTGGCGTTAATACTTTTAGTAATAGTAAGTGACATCATTATTATGAGTGCAGTATCTGATCATTTCTTATTTTTCCATCCATCAGTAGTGACGTATGTCAAGAGATAGATCAAGAGAATATTCATATTCAGGTTATGATTTAAAAAAGGATGTTATTCTTAAATGGGTACCATCTATATAAGTTACTTGGGACTGTTTGAGAGAAAATCAGTTTATATAAATGTATGTATCTGTGTGTGTGTGTACCCACACTAATATATACAGACCTCTATATTCATTTCATGTTTAGAATTATATATAAGTTTTACTTAGATATTTGAATAAATGTTCTGGGGACAAAACAGAGGTGTTTCCAGTTATACGTCAGTTCATCCTTTTTCTGGTCTAACCACTGAACGTTAATTCTGGATGATGCTATTTCTAAGCCATAGTCTTGTGATCTAACATATTCATTCAGTCATGGTCCATGTGACATCCCTCCTCTGGAGACCCACACAATCCATATTAACAGCTTGTCTCTTACCAGTTGTGGATTGTGTGTCCCTGAGTGAACTGCCCACCTTAAGTGAAATCATCTGTGTGTACAGGGGAATGGGGTCATGTAACATGAAACAGCCTTCAGTATGCTTCATATGCAGCCTGGTCTCCTTACAGAGGGTTATGGGACCAATAGAATCTGTGATGGAGTTCTTTAGCACTCTAATGTTGAATTTATTCTCTAATAGCTTAATTTGTTGACATGAAGAAGCCATCATTTTACTCTTGGTAATATTGTGATATTAATATAGTGTAATTGATTTACCACAATTAAAATCCTTAGTGTGCGTGTGTGTATATATATATATATATATATAAAATACATATTATATGTGTTGTTGAATCATAGCGACCCCGTGTGAGAGGCTAGAACTACCCCATAGGGTTTTCTAAGCTGTAATCTTTACAGGAGCAGATTGCCAGGTCTTTATTCCACAGAACCACTGAGTGAGTTCGAATCGCCAACCTTTTGGTTAACAGGCGAGCACTTAACCTTTGTGCCACCAAGGTTCCTTATATTATATATATACTTTAAATATATATATGTATATATATAGAAATGTATATATCATATATATACTTTTTAAAAAAATTATTGTGGTAAAGTATATATAACAGAAAGTTAGCATTTTAACCATTTTTAAGTATACAATATTCAGTGACATTAATTACATTCATCATGTTGTATCATCACCACTATCCATTTCAAAACTCTTTCATCACCCTAAACAGAAGCATAGTACCTCTTTAGCTGTACTTCCCTTTCTCCCATTCCTCCTAGCCCCTGGTAACCACTAATGAACTTCTGTCTCTATGAATTTATGTCCCTGTTCCTGTTACAAATCATTAATCCTGTTATTTAGTCTAATCAAAGGATTACTGGATTTGGACCAAATGATCTAGGTTTAAATCTCAGCTCCTCCTTTTACTAGCTATATATGAAATTGGGCTATTCTTAACATGTAGCAGAGTGAAGACTAAGTGGGGAACGTATTTTAATCACTTCATATGTTAGAAAAAGAATTGTGTCAAGTGAATTGTTCTGAGTTAATGGCAAGTAATTATGTGGCAAAGTACTTAACATAACAGACCTTATTTTAACACACTTCACTCGTGCATCCTTTTTAAATGGATGGTACTGTCTCAAAAATATTTGTGTTGATACACTTAAATTTGTAAATATAATAATGATGAATATTCCTGAGATTTGGATAAATACCTGTAATATTGTCAAACACAGATATATTCACCAATCTAAAATGCATTCCAATTCTATCCCTCTCTCTTTCTCTCTCACACACACATATCTGAGCTCATCAGTAATTTTCTACTTTCTCATTTATAAAAATTTTACTTTCAAATCTTTTCCTTACCTTATTTTATATTTCTTTTTTCCTATATTTGCTGTCCCTACTGATTTTCAATTATGTTCATGCCCAACCCTAGGAAAACATTCCTTACTTGCATTATTTACTTATTTTAACTTAATGAAAATCTCATTGGCAGACTTATTTGAAAGATACTATTTCAATGTATCAGATCTATTTGATTTAACAACATAGCTATGGCTTTCTTTCCACTTAACGTCTTAAATTGCACGTAGACCATTCTTCCACTTTGCCTTTAGTCACAGTTCCTTGTCGGATGGTTGCTAAAGTCTACAAAATCAAAAGTGAATGGAAACCTATAAAATTAATCTTTGTCACCCAGGTCTTCTTAAGGGAGTGGTGATCTGTAAGCAGCAGTATACTTAGGTAGATATTACTATTTCATGTAGATTCTTTATATAATATAAATTTTCATATCTACCAAATCTAGTAAAATTGTATCTGTTGTTTAGTTAAGTCATTATCATAGAAACTTACTTTCCACAGGCTCATCTATCTGTAATCTATAACTGCCATAGGCTGTAGGGAAGTCATTCTCAAATGCTAAAATGGAGAAGGGAATTGTGCATGTGCATGCATGCGTGTGTGTGTGTGTGTGTGTGTGTGTGTGTGTGTAGAATGTTTTGGGCATGGCAGGGAAGGTACTCTGATCATATTAGAATCACTGGGGTAACTTTAAAATTTTATGCTTATATCTTTTCTCCTGGGCTGTTATATGCTGGAGGTGATGGAATGATAGCCCCACTGGCCTACTCTACATTGCATATACCTGTTGTCAAAACCATTACCTTAGGCAATATGCTTCTGTAATTCTGGAAAATGATAAGTGAAAATTATACTATGAAGGTGACAGAGCTGTCAATGAAACCAGGACTCTAATAATGTAAACTGCTTTGACTGCCTATATGTGTATACTGGACTTGCATGCTTATATATTGCTCTTTTTGTTGTTTGTTCATAAGTCAAGTTTTGAGTCTAAAAATATTCAGCTTCATAAGAATATTTTATACACACACATATAAGCATGTATGATATGTAAAAACTCAAACATATATATCTGAAATGGACATTTTGTGTAAGTGTAAAAAGAAAATATGTCCTTGCATTTGGTTATTTCTAGGTAAGAAAAGAATCACTTGGTTATGAAAAACCTCTTTTTAGTTTCTTTATAAATCAAAAGTTAAAGTTGATGAACTCAATCTTGATTTGGGCCGGATTTTGATTCTGACCTATCTGACACACAACCATACCTTGGGACAATTCAGTTGACATCAAATAACTGTTAGATGAACAAAGAAATGTCTTGAGAGCTACAAAGAAGTGGTTACAAAATATACAATAATAATAATTCTGACGCTGATAATATTAATACCACTTCCTCTTTAAAAGACCATTTGGATTATTTTGGGAGAAGAGATGCTGTATATTCAGAGTAGAATTGCCGCATATAGTTTCCAAGGAGCACCTGGTGGATTCCAACTGCTGACCTTTTGGTTAGCAGCCATAGCTCTTAACCACTATGCCACCAGGGTTTCCTCAGAGAAGAGAAAAACATTCAATTCCTGCACAGTGACAGAGGTGGATTTGTATGATTTCATAAGGAAAAAAAAATGTTATTGTTGTGTGGAGAGCCATATGAAATGTGATATAATTTGCATAATTTCAATAAATATTTGAAACATTTCTGGATACCACAACACAAAACAATTATGAATGCTTTATAGAAGAATCTTAAATATTACAAATTAATATTTAGGAAATTCACCTCTCAGAGTCAACAGTAACTTCTATGATATACTTACAGGAATGGAAAATGGATGGCCTATGTTAAAAAAGCTTACATCATAGACAATGCTATGTTCCTAAACCAACTAATGACCTTTTCTTACTTCTCTCCTCCTTGGTGTCTCTATAACAATAGATATTATTTATGGTATGTATATTAGAGAAAAAAAATGTATCAAGAACGATTTAATAATATCCATTACCTATTTCATTCCATGAAAAATGTCTTCCTTGCCCTCCATGTTTTCCATATATTCCCATATTCTTAATTTCTCATTTTCTACTTGCTACTCCCTGACTGAAGGAATTAGACGTAAAACTTGAAATTAGGCTGTTATCTCTAAACCATGTCTATCTTATTCATTATTGTATCCCATATGCCTTGCACAGTGCCTTGCACATGTACCCGATATAAATTTACTGAACTCAGTCACAGGTATCCTTCTCAACATAAGGCCATCCTTTTAAATCTGCTCAAATTATCAAATGCTTTCTTTGTACAATTTTATCTGTACTACCTCTGTCACTAATTTTGGCACTTAATCATTTTTTTTACCCTTAATTCTTAGGTAAATGTTTTTGGGGAATGCCGTTTTCCATAATAGATTAAAAGCTATTAAGTGGCTGAGATAGGTATTGCATTATTTCTTTATATGTTTTAATACTGAGAACTAATGATTGAATAAATGAATTGGGTATACTTCAGGGGAGAAGTATTTTGTTCACTTTACTGATGTGTAATGGATACCCCACCCAAATTTGGTTTGGATGTCAAGACTGATAATGACTCACACACGCCAAGAAAGTACAATGAGGCCTTTGGGTGAGAACAACTTGGGCTGTCAAGCAAATCTGCAAATGGCTTGAGCGATAAGGAAGAGGCAATTGACTTGGCTTTTGTTGTGGTTAGGGGCTGGGGATGGACTGAGGGTTCCTGCAACAAGTCAGGGCATTTGTAGTTTGAATTTCTGATTGGTACCAGCCGAGGAAGCATCAACTTTCTTACCAATTTGCTCAGATGTGAGGACAGTAAGGGAAGGAGTAGTCAAACATGAAAAATAGAGTCAGGCTCTGTTACAATTCACCTTTAATGTTTGACTGATGACTGAAATGTGCCTTGTTTCATTTAATTGAATTTGAATTTGTTTAAGCCTGTAGCCTGTGGTCAGTACTTGAATGGCTTGTTCAGAAGCCCAGTGTTGTATGTTTTGGTGAAGTGTGCATCTTGGTCACTATTATGATGCCTAGAACTTCAAAGGGGATAAGGAGTGTCTTGATGAGGTCTTGTATTATGGTTTTAATATATGTAGAGGCATGTGTGACTGATTTGTATTTGGGGTATTTATGAGGCAAGAGATTCTAGGATTTCTTTACCCCATAGATGACAACCTTGGGTAAAGAATTGTTGCTGCCATACTGCCAGACTGTAGACAATGGCCCAAGAGTCTGTAGAAATGTGCAGATGAGGCCTATTATTGCCCAGGGCATCCAGTGATAAGATGACTGCTTGAAGTTTGGCCAATTGTACCCATCTTTGGATCCCATCCCTTATCATGGATGTCCTAGTTAAGGGATAAAAAGTAGCTCTTCTACTTCATGGACACTACTATCCATGAATATATGGAGACCTGATGATGCAGTGGTTAAGCGTTCAGCTGCTGCTCACAAAGGTTAGCAGTTCGAATCCACTAGCTGCTCCTTGGAAGCCCTCTGGTGAGGTTCTACTCTGTCCTATAGGGTCTCTCTGAGTTGGAATCGACTCGATGGCAACAGGTTTTTTTTTTTTTGCTTTGCTACTCAGTTATTGCCAAGGGGCTTCTTAGGTAGTCAGGGTTCTAGAAGAAGAGGACCTCCTCCACCCCCCGATAAGGGACCAAGGGCAAGGAGGCTACCTCTCCTACAGGTGGGATATGCTAGAGGGCCCAGGCTTAGCTCCATCCTGTAGGTATCATTTTCATTTTCACTAAGAGGCTTCAGTGGCTGTGTTGACTTTAAGGGGTACTGCTTTCATGACCCAAGACATAGTGGGAAGCTTGATATGGAGAGTTACAAGATTGAGGCCTGAGAGAGCCTCTCATTCCAGAAAAGCCCAGTATGAGACCAGCAATTGCTACTCTAATGACATGTAGCTTGGGGCCAAGGAGGACAGTTTCTTGGACCAGAAATCCATGGACAACTTAGCCACCATGGGTGATTCAGAGCCACCAGGAGACATGAGAGGAGATTGTTAAAAACTCTATAGTCAAGGAGTCTCTGGTAGGTTACTAATGTGGTTGTCTGTTGTATTGCAATTTGGAGCAATTCTAGAGCCTTTAGTTGTAGGGGGACTCATTCAATGTGGGACAATTTGTGAGTAACAGTATAAATGGGCATAAGTAAAATTTATAAACAAGGAATATACTGCTTCCAGAACCAAAAAAAATCTTAAAAGATGTTAGGCTTGTTTTAACATTACGGTTACTGATAGGGTCAATAGTTGTTCCTCGACAGTGTCGGGAATGGAGCAGCCCTTGATTGAGCAAATAATGTCCAGAAATCTTAGTGAAGTAGCGGGATCTTTTGCTTCATGTGGGGCAATGACATACCTTTTTCTGAGATCCTTTGTAAATGTTTGTATATCCCAAATGAGTGTGTCAATAGAATTTCCTTGGAGGAAGCTATCATCAATGTAATGTCATACCTGCGTTGTATAAAGAACAATTTATGTGTCAGTGTGGATGCCTTGAAATTAACCCCCAAGTCCTTCCTTTTTTCTTTAGTTTAAGTGAAATCTGCAAAGCGATGTTACTTATGCTATGGAATTATTTTTTTACATGCTTACAGTTCCTATGCATTTTTATGGATAAATCACAATATTCCCTTCCTTGAGAAATTTAAAACAGTGATGAATAGGGCATTCAATATTGCTTAGCTAATATATGCCTGGCCGTCAGTTAATCTTTTAGATATGTTTTGTATAATGCCTCATATAGATAACAAAGAAAAACCAGTCACAAAGGCAAATAGTGTTTCATGATTTGCATGGAAGAGAAACAGATCCCCCCCGCCCAATAATACATATTAGCTCATGGTTCTATGACTTGAATTATAAGTGACATTACATAAACATAGTGTCTTGAGTATTTCACCTGGAAAGAGTACTATTCCAACATATTTGTAGGAAATCAAACTATTACTCCCAGGGACTTCTGACTAGAAAGAGAGACAGAATGTTCACTTCAAATAAACTTAATATTGTGGTTAACAAAACTCTGGAATCAAATACGTAAAATATGAATGATTAACATGTTTTCATTTTTGCTGAAAAGTATATATAAACTACTGAGCAAAGGTATTACTCAAGAATGTATGTATTTTAGTTTCACAAAAGGGAATTTTCAATATATTACAAAGTGAGGTGAAGACTCGAATGAGTTAAGAATTACATAGGTATCCATTACTATGAAACCACAGTATTAAAAAATCATAATGCTATCAACATAAGTTCTGATAACTAACATTTGGATTCTAAAATCTTTTAATAGAATGTTCTCTTATCATGAAGATATGAAGGTTAAGTATTTTTGATATCACTCTGATACAGAACAGTTTTGAAACAGAAATGTGGATGAGTATTTTAATTTAAGTATGACATAATTTTACAGCTAGTCACTGGAAATTTTATGTAAGGGACTGACTGAGCCTCAATAATTTATATTCGCTTTTAAAGGATTTTATTGGATCTACTTCCTGACCTTACTTAAATTGGTAATTTAAATTCTATTACTTTTAAAGTCAGCAATACATGCATGTTATAATTGAAGCTCAAACTCCCATCCATAGGAGGGAACTGCAGTTAGCTGATTCGTGAACGCTGCACTTACTGTACAGTAGAACTCAGGAAGCTGGTCATTTGCATGTACGTGTTAGAAAGTAAGACTTTCTGCTTTGATCAATATTGCATTTTATGTGACTTCCTGGTATGAGAAGCAACAATTTTGAAGCAGGAGGTTTTTATATTAAGGGCCTGTAATCAAAGGAGAGCTTCTTAGTTTAAAATTCAGATTTAATACTGAAAGAGTAAATCAAAATAGACATTATGAATTTGCTGACTGTGTTTACCTCCTATGGAGACTAGCCTGATTTAAGTTTTAGTTGTGATTCTATAACACATTTGTGAAACATTAACATTTACAACATATTTTCACTTAGAACACTTAGAACAGTTCCCAAAATATGTTTTAATATTTTAACCAGAAAAAGATTTTATAAGATGAACTATGAATGCATGAGTTTAAAAAGTGTTTTTTTTTTTTCTTATGGAGCATATGACGGAATAAAAGTTTCACATTTTAAAAAGTTCATTCAGTTCCATCTATAGGAAGAGCAATAATTTCAAAATCATTTTAAAATATTCATAATTCCAAAAATAAAACAATTTTCATAATCTTTATTTAAATTCCATGTATAATATTTGTAATAGATTTATAAAAGTCCATTGCATGGACTTTATTTGAATAAAGTTGTAAATATCTAGGTTTGTTTCGTGTGTTTCAAATAACCATATGCTAGCAGTGTCACTTAAAAGAAAATTCTTAGGCAGAAAAAATTAAATTCTTTCATGAAAATCAGATAAAAGATATTTTATCTGGTTTACAGATAAGTTCAAAAACATATTTTCTAAAAATGTTTTTAGTAACAACAGATAATCAGAAACAATGATTATGATTTTGCTCTTTCTATGGAAACGCTCATGAGCGGGTGTATAATTATACCATGATATTAACAAACAGGAGCCCAAGTGAATATTATTTCAACTCCAGGTTATGATTATTTCTAAAATATCTAATTATCAATCTCTGTCTTCTTTAAAGTCTCAAATATCTATCAGTGTAGAAGAGTGGGAAGATACCAAAGAACAAGGTCACCACCGCAGCAACCACCGCAACTCAACATCTAGTGACCAGTCAGACCACCCCTTGCTGCGAAGAAAGAGCATGCAGTGGGCCCGAAGACTGAGCAGAAAAGGTCCAAAACACACTGGTAAAACAGCTGAGAAAATAACCCAGCAGCGGCTAAACCTCTACAGGAGGTCAGAAAGACAAGAGCTTGCTGAACTTGTGAAAAATAGAATGAAACACTTGGGTCTTTCTACAGTGGGATATGGTATGCTCTTTAAAAGTATTGTATCATATGGATTTGTGGTTTCTTGCCACTAGTTGTTGTATAACTGGATCTAATTTAGTATTAAGAATCACATTTTTATTTTACAGGTTAATGTATAGGAACTGGTGACACATCTAATCTCATACTTCAGATCCTAATGATAATAATATAAAGTGCTAACATTTTTGAACACTTGCTCAGTTTTGGGGCAGTGTACTGAATACTTTCCATGCATTATCTCATTTTCAATTTTCACCAAAATTCTTTGAGCCAAACAATCTTTTTCTGGTTTAGAGATGAGGAAACATAAGTCAAGTAACTTGCTAAGTAGCATGTTAATAGCAGAGATGGAATTTATATCCAAATATGTCTGCTGCCAAAGTCTCTCTTACACACACAGACACACATGCGTACACGCCGCATCTATTCCAGTGCCTGAGAGAATGAATTTGAGCCTTTGTTGAGTAAATAAATGTACCAACTATCAAAAAAAGAAAACCCAAACCTGTTGCTGTTGATTCGATTCTGACTCATAGCGACCCTATAAGACAGAGTAGACCTGCCCCCTAGAGTTTCTTTCAAAGGAGCACCTGGTAGATTTGAACTGCTGAGCTTTTGGTAAGCAGCCATAGCACTTAACCACTATGCCACTAGTGTTTCCATAGATGAAACAAAATGTTTCTATAAAGTCTGTTTTTAGTTTTTTTGTGGCACAGAAACAAATTCTTCAAGAGCTCTAATTTTGAAGTTCATGTAGTGCATGATCTCATATTGTGCATATTTGTCTCAGTATTAGATTTCTGTGTTGATCCATTATTGCCATATAGACCATATAGACACAGCTTAAATAAATAATGCAAAGATAACTTTAAAATATATTATTTATTACAGTATGAATTTTATTTTTTAAAAGTGTTTTATTAAACCCAGAGAAAATCCAAATGATGAATAAAAGGTATTTCATTTTGTTTTATATATAATTGTCTAAACCTGGAGCTAAAATAGTGTCGGTTTCATGAAGGTTAAGGGTAAAATAGAATACATTTAAGGATAAAATAGAATACATTCCATACTTACTCCTATTTTAACTTTATTAAGTCTCAATTTAAGATAATGCACATAAGGAACAAATTTCATTCTGTGAATTAGTTTAAGAGAAGCTGCCTGTGTTCGAATTAGGAAATGAAATATGTTTCCTGAGTATCTACTTTACTCCAAGAGCTATACGAGGTGCTTGTCTGCCTAGTGTGTGTTCTCATGGACTCCTTATAATCCCAGTTTGATAGGCATCTCTTTGTATCTTTATCATTTTATCTTTCAAGAATCTGAAGCTTAGCGGTTAATGACCTTGTTCAAGGAGATACAGTTGAAATGTATTAGAGTCTGGATTGCATATATAATTGAAATTTGTAATTATATTTCAATTACTTAAATATATTACAGGCTCAACTGTGACCATTAATTTTCACATAATCACATGAGGTCTCACATTAAGAAGCAAATCAAGAGGAAAAAAAAAAAGGACCCTCATTTTAACAATGTATTAATAGCCATTCCCTCATTTCATAATATTAAGTGTATGAGTATACTTCTTATAGGACTATAGTATTATATTTATAGGTACTTTTGTTGCTTGTTATTCAGCTAATTTTGAGTTTTCTGAAAAGTTTTAGTAAATGAATGTTCATCCAATTCCAGCTGCTTTTTTTGACCTGTATAACCCCAGGCTTGTCCTGTAAGCAATGTGGCAGATTACCATTTTGACTGTTAGTGACACAAAAACGCACGAGCTGGCTGCACTGGAGAATCGTCAGGGCTTTTTTGTTTTGTTTGGTTATGTCTAAGCAGGCGGGCTGGTGTTCTTTATTTGCTCATCTGTGGGCACAATACTTCTCACCACCTTGTCCCATGGGCAGGAGCAGTCACTGAGCTATGATGCAACGGGGTAGGTCCAGGAGAAGAGGAGGAGCTGGAATGGATCATTTGTGGCATGTACTGCAGCCATTAGGGTGGGGTCAAGGGTCAGTGCAGGGCAGGTTCTGGTAGACCCTGCCTATGCCGCTCAGGGGTGCAATGCTCAGTGCACGGTGCGGATAGGCAGGAGGGAGCAGGGAGGTTGTGATGTGTGGAGCTGAGTAAGTGTGGGAAAGAAGAGAAAGAGGAGAGAGAAACGGGCCAAAAAAAAAAAAAAAAAAGTGCTGAGGGAGCCTGCCATTGGAGTGGCGCAGACCTGGGGAAGCTGTGTGCTGGTCGCTTTCTAGCCAGATGGTGAGGCACAGCCCATCAAGAATGGACAAACATGGCACACACAGCTAGGTGGATGAGAGAAAGGGAAGGAAAGAAGGGAGAGAGATATAAGAAACTAGATCATTTTTAAAAAGTAGAGAAAAAGACACATGCAGTAAGATGATCAGGAGAAAGGAATGGAAGGAATGTAGAGACAGAGAAGAAACTGAGAAAAAAAAGAAAAAAAAAAGCCAGGTGGTTGGGAGGAAGGAAAGGAAAGGAAGGAAGGTAGAGTGAGACAAGAAACTAAAAAAAAGAAGAAAGGAAAAAAATGCCCCAAGGGAGCCCGCTGGAAGCAGGACCCCAGCCGAGTGACTCTGCACAGCCCATCCAGGAGCAGAAATGGCACACGGTGCCAGGTGTTCAGGGGAAGGGTAAGGAAGGAAGGTAGAAAGAGACAAGAAACAGAGAAAAGAAAAGAAGAGAGAAAGGAAAAAAAAATACCACAAGGGAGCCCACTGGTGTGATGGTGCAGACCAGGAAAGTGGCTCACCAGCTGTGCAGCACTGCATAGCCCGTCTAGAAGGAGCAGAGATGGCACATGGCGCCAGGTGATCAGGAGAAAGGAAAGAAAGGATGGTAGAGACAAGAAATTGAGAAAAGAAAAATAAATAAATCCCCAAGGGAGCCCACTGGCTTGGCTGTGCAGACCAGGGAAGTGGCTCCCAAGCTGAGGGGCACTGTACAGCCTGTCTAGAAGTGGCAGAGATGGCACACAGCACCAGGTATTCAGGAGACAGGAAAATAAAGAAGGTAGAGAGATATGAGAAACCAAGAAATGAAGAAAAACAAAAAGGAAAAAGAAGAAAAAAAATGCTCCCAAGGATCTCACTGGCGTGGCGGTGTGGATCAGGGAAGTGGCTCCCCAGCCTAGCAGTGCTTCACAGCCTGTCAAGAAGGAGCGGAGATGGCACACAGTGCCAGGTGCTCTAGAGAAAGGGAGGTAAGGAGGTGAGAGAGAGAAGAAACCAAGAGAAGCCAAAAAAAGCAACAACAGCAACAAAAAAAAAATGGCACTGAAGGAGCCAGCCAGTGTGGGCAGGACGAATCCAAGGAGCAAGGAGCTGGTGCCTCCCCAGTGGAGCCACCGCAGCCTGCCGGGAAGTGGCAGAGGCCAGGCAGGGGGATGAAGGGTAGGGGATGTGAAAGTGTGTATCACTGATTACTGGGTGCTCTGTCTCCTGCTGGGAGCTCCATGAAGCCGCCTTCCTGTAATCCCTGTCTGCCATTCTTGGTGGCTAAGGAGTCCAAGATGGCGAATCTGTGCCACGTTAGCTGATAGGTGACCTCTGCTCCATATCTGTCCTCACTCTCTGTTCTCTGTCAGTTTCTTATTCCATTTGGTGCTTGATTGAGTTCTTTATCTCTTTATTTGATGCTTAAGGGCTCCAGGATTGATGTTTGTCTCTGTTTTACTTAGTTTTTCCAGTCTTTGCTGTGGAGGGACTGCATGGTGCTTCTGTCTATAGTGCCATGTTGAAGTTTCCAGATCTTTTAGTGAACAGAGCTAATAGGTATGTAGGTAGGTAGGTAAATGGATATTTTATGAGTTTGTACAGTCACGTAATTAAAATCTAGGGCTAAGGGGTTTTTATTTAACTGTTTGTATCTTCCTTTCTCCCACACTTAGAGTCATGGTTGTCAACACCCCAGAAATGATAGAATTATAATATCATATGTTTTTTCCCCCACAATATACATAAAGCAGACTCAGAATAATAATGCAATGCTAATATTAACAACATAATTACTAAAAACATGTTGGTTGTTATTTTTTTCCTTTTGTTTTGTATTTTTTGCCTTAGGTGATATAGCACAATAGGGATATATAGTAAAATTAATCTGTTTAGGGCTTGGAATAGTTCCTTTTGGTTTAGGTAAACCACCAGCTGGATATAAATTTAGGTTAATTTCATTTTCAGTGTTTAGGGACTGCTTTTTTCTAAAGTTTAAATTTGTTCTGTATTTATTTAAAATATTTACATGGTGCCAAAATCAAATGTTCAATACAAAGTGTAGTCAAAGAAGTTTAACCTCTCTGCCTGTTACTGCCACAAGAGCTCTTTCCTCCTTCATGGTAAATCCTTTTTTTTTATGGTTTATCCTTCCATTGTTCAAATATAAAGCTTAAAATACAGATGACATCATGATATGTTCATTTTTTCCACATTGCTTCTTTCACAGTATATACTAGAGATCATCAAAAAACCAAAAACCAAACCCATTGCCCTCAAGTCAATTCCAACTCACAGTGACCCTATAGAGCTCATAGGCTTATTGAAATACAGAGAGAATCCTTGATTCATTTTTTCAGCTGCCTCATTGTGTGGATGTACTGTAGTCTGTTTAACTAGTCCCTTACTGATAGATATTTTATCTAATTTTCCATTGCGTGAGCATAGTGTAGTCTATTTAATTAGTCTCTTTTGATAGATGTTTGAGTTGTATCCAGTCTTTCGTGATTACAAATAATCCTGTAATTAGTAGATTTATGCATGCATATTTTCATCTTTTGGCCAGTTTATCTTTGGGATGGATTTCTAAAAGTGAAAATACTGGAATAAAGGTTAAATACATATATAATTTTTTTTTTGTTGGCCAAATTTCCTCCTTAGATGTGTGTCATTTTGCATTTCTACCAGTGAAGTATGAGAGAGTCTATTTTCCCAAAACCTTTCCAATGGATATGTTGTTAAACTTTTGAATGTTTTGCTATTCTAATAGGGAAAAAGTGTACCCTCTTATTATTGTGAAGTTGAGCATCTTTTCATGTGGTTAAAGGGCCATTTTCAGTGACCTCTTTACCTCTAGCCAATTTTTTTTATAAATGTTACTTATTTTTTATTTTTTTTTAAGTTGCTTATACATTAAGAATACTAACACTATTCTATAATATTAGTTGCAGATATTTTTTCTCAGCTTACGTTCGTCCTTTTTTTTTATTTTTGCCATTAAATATTTTAATATAATTTTTTTTCTCTTTTCCATTATTGTTTATGATTTTGATCTTAGTGTAGTTTTCCTCTCTCCAACCTAGAGAGGAATGTTTGGCATCATATTTTGTGTTTAAATATCTGATCTATTGAAATTTATCCTAATGTATAGGGTGGGTGATGGAACAAATTTTTATTTTTCCAGTATATTTTTCGTATTCAGTTACACAATACCATTTATTAAAACATATGGCCCCGAAGATTTTATATGCTTGTTTTATCAGATACCAAATCTGTACATGTAATTAAGTCTATTTCTAGACTTCCTATTGTATAACAATGGTATGCCTGCCTATTCATGCAGAAGTACCTACTGTTTAATTATAGAGGCTGTATAGTATATTTTAATATCTGCATTCTTCTTTTTCAGCATTTCCCTGGCTATTCTGACATGTTTATTCTTCTGAATGATTTTTACAACTAACTTTTCTAGCCCCAGATTTTTTTTAAAAAAGATTCTTTTCCTATACTCCTAAACCCATTTCTCCTTGGTGCCTCCAAGAACAAATCACATCAGATAATTTCACTCTTTTCTGATCCTTGATCTTTTTTCTTATCTTTCTCCTATTTCCTCCTGGCAGTAACCAGATCTCCATCTTTTATCCTTACATGTGCATACACATATGCACACACGCATGTTTAAGTATACACATCCATTTGTCTTCACCTTCTCTTTAGTTAATTCTCTCTCTTGTTTTCTTTTATCAAACTAACTTCTTGAAAAATTAGTCTACATGCTATATCTTAACACTGTTACCTCACATTTATACTCAAGACATTTTTCTTTCTAACCCTCCTTTCAGAGAACATTATCAAATACAAATGATCCTTATTTCCTTGATCTATCTGTAACAGTATCATTTTCTAGATCTCCTTTTTTCTGTCTTCCTTTTGAATTTGAGTTTTCTCTGTCCACCTTCTAAATTGAAGTTTTTAAATAGGTATTTCCCTGATGTTATTAGCCATCATGATGAAGGTTAAAGGCACAGCCTCTAACCTTGTTTCCATTGTTGGTTGCAGTTCTTACATACTGCTTATAATTAACAACAAATAAAATAACTTGCATTTATCAAGTGCCTACTATATGCCAGGTAATATTCTAAGCAACAAGCAATTCTTTGAGATAAATACTATTAGTCTCATGTCACATAATATGAGACAGAAGCATGTTGGGTACCAATATTATTGTTAATATTATTTTTAAAGAAATACATGATCCCTCTCTCTTTTTTAACAGCTACAGGTTCAGGCCTATTAAATGCATTTCTTGAAGAACCTCTTTGTCTAGTTTTTATATACCAATTTTGACATATTTTCCTGTTTTTAAATGATGCACCTCCTCTGCTCTAGTCCATCTTCCTACATGGATTTAAGTCCCTTCCATACACTGATGATGCATAAATTCCAATCCAGAAATCTTCCAGAAGTTTCAGACATATACACATATAATTGCCTAAGGAACACGTCTACCTCAATATCCCACTGGTACCTAATATTCAATATTTCCCAAAATAAATCTATTTTTCCTGTCAGCAAAATATTTCTCCTGCATTGCCTACCACAATTGGCTATACTACTATTCCTTCAATCTCCCCAAAATCTGGCACCATCTTTGATTTGTCTGACATGTCCATCTACGTATCACAATCTGTAAATTCAAACTCCTTGGAAGATCTTTCTGCTTCATTCCATAACCATTGCCCTACTTTAATTCTAGTCCTCATCAACATTCACCAGGGCTAGGAACAGCCTTCTAATGGGTTTTTACTCCTCAGTCTTTCCCTTTCAAGTCCATGATGCACATAACCATCAGGGGTACATTCCTAAATTATAAAAATTTAATCCTAACTAACTGTTAACAGCCTATAGACTAAAGCCTTTTCTAGACCCTTGCTAAATTTAGTTCCCTGGTCATATGTTTTCATGCCTGATATTTTCCTATATGAACATTTCATTATAATTAACTATTTAATACTTATATTGGTACATTAAGCTAATATTTTGAAGACATTAGATCTATTTTGTTCATTTCTGTATTGCCAATTCTTCATTATCTTTTTGTTGTTTTTGTTAGGCACCGTCGAGTCAGTTCTGAATCATAGTGACCCTATGTACAGCAGAAGGAAATACTGCCCCGTCCTGCTCCATCCTCATAATTGTTGTTATGCTTGAGCCCATTGTTGCAGCCACTGTGTCAATCCATCTCCTTAAGGGTCTTCCTTTTTTTTTGCTGACCCTCTACTTTACCAAGTATGATGCCCTTCTTCAGGGGCTGGTCCCTCCTGATAACATGTCCACAGTACATGAGATGAAGTCTCACCATCTTTGCTTCTAAGGAGCATTCTGGTTGTACTTCTTCCAAGACAGATTTTTTTATTCTTTTGGCAGTCCATACTTTGTTCAATATTCTTTGCCAATACCATAATTCTAAGACGCAAATTCTTCTTTGGCCTTCCTATTTCAATGCCCAGCTTTCACATGCTTATGAACCCCTTGCCGTCCGGTCCGACTCATAGTGACCCGACTCATAGTGACCCTCTATGACAGAGTAGAACTGCCCAATAGGGTTTCCAAGGAGTGGATGCTGGATTCAAACCACAAACATTTTGGTTAAGAGCAGAACCCTTAACCACTGTGCCATCAGGGCTCCACATGCGTATGAGGCAATTGAAAACACTATGGTTTGGGTCAGGCACACCTTAGTCCTTAAAGTGACATCTTTGCTTTTTAACACTTTAAAGAAGTCTTTAGGAGCAGATTTGCCTAGTGCAGTGCATCATTTGATTTCTTCACTACTGCTTCCATGGGCATTGATTGTGGATCCAAGTAAAAAGAAATCTGACAATTTCAAAATTTTCTCCATTTATCATGATGTTGGTTATTGTTCCAGTTGTGAGGATTCCTTTTTTACTTATGTTGAAGTATAATCTATACTGAAGGCTGTAGTATTTGATCTTCATCAGTAAATGCTTCAACTCTTCTTCACTTTTGGAAAGAAAGGTTGTGTCATCTATGTAACACAGGTTGTTCATGAGTCTTCCTCCAATCCTGATGCCCTGCTCTTCTTCATATAGTCCAGCTTCTCAGATTATTTGCTCAGCATACAGATTGAATAAGTATGGTGAAATGATACAACCCTGACACACACTGACTTTAAACCACGCAGTATTCCCTTGTTCTGTTTGAACGACTGCTTCTTGGTCTATGTATAGTTTCCTCATGAGCACGATTAACAGTTCTGGAGATCCCATTCTTTGCAATGTGATCCATAATTCCTTATGATTCACACAGTCAAATGCATTTGCATAGTCAATAAAACAGGTAAACCTCTTTCTGCTATTCTCTGCTTTCAGCCAGAATCCATCTGACATCAGCAATGATATCCCTTGTTCCGCAGCCTCTTCTGAATCTGGCTTGAATTTCTGAAAGTTCCCTGTCAATGTACTGCTGTAACCACTTTTGAATGCTCTTCACCAAAATTTTTCTTGTGGGTGATATTAATGATATTTGATAATTTCTGCATTCCATTGGACCACCTTTCTTTGGAATAGGCATAAATATGGATCTCTTTCAGTCGATTGGCCAGGTAGCTGTCTTCCAAATTTCTTGGCATAGATGAATGAGCACTTACAGGGCTGCATCCATTTGTTGAAACATCTCAATTGGTATTCCATCAATTCCTAGAACCTTGTTTTTTGCCAGTGCCTTCAGTGCAGCTTAGACTTCTTCCTTCGGTACCATTGGTTCTTGATCATATGCTACCTCTTGAAAGGGTTGAATGTTGATCAATTCTTTTTGGTAGTGACTCTCTGTATTCCTTCCATCTTCTTTTGATGCCTCCTGCGTCATTTAATATTTTCCCCATAGAATCCTTCAGTATTGCAACTCAAGGCTTGAATTTTTTCTTCAGTTCTTTCAGCTTGAGAAATGTTGAGCATGTTCTTCGCTTTTGGTTTTCTAACTCCAGGTCTTTACACATTTTGTTAAAATGTTTTACTTCGTCTTCTCAAGCCACCCTTTGAAATCTTCTGTTCAGCTCATTTACTCCATCATTTCTTCCATTCGTTTTACTTACTCTATGTTCAAGAGGAACTTCCAGAGTCTCCTCTGACATCCATTTTGATCTTTTCTTTCTTTCCTGTCGTTTTAATGACCTCTTGCTCTCTTCATGTATGGTTTCCTTGATGTCATTTCACAACTCCTCTGGTCTTTGGTCTTTAGTGTTTAATGCATCAAATCTATTCTTGAGATGGTCTCTAAATTCGGGTGGGATATACTCAAGGTTGTACTTTGGCTCTCGTGGACTTGTTCTAATTATCTTCAGCTTCAACTTGAACTTGCATGTGAGCAATTGATTGTCTGTTCCGTAGTTGGCCCCTGGCCTTGTTCTGACTGATAATATTGAGTTTTTCCATCATCTCTTTCCACAGATATAGTCGATTTGATTCCTGTGAATTCCATCCAGTGAATTCCACGGGTATATTCACTATTTATGTTGTTGAAAATGGTATTTGCAATGAAGAAGTTGTTGCTCTTGCAAAATTATATCATGTGACCTCTGGCATCATTTCCGTCACTGTGGCCATATTTTCCAACTACTAATCCCTCTTCTTTGTGTCCAACTTTCACATTCTAATCACCAGTAACTATCAATGCATCTTGATTGCATGTTTTATCAATTTCAGATTACAGAAGCTGGTAAAAATTCTGATTTTTTTTTTTTTTTATCTTTGGCCTTAGTGGTTGGTGCATAAATTTGAGTAATAGTCATATTAACTGATTTTCCTTGTAGGCGTATGGATATTATCCTATCACTGACTGTGTTGTACTTCAGGATGGATCTTGAAATGTTCTTTTTGATGATGAATGCAACACCATTCCTCTTCAATTTGTCATTGCCACTGTAGTAGATCATATTATAGTCTGATTTAGAATGGCCGATACCAGTCCATTTCAGCTCACTAATGCCTAGGCTATCAATTTTATGCATTTCATTTTTGATGATTTTCAATTTTTCTAGATTCATACTCTGTACTTTCCATGTTCCTGTTATTAATGGATGTTTGCAGCTGTTTCTTCTCATTTTGAGTCATGCCACATCAGCAAATGAAGATCCCGAAAGCTTGACTCCATCCATGTCATTAAGGGTGACTCTACTTTGAAGAGGCAGCCCTTCCTCAGTCATATTTTGAGTGCCTTCCAACCTGAGGGGCTCAGCTTCCAGCACTATACCAAACAGTGTTCCACTTCTATTCCTATGGTTTTCACTGGCTAATTTTTTTCAAAAGTAGACTGCCAGGTCCTTCTTCTTCGTATGTCTTATTCTGGAAGCTCAGCTGAAACCTGTCCAGTAAGGATGACCCCTCTGGTATTTGAATACCTGTGGCATAGCTTCCAGCATCACAGCAATACACAGACCACCACAGTATGACAAACAGACAGACGTTTGGGATAATTACCTTAGGGTAGTCTTTAGTTCTTTATTTATCCATCCTCCTCTTGTTTCTTCCCTAGACTTCTAAATTTTGATATACCAAAAAACAAATGAACAAACCTGTTGTCTTCAAGTCGATTTCAACTCATAGCCTCATGGCGACCCTATAGGACAGGGAAGAACTGCCACATAGGGTTTCCAAGGAATGGCTGATGGATTCAAACTGCTGACATTTTGCTTAGCAGCCGAGCTCTTAACCACTGCATCACCAGGACTCCTAAACTCTTACATTTAAGCTTGTGTCAGTTCATAAATACTAATTATATATTTTATTTCCTTGCTTGGAATACCGTTCATCATTCTTCGTTCAAACCAGCATTCATCCATCATAACTCACATTCAATCTTTTATCTAAAGTTCCCTCCAACACCCAAAAACACCAGGATATAAGCTTGAATCTTATTCTCAAATTGTCAAATTTGCCCAAAAATGCTGCTTTAGAAGTTATATATTGTAAGAAATCCCTGGATGGTGTAAACAGTTAGTGCACTTGACTGCTAACTGAAAGACTGGAGGTTCAAGTCCACCCAGAATGCCTTGGAAGATTTAGGGATCTACTGCTGAGAAATGAGCCACTGAGAACCTTTAGGAGCACAGTTCTACTCTGACACACATATGGTCACGATGATTCAGAGTTGACTCAACAGCAACTTTTTTTTTTAGAAAGGTAAAACTAATTTAATTACAAGTAATAGGTAAATCATAAAGAAACACTAAAAAATAATTTTAAACATAAGCTAGTTATTAATATTTGATTACAAACTATGCTTCTTCTGTCGATGAGGATGTGGGTTACATCTAACTTATTCAAGTCTCTATTTTAAATGCCTAATATATAGTAATTACCACATAGGCAATGGCTAATATGTAGTCGAAAGTCAAATTTTTTGAACTATTGTGTGAAATAAAAAGTAAAAAGACAAAAAAATATATAATTTATAGGAAAATAATGATGTGATAACTAAAGCAATAGCAATTACTATGTTTAAAGAGAAAAACATGGCTGAATATAGTTATTACAAATTCACTAAGACTTGGATGACTTATCTTTTCTTAAAACACTGTTAGAAATATACTTTCTTCTTTGATCTTCAAAATAAGATCTAAAGTCAGCTGGATTTATATTAAACAGAGATTTGATCTATGCTTTATCTTTTAAAAAATCTGTAGGGTTTTTCAAGCAAATTTTAAAAATAAATCATGCAAGGCTGTGTTTCATAATTCATTTTGTGGCAAAGAAATTAACTCCCTAGATGTAACATCTATTGTATAATTTAATCATAAACAGAACACAGAATAACAAGAATATCATCAATTCCATGTGGTTTGCAAAAATTTGTATTAATTTTCACTGAAACCATTAGCAATAACTTTAAAACACAAATTGTCGTTATTATCATAGGGTATCTGACGCACTTTGATAACCAAGTATTTCTGGATTATTTTTGCTTAACCAAAAATTAAAGAATGTAAAATAATTATTTATAGAAAATAACTTTTGTACATCATAGTTTGTATAGGATGTCATTTATATGTGACCCAAACAATTACATGATTGATTTCAGGGTTTAAAATTAGAGAAAAATGTTCACCTTCTTTTAATAACAAAAATTTACCAGGCTTAAAAAAGATGATCAAAGGTACCAAGCGGATAAATCTTGTTTCAGTAAATTTTGTAAGTGTGAATCTTGAAGCTAAGACATTATTGCTTTATGATCATGAAGGAATCAGCAGTTGTTGAGGAAAAAATATGAAGATAAATATGAAAAGGAAGAGGTTAAAGAAAATTATAAAATCTAAAGCAAGATTTTTATATCTGCATTTTGCTCATATAATACTATATGGAAACTCTGAATTATGAAATAATGGAGACGTTGTTTCCTTTTTTATTGTGATAAAATATATATAACACTAATTTGTCATTTTAACTATTTTTAAGTGGATTATTCAGTAACATTAATTATACTTACCATGTTGTGCAACCAAATTTACTATTTCTAATAGTTTTTATCACCCCAAATGGAAACTCAGTACTCATTAAGCAATAACTTCCCATTTTCCCCTCACCCCAACCCATTGTAACCACTAGTCTGCTTTTGTCTATGCTTTTGCCTATTCTTGATATTTCATAAGAATAGGATGGCACAATATTTTTCCTTTTCTATTTGAGTCATTTCGATCGGCTTAATGTCATAGCACGTGTCATAATCTTATTTCTCCTTATGACTGAATAATATTCCATTGTATGCATATACCACCTTTTGTTTACCTGTTCATCTGTTGATGGACACTTAGGTTGTTTCCACCTTGGGTATTGTAATAATGCACTAAACATTGGTATTCCAGTATCTGTTTGAGTCCCTGCTTTGAAGTCTTTTAGATATACCGAGGAATGGGATTGCTGGGTCGTATGGTAATTCTATGTTTAACCTTTTGAGGAATCACAAACCTGTTTCCCAAAGCAGCTGCACCATTTTACATTCCTTTCAGACGTGCATGAGGGTTCCAGTTACTCTACATCTTCACCAACACTTGTTATTTTCCATTTTTCTGATAATATCTATCCTGAGGGGTTTAATTCGTATCTCATAGTGGTTTTGGTTTGAATTTCCTTGATGACTAATGACTTTGAACATCTTTTCATGTGCTTATCAACCATTTCTGTATCTTCTTTGACTTTTTGTTGTTGAGTTGTATGAGTTCTTTATGTATTCAGGATATTAAATCCATTTGAGATACATGGTTATGAAGTATTTTCTCCCATTTTTAAGTTTGTCTTCATTATTTTGGCACAGTTCTTTGATGCACAAAAGTATTTAATTTTGATGAAATCCTCGTTATCTGCTTTTTTATTTTGTTGCTCATGCTTTTCGTGTTATAGCTCAGAATCCATTGTCAAATACAAAATCTTGAGGCTTTATACTTACGTTTTCTTCTAAGAGTTTTATCATTTTCTTATATTTAGATCATTGATACATTTTGAGTTAATTTTCATATATGGTGTAAAATATGGGTACAACTTAATGCTTTTGCATGTGGAAATCCAGTAGTTCCAGCACTATTTGTGGAAAAGACTATTCTTTCCTCAATGGATGGACTTGGTACACTTGTCGGAAATCACTTGGCTCAGGTGTATGGGTTTATTTCTGACTCTCAGTTCTATTCAGTTGGTCTGTGTGTCTATCCTTCCACCAGTACTGCATTGTATTGATTACTAAAGGATCATAGTAGTTTTCAAAATTGGGAAATGTGAGTGCTCCCACTTCGTTCTTGTTTTTTCAAGATTTTGTTGGTTATTCAGGGCCCTTATATTCCATATGAATTTGAGGATTAGATTTTCCTTTTTTAAAAAAAAAAAAAACCTGTTGAAATTTTGATAGGGATTGCATTGAATTTGTAGGTTGCTTTGAGTAGTATTGGCATCTTAATATTAAGTCTTCCACTCCGTTAACCTGTATGTTTTCCATTGATTTAGGTCTTCTTTAATTTCTTTCCACATTTTATAATTGTCAATGTACATATGATTTAGCTCCCTGATTTAATTTATTGCTAGGTATTTTATTCTTTTGGATATTGTTGTAAATAGAATTGTTTTCTTAATTTTCTTTTCATATCATTCTTTGTTGGTGTACAGAAACACAACTGATTTTTGAGTGTTGATCTTTTATCTTGCAAATTTGCTAGTTTATTAGCTATAGTAGCCTTCCTGTGGATTCTTTTGGATTATCTATGTATAGGATAATGTCATCTATGAATATAGTTTCACTTCTTTCTGATTTGGATGTTTTTCAGTTTGTTTTTCTTGTCTAATTGCTCTGCTAGAACTTCTAGTACAATGATGAACAATAGTGGTAAAAGTGGGTATCCTTGTCTTATTCCTTATTTTAGGTAGAAAACTTTCAGTCTTTCACTGTTTAGTATGAGGTTAGATGTCAGTTTTTCATAGTAACGTTTACCATGTTGAGGAAATTTTCTTCTATGCTTTATTACCCATTTCTCTAGCTTCTCCTTCTGGAACTCCTAAAATGTGTATGTTGTTCCACTTAATGGTGTCCCATATGTTCCTTAGGCTTTGTTCATCTTTTTCATTTTTTGTTTGTTTCTCAAACTTGATCATTTCAATTATCTTATCCTCAAGTTTGCCTGTTCTTTCTTTAGCCAGTTCAAATCTGCTGTTGAACCCTACCAGTGAATTTTTCATTTCAGTTATATTTTTCAGCTCCAGCATTTCTATTTGGTTTATTTTTATAATATCTTTCTCTATTGATATTCTTGCTTTGTTCATGTATCATTTTCCTAATTTTAGTTCATTGTCCATGTTTTCATTTAGCTCTTTGAGCATAGTTAGTACTGTTGTTTTAAAGTCTTTGACTAATAAGTCCGTTATCTGGGCCTCCCCAAGGACTGTTCCTGTCACTTAATTTTGTTCTTTTGAACAGTCCATGCTTTCCTGTTTATTTTTTGTATGCATTGTAACTTTTTGTTGAAATTGAGACATTTGAGTACTATAATGCAGTAACTCTAGAATTGTGATTCTTCCCTTCCTCAGGATTTGTTGTTGTTGTTGTTGTTGTTTGTTTGTTTGTTTTTATAATTGTTCTAGATTGTAGTCATCTTCTCCTAACTATTTTTGGAAAGGCTGCCATCCTGAACATGTGTGGGCACTAAAGTCTCCATTTCTTGGCTTGTGTTCAGCTAGTGTTTTGGTAGAGAGTTTCTTGAATACCAGAGAAGGGGTGATGTCTCCCTGTGTTTGAAAATTGACTCTTTGCTAGGTCCTCCTTCAACACTTAGCCAGACTTACACTGGGCCTAAGGATCAATCTGTAGAGAAAGCATAGGGACTTCTCAGGTAATTTCTGAGCATACATCTTTCCCTAGGCTTTCATGTGTTTTTCTCAATTCCCCCATGTACATGGTGCTTTTTAAAGCTGTAGTTTCTTGGAGTGGGGGGAACTCTCTCCTAGAAAAGAAACTTTCTTCTAGTCTCAGGGTGTCTTTTGTATAATTAAATCACATTCTTTAGCTACAGGTGGTTACAGATGATTACAGCTTTAGGTTGATAGTCATTGCCCACTGTCCCTCAGCCCTGCATAAGCTCTGAGACAGGCCAACTCAAGATGAATGCCATGCTTCAGTCTTTCATGCAGATCTCAGACAAGTTAGGACAGTCATACAATAATTTGTGAATGAAGTCTTTTTTGTTCCATCTAGAGCAAGAGATCAGGGTCTCTCCCTGCCACTTTAAGATGGTCATGCTGAACCAGGCAGGGGTAGCGCACAAGAGACAAAAAACCAAAGCCTTCTTACCATTTAGAAATAGCCTTTATCTTAATTCCACATTTGCTTACTTGCTATAACCCTTTGACTATTTCCAGTGTTCTGACAAAATATATTCCCAACATAGATTACCAGAAAATGAATGATTATATGTGATTCTATATTGACAGAACTGATCCTTTCTCACAAGATGATAGTCAGAAACCAAAGGATACATACATGGGTTTGGTTTATGTGGATCTCATTAAACCCATAGAATGTTAATAGAAGAAACAAACTAAACGGTTTCACTTAATAAAGTAAGTAAACTTTCAAAGGGATAACCGCTGAGTTGACAGTGATTTGTCGTAAATGAAAATATTTGAGCAATGAATTTCCCTTGTCATTCTAAATTAAAAACTTCATAAACTTCATAAAGTTTCTTGCATGAAGCTGTATCATATCCTTTCAAGAACAATAATTTTCCAGTGATACCAGTATTTTTGCATTACTTACACCAAGGTGTTTACTTAATATGTAAATATTTTTTGTTTTTATGACTGGAAATTCAAGTGCTGTGTTCTGCCATATGTGTAAGAAAATTGTGGCCAATCTGAATAAAATAAAACATTTCTTGTCATTGAGGAAAAAAGTTAATGGGTTGACTGAACTTTGTACTTTTTACACATTTTTATGGATTGAGTAGAAATAGTCAATGGGAGAACAAAGAATAAACTTTCTAAATGCATTAAACAATAAAGAGAAACTTCCAATTCTGACAAGAACAGGGAACTATTTATGATCTCAACTTAAATAACTAGAGAACTATATAAAGATCTAGATATATAGATATGTAATCATACGTATGTAACTATATATGTGTATATATGCATACATACATATATACAATACATACATATATTTACATACACATATATATGTAAAACAGTCGTTTTCAGGTATTGGACAAAAAACAGCATGTAACCTTGTTCCTTGTGAGAAGAGAAAGAAATGAGTAAAGCCTATGCAGATCACAAGTCAGAAAGGTGGAAAAATAATAGGAAAATTTGACCCATTAGCAATAGGAAACTCAATCAATAGAAACATATTTAGAAACAAGGTCATTAAAGTAGCTATTATAATATGCTTTACATATTCAAGAAAGTAGAGGAAAATATGAGAATGATAAAGAGACAAATGGAATATATAAAAGAGACCAAATTGAAGTTCCTAGAAATGCACAATTCAGTATTAAAAATGAAAAATATATTGAATAGGATTAACATCAGTGTAGTACTGCACAGGAAAATAGTCATATGAAGAAAATGGGAGTTCACTTATGTTTCTTGAATTTTATCTTGTCTATCATAAAATACTTCTGAATTATTATATGATGGTGTAGTGGTTAAGAGCTTGGCTGCTAACTGAAAGTTGGCAGTTCAAATCCACCAGCTGCTCCTCAAAAACCCTGTGGGGCAGTTCTACCCTGTCCTATAGGGTCGCTATGAGTTGGAACTGAGTTGACAGCACCTAACAGCAACAATGGAAATCATTTTAAATCAAGCTTGATTAAGTATAATTACTCTTTTATCATTATCTCTAACCATTCCCTTTCTCTCTGACCCCAATAGATTGGTCAGTTCAGTAAAAATGGACAAAATAGTTGTCCAAAACAATTGCTCCAAGCCACCATAAGCATAGTTTGGTACTAAACTGGAATATGTGAGCAAATTAGCTCAACACTATAAAACTAGACAGTCTGATAGTGGATAACACATATATGAATAGAAGTTCAGGTGAGGGAAGATGAAATCATCAGTGGGTTATATGATTACCAGTTATTTGTAATATTGGCCTTTATGGAGAAATAAACACTGTACAGCTGAGAGTATTTTCCCTGAAAAAAGTATTTCTTTGTAGTGGCTGAAGAAAATTATGCCTGCTCTGGTACAGCACCATTTTTTCCCTATTACCTGATTTTTTTCTGTCAGCATTAAAACATGGTGTGTTATCTCCTATCTTAAAACCAACTCTCTCTCTCTCTCTGTGTGTGTGTGTGTGTGCTTCATCCTCACTTGGGCTTCTGTTCTGCATCCAAACTTGAGCTTGCAAAGTTCATTCCCCACAGAGCCACCAAAGTGATACGTTTAATAGGAAATTAGAGCATACCACCAATACACACCCTTCCCCCTTACAACCTTTCAATGACTTCTCATTGCACTTAGAATAAAATTCAAACTTCTGACCCAGGTCTGTAAAGTCCTATAGGATCTGACCCTGTCTTACCTTTACAGCATGGTCTCCAATTAATCTCCTCATTGCTCAGTTTACTCCAGTCTCAGGGGTCTGCTTTCTGCAACTTAAACACAACCTTTTCAGACTTTCACACTTGCTGTTCTCTTTGTCTGGAACACCTTTCTTCCCAATCTTTACATAACATCTCTGTCATTGCCTCAGAGAAGCTTTGCCTGGTGACCCTAAATAAGGTTGATCTCCCCCACCTGGAAATGCTATCACATTACTCTGTTTTATTTTCTTCATATTACAGTACTTATATAGTTATTATTTATAAATTACAGGTTGAATTTTGCCTGCTTCAATTAAAATGGCAAACTTTATATAGCACTTGCTATTAATCAGATAATAAGTCTAAGAACTATATTTTAATGGTAACACATTAATATTAAATTGTATTTATGGCTTATGTATTTATCATGGAGCCCTGGTGGCATAGTGGTTAATAGCTCAGGCTACTAACCAAAAGGTCGGTAGTACAAATCCACCAGCTACTCCTTGGAAACCCTATGGGGCAGTTCTACTCTGTCCTGTAGGGTTACTGTGAGTCTGTTTGGTTTGGTTTGGTTATTTATAATATAATCCCAACAATAGCCTAGGAGTTAGCAGTATTATTATCCCATGTTATAGGTGAGGAAACTGAGCACAAAGAGATTAAGAGAAATTAAGGAATTTTTCGAAGGCCACAGAGCCAGGATTTCAATGCAGGCAGTATGGCTTCAGAGCCTTCGTTCCTTAACAGTGCTTCTTGATGTTACCTTTGGATTATTTGAAATGTTCCTCTTATTACAAGTGTTAATGTACAACATATAATAGACGTATTTTCAGAAGTATTATTTAATGGTAACCTATGCAAATACATATAAGATTAAAATTTGTTTCTTATCAAATTTTATTCCCCTCTCTCAAAAGTACTCTTAAAATACTTCCATAGAAAGATACAGAAACAAAAACAAACATAGAAATTGACACTTACTTATGTAAAATGAGACTTTAATTAATTAAGCAGAATATTTGCTATTTGAAGATTTTAATTTAAGTATTGTATGGTGGCACAGTGGTTAAGCATTCAACTGCTAACCAAAAGGTCAGTGGTTCAAATCCACCAGCTGCTCCTTGGAAACCCCATGGGGCAGCTCTACTCTGTCCTATAGGGTCCCTATGAGTCGAAATTGACTCAACAGCAATGGGTTATATACTGATTAATATAGCAAAATAAGTTTCTTTGTATATACTATTAATGAACATTGAATTTTACCCCATAGAATTCCTTATAGAGGTTTTAATGCATGTTTTTAAATTTTTTTCAAGCTAGGAATGTTTCATTAAAACAATTTTTTCAATGATTAAACATTAATTTCAATGAAATCAAAATTTAAACTAAATGGTCCTTTTTATTTTGCCAGGGTCAAAGTTTGGTTATCAGGAGCATGACGAATATACTAACAACAGATTCCCTTAGTAGATATCTTTTTTGGATAAGAAGCAGAATATTGATTCTCTGGTTTATGAAGCTAAATTTTCCAGTGAATTTATTTTATTCTTGTTACATTTTTGGTGCAGAGTTATATTTAATAAATTTGTACTGCTGCCAATGATGATGTCAATGGAGTTTTAAAGAGCCAGCAAACTTAACATTTTTTCTCATCCAGAATTCAGAAATAATGAAAAAATAAGCACAGGGAATGATTGAAGTATCAGATTTCTGGCTGATAAAAACTAGATTGTTGAATGTAGTTTTGATATGAGACAACAATGGGCTTTTTGAAACCTCATTCCATAATTCTTAAACACAGAATCACACAGAGAGACAACTGCAGGCCTTTCCAACAAAGCAGCACGTCATATAGTAAGTGGATCAAAATCGATTCTTTCTTCAGAGAGGGAGACACGAAAGAGAAAGAAAGAGAGCCAAGCTTGAACCAGCAACCTCTTTCAAACTAATCAGATGGATATGTCATTTTTCCTTCTTCAAGTGGAGCCAGTGAGGGGCAAGGAAAAAAAACACAGTGATTAGTTCTGATTGTGATGTTATCCATGTCTTGATATAACCATATGGGATAATTGAATTGAGCACATTACCAAAACATTTGCTCCGATTTACTAAAGTTCTTGACAAAACTAAGTAAATTATAGTAAAATATATGTTATTTAAGAAGCAAAAAAATATTGGCATAGCAGTTATATCTATTGTTGGATAGTTTTCAGTTATCCAGATAATTTTTACAACATTTACAGGCAAGCCAGCTCACCAAGAGTTTTTGTTTTTAGAGTTTTTTTTTCTTTTTTTATTGTACTTTAGATGAAGGTTTACAGAATAAACTGTCTTCTCCTTAAACAGTTAGTACACATACTGTTTTGTAACATTGGTTGCCAACCCCACAACATGTCAATACTCTCCCCTTCTCAACCTTGGGTTCCCTGTTACCAGCTTTCCTGTCCCCTCCTGCTTTCTCGTCCTTGCCCCCGGGCTGGTGTGCCTATTTAGTCTCCTTTTGTTTTATGGGCCTGTGTAATGTTTGGCTGCAAGGTGAACATCAGGAGTGACTTCCTTACTGAGCTAAGAGCGTGTCCAGGGGCCATACTCTCAGTGTTTCTCCAGTCTCTGTCAGGCTACTAAGTCTGGGTTTTTTGTTTGTTTTTGTGAGTTAGAATTCTGTTCTACCTTTTTCTCCAGCTCCGTCCAGAACCCTCTATTGTGATCCCTGTCAGAGCAGTTGGTGATGGTAGCAGGGCACCATCTAGTTGTGCTAGACTCGGTCTGGTGAAGGCTGTAGTACTTGTGGTCCATTACTCATTTGAACTAATCTTTCCCTTGTCTTTGGTTTTCTTCGTTCTCCCTTGCTCCAGACATGGTGAGACCAGTGGAATATCTTAGATGGCCACTCACAAGATTTTAAGACCCTAGACACTACTCACCAAAGTAGAATGTAGAACATTTTCTTTATAAACTATGTTATGCCCATTGAGCTAGATGTTTCCCTGAGACCATGGTCCCCACAGCCCTCAGACCAATAATTTGGTCCCTCACAGAGTTTGGATATGTCTATGAAGCTTCCATGATCTTGCCTTGTACAAGTTGTGCTGGCTTCCCCAGTATTGTGTACTGTCTTACCCTTCACCAAAGTTATCACTTATCTATTGTCTAGTTAGTGCTTTTCCATCCCTACCTCTCCCTCCCTCGAAACCATCAAAGATTGTTTCTTTTTGTGTGTAAGCCTTTTCCTGAGTTTTTATAGTAGTTGTTTCATACAATGTTTGTACTTTTGTGACTGACTTATTTCACTCAGCCCAATGCCCTCCAGATTTATCCACGTTGTGAGATGCTTTGCATATTCATCGTTGTTCTTTATTGTTGCATAGTTCCATTGTGTGCATGTATCATAGTTTATCCATTCATCCATTGATGGACATCTAGGTTGTTTCCATCTTTTTGCTATTTTGAACAACTCTGCAGTGAACATCTGTGTGCATATGTCTATTCATGTGACAGCTCTTATTTCTCTAGGATATATTGCTAGAACTGAGATTCCTGGATCATATGGTATTTCTATTTCTAGCTTTCTAAGGAAGCGTCATATTGTTTTCCAAAATGGTTGTACCATTTTGCATTCCCACCAGCAGTGCATAAGGGGTCCAGTCTCACTACAGCCTCCACAACATTTGTTATTTTCTACTTTTTTGATTCATGCGAGTAATGTTGGTGTGAGATAGTATCTCATTTGCTTTTGATTTGCATTTTTCTAATGGCTAGTGATTGCGAGCATTTCCTCATGTGTCTCTTAGCTGCTTGAATGTCTTCTTTGGTGAAGGGTCTGTTCATATCCTTTGCCCATTTTTTAATTGGATTATTTGTCTTTTTGTTGTAGAGGTGTTGGATTTTCCTATAGATTTTAAAGATTAGAACTTTGTCGAATTTGTCATAGCCAAAATTTTTTTCCCTGGTCTGTAGGTTCTCTTTTTACTCTTTTGGTGAAGTGCTTTGATGAGCATAAGTATTTAATTTTTAGAAGATTCCAGTTATCTAGCTTATCTTCTGGAGTTTGTGTGTTTTTAGTTATGGTTTGTATCCTGTTAATGCTGTGTATTAAGGCCTCTAGTGTTGATCCTATTTTTTCTTCTATGATCTTTATACTTTTTGGTTTTATATTTAGGTTTTTGATCCATTTTGAATTACTTTTTGTGTATGTTGTGAAGTATGGGTCCTGTTTCATTTTTTTGCAGGTGGACATCCAGTTTTGCCAGCACCATTTGTTAAAGAGACTGTCTTTTCCCCATTTGATGGACTTTGGGCCCTTATTGAAGATCAGGTGACCGTAGGTGGATGGATTTACATCTGGGTTCTCTATTCTGTTCCATTGGTCAATGTATCTGTTGTTGTACCAGTACCAGGCTGTTTTGACTACCATAGCTGTATAGTAGTTTCCGAGGTCAGGTAGTGTGAGTCCTCCAACTTTCTTCTTATTCTTCAATAGTGCTTTACTTATCCGAGGCCTCTTCCTTTTCCATATAAAGTTATTGATTAGTTTTTTCCATCTCTTTTAAGAATGAGATTAGTATTTGGATCGAGATTGCATTGTATTTGTAGATTGCTTTTCACCAAGAGTTTTTGGCTTGATCCCAGAGCCGAAAATGAAACATCCTGTTAATGATCAGGAAAGATTTCACATTAATATTGATTAAAAATTTACCAGTTAATATTGTTTTCTATACATCAAAGTTCAATAATACCATTATGTATATAAGGAAACGAGTCATACATACCAAAATGAGATGAGGATTACCTAGTGAACTTGTTACATTTTAGAGTATTATGCTTTAATCTCAAAAATGCACTGTCAGTCTCTATTCCGATGCACAGCAATTGTGGAAATCCACACAAGGGGAAAGTTTCTCAGAGAGAAAAAAGCTTTTTATATGGAAAGATGATCCTGGTGATCTTTTGCCAGTACAGCGTGCTTTCAGTAGGAATTGCACCTTATTTAGAGCAAGCTTATCATTATACACTCATTGGAATTCCAAGCTCCATCCAGTTGAGTTAACCATCTACCCTTAGTTAGGATTGCCAGATTCAGTAAATAAATATAGAGTATAAGTATATTCCATGCAATATTTAGGGCATACTTATACTATCCTAAATTAACTGTATTTCATCTGGCAATCCTAACCTAATGGCATGATACAATCTTTGCTTTACCCCATAGATGTGCAACTGAATATAGTCCTTTATTTGAATATTAATTTGATAATCTTATGGTGGGAATAGTTTCATGGGCAAACATTTGGTGGGGCAACTCATCCTGTAATTTTTCTGCCTTGTAAGATAAGAATTTTCATTTCCATACTTTAATAATAGGGCACATCTGCATATCAACTTGAAATATCATAACTGAAAAATGTTAAGTCTTTCACATTCAAGCATCAGGTTTTTAGTCAGATGAAACCAGTGGTAAACATTGTTTTAGTATATATTATATCAAATATTATTATTATTACTATGTTTTGATCTATTTAAGAGTCAAGATCAGCTGCACTGGCCTAAGAAGACTTATTTTTATTTGTTGCAGTTATTTGAGTATTGATATGTCTCTATTGGTAAGAAACATATTCTTAGATTTTGGAGCAAATTGCCAAGTTTAGTACTTCTTTCAGGAGCCAAAGTTTTCTGCAACTGAAGTGGCTAGAAGGATTCTACCACATTTTTATGCAAATAATGTGCACTATGCCAGAACTGTTTTACTTAATTTCATCATTTCCATGAGTTATACATGTGAATGCATTATTTGCACAAAAATACGGTATTACAAAATTTTTAAGAAAGTCCATACAGCCCAAAACTTACCTTCTAGAGGAATTATGTTTTTTTTTTAATTATGTGTCAACATGGCTTTACTTTTACATCTTATAATCTTGAAAGCTAAGATGTTGAGACCCCAAAAAGCTGTTAGCTTTTGTTTTTCAACACCCTATAAAATAGTCAGCTTTCTAAGCCTTGCAGCCTGAGAATAAGTCATCAGAATGACTTGACAAATTAAAAGGGCACAGGCCAATATTTTAGAAATATATATTGCTTTTTAAGAAAAACAAATGATTCATTAGTACACTTCCTTGCAAACTTATAGTTAAATTCTCTTCCATAAGCTTCTTTGCATTCTGAAAACACAATACCTGTTGCTGTCAAGTCAATTCCAACTCAGCGACTCTATAGGACAGAGTAGAACCTCCCAGAGGATTTTCAGTGCTGTAATCAGTGGTTAAGAGCTCAGCTGCTAACCAAAAGTTCGGCAGTTCGAATCCAGCAGCCACTTCTTGGAAACCCTATGGGACAGTTCTACTCTGAATCAGAATCTACTAGACAGCACTCGGGTTTGGTTTGAATCTTTACAGAAGCAGATTGTCAGATCTTTCTCCTCCGGAACCACTGGTGGGTTCCAACCACAAACCTTTCAGTTAGCAGCTGAGCTCTTTAACCACTTCACCACCAGGGCCCCTTGCAAAAAAACAACAAGATGGCTTATATCAGATATATCATGTAATGAAATTAAACATATTTGGGGACTTTTAGCTTTTTAGATACATTTCTACTGTGTTTCCTAAATACAGTGTAACTGGGTGACTTTTAACAGTATTTCCCATATGATTATTCCTTTCTGTGATAACTGACTGTTACTACATTTATTTTTCGAATTCATAAGCATAGTAAATCAAGTAAACAGCTTACCCAGTTATTTCTCTCAAAGAGATACTTTTTCAGTGTAATGGTTTAAGGGGTAGAAAAAAAATGTGGTTCTAAACAGAATTAGATACTTTCTTTTATCTTCTGTTGGAACAAAAAATGAGTACCTGTCATGTATTTCCAATGATAATTAATTTGAAAATAGCCAAACTATGTATATAGTCATGCTATGGACTAAACTATAGCAATTTCTAGTTGATAGCTATATGGTTTGCACATAAACCGTTCTACAATAATTCCTGTAATTTTCTGTAAATATTGTAACACACTTGGCATTTATATATCTTCTAGATGAAATGAATGATCATCAAAGTACTCTCTCCTACATTCTGATTAACCCATCTCCAGATACCAGGATAGAGCTGAACGATGTGGTGTAAGTTGATTTCATATCTCATTTAAGGCATTTATTCTTGGAAAGCCACTAATTTAGTTATTCTTATATTTTTTATTTAGGCCATTATAGTCTTTTATTTTTCTTGTGATATAAATACTTAGAAAATCTAAATACGTTTTTTTTTTCTGTAAACAAATGCATTTGCTGTGCGTAGTATTATAAAAAGCATTACAGAACTGAAGGGTAAAAGGAGGTAGATAGAAACATGGCTTCTGTATTCTGTGAGCTAATATATATTGGACAAAACATGAGCAAATATATGGAATAAGAAGAGAGCTACTCAAAGGAAAACCTGAAATATCCCACATTATCTAATTCTAAATATGTGAGTTCCTAAAAGCCCAACTAAAATAGGTTAAAACATTTATTAAGAAAAAGTCTATGGAAATAATTTGATCAATATTTTGTATATTTACAGTTGTGATACCATTGCCTTAGAGTGTGATATAGAGTTGAATAAGACATGTTCCTTGACTTCAAGTTACTTAGATTCTAATTAGTAAAACTATAATTTAAGTATGAGAAATTTTATAGCAATATAGAACATGGTTTTGTCACCAATGAATTAAGTATCAAATGAGTGGGATAGACAAAAGGTTTTTTTCTAAATTCAAGAAGGAAAAAAATGATTGTGAATGAGAGTGATTACAAAAGATAAAATGTAAACTGGTCAATGAAGGGTAGATAGGATTTGTGTTGGCGGAAAACAGAGGACATCCCACAATAGGAAAATGGCTTGATAAAATACATTATGTGGGAATTGCCAAATGTGTTTCAGCTGGCAGTACTAGGTAGCCCAGTTTGACTGGAGTAGAAGCTTTGCATTCTTTTCATTCCTGTAGTAAATGTTAGAAAAGTAAGTAAATGAGACCTGACTCCGGAGGGCCTTCGATGACAAAATAAGGAGCTTAAACACAACTTTACAGGCAGTGGGCAGCATTTAGTTGTACATGAACAAGCAAGTAACAAGATTTATTAAAGGAATTTGGCAGTTGTTGGTGTAAGCTAGAGGATAAATTCATAATGAGTATCTACCCTTTAGGTACATGGTTGTGAGGCAGAGCTAGATCGAGATGCTTACTCAGAATAGCTAACTTCAGGTTGTATTAGTGACATTAAACCAATCCCAGAGATTGAAGAGTCTTGCTGGGTGTTGTGACCATGAGATATATTTGTATCTATAATTAGGAAAATAAATAATAAGGTGAGAGACTAGGAAGAGTGAGGACAATTTCTGATGTAGAGTATAAAACAGATCCATGGATGTGGTTTAGAACTAAAGCTACTAGTAAGCAAAGCTATTAGAAGCCTCCTTTTTGTGTTGCCAGCATAGTGGGAGTGTATAGGTGGAGGTGGAAAGGGTTTGCTTTTTTTAAAGGAGTTCTGCTGGAAGCAATATAATTGATTTGCTGGATGGATTATGGTTGAGGTGAGTCTAGCAGTAGGGGAAAAAGTCAAAAAGATTTTATCATGCTTGAGGAAGATTAGAAGCTGTCATAACACCAAGATAATGGATTATAAAGGAAGGCCCCTATGCAAATGAATTTATGAAGTCAAAACGGTGAGACCTGGTCACTTACAAGGAAAGTGGAAACATGGTTATGAGTTTTCAAATCTGTGTATTTGCAAAAAAAAAAAAATGCTGGTTCATTGAAGCAGGTCAGAATGGGGAGGCAATTTGCCTAGTGGGAAAGGGATAGGTTGTCTGGGAAGATGATAGAGATGATGCATTGGAGTTTAGATACATTGTTTAAGGTGCTAGGTGGAAATGTCTAGAAAGAAGGTAGAGATACAGACTGGAACTTTGAAGAGAAGTTAGTTCTATATAGAAAATATTTATTTTTCATCTTCTAAATGAGTAAAGCTAAAAAAAGGACTGCATATTCCAAAGAAGAGATACATAAACAAGAAAAAGTAGAAGGATGAATCTTAAACTCCTGAATAACGTTCAGTTTTAGGGCAGAAAGGGGAATACATTTCTCAAATTCATTTGGAAAATACATCAGTAGGATAACTTGGACCCAAAGTCTATGTGAAAAGATTCCTAGAATGCACTAAAGATACAACTAGCAAGTATGATAATGCTTTATTTTGTCATCTAATGACAAATGTTGGAACATAGGAGCTTTGGTGAATCAGATGAATGGCAATTTCAGTGTGTAGAGTTCTTAAGGTAGCCTTCCAAAATTATATCCAGTGTTAAATTTATGGAGGACTTTAAGCTAGAGGAAAACATCTTGTTTATAATTCATGTGGCTTTCCACTGCCCATCCTAGAGCCTTCACTTCATCTATCACTATAACAAAACCACCCTGCTCTATTTTTCTTGCGCCCATACTTGTATATGTCTTTAAACTCATAAAAACAGGCAGCTTTTGTTAATTCCCCAGTCTGCCCCTACAACCTCAATGTTCTTATACCTCTTTTTCAAATAAATTATAATTACATTCATTATATAGTATTTTTTAGTTATATGTATCTGATTTGTATTTCATAATAAATTGTAGGTTTCCTGAGCCTAATACCATTATTTTCCATGATTATTTCCGACAGGATGGGAAGAAATTACCTGTCTTTTTTAGTCTATGAACATGTCTTCCCATCAAATATGCATGTTTATAATTTGAAATATTTTCCAAAATTTTTGCACTTACAAATAAAATATGTATGTTATAATATGTCTAGATACAATAGACATATTCAGAGAATGTTCTGCCTTTTAAATACTATTTTTTAATTAGTTTTATTTTTTATTAGCTTTAAGCTAAAACAACAGTTTGACTGCTATGAAAAACCATTGGTCACATCATTGCAGTAATCTGGATTTGTGGTATTGACATAATGAAATTTTAGTGTAGCTAGAGCAATGATAAATTGTCGTGAAAAAATGCCAACTGTGAGAAGTAGTGTATACAAACACAGTTTAAGAAATTTATTTTATTGAACCTGTAGTTTTAGTAGTGATAATAAGGAAAGGAACTTTTGTAGCTACATCAATGAATTTAAGGGTTAATGGATTATACTCATATCTTTTATGTTCTCAAAAAAATCATTTTCAAAGTTCATTTTAAATTAAAGGACAACATTAATTTGAGTCAAAGAACAATAAATCACTAGATAATGTGGCATTAAAAAGCTTCACGTGCACTATTAGTTTTCTTCATCGATCTATAATCTATTGATATTTAAAGTAATTATAAAGGAGTGTGCATAGATAACAAAAACCCGGTTAACAGACCCAAGATAAGGTGATTTAAAAGCAAGCATTCACCTTCATCATCTTCAGAGGTATGGAAGCAATAATACAAGATCTGCAAAATGTTATCGGCCTACTAGACAATGAGTCCTTCTGTCAATGTTATCTATAGAGACACAGTTTAGATAACCTGAAAACAGCAAATAACAAATAACAAAGTGTTAGGGTGAATTAATTTTGCCTTTATTAATTACTAAAAAATTGTTTGGTTTTTTCATTAGATATTTAATCCGACCCGATCCACTGGCATACCTTCCAAACAGTGAGCCTAGTCGAAAAAACAGCATCTGCAATGCCACTGGACAAGACACTCGGGAAGAAACTCAGCTATAATAAAAGGAAAAGAGACATTCTTATTTCTACCAGGACCTTGCTTGAAACAACTCTAACCCTTAGGACAAAAGTGCTGCTGACATGAAACAAACAAGATTGGAATATGTTCAATTCTCTCATATTAAAAAAGAAAATGTTCTCTTATCAGGATAGATTATTTTGAAACTTAATGTGCTGCTTATTGATGCTCCTCCCCATTAATATTTGAAAGATATCCATGGAATGATTGTGGAAAACTAGATTAAAACATGAAGATTTAAATATTATATTTATTAATTATTTGACAATACTCTATATGAAGCCAATTATGAAATTGTTAGGGTTTTATGAAAGTAAACTAAAAATCCAACTACATTTGGTGCATCACAATGGACCTAGAACATTTTTGCTTTTCTTAATGTGTCATAGTCTTTAAACTTGCTGTTTTATAAAATTGAAATCATCATAAATGTCTAGTCTTCTCTAAACAGAGATTAACAAACTATGCGTTGCTGATTTTCATGTAAGAATCGTAGTTTGCTTTGGAATACACATCTTTAAGTCATTTTAATCTTTTTTTATCTGCCTTTTCATATGGTATCATATTCCTTTTAGAATTCGAGATGTTCATAGCATGTTTTATTACACTTAAGAAACCAAAACATAAAGAAATATTAAGTACCTGAACATTTTTAAAACTTTATGTGTGATATACATTGTATGCCAAGAAGTGTACTAAAAAACAAATTATCTATTGTTCTCCTAAAAGAATGCCTACCTTAGAGAAGATACTTAACACACATTTGTTGGCTTATATTTAATCAAAAAATTGGTCTATTAACTGGATTTCTTGAAATATACAGCTGTGATTTTCATTAGACTCCTGGGCGTTGATATTTTTCATATATTTCATTGGAAGAATACTTTAAAATTCAAAGATGCAAAATTATACTTTTTATGAAATAGAAAGTTAATTCAAAACACTAAAAGTCCTCCTCTATGCTTTGGATATTAAAATAATCAAAAGCCCTGGCTGTGCAACGGTTACGCACTCCGCTGCTAACTAAAAGGTCAGCGGTTTGAACCCACCAGCCGCTCCAAGGGAGAAGAGACATGGCAATCCGCTCCTGTAAAGATTACAGCCTAGATAACCCCATGCAACAGTTCTACTCTGTCTTATAGGGTCGGTAGGAGTTGGAATCGGCTTGATGGCACAAAACAATTAAAATAATCACAAAAAAATTTGGTATGTGAAAACATTTGATTTAACTTTGAAAAATCATATGCAGGAACTGTATTTTAGCATAGTAAGAAAAAAAGCATATAATTTAAAATATGTACTTCTTATCTTTTAAATTCAATATGAATTATGCAGAATTTGATGTAACTGTAAATGAAACTTACAACAAAATTTAAAGTAAATTGACTCTGGATGGCATCAATGATTTCGTCTGTATTGTTTTTTTCCCACTTTAGAAACAGACAGAAAAAGCACAAGAGAGTGTGTACATAGTTTACAGGTATTTAAAGTGTGCTAAGATATGTCTATGGATGAGATATTGGTAAGTTAAAAAAATATATTTTTCTTCTAAGTTTGTATTTTTCTTTATTTCTGAATTTGACATTATGTTTTACTTCAGCAAAAAAAAAAATAGTGTATATAAGACTAGAAATGGATATTTTATCTTTTTTTTTCATAGAGAAGCAGCTAAATTGGAAGGAAAATAGAAGAATTAAAAAGCATGGATAAAGAAAGCTTAATAATCCCCCAATAATTCTATAAAAGTAAAATACAAAATATGAAATGTAAAATCAAATATTATATTGTATAATTTGGCTTAGAAAATATGAAATGTCTATTAGTTGTTTTCCTTTTTAGCATTTTTTACTATTCTACTCTCATTTTACAATAACAAGAATTTCCCCTAAAACATAGAAAGCCTATCTTTAATTACCTTTAATCAGACAGAAAAGTAGAATTTATAGCAGGTTGCTTAAAATTTGAAGCATGCCTTAAAGATAGTATGCATATGAACGTGTATATGTTATAAACACATATAAAGTGTATTTGACAAACACATAGTCATATATAAAGTTTCAAAACTGAAGTCGGAATTGGACCAATATATGTAAAGGAGAACAATAATGACTTGAATGTTTTTTTTTTTTTTAATTTGCACGTCCGTAGTCAACTATGATGTTTCTTTGAGTTGACATTTCCTTACTCCATTGCAGTTATTTTTAGAAATAAATGTAAGATTTTACAAATATTCTTTTTCCCCACAGGATCTCAAGATCAACATTTTTACAAAATGACAGTTGTTAAGACTAGGATTTTAAGCTAGGACATGATTATATTTCCTAATTATTTGATAAAATCTTAAATAAGTATTTTTGATTATGAACTTTAGTCCAAATTTAATATTTGGCACAATTCAGATCAGCTTGCTATATTAATCGTAGTTTATTAGCTTTTCTTTTACTTAAAGAATAAGAACATGCTTATAATAGCCTTTTAACAAATTGTTGCCTTTTTAAAATAAATTATACTTGCACATGAAAATAAAACATGAAGCCAATAATAGTCCTTGTAACCCTATGGTTGGTTCTGTTTATTGTCTATGTACCATTTTGCTACCTGTTACATTGAATTGCTTTGAAATAAAGAATAAAATTATTTCTGATGATGAAAACTCTTGGTGTTCTTTGTCAAAATTTCATTGTTTCTAGACAAATTATATATATATATGCATTTTATTTATTTTTTATTTAGGGGCTTTTAAAATATTTTTTCCCCAATTTTTTTTGTTTTAATTGTACTTATGGTGAAGATTTACAGAACAAATAGTTTCTCACCAAACAGTCAGTACACATACGGTTTTATGACATTGGTTAACAACGCCATGACATGTCAACCCTCTCCCTTCTCGACCTTTTTTTTTTTTTTTTGGTGAAAATATACATAGCTAAAGATACACCATTTCAAAAATTTCTACATGCACAATTCAGTGACATTGATTATGTTCTTCCACTTGTGCTGCTATTCTTACTTTAGATTAAGGGTTACAGAACAAAATAGTTTCTCATTTAACAGTTACTACACGTTGCCCTATGACAATGGTTAACAACCCCACCACATGTCAACACTGTCCTTACTCAACCTTGGGTTCCCTATCACCAGTTTCCTGTCCCCTGCTGCCTTCTAGTCCTTGTCCCTGGACTGCTGTGCCTCATTAGTCCCATTTGGTTTTATGGGGCTGTCCAATCCCTGGCTGAACTAAGCCTCAGAAGTGACTACACCACTGAGCTAAAAGGTGTCTGGGGGCCATACTCTCAGGGCTTCTCCAGTCTCTTTCAGGCCAGTAAATCTGGTCTTTTTAGTGTGTTAGAATTTTGTTCTACATCCTTCTCCAACTCTGTTCAGAATCCTCTGTAGTGATCCTGGTCAGAGCAGTCAGTGGTGGTAGCTGGGCACCGTCTAGCTGTACTGGACTCAGTCTGGTGGAGGCCTTGGCAGCTGTGGTCCATTAGTCCTTTGGACTGATCTTTTCCTTTATCCTGTTCTCTTCATTCTTCCTTGCTCCCGAAGAGGTGAGACCAGTGGAGTATCTTAGATGGTTGCTCACAGGCTTTTAAGACCCCAGACGCTACTCACCAAGGTAGAATGTAGAACATTGTCTTTATAAACTGTGCTATGCCAGTTGAGCTAGATGTTCCCTGAGACCATGGTCCCCATAGCCCTCCACCCAGCAATTCAGTCACTCCGGGAGTTTGGATGTGTCTATGGAGCTTCCATGACTTCCCTTGTACAAGTTGTGCTGGCTTCCCCAATATTGTACCGTCTCACCCTTCACAAAAGACACCACTTATCTATTGTCCATTTAGTATTCCCCCCCACCCCTCCCATCCCTCATAACCAACAAAGATTGTTACTTTTTGTGTGTAAACTTTTTCATGAATTTTTAGGGTAGAGGTCTCATACAATATTTGTCCTTTTGTGATTGACTTATTTCACTCAACATAATGTCCTCCAGTTTCATCCATGTTATGAGATGCTTCACAGAGTCATCATTGTTCTTTATCCTTGCGTAGTACTCCATTGTGTGTATGTAGCACAGTTTGTTTATCCATTCATCTGTTGATGGGCATCTAGGTTGTTTCCATCTTTTTGCTATTGTGTTCAGTGTAATTATTGATAGATGTAAGTTTATTGCTGTCATTTTGTAGTGATTTTTTTTAATGGTGCTGACATTTTCTTTGTTCCTTTTACTGTCCTGTGCTGAATTCCTTTTGTTTGTGGGGTTTTTTTTTTCATTTATTTTCTTTTTGTAGGTTTTGTTTTTACCAAGACTTTGTTTTTCCTCTTTATTTTTGTTTATTAAGTTTCTTTGTGGTTACTGTGAAATTTACCCTTATCTTTCTAAGTTTGAAGCAGCCTATTATTACTTGATATCACCTTGCCTTCCTCTCCATTAGAAGGTTCTATACCTACACAGTTTATTTCCACTTTTATTTTTCTGATGTTGTTGTCATTTACAGATTAACTCCTCTGATTCCCTGTTGTATTTCTTTTGGTTTTGGATAGTCCTTGAGAGTTAATTTCTTAGATTGGTATCTGGCTGGTATGATCCTGCGTCCTAGATCCAGCCTGTGAGCTGAAGTTGTTTGTTCTCAGATCGAAGGACTCCCTTTAATAATTCTTGTAAGTTTGGTTTGCTTTTCACATATTCCCTTAATTTCTGTTTATCTGGAAATGTCCTAATTTCAGCATCATATTTGAATGAGAGTTTTGCAGGATATATTATTCTTGGCTGGCAATTTTTTTCTTTTAAGATTTTATATATGTCATCCCATTGCCTTCTTGCCTGCATAGTTTCTGCCAAATAATCTGAGCTTAGTCTCATTGTTTCTCCTCTGTATGTGACTTCTTGTTTTTCAGGAGCTGCTCTCAGGATTCTTTGTCTTTGGTTTTGGTGAGTGTGATTATGACATGCCTTGGTGATTTTCTTTTGGGGTCTATCCTATATGCAGTTTGTTGAGCTTCTTGGACGGCCAGCTTTTCATCTTTCATGATACTGGGGAAGTTTTCTGTCAGCAGTCGTTAATGATCCTCTCTGTGTTTTCTGTTTTCTCCCCCGTTCTTGAATTCTGATCACTTGCAAATTTTTGCTTTTGACTGTATCCCACATAATTCTCAGGGTCTCTTCATTTTTCTTTGTTCTTTTTTCTGAGTTTTCCTCAGAGTTGTACCCAAGTGTTTGTCTTCAATTCCGCTGATCCTGTCTTCCACAGTTTCAAATCTGCTCCTCAGCCCTTCTGTGACACTGTCCATTTCTGAAATCTTGTTGTTTATCTTTTGGATTTCTAATTGTTGTCTTTGTATAATTTCTACTTATGAATTTATTTGGCATTTTATTCCTGCATTATTTTCCTGAATTCTTCCAATTTTTTGCCTGTATTTTCCATGAATTTGTCTATTTTTTTCCTCATTTTTTTCTGCTTTTTGCGTCAACTCTTGGATAATTCTGAGTATTAGATATTTGAATTCCCTATCAGGTAGTTCTAGCGCCTTTTCTTCTACTGGAAAGTCATCTGGTGTTTTATTTTGGATGACTATTGGAACCATCCTGTCCTGTTTTTGTAAATGTTTTGATATTGTCTGCTGTATTCAGGGCATTCAGTAGTTATTTTTCTCATTTATTGATTGTAGATTTGTTTGTTTCATCCTGCTTTTTTTTTTTTTAATTATTATTTGGCTATGTCTGAGCAGGCAGGCTGTGAGTTCTTTGTTGTTTGCTCCTCTGTGGGCATGATACTTTTCACCTCCTTCTCCAATTGGCAGGGTCAGCCTCTTATGTATGGTACAGCAGGGGAGGTCAAGCTGAAGAAGAGTTGCTCGGGTGGGTTGTTTGTGGTACTTACTACAGCCACCAGGGTGGGTCAGTAATCAGTGCAAGGCAGGTTCTGGTAGGCCGTGCCTGTGCTGTTTGGTGGTGTAATGTTAAGCACACAGTTCAGGTAGGCAGGATGGAATGGGGAGATTGTGATGTGTAGAGCTAAGATGGGTATGGGAGAGAGGAGTGAGGAACAGGGGCCAAAAACTACAAACAAACAAAAAAGAGTGCTAGGAGAGCTTACTGTTGGAGTGGAGAGATGAGAGACTATGAAATGGAAAAAAACAATAAGGGTAAGAAAGAAGAAAAAAAAGATAAGAATGAATAAATAAAAATACGAAAGAAAAAAGAAAAGAAAAGCTCCCAGGGATCCCACCAGTGCAGCTATGAGGTCTGGGGAAGTTGTTCCCAGGTGTTGAAGTACAGCCTGGTTAGAAGGCATAGAGGTGTCACTCAGTGCCAGGTATTCAGGGGACAGGAAGAGAAGGAAGATATAGACAGACAAGAAACTGAATAATGAAGAAAGACAAAAAGGGAAAAAGAGGGAAAACAAAATAAAAGAAAATTTTAAAAAAAGAACAAAAAAAAAAACAGAAAAAAAAGAAATGCTCTCAGGGATCCCTCTGCAGGTCTGCGCAAGCTGAGGGGTTAGGTCCCAAGCTGCGCAGCACTGCCCAGCCATAACCGGGTCCCAACTTGAGAAAAGAAAAAGAACACAAACAAACAATTCAGAACAAACCAAAAAAAAAAGCCCCGGGATCCCATCAGTGTGGCAGCACGGACTGGGAAGCAGTTCCACACTCAAGCGGAGATCCACAGCCCCTCAGGAAGAAGCAAAGATGATGCACGGAGCCAGGTATTTGATCGAAAGGAGGGGGAGGTGGTGAGAGGTAAGGAAGAAATCAAAAGAAGTGGAAAAAAGCAACACCAGCAGCCAACAAATGGCACTCAGGGAGTAGGCCAGTGCGGGTGGGTGGAATCCAAGCAGCTGGTGCTTCCTGGCCAAGAGACTGTGGCCGCATGAAGCAGAGAAGGCCGAGTGGGGGTGAAGAAGAGTAGGGGGTGGGAAAGCGTATATTGTTGGTTACCAGTTATTCTGTCTCCTGCTGGAAGCTCTTAGAAGCTGCTTTCTCGTACCCCCTGTTTGCTGATCTACAGTAAGAGTCCGTGCTGCATTAGCTCATAGGGGACCTCTGCATGTATGTCTCCTCGCTCTCTGTTCTCTGTCAGTTTCTTATTCCATTTGGTGCTTGGCTGAGTTCTTTAACTCTTCATTTGATGTTTAGGGTTTCAGGATTGCTGTTTTCTCTGTTTGACTTAGTTTTTCTGATCTTTGCTGTGGAGGGATGGTGTGGTGCTTCTGCCTAGAGTGCCATGTTGCCAGAAATCTGTAGACAAATTATATTTTTAGTGAAACTATCAAATTTATTACTTTAATATTTCAAAATTGAAATATTAAGATAATTTCACTGGAAAAAATAGTCACAAATAAGTAGATATTGAATTTCTTCTTAATATATTAGAGTTTAAATAATTAAATTGTAGGAAAGGAAAAGGTAGGAAGGAAGGCAGAGAGAAGGAGAGAAAGGAGGGGATGTACAGAGGAAGGAAAGAGAATTTAAAAAAGAAAAGGAAAGAGAAAAAGGAAGTGGGGGAAAAACTAATATAGGTACTAGAAGAAGATTTTGTTTGTTTTTGTTTACAAAATAGTGAATAATGACCTCAATACAGTAATCTAAAGGCAGAAAAGCACTGGTTAGAGAAAAGAAAAATAATTTTAAATGCAAAAGTAGACTACTGGTTCCAGGCAAGTGGAGTATACAGGCTTTTCCCTATTCTTCCCACTAAGTACAGCTAAAAATGCTGGACATTATATATGAAACAAACAAGAAAACTCTAGAAAGTGGAGAGAATAAAGAAGACTGACTAGAGAACCAGGCCTTGAGGAAAAGCATGGTGGTGAATTCCCTGGGTTTTCTTTTTGCCTCCTTTACATCCTAGACTGGTTGCTTGGAGACACCAACGGGCACAGACAAAAGAGTCCTGAGAAAAACCTGATCTCTCATTCAAAAGGACTGGCTCCTGCAGCATTTGCAGCTTCCTTAGAACAAGACTACTGATGCTCCTGAGTGTGGGCAGCTTCTCCAAAAAAAGGACTCTTAGAATATGTAGTGGTCAGTATACCCATTACCCAGCAACTTCCCTCAGAGGGATGCTTGCCCATAAGCAGATTTTCCTGGAACCCTAGAGGGTGCCTTTCCAGCAAGTTCCACCAGCACAGCACCACAGTGACTTCTCTGCCATTCTCTGAGCCATAGCTATGCCATCTCCAACAAAGTCTAGATTTCAGCCCTGGGATACACTATTCCTTGGATACTCTATTTCATCCCCATAGATAATGGATGTTCCTTTTATCTGCTATTCCTATATTATTTTAAAGTCCTCTTCTAGCCAGTCTTCCACACTTCAATGCTATATTAATAATTCTTTATATTAAAGTTTCTCTGTTGGAATTACTGTGTGGTTTCTCCCTCCAGATTGGACCTTGGCTGATACGTGATTCACAAATCAGCAGTTCTCAGTCTGAGATAATGGTGTATGAGATCTCTCTAGGACTGCAAATCCAAGGACTTAGGGCATATTCAGCACATTAAATATCACCTGCTGGCAAACTTTTCAGACAGACAATGCACTCACCCTGTGGAGCATGAGACCATTTTTACTTTGTTTTGATCATCTCTACTATTTTTACAAGACTGCTCCCAGTCTATTTGATTTTGTGGAACAGGCCAGCTTTAGTTAAGATAGATCAATCTAAGCTTATAGCAAATGGTTCTTTAAAACAGGTATTTAGTTTATAATTAAGCTATATGTACTAACTTATTATTCAATGGCATTGTATTTTATTACTTATGTCTAAAAATGTTTCAGGCCAATGATCTGTCTTTCTGAAGATAAGCAATAGCAAGGATTTTTAACAAATTGTACTATAATCATATCCCAAAGAAATACAGTTCCATACAAAATTTTTAATTTCCTTTTTTGCTATCATTATATAATATCTGTCACTAAGCAATAGCAAGGATTTTTAACAAATTGTACTATAATCATATCCCAAAGAAATACAGTTCCATACAAAATTTTTATTTTCCTTTTTTGCTATCATTATATAATATCTGTTACATTTTATGTGATACCAGGCTAGGTATATTTGCACTTGAAAATTAAGTACAATTCCAAAAGAAAACATTTCTAAACTGAGAGGCTGCCACGCCATGATCTTTTTGTTATTTATGTTCATGTAGAATCAGAAAGCTTGATTGGGTCGTGCTATGGACTTAATTGTGTTCCCCAAAAAGAAATGTGGCAGTCCTAACCCCCATACCTGTAAAAATAATCCTGTTTTGAAATAGGGATTATCTTTTGTTATTTTAGTGAGCTCATATCAGAGTAGGGTGAGTCCTAAACCTAATCTCTTCTGAGTGGTATCTTATAAAGAGAGCAGAACTGACATAGACATGCACAAGGAGGAGACAGAGGCCATGTGAGAATCAGTCTAAAAGCAAAGGAATGGCAAGGATTGCAGGCAGAGGAATTCCAAGGACTTCTGGCAGACACCAGAAACTAGGAGAGAGGCCCTCAGAAGAAGATGACACGACCAAACCCTGACAGGGACTCGTGGTATTTATCATTATTGCAGCACTAGGTACCTAATACAGGTCATCGCGATGCAAAGATGTACTTTCTTCTCTGAACACTCTCAACTTGCAAAAGGCAGTGCCTATGGGACCACTGTTGTCACTAGACCTGAAGGAGGTACTGAAGTTGGGTTATCAATATCCTGCATGGTCATATATGCACTTAATTTATATATGACTAAAGTAATACTTCTATAGTTATAAGTACTTTTTATTGCTGCTTATTGTTATATTGCAAAAATTACACCACTTTGCATCAAATGCAATGTAATGGATTCCAAATTTTAATAGAGAGCACAGAACGAGACCCCAAAATATCTGTTAATTTATCACATGATCTCACAAAGAAACTGACACTTTGTCATAATATATTAGGCAGAACAGGTTTGACCCTACTGCAGTGATAGATAAACACCACAATCTCAGTGGCTCAATACAATTAAAATTTATTTTTAACTGGAATAATGTCCAATGCAGAAATTGTCTAAAGTCTTAGGATAAAAGATTTTATAACTACCCATCCAAGTGAATAATATAAATATAGAAATAACTGAAGTAATAAAAACATTTATTACTTTTTCTGAGAATTCGGTTCTGGAAATAAAATAAGGAGAAAACAAGAACTACTAAAAAATACTTCAATTTTACATGTTTTGGGCCAACAAATGATTTGATTTTAAAAAATACTGTTTTATAATTATTATTTTTTAATGAAGACTAATTGATTTTTAATGTTTTGGGTGAATAGCATGCATGAAACGAGTATGAAATGACTTATAATTACCCTGGAAAACATGTTGCTAAAGACAATTAAGAAGCTGTGTTTGATTTATTATGTCTAACTGAAGGAAGGAACTTCTTTCTTTTTTTAATTACTCAAAGTCCTCCAAATCATTGTGGACAATTCTCATTTCTCTTGAGTGAAATAAGGATTTGTCTTTATACTTGGAATTTAATTTGAAGCAAGAAGAGCAAAATACTAAATTAGCAGAGGAAACAATGGTTCTTTTATCACTTTGGAAAATAAACATGTCAGGGCATGGATTTTCAAAACAAGAAACCTACCTTGAAAAATTTTATGTATTTACCAATATGGTTGTGACACTTATTAGATAGTACTAAAAGTTTAAAACTCTTGATAAAGTAATTTTATTTTTATAGAAAAGTCATTTTGGGGGTCATAGTTTTTTTTCCTTTTCTTTGAGTTTGCTGAAATATTGACATGTATCTACTGCAAATAACAAACTATAAAAAACGTATTATTAAGAATCTGTCAAAGCTTTTTTGCAATGGGTTAGCCGCCAGAACACAGGTGTTGGTGAAAACTATCGAAAAGTCTAAGCCAAAATGGGAAAGGAAAAGACCCATATCGATGTCGTCACTGGAAACGTAGATTCCACATGTGGTGGGTTCGACAAAAGAATCATTGAATAATTTGAGAAGGAAGCTGCTGATATGGGAAAGGTCTCCTTCAAGTATGCCTGGGTCTTGGATAAACTGAAAACTGAACGTGAGCGAGGCATTATCATTAATATATCCCTGTGGAAATTTGAGACCAGCAAATATTATGTGACTATCATTGATGCCCCAGGACACAGATTTTATCAAAAACATGATTACAGGAACATTACAGGCTGACTGTGCTGTCCTGATTGTTGCTGCTGATGTTGGTGAATTTGAAGCTGCTATCTCCAAGAATGGGCAGACTCATGAGCATGCCCTTCTAGCTTATACAATGGGTGTGGAACAACTAATTGTTGGTGTTAACAAAATGGATTCCACTGAGACACCCTACAACCAGAAGAGATATGAGGAAATCATTACAGAAGTCAGCACCTATATTAAGAAAATTGGCTACAACCCTGACACAGTTAGCATTTGTGCCAATTTCTGGTTGGAATGGTGACAACATGCTGGAGCCAAGTGCCAACAAGCCTGGTTCAAGGGATGGAAAGTCACCTATAAGGATGGCAATGTCAGTGGAACGACACTGCTTGAAGCTCTGGATTGGATCCTGCCACCAATTCATCCAAATGACAAGTCCCCGTGTCTGTCTCTCCAGGATGTCTACAAAATTGGTGGTATTGGCACCGCCCTTGTGGGCAGAGTGGAGACTACTGTTCACAAGCCAGGCGTGGCGGTCACCTTCACTCCAGTCAATGACACCACCGAAGTAAAGTCTGCTGAAATGCACCATGAAGCTTTGAGCGAAGCTCTGCCTGGGGCAATGTAGATTTCAATGTCAAGAATGTCTCTGTCAAATATGTTTGTCGTGGCAATGTGGCTAGTGACAGCAAAAGGGACCCACCAGTGGAAGAGGCTGGCTTCACTGCTCAGGTGATCATGCTGAACCAGTCAGGCCAAATCAGTGCTGGCTATGCACCTGTGCTGGATTGTCACACAGCTCACATTGCTTGCAAATTTGCTGAGCCCAAAGAGGAGACTGATTGCCGTTCTGGTAAGAAGCTAGAAAACCAAAAACCAAACCCTGTTCCATCGAGTAGATTCTGACTCATAGCAACCATATAGGACAGAGTAGAACTGCCGCATAGGGTTTCCAAGGAGCTCCTGGTGAATTCATACTGCCGACCTTTTGGTTAGCAGCCACAGCTCTTAACCACTATGCCCCCAGGGATTCCAAGAAGCTGGGAGATGGCCCCAAATTCTTGAAGTCCGGTGATGCTGTCATCGTTGACATGGTTCTTGGCAAACCCATGTGTGTTGAGAGCTTCTCTATCCTCTGGGTGGTTTTGCTGTTTGTGATATGAGAGACAGTCGCTGTGGGTGTCATCAAGGCAGTGGACAAAAATGCTGCTGGAGCTGGCAAGGTCACCAAGTCTGCTCAGAAAGCTCAGAAGGCTTAATGAATGTTACCCATAACACCTGTCACCCCAGTCTTAATTAGTGGTGGAAGAACAGTCTCAGAGCTGTTGGTCTCAATTGGCCGTTTAAGTTTAATACTAAAAGACTGGTTAATGATAACAATGCATCGTAAAACCTTCAGAAGGATAGGAATGTTTTGTGGACCATTTGTTTCTTTTTTGTGTGTGACAATTTTAAGTTATTAGTTTTTAAAATCAGTATTTTTTCAATGGAAACAACTTGACCAAAAATCTGTCACAGAATTTTAAGACCCATTAAAATAAAGTTTAATAAGAAAACTGTGTGTCTTCTTCTGGTCAACACTGAGACTTCCTAGGTCTGTTTTCTCTGCTGAAACTGTTCGGGGTTAACTGAAATGCCTCATGCAGCAATTAAGCATTTTTTTTTCACCTATCTAAGGGGAGGGGTCTTTAAGGACTTGGTGAAAAAGCAATGGGAGTAGAGTTTGTTGCAGCGCTTAATGTTGGATAGGACAGAAAAGCAAAAGTAACTGGTAATATTTATATATAAGTTGCGTTGTAAGAAGGCTAAGTTCTGTCATAAAGGCTGTATTACATATAGAATTTAGTTTTGTGTAGTATTACTGAGTTTGTTATAATTTCATCAATTTCTCACTTTTTGAAATGTACATTCTCACATTTACAAATAATGCAGTAGTTAGAGCCTAAACTGAGATTTAAGTAGTACTGAGGAGTGCACTGCTTCTAAGACAATTGTATCTAGGTTATAGGAAAAATAAAGTTAAAAGATACTGGGAAAAAAAAAAGAGTCTGTAAGAGGAAAAGCTTAGTATATAAAGAGTTCCTATAACATTTGCAAAGTTTGTCTTAAACAGCCATTACTAAATGGTATTTACAAGATTTGCCCTGCCTCATAATTATTTGGACTTTCAGAGCAATTTTTCAATATTAAAAGAATCAGACTTCTCTGACAAATTTCAATAATCCCTAAGACCATCTTTTCATTTACTCCTTTATATAAAGTAGCCATCAAAGCAATTACCGAATTCAGATAACCTTGAAGTAACTTAGTGAACTAATTTAACATCTTCTTGTATCATAGATAGAATACAATTTTCACCTGAGTCTCAAATCAATTGTTTTTTGTAGCTCTTCTAATATCATCACAGAATAAACTACAGGATATAGACGATTATCGATGGTAAGTAATTTGTTTTGTGTATACAGTATTGATCGTGTCTCTAGACATATCTGTGTTATAATTGCCACATCTTACACTCTGCTATGGTACACTCCATTCACTTTTAAAGAGGCAGTTACTTAGCCTTGGGTCATTCAGGAATTAAATGGTAGGGCATTTTGGTCGAGTAGAAAACTGGTCAACCAGTATCAACTCTGATTTGGTGTCATGGCAGAGATGGTGCTCTATGGGCCACTAATGATAAAGATGTGCTTGTGTTCATTGCTTGCCTACCAACTTGATGCAAAAGGCTTGCTTAAAGAAGGCTCTGCTGACAGGAGTATGTGTCAAACTTACTCTTGAGCGAGGACTCATACCAACTGGCTCTGTTAAAGGCCCTGAGAAGCTTGACACCACTGGCCTTGGTGCCTGGGTAATGAAATCAGAAAATGATGTTTGTAGGGGAAAATTGTTGTAGATATGAACAATAGATAACTGACTCTTAGTTTACTCCAGGGCTACCCCAATAAGTCTCCTAAATCCAATCTTGCACTCCTCCATTCCTTTCTCCAAACTGGTCAGAAATTTTTTTCAAAAATTTAAGTTGATTCTTAATTAAAATAGTCCAAAGTTTTCTCATTAGTCTTACAAAAAGACCAAAATAATTAGCCGGCCTAATAGGTATAATCTGATTCATGCTTTTACCTCTTCCGTCTCACCTCTTGTTCACAATGTTCCACTTACAATGAATTCTTTTCACTTTTTCAAATATGCCACATGCTCTTTCTCTAATGAACACTATACTCGTGCTATTTCCTCTGCCTCAAATTATTTTCCCCTAGCTTTGGCTATCTAACTCCTACTCAATCCACTACTCATTCAGTTATGCAAAAATACTTATTGAGAGCCATACTTGAACAGAATCATTAAGGAAGGCGTCACAATGTGTCCTCTAATAATAATAAACAAATAAAGATGCCCCATTCATCTGCCCCCATAATATCCTGTACTTTCTCATTACCCCTTGCCTCGACTTGTACTTATGTTATTATTAGTAGTGTGATTAAGTATTTGATAATAGGTAAGAAACAAACTTTTAAAACCCGGTTACAGAATTCCTCTCAGGGGGAGAAGGTACCTGCCATTGAAAAACCAAACCCATTGCCGTCCAATCGATTCAGACTCATAGGAATACACTACTGGTGGTGTTTAGCTAAAAGGGAAACTTCTATGGAAACAACCTGAATGGGCTGGGGCTAGACAAATGATATTTCAACTAGCCTACACAGGAAGATGACAGAAAAGATTTGGAGAGAAGAAAAAGTATTGTCTATCGAGGAGGAATTAAGAGAAGGAAGGTCTAAGCAACAGCTTTGCATGGAGAAGTTTTCAGCGCTGGAGGTGATAAAATGACTTTTTTATGAAAAGGGTATCTGATATTTGTTTTAATTTTTTTTTTGCTGTGTTATACGTCAATGTATGTGCTCCTTCCTCCCTCATTGACACAAATCTTCAATAAATTCTGTTACTTAAAGAACCTTGTTGTGTTGAGTCAATGACGAAAAATGAATTTGTTCAGGGCTATAGCTGTCAGCGAATAATTGATATGTACCACGGGGCATTTTCTTAAGCTTTATACTTAGACAGTAATTGAGATGGAAAGAAAGGGTAAAATGTCCTTTGTCCCCTGGTGGGTTGACCTAGAGATCTGTTCCATGCCTGTATAGCCCCATAAATATGTCGTGGGTATTGGGAACAAAGGGGCAAAGGGCCCTGAGGCTTATATGGTTGGGAAGGAGAGGGATCTAGAGGGGTCTACATGTAAAGGAAAAGGGAAAGGGGAGGAAGAGGGAGGCTCCTTGAAATAGTCTGGTCTCAAGATATGTGACTGTCTGTGGTCAGTTTGATGGTGTCAAAGGAAAAAAAAAAAACATTACCTCCCCTTCTGGGGTCTGAGATTATATCTTGCCAGCATACAATTACATAATCGTGTACCTACAGGAAAACTTATAGCTAAAGCACTAGGGGAGGGAATCTCCTTCCTTAGGGTACATTCTTTCAGTATAAGTGTAGGGGGAGAAACTGCTTTGTCCATGACTTGTCTAATTGATACTTGGAGAACAAAGGGTCTGCATAGTGTTCAACAATAAAATGAACTGTGGCTTGAGAAAAAGATAATAGTCGTGAGGAGGAAGACATGGCACCAAAAAAAAAAAACCCACTACCAGGTGATTCAGTATCTGACTTGAGAGAATGTCATTTTCTTCTCATGTAAGAATAATTCCTGAAGGGGAAATGGAGGACTTGATAATTAAGTTGCATTTGTTTAATGTTTGTTTTCCTTGATAGACTCTATACTTTCCAAAGTCAGGGTATATAACTCTATCCCTATACCCCTCACCCTTGCATTGTTGATCTTTGAAAATATTTGTTGACTAACAGGTTTTATCTTATAAACTCTAGATACCTCATAATATTCAATGACTCATAAAGTATGTCTTGTAAACTAATTGTATTCTGTTGGCCCACACGTTATTTAAGGAATGCGAATTTCTAATTTTTTATGCTTATGTATGGATATGTGCCAGAGCATAGAGAGAAAAGAAATGCATGACTGAGTAGGAACGGGGGAGAAAAGGTAAGAACATTCTTTTACTTTAGAAGTTTTTTTCCTACTCAAAGCCACAAACTACAGCTTAGATAACAAAGATGGATCAATCCGTCTATACTGATGCCATTATGTAGAAAGGGTAATGACTGAATTCAAAATCTATTTGCTCAGTCCTAAAATGAAAGAAATTACTAATGCACATGGGCAGAATAAAGTCAACAAGAGCAGGGCATGCAAATTTCATGAATTTTGCATATGTGCTTTCTTTGTTCTCTTTCTACCTCAATTTCTGTGTGAGTGAGTGTTTTTAATTATATATATAGCTGATCCTAGCAAAGGAGAAAGGAACACTGATGGTGCAACGGTTAAGCGCTCAGATGTTAACTGAAAGGTTGGCATTCAAATCCACCCAGTGGCTCTGCAAAAGAAAATACCTGACGATCTGCTCCAGTAAAGATTACAGCCTAGAAAACCCTGTGGAGCAGTTCTACCCTGTTACATGGGGTTGCTATGAGTTGGAATCGACTTGACTAGCACCCAACAACAACAGCAAAGAAAAAGCTGGTAAAGCAGACTTCAGCAAAGTCAGGAACATTTCCATAATACAAAAAGTGATTAAAAAAAAAAAATTCAAGCTTTTGCTCATTTGTGCCACTACTCCCAAGGTTCAAATCCCTAGGGCTGAAAGACTGTGTAGGCTTTTTTCCAATATGATGCAACTAAACACCATCTTCCCTGCAGTGCTCATTTTGTGTATGTGTTGCATGTGTGTGTGTGAATATGTATGTGTCTATGACTATTCAATATCTGCCCTTCCTATTTCAGAGTGATTCTTCATTGTTTGTAGAATTAGTGGGATGCCCTTCCCTGCCTCCACTATGAAAAATAAAGGTAGAAGTTCTCCACTGTGCCAATTCCTGTGATCTACTCTTGTCCACACCTCAGATTTCAATCAAGAACTGGTAAGGTGAAGGTGAAGGCGAAGGAGTGGTCAGAACTGATTTGTTCTGCCTTACAAAAGCATCTGTGATGCCCAACAAAATGGAATGTCTAGCAAGTATTGTAGTATATAATACTATTATTCTGGCTACATTATTTTTACCTTCCCAACTTCAAGAACCTCATTGACCCTTCCCTGTTTTCCGAGCCTGTTTCTTCACCCTCTTGTTGGTAGTGCAAGTCCGAATGTAGTGCAAGTCCCAATATCTGTCTAAAAAACCCCCTTCTACATAGAGGAAACGTGGTTTTGTCAGTTATGAACAAGTATGGTAGATAGTTTGCAAAAAGAGCCACAATAATTCTCCTTTTTGATTCACTCAATCCTATATTGACTCTAGGTTTGGCCCTGTAAGTTGCTTTGGCTAATGGGAAAACTGCAAGTGAGATGGAAGCAGAAGTCCTGAAAAGTCTTCTTTTGCTCTTCCTTAAGACCATGTGAACACAGTGTCAATAAGCCTGGGCTGATGTACTGGAGGATGTGATATCACATGAAGAACAGACAAGTGGTCACAGCTGAGAACTTCTAGATCAAACAGCCTGCCAAACATACGAGTGAGGCTTTCCTAGACCACCTGACACCAGCACATCTTTCAGGTGACCACACAGATCAACCAAAATAGCCCAGATCAGAAGAAATACCAGCTAACCTACAGAATCATAAGAATTAATGAAAGTTTCTTGTTTTAGGCTACTAAGTTTTGGGGTGATTTGTTATAGGGTAAAACCTACCTGACCTATCATGAATTCTCTCTGATTTGTATACTCTCTTCAAAGAGACAGAACACAAGGACTTTCCTAGTTAAATCATCCAGCTCCAAATCGAGAATCTCCAGTGATGCCCAATCCTTCTGTAGTTCTTCCCTCAAGTGCTAAAACCTCTAAGCCAGAAAAGCATGGGGACAATAGAAAGGAAAACAAGTATCTCTCTCTCCCTCTCTTTCTCTTTCTCTACCTATCTGTCTCCAAAGTATTATCATTACATGCAATCATGCAAAAAAAAAACCCTCATAACCAAAAAGGAAAAGGAAACTAACAATCCTACACATCAAAATAAAAAAGAAGGAAAAGATAAAGCCTCAGCAAATAGAAAATCAACAACAATGAAAAAGATGAAAAGAAAATACATAAAGAAAAATGACTCAGCACAGAAAATTAAGTGGAACAAAGAAACTGTCAACACAAAAAAAAGACATCAAAATGACAGCACCAAATTCATATCTATCAATAATTACACCAAACGTAGATAGACTAAATGCACTAATGAAGAAACAGACAGTGGCAGAATGGATAAAAAAACACGATCCGTCTATACGCTGCCTACAAGAGACACACCTTAGACTCAAAGACACAGACACAGACAAACTAAAACTTAAAGGATGGAAAATATATAAAAGCAAACAAAAATCAAAAAAGAGAAGCAGTGGTAGTATTAATCTCTGACAAAATAGTCTTTAAAGCAAAATTCACCATAAAGGATAAGGAAGGACACTGTATAATGATTAAAGGGTCAATACACCAGGAGGACATAACCATAATAAATATTTACACACCCAATGACAGGGCTGGTGGCGAAGTGGTTAAAAATTCGGGCTGCTAACCAAAAGATCCGCAGTTCGAATACACCAGTCGCTCCTTGGAAACCCGGTGGGGCAGTTCTACTCTGTCCTATACGGTCGCTATCAGTCAGAATCCACTCCACAGCACACAACAACAACTATAAACCTAAAGAAACCCTGACGGCGCAGTGGTTAAGCACTCGGCTGTTAACCAAAAGGCCAGCGGTTCGCTCCGGGGGAGAAAGATATGGCAGTCTGCTTCAGTAAAGATGACAGTCATAGAAACCCCATGAGGCAGTTCTACTCTGTCCTATAGGGTCGCTATGAGTAGGAATCACTCCAAGGCAACGAGTTTTTGGAAAGAGCTTTTGCATAGTTTTTCTATTCTTTAATACATTCTCTCTCATCCTCTGTCTCAGCTGATGACCTTGCATCCTATTTCACTGACATCCGTTTAAATAAAATTTAAAAAAAATTGCCGCCGAGTCGATTCTGACTCATAGGGACCCTAGAGGGCAGAGTAGAACTGCCCCATAGGGTCTCCAAGGAGACGCTGGTGGATTTGAACTGTCTACCTTTTGATTGGAGCCTAACACACCTTAACCCCTGCGACACTAAGGCTCCATTTCACTGAGATAAAAATAAAATCCAAATCTGTTGCCGTTGAGTCGATTTCGACTCATAGCGCACTATAGGACACAGGAAACCGCGCCATAGAGTTTCCAAGGAGCAAGCCGGTGGATTTGAACTGCTGACCTTTTGGTTAGCAGCTGTAGTGCTTAATCACTGAGCCACCAGGGGTCTTTCACTGAGACAGGCCTGTTAAAAATTAAGTATTCACGGTATTAAGTTTGTGTATGAATTCATAAGCTTTATTTTACAGTTCATGAACCGGGGACTGTCTGGTCTTAAAGACAAGACTTCTGAAGTACGGTGCAGATGGAAAGACTTTTCTAAAGGCAGATAGCCCCGATTGGCTAGCCGAGATTTCTGTTCCCGGCGAGTCAACTTGTATTTCGGCTCCTGGGAAAGCTGGGCATTTCCATGAAATGAAAACTTAGGTTTCAGCTGGCTGCCTAGGGATTCAGCACAAGTGACTCCATTTTGATCCTAAATTAGTAGGTTTTCAGGCCTTTGAATAGAACTTTCCAATTATTCCTCAATTTCTCTTTTACAACCATTTTCTACCATTCTTTTATTTCTGCATTATATCCCATCTCTTCACTTCTACTCAAGAACATTTTTTCAAGCAGTGTTTTTTTTTTTTTTCATTCTCTAGGTATGCTGTTGTTCTCCTACCTTTAGTTAAAAAAAAAAAAAAAAAAAAGATTTCTTAATTGCTTCTTCAGCTATTGACCTGTTTATTTGCTCTCATTTTACACCAAAATTTCTTAAGGAAGTTGTCCACACTCCCTGTCTACAATGCCTCCTCATTCTATTTCTGATCAACCTAGTCTTAAATCTTTGCTCTCACCACTGCATTGAAATATCCCTCGTCAAAGACTCACTTGATCTCTGCATTAAGAAATTAAAAGGTCAATATGCAGTCTTCATCTTGACCTATCAGCAGCATTTGACACAAATGATTCCATCTTTTTTTCCATTTGTCTAACACGCTACCCTAGTTTTTCTCCTATCTCAGAGACTGTATCTGTCAGTGTTTTCCAGTGAAATATAACCAATAGGATTCATATATATATATATAGTGTTTGCTGACTGGGTTCACTTTAAATTTGTTATATGTATATATATATATATATATATACATGTGATTTGTGTATATGTATGTGATTTATGTATATATATATATATATATATATATATATATATATATATATATAATATAGAGAGAGGAGAGAGAGATTGAATTTCATGCAATCATGGGCTATTATTGCTAGGTGCCATTGAATCAGTTCTGACTCAGTGACCCTATGTACAACAGACTGAAACACTGCCCGGTACTGTGCCATCCTCACAATTGTTGTGGGGCCTAGCAAAAACCTGAAATCTGTAGGGCAGGCTGGCAGGCTGGAAACTCAGTAGAAGTTGATGCTGTATCTTGAGCCCCAAATCTACAAGGCCAGCTATGAGACTGGAAACTCGGCAAGAGTTAACCCTGCAGTCTTGAGGCAGAATTTCTCCTTTTTTGGAAAGGCTCAGATTTTGCTCTTAATACCTTCCAACTGATTGGATGAGGCTCATCCACATTATGGGAGGTAATATCATTTACTTAAAGTTAATAGATTGTAGATGTTAATCAAATCCGCAAAATACCTTCACAGATACACCTACATTAGAGTTTAATAAGTAACTGGGTATTATAGCATAGTCAAGTTGACACCTAAAATGGACTATCAAACTGGTCCCTCCTTCTAAAACTCCATTCTTTCCAGCTGTATCATCAGGGTGAAAAACTCTTTACTTAGTTCCAGAATGAAACACTTTAGGAATAACTCTGATGTGAATGACTTGGATCATGTTCTCGTCCGTAAAACCCTTATTTGTTAAGAGTTGGAATGGAGTTCTTCAAAAGAGGAAAAGTGCTCTATGCAGAAGTGAAGGATGCTGGACAGACATGTGATATGTTCTAAAAGAAAAGAGTGTTCCTAGGATTACAGAGAAAATTTAAATCTAGTGAAATACAATGGGAAATATTACAATTGGATTGATATACCCCAATTTTGTCTTTACAATATTGTTCAGTAATGATGTAGATGTAAGTGTGATAACAACAATAATTTCAAGTTAGAAATAAGTGGATTTTTGAGGTACTTGTAACAACTGTAATATGATATGAAAATATGTGATTTCTCTTTGTTAAGAGCTATAGGAACTGCCAGTAAAACTATCTGTGATTTATTCTTGCTACAAGCTATAGGAACTGCCAATAAAACTCGTTTGCTACCTACATTTGTTAGAATATAATTTTCAAAAAAGTAAAGTCATCAGTGTCATGTAAATATAACATGAACAAAGATATTATTCAAAAAATTAATGAGGGAACCAGTACGATGTTACAAACAGTTCAAAATGCATCTGAGAAGCTAGGTTATTTACAAGAGAATACGATTGCTGAGTTAGATGGAAAACTGGTTATTGCTGAATGTCTTAGTTATACAGTGCTGCTATAACAGAAGTAGCACAAGTGGATGGCTTTAACAAACAGAAATTTATTCTCTCACAGTCTAGTAGGCTTAACTTCCAAATTCAGGGTTCCAGCTCCAGGGGAAGGCTTCATCTCTCTGTTGGCTCTGGAGGAAGGTCCTTGTCATCAATCTTTCCCTGGTCAAGGAGCTTCTCAGCACAGTGATATGAGGTCCCCATGTCTCTCTGCTCTTCTCTCTTTTCTATCTCAAAAAAGATTGGCTTAAGGCACAATCTAATCTTGTAGATTGAGTCTAGCCTCATTAACATAACTGCCATTAATTCCAACAAATTAACATCATAGAGATAGGATTTACAACACATAGGAAAATCACATCAGATGACAAAATTGTGGACGATCACACAATACTGGGAATTATGGCCTAGCCAAATTGATACACATATTTTTGGGGGACACAATTCATCCATGTCAGTGAACGGGGCCATAAATCCTGGTTGCACAGTGGTTAAGAACTCAGCTGCTAATCAAGAGGTGAGCAGTTCAAATTTACCAGCTGCTCCTTGGAAACACTATGGGGCAGTTTACTCTGTCCTACAGGGTCATTATGAGTCAGAATCGACTCAATGGCAACAGGTTTTTTGGTATTCCACTGCACAGAGATTATTTACTTCTCTATAAGATAAAAATCTACTAGTAAAAAATTTACAGTTGAAGCCTGGGAGTCTAAAGCAAACTAAGAACATTCCTCTATTGTGAGGTTGACTTTAATTTTACCCAAAGAATTTGGTCTTTGTCTTTGGTTCCTGAGAGAATGCAGCTGCATAGCTGCTATTCCATAAAATGATTCCACAAAGAATAAAACAAAGAAATAAAGAAAAAAAGGAAATAAAGAAAATATGACATTTGACACTTAGAGATGTTGGAACAACTACCGACAGAAACTCAACACATGACCATGACATGTTAAACACTGGTTCAGATCTGGATTTGTCATATTCCCAGATGGTAACAGTTTGTCCCCTGTAGGGCAATGGAATAACCAAATGGGTTACTGTGAACTGAAACCAGTATACTTTCCTATTCCTGTACTAAGAAATTTTGACCCAAAGCCACTTTCCTGTTCTATGCTAAGACACTCTAGTACATAACATACTTTCCCATTTTGTGTGTTAAACAATATTAAGCTTATGCAAAAATAATTTGGCTTCTTGCTTCATCAAATGCTTACTTGTCAAAGATAAGGTTATGAACCAACCAAAACAGTTTACTTACCAAGATTGTTGGTGTTAGTTGCTGCAGACTTCTTTTCAATATTCACTTCAAGACTCTTACCTCTCTGCCCTCAGCAATGCAAGCTATTATGCATAATTGTTACCAATCTAAATCAGTTCCCTGCCTTGCAAGACCACACTAATATCATCAAGCTCAGCCCTAAAAACGTGCCTTCCCCGTTCTGGGACATACCCAGTCTCTGTCAAAATAGTGTTCTCATTTGCTGTAGTAAGTCTGAGAAACTTAGGTTTGCTTGCTTAAAATCAACATAATTTTTTCTCATGGACGTTTTGGGAGGCCAATAGCTGACAGAACAAAGTTAACTTCCTTCAACTTATTTTCCTTACCTTATCTGCTAATACATGTTAGTCATGTTACTCTAAGTTTTCTTCTGGTTCCTTTATCATAGCTTTAAGTAACACAGAGACATTCTTATATCTTGCTTTGCCACATTAAGTATCTTTTGAATCCCCATTAATAAAGACATGGAGATAAATGTGTACGTATTTTCTTATTTACACTTCTTATTTTTAATTTTTCTTTTTGTATTTGTCTACATTTATAATATTTATCTTCCTGCAGTTGTATAAGCTTCATCTTAGAATTAAATCCTTATTAGCAGTGAGTAAAATCACTTTACCATGGTTTTTCTGATGGTTTTTTGATGTGTGGTTTTTTTTAAATATAGGATAATTTTAACGTAGAATAATTTTTCTTTTACTTTTGTGCTCACCACGTGTGTTAAGGATCGTTGGTACTCATCCATTCTTGAGAATATTAGCTATTGCCTTTAGATTTGAATGACAGGTTTGGTAGATTCTATAGTAAACATTAGCACGTTGCTCTTTATTTTTCACAGAACTTTGTGGAAATTGCTCTATTGCATTCTGGCAATTGATGTGTCAATGCAAAATGTCTGGAAGCCTGGGACCAGCCTGATAATGTTTTTAAACTTCATTTGTAAGGGACGTGATATTTATGCTAGGATGTCTGAAAAGTCCTTTATCTTTGAAGTTCAGTAACTTCATTAGCATATGTCTGGGTATTTATTGTTCTATATCAATTCTTTTCATGAAACGCTGTGCCCTTTCAATTAACAGATTTGTTTTTTCCTTTCCTTTAGAAAAAATGTTATATTACCAAATGAATACTTTTCTGTTCTATTTTAATTTTTTTTCTATTCTCCACGTCAAGGAGTGGGATTATCCCTATGTGCAACGTATTTTCTGTTATGTATTTTTCTTTTTCTTCTCTCTTATATATTCAATTTCTTTACAATTTTTTTCTGCATTCAAAGTGATTTTTCTTAGACTTTCTTCTACGTCACTAAGGCAGTTTTTAATCGTGTCTCTACTTTTCATCTCTTTTCTATTTACTTATTATTTGTAATTTCTTTTGGTTCTCAATTAATTTTTTCTACTACAGTCTTACTTTTTTATGTAATGCTTTCAACAATTTACTTTTTAAACAAATCTCATTTCATACATGTTTTCATTGAAAGTTCTTATAATGAGCTTTTCCAGGTATATCTTTTTTGTTACAGCTGATGGTTCTTTCTAGATCAGATTATTTGACGGTCTTTTGCAGGCTGCATTTGCTTCATCTCTCCCTCCTTCCTTCCTCAAGCATGTTCATCATTGTCATATTCATGTCCTCTTTTTAGTTCTTTCTTTGCATCTTTTCTTTTGCTTTTTCCTCATCTTTCTTGTTCCCATTCCCTGTCTTCCTTCTTCTTTTTCCTTCTGCTGTGTGTTTACATTGAGTCCATTCTATTTATTCTTATTCACGGTTAATGTAAGTTTGTTAAGATTTCCTGTCTGCTCTGATACAGAGTGGGTTAATTCTTCATGACAGTTTTCCACCCATTCAAAGATACGGTTGATTTATTCTCAGAGATAACATGTAAGAGCCATAATAAGTCCTCTAGCCTGAAGACATGGGAAGGACAGCAGGTTAACTAAGCCTCTATGCTATACACTTCTGCACATTGAACCTAGACTCTGCCCTCCGTTGTGCTAAATAATAATATAAATAATAAAATAATACTTTCTATAAGAGTTCACATTTATGAAGATTTGCTGTACCAACTCAAGCCTGTTCTCTTCCCTTGAGACTGAGGAGGTTTCTCTGATGGGAAAACCAATTATCAACTATATCAACTATGAGAGATAGATCAAATATGATTAAGACCGAGAATTGACCATTGGATTTAGCTATGTAGATGTCACTGGTCACCTTGACAGAGCAATTTCAGTGCATCTTCTCTCCCTTGAAACACTTGTTCTGTTGGATTGTAGGACATTAAGAATCCTCACAACTGGACCAATAAGCAACATCATGATTTATGGAGAAAAGATTGAAGTTGTCAAGGATTTCATTTTACTTGGATCCACAATCAACACTCATGGAAGCAGCAGTCAAGAAATCAGACAACGCATTGCAGTGGGAAAATCTGCTGCAAAAGACCTCTTTAAAGTGTTAAAAAGCAAAGAAGCCACCTTGAAGACTAAGGTGCACCTGACCCAAGCCATGGTGTTTTCAATTGCCTCATATGCATGTGAAAGTTGGACAATGAATAAAAAAGACCAAAGAAGAACTGATGCCTTTGAATTGTGTTGGTGAAGGATATTGAATATACCATGTACTGCCAAAAGAATGAACAAATCTGTCTTGGAAGAAGTACAGAGAGAATATTCCTTAGAAGCAAGGATGGGGAGACTTTGTCTCACATACTTCGGACATGTTATCAGGAGGGATTAGTCCCTGCAGAAGAACATCATGCTTGGTAAAGTAGAGGGTCAGCAAAAAAGAGAAAGACCCTCAACGAGATCAATTGACACTGTGGCTGAAACAATGGGCTCAAGCATAACAACGATTGTGAAAATGGTGAAGGACTAGGCAGTGTTTCATTTTATTGTACATAGGGTCAATATGAGTCAGAACCTACTTAATGACACCTGACAACAACAACAAGAACCTTCTAGTTTTTTATACCTCTGTGACCACCACTTCTCAATTTCCTTTGCTGATTTTTCCTCATCTCCCCCACCTTTTAAATTTGGGGTGCCTCAGAGCTTGGTCCTTAGACCTCTTCTTCTTTAGTGACACATAATCTCTTTGGTGATCTTACACATTCATATGACTTCAAACACTGTTTTTGTTGAACCTCAGATTTACATCTCTAACTTAAATTTATCCCATAGACTCTAGAATCATAAGAAAATAAGTCAATTGCTTCATTAAACACTCCAGTTAAATATATAGTAGTTATCTAGTAATAAATTCATTAATTCCTTAATAATGATAAGTTCAAAACTTACAAGTTTCAAACCGATTCCTTTATAATCTACTTTTAGTAAATAGCAATGTCAAACATCTAATTGTGTAGGTCAGAAACCTCATAGTCATCCTTGTTTTTTTCTCATACCTCATACCAAAATTATCACAAATCCTGTCAACTCTTCTTTTAAAGTATATCTAGCATTTTACTAATCCTTATTACTTCTGTTACTACATTCTGATCCAAGCCTCCTAACTCATCTCCTTGCTTTCACCATTTCTATTTGCTACTTCCCACAATCTATGCACAGTATAGATGCCTGAATGCTCCTAATAAGACATGCCAAGTCATGCCACTCAAAACCCTCCAATGGCTTTCCAACTTACAGTAAAGTTTAAGTTTTTAATGATTCACATTTAAATCTGGACTCCTGTTACCTCTTTGTTATAATATCTTACTCCCCGCTCCCACTCTGCTCTAGTCCAAAAACAAAACAAAACTCATTGCCGTTGAGTTGATTCCACCTCATGGCTATATTATGTGTGTCAGAGTAAAACTGCTCCATAAGATTTTCTTGGCTATAATCTTTACAGATGTAGATTGCCAGGCCTTTCTTCCACACAGCTACAGGGTGATTTGAACTGCCAGCATTTAGATTAGTAGTCAAGGGCAAACCACTTGCATCCACTCTCCTTAATGTTATTTTTTTGAACTAGACAGGTATGCTTCTGCCTCAGGGCCTTTACACTTGCTGTTTCCTCTCCTTGGAGTACTCTTCTTCCAGGTATCTGCATGACTTGATGCCTTATTTCCTTTAGGCTCTCTTCCAATACACCATATGCAAAACTGCAAACTCTCTCCCTGTTCCTCCTCAGGCACCAGCACACCTTAGCTCCTTTACTTGCTGTATTTCACATAGCATCTATTATTTCTATCACATCACGTATTTATTTGTTTTACCTATTGCCTATCTTCTCTCACTAGAATATAAGCTCTGTTAGTAGAAAATTTGTTTGAATATTTTCTTTGCCTTTGTAGCCTCAGTGCATGGTTCGTAGTAGACAATAATTATTTGTTCAATGCTTGTGTGACTCAGAGAAATTCATTCTTAATTCCATCTGCCACCCTTACCTCTACTCCTCCACTCCTACCCCGACACTTACCCCCACCATATCTCTAGGCAATGGAAGCAATTATAAAGATGATTATTGCTAGAGATTTTCTTTTCTTTTTAAATTTGTTTTGTGATATGATTACTCATTTTCAGCTGGGAATTAGTCATTAAGTGTGAATATTTCTATCTCACCTCTTGTTTGCTTCCCAGCTCCTTAAACCAAAATGTCCACTTTTTCTTCCAGCTGTCTAACATGCAATATAATTCACTTCTTTACCATCTGTATGGCATATTGCCCTCTCATTAAATGTCAGCTCTAAAGGGAAATGATTTTTGATTATTTTGTAACTGGCTGTATCTGATATATTTGGCACAGTGACTGGCATATAGTAGGTACTCAATAAATACTGGCTGAATGAATCAATGGACATTAGTTTTTGTTTTTTTTTTCTGTCCACCTTGTAAGTATGGACCATCCCTTCTATGTATCTATTAAGTGCTTCATTAGCTTTACCTATTATTAACTATCTTTAATATTTATATTGTGAAAACAAGTGTCTTAGGAAAGGTGAAATTACAGGAAAGAAGAAATTGTGTTAATGTAAATAAACATTGCTGTTATAATTGCTATCTTATAAAAGCTATTTCAAACCATACTGAAATATCCCAAGGTTATTTTTCAGTTGAAAAGACATATAAAACAATTATTAATGGAATTTACGTTTAAGATATTCAAATGTATAAAATATTGCATATGCTTTGACTAGTGTATATTTTGTGTTATAAAAAGGAATCTCTTTAGTGAAAAATGAGTATTTGAATTGAGTTCTCCTGTTTCTGAATCTCTGCTCCCTGCAAAGTAAAATTGAGGTCAGGTCACCACCTTGCTTCTGCCTTCTCTAGGTTTTCCTTTTGAGTTAATTGGATCTCTTCCTGGTGACAAATAACTACCTTGCTGAGAGAATATACAAGTGCATGTAACAGCTATTAAACATGTAACCATTTTCATTAATAACAATTCAATATTCGCTTTCTGCTGAAGCTAAGGTATACAGAAGAACTGACTAAAGAATAGCACAATATATTGTAAAAGTGTTACAAGTTAGAATAGACATAATTAAGAAGTATTTTTTAGAGGGCACGCTGAGGCACCATTGATCCATAACTTGTCTAGACTTATTGATTTACGTTATCTTTTTTTGTTTTGCTTTTTACAAAGGTTTGCAGAAACACATCAGTAAGTAGTTCAAAACTGAAAAATATAGACTATTAACAGAGTTACATATGTTTTAATGTTTGTAAATGTGTCAGGTTTAAAGTAGAATATATAGAAGTTTATAAGTTAGAGAGCGTCTTTAGGGGTAATTATAGAATGCAGGACATTGTTAAAGGGATGTAAATATCCTTGTCTAACAACTCATATCATATATGAACAGATTATAGTTAAAATGAAATATTAAAAATGGAAATGGAGTATTAAAAATGAAATATTCAGAATTATGTAGTAAATCTACAGAAGAATATTTATTCATGGTTTTCATATATTTATGTTTCTTCTCTTGAAGTATTTCTAGAAAAGACATAGCAAATATTTATAAAGCTTTTATATTTTATAACTGCCATTTCCTTCCTTCCCCATACATCTGTCAGTTTGTCGTACTGTGGGGGCTTGCAAATGTGGAAATTGTAGAATAATATCATTAATATTACACGCAAGTAAAATTTTGCTGGAGATCATTCAAAAGCGGTTGCAGCAGTACATTGACAGGGAACTGCTGGAAATTCAAGTCAGATTCAGCAGAGGACATGGAAGGAGGGATATCATGGCTGATGTCAGACGGATCTTGGCTGAAAGCAGAGAATACCAGAAAGATATTTACCTGTGTTTTATTGACTATGCAAAAGCATTCAACTGCATGGATCATAGCAAATTATGGATAACATTGTGAAGAATGGGAATTCCAGAACACTTATTTGTACTCACGAGGAATCTGTACATGGATCAGAGGCAGTTGTTCAAACAGAACAAGGGGATACTGCGTGGTTTAAAGTCAGGAACGATGTGCATCAGGGTTGTATCCTTTCACCATATCTATTCAATCTGTATGCTGAGCAAGTAATCTGAGAAGCTGGACTATATTAAGAAGAATGGAGCATCAAGATTGGAGGAAGACTCATTAACAACCTGCTTATGAAGATGACACAACCTTGCTTGCTGAAAGTGAAGAGGACTTGAAGCACTTACTGATGAAGATCAAAGACTACAGCCTTCAGTATGGATTACACCTCAATATAAAGAAAACAAAAATCCTCACAACTGGACCAATAAGGAACATCATGATAAACGGAGAAAAGATTGAAGTTGTCAAGGATTTAATTTTACTTGTATTCACAATCAACACCCATGGAAGCAGCAGTCAAGAAATCAAAAGACCCATTGCATTGGGCAAATCTGCTGCAAAAGTCTCTTCAAAGTGTTAAAAAGTAAAGACGTCACTTTAAGGACTAAGGTGCGCCTGACCTTAGCCATGGTGTTTTCAATTGCCTCATACGCATGTGAAAGCTGGACAATGAATAAGGAAGACCAAGAAGAATTGACGCTTTTGAATTATGGTGTTGGAGAAAATATTGAATATACCATGGACTGCCAAAAGAATGAACAAATCTATCTTGGAAGAAGTACAGCCAGAATGCTCCTTAGAAGCGAAGATGTCGAGACTTTGTCTCACATACTTTGGACATGTTATCAGGAGGGATCAATACCTTGAAAAGGACATCATGCTTGGTAAAGTAGAGGGTCAACGAAAAAGAGAAAGACCCTGAACAAGATGGATTGACACAGTGGCTGCAACAATGGGCTCAAGCATAACAAAGATCATAATAACGGTGCAGTACAGGACAGTATTTCTTTCTGTTGTTGTAATACGGGTTTCTATGAGTTGGAACTGACTTGATGCACCTAATAACAACAAAATTTCCTTGCTACTAGGTTAGGTATGAGGGATATTAATGGTGACATATCCATTATTTTTCACATTTGAGATTCAGAACCATTGAAGTAATTGATCTACTAACGAATTGTACTGTGGTTGCAATATTTCAGATAGGTTATGTATTTGCAGGAAATTACCATACACTGGCACGTGTGTGCATGCACACACACACACACACACACAGGCGAGGAATGTATTGGTAAATTCTTTTTTTAGCTAGCTCTAAGTAAAGGCAAGCTGGCCACACAAGGGGGAACAGTTGTAGACTATCACAGTGTCTCATTTCCAGAGACTGTGAAAGGGGCAAGCAACTGCTGGAGACACTGTCCATTCAAGTGACTGTCTCACCAGATCCAGGAGCTCATTCTTCTGACAATTCCAGTTTATAGTAGGGGCTTCATCAACATTCTAAAAAAAAAATTATGAATAAATCTTCAGCTTCCATTAAGTTTTTTTTTTTCTTAAGCATAATTTTCCCTTGTCTTTGACACAAACTCAGCAATAGTAAGGCCACATTCTTTTCGGGAAGAGCAGAATCAGTACGCAGATGTCTCTGACAAACGTTGTTGCGGTTTGCTTCTCGACAATGGTTAATTCCCTTATAACTGGGGGTTATAATACTGAGTTTTGTACAAAGACAAAGATCATAAATTAATCTTTTCACAAAGGTATATTTGATTTTTAAAATTGTTTTAGAGTCTCTTATGGATTCAATTGTGTCCCTCAAAAATATATGTTGCAAATTCTAGTGACACAGTGGTTAAGAGCTTGGCTGCTAACCAAAAGGTGGGCAGTTCAAATCTACCAGCTGCTCTTTGGAAACCCTGTGGGGCAGTTCTACTCTACCCTCTTGGGTCACTATGAGTCAAAATCGACTAGATGGCAATGGGTTAGTTTGTTTATTTATTTATTTTTTATGCCTGTGGTTACAATCCAATTTGGGAATGGGTTGTCTTTGTTATGTTAATGAGGCAGGGTTAGTGCAGAGTGTGTCTTGAGTCAATCTCTCACAAGATATAAAACGAGCAGATTAAGCAAACAGAGAGACAAGGGGAAATAGATGCCAAGGCACATGGAGACCTCCAAGGAACCAGGAAACAGAAGCTGAAGAGACAAAGACCATAGCTGGGAGCTAACAGAGAGAGAAAGTATTCTCCTAGAGCTGGCACTCTCATTTTGGACTTCTAGCCTTCTAAATTTTGAAAAAATAAATTTCTATTTGTTAAAGTCAAATACTTGTATTTCTGTTACAGCAGCACTAGATAACTAAGACAGTCTTAGCGTGCAGTATAAGGAGTCCCTGGTGACACTAAAAGGAGCCCTGGTGGCACAGTGTTAAAACGATCGACTCTAACCAAGAAGTGGGAGGTTCGAAATCACCAGTGGCTCCGCGGGAGAAAGATGTGGCAGTGTGCTTCCCTAGAGATTTACAGCCTTGGAAACCCTATGGGGTTGCTATGAGTAAGAATCAACTCAATGGCAGTGGGTTTAGGCTTGGTTGGTGGCACAAATGGTTAAGGGCTCAACTATTAACCAAAAGGTTGGTGGTTTGAAACTTCCCAGAGGTGCCTCAAAGGACAGACCTAGCGTTCTGCTTCCAAAAGGTCACAGCCCTGCAAACCCTATGGAGCAGTTCGACTCTGCACATATTGGGTCTCTATGAGTCAGAACTGACTGGAAGGAGACTCACAACAATAACAGTATGCAATATAAACTCACTATCTCTGTGTTTTGTTTGTCTTTCAGTCTCAAATTATACCGTATTTTGGGTCTCAGGACAATGGAGAGCCATTTATACTGAATAGTAATATTTACTTCTGCAAAGGAAACAAGTGAAGGAAGAGAGGAAACATTCATGATCATAAAAACTTGGTAATTTATTTCTCCCTTAACATTGGTAACAGAAAATAATAACTACCTGGTTATTACTGACCTTGCCCTTTGGGATCTCTGAAGACTAAGGACATGGTGCTCAGATAATCTGCATCTGCTACTACTCTGGCCAGCTTGCTGTTGAGAGCTTACTAAAACTTACAGTGTGTGTGTGTGTGTGTATGGGTGTGTGTGCGTGTGCGCATGTGTGTGTGGTATCTTTTCCTGCAAATACATAAGCTATCTGAAATATTGCAAGTACAGTGTAATTCATTACTGGATCCATTATTTCTACTATACAGTTTTCTTCTTTTCCTATTATATAGTGTTTGAAGGACAATATCAACACTTTTCATAACTGGTTCTCTATTATGGAATGTGCCTGACTCTTCTACCAGTTTTTCGGTATCTTTCAGGTACATGTATTAGTTATTTATTGGTATGTAACAAATTACCCCCAAACTTACCAGCTTAAAACCACACACGTTTATTATCTCACGCAATTTTAGGGTTAGGAATCCAGGAATGAGTTAGTTGCAGTGAAGAGGTTAGCTGAGGCTGCAGTCATCTGAAGGCATCATTGGGATCTGCTTCCAAGTTCACTCTTGTGGCTGTTGGCAGGAGGCCTCAGTTCCTCGCCATGTGGCCCTCTCCATAAGGCTGCTCTCACACAAGTGAATGATTCAACAGAGACAGAGAGAGAGGCCAAGACAAAAACCACATGCCTATCTGTCATAGAATCAGAGTCACACATCATCACTTTTGCATTATTCTAATTGTTAGAAATGAGTCACTAAGTCAGCCCACACACTAGGAAAGGTGAATTAAGCGCTAACTCTTGAAAGGAAGAGTTTTAAAGAATTTCTAGATCTATATAAAACCACAACAAATCATTTCTTATTAATTATGTATTCCTACAAAGCAACCAATCACCTTTCTATACTCAGTTAATATCTCTTGATTTGAGTTCACTATCATTAAGTTCATCCAACTAAATATCATTACCAAGAAAATCAAACCTGTTGCCGTCAAGTCGATTTTAACTCATAGTGGCCCTATAGGGGAGAGTAGAACTGCCCCATAGGGTTTCCAAAGAGTGGCTGCTGAATTCGAACTGCTGATCTTTTGGTTAGCAGCCAACCACTTAACTACTGCACCACCAGGGCTCTCAAATACCATTAGGCAGTCAAAATAATGAAATCATTTTTTGATGTTCATTGATGTATTTTGCTGGTTGAAGTGAAATTTAGATCTAATTATGGTATAATTTGAATATCATAGAATTAACCCCAATCCCAGCAAAAGATATTTGATTCTTTTCTATTCAGTACAAGAATGTTTACCCGCTTGTAACAGAATCCAGAATATAATCATTTCAGTGGAGAAAATTTAACTTTATGTAGATTAAAGAATGTTATTGTAGGTAGTGATTTTATTGAGACTTCTAATCTCTGAAGATATAAACCTATGTACACATCTTCTAAATGTATGTATTTAATGCTTAAAAATGCTGTGTAGATTTTTGAGGCCAAGGATCCTGAAAACAAATATCCAGTTCCAGAACAAAAATCTGGGTATGGATCTTGAAGATAGACATCCATTGGCATGTACCATTGATTAGTAGAATTTCATGTAGGTGAAACTTTTGTCATAGGAAAGCCACTGAAGTAAAGCTCTGAAGGTGAAAGTGTAGCTAAGAGCTTTTGTATCAGAATTTCTGTATTAACAAATACATCTGCATTTGTTTTCATGACAAAACGTGAATTAGAGCAATAAAAAAGTAACCCATTTTATACCCATAAGAGCTTTGTGGGTTAGGTTTTTACAGGTAACCTGAAAGGCCTGCTGAGTAATATCATGATGTTTTCTACTTTCTTTCACTGTGTTTTCAGTGGTATCTTCTTTCTGAACACCCAGCATAAACAGATGAACAACTTGGTATCCTGGTACCACAGTTTCACTTCCCCAGGTTTTCGTGATGCTGTCTCTGTGTGATTTTTCATAAGGTGGAGAACAGATTAAAAACACCAAAAATATTTTTCCTTTACGTTTGTTTTCTTCATTGATAAGAAATTCATAGGGCTGAGGATTTCTCGTTGGTTTCCTGAGTCAGTTTAGTGGCATTTAAATTTTCCTTGAGTAGAGGGTGGACGACTGGTAAAAGCATTCATTGTGAGAGAGTTTGTTTCTTTCCTTCCCTTGCAGGCTAAAGTTCTTTCTTTTAGTGCAATTTTGTCCTGAAAATTAAAAACATATTCTTTTGCTGCCATAATTGGAGTTAAAAGAGTACTGGATTTGGACACTAGAGGTATAAAAAATCAATAGCTTATTTCTAAGCAGAGGGTACCAATTAAGACAGACAGTTTCATGAAAAAATAGAGAATAGATAGTTATTCTTTTTACGTGAGCCATGTTTCACAACTTTTTAAAGTGTCCTCAGGAATTTGATATATTGTGGTAGAGAACATGCATTCAGCTGTAAAATTCTGATCTTCCCTACTTAGTAAATATGATTTTTCTTTTTCTGTTTCTCTTAATCTTTTGGCATTATAGGTAGGAGGAAAGCAAATTTGGATCTGACAATAAGGATATACTTTGGATTTCATATGATCAACACAAATGATCCTGGAAAGTGAATATATGCCCAGCAAAAATTTTTTGATGGCATCATTAATTTTTCTTGATGTAGAACAAGAATATTCTGACCTGAGGAATGAAAACAATATATAGTTAATCAACTATATAGTAAAATGCGTAATAATATCGTGCATATCAAAAGAAGACCAACTGCTGATAAATTATGAGTAATAATAACTTCTGTGGGGAGTAATACTATATTCATTTTAGCTTTCTATTTCATTTTAAGTAGTGGAGAGGCTAATCTGCTCTGTTAAAGTCCAGAGCATGGTTTAGTCAATTTTTAGTAGTGATGGGTACTGTTGTTGCTGTTGTTAATTGGCAGAAAGTTAGCACCAACTCATGGTGACCTTACGTATATCAGAATGAAACGTTGCCTGGTCCTGCATGATCTTCATCATCGTTGGAATGTTTGAGTCCATTGTTTCAGCTATTGTGTCAATCCATCTCATTAAGGGTTTCTTTTGTTTTCCTGACTCTATAATTTACCAACATAATGTGCTTTTCTAGCAACTGATTTTTCCTGATGATGTGTCCGAAGTAAGCGAGCTGAAGTCTCACCATCCTTGCAGTGACAGGGTGTAGTTTGTTTAAAATGTTTGCCTCTGTTTTTCATCTTCTTGTATTTATGCTTCTGATGCAGTAACCTGGTTGAGTCCATTCCGCACTCCTTTCTTTTTCTCTGATCATGCAGTAGGGTCTGAAAATTGAACCACAGCCCCAGGCCCTAAGCAGCTTGTTCTCTTTCTTAGAATTTCTCCTTCTGTGTCTGTGGAGATATACGAAGGCTGAAAATTTCTACCTTCTCTCTATTCTGTTTTTTACAACTTGCACCCAGGCAATTCTACTCTGCAGCTGAGGGCAGGCTGCCCAGCTCAGCTTGACAATAAGCACTGGGGGAAGTTGTGACTTTTTCCATTCCTTTTTTAGCCAACAGACATGATTTAGATCAAATTTTCATCAAATTATAGGTCAATATCTCATGCTCTGGGTTTGAGGAAGTCAATGATCACTACAATCTTAGAAAGTTCTCAGGAATCTGAACCAGTACATGAAATGTTTTGAGATAAAGGTATTATGTAGATCAACAGGGTTTCTAATTCTTAGAATATAATTTTTAAAGAAGTATAAATAATCGATACTTTTCATGTTTTTAGCTTTAGCTTATTGAAGTTATTCATTGATAAAAAAAAAAAAAAAAAAAAAAAAAAACACCAAACCAAACCAATCCTGTCGCTGTAGAGTTGACTCTGACTCATAGTGACCCTGTAGGACAGAGTAGAACTGCCCCATAGGGTATCCAAGGAGTGGCTAGTGGATTTGAACTGCTGACCTCTTTGTGAGCAGCCAAATTCTTAACCTTAATGTTTGTCTTTAGTTAAAAACAAAACAAAACAAAACAAAAAAAATCCCGTTGCCATCAAGTGGATTCTGACCCATAGTGACCCTAGAGGATGGAGTAGAATTGCCCCATAGGGTTTCCGAGGAGTGGCTGGTGGATTTGAACTGCCCACCTTTTGGTTAGCAGCTGTACCACTTAACCACTGTGCCACCAAGGCTCTTTATCTTTAGTAGGTGGTCCCAAACTCTGTTCTGCTTTATCATGTTTTGAACTTCATGTAGTAATAAAAAGTGAACACTGAAAATATTTACTTGGAGATTCATATAGCTTGGCCATTATCTCCTTCACATTCTTCTACCATGTGCTTTCAAATTGTTTATTATTTATTCATTTGATAAGTCCAACTATAGCTGCAGATTTCAAGGTGCAGGCCATCTACAGCTATAGAGTCAGGCCATGAGTCAATCAGCTTCAACGAAATGTAACATAATTAATAATAGATGAAGAATGTGAAGGTCCATTACCATTTAGGAAATATGTCATCTTCTAGGCTGGGACAAAAAGCCCAAAGAAATTGTTTAAAACTCAAAGAATAGGAAGGTGATTTAAAAGGGTTATTCTTGGTAGACTGTCTATCAAATTAGAGGTTCTGAGAAAACTACAGTGAAATGAAGAGAATATGTACAAATGTGGTATATGAACAGAAATCTATTTCTGAATACTTAGGAGAACATCATAAATTTATAAAATGCAAGTTTTATTCAATACCTGCACAGTGGAAAGAAAATACAAAAATGGAAAAAGGATATGATTTAACAAAGAAGCAGAATGAAAATTTTTCATTTTATTTTACCTGGTCCACAGACTCCACATTCTTGGAAAAACAGAGATGAAATATTAGATGCATTTATCAATAAGGCAAATAAAGAAGACACGGGAAGGAAAGCGTGTGCTGTAACTGAAATAGTTATTCAAGGGCTAGAAAATAAAAGTACTGAGGGAAGGTGAAGTAATAGTGTGAAGCACATGCCTAAGGAAGTACTGAAATACTGATCCTTGCTATAACCACAAGGATTCCAATAACGGCTTCAATCAATACCATCAGTCTGTCTTCAGAAATGTACTGAGTATAACCCTTCAGCCAGGGCCACTGCAGGGACGAAGTAGATACCTTCCATGGATATAAGAATTTGTAGATCAATTGTAAGCTTTAGACGAAGCCTATAGGTCGCTATGAGTCGGAAGTGACTGACGGCAGCTAACAACAACAATAGGAATTCTGTAAGATGCAGAGGGAAGTGAGCAGAAGATTAGAATCGAGGACAATGCAGCGTCATAAATTTTGCGTGGAGATTTGCCTCCAATAAATGTATGAGTTCTCTTGAGGGGGTGGAGATTATATCCCTAGAAATAACTCATAATCAATTTTGCACTGGAGTGCCTGGTAGTGGGGTTTAAAAGCAAAGTAAAGTTGAGACATTCTAAATATATAGGATAGATGTCAAAAGGAAGAAGTAGGGACTTTAGGGAAATCCATTATAAAACTAACAAGAGTATGATTGGATGGGTTTTCTCGCAAGCATGTAGGTATTATAGGGCCACAATGAACTTGTTGATGGGAAGTATCTCCCATTTGAGTTTATATTCACATATAGCAAACTCTCAACAGCTGACCTAGACTGAGTGCCATACTAATGAAGCTGAAGCCAGGATTTTTATTTTCTCTGTGTTTTCCCAGTGGTAGGGAGGATGTAGTATGGATTCTCTGTAATGCTCCATGGCTCGCAATTGCAAAATGAGGCATGCCTTTGTTTGATAAATGCTGCTTCAATTATGAAGTTGGTTATATACTTCACAGTTATGGAACTAGTCAATGGCTGTGTTATTTTCATGTGTCCTACCAATTCTTTCAAGTTTTGTGAAGTTTAAACACTTTCTATCTTTGCAAGTAGCTGAAAGATCTACATTGATTTCAATGTATAACAACACAGACTCTGTGTTGAAAGAATCCAGCACACTTACAATGTGACCCATCTTTGTGGGAAAAATAATTTTAAAAAAATGAGAGATTTTTAAGGATTCTAATGATGAGAATGTTTTAATATGGAGACTTATTTTTCAGTAATGCAACTTTGAATTATTTACGGGGCTTTCTCTTGAAAAACCAAAACCAAGAATTCTTGAGGGGCAAGGAATTTAATTAATAATGTGATGAGGAGAGAAAGGAAGTTCATATTGTGCTTTCGTAGTAAACGTTTTCCTCTCCAAAGAGAAGACAATCTTACTGGCAAAATTCCAGGACACTAATGAGCCCCAGTTATGGGCCTCTCATGAACCTTGCTCCTTTCAAGGTCTCTGGGGACTAGAGATGTGGTACTCCGATAGTCTGCACCTCCTTCTGCTCTGTTGAGCCAGCGTGCCAGTGCTGAAATTACACATCCTTGGCTAATTAAATTGGGAACGTACTAAAGTCTTACTGTGTGTGTGTGTGTGTTCTCTTGTGCATATGTAGTCTCCTCCTGAAAATATAAACCTACTTGAAATGCTGCAGACATAGTACAACTCATTATTAGATCCATTATTTCTGTTACACAATTTCCTCACATTTCTATTATACAAATGGATATGAAGGAGATGATGAAGTGTTTGAATTTTACTTAAATACAGATGATTAGAAATCATGAATGTGTTTTAAATAGTGGAGATATATGATCTGAATTCTAGTTGTAGAAGGCTACTTTAGATATTGAATAGAAAAGAGAGTGGAGGGAGGCAAGAGTAAAAGTAGACAGGCCAGTTAGGAGGCTATTGCAGTTTTCAAACATAATTTCACTTCTTTTAGATATCTCAGACTTACGACATAGAAAGATAGAAATCATAATATTAGGCTAGGCCTATGAAACCTCTAGTCACCTTGAAGCTAGCTGAAGCATCAAAATGATGTGTTGTTGAATAATATATTTGTTCTCATAATATCAGTCTCAAAGATTAGAAGTAGTTGAATTCTTTAACATGCTCCTGTGGTTATAATTGGAAACCCTGGTGGCGTTGTGGTTAAGTGCTACGGCTGCTAACCAAAAGGTCGGCAGTTTGAATCCACCAGGTGCTCCTTGGAAGCTCTATGGGGCAGTTCTACTCTGTCCTATAGGGTCACTATAAGTCAGAATCGACTCAACGGCAATTGGTTTGGGGTTTTTTTTTTGCGCATGTGGTTATAATTGCTCCTAATATATTTAAACACTTTTGAAAAAACGATTTGTATTTTCATACACTATTACAGCTATGTAACTGAGAATTGTTATAAGTATATAAAACTCAACATATTTTAACTTATTTTAATAATGTTCCTATTACTTTCTCTAAAGTTTCTTCAGGAGGTTTGAAGACACGCTAATAAACTTCATTGCATTACTTGAGATGGCAGTGCATAAATTTGCAGTTTATATTACCTTATCCGCGTTTTTTATCATTTTATAGATATTAAACATATTCTCTTTCTCATCTCTCTCATCTTTCTTCATCATCTCTAGGAGAAGAATCCCCATATACTTTTTTGTCAATCAATTTCTTAATTTCTGTGCAGGTATTTAAAATTTTATTATTTACTCATTTTAAAAGTACATAAAAACACTTCCTGTGCACTAGTTACTAAGTGCTTAAAAAATGTAATCTCAGTTTAATTTTAATAACATCTCTATAAGGTAGGTGCTATTGTTATTGCCATCTTATAGATGACAAAGCTGAGGCAAAAAAGTGAAGTAAAATACTGCCCAATGCCACAAAAACTAGTAACAAAAGCCATGATTTGTACTCAGGCAGTCAGGCTCCAAAATTCATGCTCTTAACAACTACTCTATGCTGCCACCTTTGGACTTTTCCAAAATTCACTGTATCTTTTTCCATGTTTGTCTATGAGAACTGTTGACACACCATTTATAGGTGGGTAGATCCATGAGATCCACCTTGTTTTATGCACCTACACAAAGTTGTCCGTTATTTATTGGTTGAAATTTTCAGCAGTGTAATAAGAGATGGATTAAGCTTTAGTTGTTGTCACTGAGCACAACCTCAAGAAGAAAGTGTCCTTTCAACAATTTCAAAGTATTATACACTTACATCACAGTTAAGCCAGATGTGTAGGGGAATATTGTTTACAGTGATAAACAATTTAAGTCATTTTTAATAACTATCCAACATTTCTAAGAGTTGGAACTTCATTTAAGCACTATTAGTATGATGTCCACTGCAAATTCACAGTCCTAGTAACTATCATTCTGGTGTGTAAGGTTTTCTGCATTTTGGTGTGTTAGGCCCACAGACAGAACATGAACCCATTCTCTGACCCTCCTGTTGAACATCCAATTAATCTGATTACTTATTTTCTCACAATTTATCATCAGGGGAATCATTTGTCTTGTATACAGACAGCTTTTCACTTTTAGTTCCTTTAGAAATTGTTCTTACTTTTCATATTTTCTCCTGCAAACAGAAGATATGTGTGCCAATCATGTTTATTTTGTTATTACTATTAGGTGATTTTAGAGAGATCATACTTTATTTTGTAAATTACCTAAAATTTAGCAATTACCCAAATCATGATTTTGGATCAAATTTCATAATGACTTTTTTGTATTAGAAATAAAAAAAAAAATTTTAATTAGATATCGTTCAATTACATTTAGTAACTCCAGGAGAATATTTGCTTTCATGGCTCCAAAATATGACTTTTTTTTTTTTTTTTTACTTTTTTATCATACATGAGCATAATAATATTTATATTTTATAAATTTATATATTTTAGTTATTGAATTAAATGACATTTACATTTCAACAATTTTATTCTGCTTTTTGTGTGCCATAATTTTAATATGAATTTTTAAAAATGTTCTTAAGAATACTGATGACCACTAGGAGTCCTAATATACAGGATAAATAGAATACAAACCGTAACTAACAATGCAGAAGATAAACTAGATAACTAGGAGCTCGCAAAAATTAAACACTTATGTTCATCAAAAGACTTAACCAAAAAGGCAAAAAGAGAAACTGCAGACTGGAAAAAAATTTTTGGCTATGAAATACCTGACTAAGGTCTAATCTCTGAAATCTACAGGATACTGCAACACCCCAGCAACAACAGCAAAATAATACAATTAAAAAATGGGCAAAGGACATAAACAGACACTTCACCAAGGAAGACATTCCAGTGGCAAATAGACACATGAAGAAATGCTCGTGATCATTAGCCATTAGAGAAATGCAAACCACAACTACACTGAGATACCATCTCACCCTGACATTACAGGCACTAATTTAAAAAAAGAGAAAATAACAAGTGTTGGAGAGGTTACGGGGAGACTAAAACTCTTTTGCACTTCTGGTGGGAATGTAAAATGGTCCATCTAGTAAGAAAACGATACGGCACTTCCTTAAAAAGCTGGAAATAGAAACACCATCCTATCCAGCAATCCCACTCCTAGAAATATATCCTAGAAAAATAAGAGCTGTCACATGGATAGATATATGTACACTCATGTTCATTACAGCATTATTCACACTAGCAAATAGATGGAAACAACCTAAGTGCCCATCCGGATAATAGACATTATAGGACATATACACAATGGAATACTATGCAGTGATAAAGAACAATGATGAAGCCATGAAATATCTCACAACATGAATGAATCTGGAGGGCATTATCCTGAATTAGATAAGTTAATCACAAAAGGGCAAACACTGTATGAAACCACTATTGTAAAAACTCAAGAAAATGTTTACACACAGGAATAATCTTTGATGGTTATGAGGGAGGGGAGGGTTGGGAAGGGGAAATCATTAACTAGATGAGTGTTAATATAGTTAATGATTTATTAACTATATAGAGGAAGTCAGCACAACTTGACCAAGGCAAAGTCATAGAAGCTTCATCAAAGCAAAAAACCAAACCCACTGCCATTGAGTCAATTCCGACTCATAGTGACCCTATAGGACAGAGTAGAACTGTCCCACAGGGTTTCCAAGGAGTGCCTGGTGGATTCAAACTGTCTACCTTTTGGTTAGCAGCCATAGCTCTTAACCACTACACCACCAGGGTTTCCAAAAGCTTCACAGACACATTCAAAAACCCTGAGGGACTGAGTTACCGGGTCTGAGGGCTGGAGGACCATGGGCGAGGGGGTCTTCTAGGTCAATTGGCGTAACAAAGTTCATAAAGAAAATGTTCTACAGCCAACTTTGGTGAGTAACATCTGGGGTTTTAAAAGTTTGAGAGAAGCCATCTAAGATACATCTACTTCTACCACCCCATCAGGAACAAAGGATAATGAAGAAAACCAAAGACACAAGGGAAATACTAATCCAAAGGACTAATAGATCACAAGTACAACAGCCTCCACCAGCCTGAGCCCAGAAGAACTAGATGGTGCCCAGCTACCACCACCAACTGCCCTGACAGGGATCACAATAGAGGGTCCCTGACAGAGCTGGAGAAAAATGTAGAACAAAGCTCAAATTCACACACACACACAAAAAGACCAGACTTACTGGTCTGACAGAGATCAGAAGAACTCCTGAGACTACTATCCGTGCACACCCCTTTAACTCAGAACTCAAGTCACTCTTGAAAGTTCACCCTTCAGTCAAAGATTAAACAGGTCTATAAAACAAACAATATCATACTTGAGAAAAGTGCTTCTTAGTTCGATCATGTATACGAGATGAAAAGGGCAACGACTGCCCAAAAGCAATGATGAGAAGGCAGAAAGTGACAGAAGAAATGGATGGATGGAAATGGGGAATTGCGGTGTGGAAGGGGAGAGTGTTGACATATTGTGGGAACTGGAACCAATGTCACAAAACAATTTGTGTATAAATTGTTGAATGAGGGGAAAAAAAAATACTCATGACCTTTTTTTTGAAAATCTGTTTCTGAAGCAATAAAGTATAGAATCCTTTTAAGTATTTTATATTTAAATACATTTTCTTTTTTGCATATACTTTAGCTTGTCCTGTTGTCATCTCTTTTAACTTAAATATGTAAATTCATCAGATTTGCAAGGCAAGCATAGTAGAAAAATAATTATTTGTTTAAGGATAGTCAACTAACGAGGATTATTTAAATCTGAATTTGTATGCCTTATAATTCTTCTTCCTCTCAACCCAAATGATTTATTTGCACAAAAAAGTCATCAACTCAAGAAAAGGTGCAAAGTGAACTCTTGTCACCCACCTTACACAAGTGAATCATTTTATGTAGAAAAAGAATTAAACATTATTAAGCACTTACAAATACAGGATAAGTAAATAATAAATAAAGATCTTTCTTGAGTTCTGTTAGAAAAAAGTATCAGATGATTAGAAAGCTACTTAAAAAATGGCATTATTAATACCTAAGGCCAAGACGCCTAACAAAATTGGAGAATTACTAATTTCATCATCCAGAAGGAAACTGTCAACATCATGTCCTGGACCAATAAATAAATAAAATAAAAAGATGCTACTTTGAAATAATACTATTTATTATAAGATGCATTGCATGCCAAGTGATATAAAGATGAAACTAATTCAGAAGATTAATAAATCGTCTTCACTGCAGATAGCTGAATCTTCAGACATCAATTAATGTGCTCAGGTAACAGTACAGTTAGAATCCCTCAGAGAAATACAGGAACATTGTGTATTTTGCAAAGAAGTACTAAAACAAGTCACTAGGGATTAATTATTCAAAGTGAACATGAACACTTGAGACAAATTAGGTATTGTGGAAAGCCCTATAAGTTTGTGCAATTGTGTGGCTGTAATAACAGAAAAGCTTATAAGCTTTAAATCAAGAATTAATTTGAAAAGATGGAATTCAATTAAGACATTTTAAAAATCCCTCCTCCGTATCATGCCAGGGAATCTCAGGCATCTCAGCCTGATTAAACCATTGAGTTCAAGTTTCAGTCAGCCTAGCACGTTAGCTGTTAGAACCTTCTCCAGCTGCCGAAGCTATCACATTAAATCCAGAATTTCTGTAACTGCATCCATATAAATGAATTTGGCTGAGAATAGTGGCCTATTCCTCCATCCATATCAGGGAATTTGGCTCAGACTAGTAGTGTATTCTATCTACCTTGATAAACATCCTTCACATCCCCAGGCATGTACCCTAGGTTTCTGTTAATATAGATTAGCAAAGTCTTGCAATTCTCAAGGTTCTAAGTGATTTACTTAAGAGTCATAGAGAGTAGCTGTCTTCTTGGAGCATGGTAAGATTTGACGCTAATTATGAATTTAATGTCAACAGGGAGTGATTGTGACAGGTCTTGAGAAAACTGAGCATTTGCCTCCAAGACATCTGCTCTAGAAGAGGTTATCATAGGGTTTTTAAGCAAAGGAAGGATAGTGTTCTCAGACTCAGAAGGATAAGTTGCTTTCACTGATACAGGGGGTTTAGAGTGACTTGGTTGTTTAAGATTACCAGTTTTATCTGGATTACATCAGAATCTCCATCTGAAGTTTCAAGTTCTATGCTTTCCAAATCAGTGCCCTAATTTTCACTTGTGAAACCTAGTGAGTCTGTGAATTTGACTGTTGTTGGGAGTCAGCAACCCACACAATTAAATTTTGTGCTTGATTCTCAGTAATACAAGCCACGTGGCTACAAAAATTAAGAGATTCTTTTAGGGATGTCGTAGAAGCTCTTTGGTCCTCACAACATGACTTGAGCTGAGAGTTCAAGGATCTGAGCTTGCGGTAGTCTTTCTATAACCCTCAAGTGTCCTCAAAAGAACACCCCTCACCCCGTAACTCCTTACTGTCATAATTACTGCAATAATGCTCAGTGCAGCAACTTCTTGGGCTCCCAAGGCAATGTGCTTCAGTTGACACTTCATCACAATCAGTCATAAGAATTAGTTCGAACGACATGCCACTGCATGTCATGGATACAAGCATCCCATGTCCCACTGACAAGGAGCTCAGCACTGTGCTCAAATCCAAGGGCAGTGCCAGACCAATTGCAATATCTCATCCTGGCAGTTCTAGCTCCAGGTACCACTCCTGGTACAAATTATGTATCAGTTTGGGTTCAATCAGGAGCAAGAAGACACAAAGTAATTTCCATCTACCACCAAAAATTGTCATTGAGTCAATTCCAGACTTATGACCCATGTGTGTCAGAGTAGAACTGTGCTCCATAGGGTTTTCAATGGTTGATTTCAACAGGCCTTTCTTCTGAGATGCCTGTGAGTGGATCCAAACCTCCAATCTTTTGGTTAACAGCCAAACACATTAACCATTTGCACCACCCAGGGACTCCATAATTCATAATTTGAATAGGAAAAGTTTAATATAATGACTTTTTAATAACAGAAGGTTGGAATGATAGGAGTTTGGTTAGTAAGAAGTAAAGAGAAATCTAAAAAATTCAGGAATTATTGGTATAAGGAGCACTATCTCTAAAGCTGAGATTGAGCACCCAAAGAAGCATCCTCCACTCCCCAAGGCTGAGATCCAGACCCTGTTGGAGAGGCAACAACTGTGGATTGTTAGATGGAAGAGAAGGTGCTGTGGTTCTATACTGGTGGAACTTGCTGTAGATCTACCAGGGAAGCTGCCTACAGAGGGATTCTGTGTGCTGAACTCACCAAATCAAAAAAGGAAAGCCAGGGATGCTATTCACAGAGACGTTTCTCACTAGCAGCACTCTGTGTGAAGCTAATAGGGGATGTCAGGGGAATCTGGTTATTGTGCCTGGTAGGAGCCTATTACTGGAGAAACTGTTCACTGCAGATGCAGGAGGGTATAGATGCTGCTTACTACAAGAATCCAGATCTGGAGAACCTGCTGACTGAAGTAGCACGGTTCTGGCCCACTGGAACCAGAAAAACTAACGTACAAATTCCTCCTCCTCCAGTGTCCTTCCAGGATTCTCTCCTAATAAAACTAAACATCTTGTCAGGTAAGAGAAAAGAGAAATATTTAAAGGGCCCAAGTTCATTTTTGTAGAACAGGCAGTGAAGTGTGGATTTGGAGCTCAGATACAATAAATTGATAACTAGCATAGAGAGGAAACTCTCTTATGTTAAAGTTCACTTATAGATCTTAATTCCAAGTTAATGTTTGCCTATATGCCTGAATTCCATTTTAAATGATGCAATTAAGTTTGTTAGTATAAAAAAATCCAACTTGTGACAGTATCATTTTCTAATTTTCTCCCCCAAAATGGAAAAATGAGATCAGATGATTAAAATGACCATAGGATACTAAAAGAACATTTTTGCCAAAAGTTTACCAGTTTCCTAAAAAACAAAATAAGTGTGAATGATTAACTTTTCAGATTTGTTGAAGAGTAGTTTCTTTAAAGAATGGCTTTGGAGTAGTATTGTTCAGAGGCTGATGGAAGCTTGTCAAAAAGGCATAGAAGTCAGACTGAGGTTCCCAGTGGCTAGATTTAAGGAAAAAATGAGCATCAGAAAAAGTAACAGCTTAATTAAATTATAAACATTGAATAAATAAAAATCTCTGAGTCCAAAGTGAAGCTACCACACACACACACACACACACACAGATGAGGTGGGTGAGAAAAAGAGAGACAAAGAAACAAAGATAGATTTATCTGACTACCTTTTTTGGCTCTTTTGTTTAGGAGGTATTCATGGGCATAAAACCACAAAGGAAAAGTCATGACCGTGGGCTGTATCAGGGAAAGAGACAGAGAATACTCTGTGCCTCCCAGAGAGATGGTAATGTTCTATTTCTTGACCTGATAGTGGTTAAATAGGCACTCACTTTATAGTATATGTTAAATTTTGAATACATATTATATGATATTTTGTGTTATACTGTTTCACAATAAAATAGATATCTTACCTGATATCTGCACACATGAAATTACATAAAAGAAAAATGAAAGATCCATTTGAAAATATATTAATGTGTAGAGACAAAAGTTTTTTCATTTAAGGTTAAATTTTTCACTGGTTAGTTTTTTGATTTGGTGAGCTAGTTTTATTATAAATTAAATCAAAGTAGAATAATATCTGTGTGCTTGGTGAAGTGCTTTTTCTTATTTTCAAATTCTCAGTATTAAAAATTTAGGATTAAAAAAACTTCAACCATACCACGTTTTCAAACTTTTCTTTATGGAAGGATAGAAAAAGAAGATGTGATACATTTGGAAAAATGATCCACACTTGAAGTATAATTCCACTGAACTCCATTTAATGATGGGGTAGGAGAGTTTGTCAGTTGGAGAAAATGTGATACTCTACTGCCATTTCCTACCATTCACAAAATTTCTCATTGATGTTGATTATTAAAAAATTGAGGAATTAAAAAGACATATTACAAAATTGTGCATAGTTATTTCAAGCATAAATTCTGGTTTAAAATATTATGCTTATGAAAGCAAGCTTGAGTTTCTCATTCAAATAATTAAGGAAACTGTTGTCTGGAAGTTTAATGACAATTTTGTATTTAATGCCTGCTTAGTACTATTTATCACATAAACAGAATATAACGAAAACAATAATTTTTTCATTGAGTCCTACATAGAGTCCAGTTTCCCTCCAGTTTGCCCCTGTGTGCCTTACAAATACTATTTTCTTTGTTCAATGAAGTGAAAAAGTTTGGGAAGCACTGCTATATAACGCAGCAGTGTTTATCAGCTGGAGGTGGAATTTGGAAATAGCGTGGGGGAATTTTTGATTGTCCAGTAGTGGGTAAGGGCCAGGGATGTCAAAATTCTGCAAAGACTGGGAGGCTGCTGCACAATAAACAACTGTACACACAAAATGTAGGCTCCTCTGAAAAAAACAATTGCTTTTGTGCATAGCCACTCTTCCTAAAGAGGGGGGCTATGGTATTGTAGCATCAGACTCCGTCTCTCAATGGTTTGTAATTCTTATCAAGTCACTTAACCTCCCATAGCTTCAGTTTCCTCAATGGCACAATGACTAAGATACGTTTCCTAACTATATCATGAGATGAATTTGAGGAACAATGAACTTATGGACACCAAATAACTTTATAAACAAAATATGTGCTACTCACATATACTGTCATTTGTATAGAGAAATGATCTACAATGCTGCCTTTGTCCCTTGAGTTGCAATTCATTACTCAGAGCTCATCATCCTGAATTATTTTTTGAAAACTCATACTTCTCATAATAAAAAGATAAGTTAAAGGCTCATTCACAAGACCAATGACAAGTTTTATTGTAATTCAATGCCTTTAGCTCACTTTTTTACCATCTGTCAATTTTTTGTTCTATTTAATAGGTTGAATGATATAGAATTGCTGTTTTTGTAAATCAAAGGTAGCTGATTATTGACTATTTGCTATAGTTCAAACTAATAAAACATGGAAATTTTGTCAGCACATTCTCTTTGGATTATTTATAAAGACGGTAAATATATTTAGATTTAAAACTTAAAAGTGGAAACTTTGGGTTTTCATTAGGTTTATGTTCTTTATTTCCCAGAAGAAACGTCATGTTTTTATCATTCAGTTTATTCAAATAAATAGCACAAGCAGGATGCTGCTTTGTATAAGATGTGACTAATTTAAAAAAATATAATTAAATATAGATTTCTATTTAAGAATTTACTTTGAGCACAAAAATATTTTCCTAACAATCTATTGATGAAGAAAAAGAATTAGATTGGATTAAGCACTATGCTGCTGAAGTTTATCTCAGAGATCAAATTCTCTTTTTCAGCTTAGTAAGTTTAATTAATGAAACTCAAAGCTATCTTAATTTTCCTTTTGCTGTTTTGTCCATAGCTAAATACATCTATAGAAAAAGTAACCTTTACTTGATAGAACGTTCAGATTGCATTAAAGGAAAAATAATCAAAAAATCATATTACCTTGTGACTTAAGTTTTATGCTTCACACAGATAATGAGCTAACAACAAAACAGTGTTTTTTTCTTTATTAAACATACAAAAACTGAGATAATACTATATTCTTTGCCCCTTGTTATTTATCAAGGGAAATTTGTTAACAAAAAATAATCTTCAAAAAGAGTAAAAGAATATTAAGGGTAATAAACTTTTTCCCATTAGAATAAATAATAATAAAAAAATACAACTTAATGGTCTGAGACTGGAGGAACCCCAGAAAGCATGGCCCCTGGACTCTTGTCAACCCAGAACTAAAACAATTCCTGAGGCCAACTCTTCAGACAGACTGGACTGGACTGGACTGTGGGTCATAAAATGATACTTGTGAAGAGTGTGCTTCTTAGCTCAAGTAGATACATGAGACTAAATGGGCAGCTTCTGTCTGGAGGTGAGATGAGAAGGCAGAGAGGGTTAGGAGCTGGTTGAATGGACATGGGAAATCACGGGTGGAGAGGAGGAGTGTGCTGTCACAGTACAGAGAGAGCAATTAGGGTCACATAACAATGTATGTATACATTTTTGTATGAGAGACTAGCTTGAAATGTAAACTTTCACTTAAACTACAAAAATAAACAAACAAACAAAAGCAAAAAAATACAGCTAATCATGACCTAGATTCTAATGGACTGAATTTTTGTCAGAGGAAATTCTAAGGTCTGAAAAATTATCTTTATTAGAAGTTGATACAAATACTTTATAGAAGGGAAAACATTTTTGAAAAAAGATTAATGTCATTCAAGAGAATTTTAGTTCCTACTTAATAAAGACTAAATGTTTTGCTTTTTACTTTCACTTTTTCATTAAAAAAAAAAGGACTATGGGATGACTTTGTTTATTCCTAATCCATTTAAAGAAGATAATATGCTAGATGATGGCGATGGACAGGGTATTAAGTTATCTGCTTTTTCCTGCCTGTACATTCTACCTGTTCGCCCTCGCCTTTAGAAGCTGGAAAGAAGAACATTTAGTGCTTTAAGTATCACCCCTGTGAAGAATAACTGTGCCAAGATTATTTGTCCATGCATTCTAATATCACCATTGAGACAAAAAATGATTTAATTTAACTTTTCTCCCCCTTTGCAGACTAGGAAAAAGCTCTCCAAGTGGTGGGGAGTGGAAAGATTCTAGAGATAAATAAAAGAATCCCTAACCCTCTTGGAACTAAGTCCTGAATTAGGGGTAAGGCTTGGGCAGTGAGTGGTGTCTGTCTTTACGCTCTAGAGTTCCATCTCCCTGGTAGAAGACTCCCACATCACCAAAGTGTAACAGAGCAGACCTTGCAGCTTGGTCTGGGATAATCAGAGGAAACACTTTTGCATTGCAAAGAAGGCAAATTAAAATCATTTGGCTTAGGTGAGGCACAGAATTTAGCAGACGGTGTTACATTAAAAAATAGTTAAGCTAAAGAAAGGACTCACAGCGGAGGTGGTGAGATGCATATCCCTATTGAAAATGGGTGAAGCTCATTTATTTCTGTGCCTGTTTGATGAATGGAAGCCAAGGAATTACCAGAAGATGATCTATTTGTAATTTAAAAATGCAGCTTTTATCACCTATACCAAGCAATTGTTCTTTGCGCATATAACTTGAGAAATTCAGTAAAGAAAGTTAAACAGATATGTTTAGAGGACACTGGTATTTATTATTCTGATGAAATTCAGGAATCTCCAAAAAGGGGACATAGTATGGCGTGATCTGGCTTTATATTCCTTTTTCATATTGCACCTACTAATGTCTCCCAGAAGACTGTTTAACGGGAAATATTTTGAAAACAATGTAATTTATATAAAAATAAAAGCCTTTGGTTTTATTGAAAATATGGCATATTTATAGCAAATAATTCCTTTCCTATGACTTCTTTGTGTTCATATGTGCATATATACACAATTATTGACTTATAATCATTTCAAATATGTAAAGCAAGTATACATTAAAAAGAGTGATTTCTATCTTCAATATACTATGCTAGTACATAGTGCTGAAGTTCAAGGTCTGTTTCTAAGAAAGTTTTTCATTGTAGTTTATAATATACCCATTTCAAATTATATGGCTATATAATGGTATAAACTCATTATACATTCATGCAAATGGTTATGCAGATTGATTCAATCTTTTAGGAACAGTACGTAATTTTTCCCCGTTCATGAAAAAAGAAGTCTGCACTCATTCCCTTCATTAACAAAAACCAAACAAGAATTCCTATGATCTTGATTCTAAAAAAAATAGTAATTTTACCTTTATGTAATTGCTGGTTTTTATATTTCAAAATGCTAGGATTTCAGGCGTTTCAGGCAAGTCGCCCCCCCCCCCGCCCCCAACTATTTGTTCAGGAAATGGTTAGAGGAGAAAGAAAAAAAATTATTCACGTGAATACAATGCAATCGGTCTTTTCCTTTCTTCAATTTGAATTAAGTTTTTTCTCTTTTAATGGGGCTTAGCAGTCCATAAAAAGAGATCTGATATGATCAGCTATTCTGTAACTAATCATTAACAAAAAGGTTCTTTCTAACTGTTGGGAAAATATTCACTGGTGATTGGTAATGTCTGCAGCTCACTCTACATCAAACCAGTGTTCTACAGAATAGATTGATATATTGCTTATTAATAATTGTGGCAACCACTTCCCACCTCTTCCAAGCTTTGCTTGCTGATAATTTGAGAAATTTTGTTAAGAAAGTTAAACAGGTATCTTTACAGGACTCAATCTTTATTGGAGCCCTGGTGGTACAGTGGTTAAGAGCCTGACTGCTAACTAAAAGCTTGGCAACTGGACTCCACCAGTCGCTCCTTGGAAACCTTATGGGGAAGTGTTACCCTGTGTCTTAGTCATCTAGTGATGCTACAACAGAAATACCACAAGTGGATGGTTTTAATGAAAAGAAGTTTATTTCCTCATAGTCAAAGTAGGCTAAAAGTCCAAATTCAGGGTATTTGCTCCAGGGGAAGGCTTTTTATCTCTGTCAGCATTCTCAGCAGTGTTCCCCTGGATTAGGAGTTTCTCGGCACATGGACCCTGTCCAAAGGACACACTCTGCTCCTGGCACTGCTTTCTTGAAGGTATGAGGTCCGCCGTCTCACTGCTCACTTCTGTCTTTTATATCTCAAGACATTGCTTCAGGACACAATCCAGTCTTGTAGACCAGGTCCTGCCTTACTAACACGACTACCACCCATCCTCCCTCATTAACATCATAGAGGCAGGTTTACAACATACAGGAAAATCACACAGTACCAGGAATCATGGCCTAGCCAAACTGATACAAACATTTTTGGGAGGACATAATTCAAACCATGACACCCTGTCTTGTAGGGTTGCTATGAGTCTGAATATATTTGACCACAATGAGTTTGGTTTTTTGGTTTAGTCTTTACTATTCTAACAATGGAGCCTTGGTGGCACAGTGGATAAGAGTTTGGCTGCTAACAAAAAGTTGGCAATTCACATCCACCTACCACTCCTTGGAAACCCTATGGGGCAGTTGTACTCTGTCCTATAGGGTTGCTATGAGTCATAATTGACTTGATGGCAACGGGTTTGGGTTTTGGTTATTCTAACAAGGCTCAAGAATCTCCAAAAGGGAGCTTGAGTATGGAAAGCTTTCTAGAGAGATAGTAAATACTACAAAGAGTGTAATATCAAGAAATCTAAAGGAAGAAATTATTCCATAATGTCAGGAATGGTCAAGTGTCTTGGAAAGTACTGAGAAATAAACTAAAACAAAAACAGAAATGTGACAATTGGATTTGGCAACTTTTTGACTTTGACTAGAGCAATTTTACAGGCAAAGAGTACAGAAGTCAACTGGATTTGGTTAAGGAGTAAATGGAGTATGAAGAAGTGAAGGAAGCAAGTATACAATTGATTTTTTTTGGAAAAGAGGGGAGGGGAACACAAAGATAGGGGCAGGGAGACCTAGATAGAGACGTGGAAAATGGGAGTTTTTAAAAAATTATTTTTAAATTTTTATCATTCTTTTAAAAAAAAGAATGTTCCAGGAAAGAGTGAACAATGAATAATTCAGGAGAGATTCAGGAGAAGGAATAACCACACAAGGGCAGTCTCCAAGAAGGCAAGAAAGGCTTAAGGGTACAATGATGGATTGGCATTTGACAGGAACAGTAACAATTCATCCACTTACCTGGAGGAGATTAGAGAGTGTGGGTTCAGATGCTGATGCTTTCATTCACCAACCTCACCGCTGGCTTCCCTATTACCTCATTTTCAGATATCGACACACAACAAACAATCAATAAAATGCTTAAAGAAGAAATAGAGATACCAAAATATGCAAATAGAAAAAAAAAAGCATACCAGGAAAAAAACTGAGATAGATCAAAGAACAACAGAACACTTTATGAAGACTATATCTTGGACTATGGAAATTGTTGATTCTGTAACAAAGACTAGTATGTTAAGGAAACAAATAAAAAGAAAAAATTAAATTAAAAATTAAAAAATCAATAGAAAGCTGAAAGAAAGAATATATGTTAAAACTGCAATGAAAAAGATAATGTGCAAAAATATAGAAACGTAGCATCAATTCAATAACTGCAAAATCCGAACAATAAAATATCAAAGAAATAGCACTGTAAATCAAGAGGAAGGCATTTTCCAAATAAATACATAAATGAGTAAATAAATCTGATGAAATTTCTCAGACCTGAAGGATGTAAGTCTTCTGTTAAAAGGGGTCTAGCCAGTGCTTACAGCAATGAAAACATAGAGAATACACTGCATCAGTTAGATTGGCAAGGCTACAGTGTGCTAATAAACAAGCCCCAAATTTCAGTGGCTTAAAGCAATACCGGTTATTTCATACTTAAGAATTTGTCTAGTGAAGGTCTCAGGAAGCTCTGCTTTGCATAGTCCTCAGCTAGAAACCAATGGGCCGAATCATCATGATCTGGAATATTGCTGGTCATTATGTCAGAGGGAGAGAATACTCTGGAGAGTCTCCCATCAACAACCAAATGCTCTGCTCCAAAGGGCACATGTCACTTTCATTCTCCGTAATTGGACAGAACTGATTACAAGGGTCAGCCTATCACAATAGCCCAAAGAAAAGAGTTTGGAATATTGGATGAGGATAATTAATGGCTACCACATATACCTACAAACATTGTGATATTTAGGGCCACTAATATTTATAAAAAGCAGCCCTGGTTCAGCAATGGTTAAACGGCTGGGTACTAACTGACAGGTTGGTGGTTGGAACCCACCAGCCACTCCATGGGAGATATGACCTAGTATTTACCCCCTTAAAGATTACAGCCTAGCAAACCCTATGGGGCAGTTTTACTCTTTCATACAGAGTCGTTATGAGTTGGAATCAAATATATAGCACACAACAACAGTAACAATATTAAAAAGAACATTCTAAAAGTTTCCAAAGAGACAGAAAAAGACAAATAAACAGACACATAATGTGGGGATATATGCCATTTAAACATGGCTGCACTATTGACAACTGCAGCTCCCACAGGCCTCTATGCTGCACAACATGTTGAGACTTGTCCCCAACAATTTGAGCCTTGTCACTACTTGTTTTCCCAAACCTATTGATCCGTTACTGATTGGCTTGTTTACCTGAATTCCTTCTCCCTTGCCCGCACCCAAAGCCCATTGTTCTGTTATTTGCTTCACAGTTTGCTGTATTGACTATAAATAAATTCCTGGGACTGAAGCCAGGGTCGACTCCTCAGAGTGACCCTCCTGGCCCCACTTCTCTGTAAGAGTTGTGTTTGGTTACTGTCTTCACTCTCCCGACAACCATCACTGCTGCGACAGATGGTGCCCCGTGTGAGCGGCTGCGACAGATGGTGCCCCGTCTGAGGGGCTGTGACAACATGAAGTAGGCCATCTGAAAAGAAATGAAATTCTGGTTAGCAGCGGATTTTTCTTTAACACACTCTGTGCTTGCAGACAATAGAGCTATGCCTTTAAAGTTTAAGGGAAATTGTTTTCCATTTTGATTCTATACCAGATAAAACTATTAATGTCTTCTAAGGATTGGCCAGCATAAAAGAGGAAGAACCTCAATGAGATGGATTGACACAGTGGCTGCAACAATAGGCTCAAGCATAACAAGGATTGTGAGCATGGTGCAGGACAAGGCAGGGTTTCGTTCTGTGGTGCATAGGGTTGCTATGAGTCAGAACCGACTTGACAGCACCTAACAACAACAACAACAACAAGGATAGTGTATGGTTAAGATTGTGTGTCAACTTGGCTGGGCCATGATTCTCAATGTTTATGTGTGATCACCCCCATGATGGGATCTGCTGTGAGTAGCCAATCAGTTGAAAGGGAGTTTCCTTGGGCTTGTGGCCTGCATATCAATATAAGTGGACATTCTGGCTTTTGCCCTCTCTGGATCCTGCAGCTGGCTCCTGTTCATCTGACCTCTGGTTCTTGGGACTTGATCTAGCAGCTTATCTGCCAGTCTTGGGATTTGTCGATCTTCACAGCCCATGGCAAGAGCCCTGCTCTCTGACCTGCGATCTTGGGTTTACCAGCCCCTGCAGCTACGTGAATCAGGAGAAGCCTCTATCCTGATCCACAGACTTGGGATGTTCCAGCCTCTACAATAGGATGAGCTGTTTCCTTGATCTAAATCTCTGTCTATATATTTATATACTTTACTGGCTTTGCCTTTCTAGAGAACCCAGCCTAAGATAGAATAAAGTCATTTTCAGATATACCATGACTAAGATAATATATATCCTGTTCATCTTTTCGTATGAGATTTCTTGTTGGTATACTCAAGAAAAAGGAAAGCTATGAAGTACCAGGATGACATACTGTGAACAGGCTTAGGGCGAAACTCTACCATTTTGTAGAAAGTAGAAGGAAACCTCAATAAAAAAGATCTCTGGAAAATATGGGCCCAATAGAATCAATCATTGACATATAGAGAAAAACAGGGTTATCGCAGGGCTGCTATGTTTGGTTCTGTATTTAAACAGGCAACTTTTATAATATGCACATTGTAGATTTTTATATTTTTAAGACAATTTTATGCAGATCACAGTAAAGGGCCTTGCACCTATGAAATTCATGTAACAGAACAATTTTATGCCAGTTGGAAATAAATATTTTAAAGAAGATTTATTTTGTCCAAATGTACCATTCATGACAGTGGCAAGCATGAACTAAGTTTAAAGGGAAATTGTTTAAAAAAAAAAAACTCCAGATAAGTAAGATATAAATTCAGGAAATGTTTATTTTAGGAATAAATACCTCCCAGGGTTTTCTTAAGATTAAGTTATTTTAGAGGTTGCTGTGTACTCATCATTTTACCATTTTGTGTCAGTTTAATCAAAGAGACATTTTTCACATCTTAGTTAACATGGCTCTCAATAGTTTTTGTCGTTGTAGGATACTCTACTTCTTTCCCACGACATCACATTCTTTTCTCTCTGACTCATCCTCTATCCCTTTTGCCATGTCTTCATTTTCTGCTTTATATGCTAATGTTCTGTGGGACTCAGTCCTTGTTCTCTCCTCACCCTACTTTCTTTTCAAAGGCAATTTTATGTACTTCCAAAGCTTTATATGAAATCTCCATGCTGATTCTTCCTAACTTTAAAAACCTCAGGTCTCATCTCCAATGTCTCTTACTCAGTCTTTCCTTACTCTTTCTATCTAAAATTTATCGCTCATTATTCACGGCACCATTTATATTGTCACTATTTGGTTATATAGTTACGTTGTAATCATTACTTAATGTCTTTTTCCCCTTAGATTGAGTATTTTTAATGCCCAGAATACTGTCTGAAATGTGTGTGTGTGTACATATGTGTTATATACAAATATAAATGTTTTCAAAACCAGTAAACAACATTTTCTATCTTCAGGGGTTTTATTATATGAAAGAGATTTGTAAACTGTGAGCACCACGCCAATGGGGGAAAAATACTTTTGAATTTAACATAGTTCGATTTCACAATCTAAAGCGTGGTCAAGAAATGAGTTAAATCTGAGAAAGAAGTGCTCTGCAGCTTTTGACAAGAGTGGCAAAACTTGAATTTCCTACATTAAGAATGATCAATAAAAATCTCTCCCAATCCTGTAGTTATAGTACTAGTTTTTCTTTCTTCAACATATAAAGTTAGAATTGCACAGCTTAATTCACTCTGTGCAGAGAATTCTTCCAATGACACAAGAAGTTTGTGCTTGACTACTAAGTGAAACGTTGGCAGTTCAAACCCACGCAGCAGCACTGTGGATAAAAAGGCCTAACGATCTAGTTCCGTAAAGTTTAGAGCCAAGAAAACCCTATGGAGCTCAGTTGTACTCTGCAACACGTGGGGGCGCCATGAGTCAGAACTGACTCGACAGCAACAGATTTGATTGTTAACATCCACAATGAAGTTAAAAAAAAACAAACAAACACCCTGTTTATCACTAACATTGCTATCTCAACAGTGTTTTTGCTTGAATAAAGTAAATGTACACAATATAGCTAAATAAGCTGTACTATTATTAATTATGCATATGCATTATGGAGATTTTAGAATACACATAAAAATATTAAAAGAAAAATAACTGTAATTCACAATCTCAACACCCAGACTCAGTTGCTCGTAATATATTGGTGTTTTTCCTTGCCGGGCTAGCTCAATGTGCTATGTATATTGAATATTACATTAAACGGCATTTACAATTTTCCATCTGAAATTTTAAACTTAGTATTATACTATGGGGCTTCTAAAAGCTATGAAGCATTCTTCAAAATGTAATTTTAATAGCTGTGTAATATTCCATGATTTATATACACCAAAAGTAACCATTCCCTTGTGGCCAGTTATTAAGCTATTATCTCAGCGCCAACCCCACCCTTGTATATTCAGCTTTGTGGCTCTGCAAACCATGTCCGCTTTTTCAGTCAGCTGCCTGGTAGACTCTGCTGAAGGGAGATTTAGAGGAAGGCTAGAGAAGGAAGAAGAGGCATGCGCCTTCCCATCTGCTTCCTGCAGGCTTCATGCTTGTTTTCTGTTGCTCTCAGAGTCACCCCAGCCTCTCTTCTTCACCTGACAGCAAGAATTTGTTCCAGTAGCTGCCGCAGAGTTCGCTTTGCATTTTTCCCACAACCAGCCTCTCTGCGCCCCTTCAGAGACACCATCACTAGCTGCCTGGTGTCCCTTGCATAGAGGTCCAGGCCCAGGCCTACAGGGTCCTCCTCTGAGCTCAGAGATGCCAGCTCCATCTGAGAAGTGATTTCTCCTCAGAATCTGAGTTCTAGCTCCTTGGGCCCCTCCTGCAAATTGCCAAGTTTTAATAATTCCAACCTCTTTCATTTCTTCTCCCAGTCCTCAGTGTGGTAGCTGCTACCTCCGTGGCTCCCTAATATGCTCCATTTGCCCTTTTGATTCTTCAGTACCTGATAAACAATCCTTTACAGCGAACTCTGTAAAAATAACGGGTGTGATCTTTGTCTCCTTACTGAGACCATGCAATCAATATTTTAAGTCCTTTCCCTTATATGCCACTATCATTATTACTGTGATTAGTACTTGTTTGGGTATACATCTTTGTATCCCTGATTATGGCTTTTAATTTATATCTAGATGCGTGTTGGAATATTTATTCCTCATTCCTGATACTTCCTAAGAGGTGGAGACAGTCGTTAGAGCGATATCTTCGGCCCCTTGGAACGATAAATTTGGGAGAAGGAACTAAGAACGTGTACAGAGTTCAGTCCCTGCCCTTCACCTCATCATTTTGTGATCTACTGGCCTGCAGAGATCATATTCCCTAGTGGGCTTTGGTGGCTTAAGTCAAAAGATAAAAGCTGTGCCCTGGTAGGGGAGGCCTGCAGTTCTCTAGGGGAGCCTGCAACCAGCTGGGCAAGTCTTTGCTTCTGGGCTTTAATATTAGAAACATCATCGTTGCTGCATGACAAGGCATGTTCTCAAAAACTCCATCAGTGGCCCAGTTCTCAGTTAGAGACAAAGGCTTCTATTTATAGGAATTCTATGTCAAAGTTTCCGAACATTGTTTAAGTAAGGGCTTTGGAATATATTGTCAAGCAAAGCAATGCCAATTTATGCCTCTGTAACAGCATTCTAACTAAAATTAGGTGTTATTATTATTTTTAATAAAACATGTTTATAGGTGAAGATTTTAAGTAATTTGTTTGGTATTTTTAACTCTTCACTTAGAGTGCTACAGGTTATTACCGCAAGTATTGAGGAAAAAAGCCAAAGTTAGATAATCATCACTCTTTGTAAAATATTTCAAATATACTGAGACTAGAATATTGATTTTAATTTTTATCCTTGTGTTTCTAGTTAAAGCTTAAAAAAAAAAAGGAAAGAAAGAAATGGTCATGTGGAACTGAAACAATGTTTGTTGGATATGAAAGGACTTCTGGAGATCTTCTATGGCTTTGGTCATATAAAGGACAATGAAATAACTGTTATTATCCTTTTGGCTTCTATCTATGGTAGTTAGCTTGTCTTGACATGGGCAAAGACTCCATGAATTAAATTTAGAGGAAACAGTCTCCATGAAAGGCAAGTGAGAGTTACATGACAATTGCTTTCATGCAACTTTTCTTTGCCTTATAAAATTTATAATAATATTGACAATGACTATAAAATAATGATTTTATACTACTTTATGCTTGTGTAAATAGATTTTTCAAATAGAGCTTGTTCAAATACAAAGGTGGTTTCTGTATTCCTGAAATTCCAGGTTTGGACAGAATGAGATATGTAAATGAAGTTATATACCTTTTCTGATAAAGGCTCCCTAAAATTATTGTGATTACATTGAAAAATTGAATTTTGTCTTCATTTTCACTCCCCTCTAGCTATAACCTTAGCTTTCTGAATTTGCAGTTTCTCCCACTAGAGGAAGTGGGTACTTTCTTGTCCCTTGACATTATGTTCAAACATGTGATTTACTTTGGCCAATGGCATGTAAGCAGATAATGCAGACAGAAGCTTGAGATGTGTTTGTGGGGTTGAACTTGCTCTCTTGCTCTTCTATCAGTGCAATAAGAATATGCTCCAACTAGCCCTTGGGTCCAAAGAGGATGAAATAGACAAGGGTAGACATGGACCTAACCTGCAGCTTGGAGTCAAATTCAGCCATGCTCAACCTTGATCAGTTGATCCTCAGATGACCAATAGAAATGAGTGAAAAAAAATGTGCGTGTGTGTGTGTGTGTGTGTGTGTGTATGTATCTATATACATACACATGTTTGTTTCAAGGCACTGCATTTTGTAGTAATTTGCCATAGCATTATTGTTATGTAAATCATCAAGTTCTGTACTAGGCATTGCCACATCCATTATATCAATTAATGTTTCTAACAATCACATGTGGAATCCCTGAGTGGCACAGAGGTTAAGCGCTGGACTAGTAACCGAAAGGTTGGTGGTTCAGACTCACCCAGAAGTACCTTCGAAGTAAGGCCTGGATATCTGCTTCCAAAAAGGTCACAGCCTTGAAAACCCTATGGAGCAGTTCTGCTCTGTACACTTTGGGTCGCCATGAGTCAAAACTGATTTGATGGCAACTAACAAAAACAATAATGATATGAGGTAGGTTTTACTATGTGCCCTTCAGAGAAGGAAACTGAGGCTTAGAGAAATTAACTAATTGGCCCAAAGCCTCTTGGCTAGAAAACAAAAGAACAGAAATGAATTTCCATTGGCAGTCAAATTCTACCATTAATAAAAGTATGTAATTTCTAACAGGACTATTTTCATACGCTAAGACTCTATAGGGCTTCATTTCTATGCACTTACATGAATGTATTTTATTTTGTTGAATTGAAATTGAATTTGATTTCTGAGACCAAGTCGGCATTATAGCATGGTAATAAAGAATATGGACTCTGAAATAAAACTGCTAAGGCATGTAACTTGATCCCAACTTACTATTTACGTGAATATTGGGCAAATTACTTAATTATGTATTCAGGTTTTTCATTTAACATATGTATAAGTTATGTACTTTATCTAATTGTTGTGAGAATTACATGAGTTAATATACTTAATAAGCACTCAATAAATATTAGTTATTGTTATTATGTAAAATACATACTGTAATTCTGTGTTTAACCTTTTGAGGAACGGCCAAACTCTTTTTCAAAGTGGCTGTACCATTTTACAATTTTTATAATTCCACCAATAAAGAATGAGGGTTCCAATGTCTTCTCATTAATTACACTTGGTATTGTCTGTCTTTTTCATTTTAGACAGTCTGGTGAGTGTGAAGTGTTATCTCATTGTGGTTTTAATTTTCATCACCCTAATGACTAACGAAAAGGTGCCCTGGCGATGCAGTGGTTAAGGGATGGGCTGCTTAGTCGAAAGACTGGCAGTTTCAAACCCAGTTAGTGACTTGGTTAGGAGGTGGGAGAAAGACCTATAATATGCTTCTGTAACTATTACAGCCTAGAAAACCCTATAAGGCAATTCTACTCTGTCAAATGGGGTCGCTATGAGTTGGAAGAGACTCAATGACACCCAACAACAACACAATGACTAAAGAAATTGATCATCTTTTACTGTACTTATTGTCATTTGCATATTTCTTTCCAGTAATGTCTATTAAAATTTTTTGTTCATTTTTACATTAGGTTATTCGTCTTTTCCTATGTAAGAGATTTTACAAATTATGGGAACAGGTATCCGATTAGATATATGATTTGCAAGTAATTTTTTCCCATTCTGCAGGGCGTCTTTTCACTTTCTTGATGGTAAACAATGTTTTTAATTTGTATGAATTTCAATTTATTATTAATATTTTCTTTTGTCACTTGTGCCTTTGGTGTCATTTCTAAGAAACTATTGTCTATTACAAGGTCACAAAAATTTACTTTTATGTTTTTCCTAAGAGTTTTATAGTTTTATCGCCTATATTTAAGTCTATGATCCATTTGAGTTAATTTTTCTATAGGTATGACGTAACCAAAACCCATTGCCATCAGTCGATTCATTGTGACGCTATAGGACAGAGTAGAACTGCCCCTTAGGCTTTCCAAGGAACAGCTGGTGGATTTGAACAGCCAACCTTTTTGTTAACAGCTGAGTTCTTAACCACGGTGCACCAGGGCTCCAACGTATGATGTAGGGGGTCCAAATTCATTATTTTGCATATATATATATCTCCAGTGTCCCAGAATCATTTTTTGAAAAGACTATTCTTTCCTCCATGGTCTTGGCAGCCCTGTTGAAAATCAATTGACTATAAATGTAAGGATTGGCTTCTGGACTTTCAGTTCTATTCCATTGATCTATATGTCTGTCTTTATGCCAGTACCACACTTCTTGATTACTGTAGATTTGTTGTAAGTTTGAAATCAGAAAGCTACTTTGTTTTGACTATTCTGGTCCTATGCGTTTCTGTAAGAATTTTGCAGATTGTCTATTTCTGCAAAAGTCAGCTGGAATTTAGACAAGGAAAGTGTTGAAAGTATAGGTCAATGTGGAGAGATTTGCCATCTTAAAAATATCAAGTCTTCGTGTCCATGGAATTAAGATATCTTTTTATGTATTTAGGTTTTCTTTAACTTCTTACAACTATGTTTTTAGTATACAAGTCGTATAATTCTTTTGTTAAATTTATACTTAAGTATTTAATTCTACCTATTTTGTAATTAAATTTTATTGGAACACAGCCATTATCATTCCCTTACTTATTGTTTATGACTGCTTTCAAGCTACAATAGCAGAGTTGAGTAGTTGAAACAAAAAGTTTGTTGACTTCTGGTCTAAAGCAGGTATCCTGAATATGCTCTCTGTGTTAACAAATATTGCAGAAATTATTTTCTATACCCACTCTAAGAAATTTAAATTTTCCCTTTAAAGTTGCAATATATTAACCTTTGCAGTGCATGGGTGCTCAGCTCTTATCTTTGGGCATTGACACTTTGTAATTTCTAGTACTATTTATTCTCTGCTTAAACAAACCCTCAAATTCCTACTTTGTAAATGACGAACTGAAGGTCTCTAGAATCTTCAGGTTTTACTTTTAGATTCCAGATAAGTTGCAGCCTTAAAATCCTCAATATTTTGTGCCTCATAAAACAGTAACACTCAGTTAGTAACCATATCCTTTTTGCACAAGATGACGGAAAGCAATGTGAGTTGAGTCAAATCATCCGGGAGCAATGCTTTGTTAAGAATTCCTTCGCATTTCTGGGTGTCTTGGAGAAGAGCCTTCATTGTTTGCTGCCTCTGTTGGCTAGGCAAAAGTTTGAACACGGGGAGACCCAGATGGTGAGGAAAGACAAAGACCCAACCAAATTAACGAAAATATTCTTTCCGATTGTTACTGGGTTTGTTACTCTCCCGGATGCTTGCTGGGATTGTGACCGGTACATTAATTGATCCTTGTAGGTAGAGGAGAAGAAAAATACCTCTCCTGCTAAACAAGAAGAAACAAACAAAAACAATGAATAAAAACAGAATTATATCAGTTTTCTTATTTTTTGAAATATTAATTTACAAATACCGTATCTGATTTTCAAAGAAAATAGATTTACTTAATCTCCTTTGAGTGGGAGTAAATCAATAACAGGTAGGAGTGACAAAGAAAAAAAGCCAAAAAGCAAATCACAGACCTTGAAATACAAAATAAGTTGGGGGAAGATACTGACTAATGAGAATTTTATAATTCAAAAGCCTGACTTGGAAAGATGCATACGTAAAGCTCAAATGATTTACAATAGAATTGGTTTATCTCTGGAATTGCTTTGTGATAGCACCATCTTGGGGTCGAATTTAGACTAGTTCTCTACCCTAATCTAATCGTGACTGAGTTTAGCTCAGCGGCTCCTTGGAAACCCTATGGTGCAGTTCTACTCTGTCCTGTAGGGTGACTATGAGTTGGAACTGACTCCAAGGCAGCAAACAACAACATGAATAGTTTACCATGTCTGGGGTTTATACAACATGTTATTTTCACTCAATTTTAATAACTTATTTTGCATTATTTAAAATTCAAAAAATTTATTTTAAAAATTATTGAGAAAGATCTTATTTCCCTTTCAGTGCTTTTTAAATACTTTAGAAAGCATTTAAAACTGTTTAAACCAAAGTTACATTTAAAAAAGAAAAAAGTTAAATACATGAGTTATACATAAAAACTCATTTAAAATCAGAAATATTTCCATCTATCAACCTAATTTTTAAACATTGTGGAAAAGATGGAAGAACTAATACAATCATTTAATTTTCAAAATATTTTAAAGTCTAATATTATAGATTAAAAACAATTCTTAGCAAAGTGTAATAGGAAAAAGGTCACCAAAATACATGCTATTCATAGGAAGTGTTAACAACGAGCATGCATCAATGTCTCTGGATTTAGACTTCCTTGGGAGTCCCTAGGTAGTGCAAACAGTTTACATGCTTGGCTGCTAACCAAAAAATGGCTGTTCAAGTTCACCCAGAGGCACTTCAGAAGAAAGTCCTGGTGATCTACTTCTGAAAACTCAGCCATTGAAAACCCTATGGAGCACAGTTCTACTCTGACACAAGTAAGGTCGCCATGAGTTGAACTGGATGATTACTGATTAACTGGTAACTTCCTTATGCTGAGATAAGGGGCCTTTTCAATTTCTTTTTCTTAGGCACTCACTCAACCCTATATTATTAATTCAATGTTAATTTTTTTATTATGCAAAGTCTCTAATTATTCATCATGAACCTGGTTGCAAGGAAGAGGACTTCATTTCAGTCTTTTTCTGTATGATATATTCCCTGTGGCTATTTAATTTAGATTGTGAACTTATTACATTCATTAAGAATTATACCAGCCTCTCTGATTAAGGTCCAAAGAATGTCGAGAGTAACAATGAATAAAAACCTAGAATCTTCGATATGGAAGGTTGTTTTGATATCACGAGTGTGACACTTTCAGTTTGCCAAGGAAGAGATTCAGAGCCCAAAAGTAAAGCCCTTTACCAGGGCAAATTGGCTTAGGCTGATTAACCAAGGGGAAAATAAATTACCTTAGACACTAAGGTACCAGTTCTTGTCAAAATTATGATTTATATAGGTTTACGGAATACAAATACAAGGACGAATCTTATGATTAAATGTTTTAATATGCAGGTTATCATAAAAATATTATGTATTGATGAAAATAATAACAGAATCACATGAATTATCCAGTAGGATCTATTGATTTTCATTTCACAGAGGTGTGTGGAACGCTTTCAGGAGAAAACAGACGTATAATATAATCATTAGATATTTCAATGTAAATTGGACAAATTGGAAATACCTAAATAATTATGGTAAAGAATGGAGAGTTTTCACAAATATGTTTAGTTTCTTTGAAAAACTGGCACAATTTTGTTCCTAGACATATTAGTTTTAATTAATAAGCTGCTTCTAGAAAAGAATTAAATATACATAATAATTAAATACAATTTAGAAGACACATGGTTTTGTGTACTTGCATTTATATTTTTAAAACATTAATATTTATTTAAAGATTTTATAGTGAAATATTTTAAACATGCAATAATAAATGCCAATATGCTAGACACCCATTTATCCAGCAACCTACTTGAGAAGTAAAATATTACTGATACTGCCTTCTTAACGTCTTCCTCATAGCATTTTCCTCCCTTCCCTGCTTAGGAGACCACCACTCTAATGCTGATGAGTTTTAATCCTATATATTTCTTATATGTTCACTCTATATGTGTAAACTTAAGCAAAGTATAGTATTATATCATGTGTTTTTTAAATTTCACACAAACAACAGATGGTAGGCATTTCTGTTTTCTTCCACACACTTTTTTTGTAGGTCAAATGTTTTATAGGACAATGAGTTGGTAATATGGCATTCATAGCTTCAAATTTTATGAATATTGCCAAGTTGGTTCTCAAAGTGTTTGTAGTAATTCCTGGTCCTTCTAGCACTGTACACATGTTCCTTGTATTCTACGTGCTGGCTAGCACTTGGTACTGTCAGTGTTTTTCATAATTGCCCATCTAAACAACGTGCGATGGTATCTCATCTTGGTTTTAACTTACATTTTCCTTAGTATTAGTTAGATTGAGTGGTTTGAATTTTTCCAAAATGTATTAGCCATTATAATGTCCACTTTTGTGAATTTTCTGCCAATATATTTTGCTAATTTTTAAAAATTTTGTTTTAAATTCTTTTTAGGGAGTTCACTTATTGATGTAGTCAGGATGCGTATGTGGCTTTTTCTCTCCATTTTTTATGACATCTTTGATGGACTGAAGATTTAATTTTAAAATAATAGAATTTACTAATATTTTCCTTTAAGGATTCTGTTTGATATTGTTTAGGAAATATTTTTTTCTTACCCTGTGACTAAAAATATATATCCTTTATCTTCTAATAATTTTAGTTTAGAAGGTTAGCATGAAGTAAATATCCCATTTTATTTAAATGATGCTGTTTTAATTTGTATTAAGTCATGTTATTTTTATTTATTTATATTTTAAAATACATGTTATTTATGTTTATTTTCAAATGTTTATTGTCTCAATATCACTTATTGAAAATTCTACTCTTTCTCCCAATTGTCTGCAATGTCACCTTGTCAAATCTCTATTAGTCTGTCTGTTCAATTCTATTCCATTTGTCTGTATCTCCTTCTGTTAACTAATATCTTAAATATTATGGTTTTACAATATGCTGTGATGTGCTTTAGGGCAAGGTCCTCAAATTTATTCCTATTCTACAAAGTTATTTGAGTTATTTTGGCCTATTTTTCTTCCACATAACTGTTACAATCAGCAAATTAAGATGCGTGAAAATCCCTGTTGGGGCTTAGATTGTAATTGCATTGAATTTGTATGTGAAATTGGGGACAATTGCCATCTTTGTGATCTTGAATCATCTAATCCATGACTGAGGTATTACTCTCCATTATTGAGATCTGATATATGATTTGGAATAAAGTTTTATAATTTTCTCCATAAAGATCATGTACATTTTTAAAAAATCTTGCGGTAAAATTTATATAATAAAACATTGGCCATTTTTACCACTGTAAGTGTACAATTCTGTGACATTAATTACTTTCACCATGTTGTGCAACCATTACCGCTATCCATTTGCAACTGATTTTCAACTCCAAAACCAGAAACTTTTGGTTTGGTTGATTCTCTCTATACTTTTTCTATTCCCTATTTTATTTACCTCTGCTCTAGTCTTTGTTATTTAATTCCTTCTAGTTCCTTTTCCACATTCTACATAATATCTGAGTATTTTCCCCATGATTGATTTTCTGTCTTACTGTTTTTTCTTGCCTTTTGTGTCTCGTAATTTTCTTTTGAAAGGCACACATTTTATAAGACAGTAGGGACTAAGGTAAATCGAAACTAGTTGCCATTGAGTTGATTTTAACTTATGGTGACCCCATGTGTGTCAGAGTAGAATTGTGCTTCATAGGGTTTGCAATGGATTTCTTGGAAGTAGATAACCAGGTCTTTTTTCTGAGCAGTCTCTGGGTGGACTTGAACCTCCAAACTATTGGTTAGTGGCCAAATGCATTAACCATTTTTACCACCCAGAGACTCTTAGAAACAAGCTAAATATTTTTTATGCTTTGAGATGGGTGCTCCTTTTATTTCTTTAGGAGTTTAGCCTGGATATTTGTGTTAATATCTTCAGAAGTGTTATGGATTGAATTGTGTCCCCCCAAAATGTGTGTAAAATTGGTTAGGCCACAATTCCCAGTATTGTGTGATTATCTACCATTTTGTCAGCTGATGTGATTTTCCTATGTGTTGTAAATCTGTGATGTTAATGAGGCAGGATTAGAGGCAGTTATGGTGAGGCCTGATCCAGGAAGCAGAAGTTGAAGAGACAAGGAACACAGGAAGCAGAGCTGCCTCAGTCTTAAACGGTATGGTCACAACTTATGGGGTCTCAAACGGTGGAGTCACCACTCATATCAACTAGGAGAATGGGGCTACCCAAAGCTGAGGGAGCAAAGTTGCCATTCCAGTGTGCCTGGAAGGTGGAACTGAAGCCCAGGGCCGAGGGTCCTCCACTCTGAATCCAGAGAGTGTGGCCAATACCTAGAGTCTGGAGGGCAGGGCCATGGTGTAAATGGTCTCAGACAATTGAGGATTATTTTCAAGGCTTGAGGGCTAATGTAATGTGTTCTGCTGACTTGCTTTGTGCCTGTTATCCCTTCTTTCCCTCCAATTTCTACCATTTGTAATGGAAATGTCTAGCTTATGACTATTCTACCAGTGTACTTTGGTAGCAGATAACTTGTATTCTAGATTTCACAGATGAAGAGAAATTTTTGGATTTTGGACTTGGAGTTGATGTAAGACTTTTGCTATGATATGATAGAGTAAATGTGTTTTACATGTGGCAAGGACATGAATTTTGGGGGACCAAAAGGTAGAACGTTATGGATTGAATTGTATCCCCCCAAAGTGTGTGTAAACTTCGTTGGGCCATGATTCCCAATGTTGTGTGATTGTCCACCGTTTTGTCATCTGATGTGATTTTCCTATGTGTTGTAAATTCTACCCTATGATGTTAACAAGGCAGGATTAGAGGCAGTTATGTTAATGTGGTAGGACTCAATCTACAAGATAAGGCTGTGTCTTAAATCAATCTCTTTTAAGATATAAAAGAGAGAAACTAGCAGGGAGACAAGGGGACCTCATACCACCACAAATGCAGCCCTGGGAGCAGAAGGAGTCCTGTGGACCTGGGGTCCCTGCACTAAGAAGCTCCTAGACTAGGGAAAGATGGATGACAAGGACCTTCCACCGGAGCCAGCAGAGAGAGAAAGCCTTGCCCTAGAGCTGGCACCCTGAATTCTGACTTCTAGCTTCCTAGACTGTGAGAGACTAAATTTCTCTTTGTTAAAGCCATCAACGTGTGATATTTCTGTTGTAGCAGCACGAGATAACTAAGACAAGGAGTTAGGCTGGGTTTGAAGTTTTTTGTTACTGTCATTATTGTCACTCCACCAGGGAGTTCAAATTCCTCTAATGATAACTTGTATTTATGGTGACTGAATTTGCCAGGGTTTTTATTCCTCAATATCTTCTCCCTCTTGGGCTTTGGCTCGCTCTGCTTGTCTTTGGGTCTTCTTTTTGTGTTTCTTCCTCAAGAAAATCTTCCTATTGCTGCAATATCTCCCCAGCTTGGTCTCTAAATACCATCCTCTAATAAAAGGAGCTAAGGATCCTTGGTGAAATGGCTGATTCAAGGGATGGGCAAAGAAAAATACAAGATGAGCCTGGAACATCTTGTGGTTCCAGAAAGTGAGAGCTCAACAACAACAGCAAAAAGATGGATATAAAAAACAAACTGAAACAGCTCTCTATAAAATTTGAACTGCCGACCTTTTGGTGAGCAGCCTGAACTCTTTAACTCCTGTGCCACCAGGACTCCCAAGAGTCCATACTGCTATTAATTCATTATTTTATAAATAAATAAATAAATTTGGTCAATATATAAATGGAGGACAATGGACATGTCTTTCTTACTGAAGAATTCAAACAATAACTAGAAAGAATGAGGAAAATAGAAAATTACCATTAGAACACCATAGTAATAACTGTGGAGGCAAGGTTTACTGTTCATACACCTCCCATACCACTTTTCCATATTCCTAATAATGCAAAAATCCTCACAAGTGGCCCAATAAGCAACATCATGATAAACGGAGAAAAGACTGAGGTTGTCAAGGATTTCTTCTTACTTGGATCCACAATCAACACCCATGGAAGCAGCAGTCAAGAAATCAAAAGAGCTACCAAGGCCTCCACCGGACTGAGTCCAGTACAGCTAGATGGTGTCCGGCTACCACCACTGACTGCTCTGACCGGGATCACAACAGAGGGTTCTGGACAGAGCTGGAGAAAGATGTAGAACAAAATTCTAACACAAACAAAAAAGACCAGATTTATCGGCCTGAAAGAGACTGGAGAAACTTTGAGAGTATGGCCTCCAGACACTCTTTTGGTAAAGTCACTTCTGAAGTTCGCCATTCAGCCAGGGATTGGACAGCCCCATAAAACAAAACAGGACTAATGAGGCACAGCAGTCCATGGACAAGGACTAGAAGGCAGAAGGGGACCGGAAGGCTAGTGATAGGGAACTCAAGGTTGAGTAAGGACAGTGTTGACATGTAGTGGGGTTGTTGACCATTGTCATAGGGCAACATATATAGTGTCTACTGAGAAACTATTTTGTTCTGTAAAGCTTTGTCTAAAGTGAGAATAGCAGCACAACTGGAAGAATGTAATCGATGTCACTGAATCGTGCATTTAGAAATTTTTGAAAAGGTGTATCTTTGGCTATGTATGTTTTCACCAAAACAAAAAAAGGTCGAGAAGGGTGAGGGTTGATATGTTGTGGGGTTGTTAACCAATGTCATAAAACAATATGTGTACTGACTGTTTAATGAGAAATTATTTGTTTTGTAACCCTCCACATAAAGTACAATTAAAACAAACAAACAAACAAAAAAGAAATCAAAAGACACATTGCATTGGGCAAACTGGATGCAAAAGACCTCTTTAAAATGTTGAAAAGCAAATATGTCACTTTGAAGACTAAGGTGTGCCTGACCCAAGCCATGGTGTTTTCAGTTGCCTCATATGCATGCAAAAGCTGGACAATGAACAGGGAAGACCAAAGAAGAATTGATGCCTTTGAATTATGGTGTTGGTGAAGAGTGCTGAATATACCATGGACTGTCAAAAGAATGAACAATTCTGTCTTGGAAGAAGTACAACCAGTTAGAAGCAAGGATGGCAAGACTACATCTCACATACTTTGGACAAGTTATCAGGAGGGGTCAGTCCCTGGAGAAGGACATCATGCTTGGTAAAGTAGAAGGTCAGTGAAAAAGAGGAAGACCGTCAACAAAACGGATTGACACAGTGGCTGCAACAATGGGCTCAAGCATAGAAACAATTGTGAGGATGGCACAGGACTGCACAGTGTTTCGTTCTGTTGTGCATAGGGTTGCTGTGAGTTGGAACTGACTTGACAGCATGTAACAACAACAACAACGCTATAAGGAGCCCTAGTAGTGTAACGCTGTCATGGATTGATTTGTGTTCCCGCAAAATATCTGCCAACTTGGCTAGGTCATGATTCCCAGTATCATATGATTGTCTACCATTTTGTCATCTGATGTGGCTTCCATATGTCTTGTATATCCTATCACTATGATGAAATGAGATGTATTAGTGCAGTTACACTGATGAGATCTACAAGGTTAGATAGTGTCTTAAGCCAATCTCTTTTGAGATATAAAAGAGAGAAGCAAGCAGAGAGACATGAGGATCTCATACCACCAAGAAAGCAGCACTGGGAGCAGAGAATGTCCTTTGGACCTGAGGTTCCTGTGCTCAGATGCTCCCAGACCAAAGGAAGATTGATGACAAGGACCTTCTTCCAGAGCTGAGAGAGAGAGGAAGCCCTCCCCTGGAACCGATGCCCTGAATTTGGACTTCTAGCCTACTAGACTGTAAAGAGAAGAAATTTCTCTTTGTTAAAGCCATCCACTTGTGGTATTTCTACTATAACAGCACTAGATGACTAAGACAAACACTTAAGTGCTTGGCTGCTAACAGAAAGGTTGGCAATTTGAATCTACCCAGTGGTTCTGTGGGAAAAAGCCCTGGTGATATGCTTCCATAAAGATTACAGCCTCTAAACCCTACGGGGCAGTTCTACTCTGTCACATGGGGTAGCTAGGAGTTGGAATCAACTGGGCAACACTCAATCATAACAAAAACCATGCTTTTATAATTAAATCAGTGATTTTTTAAAAAAATGTAATCTTCCCATATTTAAATGTGTCCCTTAGAAAACACATACAATCATCAGAATCTCTGGTCTTAGAGTTATTTGGTGCCTTCAGTAGTTTGTCTTGCAACACATAGTGCCCAATAGAAGGCTAGTAGATATATTTTAATAGAGTGAGTACTGGGCACTGAATCAGGCAACCATCCAGTCCAAAGGCCAATGACTGATGAAGTAGTGCTCTTTCTGGCTTTTGCCAGAGGCTGCATTCAGCATGGATCTCTTTAGCCACACTGGAGATAGCAGAGGACAAGGGTTCTCACAAGGTCCCAGGAGAGCTGACTATGCTTTTGGTTTATTTTGAGTCTCAGTCAGTGCTTAGTGCTACTGTGCTATCAGTTTAGAAACACATCTTTTATGTGTTCTCTGGTATATAGACCCAAGGACAGCATCTGCATGTAGGCTGTGATTCTTTCAGAATCCAAATAATCAGACTCTGCTGAAAAAGTGTACAACCATCCTGTCAGTAGTTTGTCTGGATTGTAGGAAAGAGCAGCCTCAGATACCACTTCAGCAAATCAAGCAAGGAATAGTTACTTAAAGAATTCACAAGGAAGTCAGTATGCTTGGCACTCATGGATGAGTGATTAAAAATGCTCTTCAGGTCACTCAGGGTTGCAGGCTTTTTAATTTTTTTTTTTTTTTTTTGTACTTTAGATGAAGGTTTACATGACAAATAGTTTCTCATTAAACAGTTAGTACAAACATTGTTTTATGACAATGGTTAACAACCATACAACATGTCCACACTGTCCCTTCTCAACCTTGGGTTCCCTATTATCAGATTTCCTGTCCCCTCTTGCCTTCTAGTCCTTGTCCCTGGACTGTTGTGCCCCATTAGTCTCATTTTGTTTTATGGGGCTAATATTTGACTGAATGGTGAACCTTGGGAGTGACTTCATTACTGAGTTAAAAGGGTGTCCGGGAGCCATTACTCTTGGGGTTTCTCCAGTCTCTGTCAGGTCAGTAAGTCTGGTCTTTTTTTGTGAGTTAGAATTTTGTTCTACATTTTTCTCCAGCTCTGTCCGGGACCCTCTGTTGTGATCCCTGTCAGAGCAGTCAGTGGTGGTAGCCAGGCACAATCTAGTTATACTGGACTTAGTCTGGTGGAGGCCGTGGTAGTTGTGGTCCATTAATCCTTTGGACTAATGTTTCCCTTCTATCTTGTTTTCTTCATTCTCCCTTGCTGCTGAAGGGGTGAGACCAGTGGAGTATCTTAGATGGCTGCTCACAGGCTTTTAAGACCCCAGACGCTGCTCACCAAGGTAGACTGTAGAACATTTTCTTTATAAACTGTGTTATGCCAATTGAGCTAGATGTTCCCCACAGCCCTCCGCCCAGCAATTCAGTCCCTCAGGGGGTTTGGCTATGTCTATGGAGCTTCCATAGCCTTTCCTGGTACAAGTTATTCTGGCTTCCCCTGTATTGTGTACTGTCTTACCCTTCACCAAAGTTACCACTTATCTATTGTCTATTTAGTATCCCCCCCCCACCCCTCCCATCCCTCATAACCAACAAAGATTGTTTCTTTTTATGTGTAAACTTTTTCTTGATTTTTTTACAGTAGAGGTCTCATGCAATATTTGTCCTTTTGTGATTGACTTATTTCACTCAGCATAATGTCCTCCAGTTTCATCCATGTTATGAGATGGTTCACAGATTCATCATTGTTTTTTTTTATTGCATAATACTCCACTGTGTGTACGTAGCATAGTTTGTTTATCCATTCATCTTTTGATGGGCATCTAGGTTGTTTCCAACTTTTTGCTATTGTGAACAATGCTGCAATGAACATGGGTGTGCATATGTCTATTTGTGTGGTGGCTCTTATTTCTCTGGGATATATTCCTAGGAGTGGGATTGCAGGATCGTATGGTATTTCTATTTCTAGCTTTCTAAGGAAGTGCCATATCATTTTCCAAAATGGTTGTATCATTTTGCATTCCCACCAGTAGTGCATAAGAGTTCTGATCTCCTGGCAGCCTCTCCAACATTTGTTATTTCCAGTGTTTTCGATTCGTGCCAGTAATGCAAGGGTGAGACGGTATCCCATCGTGGTTTTAATTTGCATTTCTCTAATGGCTAATGATCGTGAGCATTTCCTCATGTGTCTGTTGGCCGCTTGAACGACTTCTTTGGTGAAGTGTCTGTTCATTTCCTTAGCCCATTTTTTTAATTGGATTATTTGTCTTTTTGTTGTAGAAGTGTTGGATTTTCTTGTAGATATTACAGATTAGAACTTTGTCTGACTTGTAATGTTCAAAAATTTTTTCCCAGTCTGTAGGTTCTCTTTCTACTCTTTTGGTGAAGTCTTTTGATGATCATAAGTGTTTGATTTTTAGAAGATCCCAGATATGTAGCTTATCTTCTGGAGTTTCTGTGTTGTTGGTTATAGTTTGTACCCTGTTAGTGTTGTGTATTAGGGCCGCTAGTGTTGATCCTATTTTTTCTTCTATGAACTTTTTTAGTTTCTGGCTTTATATTTAGGTCTTTGATCCATTTTGAATTAGTTTTTGTATATGGCATGATGTATGGGTCTTGTTTCATTTTTTTGCAGATAGACATCCAGTTTTGCCAGCACTATTTTTTAAAAAGACCGTCTTTTCCCCATTTGATGGACTTTGGGGCCTTGTGGAAGATCAGGCGACCATAGGTGGATGGATTTACATCTGGGTTCTCAATTCTGTTCCATTGGTCAATGCATCCGTTGTTGCACCAGTACCAGGTTGTTTTGCCTACTGTAGCTGTATTGTAGGTTCTGAGGTCATGTAGTGTGAGTCCTCTTACTTTATTCTTCTTCTTCAATAGTGCTTTACTTATCCAGGGCTTCTTCCCTTTCTGTATAAAGTTAATGATTAGTTTTTCCATCTCTTTAAAGAATATTGTTGGTATTTGGATTGGCATTGCTTTGTATTTGTAAATTGCTTTGGGTAGAACTGTCATTTTCACAATGTTGACTCTACCTATCCATGAGCATGGTATGTTTTTCCATTTATGTAGATCCCTTTGGCTTTCTTGCAGTAGTCTTTTGTAGTTTTCTTTCTATAGGTCTTTTACATCCCTGGTTAGATTTATTCCTAAGTATTTTATTTTTTTAAGGGCTATTATAAACGGTGTTTTTTTCCTGATTTCCTTTTCACTGTTCTCTTTATTGGTATATAGGAATCCAACTGATTTTTGTAAGTTTATCTTATATCCTGCTACTCTGCTGAATCTTCCTATTAGTTGCAGTAGATTTCTTGTGCAGTCTTTAGGGTTTCTTGCTGTAGCTAGAAATTCCAGCACAATGTTAAATAGGAGTGGTGATAAAGGGCATCCTTGTTTTGTTCCTGTTCTCAAGGGGAATGTTTTCAGCCGCTCTCCATTAAGAATGATGTTGGCCATTGGTTTTGCATAGATGCCTTTTATTATGTTGAGAAATTTCCCTTCTATAACTATTTTATTGAGCGTTTTTATCAGGAGTGGGTGTTGGACTTTGTTGAATGCCTTTTCTGTGTCAATTAAGATGATCATGTGATTCTTTTCTTTCATTTATGTAGTGAGTTATGTTGATTGATTTTCTAATGTTGAAACTTCATTGCATACCTGGTATGAATCCTACTTGGTGGTGGTGTATTATTTTTTTGATATGATGCTGAATTCTATTGGCTAGAATTTTGTTGAGAATTTTTGCATCTATATTCATAAGAGATATTGGTCTGTAATTTTCTTTTTTTGTGGTGTCTTTGCCTGGTTTTGGTATCAGCGTTATTCTGGCTTCATAGAATGAATTTGGAAGTGTTGCTTCCTTTTCTATGCTCTGAAATAGCTTGAGTAGTACTGGTACATGCTCTTCTGTGAATGTTTTGTAGAATTCTCCAGTGAAGCCATCTGGGCCAGGGCTTCTTTTTGTTGGGAGTTTCTTTATTACTTTTTCAATCACCTCTCTTGTTATGGGTCTGTTCAGATTTTCAACATCATTTTGTCATAGTTTGCATAGGTAGTGTGTTTATAGAAATTTATCCATTTCCTCTAGGTTTTCAAATTTGTTGGAGTATAGTTTTTCCTAATACTCTGTTATGATCCTTTTAATTTCAGTTGGGTCTGTTGTAATGTCCCCCATTTCATTTCTTATTTGGGTTATTTGCATCCTCTCCTGTTTTTCTTTTGTCGGTCTGGTCAGTGTTTTGTAGATCTTGTTGATTCTTGCAAAGAACCAACTTTTGGTTTTGTTGATTCTTTCTATTGTTTTTCTATTCTCTATTTCATTTATTTCTGCTCTGATCTTTATTATTTCCTTTCTTCTGGTGGCTGTGGGCTTTTTTTTTTTTTTTGCTGTTCTCTATTTGTTTGAGTTGTGTAGTTAATGTTTTGATTTTGTCCCTTTCTTCTTTTTTGATGTGTGCATCTATTGCTATAACTTGTCCTCTGAGGACTGCCTTTGCTGTGTCCCAAAGGTTTTGGTATGATGTATTGTCATTCTTAATTTATTCTAGGAATTTTTTGATTCCATCTCTGATTTCTTCTATTACCCCGTGGTTTGTAAGCAGGGTGTTATTCAGTTTCCATGTAATTAATTTTTTTTCCCTTGCTCTTTCTGTTGTTAATTTCTGCCTCAATGGCATTCTGGTCAGAGAAGATACTTTGTATTAGCCCAGCGTTTTGTTTCTTGCTGAGAATTGCTCTGTGGCCTAAGATGTGGTCTATTTTGGAGAATGTTCTATGTGCATTGGAAAAGAATGTGTACTTTGCAGCTGTAGGGTGGAGTGTTTTACATATGTCTATGAGGTCAAGTTGGCTGTTTGTGTCCTTTAGGTCTTCTGTATCTTTACTGAGTTTCTTTTTAGATGTTCTGTCCTTTACCGAGAATGGTGTGTTGAAGTCTCCTACTATTACTGTGGAACTGTCAATTTCTCTTTTCAGTGCTGTTAGAGTGTTTTATGTATTTTGGAGCCCTGTCATTGAGTGCATAGATGTTTATTATGGTTATGTCTTCATGATGGATTGTTCCCTTAATCATTATATTGTGTCCTTCTTTGTTTTTTATGGTGGATTTTGTTTTAAAGTCTGTTTTATCTGAGATAAGTATTGCCACTCCTGCTCTTTTATGGTAGTTGTTTGCTTGATATATTTTTCCCATCCTTTGATTTGTAATAAATTTACATCTTTGTTTCTAAGATGTGTCTCTTGTAGACAGCATATTGATGGATCCTGTTTTTCAATCCATTCTGTCACTCTCTGTCTCTTTATGGGTGCATTTAGGCCATTTACATTCAGTGTAATTATTGATAGGTGTGAGTTTATTGCTGTCATTTTGTAGTGCTTTTTTTTTTTGTGGTGCTGACGTTTTCTTTGTTCATCTTACTCTCCTGTGCTGAATTCCTATTTTTTGTGGAATTTTTTTTCATTTCTTTTGTTTTCGTAGGTTTTGTTTTTCCTGAGACTTTATGTTTTTCCTCTTTATTTTGATGAGTAGGTTTGTTAACTTTCTTTGTGGTTACCATGAAACTTAGACCTTATCTTCCCAAGTTTGAAGCAGTCTATTGTTACTTGGTATCGCCTTGCTTTCCTCTCCATTAGAAGGTTTTAAAGATCATGATATATGTTTTTTAAATTTGCCTGTTCCTTTGAAAAACATCTTATTTTTATCCCCTGCAATTATTAATATGCATCTATAAGAATAATTCCCAGAATGATAATATATGAGTGCAAATTTAGATGGAAGAGTATCTGGAAAGCTAACATAAATGCATCATGGTCACAATCTATTAGTCTAATTATTTTGTTTAATTATTTAAGATGACACTTCTTCCTTTATCTTTATCATCACCCATTACCATTTATTACATGGCTATATGAAGTTATGCATCTGCAGTAAACATCTGTTAAAATAAGAAAAAAATCACTCTATTCTATTTCTTTTATAGAATGCAGTTAACAACAGCATGGAAGAGAATAATCTCCACTGTAATGTTCAAAGATCAAAGTAATGAAGTTCAGCCTTCCAGTTTTAGCTGAATAGCTACATATTCTTTCTTCTAAGCTTCAATAGGTTCTCTGGCACCTGCAGTCCATTTTTTTAAAATGCTTGATTTTTTTTTTCTCTTTTATTAACACTTTTTCAAAATAACAATTTTGTTCTCTAGCATTCTTCAGATGGTCAATGAGACTTTTAAAATATAATTTTAAACTTAACTATGTATACTTTTTAATATGTTATAATTTATTACAGCTATTATTCTTATTGATTCTTAAATTGTCCCACCTTTGGCCATTCAGAGCGTCTTCAACTTGATCTAGGATGTGGTCTATCTTGGTGAACGTTCCATGTGTGCTTGGGAATGCATGTTCTGCTGTTGTTGGATGAAGTATTCTATAAATGTCAATTACATCCAGTTGATTAGTGGTGCTGTTCAGTTCAACTATACCCTTACTTATTTTCTGTCTGCTGGATCTGTCAATTACTGATAGAGGGGTGTTGACATTTCTAACTATCATAGTGATTTTATCTATTTCTACTTGCAAATTGATACATTTTTGCCTCACATATGTTGACTCTCTGTTATTAGGCATATATACATTAAGTATTGTTATGTCTTCTTGGAGAATTGAACTTTTTACCACTGTGTAATTCCCTTCTTTCCCTGATAATTTTCCTTGGTGTGAATTTGGCTTTGTTTGAAGTTAATATAGCTACTCCAACTTTCTTTTGATACCCTTCTATGTCCCTCTACTTTTAATCTATGTCTTTATAAGGTGGGTTTCTTATAGATAATATATAGTTGGATCTTGGTATTGTGTGTGCTGTTTTTTTTTTTTAATCCACTTGGCTATTCTCTCTTTTTTAATTGGTGTATTTAGACTATTCACATTAAAGTGATTATTGATATATTTGGATTAATATCTGTAACATGGTTCCTATTCTATTTCTATTTGCTGGTAACTGGTTTCTACTTGCAGTCCTTGTTCTTTATTGTTGTTTCTTTTTCTCCTTTTCCTCCTCCTTCTTCTTTCTTTGTCTCCACTCTTTTTCCTGCCTTCTCTGGTTTTCTTTCAGCATTTTGTATGATCACATTTTATTTCCTCTCTTATCATATCATTTTTTAACTTTTTTTTTTAATTAGTTGCTCTAGGGTTTACATTATATATTTACAATTAATCTAAATTTAAATAACACTATACCATTTCACAGGTAGTGCAGGTACTTTATGACAGAGTGCTATGAATTGAATTGGTTCCCCAAGAAAAGGTACATTGAAGTTTTAGCCCCTGTACTTGTGAAAATGACCTTGTTTGGAAATAGATTTTTTCTTTTGCTGTCAGTTAAGTTAAATGAGGTCAGACCAGAGTAGGGAGGGTTCTAATCCTAACCTTTTCTGAGTATCGTCTTATAGAACATACCAGAAAATAGATCCAATGTCTTCGTCTGCGTTCTGTAGAGGAACAAAACCAGTGAAGTGTGTATAGTTGGCCCTCTATATCAGTGGGTTATGCATCTGCAGATTCAACCAACTGTGGATTAAAAATGTTAAAAAACAAATGTCACGTTGTTGCTGAAGTGTACTATGTAGTTAGGTCTATGATGGTTACGTCTGTACTGAACATGTGCAGACTTTTTTTTCTTGTCATTATTTCCTAAACTATATGATATAACAACTCCCCTTTCAACTGATTGGCTGATCACATCAGATCACATCATGGAAGTGATTACATTATATTACATTATGGAAGGTCAGTCAGTCCAATGTCTGCCAAACTACTGAGAATCATAGCCTAGCCAAGCTGACATGTAACATTAATCACAGTCACACACGGAGGAAAGATATCATGTCCATCTGCAAGCCAAGGAACACCAAGATATGCCTGGGGCTATCAGAAACTGAAAGGGACAAGTGACGATCTTCCCCTAGAGCCTATAGGAAGAGAGCATAGCCCTGCTGACACTCTGAATTCAGACTTCTAGCTTCCAGAACTGTGAGAAAATAAATTTCTGTTATTTAAAGACACTTTGTGGTATTTGGCAGCCCTAGGAAACTAAGACACAGAGTATTCTTAATTCCTCCCTCCCATCCTTTATAGCAGAGCCCTGGTGGCATAGTGGTTAAGAGCTCAGGCTGCTAACCAAAAGATCAGCAGTTCAAATCTACCATCTGCTTCTTGGAAACCCTAAGGGGTGATTCTACTCTGTCCTATAGGATTGCTATGAGTTGGAATCAACCCAGCATCAGTAGTTATCCTTTATAACAGTGCTGTCTTTCATTTCACTTATCAATAAGCTATAATCGTCTAATACATTGTTGCCATTATTATAATTTTGAAGTAAATGTTACTAAGAATAAAAAAAAAAAAGATTTCATTTTACATTCATTTCTTCTCAAACACTGTTCCTTTCTTCATGTAGACATGATATTTCTGCTGTCTTATTCAGCCTCCCACTCCCAACACACACACCTCATCCAAAGAGAAACAGGGTTGATTCAAATTGCACTGATTTCAGGACATTGACTGGATACAGCCTTTGATATATTAATATATTTAAGTGCTACTATATATATATCTGAAAATAGACTGCATTCAAATTAGTACATACGTTACTTTGGATTTCTTTAATATGACTAGGTGATATCCTGCCTCAGTGAGGAGGATTCAGAATAGTTGTTAAAAACGTAAAAGCTTTGTAAAATATGCCATTTTTGTGAAGAACCTCAAAGTAGTGTAGTTTTAAGGGATTAAAACTTTTGTTTTTCATGCATTGACAGACTGCTTGCATTTCACGTCATGTCAACTCAAACTTATCCTTGAAACTGGCAAAACACATTTCGTAGAATACAAAGCAGGGGACCGTTTAAGCAACGTAAGACAACACATTGTCAAAACCTGTTTCTAAATGCTTTCATGTGAGCTTGCTTTGGGTTTAGGCTTAAGGGTAACAACCAGGACTGGAAATTTAGTCTTCTTTGCTTCTAGGTTTACCTAGTTTAGGTAAGAAATTTCACAGTTTGGCTGAGCCTGTCTAGTCTATCGCAGTGGGGGCCTAACTAGTCTCCCTTCTTTCATGCTTTATTCAACCAACCCATTCTCATCATTACAGCTAGGAAAATATTTGTAAAATGCAAACACATCATATAATTTCCTGGTGTAATAAATCCCTATAACCTTTAGACAATACTAAAATCCACAATGGGCTTTGCAAGGTTGCAATTATTTCCTGCTTGCCTGCCTCAGAAGGTTTTTTCTTATTCCACTTTCCCCTTCAGTCTTTATGCTGGACTTATGTTAGTAAAAATTTCTTGTGCTTTTTCTTCACGTCCAGCCATCAAATTTGCTGTTTCTTTTCATTTCACACTCAGTCTGCATAACTCTTACACACCCTTGAAGCCTCAGCTTCACTGTAGCTTCTCAGGGAATCCTTCTCAGCTCTCCTCAGTAAATCAGTAAAACTCTTCATCCACTGTTTTTGCAGCACTTGGTACAATTTGAATTATTCAATTAATTGTTGGAGGTGATTTGTCTGATCTCTATTTTTACCACTAGACTGTGAGTTCCAAAAGGGAAGGCACCATGCTGATAGTTTATTTTGATGCCCTTAGCATTGAACACAGTGCCCAGAAAATAGAAAAAACAAAATATTTTTGACTTACTAACTCACTATAATTCTGTTTTGAAGATGAGATGCTAAAGTTCCAATCAATGACAAAGTGTTACTTTCCTTGTTTCATTTTCTGTGCATAAATTTCCCTTAGGGAACTCTGAAGGAACTGGAAAGGCAGAATGGTGTAATTTGTTCCCTTTCCAAATAGCATCATAATTTAATGTTAATTGTGCATCATACATCACCATCACTTAAAATTCAGACTGTTTTTCCTCCCTCTCTTTGCAATTCTTTTGCTCATAATTTAAGGTCTATTTCACTAATGCTAACATGTCAAAGTTTTATAAAAAAAAAATTAAAATAACTTAGAAAATTTTACTCCCAGTTTCCTCATTAAACAGTTTCAAGGAAATTTAAAATATGCATATTATGAACAGACTATTTTATTGTTTTTCAATGTGTTAAGTTTGTATTTTATTGTTTGAATATGCAGCTCATTAGTTTCTGTTTTATTTTTTATTTTATGTGTGCATTTCAACTTGTATTGGCAATAAAACAAGATGTACTTTGGAATGGATGCCCACGAGCAATTCAAGTAAATTTGAAATTGCAGTTTGACTTCAATCTATATCCAAATCCAGCCTAGGCCAGTGATTTAAACTGTAAAGTTTGAAACAGAGTCACACAAACAAATACACAGATTTTTCAAATATTTTGTTAAAAATTTTTCTTGGTTTATTTTTACTACGTTAATACCTAATTTAGAGAAATCAAAATATATTGACAAAAATATGACAAAAATTATTATAATCACTCCCACACATAGAACAAAAAAAAGAAGCTAACTACAGAAAATTTCAGGTCCTCACCTCACCACAGCTCTGTGGATGGATTTTATTTATAATTAGAAAAGTGAAAAACAGTTCCTTTGGCCTTGATAAAAAATGCTGCATATGTCAGTGCAAGTCAATACAGATTTTAAAACTGTAAAATAATTTTATTGTTAATTTATAATATTATCTTCTGGTAAATTGTGGAATAATGATAAACATAAGTGTTTCTGGAGTGTTTCCTTTGTGTGTGTGTATGCCTTAAATCTGAACCTCACTTCTATATTTAGAGGATCCTGCAACTTATATATCTGGGTAGAAGGAAGTACCCATTGAAGTTGCAAACAACAAATGCTTGCTTTCCCAGCCTCCCTTGAGCATGGGTAAGTTACCTAGGCTCAGTCAACGAAGCAAATAAACCACTGCCATCAAGTTGATTCCGACTAGTAGTGACCCTATAGGACCTAGTAGAAGTGCCCCATAGGGTTTCCAAGAAATGGCTGGTGGATTCAAACTGCTGACCTTTTGGTTAGCAGCCAAGTTCTTCACCTCTGCGCCACGGGGGCTCCCAATGGCGCATACTTGTCCACTGTATTAAACCTGGATTTGGGACAGAAAGTAGTATGACATATGGGATAATCCATTCTGGTGGGTGAAAGCAGCATTCACAGAAACACTAGGTCTCCAGATGCAGCAGCGGGGAAAGTTAATGGTGTTGCCTCGTGAAGAGCAGTGGCAGCAATAGTGGTCCAAATCCTGGCATGCAGAATTCAGTCATTATGATTTTGTGGTATGATGCTCATTATTGTGCAATATCCCTGCTGATTCTGTGAGATGCTGAAATCTTTTCATTATTCAATATCCATTTCAGCCTTCTCTGCTTAAATAAGTTACACTCAGTTTGTGTTACATCTGATCAGTATTTCTGATGGAAATGGCGTCTACATTTTGCAAAATACATATTATGTATCCGCCATTATTTCCAATAGCCTTAGCTCAAAAATTCTTAAGTGTTTTAACTTTTACATAGCAAAATGCTATTTCCATAACTCTAGTCATTTCCTTAGGAAAAAATCATATGCAATTTTTTCCTAGTAAAAATAATCATATTTAAGGACCAACACTTCAGGCCTTTATACATGGCGATAACAGGATACAAACCATAACCATCAATGCACAAAACCCAACAGATAAGGTAGATAACTGGGATCTTCTAAAAATCAAACACCTATGCTCTTCAAAAGACTTCACCAAAAGAGTAAAAGGAGATTCTACAGACTGGGAAAAAATTTTTGGACAGTACAAGTCAGACAAAGGTCTAATCTCCATAATCTACAAGAAAATCCAACACCTCTATAACAAAAAGACAAATAATCCTATTAAAAAAAGGGCAAAGGAAATGAACAGACACTTCACCAAAGAAGACATTCAAATGGCCAACAGACACATGAGGAAATGCTCATGATCACTAGCCATTAGAGCAATGCAAATTAAAACCACAATGAGATACCATCTCACCCCAGCATTACTGGCACGAATCAAAAACACTGGAAATAACAAATGTTGGAGGGGCTGCAGGGAGATGGAAACTCTTATGCACTGCTGGTGGGAATGCAAAATGATACAACCATTTTGGAAAATGATATGGCGCTTCCTCAGAAAGCTAGAAATAGACATACCATTTGATCCAGCAATCCCACTCCTAGGAATATATCCTAGAGAAATAAGAGTCGTCACTCAAATAGACATATGCACACCTATGTTCATGGAAGCATTGTTCGCAATAGCAAAATGATGGAAACAACGTAGGTGCCCATCAACAGATGAATGGATAAACAAACTATGGTACATACACACAATGGAGTACTATGCAACGAGAAAGAACAACAATGAATCTGTGAACTATCTCATAACATGGATGAAACTGGAGGAGATTATGCTGAGTGAAATAAGTCAATCACAAAAGGACAAATATTGTCTGAGACCTCTATTGTAAAAACCCATGAAAAACTTCACACACAAAATGTAACAATCTTTGTTGGTTACCAGGGATGGGAGGGGTGGGGGTGGAAATACTAAATAGGCAATAGATAAGTGGTATCTTGGGTGAAGGGTGAGACAGTACACAATACAGGGGAAACTAGCACAACCTGTACAAGGAAAGGTCATGAAAGCCCCATAGACACATCCAAACTCCCTGAGGGACTGAATTGCTGAGTGGAGGGTTGTGGGGACCATGGTCTCGGGGAACATCTAGCTCAGTTGGCATGACACAGTTTATAAAGACAATGCTCTACATTCTACCTTGGTGAGTAGTGTCTGGGGTCTTAAAAGCCTATGAGCGGCCATCTAAGATACTCCACTGGTCTCATCCCTTCGGGAGCAAGGGAGAATGAAGAGAACAGGATTCAACGAAAAGATTAGTCCAAAGGACTAATTGTCCACAGCTACCAAGGCTTCCACCGGAATGAGTCCAGTACAGCTAGATGGTGCCCGGCTACCACCACTGACTGCTCTGACCAGGATCACAACAGAGGGTTCCGGACAGAGCTGGAGAAGGATGTAGAGCATAATTTTAACTCCCAAAAAAAAAAAAAAAAGAAAAAAGAGACCAGATTTACTGGCCTAAAGAATACTAGAGAAACCTCAAGAGTGTGGCCCCCAGACACCCTTTCAGCTCAAAGGTGAAGTTACCTTCGAGGTTTGATGTTAAGCCTGGGAGTGGACAGCCCAGTAAAACTGAATGGGACTAACGAGGTACAGGAGTCCGGTGACAAGGGCCAGAAGGCAGAGGGGGAGTAGGAAACTGATGGTAAGGAACACAAATTGAATAAGGACACTGTCGATGTATTGTGAGATTGTTGACCACTGCTATAGGGCAACATTTGTAGTAACTATTAAATGGGAGGCTGTTTTGTCCTGTAAGCCTTCATCTTGGGTGAGAATTGCAGCACAATTGGAAGAGCATAGTCAATATCACTTAAATGTGTAAGTAAAAAGTTTTGAAATGGTGTTAAAATAAAATAAAATAAAATAAAATAAAATGAAAACCAAATGAGACTAAAGAGGTACAATAGTCCACTGACAAGGTCCAGAAGACAGAAGGGGACAAGGAAGTCCCCTGGTGATAGGGAACACAAGGTGGAGTAAGGATATTCTTGATGTGCTGTAAGATTGTTAACCATTGTCATAGGGCAACATGTGTAGTAACTGTTAAATGAAAAACTATTTTGTTCTGTAAGCCTTCATCTTAAGTGAGAATAACAGCACAGTTGGAAGAGCGTAGTCAATGTCACTGAACTGTGAATGTAGAAATTTTTGAAACGGTGTATCTTTGGCCATCTGTAATTTTCATCAAAAAAAAAGGTTGAGAATTTAGAGGCTTAATACGTTGTGGGGTTGTTAACAAATGTCATAGAACAACATGTGTACTACTATTTCATGAGAAACTATTTGCTCTGTAAGCTTTCACCTGAAGTACAATAAAATATATAAAAATAAAAAAATAAAAAAAAAAAATAAAATAAATAAAAAAAAATCATATTTAAGTAGGAATTTATAACTAAGTTACTCCTGTTAGAAATACTATAGATTGGCTTCAGTCAATGGGGTTTCTTTTTTTGTTATTCAAAATAGTGAAATTGTCTGTGTTGTCAGATGCTACACCTCTAGAACTATTAAAAGTAATGGATGACATTCTGGAAAATTTAAGATAGTCCTGAAACTTTGTTAGGTACTGGCAAATCGGTTCTGTCTCATAGCAACAGAAAGAAACACTGTCCGGTCCCGCGCCATCCTCACAATCGTTATGCTTGAGCCAATTGTTGTAGGCACTGTGTCAATCTGTCACATTGAGGGTCTTCCTCTTTTTTGCTGACCATCTACTTTACCAAGTATGATGTCCTTCCCCAGAAACTGGTCCCTCCTGATAACAAGTCCAAAGTATGTGAGATGAAGTCTCCCCATCCTTGCTTCTGAGGAGTATTCTGGCTGTACTTCTTCCAAGACAGACTTGTTCCTTCTTCTGGAAGTCCATAGTATATTCAACATTCTTTGCCAACACCATAATTCAAAGACATCAATTCTTGTTTGGTCCTCCTTATTGATTGTCCGGCTTTCGCATGCATATGAGGTGATTAAAAACACCATGACTTGGATCAGGTTCACCTTAGGCCTCAAAGAGAGATCTCTGCTTTTTAACACTTTAAAAAGGTCATTTGCAGCAGATTTGCCCAATGCAATATGTCATTTGATTTCTTGACTGCTGCTTCCATGGCTGTTGATTGTGGATTCAAGTAAAATGAAATCCTTGAAAACTTCGATATTTTCTCCATTTATCATGATGTTGCTTATTGGTACAGTTGTGAGAATTTTTGTTTTTTTTTTTATGTTGAAGTGTAATCTATACTGAAGGCTATGGTCTTTGATCTTCATCAGTAAGTGCTTCAAGTTCTCTTCACTTTCAGCAAGCAAGGTTGACTCATCTGCATATCATGGATTAATGAGTCTTCCTCCAATCCTGATGCCCGGTTCTTCTTCATATCATCCAGTTTCTTAGATTATTTGCTCATCAAACAGATTGAATAAGTATGGTGACAGGATACAACCTTGACGCACACTCTTCCTGATTTTAAATCACACAGTATCCCCTTGTTTTGTTCCAGCGACTTCCTCTTGATCTATGTACAGTTTCCTCATGAGCACAATTAAGTGTTCTGGAATTCCCATTCTTTCCAATGTTATCCATAATTTGTTATGATCCACACAGTCTTTGCATAGTTAATAAAGCACAGGTAAACTAAAATGTAAATAAGCAAATATTTTATTTATTTATGCTTTGGTTTTTGTAAAACAAAATGCAGAGTTTTTTAGTTATTGTAAAATAAAACACAAAGAATATCTTTCTGGTATTCTCTGCTCTCAGTCAAGATCCATTTGACATCAACAATGATATTCCTCTTTCCACATCTTCTTCTGAATCCAGCTTGAATTTCTGGTAGTTCCCTGTTGATGTACTGCTGCAACCACTTTTGAATGATGTTCAGTAAAGTTTTACTTGTGTGCGATATTAATGATACTGGTCTATAATTTCCGCATTCTGTTGAATCACTTTTCTTTGTAATGGGCACAAATATGGGTCTCTTCCAGTTGGTTAGCTAGGTAGCTGTCTTCCAAATTTCTTGGCATAAATGAGTGAGTACTTTCAACACTGCATCTGTTTGTTAAAACATCTCAACTGGTATTCCGTCAATTCCTGGAGCTTTTTTTATTTTCCTCCAATATCTTCAGTGTAGCTTGGACATCTTTGTTCTGTACCACTGATTCATGATCATATGCTACTTCCTGAAATGGCTGAACATCCATTTTTAGTCCAGTGACTCTTTGTATTCTTTCCATCTTGTTTTTATGCTTCCTGTGTCTTTTAATATTTTCCTCATAGAATCTTTCAATATTGCAACTCAAGGGTTAAATTTTTTCTTCAGTTCTTTCAGCTTAAGAAATGCCTAGCTTGTTCTTCCCTTTTGCTTTTCTAACTCCAGGTCGTTGCACATTTCATTGTAATACTTTACCTTGTCTTCTCAAGCTGCCCTTTGAAATATTCTGTTCAACTCTTGCTTCATCATTTCTTGCTTTTGCTTTAGTTGTTCAACATTCAGGAGCAACTTTCAGTGTCTCTTCTGGCATCCACTTTGGTCTTTTCTTTCTTTCCTGTCTTTTTAATGACCTTTTGCTTTTTTCATGTATGATGTCCTTGATGTCATTCCAGAACTTGTCTAGTTTTCTGTCATTAGTGTTCAATGTGTCAAAGCTATTCCTGAGATTGTCTCTAAATTCAGGTGGGATAGACTTGTGGTCATACTTTGGATTTTGTGGACTTGTTCTAATTTTCCTCATCTTCAACTTGAACTTGCATATGAGCAATTGATGGTTCTGTTTCACAGTCAGCCCCCTGTCCTTGTTCTGACTGATAATATTGAATTTTTTCCATTATCTCTTTCCACAAATGTAGTCAATTTGATTCCTGAAACATTTGAAGATCTATCCTGAAGTACAGTGCTGTCAGTGATAGGATAATATCCATAAGCCTCCAAGGACAACCAGTTAATAAGACTATTATTTTACATATCATGACAGTCCTAAGGGAGCGGAATTTCATGCCCAGGATGACTTTAAAAAATTGGCCACTGTGTCCTTAATGTTTGAAACATCTTATACCAAAAAATAAAAAAAAACAAGTACTGTGGGTAAAATTTTAATAAAGTTAGAGCCCAAACAAAACAATATTGTTTTGCTGCATTCACATTTTCTTTCATTCCTTCAGAGATCTAGTTCTTTATTCTCTTATCTTTCATAATACGTAATAAATTAAGAAATAAGATAAACATAAACTGAGCTGAGAGTATATGCTGGCTCCTAGCAAATATCGATTCCTTTGGAAGGCTTAAGACATAGAGATAGGAACCTAGAATACAGAGGATGTAAAAAGAAAGAGAGAGAAAGAGAGACTACAACTCGATCACTCTGTGCCAAAGACTTTTCTGAATATATTATTTAAATCAATTCACTTAATCCTTATAACTACACAATAATATAAACCCTCAATGAGGTGAATTGACACAATAGTTGAAACAATGGACTCAAACCAACGATATTGAAGATGGCACAGGAAACTGAGCGATGTTTCTTTCTGTTACACAAAAAGTTGGAGCTGATTTGTCGGCAAGTAACAACAACTGCAACCGCAAGTCCTTATTATTATCGTTCTCATTTTACAGACAAGGAATCCAAGCCTTATAGAGTGCAATAGGTAAGGTTGTGTCAGCTTGGCTGGGACATGATTCTCAGTGGTTTGATAGCCGTATGATGTGATCACTTCCATGATGAGATTTGATGTTATGTGATCACCTCCATGGAGGGATCTACTGTGAGTAGCCATTCAGATGAATGGGAGTTTCCTTGGGCGTGTGGCCTGCATTGAATATAAGTGGACATTCTGGCAAGGTTTGTGGGCTTTTGCTCGTTCTGGATCCTGCAGCTGGCTTCTGTTCATCTGACCTCTGGTTCTTGGGATTTGAGCTAGCAGCTTACCTGTGATCTTGCCTGCCAATCTTGAGATTCATAGATCTTAGCAGCCTGTAAGCAAGAGCCCTACTCTCTGACCTGCTGATCTTGAGTTTGCCAGCCCTGTGGCTATGTAAATCAGGAGAAACCTCTATCTTGACCCACTGACTTGGGATGTTCCAGCCTCTACAACCGTGTCAGCCATTTCCTTGAGATAAATCTCTCTATATACATATATTTATATGGTTTACTGGTTTTATTTCTCTAGTATAAGGTCACAGAATACTATTTGGTGGACCTAGGATGTAAATTTAAGGATTCTTTCATGAGAGATCATATTTTGAAACATTATGCTCTATCAAGTCATGAAGTTTGTTTCTTCCTCCCATTCAGTTTGGGTTGGCGCTATGACTGCTTTAAATGATTGAATACACATGTAGCCTTTACTCAGTCTTGCAACCTCTGCTTCATGCCTCTCGGAACTCAGATTTGAGGGAGCCTTGGAGAGGCTGAAATGAAGAGGAACCAAGGCTCCCAGCTGGCAGTCCCAGTTGAACTTCTATCTGATCTGACAGCCAGTATCATCTTGCCTGCCATTTGGCTATCTCACCTGAGGTCCAGATGTCATGCAGCAGATTTAGATCTGATGCCGTAATAGAATGAGATATTGGGAATCTGGGGTAAGGTGTGAGTGTATTTTGCACATGAAAGATTGTGAATTGTGGCCAAATAGTGGACTGATTGTATTTGCCAAAGTTGGCTGCTACAGCATCTCCTATCTCAAGTGCTCTTTTACATTGTTATCTCTGCCCCAAGAAGAGGCGGAGTCTTTTTCTCTATCCTTTTGCACCTGGACTGTGAATGATTTAACAACAAAAAAAAGAAAGGTAGAAGAAAGTTCTGAGTGTAGCCCTTTCCTGGCCTAGCAGTCTCTGCTTTCTTTATTTTAGAGGCCAGCTGTTGTGCAGTGAGGAAATCCCGGAAAGAACCACATGAAGAAACAATACAGCCCCAACTCAATTTAGGCTATCTACAATTTGATTGAAGGAACCATCTTGAATGTTCCAGCCAGGCTATTTGCTCTATCCCAACTGATGCTTCAAATCTTATAGAATAAGAATAGACCATCCCTATTATGCCGTGTCTCAACTGCTGACCCACAGAACCATGAGTGATATTAATAAACTGTTTTTTTATGCCACCAATTGGTGGAGTATTATGCAGCAATAATTACTATTAAGTGGATATTCCTGGACATCTTTTTAAGTCACTCCTGAGGTTCACCCTTCAGCCGAAGATTAGACAGGCCCGTAAAACAAAATGAGACTAAATGGGCAGACCAGGCCCAGGAACAAGGACGAGAAGGCACGAGGGGACAGGAAAGCCGCTAATGGAGAACTCAGGGTCAAGAAGCGGAAAGTGTTAACATGTTGTGGGGTGGCAACCGATGTCACAAAATGATATGTGTATTAACTGTTTAATGAGAAACTAATTTGCTCTGTAGGCCTTCATCTAAAGTACAATTTAAAAAATTTGAAAAAATAACAAAAACAAAATTAACTGGAACATTCCTACTATATCCTAGTGCACTTCTAGATGTCAGACATAGAACAGTGAAAAAATAGAAAATATTTCTGCTTATATTTTACTTGAAAGAAACAGATAAAATACAATTATGGATTATAAGAATATATTAATTTTCATATACTGAAATATTCTAAAATAAATAAATAAATCAGGATATTGTGATATTAAATGCCTCAAAGGAGAGTGGTCACTTTAGGTGGGGAGATTATTGAAAATATTTTCTGAAGAGGTGACATTAAATAAAGACATGAATGATGAAAGTAGTCAGCCATCAGAACATTTTGAAGAAAAGTGTTCTAGACCGAAAGAACAGTAAATACAAATAAACTGAAGTGCTATTGATCTTGGCATGTTTAATGAGGAGAAGAGAGGCCAAAATAGCTAGACAACAGTAAAGGCAGGAGAGCATATGAGATGAAAACAGAGAGGTGGGCAGAGACTTTGTCAGCAATGGAAAGATCTTGGATTTCATTTTATGAGCATAGGAAACCATTGAAAGACTTAAAACAAAGAGATAACACACTTTCACTTATTTTTTATAAACCTTTTATTTTGGAATAATTATATATTTACAGAAAAGTTGCACAGATAGTACAGAGACTTCTTGTATGGCACTCACCTAGTTCCTCTCATTGTTAGCGTCTTACGTTATTATGAAAAATTTGTCAAAATTAAGAAATTAACATGGCTACATTACTATTAGCTAAACTTCAGACTTTGTTTGAATTTCACTAAATTTTCTATTGCGGTTAGTTACTGTGTCTTTTTAGTGTCCTCTACTCTAGTTGTGGAGCACCGGTGGCACAGTGGTTAAAAACTGGGCTGTTAATCAAAAGGTCAACAGTTTCAGTCCACCAGCCACTCCTTGGAAACCCTTGAGAGCAGTTCTACTCTGTTCTGTAGGGTCACTATGAGTTGGAATTGACTCAACAACAATGGGTTATTCTAGTCGTAATCTAGCCTAGTCTAGTGTAATCTATTCTGGTCTAGTCAAGTATTATAATGAAATGTGCAAAGACCAACCTGGAGTCAGAAAACCAAAAGGGAAGAACAGGCTTGGCATTTCTCAAGCTGAAAGAACTGAAGAAAAAATTCAAGCCTTGAGTTACAATATTGAAGGATTCTATGGGCAAAATATTGAACAATGTAGGCAGCATCAAAAGAAGATGAAGGACTATACACAGTCACTGTACCAAAAATAATTGCTGGATGTTCAACCATTTCAGGAGGTAGCATATAATCAAAAACTGATGGTATCGAAGGAACAAGTCCAACTTGTACTAAAAGCATTGGCGAAAAACAAGACTCCAGGAACTGACAGAATACCAACTGAGATATTTCAACAAGCGAATGCAGCACTGGAGGTGCTCACTAATCTATACCAAGAGATTTGGAAGACAGCTACCTGGCCAACTGACTGGAAGAGATCCATATCTGTGCCCATTCCAAAGAAAGGTGATGCAACAGAATGCAGAAATTATCACACAGTATGATTAATATCACACGCAAGTAAAATTTTGCTGAAAATAAATCAAAAGCGGTTGCTGTAGTATATCGACAGGGAACTGCCAGAAATTCAAGCCAGATTCAGAAGAGGGTGTGGAACAAGGAATATCAGATGAATCTTGGCTAAAACAGAGAATACCAGGAAGATGTTTATCTGTGTTTCATTGACTATGCAAAGGCATTCAACTGTGTGGATCATAACAAATTATGGATAGCATTGTGAAGGATAGGATTTCCAGAACACTTAATTGTGCTCATGAGGAACCTGTACTTAAACCAAGAGGCATTTCAAACAGACCAAGGGAATACTGTGTGGTTTAAAGTCAGGAAGTTGTGTGTCAGGGTTGTATCCTTTCATCCTACTTATTCAATCTGTATGATAATCATATAATCCAAGAAGCTGGACTATATGAGGAAGAATGTGGCATCAAGTTTGGAGGAAGACTCATTAATAACCTTCGATATGCAGATGACGCAACCTTGCTTGCTGAAAGTGAAGAGGACTTGAAGCACTTACTGATGAATATCAAAAACCACTGCCTTCAGTATGGATTACGCATCAACATAAAGAAAACAAAAATCCTCACAACGGGACCAATAAGCAACATCATGATAAATGGAGAAAATATTAAGTTGTAAAGGATTTCGTTTTACTTGGATTCACAATCATTACCCATGGAAGCAACAGTCAAGGAATCAAGAAGCATTGCACTGGGCAAATCTGCTGTAAAAGTTCTCTTTAAAGTGTTAAAAAGCAAAGATGTCATTTTAAAGACTAAGGTGCACCTGACCCAAGCCATAGTGTTTTCAATAGCCTCATATGCATGTGAAAGTTGGACAATGAATAAGGAAGATCAAAGAAGAATTGATGCCTTTGGATTATGGTGCAGCTGAAGAATATTCAGTATACCATGGACTTCCAGAAGAACAAAAAATCTGCCTTGGAAGAAGTACAGCCAGAATGCTCCTTAGAAGAGAGTATGACGGGATTTCATCTCACATACTTTGGAGATGTTATCAGGAGGAATCAGTCCTTGAAGAAGGACATCATACTTGGTAGAGGGTCAGTGAAAGAGAGGAAGACCTTCGACTGACACAGTAGCTACAATGATGGGCTCAGGCATAGCAGTGATTGTGAGGATGGTGTAGGATCATGCAGTGTTTCGCTCTGTTGTACATAGGGTCGCTATGAATGGGAACCAACTTGACAGCACCTAACAACAACAACAACATTCTAGTTGTAATTTATTCTTTGTATCCTCTGGACTGTTAGTTTTTCATACTTTCCTTTTTTTTTCATGACATTGGCAGTCTTGAAGAGTGATTTATGTTTTTATTCTGGCTGCTACATAGGAAATGAATTGCAGAGATAGAAGAGTGAAAGCAGGGGGAACAGTTTGGAGGCCAAAGTGATTGACAGAGACTGTGTCTTCTTCTACTTAGTCTTCAGAATCTGGTGTGTCCTTTATATTTACAACAAACCTCAGTTTGGACTAGCCATATTTCAAGTGCTCAATAACTCTGTTGGACAGTACAACTCTAGACTATGGGAATTGATAAGTTCTAGAAGCGTCACACTCCCAAATGAGTAAAGAAACCACAACAACAAATCAAGCCCTTTCTTAGAGTATCAAATTTTAAAAATTTAGGTTGCTTCTGGCTTAGTTGACAGGGTTGGAATACAGTACTTTTTAAAGTCACTGTTATTTTGGAGGCTCTTTATGAGTCCTTAAGCTTCAGTCAAAAAGACTTTCCAGATGGGTAAGTTAATTTAGCAGGAAAGAGTTAGCATTTGCCAGGAATCTAGAACAAGTTGTAATTGGAGGGAAGAAGTAAGGTGCATTGTCTCAGCAGAGAAGTGGGCTTTGGTGCCTAGAGTTCCTGCAGGGTTGGAGGGATAGACTTCTAGAGACAGGACCCAAGGACATGTAGGAAGGTGAATGAATGGCTCATGGTTCAGACCAGGTATGAGGGAAGAGTGCCTTTATGCCTGGTACAAATAAGGAGATCTATATTCCCTGTTCTCAACAGTCTTCCTTTATAAAATTAACAAGTACCGGTTGGTGAATTTAAACTCTCCTATTAAGACAGAATTTGTATTTTTCCATCACTGTTAAATATATTTGGTGCAAAGGCTGTTCTTATGAATACTCAAAGGGATGCAGAACAGGTCATGTTACAGTAGGAGAAAACATTGGAGCAGCAAAGTGATCTAAGTAGAACAGCATGACAGTGAAGGATTCCCTGTGGGTAGAAAACCTAATGTGACAGCTGTTAAACCTTTTGCTCTTAGGACCCTGTTACACTCTTAAAAATTATTGAAGACTCCCAAAAGTTTTTATGTTTGTGGATTATCTTGATCAACATTTACTATATTAGAAATGAAAACTGAGACATTAAAAAATATTATTAATTAAAAAAAGCAATACATTCATTACATTTTAACATAAATAACATATTTTTTAAGAAAAATAACTCTAGTCTTTAAACAATTAATGAGAACCATGTCATTGCTTTACATATATTTCTTTACTATCTGGATTATTAGAAGACAGCTGGGTTCTCATACTTTTCCTCTGCTTTGTTACAATAAATGGCATCATGTAGCTTCTGGAAAACTTCACTGCACCCTTAGGAATGAGAAAGTGAGTGAACATGGAAAATACTGTTTTAGTGTTATTTTTGAAAAAAAAAAAAAATTGACCTCATGAACCCTCTGAAAAAGATCTCTTGGATCCCCGAACTATACTTTGAGAACCACAGGGCTAAAGAAATCAGATAACAGGAATGAACTCCTGTAGTTGCTATTTCTGTTGGTGTTGGATCAGGCATGCCAAAGATAAATATGGTGTTCCTCACTGTTCTGGCTTGCGCTTGTTCTGTTCATAATACCAACATCCTCAAACACTGAAAGAAAAGAAAGTGTACCATAACATATGTCCCAACCATGGTATTAGATGCTTGCACTTACTTTACCTTATTAACTTTCTCTAAACACTCTAAATTATTCTTTCTCCTAGCAGAAAAAAGGGAGAAAATAAAACTAGGAGGGAAGTAACTTTACTTGGCACCCACAACTAGATAACAGCGGAGACTCTTTCTTAAGGCTATGTTCTTTCCATGACAACCATGTTCTTACCTTAAGCAATAATTATTACATATGCACTAATTAGGCATTGTGGGCAAAATGATGATTCGTTGCAAATACTGTAGAAATTAAAAATAAAAGAACTTGAAAAAATCTGTTGTGAGGAAGTTGCAACAGAAAAGAAGTTGCAGCTCAAAAGTAAGAAAAACAGATGTTTTTTGTCATTTGTTTAAATCTGCATAATAATCACTATCACAAGAATACTGGCATCTGATGAATAAAATTAAGGCATACCTGGAGAACACCTTTTAGAACGGGTTGTTCCCATTAACCAACAGAGGAATGGCAGCCATAACACACAAACTGTGGAAGAAACAGAATTTGTCTTAGAGGAACTGAGGAAAGGAGTAACATTAGAAGTAGAGAGTCTGAGGCAAAAATGCTAGAAGACATAGGACTTTTATAGACATTTTGGGAAACCATGATTGCAGTCATTACAAGGAATTTTAGAGCCAGTGCTTTGGCTGATCATCTTTGCAGTTTATCTGAATTCTATTTCTGTAAACCTACAGATGCACAAAAATAGTTTTTATGAATATTTTTTTTAACGTGGCATGTAAGATTCCAAGTGTGTGACTTATTTCATTATTTTCGCCACCAGATTTACTTTATTTCTGCCTAAAATGGTGACACCTTCCATTATTCGATTAGTTTTTCCTTTGTAAATAACTCCAGCACTTGCCTCTGATAGGCAATTCAGATTATTACTTTTGAGGGCCATCAAGCTGCAGATGCATTTAGCTGCATCAAAAATAAAATACCCATTGCCTTAGGATTCATGATATGTCTAGAAAGCTTAAATATTTTAATGTGTATAATATATTTTGTCACTGTAAGTCACTTTCACAACTGACTGTGCAAAAGGTCATTAGACGGTGGCCAATATTTTCTCAAAATTGAATCCACCTGCATGTCATTTGCCAGTTTCTGAGACTAAATCATATAAAGAATTTCCATAATATATATAAGAATAGAAGTACATCTAATACTATCTGCAACTAAAATGAAACATGTCTATAATGCTAGAGCTTTTGTTACCACCTTATAACCATACATGACATAAAGATATAACTCTATCACACTTATCTCTCAGCATAATGAAATTCATTCAATTCTTCACCTTGAAGATCAAATGATGGGGTAATGGAAGGCAGAAAAAAGCTCTCTTAGTGTTTATGTGGGAGTGAGGTAGAAATTCAGCTCTCAGGCCAGTGAAATCTTCCTGAGATGGTCTCAGGCCCTATACATATGTGGAGCGTGCATTACCTAGTTCAGAGGAGTGATCAGTTTAATTACCAAGTATATTAGTTTCTTACTGCTGCTGTAATAAACTACCACAAACTTAGTAGTTTAAAATAACACAAATTTAATATCCTATAATTCTGAAGGCCAGAAGTCCAAGATAAGTTTTAAGGGGTTAAAAGCAAGGTGTTGGCCGGGTGTTCTTTCTGGAGGCTTCCTTCAGGGGAGGACCTGTTTCCTTGCCTTTTCCAGCTTCTAGAGGCCACCTGCATTTCTTGGCCCTTGATCTTTTCCTCTATCTTCAGAGCTGATCACTATAACCTCCGGTTCTGCGTCATACCTCCTTTTGCTGGCTTTGACCCTTTTCCTCCCTATTATGAGGATTCTAGTGATTACACTGGGCCCACTGGCTAATCTGGGATAATCACCCCATCTGAAGATTCTTAACTTCATCACATCAATGAAGTCCCTTTTGCCATGGGAAGCAGCATATTCACAGATTCTAGGGATTAAGATGTGCACATCTTTATTTTGTCACACCAAGGCGCTTGATTACTGGTTCCTTCAAAGATATTTTCGAGTACCTACGAACTATTTTGGAATGTCTACTTTCTACCAGATATGCCATGTAAAAAGCACAGTAGCATACAGCTGATGATTCTGCTTTCTATCTTGTGGTGAAAATCTAAACAATGGGAAAAGTCCTTCTACAATCTTCCACACCACATCTATCCTTCCTGTGCCCCAAATTTTCATCTCTTCTTTATCTATTTTACCATAGACAAACTGCTTACATTTCTAAAGGCCAATCTTTTCATCTGTGTGCCAAATTCCATGTTTTTTGCCAAGGATTGCCGGTAGACACCAGAAAGTGGGAGAGAGGCTTGTAAAAGGAATCAACATAGCCAAGAATCTGATTTGGGTTTTAGCCTCCAGAACTGTGACAAAAGAAATTGCTGTTATTTAGATACTTGTATTTTTTGTTATGGCAGCACTAGGTAACTAAGACAGCTTTTAAGTAGTGGAGGTCTGATTAAAATCCAGGCACACTGCCTTTGGAGTCCCCACTCTTAGCCATTATACTAAACTACTTCTCTAAGACACAACTAACCACCACATATTAAATCTAACGATCATCTCTTGGTCTATATTTATATATATATATATATATATATATATATATACACACATATATAAATATGTATGGAGCCCTGGTTGTACGGTGGTTAAGAGCTCGGCTGCTAACCAAAAGGTTGGCAGTTCAAATCCACCAGCATCTCCTTGGAAACCCAATGGGGCAGTTCTACTCTGTCCTATAGGGTCGCTATATATATATATATATATATATATATATATGTGTGTGTGTGTGTGTGTGTGTGTATCAGAAGCATGTAACAAATTGATTATTTGTTCTTCCTAGAAAAACTATCTTCAATTGGCTTCTTGGACTCCACATTCCTCTGATTTTCCCCCTACCTCATTGATTATACTTTTCAGGTGTCTGAATGACACTTAAAGGAGAACTGCCTGTATCAACCTGAAACATTTTTCTTGGACACTTACATGAACAAGAAAAATAAATTCTATTCCATTTGAGTTATTATCTACGTTTTGGCCTCTAGGTGTTTTAGCACCTGCAGTCACCCTAACAGATGCACTCTCCTTTTCTTTTGCTTCTACCTCATCTCCTCATCCTCCTAAATTTGGAGTGCTCAGGGCTCAGTACTTGGGTCTTTTCATTTCAGTCCAGTCTTATGGCTCTAAATTCCATCTGTATGTTGATGACTTAAATAAGTATATCTCTAGACTTGACTTCTCCCCTGATATCTGGACATGTGGATCCAATCGCCAACCTGATAGCTCCACTGAGATGCCTGATAGACCATGAAATGTAATATGACTAGTATTTTGCTCCTAATCTCTCCCTCTGAAACTGAATCTGAAGTCATCCTCATCTCAGTTAAGGGCAAATCTCTCCTAGTTGCTGAGGCAAAAAAGCTTGGCGTCATCCAAAAAACTTCTGTCTTCCTGTCACGCCCCACAATTAATCTGTCAGTATTTCCTATTGCCTCAACCTCCAATAATTTGAATCTGGCCACTTGTCACCAACTTTATTACTACTCTTGGCTAAGCAACCATTTTCTTTTGCCCACATTATTGCAATTGCCTTTTAACTAGTCTCCTGTTTTCATCCTTGCTCTCTACAGTGTATTTACATCAGAGCAGATAGAGTCATCTTCACAAATGTAAGTTAAATCATGATACTTCTCTGCTCACAACCTTCTAATGTGTCCCCATCTCACTAAAGGTAAAAACCGAAATCCTTGTAAGAGTGTTCAAGGACTCCTTTCTGCTCCTCAACATGTCAGACCCAACTCTGCCTCAGGTCCTTTGTACTTTAGAGAATAGTATGAGGTTGAAGAATGGAATGTTGTTGCAATAACAAAAACTCTTGCCCATGGGTCGATTCTGACTCAGGGAACTTAGGCCTTAACTGGTGAAAGATGAGCCTCTTACGCTAATTCTTCTGGTAGCTAGTATCCCGATCCAATCTCGTTGCTGTCAAGTGGATTCCAACTCATAGTGACCCTATCGGACAGAGAAGAACTGCCCCATAGGGTTTCCAAGGAGCAGCTGGTGGATTTGAACTGCTGACCTTTTGGTTAGCAGCGAAACTCTTAACCACTGTGCCACCAGGGCTCCAGGATATAGTAGTCTGGCACATTTACCAGGATGTGAAATAAGGGAGGTATTTAGGATTATAAATGTAAATAAAGGATTTGCTCATTACATGAGGCTGTTGAGGGAGAGAGGTCAATATTTTTAGTTTATTGAGGTCTCTGGATGAGTTTTATTTTGTTTTTAACCTAAATTTATAAATTCCTGAATAAGTTGCAAATGAGAGGGTGAAGCTAAAACAAACATGTATAAGTTGTTCGAAGCAGTCCCTTTGCATGTAAGAGTCACAGGATTATCTTCCTTGCAAAGTTAGGCACAATCTCAGCTTGAAAGGATTAACTAAAACCTAAAACAACAAAAACAAAAAACCAAACCAGTTGCTCTCAAGTGGATTCTGACTCATGGCTACTCCATGTGTGCAGGCTAGAACTGCACTCCATAGAGTTTCCAAGGCTTTGACCTTTAGGAAGCAGATGGTCAGATTCCAAGGCTCCTCTGGGTGGGTTTGAACCACTAACCTTTCTGTCAGCAGTTGAGTGCTTAAGTGTTTGTGTCACCCAGAGACTCCTGATTAAATCACACTGTGGAATAATAACAATGTCTGAAGCTTTTGTTGAGGAAAAGAAAGGACAAGATTATAGGAGATTCTCAGAACATCCCAGGGAGAAGTAGAATTAAAGAGAAAGAGAGTAAGGACAGAAAAGGATGGGTAGCATTTCATTTCAACAGCTAATATGGCTCATTCCACACTAGCCTTCTTGCTGATCCTCAGAGAAGCCCAAAATTGTCACCTCAGGGGTTTTGCACTGTTTCTTACGCTCAGAACACTCTCCAGCCAGATTTTGGCATGACTTGATCTCTCTCTTTATTCCAGATTTCTGCTCAAATACCACTCAGTCAAAGAAATATTTTACATATCAAAACATCCACCCCGGCCATAGGTCACTTCATGTCTTTTCTCTGCTTTGTTTTTCTTCACAACGCTCATCACTTCCTGTAATGAATAAGTTCTTCCTGGAAAGAAGAACATTGTAGGCACTCAATATATTATTCATGGAAGAAATTAAGGAAGGAAGGAAGCCAAGCATCTCAGCAAAGATGTTTGTCTTGGGAAAGAAGACTATTATATCTGCTTTGAAGTCTGAAAGACCATAATGATGTGTGGATTTTACCAAGTTATTGCTTAATAGAGTAAAAGTAGGAAATTGAAAAAAAAAAAAAAAAATTGAAAAAAAAAAAAAAAAAAAAAAGCAACAGTATCCTGGAATTATATAAGCATTTTGGTTCTCTGATGAAGAGAATAAAAGTAAAAATTTTGCAAGTTACATTTTCAAGGGTTCCACTGCTTCAAACTGTGGACAATTCTGATAACATCATGAAACCCAAAAAACTAAACCCGTTGCAGTCCAGTCAATTCTGACTCCTAGTGACCCTACAGGACAGAGTAGAACCCCCCCGCAGGGTTTCCAAGGAGCAGCTGGTAGATTTGAACTGCCAACCTTTTACTTAGCAGCCAAGTTTTTAATCACTGTGCCACTAGGGCTCCAATAACATCATAGCACACTGTCATTTTTAGTCGGTGGGTATTTTATTTGTGAGAGGTGCTATCATTCAGATCACTGGGATAGAGAGGATTTGTTGAGGGATAGAAAGTGCAAAACTCCTTGAAACTAGGAATCATATTTATAGTGTTTAATATAGTATTCCACAGAACTATCATGATGTAAATTCAATAAATCATTTTTGAATTTATTTACTCAAACATTTTCTGAGAACTATCTATATGCCAGGCACAGCACTGGGCCCTGGTAATAGAGTAGCAAACAAAACACACCGTGTTACTGTCCTTATCAAGCTCTCAGTTTACTAGGGGCAGATTAATATTTAAACAAATTATTACAGAATTAATGTAGAACCAACTGCAGTAAAGCTAAAGGGAGTTGCCCCCTGGGTATGTAACTCCGAAATAAAACCTTTCATTTCACAGGATTATCAGCCTGAGAAAGACATGCTTACTGAGGAGCTTCACTACACCTGCGAGCCCATAGAAGACTTAAAGTTCCTTTTTAAAAAGAAGAGGAACCAAAGATAAGTAGTGCCTGACCTTCCTACTCTAATAGGAACGCTGTTTGCTATTCTGTTCTTGTTAATATTGCTTGCCTTTTGCCCTCAAGGAAATCCTCCTGAGAAGGGCCGTTTTTGCCCTTGCTGGGTATACACCCTAACCAAAAATAGCCAGCCCCTTGCTTGTACTCCTCCTCCTTACGCCCCTTTTTGCTTTAAGCAAGCAGAAGGCCCAGTGGGATGACAACTCTCTGATACAGCTGTCCCAGGCTTACAGCTTGGGAGCCAATCTAACTGCTGGGTCTGCTTCAAGGAAAAAAGCCTCAGCCCAAGAGACAGCAATAGCATCTGGCGACAGATTAAAGGATTTTTACCTTCGTTAACTTGGTTTTTACCCCTGCTGGGACCCGCTGTTACCTTTCTCCTCTTGCTTCTTTTCGGTCCGTGCCTTTTTAAACTACACATCCGATTCGTCTCATCTAAACTTCAACAGTTCCATTTAAAATTAATGGTAGTGCAGGGCTTTCAGCCCCTCCCTGGTGAAGAGCCATCCCAACCATTAGACAGAGTAGCGAGAGATTTCTACTTCGTTAGGCAAGTCAACAACCGTGTATAAGCATGAAGAAGCTACAGAAGAAGAGATCTCTGCCCGTTCTCACCATAAAGAATTATGAGTACAAAATCTCTCGGGGGGAATGAGACAGGAGGGATTGGCCAGACTGGGGAGGGTTAAAGCCTCAGGCATGACTGAAACTTTGAACACCCCTTTCGGTGGAACAAGCAAATGGCTCTGTTCCGCTTAACGCTTCCTAGTAAACTGTTTTTCAGACAGACCAGTTTGATCCAGTATCTTGGGCATGCACATTGCGCCAGGGGACAACTGACCGGTGACCTTTTCCTAGAGACATGAGTCACCGACCGAGACTCGAACCAACACCTTGGAGAACTGCACATGTGCAACATCTCAGAATAAGCGACACCAACTGACCCAATAGCTTTAGCAACGGGTTCCATTTTGAATTCTCTCTTGTGCACACACCTAACACACCCTTTTCCCTGAAACCCACACCGCTTTCATGAATAAACATATAAACCATTTCCTGCCTAGAAACTTTTATAGGCCTTGTAAACCCTCTGTTCTGGGAGACAAAGGCTAGCGTTGTTTTGTCCCCTCTTTGTCTGCACTTGCCAGCTACTTTTGCTCAATAAAGCTTTGTTCATGCAGAAAAAAACAAAATTAATGTAGAATTACACAATATTATATACCGTATGCATTAAAAATAGTTACAGAAGGCAAAGGAAGTCCAAACATTCTGCACATAATGAGTGTAAGCATGAAAATATTTTTATATGTTTAGCCTCTGAAGACAACAATTGATCAAATAAAGCAAATTATTCCACCCTTTCCGCACTGAATTTGTAATAGAAATAAGGCAAGGAGCCAGACAGGGATAAAAATATCAGGATTGTTTGTGGTTTAGAGTTGAATTAGGGAAAATAGTGCAGATATGGACATGTGGTTGGAATTAGGGTTTCTCTGCCTTTTCCCAATCCAGATCTTGGGAACCAACCAAGGGGAGAATTGAATTTACCCTTACTCTGATGGTGTCAGTATGGATTACATCTCACGATAAAGAAAGCAAAAATTCTCACAACTGGACCTATATGCAATGTCATGATAAACAGAGAAAACATTGAAGTTGTCAAGAATTTCATTTTACTTGGATCCACAATCAATGCCCATGGAACAGCAGTCAAGAAATCAAATGACATATTGCACTGGGAAAATCTGCTGCAAAAAACCTCTTTAAAGTGTTAAAAAGCAAAGATGTCATTTTGAGGACTAAGGTGTGCCTGACCCAAGCCATGGTATTTTCAATCACCTCATATGCATGCAAAAGCTAGGCATTGAATAAGGAAGACCAAAGAAAAAATTGACGCCTTTGAATTATGGTGAAGAATATTGAATATTGGTGAATATTGGTGAAGAATATTGAATATACCATGGACTTCCAGAAGAACAAACAAATCTAGCTTGGAAGAAGTATAGCTAGAACGCTCCTTAGAAGAGAGGATGGCAAGACTTTATTTCATATACTTTGGACACATTATCGGAAGGGACCAGTCCTTGGAGAAGGACATATTGCTTGGTAAAGTAGAGTGTCATCAAAAAAGAGGAAGACCCTCAATGAGATGGACTGACACAGTGGTGCAAGCAATAGGCTCAGACATATCAACCATTGTGAGGATGGTGCAGGATGGAGTGGTGTTTTGTTGTGTTGTACATAAGGTCCCTATGAGTTTAAACTGATTCAGTGGCACCTAAAAACAACAACTGATGATCCCAGGAAGTGTAGTTTGGAAATATGTATCCCCTCTGCAGGAATGAAGTCTTTGCTAGTGATGGGACACTAGGAATAGACCACTATTGCAGTGGGAGAGTTATCCTTTAAAAGGAAAGAGCCCGGGTGAGTTGATACATGCATGCTCAGATCCTTTGCCAGTCTCTCCAATCAGACAGTCGACAAGTCAGTCCTGCCATGGTGAGGAGCCTGTGAGAAAGAGGAGAACTGGAAGTTACTTGTGCTTAGTACTTCTGAGGAGGCAGAAATCCCTGTTTTATAACCTTACAAAAAAGGGTGAGAGGAACAGGATGATTCCATACACACTATGGGTCATTTTACTATAATTTTAGGTTTAAATTATGTGCAAGATTTTAAATTATCAACTCACATTTTGCCTCTCCTTGCCACAGAAGAAATCCTCCTATCAATGAATAAACACATTTCACTTGGTGAATTATCTTGTGCCGCTTACATATTATAGTCCTTTCACTAAACACCTGTAAAAAGAGCTGATATTTTTTGTCAGTAGAAATTCTTTCTGTTTTTTTTTTGAAACATCAACTTATAAATTTTATTTCCTACCTGCTTACACTTCATTACAATATAATGCATTTTACATTAGTTACATGTACATAAACTCATTTTCTCTATCAAATAATGCCTGTAAATTTGAATTGCCACAATTTACCCTGGTAAGATTTCTAATCACACCATATATCAAAACTAATAAAAACCAACACGCAATTGTATTAGGCTCATACGTAGCTCAACCTATTTTTAACCTTGAGACTAGCCAAAGTCAAAGCTATCAAGACAATGTATTTTCCTTGCTCATTTTCTTCCTTTATGTACATGTTTTCAGAATTCTTTAAATAAACAGATAGGCTGGACACAACTAAAACTCTTTCTCCCCACCCTGTCCCATTCCTCCACTTCTTGTTTCCTCAGGGGTATACTGTATCCTGAAGTTGGTTTGTTTCATCCCCATGCCTATAGTATATAACTACATATATATATATATATATGTACTGTTCTTTTGTGTCTGTCAGTTTGTCCTACTGTGGTGGCTTGTTTGTTGCCACTGGTATTTCAAATACCAGCAGGGTCACTCATGGTGGAGAGTTTTCAGTTGAACTTGCAGAATAAGGCAGACTAGGAGGAAGGACCTAGCTGTCTACTTCTGAAAAAGCTAGCCAGTGAAAACCTTATGAATAGTAGTGGAACATTGTCTGATATAGTGCAGAAGGATGAGCCCCTCAGGATGGAAGGCACTCAAAACACAACTTGGGAAGAGCTGCCTTCTCAAAGTAGAGTTGACCTTAATGATGTAGATGGAGTCAAGCTTTTGGGACCTTCATTTGTTGATGTGACACTACCCAAAAGAGAAGAAACAGCTGCAAACATCCATTAATAATAGGAGAGTGGAATGTACAAAGTATGAATCTAGGAAAATTGGAAGTTGTCAAAAATGAAGTGAAACGCATAAAGATCGATATCCTATACATTAGTGAACTGAAATGGACTGGTATTGGCCATTGTGAATTAGACAATCATATGGTATACTATGCCTAGAATAACAAATTGAAGAGGAATGGCATCTCATTCATCGTCAAAAAGAACATTTCAAGATCTATCCATGTGGCAGGGACAAGATGCAGAGTAGTCAGATGCTTCTGGTGGTCCCTCTTACAAGAAAGACACGAAAAAACAAGTGAATCAACTATATATGACAATCTAGGAGCCTTGAATATCAAAGGAAAAGTTGAGGAATCAGACCGAGTGGCAGTGAGAGGGAGAGACAGTTCAGAAGCAGTGAGGAGTTGCCAGACCTGACCCGGTGGGAGCCAGTGCTCAGCTGGTCAGATTGGCTGGCATGCACAGTGAGTCAAGCAGTGGCATTCAGGATGAGTTTTCCACCATCGGGATAGACCAAGTGGCAGAGAGTCTGCTCAGGCCTCCAGAGCCAGTGAAAAGCTGTGCTCAACTGGCAAAAGATAAGTACGTGCATTTAACTTACCACGTAGAGCAAAAAACACCCCATTTGGGAAGAACCTCTCTCCCCTTTACCTGCTCCCTCCTTGCTCTGCACCTGGCCCCAGGCCAGCTTCAGTGATTGCCACATCCCAGGACACAAGATAAACATACAAAAATCAGTTGGATTCCTCTACACTGACAAAGAGAACTTTGAAGTGGATATCACCAAATCAATACCATTTACAATAGCCCCGAAGAAGATAAAATATTAGGAATAAATCTAACCAGAGATGTAAAAGAACTATACAAAGAAAACTACGGGACACTACTGCAAGAAACCAAAACAGAGCTACACAAGTGGAAAAACATGCCTTGCTCATGGATATGAAGAGTCAACGTTGTGAAAATGTCTATTCTACCTCATAGCAATCTACAGGTACAATGCAATCCTGATCCAAATTCCAATGGCATTTTTTAATGAGATGGAGAAAAAAAATCACCAACTTCGTATGGAAAAGGAAGAGACCCCAGATAAATGAAGCATTACTAAAGAAGAAGAACAAAGTAGGGGGCCTCACACTACATGATTTTAGAGTCTATTATACTGCCATGGTAGTCAAAACAGACTAGTATTGGTACAACAGCAGATACATAGACCAATGGAACACAATTGAGAATCCAGATGTAAATTCATCCACCTATGAGCAGCTGATATTTGACAAAGGCCCAAAGTCCATTAAATAGGGAAAAGACAGTCTTTTTTTTTTTTTTTTTATTTTATTGTACTTCAGGTGAAGGCTTACAGAACAAATAGTTTCTCATGAAACACTAGTACACATGTTGTTTTATGACATTGGTTAACAACCCCACAACATATTAAGCCTCTAAATTCTTAACCTTTTTTTTTTTTTTGATGAAAATACAGATAGCCAAAGATACACCGTTTCAAAAATTTCTACATACACAGTTCAGTGACATTGACTATGCTCTTCCAACTGTGCTGTTATTCTCACTTAAGATGAAGGCTTACAGAACAAAATAGTTTCTCATTTAACAGTTACTACACATGTTGCCCTATGACAATGGTTAACAATCTCACAACACATCAAGAATATCCTTACTCCACCTTGTGTTCCCTATCACCAGGGGACTTCCTTGTCCCCTTCTGTAAAAGACAGTCTTTTTAACAAACAGTGCTGGCAGAACTGGATATCCATCTGCAAAAAACTGACACAAGACCCATACCTCATACCATGCACAAAAACTAACACAAAATGGATCAAAGACCTAAATATAAAATCTAAAATGATAAATATCATGGAAGAAAAAATAGGGACTATGCTAGGAGGCCTAATACATGGCATAAACAGAATATAAAACATTACTAACAATGCACAAACACCAGAAGAAAAACTAGGCAACTGGGAGCTCCTAAAAATCAAACACTTATGCTCATCAAAAGACTTCACCAAAGAAGTAAAAAGACAACCTACAGACTGGGAAAAAATTTTTGGCTACGACATATCCAATCAAGGTCTAATCTCTAAAGTCTACAACATACTGCAAAACCTCAACAAAAAGATAAATAACCCAATTAAAAAATGGCAAAGGATACGGACAGACACTTCACCAAAGAAAATATTCAGGTGGCTACACTTTACATGAGGAAATGCTCATGATCATAGCCATGAGAGAAATGCAAATCAAAACTACAATGAGATACCATCTCACCCCGATAAGGCTAGCATCAGTCCAAATAACACCAAATAACAAATGTTGGAGAGGTTGTGGAGAGACTGGAACACTTATACACTGTTGGTGGGAATGTAAAATGGTACAGCCACTTTGGAAATCCATTTGGTGCTCCCTTAAAAAGGTAGAAATAGAAGTACCATATGATTCAGCAACCCCATGCCTTGGAATATATCCTAGAGAAATAAGAGCCATCACAGGAATAGATATGTGCACACCCATATTCATTGCAGCACTGTTCACAATAGCAAAAAGATGGAAACAACCTAGGTGCCCATCAAAAGACAAATGAATAAACAAATTATGGTATATTCACACAACGGGATACTATGCAGTGATAAAGAACAATGATGAATCTGCGAAGCATCTCATAACATGAATGAATCCGGAAGGCATTATGCTGAGTGAAATTAGTCAGTCACAGGAGGACAAATATATGAAACCAACATTATAAGAACTCAAGCAATGGTTTAAACACAGATGAAAACATTCTTGAGGGTTTTGAGGGTGGGGAGGGAGGGAGACTGGTATTTACTAACTAGATAGTAGATAAGAATTATCTTAGGTGAAGGGAAGGACAGCACACAATACAGGAGAAGTCAGAACAACTGGACTAAACCAAAAGCTAAGAAGTTTCCTGAATACAACGGAACACTATGAGGGACAGAGTAACAGGGGCGGAGGTCTGGTGACAATCCTTTCAGGGGACATCTAGGTCAATTGGCATAACAAAGTTTTTTAAGTAAATGTTCTGCATCCCACTTTGGTGAGTGGTGTCTGGGGTGTTAAAAGCTAGCAAGTGGCCATCTAAGATACAATTGGTCCCAGCCCACCTGGAGCAAAGTAGAATGAAGAACACCAAAGACACAAGGAAAATGTTAGCCCAAGAAACAGAAAGGGCCACATAAACCAGAGACTCCATCAGCCTGAGACCAGAAGAACTAGATGGTGCCCGGCTACCACCAATGACCACCCTGACAGGGAACATAAAAGAGAGTCCCTGACAGATCAGGAGGAAAGTGTGGTGTAGAACTCAAATTCTAGTAAAAAGACAAGACTTAATGGTCTGACCGAGACTGAAGGGACCCTGGAAGACATGGCCCCCAGACTCTCCAGTAGCCCAGAACTGAATCCATTTTTGAAGCCAACTCTTCAGACAAAGATTAGACTAGATTATGTGGCATAAAATGATACTTGTGAAGAGAGTGCTTCTTATCTCAAGTAGATTCATGAGACTAAATTGCAGCTTCTGTCTGGAGGCGAGCTGAGAAGGCAAAAAGGGATAGGAGATGGTTGAATGGACATGGGACATCCGAGGTGGAAAGGAGGAGTGTGCTGTCACATTACAGGGAAAGTAGTTAGGGTCACACAGCAATGTGTGGATAAATTTTTGTATGAGAAACTGACTTGAACTATAAACTTTCACTTAAAGCACAATTAAAAAAAAAGAAGATCTATCCTTAAGTACAATGCAGTCAGTAATAACAGAATATCCTCAGTCCTACAAGGAAGACCAGGCAATATGACTATTATTCAAATTTACACACCAACCACTAATGCCAAAGATGAGGAATTTGAAGATTTTTACGTAATTCTGCAGTCTGAAATTGATCAAACATTCCATCAAGATGCATGGGTAATTACTGGTGATTGGAATGTGAAAGTTGGAAACAAAGAAGAAGGAGCAGTAGTTGAAAAGTATGGCCTACGTGATAGAAATGACTCCTGAGATCGCATGATAAAACTATGCAAGGCTAATGACTTCACTGCAAATACCTTTTTCAACAACATAAACAGTGACTATACATGTGAACCTCACCTGATGGAATACACAGGAATCAAATTGACTACATCTGTGGAAAGAGATGATGGGAAAGCTCAATATCATCAGTCAGAGCAAGGCCAAGGGTTAACGGCTGAACAGAATTGAACCATCAATGAACCAGCAATTGAACCATTGATTGCTCATATGCGAGTTCAACTTGAAGTTGAGGAAAATTAGAACAACTCCGCAAGAGCCGAAGTGTGACCTTGAGCATATTCCACCTGAAATTAGAGATCATCTCAAGAATAGAATCTGACTCATTAAACACTAATGACCAAAGACCAGACGAGTCGTGGAATGACATCAAGGATATCACACCTGAAGAAAGCAAGAGGTCATCAAAAAGACAGGAAAGAAATAAAAGACCAAAATGGATGTCAGAAGAGACTCTGAAGCCTGCTCTTGAATGCAGAGTAGCTAAAGTGAAAGGAAGAAAGTAAAAGAGCTGAACAGAAGATTTCAAAGGGCAGCTCGAGACAACAAAGGATTGTAATGACGTGTGTGAAAATCTGGAGTTAGAAAACCAAAAGGGAAGAACACACCCAGCATTTCTCAAGCTGAAGGAATTGATGAGAAAATTGAACCCTCGAGTTGCAATATCGAAGGATTCCATGGGGAAAATATTAAACAACACAGGAAGCATCAAAAAAAAAAAAAAAAGATGGAAGGAATACACAGTCACTCTACCAAAAAGGATTGGTTGACGTTCAACCATTTCAGGAGGTAGCATATGATCAAGAACCGATGGTACTGAAAGAAGATGTCTAAGCTGCACTGAAGGCATTGGTGAAAAACAAGGCTCCAGGAATTGATGGAATAACAACTGAGATGTTTCAACAAAATAGATGTAGCACTGGAAGTGCTCACTTGTCTATGCCAAGAAATTTGGAAGACAGCTACCTGGCCAGCTGACTGGAAGAGATCCATATTTGTGTTCATTTCAAAGAAAGGTGGTGCAACAGAATGCAGAAATTATTGAACAATATCATTAATATCACACACAAGCAAAAGTTTGCTGAAGAGCATTCAAAAGTGGTTGCAGCAGTACATTGACAAGGAACTGCCAGAACTTCAAACCGGATACAGAAGAGGACATGGAACCAGGGATATCATTGCTGATGTGAGATGGATCTTGGCTGAAAGAAGCTAATACCAGAAAAATGTTTACCTGTGTTTTATTGACTATGCAAAGACATTTGACTGTGTGGATCATAACAAATTATGTATGATATTGCCAAGAATGGGAATTTCGGAACACTTGATTTTACTCATGGGGAACCTGTACACAGAGTAAGAGGTAGTTCTTTGAACAGAACAAGAGAATACTGTGTGGTTTAAAGTTAGAAAAGGAGTGTGTCAGGGTTGTATCTATTAACCATACTCATTCAGTCTGTATGCTGAGCAAATAATCGGAGAAGCTGGACTATATGAAGAAGATCAGAGCATCAGGATTGGAGGAAGACTTATAAACAACCTGTGACAGCAGATGGCGCAACCTTGCTTGCTGAAAGTGAAGAGGACTTAAAGCACTTACTGGTGAAGATCAAAGACCATAGCCTTCAGTATGGATTATACCTCAACATAAAGAAAACAAAAATTCTCATAACAGGACTAGTAAGCAACATTACGCTAAATGGAGAAAATATTGGAATCATCAGAGATTTCATTTTTCTTGGGTCTATAATCAACGCCTGTGGAAGCAGCAGTCAAGAAATCAAATGACATATTACATTGATCAAATCTGCTGCGAAACACCTTTTAAAGTGTTAAAAAGCAAAGATGTCACTTTGGGGACTAAGGTACTTCTCACCCAAGCCATGGTATTTTCAATTGGCTCATATGCATGTGAAAGCTGGACAATGAATAAGGCAGATCGAAGAAGAATTGACACCTGTGAATTATGGTGTTGGCGAAGAATATGGAATATACTATGGACTGCCAGAAGAACAAACAATTTGGTCTTGGAAGAGGTATAGCCAGTATGCTTCTTAGAAGGGAGGATGGCAAGACTTCATCTCATGTAATTTGGACATGTTAACAGGAGGGACCAGTCCCTGGAGAAGGACGACATGCTTGGTAAAGTAGAGGGTCATTGAAAAAGAGGAAGACTCTCAACAAGGTGAATTGACACAGTGGCTGCAACAATGGTCTCAAGCATAACAACTATTGTGAAGATGATGCAGGACCGGGCAGTATGTTGTTCCATTGTACATAAGATCGCTATGAATTGGAACAGAGTTGATGGCCCCTAACAACAACTCTGTGATATAAGTGAAACCCATTAATTTAAAAAGTTTAGTTTTTCAAATTTAAATTGTCATTACTGTAGTGCTAGCAGAGTCTCAAATTTCTTAAATAGTACTCAAAAATTTCTAAAAATAACTCTTTTTGACTGTGAGCTCCAATTTTAGGCTTATTAGTTTCTCTCCCCACCTCCAACCAGATTTTCTTTCCCAAGTGAAAAATCAAATTATTATATTTTCATTTAACTAATACAGTAAGCTTATTCTCTAAAATATTATCTTTTAAATATTTCTTCCAATGTTTTGAATACATTATCCTTCTGTCATAGAACTAATCTTAATTCGTATGATTTTTTAATCTTCTATCCAGCTGCACAGCATTATAACAGTATTCATTCAAGAATAATAAAAACTATTCAGGTTACATGAATAGGATCCTTCAATCTTATTCCAACCCCAATGTTTTAGAGAAAAAAAATTATATGGACAAATGCGTATGTTTTAGTCCTGAAAGAAGGTTAGGAAAAGATGCTTAATAAATTAAGTGAAACAGTGCAATCTGTGTATTTCAATTTTACTTAATCTTTGCTGTGGGTGAGCATTCCCACAAAGGGACTTACTAAATAATTTATGCTCTAAGAATGATTCAGTTCAGAAAAATAGAAATTTGTTTCAAGATATCATCATTTTTTCTAATGATTTACTCCTTTTAAGCCTTTCATTGTTTTTTGTTTGGTTGTTTCCTTGAGCAAAGTTCCTCAAGAATTCTGACTGCTTTTTAACTATAAAAGCTGAAGCTCCCATGAGATTTGTTGTTAGTTGCTGTCAAGTCAATTCCAACTCATGGCAACCCCATGTGTGCAGAGCAGAACTGCTCTGTAGGGTTTTCAAGGTTGTGACCTTTCAGAAGCAGATTGCCCAGCCTGTCTTCCAAGGTGCCTCTGGCTGGATTCAAACCACCACCATTTGGCTAGTAGTTGAGTGCTTAACAGTTTGCACCACCAGGAACTCCTTCTGTGAAATAGTAATGCTCAGATAACTTAAATATATATTCATTGTCCTTTGCAGCTCTACTAATGACCTGATTTTGTAAGCAAAAATATTTCTATTTTATTTCTATTTCAGTGAATGGCAATATAACTTAAATATAGAGATAAAGGGGCACTCATTTGAGCCTGATGAAAAGTACACAGTGAAAGACATAACAGAAATTATTTGCATGATTTAAGATGGCCAGACAAATAGATTTTCAAACGCTTCTGACAAAGGAGCCAAGCATAATACTGCCGTCCTGAAGAACAATGTTTATGAGTATTCAGCTCCCAGGTGAAGTAGCAGGAGAAAGAAGAGTCTGTGCTGGGGAAATGCTGACAGATGGCAGATTTGCTGGTTTCTCTCTCTCATAATGAAGCAGGATGCTCAGCTAGAGTTGCAAGCCAGATATTAACGCATTTTTCATTTACTATGGTGAATAAGGTCTTTATTGCTGTAATGGGTAATGTTTCTAGCTGCTTTATGACAGCAGACAGTTTATTCAAATATTACACTAGATCACTAAAGCTAAAGTACATTGCCAGAAAAACAAAATTAAAATAGATCCACAGCAGTGCAACATTTAAAAAAAAGTTCATGCCCAAGGTAGTTAAAGGACAAAGACTCTTTTAAGGATGGCCTAGGGAGTCTTTCCAGTGGACACACACACATACACACACTCACAAATATTTATGGGTGTCCCTGGGTGGCACAAACAGTTAAGCACTTGACTACTAGCCAAAAGGTTGGTGGCTTGAACCCAAGCAGAGGTGCTTCTGAAGACAGGCCTCGTGATCTGCTTCTGAAAGATCACCACCTTGAAAACCCCATGGAGCAGTTCTACCCTGCAGACGTGGGGTCGCCAAGAGTTGGAATCAACTTGACAGCAACTAACAACAATGACAACATATACACATGTATATAACAGAAAAACTTCTTATATCTGATTATACACACACATACACTCAAGTATATAAACAAAACAAAACAAAAAAACCCGTTGCTATCAAGTTGATTGCGACTCATAGTGATCCTATAGGACAGAGTAGAACTGCCCCCTAGAGTTGCCAATACAGTAATCGTTAGGGAAGCAGACTGTCCCATCTTTCTCCCCGCAGAGCGGCTGGTGGGTTTGAATTGTCAACCTTCAGGTTTGCAGCCCAGCGTTTAACCATTGTGACACCAGGGCTCCGTACACACACCACATCTGCATATAATCATATTAACTTTTTTTTTTCATACACTATAACCAATGTAGATTGTGCTGGTTATTAGGCACATCTCTCATCTCTGACTCTACCTTCTGTACTGGGCTTTGTGTTACTGGGCTTGGGACTCTGAGAAGCACACTTCTGCTTTCCAGCTGTCTGCCTATTAGACTGTACCAACAGAAAGTGCTAGAGGGAGACTGAGAGACTAGGGATTTATTCCTTCCACTTTACCTCCTGTCTAAGTTCCTGTGAGAATCACTCTAGCAATTCTTTTTCATCCCAGCAGGAGCAGCAAGAGCGGCAGCAACTCCAACAGCAGCAGGAGGAGCAGCAGCGCCCTCTCATGGCAACATTTGAATCCAGCTTGAAGTCTTTCTAACGTTTGGAGGATCAGCCTTTATGCAGCTCGCTCAGAGACCCTGAGTAAGAAGTCTGATTCCAAGCCCCACGGGACACTCTCACAAAGCTGAGGGGTGCTAGCACCAACTGAGCAGCATCGCTTTCTCAGAGGTCCTAGAGCCTCCTCTCCAAGGTTCTAAGTTTTAATAATTTCAGCCTTTTCCATTTGTTTGTCCAAATCTAGGTGTGATAGTTGCTTCCTGCAATTGCTACCTCCGTGATAACTTCTCTTCCGGCATTTTCAGTTACCTAGTTAACAACTTTGTATCAAGTTAACATTTTTTTATTTTTAATTCTTTCTGTTAAAATAACTGGTGTAATTTTTCTTTCCTGAATGGACTCTGTCCAGTCTCAGAAATACCATGGCATATTAGTTCGGTATAAACTTGGAAAACGCAGTGGTATTACTGCATCTATACAAAAAGCAGGTTTTTCTTAAAGCTATACTGTTATCTGAGGTGAACTAGCTACACTGTTGATGATAGAAAAGGAAATTATTGATGAAATGAGTGTTTCTAGGTGAGGGTGATCTGTGTTAACCCCAGATGCTCCTTGGAAAGAAACACATACAAAGTTAAGTTTAGATTGATTGCTGGCTTTGCCAAGTCTCTAACCCCCAGTTGAAGCCTCAGTTTTCACCTTCATTGACAATTTTCTGTCAAATTTTATTTGAACTTTTGAGGTTGATTAATCTTACATCGTTTACGTCCTTGTCTTCTTTGCTGTTAGCTCATTATGTTACTATCTTCTCGTTACTTATTTTTTTCCCTTAATTCCCATCCCCAAAATGCCTTGTGATTGTTTCCTCAGATCCAATCTCCTGTTGTACTCTACTCTCCAAAATCTTCGATTTGACCTCTGTGAAGTTCATTGCATGATAAGCAAAAGATATCCTTAACCTATTTAAAGAATGTTTACCATATTTTCTTGCCTTAATTTAAAATAAATCAACAAAAGTATCTTCATCTCTAAGGTGCTACTTGATAGCCGATCTCTAAATCGTAGGGTGCTCGGTTTCTAACACTCCATGTACCTTCAGGTCTGGGGTGGATTCATATTCTCCTTGTTTCTGAAAGCCACTTCCAGACAATCCCAGATGTTTATCTCATGCATAGCAGGTGCATGCTGTCTGGCTTTCACAGCCGTCATCGACCTTTTTGTCACGTCTCACTTTCAATCCCTCATGGTTTCTTGCCTGCATTCTTTCTGCCACCCGTTTAGTCCTGCTCTAATTCATTCTCTTCACCGAGTCAATGTTTTCTTTCTAAAGTGTATAACTCTTCCTGTCACTTAGATACTTACAATCCTCTAGGGAATCTTTCGTGTAAAGTCTGAGCTCCTAAGCTTTCATTTATTTCTCTAGTCTCATATCTCACAAAACCCTTTCTCACAGTTGATTTATAACTCTAGTTCCAAGACTACTTAACCTTCTAAATTAAAAGTATATTCTTCATTTAAATTTCTTAAAATAAAAATGCATACTCTTGACATTGAGCCTTAACAAATGCTTCTCCCTTTGCTGTAAAAGCCCTCCACCATTATTTGACTGGTTTACTTCTATTTACCTGTCAGGGGTCTCCTTCACTAACACTTCACTAACACTGTTACCTCAGTTCTGGATTAGGTAACTTCTGGTGCGCTCCTATAGTTCTGTGTAACTATTCTAATATTTATCATTTTGTTTGAATAGTTTCCTTACAAAACTATAATTACTTTGTGGGAAAAAGTCACATTATATTCACATGTATATTTCCAGTGGCCAGAGGTCAGAGGAATGACTGATGTATATTAATAAAGAAAAAAAAAGCAAGAATGAAGAATGAGTAAACTGAGTATATGTTGTTGTCAATCAAGTCAATTCCATCAAGTCAATTCCAACTCATAGCGACCTTATATGACAGAGTAGAACTGCCCCATAGAGTTTCCTAGGCTGTGATCTTTATGGGAGCAGATCACCAGATCTTTTCTCCCACCAAGCCGCTGGTGGGTTCAAACTGCCAGCCTTTTGGTTAGCAGCTGAGTGCTTTAGACAATGCATCATCAGGGCTCCTTGTTCAGTGTATAACTTAGGCTAAATCAAATACTTAACCAAGAATCGGAGAAAACACTTTCAAAAGAATTTTCAAACAACTGAGAAGACCGCACACATTTTTCTTCATATTAACTTAAATTCAGTCACTGGTATTAGATAACAATCAAACAAGAAATAGTCAAAAGTTTCGAATGAAAATACAAATGATTATCAAGCACATGAAAGATGTCCAACTACATTTGTTTATTTAAACCATGTTGAAAAGTTAATGTTTAACCTATCATATTGGGAAAGATGAGAAAGTTTGATTAGATGTTGTGGACCAAGAATATGGGGTAACCAAGACTCTAATACAGTTCTGCTGTGAGTATAAATTGGTATGACCTTTATGCATAAATTTTGCACTAACTATAAAAATTACAAATGTATGTACACTTTCAACAAGTTATTCAACTTCTAAAAATTTATTCTCTGGATATGGTCTTTCACGTGCAAAAGGACTAATTTACTTATATAAAAGGCTACTCAATATAACCATGTTTCTTAAGCAAAAGGAATAAAATGAATTATGGTACAAACACACCATAGACTACTATGCAACTGTAAAGAATAACGAAAAATTCTTTACAAACTGATAGAAAATAATCTCTAAAATATTTAGTGCATTAAATATTTTAGGATTATTTTGCAAGCAGTCATCCAAGGTACAGCATTTGCTCTCTATTCACCTGGAGCAACAAAGAAAGGAGGAGAGTTAGGGATAGGAAGAGGAAATGGAATGTGTAGCTAATTGCCTTCATGAAAAACTGCCTCCTTTGCTATGAGACCAGAAGAACTGACTGGTTCATGGCTACCATTACAATATTTTGATTAAAGATTCGATAGAAGAATCCTGATCAAGAGGGAGAAAATGCAGAACACAATTTCAGATTTTCATGGAATCCAGATTTTTTTGAAGCTATTGAAGCTGGATGAACAATCGAAACTATCGTCCTGAGATAATCTGTAAACCTTAAGCCAAAAATATCCCCTGAAATCTTAAAACCAAACAATAGTTTAGCTTGACTAGTAAAGAATGTCTGCCTTGAGCTTTGTGCTCTTTTAATATCTATCTATACGGGATCAAACTGGCAACAGCAACTCAAAAGATTAGATAGAAGCCTTAGGGAGAAGTGAGTTTATGTTAATTGGGGAGGCACAACTCGGAAAAGGAGGTAAGAATGGTTGCTCACCTCAAAGAATACAGTCAATGTCACTGAATTGTATATGTAGATATTGTTGAATTGGTGTATGTTCTGCTGCATATATTTTCAACAACAACAACAAAAATAAAATAAATTGTTAAGAAAGGGAGGTGCAGAACAACATATAAAATGTGTCATCCTTGGATAGGTTGGGAATTGGTCGGTTGATTATAGTAATGGCATCAATTGCTCATATTTTCCTGCATTTACGTCTTTTGCAATATGACTTTGCCACCCCTTCCATTAAAACCAGCAAAAAACAATTGCCAAAGAGTTGGTTCTGGGGATGACTCCGTGTGCGTGAGAGCAGAACTGCACTACATAAGGTTTTCAGTGGCTAATTTTTCCAAAGTAGATCACCAGGCCTTTCTTTTGAGGTGCCTCTGGATAGACTGGAACCTTCAAACTTGTAGTTAACAGCTGAGAGTGTTATTCATTTGCACCACACGGGGACTCCTTTCCACAAAGAAGTATAGTCTATTTCCCCAATTTTTGAATATTGGCTTGCCTCTTGATTTGCTTTGGCCAATAGAATGTGGTGGATGTGGAAGTGTACCACATCTGAGCCTCGGTCTCAAGGGACTTTGCATATGCCCGTTCTCTTTTATGGAATACTGACACCACTACATGAACAAGCCTAAGCCAATCACCTCTATTGCCCAGTTGAGAGCCAGTCAAACACCAGACAATTTAGTTCACACTCCCTCTCTCCTGTTACATCTACTTTACTCTCTACACAAGCTTTAGTACTTGTTGCTGCAGCTTAAGTTTTCTCAACATGTCAAGAAAAATAGCTTCTGATAGCTCCCAAGTAAAACTTTATAACGTATCCAACCGCTAGGGAAAAACGGTTTCCTTCTCTAATTGCCTGATCTAACATTCTCAGTAAAGGAACCTACTAGCACAACTTGGGTCAGTGTCTATCCCTGTAACAATTCACTCTGGTCAGATGGCTGGGTTACATTTTAGGAAGATGGCAGGTTCCAAGGCAACCATGTGAAGGGAAAGAATAACAATATAATCCTAGAAATGTGATGTCTGTCAAAAAGAGGTTTATCTTTCACTCTACAAAGCTATGCTTTATATTGTGATTTTAATTAAAAATCTTATGTGTGTGTATAAATACATATACATATGAATATGCTGTTGTTGGTTGACGTCAAATCATTTCCATTGCTCCATAGGGTTTTCAGGGCTGTAATCTTTCAGAAGCAGATCTCCAGGCCCGTCTTCTGAGGCACCTTTGGGTGGGTTCAAACCACCAACCCCTTGGCTTGTAGTAGAGTGCTTAACCATTTGCACCACTACTCCATTTTATTAAAAATGAATTATGTTGGATTATCTTTAAACAAAATGAAACAGTGATAACTGAACATTATTGAGTTTAAAAATAAATCTTCCAATTTATATTTTGTTGTTGTTAGTTGCTGTGGTGTCAGCTGACACTCATGGCGACCTTATATGAAATATGTAGGAAATGTTTCCAGTCCTGAGCCATCTTCATGACCATGGGTAAATTTATAGTTAGGCATATGTATATGCATTTAATGTTTGGGAACTTGGTACACATGAATCATATTTCTAGGTGATGAAAAACAGAATTGGCATTTATAATAGCTGTCCATTGTTTCACACATCCTACTTTATGGGGGCAACTAAATCTTTTGTTTTTAAAGAAGTATAGTATATATTATTTTGTATGAAGCTATTAAGTGTTAAGGAGATGACGATAAAACGTTTTCTGTAAATCACCCTGGAGCTAACTGTGAATAATCAAAATATACCTGAGTTTATTCTGTATAAACCGATCCACAGTATGGCTAAAACTCCTACTCAAAATTCTCCTACGCAAAATTAAATTCAAGAAATAGCATGAACATTCAGAGATTATGAACCAATTATAATAGTTGCCATCTGCCATGGTTGTTAGTCCTGGGGGGAGCCAGCAGTCAATGAATCTTTTCATTAGTATTTTTAACTGTGTACCTGACTCAAATAATAATGTCCAGACTTATGAAAAAAGACAAACAAAAATTCAGCCATGTTTCCTTCAATGGGCACACATATTGGCTAATATCTGGAACACACATTCAGGAAGTTGAATGGAGAGGGTATCCTAATACTTTTGGCATCCCTGACATTTTGCTAATACTATTAGCATAAACCTCCAATAACATGATTCACAATTTGTGTATCTATATAAAGAATGTTAGTATTATTATGACTAGGTAATTCTTTCTTTTTCCTAGAAAACTAATATTTTTGGAATTGTAAGCAATTATCTAACATCTGTACTCACTGTAATGGTATTTTAATGAATTTTTGTTGGTGATAAAGATTACAGACTTTGAATCCTAGCTATTTCTCCACTTACCTCGCGATATGCACTTCCACAAGCATGCTATGTCTGTTTTATTCTCTTGGATCCACAGCCCTTAATATAATACCTGGGACATAATAAGAACTCAGTGTATATTTGTTGAACATTTGTTGAAAGAATAAAACATCTCATTTGCTGTCTGATATGCCAAAGGCATACGCATCTCCCACATTTGCCCATATCATTTCCCGTCTGGAAGCTTTTAAACACTCCCCTTAACCTAATTAAGATCTATTCATAGAAACCACAGTCAACTTACATTTCACTTTCCTGACTGTCATAGTGAACACTGATTATTACATCACATGAATGTGCAGCTCTTTTTTTTCAAATAAGTATACCACTGTTTAAAAGAGATTTATGCATGTGTGCTGCATCCTAGCTAGATCTTTCAGCTCATTCAGGTCACATACTATGTCTAACCAACTTTTTTCTCTCAAGCACCAGTCCAGAGTCTTTCTTATAAAAGATATTCAGCTATATCATAAAATTTGGTGAAGAATATACATATTTCCCATCAGTTTTGACCAGTCTAACCATGGGACACCATTAGTGAAAATACCAACAAAATTGCTCCAAGACAGAGCTTTGTGTTTCCAGATATGCATACAAAACTTTAAATATATCTTGGACTTCATTCGTTCTAGGTAGCTTTTTGCAGTAGAAAAGTTTTCTAAAATTCCACCTTCATTTACAAATCTTAAAAAAGCTACAGTGTGACAATTACTGGTGAAATCTGTTGACTCATCAACTTGCAAAGAGAAGCTATTGTTGATCTGTTTGTTACACAAAGACTCTTCAGCATCATGCGACATATCGTCAACACATCAACTTACTGTACTTTATGAGTGTGAAATCTTTTCAGTTATTCACACATCTTGATCCAGCATTTACTCCTGTAATTTCACATGCTGCCATTAGTAGAGTCTTACCAACTATGTGACTTTTCCTTTTTTGGGCAATAATTTCTCCTACTAAATAATTTATTTATTGAAAGTTTTTCCTATGATTTTTAAAAAGTTATACTCTGTTTTGAGATTATAATACCTGTTTAAAATAACCAATACCTTTATTTTTCAAATAGCTGTGATGTTTAGATAAATGACTTTACAATTTTGTCGGAGCCATTGCTGCATATCGAAATTGTTGGTCACAGACAATATTCAATAGAGTATGACCACTTGGATCCATATAAAATCCAATGATAAGTAGTTTTCATTGTAATGAAAGACTTACTGTGAATCCTGTGTTGCACTAGAACAGTGAAACATTCTGAAGATTGCAATTCTTCATCACTAATATCAACAGAATTAGTCCTACTCCTAGACCTAGAATCTATCTCCCATATCATCTCCAAAAATGGTCAAACATTGGCCCCTCAGACAAGTTTATAAAACATAAATGCTAATAAAACACAAAACAGAAAGTCATAATAAATAAGCTGGAAGAATAAAAACTTCACACTACAGTTTACTTCTAATCTATGTAATCCATGTTTCACAGCATTTACAACTACAACAAAATGGCAGGGGAATTTTGCAGCATGTAAAAATTCATTTTTTAGAATTAAAATTTTCTTCTCACTCTTTTATTATAGGAGTATAATATGTTTTCTTTTTCAGGTAAGTCTGCTGAATGTGAGGGGAGCTTGGGAGAGCAAAAGAGAAAGAGAGAGAATGACATCATGAGCAGTCAGCCCCTTCATGCCATAGAATGCTCACCAGTAATCAATAGCAGTTCCTGTCTCACATCAAAAACTGGGAATGGTCTCAGCCAAAGGAACACAACCTTTCTGCCGAATGGAGCTGAATGTCCTCTAATACAATTGCTAAGGTGACTATTGAGTCATGTGTCATCACTGTGGTCACTAGTGTCATGTAGTATGTAAAGTAAAAAACAAAAAAAAAGTATGTTTATTTTTATTTTAATCATATTCTCTCATGGAAACCCTAGTGACATCTTGCTGAAAACAAATATTCCATAGAACCGTGGTCGAGAAACCCTAGTTGTTGAAAATTAAATATGATAACATAATGATGGTAAAGATGAAGAAACATAACTTAATTTATTTCAACTCTGCCATTCTGTATGACCATTTAGAGATTTTTAAATTTTTGTTTGTTTGGTTTGTGTTTAAAATTAAAACAGGGAAACATTGTGAGCTATCAGGTAAATATTTTTGCATAGTACGTGCACTTTCAGATACATATATGAAATATTTTCTGAATTTGAATGATGTTTTTAAACTTGATATTGATTCTTTGGAATTGATTTTTGTTTTAAAACTAAAAAGAAAAACTGAGGAAAAAGTGATTATTACTGATTACTGTATGATTATTACTGAAAATAATTTGTTGTATAGGAGGGCATTAATAAATATTCAGCTCTGAATGTCAAGTGCACTAGGTCCCTAGACATTATATTGTAATTTAACTTTATAAAATACACTTTAAGACATGTTAAGTAAATCATTCTGTTAATGTGTTGAATTAATTCAACCTATTCATCTTGTTTCCAGTTTTGTGTTACTAAAAGAAATGACATATACATCACTGCCTCCTTCCCTGTGTAAACTTTGTGTCTTGATTCAGCTGTTCAGGTTTTCTGTTTTTTCCCATGTTTCCCTACGGGTTTTGTCATTTTTAAAAAGATATGGGTTAATGCTTCTAGAGTTTTTTTTTTCTGAAGCTCTATGAAGCGCACTTGAGGAGGCAAAGGTAGTCTATATTCCAGGTGTCAATATATGCCCCAGTAAAAATTGAGTGTTCTATTACAACAGAAAGAAGGGAAGAATAGTTATTCATTCACTAATACACTAGTGGATATTTAGTCACTCAATAATCCGTTCAACAAAATGTTTTCTGAGTGCTATGCTGAGCACCATGCTAGGAAATGAGTATCTTTTTGTTTGGAGAAGAAATCGGACACAAATTTTGATAAACTGCTTCTTTCTGCACAAAATTAATGAATATCCCACTATCCCTCTGAAAGGAATGGCTAGAAATATTTCTGTATGATCATTCGATATTAAAATTTGCAGATTATTTATAAAAAGGAATTACAGGCACATAGTTTATTTTTCACTGTATTTGTTTCTATATGATATGTTTTATTTTGTTTTCTGTTAACATCTTGTTAGGGTTCATGGAATTTAGTATCATTTCTACAAAGTTTTTTCAAAATTTATTTTCACTTTCATTGCACATTGAGAACATGCTAGGTTTTTAAATACATTAACTGAATTAATCTTTAATTTCATTCTGTAAGATGAAAATTATCTTTCCACTTGACATATTAGGGAACTGAATCTCAAAAGAGGTTCAGTAATTTGCTTAAGTTCACACAGGCGTAACTAACACCGAGGTCCACGTTGTTTTTCTTAAAAGTACTATATCACTAATGAGTGTCTGGGAGGCCTTGGGCTAAGTCCTGGGAATTCAAAGAAAAATTTGACCCATTGTCTATCTTTTATGACATTAAAATCCAGAAAAGAGAGTGATTATTTATAGTGAGACATAATAGCTTTTACCAAACGTTTATGAGCAAAGTACTATGGAGTATAAAAAAAGTGATAATACATAGCTGAAGTTGAGGGGAAGGGATTATTCTAGGGATAAAAGACTAACATAGAGTGTATAAAGAATTAAGGTGCTACTGGGAGCCCTAGTGGCACAGTAGTTAAGAGCTAAGGCTGCAAACAGAAAGGTCAGCAGTTTGAATCCACCACCCATTCCTTGGAAACCCTATGGGGGCAGTTCTACTCTGTCCTACAGGGCCAGTATGATCCAGAATTGACTCCATGGAAGTGAGTTTGGTTTTTTAGGGATGGGGACAAAACTGCTGAGGATCTCCCCCTTCCCTTATATATACTCCGTACACAAATATTATTCATTTTGAAGGGTAATTATTTTGAATAATTAATTCAAAGAAGGAATTATTTACTCCTATATACAGAAGAAACTAATAGAAAAAAATTTTCAAACTTACTGAGAAGTAACTAATATAATACAAAGAATCCCCGTATACTAATCATTGATATTTCCCAAAGCTAACATTTTACCTTATGTTCTGTACATTTCTATAATCTCAAATCCCATATGTTATAAGACATTATCATGCTTTCAAAACACATATGTATAAGCACTTATAATATGAACTTAGAAACAAGTCTACCTTTGTGAGGCTCTCTAACGTTAACTACAAAAAAAAACAAACAAACAACTTTTTGCCATTGAGTCAATTGTGACTCATAACAACCCTATAGGACAGAGCAGAACTGATCCATAGGATTTCTGAGACTGTAATCATTAAGGAAGCTGACTGCCACATCTTTCTACTGCAGAGCTGCTGATGAGTTCAAACTGCCAATCTTTTGGTTAGCAGCTGAGCACTTAACCACTGTGCCATCAGGGATCCTTCACATTAACTATAAATCATTAGAAATTTGTAAGTCATAAGTAAGTTATTTAGAGAATTTCTGAACTTAGACATAGAGACATAGAAGTATGTGAAGAACGTGGTAAACAAGCTTTAAGTTGACTTTGACCTGACGTGCTGTGATAAAAGAAGTAATAACATAGTTAATCTTTGTAAACTTGCCTTGAGACATAAATCTAAGCAACCACCCTAATTTCTAACCTTGAAGAAAAGATGCATCATTCAGCTAATCTCGAATCCTGGAGAAAAGACATAATACGCTAGTCTTTGACGCCACACTGGCCTTTATGGTGTGGATCCAAGGTGACAAATTCACATATAAACCCTAAATTTCTGCTCACTCACTGAAAGAGTCTGCTGACACTCTATATGCCACCCCCAACCTCGGACCCTAGCAGTGAGGGACATCCACCATGTTCAAGCTGTGGTTAAGCCTTCCTCCCGAAAACTGTCACTGAAGTTAAAAGCCTTTAAAAGATTTGGAGTTTAACTCCTGAAATAACATTTTAATTGCTAATTCTGATTTTCTGGTTCTAAATGAATGTTGTGAGGTCTTACTTGTGTGCCTTACCATCACTACCTTGCAATAAACTAAATGAGCTTATGCATGGCAAATCTGAGTATCTCTGTATTAATTTTCTAAGATAAAATCCTACAAGACACTTTATTTGCTTTATCATTCTCCCTATTTTTTTCTCTCATCTCTCAGAGTGTGTGTGCTCTTTTCTCTAATATTTGAGAGTAAGTTAAAGACATGATGTCTTTTTATCTCTAAATAATTGTATATGTCTTTCCTAAAAGCAAGGACATTCTCATACATAACATCAGCTCAATTTCAAAATCAGAAAGGTAATATTGATACAATACTAGTATCTAATCTATTAAAAAAAGAACAACAAAAAAAACAAACTCATTGCCATCGAGTTGATTCTGACTCATAGCAACCCTATAGGAAAAAGTAGAATTGCCTCATAGGGTTTCCAAGGCTGTAATCTTTACGGAAGCACATTGCCACATCTTTCTCCCGCGGAGCAGCTGGTGGGTTTGAACGGTTGACCTTTTGGTTAGCAGCCCAGAGTTTAACTACTGCACCACCAGGGCTCCTTCTAATCTATAGACATTCAAATCTTGTGATTGTTCCACTAATTTCTTATACAGAAAAAGAAGAAAAAATTTTCTGGTTCAAGATCTAATCCAGGATCATATTACATTTAATTGTGATATCCCTTTAGTCTCCTTATACCAGAAAGAGTCTTTAGTCTTTTGTGACTTGACTTTTTGAAAATTACAAGACAGTTTGTAAAAGGTCCTTTTATCTGGGTTTATCTGGTGTTTACTCATGATTAGACTAAAGTGATGCATTTTTGGCAGGAATATCAAAATATTCCTTGTAGTGAATTATATTAGAAACAACAGGGTGTCAGTCGAAACTCATGGTCTCTTACTTGCGTTAAAGAGAGAGAAACAATCCCCTCCCCTTACAAAAACTAGGTAATAATTTGATTAGATTAGTGTGGATCAGGAGGTCCAATATTGTCATAATCTTAGTGTGATGGTTAAGATTGTGTGTCAACTTGGCTGGGCCATGATTCTCCGTGTTTTAATGTAATCATTCCCATGATTGAATATACTGTGAGTAGCCGATCAGTTGAAAGGGAGTCTCCTTGGGGGTGTGGCCCACATTTATATATAAGCAGACATTCTCGCTTTTTGCTCTCTCTGGATCCTGTGGCTGCTTCCTGTCGTCTCATCTCCCATTCTTGGGACTTGAGCTGTCAGCTTATCTGCCGAACCTGGGATTCGTGGATCTGCACAGCCGGTGAGCGGGAGCCCTGCTCTCCAACCTTCCGATCTTGGGCTTGCCAGCTTCTGCAGCTGTGTGATTTGGGAGAGGCCTCTACCCTGATCCACGGACTTGGGACGTTCTAGCCTCTACAATCACGTGAGCTGTTTCCTTGATATAATCTCTCTCTCTATGTATATTTATACACTTTACTGGTTTTGCTTCTCTAGAGAACCTAGCCTAAGACACTTAGTTTTTGAGTTGATATTGAATGTCTAACTTTCATATCACTTCCTAAAAAAATCCTATTTGGAAAAAATTAATATTTGCTGTATATGCCCTGGGTTATTTTACTGTATATAAACACAGTCTATAACCAGGATATAGACACATAATGTGTGTGTATATATAGATATATATGTATACAGATATATGAATATATACTGCACAATGTATATATTGAATATATATATTTGTTTGTAGTATCCGTGTTTCATGAAGGTGAAACGTTTTGCCACCATCTGACTGTCATTTTATTGCACTGTTGTGGCTTGCAGATTGTTTTGATCCTGAAAGCTATGCCGCTGATATTTCAAATACCAGCAGGGTCAACCATGGGAGTCAAGTTTCAGTGGACTTCCCGATTAAGACAGACTAAGAAGAAAGGCCTGGCAACCTATTTATGAAAATTAGCCAATGAAAATCTTACAGATCACAGAATATTGTTGGATACTTTGACTCACTTCCTTTTGGACACATCATCATCAAGGACCAGTTGCTGGAGAAGAACATCATGTTTGATGAAATGGAGAGCCAGTGAAGGCGAGGGAACCCCTCAGTGAGATGGATTCAACAATGAACTCAACAATGAACTCAAACATACCAAGGATCATGAAGATGGTGCAGGACTTTTCCTTCTGTCATGCATGGGGCTGCCATGAGTTGGAGCTGACTCCATCATAACTAACGACAACAACAAAGTTTGTTAAGACCTGTAAATATGTTGTTAGGTGTAGGCAAGGGATAGAATACTATTTAGGTAAATGGGATCTTGGTTTTTTTTTTTTTTTTAATATTTTATTGTACTTCAAGTGAAGGCTTACAGAACAAATAGTTTCTCATGAAACAGTAGTACACATGTTGTTTTATGACATTGGTTAACAACCCCACAACATATCAACCCTCTAACTTATCTACCTTTTGTGTTTTTTTTTTTTTTTGGTGAAAATACACATAGCCAAAGATACACCTTTTCAAGAATTTCTACATACACAGTTCAGTGACATTGACTACGCTTTTCCAATTGTGCTGTTATTCTCACTTAAGATGAAGGCTTACAGAACAAAATAGTCTCTCACTTAACAGTTACTACAAATGCTGCCCTATGACAATGGTTAACAATCTCACAACACATCAACAATATCCTTACTCAACCTTGGGTTCCCTATCACCAGCTTCCTTGTCCCCTTCTGCCTTCTGGCCCTTGTCACTGGACTCCTGTACCTCATTAGTCTCATTTGGTTTTACAGGGCTGTCCACTCCCAGGCTGAGCAGTGAACCTCGGAGGTAACTTCACCACTGAGCTAAAAGGGTGTCTGGGGGCCATACTCTCGAGGTTTCTCCAGTCTCCTTTAGGCCAGTAAATCTGGTCTTTTTTTTTTGTGAGTTCAAATTATGCTCTACATCCTCCTCCAGCTCTGTCCAGAACCCTCTGTTGTGATCCTGGTCAGAGCAGTCAGTGGTGGTAGCCGGGCACCATCTAGCTGTACTGGACTCACTCCGGTGGAGGCCTTAGTAGCTGTGGACAATTAGTCCTTTGGACTAATCTTTTCCTTGTATCCTGTTCTCTTCCTTCTCCCTTGCTCCCGAAGGGATGAGACCAGTGGAGTATCTTAGATGGCCACTCACAGGCTTTTAAGACCCCAGACACTACTCACCAAGGTAGAATGTAGAGCATTGTCTTTATAAACTGTGTCATGCCAATTGAGCTAGATGTTCCCCGAGACCATGGTCCCCACAGCCCTCCGCCCAGCAATTCAGTCCCTCAGGGAGTTTGGATGTGTCTATGGGGCTTCCATGACCTTTCCTTGTACAGGTTGTGCTAATTTCCCCTGTATTGTGTACTGTCTCACCCTTCACCCAAGGTACCACTTATCTATTGCCTATTTAGTATTTCCCCCCAACCCTCCCATCCCTGGTAACCAAAAAAGATTGTTACATTTTGTGTGTGAACTTTTTCATGGGTTTTTACAATAGAGGTCTCAGACAATATTTGTCCTTTTGTGATTGACTTATTTCACTCAGCATAGTGTCCTCCAGCTTCATCCATGTTATGAGATGCTTCACAGATTCATTGTTGTTCTTTCTCATTGCATAGTACTCCATTGTGTGTATGTACCATGGTTTGTTTATCCATTCATCTGTTGATGGGCATCTAGGTTGTTTCCATTGTTTTGCTATTGTGAACAATGCTGCCATGAACATAGGTGTGCATAAGTCTGTTCAAGTGAAGACCCTTATTTCTCTAGGATATATTGCTAGGAGTGGGATTGCTGGATCAAATGGTATGTCTATTTCTAGCTTTCTGAAGAAGCGCCATATCATTTTCCAAAATGGTTGTATCATTTTGCATTCCCAACAGCAGTGCATAAGAGTTTCCATCTCTCCGAAGCCCCTCCAACATTTGTTATTTCCAGTGTTTTTGATTCGTGCCAGTAATGCCGGGGTGAGATGGTATCTCATTGTGGTTTTAATTTGCATTTCTCTAATGGCTAGTGATCGCGAGCATTTCCTCACGTGTCTGTTGGCCATTTGAATGTCTTCTTTGGTGAAGTGTCTGTTCATTTCCTTTGCCCATTTTCTAATAGGATTATTTGTCTTTTTGTTATAGAGGTGTTGGATTTTCTTATAGCTTATGGAGATTAGACCTTTGTCTGACTTGTACTGTCCAAAAATTTTTTCCCAGTGTAGGTTCTCTTTTTACTCTTTTGGTGAAGTCTTTTGAAGAGCATAGGTGTTTGATTTTAGAAGATCCCAGTTATCTAGCCTATCTATTGGGGTTTGTGCATTGATGGTTATGGTTTGTATCCTGTTAATGCCATGTATTAAGGCCTGAAGTGTTGGTCCTATTTTTTCTTCTATGAACTTTATAGTTTTAGGCTTTATATTCAGGTCTTTGATCCATTTTGAAGTAGTTTTTGTATATTGTGTGAGGTATGGGTCCTGTTTCATTTTTTTGCAAATGGATATCCAGTTTTGCAGTACCATTTGTTAAAAAGACTGTCTTTTCCCCATTTGATGGACTTTGGGCCCTTGTCGAAAATCAGGTGACCGTAGGTGGATGGATTTACATCTGGGTTCTCAATTCTGTTCCATTGGTCAATGTATCTGTCGTTGTACCAGTACCAGGCTGTTTTGACTACTGTAGCTGTATAGTAGGTTCTCAAGTCAGGTAGTGTGTGTCCTCCAACTTTATTCTTCTTCTTCAGTAGTGCTTTACTTATTCGGGGCTTCTTCCCTTTCCATATAAAGTTAATGATTAGTTTATCCATCTCTTTGAAGAATGTTGTTGGTATTTGGATTGGGATTGTGTTGTATTTGTAAATTGCTTTGGGTAGAATTGTCATTTTCACAATGTTGAGTCTGCCTATCCTTGAGCATGGTATGTTTTTCCATTTATGTAGATCCCTTTGGGTTTCATGCAGTAGTGTTTTGTAGTTTTCTTTGTATAGGTCTTTTACATCCCTGGTCAGATTTATTCCTAAGTATTTTATCTTTTTAGGGGCTATTGAAAATGGTATTGTTCTCCTGATTTCCTTTTCATCGTTCTCCTTACTGGTGTATAGGAATCCAACTGATTTTTGAATGTTTATCTTGTATCCTGCTACTCTGCTGAATCTTTCTATTAGTTCCAGTAGATTTCTCGTGGAGTCTTTAGGGTTTTCTAGGTATAGTATCATATCATCTGCAAACAGGGACAGTTTAACTTCTTCATTACCAATTTGGATGTCCTTTATTTCTTTTTCTTGCCTTATTGCTCCAGCTAGAACTTCCAGCACAATGTTAAATAGGAGTGGTGATAAAGGGCATCCTTGTCTTGTTCCTGTTCTCAAGGGGAATGTTTTCAGCCTGTCTCCATTAAGAATGATGTTGGCTGTTGGTTTTGCATAGATGCCCTTTATTATGTTGAGAAATTTCCCTTCTATACCTATTTTATTGAGAGTTTTTATCAGGAATTGATCTTGGTTTTTTAAAAATTATTATTGATTAAATAAACAATAACTCAGGTGAAACAGTATCAATTCTGAGTGTCAGGATTTTTGGGTTCTAATATCTGTACCGACTTTATAATGACTATAAAAGACTTTGGGTAAATTCATTAATTCTTCTAGGTCACAGTTTCCACAATTATTTAATGTAGATTTTTAATAGAATACAATATCATAATTTTTCTCTGTTAGGGAGCTGTATAGATAAAATTAGACTAATATATAACAGTGATTTAATTAAAATTACTATAGATATCAAGGTATTATTTTATGAATCAATAGTTCACAAGGGAAGAGGCCATGCTGATATGTCTGAAAGAAATGTTACCCCATTTATTTTGTTTCATGGTAAGTGGAGGCAGTGTTTCACCAAAAATGACCATCTGCCTACCAGAAAAATATCGGATTATTCTCTGAGAGAAGTAGAATAGTAAATTTCTGCAACTGAGACGTAAGTTCACTTTTTAATATTTTCATTATCAAGGGCCTTTGCTTGGATAAGAAGTAGTGGGATATAGCCGAAGATGTTATAGTTGACTCATTTATAAATACTCAAAACGTCACAGATCATAAAAATCCATGCCAGGTCAATCGTAAATTCCACCTGCCTCTCACCTGTTTTTGGTAGCTAAGTTTACAGGGCTTTCAGAGAAACTTTATCCTTCTCTTTTAATATTCAAGGCTATTGCTAATGTTTTTCCTGTGATGCCATTATATCTTTCTTTTGATAATATTGGTTGTTTGCTGGTTGTTATTTTTAGTTTTTTTTTTTTTTTTTATTTCATCAATATCTCAAGATCAAATATAGCTTCCAGTATCTTCCTTGCCTAAACCCATACCAATCACTCTCATACTCTGGTTTAACTGTTGGCCCAATGGTCTTCCCATACTTCATTTGCATATGTACAGTAGGTTGTAAAACCTTATGCTGACACTGCCAGTGCTTTTAGATTTGTTCTCTATTCTCTGTATTCTCTACCTAGTTCTAACAAAAGGTCTTGCATCTCTTGTAATGAAATACTGCGATGACCTCCTGATTTGTCTTCCTGCTTTATTTGGATTCTCTTTCTGAGCCTCTCAAACCTTTCTTAAGCACAATTAAAATCATTTTACCTTCTTGCCCTCACCCTTATACGAATTTCCACTAAATTCTAAATCAAATCCTAAATCTTCATTCAAGGAGAGGCACTTGGTGAAATGCATAACATATGAGCCCTGGAACTGGACAAGAATTGATTATCTATCCTGTACTGGACAAATTTTTGAAACTCTGGAAGCCCAGCCTCTCATATACTTAATAAAACCTACAAGATGACTATGAAGACTTATATGAGTTAAGTTATATGATGCACCCAGAACACTGCCTGATCCATTGCCAGTACTCAAATTAATGAGTCCCTTCCTGTCCCCTCTATATCAACATACTTCTTTTAACTTTTAATTTCCAGTGTTTCTTCTACACATAATGTTCATCCTTTTTTGCCACCAATATACCAGAATATTTTCACATCTTTTTTTTTTTTTTTTTGCTTCTTTAGTTCCACAACTTACATAGTCACTAGCTCTTGTGTTCCTTCCCCTTCCTCACAGACAAAAAAAAAGAAAGTCTGGTTTTTTTTAAGAGTCATCTCACATCCAAGTCTTGCATTCATTATTTTCCGATTTCTTTCCACCAAAATGTTGATTAGCTCCTTTGAAACTCCACAGCACTCTGTTCTTTGCTTATGTGATTTGGCACATTCTACCTTGTATTATGTTTTTTAATATTTTTTGTTGCTGAATTCCACTCCAGATGGTTAGAAGATACTGTGGCTACCTACCCTAAGGCATTCAACAATTTCACACACTGGGAATTCAGTAAATACTTATGTGCCGGATTATATTTTCCAAAGATGGCTGCAACAGTGTCTCCAGTCTTACATGCTTTCATGTAATGTGTAACACAAGCTATTCCCCTCAAGAAAAGAGTGCCTTTCTCTACCTTTTTGAATCTGGGAAGAAACTGTGACTGTTTTGACCAACAGAATAAAACAAAAATGTGCCTCTTGGTAGCTTCCTGCTTTTCAGAATGTTTGCCCTTTAGAGACGCCCTCTCTGAACCTCTTTTTTTCTCTTTGTGTTTCCGGTGATGTGATTTCTGTTGATCCGTATAGATACATCTTCAAGATAGCCTCATGCCCACTGATTCTTTACTTGGCTGTTTGGAGTTGATGAAGAGCTTATCTGTTACTATAGTTTTTAATGATGACATTTTTATTTGCTTCTTTATTATAATTTTTTATCTATCTAATGAAATTACCCATCTTACCATGCATACAATTCTTAATATAATATCATACTAAAGAAACAAACCAACCCAGTTGTCACTGCATCAATTCCAATACATGGCGACAGGCAGTTATGCTAAATTCTCTCTATTTCATCCTGCAGCGTCTGAGTCACATTGTCCTATTGGTTGCTTTGTCTCTTTACAGTGTTTTTACTTTTTTTTTTTTTTTTTGGTTGTTGTTAATAAGTATGTCTCATTACTTTTTGTTAAAATCTGGACATGTTTTATAGAATAGTGGAGGCTGAGATAGTTTTATGCCTGGAAGTGGGCCTTCCTTTTCTTCTGCTGGGCTTTTAATAAGAGGGGATGAATTCATTTAGTCAGAATTCGTTGCTGCTATTGTTATCTTGGAAACCCTGGTAGCTAGTGGTTAAGATCCATGTCTGCTAACCAAAAGGCTGGCAGTTCAAATCCCCCAGGCACTCCTTGAAAACCCTATGGGGCAGTTCTACTCTGTCCAATAGGGTCGCTGTGAGTCAGAATAGACTCCACAGCAGTGGGTTTGGTTTTTGGTTTATTGTTATCTTCGGAGCCCTGGTGGTGCAGAGGTTAAGAGCTTGGCTGCTAACCAAAAGGTAGGCAGTTCCAATCCACCAGCCACACCTTGCAAACCCTGTGGGGCAGTTCTACTCTGTTGTATAGCGTCGCTGTGAGTTAGAATCTACTCGATAGGAACAGGTTTGGTTTATTTGGTATTGTTACCTTCAGTGTTACTTTGTTTCTTTGTTTTTTGGGTAAGGGACTGGCTCACCAGTTGGTTTTTCCCAATGTCTAATCTACTCACCATTTTAGGTGTTCCCTCATAGTGTGTATTTCTCTCCATGTTCTCACCACGCTCCCTGCTGTAGACCATGTGTTAGCTGGTGATTTGGGACAGAGGGCATTCTCTATAGTTCTGATTAAGGGGTCTTCTCAGTAATATAGCTTCATCTTCAGCAGTAGGTCTGGGTCTGACATGTATTTTTGTCCCTCTTCCAGGAGTAGATTTTTTCCCCCCTCTTCCCTTTCCCTTGCTGTAATGGTTTTCAATAATGTCCTGTCTTAGTTTGCTAGTGCTGCTGTGACACAAATATCACAAGTGGGTGGCTTTAAAGAACAGAGATTTATTTTTTCTTGGATCTGGAGGCTAATAGTCTAACTTAGTGTCTCGGCTTTGTTGATTCCTTTCCTGAACCTCTGCTAGTTTCCTAGAAGTGGATCCCAATGAATGTTATGTACTAGCTGCTATCATATTCCAACTCAAAGCAACCCTATAGGACAGAGTAGAACTGCCCCATGGGGTTTCCAAGGCTATAAATCTTTACGGAAGCAGACTGCCACATCTTTCTTCCAAGGAGCAGCTGGTGGGTTTGAACTGCCAACCTTTTAGTTAGTAACTGAATGCTTTAACTACTGTGCCACCAGGATTTCTCAAACAAACCTGTCTTCCTCTAGTGGATTGTGACTAATAGTGACTTCATGTGACAGAGTAGAACTGCCCCATAAGGTTTCCAAGGCTGTAATCTATATGGAAGAAGACGGCCACATCGTTCTCCTGAGGAGCGGCTGGTAGGTTCAAACTGCCGACCTTTATTTAGGTTAGCAGCCCAGTACTTAACCATCACGCCATCAGTGTCATGTGTATGAATCGACTCCATAGCAATGGGTTTGATTTTGGTTTGGCAATCATGTTATAGTGAGGAAACTTAGGCTACTACATTAAGGAAACTTGTCTAAGTGATACTTTTAATGGAATAGCTAGAGCTGTGAGTCAATTCTCAGTGCTCCAGATGAGTGTTTTATTCTGCCATATTATAATACCAAAAAAAAACGTAAACCCATGGCTGTCGAGTCGATTCCGACTCATAGTGACCCTACAGGACAGAGCAGAACTGCCCCATAGGGTTTCCAAGACTGTAATCTTTACCGAAGCCGACTGCCACATCTTTCTCCTGCGGAGCGGCTGGTGGGTTTGAGTTGCAGACCTTCTGGTTAGCAGCCCAGTGCTTAACCACTGCACCACCAGGGCTCCTCATATTATAATACACCCTACTTATTCACCGATTTTTTAAACTTTATTTTGGTGAAATATAGAAACAAAAAGTTAATTATTTTACCCATTTTTTTTTTTAGTGTACAATTCAGTGACGTTAGTCCCATTAACTATGTTGTGCTACCTTCATCACTATTTCCAAAAGTTCTACATCATGAGAAACAGAAACTCCGTATCTCTTCAGCAGTAACTCCCATTCCACTCTCCCCCTGTAACCACTAATAAACTTATTTCTCTATGCACTTGCTTATTCTAGATAGTTCATTTAAGTGAGGTCAACGATATTTATCCTTTTGTGTCTGACTTATTTCACTCTGCATAACGTTTTCAAGGCTCACTCATGTTGCAGCATATATCCAAATTTCATTGCTCTTTATGGCTGAATAATATTCCATTGTATGTACACACCACATTTTGTTTAGCTGGATCTGATGGGAAATAAATCCCAATTAAAAGAGATCTTTCCCCAGTTCACACCTATTCTCTTACTCTGCTAGCATGAAAAAAAACTTAATTGTTGAAAATAATAAATCACAGTTTCATTTTTCACCGTACACATCCAAAAACCCAGCGTTAGTGATAAATAAATCAAATTGGATAGGATATAATGTAACTAATATTAAATTGCTGTAGTCTAATGGAAGCCAGAAGTCTTAGAAAAAGTAAATGCTAGTTTAAATGGAAATGTATGTGATATATTTATACTAGCAGTCTTTGGAGTATATATGCAGTTGATTAACATAAATTACTTTCTAAATCTTGTGCTGAGTGAAGACAGAATAACATACTTTAAAATCAATGTGGTAGAATAAATTAAGAAACTTTTAGTTAACTACTGTTATTAGGTGCTGTCGAGTCACTTCTGACTCATGGTGACCACATGTGACAGAGTGGAACTGCCCCATAGGATTTTCTAGGCCACAATTTTTAAGACAGCAGATTTCCAGGTCTTTCTCCCATGGAGCCGCTAAGTGGGTTCAAACTGCCAGTCTTTTGGTTAATAGCTGAGCACTTAACCATTGTGCCACCAGGTCTCCATAGTTAACTACTAAATGCATAAAATTTTTACATTTTTACAGTAACCATTGAGAAACACTTTTACGTCAGTGGGGGCATTATTTATGCTTATTTAATTATCCCAGATTTATACATAATGTCTTATTGGTTTCTATTTTCTTCATTTTAAGTTTACATATGAATTTTACTGACTTGTTATATGGCTTCAGATTGCAAGAAAATTAATTGTGAGATATTTTAATGTGAAAAAATATAATACATAATATCCATGGATTTATATTCTTAGGTAACATAGAAACATACCTCATTGTCTTTAAATTCTGTAAGAAAAATGAAAATAGATATGCTATATATTATTATTATTTCTCACCATTTATTATATATCACAACAATAGAAACTTATTTCATGTGTTTTCCATGTTATGTATTTCATGCAAGAAAGAATGCACAACATTTTGGTTTCTCTGATGCTGACATTTTGAAAATGTCATAGTTTATAAGGAAATAATGAAAACCCATATCACATGGCAACATTCTGACCTTTTGCTCAGAGATTGATACAAGTTCTTAGGCAAGCTCTGCAAAGAAACTCAGGGGTAAAATTTCAATTACTAATAAGTAATTGACGACTTCAAAGGTCACAACTCTAGCAACAATTTTGCCTACAATTTAGGCCATGGCATAAATTTATTTTTCAATTATCAGTATTTCCTTTGATGTTATTTTAGAAGCAACAGACTTGTATACAGTATACAGTGTTTTATTTATTTATTTTGCTTTTTGAGTGCTTTTGTACATGGATTTTTAAAAGTGGTTTTTTTCTTTTTAAAAAACATATTAGTTGAGGTATACTTGGCATACAATAAATAGTATAGATTTAAAATGTACGATTTGACCATATGTATACACTTGTGAAAGCATGACAATCAAGGTAATTAATTTATCAATTACACACAAAAATTTTCTAGTGTATTTTTTCTCTCTCCTTTCCTCCCTTCTCCCCCAAGCAATCACTGATCTGCTTTCTTTTACCAGAGATTATTTCACTATTTCCAGAGTTTTATGTAAGTAGAATCATGCAATAAATACTGTTTGTCTGGTTTCTTTCACTCAGCAAATTTATTTTCAGATTCATTTATATTGTTGAGTGTACTCTTGTTATTTTTTTTGCTGAGAAGTATCTTGTTGTATGTACATACCACAGTTTGTTTATCCATTTACCTAGTGATTGGCATTTAGCTTGTTTCCAGGTTTCAGCCATCCTATGAATATTTGTATACAAGTCTTTTTGTGAACCTTTGCTTTCATTTTTCTTGGGTAGATACCCAGGAGTTGAATGGCTGGATCATATGATAGGTGTATGTTTAACTTTTTTATGAAACTGCCAAATAATTTTCCAGTGTTTGTACAATTTTATGTTCTCAAGAGTAGTATATGAAAGTTCCAGTTCCTCCATATCCTTGCCAAAGTTTGATATGGTCAGCCTTTTTACTGTTAGCCATTTTAATAGACATGTGGTGGTATGTCATTACGGTTTTAACTTACTTTTCCCTAACGACTAACAATGAATATTTACATATGTTAATTTTGAAAGTGTCTTTCAAATCTTTTGCACATTTTTTAATTGGGTTGTTTGTTTCCTTATAATTAGATTTTGAGAGAGCTTTTGATAGTTTTGATTCAAGCCCTTCATGAGATACAAACTTTACAAATATTATTTCTCAGTCTATAGTTTGTCTTTTCAGTACGTTAAAGGTTTTTTTTTGCTTTTTGTCTTTTTTTGAAGGGCAGAGGTTTTTAATACTGATAACTTCTAATTTATCAGTTTGTTTTTTTATAGGTCAGCCTTTCGTATCATATCCCAGGAGTCTTTGCCTAACCCAAGGTCACAGAGATTTTCTCTTGTGTTTCTTGCAGAAATTTTATAGTTTTATATTTAAAACATAGGTCTGTGATCCATTCAACTTAATCATTTTATATAGAGTGAGAAATGGATCAAAATTAATTTAAAATTTTTATTTCTGCATCTGTATTTCTAATAGTTACTGTAATATATTTTGAAAGGACTTTGCTTTCTTGACTAAATTCCCTTTACACCTTTGTCAAAGATCAATTGTCCTTATATGTGTGGCTCTATTTTTAGGATCTGTAATCTCTCCCACTCTTCTATGTGTCTATATTTATGCCAATATCACACTGCATGATTGCTATAGCCTTATTTCTTGATAAAAGGTAGTGTTAGTCTCCCAATGTTGGTCTTATTTTGAAGTTGTTTTAGCTATTCTAGGTTCTTTGCATTTCTGCATGAATTTTATATTCAGCTTCTCAACTTCTACAAAATTTCTTGCGAGGATTTTGTTTCTGATTGCACCGAGTCTATAGATCAATTTGAGGAGAACTGAATTATAGTATATCTCTCGGTTATTTATCTATTTTACTGCACTGGTTACAACCAATTTTGAATGGAAATCATGAGAACAAATATCCTTATATTGTTCCTGATCTCTACAAGGAAAGTATTTACTCCCTTCACTAAGAATGATGTTAGCTGTGGGTTTTTTGAAGATGCCCTTTTTCAGTTTTGAGGAAGATCCATTCTATTCCTAGTTTGTTGAGACTTGGAATTAGGGATGAGTGTTGTGTTAGTTTATTAAGTTTGCTGAAACAAAATACTGCAAAATGGATGACTTTAGAAAACAGAAATTTATTGTCTCACAGTTATGGATACTGAGAGTCCAAGATCAGGGTACTGGCCATGTTGATTCCTTCTTAGGCTCTGAGGAAGAAATTCTTCCATTCCTCTTTCCCAGCTTCGTAGCTCCAAGGTATTTCTTGGCTTGCAACTGCAGCACCAATGACATCCTTCCTCTGTACGTCTTTCTCTATTTTTTATCCTGTTTTACAAGGTCAGTACTCAGAGGAGATTAGGACCCACCCCACTCTGGTATGACCTAATGTTAACCTAACTGAAAACATCATAAAAGACACTGTTTCCAAACAATGTCATGTTCATAGGAACCAGAGGTTAGACATATCTCTTTTTAGAGACACAATTCAATCCATAGCAGGTGTTCCATTTTTTCAAATGTTTTTCTGTGTCCATTGAGATGGTCACATAGTGTTTATAAGTTACTTCAACTGATTTGGAGTATTAAACCAAATCTGTATTCTCAGGCTAAACCCACATGATTATGATTCATTGTCCTCTTTATATGTTATTGAATTCAATATGCTAAAATTTTGTTTAGAATTTTCACATCTAGTTTCATGAGGGATATTGGTTCAATTTCATAGACGAGTTTGTGTCAAATTAGTAGCACTGATTCCTTAAACGTTTGTTAGAATTTAATAGTGAAACCATTCCAGCGTAGAGTTTTCAGGTGGAAAAGTGTGAATTACAAATTAAATTTCTTTAACAGACATAGGACATTTCTTATCTATTTCTTTCTAAGTGAGCTTTGATAATTTTTCAAGGAATTTGTCCATTTACTTTTAAATCTATAGACAAAAATATTGTCTTTAGTGACATCCCGAACTTTCTGGTTTGTTATATTTCTTTTATCATTCAGTTCACAGTACTTTCAGATTCCCTTCTTGATGTTTTCATAGACCCATGGGCTGTTTAGAAGTGGGTTATAGTTTCCAAGTATTTGCAGAACTTTTTTTTTAATTTCTCTCTTTTTGATTAAACATTTAATTTGATTGTTGTTAGAGAACGTATTTTGTATTACTTGGATTGTTTTAAATATATTGAGAATTATTTTATTGCCTAGTGTTATGAATTGATTTGTGTTTCCCAAAAATGTATGTCAACTTGGCTAAGCCATGATTCCCTGTATTGTGTGGTTGTTCACCATTTTGTGATCTGGTGTGATTTTTCGATGTATCGTAAATCCTACCTCTATGATGTAAATGAGGCAGGATTAGAGGCAGTCATGTTAATGAGGCAGGACTCAATCTAAGGGATTAGGTTGTATCTTGAGTCAATTTCTTTTGAAATATAAAACAGAGAAGCAAGCAGAGAGGAAAAGGACCTCCTACCACCAAGAATGAAGAACCAGGAGGGGAGAGTGCCCTTTGGACCTGGGGTCCCTGCCCTGAGAAGCTCCTAGATCAGGAGAAGAAGAATGACAAGATCCTTCCCCCAGAGCTGACAGAGAAAGAAAGCCTTCCCCTGAAGGTGGCACTCTGAATTTGGAATTTTAGCTTCCTAGACTGTGAGACAATGAATTTCTCTTTGTTAAAGCCATCTGCTCATGGTATTTCTGTTATAGCAGTTATAGATGACTAAGACACACAGAATATGGTCCATGTGTATTTAAAAAAGGATATGTATTCTGGTGTTGTTGGATAGAGTGCTCCATAAATGTCAGTTAGGTCAAATTGGTTTAGAGTGTTATTCAAGCCTATTATATCCTTGATCGATTTTTGCCTACTTGTTTTATCCATTATTGAGAGAATGGTGTTAAAAATCTTTCACTACTATTGTGGGTATGTCTATTTCTCTTTGTGGGTCTATTGGTTTATGCTTTGTGTATTTTGGTATTCTCTTGTGAGAGGTATACATGTGTAAAATTGTCCTCTAGATTAATTAGCTCTTTTATTATAGTGAAACAAACTTCTTTATCATGATAATATTCTCAGCTCTTAAATCTACGCTCTGATAGTCTCTTACTTTTTTAACTCAGTGTTTAGACAATTTACATGTACTTAAATTATTGATATACTTACATTTAAGAGTAATATCTTATGTGACGGTTAATTTTATACGTCAAATTGACTTGGCTGTGGCGCTCTGTTGTTTGGTCAAACGCTAGTCTAAATGCTGTTATAAAGTAGTTACATGTGAATAAATCAGTTGGGTTTAAGTAAAGCAGATAATATTTCATGCTGTTGGTGGGCCTCATCCAATCAGTTGGAGGCCTTGTGAGCAAAAACAGTTTTTCCTAGGGTGTATTCTGTCTCCAGACTAAATAGACATCTTGCCAGAACTCCTTCATTCTTCCAGTCCCTTGACCTAGGAATTTTGTGATGCAAGATTGCAGGAATCTTCAACCTGTGGCTTGACCTACAGGTTTTGGATTTGCCAGTCCCTTACAATTGCATGAGACCATTACATAAAAATCTCTTTATCTATCTTCTATGTATCTTGAGAACCCTAAGACACTTTGGTACTGAGATTGGTTTTAGAGGAACAGAACATTAAGAATAAATTTTCTGAATTGATTTTGGAGTTTCTGGAATTGATTCTCAAATATAACTAGATTTAAGTTCACTAATGACTATTTCTAATAGTAAAGAGGGCTGATAGTCCAAGGTATGACGTGGCATATAGATACACAAAATATTACCATTGAACACTTCCTTATAAATTACTTATGAGAGAGAAGGTCTGGGTGATGATATATTTGATACCTTAGAACATTTTTGTCAAACTGTTGAGTATAATGACATTAGCTGCTCTTCCTTTTGCTGGACAAAATGGGGAAAGGAAAGGGTGAGCTCAGGGCTTCAAATTCCCAGCTCAACCACCACATAAAGACCTGAAAGTTGCTATGTATGCCCTGAAATAAAATCTTATGTCCTGCAGAAATAGAGCTGAGATTGCTGAAAATAAAACAAAGTCTCATCCTACAAGTGGCTGAATTAAAATGTCAGTTGAATTCCCGGCTTTGCAAGGTATCTGACATTAAAGTAAGGGCGTTGATCAGAAAGAAATAGAATCCTGAAAATTGGAATAAGGTCATATGGGCAGATACAGATGAAGCTGGGGACATTGAGCCTTTAAATTCTGCTGAGTCTTCATGTCAGCAGAAGCAGCCCCTCTACCTTCATCTGAAGAGATTAATCCAGTTTTGCCTGAGGAAACTGTAATGGCTTTTCCTGAGGGAGATACCTTGAAATACACTATTGATTGTCCCCAGGAACCAGCCTACCACCCGTCTTTGCTTCTAGACCTACAAAAGACCCAAGTCCCAGCAGGCCCCGAAAGCTGAGGTACAAAGTGTGACCCACGAGGAGGAACACTAAAATCCACAAGAACTACATGGTTTTTATAATTTACACAAACATAGTGATAAATTACTTTTTATGAAAATTAAAATTTTTGTTCTGTGAAATACACTGTTTAGAGAATGAAAAGACAAGCAACGGACTGGGAGAAAATATTTGCAAATCATATAACTGACAAAGGACTTGTATTCATAAAAAGCACAAAGAACTCTCAATACTCAACAATAAGTAAACAAACATCCCAGCAAAAAAGTGGAAAACACTTAAACAGAAATCTCACGAAAGAATATGTATCAATTTCACATACGAACATGAAAAGATGCTCAACATCATGAGTCATTAGGGAAATGGATATTAGTAAATTATAACCACAGTGAGATACCACTACACACATAATACAAATGCTAAAAAAAAAAAAGGCAATAACGAGTGCTGGTGAGGATGGGGAGCAACTGGATCTTTCATACATTTCTGATGGGAATGAAAAATGGTTCAACCAATTTGGAAACAGTTCTGTCAATTTCCTATAATGTTTAATATATGTTTACCATGTGACCCAGAAATCCGATTCCTAGGTATTAAACCAAGAAAAATTAAAACTTACATTCACAAAAATCTAGAGGTAAATGACTTTAGGAGCTTTACTCAAAATCATCAAAAACTGCAAATAAATCAAATACCTTCAGCTATTGAATGGAAACAGTGGTACATCCATACAATTCTTGTTGTTAGTGGCCATTGAGTTGATTCTGACTCATGGCAACTCATTTGTGCAGAGGAGAATTGCTCCATAGAGATTTTGGGACTGTGACTTTTAGAAACAGATCCTCAGGTTTGTCTTCTGAGGTGCCTCTGGGTTCACTTTTTGGCTGGTAGTCCAGCACTTAACCATCTGTGCTACCCGGGGACACTTATACAATGGAATACTACTCAACTATCAAACAGGAATGAAATTTGTCACTTAACATTTTTCTGAATGACAGAAGCTAAACCAGTTGATCCATACTGTATGATTCCATTTATGTGATTTATGGAAAATACAAAATTAAAAGACAGAGACTGGGGTTGGGATGGAGGATGTTGGCTACAGAGATGAAGCATTAGGTGATTTTTTTTTTTTCTTGTTGATGGAACACTTTTGTATGGAATTACAAAACACATAGAACTGTACATCACCAAGAGTGAATTTTACTCTGCATAAAAATAAAAAAAATATTTTAAACAAATTTTCAATCAGAAAAAATTGTCACTTTACAATAATGCGTGTTTCCTTTTTTCTATAGCTTTGCATATTGGCAGATTAGTTTTGTTCCTTAGAAATGGAAACTATCTTCTCTGAAATGTTGCCACTTGATCCATTTCTACTTTAAAGGAGCCACCAAAATGACATTCAGTCTTAGGTAACATGTCAGCCTTCAACACTTTGAGACAGGTTTTTTTTTTTTTTTTCATTTTGGTTAAGGATTATTTCCTACCTCAGCACAAGGTGGGAAGTTGGTACATACTTTCTGAATTATATGTTTTTACATTCATTTTAAAACTGTAAGAAACTTTATTGAAATAAACATTTACATTGGATATGTAAATAATTCAAACAGAAGTTTTGGCAAGGCTATGTTGTCCCATTCTCTTTTTTGTCTCATTGCTCATAAATTCACAAGTTATCAAGAAGTCACATGCATATCTAAATCGCTTATCCTTTGGGCAAAGCCAACTCCATCACCATTCTACCTGTGGCCTCAGGCATCTAAGAGCTTTCCTACCTTACCTCAAAAATCAACTGCAATTTTTTTTTAAATTGAAAACAAAAAAACTAATTAATCCCTTAGTAATTTCAGAAAAGTTTAATTGCTAAGATAAAACCCAAAGAAACACAATAAGGCATTTCAGAGAGGCAGGAAGTTGTCAAGAATATATCCAACAGGCTAATTAAAAACAAATGAACAAACACATGACAAGCTCAGGCTTCTATTCACCATGAGAATTTATCCCCAGACCTGGTTTTTTACAAAATAATGTAGGCAAAAGAGGAAACGTAAGCTACCAGGTTACTCCAAGAAACACTTTGGGTATTTATTTTTAAAAACAAGAGGTTTATCTTTTAATTAAAAAATAAAATATCAACAGTGAAATCTCAGTGGAAGAATAATTTACATGTAAACCAACAGGATGTATAGCTGTCATAATCTGAGGAGACAAGATGTAGTTTTTATTTTTATTCATTCAGGAAATATCTTGTTTTCAAGTTATTACGGTTCCAAAGATAAAGAAGACAACATCTGCCCTTACTTCTAGAACAACGTACCAATGAATACTGTAAGAGGAGGACCTAAGACAGGCTGAGATGTGAGGAGTCAGGGAAACTTCCTTGGAGGAGATAAAATGTGAGCTGTGCAACTGTGTCTCCAAGGAAAAGTAGACATTGCACAGGATGTCTAGGAGAAGGAGCTGGGGGCATTTGTAGGACATTTAATACCATTGTGTTAATACTGAAGATGCACTTTGGTATTGCATTCATGATTACTTTCAATCACATCATATGCATGTGAAAACTAGACAATGAATAAGGCAGACCGAAGAAGAATTGACGCCTTTGAATTGTGGTGTTAGCGAAAAATATTGAATATACATACCATGGACTGCCAAAAGAACGAACAGATCTGTTTTGGAAGAAGTAGAGACAGAACGCTCCTTAGAAGCAAGGATGGCAAGCCTATGTCTTACATACTTTGGATATGTTGTCAGGAGAGATCAGTCCCTGGAGAAGGACATCATGCTTAGTAAAGTAGAAGGTCATCAAAAAAGAGGAAGGCCTTCAACAAGATGGATTGACATAGTGGCTGCAACAATGGGCTCAAGCATAACAACGATTGTGAGCATGGCACAGGACTGGGCAGTGTTTTGTTCTGTAGTACATAGGGTTGCTGTGAGTTAGAACCGACTCAATGGCACCTAACAACAACAACAACAACAACAATGTATTTCTAAAAGTGAAATTAGTGAGTGAAAGTGTAACATAAATATTGAAGAATTCTGATGCATAATGTCACAATATTTTTATAATGCTTGTATAACTTCACATTAAAACTAATAAAGGCATGTCCCCCATTCAGCCACTTACATGATGTACTATTATTTTAAAAAAATTGAAATGAAAAACAAAATCCAATAATGTTTTAATTTGCTTGTATTTGATTACTAAAGATTTGTCCTTGATTTATTAACATCTTAAGGTACAAATTCTAGCCTAGCATTTAGCGTTCAACACCTACCAGGGGACGTTTACCAGAGTACATACACCCTTCTCAGTCTTCTTATTGTAATATGTGTACATTTGTATTTTGAAAAGAGTACTGGGGTGATTTAGATATGGAACTTCATTTAAAATGACTACCTTTGGGAGTGCTACTCTTAATTTTTCAGGTGAAAACTCCACACTGACACAAATAAATGCACTGTCAAAAAAAAAACATCACACGAACCGTAAGTCCTACCCAACACCAAGCCTTATTTGTGATTAGCAAAAGTTTAAACAAGAAGCCACTTCCTTTGGCTGCTGAGGGAGACTGGGAAAGTCTCTCCTTTCCCCAGTGCTGAGGCAGCTGCAGATTCAGGCCAGGTAAATCCAGCCCTCCTCCACACGCCTGCTCCCTCCCCTGGAATCTGGAAAGATTCATGTGCTAGTAGTAGTATCTGGGAGGCCTGAAGTAGTCAGATGAAGCTTTCTGAGAAATCCTCTTTTCTGGATACATTTTGAGAGCATGACCCATGTTTGCCATCCAAGATGGTACATGGGAACCACTTAATGATGGAGTTTTTACATTTTTTATACTTTAGTTGTCAGGTAGCTAGAAAACCTACATGACAATGTTTATTCCAGTACTGCTGTGGTCATAAATCAAGTTATTGTAGGTTTATTTAAAATAAGGAATCTAGACATATGAGGCATAACTTGCTAAAGCTATTATTACCTTAAAACTTGATCCTTGGTAGCCTCAAAGAGCCTCGGAGTTATCTTCTAGATGGTGGATATCAGCTATATGCTTAAAAGGACATCTAGTCAAGGTGAAAACTCTCAGGAATGGAGGATGGAGGAATGCCGTTCATCCTTTCATTCCTAAGGCTAAAGGGAAGAAAAATCATAACATTTGCAAATCTCAGAGTTTAATAAGCATTGTATATCTTTGAAGGCTTGTGTTTTATCTTAAACATTCATGTAAAGTTAGAATTTTAATCCATAAAAAAACTGTTTCTTTAAAAAAAACAAAACAAAACAAAAAACAAGGTATTGATCCTTCCCCCAAATTTGGATAAATAGACAATTGTCTCTTAAGTTCACCCATGTTTATCCTGTGGCATTGACTATACACTTAACATATTTATTTGGTTTCTATTGCTGCATAACAAATTACCACAAACGTAACAGCTTAAAACAACACCCATTTATGATCTCACGGAGTTTCCCAAATATATTCACCTACTTCCTTTGGAGGAGGATCTTGTAGGACTGGTGTCCTAAGAATTATATCTTGTGGAATGAAAATTTGGGTCACCGCACTAGGCAAAGAACCGTGAACAGCTGAGGTGCTTGGTAAGGGCAAAGGAAATACAAAATGGGTATAAAAGTGCTCCTTAGAAGCAAGGATGGTGAGACTTCATCGCACATAATTTGGCCATGTTATCAAGAGATATCATTCCCTGGAGAAGGACATCATGCTTGGTATAGCAGAGGGTCAGGGAAAAAGAGGAAGACCCTCAACAAGATGGATTGGCACAGTGGTTGCAACAATGGGCTCTAGCATAACAACAATCATGAAGATGGCTTAGGATCAGGCAGCATTTCCTTCTGTTGTATATAGGGTTGCTATGTTGTTGCTAACAACAACAGTGGGAGAAGGTACTTAGAAATACCAGGTACGAGCACAAGACTAGTTGCAGAATTGAGGGTTGTTATTGTTATAAGTATTTCTTCCTTGGTTTATTATTAATATATTTGCATGTGTGTGTTTGTATCAAATATCTTTCTTTACCTCTCTTACCCCATTACTTACCATAAAACATAAGATATATTGACTTTCATCTTTGGAGAAAGGACTTATTGTGTTTTGGGTTGTACGCAAGATGGTTGTATCATGTTAGTTGCCCATGTTGGGAAAAAAATAAAAACTCTAAAATTTTATCTTTATGTCATATTATACATAAAAATAACAAAACTGTAAAAGTTATATAAGGGAATACAGGAGAGTATATTTATGACTTCAGCATTAGAAATTATTTAAACACAAAACAATTATTTAAAACAAAAAGCACAAACATGAAAGGAAAAGATTGGTGCATTTAAGTACATTAAAATTACAAAAAAAAAAAAGCCTTTATATGACAATAGATAAAATAAAGCCAGTTTAAAAAAAAAAAAAAAACACTTTGGAAGAATATATTTGCAATACATATAACCAATAAATGGTCTGTGTTATGGAAAAGACCCCTGGAACTTAGTAAAACTAAATCAAACAATGCAATAGAAAAGTGAGCAAACATTACGAAACTGACAGTTCTCAGAAGAAGAAGTCGATGGCCACCAAACAAAGGATTTTGAACCTTACTCATCATGAGTTTCAAGAAGAATAAAAAATACATTACAGTTGGCTCATTAACCAGATTGACAAATTAAAAAAACAAACAGAAAACAGTAAGTTTTTCAGCAAGGATGTGTATCTCATTCAATAAATTATGAAATCATTGAGGCTGCTCTTTTTTTTTTTTTTTTTTTAATTTCTGGCACCAAGTACTGTGGAAAGCACAAAGAAATTCTCAGCAAATATTTGTGGAATCCTTTAATTTTATAACTCTTAAGAGATAATAATTTACGATAATAATTTGGCAATTATTTTTACAAAGTTACAGTATTCAACTTTCTATTCAATTAAATTTAAAAATGATTCTCCAGGGACCAATAAAATGTTATTAGAATGGGAAACACAACATTCATTGGAAATCAGGCATTGTACTTTAGCTGCAGTTTTAAAAATGAGGCTTGAAATTTTTTTTAAGGAAATCAGATTCAAAAGCGTATATGTGAGGACATGAAACAGGCAGTTAAAATAATTTATTTGGCATTATATTGCAGAGTAAACATGTTTTACATCATTCCTCACGTATTAGCTGTGACATATATTAAATTTATTTCACCCTGTTGAGATAGTTCAATTTTTCAGTTTTGTGCTTCTCCCCTAATTTTTAATAAAGTATTATTTTAAAAAGTCAGAATAGCAAAACATAGGGTAGTAGATATCATAGGCCATTTATCTGAAGGAACAGATTCCTAATAATTATACTTACATCATCTAAAATGAATGTTGCTACAATTGAGCCAGGATTAATTAACTTAAATGCCCAACCAAACTGATGTTTACTCCTTTTGGCCAAAATCAAAATGTGAACCTGTATCAAGTCGCTGGAAGATTTTCCTTTCATAAACCTCCTATTTTTAAATTTGACTATGCATGTCTGTTTCCACTTAGGCTTACTGAATATTAATAAACCTCAGTGTCTAAGGTAAGCACAACAGAGGTTTTCAGTGCATATGAAGGAGTCAGAAAGAAATTTGTTGATTTATTTTTCAGGTAAATCCTTTGCCTTCCAACTTTCTTTGTCTTCCTCTGTCTTTTTATCATGAGAATTTTTTTGACACAAAATTGAGATTTCTGCACATTTTACGCATCATTGTAATCTTCAGAAAAAGGGGGGAAAAAGGCTGTATGCTTTCTTTAAAAATTTGGTAGTAAATAAGCAATAGTGCCAGTAAGTTTCATTATAAACAGTGCTGATGACGGTATTTGATTCTGTGTGTGTGTTTGTGCATGCACACACAATTGTGTATGTGTTGGAGTAATAGTGTGAAATTACCCTATTATCGTTTAAACACATTTTACATCTCATGGTATATGAGAAATGAAAATTTAGTGGAATTATGTGAATATAAAAGGCAACAATTTAGAATAATGTGGTTATTTTCACTTGTTTTCTTCACCCTTTGCAGCACCCATGTGCAGATCTGGAATATCACTTAAAAATTGACATAATTCCAAATAAAATAAGACCACTTTTTTATGCAGTAACCTAATGTCCTCACGTGTTTTGTTTTTAAAGGTAAAACACATTTAAATTCATTCCACGTATCTTTAAAATTAGGTAATAAAAAATAGAGATGGGAGTAAAATTATCATTATCCTGGTGATGGAATGGAAATTCTGTTGTTTTTAGTACATGAAAGAGTAGGGCCTAGTAATAATAAAAATAATAGATCATGAATATAACCTTTCACATCAAATAACCAGTAAAAATTGACCTGGATGCAAAATCTAGCACAGGTCCCTTTGGATACAACATCCTTCTTCTAGCAAGGGGTGTGACTTTCAGCGAGGATGAAGTACTTGGGTGTGGTGGTGTGGGTGATTGAGTAGGAATTAGTTGAAGTGACTTTTTTTCCTCTAGGTGTTTGGAATGTCATCGAGTAGCCCCAGCCTACTATTCGTTTTTGGCTACGATTTCCTTGGTCTAGGAATGCCACCTACATAACACCACGCAAAGAGCTCTCATAGAGCTCATGTGAAAAGCATTGATTACATCAGCTTAGTTTTGCTTTTTCTTATATATTATGTCACTTAATCTTCATAACTGTGCAAGGCTGGTTTAAATCTTTCCATTTGTAAGTAAGAAAAAAAAATTGCCATTGAGTCAATTTCGACTCATAGTGACCCCGAGTGTTACAGAGTAGAATTGCTCCATAGGGTTTTCTTGGCTGAAATCTTTACGGAAGCAGATCGCCAGGCTTTTTCTCTGCAATGCCACTGGGTGGGTTCGAGCCATCAGTCTTTATGTTAGAAGTCGAGTGCAAACTGTTTGCATCACCCAGGAGCCATAGATGAGAAAACACACTCTCAAAAGTAGTTTTTTCATACACAAACTTAATGAAATAGCTAATAATTGTTTTGTCAGGACTTAAACTAAAATCGTGTTACAGACAGTCCCTGGTTTTTGAACATTCGACTTACAGACAACTGGTACTTAAGAATGGATTGCCATAAAGCCTATTACATTAAAAATTTTAGTTAAATACAGTCGTTCATAATAACAAACGGATGCACTACTTTGTGATGCTCAAGAAAACATTTCATGGTTTGGAAGTGTTTTTTAAGAGCTTCATATGCACAGAAAGATAAATATGTATACTATATACTAAGACCAACATTTGACTACCTGATGCTAAATAAGAATCACATGTACCCGTTCCCATTTACCCACAAATTCGACTTAAAGACAGGTTTAAGAACGGATCTCATTAGTAATCTGGGAACTGCCTGTATCTCTACTTTAATTCTCTTTCCATCATATTGCTCTATTGTGTCAAAAATTTAGAAAGCATTTCAAGGTTGGCAGGTAATTTTAACACATTATCTTCATCCTCAAAACAACCCTGAAGTTAAATTTTATATATCTATTTTTCAGATGCAGAACTGGAGCTGAGATTATTGAATGATTTGCTTAATAATCAATTAGTGATAATCTGAACTTATGCATGTATCTCTTAGGTTGCAAAATCTGTATTTTCTGTAACAAATGTTCGCTGGAGTATTAGGATTTTATAAAGTTGGAAATTGCATAGCCCTGTAAGCAAGTCTGGAATTTTTTAATTAAACCTGGGCTGTGAAGAGACTCAGTTGCACACTTGGGAGAGTGACAGAAATTTATAAGAATATATAAAATATTAATGTAATAATTAGTAATTTGACACTAAAAAGTTGCATTTTTGTTTATTACTTCATATGCATCATAAAACTTTATTAAAATATTAAGTAATCAAAATTAATAAGTAACAAATGTATTACTCTAGGCATAATTCAAGAAGGTTTTTTTTCCCCCCAGTAAAATGAAAATTTTAAAACTATTTAGTCCTAAATGCACTTTTTGGATTACCAACTCAGTCACATTAAACTATTAAATGAATTGAATGACATTTACTTTAAATGAAAGGAAAGAAAATAAATAAAAGGAAAAGAAAGAAAAAAATGGAAAGAAAGGATAATTAAGACTAAAATTATTATTGGTCACCAGTCAGGGCTATTGTTTTCTATAAAGACTTCAGAGCTGAGTATGCTATGTTTTCCCTCCATGAAATAGTATCTAACTGGTAAGATTATATTGTCTTTCCTGGTACGGTTGTATTCTTACACCTTACTTATTCAGTCTATATGCTGAACAAATAATCTGAGAAGCAGGACTATATATATAACAAAGACATGGCATCATTAGTTAGTGTGTGGATTAGATAAAATTAGGCATTAATTAACATATACACATTCATATGTTTGTATATGTGTACATGTGTCTGTGTGTGTGTATCCTAGTGCATAATATGCCTTCATAGATGATAGGAACATTGGACAATAGTATACTAGTAAGGAGCTTGGGTGGTGCAGGCAGTTTGCAACAGGCTGCTAACCTAAAGGTTGGCTGTTTAAACCCACTCAGTGACTCCATGGGAGAAAGGTCTGGCAATCTGATTCCATAGCGGTTACTGCCAAGAAAACCCTATGGAACAGTTCTACTTTGTAACACATGGGATCACAATGAATTGGGGGCCAACTCGATAGCATCTAACAACAGCAACAGCATACTAGTACTGCTTTAAATAAGAAATTAACATTAATAATCATGACATGAAAAAATAATCTAACGTAAATAACAGTTAAGTAGTGGCTAAAATTTGTAGGACTATCCCTCCCCTCCCCCACCACACACATACGCACACAAACACATAAACATACACACCCAATGATGTTAGGAACTAAAGGGTTGATGAAGAATAATAGGATTTTCAGCATAGTAGTAATGTACACATCATCACCTGGTTATCTTCACGAAGAGTTCTATAAAAAGTTGTTTTGTCAAATTTGGAAGTCAGTTTTTTGGAAGAGCTATTTCCTTCATTCAGAAGACTTGGGTACTCATTCTACCCTTCATAGCTGTGGTGGACGCTTACATTTCAATATACAAATTACCTCTCCCTAATTGAATGTGCTTGTATGCGATTACGATGGCAAAGGGGGAGAGAGAGGACATGTTCCTGTCCCTTGTTGCTTTTTCTGCTGGAAGCCAGGTTGTGGATATTTGAGTTTTTTCTGCAGTAAAGTTCCATCGTACATGCTCTGGCCTCCTGTGTGTGTTGGCTATGTAACATGGGTGGCATATTTATTTGTATTCCCTAATTCCTGCATTGTACATGTCCATGAACTCATGCATTCCACCATAGCCTCAGGGAAGACTCCAGTGGTCAGTTTTGTATGTTCACGGGATTCATTCCTAGATATCTTCAGTGTTTCCAACAATTTTGTAACATTCAATTCTCCACCAAATTCGTTTCTGTGTAAAATACCTGTAATTTCTGTTTCCTGCCATGAAGTGTTTTTGGCTGATACAATAGTCTTGTGAGGACCTTCATTACCTTCAAGCTTTCTTTGTTTTCACCTATCTTCTATGTATTAAAAAAGATACATATTCTCCCCCACCCTCCTAAATTATAGACAAAGTCCAATTGATGTAAATTGTGAAGTAATTGTAATACTGTCATCTTCATCTACTCTTCATATTTAATAGAAATAACGAATTGAGGGCTAATTAAAATGTTTAAAAAAGAGTACAAAATAATTTTCTTTAATATTTTTTAAGAAATATTTAGTCTACAAGTTATTTTGTAGCATTTATAATCTGTTTGCTGGTTCTCAATCATAATTTTATGGGATGTATTGCAAAATACTTGGAACTACTAACAAGGAACTGATTATTTTGAATGCTTCCCTTTTCAAAATTAGAGAGCATTTAAGGTTAGACCTTTCTTGATGTAACTCTTGCTCACTTTATTCAAGTATTTTTTTTTTAGATGGTGGTCAAAGTGGAAGACATATAACTTTCACACTTGTAATTGTACATTATGGACTGTCTAAAGTCTCTATGACAGAGTTCTTTGGGTACATTATAATAATGATAATTAAAATTTAGTTTAGGACTTAATTACCTGGCATTGCCATGGCTGTATGTGGGGTTTGTGAACATTGTAAACCTGTATGTTCAAGAAATACTCATTAAGCTTGACTTTTTATTATGTAGTGATGATGGTCCAGTGATAGGACAAAACAGACATAGAACTGGCTTAATGGAAATTAAATTCTAGCAAGAATGACAGGCATCATCCAACCAACTGTAGAATTAGTTATTTGTTCACAGTTCTGCAAAAGAGAAGTAGAGGCTTCTATGAAATCATGTAATGGGGAAATTGCTGAGTCTCAGAGGTTAGGAAAGACTTCCTTGTGCTGAGGATTTTATGGAATGAGTAGGAAGTGGTGCACAGTGAATAAGAAGGAGCCTTGTCTGAACAAATGCAACAGTGCGTGCTGCATGAAGTTCATATTGGAAAGAGCTGTGGGAGTTCTAACAACAAAAAAAGAGGGTTTTAAAAACTGTATCAGAGATGGTGAGAAAGATTAAAAGATTTGGGCCTAAAAGCAATGAGAAGCCATTAAAGCCTTCAAGGAAAGGAGTGTCATGATCGGATTTGACTTTTAGAAAGAGGCCAAAGGATGGAAAATTGATTAGAGAAAATTTGCGGCAAAACTGATTGTGAAGCCATTTTGTTAGTTCAAACAAATGGTAATACCATGGATTAAGGTATTAGTAATGGTATTAGCTAATAGATGCTTATAGCTATTGCATAAATGGTGCATAAATGTTATTCAAAGTTCTATTACTTCCTACATTGTATCAAAGATAAAGTACCTAGCATTAATCTCCAATGAAACCAAGTCACACAATTTCCCCCAGAAAATTATCATGTGCATTAAAAAAAAAAAAAAATTAAAAGCTGACTTTCTTTTTTATGATGTGGTCCAACTTCAATACTGAGTTAAGAATTCCCAAATTTATTTCACTTGAGAATAAAAGTGACATCTGAACAAAAATAACAAAAATGAAAGTGGGTGGCATAATCACTAATCCTCTTCAACTTTGTAATAATTTGATTCTTGTTTATTCAGTGTGTATGGAGAAAAGAACCCCCCTGGGCTTTTCAATTTATTGAAACTCTTTTGAAATCCAACAAGCTGGATTAAGATCGCTGAAAGCCTAAGGTGTCTTGGGAGTTTGTGCATTCTAGCATGGAGACTTCACTTGTCAGATGTCTCAACTTCAGTGAAATGTAATACTAGTGTGACAAAATGGTACTTGATGCTTATAATGCCGCTGGGACTGTATATCTCATGCAAACATAACCACACAATTCCCTCTCTGAGTAATTTGCTTCTAACATCAATGCTTTCTGGAGATTAGGCAGTTTTTCAATGTAATTTTTCTTAAAATTCCAATTAATCTCGTAATTAATGAAAAGTATTGAAAATATGTTTTAACCTTTTAACTTACAGAAATTAACATTGCATGTTTGTGTATAATATGCATTTTGTTTTTATTTAATAGGAGTGAACAACTTATATATTATCATACTAAAATTGTTGATATTTTTTGCCAGATACATATTTATTATTGTTTATTCTGAGTCTCTATACTTGTAGTATATTCTAAGAAGGCTGTTAAAGCTTTTAAGTGTGCCGGTTGCTTCTCCCTAATGACAGAATATGAAACGCACCCTTGAAAGGTGTCTATAGTGGCACATGTTCTGGGATGTATGACCACCATAAAAATAAGGGACATTGAAAAAGCAAAATGAGCTGTTGAAAGCAAAGAGTTAGCTCTTTTAAGCTTAAAAAATTTTAATTCTGTCAAGATTTAAAAAGTAATTAATTCTTATTCAAGAGAATAAGCTATAAGAATACACTTTAGAGCTCATAACTTTCAATTATTTTTGCAATTTTTAAATGTATAGGTGTTCATTAACACATGGTCTCTGAGTGTGTTACGACCTAGAGACAAGGTCTATGTTAGCTAAGAAAAGCTGACAAATACAGTACCTTAAAAACCAACAACGTGATTGCCTGCAGTAATAACAAACCCAGACATGGCAGTCCAAGTTTGCTGTAGCTACCGAATGATATTATTGAAGGTCAAAGACCCTACCTTCCTGTTCGCATCTTTACCAAGTGACACTAAGACACATTTTCAGGATGGCTTCAATTCTAAGTATGCCACTAAGTTCCTGAGATTCTCCTTTTATGATGCTTTCTTAGAAGCCCTAATGACTTCTGCTTTTTTTTTAGGGCCATACCTAGGCAAAAGATGGCAGAAAAGATATTTTATGTTTTCCATATTCTGTACCAAAGTAGGAGTCCTGGTGGCACAGTGGTTAAGAGGTTGGCTACTAACCAAAATGTTGGCAGTTCGAATCTACCAGCTGCTCCTTGGAAACCCTATGGAGCAGTTCTACTCTGTCCTATAGGATCACTATGAGTTGGAATCGACTCAACGGCTATGAGTTTGATTTTGGTTTTTGGTATACTAAAGGAAAGTTTGGGAAATGAGGGCTGAGAGTAGCTTTCAGTGGTCGATCCACACTGTTTTCTTCAGTGCTTCTACATTCTTTCCTATTGACAAAAAAGACAGAAAAGAAATAGTGAAAAATAGTAGTATTTATTATACAGCATATAAAAATGTGACAATGTGAATGAGAGAGACAGAAAAAAAAAACAGCAAAGAGGATACATCGATAAAATTCTAGGAACTGAAAAATAAAAACATGACTGATGAAAATGACCTAAGTAGTACATACAAATCTGAAACCTAAGTTTTTCGGGAGGAAATCAAACAAGAAATAAGTAAACTAGAGCTGCAGAACCCTGAATTACCTCAGGAATTGAAGTCACTGCTACTTCAGAAGATGAGAGTGAGAGATGGTAAAATGGAGACTGTTTGAATGATGTTGTAATTTTCTAGCCTTCCTGCATTTCTCAGCCATGCCCTGTAGTAGATTAGAAGTTCTCTCTGAGGGGGTTAATCTAGACCACCTGTGGACTCAGGAAATAGGCATAACAGAAAATGAGACTGAAGTGCTGGATTGAGAAGAGGAAATAAATGAAAGTCTGTATAATGAATGGTATGAAGCTTCCAAGTTCTTTCTCTGCTCAGCTCCTTCCAGGATGCTGCAGACAGGAGATAGGAAAAAACTTTTAGAGAAAACTGACAAGCCAAAAGGAAAAGAACTATACATGTTGACAATTGAGAGAACCAATAAACTGGCCAGGTCCCGGTCCTGTTATCCTATTGCAAGCCCATCAGGCAAAAAGTCCAACTTTCCATCAGAAAGACCTTCCAATCAGATTTTTGTATCTCAGTCTTAAATATTAATGGATACGCAAAGATAACGAGACAGAAGAGCAAAACCTCTAATAGGAAATACAGAGATCAACCAATGACATGAACATGAAAGAAACCAGTCACTGCAAAAATCAGACTACTTCCCAAGATATTAAATTAATTACATCAGGTATCTAAGAAAAGTTACCTATGAAAAAATGACAGAATGCTATGAACAAGAATACTTAGAGAAAAATAATGGTCAACTAGAAATGTAAAATATAGTAAGATATTTCTATCAATTTCAATAAAAGATACAGGAAGAAAAAAATATCTATTAGAAAGTATACCAAAAAAAAAAAGAGAAAGGATTGGAAAATTGGAGAAAGATAAAATGAGATCAGTCTAGGAGGTCAAACATGGGACCAATAAGACTTGCCAAAAGTGAAAAGAGAGAAGACGGAAGGAAATTATTTAAGAGTATAAGAAAATTTATCCTAATTGAAGGATGTTAGTTACAAGAAGATTTATCTTAATTGAAGAATATTAGTTACTAGTTTTTAAGTGGCACTGTGCCCAAACCAGTTAAGGAAAGTACTTCTCATGGCACATTTTCTTGAAATTTTGTCATCAGATACAAAGGGAAAACTTAGGACTCTTTCAGTGACGTAGTGGAGGAGGCAAACAGAGAGAGAGAGAGAATATAACATTAAGCCTCATACAAGCAACACTTGAAGCTAGAAGACAGAGGAAAACGCTCTTCATATTTTTTTATTTGTATTTTTTTTTCAAACTTAAAGTTTACTTTTTTATTTTTATTATGGTACTTTTGATGGAGAGTTACAGAACAAACTAGCTTCTCATTAGACAGTTAGTACACATATTGTTTTGTGACATTGGTTACCAACCCCACGACATGTCAATACTCTCCCTTCTGGATCTTGGGTTCTCTAGTACCTTTTCATATTTTTGAGGAAAACTATTTCTTATGTAGAATTCTATATTTAGCCAAAATAACAGTCAAGTGTGAGTGTACACAGTAAAGACATGTTCAGATTTGCAAAGAATAAACAAAATATGTCTTCCCAATGTACACTTTTTTGGAATTAACTGGAAGATATGCCCCTTCCAAAGAAGTGAACCAGGAAAGAGTAAGACATGGGGTGCATCATAGGGAATTTAATACAGGAGAGAAATGAAAAGAGTTCCCAAGATGATGGAGAAGGGAAATTTCAGGATAAAATCTCTGTAGCTGGCTTATAAAGCAATTTAATTAGACCAGAAGGTTGGAGGGGTCCAGCAAACAGTTCTCAAAAGAAGAAAAATAGAAATAATGGAATGTCTGATGTATATGAATATAGAAAAGGAGTATTTTTTAGAATACTGTCAGAGAGATTACAAATTAATTTGTAACAGGTACCGAGAAAACTAAGAGAACAAATGAAACAAATTAATTATTAACTCTAGGGATAACAAAAGCCATAAAATTGAAATGTATTTGGAGTACACACTCTGGTGTGGTTCTGAATAATATTTATACAGTCTAACAATATGAATTTTGATTTAGTCAGAAAGACTACTATGAAAGATAGGGATGTAAGAGTATAAAAAGGGATTGGATTAAGAAAGGGGAATTTTCATATTTTCTAATGAAGAGGTAAAAGCTGAAACTAAAAAAAAAATCACAAATGGATATTATTTATAAATATGGATATAAATTCAGTACGAAACATCTGAAAGAGTTGAAAGTGATTGCTACTGGCAGTAATCAGGAATAAGGAGATAAAAGGTAGGGAACTATTGTTTTGTCACTGCATTTTAATCTGTGAATGCTTGACCTAAATTATTTTAATAATAATCAGATTATATTTAAGCAAATAAATATCTAAAATCTGTTAACTCTAAGCCTATAAGAATTAACAAATTAATACTTGTTTCTAATAGATACTGTGGACAGATCTCTTAAAATTCAAGCATGGACACTTCTAGTTGAGATGTAATTTGGTATAAAAGAATTAATTGAGAAAACTCTAGTGTCTTAGTTATATAGTGCTGATGTAATAGAAATATCACAACTGGTTGACTGTAAAAAAGAGAATTTTATTCTGTCACAGTCTAGGAGGCTAGAAGTCCAAATTTAGGGTGCCAGTTCCAGGGGAAGGCATTCTCTCTCTGTAGACTCTGGAGGAAAAGCCTTCTCATCAACCTTCCCCTGGTCTAGAAGTTTCTCAGTGCAGGGACCCTGGGTCCAAAGGACACACTCTCCTCCTGGTTCTTCTTTGTTGGTAGCATGAGGTCCCCCTCCTCTCTGCTGGCTTCTCTCTATTATATCTCAAAAGAGATGGACTCAAGACACAACCAAATCCTGTAGATTGAACCCTGCTTTATTAACATAAATGCCTCTAATCCTGCCTCATTAACATCATAGAGGTAGGATTTATAACACATAGGATAATCACATTGGATCACAAAATGGTGGACAACCACACAATACTGGGAATCATGGCCTAGCCAAATTGACACATTTTGGGGGGACACAATTCAATCCATAACACCCAATGAGGCATTAATTTCTACACAGAAATATACAAATATTTCCTGGAGGCAATTTGTAAACTCACTATTTAGTAAGTTATATATAATATATTCCACTGTATTTTTCAGCGCTTTTCAAATAAATGTTGTGCATGTAATTTTATAAAGCTCTTTGTTTTGCCATTGAGTCAAACAATTTTAAGGAGAGTTAAATTGGACGGACACTTGAAAATAATAGATAAGTATCTCATATCCAATATGAGTCAAGGAAAACACAAGCCCTCACAAAATGATCACTGAGCACCACTGAGTTTTCTTTGAGCATTCTATCCCCTACACACTGTGTTTATACCAATCTTGTTATTTTTCTTCGTTGCTCAAGGCAACTAATGTACTATGGCTAAAGGTACAATTCTTTTTTAGTTAGTGTACTGTGATAATATATTCTGAAATATGTCTCCTATAAGCCTCTGTCATTGCTCATGTTTCCCCTTGTAGCTGCCTGTATTTTATAGACCTCTGACTTTCCGCACAAAGAGAACAACTTATTGGTTCAGAGCTACAGAAATTCTTCTTATTTTATGAAGTCACTGCTGTAGCCATCACATTTCTTTGATAGTTAATACAAAGAAGTAGATGCACAGAAAAGGTGAAATTTTTAAAGAGAGTTAGAGAATTATTTACAGATGATACATCCGTTTTTACACAAAAATCTAGAGCATTATTAGATATTAAATAGTTTGGAGGAGGGTGGAATATAAACTGCCTTGAAAATATAGAAGCTTTTATTTGGAAATCTTATACAAATTCAACATTTAATTTTTTTCTATTTTATTTTAATTATAATTATATAATGGATTATATTATGAGTTTATTTTGTCTAAGTTCTATAATTGTTCCCAGCACCCCTCCTGTTTATGTTAGCATGTCATACAAATATTATCATGTTCTATTATGCCAAGATGTGAAAAAATTTCAGAAGCATTGAATAAGGGATTGAAGTATTTAAGCCATTCTTACAACAATCATAACTTAGTGGTTTGAAAACTATACTGAAGTATTTTGGCAATTAATACAAAAAACTATTGCAATATTTTTAAAAAGTATTTTTAAGTGGGAGAAAAGATATCCAAGAGAGTTTAATGGAAAAAACATTGGATCATATATGTTTTATCCATTTAGTATTGCCATACACATGCCGTGTCTCCATGTGGTAGCATCAAAATATGAAATCTTTAGGGGCAAATCTGACAAAAGATGTGTAGGAGCACCACGCTGAAAACTACAAAACGTTACTGAGAGAAATTAAAAACATCTAAATAAATGGAGAGATACACTGTGCTCTTTCATGGAGCCCGTGGGTCAATATTGTCAAGATGTCAATGTTCTCCTTGACAAGCTGTTTCTAAAATTCATGTGGAAATGCAAATTTTTAGGTTATACACTACCTGAATTTAAGATTTATTTTAAAAAGCGACAGTAATCAAGACAGTATAGCATTGATGTCCAGACAAATAGATCAGTGGATTAGAATAGAGTACAGGGAAAGGCCTACATATATGTAGTCAATTGAATTTTAACGAAGGTGCAAAGGTAATTTATTAGAGAAAGAATAGTATTTTCAGCAGATGGAGATGGAATAATTGTATATTCATACGCAAAATAATGAACTTTGACCCATGCCACTCACCATATACAAAAATTAACTCAAAATAGATCATAGACTCAAATGTAAAACCTAAAATAACACTTTCTAGACCAAAACATAAGAAAGTTTTTGTTGTCTTGAATTAGCCAATGATTTTTCAGGTGTGATAATAAAATCATGGTCCACAAAATAACATCTACAAGTATCGAGGGAAATTAAAATTAAAACCACAATGAGAAACCATTACTCACCTACAAGAATGGCTGAAATTAGAAAGACTGACATAGCCTGTGCTGACAAACGTGTGGATTAACTGGCACGCCTAAACACTGCTGGTGAGAACATGAAATGTTGTAACTACGTTGGAAAACAATCCAGTAGTGTCCTAAAAAGTTAAACATTCACCTGTCATGTGACCCAGCTATTTCACTCCTAGGTTTTTACTCTTCAAAAGAAATGGGAGCCTTTATCTATACAAGACTTTCACATGAAGGTTCATAGCAAATTTATTTATAATAACCCCAAATTGGAATCAACCCAAAAGCCCATCAACAGGTGAGTGGATAAAGAAACTACTGCATTCCTGCAATGGAATTCTTCTCAGCAATTTAAAGGGATGAACTATTGATATACACAGCAATGTGAATGAATCTCAAAATAATTGTGTCATGTGAAAGAGGAGATTAAATAAAAAGTAAAAATGGTACATATCGTATGACTCCATTTATACAAAATTCCAGATAATGCAAACATCTTTAGTGTCAGAAAGCAGTTCAGTGGTTGCCTGGGGATGGAAGGAGATGAGGACAGGCGGAAGAAGGGGTTTATAAAGGGACATGAGGAAATGGTTGAGAGTGATGTATATGTTTATTATCTCGATTTAGGTGTTAAAATTTATCAAATTTTACACTTTAAACATGCAGTTTATTGTATGTCAATTATTGCTCAATAAATCTCTTAATTAAAAAAAAATAACCACGTTTCTAGTGGCTACTGTATTGAAGAGTGCAGCTGTAGAAGTTTGTCTTTCCTTTCAAATTCCACTGCCCTCATTCTGATATAGCATTTCCTTTTTTTTTTAAGCAAGCAAGGCTCTATAAAGCTATCCTGACTATCATATCTGCTCCAGAAATGCTTTTTATACAGTTAAATTTCCTAATTATATGCTTTTAGCGTGTAATTCCAATTGCCATAGTTTAATGGATCCTTTCGTTCATAGATTCTTCTTATATAACCCAAAATGTTAGAACTGCAAAGATTCTTCATCACACTGTAATACAATATCCTTAACTTTTAGATGCAGAAATAAAAAATCTGGATAGAATGTGACTTACCTTACTCGGAAAGTTAATGGTAAATTCATGACTGGAACCATGATCTCTGGATTCTTTAAGTTTTATTTTTATTTGTTTGATTGTTGTTTGCTTATTACAAAACATGCTTCCATTATATCGTCTTCTTGCCTCTTTAATTACTCTCACAAATCTTACTCTTTCTTACCTAACTTAATCATTGTTCTCAAACATTCACTCTCTTGGGGATCTTGCAAATATCATTGCCATCCATGGTTCTGACATGATTTTCACTATCAAATATTATGAACACTCATCACCTTTGTGAATTGTGTCCCTCCTCCCAACTTTATTGTCTTTCTACTCTTCTACTCAGTTCTTGCAGTTTGCTGTTGTGCCAAATATTGATAGTTTCCCACCATAATTTGCTCTTCCCTTCTTCCAGAACGCTAGGATTATAGTCAGATATCAGCTGCCCAATTATACGTGATTGCCCAACCTCCTTCCTAGTTAGATGTGGCCGTGTGACTAAGTCCTCACCCATGGAATGGGTGGAAATGTGCTACTTCCTTGAAGGAGTCTTCAGATGGTAAATGTATCTCTTTCACAGGTGTCTTTTCCCTCTAGCTGGAATCTGCATATATCAGTCCAGCTTTGGCCTGGAAGGTGATGACAATATGCTAGGGAATGGCAAAATAACAATCAGATCTCCTATTTCTGAATAACCACATGAAAACTTAGAAGTCCACCTGGTTAAAATGCTGTGATAATAATAAACTTTTTTTCTTCTTTTTTCTACAAGGCACTGCATTATTGGCCTTTTACCTTACACTGCGTTATCCCATTTAATTTCACCTTGTGGACCCTGCTCTGTTCTCTATCTGAACCAACATTAACAAGCCTGGCAGTGTATTAGTGACTGGATCTTCTCCAGTGAATGAAACGGGAAATTAGACTTGCTGCCCTGAATTTGAGGGGGATTCTCAGACTAACACATGCAACAAACTCGATTGCCAACTAAGATTCCACCTTAAAGAATGACAGTGGGTTTTAGAGATTTGCATCGCAATTTCTGAAATTCTTCCTTATAGCTGCGTGATCTCAGGATGGTTGCTTCACCTCCTTATATTATTGCCCTGCAAAAGAGAATAATATTAACCATGCAGACTAGTTGTGAAGATTTAATGGTATTTGTGTAGGATGATGCTAGAAGACTTTTCTTGTGTCAGAGTTTTAATTGCTGCCACAGTATTACTGGGTGTTAAATGCTTACACACTTGAGAGAGAGTTGCTGGACACATTCTGGAAAAGCACTCTAAAAAATAGTCAAAAACATGTTCTGGACACCCCATCCCATCCCCTACTTCCAACATTTGGAGAAACTTGGAGTGCCATGACAGAGCTTGTTAAAGTCAAGATTTATACCTTACATTCTTGCCTGAAGCAGTTAAGATGCTTGTTTTGTAGAACACCACGTATTACTTTCATTTTCTATTATTTGATAGCTATTCACTGAGAATCTAATTTTATTTTTTTGCTTTTGTAATAATGGAATAGAATATAAAACAATTGCCCTCAAGTTTGTGTATAACATACTGTAGATTAATATTTAACTTCCAGATTAAAATTACTTGGTTGCATCAGATTGTCACTTGATTAAAAAACCAAACCAAACCTACGCCAAGCCAGTATTTAAGATGATTCTGATTCCTAATATTAAAACAGAATTCACACTGGATTCTCAGTAACTATCACATAGTTGTAGGAATCGTACACCAGAAACAACCTGTTTAAATTTCAGTGAATATGTGCTTTATCTTTTAAAATTAATCGATTGCACTTTCTCTTCAGATTCTTTCTTTTCTCTTCATTAACATGTTTAATCCTCGCTTATAGCTGTTGTTGTTGGCTGCCATGAAATTGGTCCCTGACTTACGGCGACTCCATGCACAAAAGAACAAAATGCAGCCCAGTCCTGCACCATCCCTATGATCAGCTGCAGATTGGCCTATTGTGATCCAACGAGTTTTCATTGGCTGAATTTCAGAAGTAGATCACCAGGCCTTTCTTCCTAGACCATCTCAGTAAGGAAGCTCCGCTAAAACCTGCTCAGCATCAGAGCAACACATGAGCCTCCACTGATAGACAGCTGGTGGCTGCCCTTGAAGTACATGGAATCCAGTGGAACCCAATGGAACCCAGGTCTCCTGCAAAGAAGGGGAAAATTCTGGCCTGAACTACCACTGCCCCTAATACTCATTGTTGTTGTTGCTGTGAGATGCCATCTAGTTACTTCTGACTCTTAGCAATCCTATGTACAACAGAACGAAACACTGCCCCATCCTGGGCCATCCTCACAATCATTACTATGTTTGAGCCCATTGTTGCAGCCACTGCGTCAATCCATCTCATCAAGCGTCTTCCTCTTTCTCGCTGACCCTCTACTTTACCAAGCATGATGTCCTTCTCCAGGGACTTGTCCCTCCTGATAACATGTCCCAATCATGTGAGACAAAGTCTCACCATCCTAGATTCTAAGGAGCATTCTGGCTGTACTGCTTCCAAGATAGATGTGTTCACTTTTCTGGCAGTCCATGGTATATTCAATATTCTTCACCAACACCATAATTCAAAGGCATTAATTCTTTTTCAGTCTTCCTTATTAATTGTCCAGTTTTTGCATGCATATGAAGCAATTGAAAATACCATGGCTTGGGTCAGGTGCATTTTTGTCCTCAAAGTGAACTTCTTTGCTTTTCAACACTTTAAAGAGGTCTTTTGCAGCAGATTTGCCCAATGCAATATGTTGTTTGATTTCTTTTCTTTTCCTTTGAACAATTTATTGTGTTTTAGGTGAAGGTTTACAGAGCAAATTAGTTTCTCATTCAATAATTTATATACACTTTGTTCTGTGACATTGCTTGTGGTCCCCGCAATGTGTCAGCACTCTCCCCATTACCACACTGAGTTCCCTGTTTCCGTTCATCCGGTTTCCCCGCCCTTTCTTGCCTTCTCATCTTTGCTTTTGGGCAGTGATGCCCTTTTGGTCTTATATAAATGATTGTTCTAAGGAGCATTTTCTCAGGGTTGTTATTGCTTGTTTTATTGGCCTGTCTATTATTTGAGTGAAAGGTGACCTCCAGGAGTGGCTTTAGTTCCAAGTTAGAAGGGTATCCAAGGGGCATAGTCTCAGTTGTTCCTCCAGTCTTTATCAGACCAAAAAGTCTGGGCATTTTTATGAATTTGGGTTTTGTTCTACCTTTTTTTTCCATCTAAACGGAACCTTCGGTTGTGATCTTGGTCAGAGTTGTCAGTCCACTCTTCTGTTTTTGATAAACGGCAAAAAATGTGCTTGTTTTCAGAGGATAATCGTTTCTTACTTTGAAAAAAAAAAAGCACTTGAAGTTAGGGATCATTTTGCGATATATTGTTTTTACTATTCAGAGCGGAATCATGTTGGATGGTTCACCAAAAGTTTGTTGATTCAGCGTTCTCTGGAATTTGATCAGCCTTCTACCTGATACTGATGTTAATATCTTGTCCAAAATGATTCACATAAGAAGCTATGCCCATGATTTTGTCTCACATTTTAGTACTGAGCCAAGTGATGAAACATTATGAATATAATCTTACCACCAGAATAATGGTAAATATTGGATACGAAATGAAAATTTCAGTCTCAATAATTTTACAGACGATCATGATGTGCAGTGTAAAAATATTGCTTTAATTAATAAAACTGTATTTCAGACAATGTTAAAACATTTTCACTTCAAATGCACAAAGAGTATAGACAAGCAAATGCCAGAGGAAGTTCATATCGCTCATTCATACAATATATGTTTTTTATAATCATTTACCATTTTCTTAAAGTGCAAGAGAAGAGAAACTAGCATTTCAAAAATTCCTAGTAGATTTTTTTTTTTAATTGTGCTTTAGGTGAAAGTTTACAGCTGAAATTAGTTTCTCATAAAAAAACATTTATACACACATTGTTCTATGACCCTAGTTAATATCTCTATAATGTGACCACACATGCCTCCTTTCCACCCCAGATTTCCCATGTCCATTCAACCAGCTCCTATCCCTTCCTGCCTTCTCATCTCACCTCTGAACAGGAGCTGCCCATTTAGTCTCCTGTATCTAATTGAACTAAGAAGCACCCTCTTTGTATCATTTTATGTCTTATAGTCCAGTCTACTTTGTCTGAGGATTTGGCTTCAGGAATGGTTTTTAGTTCGGGGTTAACAGGGAGTCTGGGGGCCATGTCTTCTGGGATTTCTCCAGTTTCTTTCAGACCATTAAGTCTGGTCTTTTTACCAGAATTTGAGTTCTGCACCCCACTTTTCTCCTGCTTTGTCAGGGACTCTTTGTTGAGTTCCCTGTCAGGGCGGTCATTGGTGGTAGCCTGGCACCATCTAGTTCTTCTGGTCTCAGGCTGATGGAGTCTCTGGTTTATGTGGCCCCTTTTGTCTCTTGGGCTAATGTCTTTGGTGTTCTTCATTCTCATTTGCTCCAGGTGGGTTGGGACTAATTGATGCATCTTATATGCCCACTCACTAGCTTTGAAGACCCCAGACACCACTCACCAAAATGGGATGCAGAACATTTTCTTAACAAAGTTTGTTATGCCAATTGACCTAGATGTCCCCTGAAACCATCATCCCCAGACCCTGACCCTGCTACACTGTCCCTCGAAGTGTTTAGTTGTGTTCAGAAAACTCTTAGCTTTTGGTTTAGTCCAGTGGTGCTGACTTCCTCTGTACTGTGTTTTTGTCCTTCCCTTCACCTAAGGTAATTCTTGTCTACTACCTAGTTAGTGAATTCCCCTCTCCCTCCATCCCCACCCTCGTAACCATCAAAGAATGTTTTCTTCTTTGTTTAAACCTTTTCTTGAGTTCTTATAATAGTGGTCTTATACAATATTTGTCCTTTGGCAACTGACTAAATTCACTCAGCATAACGCCTTCCAGATTCCTCCATCTTATAAGATGTTTCATGGCTTCATCATTGTTCTTTACCGTTGCGTAGTATTCCATTGTGTGGATATACCATAATTTGTTTATTCATTCATCCATTGATGAGCACCTAGGTTGTTTCCATCTTTTTGCTATTGTGAACAGTGCTGCAATGAACATGGGTGTGCATATATCTGTTCTTGTGATGGTTCTTATTTCTCTAGGGTATATTCCAAGGAGTAGGATTGCTGGATCATATGGTACTTCTATTTCTAGGTTTTTAAGGAAGCACCAAATCGATTTCCAAAGTGGTTGTACCATTTTACATTCCAACCAACAGAATATAAGTGTTCTAGTCTCTCCACAACCTCTTCAACATTTATTATTATATGTTTTTTAGATTAATGATCTAAGTCTCATGGGTTAAAAGATTTGCTCAGTTTAAATAAGTTGTAAGTTATTCCAACAGGATTAAACAAGGATTTTTCTTTTTAATGCTTCAAATATTGTGTAAGATTTTCCAACCAATATTACATACCCTTGAAGTAAAAGAGATATAATTGAGAATAAAATTATAATCATAAACTTGGGATCAATCAATATCTCTCCAGCCAAAATCAAATGGAACTTTTGAAACCGTATTCATTAGAGTAATACAGACAGGAGTTTTGGATGAAGCAAAGCTGAAATCATGATGATACCTTATAAGCACATGCATGTATATTTATTACATACACACACGAACACACCAGTGCCAACGAGGAAACAGTAGTCTTAGAGATGGGAGGCCAGCTGGGGCAGGGGTTCCATGGAGAAGTAAGTAAAGTACAAAAAAGTATTTCTTAGAGGAGAGGTTTGAAACTAATTATCATCAGTTCATAACTGAAACTTACTTTGCTCTGAAAGTATATTACTAACACCCAGAACCATGTAAATAATTTTTACTCAACAGTTGCCTATATATTCCATGCCAAATGCCCAACAGGAGCCAATGGATCATCATGCACTGCTTTTATAGCACACAGAAGCTGTATAATCTCACTGTTTGCAAGCACAATGCATTTTGATATTCAGCACAGGGAACAATTGCCCTTTTGTATTTCTATTATAATCTCATACACAATTTGCTACATACCATCTCTCTGTTCTTTAAATGGCATTACAGCCTTTTAGGTAATTCTTGCCTTTTCAGTTTGTGTTTCAAATTTTTTTTTTTTTTCCTTTCTCAGATATGTTGTGGTACTTAGCATTTCCCTGAGTAGAATATTATTTTATTATTTTCTCTTAACTATTTCTTAGTTCTCTACCTAGTTGGTATCAAGTATTTGAAATGCATGATAATCGGTAACTGAACTCTGTGTACCTGAAAGTGAAGGATCAGGACAATTATTTTAATACTTTCAACTCTAAATTCCAGTAATTGGCCATTGAAGTGTGAGGTTAGAAATGTGGGATAAAATCTCTCCGAATGGATACGTTTCTCAAATGTAGGCTTTTCTGTGTAAGGCACTCTACCTGGTTCATAGGAAATAATAAATAAATGTTTTTATTGATTTATTTCTTCATACTCAATGACCACCATGTACCAGGTAGTACTCTTGGTGTTCAGAATTCAACAAAAAGCTTATAGGCATCTGAGGGGAATAGATATTAATCAAATAAATGTAAAATTAAATAATTGCTACTGGGATTAATTGTACAAAGAAAGATATATGGTTCTATGAAAACATATACTAGGGAGATTTTACCTATTCCAGGAAGGAAAGAAAGTGTTCCTTGAAAAATTAGTGGCTTATCTGAGATTTGAAGATAAAGTAGGAATTACCTACTAGGGATGTGCTGGGAACATTTGAATACAGAAGATGGAGAATACAGCAGACACAGCAGAATACGTCAGGAGACAGAAGGTGCTATGGGGAGCGAACACAGAATGAACAAAAGGCTAGTGTGAGAGGACGGGGAATATGACCGGGAATTGGGCTGGGGAAGTGGTTATAGCTCAGATGAACCAGACATATACAGGACATTTAAAGATTTGAGGTTTTTATCCTAAAGCATTAGAAAGTTATTCAAACATTTTAGTTATGCGTGTGCGCTTAGGAGAGGATATGATCAGATTTAACTTTTGAAATCATTGTTTGCCTGTAGAATACAGAACAGTTTGGAAACAAGCCACAGTTGATATAAGACTATTATGCAAGAGTGTTATAGATTGAATTGTGTCCCCCAAAAATGTGTGTCAACTTGGTTAGGCCATGATTGTCAGTTTTCTCAAATCTACTCCACAACTTATTTTTGTACAGGCCATGACATATGACTCATTTTTATATTCTTAAAGGGTTTAAAGGAAAAGCAAAGAACACGCTACAGAGACTCTATTTGGCCCACAAAGCCTAAACTATTTATTAAAAAAGTTTGCTGACTCTTCATCTATATAAAGAAGTAAAGAGATCTGTAAACGTAAATATATAAGTAAGCATATATTTTTTTAAAATTATTTACATCTACTAATATATACTCGACTGTTTAAATATATACAGTTAGTCCCCAATTTACGGCAGAGTTCCGTTCCAATAACTCCATCATAAGTTGTCTGTGACTTAAGTCAAATACCTTTTATTTTTTAGTTTTCATTATTATTGCCTTTTATTATCAGTATCTTTATAAATCCAATCTTTGAACATCTGTAAGTGAACATCTGAGAATAATAACATCAGCAAATTAGTGCTGCAACATTGTATGTAGTACATATTACTAATGATAACATGTTAAATAAAAAAACTGTTTAAGTGCAATTTGTCATAACTCGAGTGTGTCATGAACTGGGGGCTATCTGTAATAACAATGGAATGTGGAATTTATCATATAAGTAAAATATATGATATTTACAAGTGAAATGTATAATATATAGTAAAATATAATACAAGTAAAAAGCTAAGAAAAGGATAATGGAATACATATGTCATAATTTATCAAATTATAGAGTTTATATATGTGAATTTTATTATATATTAAATAAAGGCATTGAACGAAAAACACCAGAGAACATTGAATGTGTCTTACTAGGAAGTAAAACTTCATGAACATACCTAAGGTTTTGTAATATTGAATCAGATGTAAATTCATAGTTTATATTAAGCAAATTTGTCATATTGTTGAACATGTATTGATACACACACACATACACAATAAAACACAATATTTTAAAGCAGCATAATGTAATAGACATAGTGTGCTTGGTGTTATATAGTCCTAGATTCAAATCTTGGCCTGACTACTTAAATCGTATGTATCTAATATTTCTGAGCTCTTTATATTCATAAATAATATAGATAACATCTTCTCTGGGGTAGGTGTTTGGAGCTAGAGAGTTGTGCCTCTCATATGTAGGAGAGAGGCAATATGGCACACATTAAGGTCAATAAATGTTGGCTTCATCAACTGTTTGTGAATGATGAAGGATAGAGTCTGTGCCTGTGTTGTATTTGTATGCCTTTTAACTAACATGCTGTTTGGCAGAACTTCAGTAAATGCCAATTGAATTAAATCTTGAATCAAAATAATCAGGGTTTGAAATAATTGCAGGAAAAGCAAGTGACAGAGTGTATGGAGAAAAGGACACAGAATAGGGGAGAATTGGAACAAGAAATGACAAATATTTTAGAGCAAACACAATTTGCAAATGCTGCTTCTATTTTCTTTTAGGTTGAATGATAAGGAGACTAGAAACTAGATTTTCATTGAGGACAGGATTTTAATAAAAATGTGATGTTTATTTTATTTACTTTAGATGTGTAAAGCTTCAGTATCAAATAGAATAAAAGTCGGAAATAAAAATGTGCCGCTGGAATTTAAAATCTTAAGGAACTGAAAATCTATGCCTTAAATTAAAGTAATAACTAAACTCTAAAAACCCCAAACCCACTGCAGTCGAGTCAATTGCAACTCACAGAGACCCCATAGGACAGAGTACAACTGCCGCAAAGGGCTTCCAAGGCTGTAATCTTCACAAAAGCAGACTGCCACATCTTTCTCCCTCGGAGCAGCTGGTGGGTTAAACCGCGACCTTTTAACCAGTGAACCGCTAGGGCTCCGTAAATAGTAGTAAATAATAGATAGACTTAAAAATTAAAGAACCAGTTTGGAAAATTCAACAACACTCGTTTAAATAGCTCTGTACTAATATCCAGGAGCCCTGGTGGCGCAGTAGTTAAGATCTCGACTGCTAACCAAAAAGGTGGGTAGTTCGAATCCACCAGCTGCTCCTTGGAAACTCCATGGGGGCAGTTCTACCCTGTCCTAAAGAGTCGCTGTGAGTCAGATCAACTGGGCGGCAACTAGTTTGGTTGTTTTGGTTTATACTAATACCCTTAAGTCAATTACCTGATGCCATTGCCTTTTTTTTTGGGGGGGGGGGGGAGAATATAAAACATCATAGGAGGAAATAATAAGGTTTTTAATTTCTGTGTGTTCTTACTAAAGATGGTGAGTCAATTTAATATCTGGTTTAAAAAATGATTTCTGATTTTCTATCTGCAGGATATAAACTATTCGTTATGTGATATAAAAAATATAATAAAAAGTGTGTCTTCATGGAAAGAAATTTTAACAGAGTAACTAGAACAGAGCCTACTGTCTAAATGACATTCACAATATCTCTGAAATTGAACGGTTCATTTGCCATCTTGGATGTGCAGTTCTGACTAACAGAATAAAGGAACACAGAGAAAATTCTAAGCAGTATAAAATGTCTCAATTGAATAAATACACCAATTGAAAGAAAAAGAAATCACCCATATTTTTCCTTTGCTATAATAGCACTCAACTTCACAGAAAGACAACTATTCAATTTGGTTAACACACACTTTATATTGTTTGACTATTTCTAAAGTTGAAAACTTGTATATCATTATATATTCAAAGAAAAATTGGAAGCAATCATATTTTTTAACGTAAGTAGAGTAGAACTACCCCACAGGGTTTCCATGGTGCCCTTGGGTGGATTTGAAGAGTCAACCTTTTCTGAGTGCAACTGAGTGCAAACCGTTTGCACCACCCCGGGATCATTAGATATAAATATAGATGTAGATAATTAGACTGATTTATTCACACACACCTTACATTGATGCTTCTCGTATTTTAATACAACAATGGAAGCCCTACCACCAGGGACAAGTTTGGTATGCAGAGTAATTGGGGGCAGGGGTAATGCAAAGATTGGCAGTTGTGTCAACTGAAGGATAGTTATCCTTTGAAATTACAATTTGCTGAGGAATAATGGTATTCCCCACATAATACTTTCTGGATAATTGTAGTATAGCAATTTACCTGGTTTAGGAATGAATCCATTAACATTCCTCCTCTTCTCTGATTTTTCAATTATGACTTCCTTAGGAACTGAAACCGTATTTAGAGTGAAATTTCCCTGGTAACCCCTCCTAGGTAATAAACCTAAACTAGAATTAATTATTAAAACTATGGTAAGGAGAAGATGAGGACATTAATGTAGTAATATAAACTTTGATTACAGAATCTCTCTTCTTATCAGAAGCAAACAAAAAAAAGTAATTTTTTCCGATAAATACAATCATAAAATGTGTCATGATTTATATATAATATTTTTATGGCATTGCTTAGAATGTAAATTTGGTTATACTACACACTAAGTAATAGTTTATAGTTTATAAAATATTAATAATATAATTGAATATTACTTCCAACACATAAATTTAGCTTTGCCCTTTCTCTGTAACATAAAAGATGCATAATTTGTTAAATAAAATGAAATATAGATACAGAGAATTTTACCATTTACACCCTTTAAAATTCAGGGATATGCAATAATATATAATATACATATGTATGTTACACAGACAAGCTTATTAGGTATATGCATATGGGTATATAAATACATATTGAATGTCTGTTATACAGAATTTTCAAGTTTCTTCTTTCACAAGTTCCAGTGAGAATATAAAAATACTGAGATAGTTATTTGTTTTAAATTGCATTTGGAATCATAGTCATTCAGTTTTGGCCTCATGTCCTTGAAATACTAATTTCCCCAGAGATTTGAACTAAAGGGTCTCAGGATGCAAAACAAATGTAATGGGGCCAAAACAATTGTCTCTCGGCTGGCACTAGGACTTGGAGGAAATTCTTTCTAAGATCTGATGTTATGAAGATGTGATGGTATCATGATGCTGGAGGACTCAAACCCTGAAAGAAAAGATGTTTCTTATTTATAACATGAGAATAATTAATACTCGCTATCATTCACAAATGTGAAGTCATGGTATTTTCAATCACCTCATATGTATGCAAAAGCTGCACAATGAATAAAGAAGGGTGAAGAAGAATTGACGTGTTTGAATTTTGGTGTTAGCAAAGAATAATGAATATAACATGGACTGCCAGAAGAACAACAAATCTGTCTTGAAAGAAATACAGCCAGAATGCTCCTTGGAAGCGAGGATGGCAAGACTTTATCTCACGTACTCTGGACATGTTATAAGGAGGGACCAGTCCCTGGAGAAGGACATCATGCTTGGTAAAGTACAGGGTCAGTGAAAAAGAGGAAGACTCTCAACAAGATGATTTGACACAGTGGCTGCAACAATGGGCTATAACATAGCAACAATTGTGAGGATGGCAAAGGACTGGGCAGTGTTTTGTTTTGTTATACATAGGGTCACTATGGGTTGGAAATGACTGGCAGCACCTAGCAACAACAAAATCATTCACAAAAGAAGCCCTGTTGGTGCAATGGTTAGGCCTTCGGCTACTAACTAAAAGTTGAGTTTCAAACCCTGCTCCAAGGAAGGAAAGACCTGACATTCTGCTCCCGTAAAGATGATGGCCTAGAAAACCTATGGGGCAGTTCTGCCCTGTCACATTGAGTCACTGTGAGTTGGAATCAACTCAGTGGCGCACAACAATAACATCGTTCACAAAGATCCCTAGGTGGTGCAAACAGTTTGTGATGGACTACTAACTTAAAAGTTGTCAGCTCAAACCTGAATAAAAGGTAAAGTATGAAATTAAGACAGTGGTAGCAGAGATATCAAGGAGGAAGTACTGAGTTACATTTTAGTGGTAGACCAATGAGATGTGAGGAAGAAGTAAGAGCTATCTTGTATACCGGCAATGTTTTTTATGTAAGGTACTAGGTAATTGTTGGTATTTTTCACGGATAGAGAATGCAAGAGAAAAAATTTATTATGGGGGCAGATAAGTTTATTTTATACATGACATATATGGTACGCTCAAATATAACTGGCAGTTGAATGTATGGAACAAATGTAGGAGACATAAGAAAATAGATGCCTGAGTATAGGTTATAGATTTGAAGGAAATTAGGATTTTATTTGTGGAAACTGAGTGTTGGATGTGGAAGAAATTTCCCAAGGAAAGGAGTTAGAGTAAGGAAAGATGACTAAGGGCAAAATTCTGGGTTTTATTAGCCCTTAAGTACAAGATGAATGAAGGATAAGAGTTATCACAGAGTTTAGAGAAAGACTTGAAGAAGCTGGTAAACCAGAAGTCTTTGGGAAAGACTTGTAAGAAGAATGGGGGAGGTAACAAGCACAGTGAGAGAGAAGTTCAATAAGATAAGTGAAAATAGCTGTTGTGTTTGCAATTTGGAAGAATTGGAGAATTTAGTAAAAGGAATTTCGGTAGGTGGTGCAGGTGTGGATGTGTATGTGAAATGAAAAAGAGGAAACAAGTATAGCTCACTCTGCTCTTGGCTATGAAAGATAAATTGAGATTAATTCATTGAACATACATTTACTGAGTATCAACCATGCAAATAGATCATGCCAGACATTCCAACACGAACAAGAACAAGAATGCCAGTTTCTGCCCTCAAACAGTGTGAGTCTACAGGGAAATGGAGCCGTGCTGTCACAGTGGTAAAGAGCTTGGCTGCTAACCAGAAGGTTAGCAGTTCGAATCTACCAGCCGCTCCCTGGAAACCCTGCAGGGCAGTTCTACACTGTTCTATAGGGTTTCTATGAGTTGGAATCAACTCTACGGCAATGGGACAGGGAAATGAAGTTAAATATATAAGTACTTAAAATACAGGATGACAAGTTCAACAATAGGGAAGCTACGCACTGCTATAGGAGGACAGAACAGAAGATGCTAATCTGCATTTGGGGACTCATAGAAAGCTTCAAAGAGCAAGCAGTGTGAAAATTGATGCCAAATATAAATAAGAAATATAAGTATGAGGGAAGATAGGATGCTGTGAAGAGAGAGACAGAAGGGAAGACATCTCTGAAAGCGTGGAGGTAAGTGACTGCAGGAAACAGTGGAAAACAACTAAAACAATTTAAATATGTTTGGAATGTAGAGTGCTAGAGTAAGGATTGTTAGTAGAGGTAAGATAAGAGGTTGGGAAATTACAAAACTAAAGTATTGATCATATCGTCTTTAAATTCTGTTCTCTTTAAACTCTGTTATGAGGGAAGCAACTATGGCTCAGGCTGCAGATTAAATTCAGTAAGAGTACTTATTTCCTTTCAACTTGTATGAAAGATGAAGGAGAGGCCTCGAACCAAGAGGGTTCAAATCTTGGATCTTCCACTTACTAACTGCATGGTAATGAAAACATTACCTAGCCTCTCTAAGCCTAAGTTTAATTGCCACCCCAACCAAAAAAAAAGAAAAAAGATGGTGGTAATTGTAGAATTTATCTCAGAGCACTGTTGTAATGCAATCACTGATAATGGGTGTGCTGAGCACAATTTTTTTGCATACACTAACTGCTCTGTAAAGAGTAAGTAACCTTATTTTTGGAGTCTCTGGGTGGTGCAAACCATTAGCTAGCTTGGCTGCTAATCGAAAGGATGGAGGTTTGAGTTCACCCAGAGGCACCTCAGAAGAAAGGCCTGGTGACCTGCTTCTGAAAACTCAGAAATTTTTCTGATTCTACCTGATGGCGACTGTTTATTATTATTAATATTATTATTTCTGAGAATGCATTGAAGGACGAGGGCATAGACATTTCTCTACAGACATAAAAAGTTGAGGGAAATTATGAATTATGAATTACTAGCTGACAATTAGCAGGGAGCCCTCCAGAGATGGAGATTTGAGGAGAATGTTGAAATTTGAAAAGAGAGACTCTTACAGGCAGACTCAAATGATAAGATGAGATATTAAAACATTAATTTATTGAAATTTGCAAAGTGGTGTAATTTTCTCTGGTAGTGCTGGGCATTTTAGAGGTAGTATAAGAAAAAAAATATTTTTGTGTGTGTGTGTATTTTTGATTATCAAGGACCATCCTGTGAGATGATTGCTTAATTGTCAGATAGAGTTATCAGTATACTTAGTAGATCATTTTCAACATAGCATGAGGTTGAGGGTGTTTTGCAGAAAATAAGATGCAAGTAGATTTTTTTTTAGAATCAAGGCAGTATTTTATTTTTAGACTTGAGAATTATAGGTTTGTAAGAAATTGGGACAGTACAGAAAAACATTAAAATGCAGAAAATATCATGCATAATTCTACTACCCTAATCCAAACACTACTGACATTTTTTACCTTCTGTTCCAGTTTTTTCCATGCATTTTAACCCAGTTGAGAAGAGTCTGAATGAGTGATGGTAGGCTGTACTTTTTTTCCCTTGCTCTCATCTTTCAGGACTTTCCCTCTTGCTCTCATTTTCTTTATTTTTTTTTGTTTTTAATTTTAATTATTGTACTTTAAATGAAGGTTTACAGAACAAACTAGTTTCTCATTAAACACTTAGTACACATATTGTTTTACCACATTGCTTACCAACCCCATGACATGTCAACACTATCCCTACTGGACCTTGGGTTCCTCATTACCGACTTTCCTGTCCCCTCCTGCCTTCTAGTCCTTGCCCCTGGGCTGGTGTGTCCCTTTAGTCTCGTTTTGTCTTGTGGGCCTATCTAATCTTTGGCTAAAGCGTGAACCTCAGGAGTGACTTCATTACTAAGCTAAAATGGTGTCCAGGGGCCATAGTCTTGAGTTTCCATAGTCTGTCAGGCCAGGAAGTCTGGTCTTTTTTGGTGACTTAGAATTTTGTTCTACATTTTTCTCCAGCTCTGTCCAGGATGCTCTATTATGATCCCTGTCAGAGCAGTCGGTGGTAGTAGCCGGGTGGGCACCATCTAGTTGTACTGGACTCAGTCTGGTGGAGGCTGTGGTAGTTGTGGTTCCTTAGTCCTTTGGACTAATCTTTGTATCTTTAGCTTTCTTCATTTTCCCTTGATCCCAAGGGGGTGAGACCATTGGAGCGTCTTAGATGGCCACTTACAAGATTTTAAGACCAGATGCTACTCACCAAAGTAGAACGTAGAATATTTTCTTTATAAACTATGTTACGCCAGTTCAGCCAGATGTCTCCGGAGACCATGATCCCCAAAGTGCAGTAATTCGGTCCCTCAGGGAGTTTGGATGTCTATGGAGCTTCCATGACCTTGCCTTCTACAAGTTGTGCTGGCTTCCCCAGTATTGTGTACTGTCTTACCCTTCACCAAAGTTACCACTTAGCTATTGTCTATTTAGTGTTTTTCCATCTCCACCACTCCCCTCCCTCGTAACCATCAAAGATTGTTCCATTTTGTGTGTAAACCTTTACATGAGTTTTTATAGTAGTGGAGTCATACATATTTGTCCTTTTGTGATTGACTTATCTCACTCAGCATAATGCCCTCTAGATTCATCCATGTTGTGAGATGCTTCACAGATTCATCATTGTTCTTTATCATTGTGTAGTACTCCATCGAGTGCATGTACCATAGTTTGTTTATCCATTCATCTGTTGATGGGCATCTAGGTTGTTTCCATCTTTTTGCTATTATGAACAGTGCTGCAATGAACATGGGTGTGCATATGTCTATTTGTGTGATGACTCTTATTTCTCTAGGATACATTCCTAGGAATGAGATTACTGGATCACACAGTATTTCTATTTGTACCTTTCTGAGGAAGCACCATATCATTTTCCAAAATCGTTGTAACATTTTGCATTCCCACCAGCAGTGCATAAGAGTTCCAATCTCCCTGCAGCCTCTCCAACATTTATTACTTTCTGTTTTTTTGATTCATGCCAGTAATGCTGGGGTGAGATAATATCTCACTGTGGTTTGTATTTTCATTTCTCTAATGGCTAGTGATCGTGAGCATTTCCTCATGCGTTGTTAGCCGCTTGAATGTCTTCTTTGGTGAAGTGTCTGTTCATTTCCTTTGTCTATTTTTTAATTAGATTATTATTTTTTTTTTTTGTAGTAGAGGTGTTGGATTTTTCTGTAGATTTTAGAGATTAAACCTTTTTCAGATTTGTCATAGCCAAAATTTTTTTCCCAGTCTGTAGGTTCTCTTTTTACTCTTTTGGTGAAGTCTTTTGATGAGCATGAGTGTTTAATTTTTAGAAGATGCCAGTTATCTAGCTTATCTTGTGGAGTTTGTGTGTTGTTAGTTATGGTTTGCATCCTGTTAATGCTGTGTATTAGGAGATCTAACGTTGATTCTATTTTTTCTTCTAAGAACTTTATAGTTTTCAGTTTTATATTTAGGTCTTTGATCCATTTTGAATTAGTTTTTGTATATGATGTGAGGTATGGATCCTGTTTCATTTTTTTGCAGATGGACGTTGAGTTTTGCCAGCACCGTTTGTTAAAAAGACTGACTTTTCCCCAGTTGATGGGCTTTGGGCCCTTGTGGAAGCTCAGGTGACCATAGGTGGATAGATTTACATTTGGGTTCTCAATTCTGTTCCATTGATTAACGTAGCTTTCATTGTAACAGTACCAGGCTGTTTTGACTACCGTAGCTGTATAGTAGATTCTGAGGTCAGGTAGTGCAAGTCCTCCTACTTTATTCTTCTTTTTCCATCTTTTTTTATCCATGGCCTCTTCCCTTTCCATATGAAGTTAATGGTTAGTTTTTCCATCTCTTTAAAGAATGTTGTTGGTATTTGGATTGGAATTGCATTGTATTTGTAGATTGCTTTGGGTAGAATTGTCATTTTCACGATGTTGACTTTAACATATCCAAGAGCATGGTATGTGTTTCCATTTATGTAGCTCTCTTTGGGTTTCTTGCAGTAGAGTTTTGTAGTTTTCTATGTATAGGTCTTTTACATCTCCGGTTAGATTTATTTCTAAGTATTTTTTTTTTAGGGGCTATTATAAATGGTATTGTTTTCCTGATTTCTTTTACATCATTCTCTTTATTGGTGTATAGGAATCCAACTGATTTTTGTATGTTTATCTTGTATCCTGCTAGTCTGCTGAAACTTCCTATTAGTTCCAGTAGTTTTCTTGTGGAGTCTTTTGGGTTTTCTACATATAGTATACCATCTGCAAATAGGGACAGTTTTACTTCTTCATTACCAGTTTGAATGCCTTTTATTTCTTTTTTTGCTTTATTGCTCAAGCTAGGACTTCCAGCACAATGTTAAATTGGAGTGGTGATAAAGGACATCTTTGTCTTGTTCCTGTTCTTAATGGGAATGTTTTCAGCCTCTTTTCATTAAGAATGATGGTGGCTTTTGGTTTTCTGTAGATGCCCTTTATGTTGAGAAATTTCCCTTCTATACTATTTTATTGAGAGTTTTTTTAATCAGGAATGGGTGTTGGACTTGGTCAAAGGCCTTCTCTGCATGGGTCAAGATGATCATGTGATTCTTTTCTTTGCAAATAGAACATTTTTAAAGTATTGAGAGGGATGTTCATAGCTTTAGTAATTCCCAGGGAAAGCAAATCTGATGGACCACAGCAGATTCAAACATATCTCATAAATGTTATAATAGCCTTGATTCCCTTGACTAGAAGTCAGGAAAGGATACATCAAGAAAGAGAGAGAGAGTACTAAGAGGAGGAAGGATATTGCCAGAGGTAGATGTGAAATTATAAGTTTCTTCTTCCTCCTTCACTTCCTCCTCTTTTATCTATCCTTATTAGTTTGTTTGTTCTAGTCTGAACTAGGATTTACATGTTTGCTTAACACAAAACTTTTAAACAATATTTACAATAAATGGATTGATTTTAGTCCAATGGTAGCTGCTCAATTAAGCAGTCACTTTTTCTACATGAACTCAACTTCACTTGTTCATTTAACAATGTGATTGACACTATGTGGTTGGTACTATTTTTGTGCTATTTATGTATAAATATACCAGAAGAAGCTTGTATTTCAATACTTAGCAATCTGATTCTATTTCATTTATATGTTTGTACTTATTTTAATCATATCATTAAATTGGAAAATAAGAGTTTTTAATTTAATTTATAATGCGCAGTCTCTCTTATGCAATTTCATAATATCTTAGCATTAAAATTCCTTTCCAGAAGAATCCAGCTTCAATTTTTTATGAAGCATAATAGAACCTTAAATTGAATATAAAATAGTTTACCTAAAAAGTAACTCTTGTAGATTTCATCTATTTCTAAAATTTTATATTGGACTACACAGTGCTTTAGAAAGTCTTTCATTCTTTCCCAAATAAACATGATGCTCAAATTCATCAATGCATAGTCTGCTATAGAAATTTACTTTACCCTCCAGAAATTACTAACAAAAATTAAAAAGGCCAGATCCATATCTCTTCCACGAATTTGAGCTCCACATCCACTCCAGATTAAACACATTCATATAAAAATGCAATTTTTTAAAGACTTTCTGATGCAATTTTCTTTTATCTTTCTTCCTGAATGAAGTCATCTTATTAATAAATTTATCTTTTAGTAGCATAGCCCATGAATACTGTTCAAAATTTTAAGGCCTAAAGGACCAAAGCTATGGCTGCTAACCAAAAGGTTGGCAGTTCGAATCCACCAGCCACTCCTTGGAAACCCTATGGGACAGTTCTACTCAGTCTTATAGGGTGGCTATGAGTCAGAATGGACTCAACAGCAATGGGTTACAATTGGTTCTTATAGATATTGTCATACTTTGACTAGTTTGGTCCTTCAGAAGAACCTACTGATACTTGCACACAACAAAGATACTGTATAAACAAGAAGTGCTTTTATAATTGGATTTTTAAAACCTTTCTTTAAATCATTCTCCTGAAACCCTAATCATATAACTACACTATTATTAATATGTTAGTATAATATTTTATTTAAAAATTTATTGGATGTTTAATATTCTAGCTAGAAGGTAGAGATATAGCTGGTATCTAAATAGACAAGTTACCTGATCTCAGAGAATCTTAGACAAAAACAAAACCTTTCTTATCAAGTTAGTTACACGTACATTCAGAGAGAATTCTCTGAATTCTACTTAAGCTTCCCTTTGTAAGTGTCATGCATTGTGCAACATATTTTATAGACACATGGAAATGAATCATATACCTTCACCAATGTTGCTATTGTTAGGTGCCATTAAATTGGTTCTGACTCATAGTGATATTTCATGCAATAGAATGAAACATTGCCTGGTCCTGTATCATCCTCACAACAGCAGGCTTGTTTGAGCCTATTGTTGCAGCCACTGTGTCAGTCCGTCTCATTGAGAGTCTTTCTCTTTTTCACTGACCCTTTACTTTATCAAGCATGGTGTCCTATTCCAAGGACTGGTCCTTTCTGATAACATGTTCAAAGTACTTGAGAGGAAGTCTCGCCATGCTCAGTTCTAAGGAGCATTCTGGCTGTACTTCTTCCAAGACAGATTTGTTCATCCTTCTGGCAGTCCAGGGTATATTCAATATTTTCCACTATAAATCAGAGACATTAATTTGTCTTCGGTCTTATTCAGCATCCAGCTTTCGCATGCATATGAAGCGATTGAAAATACCATAGCTTATGTCAGGCGCACATTAGTCATCAAAGGGACATCTTTGCTTTTTAAAGCTTTAAAGAGGTCGTTTGCTGCAGATTTGCCCAATGCAATACATTATTTGATTTCTTGACTGCTATTTCCATAGGCATTGACTATGAATCTAAGTAAAATGAAATCGTTGACAACTTCAGAATCTTTTCTCCGTTTATCATGATGTCACTTATTGGTCCAGTTCTGAGGATTTTTATATTCTTTATGTAAAGGTGTAATCCATACTGAGGGCTGTAGTCTTTGATCTTCACCAGTAAGTGCTTCAAGTCCTCTTCACTTTCAGCAATCAAGGTTGTGTCATCTGTATATCACAGGTTCTTAGTAAGTCTTCCTCCAATCCTGATGTCATGTTCTTCTTCATATAGTTCACCTTCTCAGATTATTTGCTAACCATACAGATTGAATAAGTATGGTGAAAGGATAAGCAATGACACTCTCCTGATTTTAAACCATGCAGTATCTGCTCGTTCTGTCTAAACGACTGTCTCTTGGTCTATGTGCAGGTTCCTCATGAGCACGATTAAGTGTTCCGGAATTCCCATTCCTTGCAATATTATCCGTAATTTGTTATGATCCACACAGTTGAATGCCTTTGCATAGTGAATAAAACACAGGTAAACATCATTTTGGTATTCTCTGCTTTCAGCCAAGATCCATCTGACATCAGCGATGATATCCCTGGTTTCACTTCCTCTTCTGAATCTGTCCTGAATTTCTGGCAGTTCCCTGCAATGACTTTTGTATTATCTTCAGCAAAATTTTACTTGCACATGATATTGATGACATTGTTCAATAATTTACACATTCTGTTTGATCACTTTTCTTTGAAATGGGCAAGAGTATGGATCTCTTTGTAAGTTGGCTAGGTAGCTGTCTTCCAAATTTCTTGGCATAGATGAACGAGCACTTCCAGTGATATCGGTTTGTTGAAACATCTCAATTGGTATTTGTGAGTTCCTGGAGCTTGTTTTTCACCAATGCCTTCAGTGAAGCTTGGACTTCTTCCTTCAGTACCACTGGTTCTTGATCGTATGCTACCTCCTGAAATGGTTGAACATCAATTAACTCTTTTTCTACAGTGCTCTGTGTATTTCTTTCATCGTCCCTTGATGCTTCCTGATTGTTGAATATCTTACCCATAGAATCCTTCAAAATTGCAACTCTAGGCTTGAATTTTTTCTTCCATTCTCTCAGTTTAGGAAATGCTGCATGTGTCCTTTCTTTTTGGTTTCCTAACTCTAGGTCTTTGCACATTTCGTTATACTACTTTGACTTCTTGTGCTGTTCTTTGAAATCTTCTGTACAGCTCTTTTACTTCATCATTTCTCTTGTTTACTTTAGCTACTGTATGTTCAAGAGCAAGTTTCAGAGTCTCTTTTGACATCCATTTTAGTCTTTTCTTGATTTCCTGTCTTTCTAATGACTTTTTTCTTTCTTCATGTGTGATGTCCTTGATGTCATCCCACAGCTGGTCTAGTCGTTGGTCATTAGTGTTCAATGCGTCAAATCTATCCTTGTTACGGCCTCTAAACTCAGGTGGGATATACTCAAGTTCGTAGTTTGGCTCCCATGGACTTGTTTTAATTTTTTCAGCTCCAACTTGCATATGAGCAATTGATGGTTTGTTTTACTGTTGGTCTCTAACCTTGTTCTGACTAATGATATTGAGCTTCTTCATCATCTCTTTCCAAAGGTGTAGTCAATTTGATTCCTGTATATTCCATCTGGAGAGGTTCACATGTGTACTCACCATTTACGCTGTTGAAAAAAGTTATTTGCAATGAATAAGTTGGTCTTGCAACATTCTATCACACAATTTCTGGCATTGTTTCTATCACCAAGGCCATAATTTCCAACTACTGATCCATCTTCTTTGTTTCCAGTTTTCACATTCCAATCACCAGTAATTATCAATGCATCTTGATTGCCTGTTTGATCAATTTCAGACTGCAAAGTTGGTAAACATCTTCAATTTCTTCATCTTTGGCCTTAGTGTTTGGTGTGTAAATTTGAATAATAGTCATTTTAACTGGTCCTTGTAGACATATGGGTATTGTCCTATAACTGACAGTGTTGTACTTCAGGATAGATCTTGAAAAACTTCTTTTTTTCTTTTTTTTGATGATGAACGTGATGCCATTCCTCTTTAATTTGTCATTCCTGGCATAGTAGACCATATAATTGTCTAATTCAAAATGGCTACTACCAATCCATTTCTGCTAACTAATGTGTAGGATATCAATCTTTATTTGTTCCCTTTCATTTTTGGTAACTTCTAATTTTTCTAGATTCATACTTCATACAGTCTGTGTTCCAATTATTAATGGATGTTTGCAGCTGTTTCCTCTCATTTTGAGTCGTGCCACATAAGCAAATGAAGGTCACGAAAGCTTGACGCCATCTTCATCATTAAGATTGACTCTATTTTGCAGAGGTAGCTGTTCCGCAGTAGTATTTTGAATGCCTTCCAATCTGAGGGACTCATTTTCTAACACCGTCTCAGACAAAGTTCCGCTGTTAGGCATAAGTTTTTCACTGGCCAATTTTTTCAGAAATAGATCGCCAAGTCCCTCCTAGTCTGCCTTAGTCTGGAACCTCTGCTGAAACCTGTCCACCATAGATGACCATGCTGGTATTTGAAATACCGGTGGCATAGCTTCCAGCGTCACAACGTGCATGCCACCACAGTACAACAAACTGACTGACAATTGGTAGGAGTCTTCGTAGTTCCTTCAGTTATTCAAAAGCACATATTATGTGGATTTTAAATTATAAGTTTTTTAGCAAATGAATGCAAATAGTTAATTGAACTAAGTAAAACACACTATTTTCCACTCAATTATAGTTCTTAAAGATCTAAAAGAGAAACATCTGTTGAACCAGAAACAGAGCTGGTTACTGACTGAGAACAGCAGGAGAGCTTGCAGTTAATCGTCTGTACTCCTACAAGGAGCCTCTCACCAATATGAATTACTAAGAAGGGTTTCCTGAAGCATAAGACTCTATGCAGTCTCCATGTGAATAGAAGTAAAAGTCACAGCAGGGAGAAATGGGAACTGGCACTTTAACAAAAGGAGAAGTAGTTCTTAACAGTTACACTGGTAGCTTTAGAGGTTTGCATCAGCACCTCTTTGGAAAACATGGAATAAAACCTGTGGTACAATCAGGTATTAGTCTTAAATATAGCAAATAAATTAGTGAATTTACTGTATCTTAACAAGGTGTTAACTTGAATAAACAACATGTTGAACAAACCTTCTGTTTAATTTGTGTGCATGTAGCATAGAGGGAAGCCAAATGCATTATCCAAGTTAGAAACAGATGTAGGCAAAAAGAAAATGGAACAGAGTTCGTCTTCTTCTATAGTAGAAATCATTTGTTTACTAAAAATTCAAGTTTCACCTTATTATTAAATATCAGTAATAATGAATATAAACATTTATGATTTCTGGATTACAAACTAGAGTTATAAAAATGAAACTAAAGGGTATTTGAACACTTTCTACCCCCTCTGCTTTTTGATTCTACATAGTACACTTCCAGTACTGAGAATCTCTATTTTTTTCTTTCCTTTCTTTTTTAATTTTTTGGCTGGATTAGAAATTTCTACATCCTCTTCCAAGACATAGTTTTCTTTAGCTTTCTCTCCTATAGGCTGAGTCATCAAAATTCCTCTCAGTCTCACCCATCATTTATATTTACCAATACAGCAACACATTTTGTCAATTCTCATTTTCACCTTTTTATTGTTCTAGCTTAACATTTCACGTCTAGAAATCAACATGAATTGAATTTACTAAAATGAATGAACTTACTGCGTCAATATTTGCCAAGATTTTTAACCAAAGACATTACAAGATAAATAAAATTGCAGATACACATTACCACATTTACCACAAGAGTGTTAGTGGCAGATAAAGGTGCTGTTTGAAGCCTTTGGCGGGCGACTGTGGGTGAATCATAGTAAAGACCATTAGGATTTTGGAGGAAAGTTATGCCATCTCATGTAGGTAACTACTCTCCTTTTCAGAAATAACTTTCGGTTTGCTACTGGGGTTTAGAAGAGACTAAAAATTTGATCATACAATCATTTGAGCTGCCCATCACAAACTGGGTTTTGTCCACGCAGCAAGCTATAAAGTTAGGCATGCACAATAGCACCCTGTTATCAAATGGAAGTGGTATATATGAGATGGGTGATCAGACCCTGAAGGCACAAGTAGCATGAGGAAGTGGCTCAAGTGCCCATGGACACTCTTTCTGCTACGTTACCCTCTGTCTTCCATCCTAGGTCTATGACCTACCTCATTGGGAATTCCCTACAGCCAGCTGACTGAGGGAGAAAAATCTCAGGCCTGGGTTATAGACGTTTCTGCACAATATTCAGTTACCTCGTGAAAGTGAGCAGCTGGAGTACCTCACTCTAAGATAGCCCTGGTGGACAGTGATAAAGGGAACTCTTCCCAGTGGGTGAAACTTTGAGCAGTGCACCTGGTTGTTCATTTCACCAGGAAGGAAAACTGGCCAGAGGTATAAGTCTATATTGATACATAAGGTGAGGCCAGCGATTTGGCTGGATGGTCAAGAACTTGGAAGGATATGATTGGGAAATTGGTGAGAAGAGATATGTGGAGAGATTGCTCCAAATAGACACAGCGTGTGAAGATATTTATACTCCCTATGAAGGCTCACTAAAGGGTAAGAAACACCTCCTCAACAGAAGAGAATTTTAATAATCAGATGAATTGGATGAACTGATCTGTGGGCATTTGCCAGCCTCTTTCTCTGGTCACTCCTGCCTTTGATGAATGGGCTTATGACCAAAGTGAATATAGTGACAAGGATGAAACTTATGCATGGACTTATCAACATGGTTCACAAGGTTTTTCACAATTTTTTTCTTGGATCCACAATCAATGCCCATGGAAGCAGCAGTCAAAAAATCAAATGATGGATTGCATCGGGCAAATCTGCTGCAAAAGATCCCTTTAAAGTGTTAAAAAGCAAAGATGTTACTCTGAAGACTAAGGTGCACCTGAAAAAAAGCGAGGATGGTGAGACTTCATCTCATGTACATTGGACATGTTATTAGGAGGGATCAGGACATCATGGAGAAGGACATCATGCTTGGTAAAGCAGAGGGGCAGCAAAAAAAAGGAAGACCCTCAGTGAGATAGACTGACACAGTGGCCGCAACAATGGGCTCAAATATAGCAATGATTGTGGGGATGGCAGGACTGGGCAGTGTTTCATTCTATTGTATATGGGGTTGCTATAAGTCAGAACTGACTTGGTGGTACCTAAAAATGACATCAACACAGACCTCAACTCATCCATTCTAACCTGGCTACAGCCACTACTGGATGCCCAATTTTCCAGTAGTAGAGTCAAATACTGAGTTCCAAATATGGCACCATTTTCCAAGGGGATCAGACAGCTGCTTGGTGACAGATTGACTAAATTGAACTGTTTTCATCAAAGAAGCAGCAGTATTTTGTTCTTATTGGAATAGACACTTACTCTGGATGTGAATCTTCTTCTCTTCCTGCCATTCTTCTAACAAAGCTACCAAACTACCATCTCTGCACATAAGGGATGCCTTATCTAACATCTTGCTATTCTCTACAGCATCAATTTTGACCAGGTAACATATTTCTCAGCATATAAAGTATGGCAATTGGTTCAGGATCACGGAATTAACTGGTTTTACTATGATTTTCCCTTTAGAAGGGCCTCGTAGAATGGTGGACTGGCCTTTTAAAGACTCAGCTATGGCATCAGCTAGTTGGAAACACATTGTGAGGCAGAGGTAATGTCCTACAGAATGTGCTATATGCTCATTATCCATATATGGTGTTGTATCTACCACAGTCAGAATTCATGGGTCCAGGACTCAAGGAAAGGAAATAGGAATGGCTCCTCTCTCTATTACTCCAAGTGACCCACTAGAAAAATATTTGCTTCCTATCCCCACATTTATAATTGCAGATAGGGAACACAAAAAAATGTTTGCACGGAACTGAATTGAGACTTCTATATAACCAGTTTGGGATCTTCAGTTATCAGACAAATAATAAAATTCCTGTGCTTGCTTTCTGATTATCAAGGTAAAATTGGGTTGTTACTGCACAGTGTAGGCAAGGAGGATCATGTCTGGAATGCAGAAGACTCTCTAGGAGTCCCCTGAGTTCTCATATGATCTGTGACTAAAGTCAATGAAAAACTATCACAACCCAATTCAGGCTGGACTGCTAATGGTCGAAATATTTCAGGAATAGATGTTTGGGCCACCACCAGATAAGAAGCTAAGACTAGCTGAGGTGCTTGCTTAGCGCAAAGAGTTAACAGAATGGGTAGTGAAAGGACGTAGTTATAAATACCAACTCTGACCATGTAGCCAGTTGAAAAACAAAGACTGTAATAGTTACCAGTGCTTCTTCATTATTTTGATAAGAATAAATGTTAATAATAAAAAATAATATGGTGTTGTTGATAGTTGCCATCAAGTCGATTCTGACTCAGGGCAACTGCATGTGTGCAGAGCACAACTGCTCCATACAGTTTTTAAAGCTGTGACCTTTCTGAAGCAGACTGACAAGCCTGTCTTCAGAGGCATCTGTAGGTGGGTGTGAACCACCAAACCTTTGCCTAAAAGTTGAGCACTTAGCTATTTGCACCACCCAAGGACTCCTAATAAATAATATAATGTATATTTTATATAATTATAGCATATTTCATATATAATAAACAGCATTTATTATATATATAATATATACGATATATGGTGAAAGGATACAACCCTGACACACACCTTTTATATTTGAAAACCATGCAGTAGCTCTTTTTTTAGTGCAAATGACTGCTTCTTGGTCTATGTACAGGTTATGCATGAATACAATTAAGTGTTCTGGAAATTTCTATGCCTTGCATTCAATCTGTATGCTGAGCAAATAATCAAGAAGCTGAACTATATGAAGAAGAATGGGGCAACGGGATTGAAGGAAGACTCATTAACAACCTGCGATATACAGATGACACCACTTTGCTTGCCAAAAGTGAAGAGGACCTGAAGCACTTACTGATGAAGATCAAAGACTACAGCCCTCAGTATGAATTACACCTCAACATAAAGAAAACAAGTCCCCACAACTGGACCAATAAGCAACATTATGATAAACAGAGAAAATACTGAAGTTGCCAAGATTTCATTTTGCTTGGATCCACACTATGGAACCAGCAGTCAAGAAATTAAACGATGTATTTCCCTGGGAAAATATGCTGCAAAAGACTTCTTTAAAGTGTTAAAAAGCAAAGATACCACTTTGATGACTAAGTTGAGACTGATACAAGGCATGGTACTTTCAATGGCCTCATATGCATACAAAAGCAGAACAATGAATAAGGAAGACCGAAGAAGAATTGATGTATTTGAATTATGGTGTTGGTGAAGAATATTGAATATACTCTGGACTGCTAGAGGAAAGAACAAATCTGTATTGGAACAAGTACAGCCAGAATGCTCTTTAGAAGTGAGGATAGTGAGACTTTGTCTCACATACTTTGGACATGTCATCAGGAAGGACCAGTCCCTGTAGAAGCACATCTTCTCCAGTAGAGGGTCAGCGAAAAAGAGGAAGACCCTCAATAAGATGGATTGACACAGAGGCTGCAACAATGGGCTCAAATATAGCAATGCTTGTGAGGATGGCATAGGACCAGACGATGTTTCCTTTTGTTGTCATGGGGTCACTATGAATTGGAACTGACTCGATAGCACTAACAACATATAACATATATAAATAACTTTTTACATTTTTATTTTTCTTTCCCCTCTCATTCTCTAATCATCTTAAATAAGGTATATTAATAACAATTAACTTTTTATCTCAGTATTTAAATTATGGGATATCAAAGATGGAATGTGAATCAGCTAGGAAAAGAATGAATATCACCCAAATACAAAAAAGGGAATTTGTATCCTTTCTTGGGAAAGGGTTAATGTGCTTTCAGTTGTGTCTGGGATAGTTATATCGTGTTAAGGAGAATCATGATTTTATTATTGCTATTTGGAGATTAGTTAATTAGTCTGAGAAGATGTGTAGGAGTGCCAAGTTGACATGGAGTAAACTGGTAGTTTTGTGATGCATCAACTTGTCCAGACTAAACTACATTTTCCAAAATTTTCTTTTCTATTTCTTGTTAAATCCTTTCGGGAATGGCAGTATAATATAACTACGACTTACTTTTTGTAACTTTGGGGTTCTTTGGGGAGTTACTGCCCCACTGACAGTATGTGCTGCTGGCAGGCAGGGCCCTAAATAACAGTTTGAAATGGAAAAAAACAGGCATATGCCACATGATTTAGGAAATAATATTGGAGTTATTACTCCCTCTCCTTGAGCATGCAGGATGTGACCCAGCAGGAGCTGAGCCCTCACAGACTCACAAAGACACATCAGCTGGGCCCTGAGATAAGACAACGGATGGGACAGTCTCAGAAATTATTTTAAGGAAGTTTTCACAAAAGGGCAATAAAACCTAACCCAAAGGACTTCTCACCCTTTTGTCATTTTCTATTAACATTTAGCGGATAGGAATTTGTTGGACCAATGAAGACCCTCCTGACTTTCGTAACTGAAACCCGTACCAACGATTGTTAAGAAAGATGATTCAAAATGTAAGATTACAATTTCTAGCCAATCAGTGAAAAAGCGACGCTTTCAATGATTCTACCCATTTTGTGATGTTGATATATATATATATATATATGTAACCTTCCTTGGATTCAGGCAGCCATTCTAGCTCTGGCAGCATGCTTGTCTGCTTCCCACTTTTGTCCTTTTGAATATATGCCAAATAAAACTTTCTTTTTACTTTACTAAACTTTGTGATGTTTTTCCCCTACAACACACAAGTTACTATTTTTACAGGGTATTGTATGATGTAGTGCTGAATCATTGAAATTTTGGTAGGAAAAATATCAATTTGAAATTTTTTTAAATTGGTACACATACATACCTCTGGACTCCAGGGGTAGAATGTGTGTTCATAAGGGGAGCACTTATGTACCTCTGGACTCTAGGGTATACAATTTATGGAATGAGGAATAAAACTAAAAACATATCATCTACCAAAAATTCAGACACACCCAGTGATTCAGCATACCCTCCATTACTGAAAACACATAGTATCAACAAAAAAATTAAAAGGAAACAATAATTGGGTCACAAAAGGGTTAATGTGGAGAACCACACAGTTTCTAATGGGAGATTTGGGTAGCAGAAAAGCAGCAGCAGACATTTTATAGTGCACACACGTTTTCCCGTCTGCTGGCTCATCTCACTGGTGTGAAGCAGTGGCCCCATCTGCAGCTTCCCCACCTTCCACTGAATGCTCCTTTAGCGTCTTAGACTCTAGAGTCAGGTGTGGCTATTCAGCTCCATGACAAAGGCGGTTGGCTTCTGCAGAACAATCACACCACCGAAGTCAACAGTAAATGACACACGTTTCAGTACGCTCCTGTGGACTGCAGCTTGTGTGTACGAGATCCTGATTGTTCTTACTCGACTTTATAGCCATCTTCTCTTCCCTACTGACTACCTTGTAGAGTTCAAGCTCAGCATCAGACACAAAGCAACCGTTTTACAGAGATTGCTTAACAAACTGCCACAGTTGCTTAAGGTCAAATTCCTGTATCTATATGTACATAAAATTTTTTAGTGGTTCTGCTTCTTTGGTGGTTGAGCCCAGACTGAAATATTGTCTTTGTATCCAGGATATAAATAGTAATACATTTTGTCTTAGACATATACAAGAAAGAATTATAATGTCATTAGTTTATACTTGATTCTCCACAGAATTCAGAATTTTATCATAACTTCTTCTCTGAAAGTAAAGAGTAGCATAATACCGTGAATATTAATTGAGGGCTTTGCTTATCTTTCTTTCCTAGTAATAATTAATAGAAACATGAGGGAAATGTAGGAGTCAGGAGAAAAGCAAATGCTCGAAAATAATTAAAAAATGTTAGCTCCTGAACAATTCCATGATAACTAGAACACATCAGTTTTTTCTCTTTGAAAAATAGTAATAACTTTCCACCACAGAGAGGTGCTCTCACACTTGGTACACTAATATTTGTAAAACACTGTAGTTCTAAAAGGCTGCATAAAAAATTTTTAAACACAGTATGAAACATAGGACATTTTTGTTTAAAAATGATTACATGCCATTATATGAAAACAAATAATTTTGTTATCATTACAAAACAAAAGCATGCCTGTAATAAAATCATCCTCCAGCTACCCTGTAGCCATTATATCAAGGAACAAAAACCCTCTATGTGTTAAGTACTTGATGTATTATGTTTTAAAACAATACTTTTTTAGTGAGGTTTTGGCAGTGTCTTAGTATATTGTACACGGACTGACATTTGTTATTTATGTTTTTGTTAAGTGCCATCCAGTTGATTCTGACTCATAGTAACCCCATGTGACACAGTAGAACTGCCCCATAGGGTTTTCTAGGCTGTAATCTTTAAGGGAACAGATTGCCAGGTCTTTCTCCCATGGAGCCACTGGGTGGGTTCAAACCACCAACTTTTTGGTTAACAGGGTGCACTTAACCATTGTGCCACAGGGATGTCTTTTTTTTTCCTTACCAAACTGCCTAAAACATTCTTTCTTTGTAGTAATTTTTACTTTTTTATGATAAATAGTATCACATTTTGTAAGCCTCTGGTGAATTTGCCTGAAAGGCTGTTTCTAAGAAACATTCTTCTTCCTTTGTTTTGGTGGGTATTTTTTAACAGAGTAAATATGGCATTGCATTCTAGTGTTGGGCTCCACTGCTGACTTCAAAGCCTTGCTCTGCCCCTTGCCTATTCTGCAACCAAGAGCATGACTTAACCTCTCTGTGCCTTATTTTCGTCTTATCTGTAAACTTGAGATGATAAAATCCTTGCCTCCAAGATTTGTTGTGCAGATTGAATAAGTTTGTTCAAGTAAAGTCCTTCAAACAGTGCCCGGCATATGGTAAATGCCCAGTAAATGTTACTCAGTACAATAACTTCATCTATGTCTGCTAATAAACTATGAAAAAGGTAAGAGTTATAATTAACAAAAGAAAGGAGTAAAGATCTTAGACAATAAAAGGAAAATGATGTATGTTTTAAATATAGGCCTCTATATAGAGCTACTGATAAATAGTAGAAGTCACACAAAGAGATGCATATAACTTTTTTATAACTAGCAGTTAAATGCTTAGTGACATAACTTTGAAATGATATTATACTGAAGGATATACTTTCCTCTGTAGTTTCTCCAGATTCCTTTTTGATTTTGTGCAGAGCCAAGAGCTATATCCAAGCACTATTTGAAGAAGTACTACTTTTCAAAAAGTGAGAACAGAATATAATTACTTCTGCATGATATTTCTTTGGTAATTACAGAGAAATTGATTTAAAAAAAATCTCAACTACTAGGAAAGCAGAATATTGACTGCCATTTACTTGACTACAAGAAAAAGTGATTTTCTTTCAAGTTTTAGTATTAGTACTTACTCGATTTACTTTATGCCAAATACAGACCTGTTCATATCAGCAACTCAAAGTCTTCATGGAAAAACTGCATGATTACTAACCCTCAAGATTGGCTCTATTTATTTTTTTAAAGTATTTGCCTGTGCATTATCTTTCAGTTGAGCAATTCTCTAAAAATTGTATTTCCTATAACTGGGTATTTTATTAGTTCATTCTATCAATGTATTTCTTTACTGCAGAACCTTTATAACTTCCTGAACATTTTCTTTTTAGAAAGAAAAGTAGGGAGGTCATAGAACCTTCTTTGCCTTCCACAACTCTTAACAACACGTACACTCATACACACAAATATACTTCTCATCTTACAAATTTGTGGACAAGCTCATTCCAGTGCTGCTTTCAATTCTTGTCATTTTTTGCTTATTTTGACATTCAGTCTGCTTTAAGGAGACTTGATTAACCCTTTATTCTGAAGTTAAGCTGTACTCCATATTATTTTTCATTGGAAATGCATTGTGTGGGTACTCTATGCAATTTTGTCTAATTATTTACATTTTTCATCTCTTCTCTGAATCAATCTCAAAAGAAATACGTGCATTGGCAGTTCATTTATCACTGATAGTTATCCCAAGTATAACAGCATGCAATCTATTTATCTCTAATTGTAAGTTATTTCACCTAACCAAAACATACTTTTCTCACTGATTACAGGGTTTGAGATTTATTACAGACTTTGGAACTATTAATAACCAGGGTAGCAAAGTGAGAGAGTACAATAAGACTCAATTAGCTTACAGAGGGAAGTGGATTTTTTGTATTTGAATAAGGCAACCTTGATCAGTGACGACATTGGTTTAACTCTGATGTGAAACCTTTGGCACACAATTCGTTAGCTATTGGGAAGTAGCATGTGCACTAAGGAGCAGAGCCAGTCAACTGTGACTCTCACAACCGTGCATTCTTCCTCTAAAATCTAGCCATGACTCAGTTCTATGGCAGAATCAGGTCACCCAAGCTAGTTTTATGTATGAGAACAAAAGTTAAACCTTATGCAGTAAAAACTAATGTTGCTTCATCAAGGACCACACACCAAATATACTAGCATATAAACAATGTAGCTACTGTAAAATGTCTTCATAAAATTTCTCCATAAGTCTATTTGCATGCTCAATGGCAATACACTCTTTCCTGGAGGAGCATGCATGATAAGTGAGCACAGTGAAGTGAAACAGTGTAAGTTTTGAGCTGCTCAAGCAGAAAAGGTAACTAATACTATATAGAAATTATGTCATTCAAATTCTTATTCAATCAGAAATCCTTTCTCCAGCTATATTTTTTCTGAAATATACTTTCTAAAACGAAAAGTACTTTTGTTGTTGTCATTAGGCACCATCGAGTCAATTTTCAACTCAGTGGCTCTGTGTGACAGAGTAGAACTGCCCCATAGGGTCTCCTAGGCTTTAATCTTTATGGCAGCAGATTATCAGGTCTTTTGCATGCAGAGCTGCAGGGTGAGTTCAAACCACCCACCTTTCAGTTAGCAGCTGAGCACTTAATGGTTACACCTCTAGGGATCCAAAAGCACTTAAAATGGTCATTTTTTAGAGATAACTGGAGAACTATAAAAATCCAAAAACAAACCAAACTCTTTGGTGTCATGTCAATTTTGACTCATAGCAACCCTATTAGGACAGAGTAGAACTTCCCTGTAGGATTTCCAAGGAGCAGCTGGTAGATTCGAACAGCCAATCTTTTGGTTAGTAGCCAAGTTCTTAACTACTGCATCACCAGAACTATAGCTTGGAGGTGGGGGATTACAGCCTTGGAAACCCTATGAGGAAGTTCTACTGTGTCCTATAGGGTGGCTATGAGTCAGAATCAACTAGATGGCAGTGGGTTTTTGGTTTTGGTGATGATATAATACTATTTCCTCCTTTTATGTCTTCAGGCCTTATTGCTAGAGGCCTTGACATTTAAGTTCCCTTAATCTTGGCCCATATTTGTAAGTAGTCCTTTCATTAAAGTATCTTCATTTGAACCAAGTTAGCTGAATTCTGTTTCCTGCAAGAGGCTTGACTGATACAGAAACTTAGGCCATTGCAGACAGTCAGGGACCTAGGCTGATGGAGAACCCATCTCCATTGGGTCCATGCTTCCATGGTCATCATAGCAGGGAAAAATTGTACGGTAAGTAATTCACTTTCCCTTCCAGCTCCCTCCTAGAATTTACACACTTCTGCTCATATTTACCTGGCTCAGATAAGTCATAAGATCATCCCTCCCTTCAGAGGGAGTAGACAACTACAGTCTCACAATTTTCACGATGAAGAAGATGAAATAGAACGTTAATGAACCTACCTTATGACTAGGACACTACACCTCAGTAAAGGCATTAGGGCATGAAAGTGCACGCGGTGTTGAGGAATGACCTTCTGGTGCGACATGAGTTTCACATGCATGGTGGGATTCCACGGAAACTTCTGTTGGGGTCAGGTTGGTAAGGGCTATTTATGTCATGCCAAATTTCTGTAATGCCCTTTCTTAGGGTTGAAAGGGAGGCAAGAAAACTAAATCTAGAGGGAGAAGACAGGATAATGTCTGTATTTCATAATAGTTCTCAAAATTTAATCATTCTATCCTGGGCATAAGAGCCCTGGTGGTACAGTGGTTAAGTGTTTGACTACTAACCAAAAGGTTGGCAGTTCGAATCTACCAGCCGCTCCTTGGAAATTTTACAGGGCAGTTCTACTCTGCCCTATAGAGTCGCTGTAAGTTGGAATCAACTCAACGACAGCAGGTTTTTTTTTTTCTTTTTTAAATCCTGAGCATAGGGGCACTGGTGGCATAGTGGTTAAGGACTCGGCTGCCAACCTGAAAGGTCAGTGGATCAAACCCACCAGCCGCTCTATGGGAGAAACATGTTGACAGTCAGCTTCCGTAAAGAGTACAGCCTTGGAAACCCTATGGGGCAGTTTCTACTCTGTCCTATAGGTCACTATGTGTTGGAATAGACTCAACGACAATGAGTTTGTTTATTTATTTATTTGGTATCCTCAGCATACAATTTTTTAGTCAAGGGAAATCATATAACCTGTTTACATATAAATTTGGAAATAAAACACATTGTGCTGATTATTCCAGCATCTGGAATTTAGATTAAGACAATAAATCATATGATAGTCAATATTAGCCAGAGGCCTTTATAAAATGGATCAAAGAAATTAATTATACTGATCAAGTAATTAGTTATCCAATTTAGTTGCATTGAAATCATCCCACTCTCAGAGAAAAAAAATATCAAGGTTGTTTTCCATAAAACACATTTTATAAAATGTTCCTGAATTAGAATACTTGTTTGAGAACATTTTATTTAAAGTGTATACATAAAGTGGCATTATCCATAAGATTTGAGTTTTTCCAATTAATTAGTAACTAGGAAAAATTTTATGTGAATCCATAGAAATACAATGGGGTAGTGGAAACATTACTGAAGAATTCTGAGATCAGGAAAATAAATATATGATGTGCAACTAAACTGGCATAAAATCCCTACATGCTTTGAATGTAATTAAATTTAATTATGGCGTCTCACATACACAGCTAGAGTATCATCAATCACCGTAGATAATATTTTGTCTAAGTCACCAAAACTAATTATTAGTCAGTAATCTCTACTCACTGAGTCTACTCACTGCACTACATTAAAAATCAATCTATTATGTGGTGTCATGAAGATCTGTTGAGTGGAATGATTTTTTACGAACCTCAAAATTCTATGTAAATTACCTGAATACTCTGCATAGATATGTCAAATTGTTATTCAACTTCACTCTTCTAAGCAATAAAAACAGTGGTGATAAGTATTTTATTTTTGTGTTAAGCGAACAAATCTGCATTAGAAAAGTTTTTATGTATATTGCCACGGCTCAGATAATTTTTTAATTAGAATATTGGCGATGAGGCATAAAGGAAATACAATAGAAAAATGATGAACAAAGTCATAAGTAGACCTAAAAGGGACCTATCCTTTTATCAAGGGCCTCTTCACTTTTCTCTAATACATTTTCAATTGATTCTAAGATTGTGCCTATACTACGCTCAACAACCTTTCGAGTTTCCTTATTTGACTGTTCCTCATGTACTTGCATGAATCAATTCTAATTCTAATGTTTTATGTTCATAGAATTTTAAAGCTAAAAAGACGGGAGATTATCTAATCCATTACCTTGCAGAAACTGAGAAAGGGGTTAAACAGCAAGGTCACGCCATTAGTTAGTATCCTAGTTACAACCCACGCTTCCTAACTGTTTTCCGGAAATCTTTTTACCAAACTACACATACATGCTTAATGTTTACAATTATATTTATATTTAAAACAATTTTCCTCCATTTAAAACAATGATATGATAAACACTCATATACTCTTCAACTAGTTGTATCAATTATTAACATTTTGCCACATTTGCTTTCTCTCTTTATTTCTCCTTCTCCTCTTCCTCTCTTTTTTCTTGCTCTTCACACACACGCACACACACACTTCCCACAATTGTTTTTGCTTAGGTGATTAGGTACTTTCCTACCTAATTATTTCAACATGTACCACCTCAGAACAAGGACATTCTCCTGTATTACTAGTATATCATAATAACGTTCAAGAAATCTAACCTTGCTATCATAACATAATCTAATACACAGTCCATATTTAAATTTTTATTCTTAGCCCAATAATATGTTTATATTTTATTTAATCCAAGGCCAAAATTCACACATTTAGTTATCAAGTCTCTTTAGCCTCCTTTAATCATTCTACAGATTTTTCTTGTCTTTGATGACGAGACCTGGCTAGCTGTTTTGAAGAAGAATCTTTAATTTAATCTACCTGATTGTTTCCTCATAATTACATCAGCAACCCGCTCCCCCCATACGAGAATACTCCATAGATGGTATCGTTTAACACCTCAAAGCAACATTAGTTTGTTTCATTATTGGTAATGCTAAATTTTTTATAACATCTTTGGGATGGTATGCACTAGATTTCTTCATTGTAAAGGTTCCCCTTCCCTTTTTCAATTAATAAGTAATCTCTGGGGTAATACTTTAATACTTGAACATCTTCTTTCCTAACCTAAAGTTTTTAGCATTCACTGATGATTATTGCTTGTATTAATTTAACATAAGTAGTTGCAAACTGGTGAAACAAACTCTTAACAGAGATATACATCACTATTATTTTATAAAGTAATTTAATATTCACTGTCTTACTTAATTTTTCACAGGTACCTCATAAATTTGATGTTTTATCAATTTTACAGACTTAAAGAGCATTTTGTATAAGTGCACATAGTACGTGGTGAAATAGAGGCTTGAAATCTCTATAGTTTTATTTATATATATGCATATGTTTTCCTATATAGTTCTTTCTTTGACATACAGAGTTATATGTGGCCTGTCTCTAAAAACGGTCGGGCCAAAAATGATTTTAGAGTTACTTAAATACCAACAATGATGATCTGAGTGAAGGGATCTGAATGTCTTATTTCATTTTCAATTGACACTGTGCCCTTAGTGCCTTTTTCTTAATTTTTTCATTCATTAGCTTTCTTTTTTGTCAGAGCTCATCACAGTAAGAGACTTATAAGATGGCGTCTTATTTCCTAGTGAGGCTGCAACTGGAACAGAAATACCACAAGTGGGTGGCTTTAAAGAAGAGAAATTTATTTTCTCACAGTTCAGGAAGGTAGAAGTACAAATTCAGGGCATCGGTTAAAGGAGAAGCATCTCTCTCTGTGTGGGTTTTGGGGAAAAATCCTTGACTCAGCTTCTGTAGTCCTAGCATACCTCAGATTATTGGCAATCCTCATGTGACATCTGCCCTCCCCCCACCCCCTGCCATTTGTGCTGGTGACTGTGTCTAATCTGCTCTTTTAATAGCTCAGAAGTGATTACGTTTTGGACATACCCTACACTGAGATGACCTCATTTACAAAACAAAACTGCATTTCCCAATAGGATTATGTCCACAGGTGTAGAGGTCAGGATTCCAACGCATATTTTGGGGAGACACAATTCAATCCATAACACATGGCATGGTGACAAAGGTAGACTGAAACTTCTCCATACGATATCACTAAAGGACACAAAATAAAATAATACAAATATGAATAACAAATCGGTTGTTGCCATTTAGCATACAGCAAATATAAAGTCTTCATTAGTAAATGAGTCAATTTATGAGTAGGATTTTCGTTTAATGGATTCTATCTAGAATCTTGAATCCCTTGTGAGAGTTAGTAGAAAGAGTTTATCAGTTACCTGAATTTACATCCTCATTCTTCCACTTGCTGCCCATGTGACATTGGGTGAGTTAATGACTTTTTTTGAGTCACAATTTCATCATCTGTAAAATGGGGATAATAATGTCTTCCAAAGTTATTGTGAGATTAAGTCATTTAATGCTTGTAAATGTTTGACAAAGTTGTCTTACATACAGTAAGCACACAAGAAAAGCTAGCAAGTGTGGGTGGTGGACAGTGTGGAGGTCAAGATTCTCAGTGCTGCAGCTGCAGAAATAGGATCTGAATCATGGTTTCACCACTTTGTAGCATAGCTTACATGAAAATTTGCAAATCTTAAGCTGACATTTAACTGTACTTTTAAATCATGTTTCCTTGCATCCTTCCCTGTCTTAAGTTGAGTTGGAATATTTACTGCCCCAAGGCAGGAAAAGGCAGATTTGGGCCTTTCCTGAGTAAGAAATTTTGAAAGTCAGGATTTTGAAGATAAAAAGAGAGAGTTTCTATACTTGTTTTACCTCCCAGGAGGCAGGGATATCTTTACATTCTTACCATATCAAGGCCAAGTCCAGTGGTCAAGGTTATTTATCTTTTCTGGTGTAGGCATAATGAGCAGAAAATGACTGGAACTGGTAGATATACAGGCTATGTCTTGTCCTTGTGTTTTACACTTGGAATGACTATGTATGTGTGTTTGTGTAGTGTGCATTTATACACACACATATATGCATAAACATTAATGCATTTCATTAGGGGGTATTGCCTCAGATCCTTCAGAGTGTAATGAAATATATGGTATATATACCCAATTACCTTTCTAAAACTCCCAAAATTCTGAATTCTGAAACTCACCTGGCCCCAAGTGTTCCAGATAAAGGTTTGTGGACCTGTGTTAGATTCATGCCTTTTACAGTTCCCCTCTCATGACTTATCCAGTGTATAGTCTTAGAAAGAGACTAGTATGAAGGAGACCTAAGACAGATGCTTCTCACTGAAACCTGTAAGGAGAAGCCCTCATGGGTTGATCTGGTCAAAGCAAACTACTTGACACATCACTGATAGGCAGAAAAAGGGTTTGAATTTAGCTAACCAGGAGAACATTGTGGTCTGGAATGTACACAGAAGTTCATGAATGGATTAAAGAGTGATACAGAAGTGAGCTATAGGTGCAAGCTGAGGAATGTGCCTGTGTGGGCCACTACAGAAGCAGGAGAGGTGGACCCATATCTGAAGGCTACAGAGGGACCACCCTGGGTCATGGAACTCTTAGGGATCACAGCCAAACCTCAAACCATAGTGTCAATTAAGCCTTGCCAGAGATCAAAAGACAGACTGCTCATACATTGCAGGCTTCCTTATTAGATACCAGCAGGGCACTGAGGCCCAGGAGGCCCAGGGACATGACTATGGAGATGATAAGAACCAAAGGACTCTTAGAGATCTCAGCACCTCCTCCTGAAACTAGGATGGCTTTGAACATCAAGGATATCTTAAAACTCAGTGAGTCACAATTTCACTTTAAAGATACTTTGGAAGAGTTGGAATAGACAAAGCCCCAATTTCAAACAATCATTTCATTTTTTTCAGTGGTTTCTCTATATAATATGAATATATACATTGTATAGGGTTGCTATGAGTTCGAATCAACTCGAAGGCAATTGGTTTTTATTTTTTTTAATATATGCGTGCATATAAGTTCCCTTCAGTTTGGTCAAATATATAATCAATTAGAAAACCATTTTTTATGAAAATAGCTGCGTATATATATATATATATATATATATATATATATATATATATATATATAAAACAAATGACTTTCAGTCTCATAAGACATTAATAAAATTGGAATTTTTAAAATAAGATCATTTAAACAGTTAAATGCCTTTAAATATTTCCGAAGAATTTAATGTATTTTTCCTGGAAATTTCACTGAAAAAATGACAGAGACAAGAATATGAGTTTTTCTAGGTATTACTTTTATCATTTTACTAAAGTCAGTAAAAATGATTTTATGGCTGGAATATTGCCAGGTTTCAACTCCCTTTCTTTAGAAATAGAATAAGGAAAATAAAAAGAATAATAATAATAAGAGATGATAGCATCAAATGTTTGGGGGAAAACAAGAAGAGTTGTTTCTAACTGCATACCCATTATCAGCCAAAGAAAATGTAAGACTGAAGTGGGAGGTATGGTGTCTAGCGCTGTGTAAAGTACCATTATTTTAGAGTGAGGACAGAGCAGAACTGCCCCACACCGTTTCCAAGGAGTGCTTAGTGGATTCGAACTGCCAATATTTTGGTTAGCTGCGGTAGCTCTTAACCACTACTCCACCAGGGTTTCCATTATTAAAAAGCTTTGGGGGAAAATGAAGCTGAAATTTGAACAAAATTATACACTTACAAAAAAGGAGGAATCTAGTTATTGTCTAAGAGTCAACCTAAAGACTAGAAAACTGTAAAAAAATATTTTTATAGTTAGTAACATGAAAACTAACTAACAGATAATATGTCCTCAGACAGCTTATATTGTATACACTGTACTTGAATTAGGAAACCAAACAACCAGACCTGTTGCCGTCGAGTGATTCCAACTCATAGCGACCCTGTAGGATAGAGTAGAACTGCCCTATAGAGTTTTCAGGGAGCGGCTGATGGATTTGAACTGCCGACCTTTTGGTTAGCAGCCACAGCTTGCTGTAGCTCTTAACCACTGCACCACCAGGGCTCCTGAATAAGGAAAGAAAGGCAATTAAACATAAGAAAGAGGAAAGCAATGAGTTAATAAAATAGTAAAATAAATAATAGTAAATTAGTAAAATTTTACTATTAGTAATAGTAAAATAAACCTAGTTTATTTTGCAAAGAAACACTACCAACAAATAAACTGCCAAAATGAACTCTGGGAAAGGAGCTTAGTTGAAAGCCACTGTATATTTATAAGACTTGGTAAAGATTCAAAACAATATTTATAATGTTTAAAATTTTGACATAAGTCATGAAACTAAAGGCTAACTATTGCATATCCTCTCTTATAAATGCCAAAATTTTAAATGTTCTTCCCCTCTTCACCATGTTTTATTTGCAGCCAGTATGTTATTTCTGACCCAAATATGAATAATGGAACTAATTAAGATTTATTGTCTATCAGATTTGTATTAGGACTATGTCAGGAGATTTTATGTTTCTTAATTTTCACAGCACACTTGTGATTTAGATATAATTAGCTCCATTTTGCTGATGAGGAAATTGAGGCTCAGCTTAGGTTAATTTATGTATGGTCACACCATTAGTAGCAGGCAGAAATAAGATTTGAATGTAGATCAGTAAAATTCCCAATCTGGGGCTTTTTGTTTTATACCACATGGAACCCAGAATATTTCCATAGTGGTATGGGAGACGGAAGACAGAAAAAGAAGATGGAGAGGAATGGGTTTCCTTTCAAAATAGAGCAATTTCTATTAATTAGAGCAGCTCTAAAAACAGAATATTCTAATTCAGGAAGCAGTGAAAGTCTAGTTGTTAGAAATGTTTAAGTACAAGTTATTGACCATCCTTCAGAGATAGAAAGGCCATCAGTCAGAACGTTGGACTATATAGCCTTAAAGATCTCTTCTACCTGAAATTCTATGATTTTCTTCCTCTTTAAAATATATATTCCTTTCTTAAGAACCAGAATTCTCAGGAATAAATAGATCAGACCATGGTATTTATTTAAAAGTCAAAGAACATAATGTTTTCATTTCTCTAAAGCAACCAAGAGGGCAGTAGGGTTTCAGTGGTATAATCCTCACCTCCCATGTGGGAGAATCAAGTTGCATTCCTGGTCAGCGCATCTAATGCACAGCCAGCACTCATCTTTCACTAGAGGCTCGTGTGTTACTATGATGCTGAATTGATTTTAGTGAAGCTTCCAGACTAAGATAGACTAGGAAGAGAGCCCTGGAGGTCAGCCAAGTGAAAATCAGCCAAAAAATCAGCCAAGGAAAACTCTGGATCACAACAGTTTGATCCCCAACCAATCATGGGGATGGCACAGGGCTCGGCAATGTTTTGTTTCATTCTACATAGGTCACATGAACTGGGGGCTGACTTGAGGACAGCTAATAACTACTAAAGCAACAACAGAAGTATGAAAATACAAGGTGTATGTTAACCCAGTTTGACTGGGTGAATATATTTATGTGATAGTGATTTTTCATTCAAGAACAGCCCCACCTCTGTCCTTTATATTTTGTTTCTTAACACAAGAAAAGGATTTTCATTGAGAAAGAATATCTGCTTACCTTTCTCCCCATCTCAAAATCCTTAGTTTAGGATCTAAAAGCAGGTATGGGCACAGAACTCATGCTAGGACAAACTAGAATCCCAAGGGCAAAGCCTGAATAATGAACCTAAGAGAAAGTCAAAGTCATATTTAGGATGATTGGGGTATGCATAGTGGAGGGGAGGTGGTAACTGTGAGGAAAATAGTATGATGACTTCAGCTGACTTATAGGCAGAGTATTTGCACTTTTTGATAGATTTTGGCCCTTAGTAGAAAGAAATACCATGTATTGCCGAGATTAAATTGATATTATGTTGGGGGGGGGGGACTAAATAGACAACAGATAAGTGGTAACTTTGGTGAAGGGTATGACAGTACACAATACTGGGGAAGCCAGCACAACTTGTACAAGGAAAGGTCATGGAAGCTCCATAGACACTTCCAAACTCCCTGAGGGACTGAATTGCTGGGCAGAGGGCTGTGGTCTTGGGGCACATCTAGCTCAATTGGCATAACACAATTTATAAAGACAATGTTCTACATTCTACCTTGGTGAGTAGCTTCTGGGGTCTTAAAAGCCTGTGAGCAGCCATCTAAGATACTCCACTGATCTCATCCCTTCAGGAGCAAGGGAGAGTGAAGAGAAAAAGATACAAGGAAAAGATTAGTCCAAATGACTAATGGACCACAGCTACCACAGCCTCCACCAGACTGAGTCCAGTACAGCCAGATGGTGCCCGGCTACCACCACTGACTGCTCTGACCGGGATCACAATAGAGGGTCCTGGACACAGCTGGAAAAGGATGTAGAACAAAATTTTAACTCAGAAAAGAAAAGAAGACCAGATTTACTGGCCTGACAAACTGGAGAAACCTCAAGAGTATGGCCCCTGGACACCCTTTTAGCTCAGTGGTGAAGTCACTCCCGAAGTTCTCCGTTCAGCTGGGGATTGGACAGCGCCATAAAACAAAACGGGACCAATGAGGCACAGCAGTCCCTGGACAAGGACTAGAAGGCAGGAGGGGACAGGAAAGCTGGTGATAGGAAACCCAAGGTTGAGAAGGGACAATGTTGACATGTCATGGGGTTGTTAACCATTGTCATAGGGCAATATGCATACTAACTGCTTAATGAGAAACTATTTGTTCTGTAAACCTTCATCTAAAGTACAATAAAAAAATTTAAAAAATTGATATTATGAATTAAAATTATGTAAATATTTTGATTTTGCATTAAATGGATGCCTGTTTCATGAGGTCCTGGCTCCCCTAAATCATATCTTCAACCTGGTAAGACATTACTATTCCACCCTTTCCAGTTTGACATTTGTAGTATTTTTACTATTTTCATTGAACCAATACTGTGACTATTAATAACTACTAAGTATAATTCATAGTGGAGGGGAAGAATGGGGCTTCCAAACATTGAGCCTTCATTCAGATCTCAGTTTAAATACCAAACAAAATCAAAATAACAAACCAAACAATAAAGACCTATCAGTTTCTGCATTAGTTTTCAGTGGCCACTGTCACAAATCACCACATACTTGGTGTCTTAATACAACACACATTAATTCTCTTACAATTCTGGAGGTCATGAGTCCTCCAAAGACTCTGGGCCAAAATCACAATACTGGCAGGGCCATACTCCCCCAGAGGCTATAGCGGAGAATCTGTTTCCTTGTCTCTTCCAGCTTCTCCAGCTACATTCCTTGGCCATGCTTCAGTCCTCACATCACCTTGTTCTTTGTCAAATCTCCCTCCGTCTCCCCTTTATAGTGACACTTGCAATTGCAGTTAAGAGTCCGTCAGGATAATCTCCCCATCTGAAAATCCTTAACTTAATTGCATTTGCAAAGTCTCTTTTGCCATGTAAGTTAACATTCATAGGTTCCAGTGATTAGAGTATGGCTGTCTTTTGGGGGCCATTATTTTACCTACTATGCTTTCCAAAGCCATAATCTAAGTTTATCTGTTTAATATAATTCAGCACTGTGGCCCAGTATCCTAGTACCATCTAGATTATCAAATAAGTCATTGTGATACTATATATTACCATAGGCTAGCAGGACAATAGGGCCCTGGGTGGCACAACTGGTTTGTGTTTCAACTACTAACCTAAAGATTGGTGGTTTGAACCCACCCCTGTCACCAAAGAAGAAAGTTTGGCAATCTACTTCTGTGAAGATGACAGGCAAGAAAACCCTATGGAGCAGCTCTACACTGTTAACACGTGAGTCAAAATGGGCTCAATGGTGATGAGTTTGTTTGTTTTTGGTTTTAGCAGGTTACTATATAATCTTTCTTAGAAAGATATGCGTTTTGTCACTTAGCTAGAGAACATGTTTCCTTACATTGATATGACTCTAAAAGCAAGAATTTCTTGAATTATGTCCAAGTAATGGGGACCTTAGTAGAGCCCTGGTGGCACAGTGATTAAGCATTCGGCTGCTAACCAAAAGGTTGCCTGTTAGAATACGCCATTCGCTACACAGGAGAAAGATGTGACAGTCCGCTTCTGTAAAGATTAAAAAGATTGAAGAAAAATTGCTGTGGAGTTGATGCCAACTCAGAGCGACTATATAGGACAGAGTAGAACTGCCTTACAGGATTTCCAAGAGGTAGTGCTGGATTCAAACTGCCTGTCTTTTGGTTAGCAGCTGAGTGCTTAATCACTGTGCCACCAGGGCTCCAACAGCCTTGGAAACCCTATGGGGCAGTCTTGGAAACCCTACGGGGTAGGTCCCCTAGGGGGACCTTCCTGTTATTTCAAGCTGTATTTTTCTTGGGTTATATGATTATTTTTAAATAAATACATGTTTGATTTTTTAATGGAAGGACTCATAAAGTTAGTTACTATTATATAAGTGGGCCAAAAATGGCTCCTGTGTATGCTCTTAAAAAGGCCTTCATGTTTTCCTCTTCACAGCAGGACAGAGTGGTTAGTACAAAGCCCACCAGAGCCGAACTTAAATTTTTACACATCTAATTAATTTAACTATAGCCCAAATAAGCATAATTCTAACCATTTAGAGCCTGCCTATTTTTCTGGCATTGTGAAACTTCATACAGCATTTGCTGACCATAGATACGACAAACCCTATAGCTATAATAGATCCCAGACTGCTGCTTTCCTTTGGAGCTCTCTGCCCCAGGGACTCCCTACCTTGTTGCTGATCGAGGTCACTTAGGTATGTAAGTCCACTCTCCAATTCTCTTTTTCTCCAGGAGTTCTCTTGCCCTAGTCCCTTTCATAGAAGAAGTGACCCATATGGTGGTATCTTTGGAAGATTGTCTGTTGGGAGGGACTTATCTATGCAACCCGGTTCAATAGCTGCCCAATTAGTTTTGTGCAATCTCATGGTGTTGTCTTTTCCTAGATCAGCCCTGAAATCTTCAAACTCACTACAATCCCTAATTTTAATTTAATAGGAATAACCTTAGAATCACTGACAGTCACTGTTGTTTTAAAAAGTTTGCATTTTGGAATCAATTGTCATAATCATTGATAACAGCAATTTAAAAAGTATCAGGGCTTGCAAATCAATCATACAGGGCATAACATCTAAGAAGCTAAGTTTAGAAGACTTAAAATATCTGAAAGCCATAAAAATGAATAGAAACATAATAAAAATATGAATAAATATAGTAAATTTTAAAAAGAAAAATATATGTTGTAAAATAAAAATGAATAATTTTAATAACAATGGCTTTGAAGCATAGGATGAAAATCAAACTAAACGGCTGTTTTCACTTCAGGTTGAAGGACTTTAAATTTTTGCTTTCGCCTTTAATTCTGACTAGTTCTGACTAATTTAACTAGTTCTGATTCCTTCACATTTAAGTTGCATTCATACCTGGCAGATAAGTTGTTTGAAGATGACTGTCATGGATTGAACTGTGTCCCCCAGAAATATGCGTCAACTTGGTTAGGCCATGATTCCCAGTTTTGTGTGGTTGTCCTCCATTTTGTGATTTTCCTATGTGTTATAAATCATAATCTTTGCCTGTGGTTAAAGAGGATAAGGGTGGGACGCAACACCCTTGCTCAGGTTGCTTCCCTGATCCAATATTAAGGGAGTTTCCCTTACAAGAGATAAAAGGAAAGGAAGCAAGCAGAGAGCTGGGGACGTCATATGACCAAGAAAGAAGCACCAGGAGCAGAGTGCAGCCTTTGGGACCTGGGTTCCTGCTTGGAGAAGCTCCTAGTCCAGGGGAAAATTGATAAGAAGGACCTTCCTCCAGAGCCTACAGAGGGAGAAAGCCTTCTCCTGGAGCTGACAACCGGAATTTGGACTTGTAGCCTACCAGAATGTGAGAGAATAAATTTTTCCTTGTTAAAGTCATCCACTTGTGGTATTTCTATTATAGCAGCACTAGATGACCAAGACAATAACTATAATTAATGTTCCAAAGGGTTGATGAAGTAGGCAAGTCCTTTAAAAATTTATGAGGTGCTGTGAATTGAAGTGGCTTTTTGTTTCAAACTGAAATTTTAAAAATATCCTGGGCTGCTTATCCAGTTGAAAAACTATCTTTTGAGATGGAATAGCAATAAATAAAAGAAAAAAAATACTGAATGCTACTTTCCTCAATTAACCTATAAATATTGGACCTCTTTCCATTTATAGTTTACAAAATCCTGAATATTTCCTATTTCAAGTAATTTTGAGAAAGCTTATTTTATGCTTAAAATAACACAGTTGGCTTATGCAATAGAAAAATTTTATTTCATAGGAAAACATTCTTAATAAATTTAAATATTATAACTTCACATTAGTGATAATTAGCTAAACAGTTTACAAGGATCAACACGGTGATCCAAATTATCAATTTAATTTGGCTTTTATTTATTGGACCTACTTTCTGAACTCCAACACCATTCTTCTTACAAAGCCATCATCTTAAAAAAATATGGCTGTCACAAATACTACTCTTAAAGTAATCATTCTGCAAGTACAGATTACTATAAATATTTAGCAAATGATCTGGAAAATATCATCTACTAATGACAAATTGCAACACTAAAAATGTACTATGGAAAAGGTTTCTGAAAACCCTACGGAGCACAATTCTACTCTGATATGTATGGGGTTGCCAGGAATCGAAATCAAATTGACGGCAGCTAAAAAAAAACAATAGAAAAAGTGAGGAAAGTGACAGAGGAAACTATTTACATGGATTACATTGGTGCAGGAACAGGGGGATGCTATTTTATACACACTTTCGAGCTTGTAACAACCCGCACGTGGTTCTTTTGTAATTTAAAATACAGACTTAAGAAATTTGGAAGCTACTTTTTTTCTTTTTCTTTTTTTTAATTTTGTTGTTGTTGTTGAGAATACACACAGCAAAACATACACCAATGCAACCTTCTCTACATGTATAATTCAGTAACATTGATTACATTCTTTGGGTTGTGCAATCATTTTCAACCTCCTTTTGTAAGTTGTTCCTCCCCCATTAACATAAACTCACTGCTCCCTAAGGTTCTTATCTAATCTTTTGAGTTGCTGTTGTCACTTTGATCCCATACAGATCACTTTTAAAAGAGCATAATGTTCAAGCAGAATTTTTTTACTAGTTAAGCTTGACTATTGCTTGATTTTAAGAAGACTTCGGGGGATATTTTTGTTAAAGGTTTAAAAATTACCTCAGAGCAATAGTTTCAGGGGTTCATCCAGCCTCCATGTCTGAGATAGTCTGAAGTCCATTAAAATTTGACATTCTGTTCTGTATTTTTCCCCTTTTGATCAGGCTTCTTCTATAGAATCTTTGATCAAAATGTGCAGTAATGGTAGTCGGACACCATCTAATCTTCTGGTCTCATGCCAGAGGAGGCAGTTCTTCATGGAGGCAATTAGCTACACAATTCCCATCCTCCTCCTATTCCTGACTCTCCTTCTTCTTCTGTTACTCCAGGTGAATAGAGACCAATTGTGCCTCAGATGGCCGCTTGCAAGCTTTTAAGATCCCAGGCACTACGCAATGAAGTAGGAGATAGAACACAAACACTAAACACATTATTAGGCCAATTAACTGGGATGTTCCATGAAAGTATGACCCTTAACTTCCAAACCAAGGAACCAAATCCCATGAGGTTTTTTGTTGTACATAAGCAGTCTCAGTACTACTCTCTTTTTTTTTTTGGCCTTGTTGTAAATATATCTATCATACAACTTTTGCCAATTCAACTTTTTACAGCTGGCCAACTTATTGACAACAATTACAATAATCAGCTGTGCAACCCTACCCTTATTCAGTGCAATTTTTCCACGGCTGTTAGCCCCTCTTCCCCCCCCCCCCCCACTTGGTAACCATCAGTAAACTTTGGTATCTATACATTTGCCTTTTCTTATCTTTTTATGTAAGTGAGGTCATACAATATATGTCCTTTTGTGATTGATTTATTTCACTTAGCATGATGTCGTCAGCCTCCATCCATATCGTAGCACGTATCAAGACTTCGTTTCTCCTACTGGCTGAGTAGTATTCCATTGTAGGTACACACCACATTTTGTTTATCTGTTCATCTGTTGATAGGCATTTAGATTGTTTCCACCTTTTGGCTATTGTGAATAATGCAGCAATGAACAATAGTGTAAAAGTCTCTGTTTGAGTCTCCACTTTCAAGTTTTGTCAGTATATACCTAACAGTGGAATTGCAGGGTCATATGGCAGTTCTATTTTTAGTTTTTTGAGGAACCCTCACACTGTTTTCCACAATGACTGTACCGTTTTGCATTACTACCAGCAATGAGAAAGGGTTTCTTTCAATTTCCCCTCATCCTTGCCAACATTTGTTAGTTTTTTTTTTTTTTTTTTAATTTTAGCTATCCTAGTGTGAGTGAAATGATATCTCATTGTGGTTTTGATTTGCATCTCTCTGATAGCTCATGAAGTTGAGCATATTTTCATGTGTTTGGTGGATACTGAATGTCCTCTTTCGTGAAATATCTATTCAGTTTCCTAGCCCATTTTATGGTTGGGTTATTTGTCGTTTTGTTGTTAAGCAGTCAAAGTAAAGGAAAGTTATTTTTTAAATTCCTTGACTAATTCTCTGTAGTCGCCCTTGATCCTTGACTCTTGGCTCTTAAATTTTTTAAACATTTAAAAAGGAAATTTAATGAAAACATTCTCAAGGTAGAAACCTTCCTTAAAATCCTTTAGGGAGTTCTAGACTGGAGACGTCCTATGTCTGTCAAGTTCACTTAGAAGGAGGAAGCAATCTGATCTTGTTAAATACAGTCCTAACAAATGGACTAAGATTTAGACTAGACAGAAAATCATCTAAGCCAGTTGCCCTCCAGTCGATTACAACTCATGGTGACTCCATGTGGATCAGAGTAGAACTGTGTTCCATAGAGTTTTTAACGGCAGAGTTTTTGGAACTAGCTGATTTTTCAGAAGTAGATTGGCAAACCTTTTTCCTGAGGTAGCTCTGGGTGGAGCTGTCCTTGCAACCTTTCAGTTAGCAGCTGAACATGTTAACCTTTGCACCAAGCAGGTACTCCAGAAAGAGCTCAAATTGTTCAGCCATCTGAGAATAAAAGACCGGCTATTTAAGACACAGACTGAGCTAACTCATCAATAGAGAATAGAGGAATGGCCTAAAATAGAGAAGTACCTACCATGAAGATCTATGAGGAAGAACTGTAGGGAGAAAATAGAAATTTTAGAAAACTAAAACCTTTGGTTTCTACTTCTGGTTACACCGTTCTGAGAACAAGCATATTCTCTTTGTTAACCAAAATAAATATAATAGAAGCCTCAGAAACAATCATTGTAGCAACATTAAAAGCAAGCATTTATTGCTATGGATTAAAGTGGGAATGTAATCCTGTTTGGAAATAGGGTTTTCTTTATTACGTTAATTAGATAAATCCAAGTAGGGTGGGTTCTAAATTTAATCATTTCTGAGTTATAAAAGGAGACTTGGTGTCACTGTGGTTAGGCATTTGGCTGCTAACCAAAAGGTCAGCAGTTTGAATCCACCAGCCGCTCATTGGAAACCCTGTGAGGCAGTTCTACTCTGTCGTGTAGGGTCACTATTAATTGGAATTGACTAGACAGCATGGTTTTGAGTTATAAAAAGAGCAGATCAGACACAGACACACACAGGGAAGACGGCTGCCACTTGAGGGTTCTCTACAAAAAATGCCAAGGAACCAAGGAATGCCCATGGCTGCCTTTAAGGAAGGAATGCACAGGACTGAGAACATGATTTTGACGTTTAGCCACCAGAACAGTGAGGAAATAAATTTATCTTCTTTAAAGCCACCCACTTGTGGTATTTTTATAGCGGCACTAGGTAATTAAGACAATTCAATGTTTCTCTTGGTGCACTACCCACTTACTTTTCCTAACATGCAGATAGGTAGATACAATAGGATAAGAGCTATGGCCAAGATCAAATAGTCAGCAAAAGGCAATGCTAAAGCTTGAAACATGGATATATCCCGTATCTTATAATGTTCTTATAATGATAATATATATATTTACTTTTAAAGACTATTATAACTTAGTAGCATAGTATAAATAAAACAATTCAGTAGACTTTTCTTTAATAGATGAATAAAAGATTACTTAGATGGATTTTTAAAGCACATTACCAAAAGAATTAAGGCCTCGTCCTTAATTCTTATCATTGGGTTGTTTCTGTCTATGACAGAGACATTGAGTTCAATAATCACAACAGTTACAACCCCAAGACTGTTCATTTTAAGAAGTCTGCACACAAATGGGTTGTATCCATCACTTGGTAATTGGAAATGGATTTTAAAGAAGCTAGTACTTAAGTTACTGTAAACAAATTATTGCTGACATTAATCTAGTTTCTTATCCAGTTATAGGCAATGTTAAAAATGTCTAAGAAACAAATCTTTTCCATGTGTGAAAGTAAAAGTAAATCTCCACATTGTATGAACATTATTAAATATGAATTCCCTAATGTGTAAGAATTTTTTTTTAAATATTAAATCTTCCTTCCTGGCAACTAACACCTAAAGTAAACAATATTTTCATATTTAGCAAGGCGCTACCATTATAAAGATGTTTGTTTGTTGGCTGGTTTTGTTTTTCTTTGCTTTATTTCACTTGGTTTTTAAAAACTTTCCTCTGGCTATGATGTATTTGAAGTGCCTTTAGAAGTCTGGGTTAAGTACGTATGGAAAATAACACATTAAAAAAAAGAATGGTATGAGTTGAATTATGTCCCCCCAAAAAGATATACTGAAGTCCTAACCCCTGTACCTGTGAATGAAACCTTGTTTGCAAATAGGGTTTTTCTTTTGTTATGGTAATAAGGTCATAAATATGGGTCCTAAAAATAATCCCTACTGAATAGTGTCTTATAAAAAGAGCAGAACGGACACAGAGATGCATACAGGAGGAACAGACTATGTGAAGATTCATCTGCAAGCTAAGGAACACCAAAGAATGCCTGGGGCTATGAACTAGGAAGGACCCTGCCCTAGAACCTACGCCCTAATCTGGACTTCTAGCCTCCGTAACTGTTAAACAATACATTTCTGTTCTTCAAATACACCCGCTCATGGTATTTTTGTTATGGCAGCACTATAAAACCAAGACGGAAGATAATCTCAAGTTTATACTCATGAATTACAAACCACTGTTCTTTGTTGTTGTTGCTGTTGTTAGGTGACCTCAAGTTGGTTCTGGCTCATAGTGACTCTATATACAGCAGAACGATCCTTTGCCATCCACACGATCACTAGTATGTCTGAGAGCATTGTTGCAGTTACTGTGTCGACTCATCTCATTAAGGGGCTTCCTCTTTTTCATTGAACATCTACTTTACCAAGCATGATATCCTCCTAGGGCCCCCCCTGATAACATGTCCAAAGTAAGTGAGATGAAGTCTCACCATCCTCACTGTACTTTTTCCAAAACAGATTTGTTCGTTCTTCTGGCAGTCCATGGTATACTCAATGTTCTTTGTCAATTCTTCTTCAGTCTTCCGTTTTTATTGTCCAGCTTTCACATGTGTATGAGGAAATTAAATATACCATCGCTTGGGTTGGACACAGCTCAATTATCAAAATGACATCTTTGCTTTTTATGATTTTAAAGAGGTCTTTTGGAGCAGATTTGCCCGATAAAATGCGTTGTTTAATTTCTTGACTGCTGCTTCCATGGGCCTTAATTGTTGATCCAAGTAAAATGAAATCCTTGACAACTTCAATATTTTCTGTTTACCATGATGTTGTTTACTGGTCCCGTTGTGAGGATTTTTGTTTTCTTTATGAGGTATAATCCATACTGAAGGCTGTAGTCTCTGATCTTCATCAGTAAGTGCTTCAAGTCTTCTTTACTTTCGTTTGGGCAAGCAAGGTTGTGTCATCTACATATCGCAGGTTGTTAATGAGTCTTCCTCCAATTCTGATGCCATGTTCTTCTTCATATAGTCCAGCTTCTTGAATTAATTGCTCAACATATAAATATTCAAGCATGCTGAAAGGATATAACCTTGCTGCTCATCTTTTCTGATTTTAAACCACACAGTATCTTCTTGTTCTTTCCAAACCACTGCCTCTCGATCTACATAAAAGTTCCTCATGAGAACAATTAAATGTTCTGGAATTCCCATTCTTAATGTTATCAATAATTTGTTATGATCCACACAGTTGAATGCTTTTCCATAGTCAATAAAACATAGGTCAATACCTTTCTGGTATTCCCTTTTTTCAGCCAAGATCCATCTGGTATCAGCAATGATATACCTTGTTAACACATCTTCTGAATCCAGCTTGAATTTCTGGCAGTTCCCTGTTAATGTATGGCTGCAATCATTTTTTAATTATTTTCAGCAAAATTTTGCTAACATGCAACATTAATGATACTGTTCAATAAGTTCCACATTCCATTGGATCGCCTTTCTTTGAAATGGGCACGAGTATGATTCTCTTTCAGTAGGTTGGCCAGGTAGCGCTCTTCAATATCTCTTGGCATAATTGAGTGAGAATTTCTAGGGTTGCATCTGTTTGTTGAAGCATCTCCACTGGTATTCTGTCAGTTCCTGGAGACTTGTTTTTAGTCAATGCCTTCAGTGTAGCTTGGACTTCTTCCTTCAATACCATCAGTTCTTGATCATATGCTACCTCCTGAAATGGCTGAACACTGACCAATTCTTTTCGTACAGTGACTCTATGTATTCAATCCATCTTCCTTTGATGTTTCCTGCATTGTTCAATATTTTGCCCATAGAATCCTTCAACATCGAAACTTCAGGTTTGAATTTTTTCTTTAGTTTTTTCAGTTGAGAAATTCCACGTGTGTTTTTCCCTTTTGGTTGTCTAACTCTAGGTCTTTGCTCATGTCATTATAATGCCTTACTTTGTTTTCTAAAACTGCCCTTTGACATCTTCCGTTCAGCTCTTTGACTTCATCATTTCTTCATTTTGCTTTAGCGACTGTACATTCAAGAGCAACTTTCAGAGTCTTTTCTGACATCCATTTTGGTATTTTCTTTCTTTCCTGTCTTTTTAATGACCTTTTGCTTTCATCATGTGTGATGTCCTCGATGTCATCCCACAACTCTTTTGGCCTTTGGTGATTAGTGTTCAGTGCATCAAATCTATTCTTGAAATGATCTCTAAATTCAAGCAAGCCATACTCAAGGTTGTACTTTGGCTCTTGTGGACTTGTTTTAATTTTCTTCAGCTTCAACTTGAACTTGTTTATGTGCAGTTGGTGGTCTTTTCCACAGTTGGCCCCTGGTCTTGTTTTGACTGATAATATTGAGCGTCCCCATTATTGGTTTCCAGGGATGTGGTCAATTTGATTCCTACGTATCCCATCTGGAGAGGTTCAAGTGTATCGTTGTCATTTATGTTGTTGAAAAAATGGTATTTCTAGTGAACAAGTCAATGGTCTTACAGAAGTCTACCATGTGATCTCTGGAGTCATTTCTATCACCAAGGTCATATTTTTTCTAACTTCTGATCCTTCTTTGTTTCCTACTTTTGCATTCCAGTCACCAATATTTATCAGTGCATCTTGATTGCATGTTTGATCAATTTCAGATTGCATAAATTGGTAAAAGTCCTCAAATTCTTCATTTTGGCATTAATTCTTGGTGCAAAAATTTGAATAACCGTGGTAATAATTGGTCTTCCTTGTAGGTGTATGGATATTATTCTATCATTGACAGCATTATTTAGCTACTTAAATTAGCTAAATTTAACCATGATTATTGCATAAATAATCTATGGTTGAACTAGAAAGAGTAGAAAGGTAACTACTTAACAGGTATTTAATTACACATCTGATCCTAGAAACATTTGTAATATGAACACTAAAAATGGGAAACATATTTCATATTCCCTGAATGTGTTTCAGGCTCCTCACAAATTGAGGCATTGTAGAGTGATTAAATAATAGATACAATATCTGAACTTTGTGCGTTCAACTTCTCGACTCTTCCTTTTCCTATCCATGTGACCTTGGGCAAATTGCTTTAACTTTCTCTACCCTAGTTTTCTGTTGTAAAATGTTGATAATAGCAGTATCTACTTCATAGAGTTCTCGTACTTGGGTTCATGCAAGTGAAATATTCAGACCAGAGCTTGGCATACAGTAAATACTCTACCAGTGTATATTTACTTCTATGGATGGTGCATTTGATATACAGTTCCAATTTCCTACACATTAAAAAAAAAAAAATTTTGGATGTCACTCCTTTTTCTCCTGTTCTTAATTCTATAGTAGTTTCAGATCCCCTTCAAAAATTAAAATATTAGATATATTTTAAACATATATTTAATGAATAAAATAAACAGGGAAGAAAAATAAGTCACTCATCTGATAGCTTTTACTTGATAGAAATGCATGACCCAATGAATTTATTACAAATTCTTTCATTCAACAATCGCTAAATATGTGCCTAGTAAAGCAATAGTCTGTGAGTATGCACAGACAAATACCATTTAGGCTTCATCCTTGAGAAAATTACAGTGGAGAGTTATACAGTAAAACCATGATTACTGTGTGATAAATGGTGTGATGGTGGTACTCAAAGTGTTGCTCTAAACACAGAAACTTCCTAAACTAGTTTTATGGCCATGACCATGGAAGATGGAGGAGAAAAAGGAATTAATTCCTGGGTTGAGTTCTGAAGTACAGTAACCAGGTATTGATTGAATAAGGCAAAATATACAGAGAGCATGTAAGCAGACCAGAAGATGAGAAAGAGATGTGACAAACTTAACATGGCCAGAGTATGAGGTGATTGGAGAGAGATGAGGCTAAAAATGTAAGGCAGCTTAATCACAAAGCACCTAGTAGAAGGTTCTTGGGAGATACTGGAGGTTTTAAATAAGGAGAGTGACAAGATGAGCGTTTTGTTTTAGAAGATAACTTTGGGCAGTGGAAGAATAGATGGGAGAGAGCATGTAGGAAGGTGGAAATGCCATTTGGAAGATGATGCATAAATAACAATCAGATAGGTATATATTTTTATTATTATTAAAAAGACTGTCTTAAAGCTTCCAAGTAGGTGAGATTAACAGGAGTTGGTGAATGATTTTATGTTTGATGGAGAAGGTAAGGAAGGAGAAGACATCAAGAATGACTTTATTTTCTTTCAATAATTGATTGGATGTTAAATTTGAAGCTTTTCTTTTCGTTCACTTTATTATTCCTAATTGTTGCTAATTCCCAATTATAATTACCTTCTAGAAATTTTAATCCCAGTATTCCTCTTCTTCTGAATAGCACTCTTCTGAAATCTATTTTAATTCGTTTATTTTTCTTGGTGAATGTTTTTATAAAAAAACAAAAACAATAACAACAGCAACAAAAAAAAACTGTTGCCACCGAGTAGATTCCGGCTCATAGAGACCCTATAGGACAGAGTGGAACTGTCTCATACGGTTTCCAAGGAGTAGCTGGTGGATTCGAACTGCTGCCCTTTTGGTTAGCAGTGGTAGCTCTTAACCACTGCCCCACCAGGGTTCCGTTTTTATACATAGTCCTCAATTAAATCTGAGGTTAAACTTAAAACTAGCAACGAGTGCCGGCTCATTTACATAGGGTTCTGCAGTTCCAAAATTATTTTCATATATATAAAATAAGAAAAATCTTCCTTTGTTATTAGGATATGATCCAGTTAAATTTTACAAATAGGGGTTAGTATGACAAAAGTATAATATCCCAGTCTGTCACAAGCACATTTCTCATTTCCAAACTGAACTGTGAACTTGATAACATGGACCATATTATACCTTGACAAGAATAAGGGGAAAGAAATGAAAAGGATGACTCACTTTTTGCTAAGAATTTTTTTCTTCAAATGAAAATTAAAATAACACTTGCAGCATGTCATTTGCTTGTTCTTATTACCTATCTCTTTAATAATTACTAAAAGAGAATTTACATCCTCTATCAGGCAAAATATAGTTTAGTGCTGTAATGATAGCACCTCCTCAGCATCATTAGGCTACTTCATAGAGAAAATGATTAATGCCTATGCAGAACCATTACTACAGGGGGTCTATTCAAAAGAGTAGGAACAAAATTCTGCTCACTAGTACACTGAATAGTACCAATGGGCTATTAGTTTAGGAATAGTGAATGAATACTTAGCTATATGATTTTACTAGATCTAGAAAATATGTGGTTACTCACTGACAAGTTCAAAATGCTACTAGGCTAGCTAGCAATGTAACCTAAGTCACTTTATAAGAATATATATTTGTCAAATAGCATCATTCATTCAAAAAGTTATTGTGAATGAAAGGAAAAAAATAAGTTTTAAAATTTAAGTAATGTGAACAAGTGCTGTCACAATTTACTCATATGATTCCAGTAGACTAGAGAATTTATAATTTTATTCTAAAAGCCAAAATCAAGCCACAAATTCTAGGTATGAGACATCCTACACCTTTCATGGTAATTTAATATTATATTAAACCATGAGACATAAAAGATGGTTTACAAAAAGGTTAAGTATTAAGTTTTAACTTATTTATAAAGGCATATCAAGAATTGACTTGAAACTTCTTTAAAGCTCTAAATAATTTAGATGAGAACTTTTCATATCGTGAGTTTAGTATGGAAAAAGACTGCAGTTTTAGAACTCTAAGGCAAATGAACCCCATAGGTTTAATCCTGATAAATCAGTGTATTTCTGCAGCATTCAGTTCTAAATAGAAGAAGACAAGCTTTAAGCCTCAGAAATTATTACCCAAGTTTTAAAATAAATAACTATTGTCTACTTGGATAGTCAGTCCTTAAAAATCATATACACAATGACAAATAATAATTTATTGTCATTAAAGATTGTTTTACTGCACAAAAATATTTGACATATTATTTAATATTCATCACAGAAAGCATTATGGAATGAGTATTTTCATTGTTATTTTACATGGAGTAAATTTAGAGAAGTTGACAACCTACCAATACTATACAGCTCAGTGTGAAGACAAAGAAAACATAAAACCAGGGTAATGTCTAGCAAACCACTTTTACTTCATATTTCAGTAGATTTTAGACCAATAAAGAATGAAAATATTTTAAGGCCAAGTTTTACTTGCAGAAGTGAGGGGCTGCTAGCTGAGGAGGCAGAGAGTGCAGGAGAAAAAGAAAATGTAAAAGTTCCATTAATGAAAAATAGTTTAAAAAATGCTAGAATTAGCTATGGAAATATTCAATTTTATGGGTTTTCTTTTTGAAATAAAAGACATTCAATTCATTAATTTTAAGCTCATTTGAATAATTATAATCTTTAATAACAAATTTTTAAATTTTTTAAATAAATTATCTTTTCCTTAATAAGAATCCAAAACTATTTTACAGGAATTGATCAGCTAATGGAGCCCTGGTTGCACAGTGGTTAAGCACTTGGGTGCTAACCAAAAGGTCAGTGGTTCAAACTCACAAGCTGTTCTGCAGGAGAAAGATGTGGCAGTCTGCTTCTGTAAAGATTACAGCCTTGGAAACCCTATGGGGCAGTTCACTGTCCTATAGGGTTGCTCTGAGTTGGAATCCACTTGATGGCAACGGATTTGGCTTTTTGGTTTTGATCAAGTCAATTAAACACTCGCAGTGGTTAAGAGTTCTGCCGCCAACCAAATGTCAGCGGTTCAAATCCACAAGCCACTCTTTGGAAATTCTATGGGGTAGTTCTACTCTGTCCTATAGGGTTGCTATGAGTTTAAGTTGATTCAATGGCAACAAGTTTAGTCTCCATCTATGAAAATAAAAAATAATTCTAATATGTGATTCAAAAGTTCTAATTAGGATTAAATTAAGGTATGTAATAGTGCTTTGTAAAGTATAAAATATAAAATAAAATTTTCTTTACGGTTGAAAAATGATATTATTGGGGAATCTATTTCTTCTTGAGTTTGACAGGCTTAGAGATCTGATGGAACTATGAGAAGAAAGATGCAAGTAATAACTTTGTTCTGTAATAGTTGTTCATTATGCCATACTGGAAATCAAGACATTCAGAAAAACTGGTTGGTGTCTGGTTACCATTTCGGAACGTTTTGATCAAAGATTCAGTAGAAGAATCCTGATTAAAAGAGGGAAAACACAGAACAGAATTTCAAATTCTCATGGAATCCAAATGTTGTGGAGCCATGGAGGCTGGATGAACCCCCAAAATTATTGCCCTGAGATAATCTTTAATCCTTAAATCTTAAATGAAAAATATTCCCTGAAGTCTTCTTAAAACTAAACAATAGTTTAGCTTAACTAGTAAAGAATGTCTGCCTTGAGCATTGTGCTCTCTTAAGAACTGTCTACATGGGATCAAAGTGAAAATAGCAACTTGAAAGATTAGATAGGAGACTTAGGGGCAGTGATTTACATTAATGAGAGAGAAACAATTTGGAAAATGAGGGTGAGAAGGGTTGCGCAACTTGAAGAATGCAATCAATGTCACTGAATTGTACATGGAGAAATTCTTCAACTGGTGAATGTTCTGCTGTGTATATTTTCAACAATAACAACAAAAAAATAAAATAAATTTTAGAAAAGTAGTCTTGATCTGTTATATGCCTTATTGTTGAACAGAAAGAATCATAAATCAAATTATGAAATAAATTTGCTTACTGTATTTACTTTGGAGCCCTAGTGGCAAAGTGGTTAAACAGCTTGGCTGCTAAGCAAAAGGTTGGCAGTTCAAATCCATCAGCTACTCTTTGGAAACCCTATGGGGGCAGTTCTACTCTGTCCTATACAGTTACTCTGAGTCAAAATCCACTCAATGGCAATGGGTTTGGTTTTGTTTTTTTGGATAATTACTTTGAAGACATTAAAATTTTACTTATTAATGTTTCAAAAATATTTTAACAGAAAAGTCAGTAATTAAATCCAATCATATGACTGTTCATAGTAGCTCAATTTATGTTGTAGTTATGTTCTAGATATTTCAAAATGTTATGTTTTCAAAAAACGACTAATTGCTTTGTTATAAATTACAAAATGTAGTTTTCATGGTCAATAATAGTCAAAAATCAGTAGTCAGGTGCTTGTAATATTTCAATCCAATAACTTAGACAATCTTTTGTAACACCTGATTGGCCCTTTATTTGCATAGTCACTTTATTATTCTAATATAGCTATTTTTTATGCACAATTAAGCCATACACTTGTTCAAACACTGATTAAATTTTGTAAAAAGTCAAGCAGCTAGAAACTAACCAAGTTGGCTCATGAATCAAGGCAATTATTGCTTGTTTCAGTAAACAACTTATTAAAAGCTGAATAGTTTTGCTTCCTTTGGTTCCTATAAAGTCCTGGCTTTTAATGTATTCATATGGAAGGCATGTTTTACTAAATAATAAAAAAAGAAATTGTTAAAGGTTTAAGAGCATCCTTAACCAACATGGTAGCCATGCTGAGAGCAGTAAAGGGTTTAACTAATATTTATAGGGGCCTGACACATGTACATTGTTGTTGTTGTTGTTAGTTGCTGTTAAGTTGATTCCGACCCATGGTCACCCCAAGCATGCAGAGTAGAACTGCTCCATAAGGTTTTCAAGGTTATGACGTTTTAGAAGCAATTCGCCATGCCTATCTTCCAAGGTGCCTCTGGGTGGGTTCAAACCACCAACATTTGGCTAGTTGTAGAGCGCTTACATACATTAACTTATTTTTATGAACAAAATAGAAATTATTAGATTTTCACACAGATTTTAGAAATAGGTAAAATAGAACTGAGAAATTAAGTAACCTTTCTAAGTTTACTGAGCTAACAAGTGATGAAGCTTGGATCTAAACTCAAGTCTATTTGAATCATTGGTTCACATTTTTTCTAATATCCTACTCACTTCAAAGACCACAATGAAATCATAACCCTGGTTGTCACAGACTAAATTACCAGGTACCCATTTTTTGCATCTAATATTAACTACACACATTAGTTGAATATAATAGTCTTTCTGAAGGTAGAGGTAGTTTTCATTCAATAAAATATAACTTATAAAAGGAAAAATGTGTATGAAAAGGTAATGACTAGAATTACTGAGGTGTAAAGAAGTGTATACACAATACTATGAAAATAAAATTTTCTGATCCATTAAATGAGACATCAAAAATGTATTTTTATATATTCACTAGATACATGGGTAAGCAAAATATCAAAGATCAAACAAATGGTCTGGCATACATCAGGACAATAGCACATACAATTTCTAGCTATCTTCACTACTGAGGAAATTTCTGTAACAAGAATAAAATACTTTTGAAACACAAAATTTAAATAATTTCTTCATGAGTTTTTGCCATTAAATGAGGAGAAAATGAGATTATTAAGAGAGCTATTGTTTTAGATTAAGTATATAATACACAGGTAAATATTGTCTAATACAGACCTTCCCAAAATGGCATTTCTCAAAAGTTTAACCAATACGAATATTTGGTTAAATAAAAAAAAAAATTTATATGCTCATATAGCTTACAAAACATACAGGGTAAATGCATTTAAATAGGTTTATCTGCCTCTGCATCATTAGCTTCAGATACAAAATCCTGGGCAGGAGGCATCTGATTATCTGGGCCCAGGTTATAAGCAACTGCTCTACCTTTCAGAGAGTGTCAAGAAATCAAATATTCAAAATGTTTTCTCTCAGAAGACTCGCATATTGGGAAATTTTTATGCAACTAAAGAGTAGTTCACATGCTGGACACACATAAAATTATCAATTATCTATTGCTACACAAGAAAACATGGTTTAATTTATTTAAATGATAAATTAGAAATTATACAAGAGTAATGGAACAGAATTGAGAACCCAGACATAAATCCATTCATCTATGAGCAACTGAGATTTGAAAAGGGCCAAAGTCCATTAAAAGGGGAAAAGACAGTCTCCTTAAATGGTGCTGGCATAACTAGATGTCCATCTGTTAAAAAAAAATGAAACAAGATCCACATCTCACACCATGCACAAAAACTAACTCCAGATGCATCAAAGACCTAAACATAAAATCTAAAATGATAAAGATCAAGGAAAAAAAAAAAGGGACAATGCTAGGGGCCTAATATACTGCTAAATAGGATATAAACCATAATTAATGCACAAACAACACAAGAGAAACTAGATAACTGGGAAATCCTAAAAATTAAAATCTTATGCTCATCAAAAGACTTCATCAAAGGAGTAAAAAGAAAACTTAGAGCCTGGGGGAAAAAATGGCTATAACATATCCTACAAGGGTCTAATCTCCAAAGTCTTTAAGAAACTGCTGCACCTCAACAACAAAAAACAACAAATCATCCAGTTAAAACATGGGCAAAGGACATGAACAGACATTTCACCAAGGAAGACATTCAGGTGGCTAAGAGACACAGGAGGAAATGTTTGCAGTCATTAGCCATTAGAGAAATGCAAATCAAAACTACATTGAGATACCATCTCACCCAGGCAATACTGGCACTAATCCAAAAAACACAAAATAATAAATGTTGGAGAGGTTGTGGGGAGATTGGAACTCTTACACACTCCTGGTAGGAGTGTAAAATGGTGCAGCCACTTTGGAAAACAATATGGTGCTTCCTTAAAAAGCTAGAAATACAAATACCATAAGATATAGCAATCCCACTCCTAGCAGTTCCACTCTTAGAAATAAGAGCCATCACACAAATAGACATATGCACATCTATGTTCATTGCAGCACTATTCACAATTGAAAAAAGATGTAAATAACTTAAATGCCCGTTAACAGACAAACAGATAAACAAATTAGAGTACATACATACAGTGGAATACTATTCAGTGATAAAGAACAATGATGAATCCGAAAAACGTCTCACAACGTGGATGAATCTGGAGGGCATTATGCTGAGTGAAATGAATCAGTCACAAAAGGACAAATATTGTATGAGACCACTATTCTAAGAACTCAAGAAAAGGTTTACACACAGAAAAAAGCATTCTTTGATGGTTATGAGGGTAGGGAGGGAGGGGTAGAGGAAATCACTAACTAGATAGTAGATAAGTGTTAGCTTCCGTGAAGGGAAGGACAACACAATATAGGGGAAGTCAGCACAACTGGACCAAAGCAAAAGCCTAAAAGTTTCCTAGACTCTTCCAAACACTTCGAGGGACTGAGTAACTGGGGTTAGGGACTGGGAAGCATAGTCTGGGGAGACTTCTAGGCCAGTTGGCATAACATAGTTCATAAAGAAAATATTCTACTTCCCACTTTGGTGTGTAGCAGCTGGGGTCTTAAAAGCTTGTGAGTGACCATCTAAGATACATCTATTGGTCCCATCCCATTGAGAGCAAAGGAGAATGAAGAAACCAAAGACACAAGGAAAACATTCGCCCAAAAGACTAAAGGACCACATGAACCAGAGACTCAACCAGCCTGAGACCAGAAGAACTAGATGATGCCTGGCTACCACCAATGACTGCTATGACAGGGATCACAATAGAGAGTCCCAGACAGAGCAAGAGAAAAATGTAGAATTCAAATTCTTGAAAAAAGGCCAGACTAATCAGTCTGACAGACACTGGAGGAGCCGCCGCAACTATTGCCCTGGACACTCTGTTAACCCAGAACCGAAACCATCCCCAAAGTCCACTTTTCAGACAAAGATTAGACAGGCTTATAAAACAAAAATAACACACGTGAGGAACGTGCTTTTAGTTCAGTCAAATACAAGAGACCAATGGCAACTCCTGTCCAAAAGCAAGATGAAAAAGCAGGAAGGGACGGCAACTGGATGAATCGGCATAGGGAACCCAAGGTGAAAAGAGGGAGTATGCTGTCACATTATGGGTATTGCAACCAATGTCACAAAAAATATATACGTACAATTTCTTTGTTTACTTTAGATGCAGGTTTACAGAACAAATAGCTTCTCATTAAACAGTACACATCTTGTTTTACGAAAATGGTTAACAACCCCATGACATGTCAACACTGCTACCAGCTTTCCCATCCCCCCCTGCCTTCTAGTCCTTGTCCCTGGACTGTTGTGCACCGTTAGTCTTGTTTTGTTTTATGGGGCTGTTTAATCTTTGATTGAAGGGTGAACCTTGGGAGTGACTTCATTACTGAGCTAAAAGGGTGTCTGGGGGGGCCATACTTTTTGGGTTTCTCCAGTCTCCATCAGGCCATTAAGTCTGGTCTTTTTCTGTGAGTTGGAATTTTGTTCTACGTTTTTCTCCAGCTCTGTTTGGGACCCTCTGTTGTGATCCCTGTCAGAGCAATCAGTGGTGGTAGCTGGCACCATCTAGCTGTACTGGACTCAGTCTGGTGGAGGCTGTGGTAGTTGTGGTCCATTAGTCCTTTGGACTAATCTTTTTTTTTTTTAAATTTTTTATTGTACTTTAGATGCAGGTTTACAGGACAAATAGATCCTCTTTAAACAGTCAGTACACATATTGTTTTATGACATTGGTTAACAACCCCACGACATGTCAACTATCTCCCTTCTCCACCTTGAGGACCTTTTTTTTTTGATGAAAATATACATAGCCAAAGTTAAACCATTTTGAAAGTTTCTACATGTTTCAGTGACATCGATTACATTCTTCCAGTTGTGCTGCTATTCTCACTATTGTTTTCCAAATTATTCCATCACCATTATCTTCAACTTACTGTCCCCTAGGCTTCCCATCAAACCTTTTGAGTTCTGTTGTCAATCTGATCCTACATAGATAATTCTTTTTTTTTTTTTTTTTTGTACCTTAGATGAAGGTTTACAGAACAAATAGTTTCTTATTAAACAGTTAGTACACATATTGCCCGATGACAAGGGTTAACAAACCCATGACTTGTGAACACTGTCCTTTCTCAAACTTGGGTTCCCTATCACCAGCTTTCCTGTCCCTTCCTGCCTTCTAGTCCTTGTCCCTGGACAGCTGTGCCTTATTATTCCCGTTTTGTTTTATGAGGCTGTCCAATCCCCGGCTGAACGGTGAATTTCAGGAGGGGCTTCACCACTGAGCTAAAAGTGTGTTCAGGGGCCGTACTCTTGGGGTTCTCCAGTCTGTCAGGCCAGTAAATCTGGTCCTTTTTTATGAGTTAGAATTCTGTTCTACATCCTTTTCCAACTCTGTACAGGACCCTCTGTTGTGATCCCTGTCAGAGCAGTCAGTGGTGGTAGCTGGGCACCATCTAGCTGTACTGGACTCAGTCTGGTGGAGGCCGTGGTAGCTGTGGTCCATTAGTCCTTTGGACTGATCTTTCCTTGTATCTCGTTCTCTTCATTCTCCCTTGCTGCTGAAGGGGTGAGACCAGTGGAGTATCTTAGATGGCTGCTCACAGGCTTTTAAGACCCCAGACGCTACTCACCAAGGTAGACTGTAGAACATTGTCTTTAAAAACTGTGTTATGCCAGTGGAGCTAGATGTTCCCCAAGACCATGGTCCCCACAGCCTTCTGCCCAGCAATTCAGTCCCTCAGGGAGTTTGGAAGTGTCTTTGGAGCTTCCATGACCTTTCCTTGTACAAGTTGTGCTGGCTTCTCCAGTAAATATGCACTGTCTTACCCTTCACCAAAGTTACCACTTGTCTATTTAGTTCCCCCTCACTTCTCCCATCCCTCATAACCAACAAAGATTGCGTCTTTTTGTGTGTAAACTTTTACATGAGTTATGCGTAGAGATCTCATACAATATTTGTCCTTTTGTGATTGACTTATTTCACTCAGCATAATGTCCTCCAGTTTTGTTCCTCTTCCTTTTTTGTGGATTTTTTTTTCATTTCTTTTGTTTTTGTAGGTTTTGTTTTTACTGAAACTTTATGTTTTTCTTCTTTATTTTGATGAGTAGGTTTGTTAACTTTTTTTGTGGCTACCATGAAATTTACCCTTATCTTCCTAGATTTGAACCAGTCTATTATTACTTGGTATCGCTTGACTTCCTCTCCATTAGAAGGTTCTATATCTACACTGTTTATTCCCTTTTTTATTGTTCTGATGCTGTTGTCATTTAAAGATTAACCTCTCCAGTTCCCTTTTGTAATTCTTTTGGTTTTGCATAGTCCTTAAGAGTTCATTTCCTAGGTTGGTATCTAGCTAGTACAATCCTGTGTCCTATATTCAGCCTGTGTTCTGATATTGTTTGTTCTCAGATTGAAGGACTTCCTTTAATAAGTCTCCTAAGTTTGGTTTGGCTTTTACATAGTCCCTTAATTTCTGTTTATCTGGAAATGACCTAATTTCACCATTATATTTGAACAAGAGTTTTGCAGGATATACTATTCTTGGCTGGCAATTTTTTTCTTTCAAGGTTTTATATATGTCATCCCATTGCCTTCTTGCCTGCATGGTTTCTGCCAGATAATCTGAGCTTAGTCTTATTGTTTCTCCTCTGTATGTGACTTTTTGTTTTTCTCGAGCTGCTTTCAGAATTCTTTGTTTGCCTTTGGTTTTAGCGAGTGTGATTATGATATGCCTTGGTGATTTTCTTTTGGGTTCTATTCCATATGGGGTTTGTTGAGCTTCTTGGATGGTCAACTTTTCCTCTTTTGTGATATTAGGTAAGTTTTCTGTCAGCAATTCTTCCATGATCCTCTCTGTGTTTTCTGTTTCCTCCCCCTGTTCTGGAACTCTGATCACTCACATCTTTTTGCTTTTGATTGTATCCCACATACTTCTCAGGGTTTCTTCATTTTCTTTGTTCTTTTTTTGATTTTTCCTCAGAGACGTATCCAAGTATTTGTCTTTAACTTCACTGATCCTATCTTCCATTGTTTCAAACCTGCTCCTCGGCCCTTCTATGACACTGTCCATTTCTGTAATCTTGTTTATCTTTTGGATTTCTAATTGTTGTTTTTGTATGATTTCTAGTTGTGAATTTATTTTAGCATTTTGTTCCTGTATTATTTTCTTGAATTCTTTTATTTTTTGGTCTGTATTTTCCATGAATTGTCTGCCTTTTCCATGAATTTGTCTATTATTTCCTCATTTTTGTCTGCTTTTTGCTTCAACTCTTTGATAATTCTGAATATTAGAGAGTTGAATTCCCTATCCATTAGGTCTAGCACCTTTTCTTCTACTGGAAGGTCATCTGGTGTTTTATTTTGGATGCCTACTGGAACCATTCTATCCTGTGTTTGTAAATGTTTTGATATTGTCTGCTGCCTTCAGGGCATTCAGTGGTTATTTTCCTCTTTCATTGATTGTAGATTTGTTTGTGTCATCCTGCTTTTTTGTTTTATTTGGTTATGTCTGAGCAGCAGCCTGTGGGTTCTTTGTTGTTTGCTTGTCTGTGGGCACGATACTTTTCACCTCTTTCTCCAATAGGCAGGGTCAGTCACTCAGGTATGGTACAGCAGGGCAGGTCCAGCTGAAGGGGAGTTGCTTGGATGGGTTGTTTGTGGCACATACCAGTGCTGACAGTGCTGATCAGCAATCAGTGCGGGGCAGGTTCCATTAGGCCGTGCCTGTGCTGCTTGGGAGTGTGATGTTCAGCCCACTGTGCAGGTAGGCAGTAAGGAGGGGGTATATTGTGATGTGTGGAGCTAAGATGGGTATGGGAAAGATGAGAGAGATGAGAGAGGAACAGGACCCAAAAACATACACACAAACAAAAAAGAGTGCTAGGGGAGCCTGCTGTTGGAGCGGAGAGATGAGAGACTGAGAAATGGGGCAAAATAAAAATGAAAAAGAAAAGAAAAAGGGTAAAAGAAAAAAAAGAATAAATTGAGAAACTGGAAATGAAGCAAGACAAAAAGGGAATAAGAGAGAGAAGAAAACAAAACAAAGAAACAAATGAACCAAAAACAAAACCAAAAAAGAGAAGAAAAAAGAAATGCCCCTAGGGATGTCCCTGTGCATCTGTGCGGAGTAAGGGAGTAGCTTCCAAGCCTCGCAGTACTGCCCAGCTAGAAGGGGCTCCCAACACAAAAAAAGAAAAAGAAAACAGACAAGCAAATCAAAACAGAGCAAATCAGAGCAAACAAACAAAAAAGCCCCGGGGGTTCCACCAGCAAGGCGGCACGGGGTGGGAAGCAGTTTCACAGTCGAGTAGTGTTTCAAAGCCTTTCAGGAGGAAGCAAAGTTGGCACACGGAGCCAGGTATTTCAGAGAAAGGAGGGGGAGGTGGTGAGAGGTAAGGAAGAAATCTAAAGAAGCAGACAAAAGCAACACCAGCAGCCAACAAAAGGCACTCAGGGAGCCGGCCAGTGTGGGTGGGTGGAATCCAAGTGACACTGGGGTAAAGCTGGTGCTTCCCGGCCAGGAAACTGTGGCTGCAGGAAGCAGAGGAGGCTAAGTGAGGGTGAAGAAGGGTGGGAGGTGGGAAAGCCTATATCACTGGTTACCAGTCGTTCTGTCTCCTGCTGGAAACTCCGTGAAGCTGCTTTCTCATACCCCCTGTTTGCTGATCTCTAATAGGAGTCCAAGATGGCAGATCCGTGCTGCAGTAGCTGATAGTGGACCTCTGCGTGTATCTCTCCTCACTCTCTGTTCTCGGTCAGTTTCTTATTCCATTCGGTGCTTGACTGATTTCTTTATCTCCTCATTTGATGCTTAGGGTTTTAGGATTGATGTGTGACTCTGTTTGATTTAGGTTTTCTGATCTTTGCTGTGGAGGGACGGCGTGGTGTTTCTGACTATAGCGCCATGTTGCCTGGAAGTCCTATTCTGATAGTGTATTTTAACTATCTGGTAAATTGGACTGCAGATGTTTATATTTTCTTCTTGATTCTTGTCTGTATCCTTCAAAACTTCTATATTTAAAATAAAATTTCAGAGATGAAAAAAGCAATAATGAACATATAATTAAAAATAAATTAGACTAATAAATCTAAAGCATTCAAAAATGCCTGAATATGAGCTATTAAGTATCAATATGAAGTAGCTAACTAATTTTTGGTGACTTAATTCAAGTCTTATGAGTTCAAGAGTTCCAGATTAATACAATAATGTTATAGCAACACAAAAGTGATACGAGCTGGAAGCACACATACTATATTGCAGGTCTTTTACTTAATGCAACTCTAAAAATTTAAACATTTCATTTCACATACAATAGGAAATTACTATTCTAAAATTTGCACATATTTAAATGTGCAATTTTAATTCAGGGCAGGAACATATGAGGTAAAGTACAATTCTCTTAAGGCCATTTATTATAAATACAGTGTCTGGTAAAATTGCTCAATGAATGCTTACTCAATGAAAGCAAACAATTTGGGAAACATTCTTTTTGCTAATTATAACAACTGTTTAATAATTTAGGGCTTGATTTTTATAATTAAATTTTAATATCTTTTTGTTTACATATTATGTTATTTTTGTGATCACTTAATATCATTCTTAATCCATCTATCAGCATGTTACCTTGGGCTAATTTATGCCAGATTTGCCAAATTTACCTCATAGCGAGCATAAAATCATTTGCTGTTATTAATATTAACTCTATTCCAGTTTTATTTACTAGTCTTAAAGCTATAATATGCACTGCAAACAAAACAAAATCAAAAGGTAAAATGAAAAATATACAACCTGAGGCATGAAAAAAATGTTACATTAACTTAATGCTCTATTATCTATTTAACCGACTCAGTTTTAATACTCTTAAAGCAGACAGCACTTTTTAGAAAATGTATAAGGTATAAGACACTAGCTGAAATAAAGTTTAGTATTTTAAATGGTAAGAAAAAATTGCTGCAAATGGCATAAATAAAGTCTGGGGACTAGTGGACCAATTAACAAATTATTTAGGAATACTCAGTTTGGACTTCATTGAATTCAAAGGATATGGGATTTGATGCAATTTCCAAATTATCACATTTACTTTTAGAAAAGAAAGGACACTTTCAGATTGGAAATTAAGGGAGGCTCCAAGACAAAAGTCAAGTCTAAAACAGAAAATTTTCCGTAGATAATTGGCTCTTCTCTCAATTCTTCACTATCACCATGTCTACAAATTTACAATTAAAATGTAATTGTAGTCCACAGAAAGAAAACATAGGCTATAATGGATTGTCTACTAATCCTCTAGAAATACAACTTTTCAGTCTGTTTTGAGCAGAGCTTCTAACTGGTTCATTCTGGGTGGAACCCCTGCTGATAATTTGCATTTCTAACAAGTTCCCAGGCGATGCTAATGGAATGCTAATGATGCTGGTTAGGAACCAATTCAGAGAACCACCAGTAGAGCAGCAGTGGTTCTCAAAATTGGTTATACATAAAAATCACCTAGGGATCTTGTTAAAATATAGGTTCTGATTCAGTATATCTGGGGTAGAACCATTAGCATCACATGGGAACTTGTTAGCAATGTAAATTCTCAGCAGAGGTTTGAACCGGAGTGAACCTGTTTGAAGCCCTGATTTTGAGACTGTTTCCTAAATAGTACTGACAATTCACAGTGAAACAGTGAGACAACCATAAAATTCACAGAAGGGAAGCAACCATGATATAAATCATTTTAGAAAAACCTAAGACCAATGATGACAGATTCTGCCTAACATTTTTAAAAAATAGAAGCTGATGATAACAGATTGGGACAGTATGCTAATGGAGTGAAGAGTAAAACAAATACTGTATTTTTAAGCAAATAATGTATGCCTTCTATGTTTGTTTGCCAACCACGCCTTCCTCTGTGAGGTATTTTCATGAGCTGCTATGACAATTTTTTTTACATGTTGCTGTAAAAAGAAAAAAAATTAGCATAGTGTGCTTAGGAAAATACCTTGAGGATCATTGAAGAATTGCTGACAGAAAACTTACCCAATATCACGAAAGAGGAAAAGTTGACCATCCAAGAAGCTCAACAAACCCCAGCAATAGGGGATTATATTCAATAGGGGATTTCAAGAGCCAAGGTATTTTACTCCCCATTTTTAAATGGGGATAGGATAGTAGGGGTATCTGCAAAATAAGAAAAGCATATGAATTTTAAAAGAACTAGTTTTGACCAATTTTTTATACTTAAAAAAGCACCAGGGTATATTTGTTTATCAAAACACTTCCAGAAAAACAGGAGACTATTACTAGTAATTTAATGTTCTTATTTAACTATTTTCCTGCCACTAGATGATTTTCTATAATCTCTGGATTTTTGATTCCTCCTAAAACTCAACTTGCAATCAGTTAATAGGTTATTTATTTTCTTTCTTAGACGTTTACAAAAATGTGTGATACCAGAATACCTGAGTATCTAAAATCGATAGGTATTAATTTTGTCTTTGTTGTTTGGTCTCTACAGGTATTGATCTATTCAAATTTTAACCATCTATTATAAAAGAGTTGTTTCACTCAAATCATTAAAAGAAACATTATAGTAGATTTTATAATTTACCTAAAGTGTACTTTAATTCTTTGAGGAGGATCGTGATTTATTATGGACCACATCACCAACATTGTACTATATCTTCAGAAATACAGAATTGTGAATCTGAGAATTTCTATGTGTATTTACAAAAATATTTTAGAAAGTGTTTTAAGAGGTTAATGGTGTTTTCTCACTTTTCCATATTCTTTTATGAACAGATTATGTTGATTTTATTTTAAATTTTATACTAGCTGCAAACATGAGATGTTCTGGATGCTCAAAAGATGAAGTATCTAATTCTGTAGATGGTTGTCAAAATGTACTAGAGAAGGAGTCAACAAGTAGAGTTTTGAACTATGTCTTGTGAAATAAGGAGGAATTCTCCTGGGGAATATTCATTCTTTCTACAGATATTATTAAATACATGACATATATTGGGCCTTTTGTATTATGCTTACAGTGTAAAACCCTAAAAGTAGAGAACAACACTTGCCCTTTTGTAGCTTACAGTCTATAGAAAAGAAATGCATTCCTGGCAGATGGAATAGCATATTTAAATGCCCAACGTATAAAAGAACTTGGGGTATTCAGAGAATTGTAAATAATTTGTAATAGCTGAAATTACAGTATATATGGGTGTAAGGATCAGGAGAAAGAACTAGATATAATCAGGACTGGACAATGTAATAATTCCATTTGTGTTGTGAAATAATCTTTTAAAATTCTAAATTAACGTGGATTTCTGAGTAACTAAAAGTAGATATTCACCATAAGCAGTTTTGCTATATGGCATCTTTTGTATATTATCTTGCATTAATATTTATATTTTCCCATGGATATGTGAGATATTCAGAAAAAAATTCATAAAACATCATTTTGTGATGTATGTACAGATTTTCCCAAATTTCTTCTCAAGTCATTGATAAGATCAACCTGTGATAAACAAGATTTTACCAAATTTAGATTGATAGCAAAAATCTTCTCTGGGTTTTATAGACTTGAATATCTCCTAAGTTTATTCTTTAGTTTTCCCTAGTAATTTTCTATGTTGACAATAATTGATAGCATTTATCGAGTTTTTCTATGTGCAAGGCACTGAGTGTGTCAGTTTAAGTATATTTACATGAATAACTACAACACTAATGCAGTGGTAGGTATTATAAACCCAATTTTAAAGATGAGAAAACAGTGGCCAAGGAGATTAAGTAACTTTATAACTTTCAAATTTTACAAAAAATAATTACCAGAAGTAAAAGTCAAATCCTTGTGTCAGGCTCAAATTTACACACACACACACACACACACATTTCTGTCCTCATGGTTGTTTTATGCCACCACTCTGCCTTTCACTGTTAGAGTACCTATTTTTCTTGAAATTTAGAGGATTTAGAATACCAATTTTTCTTAAAATTTCTGTAGCAATTATATTTAGGTTTTCCCAAACTATTGATGAGTATATAAATTAGTATCATAAAGAAAGGCAATAATTCTATTTCTCCCTGAATCTCTCTAGTTCATGTTTCTGAGTTATATTTGTAGAGGAAGTATATGATGCCTTTGTGTTGATCCTTAGAGTTTCTAGTTAACTGGGTAATTCATTTGGAATTACTCAGTACTTTGAATCTGAACTCAAAACAAAAACACTTGCCTATTTTGCAGATTGACCAATTATGCACCAAAGTTTTTCTCTGACATACGAAAACAACTTGTAATTTAATGATCAAAGCATCCTTTTTTTTGCCATTTTTAAAAATCACTTTTAGTTGTTTGGGATTTTAGTTTCTTTCTAACTATATTATCTAATTCTGTAATATGAAGTGAAGTGCAATGCTTAAAATAGTTTTAAGATATTCTTTAACGTGTTAAGTCCTGTCCTGTACACCTCACTCAAATCCACTTAAATCACTGTGCACTTCAAGGCATCCTGTACCAGGCTTTAAGAATGATAAATCTATTCTCTCACAGTGTAGCAGGCTCACAGTCTAGGGGGCTAGAAGTCTGAATTCAGGGTGCCAGCTCCAGGGGAAAGCTTTCTCTGTCTGTCGGTTCTGGGGGAAGGTCCTTGTCATCAATCTTCCCCCGGTCTAAGAGCTTCTCAGCACAAGAACTTTGGGTCCAAAGGATGTGCTCTGCAGCCTGTGTTGCTTTCTTGGTGGTATGCGGTTCCCATGTCTCTCTGCTCACTTCTCTATTCTATATCTCAAAAGAGAGTGATTTAAAACACAACCTAATCTTGTAGACTGAGTCCTGCCTCATTAACATGACTGCCCCTAATCCCACCTCATTAACATCATAGAGGTAGGATTTAAAACACATGGGAAAATCACATCAGATGACAGAATGGCAGACAATCACGCAATACTTAGAAACATGGCCCAGCCAAGTTGACACATATTTTTTGGGGACACAATTCAATCCATAATGTTGTCCTTCTGAGTTCACTCACTATTGGCCATCAGTGAGCCTTATTTACCATTCTCTTTTTCATTAGAATACCTTTGACCATAAAAATATGGGTTATCTTTTATCTTTGATGTCTAATTCAATAACACTAGCATGACTACGAACAAAATGAAATTAGAATCTTTAGATTTTGTGTTTCTATCCAGATTACTGAGCATGAAACAAATATAGATGAAATTAGTAAAAGTAATAATGTGAGAATGCACACAGTAATATGTATATAGAAGGGTTACTTAATATAGTACTAAAATATTTAGCATATGTTTTCTTATTTATATGTATTACAGCATAATAACCCACTGCTAATTATAGGTTAACTACTAAACATGATCATATTTTTATACATATATACTTAACTACTTTGCTATAGGGAGATTAGTATAAGCTTATCAGGACAATTCAACACTATGCTGCCTTTATGTTTAAAGGCAATGAAGTATTAAAAAGAGAAATGAGAAAATTAAACATGTATAAATAACATTATCATTTCAGCCTATACTGAAATTTTCAAAAGGCTAGCTCTCTATCTAAAATCTTCATGAAAACTTACTCAAAATATACTTACTGTTCCAATCCTGTAGCTGACAGAAGCTTACTTAACCTGTAACTTTTTATTTTAATTTCATCAAGACATTATTTAAAGACACTCTTCTACTCCTGGTAATACTGAAATACATCAATCATTTGAAAACAACGTTTCAAAATACATCTACTTGATAATCAGTAGTAATCATAGACAGTAACTCTGCTTATTAAGTCTTTGTATCCCATGTGTAAGCCTAGGCTTTAAAGAAGACAATTCATAAATCACTGCCATGAAGAAAGAATACTGAATTAGGAAGGTTAATATCACAGTCTGTATTCATTGTAAACCTATGAATCTCAGTTTCATTGTATATAGAATGGGCTTATTAAAACATTTGCTACTAATATAATAAGGTGCTTATAAGATGAAGGGAGCTTCTGTATGAAAGCAATTTGAAAATATATAAATTTCAAGCAAATTTATCCCAAAAATGAGATCAGCTACCACACTTGTAGAGTTTTAAGAGTTTTTGATATAATATGGATATCAAATATGTGATTGGCAGATACTTTCTCCCAGTCTGTGGCTTGTCTTTTCTTTCATTTAACGGTGTCTTTTGCAGAGCAAATGTTTTTAACTTTGATAAAGTCCAATTTATCATTTTTTTTCTTTCATTAGATCATGTTTTTATTGTTTTATCTAAAAAGTCATCAGAATCCCAAGGTGATTCAGATTTTTTCCTATGTTTTCTTCTTGAATTTTTATGTTGTACATTTTATATTTAGGTCGATGATCCACTTTGAATGACTTTTTAAAATAAGATTATACATGCATATATATGTGTGAAGGTTCATTTTTTCTGCCTTTGTGCATTCAGTCATTCCAGCACCACATGTTGAAAGGACTTTTTTTTCACTGATTTATCTTTACCCCTGTGTCAAAAATCAGCTGGCTATTTTGCAGGACTTCATTTCTAGGCATTCTCTTCTGTTTCTTTGATCTAAGTGCCTATCCTTTTGCCAATACAACACTCTCTTGATTAATTTAGTTTTAGAACAAGTCTTGAAAACAGGTAATGTCAGTTATCCAAATTTTTTCTTTTTGTCAGTTTTTTTTTTTTTTAAATTTTTGCTATTCTAGTTCCCTTGCCTTTAGAATCAGCTTATCAATAACTACAAAAGTGCTTGTTGGAATTTTATTGAATCTAAAAATTCAACTTGGGGAATTGATATCTCAACAATATTGAGTATTTTGAACCATGAAGACATTATAGCTTTCTATTCATTTTTATTATCTTTATTTCATCAGTATTATAATTTTTCATCATACCGATGTCGGACATATTTTTTTAGATTTATACCCAAGAATTTTACCTATTATTATTTTAGTGCTATTATATGTAGTTTTTTTAATTCAACTTAAATTCTACATTCTTCATTGTTGGTATAAAGTAATATATTCCAATTATGCATATTCACCTTATGTATCCTGTCACCTTTCTGAACTCATTTATTTATTCTAAGAGTAGTTCTTCTTTGACTATTTGGAATTCTCTACATAGAAAATCATGTCTTCTGTGAATAATGACTATTTGACTCTTTGCAGAAAAAAAGTAAAAAGAAAACACTATTTAAAGGGAACTTGTAAGTAGATTCTTTAACTCCTTTTCTGCATATATTAGTTTTCTATTGCTGTGTAATAATAATATCACCACAAACTTATTGGCTTAAGACAATACACATTTATTATCTCATAGTTTCTGTGGGTCAAGATTCTGGGCACAGGTTACCTGGGTTCTCTGCTTCAGGGTTTCACAGGGTTAAAATCAAGATGTTGACTGGGGTTATGGTCTCATCTCAAGGCTCAGCTAGGGTAGGATCCATGTCCAAGTTCACATGGTTGTTAGCAGAATTCACTTCCTTGCTGGCTATAGTCCAGAGTCCACTATCAGTTCCTGGTGGGTTTTTGGATGGAGGCTACGTTCAATTCCTTAGCCACCCCTAAAATTGTTGTTTGCTTCATGAAAGCCAGAAGAAGAGGCTTCTAGCAAGATGAAAGCTGCAATCTTAGGTAATATAAGCATATGTTGAATACTACCAGCCTTACCATATAGTCCATTGGTTTAAGGCAAGTCAAAGATCATGCCCACACTCCAGGGGAGGAAGTTAAACAATGTCATGAATACCAGGAGGTGGAGATCACAGGGACCACTTATAATCAATCCCTCACACTGTGGTTCCCTTCTATTGGAGCTTTGTCCCTCTCAATTCCTTTCATTTTGACAGTCTCACACTTCAAACTCTGCCTTCTCAGTCCTGTGAAAAGTACCTCAGTCCTGTGAAAGTGCTGCCTTCAACCTTGGTTCTATCTACTGCTATAGTGTGCAAAATAATGTTAAGGACAAAGCTGTGGTGAACATGGAACTTAATTTGCTTATTCTTTTAAGTAACTGAGTCCTCAAACCTTGCCTCTGTTTGTTGCTCTCAAGTATCTTAAAGTTATACATATTTTTCTATCTTTTACATTTGTTTATGGTGTGAGACTTAGTCTGATGTAAGCTACTGTTGCTTTTACTTGATATAATTATACATTTTTTGTTATTCTATCTATTGAGAGTATTCCTTTATTCCTAAATTCATAAGGTCAGAGTTTCAGACCCTATTATCACTAACATCCTTCTAACTTTCCTGGACTTGGAAGGAAATACTGTGGTAAATGGATAACAATATAGTAGCATATTTTTACGGAAAAAACGTGTGCCTTCTATGTTTTTGCCAAACGTGCCCCACCCCCATGAAGTATTTTCGTAAGCAAGCTATGCTACTTTTTTTACAGAAACATGTACAAAAAACTGGTATAGAGGTGCTTATGAAAATACCTTGTGGGGGAAGGGCATAGTTGGCAAAGAAACATAGAAGGCATGTGTTATTTCCATAAAAATATGGTATTACTCATAAGCTTTAGTCAAATGAATTTCATTGAAATTGCAGTCTTATAAAGAGACGCTAGAATTTCATGTTTAGTAAAGTTGTTATTTTTGTTGTTAGTTGTTGTCAAGTTGGTTCTGACTCATGGTGACATTATGTATAACAGAAGGAAACATTGCCCAGTCCTGCACCATCCTCACGATCTTTGGTATGTTTGACCCCATTTTTGCAGCCACTGTGTCAATTCATCTCATGGAGTGTTTCCCTTGTCTTTCCTGACCTCTGCTTTACCAAATATGATGTCCGTTTCCAGCACTTGGTCTTTCCTGACGATGTATCCAAAGTAAGCAAGATGAAGGATGACCATCCTTGCTTCTAAGGAGCATTCTGGGCGTATTTCCTCCAAAACAGATTTGCTCATCCTTCTGGTAGTCCTCAGTATATTCGACATTCTTCACCAACACCACAATTAAAATGTGTCAATTCTTTGGTCTTCCTCTTTCAGTGTCCAGCTTTCACATGCATACGATGCAATTGAAGAGACTATAATTTGGGTCAGTTGCACCTCAGTCATCAAAGTGACATCTTTGCTTCTTGAGACTTTACAACCGAAATTTAAACTCTATTGTTTTTGATGCCCCCAACAAAATGTTCCTTTAATAATCTTCATTAGCTAGGTATTTACTACTTTTCATGCTGGCCCGTTTCTAAACATATGCATTTAATTTTAATGGCAACTTCTATTCTTGTTTTAAAATGAAGACTTAACACAGAAACAAAAACTTGATAACCATGCAAGTTCATGGAATGTAATCCAAGAAAATCTGAATATTACAAGTTAAATGAAAAGTTGAATAATGGCCAAAAAAGTTTCATCTTTCTATAAGTACAATGATAATATTCTTTTTGTCTTCAGGCATACTAGCATGAATAGTAAAAATCTTTTCACTTGGTTTCAAACATGCTATGATTTGGGTTATTACATTTGGGGAGCAGAAACTATATTCCATTTAGTATCTGGAAATATGTGTAGGGACAAAGATGCACGCTGTCCTTGCAATAGTGTAAACTATTGTCTGGGAAGTGGATTCCTAGCCGAGGACTGTGTTTTGCAGCTGTATATTTTCACTTAGATGGTACATTGTGACTAGATCTCATCAAATCATCAACAAAAGTTGAAGTGATAGATAGCATTTCTAGGCTAAGGTGGTTAAGAAGTAGATATTTCTTTTCCACACTTTTTTCCCCTCCTATACTTTCTTCTGCTAGCTTGATAAAAGAATGGTGACTTTGAAGTTGAAGTTGGCAGATATAGAAGATGCCTGGGTCCCTATATTGCTGATGTATTGTAGAAAAGCCATTTACCAACTGGGAAAGCCATTTGGACTTAGACAAGAAATAAATATTTCTCTTGTTGGATCCATTATGTGTCTTTGAGCTTCTCTGTTGTAAAAGTTATCATTATCTTAACAAATGTAATGTATAATAAATGAAGGCATTTAGCATTTAATTCATCATACTGAATTATGTAATTACTTGTGAACTGTTTACATTTTTTAAGCATTCGTTGGAGTAAAGCTCCATCCCAAAATAGGAAAATGAGATTCAGTGTAATTTTGTGTAAAACATCTCAAAGTGCCCTGGATGAGACAGCAAACATCTCTTCCCTTTGTCATAATAGTTACTGAGAAACAAATTACCCTGGAACTCAGTAGCTTAAAACAAAATCATTTGTTATTTCATAGTTTCCATAGATCAGGAATCTGGCATGGCTTACCTGGGTGCCTCTGACTCAAAGTCTGTCATAAGGCTGAAATCAAATGTCCACTGAGACTGAAGTCATCACTAAGCTTGCATGGGAGATGATATGATTCCAAGCTCCCTCATGCGCCTGTTGGCAAACCTCAGGTCCTCACTAGCTGTTAGCTGAAAAAACTCATTTCCATGTCACATGGATCTCTCCATAGGGCAGTCCACAACATGGCAGCTGGCTTCCTACAAAACAAGTAAGCATGCCAGTGGGAGAGGAATCCTAAAACAAAATCTACAGTCTCTTTGTAATCTAGTCTGAAAATTGACAGGCCATTACTTCTGCCATATTCTGCTGTGTACAAGCAAGTCATTGCTTCCAGACCACACTCAAAGGGAGGACATAATTATACAAGGGCCCAAATACTAGGAAGCTGGGATCATGGAGGGTCATCTTAGAAACTTTCTACCACATAAATATATGTTATAAAGCAGGCTAAAGAGTAAACTGATTACAGCCAAGACCCAAAGGCAGTTAATAATATGAAAAATCTTGTTGTTAGCTGCCTCTGTGTTGATTCTGACTCATAGCCACCCCATGTGACAGAGCAGAAGTACTCCATAGAGTGTTCTTGGCTGTACTCTTTACAGAAGGGAAGTAGATCATCATGTCTTTCTCCCACAGAGCTGCTGAGTGGGTTTGAACCACCAGCCTTTCAGTTAGCCGCTGAGTTCTTAATCATTTGTGCCACCAGGGCTCCTTAATATGAACAATATGCAAGAATATTTCCAAAATCAAACAGAGTGTTAATTCTGGGGAAAAAAATGTATAAAGATAACTCTTTTTTCTTAAGATCATTTATAGTCTAGGTACTTTAGGCCATTATGTTACCAATGTCAACAGAATTTCAGCAGAATATTACAGAGAATCATTTTGTTATTTCATAATATATTTTACCTGTTTATTTTTCCTAAAATGTTAATTACTTACATTACTGCAATATGAAAAAAAAAAAAACTTGAAAGTTATATCCTCTAGATTGATATGTCTGTTATCTTTATTTCTGTATTTTAAAAAATTCCTTTCAATTCATCATTGCTGTCTTGAAAACCTAATCATTTTATATTTGAGTGTGCCTGTAATGATGAAGTAAATTTTTCATTTTAAATATTCTTGATGTTTTCAGATAACTGTGTAGCTCAATTTTTGACACTTCGTGTTGTCTTGCAAATAGTAAAATCTTGAAGCAAACACTTTTATACAGCTATGAGTGATCATCATCACAAACTGAAGTTTTTGTATAACACTTTGTTTTTTTCAAAGCACTTTCACACCCAAGAAACTTATTTGAGCTTCATGGACTTTTACGGAGTTTCATTATTTTTCACAAAATTTCTCACATGCAATTTTGATTTAGAACCTGAGTGAACCAACAGTTAACTTACAAGTCAAAGTTTTTCAGTTCCAAAGGGCTAATTTTCTTAAGCACATAAAATGACAAGATTGCTTTCTCAACAACAACACAAAAAAATTCTTTGGACGTTGCTCTTTGCGGTATTTATGGCACCATGCTGAGAGGAATGATCTCTTCCTGATATCAAAAATATAACACTGCTGTAACAGGTCAAAAACTATTTTCACTTTAGAATTATTTTTTTAAAGTCTTTTTTTGGGTTTCATTGAATTTTTAAAGCAATGCTGAATCTTCTTTTCTTCAGTATGTACAAAGCATAATAATCCCATGTGGAGCATTTGGTTCTCACAGAAAATTCAAGAAAAAAACAGGTAGCTATGCATAATTTTCCTTCTGATGAACAGAGAATACACCCCAGGAAACTTAACAATCTTGATGTTACGATTCTTCCTTTTTGAGATCTCAGGAGGTCTTGAGACTCTTAGTTACCATTGCCTTCTATTTTAAAGGGTTATCTCTGTAGAAAGTACTGCTTTTTTTCCCTCCACAAAGTACAAATTATAGGACTCAGAGGTTTATAGGGGTTATTGGTTAGATCTTTGTTCTTTTCCACATTCTCTTTCTAGTCATATTTCTGCAAAAAATGGAAATTTAAGAAAATATTCTCACTTACTAGTCAACATCTTGTTCAGGCTTTTATTTATTCTGGCTATATCAACCCACCAACTAAAAAACCTTGGCTAAAAGAGTTTTGAAATTTTTTGGAGGTAGGTGAGAGGGAAGAATAGCCCTTTATTTCCTGTATCAGACATTTTCTGGTGCAAAAAAAAAAAAAAAAAAATGTGATAGAGCAAATATAATGAACTAAAGTGTTGAGTCAGTGATTCTGCCTTCCTGGGTTATAAATAAGTTTTGAAATTCAGGCATTCTTTTATTTAGTCACAAAGTGTTTAAAAGTTAAAGTCTTAGCATAGTCGTGTAAAGGTACACTCATATTCAGCCATTTTTACATTCATCAATTTGCCTTTCTGAACTTCTCTTGGTGATCTGGTACCTTATTCTGGAGCCAAACTGGGGAGCAGAGGATGGGATGTGAGGTGGAGATAGGAAGCGAGATGAGGGGAGTGAATTTTTAATTCACTTTTTATTATACCTGTATAAATTAGAAAATATATATTAGATATCTTAAAACCTTATGGGGGCAGTTCTATTCTGTCATACAGTATCACTATGAGTTGGAATCAACTAGATGACATACAATAACAATAATAATTTTAACACTTCTGGAATTTCTCTGCTTTGTATTTTTAATTCCAAATTACTAACAAAGATACATATTGGTTTACAAAGACATATTATAGGACATATTTCATTTCTTGTTTCCAGTGTTTCTGCAATGTAACTAGAAAATTCAGTCAGTTTACTGTTGACTAGTGACTAATTTACTTATCTAAAGGGGAAACGTATGTTACTGATATTATTTCTTCTTTTAGTTGTTGTTAGGTGCCATTGAGTTGGTTCCGACTCATAGCGATACTGTGTACAACAGAATGGAACACTGCCCGATCCTGCGCCATCCTACATGATCCTTGTTGTTTGAGCCCATTGTTGCAGTCACTGTGTCAGTCCATCTCGATGAAGATCTTCCGCTTTTTCACTGACCGTCTTCTTTAGCAAGCATGATGTCCTTCTCCAGGGACTGATCCCACCTGATAACACATCCAAAGTATGTGAGACAAAGTCTCTCCAACCTTGCTTCTAAGCAGCATTCTGGCTATACTTCTTCCAAGACAGATTTGTTCATTCTTTTGGCAGTCCATAGTATATTCAATATTCTTTGCCAACGCTGTCAAAGGCGTCAATTCTTCAATCTTCCTTATTCGTTGTCCAGCTTTCACATGTATATGAGGCGAATGAAAACACCATGGCTTGGGTCTTAGTCTTCAAGGCGACATCTTTGCTTTTTAACACTTTGAAGAGGTCTTTTGCAGAAGATTTGCCCAGTGCAATGCGTCTTTTGATTTCCTGACTGCTGACTTCTGCGGGTGTTGACTGTGGATCCAAGTAAAATGAAATCCTTCACAACTTCAATCTCTTCTCTGTTTACCGTAATGTTGCTATTGGTCCAGTTGTGAGGATTTTTGGTTTATGTTGAGGTGTAATCCATACCGAAGGCTGTAATCTTTGACCTTCATCCGTAAGGGCTTCAAGTCCTTTTCACTTTCAGTAAGCAAGGTTGTGTCATCAGCATAACGCAGGTTGTTAATGAGTCCTCCTCCAATCCTGTTTCCCTGTTCTTCTTCATATAGTCCAGCTTCTCAGATTATTTGCTCAACATACAGATTGAACAAGTATGGTGAAAGGATACAACCCTGATAACCTGATGTTATCCATAATTTGTTATGAGCCACACAGGTGATGCCCTTGCATCATCAATAAAACACAGGTTAACATCTTTCTGGTATTCTCTGGTTTCAGCCAGGATCCATCTGACATCAGCAGTGATATCCCTGGTTCCATGTCCTCTTCTAAATCCAGCTTGAATTTCTGGCAGTGCCCTGTCAATGTACTGCTATAGCCACTTTCGAACAATCAGCAAAATTTTACTTGCATGTGATATTAATGATACTGTTCGATAATTTTCACATTCTGTTGGATCACCTTTCTTTAGAATAGGCATAAATATGCATCTCTTCCAGTTGATTGGCCAAGTATCTGTTTTCCAAATTTTTTGGCATAGATGAGTTAGCACTTCCAGCGCTGCATCCATTTGTTAAACCATCTTGATTGTTATTCCGTCAATTCCTGGAGCCTTGTTTATCGCCAATGCCTTCAGTGCAGCTTAGACTTCTTCCTTCAGTACATTCGGTTCCTGATAATATGCTGCCTCCTGAAGTGGTTGAACATCGATCAATTCCTTTTGGTGTAGCGACTCTGTGTGTTCTTTCCATCGTCTTTTGATGTTTCCTGTGTTTAATATTTTCCCTGTAGAATCCTTCAGTATTGCAACTCGAGGTTTGAATTTTTTCTTTCAGCTTGAGAAATGCCGAACGTGTTCTTCCCTTTTGGTTTTCTTTCTCCAGGTCTTCGCACATGTCATTAGAATACTTTACTTTGTCTTCTTCAGTTGCCCTTTGAAATGTTCTGTTTAGCTTTTTTACTTCATCATTCCATTCATTTCCATTATTATTATTAGCCTGGTGAAAATATGCTGAAACAATTCTTTTTATCCCTGATGTATCTGGTAGGCTACTTAGGAACCCAACCATTTCCAACAACAACAACAACAAAAAAAAAACTCCTGCAGAGAACCACTGCTCGTTTCAAAGCAGTCTTGAGGATGAAGAGACTTTCTTGTCTATTGTTTTTGTAAAGACATCTGTCTATTTAACAGGTGAACAATATAAAGTTAACCATTTTTAGAAATGTTTCTAAACCATTTGATGCATTTTCTCTGTTTTCTTAAATGAAAGATACTCATCAGAAGTGACACCTTTTTGAAAATTATGGCTATCATTTTGACATGATTTTGCCCTAGCAAAAAACTGCATTTGTACATTCCCGTCTCAATAATTGTCACCTCTGATTTTATAGGACACCGTCTTTAAGTTTTTTATGTTTTCTTAAATCTGAGAAATTAGTTATTCGTGGTAATTATGATGACATACAAATGAAAAGTAAGTAAATTCTGAATACCATAATAGGGAGTCCTCCACAGAGTCAAGTTTTTAGGTTTGGGTGCAGGCCTTTAGGTAAATTTAAGCCGTTGCAATCAAGTCATTTCCAGCTTATGGAAACTCCATGTGTGTGAGAGTAGAACTGAACCCCATAGGGTTTTCAGAAGTTTATTGCCAGGCCTTTCTTCCAAGGCACCTCTAGGTATACTTGAACCACTAACCTTTCTGTTAATAACCATGCATGTTAACCGTTTGCACCACCCAGGGACTCCTAGACAAGTTTAATTTATCTTGCTAGCAGAAGAATAGATAGATTAGTCAAATTCATTTTGATAAACTCCTCTCTATCATTATCAATATTTTTCTATTCATAGGATTTTCAGTAGGAGTAGAGAATACCAAACCATCCTTAGTTCCTCTTGACATCATTGCTACCCTGAAATGAAATCTGAAAATTACGTGGCAAACCCTGAGAGAAATTTGAAAAGAGGTTGAATTCTTGGATTCTGTGAATTGACATGTTAAAAGCAAGTTCTCAGCAGAGGTTGCCAAGGCTTTAATCAGAGAAAAGTGACTCAGTTTGAAGTAGTTTGAGTTCAAATAAAAGATGTGCTAAGATTTCAGATATGGTACTTTATTTTGAAACCATTGTAGCAGATTTAATCTGAAAATAAGTTTAAGTACTTGATAGCATTACCTATCTAGTTGTGTTGGGGATGATTTCAGATTTTATGTTGAATATTGTGTACTCTGAGATTACATTTTGTGCCAGATAGGATAAAATATAGAGTTTACAATTATCCAGATATTTGAATGATGTAAACTATACCTGATAATTTATAAGAATAAATTAAGGAAAATACTAACAGTCTATAATATTTATACAGAAACCACATTTTTCATCCTGCTTGTCCAGATTGCAGTCTTTTATTCATTCATAGATTTTTTTAACTTGTTACATTCATGTGATTTTCTGCTTTTCAAGAAATTCTCTCTTTCTCTTTTAAGAGAATGAGATTGTCACATTTTACAAGCCACTGCTATTCTTCAGAAGCAGAACATGCATAGCAGAAATTGCCTTAAATTTAATTATCGTTTATGCCAGTTTACTTTTCTTCAGTTTGTAACAGAATGAAATGAACTGCTTCAGATTCATTCACTGGTTTTACACGACAGAAGTTATTTGATTCTACACGAGGTTTTAAGTATCTAACTATATGTATTTCTTTAAAATTAGGCAAAATATAAATGGAGATCTTTATGATTATCAGAAGGTACTCAACTAACCACTGTTCGTTGAAGGTGCTTTTTATTTAGAACACAATATTGAACAAATTGATGGAAGAAACACATAATTGTTAGGATATGCATTGTTATTAATAAGGAATATACCATAACTGATGATTTGCATTGATTAGTATATTAAAAAACCCATTGTCATCGAGTCAGTTCCAACTCACAGAGACCCTATAGGACAGCGAAGAACTGCCTCATAGGGTTTCCAAGGAGCAGCTGGCGGATTGAAACTGCCGACCTATTGGTTAGCAGCCAAGGTTTTAAACACTACACCACCAGGGATCCAATATATACAGTTTTACCATAATATTAAAGCACAATATTTATTTAGTGCAAAACATAAACTATATTTTTTATATGAAACCTGTTATGATTTTTTTCCCAAAACATTTAAGAAGCTTAAATTATCCACGTTCTAATATAATAGCCATTATACTAAAGAAAATACTTATTGGGAGACTATTATGTTTTACCATCCATGTAGGTATCAGAGCTTCTCTGCTACACAAAATGAAAATATTCCTGCCTTGTTCAACTGGCATAACAAAGTTTACTAAGAAAATGTTCTGCATCCTACTTGGGTGAGTGGTGTCTGGGGTCTTAAAAGCTAGTGAACAGCCATCTAAGATGCATCAACTGGTCTCAAACCACCTGGAGTAAAGGAGAATGAAGGAAAGCAAAGTCACATGAAAAGTATTAGCCCAAGAGACAGAAAGGGCCACATAAACCAGAGACTCCATCAGACTGAGACCAGAAGAACTAGATGGTGCCTGGCTACCACCAATGACTACCTTGACAGGGAACACAACAGAGTCGCAGATGGAGAAGGAGAAAAGTGGGGCACAGAACTCAAATTCTAGTAAAAATACCAGATTTAATGGTCTGACTGAGACTGGAGGAACCCCAGAAAGCATGGCCCCCGGACTCTCTGTCAACCCAGAACTAAAACCATTCCCAAGGCCAACTCTTCAGACAAAGATTAGACTGGACTATGGGACATAAAATGATATTCATGAAGAGTGTGCTTCTTAGCTCAAGCAGAGAGACAAGAGACTAAATGGTCAGCTCCTGTCCGGAGGTAAGATGAGAGGGCAGAGAGGGTCAGGAGCTGGTTGAATGGGCATGGGAAATCAGGGTTGGAAAGGAGGAGTGTGCTGTTATAGTGTAGGGAGAGCAATTAGGGTCACATAACAATGTATGTATACATTTTTGTATGAGAGATTAACTTGAATTGTAAACTCTCACTTAAAGAACAATAAAATAAAAATAAATTAAATTAATAAAAAAAAAAAGAAAATAATTCCTTCCTTCACAAGGCTTATTTATTATATTCAGTGAATTTAACTCCTGGCATAAAGTTGAAATTTAAATGAAAAGCATTTGCATAGAACATAGTGCATATATAAATTATTCAAAAAATTGTAAAAAATATTATGCTATTTTTGAAATACTGGAAACTGAAGGATATCATACATACTACAGTTTTGGGCAACATCTGGAAAAAAAACACTTCCTTCTAGGTAACTTGTTATTTGGAATATTACTAGACAACTCTATATCTGATGACAGCCTGTTATCAGTAAAAATAGGAAATCAGCTGACCTGGGGAAATACGTAGAGTAAAATATTTATTTTTCCTTCTAAGTTGTTTCAGTCTCCTTAGAATGATTTAGAAAAATAATAGCATACCACTATATCTGTAGATCTCTTTTATTATTCCTGTTTCTTCTCTCTATATTCTCAGACTAAAGGCATGTTACCTTAACTATGATCAATATGGTTGAGTGTTGCCAATAATAAACCAATAGGCAGAAAAAGGAAACAATAAGCTTTAAGATAAGCTTAAATATTATAAAGTAATTATCATTAATTGATAACGGTCTTGTATCTTGTATTGGATGAAAATGCCAGCTAGAACTACCATTCAAATTATGTTTATCACATCGTTTTCTAGTAAATATGCAGATAGTCAACCACTAGCAAATTAATAGGGCTCCCTGGGTAGCACTCAACTGCTAACTGAAAGGTTAGGGGTTCAAACCCATCCAGAGGTGCCTCAAAAGACAGAACTAGTGATCTGCTTCCAAAAATTCACGGCCTTGAAAACCCTAAGGAGCAATTCTACTCTGCGCACACGTGGTCACCATAAACTGGAATCAACTCAATGGCAACGAATCCCAAAAAGCAAATTAACAGATTATTTAATTTTTCTTTTGTTTCTTGTTTTGTTTATTTCTATTGCTACATTCATTTTATTTATTTTTGATTGTGGTGAAGTATAGATAATAAAACACTTGCCATTTCAATCAGTTTTCCGTGTGACAATTACTTTTAACATGTTGTGCGCCATCATCATTGTCCCTTTCCAAATGTTTTGCTCACTCTTAACAGAAAATCAGTGTCTCTTAAACAATACCTCCTGGTTTCCTACTCCCATCTACTACTGGTAAACATTATTAAACTTTGGTCTCTATGTCTTTGCATACTTTGCATAGTTGATAGAAGTGAGATAATATTTGTCTTTTTGTGTCTGAATTATTTCACTCAGCATAATGTTTTCCAGTGCTACATTAATTTTTGCTAGGTTTGAATTGAGAGTGTCCAGTTTCACAATTATATTTGTAAATCAAATAGGTTTTTATAGGTTCTGTGGTATTCTTGGAGTCCTGATGGCTGCTAACCAAAAGGTCGGCAGTTCAAATCCACCAGCAGCTCCTTGGAAACCCTATGAGGAAGTTCTACCCTGTCCTATAGGGTCGCCATGAGTTGGCATTGACTTGACGAAATGAGTTTTTTTTTTTTTTTAGATCAGATTCTTAGCATATGGGGAACGTTATATGAATATTTACTTCAACATTTACTGTATACTTCTTATGGGGCAGACATGATGCTAAGGATTGTTAGATAAAGGAGTTAGAAAAGACTGCTTATTCCCATGAGGAACGTATAGTTTAGTAGGAGAGAAAATAAATTAAAATTTGATTATTTTACTTCAGCAATAGAAATACATGATACATTTAACAAATATGGAATATGTCCTCAGGCATAGCTATATTTGAAGACCACACCTGATAATTTTGTTCATGTAGATGTAAGAGTGAAACCATTTTCCCTAGGAAGGAGTTCATAAAAATAATTCTTAGTCCAAAGTTTCCTTTGGCCAGTCATGAAAATTTCTTAATTCCCTATCCCTAGTGAATATATAAATAATGGCTTAAAAAGAGGTAACTGTTTGTGTAGTTTAATACGGTTTTATATATTTGGCATCTTTCTTTGATTAAAAATTACTTTATTGTGCAGAGACATTTTAAAGCAAAGATTTCCTCAGCCCTGTGTTGGTGAGATGTTTCTTTGCATTATTTAAAAAGTTCATGTAGAACTGGAAAACTCCACTGCCACCCCTTCACCTCAGAAGAGGTAATCCAAAGAGCTTCATTAATGGACAAGCTCCATGGACACAAATGGTCTTTATTTCTCCTCTGAAGTGATCTGCCCCTCTCTACACTCAAGATGACTGACAGGGTTGGCATCTAATTACAACTTTCCTTTTCTGATTTGAGATAGTGAAAGGAAACTTGCCATATTCTCTGACATTACAAAGTATCGTGTATGCTAGGCAGTTGTACAACAGAGCAAAGTGTAAAGATTGAAAACTAGTTCATTTTTTTCCTCTCCTCTTTGTAATATATAAATTCGCTCAGGGGAACTCCGTGACTCAGACCTTGTGGTGTTATGCTCTCCCATTGAGGGCTTATTAAATCCATGCATTCTAAGAATGAAGGATATTTTGTCATGTACCAAATGGTCAAAGACTTGCTCAGGATTTTTAAGGCAGGAAAGTCAAAAAAACTCTTAATTTTGAGTACACAAAAAGATTGCCTTAAAATGTTGCATCTAAGAAGTCTGATAATTCTCCCCACCAGGCAGGCATGAGATCAGCCGCCCTACATACTGAGAAAAGTCCCATGTTTTTCAACTTCTTTCTTTTTTTAAACAGGGAAGTCAAGGAGGTATTTTGGAAATCTTTAGAGAAGCATAAACTAATCAAAACAATATCTCCTAATTTAGGGTCTGGTTTAAAAAGAGGCCAATTATACCTAGTTGCACTTTTGTCTGCAATTATATAATTCTTTGTATTAATTTTTTAAATCATAACTTTATATTTTGAATTATAAATGTTTATTCGTGTATTACTTGTCTTCGAAGAGTGTTCTCTCTTTAGACATCGTGTCTGTCACAGCATCTTTCTTACATTGTTGTTAGCTATCAAACTGGCTTCGCTTCCTGGCTACTCCATGTGCAACGTAACAAAAAGTTACCCAGTCCTGCGCCATCTTCATGATTGTTGGCATGTTTGAAGCCACTGTTGTAGCCATTGTGTAGTTCTTGCCAACCTAAGAGGTTCATCTTACAGCACTATATCAGATGTAAGATTAGGATCCATAGGGTTTTCACTGGCTGATTTTCTCTTGTGATACGTAGGGTTTTTATTGGCTAATTTTCGGAAGTAGATCACCAAGCCTTCCTTCCTATTCTGTCTTAGTCTGGAAGCTCTATGGAAACCTTTTCACCATGAATGACCCTTCTGGTGTTTGAAATACTGATGGCATAACTTCCAGTGTTGTAGCAATATACACACTACCACAGTACAGAAAACTGACAGATAAGTGGTGGTTTTTTCTTATACTGGTTAATTTGCTGGAATCTAAGGAAAATCTTGAATTTAGATTTTAAATACAGAACGAGATTGCGATTCTAGTTCCATAGGCTGAATTTCAGGTTTGGCTTTCAGTTTTTATAAAATATATATGGAGTAAAATAAAAATATTTTCTTTTGTACAAGACTGTCAGTATTTTTTTTTTTTTTTTTACTAAAACTATTTGTGAATAACTTCTATATTCTGTCTTTTGTTGAGGCTAGTGGAGCCATATAACACTGGGAGGTGTTTAACAGAAGTTTTTTCTTTCTGAATTTTTTATACACTTGCCATTCTTTTATTTACAAAGCTGGTAGCAACTGTTGCTTTATGGGAAGCAAATACAGCATAGGACAAAAAAGTCATAGATCATCTGTGAGTTTCAAATTAGACTTGTTATAGCTCTATAGTGAAACATTGCTCTTGAGAGCTACTATTTTATGCAGAAATCGCCTTTCTGGAAAAAAAAAAAAAAAACAGAAAACTTTTTTTAAGCTTGAAATTGAGAGCCAGGAAGATGCAGACTATAAAGCATAGAGTGGCCCAAAGGGTGTTTCCCCCCACACAGTCTATCCTGGATTGCAACTGGTAGGTGGGAGGTGTAGTACCAATCAGTGGTGACTAGTTTATAGACACAGGTGAGTGATCCAAAGATCCCTGTCCACACCTGGCCTTCTCCTGGGGTCAAAACCCTTCTTCAGAAGTGATAAAATCCTTTAGATTTATTTGGGATTTGCAGAGCAGAGGCGGTCTGTCCTACATTCATGGTTGTGACTCTTGGTAGTATAAGCCTGGAAGAAGTCCTTATGGCTTTGTGAAAGGTCCACAGAAGAGTGAAATGATGCATTGTGCATTTAGGCAGAGAAGGATCTGAGAGTCGCCCACGTAAATGGTTTTCCCAGGCTCACTCAGTGCCTACATCATCTGTTATGCTTTACCTTCCTTGCCCGGAGTGAGGGCAACTTTAGAGGACCCTTTTTTCTCCCATCTCTGCGGTTCTATTGCTTTGCTTTTTTTTTTTTTTCATGCCAGGACAGTATTCTGGGGTCATATACAAAAAAATGTAAGTGTGAAAAATTTTGGCATTTCTTTGAGAGAGTATTAGTCCTTTAATATGTCAGCTTTGGATTTAATTTGTAAGAATCATAGATTGGTGTTTAAGTACACAAGTCTTTCCACATAGGTCATTTTGCTCTGTCATTGGACCATAAATTCTCAGAAGCTGTATTTTTGAATGAAGGAATATTATTGTTAGTTGCCATTCAATTGGCTTCGATTCCTTGATAACAGAATGAAATGTTGCCTGGTCCTGCAGCATCTTCATGATCATTGGTATGTTTGAGCCCATTATTGTGGCTGTTGTGTCAGTTCATCCCATTGAAGATTTCCTCATTTTTGTTGGCTCTCTACATTAGCAAATATGATGTACTTTTCTAGTAATTGGTCTTTCCTGATGATGTGTCTAAAGTAAGCAAGTCGAAGCCTCACCATCCTCACTTCTAAGGAATATTCTGGTTGTATTTTTTCTAAGACTGATATATTCAGTTGTATGAAGTACAGAATTAAAAAAGAACAAAAAATAACACATAATTAAAGGCTGACATTTCTAAGCATTTGATATGTGACTATATGACCCTCTTGTTATTGTTAGTTGCCATCAAGGCAACACCATGTGAGTCAGAGAACTGTGCTCCATAGAGTTTTCAGGGTTGTAACCTTTCAGAAGCAGATCACCAGACCGGTCTTCTGAGGCACCTCAGTGTGGATTCAAACTGCCAAACTTTCGGGTAGTAGCCGAGTGCTTAACCATTTGTACCACTCAAGAAGCCCATTTGACCATACATTTGATAAAATATATAATAACATTGTATCCATTGTATCACTTTTATAGCATAGTTTACAACTATCTTGATTATCTTGAGAATCAGTTTAATAGTGTATCCACTCTTCCTTTGAGAGTGGATTAAATTGCTAACACAATCAATACTGGTTACAATCTTTTCAGAGTCTCTTTTCCTACATAGTAAAAACGACTCTTACAGTTTCATTACATTTAGTTTCACAAAAGCAATTAAAAAACTATCTTTTTTTCTACAAAGCTTCTAAAAAGTTTACAAATAACAATTACTAAATAAATAAATAAAAGTTTGCAAAATGAAAGGGGTCATCATTGTGTCTAGGGTGGGATATCTCACACTGGTGAAGAAGAATGTAGTGATTAAAAGTGTGGACTTGGAAGTCAGGCATACTTGATTAAGTTTAGCTTTACCAGATATTAGGTGTGTGGTCTTGAGCAAGTTAAGTTTCTTCTACCAGACTCAATTCCTCTTCTCTGAAAAGAGGATATTAAGAACAGTGAGGATAAAATGAGATAATTCATAGAAAGTTCTAGCATAGTCCATGGCTTATAACAAACAATAAGTGGTAGGTGGAATAATCTTGAAGGTAGGAAGTTAATTTTTGTAATTACTGTCTCCCAAATGCCTAGAACTGTTCTTTACATACAGGTGACATTCAATAAACATTTGTAAAAGTAATTAGTTTAAAAATAGTTATTATTACCAGGTTCAAAGTAGACAGCTAGAGGCTGTGTAAATACTTACGCACATAATTGAATAAAATAACCCTGTTACTTAGGAAATCAATAATGGAAGAAAAAGTGGATAAAAAGACTAATGAAACATTGGTTTCATATGAAGGAAAATATTTTCATTAACTGAAGAAATTCATTTTATCAAGAAATCAAGTATTATTTGATCAAGTATCAAGTATTAAAATATCAGTCAGAAAAAGTTGATATTGAAGGATATATAGTTGGCAAATATTATACATTTTATATATCTCCATTTGTAAAAATCTAATATATTAGTTTCTACTTTTATGTAAGTATAACTTGGTGATGTCATTTTCATGTCCATTAACAAAATATTTACCTTATCACACTAATAGCATTATTATAAATAAATATGAACCAAGGCTCTGATAAAACATCCACAAAAGCAGTATTTTTCATCTAAGTTATTACATTTCCAGTATAATTATTTGCTTAAGTAATTTGGAAGTAAAGCATAAGTGGACACCAGAATAGATGTTGGCTTTCCTATCTAAATGGGTATCAATCTTTCTACTTGAAGGTTTAATATAATACATACTGAAATGATGATTTAAAATTAATTCTCTTGATTAAATCCCTTAAACTTGTATGCACATTGCTCAGGATCATAGTACACTGGAGAACAATTTTATAAATGATTTAAAAAATGTGTTACCTTCTTGGTAAGCAAATGTTTACTCCATTTATTCCTTCTGCAAATACATTTTGAGGCCCTACTACATGTTGGCAGAGTTCTAGGTATTATGTATATAACAATAAACAAAAGTAAGTCTTTGTTCTCATAGAGCTCCAATTTAGTAAGGAAGGGGGATATAAATTATCTATAGATAGATAAAAAATATAGATAACATCAGGTGTTGGTAACCCATTGTCGTGGAGTCAATACCAACTCATAGGCACACTATAGGACAGAGTAGAACTGCCCCATAGGGTTTCCAAGGAGTTGCTGGTGGATTCAAACTGCCAACCTTTCGGTTAGCAGCCAAACGCTTAACCACTGCACCACCCGGGCTCCCAGTTGTTGATAAGTATCCCATATAAGATAAGAGTATAAGGGTCACTGAATATGGGGATCATTATTATTTTATATACATCTTATAAAGTGCACATTTGAACAGGTACCTGTGGAAAGTAAAGGTGGAAAAGGCAAGGCCCTAGAACAGAAGTGTGTTTGCTGTAGTCGAAGCATAGCAAGGAGGCCACTGTAGATATTTTGGAGTAATATAGGGGTGATAGTATTGAAAATTAGATCAGTGATCAAGTGTAAAGCCAGAGCATGTACTGCTCTGTCTGAAACTGGGTTTTAATTTTGCTTTTACACTCTATGAGATAAGAAATCATTGGAAAATTTTGAGCAGAGAAGGAATGTCTGATCTATATAACGTTGCCATATTTAGCAAATAAAAATATAGGCCATAGATTTAAATTTTAATTTAATAATAAATAATGATATAATCAACAAAAATTTAAATAATAAATAATTCTTAGTATAAATTGTCCCAAATATTGCATGGTACATACTTAACGTTGAAATACTGTCATTAGGGACTGTTGAGCTGGTTCCGATTCATACTGACCCTATGTACAACAGAACAAAACATTACTTATTATTTATCCAAAATTCAAATAAACAGGATCCTGCATTTTAAGGAATTTCTGTTATTTTTGTATAGGAAATAAACTTTATGGTGAGGCATAGGGGAAGATCTGGTTGAGTAGATTTGAATAGATTCAAATACAAGACATCACTCACAGTAAGACTTCACTCTAACCTGAGGCCTATAAAACTAGTTTATAATATGGTGAGAGAAACCTATAGGAGGACAGTTGAGTTGGAATATTTTCAGTATCTGCCTTACTCAACTTTCTTTAGCTATCCAAAAAAAAGGCATCTTTAAAGTGTATGTAATTTATTTCATTAGAAAAGTAAAATAATTGATTTCATATAAAAAAAGATATTTACTTTGAAAAATATTAGGGATTAGACCTAGTAAGTTAAGATTTAGAAGATTTGAACAATGACCAATTTTTACCTACGGACAAATTAGAATATTGTAGATAGTAACTCTAGATTATGCATTATTTTCAAGATTTTTCAAAGTAAGCAAGCCAAACTCTTGCCATCTTTGCTTCTAAGGAGCATTCTGATTGCATTTCTTCTAAGACTCATTTATGTTTGTTCTTCTGGCAGTACAAGGTATATTGAATATTCTTTGCCAACACCACAATTTGAACTGCATCAATTCTTCTTCCTTTCTCATTGTCCAGCTTTCACATGCATACGAGGCATTTCAAAAGACGTTGGCATTGGTCATGTGTACCTTAGTCATCAAAGTGACATCTTCACTTTTTAAAACTTTAAAGTGGTGTCTTGTGGCAGATTTAAAACCAAAAATCCATTGCTGTCAAGTTGATTCCGATTCATAGAAGCCCTGTAGAACAGAGTAGAACTGCTCCATGGGGTTACCAAGGCTATAATCTTCATGCAAGCAGACTGCCACATCTTCCTTCCACGGAGTGGCTGGTGAGTTCAAACTGCCAGCCTTTAGATTAGCGGCCGAGAGCTTAACCATTGTGCCACCATGGCTTCTTGTGACAGATTTTCCCAGTGCAATACGTCATTTGATTTCTTGAATGCTGCTCCTATGGACATTGATTGTTGATCCAAGTAGAATGAAATCATTAATAACTTCAGTTTTTTTTCCATTATCATGTTTTTAATGGTCCAGTTGTTAGAATTTTTCATTTTCTTAATGTTCAGGCTTCACCTATTCTGAAAGTCTTTGACCTTCATCAGTAAGTACTTTGTATCATCTTCATTTTAGGCAAGCAAGGTTGCAACATTTGCATACTGCAGGTTGTGAATGAGTCTTCTTCAGTCCTGATGCTGGATTCTTCTTTAGATAGTCCAATTTCTCAGATTATTTGTTCAGCATACAAGTTGAATAAGTAAGGTGAAAGGATAGAACTGCCTCTTGATCTATGTACAGGTTCCACATGAGCACAATGAAGTGTTCTGAAATTCTCATTCTTTGTAATGCTACCCATAATTTGTTGTGATTAACACAGTCAGATGCCTTTACATAGTTGATAAAACACAGGTAAACATCTTTCTAGTATTCTTTGCTTTTGATCAAGATCTATCTGACACCAGCAATGATATCTCTCATTCCACGTCCCCTTCTGAATCTGTCTTGAACTTCTGGCAGTTCCCTGTGGAAATATGACATCAGTCATTTTTTAATTATCTTCACCAAAATTGTGTTAGATTGTGATATTAATGACATTGTTTGATAATTTTAACTTTCTGTTTAATTGTCTTTATTTGGAATGGGCATGAATGTGGATCTCTTCAGTTGGTTGGCCAAATAGCTATTTTCCACATTATGAACAATTTTATGGCAATACATTTGAAAATAGATATGAAATGGAAAACTCTTCAAAACTGACTAAGGAAACATTTTTAAATTAATATTCTATATTTTAAATAAATTGAATCAGTAATCAGTGTCTTTCCACAAATAAAACTCCAGGTCATGATTACTTCACATTTATCTTACAAGCAAACATAGAATAATTATTTCCAATTTATAGAAGCTCTTCTAGGGAATAAAAAAAGACAGTAGATTACTCAACTCATGATACTGGAATAACCTGGATATCAAACTTTGACAATGAAAATGTGATAAAGGAAAATTTTAGCCAATTTCACATGGGAAAAGGGGTGTAACAATTCCAAACAGAATATTTGCAACCAAAGTCAGAAATAAGTAAAAAGGAAAAATATATCCTAAACAAAGTGGATTTATCTCAAGAGTGTGGTTTAACTTAATGTTAAAATCAATAAATATAAGTTAATATCTCATCTGATTGAAAACTAAAATATTGCGATTACCTCAGTAGAAGCAGAAATAATATTTGCAAAAATATAGCCCATAATAAAATGGATAATTTCTTTAACTTGAAAATGGCTATCTAAAAACAAAACAACAACAAAAAACTACAACAAATCTTATACTTAGTTGTAAAAGGTTGAAACTTTTGTTTTTTGTGTGTTTCTTTGAGATTGAAGACTTCCAATAAAAATAATTTTTTTCTGTCCAATTTAGTAATACAGACAATGAATTAAAGGTTATAATAATCGTCAAAGAAAAAATAAACCTGATGACAGTCACTAGAAAATCTAAAAGATTTGGATCCAAAAGAATTGTTGTTGTTGGTAGGTGCCATCGAGTCATTTCTGAATCATAGCAACCCTATGTACAACAGAATGAAACACTGTCCGGTCCTGTGCCATCCTCACAATCGTTGTTATGTTTGAGCCCATAGTTGCAGCCAGTGTCAATCCACCTCACTGAGGGTCTTCCTCTTTTTCACTGACCCTCTCCTTTACCAAGCATGATGTCTTTCTCCAGGGACTGTTCCCTCCTGATAACATGTCCAAAGTAGTGTCATCATCCTTGCTTCTAAAGAGCATTCCGGTTGTACTCCTTCCAAGACAGATTTGTTCATACTTTTAGCTGTCCATAGTATATTCAATATTCTTCGCCTATACTACATTCAAACGTGTCAGTTCTTCTTCGGTCTTCTTTATTCATTGTCCAGCGTTCGCATGCATAGGAAGTGATTGAAAACATCACGGTTTGAGTCAGGTGCACCTTATTCTTCAAGGTGATAACTTTGTTTTTCAACACTTTAAAGAGGTCTTTTGCTGCAAATGTGCCCAGTGCAATGCGTCTTTTGATTTCTTGATCGTTGATTCCCTGGGTGTTGATTGTGGAGTCAAGTAAAATGAAATCCTTGACAACTTCAGTCTTTTCTCCATTTATCATGATGTTGCCCGTTGGTCCAGTTCCAAGATTTTTGCTTTCTTTATGTTGAGGTGTAATCCATATTGAAGGCTGTAGTCTTTGATCTTCATCAGTAAGTGCTTCAAGTCCTCTTCACTTTCAGCAAGCAAGGTTGTGTCATCAGCATAATGCAGGTTGTTAACGAGTCTTCCTCCGATCTTGATGCTCAATTCTTCTTCATGGAAAATTCAAAAGAATGTAGAGATTGTATCTATTAGAATGAAAAAAAGAATGTAGCATTGTCACTAGATAAAATATCAATACACAAAATTATTTTTCTAGGTACCAGAAAAATAATTTAAAATAAACCTACAATTAATATAAATAAATGATACACTTAAAATTGCATACCTATGATATCTAGAATAAATTCAATAAAATATGTGTACTGTAGCTAGAGGGAATTTTATAATACTTTAAAAAGACTCAAAATTAATGAAGTTATCAAGAAGTTATTAAAAAGACTCAGTGAAGAAATACATCACGTATATGGACTGAAAAATTCAATACTGCAAAGCTATAAATATACTTCAAATTGTTTTATAGATTTAAAACATTACAATTATTTTTAAACAGGATTTTTGTGGAATTGGGTGGGATGATTCCAATTATTTACAGGAAAATGCAGAGGTCAGGTATAGGTCTGTAGAATTAAATGGAAGGGGTTACTCTAATATATGTAATGATGTATTATGAAGTTACAGTAAGGCAAATATTATGCAATTTGTGCACAGATGGACAAAATACCAACAGAACAGAATAGAGAACCTAGCGTCCGGTTTTTTATACAAGGACAATTGATTTGTGACAGACGAAGTTCTGTGAACACTGGTGAAAAGATAGCCTTTTGAGTACATTGTTCTATGATAATTGTCTATCCATATGGAAGAAAAATTAATCTTGTTTCTTACTTTGTATTATGAACAAAAATAAATTCCAGGTAAATTAAAGGCCGAAAACAAAAAAGCATTTTGAAGGGAATATGAGACAATATCTCTTATCTTGTCAACAACAAAAAATCAACAACAGGCCAATAAACAAAAAAGAAAAAGCACTAATAAAAAAGGAGAAAGAATGGCAAAGACTGACAAATTTAGACCAAAACAATATTAAAATTAAGAATGTCTGTTCATAAAAAAGACAAAATGAATGAAACAAACAGCAAATAAATAGTTGGGAGAAGTTATTGCCACATCTATAACCAATAAGTAGAACCTTGGTGGCACAGTGATTAAGCACTTGGCTACTAACCGAAAAGCTGGTCGTTTGAACCTACCAGCCTCTCCATGGGAGAATGGTGTGGCAGTCTCCTTGTAAAAATTACAGCCTTGGAAACCCTATAAGGCAGTTCTACTCTGTCCTATAGGGTCACTATAAGTTGAAATTGACTCAGTGGCAATGGGTTTGGTTTTGGTTTTATGCAGATGGTATATGTACGGTCCCTGAGTAGCACAAATTGTTAATTTCTTGGAACTAACTGAATGTTTGGTGGTTTGAATGCGCCTAGAGGCTCCTCAGAAGAGAGGCCTGGTGATCTACTTTGGAAAGATTAAGATAACAGCCACCGAAAATCATATGGAGCACAGTTCTACCCTGAAACTCATGGGTCAGGGTCTCATGAGTTGACAACTTTTAAAAAAAAAAAAAATGATTCCTATAGATTAATAATACAAAGGTGGAAAATTCGATAGAAATCTTGCCAAAAAGCTTCAACAGGCATTGCACAAGAGACGACATAAAAATGATCAATAAAAAAGACAACGTGTTCAGTCTCTTCAGTAATCCAGGAAATAACTACCCTTAGTACAATGAAATGCCACCATATATCTACTAAAGCAGTAATTGCCAAATAGCAATTTGTGAGAACTAGTTTGAAATGTGACGTGTTGGTAAGGAAACAGAGCTACAGAGCATCATTAGGAACTTTTGATAGTAGGGAACATAAATATGTATAAACACTTGACTAGCTGAGTGGCATTATTTGCTACAGCTAAAGATACTTGCATACAAAGAATAACAAGTCCTTATACATTCCAGAACACCTGTACAACATGATTGTTAATTATTGTGACAAGCTGAAAATAACTGAAATGTCTATTAATAGGAGAATGAAGAAGTAAATTATAGTATATTCAAACAATGGCAAACCATACAAATATAAAAATAAACCAACTGGAGTTAAAGGCAACTGTGTGGTAAATCTTATTACAGAATGTTGAGTGAATATAGATTAAAACAAAATAACACAGTAGATTGTTTTTCTATAGATTTCAAAAACAGACACAACTAAATCATCTTGCTTAGGGATGCAAACAGATCATAAAATGATAAAGAAAATAAAAATATTCAATGTAAATTTCAGAATGGTAGCTTCTTCTAGGAGAAATGAAGAGGATTGTATTCAAAAGAGATACACGGGGTTTTTATGAGTAATGATGTATTTCTTCATGGGAGCAATGGTTATACTTGTTGAAATATACCTACAATTTTCATGTGCTTAATATATAAGATCTATTTCAAAATAAAATAATTTAAAATTATTTACAAAAATAACTAAAAAGATAAAGCAAAAATCAACCAATATCCTACTTCTTGAAAATAACCATCATCAGTAAAATTTGTGAATGTCTCTGATTACATTTCTTTTCATATATAGTGAGATAGATGGAAATAGGAGAAAAATTATACTAATTTGTAACAAAAAGTATTATGGATGTCTATTTTAATGGCAGGGAAACTCAATCGAAGTATAAGAAATTGCTACACTTCAGATATATATTTCTTCACAATAAGAGATTAGTTTTTGAACATCTCTTTCAATTTAAAAGTATATACAAATATTAAGTATTTACATCATTTAGTCATATTCACATTTTTTATAGTATCTGTTGGATCCCTGGGAGGAGCCCTGGTGGTGCAGTGGTTAAGTGCTTGGCTGCTAACCACGAGGTTGGAGGTTCAAATCCACAAGCTGCTCCTTGGGAGACAGATGTGGCAGTCTGATTCCATAAAGGCTACAGCATTGGAAACCCTATGAGGCAGTTCAACTCTGTCCTAGGGGGTTACTATGAGTCAGAATCAACTCAACAGCAATGGGATTTGGATCCCTTACTATAAAAGATGAGGCCATCAGCACAGTTACTCTTCTTTCCATCTTACCTCCTGCCCCCACCCTATCCTAACCATAATTTCCATAGCTGCTCAGCCTTAGTTCTGTATTTCAATAGATAGTATTCTCTTACATTCTAGTCATCCCAGTTTCTTCTCTCTTTACTGGTTGGATGGATTTGATCATCAAATGGTTATTTCAAGAAGGGCTATGGGTACTTGATACTCTGATTTCTTCCACTTAGGAAATGTCTGTCCACTGCATTTATACTTGTAGGATAAGTTGAAGAAGAGTACAATTATTTGGCAACATTCTCTATCTCCCAGAACTTGGTTGGCATGACTCCACTTCTGCTATGGACAAATCTGAAGCTATTTTAATTTGTTCCCTTTGTATGTGACCTACTTTTATTCTTGAATTTCTACGGAATTCTTTCTTTGTCCTTAAAGTCATAATACATTTCCCTAGTCCATTCATTACACTACTTTCCAAGATGAATAATTCTTATCTTCTCCTTTCTCCACAAACCTCAAACATATCCTCCTTCCTGCACTCCAATAAGCTTGAAGATTATTTTGCTTCTTTTTCTTTTTCCTATAGGATATAACTGATATCTGCATATATGTTTTAAAAAAAGTCAGGCAACTCAGATAATTGAATATAAATACTCAATTTTAATGTAATGCAATGTATTATAATATAGTATGATAAAATAAAATTATGCCAAAGAGCAAAATATAAGAAAATTATTCTGAGTCAGAATATGAAAAACAAATATGTATGTTAAATTAAGGATTTAATGCAATTACTGGAAGTTCATCTTCATATCTTCTAATCATCTTTGTTACATAATTTTTTACTTTAACCCAAGGTTGAAGGTTTAAGTAACCTCTTTAATAGTATTTTCAAAACTCTGGAGACTAAAGAAAACACATATGTTTAGAAAAAAGCAAAGGTCAACTGTACTTTATTGTAATATCAACTCAGACTGATACGTAAATTATAATTAGTCCCCCTAGCAACATGAATCTTTTTTTGTAATCTCTGAATATTCATGTATTTGTTCCTAATTTTCTGGCAATGCTTAAAACAAAACAAAAAGCCCATAGGATATATTGTGACCAGAAATTTTGCATTTTACATGTTATCATCAGTTGGTTGATCTAAAATTATGAAATGTGATGTTGCTTGAAAGAGCTTGCCAATCCCCAGTTTAATGGTCTTTCCTTTCTCCCTAGGGGCAAAACCCCTGGGGAAAGAGGTTCTTCATTGGCAGGACGGCATCTCTCTTGCTGGGGAAAAGTGATTGACAAGAAACCTCATGATGCTCATTTATTCTTTTCCTAAATATTTATTGAGCACACTTAATGAAATAGACAATGTGCTAAATTCTGAGAGGGCATAGATGAACAGACAGTACTTGGCCTCAAGGATTCACTGCTTAGATAAAATTGTCTCAAAACACACTTCAAAGAAAGTAATTACAAATATAGAAAACCTCACAATATTTCCCGTTAGCTATATTGATTCTGAAATATCCATTTATATTTAGGAATGTGTTAGAGTAGCTGGTGTATATCCAGAAACTTTAATGAACATATTGATCTTGCAGAATCATCAGTATATTATGGCTCGTGGGCCTTTTCAGTCTTGTGCAAGATTTTAATACCTTTTGTGTTCATTTTACTTTCCTTCAAAAACTCATTAAGATGTCTAAGAATCTTAATTAATTCCATGCATTTAGTTAATGAATTTCTTTGCAGTCTTAAAAGCTTAATAAATAGGGTAGTAGATATGTGTATATATATGTGTGTGTATACATATATAGAGAGAAAAATAGTATAGAAGTATATATTTTTATCTAAAATATTGATGTGATTCATTTGATAAAACATGCTTTATGACAGGAGATTAAATTAAAAGCATTATTTCATGGTATTTTAAAATCACCAATTTTTACATTTATAGATGTGTTTTATAAACAGTGTTTGTTTAATTAGGCATAAAGAAATGATGAGATTTTCTCTTCTTTTGTAAGTTATTTTATATCAAGCTACAAATGTTACCCTGAGGGTATATTGATTAATTGGGCATTTTATTTGTACAAACTGCTCCAGGATTAAAATAAAACTCCGACTTAAGTAGTATCTCCCCCTACATTGTCTCTCTTCATAAATTCTACCTTCAATAGATATTTTTGGAATTATTGAAATACACTGGAAGGACAGACTGCTGTGGCCCCTTTGAACCTCATCTGACCGACTAATCAGGAACCTTGGACCTGTAATGTTCTCTGATATTGGAGACTGGGAACTGGGCCTCCGTCTGTCCCAGTTTCTTCTTCTTCTTCCTTATCAGAGGAACTCCCGTTACGGACCTAATAAGTACCTCTTTGTTCTGCTCCTGCGTGCTCATCATATAGCACCTGGCCAACCCCACTACTATCTCTGTTCCTGGCAGGGAGGGAACCGGTCTCTCAACTACAACACAAGAGGGGTGTGTGCACAACACCAGCCCCGCGATGGCTGCAGGGGACTGACATCCATTACTGAAGCTGACCTTGCTGTCTCTTGTCTATGTGAGTAAAGCACTGTTACATCCAATGCCTGTGTATAAGCTAGGACTTTCTTGGAGACCTCAAACATTGGCATGACAAAATATATCCATTTCTATTAAAATATCATACTGATATATTTTAAGAGAAATAATGTGCCTACTAAAAATCATGCACTGCAGATTTCAAATAAGGGCCATGGACTTTACCAGTCTGTCATAAATGTGTTATCAAATCAACATTAACACTTGACTGTTTACAGCCTTCTATCCTGGTGGTGCAGTGGATAAAGTACTTTCAACTGAAAGGTAGGCAGTGTGAATCCACCAGCAGCTCCATGGGAGAAAGATGTGGCAGTCTGTTTCCATAAAGATTACAGCCCTGGAAACCATTTGGGGCCGTTGTATTCCATCCTATAGGGTCATTAGGAGTTGGAATTGACTCAGTGGCAGTGGGTCTGGATGGGTTTTATCTCCAAAATTCTTTGTGAAATGGACATAATACTGATTGGAGGTATTAGCCACAAAACTCTAAGGCTCATCACTCTTTCTAACTCATACAGAAAAGTTACTTTCTTCATATATTCATCTTTTTTAGACAATATGTTAGAACAATGGCTTGTGCTTCTAGTGATAAAATTACTTTTGTGTTATTATTCAGACTTTGAGCAACCATTTTCTCAGCACCATTGCTTGACTTGGACTAATAGTGATACCACTGGATTGCTAAGTCTGTGAGCCTTCTGAGTCAGAGCCTCAACTAGACTCTAGAACCCTTGCCATCTTTGACCATCAGAACATGTCCTTGAGTCTGGTCCCACATGTAATTGTTTTCTCATTATATTATTTTGCTCTCGGGGACTCTTCCTTCTTTTTTCTTTCTATTATTGCCAACCTCATTTTCCTTTTTTCTTCTCCAATTCCATCAGAAATAACCATTTGTAGATGTGCATGTAAAATTAAATAGACTATAGTTGGGTCCAAGTTCTTATCATTGAGTTTCTAGGGCACATGAAAAATGGGGTAAATGTTGGAACACCTGTTTAATCATTCTCAAGTATTCTTGATGGCCATGCAGGCTTTCTCTCTCCAGAGTGGACAGAGGATATCTAAGTGTATATTTTCTAATTCCACACGCTGACATTAGTCCACCAAAAATTTTACAAAAATTAGTCAGGCTTACTACTCTTGCACTTGTAAACATGTTACCATTTAGTCATAATAATAATACTTTGACAAAGATTCCTTCCTTCCTCCTTGCCTCTCTACCTCCCTCCTTCCTTCCATCTTTCTTTTATTCAATAAATATTTATCGAGTGCGCATTGCACACCAGAAACCTTGGTGGCGTAGTAGTTAAGAGATGGCTGCTAACCAAAAGGTTGGCAGTTCAAATCCACCAGATGCTCCTTGGAAACCCCATGAGGCAGTTCTACTCTGTCCTATAGGGTCGCTATGAGTCGGAATCTACTCAACAGCAGTAAGTTTAGTCTTTTTTTTGGTGTTGTATACCAGGTATTGTTCTATACGTCCAGCTATAACTCTGAAGGAAATGTGAGTAAATACCTAAAGGAGGTGAGAAATGAGTCAGGTAGATATCTGGGAGAAGGACTTTCCAAGCAGAGAAAACACCAGATTCAAAGGCTTTGTGGTAGGAATGTGCTTAGCATGTGTGAGAAACAGCAAGGAGGTCATTACGGTGAGAGAGGAGTAAGAAACCAGAGAGTGAGGCTGACAAAACAATACACCTTTATTTATTAAGATTTTAACTAAGATTTCTGAAATGATAGGCCCACTTAGCTTTCAGCTGTGAATGTCCAAGCACATAATCCAATGTCAGGAAATTTATCACTGATAATATATGTCTAATCTCTTTATTTCACCTGTGGGATAAAGAATGATATTATGTTTCAACCTTTATGAAGGATTCGGCATAAGAACTTAAAGCTACATTTAACCTGTATCTTCATATAACCTATAACTTTAAGAATCTCATTTTCTAGATTGTGAGTTTCTGAAGCACATGTCTACATCTTTTTTAATTCTAAGTATCTCTTATAATATACTTAGGTACATTTGGTGAATGAATGAAAGAATGAATGAAAAAAATGTGCTACATGGGGAAACTAAAGTTAAATATCCATTCTACTTCTTCTGTGCTTTAGCTCATACTTTGAAAGAAACTAATCATCTGTTACAATTTGCTAAATTAATAAAATGCTCATTTTTCTTGCTGTCTTCAGAAACACTCTATTCTACTTTATGTTTTAAATATACTATTTTCAGGAATCACACTCAGTTAACTTGCTTTTTCCCAATCTCTGATACTTTTTTCATACTGAAATGTTCTCAACATGTTCCTTTTCTTCTAAGTACTCTCTGAGTTTTAACTGACTAGGACTTTTCTTTATTTGGCTAAGAACACTTGATTAGGAATTTAACTGCATCTGAGAAATCTGTCAAGTTGATACCTATCTTCCTTAACAACCGAAAGAATATCTTCCAATTACTTTCCTCTGACTTTTCTAGAGCACAAGGCTTCTCTCTATCACTCTACTGTCAGCAGCTACTGTCTCCTCACTAAGGAAACTCCAAATAACTAGTCTAAATTATTCAACCACAAGGAGCTGGCCAGTCATGTACCTTATTTCAGATGAAGCTCTGTTATCAAAATCATCAGCTAAAGTAAGAAACAACCTAAAGTTTTAGTAGACAAAGAAAACTATGCTTTTTAAAACCCTGACTTTCTCTCTGGAACAGATACCACTCAAATAAAAAAAAATAACTAAACTGCCTTGGAAAGTGGCAGATAAAAGAAATGCATGCAAACACTAATGTCCTTTCTCCTGGGATTTAGATATAATTGTTTATTTAATTTATTTACCTCATAAAAGTTTACTGAGCAATATCTACATGTCAGGCACTATTTTAGGTGCTAGGGATATATTAGTGAACAAAACAGACAATGTTTCTGACCTCATGCAGTCTAATTAATCAATAACATCTCAACTTTAGAGAAAGAGATCCTTCTTTTATTAGAAAACCATATTAACAGGCAAAATTGGTAGAAATGATGCCGGGCATGTCAGCATTGGATGAACTATTTATGAGTAACCCAAAATAAAGTAAGTCTTTATGTACTAGTCTCCTGATTTGGATCCTGGTAGCCAGTCCTGGTAGATCCTTTTAATGGCTCACATATAGTGTTTTTATTATTAAATAAATGTATTATTAAATACATTTTGAATATACACAAAAATACAGAGAATTATATGGAAACATCCATGGCATCAAGGTCTTTCTTAATATGATCTACTCAATGAGAACTTGCATAATAATTACTTAGTATATACCACACTTATAGTGACCCTATAGGACAGAGTAGAACACCCCTGTAAGGTTTCCAAGGCTGTAATCTTTCCAAGGCTGCCACATCTTTCTCCCTCAGAGTTCAAACCTCTGATTTTTCAGTTAGCAGCCAAGTGCTTAACCACTGTGCAACCAGGGCTGTGTGTATTGGAATCAACTCAACAGCATAAAACAACAAAAACATATACCACACGCTGCTTTAAACATTAGAGAAACAGCACTGAACAAAACTACAGACAGCTACCCTCATGAAGCTTACATTCTAATGGGGGAGAATGGAAGAGGAGAGAGAAAATAAATATATACATAAGGGAATGTATAGTATATTAGATTTGTTAGTGTTATAGAGGATGATAAAGCTGTGTTAGAGGTGGATTTTTTGTTTTATATAAGGCAATGCCTCAGTTAGTTAGCTGCATCACAACAAAACACCCCAAGACTTAGTGCCTTAAAACAAAAAATAATTTATTGCTCCTATCTTTGTAGGTCACCTGAAAGTTTACTTGTCAGCTCAGTGGTGGTGCTCTTTCTTGCTGGTTGAGTTCAGATTTACTCTGTATGTGTTCATTTTAGGGACCAGGCTAAAGGATCAGCAGCCATCTTGGGAAGCTCTTCTCACACTGATTAATGGCAAATGAGAAAGAAGGAAAGCCCAACCTCACATACATTCCAAGTGTCTGCTTGTATTTTATCTGCTAACATCCCATTGGCCAAAGCAAGTTTTATGACTGAGCCCAAATTAAGAAACCTCTAGTGGGAGGAACAGCCAAGTTACATGGCAAAGTGTGTAGATACCAGATGGGGAAACTATTGGGACAAGTTATTATCTTACAGAAGTATTAACGGAAAATTTATCAAACAAGGTAAACTTCCGGTAGAGAATGGAAAGAAATGAAGGTATAAGCCATGTGTGTATCTAGTGAAGACAGAGGAAAAAACAAGTCTAATGGCTTTGTGTTGAGAGTAAGTTACCGTATGTTTATGAAACATCAAGAAGCCCAAATGAGTATTAAGCCTTGTATTATACAAATAACACTAAAAATCTTATCTTATAGTTAATTATTTTACTAAAAAATACAAAGCTGAATATAATAGTGTTCCCTGTTATCTGGAGAGAATTAAGGACTACATATATATATATACACACGCACACACATATACATATATGTGTATTGTATATATACTTATATATAATATATATATTGCCCTTAAATATATATATATATTTAAAACCCATTACCATTGAGTCAACGCTGACTCATAGTGACCCTATAGGACAGAGTAGAACTGCCCCATAGTATTTCAAAGGAGCAGCTGGTGGGTTTGAATTGCCGACATTTTGGTTAGCAGCAGAGCTCTTAACTACTGCGCCACAAGGGCTCTCTCTCTATATGTAATTTACATATGTATACATATTTGTGAGTGTGTATGTATATGGTATTTATTTACTTATTTATGGAATAAAGCACTTTTTTTAAAAACATTATTAAGCATTTTATCTCCCAATCCTCATTATTATGATTATTATTTGGTATCACATTTATCTTATTTCATTTTGTCCACATTTTTAAATACGGAGGAAAAAAAAATTTGGTGTTCAGTATTGTTTCATATTCTTGGGATTCTATTACATTTTAAATGTCAACACTACAAATCTGATACCAATTTTAGATCTCTGGATTTTATTTTCCATATTTGCATCTATATGTCCTTATTTCATATTTTGATCAATGTTATTACTAGAGTTGCCCACCAACCCCACTCAAAATTGGAACATAAAACAACAGGAATAACAAACCAGACGATGTAATCAGATATAGCAATGCTGAAACAGAATGCTCACCTCAAAGCTAGGGTTTAGGTGGTCATCATCTGTCTTACACATATAGGTGAGTAATCCAAGAACAATAACCTGAATTAAGAACTATGAGAAAGTAGTGTATGAAGAGGAGAGAGGAGAGAACTTTGGAGTGTGTGTGTGTTTGTGTGTCTGTGGTGTGAGAGAGACAGAAAGATGGAGAGAATGTAAAAGAGTTTGAGAATTAGGAAAAAGTAACTTGCTCACTCTGATTTTTTCCCCAGTCCTCAAATTCTTCAATTGAGTTTTGCATATGTCTTGTGTACTTTCATTATGCCCTCTCTTCATTTTACCTAGGTTGAGTGGATTTCTGTTCTTTGCAAGTAACTAAGCTTTATATTGTAACTTTCAAACATGTTATTATATTTCCTTTGTTAAAGAATATTGTCCATACAAAATCACAGGTCAATGAAATAATACATCTCTTTTACTTTTGTTCAGTGAAGCATGAGCCTATTTAAGCATTTCTGAAAGTCTGCCAATGGGGAACACTAATCCTATGTGATGAGATGAAAATAATTTGGTGCTCTGATCAAATTAATGTGCAAAAAATACCATACGTCTTTTTATTTTTGGAGACAAACAATGCAAATGAAAAGTCTTTAATGACAGTAAGAGGTCCAGCAGTAAAGAAACTGTTGAACTTTGTTTAACCTGGTGTTTACCAAGTATACTTAATGGAAGCCTTTGTGGGGCACATAGAGACCATGGTAGATATTTTTGGTTGCCTCTTTGATGTCCACTCCCTGCTACAGTCTTTCTAATCGACAGAGTTTTGCCTTTTACAGTAAATTTTTCAAAATCATATGCTCCAGTTCTAACCAATGAGATAAGGGTTTCTGGAAAAAAAAAGTAATATGACAAGGACACTCTTATTGATTGAATTGTGTCCCCCAAAAACATGTGTCAACTTCGCTAGGTCATGATTCCCAGAATTGTATGGTTGTCTACTATTTTATGATCTGATATGATTATTCTATGTGTTGTAAATCCTAATCTCTAGCCTGTGGTTAATAAGGCAAGATTAGGTTATGGTAAAGAAAATTAGGGTGGGATGCAACACAGCTCTGATCTGATGTAAGGGGAGTTTCCCTGGGGTGTGGCCTGCATCATCTTTTATTTTACAGGAGATAGAAGCAAGCAGAGAGAGGGACCTCATGCCACCAAGAAAGAAGCACCTGGAGTGGAGAGTACCCTTTGGACCCGGGGTCCCTGCACTGAGAAGCTCTGTGACAAGGGGAAGATTGACGACATGGGCCTCTCCCCAGAGCTGACACAGAGGGAAAGCCTTCCCTTGGATCTGGTACCCTGAATTCAGACTTCTAGCCTCCTAAACTGTCAGAGAATAAATTTTTCTTTGTTAAAGTCATCCACTTGTGACATTTCTGTTATAGTAGCAATAGATAACTAAGACAGAATTTGATACTGGAGTGGGATGCTGCTCTAACAGATGCCTAAAATGTGGAAGCAGGTAGGTAGAGGCTAGAAGAGTTTTAAAGTGCCCTATAGTAAAAGCCTAGATTGTCTTGAAGAGACTGTTGGTGGAATTATGGCTCTCAAAGACAATTACGGTGGGGGTCAGAAGGAAGTGAGGAGAGCTGTAACACTGGAGATGACGCAGCTGGTGAGAAGCAGCAGCAGACAAATGGCAGCAGCAGAACCAGAAGACTGGTGTGAGACAGCGCAGGAGATGACGTATGGAGCAAGAGAGCTGAGTGCCTTCCATTGGAGGTTTTCTGGCAGAGTAGGGTGCCTCCAGGCACTTAACGGTAGAGCTAAAGAGTTTTGGAACACTTGCCCAAGCAGGGCAGAGGCTGGGCTTGCCCAAGAGGTCTGAGGGGCCAAGGGGCCAAGAGGCTAAGGAACCAGGAGGCAGAAGCTGAAGAGACATGGTGTATGGGAAGCAGAGCTGCCTCAGTCTCAAATGGTGGAGCCAGGACCTCTGTGGTCTCAAAGGGTGGAACCACAGCCTGCTGGGTCTCAAAAGGTGGGGCCATAGCCTCCTAGGCTTCAAAGAGTCAGATCTTCAACAACTTGTTTCCACAGTGTGAGGCTGGTGTTCACGAGGGCCAGGGGATGGTGCCTGATCCACTGCCAAAGCTGAGGGGGCAGGGCTACCATGCTTAAGGGCAGAAGAACGGGGCCTGCCAGGTCCGAGGGCATAGGGTCACCACTCAGACAGACTAGGAGAATAAGGCCGCCCAGATCTGATGGAGCATAGTTGCTGTCCCAGTGGGCCTGGAAGGCAGAGCTGAAGCCCAGGGCCAAGGGGCCTTCACCCAGAATCTGGAGAGTGTGGCCAAAGTCTGGAGGGCAGGGCCACTGCCTAAATGGTCTCAGAGAACAGAGGATTATTTTCAAGTCTTGAGAGCTAATGTAATGTGTTTTTGCTGACTTGCTGGGTGCATGTTATCCCTTCTTTTCCTCCAATTTCTCCCATTTGTAATTGAAATGTCTACCTTGTCTCTATTCCACCATGGAAGCAGATAACTTGTATTCTAGATTTCACAGATGAAAAGGAATTTTGCCCTCGGGTGGAATTTGGACTTGGAGTTGATTTAAGACTTTTGCTACGGTATGATGGGGTGAATGGGTTTTACATGTGGCAAGGACATGAATTTTGGGGGATCAAATGGGGCAATGTTATGGATTGAATTGTGTCCCCCAAAAATGTGTGTCAACTTTGCTAGGCCATGATTCCCAGTATTGTGTGGTTGTCCACCACTTTGTCATCTGATGTAATTATCCTACCTGTTAAAATCCTCACCAATCTGATGTTAAGGAGGCAAGATTAGAGGCAGTTATATTAATGAGGCAGGACTCAATCTACAGGATTAGACTGTATCTTGAGTCAATTTCTTTTGAGATACAAAAGAGAGAAGTGAGCAGAGAGGACAGGGACTTAATGTCACCAAGAACGAACTGCCAGGAGCAAAGCAAGTCCTTTGGACCTGTGCTGAGAAGCTCCCTGACCTAGGGAAGATTGATGATAAGGACCTCCCCCCAGAACCAAGAGAGAGAAAGCCTCCCCCGGGAGCTGGTGTCCTGAATTTGTACTTTTAGCCTCCTAGACTGTGAGAGAATAAATTTCTGTTTGTTAAAGCCGTCCACTTGTTACAGCAGCACTAGATGACTAAGACAGACCTTTTTGCTATTCCCTTCCTGCTTTTGGACATGGTTGTGTGAGCTTTAAGCATCTGTCTCCAACTCATGATCATGAGGGAAGAGCTCGCAGACGCCTTTGGGATGGCAGAGGGGAGCTAAGAAAGGAAATAATCTTTAGGGGATGCTGGGTATTTCTCTTCCATGAATGCAATTTCAAATGTGAAATCTTCATTCTTTATCATCCTCTAATATTGGCATTTTAAAACTATGGTTAAAACAATAAAATTTTCACTGTCACTAAAGACTTGGAAAGTTTAAACTGAAAACAGCTTCTAATTCTGATTTACCTTTGATCAACCTCACCAACACTTTATGTTAATATAATCAGAGCATAATCATACTAATATTTTAAAACTATCACACTTGAGAGAGTACAAAAAATCTTCAAAACTGGAAACATCTATTCTAATTTCAACATATTATCTTAAAAGCTTGTTTTTTAAATGTAGTTATACAAACAGTGTTCTGAGTTTTAAAATAAACCAACGCCAAACTTTTTTATTGGGCAAAGCTTTTCTCCATAACAGTAAAACAAATTATTAGTAGCCTAAAAACCAAAAACCCACTGCTGTCAAATAGATTCCAACTCATAACGACCTTGTAGGACAGAATAGAAGTGACCATAAGGGTTCTAAGGCTGTACATCTTTACAGAAGCAGACTGCCACATGGTTCTCTTGCAGACCAGCTGGTGGGTTTGAACCACTGACCTTTTTGGTTAGCATCTGAGTACTTAACCACTGCTCCACCAGGGCTCCTTATTAGTAGCCAAAACCAATAAATAAAACTTAGTCTATCTAAATGCAACTTATTCCACCTTGATGACCAAGGTGCACCTGACCCAACCCATAATATTTTTAATTGCCTCGTATGCATGTGAAAGGTGGACAATGAATAAGGAAGACTGAAGACAAATTGATGCATTTGAATTATGGTGTTGGTGAAGAATATTGAATATACCATGAACTGCCAAACGAGTGAACAAATCTGTCTTGGAAGAAGTACAGCCGGAATGCTCTTTAGAAGGGAGGACGGCGAAACTTCGTCTCACTTACTTGGACATGGTATCAGGAGGGACCAGTCCCTGGAGAAGGATATCCTGCTTGATAAAGCAGAGGGTCAGCCAGAAAGAGGAAGACCCTCAGCAAGATTGACTGACACAGTGGTTGCAACAATGGGCTCAAACATAGCAATGACTGTAAGGATGGTGTAGGACCAGGCAGTATTTCGTTTGTTGCACGTAGAGTAGCTATGAGTTGGAACCGATTTGATGGCACCTAACAACAAAGTCTATCTTGGACTTTGTTGCAAATTAAAAATAAATTTTAAGTTCTTTTGTTTGAACAATTATTCAAGGCAGCTTTCAAATAACTGCTTTCGGCAATATTTTTAACTTCCAAAGCCAATTGCTTTTCTGCCAGTTACTGTAGTTGGTAATGGTTTCATCTAAGTTCAATGAGTTTTGATCCAGCCATGGCATATGCTATATTTAAATCAGTAAAATGTTTTAAAATAAGAAAAAAATGGATTTAATGCTATACATATATAAAAACACTTCTATTTTGGAAAAAAAAAACTTGTCTTCTTTGTTTGCTATTGTTGTTTTAGATTAATAATCAAGTTTTTTGTAATATGTTTCTTTAAATAAAATTCTATTCTCTGGCAATGAGCTTATAGTCATCAAAATCTGAGTTATTTTTTCCATTATATGTTTATCAGTTTGCTTGATTTTTGATGTCACAGAATTCTCATTTTAACTTGGATTGGATTATAATGAAATGCAAGTTTTAATATCTCTGCTAAACTGTTGGGCAGTAGACAATTCTATTAACTGAATGTGAGCTTTTATTTTAGACAACCCCATACACCTTGAGAGAAAACGAAAAGCTTTTTGTTTCTTTGTATAGTTTATCATTCAGTGTTCTGTTCACTTGTATATTACTCAGTATTGAATATTAAATATAAAGCCAATAGTATTACAAATACTTGATATAGTCAAACCTAGATTTCTAAGTAAAAAAACCAGAACCAAAACCTATGGCCATTGAGTTGGTTCTGACTCATAGTGATCCTATAGGACAGCGTAGAACTGCCCCATAGGGTTTCCAATGCTTTAATCTTTACAGAAAGCAGACTGTCCCATCTTTCTCCTGCTGAGCAGCTGGTGGGTTCAAACCACTGACCTCTTGGTTAGCAGCTGAACACTTTAACCCCTGCCCCACTAGGGTCCTAGAGTTTTAAGTACTATCTTAAAAATGAGATCAGAAAATACAAGGAGGGAAAAAAGCATGATATGAATTTCGCCTCATTTTATCATTCCATAAACCAAAAAACAAACAAACTTACTGCAGTAGAGTCGATTCCAACTCATAGCCACCCTATAGGACAGACTAGAACTGCCCCATAGGGTTTCCGAGGAATGGATGGTGGATTCCAACTGCTGACCTTTTGGTTAGCTGCCAACTCTTAACCACTGTGCCACCAGGGCTCCAGTATCATTCCATAGGGTCCTCAAAATGAATCCTGCATACTAAATATTAGATATACTTTTTGTGGTATTGTTATCATCTCAGTATAGGCCAACATTCTTCCTTTTCTAAATTTCCTAACTTTAGGTTACTCTGCCTCCAGTTTTTCTCCGTAACTCATTCTTCACACTGTTTTTAAAGCTAACTAAATAAAATGCAAATCAAATCATATTCCAATTGTGCTTTGACATGAGTCTAAACTCTTTGGCTAACCATATAAGACCTTCTTAATATTGCTGCAAATCACCTGTTGAGTCATTTCTATCGTTATTCCAGCGACTCCACCAATAGTTCACACACTGTTATGGCTTTTTCTTTTTCCCCAAATGCTATGCCTAGTCATGTTCCCATATCCTTGAGGATATTCTACCCTTGACATAAGTAAGCTTGTTTAAAATCAGAAAGAAATAAAAGTGGTTGAGGTATTATTACTAAAATGGTAATGTCTATTTAATCCACGTATGCGAGAATCCATAATAATGCCTTTTGTTTTTTTTCTGTTCTATTCCCAGAGTAAACATTGTTCCCCATGAAAACATGAATGGGTATTTTTAACTCAAGGAAAGACAACACAAATATTCATTTCAGATGAGTGAACCATACACAAAGCAATGGACTAAATACAATTTACTCCATAGTTAATTTAAGAATGATTACCCATCTATGTTCCTCACATAACAACACCATCATCAAAACTACTATTAACATACGTATCTAAAAATAATGTGGTTATGATGCTTCTTCAACTTATTTTCACCAGCGAGGGATTGAATTCTTTACCAGGTCTTGCTAAGGAATACGTCTCTCTCTTCAACCTATCGGCTTTGTTTTCTTTCAGGGCCTCCATTAACCGTCGTGCGTGGATGCTTTCTGCGCACTATACCAGCCTATATCCTACTCCGCTTTGTATCTCACAGAATACTTTAAACCAGACAAGTTGCTTTCCCTTTTTAAGGCAGATATATGAAGAGAATTATCAAGGCGTCTCTGCAGCACGGACATTAAAGAAAAGACGATCTATCAGTTGTATTTCGTTAGCTTAAAGTATTTCCGTTTGCTCGTATAATTATCTATGCAAGCACCTCCCTCCAATTCCCAGAGGATGTTTACTGTATTCCATTTGCTATTGGATTTAAAAATTAAATTTCTCTTCACATGAAATTAAGTTTCTTCATCCCAGTGGAGGAACTTCACGTTTTTAAAAAAAATATCAACAGTAAGTAGTGTTTATTTCACCTTTTAACTTTTTTCCACTCGTGTATGATACATTTGGAATGTCCATTTCACATTCTTTGCTCTTCCTGTGAACTCTATATAACCTTCAATGTCCACCCAAATATCACATTTATGATTTACAACTCAGTACTGCCACTGCCTCATGGACTCCTAGGACTTGGACTGTATTGCTAGTGTTCATCCCTTCAAACATCATGGATCATTTGTTAGTCAATTCCCCTTATCTATAAAAGTGGAAGAACAAAGAACACTGTGTTAGTTTCTCTCGTAAGCTATTGTAACAAGTTGCTAACAAACTCAATGATGTAACACAACAGAAATTTTTTTCTCTCACAGTTCTGGAGGGCAGAAGTCCAAAATCAGTATCACTGTGCAGAAATAGAAGTGTTGGCAGGACCTCCAGATGGTCTCTCCAGAAGCTCTAGAGGAGAATCCATTCCTTGCCTTCTCTGGCTTCTGGTGGCTGCTGGCATTTCTTGACTTGCAGCTGCATCACCCCATCTCTGTCTTTTTGGACACGTCACCTTCTCTGTATGTCTGTGTGTGTCTTCTCTTCTGTGTCAAATCTCCCTCTGCCTGTCTCTTAAAAGGACACACATTTAGGACTCATATGGATAATCCAGGATAATCACCCCATCTCAAAATCCTTAATTTAATCACATCTTTTGTTATATAAGGTAATATTCACAGGTTTCAGAGATTAGGCCCTAATATCTTTGAGGCACATTTTTTCAGCCTGCCACAAACACAATCCATATTTGGCTCATTCACATTTAAGTGCCTGATATTTCTGACGGGTAGTTGGCCCACATATCTATCTAAATTAAATTGACTGAAAGCAGGTTGTCTTTCAGTGCTAAGCATGGTATACGCTCTGTCTACCTGCATTGCACATGCACACAGGCTGTGTCTCAAACTTGTAGGCAGCCATAAGACTGCTAGAATTGAGACACATGCATCCACTGTCATTAACCATTCCGTGGGTGCTACGTTCATCTATGATCGAGCTGCACACGTGAGACACTTACACAGTGTTGGCAAAGTGAAAGCCATTATTATTATTTATAGAAAGCAAACGGTAAAGAGTAACAACAGATTCTCAAAGGGGAAACGCTTATCCTTCCCCAAACTACCCATGTCCATTCTTAAGTCGCTAGGCAGGCACACATTGTTCGGGTCAGATTCTGTGTTCATGTCACCACTGCCTCTGGCTACTACCACACTACCCAAGGGGCCTGTATGGCTCCTGAGGTTTCAGCTCTGCTATTGGGCCTTGCCTCTCTGGGGGAAAGACCCTTGCACAGGATCTCCCAAGCCTCTGCCACTGGGCCCTTCTAAGCCTCTGCTGCTGAATCCTCCATGCTACCCAAGGCAAGGGGAGGAGGTGGTGGAGGTGATGGTGTGCAGTCCCTGCATGCAGCATACTCGACTTCTCTTGTGCTGCACAGGAAAGTGTTACAGTTCTTTTAGCTCTTCTGGAAAGCCTCTTCCCAGAGGCATCTGGTTCCACCCTGCTGTAGAGGAGCCCTACACGGGATCCTCCCAGACAACCCTTGCATGGGGCACACTCAGGCCTCTGCCCTGCAAGGGCAAGCGTTATAGCTCCTTTAGCTCTGACACAAGCTTCCTGATCAAAGATGCTCAGGTCTTGATCCAGTGGGCCGGCATGCCCACTGCTGCTGTCTGTTGCCATGTCATGCAGTCTTCAGTGTTACAGCTCTTTCTTCTGGGTCTAGGAGGTTCTCAGCGCAAGCACCCCAGGTCCTTGGTCCAAAGGACACACTCTGCTCTAGATTCTTCTTGATGGTAGTGAGGTCCCCCTGAATCTTTGTCAGATTGGCCCTTATATAAGCCTACTCCTTGTCAATTTCAAAGCATGATGCTCCCATCAGGACCATGAACTGACCAATCCCCTCAATAGACCACAAATCAGTCAACTTGCATAGCAATCGACCAATCCCCTCAGTAGACTGCAAGTCACTCAATTTGCATAGCTAACTGATCAATCCCTTGCAAGATTGTGGCCCAGTCAATCATTTTAGGAGAGTTAGAAGACCAAAGCTAGAAAGGCCTTATAAAAACAATTCACTGCACATACATGGATTTATGTTTAAAAGGCAAGTAGTGAAAGAGATTAGGGAGAAAATAAAGTATTATTAAACCTGTGATGGCATATGCTTTATGTCTATTAACGTATTCTCCACCATGATATTTTGAGAAAAATATTATAAACTCTGTATAATACATGAGTAAAAAGGTTCAGATAGGTTAAATAATTTGCCTAAGATCTCTGATGTCTGATTTAGACTTCAAAGCCACATTTTTCTGAATATAAAAACCATTATTCTTCAGTGAAATCATAGTGCCTCAGAAATATATATGACAAAGATAAAATGCAACACTGCTTGGGATGACTTACATATTAGCATAAATTACAATATGAAGTACCCTTGATCATTAAAACATCAGACTTGATTTAAAATGAAAAGCCTAACAGTTTTCTTTCCTTGCATTTGTTAATGATAAATGTGAACTTTAAGCAGTGACAACTAGCAATAAAATTGTTAGAAGCTATCCCATTTGTTCTGCTGATGCTCTATATAAATAAGTATTTAGGAGAAGAGTTTTGTTTATCCCTTTATTTATTATAGGTTAACTGTTGAAAAACACCATGTGCTGCACAATCCTAGTGCCAACAAATAATGAATAATTACCTAGTACTGGGGTTCTAAATAAGACCCATACCAACAAACAGATGCCAGTAGGATTTTGGCTCCAGGTTTTTGCCTGCAGGAAGTCATTAAAAGATAAGTGGAAAATCAAGCCTGTTCCCTTGGCAGCAGAATTTTTTTACCCATTGGAGTCATACAGGGAGGCTTATTTTCGGACAGCAGCACCAGCTCCTATGTTAGATGGTAATCACTCTTGTCTTTACAGACTCCTTGCAAATCAATCCCAGATAGGCAACAAAATGATCTGCTCTGTATTTACTTTTAGGCTATTTAAGAAAACTAGTTTTGAAAAAAGCAGACATTTTTTAAACAATCCTACCCCTCGGTAAATTTCATAGTTCAATCTCACAAAATCATATTGTAGTCGATTTGAGTACTTTTAATGACTTTCTGCTATCTGGTAAGTCGCATTATATTCCAGCTGTGCAAGTGCTAAAATCTGTATTCCCAAATGGTTGATGCTTAGGAAGAAAGTCGTGATTGAAACCAGGTGCAGATCATTATGCTTAATACTCAGGGCTTTGCTTTCTCTCTTTCTTACATCTTAGCATCCTAATGATTCTACCTACAAGTTACTTTTCCCAACTTACAAGTTTCCAGTGACCTAAATGACTTAGAAAAGGTATGTTTGCTGCATAATAACCACCTTTTTTTTTGTCAAATAAGAGTTAAACTTCAGATTATTTTCTATCAGCGAACATGTATTTCATTAACACACATTTATAAGTAATAACAATGGACCATAAAAAGAGTGTAGGTCAATGAATCCTAAGTGATATTTGTGTTTTAGCAAGTAGCATACTGCAATAAATAAAAATATATTTTGCTTTAGAAAAGATCGAGAAATAGGTAAGCACTCCATGTGCTAAAATTAACAGGCTATCAAGGATTTATAAAGCCATAAACTTGCCATTAATAAATTATACAGTGTAGTTATGTTTCCTCAGTTCTTCATTTGTACATAATGAGTGAATTATCCCTTTAAAATATTGAAATGTCAAACTCATTTTAAATATATTATTTAATTACTAAAATACTTAAAACCATAGGGGTAATAATGCTTTGTTTTCATGTTGTTTCAATGTATTGCAACTTAATACTCAGCCTAAACTGGCAATATACATATCAAGTTGATAATATATATTATAAATCAGATGGGTAAAGGATATGTGCAATGTGAGGGCATTTATAGGTATTATATTATGGTCTAAACAGAAGAATAAAGGTCCAAAGAGATACTTTTGTTGGCATCAGGATGCTTATTCTCTTTGCTATTACATCCTGCCTTGTTGGATGCTAAAAATAAGAAATAAGTTTAAGGAGAAATCTACTTAAATTTCCTACTTTCAGTTTTATGGAAGAACAGGGAAGAAATCCTAACAGACCATAACTATATAGTAAAATCACTGCAGCATGAACCTTGAATTCTGGCTTAATGTTTCTGTGGCTTCCCTATTTACGTCACTGAAAGCTGCCCAAGGCAGTAGCACCATTGTGTATTGAGCTGTATTCTAGAGTGCTGATGGATCTTTTTTATTTTGCTCCACTGGCAAGTTGTATTTTGGCACAAAGTTGTGATCAATATACAATATTGTATTTCAACCTTCCTATGAAATGGGCAGAAGGTGTCAGTACAGTTGTGACTTGTTTGTTGTTGTTTATAAGAATCCCCATGAGTAAAAAAAAATCTACACTCTTAAAATATCAGTTGCTTATGTAGTTAATGGCGAAGTTAGATGAATTGCTCAGGGTCTGGTGGCGAAGTGATAGGCCTGGCATATAAACGCAGGCAGTTTAGCTTCTTTTAACTACAGTTTCATAATGTTTTCACATAAAAATAATTGTGTCTTACCTGGTTGTGTCAGTTAACTTCTTTATAACAAACAACACTGTGGTAGATAGACTTCAGGGTGTTCATGCCCTTAAGTAACCCTCTCCCTACCTTGACTGTGAGTAGGTTCTGTAACTTCTAACAAATCGAATATGGCAAAGGTGCTGTGATGTCACTTCCATAATTACATTATGTCACGTAAGACTCTTGCTGGGAGATTCATTTTATAGATTCTCCTTGACGGCTTAATGAAGTAAGTAGCTATGTAGGGAAAGCTCACATGGCAAAGAACTGCAGGTAGCCTCTAGGATCTGTGGGGGGCCTCTGCACATAACTTTTATCTCTAGGAACTGCAGGCAACCTTTAGTAGCTGAGGGTGTCCTCCAGCTGAAAGCCAGCAAGAAGACGAGCCCTCAGTCCTACAACCACAAGAAATAAATTCTGCCAGCAACTTGAGTGAGCTTGAAAGTAGTTTCTTCCCCAGCCAGGCCTCCAAATGAACACACAACCTGATTGATACTTAATTGCAACCTTGACAGAACCTTATAAAAGGACCTAATTAAGCCACACTCAGACTCCTGACCCATGTAAACTGTGAAATAATAAATATAAGTTCTTTTAAGTTGTTAAGTCTGTGATACTTTGTGACACAACAAGAAATAATTCCAACCTCAAATCATCATGGTTTAAAACAACAACTATTCATTTAGCTCACAGTTCTGCCAGCAATTGGTTTCAACCTAGCTAAATTAGTTATGGTGTGGGCTGACTGCTTCATGCATCTGCAGTCATCTTTCAGGTCAGCAGCTATGGCTGTGAATGATTTAAAAAGGCTTTGGTTGGGATGGTTATTGTGATGATTAAGATTGTGTGCCAGCTTGGCTGGGTCATAATTCTCAGTGTTTTGGCAGTCATATAATGTTGTGATCACTTCCCTGTTGAGATTTGATATGTGATCACGCCCATGATGGGATCTGCTGTGAGTAGCCAATCAGTTGAAAAGGAGTTTCCTTGGGTATGCGGCCTGCATCCGAATACAAGCAGACATTCTGGCTTTTGCCTGCTCTGGAGCCGGTAGCTGGTTCCTGTTTGTCTGATCTCCGGTTCTTGGGACTTCAGCTAGCAGCCTACCTGTGGTCTTGCCTGCTAATCTTGGAATTCATCAATCTTCACAGCCTGTGAGCAAGAGCCCTGCTCTCCAGCCTGCCGATCTTGGGTTCGCCAGCCCTTGTGTCTACGTGAATCAGTAGAAACCTCTATCCTGATCCATGACTTGGGACATTCCAGCCTCTACAACTGCATGAGCCATTTCTCTGATATAAATCTCTTTCTACATATATTTATACACTTTAATGGTTTTGTTTCTCTAGAGAACATAGCCTAAGATATTTGCTATTGAGAGTGGTTCTAGAGAAATAAAATTGTAAAGATGAGTTTTCTAAATTGGTTCTCAAGTTTGGTTAGTCTTAAATATGTTGATGACTCTGCTTCTAGTAGTAAAGAAGTCACTGCTAATCCATGGTGTGAGGTGACAATACAAATACACAAAATATAATCACCAATAGATCAGGGATTGGTGAAAGGCGAGGCTTTGAGTGATTGCATGAGTGATACCTTTCTACAATTTTGTCAGAGTGACAAATATAAGGAAGCTGGTTGTTGTTCCTACTTTCACTAGACAAACTGATAAAAGAAAGAGATGTACTCAGGGCTTCAAGTCAAAGCTCAAGTGCTGTATAAATGATCTCAAATTTTCCACTTGTGCTTTGAAAGAAAGCCTTATTTCTTGTAGTAACAGAGCTGATATTGCTGAAAACCAAACCCAGAGTCTTATTGTAAGAGTGGCTGAATTACAACACCAACTCAACTGCCAACCTTGAGAGGTGTCTGAAGTTAAAGGGAGGGCACTGATTGGGAAGAAATGAGATCCTGAAACTTGGGATGGGGACATATGGGCAGATAATCAGGAAGCTGGAGACACTGAGCCCCTAAATTCCATTGAATCACTCCTGCCAGCAGAACCAGCCCTGTCACACACATCTGAAGAGATTACTCCATGTTTGTCTGCTAAACCATCCTGCCCAGAAAAACCATTAGCCCCTCCACTCCCATCTAATGAGATTAGCCTAGCTGCCTCTAAAGAGCCCTTGTCTGAATCATTGCCTGGGGCATCGCCTGAGGCAGATGCTTTACAAGACAATGCTGAATGTTCGCAAAATACTTCCCCACTAGGATTTTGGCTTCTAGACCTATAACTAGACTTAAGTCCCAGGGAGCCCCAAAAGGTGAAGTACAAAGTGTGGCCCAACAGAAGCTACACTACACTCCAAAAGAACTGCTTGACTTTTCTAACATGTACAAACAGAAACCTGGGATATGTGTGGGAATGGCTATTAAGGGTGTGGGATAATGGTGCAAGGAACATAAAGATGGATCAGTCTGAGTTTATTGGTATGCATCCATGAAGCACACATTCTTCATTCAGTGTTTTAGCTTGAGAAGTTAGGAAAAGATCTAATAGTTTATTTGGTTAGGTTGCTGAAATGGATTGCATGGTGGCCTACACTAAATCAAATTGAAGTTCCAGACCTGCCTTGGTATACTGTAAAAGAAGGTATCCAAAAGGCTTAGGGAAATTGGCATGCTAGAGTGAATTTATCAGGTTAGACCCACAGACCTACACATGGAGTGCCCAGAGGATGCACTTTTACTATAACTGTGAGGAATAAATTTGTGAAGGGAGCCCCAGTTTTGTTGAAGACTGCTGTGATTGCTATTTTATGTAAATTAGATTTGACAGTGGGAACTGCCCTAACTGAATTAAGACACTTAACTACAATGGGGTTGATTGGAGCCTATGGTGGTACAGGCCAAGTGGCAGCACTCAATCAACAAAGACAAGGTGGGCATGGTTACCGTAATGTAGAGCAGAGTCAAACCAGTAATCAGGATAGTCTAACTTGTATGGACTTATGGTGTTGGCTACTTAGTCATGGTGTCCCTAGGAGTTAAAGTGATAGGAAATATACTAAATATTTACTTGATCTGTATAAACGGATGAATTCTAGGTCAGGTGAACAGCAGTCTAACTCAAATCACCAGAATAGAAAGTCACGGTCCCTCAGTCAATTCCCAGCCTTGAAAGAGTTTCAAGAATGAAGGGGAAGCTGGGTCCCCTTGAGGAAATACTCCAAAACACTGCTAAAAATTTATACTGTTAATCTGTCTCCCAGCCTTCACTAAAGGGATCGACAACTTTTTACAAGACTGACTATTCATAAGGGAAAAGGAAATAATCAGACTTTTCAGGGATTACTGGATACTGACTCTGAACTGACACTAATTCCAGGGACCAAAAATGTCACTGTGGCCCACCAGTCAGAGTGGGGCATATGGAGGTCAGGTTATTCATGGAGTCTTAGCTCATGTCCGTCTCACAATAGGTCCAGTGGGTCCACAAACCATACTGTAGTGATTTCCCCAGTTCCAGAATGCATAATTGGAATAGATGTACTCAATAACTAGTAGAACCCCCACACTGGATCCCTGACAAATGGAGTAAGGGTTATTATAGTAGGAAAAGCCAAGTGGAAGCCATTAGAACTGCCCCTACCTAGGAAAATAGTAAACCAAAAGCAATACTACATTCATGGAGGGATTGCAGAGATTACTGCCACCATCAAGGACTTGAAGGATGCAGGGGTGGTGATTCACACCACATCCCCATTCAACTCATGGATGGACCTTGGAGAATAACAGTGGAATATCAAAAACTTGAGCAGGTGGTGACTCCAATTGCAGCTGCTGTTCCAGATGTAGTCTCACTGACTGAGCAAATTAATACATCTCCTGGTACTGGGCATGCAGCTATTGATCTGGCTAATGCCTTTTTCTCCATACCTGTTTCAAAAGAACATTAGAGGCAGCTTGCATTCAGCTGGCAAGGCTAGCGATACACCTTCAGTTGTCTACAGCAGGGCTACATCAACTATCCAGCCTTATGTCATAAATTAGTCCACAGGGAACTTGATCACCTTTCCCTTCCACAAGACATCACACTGGTCCATTACATTGATGACATTATGCTGATGGGAACTAGTAAGGAAGAAATGTCAATGACTCTGGACTTACGGGTAAAGCATTTGCATGCTAGAGGGTGAGAAATTAATCCCACAAAAATTAAGGCACCATCCAACTCAGTGAAATTTCTAGGGGTCCAGTGATGTGGGATATGTCAAGATACTCCTTCTGAAGTGAAGGATAAGTTATTGCATCTGGCTGCTCCCACAACTGAAAAGAAGGCACAACACCTAGTGGGCCTCTTTGGCTTTTGAAGGCAACATATTCCTCATTTGGGTGTGCTACTCTGGCCTATTTATCAAATGACTCGAAAAGCTGCTAGTTTTGAGTGGGGCCCATAACAAGAGAAGGCTCTGCAACAGGTTCAGGCTGCTGTGCAAGCCACTCTGCCACTTGGATCATATGATCCGGCTGACCCAATGGTGTTTGAAGTGTCTGTGGTGGATAGAGATGCTGTTTGGAGTCTTTGGAAGGACCCTCTTGGTGAATCACAGCGCAGACCCTTAGGACTTTCAAACAAAGTCCTGTCATCCTCTACAGGTAACGACTCTTCCTTTTGAGAAACAGCTTTTGGCTTGTTACTGGGCCTGAGTAGAAACTGAACACTTAACCATGGGACACCAACTCACCATGCAGCCTGAGCTGCCCATCATGAACTGGATGTTGTCTGACCCACAGAGTCATAAAGTTTGATGCTTGCAGCAGCACTCCATTATTAAATGGAAGTGGTATATATGAGATCGGGCCTGATCAGTACCTGAAGGCACAAGGAAGAAGCATGAGGAAGTGGCCCAAATGCCATGGTTTCCACTCCTGTCACATTACCTTCTATCTCCTAGTCTGCACCTATGGTCTCATGGGAAGTTCCTTATGATCAGTTGACTGAAGAAGAGAAAACTCGTGCCTGGTTTATAAATGGTTCTGCGCAATATGCAGCCACCATAGAAAGTGGAGAGCAGCAGCACTACAGTTCCTTTCTGGGACCTCCCTGAAGGACAGTGGTGAACAGAAATCCTCCCAATTGGCAGAACTTCAAGCATTACACCTGATTGTTCAGTTTTTTTGGAAGGAGAAATGACCAGATGTGCGATTGTATACTGAGTCATAGGCTGTGGTCAGTGGTTTGGCTGGATGGTTGGGGCTTAGAAGGAACATGATTAGAAAATTGGTGACAAGGCTTTATGAGGAAGAGGTACGTGGATAGACTTCTCTGAATATGCCAGAGAAGTGAAGATATTTGTGTCTTATGTGAATGCTAACCAAAGATTGACCTCAGCAGAGGATGATTTTAATGATCGAGTGGATAGGATGATGCATTCTGTGGAAACCAATCATCGTCTTTCCCCAGCTAATCCTGTCATTCCTCAACGGGCTCATGAACAAAGTGGCCATGGTGGGAGGGATGGAGGTTATGCATGGGACCAGCAACATAGACTTCCACTCACCAAGGCCGACTTGGCCATAGCCACTGCTGAGTGCCCAATCTGCCAGCAGAGACCAGCACTGAGTCCCCGATATGGCACCATCCTTCAAGGTGATCAACCAGCAACCTGGTGGCAAGTGGATTACACTGAACCATTTCCATCATGGAAAGGGCAGCATTTTACCCTTACTGGAATACACTTACTGTGGATATGGATTTGTCTTCCCTGCACACAATGCTGTGCCAAAACTACCATCCATGGACTTACAGAATGCCTTATCCACCATCATGGTATCCTACACAGCATTGCCTTAGATTAAGGGACTCCTTCACAGCAAATGAAGTGAGGTAGTGAGCCCATGCTTATGGAATTCACTGGTCTTACCATGTTCCCCATCATCCTGAAGCAGCTGACTTGATAGAACGATGGAATGGCCTTTTAAAGACACAATTACAGTGCCAGCTAGATGGCAGTACCTTGCAGGGTTGGGGCAATGGTCTCCAGGAAACAGTATATGCTCTAAACCAGGGTTCAATAAATGGTGCTGTATCTCCGACAGCCAGGATTCATGGGTCCAGGAATCAAGACATGGAAATGGGAGTGGCACCACTCAATATTACCCAAGTAATCCACTTACAAGAGTTTTGCTTCCTGTCCCCATGACCTTATGCTCTGCAGGTCTAGAGGTCTTCATTCCAAATGGAGGAATCCTTCCACCTGAGACACATTACTGATTCCACTGAACTAGAAGCTAAGAATGTCACCTGATCCCTTTGGGTTCCTTATTCCTCTGGATCAACAGGCAAAGAAGGAAGTTACCATACTGGCTAGTGTGATTGATCCTTATTACCAAATGGAAATCGGAATTGAATTACATAATGGAGGTAAGAAAGAGTATGTCTGGAATGCAGGAGATCCCTTAGGGCATCTCTTAGTACTACCATGCCCTGTGATTAAAGTCAACGGAAAACTACAGCAACCCAATTCCAACATGACTACTAATGGCTCAGACCTTTCAGGAATGAAGGGTTTGGGTAACTGCACCAAGCAAAGAACCACGACCAGCTGAGGTGCTTGCTGAGGGCAAACGGAATACAGAATGAGTGGTGGAAGAAGGTAGTTATAAATACCAGTACAGCCACATGACCAGTTGCAGAAATGAGGACTATAATTGTTATGAGTATTTCTGCTTTGTATATATGCATCAAATATTTTTGTTTTCTTCACTTATAAAATATAAGATATAAACAGGACTTGTGCATTTTGGGTTGTATGTGTGTTAGGTGCACATATGACTTTGTAATTGTCTTTATTCAGAGATTATGTACGGTTTAAGGAGATGTGTATAGGTGCCAAATTGACAAGGGGTGGACTGTGATGGTTAAGATTCTATGTCAACTTGGCTGGGCCATGATTCTCAGTGTTTTGGCAGTCATATAATATTGTGATGGCTTCCCTGTTGAGATGTGTTATGTGATCATGCCCATGATGGGATCTGCTGTGAATAGCCAATCAGTTGAAAGTGAGTTTTCTTGGGCATGTGGCCTGCATCTGAATATAAGTGCACATTTTGACTTTTGCCTGCTCTGGATCCTGTAGCTGGCTGTTGTTCACCTGACCTCTAGTTCTTGGGACTTGAGCTAGCAGCTTAACTGCGATCTTGCCTGCCAATCTTGGGATTCATCGATCTTCACAGCCTGTGAGCAAAAGCCCTGCTCTCCAACCTGCCAATCTTGGGTTCACCAGCCCCTTTGGCTATGTGAGTCAGTAGAAGCCTCTATCCTGATCCATGGACTTGGGATGTTACAGCTTCTACAATTGTGTGAACCATTTCCTTGATATAAATCTCCCTCTTTATATATTCATACACTGTACTGGTTTTGCTTCTCTAAAGAACCCAGCCTAAGACAGTTATTAACTGTGTCCTCTCTTTATGTAATCTTTCATCATCTAGCAGGGTATCCTGGGCTTGTTTTCAAGGTGGCAGAAGAGTTCAAGTTCAGTAAGAAAACAAGCTCAAATGTGCAACTGCTCTTCAAGTCTCTCTGTGTCACATTTACTAACGTTCCATTGGTCAGAACAAGTCACATGATCAGTCCAACTTTACAGACTGAGGAAAGAGTAACTGCCTCTTAAGGGGAGAAGGTGATATATTATGGCCAATTTTGCAGTCTATCACACTAATGTTCTCCATTTCTGTAAATGGTACCATGAATCACCAAGTCGATCAAGTTTCAAATTTAGGAGACATCCTTGATTCCTCTTATTCTCTCACTCCCCACTTTACTCCTCTACCTCTGTATCCTAAACATAATCCCATCCCTATCCAATAGGATGCTTCCAATCCAAAGTACCAACATCACTCACCTGGACTGCTTTAATATCCCCATAATTGGTCCTCATGCTTTCATTCCCCCTCCCACTATTCTCTATTCATATTTCACAGATGATCATTCAGGAATATAAATAATACTACATAACTGTATGTACTTTGAGCACTTATATACCAGATCAGATGTAAAAATGCATTTTATAAATATAAAAAAGAGTTGTGGAAAACATTAGCTAAAATTTAAAATGCCAATACTAAGTGGTTCTACAATGCTCAATAGCCTAACAATCTTTAGATATAGTAAGTGTCCGTAATGACTGCTGCCTTTTGCAGACAGAGTAAACAGCTATATAGTTGAAGCTATTGGATTTTTGGACCTTATTTTTATGTGATATACCTTTTTGCTACTTGTTTTTGAATGATAATTCCTACCTGTCTATTGGGCCCTGGTTGAGACTGTGTCAACTCCTAAAAATACTAAATAGCTCTAAGACAAGAGATTCCAATAATACCATCGATTATAGCAGAAATAAATAAATAAAACTTAAAAATGGAAGGGAAACCTCAACAAAGTTTATAATTAAAAGAAATGGCACATTCAAGATTGTGCCAAAGAGGGAAGCTTGGGATTCATGTATAAGTGATAAGTCCTGGCCTTGAGCTAACATTTTCATTAACTTGTTCAACAAATACTTATTATAGTATTATAGGCACATAGGACAATCCAGTGAATAAAATAGACAAAAATGATCTTTAATCTCATACAGTTTATATTTTCTTTCCTGTGCTATCTACTTGTGGCAATAGGGGCTTGGACCACCTGTAGAATTTTACTGAATTCAGTAGAGTGTGATGAGTTTGGTCTATGGTTTACTGTGCCTGAAATATGGAGAGAGAGATGCTATGTAGAGGTTGAAATAATATGCCTGGCTGAGAGAAAGAATCTAATAAAAGAATGCAAGAGTTTTATCTATCCTGGGACTGAGGTCTCAGCAGAGAATGTGGGAAAAGGACTGGAAACTCTAGATTGCACATGGATATAGATCCCCAACTTATATGCCAATTTATATTGAAATACATTTATGGCATCAAAAAATCCTGATTAAGTTGTCTTTTTATGTTCTTTATCATTCCAAAAGCAATATATGATTTAAAAAATTGATATGAGAAATTGAAGCAAATTCTACACAATGAGGAAGGGAGAAATATGGTGCAAAGGCATAAATAGTTGAATTTCCATGCTAAGAGTGTATTATGAAGGTAAATCTGCATGGCAGCAATAATATTAATGATTGCAAGATTTTTGGTTAGGGAAAAGGTTGGTTGGAGATGAGATTGGATATGGAGAATGTAACTCTTCATTATATATCCAGATAATTTTTCAAACAAACTGAAACCCTATTTTTTCCAGAACATGGATCGTGACAAAATTTCCCAAAAAAAGAACAATAGAAACCCAACCAAATCGGATGAGATACTTGAGTATGGCACTTGAACCTCAATGGTATTATTAGGCCAGATTTGGTGTGCCTCATGGGAGGTTAAAGCAGGAATGGTGTTCATAGGATTTGTCTTAATTAGCAGAAAGAACTCTAGAGTGGCAATATACTTGTTAAGTTGTTTAAAGTGTCTTAGAGATGGATGAATAGATAGGTTCGGCTGTGTATATTTGCTGCCAGCTATTGAGAATATGGCAGCAGAGGCAGTTCAAAACCTCCTCCAACGGTTGCAAGACTGCAGACCAAGCAGAGCTCCTTATGGAGCAAAGAGCAATGGTGGCAGAAGGAAGTGGAGCCATTGGGTGGATTAATGTCCCACGTAACTCTGCCTTGACACGTTTTCTTAAAGTGTGATTCTTAGTAAAAGAATAAATCCTTAGTGTATTTTTCCAGATATGTCTGCACCTAGTGATGGAGGATCCTAGGAGATAGCTTAGGCAATTTTTCAACCAAACCCAATCACATCTAAAGCTCAGACCTCATAAATTGGACTCTACATAATTTACTACTTGGAATATACTACATGATAAAAAGTAAACAAACAAAAAAATACAACAACAATACCACTATAAGCTGGATGGATGAACATTTAGACAGGATTGGAAGTGGTGGAAAATCTTCTCAGATTCCCCTCTTCCCGTATCTAGGAAATTTAGGATTATTTTATTTTCCTATAAATATAAACAACTGGATCATATGTAGCAATAACAACTTTGTATTATGTGCAGGAATAAAACAAAATATTTGCAATTTAAGAAATCTGATGGCTGTTTTTCTGGGATCTACAGATCAGCACTGAATAGAAACCAAAAACAATTAGTTCATAGCCCTCAAATAACAAGTTATAGGTGGTTGCATGAAAAATGTGAAGTACTAGATTTGATTATTCACTAAGGATGGCAGTGAAGAGGGCTGTAGCACAGAGACACCAATGTTTTTACATATGGGCTAATCTCAACTGACTATATCATAAAACAAGTTATGGACTGCAATCCATAGTCCAAATCTGAACCATTGCCTGATTTTTTACAACCCATTAGGTAAGAATATTTTTTACATTCTTAAATGATGAAAAAAAGTCAAAAGACGAATATTTCACAACACATGAAATTTATATGAAATTGAAATTTCAGTGTTCCTAAATAAAGTTTGAATGGAATATAGCCACATTTATTTAAGTACTGTATATGATTGCTTCTGCACAACAGCAGAGTTGAGGAATTGAAACAAGAGACTCTATGGCCCACAAAGCAGAAAATATCCAGGCCCTTTCCAGAAGCAGTTTACCAACCCCTGTCTTAGAATGTTCAGTATTCTTGGGTCTGAAACTTGCATCCCAGCTTTACCTATGCCTCAGTGACTTGTGCCAGCAGCAAGCGTGGTGACTTAAACCAGTGCTATTCCACAAGATATAGCGGTGGCCTGCGAACAGTGGGAATGCTAGGGGTTCCTGTATGGAACAGGCTTTTTAAAATTGGAGACACAATGACGGGAGTTAAAAAAAAAAGGAGTGTCCCCAGGCTACATGCAGATCTTTTTTTTTTTTTTCTTCTTTTACTTAAGGGTCACTCTTCCGTTTTTTCAATCTAAACTAAAAATTGATATTTTCAGTATGTGGATGTATTAATTTCAAAGGGTTGCCATAACCAAATACCATATATTGAGTGGCTTATAAAACCAAACCCATTGCCATTGAGTCAATTCTAACTCATAGCGATCCTACAGGACAGAGCATAACTGCTCCATAGGATTTCCAAGGAGCGGCTGGTGGATTTGAACTGTTGACCTTTCGGTTAACAGCCATAACTCTTAACCACTGTATCACAAGGGCTCCAAATGGCTTATAAGACAAGAAATTTATTGTCTCACAGTTCTGAAGGCTGGAAATCCAAATCAGGATATTGGTCATGATTCCTTCTGGGAGTTCCGGGAAAGAAACTGTTCCATTCCTCTTTCCTGACTATTGGTAGCTCCAGACTTTCCTTGGCTTGTAGCTACAGTATCACATGGTGTCCTTCCTTTGGATCACTATCTCTGTGTATCTTCTCCTCTTTTATAAGACACCAGTCATATAGGATTAGGACCTACCCTACTCCATTATGATCCCATGTGAGCCTAACTGATAAAATCTTCAAAGACCCTATTTCAAGCCTGGTCACAATCACTGATATAGAGGTTAGGACTTCAATATATCTTTTTGGGGAGACAAATTCATTCCATAACAAGGGGTTGCACAAACAAATAGCACCTTAGAGTACCCATGTCCCTATACTCTCTCCAAAGCCTAATAATAATTTAAAAATATAACTTTCTTTTACTATCTGATTAGAGACAATTGTAACTTATTTAATTTCAATTTCCCTGATGACTATTAGATATGCATGTTTTGAACATGTTTATTAAACACGTTTGTTTCTCCTTCTGTGATATGGCTGTTCATGCCACTTGCTAATTTTTATTATTGTTCGATTTTTCTTATTTATTTTTAAGGGTTTTTAAATTAATTGGTTTAAAAAGGTTTTACCATACCAATGTTATAAAAGTATTTCTTATATTTTCTTTCAGAATTATTAAACTTTTAAGTATTTAGTCCTTATGTCTCTGGGCTATTCTGTCTGAATATAGACTAAGGTTCTCAATTTATTTTTTTCCAAAATGATAGTCTATAATCCTAAAATAATGTACTGGAAATATTTTCTTTTGAATTTCATATATTTGCATGTTCAGGTTTGTTTCTGGACTCTGGACTCTGAATTACTGATTGTTCAATTACTGTATCTTTATATTACATTTTTATATCTACTATAAAACCTTACCCTCAGGGTTTTTCTTTTTCATAATTTTTGATGTCTTTACCATTTGGAACATATCATTCGGGAGCATGGACTGCTTCTCCTCTGAATCAGGTCTTTGATGTCCAACATATAAGCCTTGCATATTTTTTATGAGTTACCTGCACCCCACAGGCCTTTTATTCTCTTTATTGTGACTCATTAGAACATCATTCCTATTTTAAGTACGTGATCTAATTGACATTGCTGGTTCATGGAAAAGCTATTGACATTTTTATACTGGTTATATATCGGTCCAACTTACTGAACTCTTTATTTTCCATTAATAATCCATTTGAGCTTTTAGATTTTTATATTGGACATCTTATCATCTATAAAGTTTACAGTTTGGGCTCTTTATTATTTAGTCTTATTTTTTGTTAACTTAGTATTGTTGACTTAGCTAAACATTTCAGTACAATATTAATAGCAAACATCTTAATCTTGATGTTATTTTGGAGTAAAATCTTTTAATGTTTCATCTTAAGAAAAGCCTCCTTTTTTTCTGTTTAAATCAAGTACTTTTTTTTTTTTTAGTTAGTTAATGTTTCCTTGTATTATTGGATGCATTTATTTGTGTTTGGTCAGAAACAGAAACTGATATTGAGAATTGTCGAAAGATTTTCATAATCTACTTAGATTACCATATATTTTTGTCTTACATTTGTTAATGCAGTACATTTTTTAAATATATTGCTTAATAAATTTCTGAGACAAATATACATTTGGTGATGATATATTTTTATTTTATAGTTGAACATACTAATTTGCTAAATTTGTTATATAACATTTATGATTTTTAACTAAATCCATAAGCAAGTTCAACATTTCTTGTACCACCCTAGTAGCACTGGGAAAGCATCATAGGAATATTATTACATATTTTACTGTTCTCTGAAATAGTTGATATATCATTGGAATTATTATTTCTTGAATATTTGGAAAATTCATCCATAATACTATATGATACTGGAATCGTTTCAAGATTAGAATTTTATCTTCATTTTCAGTGTCTTTTATAATTGTCTGTCTTTTCAGGTATTTTAATTCTTCCTGATCCCATAAATTGATAATTTCTATTTTCTTCAACTTTAATTATATTTTCAAACCAGGCAGCATAAAATAGACTTTATCAGTTTCTTGCACTTAGAATATCTATATTTACAGTTCTCTTAACTTTTTTACTTATGATAGTGTTTAATTTTGTTTATCTTCTTCTTTTCTATCCTTCTTATAATCAGAATTGCCGTATTATTTTTATGGTGCTATGTTTCCAAAAAGGAGCCTTGGTGGCACAATGGTTAAGCGTTTGGCTAACTAAAACGTTGGCGGTTTGAACTTGCCAGCAGTTGTGCAAGAAAAAAGACCTGGTGATCTGCTCCTGTAAAGTTTACAGCCTAGGAAATCCTATGGGGGCAGTTCTACTCTGCCATGTAGGATCACTATGAGTCAGAATCAATTTGACGGCACATAGAATCAATTTGACAGCACACAACAACATATTTCCAAAGAATATTTTTTTAATTTCCCATTTATTCATTTTATTTATTTCTAATATGTGTATCTAAATCTATAAATTTTATTTTATATGTTCTTTAGTTTGGATCCTGTAGTGTAAAAATTATTTTAATATTTGCTATGGATTGAATTGTCCCACCCCAAATTGTGTGTCAATTTGGCTAGGCTATGATTCTCAGTACTGTGTGATTGTTCACCATTTTGTCATCTGATGTGATTTTCCTATGTGTTGTAAATCTTGCCTCTATGATGTTAAAGAGGCAGGATTAGAGGTAGTTATGTTAATGAAGTAGAACTCAATCTACAAGATTAGGTTGTATCTTGAGTCAATCTCTTCTGAAATATAAAAGAGAGAACCAAGCAGAGAGACAGGGGACCTTCTACCACCAAGAAAGTAGTGCTTGGAGCAGAGTGCATCCTTCGGACCTGGGTTCCCTGTGCCGAGAATCTCCTAGACCATGGGAAGATTGATGACAAGGACCTTTCCCCAGAGCTGACAGAGACAGAAAGCCTTTCTCCAGAGTTGGTGTCCTGAATTTGGACTTCTAGCCTCATAGATTGTGAGAGAATAAATTTCTGTTTGTTAAAACCATCTACTTGTGGTATTCTGTTATAGCAGCACTGGATAACTAAGACAGTATTTAAAATTTAATATTTTAAATATTAAAATATTTGAAAATATTTCCAATACATGATTGTGTTGGCTCTTGTAGTCAGCTTCCATTTATTCTTTCAATAATATATCATACTTACAATACGCCTGATACTGTTCTAGATGCTGAATTACCTCAGGGTGTACAAGGCAGAGAAACTTTCTGCTTTGAGAGAGGTAATATTTAATCATATAAATTCAAAATATCAGATAATACCAAATGATGTGCAGAAAATTAAAGGAAGATGTTCCTGGGTGAGAGATGAGATTTCAGGAAATACCTTCTAAGGAGGTGACACGTAATGACAGGCTTAGATCTACTGACAAGATATACCTAGCCTTACAGAGATTGGGTTGATCAGCATTCTGGGTAGAGCAGAAAGCTAGCACAAATTTCTAAAGTACGAATGTTATAAGTAGAGAAAGAAGGATGTTGTGACTGGAATGTAGTAGGTAATTATGAAAGAACCTTATTGTGGTGAGGTAAAAGAGGTAGGCAGAACAAGGTGTTTGTTTTTAGGGTTTGTAAGCATGGGAAAAATGTTTAAAATTTATTTTGATGTGATAGTAAGGCTTTTGAGGATTTTGATATCTGTTAAGGGTGATGGTATAACTTAGGAAAGTGTAAGGGTGATGGTTGAAAAAGTGATGAATGTAATATAACTGAGTATTGAAATGTCAAATGCTTTGTTACATGTATATTTACCATGATAAAAAAATATCAAAAGTGACTGTCTAGAGTATCAGCTATCATTTCTAAGGAATAAAAGAAACAGAAATGTTGCAGTAACTATCTCTGTAATCTCATGTCTCTCTGAAACATTTTTATTTGGCATTAGAAATTAATATAAAAAAAATACTGTATGCACTTAATTTCCCTTCAAAGCATAAATCACTTATTTCTTAAATGAATGCAGACAAGATCAAACAATTTGTCTTAGAAAATCGTCATTTTTTCCTTTTGCAAAATTATTCCTTTCCGGAAATTCTTTTATGTTCTTGGACATCTTCCATTTTGCCTTCTACTGAATATTTAGTATGGCTGCTTAATTTAACTACAATTGTATATGGAAACGAGTTTATGCAGTTTCAGTCTGACATTTGGAAATGAGAAAAGATTTTTTTTCCTACTGAACTTTGATTCATTTCTGCATTCCATTTTTAAATGCATAAAACCAGAAAAACTTCAGTGCTTAAATCTAAAGTTTTAGTCACACAAAATTGATTTTTTACATTAGATTGTAAAACTGATACATTATAAATTAAGTTACAATTCATGTTAAGTTTTTATAGGCTGTTTAACAATTAATTCTCAATCTATTCCCATAACCAAGAAGAAGATATAACTATTGATTCACATTTCACTAACATAACTGACTTTTTTCTTCTTCTGTTATATGTATTTGCTATGTTAATGCTAAATTCTATAAATAAATATACTCTCAATTTAAATGGCCTAACAAGAAATTTGATTTTCTGTCACATTATAATTCTATGTGGGTGTTTTGGTTTGTATACAGATTTCCGCCTCATGATAAGGGACTCTGTTTCCTTCCCCATCTCTGGTCTCAGACTCTTCTGCTTCCAGATAATAGAAGGGGAAGGAGATAGTAAAGAATGAGAGTGTGTTTTTTCTTTTTTGTATTCTAGGTACAATTTTTTTATTCACTATATGATTTTCTATTTATAAATCCCATTTTAGAAATGGCAAACATCATTTCCACTCATATTCCATAGTGAGAACTAATCACATGGTCCCACCTGGATAGAAAGACAGTTAGGAAATGTAGACTCTTGACAAGCAGTCAGCTTCCAGAATGCCTCCACATTTTTTAAATGCTGTATTGAGGTAACATTGACATACAAAAAAAAATGCAAATTTAAAAATGTTCAATTTAATAAATTCAATGAATGTGTGTGTAAATATATCTGTTCTCCATCTCTACTGACACTTAGTGGTATAGTCTTTTTAATTTTAGCCACTCTTAAACAGATAAAAAGGGATACTACGTGGTTCATAACTGAAAAAGGTATGTGGAAAGGTTGTATCCGTTTACCATACTTATCTAATCTGTATACTGCGCAAGTAATCCAAAAAGCCAGACTATATGAAGAAGAATGAAGCATCAGGATTAGCGGAAGACTCATTAACAACCCGCGATATGCAGATGACACAACTGTACTTGCTGAAAGTGAAGAGGACTTGAAGCACATATTGATGAAGATCAAAGACTACAGCCTTCAATGTGGATTGCACCTCAGCATAAAGAAAACAAAAATCCTCACAACTGGACCAATAAGCAATGTCATGATAAATGGAGAAAAAAATGCAGTTGTCATGGATTTCATTCTACATGGGTCAACAATAAATACCCAAGGAAACAGCAGTCAAGAAATAAAACGATGTATTGCATTTGGCAAATCTGTTGCAAAAAACATCTTTAGGATTTTAAAAAGCAAAGACATCATTTTGATGGCTAAGGTGTACCTGGCCCAAGCCATATATTTTCAATTGCCTCATATGCATGCAAAACCTGGGCAACTAATAAGGAAGAGGGAAGAAAAACTGGAACATTTGATTTATGGTGTTGGTGAAGAATATCTAATACACCATAGACTTCCAGAAGAATGAACAAATCTGTCTTGTAACAAGTACAGCCAGAATGCTCTTTACAGGATGGTGAGACTTCGTCTCACGTGCTTTAGACATGTTATCAGGAGGGACCAGTCCTTGGAGAAGGACATAATGCTTGGTAAAATAGAGGGTCATCATCTTAAGTGAGAATAGCAGCACAACTGGAAGAGTGTAGTCAATGTCACTGAACTGAGCATGTAGAAATTTTTGAAATGGTGTATCTTTGGCTAATTTATATTTTCACCAAAAAAAAAAAAAAAAAAAAAAGAAAGGTTGAGAAGGGAGAGGGTTGACATGTTGTGGGGTTGTTAACGAATGTCATTAAACAATATGTGTACTACTGTTTCATAAGAAACTATTTGTTCTGTAAGCCTTCACCTGAAGTACAATAAAATAAAAAAAAAAGCTGGGGAAAAAAAAAATAATATAGGGTCAGCCAAAAAGAAAAGTACCCTTAGTAAGATGGATTGACATAGTGGCTGCAACAATAGGCTCAAACAATGAAAAAAGAAGACAGAAGAATTGATGCCTTTAAACTGTGGTGTTGGTGAAGAATATTGAATTTACAATGGACTTCCAGAATAACAAACAAATCATTCTTAGAAGAAATAAAACTGACATGCTACTTAGAAGCGAGGATGGCACAACTTCATCTTGCTCACTTTGGACATGTCATCAGGAAAGACCAATCACTAGAAAGGGGCATGATGTTCATAAAGTAGAGGTAAGTGAAAACTGACCTCAGTGACATGGACTGACACAATAACTGGTTCAAATATATCAAAGATCACGAAGACGGCACAGGACAGCATAACTTTTAGTTCTGTTATACTTAAGGTTGCCATGAGTTGATAGGTTGTTGTTGTTAGGTGCCTTCTAGTAGATTCCCACTAACAGAGACCCTATGTACAACAGAACCAAACACTGCCTGGTCTTGCACCATGATCACAATGTTTGCTATGATTCAGTCCATTGTTGCAGCCACTGTGTCAATCCATCTCTTTTTCACTGACCCTCCACTTTACCAAGCAGGATGTCTTCCCCAGGGACTGGTCTCTTCTGAAAACATATCCAAAATATGTGAGACAAAGCCTTGCCATCCTTGCTTCTAAGAAGCTATGTGGCTGTACATCTGCCAAGACAAATTTGTTTGATCTCCTGGTAGTCCATGGTATATCCAATATTCTTCACCAACACCATAACTCAAAGGCGTCGATTCTTCTTCGGTTTTCCTTATTCATTGTCCAGCTTTCCCATCGTATGAGGCAATTGAAAATACCGTGGATTGGGTTAAGTGCACCTTAGTCCTCAAAGTGACATCTTTGCTTTTGAACACTTTAAAGAGGTATTTTGCAGCAGATTTGCCCAGTGCAATACATCGTCTGATTTTTTGACTGCTACCTTCATGGTGTTGATCATGGTTCCAAGTAAAATGAAGTCCTTGACATTTTCAATATTTTCTCCATTTTTCATAATGTTGCTTACTGGTCCAGTTGTGAGGATTTTGTTTCCTTTATGTTGAGGTGCAATCCACATTGAAGGCTGTAGTCTTTGATCTTCATCAGTAAGTGCTTCAAGTCCTTCTCACTTTCAGCAAGCAAGGTTGTGTCATATGCATAGTGAAAGTTATTAACGCCTCTTCCTCTAATCCTGTTGCTGCATTCTTCTTCATATAATCCAGCTTCTCAGATTATTTGCTCAGCATACAGATTGAATGAATACAGTGAAATGATACAACCCTGATGCATACCTTTTCTGACTTTTACCACACAGTATCCCCTTGTTTGGTTCTAACAACTGCCTCTTGGTCTATATACAAGTTTCTCATGAGCACAATTAAGTGTTCTGGAATTCCTATTCCTTGCAGTGTGATCCATAGCTTGTTATGATCCGCACAGTCCAATGCCTTTGTAGATTCAATAAAACACAGGTAAACAATTTCTGATGTTTTCTGCTTTCAGCCAAGATCTATCTGACATTAGCAGTGATATCCCTCATTCCATGTCCTCTTCTGAATGTGGCTTGAACTTCTGGCAGTTCCCTATCGATGTATTGCTGCAACCACTTTTGAATGATCTTCAGTAAAATTTTACCTGTGTGTGATATTAATGAGATTGTTCAATAATTTCTGCATTCTGTTGGATCACCTTTCTTTGGAATGGGCACAGATATAGATTTCTTCCAGTTGGTTGGTCAGGAAGCTCTCTTCCAAATTTTTTGACATAGATGAGTGAGCACATCCAGCGCTGTATCCATTTGTTGAAACGTCTCAATTGGTATTCCATCAATTCCTGGAATCTTGTTTTTTGCCATTCTCTTCAGTACAACTTGGACTTCTTCCTTTACTACCATTGGTTCTTGATCATAAGCTATGCTACCTCCTGAAATGGTTGAACGTCAACTAATTCTTTTTGCTACAGTGATTCTGTGTATTCCTTCCATCTTCTTTTGATGCTTTCTGTATCGTTTAATATTTTCCCCGTAGAACTCAATATTGCAACTCGAGGCTTGAATTTTTTCTTCTGTTCTTTCAGCTTGAGAAATGCCAAGTGTGTTCCTATTTGGGTCTTTTAACTCCAGGTCTTTGCAGATTTCATTATACTTCACTTTGTCTTCTTGAGCTGCCCTTTCAAAACTTCTGTTCAGCTCTTTTCCTTCATTGTTTCTTCCATTCGCTTCAGCTACTCTACGTTCAAGAGCAAGTTTCAGAGTCTCTTCTGATATCCGTTTTGGTTTTTTTCTTTCTTTCGTTTCTTTTTAATAACCTCTTGCTTTCTTCATGTGTGATATCCTTGATGTCATTCCACAACTCGTCTGGTCTTTGGTAATTAGTGTTCAATGTGTCAAATCTATTCTTGAGATGATCTCAAATTCAGATAAGATATTCTCAAGGTCGTATTTTGGCTCTTGTGGACTTGCTTTAATTTTCTTCAGCTTCAACCTGAACTTGCATATGAGGAATTGATGGTTTGTTCCACAGTCAGCCTCTGGCCTGGTTCTGACTGATGATATTGAGCTTCTCCATTGTCTCTTTCTACACATATAATTTATTTGATTCCTGTGTGTATTCCATATGGTTAGTTCCACGTATATAGTCACCGTTTATGTTGTTAAAAAAAGGTATTTGAAATGAAGAAGTCATTAGTCTTCCAAAATGCTATTATGCAATCTCCCACGTTGTTTCTATCACCAGTGTTTGATCAATTTCAGACTGCAGAAGTTGGTAAAAATCTTCATTTTCCTCATCTTTGTCATTAGTGATTGGTGCATAAATTTGAGCAATAGTCATGTTAACTCGTCTTCCTTGTAGGTGTATGGCTATAACCCAATCACTGACAGCATTGTACTTCAGGATAGATCTTGAAATGATAGTTGGTGGGACCTTATTGTGATTTTAACATGCACTTCCCTGTGATTAATAATTTTGCCACATTTTCATTTGCTTATCTGCTATGATGTACCTTTTTCAGTGAAGTGTCAAAAAATTTTGCCCATTTTTTTGAGTTGCTAAATTTCTAATTATTCAGATTTGAATTTTTTTTTTGTTTTTTGGTACACGTTGTTTATTAGACATATTCTTTACAAATATTTTCTCCCAGTATGTTGTTTGTACTTTCATTCTCTTAACAGTGCCTTTTGAAGAACATTCTTAATTTTGGTGAAGTCCAATTTATCAATATTTTATTTTATGGATCATGATTTTGCTATTTTATCTTAGAAATATTTTCCTAACACAATATCACAAATATTTTCTCCTATATTGGTTTTAGGAGTTTAATAATTTTAGATTTTATAACTAAGTTTGTGATACACTTGGAATTAATTTTTGTATATGATGCAAGTTATGAATAAAAGTTTTCCTTTTCCTGCTCTCCTTCCTTCCTTTCCTTTTTTTTCTTTTATATACAGATGCCCAGTTGTTCTACCACTATTTTTTGAAAAGACTGTCCTTTTTCCACTGAATTGCTGTTGCACCTTTGTTGACAATCAGTTCTGAGTATATGGGTTGGTCTATTTCTGGACTCTATTTGGTTCTATTGATCTATTTTTCTATCTTTACACTAATACCACACTCTATTAATAACTATACCTTTGCATTAAGCCTTCACGTTAGGTAGTATAAGACCTCTAACTACATTAATCTTTTTCAAAGTTGTTTTGTCAATTCCAAATTCCTTACATTTCCCTGTAAATTTTAAAATTGCTTTCCCAATATCTACAAAAACTTACCAGGATTTTGATTAGAATTATGTTTAATCTATGGATACTTTTAAATATTATACAGTTGGATCTCACTTTTTTATTCAAATGACAATCTGAATTTTACTTCAGATGTTTATACTACTTATATTTATATGATTATTGATATCCTTTAGTTTTATTTGTCGGCTATTTGTTACCTTTACTGTTTGTTCTTTTTTCCATCTTTGTCTGCTTTTTTTTTTAAAGGAGTTTTTTTTCCTTTTAATTCCGTTTGTTTCCTTTATTAGTTATTATCTACAAGCGCTCAACTGCTAACAGAAAGGTCAGCAGTTAGAACCCACCAGCCACTCTGCGGAAGGAAAGAGCTTGCAATCTGCCCCTGCAGGAGCAGTTCCACTCTGTCTTGTAGGGTCGCTTCCATGAATCAGAACGTACTCGACGGCACACAACATTTTAGCAGTAACTTTCAAGTTTATATTTCACAGTTTTAACTAGTCACAATCTACCTTTAACTCATGAATTCAGAAATGTGGAATACTGTATATAATTTTAGAGTTGTAATTTTTGGTTACTTTATAACGGAATTTAGCCTCATTTTACTGAAGAAAAAAATTCTGCCTTTTGGGGGTGTATTTCTAATTACATAGTGAATTTAATTTATCCATCCACAAGTTATTTAACTATTATAATAAGATCAGGCATGACAAAATCTCACACAATGCTGTGGAACTTGTCTGTTGTCCCCTCTGTCACATTTTCTTCCTGCTACATGGAAATTATCTTACAAAGTCCAGATGTTTTTGACTCAGTGTCTTCTTTCTTAAGAACAATCACAGAAATATAACTTTTCTTGTCTATATTCATTTTGATATTTCTTTGTATTCAGACTGACCTCTAATTTTTATTATGTGAAATATTAAATTTTAATAACTATTAATAGGATATAAGTAGCATATTTTGAAAATGTACATATTATTATTTTTTATTAATATATTCCTTTCTTTATTGATAAATATCTAAAAATCCTTCTAGTCATCTTATAGGCACTTTGAAAACATAATGCAGTTCGGCAATCCTGTGTTCTTTTCTTGACTGTAAGACTACAATCCAGGAACCAATCCCACTTCATTCCAGAGATTTCCACATGCACCATGAGAAAATCAGGGTAGGAAAGGCAGGATGGAAACAAGAAAACCTGAACTCCTACTATTACACACACACACACACACACATACACACACACACAGATCCTGTGCATTTCATAAGGACTAATCAGTGTGTCTTTGAAATGCTGCAAAGGTTTTTAATTTTTAATTTTTTTTTTAATTTTATGCTTGCTTGTTTGTTTTCTTTTGTTTTCACACAGACCTAGAACTTAGGGATAAGCCAGCCTCTTCTGGGGAAATGAAATTGCTTTCTCTTTTCCGTATTATTCTTATGGCTCCTTTTCTCTTCCTTTATCAAAGGTGGTTTCCTTTATATTCCTCATATCCTTTTCCTAACGTTTAAGCTGGTTTATTTAATATTTCATCATCTTCTTTCAAAAGAGTCAATAATCCTATCTCTTGAAACTCAAAGTGAGCTCAAGGACAAGCAGTATCAGGATCTTCTAGGAGCAAGACAGCAACACAAAAATCTCAGGCTCCTTTCCACACATTATGAATCAGAATCTGCATTTTTAAAATACCTCTAGGTTATCTGTAAGTAACTTAATGTTTTTGAAACACTATTTTCACAGTCTTTGGATCAAGGAAGCTCTGAATTCCACTGTAATAGTTCCACGAATCTAATTCATATTCCAGATATTTGTGTAAAGGCTGTTATCAGACAAATAAGAACAATTCACAAATACAGCAATGTCATACTAAGACAGCACTGGCCTCATTTCAAAAAATGATTTTAGCAAAAGATATACATCAGAAATTAAATTCCTTCAGTTTTTAACCTATCTCTTCCATAATTTTATTTATTAGTGGCCCCTGTTTACTGTATGTGTGTATATGCACAGGCCCATGTGTATGTGCACGCACACACACCCACACACTCTTTCACTTTCTTTACACATATTTTTGCTTTTTGTTCCATTATTCCTATAACCTTATATCATTTAATACTAATTTCTGTCTTTTCCTCAATTTCCATCATGATGTTAGCATTTGCTTTTGATCTCTATTTTCATTTCTCAAAACTACCAATAGATAAACATAGATGACAAAGACAGAAAAAATAAAAATTCCTTAAAATAATATACAAAACACCAAACATCAAAAATTTTAAGCAAAAACAAATTTAGCTTCATAATTAGCATTTATCACAAGAGGTCAAAATAGATAATTTTCATAATTCCATAGATCCTTATAATAGCTAAATATTAAGATTCATATTGCCATAGTTAGTTAAATATCAACCAGAATTATCTTTGCAGAATGAGAATTTAATTATGCATTCCCAACATGTCTTGTAGATCAGATATAGCATATCTGAGCTACAGATCAATGTCAAAATTATATTGCATATATCCATAGCACCAACACAAGCATTTTTGTTTAGCTCTGGCACAGTAACAGGATCTTTTATCAAAAAGAAAAGGAAAAAAGAAAAGAAGGAAGGAAGGAAAAAAGAAAGAAGGAACAAAGGAACGAAGGGAAGAAAGAAAAATAGAAATTGAGAGAGAAAGAAAGAAAAAGGAAAAAAAAAAAGAAATTTTAAGTGCCAATGAGTTCGCTCCAACTCATAGCAACCCTATATATAACAGAATGAAGACCCTCTTCTTTACCAAGAATGATGTCCTTCTCCAAAAATTAGTCCTCCCTGATAATGTGTCCAAAGTAAGCTAGATGAAGTCTTGTCATCCTTGTTTCTAAGGAGCATTCTGGCTGTACTTCTTCCAAGACAGATTTATTTGTTCTTCTGGCAATCCATAGTGTATCCAATATTCTCTGCTAAAACCGTAATTCAAATGTATCAATTTCTCTTCAGTTTTCCATTTTTGTTTCCCAGCTTTTGCAGGCATATGAGATGACTGAAAATATCATGGCTTGGGTCTGGCACATCTTAGTCATCAAAATGACATCACTGATTTTTAAGATTTTAATGAGGTCATTTGCAGCAGATTTGCCCAATGCAATGCATCATCTGATTTCTTGACTGCTGTTTCTATGGGCATTTATTGTAGACCCACTTGGAATGAAATCCTTCACAACTTCATTTTTTCTCCATTTATCATGATGTTGCTTATTGGTCCAGTTGTGAAGACTTCTGTTTTCTTTATGTTGAGGGATAATCCATACTGAAGGCTGTACTCTTTGATCTTCATTAGTAAGTGCTTCAAGTCCTCTTTGCTTTCAGCAAGGGTGTGTAATCTGCATATCACAAGTTGTTAACGAGTCTTCCTCCAATCCTGATGCCACGTTCTTCTTCATACAGTCCAGCTTTTCAGATTATTTGCTCAGCATACAGATTGAGTAAGTATGATGAAACTCTGGTGCTCACCTTTTCTGATTTTAAACCATGCAGTCTCCCCTTGTTCTGTTCTAATGACTGCCCCTTGATCTATGCACAGTTTCCACATGAGTACAATTAAGTGTTCTAGAATTCCCATTCTTTGAAATGCTATCCATAATTTGTTATGATCCACACAGTCCAATACCTTTGCATAGTCAATAAAACACAGGTAATCATCTTTATGGGATTCTCTGCTATCAGCCAAGATCCATCTGACCTCAAGCAATGATACTCCTCATTCCATGTCCACTTCTGAATCTGGCTTGAGTTTCTGGCAGTTCCTTGTCAATGTACAGCTGCGATTCTTTTTGAATTATCTTCAGCAAAAATTTGCATGCATGTAATATTAGTAATATTGTTCAATAATTTCTGCATTTCATTGGATCACGTTTCTTTGGAATGGGCACAAATGTGGATTTATCCCAGTTGGTTGGCTAGGTAGCTGTCTTCCAAATTTCTTGGCATAAATGAGTGAGCACTTGCAGTGTTGCATCCGTTTGAGCATTTGAGAAAAATTAGCCAACTAAAATCTTATGGATAAAAACAGAACATTGTCCAATATACTGCTGGAAGATGAGCCCTGTTGTTTGGAAAGCACTCAGAATATGACTGGGAAAAAGATGTCTCTTCAAAGTAGAGTCAACCTTAATGACAAGGATGGCGTAAAGCTTTTTGGACCTTCACTTGCTGATGTGGCATGAGTCAAAATGAGAAGTAACAGCTGCAAATATCCATTAGTAATTGGAACCTAGAATGTTCAAAGTATGAATCAAGGAAAATTGGAAGTCATCAAAAATGAAATGGAATGCTTGAATGTTGATATCCTAGGCATTAGTGAGCTTAAATGGACAGGTATTAGCCACTTTGAATCCAACAATCATAAGGTCTACTATGCTAGGAACGACAAATTGAAGGAACAACACTGCATTCATCATCAAGATCTATCCTGAAGTACAACGTTGTCAGTGATAGGATGATATCCATATGCCTACAAGGAGGCCCAGTTAATACGACTATTATTCAAATTTTTGCACTGACCACTAATGCCAAAGATAAAGAAACTGAGGATTTCTATGAACTACTGTGGTCTGGAATTGATTAAACCTACAATCAGGATGCATTGATAATTACTGGTGATTGGAATGCAAAAGATGGAAATAAATAAGAGAGAAATACAAAGAGTGTCAATCTAATATTTTCTCAGTATATTTATTTTATTCTTAGTCTTATCTGACTAAATTTTATGATAAGTGAAATATTTCATGTTGTTGTTACTGTTAGGTGCTGTCGAGTAGGTTTCAACTCATAGTGACCCTACATACAACAGAACAAAACACTGCCCAGTTCTGCACCGTCCTCTTGATCACTGTTATACTTGAGCCCATTGTTGCAGCCGCTGTGACAATCCACCTCACTGAGTTTCTTCCTCTTTTTCGCTGATCCTCTACCAAGCATGATGTGCTTCTCCAGGGACTGGAACCTCCTGGTAGCATGTCCAAAGTACATGAGAAGAAGTCTTGTCATTCTTGCTTCTAAGGAGCATTCTGGCTATACTTCTTGCAAGATAAATTTGTTCGTTCTTCTGGCAGTCCTTGGTGTATTCAATATTCTTCGCCAACAGCATAATTCAAAGGCATCAATTCTTCTTTTGTCTTCCTTATTCATTGTCCAGCTTTCACATGCATATAAGGTGACTGAAAACGTCACGGCCTGGGTTAGTTCTTAAAGCGCGCACCTTAGTCCTTAAAGTGACATCTTTGCTTTTTAACACTTCAAAGAAGTCTTTCTTTCTTTTGAGTGTTAAATAGAAATATTGCATGTTAGGATCTGATATTTCCATTTAAAACCCAGAAATCACACTATAAAATGTAAAAATCCCACAAATAAAGCAATTGAAAACAATTATTTCAAATAATATTTGGACTATCAAAACGATAGACTCCAAAACAATATAACAGAAAAAGTTACTTGTCACCTATTATTTTTATCTTGCAAATGACCAATTAATATTATGTGAACCAGTGATAGCCTGGCAAATAAAGGGAGAAACACTCACACACACAGCATATATGCATGCACACACAACACTTAAAATGGGTCTTGACTGATAAATAGGATTTTGTAGGCTGAGGCTATGTGGGTATTATTTAGGTACACTACATCCCTAGGCTTAGAGAAAGAAAAATGTATGATGGAGTTGAAATGACAGGAGACAAAACTGAAGAGATATGTGAAAAGACCTTGAATATCATAACAGAAATTGGATTTTATTTAATAAGCAATAGAAACCCTTTTAATGAATTTTCAGAGGGAGATGTGCATGATTAGGTTTATGTTGAGGTAGCTACCTTTGTTACCCACATGCTTAAAGGATTGCTTAGTTTCGTTGTCTCAGAGAACATTCAATTTTATGTGGCTGCATGTATTGCCCTTCATTGTTTTTTATTGTATTTTATTACAAATGCAATACATCAAAATGAATAAATGGCTAAAAAATAAGTTAATTGAAATTTAAATATCATAATACAAATAGAACTAAATATAGACCTTGTAATAACATTATAATTATAGATACTAATCAGGATTCCTGTCCTATTATCAACATAAAGCTTTTAAAGCTGTTTGTAAAACTACTCACAGATATGCTAGCAACGAAAGCACAGCAATGACATAAAATATGGGAGAGCAATTCCTCACACTTTGTTTTTGAACAAAACCACCGACATGCAGTAAAGAAAAAGTGACAGTGTTTGAATTATTATTTGAAACCTATGCCAGAGGAGGAAAAAATGTATGTATATATATATATATATATAATTTAATTAATGATTACTTTATGAACTATTGTATCTTTGTAAAAAGCATATTGAAATCAATCTGAAAGAACACTTTCTATAACTACAAAAAGTCATGTGCCAAAATGTGAATGAAAGTTTTTCTACGCGAATGTTAAATCTAATCTGTGCTTTACCAGGGACAGATTACCCAATAAGCAAAGTATGCATGATCTTTTTTGTGCTAATTTACTAATCTGTAGTGCACAATTTCACGTGGGTTTCACCACATTTTGATCATCAAAGATGTGGTGAAACCCACGTGAAATTGTGCACTACAGATTAGTAAATAAACACAATTAAGCATGTGTGTATCTTGCTCTTTGCTTAATCGGCCTCTGCTTTATTCAGAGATCAACTGTCACTCAGTAGTATACCTTCTGATCCAGTGTTGAAGAAAATAGAAAAAAAGTGTGAATACAATCAAACTACTACCTTGAATATCTTTTTGGGATGTTGTGGACAGAAATAACATAGTCTGGCAAGAGGTAAACAGTCTTTTTTTTTTTTTTTTCACACTGAAGTATATTTACTGTTGAGAGACAAATTATAAATCAAAGTTTTGAATTATAAGTGGAAAAAAGCCTGTTTTATCAGGACGTTTATAAATCTGGTAAAGACAATTTGTATGTTTATAGTGGATTCCTTATTTGAGCCAACTAATTTTACTAGAAATTGCTGGGTGGTGCAAATGGTTAATGTGCTTGGCTGCTAAATGAAAAATTGGAGGTTTGAGTCTACTCAGAGGCACTTTGGGAGAGAGGTCTGGTGATTTATGTCTGAAAAAGTCAGCCATTTAAAACCCTATGGAGCACAGTTCTACTCTGACACACGTGATTACCATGAGTCAGAGTGGACCCAGTGGCCCAGTGCTTTTTTTGTTTTTTGTTTTTAACGGAGTTTTAGTTTTTCTAACACACAGGAGTCACTCTCCTCTGTAATAATTATCGACATTAACTTGATGTGCTTATGAAGCTAAAATAGAAATTATGCTGGCTGTGGTAGAGACTGCTAGTTCTCTAACAAATAGCCATTCTTGTTTTTTTCTCAAATTTGTGGAATCCCTGTTTTTTCCTGTTACAGACTACATAGCTAAGTACTAAATTTCCCAGCTTGCCTTGCCACTAGGTATAGCCATGTGACTAAACCTTGGTTGATGCCATGTAAGTAGAAGAATTGTTTGAGATTTATTAGACTTTAGATTAGAGAGGAGGCAAACACTTCTTCCTCTCTTTCTCCTTCTTGGTCTTGAAAGTGGATATCTTGGCTGCAGCTAGAGCAGCCATGATGGGAAAATGATTGCTAATTACTGCCAAGCTTCTCTCATGTGGGAGAGGAATAAACTTCTAGCTTTTGTCTGAAAACTAACTAAAACATTGTTGAAGGTAACTGACAAAGGTATCAACTCTGGTTAAGAAAGATTCTATTTAAGTCCTTGCCTATGATGGCCGATAGAGTCACAGTGTTATACTTTTCAAGTTCATCTTCAATTTCTGTCAAAAAGTGAAATTTCTTTTGAAGTTGCTGAGGTTAACAGGAATGTATTCTTAGACAACTTTTAGACTCTAAATGGTCGTAGGCACTGATTGCTGAGAGACTGTCATGGCTGACATACATGTTTTATTTCACATATTTTGTGACAACATCTGTTCAGATACCATGACACCACCATGTACGTCTTTTATGTCATAATATTTGTAACAGTCCATTTTCATAAATTTGACAGAAAGTACAGAATAAATATTCATACGTTGCTACATTTAAGTGGTCCCAGAGGCCTCATCCTGGTTTATAAATAGAATATTCTTTAGCTTGAATAAATTAATTACTCACAGACATAACTTAGTAAAAACAAACACAAAAATGAATACTTCTTTCATGTATTTCTGCTTTTCCAAATTTTTTTGAAGATGTAATAATTCTTCTGATAATTTGTGAATTCTTGTTTGAAGACCTGATAATTAATGGAAGAATACACTTGACATTTCTTAAGCTAAAAGAACTGAAGAAACAATTCAAGCCTTGAGTTGCCATGTTGAAGGATTATGGCAACAAAAAATGAACAACATAGGAAGCATCAAAAGAAGATGGAAGGAACGCACAGTCAACATACCAAAAATATAGGTGGCACAGTGATTAAAACGATCAACTGCTAACTGAAAGGTCAGAGGTTTGAAACTAACAGCGGCTCTCTGGGAGAAAGATGTAGCTGTCTGCTTCTGTAGAGATTTACACCCTTGGAGACCCTATGGGGTAGCTATGAGTTGGAATCGACCCGACAGCATGGGTTTTTGGTACCAAAAAGGGTTGGTCGACATTCAATCATTTCAGGAGGCAGCGTATGATCAAGAACCAATGGTACTGAAGGAAGAAGTCCCAGCTGCACTGAAGCATTAGCAAAAAACAAGGCTCCAGGAATTGATGGAATACCGATTAAGATGTTTCAACAAATGGATACAATGCTAGAAGCCCTCACTTATCTATGCCAAGAAGTTTGGAAGACAGCTATGTCGCCAACTGACTGGAAGAGATCCATAATTGTGTCCATTCCAAAGAAAGGTGATCCAATGGGATGTGAAAATTATTGAACAACATCATTAATATCACATGAAAGTAAAATTATGCTGAAGATCATTCAAAAATAGTTGTAGCAGTACATCAGCAGGGAATGGCAGCAGTACCTCAACAGGGAACTGCCAGAAATTCAAGCCAGATTCAGAAGAGGATGTGGAATGAAGGATATCATTGCTGAAGTCAGATAGAACTTTGCTGAAAGCAGAGAATATCAGAAAGATGTTTGCCTGTGTTTTATTGACTATGCCAAGGTATTCAACTGTGTGGATCATAACAGATTATGGATAACATTGCAAAGAATAGGAATTCCAGAACACTTAATTGTTCTCATGCGGAACCAGTGCATAGACCATGAGGCAGTTGTTCAAACAGAACAAGGGGATAACGTATAGATTAAAATTAGAAAAGGTACGCGTCAGTATCCTTTCACCACACTTATACAATCTGTATGCTGGGAAAATAATCCGAGAAGCTGGACTACATGAAAAAGAATGCTGTATCAGAATTAGCAGAAGACTATTGATTTAACCTTGTTTGCTGAAATGGAAAAGGACTTGAAGCACTTACTGATGAAGTTCAAAGACCACAGCCTTCAGCATGGATTACAACTCAACAAAATTTCTTGCAATGGGACCAATAAGCAACATCATGATAAACAGAGAAAATACTGAAGTTGTCAAGGATTTCATTTTACTTGGATCCACAATCAACACCCATAAAAACAGCAGTCAAGAAATCAAATGATTTATTGCTTTGGGCAAATTTGCTACAAAGCCATCTCTAAAGTGTTCAAAAGCAAAGATGTCACTTTGAGCACTAAGGTGTGCCTGACCCAAGCCATGGTATTTTCAACTGTCTCATATATGTCAGAAAGCTGAACAATGAATAAGGAAGACCGAAGAAGAACTGATGCCTTTGAATTATGGTGTTGGTGAAGAATACTGAATATACCACGGACTGCCAGAAGAAGGAACAAATCTGTCTTGGAAGATGTACAGCCAGAAAGCTCCTTAAAAGCAAGGATTATGAGACTTCTCACGTATTTTGGACATTTTATCAGCAGAGACAAGTCCCCGGAGAAGGACATCATGCTTGGTAAAGTAGAAGGACAGTAAAGAAGAGGAAGACCCTCAACAAGATGGACTAATACAGTGGCTGCAAGAATAGGCCGGAACTTAGTAATGATTGTGAGGATGGGTCAGGATTGGGCAGTGTTTCGTTCTGTTGTACATAGAGTCACTATGAGTTGCAACTAACTTGATGGCATCTAACAAAAACAACAATAATTCCCCAGACACTATCATGAGAATTGAAAAAGTTGCAGGAGTTGGCCTCTATACCCCTCAAGAATAATCTTATGGAAAAAGAGTAGTGCTAATTTTAGGAAAGCTATCCTATGTATGTGTTTAGACAAGCTGTGGTTGGAAGAGGTTATGTATTGAATTGGGTCCTACAAAAATATGTGTTTAATTCCTGGCCTTTGTACCTATGGATGTAATCCTGCTTGGAAATAAGATTTTTCTTTTTATATTAATAAATTCATATCAGTATAGGGTGGATCCTAAACTTAATCACTTTTGAGTTATAAAAAGCAGGAATAGACACAGAGAAAAACACGGGGGGAAGAAAAAGTCCATGTGATAATCATTTCTGAGACAAGGAATGCCAAAAAAACAAGGAATGTCCAGGGCTACCAACACATGGCTGAGACCTTGATTTGGAATTTTAGCCTCCAGAACTGTGAGAAAATAAATTTTTGTTCTTTAAAGCCACCCACTTGAGGTATTTATGTTAAATAGCACTAACTAAGATAAAAGACAAATTAAATCTTTACTTATATAATTAATAAAATGGAAGTCATAAAAGCAGATCTTTATTCACTGAGAAGCATGGATTAATTATGTGTTGGTTGCTGGTTTGGTTATCTCTGATTTTGTAGGATTTTATGCCGAATGATAATAACTGTGTATGTTTGGAAGAACTTCAGCGGTCTCTACAAGCAGAGGCTCTCCAGAGTATTTCAGGAATAGTCAGGCAGGTGATGAAATATCTTGTAAAAGTATTTCAAGGTGGTATGTTTCTAACATGTATTTCCAGTCCTACTATAAATCACTGAAGCACCAGTTTGGGTTACAAGTATAAAAATAACTTTTCCCTATATTGTGTTAATAAGCTTACTTAACCTTGGGAAGTAAAGGAACAGTTTTATTGGTATTTGAAAGAAGGTATCTGGACTAAGGTCCAGCTAGTATCTTTTATTTACAGGACTTCAAATACACAATATATTTACACCCCTGAGGCTGAAAGGAAAAATCCAGGTTAGTCTCAGGGCCTGTCCATGTGGCCCGGCAACAGGATAGTCAAACCTTTACATATCAGCCCAGGGATCCAAGTGTGAATGTTCCAAGTGGCCCGATAGAAGCTATCAGGTGTCTTATGAACTAGCCTTGCCAGTTCCAGAACATCATATCCACTGTATTCAATTGGTCAAGCAAGTTCTTAAAACCAGTTGAGGTTCAATGGGAGGAGAATCAGAATTTACCTCTCAGTGGAAGGAGTAGCAAAGAATTGGTGGCCATCTTTCTTTCCATCTTTATATTCAAATCCTGAATATAATTTAACTGAGTCATGGAGGCTGAGAGGTTGTGCAACATTGAATTAGGAATTATCAATATGGTCTTTGGCAGTAAAGCAGTCTGTGTGATAACCACAGCTCTGCCGTTTACAGCTCTATGACTAGATGGGGACATTTCTCTGTTCTTCAGCTTCCTCATGGTGGGGCTCATATTAGCATACCTCTCTCAATATTTTTATCTTCTAAATGTGATGGTATTTATCATTAGATGAGATTCTCAGTCTAACCCTTTGCCAAGAAGAAATAGGCTAGAGGAGGCCCTACATTTAATCAAGATCATTCTGCTATTCTACATACATTTGATTTAGGAGATTTTGAGCACAGTCAGAAAAATGCAAAAATAGTTAGATTTCAATATTTGAATTTTTTTTAACTTTGGATTATATATATTCTCTTAACATTGAATTACTTCATTTAGTGGAGTTTAATTTTTGCCATATATTAATAACAATTGTATGTAGATGGCATATTGTGTTTTGATATTCACTGTTTCCATATCCCTAATATAGTCAACCCTTACAATAACAATTTAAAATAAATAGAGTGGTTACTATTTCTCCCTTTTATCAGATAAAGAAACTGAAAATTAAGAGAAATTAATTTACTTTTTTGAGGTTCTCATTGTTGAGGCAGATTCAGGCATCAAACTCAAGTCATCAGTTTGAGTCACTGTGAACAGCAGGATATTTTTGACATATATTTACTAAGAAACTTAAACAAGGGTGTGAAGAAAAGGAGGAATCCTTACATGTAACATCTAAGTAACATAAACATTGAAAACTGTTAGATTTATAAATTTATCAAATAAGAGAATACAATATTAGCTAATTATGAGTAATCTTTAGGTTACATTCCACTCATTAAAAATTTATAAGTGCCTTTTATGTGCCTAATTCTGCACTCATGAAACTAAAAAAGAAAGAAAGAAAGAAACCATAAGACACTGCTCTACCATAAGAAAAAAAATCATTTGGAAAATCAGAAGTGATTTAGTTCTCATTATCATTCTGGTGTTGCAGAGTGCTAATAATAGCACTGAGAGGCATTACTTTTACGTTAGTATAATTTTCTTCTTAATGTCACCATTATGGTTTTCTTAGGTTGACAAATGACTCTGCCCACTGCCACACCTGCTATCTTTTCCAGAAGAGCAAACTATATTATGCTACTGAGCTCCTAGAAAGGTTACTTTATATTTTCTGCAATCATGAATGACATGGTTAGAGAAGGTTATAGATAGCTGAATTACTATGATTACTGATTGCTGGAAATTATGCAAATATGTATAAAAGCAAAGTTTATGAAAAATGAAATTAAGCTAAACATGATTTAGCCTAGCATTATTAATGTTATAACTCAAAGTGTAAATAAAACACCTTAACATAATAAAATCCATATCTAAGTGTAAATATTATTTTATTATGAAGCACAAATAGAATGCTTGTCAACACAACATTTTCACTGTAGCAGTGCTGTATTTGGTATCATTATTTAGGTATTCTAAAACACGTTAAAATCTCATTTGAGATGATGTACAATTTGAAAAATAATGCTATTTTACTATTTCCTGCCCTAAGATTACTGCATACAAACATGTTAGACTAATCTTAGAAGCCAAATATTTCATTTACAGTTGTAATTTAAAAATTAGTCCCTTGTTTCTACCAAGCATAATTTTCTATACTTTAATTTATAGTAGAGAAATAATACCAATGCCTCAATTATTCACAATATTATAGTATTTAAACCTTTGTTTTGAGGTCGATTTTTCTAAACCCCAATTTATCAAAGTGTTGCCAGAAGGCCATATTTTAATTTATTCTTACCTTTAGTACCTTCCTTGGTTTCTTCTTGGTATGAGAATAGGATGAGGGACCCAAAATACTTTGGGGCAAAATTGAGAAGTATTTTCCATTTTACCTAATCTTAAAGAACTAATGAATAAAACTTTATAAAACTGTACTTGGACATATATGAATATGTTCAGTTTATTAGTTGCTATTATATGAAAATATATTAATATATTTAAATTATGTTACATTTATGATAAATTATATCACCTTTGAAAATTTGTTTCCAAAATTACAAGTAAAAATGATCATGCTTACATTTGACTGTTTTATATGGATTACTGTACACATGCATGGCAAAGGCAAGTATGTACCAAATGTGTATGTATGAGTGTGAAAAACAAATATTTAAATATATGAAAGGGCAATCATTCTATATGATTTAAAAATCATATTAATTCAAAGAAAAATTAAAGCATTTTAATATAGGAAAAATAAGTATATAACTATTGAAATTGTTTCAATATCTCACAGAATTTTATGTGAGAAACAGAAGTATTACTCTATATTAGTTTTAGCCCTGTTAATGTATAAATTTATAATATTTTTTAAGTTTCAAGTTATATGTTTAGGAATTTTATTATTAGAACAGTTGTATTAATATCAACTAATAATCATTAGTGGCTATGAAGAGAACACAAGCTGTTCAATCCATTTGCTCTTCTTTCTAGGTCCATAACTAAACCAGGTGGCCTGACCTCATTTGCAGTGAGGGGTGGGCATGTGAATGAGGGCCTTCCATATGTAAAGGACTGAATGTTGCCACTTCTGGAACTAACCCATAAAGGCCTTCCATTCATGATCTCCATATTATTCCCTTTTGCCAGTTGGATTTTGAAAGGCATAGTGACCCTGGAACCCAAGTATTGAGTGTGGCAGAGCCACAATGTTGAAGAAGTCTGACTTCCTATATCATCAATCAGGAGAGATTTAACTGGTAGTAAGGAACAGCAGTTTCAATTTTTTCTTTTTCTTTTTTTTTTAAGGAAAATGAAAAAAATGCCTATCATATTTGAAACATTATAATTTTAGTGTTTGGTGCATGCATTTGTGTATGTGTGTATGTTTGTTTTTAAGTGTATATGACACACCTAGCATGATCTTCCCCATGTGTCTGTCAGTTTGTTGTACTGTGGTGGCTTGTGTGTTGCTGTGATGCTGGAAGCAGTGCCATCGTTATTTCAAATACTGGGAGGATCATCCATGGTGGACAGTTTTCATGACTCAAAAGGAGAAGAAACAGTGGCAAGCATCCATTAATAATCAGAACATGGAATATATGAAGTATGAATCTAAGAAAATCGAAAGTGAGCAAAAATGAAATGGACCACATAAAGATTGATATCCTAGGCATTAGTAAGCTGAAATGTACTGGTATTGACCATTTTGAATCAAACAATTATATTGTCTACTATGCCTGGAATGACAAATTGAAAAGGAATAATGTTACATTCATCATCGAAAAGAACATTTCAAGATCTATCTTGAAGTACAACCCTGTCAGTGATCAGATGAGATAATATCCATATGCCTACAAGGAAGACAAGTTAATAGGACTATTAGTCAAATTTATGCATCAATGTCAAAGATGAGGAAATTGAAGATTTTTTACCAACTTTTTCAGTCTGAAATTAATCAAACACGCAATCAGGATGCATTGATAATTACTAGTGATTGGAATGTGAATGTTGAAAACAAGAAGGATCAGTTGTTGGAAACTATGGCCTTGGGGATAGAAGCAATGCCAGGGATCACCTGATAGAATTTTGCAAGACAAACGATTTCTTCATTGCAAATACCCTTTTTCAACAACTTAAAAAGTGACTATACACATGGACTTCGCTGGATGGAATGCACAGGAATCAAATCAACTACATCTGTAGAAAGAGACGATCTAGAAGACCAGTATCATCAATTGAACAAGGCCAGGGACTGACTTCAGAACAGACCATCTATTGCTCATATGCAAGTTCAAGGCGAAGCTGAAGAAAACTAGAGCAAGTCCATGAGAATCAAAGTATAACCTTGAGTATATCCCACCTGAATTTAGGGACCATCTCAAGAATAGATTTGATGCATTTAACACTAATGACCGAAGGCTAGACGAGATGTGGAAAGACATCATACATGAAGAAAGCAAAAGGTCATTAAAAAGACAGGAAAGAAAAACAACACCAAAAGAAACTCTGGAATTTGCTCTTGAATGTAGAGTAGCTAAAGTGAAAGAAAGAAATTATCATGTAAAAGAGCTGAACAGAAGTTTTCAAAGGGTGGCTCGAGAAGACAAAGTATTATAATGAAATATGGCAAACCTGGAGTTAGAAAACCTAAAGGGAAGAACAAAGCTTAAAGAACAGAAGAAAAAATTCAAGCATCGAGTTTCAGTACTGAAGGATTCTATGGGGAAAATATTGAATGCAACAGGAAGCATCAGAAGAAGATGGAAGGAATACAGAAAGTCACTGTAGCAAAAAGAACTGGTCAACTTTCAACCATTTCAGGAGGTAGCATATGATCAAGAACTGATGGTAGTGAAGTAAGAAGTCCAAGCTGCACTGAAGGGAATGGCGAGAAACAAGGCTCCAGGAACTGATGGAATGCCAACTGAGATGTTTCAACAAAGGGATGCAGCGCTGGAGGTGCTCACTAGTCTATGTCAAGAAATTTTGAAGACAGCTTCCTGGCCAACTGACTGAAAGATATCCATATTTGTACCCATTCCAAAGAAAGGTGATCCAACAGAATGTGGAAATTATTGAACAATATCATTAATATCACACACAAGTAAAATTTTGGTGAAGATCACTCAAAAGCAGTTGTAGCAGTACACTGACAGGGAACTACTAGAAGTTCAAGACGGATTCAGAAGAGGTTGTGGAATGAGGGATATCATTGCTGATGTCAGATTGGTCTTGGCTGAAAGCAGAGCATACAAGAAAGATGTTTACTTGTGTTTTATCGACTATGCAAAGGCATTCGACTGTGTGGATCATAGCAAATTATGAATAACATTGGGAAGAATGGGAATTCCAGAACACTTAATTGCTCTCATGTGGAACCTGTACGTAGACCAAGAGGCAGTGGTTCAAACAGAATAAGGGGATACTGCTTGATTTAAAATCAGGAAATGTGTGCTTCAGGGTTGTACCCTTTCACCAAACTTATTCAATCTGTATTCTGGGCAAATAATCTGAGAAGCTAGACTATATGAAAAAGAACTCAGCATTAGGATTGGAGAAAGACTTATTAGCAACCTGTGATATGCAGATGACACTACATTGCTTGCTGAAAGCAAGAAGGGCTTGAAGCACTTATTGATGAAGATCAAAGAATACAGCCTTCAGTACGGATTGTACCTCAACATAAAGGAAACAAAAATCCTCACAACTGGATCAATAAGCAACATCATGATAAATGGAGAAAACATTGAAGTTGTCAAGGATTTCATTTTACTTGGATCCACAATTAACACCCAGGGGAGCAGTAGTCAAGAAATCAGATGAAGTATTCCATTAGGCAAATCTGCTGCAAAAGAGCTCTTTAAAGTGTTAAAAAGCAAAGAGTTCTTTCTGGGGACTAAGGTACTCCTGAAACAAGACAGAGTATTTTCAATTGCCTCATATGCATGTGACAGCTGGACAATGAATAAGGAAGACCAAAGGAGAAGTAATGCCTTTTAATTATTGTGTTGGCGAAGAACATTGAATATACATGGACTGCCAGAAGAACAAACAAATCTGTGCTTGTACTTGGATGAAGTACAGCCAGAATTCTCCTTAGAAGAGAGGATGGTGAGACTTCTCCTCACGTACTTTGGACATGTTACCAGAAATAACGAATTCCTGGAGAAGGGCATCATGTTTGGTAAAGTAGAGGGACAAGGAAAAAGAGAAAGACCTTCAATGAGATGAAATGACACAGTGGCTGCAACAATGGGCTCAAGCATAATGAGGATTGTGAGGATGGCTCAGGACCAGGCAGTGTCTTGTTCTATTGCACATAAGGTCTCTATGAGTCAGAATCAACTTTCCAGCACCACCACCACCAACAACAACATGATCTTGGTGTCCTGGGTGGTGGAAACAGTTAAAGCCTTTGGCTGCTAACCAAAAGGTTGTTGGTTGGAGTCCACCCAGAGGCACCTTGAAAGAAAGCCCTACCCATCTACTACTGAAAAATTAGACATAGATAACCCTGTGGAGCACAGTTCTACTTTGACACACATGGAGCAATCATGAGTTGGAATTGACCAAACAACTGATTTAGCACAATCTTAAGGTATACATGGACTTAGAAGATATAGACTGAGAAAAAAAATTAATTAAATAAAATTAAAAAAAAGTGATTAGCAATTGGAGATGTTTTTCCTGGTTATACTTTTCCTGTCTTCTTATTTAAAAATATATTGGTAATTCTGTCATAATTATCTAGTCCTAGTATAACAGAAATGCCACAAGTGGATGGATTAACAAACAGAAATTTATTTTCTCACAGTTTAGGAGGCTAGAAGTCCTAATTCAGGTGCTGGCTTTAGGGGAATGCTTTCTCTGTCAGCTCAGGAGGAAAGTCCTAGCATCTTCTGAGCTTCTGCTCCTGGGCAATCTTCATGTGTCTTGGCATCTCTCTTCCCCAAACTCTACTCTGCTTGCTTGTTTAATCTCTTTTATATCTCAAAAAATATTGACTCAAGATACACCTTATACTAATCCTGCCTCATTAACTTAACAAAAACAACCCATTCCCAAACAGAATTATAACCACAGGTATAGAGTTAGGATTTAACAACACATGATTTTGGGGAACACAATCCAGTCCATAATACCTACTTTAGCTATAGTGTCCCTTATTAGAATTGTCTAAACATCGGCAAATTCTTGGTGCTTGTCTCTATTTGGTGATAAAATTTTTTCCCCATAAAATGCTTGACCAATTTTGTTTAAAACTGAGAGTTTATCCCAGGAATGCAACTCTGGTTCAACATTGAAAAATCAATTAATGTAAGACACCAAACTAAAGGATGAAAACCATATTATCCTCTCAATAACCCACTGAGGTGCAGTAGATTCTGACTCATAGTGACCTTATAGGAGAGAGTAGAACTGCCCCATAGAGTTTCCAAGGAGTGGCTGGTGGATTTGAACTGTCGACCTTTCGGTCTTACCCACCACACCACCAGGGCTCCATCCTCTCAACAGATGCAGTCAAAGAATTTGACAAAATCATTATCCATTTATGATAAATACTCTTAGCATGCTAGGAACAGAAGGAAACTTTTATACCCTGATAGAGGGAATGTTTTCTATGCATATATATAAAGTTACAGCTAATGTAATTAATGGTGAAACATTAAAAGTTACCCCGTCTTAGGCTGGGTTCTCTAGAGAACCAAAACCAATAAAATGTAAAAATATATATATAGAAAGAGATTATATCAAGGAAACAGCTCACGTGATTGTAGAGGCTAGAACGTCCCAAGTCCGTGGATCAGGGTAGAGGCCTCTCCCAAGTCACACAGCTGCAGAAGCTGGCAAGCCCAAGATCGGAAGGTCGGAGAGCAGGGCTCCCACTCACAGGCTGCACAGATTGACGAATCCCAAGAATGGGAGATGAGATGACAGAAAGCAGCCACAGGATCCAGAGAGAGCAAAAAGCCAGAACGTCTGCTTATATACAGATGCGGGCCACACCCCCAAGGAGACTCCCTTTCATCTGATTGGCTGCTCACAGTATATTCCATCATGGGAGTGATTACATTAAAACACGGGGAATCACGGCCCAACCAAGTTGACACACAATCTTAACCATCACACCCCCTAAGGTCAGGGACAATATAAGCATGTCTGTTCTTATCACTCCTATAAAACATCAGACTGGGAGCTCTAGTCAGTGCAATAAAGCATGTAAAATAAATAAAAGACATACATTTTGAAAAGGGAAAAATAAAATGTCCTAATTCTCAAATGACATAATTATCTACCTAGAACATTCCAAAGAATCCACAGAAAACTCCTAGAACTAAATGAGTTAACAAGATTGCAAAAAAGATAGAAATCAATCATATTTCTATATACTAACAATGAACAAAAATAAAGAAAGAATATCATTTCTGGAACATCAAAATGACATTTTTATCCATACATAAATATGTACAGATAAAACCAAATATATGCAGAATTTGTGCACTGAAAACTACAAAACACTGAAGAAAAAAATCAAAGAAGAGCTAAATAAATAGATTCCATGTTCATGCATTGGAAGACTCATTATTGATTAGATGTCAATTATTCTTAAATCAATCTGTAGATAAAATATAATTCCAATACAAATGTAGCAGAGTATTTTTGTGGACAACAAGTTGGTTCTAAAATTTGTATGGTAAGTCAAAGAGATGATAATAGAAAAAAAATAATTAAAAAACAAAAGTTGGACGACTTGTACTACTTGATTTGAAGTCTTGCTTTGAAAGTAGTTATCAAGTCAGTTTGGTATTAGTAAAATGATGTATGGAAATATCAATGAAACACAATAAAGTGTACAGAAACAGACTCACACAAATATAGTCAACTGATCTTTACAAAGGTGTAAAAGCAAACCAATAGAATAAGAAGTATATTTTTAAAAAATGTGGTTGTAAAAATTGAATTTCCTCATGCTAAAAAATGAACTTTAACGCATAGCTCACACTTTGTTAAAAACTTAACTACTATTGGATCATAGACCTAAATGCAAAACGTAAATCTATAAAACTTCTGGTGCAAAGTATAGGAGAAAAACCTTTGTGACTTGGGTTTAGGCAGAGAGTTCTTAAACATATGTCACCAAAAGCACAATGTATAAAAGAAAAATAAAGGTAAATTAAATTTTAGCAAAATTAATAGCATTGCTCTGGAAAATACTGTTTAGAGAATGAAAATACAAGCTTTTATTTTATTTTATTTTTTTTTCCTGTTTAAGGACTATTTGCTACCTCATAACAAGGTAGGAAGTTGGTACATACTTTCTGGTAAACTTCCCCTGGTAGGTGTTGAATGCTAAATGCTAGGCTAGAATCAGGATCTTAAGACTGACCTTTAGTAATTGAATACAAGCAAATTAAAAAATTACTGGATTCTGTTTTCACTTCAATTTCTTTTTTGATAGTAGTACATCATGTAAGTGACTGAATAGAAAAGATGCCTTTATTAGTTGTAATGTGAGGTTATCCAAGCTTTATAAAAATATTGTGACATTATGCATCAGAATTCTTAAATATTTTTATTACACTTTGACTCACTAATTTCACTTTTAGAAATACATTATAAGGATATAAACATTCATGCAATGCCAATTTGCTTCTTTAGTATTAATACAATGATATTAAATGTCCTAGAAAAGCCCCCAACTCCTTCCCCAAAACCACCTGTGCAATGTCTACTTTCCCTTAGAGACAACTGCCCAGCTCACATTTTACCTCCTCCAAAGGCATTTTCCTGACTCCTCACATCTCAGCCTATCTTGTCACAACACCAACATTCTAACTCAGTAGTCTAATTGTAATACCTGTACATTTCTATTTTGAGAAAGGTACTGGAGAGATTTCGATATAGAACTTCATTTAAAATGAGTACCTTTGGGAGTGCTTCTCGGACGTTTTCAGGCAAAGATTCCACACTAACACAAATGAGTGCACTGTCAAAAAGGTTCACATGAATCATAAGTCCTACCCAACACTAAGCCTTACTTATGATTAGCAAAAGTTTCCAGCAAGAAGCCACTGCCACTGGCTGCTGAGAGAGATTGAGAAAAAAACCTTCTCTCCCCAGTGATGAGGCACCAGTTGATTCAGGCAAGGTAAACCCAGCCCTCCTCCACTCTTCTACTCCCTCCTGTCCTGGGACTGGAAGAAGGTACTTGTGCTAGCAGTAATATCTAGTCAGGTGAAGCTTCCTGAGAAATGCCCTTTTCTGCACTGCTATTCATTTTGGGAGCAGGAACCATGTGTGCCATACAAGATAGCCCACTTTTGTTTAGATGCTGTCAGGTTGATTTTCACTCACAATGACCCCATGTGACAGAGTAGAACTGCCTCATAGGGTTTTCTAGGCTGTAATCTTTATAGGAGCAGGTTGCTAGGTCTTTCTCCTACAGAGCCGCTGGGAGCCACTTAATGGTGGAGTTTTTAAGTTTTTACACCTCATTCGTCATGTAGCTAGAAAACCTATATGACAAATGTTTATTCCAGTGCTGATGGGGCTCATAAATCCAGAAATTGTAGATTTATTTATAATAAGGAATCTAGACATATGAGGCATAAACAATTCCTACCTTAGATCTTGGTACATGGTAGCCCCCAAAAACCTCCTGCCTTGGCAAAACTCAACATGTTTAAAAGGACATCTATTCAAGGTTAAAACTCGCAGGCATGGAGGATGGAGGAATTTCCTACACCTAAGGCCAGGGGGAAGAAAAATCACAATCTTTGCAGATCTCAGTGTCCAATTAACATTATATATCTTGGAGGACTCATGTTTATCTTAAAACTTCATATTATTTTGAATTCTAATTCATACAACTGTGTTTCTTCAAAAAAACAAAAACAAAACAAGGTACTGATCCTTCTCCAAAATCTGGATAAATTAGACAATTTTAAGTTCTCCCACGTTTATCCTGACACTGAATATATGTTTGTATATCATATTTGTTTGCTATTGCTGCATAACAAATTACCACAAACTTGGCAGCCAAGTAAACACCCATTTATTGTCTCATAAACAAACAAAACTAACTCTCAACTATGTGACTCATAGCAACCCTACAGGACAGAGTAGAACTGCCCTATAGGGTTTCCAAGCAGTGTAGCAGCTGTAGCTCTCAACCACTGCGGGTTTCCTAAATGCAGCCAACTTCCTTTGGAGGAGGATCTTGTAGGAGTGCTGTTCTAAGAACCACATCTTGAGAAGCACTTGTTTATAGATTATAGAGGAAAAGTGGCACAGGGAAGGCAAAAGACTGCAAGAGAGTTTAGTTACAAGGGTGAATGTGTATGAAATGTGTATCATTTTGGAAAACCTCTTTTAATGGCACATTTTATCTTTTGGACACCAAAAAGAGTCTCAGATAAAAAATGCCACCCATAACCCACTGCTGTCAAATCGATTCCGACTCAGCGATCCTACAGAACAGGGTAGAACTGCTCCATAGGGTTTCCAAGGAGCGCCTGGTGGATTCAAACTGTCGACCTTTTGGTTAGCAGCCGAACTCTTAACCACTGTGCCACCAGGATTTCCAAAAATGCCACAGGCAGGTCTAAAGTAGCGAACAAATACATTCTAAGAAAATACATTCTACAACAATTTTTTAAAAATGCATTTTAGGATGACAAATAGGTGAAAATATAAAGTACCTAACATAATGCACATTCTCAGGCACAAATGAAAATAATGTCATTAAGATTCATATTCTGAAAACATATTGGCATGGAACAGTTTTGGCCTTTTGTGTATAATTTAACAAGGGCAACTATAACAACAATGATGCATGGAGAGGAAGAGTTTATCCCCTGGAATGAACAAGTGAGGTCATTCTCAGGCAGTGTTATATACGGGAAATTCCCGTGAGGTACTTACATATTGAAAAATGGCTCTTCTCCGGTTAGAAAAAAATACTGAAAAGACCATCCCCCTCCATTTCACACAAGAATGGAAGGGTGCGGTGAACACTGGGAACGTGCCCATTCCCGCGCGGTGCTAGCATTAATCATCCCAACCCAGATGTCAGCAAGCAGCAAGCAGCAAGCAGCCCTGGGATCAAGGCTGAGCTACAGCCCCTCTATCTGTAGCCCCTGTGTGATCCCGATGTTATAAGAAAAGGAGCCACTTCCCACTTGCTCCGTGCTCTGTGGTTCCAGCTGGGTGAGTCTGGGAGACTCCAACAGGTCTTCACTTGGGGCTTATTAACAAGCTTTCATAGTAAGTTCATCCATAAAGACTAAAAACACCGCGTGTGTGTCAAACGTAAGAATCTGAGTTTTATAACGAAACTCAGGTTCTAATTCTGATGTCCTAAGGCCAGTGGGTATCTGATCTTAAAATTGGCCTAGTGCGGAAGTCTAGAATCCTGGCGCTGGGAATGACTTGAGACACACCTCAAACACTTTCTCAACAAGATTGGGGTGAAACAGGGAGGAGAGGAGTTGCTGTGGGTGGGCAACCTGAACTTCCTTGGGCGAGAGCGGAACCTTTCCACCAGGCCCCAGCACCGCGGAACCACACCAGTTTCTACATAGCTCTTGGGTTTGCTTATCCCTCTGCGGTTCACCAACCTCTGTTGGTTTAAACAATTTTATTGGCAGGAAGATGCAGGCAGTAGAGCTTTACAGACTAAGGCTTCAGAGAGTGCTCACAGGGGAAACGATGGGCTGGATTTTGAGGGGAAAAAAAAAGATTTTAACGAGCCGCTGAGGTACTCAAGGCACTTTTCAAATATTAACATGGCCTGGTTGTAAACCAGGGACTTCACTATTTGAAGTCCCTGGTTTACAACTAGGGACTTGGCGGGACTTCATTATTAGTTTGGTACACTTTTTATTTATAATGCATCGTGGTGTCATTTTGAATATTAAATAATTCTTTGAGAATGTGTTTAGGGAAAAGGGTAATCAACAGAGAAAAAAGATGTATTTTTCTGTTTCACTATATTTCTTTTGCTTTTACACTTACATGCATCTCAAAGAAAACGATATATTTGAAAGAGGAAGAAGGGTAACCCACTGTAAGTGGTGAAAATGGCACTCAAAGAGTTGAATTACGGTGCATAATTAAGCTTTTAATTAAGTAAATCATTACAGGTGTCTAAGTGTGATGCAGGTGAAGCGCAGAAGAAGAGTGTTACAGGAGTATGTAGTAGGGGCCACACTTGTTCTTAGGAAAGACGGGTCAGGGAGGACTTTTTTGGACAAGATGGGCAAGGTGGATAAACGGCAGTTAGCCAGGTGAAGAGAAGGAGGATGAGTTCGCACAGGAAGTATCCGCTTGGTTGTGGAGAGGTGGTGAGAGCACACTGTCTGAAGAACCAATAGGGCCTGGGTATGGTTGGAGTTGATAAACTGAGAAACTGGCAGAGATGAGGCTTTGAGAGACAATAGGAGTCAGATCATTCAGAGACTTGTAGGTCATCATAAGAAGTTAGATCTTTATTGGGAAGGTATTAGGTAGGACAGAGTCCCTGACTGTTGCAAATGGTTAACTCACTGGGCTGCTAACAGAAAGGTTGGAGGTTCCTGTCCATCCAGAGTCCCCTCAGAAGTAAGCCCTGGCAATCTACATCTGAGAAATCAGTCACTGAAAACCCTATCGAGCATACATTTACTTCGACACACAGAGGGTTGCCAGGGATAGGAACTGACTCAGTAACAACTGTATTTTTTTTTTTTCAAAAACAGTCAAGATACACCATTTTACATTGACAGTGGTTTCATATTTTTACATTTCTGAAATTGAGATGAAGCTTAGATTTTTCAATATTTTTTCTTTCTTAAAACAACAAAAACTCCTAAAATCAAACCCTTTGCCCTCGAGTTGATTGCAACTCATAGTGACCCTATAGGACAGAGCAGAACTGCCCCACAGGGTTTCCGAGGAGCAGCTGGTGGATTTAGCCTAGTTGGAAAGACAGCTACACAAACAAAAACTAACGGTGTAATTTTTTTTTAAATTATAACAGTAGAGGAGTCAGAGAAGAACTTCCTGTAAGCATTTCTGACCTACATTTTAAAACATGAAAACATGAATCAAAGTTTTCAAGAAAAGGGTGGGGAGCGGGTAATTACTATTCAGGAGGAAGCAGGATAAATATCCTGAAACAGGATCTTTTAAGGTAGAGATCATGGTTATCTGGAAGAAGCAAGAGATGGTAGTGTGCAGTTAGAAAAGACTAGAACTGCTTAATAATTACACGTGAAGGTAGGACATAGCTGCAGATAATCCTGATGATGTAACCAGGGCCAGATCATAACATGCTAGTTTGTTTAGACTTTTACTTAGGTGGAAACCAGTTGCTCCTAAGGGAACTTGATCAGGATAGAGAAGTGATTGTATTTTTTTCCTCCAAACTCACTCTGGAAGCAACCTGAGGCATGGTTAAAGAGAAAAGTCAGGAGGATCAGCTGGAGGCATTTCTAAAGGTGAAATATGTTGAAGAATGCCTCAACAAAGTAGTGGCCCTTGGAACAGAAACGTGTGAGAGAATTTGAGAAATATTTAGAAGATAGAATTAGCAGAACCCAGTGATTAATTTAATATAAGAATGTGAAAGAAAGAGAAGTCCTGTTTGTGTCTCTGATTACTGGCCTGAGAAACTATATAGATTATGGTAAAGAAGAAAATATGTAGATTATGGTAAAGGCTATGGTATAGATAGATGTCAGGATAAAAATTATATTTGAATATGCAACTTAAAGTGTAGTTACTGGCAGAATATTTGTTAAGTGAATAAGTAAATTAATAGTTGTGATTCAATGTTAGATAGTTGAATTTTGATATAGATATGAGATTATTAAGGAAAAAATATAAAATATTGTACATATGCATTTGCTTACTAATAGCAATGTCTGGGAAAATTTTATTTATTTGTGAGTCATTAGCAAACTGGTACTATTTGAAACCATAATGTTAGATAAAATGATTAAATGAATAACTTCTATTATAAGGATCAGCACAAAGCATGGTCCTATGAACACAAAGCGTGTTCCAACTTTTCCAAACAGCTGTCCCACTCCATCATCTCCAACATCAACTACTCCTCCTCCCCTCGAGAGCACTCTCCCTCTCATCTTTGGTTCTGTAATCGATTGCAACGTCTCACAGAACTCATGAACCATATCAAGGAAACGGCTTACATGGAGGCTGGTGAGTCCCAAATCCATGGGTCAAGTTCCCCTGACTCATGTGGCTGGCTGGCCAACAATCACAAATCTGCAGGCCAAGCGACAGGCTGCTGGCTGACAAGGCTACAGAAGCTGGTGAATCAGGTCAGACGGCATGCCACTGACTCAAGTCCCAAGAACGGGTCAGACAGTGATGAACCTGACACAAGATCCAGATGCAGAGAGAGAAAGCTCCACCTGAGCGCACACACACATACACATATACACACACACGCACATATATGTGTATATATGTATATATCCAATGTATATATGTATATACATATGTATATATACATTGGATATAGGTCACATCACAGGGAAGGGTGTGACTTGAGTGAGGGTGGGACTTGAGTCACCCCCTCCTGCAAGGCTGTGATTCAAGATACACCCCACACCAATCCTGCCTCATTAACATATAGAGGCTAGGATTTATAGTACATAAAATGGAGAATAATTAGGATAATTACATCAGTTCACAAAATGGAGGTCAGCCACACAATACTGGGAATCATGGCCTAACCAAGCTAACAAACAACCGTAACCTTCACAGGTTCCATATACCATATTTGCATAGTCCCACTGTATCATTGTGTGTGAGTCACAAAGTCTATGGCTAGAAGTGCTATATTAAGGAATTCATTGCACCACGGTTATGAAGAAGTTAGAGGTTGAGTACTAAGAAGTCTGAAGAAAGAACAATGGAGAGTAGGAAAACTTTAAGTCACTAAGAGAAAGAGATTATATTGCAGGAGGCTGAGAAACAATGGTAACAAGTATCAGATAAAATTAAGGGAAGTGCCAAAATGCTGAGAGAAAATAATTTCAAGAAAGAAAGGATAGTTGATGGTTTGAAATTCAGGAAAGACTTAAAGTAAGACAAGTAAATATTAAAAAGTCATTGATTACATTTTTCAGAAAAAATTTATGTGGTAGTGGAAATAGAAGTCAGGTAATACAATGAAGAGTTGTGTGCATGTGAAAAATCTTGAATTGGCAAAACCCACTGCCGTCAAGTCCATTAGGACTCATAGCGACCCTCAGGGCAGATTAGAACTGCCCCATAGGGTTGCAAGGCTGTAAATCTTTATGGAAGCAGATTGCCACATCTGGCTGGTAAGTTCGAACCCCTGACCTTTCAGATAGAAGCCGAGCGCTTTAACCACTGTGCCACCAGGTGTTGTGTTTTACATATATATGTGTATATAAACATATATATAATCTTTACAACAATTTGAAAAAGAAAACAAATGAAATGGAGGGAGTGAGTAAAAATTAACTCTTAAGAAAATTAGTTTTGGGGGAAACATTCCTGGAAATGAATTTGAAGTCAAATGTGTGTACGCATTAATTATGCACGTTATCAAATCTAAGTCATCATTGATTGAATCTAAGTCACTACTATTTTATGTTTTAAAAAGAAAGAAAAAAGGGCTTTGAGAACTGAGCCATGACACATTGCAGTCTCGTAACATGGATTGTTAAATATTTATATCACTTTTGTTTATACACAAAGAGGAAATATAAGTGAAATACCAGGCAATGATAACTACATTATGATTACCCACTGCTGTAGAGTTGATAGAGACCCCACGGGGTTTCCAAGGCTGTCAATCTCTACGGAAGCAGATGACTACATTTTTCTCCCTTGGAGCCCCTGGTGGTTTTGAACCACCAACCTTTGGGTTACCAGTTGATCGCTTTAACCACTGTGCCACCAGGGTTCCTTACATGATAATTACTGTCTAAAAAAAACCCATTGCCATTGAGTCAGACTCATATCAACCCTATAGGGCAGAGTAGAACTACCCCCTAGGGTTTCCAAGCCTGTAAATCTTTACAGGAGCACACTGTCACATCTTTTTCCCACAGAACAGCTGGTTGGTTTGAACTGCCAAGCTTTCAGTAAACAGCCAAGCACTTAACCACTATGCCACCAAGGCTCCTTATGATTACTGCCTACCAACCAACAACTGTAAGATTCATCTTCGTTCATTGTAAGAAACATTACAATGTCAGAAAGGTGATGACTGGAAAATTGTACATCTTCGAGTCAATAAAAACAGTATAATACATATATAAATGAAGGAACGTGTGTGTGTTGACAGAAGTCTAAAGGTTAACAACCAACATATTCTTTGAGAATATTAGTGTAAACCAGAATATATATTAACTATTCACTGTTTTTATTGTGCAAGATTATCTGTATTTAGTGTTAATATATGCTTAATCTAACTCTGCTTTTAGTTAGTATTTTACATGGAGTACTGGAGCAGAAAAGAAAGCTGTGGTTATAGTTGTACCTTGAACACATGAAGTACATTTTGAAAGAAAGAAGTAGCTTTATAAGTAATACTTTTAAAGGCAATAACATATTTCAAGGACTTTTGGAATTTCTGTCTTCTTTGATGAGAGATTAATGAGAGCTTTAATATTAGATTTTTTATACAACTCAGATTGTACCAGATTTTGAAGCCTGCTGTGATGAATTGAGTTTTTTTAATAAGAAGTGTTTTAGGCTGCCCTTTCTGCATTAAAAGAAGAACATCCATTAGTGTTACAAACTTATTGTCCTGTATCATCTATCAATTCACAAAGCTGTCATAATGAGAGAAGGTACTAGAAAAATATTCAAATTTTAGTTAGTTGGTATAAATCGTCAAAAATTAAGCAGTAAGCTTGTCTCTTGTTAATGAGTTAAATAATTATACCTCTCAAGGAATAAAAAATTGCTTTCTTTAAGTTTTCTTTCCCAGTCAAATGTAATGTTCCAAGGTATTGAATAACTCATGAAATGGAAATGGGTTCATTTATTTATTTATTCCCATTGTTAAGTTCAAAGCTAAAATTTGGTTTAATGTGTAGAGTGTCATATCTAGTCTATTGCAGTTTTATCACATAAGTATTGATTTTGATTGAAATTACTGAGCACATACATACTGGGAAAAATTGGTTATGTGTTTTTAACCACAAAATGTGACCACAGTGATCCAAACTGTCGAACATCTTAAACATGTAAGCAAAGGAAGAGTGCTATCTATATATTCTTATTTAATATGATTACAGATAATCAAGATACATGTTACTATACTTAGAGAAAAATATAGTTGTGGAAGTCGAGGGTGAGGGTGATGAAGTAATTAGAACAGGATTATATGATCAGAAAATACTGGCATCATGATTTAAACTCTGAAACCCGTCTCTTCTGCTATAGTGAACCGAAGTAGCTATAATAACAATAACAAACACAATAACCACAGTACTCAGTTTTGAAATTGGAAATCCAAGACTCTGATCTTAATTTACAAAAACTGAGCAATCTAAATACAAATAAACAAATCCCACATTATGGAATACAGTGAGAGAGCTCATTTTGGGACAAAGATAAATCAAAACAAAACAAGTTACATTAAGAAATAAGTAGTAAGCAAGAGGCCATCCAAGGTACGTTAGTCTCTATTCACCTGGAGCAACAAAGGAAGAAGGAGAGTCAGGGATAGGAAGAAATGGAATGTGTGGCTAACTGCCTCCATGAACAACTGCCTCCTTTGCCATGAGACCAGAAGAACTGAATGGTTCCTGGCCACCATTACTGAATATTTGACCAAACGTTTTTATAGAAAAATCCTGATCAAAAGGGAGAAAATGTAGAACAGAATTTCAAATTCTCATGGAATCCAGATTTTCTGGAGCCATGGAGACTAGATGAACCCCTTAAATTATTATCCTGAGATAATTTTAAACCTTAAACCAAAAATATCCCCTGAAGTCTTCTTAAAACCGAACAATAGTTCAGCTTAACTAGTAAAGAATGTTTGCCTTGAGCACTGTGCTGTTTTAAGATCTATCTATATGGGATTATATATTTGAAAGATTAGATAGGAAATTTAGGGGGCAGTGAGTTTATGTTAATGGAGGAGGAACAGCTCACAAAAGGAGGGTACAAATGGTCACACAACTCAAAGAATGTAATCAATGTCACTTAATTGCACATGGGGAAATTGTTGAATTGGTATATGTTCTGCTGTGTATATTCCCAACAACAAAAACAAATTATAAAAAAAAAGAAATAAGTTGTAATATATTGGACTATATTAGCTCAAATAACTAGAGTTAAAATTGATATTTATTTAAGTTTTCTAGTTTTGTTTTGCTTGTTTGTTTGTTTGTTTGCATTTAAAGACCATTATCTTTGTTAAACAGACTCACATGCTCTTTGTAAATGCATTCCTCGGTTGAGATATATACACTGGCCATTCTAGACTCAGCAATTTGTTTCATCTGAAACTCTTTCTGGGACTAAGGGGAATCAGTACCTAAACAATATTCCTCATGAATTTCTTGCCTTTCCCTCCCCTTGTTATAAGTTATTTATCTTATCTTAAAAAAAAACTCCCCTGACCATAGTATTCCCTCTAGCTCCTGCTGTATTAAGTTCTTCCTCTTTATTGTAAAACTCTTTGAAATAATTGTGTTTCCTCTCTACCTCTAACTCTTCTCCCAAAATTTTCTTTTTTTATAGCAGCTTTATTGATGCATAATTCATATGCCATACAATTCATCCATTTAAGGTGTACGATTCAATGTTTTTAGTATATTCACAGGTAAGTGCAACCATCATCATTGTCAATTTTACAACATTTTCTTCACTTCAAAAAAGAAACCCACTCCCTCAGCCCTAATCAACCACAAATCTACTTTCTGTCTGTATAGATTTGCATATGCTGGACAATTCATATAAATGGAATCATGTAACAAGTGATCTTTTGAGACTGGCTTCTTTGCTTAGCATAATGTTTGCAAGATTTATCCATATTGTAATATGTATGAACATTTCATTACTTTTTATGGCTGAATACTATTTCATTGCATGGATATATGGATATACTACATTTTGTTTATTCATTCATCTTTTGAAACATTTGGGTTGTTCCTACCTTTTGATTATTAAAAATAATGCTGCTATAAACATGCATGTACAAGTTTCTGTGTGGACATATTTTTTCAATTCTTTTTAGTATGTACCTAGTGGAATTTCTAGGTCATATGGTAACTCTGTGTCTAACCATTTGAGAAACTTCCAGACTGTTCTCCAAAGTGGCTGCATCATTTTAAATTCTTATCAGAAGTCCATGAGGATTTCAATCTCCCAAACTTACGAACACTTATGATTATCTGACTTTTTTATTATAGCCATCCTAGTGGGTGTGAGGGGGTCTCTGGGTGGCACAAATGGTTTTCACTGGATTAATAACCTAAAAGTTGGTGGTTTGACTGCACCCAGCAGCACCTTGAAGAAAGGTCTGGAGATCTGCTTCTGTAGAGATTACAGTCAAGACAACCCTATGGAGCAGCTGTTTTGTGACACATGGGATCACTATGAGTCAGAATAGACTAGATAGCAATTGGTTTGGTTTTTGGAGTGGGTGTGAGGAGTCCCTGGATGGGCTTGATTACTAACCAAAAGATTGGTGGTTCGAACCCACCCAGAGGTAACTCAGAAGAAAGATCTAGCAATCTACTTCTGAAAGGTTACAGCCTTGAAAACTCTATGGACTACAGTTCTTCTCTGTACACATGGGGTTTCTCTGAATCAGAAGTGACTCAAGAATAACTGGTTTTGACTTTAGTGGGGGTGAAACCATATCTTACCATGGTTTTGAAAGCATTTCCCTGATGACTAATGATATTGAACATTTTTTTCACGGGCTCATTGGCGTTATTTCCCTACTGTCTTAACAGAAATATCTATTTAGTTCCTCTGCCTCTTTTTTAATTGGGTTGTCTTTTTATTATTGAGTTGTAAGAGTTTTTTATATATTCTAGATAAAAGTGTCTTCCACATATATGATTTACAAATATTTTCTCCCGTTCTATGGGTCGTCTTTGCACATTTTTGTTAGTATCCTTGAAACAGAAACTTTTTAAATTTTGATGAAGTCCAATTTTGTTTTTATTTTGTTGTTCATGATTTTAGTGTTATATCTAAGAATTCATTGCCAAATCTGAGGTCATGAGTATGTATCCTTATATTCTCATCTAAAAATATTATAGTTTTAGCTCTTACATTAAGGTATTGAATAGTTTGAGATAATTTTTATATATGTTGTGAGTAAAGGGTCCAATTTCATTCTTTGCATGCACCTATCCTTGCTGTCTTAGTACCATTTGTTGAAAAGGCTGTTATTTCCTATGTGATTTGTCTTGGCTGTTGTTGAAAATCAGTTGACCATAGATACATGGGCTTATTCCTGAACTTTCATTTCTCTTCTGTTGATTTCTGCGCCTATCCTTATGTCAGTACCACACTGTCTCAATTACTTCTACTTTGTAGAAAATTTGAAACCAGAAAGTGTGAGTCTTCCAACTTTGTTCTTCTTTTTCAAGATTACTTTTTCTGTTCTGGATTCCTTGCAATTCCATTTGAATTTTAGAATCAGTTTGTCAGTTTCTACACAGAATTCTCCTGGGAATTTGATAGGGTTTGAGTTGACTCTGTAGATCAATTTGGAGAGCATTGCCATCTTAACAATATTAAACCTATTGAGATGATTATGTGTTTCTTTTGTGTATGTGTGTTTTAGTCTGTTAAAATCATGTATTACACGAATTGCTTTTAGGATATTAAACTAACCTTGTAATCCTGGGATAAATCCCACTTAGTTATTGTGTAATTTTTTATGTGTCACTGCATTTGGTGTGCAAATATTTTGTTAAGGATTTTTGTGTCCATATTCATATAAGGGAGACCTGGTGGCACAGTGATTAAGAGCTACGGCTGCTAAAAAAGGTCAGCAGTTCGAATACACCGGCTGCTCCTTGGAAATCCTATGGGGCAGTTCAACTCTGTCCTACAGGGTCACTGAGTCAGGATTGACTCCATGGCAATGGGTTTCAATGGGTATTCATATGAGGTATTGCTCTCCAGGTTACTTTCCTGTGATGTTTGTCTGGTTTTGGTATTATGATAATATAGCCCTCATTGAGTAAGTCAGAAAGTTCCTCCTTTTTGATTTTTTGGGAAAGTTTGTGAAGAATTGGTACTAATTATTCTTTAAATACTTGGTAGAATTCACCAGTAAAACTATCTGGTCCTGAGAATTATCTTTGGGATTTTTTTAATTAATATAATTTCTTTACTTATTATAAGCTTATTCCTATTATCTTTTTTTTTTTTTCCTTGAGTTGTTTTAGGTAATTCACGTATTCACAGGAATTTGTTCATTTAATCTAAGTTGTCTAATTTATCGGTATAAAATTGTTTATAGTATTTCTTTGTAAATATTTTTGTTTCTGTAAGGTCTGTAGCAATGCACTCTCTTTCATTTCTGAGTCTAGGTTTGAGTCTTCTCTTTCTCTTTTTATTTCCCTCTCAGTCACTCTGGCAATAGTTTGGTTAACTGTGTTGATTTTTTCAAAGAACCAACTTTTAACTTCATTTATTTTTCTCATTTTTTCATTTAGTATTTTATTTCTGCTGTAATTATTATTATTTCCTTCCTTCTAATTTCTTTAGGTTATACTTGTGTTTCTTTTTTCCAGTGTCTTAAGTTGAAGTTTAGGTTACTGATTTGAGATCTTTCTTCATTTTTAGAATAGGCATTGGCAGATACAATTTTCTCTGCACTGTTGTAGCTGTATCATCTAAGTTTTGTATTGTTCTGTCTTCATTTTCATTCGTCTCAAAGTATTTTCCAATTTTCTTTTCACTTTATTCTTTGACTTATTGGTTATTTAGGAATATGTTGTTTAATTTCCATGTATTTATAAGTTTTCCAAATTTTTTTTCTGTTACTGATTTCTAATTGCATTCCATTGTGGTTGGAGAACATACTTTGTATTTTTTCTACATATTAAAATATATTTCATTTTAAATATATTATTTTATAATTTCATAAAATATAATCATATAAAATATGTTAAAATATATTGATATTACATATATATGTATAAAACAAACAAACCTGTTGCCATCGAGTCAATTCCAACTCACAGTGACCCTAAAGGACAGAGTAGAACTGCCCCGTAGGGTTTCCAAGGAGCACCTGGTGGATTCGAACTGCTGACCATTTGGTTAGCTGCCGTAGCTCTTAACCACTACTCCACCAGGGTTTATATATATATATAATATTCATTATATATTCATATATATATGACCTAGCATATGGTCTGTCTTGAATAATGTTTCATATGCACCTGAGAAGAATATATATTGTACTGTTCTGAATATATACTTACAACTTTTGTTCTATTAACTCTCTTACTTATCATTTCTGGTCTTTTTATTTGTGTCCGTGGGTTTGAGGTATAATTTGGAATCACTGCATTTGTCAAATAAAGCTTTGCTACCACCTACCTCCTTTTTGCTCTTATTGGCAAATATATTACACTTCTATATGATACAGGCCCAACAATACATTATTTACATATTGTTTTAAATCAGTTAAGAAAAGAAGGGAGAAGAAATAAGCTCTTTGTTTTTTCATGCGGATTTGAATTGCTGTCTGGGATCATTTGCTTTAAGTCTGAAAAACTCCCTTTAGTATTTCTTGTAAAACCAGTTTGTTAGCAACAAATTCTCTGTTTTTTGTTTATCTGGGGATATCTTTATTCAGAGTTCAATTGGAAAGAGTACTTTGCTGTTAAACTCCACTATTTCCTGATTAATTGCTCTATTTGTTTTCTACAATGCCCTGAGGCATAAATTGCTTCACAAACTGACCAGATCAAGTTTGGGCTCCTTTGAAGGGATAGTCCCTGAGGTCAGTGTCTGAGAGTTGTTCTACCCCGAGGAAGGCTCTTCCCAGCTGCTGTCTCTCCCCTTTTCTTTCTGGGCAACAGTTTAGTCTGTATTTCCAATGAAACCTTCAGTCTCCTTCCAGTTGTTTCTCACCATAACATCAACATTTTTAAGAGCTCCCTTAGCCTTGAACTTCTTCATTCTCTCGCAGATTAATTGAGTTCCTTTGGGTGACAAATTCGGAGTTCCCTGTTCAATACTGTGCTTCTCCTTTTGGAGAAATCTCTGTGCCAGGGCTCTGGTGCTGGGAGCAAAGACAAAGTTGTGCTTCTCTTTGAGTGACATGCCTGCTTAAGACACTGAGGGCTCGGTGGAGGCCAAGAGGCAGTAGCCTCCAGTCTTCCAGGCTTGCACCTTTCAGCATGGAACCTCTACCCCAAGGCAGGGCAAGCAAAATTGGGGCCGGGGTATTCTCAAAGGCATCATGCCCAAGGTAGTGTCTTCATCCCATGTGAGGATACTTGGTGGAAGAAGGGAGCTCTCATCTCTCAACTACAGTTACTACTGGAGCTTAACCTCAGCAGTGAGTAGCTGGGGGCAGGAAAAAACATGCTGATGTCCTGCCTTTCCTAGGATGATAGCCCTTCAACTGGGAACTGGGACCAGAGGAAGATGGAGTCCTGTGCTCCTGAGCTTCCATCTCACTGAGCTGGGCTGGCAGTAAGAGGGGTCAGCGCTTGTTTCAAATACCACAGTCTGTCACTGTTACGGAGTTTCAGTAGATTTTTTTGAATAAATGTTTCTTCATTTACTATATCCCCTTAGGGACATTTTCAGACTTCACATATTTTCTTTGCTGTTTATTTTATGGTTTTCTTTTATTTTTAAAATAATTTTCACTGGTTGCATTGGGGACTAGGTTCTCAGAGCTCCTCACACTGTCATGCTGGAAGTGCAATGTTTCTAACATTTTTTTCTTGATTCAGTTTCAGTCCTTTGCCTCCACCACTCCCACAAAATTTCTCTGATCAAGATGAATAATTAACTCCATGTTGGTAAATAAAATGGTAAATTACCTTTTCATTCCCATTTCATTTGAACTGTCAGCAGCATGGAAACCTTCGGACAGCTCTCTCCTGCAGAGGGGGTACTTATCACCTTGGAACATTCCATATAATTTACAAAGTTTTAGTACAGTCTGTCTTCCCTCATGAGAATGTAAACACCATGAGAGCAGAAATTTCTTCATGGTTTTATTTGTTGCTATATCCCCAACTTCTATACATGCATGACACAGAATAGCAACTCAATATGTATTTTTATATTCAATCCAATTGCAATGTGCTCATTTGGGTCACCTGGGAAAATGCAGAATTGAAGATATGAAAATCTTAATTACATATTAATAACATAATTTGTTGTTTTATATGTTGTTTCTCCCATTGTTAGATTGTGAACTCCTTGGGGTAAAGACTCTTCTGTATGATCATTCATTACTGACTTTTTAGTAGTCAGGCCAGCACGTTGCTCATCAGTAGAGCTCAATTAATACTGTTGAATGAATGACTATATAAGTGTATAGATACCTAGATTAGGTAAGGATAACATGTTGCCAATCAGACTCCTGTTTCTGGATTTCCAACTTTGTGTTATAGAACTCTAATCTAAATTATTATGCATTACTCTGTATAATCTATGTGGTGTCTCTGTGTTGCAGCAATAGAAAATTTAAGAAACCTAATTAAGTGAAGGAAGAGTGTAAAAGGCAGCATCTTGGAGGGATTTTACAGAAAATATATTTTTTTTTATAGTTCAATTACCTTAATAAATCTACTTTGTCAACACAAATGCCACCTGCAACATTATGTACTGCATTCATTGAAATGACTCATTTGTGGAAAAATCAGTTGCTATGTAATGTTTTCCAAAATATCCAGTACAGCTGCTTTTTAATTTGTCTATAAAGTAAAATCATTCCCTTTGGATTAAGTGTTTTCATTTGGATATTTAAATTTATTATGTTTGCCAACAGTATTTCCCTTACTTTATGGGCAAAGGTATATGTTAAAAAAGAGCAAATATAAACACATACAAATATAAAGTAAATAACTTCATTCCTAATTAGCTTGCCTCTTATTCTAGATACATGGATAATATTCAAAAATAATTTAATGGCCAGAATGCTCACAATGAAAAGAAGCATGTGTTCATTTGCATTAAACTATATTTAAATGATGGACAGAGTCATTCAAATATACACATTTGCATAGCCCTTTACAGTTTCCACATGCTTAATACAAAATTAGTGAGATCCTCATGGCAAGGAATATTATTGCCATTTTATAAATGAAGGAAAAAAGCCAAACAATATGAATTGAATTACCCTTTAAAGCCAGAGTCAAGAATAAGGCTCTGGCTCTTTTTGTTCTAATCCAGTGCTTTTTCTACTCCATAACAATGCTCGTCTATTCCTAGTATTAGTAGGTCACGTATCTAGCTTTCTTTTCATTGACATGGATATGCGTTTACACTGGTTCTTTAGTCTTTTTTAAATCAAAACTGTTTTAAATCAAAACCAATAAATGTGACCAAAACATGGAACAAAGGTAATTACTTTCAAAAGATTAGGTAGCAATGATCCTATCACCACTTTCATTTCTGCTGAAGTGTCTCAATCAAAAAACTCACAGTTGTATACTTGAGTATTTGAGGTAAAGACAAAGTGCATTAGATTATAGAATGCATTGTAATAATGATGCACAAATTCAATTTCATCAAAAAGCAAATTATGTATACCATTTATAGTGGCAAAGCCATACTTTAGGGTTTAGCTTTTTAACACTTTCATACCTGCTTTCTGTACATAACTTTATTTCAATGATTCTATGATAAAATAATGTCACACAAGCAATCTGTTTTATTTTATTACAGTGGTATCAAATTGGTGTTTCAGACTGGGTGTTGTCTTTATAGTGCAGAGGTTGGGGCTCCTTTCTCTATATTCCCACTGCACCTTGTATATGCTTCCAACATAGCAACAATCACACTTTGTATTTGCTGTTTATTTTACAATAAACTCATCATTGGGTAGATATTTTATGCTCTTTTTTTTTTTTTTTTTTTTAATATATATTTTATTGTACTTCAGGTGAAAGCTTACAGAGCAAATAGTTTCTCATGAAATAGTAGTACACATGTTGTTTTTTGACATTGGTTAACAACCCCACAACGTATTAAGCCTCTAAATTCTCAACCTTTTTTTTTGATGAAAATTACAGATGGCCAAAGATACACCGTTTCAAAAATTTCTACATTCACAGTTCAGTGACATTGACTACGCTCTTCCAACTGTGCTGTTATTCTCACTTAAGATGAAGGCTTACAGAAAAAATAGTTTTTCATTTAACAGTTACTACACATGTTGCCCTATGACAATGGTTAACAATCTCACAGCACATCAAGAATATCCTTACTCCACCTTGTGTTCCCTATCACCAGGGGGCTTCCTTGTCCCCTTCTGTCTTCTGGACCTTGTCAGTGGACTATTGTACCTCTTTAGTCTCATTTGTTTATTTATTTATTTATTTATTTATTTATTTTTATTTTATTTAAACACCATTTCAAAACTTTTTACTTACACATTTAAGTGATATTGACTATGCTCTTCCAATTGTGCTGCCATTCTCGCCCAAGATGAAGGCTTACAGGACAAAACAGCCTCCCATTTAATAGTTACTACAAATGTTGCCCCATAGCAGTGGTCAACAATCTCACAATACATCGACAGTGTCCTTATTCAATTTGTGTTCCTTATCATCAGTTTCCTACTCTCCCTCTGCCTTCTGGCCCTTGTCACTGGACTCCTGTACATCGTTAGTCCCATTTAGTTTTACTGGGGTGTCCATTCCCAGGCTTAACATCGAACCTTGAAGGTAACTTCCCCTCTGAGCTGAAAGGGTGTCTGGGGGCCACACTCTCGAGGTTTCTCTAGTATTCTTTAGGCCAGTATATCTGGTCTTCTTTTTTTTTTTTTTTTTTTTTTTTGGGAGTTAAAATTATACTCTACATCCTACTCCAGCTCTGCCCAGAACCCTCTGTTGTGATCCTGGTCAGAGGAGTCATTGGTGGTAGCCGGGCACCATCCAGCTGTACTGGGCTCAGTCCCGTGGAGGCCTTGGTAGCTGTGGACCATTAGTCCTTCGGACTAATCTTTTCCTTGTATCCTGTTCTCTTCGTTCTCCCTTGTTCCCGAAGGGATGAGATCAGTGGAGTATCTTAGATGGCCGCTCATAGGCTTTTAAGACCCCAGACACTACTCACCAAGGTAGAATGTAGAGCATTATCTTTATAAGTAGTGTCATGCCAATTGAGCTAGATGTTCCCCGAGATCATGGTCCCCAGAGCCCTCCGTCCAACAACTCAGTCCCTCGGGGGGTTTGGATGTGTCTATAGGGCCTCCATGACCTTTCCTTGTGCAGGTTGTGTTAGTTTCCCCTGTACTATGTACTATCTCATCTCTCACCCAAGTTACCACTTACCTATTACCTATTTAGTATTCCCCCCCCCCATCCCTGGTAACCAACAAGGATTGTTACATTTTGCATGTGAATTTTTTCATGGGTTTTTACAATAGAGGTCTCATACAATATTTGTCCTTTTGTGATTGACTTATTTCACTCAGCATGATGTCCTCCAGTTTCATCCATGTTATGAGATGGTTCACCGATTCATTGTTCTTTCTCGTTGCATAGTACTCCATTGTGTGTATGTACCATAGTTTGTGTATCCATTCGTCTGTTGATGGACATCGAGGTTGTTTCCATCGTTTTGCTATTGTGAATAATGCTGCCATGAACATAGGTGTGCATATGTCTATTCGAGTGATGACTCTTATTTCTCTAGGATATATTCCTAGGAGTGGGATTGCTGGATCGAATGGTACGTCTATTTCTAGCTTTCTGAGGAAACGCCATATCATTTTCCAAAATGGCTGTATCATTTTGCATTCCCACCAGCAGTGTATAAGAGTTCCCGTCTCCCCGCAGCCCCTCCAACATTTGTTATTTCCAGTGTTTTTGATTCCTGTCAGTAATGCCGGGGTGAGATGGTATCTCATTGTGGTTTTAATTTGCATTTCTCTAATGGCTAGTGATCGCGAGCATTTCCTCATGTGTCTGTTGGCCATTTGAATGTCTTTCTTGGTGAAGTGTCTGTTCATTTCCTTTGCCCATTTTTTGATAGGATTGGTTGTCTTTTTGTTGTAGAGGTGTTGGATTTTCTTGTAGATTATGGAGATTAGACCTTTGTCTGACTTGTACTGTCCAAAAATTTTTTCCCAGTCTGTAGGTTCTCTTTTAACTCTTTTGGTGAAATCTTTTGAAGAGCATAGATGTTTGATTTTTAGAAGATCCCAATTATCTAGTTTATCTGTTGGGTTTTTTGTGTTGATGTTTATGGTTTGTATCCTGTTAATGCCATGTATTAAGGTCTGAAGTGTTGGTCCTATTTTTTCTTCTATGAATTTTATAGTTTGAGGCTTTATATTCAGGTCTTTGATCCATTTTGAAGTAGTTTTTGTATATGGTGTGAGGTATGGGTCCTGTTTCATTTTTCTACAAATGGATATCCAGTTTTGCCAGCACCATTTGTTAAAAAGACTGTCTTTTCCCCATTTGATGTATTTTGGGCCCTTGTCAAAAATCAGGTGACCGTAGGTGGATGGATTTACATCTGAGTTCTCAATTCTGTTCCATTGGTCAATGTCTCTGTTGTTGTACCAGTACCAGGCTGTTTTGAGTACTGTAGCTGTATAGTAGGTTCTCAAGTCAGGTAGTGTGAGTCCTCCAACTTTATTCTTCTTCTTCAGTAGTGCTTTACTTATTCGGGGTTTCTTCCCTTTCCATATAAAGTTAATAATTAGTTTTTCCATCTCTTTGAAGAATGTTGTTGGTATTTGTATCGGAATTGCATTGTATTTGTAAATTGCTTTAGGTAGAATTGCCATTTTCACAATGTTGAGTCTGCCTATCCATGAGCATGGTATGTTTTTCCATTTATGTAGATCCCTTTGGGTTTCATGCAGCAGTGTTTTGTAGTTTTCTTTGTATAGGTCTTTTATATTCCTGGTCAGATTTATTCCCAAGTATTTTATCTTTTTAGGGGCTATTGAAAATGGTATTGATTTCCTGATCTCCTTTTCATCGTTCTCTTTACTGGTGTATAGGAATCCAACTGATTTTTGAATGTTTATCTTGTATCCTGCTACTCTGCTGAATCTTTCTATTAGTTCCAGTAAATTTCTCGTGGAGTCTTTAGGGTTTTCTATGTATAGTATCATATCATCTGCAAACAGGGAGAGTTTAACTTCTTCATTACCAATTTGGATGCCCTTTATTTCTTTCTCTTGCCTTACTGCTCTAGCGAGAACTTCCAGCACAATGTTAAATAGGAGTGGTGATAAAGGGCATCCTTGTCTTGTTCCTGTTTTCAGGGGGAATGTTTTCAGCCTTTCTCCATTAAGAATGATGTTGGCTGTTGGTTTTGCATAGATGCCCTTTATGATGTTGAGAAATTTCCCTTCTATACCTATTTTATTGAGAGCTTTTATCAGGAATGGGTGTTGGACTTTGTCAAATGCCTTTTCTGCATCAATTGAGATAATCATGTGATTTTTTTCTTTCCTTTTATTTATGTGGTGGATTACGTTGATGGATTTTCTAATGTTAAACCATCCTTGCATACCTGGTATGAATCCTACTTGGTCGTGGTGTATTATTTTTTTGATATGATACTGAATTCTATTGGCTAGAATTTTGTTCAGAATTTTTGCATCTATATTCATGAGAGATATTGGTCTGTAATTTTCTTTTTTTGTGATGTCTTTGCCTGGTTTTGGTATCAGCGTTATGCTGGCTTCATAGAATGAATTTGGAAGTGTTGCTTCCTCTTCTATGCTCTGAAATAACTTGAGTAGAACTGGTACGAGCTCTTCTGTAAATGTTTTGTAGAATTCTCCAGTGAAGCCATCTGGGCCAGGGCTTTTTTTGGTTGGGAGTTTTTTTATTACCTTTTCAATCTCTTCTCTTGTTATGGGTCTGTTCAGATTTTCAATATCACTTTGTTGTAGTTTGGGTAGGCCGTATGTTTCTAGAAATTTATCCATTTCCTCTAGGTTTTCAAATTTGTTGGAATATAGTTTTTCATAATATTCTGTTATAATCCTTTTTATTTCAGTTGGGTCTGTTGTAATGTCCCCCATTTCATTTCTTATTTGGGTTATTTGTGCCCTCTGCTGTTTTTCTTTTGTCAGTCTGGCCAGTGGTTTGTCGATTTTGTTGATTCTTTCAAAGAACCAACTTTTGGTTTTGTTGATACTTTCTATTGTTTTTCTGTTCTCTATTTCATTGATTTCTGCTCTGATCTTTACTATTTCCTTTCTTCCGGTGGTTGTAGGCTTTTTTTGTTGTTCTCTTTCTATTTGTTTGAGTTCTGTAGTTAATGTTTTGATTTTGTCCCTTTCTTCTTTTTTGATATGTGCATCTATTGCTATAAATTGTCCTCTGAGGACTGCCTTTGCTGTGTCCCAAAGGTTTTGGTATGATGTGTTTTCATTTTCATTTGATTCTAGGAATATTTAATTCCATCTCTGATTTCTTCTATTACCCATTGATGTGTAAGCAGATTATTATTCAGTTTCCATGTGTTTGATTTTTTTTCCTTGCTCTTTCTAGTGTTAATTTCTACCTTGATGGCATTGTGGTCAGAGAAGATACTGTGAATTATCTCAGCATTTTGGATCTTGTTGAGGATTGCTCTGTGGCCTAAGATGTGGTCTATTCTGGAGAACGTTCCATGTGCATTGGAAAAGAATGTGTACTTTGCAGCGGTTGGATGGAGTGTTCTATATATGTCTATGAGGTCCAGTTGGCTCTTTGTGTCCTTTAGGTCTTCTGTATCTTTGCTAAGTTTCTTTTTAGTTGTTCTGTCCTTTACTGAGAGTGGTGTGTTGAAGTCTCCTACTATTATTGTGGAACTGTCAATTTCTCTTTTCAGTGCTGTTAGAGTTTTTTTTATGTATTTTGGAGCCCTGTCATTGGGTGCATAGATATTTATTATGGTTATGTCTTCATGATGGATCATCCCCTTAATCATTATATAGTGTCCTTCTTTGTCTTTTATGGTAGATTTTGTTTTAAAGTCTATTTTATCTGAGATTAGAATTGCTACTCCTGCTCTTTTTTGATAGTTGTTAGCTTGATATATTTTTTTCCAACCTTTGATTTTTAATAAATTCACATCTTTGTTTCTAAGATGTGTCTCTTGTAGACAGCAAATAGATGGATCCTGTTTTCTTATCCATTCTGCCACTCTCCGTCGCTTTATGGGTGCATTGAGTCCATTTACGTTCAGTGTAATTATTGATAGATGTGAGTTTGTTGCTGTCATTTTGTAGTGCTTTTTTTTGTGATGCTGAAGTTTTCTTTGTTCTTCTTACTCTCTTGTGCTGAGTTCCTTTTGTTTGTGGATTTTGTGTTCATTTCTTTTGTTTTTGTAGGTTTTGTTTTTGTTGAGACTTTATGTTTTTCGTCTTTATTTTTATGAGTTGGTTTGTTAACTTTTTTTGTGGTTACCATGAATTTTACCCTTATCTTTATAATTTTGAAGCAGTCTACCGTTACTTGGTATCGCCTTGCCTTCTTCTCCTTTAGAAGGTTCTATACCTATGCCGTTTGTTCCCTCTTTCATTGTTTTGATGTTGTTGTCATCCTTTGATTGATTTCTCTGATTCCCTGTTGTATATCTTTTGTTTTTGGAAAGTCGTCTGTAGTTCAGTTCCTAGAATGGTATCTGGTTCATGTTAACCTGCATCCTAGGTCCTAGGTCCTGCCTGAGGGCTTAAGCTGTTTGTCCTCAGATCGAAGAACTCCCTTTAATAATTCTTGTAAGTTTGGTTTGACTTTTGCATATTCCTTTAGTTTCTGTTTATCTGGAAATGACCTAATTTCACCATCAAATCTGAATGAGAGTTTTGCAGGATATATTATTCTTGGCTGACAATTTTTTTCTTTCAAGATTTTATATATGTCATCCCATTGCCTTCTTGCCTGCATGGTTTCTGCTGAATAATCTGAGCTTAGTCTTATTGTTTCTCCTCTGTATGTGACTTCTTGTTTTTCCCGAGCTGCTCTCAGGATTCTTTGTTTGTCTTTAGTTTTAGTGAGTGTGAATATGATATGTCTTGGTGATTTTCTTTTGGGGTCTATTCTATATGGGGTTCGTTGAGCTTCTTGGATGACCAGCTTTTCATCTTTCATGATATTGGGAAAGTTTTCTGTCAGCAGTTCCTCAATGATCCTCTCTGTGTTTTCTGTTTTCTTCCCCTGTTCTGGTATGCCAATCACTCGTAAGTTTTTGCTTTTAATTGTGTCCCACATAACTCTCAGGGTCTCTTCATTTTTCTTTGTTCTTTTTTCTGAGTTTTCCTGAAACAGAGTTGTATCCAAGTGTTTGTCTTCAGTTCCACTGATCCTGTCTTCCATGGTTTCAAATCTACTTCTCAGCCCTTCTATGACACCGTCCATTTCTGAAATCTTGTTGTTTATCTTTTGGATTTCTAATTGTTGTTTTTGTATAATTTCGAGTTGTGAATTTATTTTGGCATTTTGTTCTTGCATCATCTTCCTGAATTCTTCCAATTTTTTGTCTGTATTTTCCATAAATTTGTCTATTTTTTCCTCATGTTTGTCAGCTTTTTGCCTCAGTTCTTGGAAAATTCCGAGTATTAGTGATTTGAGTTCCGTATCAGGTACTTCTAGTGCATTTTCTTCCACAGGAGAGTTATCTGGTGTTTTAATTTGGACGCCTATTGGAGCCATCTTGTCTTGTTTTTGTAAATGTTTTGATATTGTTTGCTGTTTTCGGGGCATTCAGTAGATATTTCTCTCGTTTATTGATTGTAGATTTTTTTTTTTTTTCGTTCTTGTGGTACAGCTGGGCAGATCTAGTTGAGGAGGAGCCACTGGGATGGGTTGCTTGTGGCACTCACCGCAGCCACCAGGATGGTCGGTAGTCAGTGCTGGGCAGGTTCCAATAGGGCGTGCCTGCACCGCTTGGTGATGTGATGTCTAGTGCACGGTGCAGGTAGGTAGGGTGCAGCGGGAAGATGGTTATGTGTGAAGCTAAGCTGGATATGGGAGAGAGGAGAGAGGAGGAGGAGCAAAAAGCGTACAAACATAAAAGAATGCTAGGGGAGTTTGTCGTTGGAATGTACAGATGAGAGACTATGGGATGGAGGAAACCAGAAGGGGGAAGAGAAAGAAAAGGAAAGAATGACCAAATGAAAATCAGAAAAGTTAAAAAACTGCAAAGTTCCCAGGGATCGCACCGATGCAGCTATGAGGTCTGGGGGAGTCGGTCTCAATTTTCACAGCTCAGCCTGGCCAGAAGGTACAGAGGCATACATCGCCTGGTATTCAGGGATCAGAAAGAGAAGGAAGAGATAGAGGGACAAGAAATTAAGCAATGAAGAAAGACAAAAGAGAAAAAGAGGTAAAATATGACAAAACTAATCAAAAAAGGAAGAAAAATAAAATTGAGAAGAAAAAAAAAAAAAGGGCAACACCAGCAGTCAGTGCCTACAAATGGGACCCAGAGAGCCCCCACTCAGGGGCGCGAATTCCAAGAAGCCGATAGTCTCGGGGTTAAGTGACCGTGGCCACGGGAAGCAGAGGGGCCAACGAACAAAGGCCCCAGGATCCCACCCGCGCGGGAGCCCAGACCTGGAAACAGCCACACGCCCGAACGCAGTCCTACAGCCCCACAGGAGAGAGCAGAGACGGCCCTCGGAACCAGGCACCCAGGCAAAAGGAGGGGGAGGCGGCAGAAAAAGGTCCGCTAGGTGCCAGCAAACGGCTCCCAGAAAGCCCCCAGCCCGGGCGCGCGGAACCCAAGCACCGGCGCCCCCCCGCCCAGGGACCCCGGCCACGGAAAGCAGAGGGGTGAACGAACAAAGGCCCCGGGATCCCACCCACGCGGGAGCCCAGACCCAGAAACAGCCACACGCCCGCACGCAGCTCCACAGCCCCGCAGGAGAGAGCAGAGACAGCACCCGGACCCAGGCACCCAGGCAAAAGGAGGGGGAGGCGGCAGAAAAAGGTCCGCTAGGTGCCAGCAAACGGCTCCCAGAAAGCCCCCAGCCCGGGCGCGCGGAACCCAAGCACCGGCGCCCCCCCGCCCAGGGACCCCGGCCACGGAAAGCAGAGGGGCGAACGAACAAAGGCCCCGGGATCCCACCCACGCGGGAGCCCAGACCCAGAAACAGCCACACGCCTGCACGCAGCCCTACAGCCCCGCAGGAGAGAGCAGAGATGGCACTCGGAACCAGGCACCCAGGCAAAAGGAGGGGGAGGCGGCAGAGAAAGGTTCGCTAGCTGCCAGCAAACGGCTCCCAGAAAGCCGCCAGCCCAGGCGCGCGGAATCCAAGCACCAGCACCCCCCAGCCCAGAGACCCTGGCCACGGAAAGCAGGGGATCCCCAGCTGAGGCGGAGAGGGGTGGGTGGTGGGAGAGCGCGCACCGCAGTTTACCGGTCGTTCTGTCTCCGACCAGATGCTCTGCAAGGCTGCTCTCCCGTTTGCTGGTCTCCGATAGGAATCCAAGATGGTGGATCCGCGCTGCGTTAGCTGGTAAGGAATCTCTGCCTGAGTCTCTCCTCGCTCTCCGTTCTCTTTTAGTATTCTCACTCTGTTTGGTGTTTGGCTGAGTTCTTTATCTCTTCATTTGGTGTTCTAGGGTTTCAGGATTGTTGATTCTCTGTTAGACTTAGTTTTTCGGATCTTTGCTGTGGAGGGACGGCGTGGTGTTTCTGCCTAGAGCGCCATCTTGCCGATCATTCTTATGCTCTTTTTGATATGTCCTCAACAACTATTATCAAATGTTTATTATTTAGGGCAAAATGTGATCTTTGGACTATTAGCATAAGCCTCACCTGGAGACTTCTTAGAATTGAAAATTCTTGGGCCCCAGGTGTGACCCACTATATCAGAAACTTCGAGGGTGGAACACTACAATCTACGTTTTAACAAGCCTATAGGGTCGCTATGAGTTGGAAATGACTTGAAACCAGTGGGTTTGGTTTTTGATTTATAGGTGATGCAAGGAGGTTTGGTGGCACAGTACTTAGGTGCTTGGCTGCTAACCAAAACGTTGGTGGTTTGAATCTGCCAGTCACTCCGAGGGAGAAAGATGTGTCAGTCTGCTTCCGTAAAGATTTACAGCCTTGGAAACCCTATGGGGCAGTTCTGCCCTGTGCTTTAAGAGCTCTATGAATCAGAATCTACTCAACGGCAATGGGTATAGGTGATGCTTTTGCAAGCTAAGGTTTAAGAAGTACTGATCCAGGGAATAGCCTAACCATTCTGGACAAAGAGCCTCCAAAATGCAGTGACTCAAGCACTTCTTTTTCCCTCTAAAAATCCAGAGGTAGAAGGGTAGCCCGCATCAATCCATGGACTCATGGATATAGGTAACTCTATTCCCTGGACCCAGTTGCTCTGTCATTCCAAGGGTATTGGAGGCTGGTTCACCAGCTTGCATATATACGCCAGCTGGGGAACATGAGAAAGAGGGGCATGAAACTATCAGTGAAGGTAATGCTTACAGCTCCAAAGACAAACCCCTAAATCTCATTGGATTAATAACTTTAAAGCTTATTTCTTGTTCACATGAAGTCACAAAGGGGTGTTCCTCTTCAGCAGGTAAATCTCTTCCAAAAGCTTATTAAAGGACACAGGCCCCAGCCTTCTTGTGATTCGATCATCATCAACATATAAATCCTAGGCTTGCCTTACTTGTCTACTTTCAGCCTGCTGAGGTAATACAAGCCATGAAGGAGCAGTTCAGGAGCCACAGCTTTGAAAATTGTATGGAGCACTGTTCTACTCTGCACACGTGGGGTCACGATGAGTCAAAATAGTTTCGACAGCAACTAACAACAACAACAATAAAAACAATGCAGCAGTGGCAGTGGCTCAGATCCCCTACACTCGTACTGTTCCCTAGAATGCAGCCATGAGGTAATACCCAACTGAGAGGGCTTCTGGGAAATGTGGTCACGTAGTTGACCCGTGTGCTGGCAAGGAAAGGAAATGAGTTCATTGAGCAGCTACAAAGTTTCTGCCAAAAGGAACACAATTTTATCTTTTAAGTTGTAGTGCAGAAATTTCATACTTCACTCCTTCTCATTTCTCATTGACCTGAACTTAATCACATGCCCACTTGAGTTGCTGGAGAAAACAGAAGTGTCTTCTCTGTAGCTATGTGCCCTGATAAAGTTGGGGTGCATACTATTTAAAAGCAAGAAACGAAGAATTGATACTGATAAATATTTAGCCATCTCTGCCACGACTTTTCACATATAAAGTTCTTAAAGGTGTTTGTTTAATGAAAGTTGAATATGGACCGTGTGGATAGCATTAACATAGTTAATTTTCATTTAGTTCATTTTCTGAGGAAATGAAGTGATAATATAAACATTCTTGTTTTTCCCTTTCATTAGGGCTCATGGATTCCTACTTTGCATTCAACAAGTCGTCATTAATTTAGTATGACGTCTGATTCAGTTCTCAAGAATTTTAAAGAACGTATTTACTAATGCATCACATAGGTTAATTAAGTGCTTTGCTTTTATTGGTAATATAACAAGTGCCAGTATAAATAAATCTCTAATTGATTAGCATCTGTCTCTATGTAATATTTAAGAAGCCACACAATGCACTTGCTTAAGAATTCATTCTTCAGTAAGTGAACAGTTTGCTCTCAAAGAAACTATGTCTCAAAGAGAGATCTAACATTTGACGAAACTCTCATGGACATTGTTAAATATTTCACTTATAGTAGCTAATTTCATGTTGTCATCGGTAGCAAGGCTGTTTCTTTAAGAAATGATTGGTGAAATGGAAAAATAGTGGGCTACAATAAGATGACACACTGAGGAAGTGGGGAGAATAAAACACAGAAGATAGGAGACCAGAAAGAAAGACTTTTCCTAAGTCAACCTCGATGCAAATAAGAATTTGTGGTGAAAATCACAGAGCAGACAAGAAGAGTGTCACTCAAAATGTAGAGCAAATTCAGATAGACCCTCAACCACACTCAACAATTCCACTTTGTTTCTCTGGTTAGCTCTTTTAAGCTTCTCTCCCATTGTCTGCTAAGAGTATTACACATATTTTCTAATATCCCCATATTTCTGATTCCATCTCACCCTCATTATTACTAATATTATTAATAATTTTGATGCATATTTTGTTAAGATTATAAGATTTGCCAGAAGGGAACCCTTCATCTTTCTAATGTGCCTGAACTATCTTCCATGTCCTAGAGAAGAGTATATGAGTGTGTATGTATGTGTGTTTAAGTATGCACACGCATGTGAATGTGTTCACATATGCCTAAAAAATTAATAATCCTTTATTAAAAGCATGAAAATCTTATTATTTTTAATTTTTTCTTAATCCTAACTTATTCCCAAATATTACAATTGACTTTATGCCTTAATTTTCAGAAAATAACAGTTGAATCCTGACACATTGGCAAAGGGCATGTTTCTTTTTCAGATACTATAGTGTAGGTTCATGAGGAACATGTACACAGATCAAGAGGCAGTGGTTTGAATAGAACAAGGGGATATCGTGTGGTTTAAAGTTAGGAAAGGTGTGCGTCAAGGTTGTATCCTTTCACCATACCTATTCAATCTGTATGCTGAGCAAATAATCCGAGAAGCTGGACTCTATGCAGAAGAATGGGGCATCAAGATTAAAGGAAGATGCATTAACAACCTGCGATATGCAGATGATACAACCTTCTTGCTAAAAGTGAAGAGGACTTAAAGCACTTACTGATGAAGATCAAAGACCACCGCCTTCAGTATGGATTACACCTCAACATAAAGAAAACAAAAATCCTCACAACTGAACTGATAAGCAGCATCATGATAAACAGAGAAAAGACTGAAGTTGTCAAGGATTTCTTTTTACTTGGATCCACAATCGACACCCATTGAAGCATCGGTCAAGAAATCAAAAGACACATGGCACTGAGCAAATCTGCTGCAAAGGACCTCTTTAAACTGTTGAAAAGCAAAAATGACACCTTGAAGACTAAGGTGCACCTGACCCAAGTCATAGTGTTTTTAATCGCCTCATCTGCATGGGAAAAGTAGACAATGAATAAGGAAGACCGAAGAAGAACTGATGCCTTTGAATTGTGGTATTGGTGAAGAATACTGAATATACCATGGACTGCCAAAAGAACAAACAAATCTGTCTTGGAAGAAGTACAACCAGAATGCTCCTTAGAAGCAAGGATGGTGAGACTACATCTCACATACTTTGGATATGTTATCAGGAGGGATCAGTCCCTGAAGAAGAGCATCATGCTTGGTAAAGTAGAGGGTTAGTGAAAAAGAGAAAGACCCTGAACGAGATGAATTGACGCAGTGGCTGCAACAATGGGCTCAAGCTAACAATTGTGAGAATGGCACAAGACTGGGCAGTATTTCGTTCTGTTGTACATAGGGTTACTATGAGTCAGAACTGACTCAACGGCACCTAATAACAACAACAACATAGTTTAGGTGTTCTAGTATTTCGGACTCCAAAATTCTTTTAGCACAAGAAGGTTTTCATTTGCAGACTTCAAAAGTAAACTACTCTCATTTCTGAAGTAGAAATGAGAGTAAGAACATGCTATTTTATTTTTCATGATTCTGTTAATATCAGTATGAAATAATGCAGCTTAAAATATATATATAATTCTTTTGTGCCTATTAGCTCTAAACTGGTTCACAGGAAAACTAATATGAAATTGAAAAATATTCTAGTTTTTTTTGTAAGCCAGAGCACATTTTTAAGAATACTCACAAATAGCTTAGCTAAAATATCTGCTATTCCTCTCTAGGAGATTCAATAATCCTCTGATTCTTTTCCTATAATAGCACACGACATTGCTTGGGTTAGCCAACTAGCAGGTATCAAAAGAACTCGATTATGAATAACATGGCTTACTCTGATCTAAACACTGTATGTAATTATTAATATTGCATTGTATATATATGAATTGGAACAAGTGAATAGTACTTATTTGATTGCTCATCTTATGAATGAAAATTGCAATTGTTTTGAATTAACCTACACACTTTTAAGCTTTAACAACAATTTAAACCCCGAATTATATTTGCTTTATATACATATATCCAAACAAACCCTTTGCCATTTAGCCAATTCCGACTCATAGCAACCCTACAGGACAGAGTAGAACTGCCCCATAGGGTTTCGAAGAAGTGGCTGGTGGATTCAAACTGCTGACCTTTTGATTAGCAGCTGAGGTCTTAACCACTGTGCAACCAGGGTGCCCTCTTTATTTTATATATATATATATATATATATATATATATATATATATATATAAAACTTACAGAAAAGTCCCAGGAAGGCCATTTTCATTGCTCTCTCTATGATGGATATTTTAGTCAAACTATATAACTGAGTAAAGTTACAACCAACCTATTTCAGCTGAGGCATGATGTTGATTGAGAGAATATTATTGATGAGTGTTGTCTTGAATAAAGGGCACATATGCTTCCTTACCACATGCAAGATTATTAAAGATTATTTCTTTGAGGTGCAGATCGATTATCTCTGTTGCAAATGTTATTTTCATTCAGCAATTGAAGAAAGATTAACTAAAAAGGCCAACATACCACACTCAGAAGTGACAATAACTTATAGAAGATATTTTTACCAATTTTCAAGTCTTCTGAATTTTGTGATTTTTCTGCCTAAGGATTACATTCCAAATCATTAAAAACAAACAAGACAAAATTCAATATCCTAAATAAACTTTTTAATTTACCTAAGTTTTTCTCCATTTCTTATCCAAACACTTTCATGTATTTGTTGTAATTAAAATCTGATATTTTGTGCTTTAATTTTTTTTAATTTACTGTATCCTAATTTCATAATTATCATTTTAATATCCTTATTTAACTTAATAACATTTCTTTGTGAGTATTTATGTTGTTTGCATTTTCCCAAACTATGAATAATGGTACAATTAAAAATTTATGATTATAATTTTTTCTATGAGAATCTATATCTGAGGCTATTTATAAAATCGTTAAAAATAGAAGATCAACTGGGGAGTGAGAAATACAAAGTTGAGCATGCACAAAAAATGGGTTTTCCTCTTTCATCCTCCTATGATTTTGCTGTATATAATCCACGTATAGTCTCAGTTATTTTATTCTCCGTATTTACCTACGTAATAGCCTTTCTTAAAGGTATTGGGTAACATTGTTTTTGTTGCTGTTAGGTGCCATCGTCAGTTCTGACTCATAGCGACCCTATATACAACAGAACAAAACTCTGCCCACTCCTGTATCCTCCTCACAATCGTTGCTATGTTTGAGCCCACTGTTGTAGCCACTGTGTCAGTCTATCTTGTCGAGGGTCTGAGGGTCTTCCTCTTTTTCGCTGATCCTCTACTTTATCAAGTTCTTCTGATAGTCCATGGTATATTCCTTATTCTTCCCAATCACCATATTCAAAAGCATCAATTCTTCTTGGGTCTTCCTTATTCATTGTCCAGCTTTCGCATGCCTATGAGGAGACTGAAAACACCGTGGCTTGGTTCAGGCGTACATTAGTCTTTAAGGTGACATCTTTGCTTTTTAACACTTTAGAGAGGTCTTTTGTAGCAGATTTGCCCAATGCAATACGTCACTTAATTTCCTGACTGCTGCTTCCATGGGCATTGATTGTGGATTCAAGTAAAATGAAATCCTTGACAACTTCAGCCTTTTCTCTGTTTATCATGAGGTTGCTTATTGGTCCATTTGTGATGATTTTTGTTTTCTTTATGTTGAGGTGTAATCCATATGATGGCTGTAGTCTTTGATCTTCATCAGTAAGTGCTTCAGGTCCTCTTCGCTTTACTGCAAGCAAGGTTGTGTCATCTGCATATCATAGGTTGTAAATGAATCTTCCACCAGTCCTGATGCCACATTCTTCTTCATATAGTTCAGTTTCTTGGATTAGTTGCTCGGCATACAGATTGAATAACTATGGTGAAAGGATGCAATCCTGACGCATGCCTTTCTTGATTTTAAAGGACGCAGTATCCCCTTGTTCTGTCTGAATGACTGCCTCTTGTTCTATGTACAGGTTCCTAATGAGCACAGTTAAGTGTTCTGGAATTCCTATCCTTTACAATGTTATTCATAATTTGTTATGATCCACACAGTCGAATGCCTTTGCACAGTCAGTAAAACACAGGTAAACATCTTTCTAACGTTCTCTGCTTTCAGCCAAGATTCATCTGACATCAACAATGATATCCCTCATTCCTAATCCTCTTCTGAATCTGGCTTGAATTTCTGGCAGTTCCTTGTCGATGTACTGCTGCAATTGCTTTTGAATGATCTTCAGCAAAATTTTAGTTGCATGTGATCTCAATGATATTGTTCAATAATTTCTGCATTCTGTTGGATCACCTTTCTTTGGAATGGGCAAAAATATGGATCTCTGCCTGTCAGGTGGCCAGACAGCTGTCTTCCAAATTTCTTTGCATAGACAAGTGAGCACCTCAAGTGTTGCATTCATTTGGTGAAACATCTCAATTGGTATTCAGTCAATTTCTGAAGCCTTGTTTTTTGCCAATGCCTTCAGTGCAGCTTAAACTTCTTCCTTCAATACCATCGCTTCTTGATCATATGCTACCTCCTGAAATGGTTGAACGTCGACCAATTTTTATCGGTACAGTGACTCTATATTCCTTCCATCTGGTTTTGATGCTTCCCGCATCATTCAGTATTTTGCTCATATAATCCTTCAATACTGCAACTCGAGGCTTTCATTTTTTTCTTCCATTCTTTCAGCTTCAGAAATGCCGAGCGTGTTCTTCCCTTTTGGTTTTCTAACTCCAGGTCTTTGCACATTTCATTATAATATTTTACTTTGTCTTCTCTAGCTGCCCTTTGGAATCTTTTCAGCTCTTTTACATCATCATTTTTTTCAATTTGCTTTAACTACTCAACATTCAAGAGCAAGTTTCAGAATCTCTTCTGACATCTATTTTTGCCTTTTCCTTCTTTCCTGTCTTTTTAATGACCATTTGCTGTCTTCATGTATGATGCCCTTGATGTCTTCCCATAACTTGCCTGGTCTTTGGTCATTAGTGTTCAGTGCATCAAATCTATTCTTGAGATGGTCTCCAAATTCAGATGGTATATACTGAAGATCATATTTTGACTCTTGTGGACTTGTTTTAATTTTCTTCAGCTTCAACTTGAGCTTGCATATGAGTAATTGATGGTCTGTTCTGCAGTCGGCCCCTAACCATGTTCTGACTTATGATATGGAGTTTTTCCATAGTCCCTTTCCACAGATGTAGTCAATTTAATTCCTGTGTTTTCCATCTGGTAAGGCCCACATATACAATTGCCGTTTATGTTGTCGAAAAGAGGTATTGCAACGAAGAAGTCGTTGGTCTTGTAAAATTCTATCGTGGGATCTCTGGGGTCATTTCTAACACCAAGGCCATATTTTACAATTATGATACTTCTTTGTTTCCAACTTTCACATGCCAATTACCAGTAATTATCAATGCATCTTGATTGCACGTTTGATCAATTTAAGACTGCAGAAGTTGATAAAAATGTTCAGTTTCCTCATCTTTCACATGAGTGGTTGGTGCTTGGATAATAGTCTTATTAACTGGTCTTCCTTGTAGGATGGATATTATCCTATGACTCACAGTGTTGCACTTCAAGATAGATCTTGAAATGATCTTTTTGACTACGAACACAGTGGCATTTCTCTTCAATTTGTTATTCCTGGCATAGAAGACCATGTGATTGTCTGATTCAAAATGGCCAATATCAGTCTATTTCAGCTCACTAATGCCTAGGATATTGATCTTCATGTGTTCATTTTATTTTTGGCTACTTCCAATTTTCCTGGATTCATAATTCATACATTCCACGTTCTGATTACTAATACATGTTTGCAACTGTTTCTTCAAATTTTGAATTGTGCCACATCAGCAAAGGAAGGTCTTGAAAGCTTCACTCCATCCATATCATTAAAGTCCACTCTACTTTGAGGAGGCACCTCTTCCGCAGACATATTTTGAGTGTCTTCCACCTTGAGGGTTCATCTTCCAGCACTATATCAGACAACGTTCTGTTGCTACTCAGAAGGTTTTCAGTGACCCATTTTTTTCAGAAATAGACTGCCAAGTCCTTCTTCCTGGTCTGTCTTAGTCTGGAAGCTCTGCTGAATCCTGTCCACCAAGGGTGACCCTGCTGGTATTTGAAAAACTGGTGGCAATGCATCTAGTATCACAGTAATATGCAAGCCACCACAGTACGACAAACTGGCAGATACATGGTGACTGTATAGATTACAGCCTTTGAAACCCTATGGGGCAGTTTTACTCTGTCCTACAGGGTCTCTATGAGTTGGAATCGACTTGACGGCAATGAGTTTGAGGGTCAAGATGTAGTAATATTAATAACTGTTATTGCTTCTCCAAGGACATTCTTAAATGAAACTGGCTTTTTTTTTCTTTCAACTATGAATACTTTCTTGTGAAGAGTACTATGACTTACTAAAGCACTGTCTACTAATACAGTCTGGTGCCATTCCCTTGAGGTTTTGCTAAGATGCCAGCAGTTTTACTCACCATTACATTTGAATCATCAATGCAAATGGCAGCACAGCAAAAAAGACACTATAATATTATGAAAATAATTTTGACCTTGTGATGTGATGAAACTGTCTTGAAGACCTCCTAAATTCTGCAGACCACACTTTACAAACTTTAGAATAAGATAAATACTATGGGAAAAAAGAGCAGCACAGTGGACATTAGTAATACTGGAAAAGGGATGATTTGTGATTCTGAATAAGGTGACCTGTTCTGAGAGCACTGACAAAGGGATCTTTAAGCAAAGACTTAAAGAGGATGAAAAATTGAGTCATGAAGATATCAGGGAGAAGAACTCACTAGGTAATAATTATAACTAGGGTCAATGCCTAGGCATGGTTCAGGAACACTGCACAGGCAAGTGTGGTTGAATTTCAGTTAACAGTGGTCAGCTAGGAGGAGGTAAAGTCAGAAAGGTCACAAGGGGCCAGAGTGTTAAGGCTTTATAGGCCATTAAAAGGAATTTTCATTTTAGTCTGTGTGAAATGGGGACATGTTGCAGGGTTTTGAGAAGAGCAGTTACGTGATCTGATTTAGGTTTTGAAAAGATTAGTCTAGGTTTGGAGCACAGAGAATAAGAGAGCAGAGGTGAACACACAGAAATGGATTAGGAAACTATTATAGTAATCCATATAAGATATGCTAATAGCTTGCACTTTAGTGGAAACCCTGGTGGCGTACTGGTTAATAACTATGGTTGCTAACCAAAAGGGCGGCAATTCGAATCCACCAGGTGCTCCTTGGAAACCCTATGGGGCAGTTCTACTCTGTCCTATAGGGTCGGTATGAGTTGGAATTGACTCTACAGCAGTAGCAGTGGGTTGGACTTTAGTGGTAGTGGAGCCCTGGTGGTATAGTGGTTAAGAGGTTGGCAGTTTGAATCCATTAGCCACTCCTTGGAAACCATATGGGGCAGTTCTACTCTGTTTTATAGGGTCGCTATGTGTCAGAATCGACTCAATGGCAAGAGGCCAGATTGGGTCGGCATTAGTGATAACAGTTGAGGTAGGATAAAATGGTTGATTCTGGATATGCTTTGAAAATAGAGTCATCTGGATTTTCTAACAGGAGTGAATGCACGTTGTGAGAAACAGACTAATCAGGAAGGAATTTAAAGTTTTTGGTCTGAGCATCTGAAAAGACAGTATCACCATTAACCAAAATGCTGATGACTGCAGGTGGGTAAGTTTGAGGAAGATCAGGTTAGTTTTGACATACTGTATTTCATATATCGTTTAGATACATAATATACTATCTAGAGAGTTGGATATATTAGATGGTGGTTGAGGAATAACTGCATGCTAGAGCTAAAAATGTGGGGATCCTTTAAGGTTAAGACTGCAGAAAGATCACCGAAGGAGTGAGTGTAGAGTGAGTAGACAAGAGGAACGAGCAAAGGAAGAATAAGTATGCAGCACACAGTGCAGTAGAGGCTAACCCAATAGAGCGTGAGTCCTTCAGATCAAGTGAAAAAAGGCTATTAAAAGTAGGGTTGCTTTCCTGACTTTAATTCTTCAGATAGTAAGATGGCTACTGAGAACTGATCACTGGACTTAGTAACATGGAAAACAATAATGACTTCGATAAAGGGTTCTCCTTGGATTAGTGTGGGTAAAATTCTGACTAAATTGTGTCCAGGGAGGATAGGCTCCTTCACTAATATTGAGCTAAAAGGCTTAGAACAGAGAGAACAACACTTTGAAGAATAACACAATATAGTCCTTAAAAAAAAAAAACCTATCCTTCAGCATCATGTTTAGTTTTGTTTCATACATCGGGGCAATTAAGTGTTAAATCAGACCAGTAGTAACTATAGAATTCTATGCTCTATTTAAAATTCTAAAAGTAGGAAACTCAGGAAGAAAATTATACTATATTGAAAAACACACTTAACCCTGACAATATTATGGATACTAGTCTGTCAAGACGTGTAATGACATGATAGAAACAGATGTTATAATTACCAAAATGGTATTTGTTTTTAGCATTTTTAACTTACCTTTGTGTCAGCAGCATATCGTTTGTAATGTGATAAAAGAAGCAGGGAACACAACAAATCAATTTTCTTCAGATCATTTTTGTTCTTAATCAGTGTGATACATATAGGGAACCATTTCAGTTTACGGTAATCACATTAAATACACTTCAAGGAAGTTAAGCAGTTCAAATAAGGCTCTCACTATTGATATGCAGGTTTCTCCTTCATATGCAGAGATTACATAAAGGCTTTCCTTTCAACACTCTTTAGTAAAACTCTAAATTTATTTATTTATTCAATATATATATATTTTTTAGTTCTTACTATATACCGTACTCTTTTCCAGGAACTGGATAAACATCAGTGAACAAAATTGCTAACAACTGGTGGTTTGCAATGTTAAAAACCAAGTGATCACAGAAAACCTAAATAAAAAAGTGACATTTGAGGCAAAGACTTGAATGTTAAATAGAACATATTGTGGCAAATTCTTACCTGTGCTATACACAGGAATAAACTCTTGGAGTTTATTTTTTAGAAGTATTTTTTATTCACAAAGAGCAAATAAAAAAAAAAAAAGTGAATGAAGAGCGCTATAACGCTTTAACCAGTCACAGCATCTGTGGTTCCCAGCTCTGTCCCCAATGTAGTGTGGCCGTCCCAGCATTACAAAGTTACATTTTTGCTTTAATCATACTTTCACATCACAACCAAAGAGAGAATAGACAGAGGTTTGAGATTTGACTTGAAAGTGGCTTGAATCCACACATGTCTAAGAGGTTAAGAAAAAAGAAGCCCAAAAATTTTTGGTGGGGAAGCAGGATGGGGACAAGAGAGATTTGAGAAAATCATATTCCTACAAAGAAGACAGACTGCTAAAGACACCATTTTTGGGGATTATAAGTCTAAAATGAAAGTAAACACCTCAGTGGATGGAATAAGTGTTAGAATAATCAGCACCAAAGGACAAATTAGAGAACTAGATAATCGAGCTGAGAAGTGCTTCCAGAATATAACATAAAAGCTCCAAGAGACAGAAAAGTTGAGGAAAAAAAAAAGAAAGAAGAGAAAAAAATGATAGACATCATGAGCGATCACTGTGAAGTTTCCAAAATTCATATAATTCTAGGTCCAAAGAGAATAGAAAAATTAAGTAAGGACTTATTTATCATAATAATACAATAATATTTTTAAGATCTGAAGAAGCACAGCCTAAAAGGGCCTACTGATCCTTAAACAGGTGAATAGAGAGAGAGAGAAAGGGAAGAAAAAGCTTTAAACTATTCATATCATAATGAAATTTAATGACAAGGGCAATGAGAAAAATAAAAATACTTCCAGAGAGAGGAAAAATGTACACACGAAGGAATGAGATTCACATTTGCATATTTCATATCAGACGCAGGAGAAAGACCTGATTATCTGCTTCCGTAAAGAGTACAGCCTAGAAAACCCTATGGGGCAGTTCTACTCTGTCACATGGGCTCGCTATCAGTCGCAATCAACTTGACAGCACCTAACAACAGCAACAACTACTTTGAATTCATAATATTCATGAAGCTTTATGCACCTAAAATAGGTTGAAATACAGCAATAAATCGCAATTTTAAAATGAAGAAACTGAACTTGCTTCTTTCAGAAATGACGGATTAAATAAACAACAGCAACAAAAAGAATATGACTGAAGAAAGTTTGATTAAGACAATTGACAATCTTGATCTAGTATTTATATATAGAACCATGTACCTAAAAGCACAACATACTTATTATTTTAAACACTTATAAAAATTTAAAAAATTTACCATGTATTAGATCTTAAAAGAAATCTCAAAAAAAAAAAAAGAAAGTATACATTTTTTTACTGGATATTTTCTCAAAAACACAATTATAGCCAAAATTATATTCTGCCATGAAATAAAAATACATTATCCTAAATAACTCTTTGGAATTCAAATTATTATCTAACAGTGGGAATATTATATATGTGACATGATTAAACATAACTCAGAGGAAAATGTGTAAATTTAAATAAATGAATATTAGTAAAGTAAGCATTTGACTTAAGAATAAAGTAAAACAAAATTTATTTTATGAGAATCTCGTATATCTAATCAACTCAAAGAAAGCAGAAGAAATTTTAAAACATAAAACAAAAATATTAAATAGAAGAGAAAACTTTAATATTGTTCAATAAAACCCAAAGCTAATCTTTTGGAAAAAAAAGTTACTGGCAAGTTGAGTTGCTTATACACACACAAAACACTGAAAATTTAAAAAAGTAAATAAATTTAGAAAGAATATAAATTGATAAACTTACGAGAATGTATTTTGTAAAACTTTATGCCAATAAATTTAATAAATTATAATGAAATGAATGATTTTCTAGGAAAAAACAGTCATCTATAGAGAAATCCTGTAAGTAATTGACAAGCCAGAAAAAATCTTTTCTTGAATAACATACACAATTTTTACGATTTTATTGATGAATGCTATCAAACATTCATGGAAAAGAATGTAGAAAATGTTGGAAACTTCTCCACTCCAATTTATGTGACTAAAATGAGAGGTCAATTATAACAATAAGTAAATTATAGGGTTCTTTATCCCTTTTATGGAAGTATCATCAGCTGAGTCATCTAAAATAAAAATAGCTAGGCTCTCATACCTGTCAGTTTGTCCTACTGTTGTGGTTTGCATGTTGCTGTGATGCTGGAAATTTTGCCACCGGTATTTCAAATACCAGCAGGGTCACCCATGGTGGGTAAGTTTCAGCAGAGTTTCCAGACTAATACAGACTAGAAAGAAAGCCTGGCTATCTACTTCTGAAAATTAGCCAATGGAAACCTTATGGATCACAACAGAAGATTGTTAAACTTACTTGCTACAGACAGGTCATCTGGAGGGGCCCATCTCTGGAGTAAGACCTCATATTTGGTTAATTAGTGGGATAACAAGAAAAACAGAGACCTTCAGTGAAATGGTTTGGCACAGTAGCTGCAACAATGGCGTCGAATATGTAGGCAGTCATGAGGATGACTTAGAACCAGGCAATGTTTTCGTTCCATTGTATATAAGGTCACCATGATTCAGAGGTGACTTGATGGACACTATCTATTTATCTGTCTCTAGGCTCTCATTAGGAGTTCCTGAGTGTTGCAAATGGTTAAGTGCTGAGCTACTAACCAAAAGTTTGGCAATTCGAATCCACCCAGAGATGCCTCAGAAGAAAGGCCTGGTGATCTACTTCTGAAAGCTCACTGCCATTCAAAACTCTATGGAGTGCAGTTCTACTTTTACATACATAGAATCTCCATAAGTTGGACTCAACTGGACAGGCTGGTGAGGCTCTCATAAGCAGTGGACCCTGGTGGTGCAGTGGTTAAGATCTTGGCTGCTGACGAAAGGGTTGGCAGTTCGAATCTACCACTCTTTGGAAACCTGGTGGGGCAGTTCTGCTCTGTCCTGTGGGGTTGCTATGAGTCAGAATCTACTCGACAATAACAGGTTTGGGTTTTTAATAAGTAAGGTTCTGGCTTTGATGCTTTTAGAAAAAGTCATCTCAGGTTTGACGAGAAGAGCCAGCATCTGTAATTTTTAAATGCTTCTAAAGCAATTCATATGTCTCCATAATACCCCAATTTCAATATTACACTAATAAAAGCTCAGAGACACAGGCAAACAGGACTCATGTCTCTACTTAGTCTCTAATTTGAATATTTCACTAATCAAAGCAAGGGGGACTTATGGTATTTTGCTCTGTCTCTATATTTGCCAGTCATGACGCCAAATTAGGGACATGACTGACTAAAACCGGGGTCTAATTGCCAACAAGTCTTCCACAGTCTTGTTTAGGATAGTCTAGAAACTATGGAAAATATTTTCATTTAATTTTTTTTCCATAGCTCTCCAAGTGACTTATTTTTGTAATCACTTAAAGTTACTTTTAATAGTAAATAATTCTGTAACTCATCTATCAGAGGTGGATGTTGCTTCATGGCATGGAGAGTTCTCTTGAGGGATTTTATTCTCTGAAGGAAAAGAAGAAACAGTGGGGAGCATGTGTGAACCTCTGAAGAGGGACTTCATAAAGTGGTGAACTGTTCCTCACCCATGAACTGCTGGAGTGAGAGAAGGTTCTTTCCCAGGAATGTTGAACCCTTCCCTGGGGAAAATTAGAGTGCCTCACTGTAACAGCGCTGGAGGGATCTTGAATTGTGCTGGAACCTCCACCAATACACAGGCTGCCAACCCAAGAAAGAAGACTTCTCTGGGCAGCAACCACACTCCTAGGCTTAGGGTATGGAGATAATGAAGTTGAGGCAGGGTTTCTAAGCTAAAAACACTTTTTTTAAATGTTTCATCTGTCTTTCTGTGTGAGACCAAAATTTGTCTTCTAAAAAAGCCTACCCACAACAGTGTGAAAATAGGAATTCAGAGATATTTACAGACACATTATGTTGAATAGCTTTCTGTTGACCTGCTTTATCCTTAACAGCCCAAATAGCCTTTATGTCCTGCCATAGAATTTTCCAGTAGCCCTCTTTAGCTTACCTTGGTATTCTTTACATGATGTTTCTTATTTTCTTAATGCAGCTATGTAATTACTTTTCAGAAGCAGGACCACCAGACCTGTTTTTTTTATTTCTGTTGAGTTAGTGTTCATTTTGGCAGTTACTATAATTGCATATTACTGAATTCAGGAACACAGGCCAGAAAAATAAAATGGGAACTGGTGCAGTACTATTTCAATTCACATACCAGTTTCCTTATAAATGACTTCACAAGCACGGCATTTCTTTCTCTTCAAAACACTACAAAAGAAACTGATCAAAAGCATTCTTTTAACTCAAGGCAAAACAAGTGAAAGAAAACTAAAATATAAAGGGAACAAAGCATTCTTCATAATAATAATTTCAAAAAGTTTCTCCTAAATATTGCATATATATTCAATAGTATTAATTCTGAAAGTTTAATGTTATTCATAGTTTTTGAAAACACTATTTTTAATAACTAAATGCTATTAAAAGATAGGAAACCCTCTGCTGTTAAACTAGTCTGAATAAATGACAAAACCCAACTTCTTTTAATATATTAGCGATGATGACCATATTTTTAAACACACACACTTCAAGAATAGGGTTTTTCTAAGATAGAGTATCTTCATCTCAAAAGTGATGAGAGAGAGACTGGAAAATCAAAAACTTCGGAAATGTAAAGGATTGATATAGAAAATAAAGGAGAGAAAACAATAACATCCCCAAGCAGTAATAAATTATCATTAGGTTTTTAATACTAGCCTAGACCATTTTATCCTTATTAATGGAATAAGAAGCTTTAACTTACTGTAAAATACTTTTTGTCATGTTGCTACTTTGTATTATGTTACCATGAAAAATTCAACTATAAAAACATAATATCATTCACAATGTGACCATAAAGCTATAAGCTATGTCATAATAGCAGAGTCTGATTTTGTCCCTTTGATCTTGGTGACATAGCAAACTAGTTGTCCATTTATCCTACCTGAGAGTTACTTATTTTCAAAATATAGGGCTATCTCTCTCAGTGCCCCAATTGACTAATTTCCACGCTATATTTCTTCTTATCTGTTTTGTTATTCATTACAAGAAAGAACCCAGACAATGTTTATCCATTAAACTCTAAGCACCTAGTGGTTGCTGTTAGTTGCAACAGGCTTTCAATTAATATTTGTTGAACAAATGACTGAATAAGTGATTATGTGACAGGCAGCTTCTGAATGAAGATTTTATTCATTCACAGAAAAAAAAGAATATTTAGGAAAAATTTTAAATTACTTCTTGATTTCTATACAGTGTTTGGCTTTTATAATTATTTCAGTTGAGGTATTTGTTATAAATAAGACTGCATTATTTTCTGTGGATTTATGCACTATGCATACGTAAAAAATAATCACATGCAAAAAAAGTTTTACATTTAATGTTTTCAAAAACTTTGTATTTAGGAAAAATGAGAGAATCACAGTAAATTCCAAAAATAGTACAGAGATTCCCTTAAACCCTTCACCCAACTTCCCTTAATGATAACAGTTTTCATAACTACAGTACAATATCAGAACAAGGATATCGACTGTACAATATCAAAACCAGGAAATTAGTATTAGAACAATACTATTAACCAGGTTATAGGCTGTATTCAGATTTCACCAGTTTTTACATGCACTCATTTGTGTGTGTGTGTGTGTAGTTATAAAACCTTATAAAAAATTTTATCCCAAATATAGTTCTGTATAACCACCACCACAAACAAGATACAGAACTATTCCATCATCACCAAGGAATTCACTTGGGTGGTTTTTATTTAATCCCGTTATAACATGTTGCTGGCGGTACATTCTTAATCAGAACTGGTTTACTTCCACTTGCTAATACAGTGAAACCTGTGAGAGCCAGAACTCAACAGGACTGCTTTGTTTTTCAGAGTTTCACACGGTGCAGTCTTATTGCTTTTCTATTGCTCTCCATTAGTGGAAAATATTTACGTTTTCCTTCTCTCACAGGCTTCTGCCTTTGCAGGTTTTTGCAGGTTTTACTGTCTGTCCAATTGAAATATAATCTCTTCACCAATTAGGAGTCAGGCTGTTTCATTCCCCAGGGCCTACACCACTGTCTGGCATGAGAAAAAATTTAATAAAGGAATTATTTGATTTGCTTTTAGCTCCACAGGTTACCAGTGCTCTTTTGAGTAGCGAAGTCAGTGAGATAACAATTATTAAATAGTGCTGGGAGAGAAATTTCCATTGCTCTTAGGTTTCTGATCTTTACCATTCTAGCTGCCACACCCCGTGTTATTCACAATCAAAATTCACCTGCCTTCTCTGATCACAATCTTTGCAAGGCCAGGGTCATTTGTGAGTTAGCAAAATATACCGGTGAGGAACCAGAAGGTCTTTGAATAATTTAAGCTTGACCATTTTAAAAAGTATGATTATTTGGACATCCATCTGCTAGCCAGTGACATGGGGAAAAAAAAAAAAAAAAAAAAGACACCAGTGAAGTGCTCCAGTTTGCAAAACTCTGACTTGCTGTCTGCTTTCCACAGAAGGGTCCTGAAAACACCCTGTTCGTCAGTCACAACAAGTCATATAAACCTCTGGGTCTGTGTTGCCACAATGCAAATTCGTAGCCTTCAGGGACTTCAGGAATCTTATAAATCAGTTAACTGGCTTCTAATTTTACAGATCAGTATGTAACATAAATAGAGGTTCTGCTTTGTTTAACTACAGTGAAATTACTGGTAGCAATAGGACTGGGAATGTTTCGACTCTCAGTGCGTTCAGTGTCACAGAAACCTTAGTACCACAGACTATTTCCACTGCAGCAGACTCTGCTACTAGCATAGACAGAAAAAACAAACAAACAAACAAAAAATGCCGAACAACAACAGCAAATTGCTATTGGTTGTTGTTTATAGACTGAACACATAGATTACATAAGGGAAAGGCTGTAACACTGCCACAGTTTTAAACCACACAGTTTACATATATTAAAAACTTTACAGTGACATTCATTTAGAGGGTCTAGGCAATTGGTGGCCTGATCTCATCACACAATTTATGAAAGTTCCCAAGAGCCAGATTGAGAAGACCTGCTCTTAAGTCCAAACTCTAATATTGGCTACATGATTTCAGGCAATTTACTTAACGTGTATTTCATCAGTAAAATGGAGGTAAGATTAGTGACCATCACACAGGGTTATTTTGAACTCCCATTTAGATTATGAGTGAGAACGGCTCTAACTCTAAAGAGTTGTGCCAGAGTCAGTAATTATTACTTTCTTGTCTTAAGTACTGTATAACTCAGCCCCTAAATGAATTTATAAACACAATTAATCTTTCATTCTAAACCAGTTTTACATTCTTCCAATGAAATATGTATTTTCTATTAAAAATGACAATCCACCAAAATAGAAAAACCATGTTTTTGAAGATCATTTCTAAATATATGAAACTTTGACCTTTCAAAGCTTTTTCAACATTTTAAACAACGTCTCATTTCACCCCCACCCCTTTCTTTGTTGTAGTAATGCCATAGGGTTCTCTTACTGTCACACTTGCTATTATTTTTCACACAACACTGTAGGTGTAATATAGTTTTGCCTGTGACATTCTATTTCGCTACAATGATTTTTTAAATTAGCATTCGGCAGTTTTTGACGAAAAATGAACACTTGAAATAATACATTAAAAAATATATTTTTAGTTTCATTTAAAAACTGTTTTGCACAACTTAGAAGTTACAATCTCATCGGCCCTCTGTCATATAAATTATTGCTGTTGTTAGGTGCCGTTGAATCAGTTTTGACTCATAGCGACCCTATATACAACAGAACGAAATACTACCCGGTCCTGAGCTGTCCTCACAATCTTTGAAATGCTTGAGTCCAATGTTGCAGCCACTGTGTCAATCCATCTCCTTGAGGGTCTTCCTCTTTTTTGCTCACCCTCTATTTTACCAAGCATGATATCCTTCTCCAGGGACTGATCCCCCCTGATAGCATGTCCAAAGTATGTGAGATGTAGTGTTGCCATCCTTGTTTCTAAGGAGCATTCTGGTTGTACTTCTTCCAAGACAGATTTGTTCGTTCTTTTGGCAGTCCATGGCATATTCAATATTCTTTGCCAACACCACAATTCAAAGGCATCAATCCTTCTTCCATATTTCTTATTCACCGTCCAGCTTTCACATACATATGAGGCGACTGAAAACGCCATGGCTTGAGTCAGGGTCATCTTAGTCTTCAAGGTGACATCTTTGCTTTTTTAACACTTTAAAGAGGTCTTTTGTGGCAGATTTGCCCAATGTAATGCATCTTTTGATTTCTTGACTACTGTTACCATGGATGTTGATTATGGATCCAAGTATAACGAAATCCTTGACAACTTCAATCTTTTCTCTTTTTATCATGATGTTGCTTATCGGTTCAGTTGTGAGGATTTTTGTTTTCTTTATGTTGAGGTGTAATCCATACTGAAGGCTGTGGTCTTTGATCTTCATCAGTAAGTGCTTCAAGTCCTCTTCACTTTCAGCAAGTTTTGTCATCTGCGTAATGCGGTTTGTTAATGAGTTTTCCTCCAGTCCCAATGCCACATTCTTCTTCATATAGTCCAGTTTCTCAGATTATTTGCTCAGCATACAGATTGAATAGGTATGGTGAAAGGATATGATCTTGACACACATCTTTCCTGACTTTAAACTGCGCAGTATCCCCTTGTTCTGTTCAAACAACTACCTCTTAGTCTATGTACAGGTTCCCCATGAGCGCAATTAAGTGTTCTGAAATTCCTATTCTTCACAATATTATCCATAATTTGTTATGATCCACACAGTCAAATACGTTTGCATAGTCGATAAAACACACGTAAGTATCTTTCTGGTATTCGCTGCTTTTAGCCAGGATCCATCTGACATCAGGAATGATATTCCTCGTTCTATGTTCTCTTCTGTGAGACTGGCTTGAATTTCTGGCAGTTCTTTGTCGACGTTGTTCTTAGGTGCCATCAAGTCAGCTCTGATGCATAGCGACCTAATGTATAACAGAAGGAAACACTGCCTGGTCCTGTGCAATCCTCGCAATAGTAGGTATGTTTGAGCCCATTGTTGCAGCCACTGTGTAAATCCATGTCATTAAGGGTCTCCTTCTTTTTTGTTGACTCTCTGATTTACCAAGCATGATATATTTCTCTAGTAACTGGTCCCTCCTGATAATGTGTCCAACATAAGCAAGATGAAGTCTTGCCATTCTTGTTTCTAAAGAGCATTCTGGCCATACTTCCTCCAAGACAGATTTGTTCCTTCTTCTGGCAGTCCATGGTGTATTTAATATTCTTTGACACCACCACAGTTCAAAAGTGTCAATTCTTTAGTCTTCCTATTTTCCTTTTCCTTTGTCTAGCTTTCAGATGCATATGAGGCAACTGAAATTGAATCAGGCACACCTTAGTCATCAAAGTGACATCTTTTACTTTTTAACATTTTAAACAGACCTTTTGCAGCAGAGTTGCCCATGCAATACATGTTTGATTTCATGATTGCTGCTTCCATGGGCATTGATTGTTGATCCAAGAAGAATGAAATCCTTGAAAACTTATTTCTTCATCATTTATCATGATGTTGTTTATTGATCCAGTTGTAAATATTTCTGTTTTGTTTTCTTTATGTTCCGATGTAATTCATAGTGAAAGCTGTAGTCTTTTACCTTCATCAGTAAGTTCTTCAAGTCATCTTCAATTTCCACAAGAAAGGTTGTATCATCTGCTTGTTAATGAGTCTTCCTCCAATCCTGATGCCACATTCTTCTTCATATAGCCCAGCTTCTTGGATGATTTGTTCAATATATATATTGAATAAGTAAGGTGAAAATATACAACCCTGACACACACCTTTTCCAATTTTAAACCACACAGTATCACCTTGTTCTATTTCAATGACTGTGTCTTGATTTACGTACAGGTTCTGCATGAGCACAATCAAGTGTTCTGGAGTTTCCATTCTTTGCAATCTTATCCATAATTTTTTTATGATCTACACAATTGAATGCCTTCGGGTAGCTGATAAAACATAGACAGACGTCTTTCTGCTATTCTCTGCTTTCGGCCAAGATCTACCTGACATCAGCAATGATATCCCTCATTCCATGTCCTCTTCTAAATCCAATTTGAACTTCTGGCAATTCCCTGTCAGTGTACGCTGCGGCTATTTTTTAATTATCTTCAGCAAAAATTTGCTAGTGTGTGATATTAATTATATTGTTTGCTAATTCCCACATTCTGTTGGATCACCTTTCTCTGGAATGGACACAAATACAGCCCTCTTCCAATAGGTTGGCCATGTAGCTGTCTACCAAATTTCTTTACATAGACAAGTAAGGGCTTCTAGTATTGCCTCGGTTTGGTGAAGTGTCTCAACTGGTATTCCATCAATTTTTGGAGGCTTGTTTTTTGCCAATGCCTTCCATGAAGCTTGTACTTCCTCCGTTCTCTGTCAGTACCAGCGGTTCTTGATCATATGCTATCTCCTGAAATGGCTGACCATCAACGAATTCTTTTGGTACTTCTTTTGATGATTTTTGCATCATTCAATTTTTTGCTCAAAAAATCATTCAATATTGAAACTCAAGGCATGAATTTTCTCTTCAGTTGTTTCAGCTTAAGAAATGCTGATGATGTTCTTCCCCTTTGGTTTTTAAACTCCAGGTCTTTACACATTTCATTATAATACTTTATCTTGTCATTCCCAACCGCCCTTTTAAATCTTCTTTTCAGCTCATCATTATGTCTTCTGTTCACTTTAGCTGGTTTGCATTCAAGAGCAAGTTTTAGAGTCTCGTTTGGCATCCATTTTGGCCTTTATTTTCTTTCATGTCTTTTTAATGACCTTTTACTTTCTTCATGTATGATGTCCTTGATGTCATCCCACTTCTGGTCTGGTCTTCAATCATCAGAGTTCAGCGCATTAAATCTATTCTTGAGATGGTCTCTAAATCCAGGGGAGATGTAATCAAGTTTGTACTTTGGCTTTCTTGGATTTGCATTAATTTTCTTCAGCTTCAACTTGAACTTGTATATGAACAACTGATGGCTGTTCTGTAGTTGGCCCCTGGCTTTCTGTTGATTGATAATACTGAGTTTTTCCTTCGTCTCTTTCCACAGATGTAGTCAATTTGATTCCTGTGTAAACCATCCAGCAAGGTTCATGGGTATAATCATCGTTTGTGTTGTTGAAAAAAAGGATTTGCCATGAATAAATCACTGGTCTTGCAGAATTCTATCATGCAATCTCTGATACCTTTCCTATCACAAAGGCCACATTTTCCATCTACTGATCCTTCTTTTTTGTTTCCAACTTTCACATTCCCATTACTAGTATATATCAATGCATCTTGATTGCATGTTTGATCAATTTCAGACTGCAGCTGTTTGTAATAATTCTCAATGTCTTCATCTTTGGCATTAGTGGTTGATGCGTAAATTAGAATAACAGTCATATTAGCTGGTCTTCCTCGTGGGTGTACATATATTAACCTATCACTGACAGCATTGTACTTCAGGATAGATCTTGAAATGTTCTTTTTGATGATGAATGCAACACTATTCCTCTTCAATTTATTGCTCCTGGCTTAGTAGAAGATATGACTGTCTGATTCAAAATGGCCAATACCAGTCTGGTTCATTTCACTAATGCATAGGCTATTGTTCTTTAAGCATTCCATTTCATTTTTGACAACTTCCAATTTTCCTTAACTCATACTTCATACATTCCATGTTCCAATTATTAATGGATGTTTGCATCTTTTGCTTTTCCTTTTGAGTCGTGCCACATCAGTAAATGAAGGTCCAGAAGGCTTTACTCCACCCATATTGTTAAGGTTAATCTACTCTGAGGAGGCAGCTCTTCCCTCGTCGTATTTTGAGCGTTTTAGTGTCTTCCAACATGAGGGACCTATCTCCCAGCACTATATCAGACAATGTTCAGTTGTTATCCATGGGGTTTTCACTGGGTAATTTTCAGAAGGAGATTGCCAGGCCATTTTTCTAGTCTGTTGTAGTCTGGGTGACCTTACTGATATTTGAGATATCAGTGGTATATCTTCTAGCATCATAGCAACAGTTAAGCTATCATAGTAGAACAAACTCACAGAGGGGTGTATTATTGCAATACATTGAATATATTGAATTCACATGTAAAACACATTCATATACACGGAGGGAAAATCAGCATTTACTTTTTTTTTAACCTCATTTACTTGAATTTAAATAAGTTTGAGTTGCTTCTTCATATACCCTTAATAAATAATCAACACCACCACAGCAACATGTAGTTCAACATAAATCCTCACTATTAAAGAAATATTGGTGCTTAATATATAGTTTTCTATCTTTTATTACGTTGGTGGAAAAATTACATTTTTTTAGCCCAATTTAGAGTTAAAATCGTCACTTAACATCTCTAGAACATTCTCTAAACTGACTGGTTTAAATTATGCATTAGTCGATTACGATACAAATTAAAGGGAGGATACAAAAATAGACATTTTATTGAATGTTGATTTTGCAAAATGTTTGGTTTATGTTTTGCAATGGCCTTACGTATATAGTTAGGTTTTGCTCTGGCTAATATTAAAATTAGTTCATAATTTTTTGGCATATTCTTTGACAAAGTATAATTAAAGGAATGGTACCAGAGGTTCAAAATGATGCTGGGTTGGAGAGGAAAACCTACATGAGATTAAAATGTTGCCAAGATGATCCATGAAGTGAACCATCTAGAAGTGACTTAAATATTTATAACTTAGAACAAGGGGAATCCAATAAATATAAGTATTGCTCTACTTTGTGACAGAAAGTGTAATTATAGAGAAGAAAAAGAACTGCATGCATATAATTTAATATCAATTAGAAATATTGTGCTTAAAACTGAATTTATTATGTAGCTTTCATAATATCTGTAGCTCACATGATCAGTATTTGTCTCAGAATTTGTTCTAATAGATATATGACTAGAGTGAAAGATAAGAAGAAATCAGCCATGCAAAGAGATGTGGGGAGAAGTTGCCCTGAAGTAAGAACTTTTTATTATGTTGAAACCAGCAGCACTCTAGCCAATTCCAACTCATGGTGACCCCGTGTGTTGGAAAGTAGAACTGAGTTCCATTGGGTTTTCAAAGCTTTGACTTTTTTGAAGCAGATTGACAGGCTTTTATTCTGGATGCCCCTGGGTGGGTTTAAACCACCAACCTTTTGGTTAATAGTCAAACATTTAACTATTTGTGCCATTCAGGGACTCCTTTTATCATGCTAGAAGAAAATAATTCTACTCTATTTGTAATAACTCTTGGTTTTACAAAATAAAAGGAAAAAGGCAAAATTACTAATTCATTCAACAATAACTAAGCACTCATTATGTGTCATATTGTTCTAGTTTGGAATATATAAGTAAGCTTGTGATATTTTCCCACACTAAGTGTACGTTTTATTCAAGTGAATAGTCAGCTAAGCATATTAGTATAACAAAAGTTAATAGACTTTCAAATAAAAGTGTGAACAAATAATATATGGAGACATGCTAGAGAGTGTTACATTGTGTAATTCATCCAAAGGGAAATTGATACTGAAGTCAAAATTTGAAGGATAAAGTGGCATGGCATTCTGGGGAGCTGTAATAGTAGTGTGGAGAAGGGTACACGTACGAAGGTAAGGAAGTACTAAGGTACCTCTCCAGTTAGATGAACAAAATCTCTAGTGTGGATTGATGTAGAGTATGTGTGGTTAGAAGGAGAGACTTGACCTACAGCCTGTTAAGACAAGTGTTAATCCTTTAAACATTTTCAAGACCCAATTATTTTCTTTTGAATTTTTTTTGTTGATACTATGTGTTTTCACTAACTGAAGGCACGCTAATTAAAGGACCATTCAGAATTTTTTTTACAAGTTATGGATTTTGACACTCATTATGTGGGATCCCATATGTCCTAGGGTACCCTAGATGTAGTAAATACTGGCAATATGAGTCAAGGATAAAATCACTTTTATTTAGTTTTTAAATTTTATTTCTTGAAAATTTGCAGAACATTAGGTAAAACATAAAGGCTCCTGGCAATGACTGCACATATATTTTATGCTAGTCTCCTTCTTCTTAGCCTTTTTATTATTTTTCATGAAACTTTTCAAAACATGGTAAAATGCATTTTTCCTTACTTGCATCCCAAATAAATACAGCCAAGGAATTTTTCTTATCTCAGCAAAGTTACCACTGCAATGCATTCTTCATTACTGCAGGAGCAGTACTTACAGGCAAAGTAAATAAAACTAAAGGAATTTGAATCTCAGGAAAATTGTCACTACTATGTATTCCTCATTATAACAAAAGCAGTACTAACAGCTAAGAAGCAGAAACAGCTGTCCTGGAAAATTGTAGAACTGCTCACAGCGGTGTATTCCACCGGCTACATGTGGAAGCAATGATTGGGCCCTAAGATTGAATGTGGGGTAAGAATAACTTATAGGAGTTTCAGTCTCTTGAAAAGTACCACTTCAGTGCATTATTCCTTATTGCAATGGCATTTACTGTTCAGAAGCCAGAAAAGCAGGGAACCAGTAACATCTGGAAACAATGAATGGTATCAAGGAGAAAATGGCCACTATGACTGAAGAGGGTCAGTGAAAAAGAGGAAGACCCTCAATGAGATGGATTGACACAGTGGCTGCAACAATGGGCTCAAGCATAACAATGATTGTGAGGATGGTACGGGACTGGGTAGCATTTCATTCTGCTGTACACAGGATTGCTATGAGTCAGAACGGACTTGATGGCACTTAACAACAACAACATGACTGAAGAAGACTCAGAATATCTTATTCTCACGATAAATACATTCTCACAAGACCACAGTAACTGGGAAACTTAGTGAGGAAGCTTATCTCAAAGAAATAAAGGCAAACTTGTCAAAAGTTTACAAAATTCACACATCAAGGAGGCATCATCTAAGACAATGCTCAATCTACACAAAAATGACGTTCTAACTCAGGGTTTTTGAGTTTCACACTTTTCAAAAAGCACCCACCTTGAGGCTAAATGCATTAAAATCAGCTACTGCCTTCCCAAAAAACTCCAGAGGCATAAAAAGTGGTTGGGATACTTTATATCCTAGGGTCACAAAAAGAATAAATGTTATTGTGTTGTTAATTGCACGTAACTGTGACACATTCACTTAATACATACACATCTTTAACTTACTACTGGTTTAAGTTTCAACTATCAAGAACCAATAATTGGATGTACTGGTTTCACATTTTTTCATCTGGCATCTGTGCAAGTCATTTTTATTGGTCTGGTCAAATAATACCTTTTTTCATCAGAGTTTCATTTACATTTAAGTGAAAAATACATAATCATTTAAAAATATGACTGTATTTTTACGCAAATAACCTGTGCCTTATACGTTTTTTACAAACTTCAAAATCCCCCTCCCGTTTGTTAATTTAATTAGCTCGCTATACCAATGTATTTTTACATGTTGCTGATTTCTGTTTCAATTTTTTTTTTTTTCTGCCCGACAGATTTAATATTACTGAGATAAAACTGATCTCATGGAAACTTAATTTAACGTATGTATTTTCCTAAACCAAGTACAACCCATGGTGAAGTGAATAGTCTCATGCTGGAAACGGGATGCAATGCTGAAACCAAAGAGTATGAATACACACAAACAGCTAGAAATTAGTAAGAAATCATTCTAGGCCTAAAACTACAAGAACAAGATGTTGTTTATATTTTATTGCTTTCATAAGTTTTAAACTGACACATAATTTTTGATAATCAGTATCTTTGAAATCAACAAAAGTCACCGGAAGAAATTGTATTTTCATCTTAAAATAGGCCATTTTAATTTATTCACTCATTATCAACAGCAGTGGTTCTCATTCACATGGAAAAGCCATTCCATTTCATGAATTTAGAAATCCAGGTGAAACCAGACTTGAAGTCTGTAATTCCTCTTTCTTTTTTTTTTGATTTTCATGAATTTTGTTGTTGTTGTATTTTAGATGACATTTACAGAACAAACTAATTTCTCATTAAACAGTTGGCACACATATTATGTTATGACATTGGTTAACAACCCCATGACATGGCAACACTCTCCCTTCTCGACCTTGGGTTCCCAATTACCAGCTTTCCTGTCCCCTCCTGCCTTCTAGTCCTTGTCCCTGGGCTATTGTGCCCATTTAGTCTCATTTTGTTTTATAGGCCTGTCTAATCTTTGGCTGAAGGGTCAATCTTGGGAGTGATTTCATTACTGAGCTAAAAATGGTATCTGGGGGTCATACTCTTGGGGTTTCTCCAGTCTCTGTCAGGCCAGTAAGTCTGGTCTTTTTCGTGAGTTAGAATTTTGTTCTACATTTCTCTCCAGCTCTGTCTGGGACCCTCTACTGTGATCCCTGTCAGAGCAGTCAGTGGTGGTAGCTGGGCACCATCTAGTTATACTGGACTCAGTCTGGTGGAGACCATGGTAGATGTGGTCCATTAGTCCTTTGGACTAGTCTTTTCCTTGTATCTTGTTTTCTTCATCCTCCCTTGCTCCCAAAGGGGTGAGACCAGTGGAGTATCTTAGATGGCTGCTCACAGGCTTTTAAGACCCCAAACACTACTCAGCAAGGTAGAATGTAGAATATTTTCTTTATAAACTATGTTATGCCAGTTGAGCTAGATGTTCCTTGAGACCATGGTCCCCACAGCCCTCAACCCAGCAATTTGGCCCCTCAGCGAGTTTGGATGTGTCTATGGAGTTTCCATGACCTTGACTTGTACAAGTTGTGCTGGATTCCCCAGTATTGTGTACTGTCTTAACCTTCACCAAAGTTACCACTTATCTGTTGTCTATTTAGTGTTTTTCCACCCCTACCCCTCCCCTCCCTACTAACCATCAAAGATTGTTTCTTTTTGTGTGTAAACCTTTGCATGAGTTTTTACAGTAGTGGTCTCATACAATATTTGTCCTTTTCTGATTGACTTATTTCACTCAGCATAATGCCCTCCAGATTCACCCATGTTATGCTTCTCAGATTCATCATTGTTCCTTATTGTTGTGTAATACTCCATTGTGTGTACGTACTATAGTTTGTTTATCCATTCATCTGTTGATGGGCATCTAGGTTGTTTCTTTTTGCTATTGTGAACAATGATGTAATGAACATCGGCGTGCATATGTCTATTCCTGAGCTGACTCTTATTTCTCTAGAATATATTCCTAGGAGTGGGATTGCTGGATCATATGGTATTTTGATTTCTAGCTTTCTAAGGAAGTGCCATATCATTTTCCAAAATGGTTGTATCATTTTGCATTCCCACCAGCAGTGCATCAGAGTTCCAATCTCCTTGCACCCTCTCCAACATTTGTTATTTGCTGTTTTTTTGATTCGTGCCAGTAATGCCAGGGTGAGATGATATCTCATTGTGGTTTTAATTTGCATTTCTCTAATGGCTAGTGATCTCGAGCATTTCTCATGTGTCTCTTGGCCACTTACATGTCTTCTTTGGTGAAATATCTATTCATTTCCTTTGTCCATTTTTTAATTGGATTATTTGTCTATTTGTTGTAGAGGTGTTGGATTTTCTTGTAGATTTTAGAGATTAGACCTTTGTAGGATTTTTAATAACCAAAAATTTTTTTCCCAGTCTGTAGGTTCTCTTTTTACTCATTTGGTAGAGTGTTTTAATGAGCATAAATGTTTAATTTTTAGAAGATCCCAGTTTGTGTGTTGTAGGTTATGGGTCATATCTTGTTAATGCCATGTATTAGGGTCTCTAGCATTGATCCTATTTTTTCTTCTATGAAATTTATAGTTTTTGACTATGTATTTAGGTCTTTGATCCATAGTGAATTAGGTTTTATATATGGTGTGAGGTATGGGTCTTGTTTCATTTTTTTGGAGATGGACATCCAGTTTTGCCAGCATCATTTGTTAAAAAGACTGTCTGTTCCCCATCTGATGGACTTTGAGCCCTTGTCAAAGATCAGGTGACCATAGGTGGATGGATTTGTATCTGGGTTCTCAATTCTGTTCCATTGGTCAATGTGTCTGTTGTTGTACCAGTATCAGGCTGTTTTGACTACTATAGCTTTATAGTATGTTCTGAGGTCATGTAGTGCGAGTCCGCCTACTTTATTCTCTTCTTCAATAGTGCTTTACTTATCAGGGACTTCTTCCCTTTCCTTACAAAGTTAATGATTAGTTTTTGCATCTCTTTAAAAAATGATGGTATTGTGATCAGGATTGCATTGCATTTGTAAATTGCGTTGGGTAGAATTGTCATTTTCACAATGTTGAGTCTACCTATCCATAAGCATGGTACGTTTTTCCATTTCTGTAGATTTCTTTTGGTTTCTTGCAGTAATGTTTTGTGGTTTTCTTTCTATACATCTTTTACATCTCTGGTTAGATTTATTCCTAAGTGTTTTATTTTTTTAGACACTATTATAAATAGTATTGTTTTCCTGATTTCCTTTTCATCTTTCTCTTTATTGGTGTATAGGAATCCAACTGATTTTCATATGTTTATCTTGTATCCTGCCACTCTGCTAAATCTTTCTATTAGTTTCAGTAGTTTTCTTGTGGAGTCTTTTGGGTTTTCAGTATCATACCATCTGCAGATAGGGACATCTTAACTTCTTCATTACCAGTTTGGATGCACTTTATTTCTTTTTCTTGCCTTATTACTCTAGCTAGGACTTCCAGCACAATGTTAAACAGGAGTGGTGATAAAGGGCACCCTTCTCTTGTTCCTGTTCTCAAGGGGACTGTTTTAAGCCTCTCTCCATTAAGAATGATTTTGGCTGTTTGATTGTATAGATACCCTTTTCTACTTTGAGAAATTTCCCTTCTATACCTATTTTATTGAGAGAATGGGTATTGGACTTTGTCAATGCCTTTTCTGTGTCAATTGAGATGATCATGTGATTCTTTTCTTCCTTTTATTTATGTGGTGGATTACATTAATTGATTTTCTAATGTTGAACCACCCTTGCATACCTGGTATGAATCCTACTTGGTCGCAGTGTATTACTTTTTTGATATGATGCTGAATTCTATTGGCTAGAATTTGGTGGAGAATGTTTGCATCTATATTCTTGAAAGACATTGGTCTGTAATTTTCTTTTTTTGTGGCGTCTTTGCCTGGTTTTGGTATCAGGGTTACGCTGGCTTCATAGAATTAATTTGGAAGTGTTGCTTCCTTTTCTATGTTCTGAAATAGTTTGAGTAGTACTGGTGTAATCTTTTCTCTGAATGTTTGTTAGAATTCTCCAGTGAAACCATCTGGACCAGGGCTTTTTTTTGTTGGGAGTTTTTTTTTTTTTTTTAATTACTTCTTCAATCTCTTCTCTTGTTATGGGTCTGTTCAGATTTCCAACATCATTGTGTGTTAGTTTGAGGAGGTAGTGTGTTTCTAGAAATTTGTCCATTTCCTCTAGGTTTTCAAATTTGTTGGAGCATATTTTTTCATAATATTCTGTTATGATCCTTTTTATTTCAATTGGGTCTGTTTTAATGTCCCCTGTTTCATTTCTTATTTGGTTTATTTACATCCTCTCCTGTTTTTCTTTTGTCAGTTTGGCCAGGGGTTTTTTGATTTTGTTGATCCTTTCAGGGAACCAACTTTTGGTTTTGTTGATTCTTTCTATTGTTTCTCTATCCTCTATTTCACTTATTTCTGCTCTAGTCTTTATTATTTCCTTTCTTCTGGTGGCTTTCTTCTGGGCTTCTTTTTGCTGTTCTATTTGTTCGAGTTGTGTAGCTAACGTTTTGATTTTGTCCCTTTCTTATTTTTTGACGTGTTGTATATATTGGTATAAATTGACCTCTGAGGCATGCCTTTGCTGTGTCCCAAAGGTTTTGGTATGATGTGTTTTCATTCTCATTTGATTCTAGGAATTTTTTTATTCCATCTCTGATTTCTTTTATTACCCACTGGTTTGTAAGCAAGGTGTTATTCAGTTTCCATGTAATTGATTTCTTTTTCCTTGCTCTTCCTGTTGTTAATTTCTACCTTGATGGTGTTGTGGTCAGAGAAGATACTTTGTATTGTTTCAATGTTTTGGATTTTGTTGAGGGTTTCTCTTCATCCTAAGATGTGGTCTCTTCTGGAGAACATTCCATGTGCATTGGAAAAGAATGTGTAGTTTGCAGCTGTTGGGTGCAGTGTTCTGTATATGTCTGTGAAGTCAAGTTTGCTGATTGTGCCCTTTAGGTCTTTTGCATATTGTTGAATTTCTTTCTAGATGTTCTGTCCTTTACTGACAGTGGTGTGTTGAAGTCTCCTATTATTATTGTGGAACTGTCAATTTCTCTTTTCAGTGCTGTTAGAGTTTAAGTATTTTGGAGCCCTGTCACTGGGTGCGTAGATGTTTATTATGATTATGTCTTTGTGATGGATCGTCCCCTTAATCATTAGATTGTGCCCTTTTGTCTTTTATGGTGGCTTTTCTTTTAAAGTCTATTTAATCTGAGATTAGTATTGGCACTGCTGCTCTTTTTTGATAGATGTTTGCTTGATATATATTTTTTCCATCCTTTGATTTTTAATAAATATACATCTTTGTTTCCAAGGTGTGTCTCTTGTAGACAGTATATTGGTGGATCCTGTTTTTTTATCCATTCTGTCATTCTCTGTCTCTTTATAGGTGCATTAAGGCCATTCAATTTCAGTGTAATTATTGATAGGTATGATTTTATTGCTGTCATTTGGTAGTGCTTTTTTTTGTGGTACTGACGATTTCTTTGTTCCTCTTACTCTCTTGTGTTAATTTCCTTTTGTTTGTGGATTTTTTTTTAAATTTCTATTGTTTTTTAGATTTTATTTTTACTGAGGCTTTTTTTTTTCTTCTTAATTTTGATGAATAGGTTTGTTAACTTTCTTTGTGGTTAGCTTGAAATTTACCTTTAACTTCCTAGGTTTCAACCAGTCTATTATTACTTGGTATCGCCTTGCCTTCTTCTCCATTAGAAAGTTCTATACCTTTACTGTTTATTCCCTCTTTTACTGTTCTGATGTTGTTGTCATTTACAGATTAATTTCTCTGGTTCCCTGTTGTAATTATTTTGGTTTTGGATAGTCCTTGAGAGTTCACTTCCTAGGTTGGTATCTGGCTTGTACGATCTTGTGTCCTAGATTCAGGCTGTCATCTTATGTTATTTGTTCTCAGATCAAAGGACTCCTTCTAATAATTCTTGTAAGTTTGGTTTGGTTTTTACATAGTCCCTTAATTTCTGTTTATCTGGAAATGTCCTAATTTCACCATCATATATGAACGAGTGTTTTGCAGGATATATTATTCTTGGTTGGCAATTTTTTTCTTTCAGCGTTTTATATATGTCATCCCAGTACCTTCTTGCCTGCATGGTTTCTGCTTTCTCCTCTGTATGTGACTTTTTGTTTTTCTTGAGCTGCTCTCTGGATTCTTTGTTTTTCTTTGGTCTTAGTGAGTGTGATTATGATATGCCTTGGTAATTTTCTTTTGGGGTCTATCCTATACAAAGTTTGTTGAGCTTCTTGGATGGCCAGCTTTTCATCTTCCATGATATTGGGGAAGTTTTCTGTCAGCAGTTCTTCAACGATCTTCTCTGTGTTTTCTGTTTTCTCCCTCTGTTCTGGAACTCCAATCACTTGAAAATTTTTGCTTTTGATTGTATCCCACATAATGCTCAGTATTTCTTCAGTTTTTTTCATTCTTTCTTCTGAGTTTTCCTCAAACAGAGTTGTATCCAAGTGTTTGTCTTCAATTTCGCCTATCCTGTCTTCCATCATTTCGAACGTGCTCCTCAGCCATTCTATGACATTGTCCATTTCTGAAATCTTGTTCATCTTTTGGATTTCTAATTGTTTTTGTATGATTTCTAGTAGTGAATTTACATTAGCATTTTGTTCCTGTATTATTTTCCTGAATTCTTCCATTTTTTTGTCTGTAGTTTCCATGAATTTGTCTGCCTATTCCATGAATTTGTCTATTTTTTCCTCATTTTTGTCTTCTTTTTGGTTCAACTCTTGGATAATTCTGAATATTAGAGATTTGAATTCCCTATCAGGTAGTTCTAGTGCCTTTTCTTCTACTGGAAAGTAATCTGGTGTTTTATTTCGGACACCTACTGCAACCATCCTGTCCTGTCTTTTTATATATTTTGATATTTTCTGTTGTCTTCAGGACATTCAATAGTTATTTTCTTTGTTTATTGATTGTAGGTTTTTTTCATCCTGCTTTTTTGTCTTATTGGGTTATGTCTGAGCAGGCGGGCTGTGCATTCTTTATTGTTTGCTCATCTGTGAGCACAATACTTTCCTCCTCCTTGTCCAATGGGCAGGGCCAGTTGCTCAGCTATTGTGTAGCAGGGTAGATCCAGCTAAAGGGGAGTGGCTTGCATGGGTTGTTTGTGGCACTTACTAGGGTGGACAGTGCGGGCTGGTAATCAGTGTGGGGCATGTTCTGGTAGGCCATGCCTGTGCTGCTCAAAGTTGTGATGTTCACTGAACAGTGCAGGCAGGAAGGAGGGGGTAGATTGTCATGTGTGGAGCTAAGATGAGTATGGGAAAGGAGAGAGAGAGGTGAGTGAAACAGAAGCCAAAAACAAACAGACAAAGAAAGAGTGCTAATGGAGGTTGCCATTGGAGTAGAGAGATGAAAAACTGAGAAATGGAGAAAAACAAAAAGGAAAAGGGAAAAAGAAGAAATAAATAAATAAAAATTAAGGGAAAAAAAAAAGAAAAGCCCCCAGGGATCCCACCGGTGCGGCTGCAAAGACCAAGGAAGTGGCTCCCAGGCCATGAAATACAGTCTGGCTAGAAGGGGTAGAGATGTCACACAGCACCAGAAATTCAGGACACAGGAAAAGAAGGTAAGTATAGAGAGAAATAGAGAGACAAGAAACTGAGAAATGAAGAAAGACAAAAAGAAAAAAAAAAATGCTCCCAGTGATCCCACTGGCTTCCAATTGATAGCACCTGATTTACTGACCGACTTCAGTAGGTTCAGGGTTCTGATTGATGACTCTAAAGTGATGAGGATATAATTACCAACCTAAATTAATAGAAACATACAGTTTCAATTGTTTATTTTCCAGTTACCAGAGTACTACTGAACACAATCCATATGCCTTTATTATACAAATAAGATCAAAATTAACATTTTTGGTCTATTGAATGAGGGTGAATGAGGCCGAAATTCACTTCTGGAAATGTCACGAGACAGGCACAGTGTATGCATGGGTGCTCTATACCAGAACTTCTTTACAAAATTTCATCATTTCCTTGTGTTATATGTATGTGTGCTTATTACATAGCCATGCAATTTGAGCAAAAAAATGGGAAATATGTATTGTTTTATCTCGTTTGTTCAATAAAATTATTAACTTGGATTAGTGGGATCAGCAATGTGATGTTTCCTCTTGTTTTTTTATTTATTACCCTTACAATACAGCAGAGAAATATAAGCCAGAGTTTTTCAGTAGAGTCATAGATATCATCGTTTCTGGCTAATCACACTTTGATTGATGCAGATGTTAAGTCTAATTCCATCTAAATTCTCTATGGATATTAGTAATTAACACACTTACTGTTGCCTGGGGTGGTGTTAATTGTTTATATTGGAAAACTGATTTTTAATAACCACAGGGTTAAATTTTATTTTCCTTAAGTAGACATCCTACAATTAATCTAGGAGAAAATTTCAGGTATATAGATTCTCAGTGAGTACAATTTACAGTCAACCAACTCAACTGGAACCTTCAATTAACTTAATATATACAACTTTCTGCAAAAGTGCACTGAAATCCAGGAACTCTGTAGCACATGCTGCTGTGCATCACTCACATCCTTAGGACTTTTCATTGAGCTCTGCTGACTTTAAATTGCCAGTATCTCCATATCTGTGACTTACTCCCATCACTGTGTCTAGACCCTTCTTCCTATATTTGGCCCAAATCATTCAGCTTTAAAGCCTGTGTCATCAGACTAAACCACCCAATATGTCTTCTTATTGCAGACATTTCCAGACTCTCAAGTCCGTCTCCTCATTCCATGAAGATGTAATTCTTGACTTGCTATTTAATTCCTGTCTTAGAATTCTCTAGAGAAACAGACCAGTAAGATTTATAAACCAGTTAACCAGTTACCATTGATTTGATTAAAACTCATGGCCACCTCATGTGTGTTAGAGGAGAAATGTGATCCATAGGGTTTTCAATGGCTGATCTTTGCAAAAAGATTGCCAGGCCTTTCTTCCAAGCCACCTCTGGGTGGACATGAACCGCCAACAGATGAATGACTATACATATATATTTAAAGAGAGAGACTTTGAGGAATTAGCTAATGTGATTGTGAGGGTTGGAAAGTCCAGAATTAATAGGTCATGTGACAGGCTGGAAATTCCTGCAACCTTGTGTTCCAAATCTGTAGGTCAAGTGGTGAGGGAGAATAAGGAATTCTGGAAGAATATCTATTTATAGTCTGGAGGAAGAATCCTCCTTGGAGAAACTTCTGGCTTTGCTCTAAGATCTTCTACTAATTTGATGAGGCCCACCCATGTTATGAAGCATAATCTGCTTTACTTAAGGCCAACTGATTTAAATTATAATCACATATAGATACTTCACAGCAATATCTAGACTAGTGTTTGACCAAACAACTGGACTCCATAGACTAGCCAAGTTGATATATAAAACTAACCATCACACTTGCCAAAATGTCTGTTTTGATAATTAGTGATTTAACATTTATGTACCTGATCTTAAAACTCAGGCCTCTCAATTCTTTGACCTCAATTTATCTTTCAATATTTTGCCTTCTATTCTACCCCAGCCACTCACTTCTATGGCTATACTTTAAACATTATCTCATTACTGACAGATGAGGGAGACTCCGGTTTGATTCTCTGAAAACACACCTCAGGAACAGCCACCACACATCTGTCAGTGGAGGCCTGCGTGTTGCTATGATCCTGAACAGGTTTCATCAGAGATTCCAGATTAACATAGGCTTGGAAGAAAGGCTTGGAGATCTGTTTCTAAAAATCAGCCAATGAAAACCCTATGGATCACAACGGTCTTATCTGCAACTGATCATGGGGATGACGCAGGACTGAGTAGCATTTTGTTCTGTTGTGCATGGGGTCACCATGAGTTGGGGGTTGACTTGGTAACAGCTAACAACAACAGTTCTTAAACTAGCACTGCTTCTGTTTTTAGTCTCCCTTTCTAGTATCACAACTCCAACAATCCCTCAACTTCCCTAGAACCTAAAATTATTGATCCTACTAAATTCAAAATGTTTTTTTAAATGTCTTCATTTACTGTTTTTTTCTCATACTTAGTTTTGATTCCATTATTCATGATTTTAACTGTACCTTTGCACACATCATGTATAAGTTCAGGTCCCCCAAGATGTAGATGAGAAGAAGGTATTAGATGTGCAAAAGATGTATTGAGTGAAGTGCCTTTAAAGGGTGAAGGGAAAGGGAGAAGGAATGGCTAAGGAGAACTTTCATATCATGATGTAGGTCTGGCACCAGTAAGAGTAAACAGAGAAGCAAAAATTAGATAAGAAGAACTTCAGATGTCTGCTTCATGCTGAGAAATATATTGACCAGGTCAGCGAGGTGTTCCCAAGCAAAAGTTGCCCACAGCAAAATCCCAGGTCAAGCAGGAATGGTTCAGTTCTAATATGCCCACCAAGCCCAGTCATTGGCTGAGAGTAACCTAGGTAAGCATGGCTTGACGAATACACCATTATGAATCCAAACATATGGCAGCTGGGGCTGTCAATCAGCTATGTTCCAGGCAGAGGATTTTTTTTTAAAAGGAGATCTGAGAATGGTAACTACGTACCAAACACTGTCAACTTTCTTGACCCTCTTTGCTTTGTCACACTGTCCTGGAAAAATCTCAACCCTGATTAAATCCAATCCAATATCTACACTGTAATTGACATATCTGTAGCATCTGACATATATGATTCTTTTTTCACTTGAAAATTCTTTCTTGTTTTCAAGGACATAAGTCTTTTGGTTTTTCTCCTTCGCCACTATTGCTCCCTCTCCTAATTTGCTTCTTCTTCCTAATTTTTTGATATTGGACTACCCAAAGGCAGCCTTCATACCTTATTTTCTCTATGTATGCTTAATCACCTCTTGGTGATATCATCTACTTTCAACATATCAAATACCAGCTATACGCAGATGACTTCCAAATTTGCTTCATAAGCTGTGTTCTTTCTTTTTTACTGTAGGATCATAAATACACTTAATATATCCAATAGGATATGTAAAAAGCATTTCTTGTTCTCACTATTTTCTGTTAATTCATCAGTAAATTCTGTTATTTTTCTTAGCATGTCTATTTCTCTACTTTTCCCTTTTCCACTGTCTCTTCTAGCCTGGATTATTTCAAGGACTCATATGATGTACATGTCCCTAATATTTTTTCTCCCAGAGTAGACTTCATGCTGATGTCATGTTGTTGTTGTATGCCAGCGAGTTGATTATGACTCATAGTGACCCTATGCAACAGAGTAGAACATCCACAAAGGGTTTCCAAGGCTTTAATCTTTATAGTAGCAGATTGCCACATCACTCTCCCATGGAGTGGCTGGTGGGTATGAACTGCCAACCTTTCGGTTAGCAGGCGTAAACTTCTTATAATGAAAAACTCATTTTTTAATCTTTCTGCCCATAACCTTTCTAAGACTTTGGATTTTTTTTTTCTTTATCTGGAGCACAAGGCTTTAACAACTTATAAGCACTATATATGTATTTTTGAATAAATTATGAAGTTGATAATAGATTTTCAGTAACAAATTACCTTTCAGCACCCAATAAGGCAGCTGACTCTTATAAATTGTTTCATAATTGTTAATTTCCATGTTAGAAGAGCTAAGTATGTTTCTTTCTAAGAAACTGTGTGCCAGTACATGTAAACCTCCATTGCAATTAATCAGAGACGCTGTAATCTCACTCATACATAGCTGTTTTTCTTTTTTTTCACTCTCCCAAGGATACAATTTTTAAACAACTTTATTGAGGTAGAATCAACACATGCAATAAACATCACAATTTGATAAAGCTTGAGATATATATGCGCCCCTGAAATCATCAAATGGTCAAGATAGTTAATATTTTTCTCATGCCGTTTTGTAATCTGTTTCCCCCACACTTTAATCCCTTCACTCCCAAGGCAGCTACTTATTTGCTTTCTAGCACTATAGACTAGTTTGCATTTCCTAAAGTTTTATAAAAATGGAATTACACAATGTGTACTATCTTTATGAGTGAAATATGCTTTTGTTGCAGAGTGAATTATGTTTTCTTTCACTCAACATAATTACCTTGAAGTTCATTCATGCTTCTGTACATCAAAAACCAAAAAACCAAACCCGCTGCCATACAGTCATATTCAATTCATAGGGACCCTCTAGGCCAGAGGAGAACTGCCCCATACGGTTTCCAAGGAGTGGCTGGTGGATTCAAACTGCTGACCTTTTGGTTAGTAGCAGAGCTCTTAACCACTGGTCAACCAGGGCTCACTAGTCATATTATCCCATAGTATCCCATTATGTGGATAGATAGTTTATCTATCCAGTCATTTGTTGGTGGATATTTGGGGTTTTTTGTTTGTTTGGGGATATTACAAATATAGTTGGTACAAACAGTGCACTGTTCAATTATGTGGTAGGTATGTGTTTAACTTTTTAAGAAATAGTTAAACTGTTTTCTCTAATGGTTATATAATTTTACATCCCCACCAACAGTGTACAAAAGTTCTAGTTTCTCCATATCCTTACCAACCCTTGGTATGATCAATCTTTTAATTGTTTCTATTCTAATAATTATGTAGTGATGCCTCATTATAGTTTTACTTTGCATTTCTCTCATGACTAATGTAATGGTGTTGAGAAATTTTCCACATGCTTAATTTGCCATCCATCTATCTTCTTTGGTGAAGTTTCTGTTCAAATATTTTGACTGTGTTTTAGTTGATTTCTCATTATTGAGTTTGAAAGTTATATGTTCTGGATACAGATCCTTTATGAGTTATATGTTTTTCAATTTTTTTCTTCTGTTTTGTAGATTGCGTTTGTATTCTCCTAACAGTGTGTTTTGAGCAGCAGAAGGTTGTAATTTTGAGCAAGTCTAATTTATAAATTTGTTCGTTTATGGATTATGCATTTTATGTCATATCAAAGAAACCTTTGGCCCAAATTCACGAAGTTTTTTTTGTTATGTTTTCTTCAAGACGTTTTATAATTGGAAGTTTTATATTTAGGCCTAAGTGATCAATTTTGAGTTTATTTTTGTATATGCTATGAAGTATATATGGGTCATTGTTATTTTTTTTCTTATGGACATCTAGTTTATCAGCACCATTTGTTGAAAGACTATTTTCTCCACTGAACTGCCTTTTTACCTTTGTAAAAGAATTAGTTGTCCGTAAATGTGTGAGTCTATTTGTAGACTCTGTTCTATTGATCTATTTATCTGTCTTGACTCCAATACAGCACTATCTTCCTGATTACTGTGGTTTTATAGGTCTTCAAATAAGTACTCTTGTTGTTGTTGTTAGGTGCTGTTGAGTCAATTGCGAGTCATAGCAACCCTGTGTGCAACAGAACAAAACACAATCACTGCTGTGTTTGAGCTCATTGTTGCACCCACTCTGTCAATCCATCTCATCCAAATTTGTTCTTTTTCCAAGGGCTCTTAGTTTGTTTTTGTTGCAGCTGTTGTTGTCATTGTGGAAAATTTTATATCCTTTTTATTTCCTTCATAATTTTAAAATCAGCTTGTCAATTTCTAGAAAAAAATCCTGACAGGATGTTGAAAGCTATTGTATTGAATCAAAAATCAGTTTTGGAAGAATTGATATCTGAACAATATTGAGTCTACAGACCTGGAATAAGGTGTATTTATTTATTCATGCATTCAGGTCTTCCTTAAGTTGTTGCCATGTTTGGTGGATTTCTGTGTATGAGTCTTTTACATCTTTTATCAGATGTATTACTACATATTTCATATATTTGATGCTGTTATAAGTGATATTTAAAAAATTTTAGTTTCTGATTATTGTTGCTAGTGTATAAAAACAATTGATTTTGTATTCTGTAAGCTTGGTAAAATTTATTTTTTAATATATTCCATCAGATTTTCTACAAAATTGATATATATATGATATACATAAAATTGATACATATATTATATATGTATATATCAAATATACGCATATATGATGTATATATAATATAAACCAAATAACCAAACCCAATGCCATCATGTCAATGCCAACTCATAGCAACCCCATAGGGTTTCCAAGGCTGTAAATCTCTACAGAAGCAGACTGCTACATCTTTCTCCTGCAGAGCAGCTGGTGGTTTCGAACCACTAACCTTTCAGTTAGTCTATCGCTTTAACCACGGCACCACCAGGGCTCCTTTTATATGATATAGGTATGTATATATGTATGTACATATAAATATATAAATGCATTTAGTACTGTAATTTTTTTCTTGATTACTTCTTTAATGGCATCACATACGATTTGATATACTGTGTTTTCATTTTCACTCAGTTCAAAATACTTTATTTCCTATTTGATTTCTTCTTTGAAAACCAGTTAAACCAGTTGCCATCCAGTCAATTCAGACTCCTGGTGACCCCATGTGTGTCACAATAGAAACCATAGGGTTTTTAATAGCTGATTTATTGGAGTACATCATCAGGCCTTTCTTTGAGGTGACTCTGGGTGAACTTCAAAATTTCAGTTAGCAGCCAAGAGCGTTAACCATTTGCACCACCCAGAGGTTCCTCTTCTTCGATATATGTTAGTTTTAGAGGTCTGCCATTTAGTTTAAAAAATATTTGGAGGTTTTCCTTATATATTTCTGTTATTGATTTCTATTAAATTCTATTGTCAGAGAACACACTTTGTTTGACCTGAATCATTTTATATTTATTGAGACTTATTTTATGGCTCAGGATATGGTATAACATGGGAAATGTTTTTGATGCATTTAAAAAGCATGTGTATTCTTCTCTTGTTTGGTGGAGTCTTCTAAAAATGTTAATTAGATCAAGTTGATTGATTGTACATTCAAGTTTCTATACACTTGCTGATTTTCCATCTACTTATTCTATCAATTATTGACAGACAGCTTTTGAAATATTTGACTATAATGTAAATCTATTTCTCCTTTCAGCTCTATCAGTTTTCAATTTATTTATTTTGATATCTGTTATTAGATTTATGCATGTCTAGGATTGTTAAGTCCTCTTGAAGCACTAACCCTTTATCACTATTAAATGATCTTTTTTATCTCTGGAATATATTTTGTTCTGAAACTTAATTTAATATTAATATATTACTTCTAGATTTCTTTTGATACTGTTAGCTTGGTGTATATTTCTTCAACATTTTAATTTCAATCTCTCTATATTTTTTAATTTAAATGTGTTTCTTATGAGTAGCATATAGTTGAGTGTTGCTTTTTTTATCCGTTAAACTCTTTTAGTTGGCATGTTTAGGCCACTTACTTATTATATGATTATCAGTATGGCTATGTTTAATATAGCATCTTGCTATGTCATCCATTTCTCCCAACTGTTCATAATTCACTTTTACTTCTTTTCTGCTATCAGTATGCAGTTCTTCAAAATATTTACTCTGTTCGGATTTCTCCTCTCTGGTACTCTGTCCTGCAAACTCTCTTTGCCTAATCAACCCCAGAGTCTTAGCTCTGCCTTCTCAAATGATGAAGACTGCAAGGCTTGGTCTCAGTTTTCTCTTTCTGTGCTCTTCCAAGGAGCAGCTGGTGGATTCAAACTGCTGACCTTTTGGTTAGCAGTAGAACTCTTAACCACTCTGCCACCAGCGTTACCTCTTAAGGAGGTAGCTGGGGCAATTTTAAGGCTCCCTTTGTTTGTTTTCCATTTCTCAGTGATCACTGCCCTTCATTGCCTAACATCTTTTGTCTTGAAAATCGTAATTTTATATATATTTTTTGTAGCTTTTTTGGCTGGTTCAGGTGGGAAATTCAATCTGGTCTCTGTCATTCCATCTTGGCTGGAAGGTGAGGTGACTCAGATAATTTTATAATTTAACATAACCTTTACTTGTTCTTAACCACCCTGCTTAACCCATGTCCAGATACTATTTCTTTGCCCAAACGTTAGTTTAGGAAATAGGAGAGAACATAAAAAGAGAGAAAAGATAATGAGTTTTTTTTGTGTCATGTTATCTACTGAACCAAAATAAAGTTATGATTTGGTTTAATGATCTATTCTCAAACACTGATTCAATCTCTATTTCAAGATCTCAGCCTTTCCTCCAAATATAAAAATGTATCTCCAGCTTAAGGTCTAATCCATAAATTTATATATATATATTGTGTGTGTGTGTGTGTGTGTGTGTGTGTGTGTGTGTGTGTGTGTGTGTGAAGAAGTATGTCTATTGTTTAGTGGTTAAGATCCTGACCTTTAAAATTTGAATCCTTGCTTGGAGATTGAGCAAGCTGTTCCATCTCTCTACCCTCACTTTTCTCAAAATTGTGCCTCCTCCCACGGTTGCTATGAGTTTTAGGTCAGTAAATGCAATATAGAAAACAGAGTACACATTATAGTTATTCTTATAAAATAATTGAAAAAGAATTCCAATTGCATTAGATAAAAATGTATTTATTTTTATGATATAAATATATCATAAATTTAAATTTAAATTTAAATATATTCATTTTCTGAAACTCCATAAGAATAAGCAGACTAGACAATCTATTCAGCCTAAAGCTCCATCTATCCGAGTGGCACCAAGACTCATTTTTACAAGAGCCGTCTACAGTACTTGCTTTGTATGAGGTCATGCCCTTCATGGCACCTGGCTTCAATTCACCCCCTTCATAAAGGTGTTTTTGCCCAATTTTCCTTGCTTCCTGTGACTGCTGATCACAGCAGGCTTGCAAATAAGAAACAAAATTTCTCTCTTCTTGGTCCATTATGTGTAAAATTGCAATGTTAAAATGCTTTTAGAAATCACTTGGATTAGCCCATATGATGATGGCTTTAAGTTTTCCTGGAGTTTTTCATACATCATCTCCTCCAAAATGAAGTAATGATTCATAATGTAGTCCTCACTCAAGGAACAAACAAATATCTTGCTAACGAGCGTTTTCTTTAATGGAGTGGGTCCTATTATTGCATAAGAAGGCTCATTATTCCTTCACTGATCTACCTTAATACATATTTTGTTGATTCATAATGAATAATAATGAATTAAGCATCTATAAAAACATATGCAGTCATATTTCTTAGCACAAATAGATCAAACAATAACTCAGCACATCAGTGATCTTCAACTGTGAATAAAGATTCAGTGGGTGCGTATAGTTAATAAGATCAAATGATTTTAACAACAATATTGAGAAGCACCATTCGAGACTGATAGTGAGTATCTGAGGTTTTACTGTTATGTTTTGAGTGAATATCAATTAGAAGTTTTGTTAAAATAGCATCAAGTTAAAATAGTAAGTAATAAATATTGTCATACCAGTACCAACTGTTGTCGAGGCAATTCTGACTCATGGTGACCCCGTGTGTGTCAGAGTAGAACTGCTCCATAGGGTTTTCATGGGTGTGACCTTTCAGAAGTAGATGGCCAGGGCTTTCTTCCGAGGCACCTCTGGGTGAACTCAAACTTACAACTTCTCGGTTAGTAGCCAAGCTCTTATCTGTCTGTACCACCCAGGGGACTATAGATGGTGGAAAATCAACAGGTTATATTCTGAAGGAAACTCTATAAAGATAACTAAAATGTGTGTGTATATGCTATCAGATATTTATATTTTTATATACATATTTAGATAAATAGGTATGTATGTGCACATTTGTGTGTTCTCTTTTTAACAGGTACACATTTTCATTAATTTCCAAACATAAGTTGAAGATATAGTTAATAATGCCCTTTCCTCCTTTTATTTTGCATTAATAAAGAAAAGAATGATGGCTAGTGTTTGAAAGACTGGAGCCATTCTTGTGGGGATTGAAAAAAGACGCTGAGAAGGAAGAAGTGCAGGTAAGAGTCAGATCCATGTAGAATAAACATCTGTTTGTTTTTTAAAATCTTGAATTTTAAGATATCCTAAGAATTATTCTAGAAATTATTTTAGAACCTATCAAGGTGAAGAACATTTTAGGGATGTAGGAAGGAAGTTTTTAAAAGGAAATAGAAAAAAAAATAGCATATATGTCAGTATTGTAACAAGTACTATGTAATTGATCTATGGAAGTTATGAAATAGTAGACTAACAGAGAGCATAGCTGTTATGTTTATTAATTATCGATAATTTATTCTATGATATCAGTGAGTTATTTCAGAAAATGATCATTTCTGAAAAAATATTCTTAAACTTTTAAGAGAAAGGTTTAAATGACAAATATTTATATGCCATACGATTTGAATTCAGTTTTATGAACTAATGTTAAGTATATTCACGTCAGTTAGACAGCCATAAAGCACTCTTAAATAAACATAACATACTGAAATGAGTACATGAAGCTGGTCTATCTAGTGCACCAGATTGTCTGCAGGTTCATATTCCAGCATTGAAACTGTAATTTGTGGAAAGAGAACTTTAAGAAGATGTCTCACCTGCATACTGCAGAGTGCATCCTAGGATTTCTAAAATCAATTACCTTTAGGGACCAGATCAATAACCTAAATGTTTGAAGTGGTCTGATGCAAGATAGGGTGGGAAAAGTGGTTTTCATCTGAACTAGACTATGAATACCTTGCCTTAAATGAGTTTATTATTTTCTAATCACTGTAGTGTCTAAAGGAGCCCAGTGATGCCGTGGTTAAGCACTCGGCTGCTAACTTAAAGGTCGGTGGTTCAAACCCATCAGCTGCTCGGTAGGGGGAAGATGTGGCAGTCTGCTTCCATAAAGATTTACAGCCTTGGAAACCCTATAGGACAGTTCTATTCTGTCCTATAGGGTCCCTATGAGTCAGAATTGACTCAAAGGCAATGGGTTTGGTTTGGTTTTGAATAGTACCTAAAAATTCTGTGGCACCATTTAGTTTGCAGATTGTCAGTGTTTGCCTGCTGAATCACTTTTGAAACCTGAGTATGTGCATGATGACCTACTAAAACGAATGAGATCTACAACCCAGCTTGGTGTGATAAGATCCTCTAGAAAATTCTCCTGAGAACAGCATAAATACAGCAACTTGGTGCTTTTAAATCTCCCTAAGTGATCTCACCCAGTCCCATGGCTTTAAATATCTGTTATTTTCAATATCTTGACTTGGTTATCGAATGTTTATTTCAGATTTAACATACCCAAACACAAACCCCTGATTTCTATGTCCTCTCAGTCCCCAAAACTGCTTCTCTACAGTCTTTGACATTTCAATCAATGGAAAATTTATTCTTCCAGCTACTCAGACCACAAACTTTAAAATCACCTGTAATAACTCTTTCATATCCAAATCCAGTCCATCTATGAATCTGTCAGCTCTCTCTTCAGAATAAGCCTTTAAGCTTTCCCTTTCACCAACTCTGCTGCTGGCTGATACCCTGGTCTAAGCCACCAAGATATTTTGGGATGTATAGCCACCTGATTATCACAATGATCTCTTAATCAGTAATCTCCCTACTTCTACCCCTTCCAATCTATTTTACATATAGTAGACAAAAATATCCTTTTAAAATCTAAGTCAGATTGTACTACTTGTCCAATTTAAAAAAAAAGAAAACACTAAGGTTTTTGCACCTCCATCAGAGTAAAAGTCAAAGTTCTCACAACAATCTATAAGGCACTCAAGGGTCCCTACTACTTTTATGAACTCATCTACTTCTATCTCCCTTGCTCACTCCACATAACGTTACTCTAACCTCAAACTAACTACACTCCCATCTCAGGGTCTCTGCATTTGCCTTGCCTTCTTCCTTGAATAGTTTTCCACTAGATATCTCCATGGCTTACTCCTTACTTATTTCAAGTATCTGTTTAATTTATGAGATAGGACTTTATTGACCAGGCTATTGAAAAATAACTTCAAAAAATATATAAAAAGGCTTATACACCACAACCAAGTATGATTTATTCCAGGTATACAAAGCTGGTTCCCCATTCAAAAATCAATTAATGTAACCCATCACATCAACAGGCTAAAGAAGAAAAATCATAAGATAAATCAATAGAGGCAGGCAAAACCTTTGACAAAATCCAGTACCCATTCAAGATAAAAATTCTCAGCAAACTGGAAGTAGAGAAGAACTTCCTCAACTTGATAAAGCACATCTACAAAAAAACCTATACCTAGTATACCCATTGATGAGAAATTAGATGCTTTTTCCCTAATATTGGGAACAAGGCAAGGATATCCCCTCTTACTATTCCCATTCAACACTGTACTGGAAGTCCTAGCTAATGCAATGAGAGAAGAAAAGGAAATAACATGTGTGCAGACTGAAAAGAAAGAAATAAACTGTCTTTGTTCATGAACTATATGAAAATCATAAAGAAATGAAAAAAAAAATCCTCCTAGAATTAACAAGTGATCATAACAAGATTGCAGGATATACAGTAAATGTACAAAAGCCAATTGCTTTCCTATATACTAGCAAAAAATAATTAGAATTTGAAATAAAAAATACCTCATTTTTATTAGCATCAAATAAATGAAATAAAACCCACTGTCAAGTTGATTCCTACCCATAGCAACCCTACAGGACAGAGTAGAACTCCCCTATAGCATTTCCAAGGCTATAATCTTCACAGAAGCAGACTGCTACATCTTTCTTTTGCTGGTGGCAAGTGAGAAATAACCTCTGAAACAGAAGAAATGCTTTAAATCCTAAGATATTAATTTGCAAATAAATTTGGAAACCTAGAGGAAATCGATAATTTTCTAGGAAAATGTGTTGTTGTTAGGTGCCATCCAGTCAGTTCTGACTCACAGCGACCCTATGTACAACAGAAGAAAACACTGCCCAGTCCTGTGTCATCCTGACAATCATTGCTATGTTTAAGCTCATTGTTGCAGCCACTGTGTCAATCCATCTTGTTGAGGGTCCTTTTCTTTTTCACTGACCTTTACTTTACCAAATATAATGTCCTACTCCAAGGACTGGTTCCTCCTGGTAACACAGACAAAGCATATGAGGCCAAGTCTCGCCATCCTCAATGCTAAGGAGCATTCTCAGTGTACTTATTCCAAGACAGATTTGTTCCTTCTCCTGGCAGACCATGGTATATTTATTCGTTGTTCTTCGCCACCACCATAATTCAAATGCATCGATTCTTCTTCGGTCTTCCTATTCACTGTCCAGCTTTTGCATGCCTATGAGGCGAATGAAAATATCATGGCTTGGGTCAGGACCACCTTAATCCTCAAAGTGACATCTTTGCTTTTAAACACTTTAATCTGCATATTGCAGGTTGTTAATAAGTCTTCCTCCAATTCTGATGCTGCATTCTTCTTCATATAGTCCAGTTTCCTGGACTATTTTCTCAGTATACAGACTGATTAAGGATGGAGAAAGGATACAACCCTGAAGCACACATTTCCTGAGTTTATTTTTTTATTGTGCTATAGGTTAAAGTTTCCAGCTCAAGTTAATTTCTCATACAAAAGTTTATACACATATTGTCATGTGACACTTGTTGCAATCCCTACATGACAGCACACTCCCTCTTCCCACCCCGAGTTTCCCATGTCCATCCAACCAGCTCCAGTCCCTTCCTGCTTTCTCATCCTGCCTCCAGACAGGAGCCACCAATTTCATCTTGTGTATCTGCTTGAACTAAGACAAACACTCTTCATGAGTATTATTTTATGTTTTATAGCCCAGTCTAATCTTTGTCTGAAGAGTGGGCTTCGGAAATGGTTTTAGTTCTGGGTTAACAGAGCACCTGGGGCCATGGCTTCGGAGGTTCCTCCAGTCTCTGTCAGGCCATTAAATCTGGTCTTTTGATGTGAACTTGAGTTCTGCTCCACACTTTTCTTCTCCTCCGTCAGGGACTCTCTGTTGTGTTCCCTGTCAGGGCAGTTACTGGTGGTAGCCAGGGATACATTTCCTGATTTTAAACCACATAGTACCCCTTTGTTCTGTTTGAACAACTGCCTCTTGGTCTATGTACAGGTTCTGCATGAGCACAATTAAGTGTTCTGGAATTCCCATTCTTCATAAAATTATCTACAATTTGTTACAATCCACATGGTTGAATGCCTTTGCATACTTAATATAGGTAAACCTCTTTCTGGTATTCTCTACTTTCAGCCAAGATCCATCTGACATCAGCAATGATATCCCTCCTTCCATGTCCTCTTCTGAATCCAGCTTGACTTTTTGGCAGTTCCCTGTTGATGTAGTGCTGTTCAGCTTTTTTACTTCATCATTTCTTTCTTTTGTTTTAGCTACTCTACTTTTAAGAGCAACTTTCAGAGTCTCTTCTGACATCCGTTTTTGTCTTTTCTTTCTTTCTTGTCTTTTTAATGACCTTGTGCTTTCTTGATGTATGTTGTCCTTCAAGTCATCCCATAACTCATCTGGTCTTCAGTCATCAATGTTCAATGCAATAAATCTATTCTTCAGATGGTCTCTAAATTCAGGTGGGATATACTCAAGGTTGAACTTTGACTTTCATAGACTTGTGTTAATTTTCTTCAGCTTCATCTTTAACTTGAATATGAGCAAATGGTGGTCTGTTCGGCAGTCTGCCCCTGGCCCTATTCTGACGATGATATTGAGCTTCTCCATCCACAGAAGTAGTCGATTTGATTTCTGTGTATTCCATCTGCAAGGTTCACATGCATAACCGCCGTTTATGTTAAAAGGTGTTTGCAATGAATAAATCCTTGGTCTTTCAAAATTCTATCATGCAATCTCTGGCATCGTTTCTATCACCAAGGCCATATTTTCCAACTATAGATCCTTCTTTGTTTCCAGCTTTAGGATTTCGATCACCAGTAATTATCAATGCATCTTGATTGCATGTTTGATCAATTTCAGACTGCATAAGTTGGAAAAATCTTCAATTTCTTCATCTTTGGCATTAGTGGTTGGTCTATAAATTTGAATAATAGTCTTATTAACTGGTCTTCCTTGTAGACATATGGGTATTATGACAGCAGTGTACTTCAGGATAGATCTTGAATTGTTCTTTTCGACAATTCCTCTTGTATTTGTCATTCCCAGCATAGTAGACCATATGGTTGTCCAATTCAAAATGGCCAATACCAATCCTTTTCAGCTCACTAATACCTAGGATATCGATCTTTATGCATCTCATTTCATTTTTGACAACTTTCAGTTGTCCTAGATTCACACTTAGTACATTCCACCTTCTGATTATTAATGGATGTTTGCAGCTGTTTCTTCTCATTTTGAGTTATGTCACAGCAGCAAATGAAGGTCCCGAAAGCTTTACTCCAACAAACTGTGGTACATCCATACAATGGGATATTATTCATCAATAAAAGAAATGGGCTATCAATTTATGAAAAGACATGGAGAAACTGTAAATATATATAGTTAAGTGAAAGAAGCTAGTCTAAAAAAAGTATGTACTGTATGATTGCAGCTATATGGCATTCGGAAAAAGACAAATATATAGAGACAATGACAAGCCCAGTGGTTGCCTAGCATCCAGGTGGAGTTAGGATGGGATGAATAGATGAGCACAGGATATTTTAGGGACAGTGAAACTAACCTACATGATACTGTAATGGTGAACACATGACATTATTTATTTGTGAAAACCCATAGAATTGCACAAAACAAAGAGCGAACCCTAATGTAAACTATAAGCTTTAGTTAATAACAGTGTATCAATATCAGTTCATCAAGTATATCATATGTGCCATACTAATGCAAGAAGTAAATAATAGAAAAACCATGAGCGGGGGGAGAGGAAGTAGCTGGGAACTCTCTGTACATTTTGCAAATCCTTACTGAATAAATAAAAATAATACTTCTGGGTCTCAGAATTTCACATCAAAATATCAAATCTTTGTCCTACTTTACTGAAATCAAATGGTAACTAAATAAAAGAGTGACATATTCAGTGTTCTCATTTTATCAGCTATGTCTCCCCGACTCTTACCTTTTATTTTTGTAAACTTCATCAAGCCTTGATCCATAGATCTGCCTGGCATGCAAAAGCTGGAGAGAGAGACTCTGAGCATGCTGTGAGAAATAATTGATTGAAATAAATGATTTTCTGAGTAAAACTAGGGCAAACAAAATTGGCCCTGCCAACTCTTCTATAATTATCCAGCTAATTTGTCAATCCTGCTTTTATAATCAAGGCTCCTATTCCTTTTGTTATCAGACACAAGAGAGTAAGAGAGAGCCTGGGAATAACTTTGCTCACCAGCAAGAGTAGAATGATATTGGACAGCTATAAAGAACCTTGATAATTTTTAAAAATCTTTTAAGATAGATTCTTTGTTCTAACATGCTAGAGTGTTTTTTTAAAATTTTATTTATTTTGTTGTTGTTGTTGAGAATATACACAGCAAAATGCAGTAATTCAACAGTTTCAACATGTACAATTCAGTTATATGAATTACATTCTCTGAATTGTGCAACCATTCTTACCCAGCTTTTCTGAATTGTTCCTCCCCATTAACATAGTGATATGACCTCACATATGTAAAAAGACAAGAAAAGGCAAATGTGTAGAGACAAAGGAAACCCTAGTGGCATAGTGGTTAAGAGCTACAGCTGCTAACCAGAGACTGGCAGTTTAAATCCAGCAGGTGCTCCTTGGAAACCATATGGGGCAGCTCTGCTCTGTCCTACAGGGTCACTATAGGGTCGTTACGAGTCGGAGTAGACTCAACGGCAAAGGGTTTTTTTTTTTTTTTTTTTTAAATATAAAAACCAAAGTTTAATACTGGTTACCAGGGGTGGGAGGGAGGAGGGAGGTAGGTTATTGCTTATGCAGCACTGAGTTTCGGTTCATGGTGCTGAAAAAACCTCACTGATAAAGGGTAGGGTTGCACAGCTGATTACAGTAATTTCTGTCAATAAGTTGTACACCTGTGAAAAGTTGAATTCTGTTTACTTACTAATTTGTAATGAACAATTTCACATGAATTTCACATCTTTGATGTGCCTGAGGTCTTAAAAAGCTTGCCAGCAGCCATCCAAGGTACAACAATTGTTCTCTCTTCACCTTGAGCAACAGAGGAAGAAGAGTCAGCCACAAGAAGAGGAAATGGAATGTGTGGCTGATTGCCTCCATGAACAACTGCCTCCTTTGCCACTAGACAAGAATTGTATGGTGCCAGGCTACCATTACTGATCAAAAGGGGGAAAATGTGGCATAGAATTTAAAATTCTCATGGAATCTAGACTTTCTGGAGTGATGGGGGTTGGATGAACCCCTAAAACTATTACCCTGAGATAATCTTTAAACATTAAACCAAAAATAGCCCCTGAAGTGGAACAATAGTTTAGCTTAATTAGTAAAGAATGTCTACATTGAACACTGTGCTCTTTTAAAGACCTATCTACATCGGATCAAATTGACAACAGCAACTCAAAATAGGAAGCTTAGGGGGCAGTGAGTTTATGTTAATGGAGAAGGAAGATGAGAATGTTGCACAACTTGAGGAATGTAATCTATCTGAATTGTACATATAGAAATTGTTGATTTCGTGCATGTTTTGCTGTGTACATTTTCAACAACAGCAAAAATAAATACACAAATAAAATTATTTTAAAAAATAATGTCACTTGAAAACCTGTCTCTGACTTCATTATGGGACAATCAACAAGATGGCTTATATTCCCTGTTTGTGAAATAAAACAATCCCACAAAAACAGCTTGCTTGCTGGCACCTGGAAACTTCTAGGGAGGTGGGCGAAAGAAAAAGAGTTTGTGAATACTGACCATGTACAGGCAAATGACCACATCATCCCTTACATCATCATATTTAACCTTCAAAACAACTTTGCAAGGAAGGCTCTGGTAAAGATCATTATCTCTATTTTCCTAATTCAAAAAAAAAAAAAAAATAGTGAAAACCAAAAGTTCTTTTTAAGTTTTTATAAAGTGATTTTTGGCAAACAGTGCTCTAGACTGTGATGTTATTTAGTCTTTATTTTTGTATCTAAATAGGAATATTCACTTACTTCTTTGCAAAAATATTAATATAATTGTGAGGTGTGAGGTGTAATGTAGTATACACTGTATGTATTGTATTACTTACTAAGAAATACCTTTCAAGATATAGCTGACTCTAATGGTTTGGGTTATGTAATTGTGGCCCTCCACCTATTTGTCAGTTTGTCATACTGTGGTGACTTGCATGTTGCTCTAATGCCTGAAGCTATGCCATCAGTATTTCAAATGCTTTCAGGGTCACCCGTGGTGGAGAGGTTTCAGCACAGCTTCCAGGTTAAGACATACTAGGAAGAAAGGCCTGGCAATCTACTTCTGAAAATTAGCCAATGAAAACCTTATCACAAGAGGACATTGTCTGTTTACTGAAGTTGAGGGTCACGAGGGTGTGGAAGACCCTCAGGAGATGAATTGGCACAATAGCTACACGGATGGACTTAAATATGCAAGGAATTGTGAGGATGACGCAGGATCAGACAATGTCTCATTCTGTTGTACATAAGGTCACTATGGGGGGGAACTGACTCAACAGTTGCTTCTGTCTATCTATCTGTCTGTCTCCCGGTGTCCTATCCATATCAGTATCACAATACTTTATTGATAGCACTTGAATATATGCCAACATATGAGTGGTTTTATTCTTTCTCCTTAAAATCTTGTACAGATAATAATTCATCATCACCAGTACAGTAACAACGGTAATTCTCACTTTAATGCAAATAAATGAGTCAGAATCTTTGGGATTTTGAGAGTAACGCACCTCGTCTTAATTGTATGTTTAGGAAAATAGTATTTTTGTGAAAGCTGGTACATGTTCTCTTCTGTGTCATTCCCTTTCCTGTTGGAGAGAAGTGCATTTGCCTGACAAAAGTAAGACGTCTGAGACAGTACAGAAAAGTCTAGCAGTATTTGTGCCAGGCTTAGCTGGGCATCCCTGGAGCAGCTGGTCTGTCTTCTCCAGCAGATGTTCTAAATTATATAACTGATCTTGGTTTGTTTGTTTTTTAATTAGGGAAACACAGTTTTGAGGATGCTTAGAATCAAATTTGTGTCCAAATACTGCAAATGTGTGTAACATCTTTTGGCAGACTTTTGGAGGTGTAAATTTAATATGTTTTCACTTTATTTTTCCTAATAATTTTCCCTTTTCAATCATTTTTGAATTTAGATATATTTTTATCATGTTCAATAGTATGGAATTTTGCAAGCTATATTATATCTTTTTGGAACACAGTACAAAATGTTAAAAAAATACTGTATATTCAATTTGCATCATGCTTTTTCACTTAGCATTGTACCAAATATTCCCAATGCTGTTGACACTCTTCATAAATACTGTCGTATTTCAATGAATACATAGTTACATTCCTTAAGGATTCACTTAATTATTCACTATTTTAGCTCATTTAGATTATTTCCAATATATTGTTATTATAGATAATTATGTGGTTAACATCATTATGTGTAAATCGTAGACTACATTTAAGATTAGGTAAATTGATATTAGAAAAATAGAGTAGAGAGGGTTGAAAAGTGAGAAAGTGGAAAAGGCCCATATTAGACCAATGTATATAATTTTCAAATGAATGTACACTTAAAAGACATAAGAAACTAGATTAAAATGTACAAAATCTCCAGGAGCACATGCCTGTCTAGAGGTGGACGCAGCTGCAAGTAGGCCTAAAGGAACAGTTCCAAAATCCTCAGACATGAAGCTAACCCAAGAAGAGGAGAGTTGTTTAATTAAAAGAAATGTTTGAAATTATTTATTTTTAGAGGACTTTTAAACCTTTCATTTTAAATATCACTGTTAGAAAAATTCAATCTATCTTTATAATCATATTTGAGAAGTTAAATCCATTTCAAAAGTTTAGATTTAGTCATTTTATGATATATTTATTATTTGATTTATAAGAATTCTAAAAATCACGGATACTTATTGTAAAACATTTCAAATAATGTTGACGTATAAAATAATCAAATTAATATATAAATGCCCTGAAGTCCTACTACATTTTTGTGAAAGTTTTATTTTCCTACATAATGACACGATATTTTCAAATCTTTTCTCTCTGCAGACTTCTAATAATTCAATTCTCTGCTCTTCCTCTGATATTTGCCACCTAATTCCTTGATAAAATAGAAGCAAATCTCCTAAAATGCCATCATATTTGCAACACCAATCTACCTGTAACTTTACTCATATTCACTGACTTCACTCCTCTTACAAGGGAAACTAGCGAAGTCCCATCCAGCTCCACAGTTTGTTGTCTTATTCTCATCCCCTTTAGCTTTTTGGTGCAGTGGTTAAGACGGTTGACTGTTAACTGAAAAGTTGGCAGTTTGAAACCACCAGCAGCTTCATAGGAGAAAGATGTGGCAGTCTACTTCCATAGAGATTCACAGTCTTGGAAACCCTATGGAGTCACTATGAGTTGGAATCGACTTGATAGCAGTGAGTTTTGTTTTGGTTCTTTTTGGGTGATGTAAACAGTTTGCACTCAACTAGTAACCTAAAAGTGGTAGTTTGAACCCACACAGCAGCACTGTGGAAGAAAGGCCTGTTGATCTGCTTCTGTAAAGATTACCGCCAAGAAAACTCTATGGAGTTGCTGAATTCTTGTTATTAATTCTGGAAGCTTCCTTGTGGATTCTTTGAGCTGGTTTATGTATAGGGTCATGTCATCTGCAAATAGAGATAGTTTTACTTTTTCCTTACCAATCTGGATATCTTTTATTTCTTTTTCTTACCTTTTTACTCTGGCCAAGCCTTCAGTATGCTGTTGAATAGAAGTGGTGACATAGAGCATCCTTGTCTCAGTCCCATTCTCAAAGGGAAGGCTCTCAGGTTTTCTCCATTGAGTGTAGTGCTGGCTGTTGGTTTTTCATAGATGCCTTTAATTATGTTAAGTAACTTCCCTTCAGTTCCCGTCTTATTGAGAGTTTTTATCAGGAAAGGGTGTTGGATTTTATTAAATGCCTTTTCAGCATTTATTGAGATAATCATGTGGTTCTTAGCTTTAGTTCTGTTAATATGGTGTATTACATTGACAGGTTTTCTAATGTTGAACCATCTTTGCATTACTGGAATAAATTCCACTTACTCATGATGTATAATTGTTTTACTATGTTGTTGGATTATTTGCCATAAATTCATTGATAACTTTTGCATCTGTACTCATGAGGGATATAGGTCTGGAGTTTTCTTTTATTGTAGTATCTTTGTCTGGCTTTGGTATCAAGATAATGTTGGCTTCATGGAATGAGATAGAGAGTCTTCCTTCTTCTAGATTTTGGAAGAGTTTGAGCAGGATTGGTGTCAATTCTTCTTTTAATGTCTGGTAAAATTCTCCAGTGAAGCCATCTGGTCCAGGGCTTTTTTGTTGTTGTTGTTGAGAGGTTTTTGATGACTGATTCAATCACTTCTCTTGTTATGGGTCCGTTGAGATTTTTTTACCTCTTTTTGTGTTCATTAAGGTAGGTTATGTGTTTCTAGGAATTTGTTACTTCATCTAAATTTTTGAATGCTTTGTAGTCTTTTCTCCTTTTTGATGAAGTCCTGTAATGAACAAAAGTATTTCATTTTTATGAGTTCCCATTTACCTATTTTGTCTTTTGCTGCTTGTGCTTTTGCTATCACATAACCCTATCTTATATAGGATTAGAATCTATCAGACAAGGAAGACAAGATGTAGCCATCCCTGAAACCCTAGCTTACATTCTCCACCCACTGACTTTCTCAATTATTCAACTCAGTTTCATTTTCTTGATAGTATTTACCACTTTCTGAATATAGATTGTATGCTCATTTGTTTACTCATTTATTGGTCTCTCCTTTACACAGTTTTGTAGAACAGAGACTTCCATGTCTTATTTACTGCTATATCCCCAGATTACATACTGCAGTAACTTTCACAAAGTAGATGCTCACTAAATATATTTTATTGAATCAATAAATGTAGTTAAATTCATACTGCCTTCCAGAAAGCTTTCAGTTAATTTTTGTTCTTGATTTATCTATAAAAAAGATAAAATGTTTAATGATGTACAGTGTGATAGTTACTTATGCTACTTCCTTCCACTTTGTCTAACTTATTTACAATTTTATCCACCTGCATTCATTATACTGATTAATGTACTTGTAGTAATACAGGCCTCCATGGATGAATAAATTTCATACCAGTTATGATAATTAGGAACTAAAATTGCATCATAAAAATTATCACTTATTTGAAAGATATATTTGGAGAACACATCCTTAAGCCAAAGTAATAAGATTGGAAAAGTAAATAAATGAAAGAAATGTGTTTTTTTGTAGAACACATTACTTGCACAGAACAATGCTGTGTCATTGGCGTAACAAACAAAAAAGAACATTTCTGGTTATAATGCAAGAATCTAATCACAAGTACTTCTATTAACCTATTAATTAATCATTAAAAATGGGCAAATGACGGCCCCCACTGTGCCACCTTGGATAGAATATTACTGATGCTTCAGCCCACTGCTGTCCCAGGTCCACCCCACCCCTACTCACCAGCACCCACCACCTGGCCATTTATTTTTTTCTATTTTCTTTTTCTTTCCTTTTTTCTTTCTACCTCCCACCTAGCCTCATAAGCCACCATTCCCATTCCCACTGGCCCCTAGGTCTGCCCTACCCCCAACTGCCAGATAACTTCTTTTTTCTTTCTCTCACTTTTCCTTTCTTTCTCTCCCCCAACCCCAAAGCTAGCCTTACACACCATTGCCCCTTACCACTGGCCCCTGCTATGCCACTGTGTCTAGAGCATCCCTAGTGCGCAGACACGCTGCTGTACTGGGCCCACACCGCCCCTTCCCTCCCACCATTCAACCAGCTGCTGAATGGAGGGAAGCAAGCCCATACCACTCCCTATCTGACACCCCTGCCTATCAGGGAGGTTCTGTGAACACTCTCACACCAATAGACCAACATCAGGTGAGCAAGAGTGCCTGCCCAGTCCGCCCTCAGCACTTCGCAAAACCAGTGTACAGTGAAGTGGTTTTCCAAGCTTGCTGCTGCCCTACACATCTGGACAAGGTATTGAAAGTCATCATGCCCACAGACAAGCAAGCAGCAAAGCATACCTAGCCCTCTCACCCTGTCACAGCAAAACAAAACAAAAAAGAAGGAAAAAACAAATGCACATACAGTCAATAAATAAAATAATACCTTAATGTCTTGGAGACAGCAGACAATATCAAAACATTAAAAAAAAAAAAAAAGGACAAGATGGTTCCAGCAAGTGACCAAAATAAAAGAATCGGATGACCTTCCAGTCAAAGAAAAGACAGTGAAACTACATGCTGTCAAATTCAAAAGACTAATATTTAGAGCTCTCCAAGAGATTAGTAAAGAGATAAATGAAAGCACAGACAAAACCAAGGAAAAAATAGACAAAATCTTTGAAAATGCAGACAAAATCAACAAAAACATAGCCAAAATCAAGGAAGACACAGCAAAGCAATAAAAAATTCTGGAAAATAACACAAGACCAAAATATAAAAATAAATAAGCAATTAGAAATCATACAAAAATAGCAACTGGAAATTCCAAAAATAAAAAACAGAATTTCAGAAGTGGACAACTCAACAGAAGGCCTTAGAGCAAATTTGAAACAATGGAAGACAGAATCAGCAAGATTGAAGACAAATCCATGGACACAACTTTTTTTTTGAGGAAAAAATCGAGAAAAGAATGAAGAAAACCTAAGAATTATGTGGGACACAATCAAGAGCAAAAATCTGGGTGTGACTGGAGTTCCAGAACAGGGGAGAAAATGGAAAACACAGAGAAGAATGTTAAAGATTTGCTGGCAGAAAATGTCCCAAATATCATGAAAGATGAAAAGGTGACCATCCAAGAAGCTCAACGAACCCCATATAGCATAGACCTCAAAAGAAAACCACCAATACATAGCATAATTACACTTGCCAAAACTAAAGACAAAGAAGGTATACTGAGAGCAGCTTGAGAAAAACTAAAAGTCATTTACAAAGGGGGAAAAAAGAAGACTAAGCTCTGATTACTTGAGAGAAACTCTGCAGACAAGAAAGCAATGGGATGACATATGTAAAACATTAAAAGCAAAAACCGACCACCACCAATAATATATCCTGCAAAAACACTCTCTCAAATACACTGGAAAATAAGGACATTTCCAGACAAACAGAAATTAAAGGAATTCATAAAAACCAAACCAAAGTTACAAAAAATATTAAAGGAAGTCCTTTGGTTACAGAGAGAATCCACAATATCAGACAAAAACTGGAGTCTAGGACACAGGACAGCATCAACCAGATACCATCCTAGGTAAAGAATTCTTAATGATAAAACAAAGCTAAAAGACTTAAAACAGGAAAAAAGAGACATAAATCTGTAAATGATGACAATGCCAATACAATAAAAGGGGGGATAAATGGTGTAGGTATAGAACTTTCAAACAGAGAGGAAGTGAAGGCAATAGGAAGTAATAAAATATAGGTCAGACTTAGAAAGATAAGGGTAAATTTCAAGATAACCACAAAAAAGTTAACAAACCTACTCATCGGAATTAAAAAAAAAACATAAAAACTCAGTAAACACAACATCTATAATAACAAAAGAAAAGAAAAGAAGATCCATAAACAAAAGGCACTCAGTACAAGAAAGTAAGAGGGGCAAAGAAAGCATCAGCACCACAAAAAAAAGAAAGAAAAGGCACAACAATATGAAAGGAATAAACTTACACCTACCGAGAGTCACACTGAATGTAAATGGCTTAAATGCACAATAAAGAGACAGAGAGTGAAAGAATGGATTAAAAAAACCCACAACTCATCAATATGCTGTCTACAAGAGACACACTTTAGACACTGTCTTAGTTATCTAGCGCTGCTATAACAGAAATAACACAAATGGATGGCTTTAACAAAGAGAAATTTATTCTCTCACAGCTTAGGGGCTAGAAGTCCAAATTCAGAGTGCCAGCTCCAGGAGAAGGCTTTCTACCTCTATTGGCTCTAGGGGAAGGTCCTTGTCATCAGTCTTCCCCTGTCTTAGGAGTTTCTCAGTACAGGGACCCTGTGCTCCCAGCACTACTTTCATGGTGGCATGAGGTCCCTCTCCTTGTTGCTTGCTTCTTTCTTTTATATCTCAAAAAAGACTGACTCAAGATACAACCTAATCCTGTAGATTGAGTCCTGCCTCATTAACATACCTGCATCTAATCCTGCTTCATTAACATCATAGAGGCAAGATTTACAACAAGTACGACAATTACACTGGATCACAAAATGGTGGAAAACCACATAATACTGAGAATCATGGCCTAGCTAAGTTGACACACATTTTGGGGGGACACAATTCAATACATAACAGACACAAAGACATAAATATATTAAAAATCAAAGGATAGAAAAAAACCATATCGAGTGAACAGTAACCAAAAAAGAGCAGGAGTGGCAATACTAATCTCAGATAAAACAGACTTTGAGGCATAATCAACTATAAAGGACAAGGAAGGACATTATATAATGATTAAAGGGACAATCCACCAAGAAGACATAATCCTAATAAATATCTATGCACCCAAGGACCTGGATCCAAAATACATAAAATAAACTCTAACAGTTCCACAATTACAATAGGAAACTTCAACATACCACTCTCAGTAAAGCACAGAACACCTGGAAGTGAACTTCAACTAACACATAAAAGAGCTAAAGGCCACAATCAACCAAATCGGCATATTAGACATATATAAAACACTTCACCCAACAGCATAAAACTATACTTTTTTTCCCAATGCACATGGAAAATTCTCCAGAATAGACCACATTTTAGGCCAAAAAACAAGCCTCAATAAAATCCAAAACATCAAAATAATACAAAGCATCTTCTCTGATCACAATTTCATAAAAGCAGAAATTAATAACAGGAAGAGCAAGGAAGAAAAATCAAAAGCTTCGAAACAGAATAACACCTTGCTTAAAAATCACTGGGTAATAGAAGAAATCAAAGATGGAATACAAAAAAAATTCCTGTAATCAAATGAGAATGAAAATGCATCATAACAAAATTTTTGGGACATGCCAAAGGCAGTGCCCAGAGGTCAATTTATAGAAATAAAAAAAGAAAAAAAGAAAAATGGGACCAAAATCAAAACATTAGCCCAAAAAATTGAACTAATCAAAACAGAGCAGCAAAAGAAGCCCACAGGCACCAGAAGAAAGGAAATAATAAAAATTAGAGCAGAAATAAGTGAAATACAGAACAGAAAAACAATCAAAAGAATCAACAAAACCAAAAGTTGGTTCTCTGAAAAGATCAACAAAATCGACAAGCCACTGTACAAATCAACAAAAGAAAAACAGGAGAGGAAGCAAATAACCCTAATAAGAAATGCGATGGGGGACATTAAAACAGTCCCAACTGAAATAAAAAGGATCATAACAGAATACTATGAAAAATTTCACTTCAACGAATTTGAAACCTAGAAGAAACATACAAATTTCAAGAAAAAACTACCTACCTAAATTAACAAAAACAGATAGAAAATCTGAACAGACCCTTAACAAAAGAAGACTTGAAGAGGTAATAAAAAATCTCCCAACAACAACAAAAAAATGTCCTGGCCCAGACAGCTTCACTGGAGAATTTTATCAAACATTCAGCGAAAAGGTCACACCGGTACTACTCAAACTATATCAGAACATCTGGGAAGGTATACTCCCAAATTCATTGTATGAAGCCAGCATAACCCTGATACAGAACCTAGGCAAAGATAGCACAAAAAAAAAAAAAAAAAGAAAGAAAGAAAATTACAGACCAATATCTCTCATGAATATAGATGCAAAAATTCTCAACAAAATTCTAGCCACCGGAGTTTAGAATCATATTAAAAAAAATATAAACCATGACCAAGTGGGATTCATACCAGGTATGCAAGGATGGTTCAACATTAGAAAATCAATCAATATAATCCGTCACATAAATAGAGCAAAAGAAAAGAATCACATGATCATCTCAATTGATGCAGAAAATGCATTTGATAAAGTCCAACATCCATTCCTGATAAAAACTCTCAATAAAATAGGAATAGAAGGGAAATTCCTCAATGAAGAGCATCTATATAAAAGCAACAGCCAACATCATTCTCAATTGAGACAGTCTGAAAGCATTACCCCTAAGAAAGGGAACAAGAAAAGGATGCCATTTATCACCCTCCTATTTAACAGCATGCTGGAAGCCCTAGGTAGAGTAATAAGGCAAGTAAAAGAAATAATGAGCAACCAGATTGGAAAGGAAGAAATAAAACTATCCCTATTCACAGATGATATGATCTTATACACAGAAAATGCCAAAGATTCTTGAAGAAAACTACCAGAACAATAGAAAGATTCAGCTGAGTAGGAGGATTCAAGATCAACATATAAAAGTCAGTTGGATTCCTATACACCAACAAAAAGAACTTCAAAAAGGAAATCAGTAAAACAATACCATTTATAATAGCCCCCCAAAAGATACAATACTTAGGAATAAACCTAATAAGGGGGGTAAAAGATCTATACAAAGAAAACTAAAAAATGCTATTGCAAGAAACCAAAAGAGACCTACATAAATGGAAAAACATACCATGCCCATAGATAGGGAGACTCAACATTGTGAAAATGTCAATTCTACCCAAAGCGATCTACAGATATAATGCTATCCCGATCCAAATAAAAACAGCCTTCTTTAATGAGATGGAAAACTAATCACCAATTTTATATGGAAAAGAAAGAGGCCCTGGAAAATCAAAGCATTATTGCATAAAAAGAACAAAGTAGGGGGCCTCAAGCTACCTGATCTCAGAACCTACTATATAGCAATGGTAATCAAAACAGCCTGGTACTGGTACAACAACAGACACGTAGACAAATGGAACACAGTTGAGAACCCTGACCTAAATCCATCCACCTGTGGTTAACTGATCTTTCACAAAGGCCCAAAGTCCATTAAATAAGGAAAAGATAGTCTTTTTAACAAATGGTGCTGGCAAAGTTTGACGTTCACCTGTAAAAAAATGAAACAAGACCCATACTTCACACCATACACAAAAACTAACTCAAAGTGGATGAAAGACCTAAATATAAAACCTAAAACGATAAAGATCATGGAAGCAAAAATATGGACAATGCTAGGGGATCTAATTCATGCATAAATAGAATACAAACCATAGCTAACAATGCACAAACACCAGAAGATAAACTAGATAACTGAGATCTCTTAAAAATTAAAGAGTATGCTCATCAAAAGACTTCACCAAAATGGTAAAAAAACCTGCAGATTGGGAAAAAAAATTTTGGTAGGACATATCCAACAATGGCCTAATTTCTGAAATCTATAGAATACTTCAACACCTTTACACCAAAAAGACAAATAATTCAATTAAAATATGGGCAAAGGATACATACAGACACTTCATCAAAGAAGACATTGGGCAGCTAACAGACACATGAGGAAATCCTCATGATCATTGGCCATTAGAGAAATGCAAATCAAAACTACAATGAGTTACCATCTCACCGTGACTCAAATGTTGGAGAGGTTGCAGGGAGATTGGAACTCTTATGCACTGCTGGTGAGAATGTAAAATGGTACAAACACTATGGAAAACGATATGACACCTCCTTAAAAAGGTATAAGTAGAAATACCATATGATTAAGCAATACCACTCCTAGGAATATATCTAAAGAAATAAGAGCCATTTCACAAACAGATGCATACCAATGTTCATTGCAGCATTATTCACAACAGCAAAAAGATGGAAACAATCTAAGTGCCCATCAACAGACGAATGGCTAAACAAATCATGGTACATACACACAACAGAATACTATACAAAGATAAAGAACAATGATGAATCAGTGAAACATCTCACAACATGGAAAATCTGGAGGGCATTATTCTGAGTGAAATAAGTCCATCACAAAAGGACAAATATTGTATGAGACTACTATTACAAAAACCCAAGAAAAAGTTTACACACAGAAAAAGAAAACAAAAAATTTGATGGTTATGAGGGAGGGGACTGGTAGGGAGAGGAAATCACTAACTAAATAGTAGACAAGTGTTAACTTTGATGAAGGGAAAGACAACACACAATATAGGGGAAGTCTGTACAACTTGACCAGGGCAAAGCCATAGAACCTCCCTAGACACATCCAATCACCTTGAGGGAATGAGTTATTAGGCCTGAGGGCTGGAGACCAAGGTATCAGGGAACATCTAGATCAATTGGCATAACAATTCATAAAGAAAATATTCTACATTCTGCTTTAATGAGTAGTGTCTGAGGTCTTAAAAGCTTTTGAGCAGCGATCTAAAATACATGCATTGGTCCCATCACTTTGGAGTAAAGGAGAATGAAGAAAACTAAAGACACAGGGAAAATATTAGTCCAAAGGACTAATGAATCACATGAAACACAGCCTCCACCACCCTGCGCCTAGAAGAAGTAGATGATGCCTGGCTACCACTAACTGCTCTGACGAGAATCACAATAGAGGGTCCCAGACAGAGCAGGAGAAAAATGGAGACCAAAATTCAAATTCACAAAAAGAAGGCTAGACTTCCTGGTCCGGCAGAGACTGATGGGACCCTAGAGACTATGACCCCTGGACCTCCTGATAACTCAGAACTGAAGCCACTCCCAAAGTCCACCTTTCAGCCAAAGATTAGACTGGCCTATAAAATAAACAATAACATGCGTGAAGAATGTATTTCTTAGTACAATCAACTATATGAGACCAAATGGGCTACACCTGCCCAAGAAACAAAGATGAGAAGGCAGGAAGGGACAGGAAAATTGGACGAACGGACATGGAGAACCTAGGGTGGAAAAGGAAAGGGGAAGAGTGATGACACATTGCAGGGATTGCAACCAATGTCAGAAAACAATTTGTGTATAAAGTGTTGAATGAGAAACTAATTTGCACTGTAAACTTTCACCTAAAACACAATAAAATTAATTTTTTTAAAAAAAGATTTGAGTGAGGAACTTTGGTTTTGGGAGAGCTCCCTGGAGAAAGCTCTCAGTCGCCCTTTCAATGAAGAAGCCCTAGTTTTGTCAACCAGTTAAAGCAGCTGCAAGTGGTTAATTTAGTAAAGAAGCTGGCCCTGGGTGACTCTAAGGCAATTTCCAGATATCAAAAGTACTTCATAAATTCCACTTTACTTATTTTGTGCAAGAATCAAAAAGGAGATATCCAGGTGTCCCCTGAGACAAAGATAGAGCATTTTCCAGTCCAGGTAAAAGTCAACTCTGTCTCCACAATGTCAACATACAGTATTTTGTCAATATACAAAGTACATTGTCACTGTATTACTTTTCCATATTGGAATAAACATTAACAATTATGAAAGAGAAAACATCTATGCCAGAAAGATAGATGGTGAAGATTGCTCCACACTTCACACAATGTGGAATGTCCAGCAACAAAATTTCTTAAGGAAGGAACACTGTTTCCATCGCACAGAGGTACATAAGCTCAGGGCTGTTCTCCTTGACCTCTTCCACTTTGCTTCATGTCTGGTCCTCCACCTGGAATAATCACTTCTCAGTAGCTTTCTTATATACTCTATTTTCTCATTTACAGAATATGGACTGGATTCTCCTGCAGAAAAAAAATTGCCACGGTCACATTACAACTTTTAGACCATACTTACGGAATCTCATTTTGGATCTATCTAAAGCTAGAGAGGATTTTAATAATAAGGTAGTATGAGAATTTGCTTACAAAGTTCTAATTGATACAGAAGAATATATTACCTGTAAATAATATTTGGATGAAATATTTCAGAATAACATTTTTTTTTTACAATATACCCAGGAAAATTCTCTTGTTTTCCATTCCTGCTGTCTTGAGATTAAGTTTACTGCTCATAAGCAGTTGAGTAAAGGGTGAAGCAAGTTAACTTATCTTTGCTGCTGGAAGCGACTGCGAGAATGATGTTTCCCCTATGCTTAGCATTTGATATCACATAAGTTCTAAAAACTTACTTAAAATATAATAATAAATATATATATACATATAACCCGTTGCCATCGAGTTGATTCTCACAGCGACCCTATAGGACAGAGTAGAACTGCCCCACAGAGTTTCCAAGGAGCACCTATATATCACAGGGTCTCTCTTCACTATTACCTTAAGACATTTCCAAAGACTCAGATATCCACCCAAGCATACACATGAAAAATTTGTCTTGGCTTACATTTTTTATTAACATTGGTGTAAGTTATATCTTGTTACTTTTACAACATAACTTGGATTTTATTTCAGTATATTAGGTTCTGTTATGAAAATTGCAATAGATGCCTTTTCAAAAGAACATAGCATTTCCAAAATGCAGATAACATTTTGAAAAACTAATGATAAAAATTTATAGCTAAGCAAGGAAACGATGCCAGTAATATAATATCCATAAACATCTCAAGGAAGAAACCAATGGCAGCTATTAGAAAATTTTCCTTAAAATAGTGAATAGAAGTCCAAAAATACTTCACAAAAAAAGGTGTTGTATGCTTTAGTTTTGTGTAATAATACTCATTAGCATATTGGTAATAATGTCAGGAGGGTTAACAATAAAATGTTCACATTACATGGCCATAAAATATAACAGCACAGTAATAAGCATGCAAGGAGATGAACAGTGTAAAAGAATAGAGAATAAATGGACAATCTTAACAAAATTCTAATGAGAATTATAGCCTAACAAATATATTTCCTTAATAAAACTTTTAAGTCGAAATCTTATTTTGTACCACTTCCATGCAGGCCTTTAAAAAGTTGTTTTATATTTTTATTTTTTTCATTACATCTACATCTTTATAATATTGTATAAGCATGTTTTATATAAGCACTGAACAAGTAGATAGACTCTCCAGACATATATAATGTGTATATATGTATATGTGTGTATATATATATATATATATATATATACACACATATATATTTTTTTAATATAACTACTTAGTCCCCTGCCTAGTCCCCAACTGACAATGTTTACTTTTTCTCTTTGGGTTTCTATAACTCACTCAGGACAATTCGTACTGAGCAAAGAGGAATGAAATATAAGGAAAATAACAGGTAAGACACAGACATTGAAACTGGTATTTGTTATGGTTTATCTAAACAAATAGTACAGGTGTTCCATTTGAATTAAAGTTGTGTGTTTGGTGTTTTATTGAGACTTTTGCTGAAATATGACTGAACAGGTTAAATCTCCTGTGAAGAATCTTGCAGTATTTCAGAAACCAAACTCCCTTGTTTCATTTTTTTGTGAAAGAATACGATTATGGAAATGTTTTCAAAGTTAGAGCCATTCAGATTAGCCTTGATTAGTGGGGTGCTTTAAAGTTAAAAACTCTCAAATAAAAAACCATATACCCGTTGCAGTCAAATCAATTCTGACTTATAGAGATCCTATAGGACAGAGTAGAACTGCCCCACAGGGTTTCCAAGGAGCAGCTGGTGGATTCGAACTGCCGACCTTTTGGTTAACAGCTGAGCTCTTAGCCACTACGCCACTAAGGCTCCAAAAAACCATATAGTGAATTGCAAATTGCTAAATAGATAATGTCCAAATATTTTTAGATGGTATCAGAGCTGTGACGTTGTAAAATATAAATGTGTATACTGTAACAAATCCTTATTGTTTATTTATAATCCCGAGATGAACAAGTTTTTAATAGAAACAATTTATACAATGAAATAAGCAAATGATAATTGCAATAATGAGTTTGACAATCGTTGTATTTATTGTTTCTCAATTTTAATTAGAGTTGTATGGTGTCTGAGTTCCTAATTATAAAAACAAAATGAAATGTGACTTGACTTTCAATTGTAAGCCTTTAGTGGCCCTTTAAATCATCTTTATCTATAAAAAGAAAGTAGTAAGCAACAATGGTATAAAAACAACAAGCCCTCAAAGTTACCAGTGGTGCAGGAGCCACTGAGTTAATCAAAATCAATTAGCTTTCCTCTCAGAAGTGTAGTGTTAATATACCTTCAGTTGAAACATTATGGTCTGGTAATATGAAATGCTTTAGTCTCCACTAGTAATAATTTTCTTTGCCCTTAAATCATGGCAACACACCTTAGAGTGACCTAATCATACTCAAAATGATGTAGCCTCTTTGAAGTATTGAAGACCTGGTTTGGCTACATTGTCTCCAGGCCATTTTTCCTTCTCTTCCCTCATCATCTATTCTTGATTTACGAAGGACTTTTTTACTTGTGTGATCACAATGTGTGGTGGTTTTGCTTGAGACATTACTCTGCTCTGAAGTGATTTTGTGGGCTTAATGACTCAGAAGTTGATTTTATACACCTTCGATTTGGCCTTATATCTATTGTTGATCTCTTCTTCCATAGGGTCATTGGGCTGACAAATTAATTTGATTTCAGCAAGACATTTGATAAAATCTTCTCTTTGAACTAAAATGGTGAAATGTGGATTAAAAAAAATTTTGGAAGCTTTTTCCATCCATTAAAAAGGTATACATAAAGAATTCTGGCTAAAAGATGTTGTTAGTTGTCATCGATTCCAGTCTGACTCATGACCACCCCGTATGTACTGAGTAGAGCTGCTCCATGGGGCTTCAGAGCTGTCTTTTGAGAAAACTCTGGGTGGGTTTGAACTACCGACATTTTATCCAGTAGTTGAGTGCTTAACTGTTTGTGCCACTCAGGGACTCCGGTTAAAAGATACATATTATATCGGCCAAGATATTTTGTTGCAAACTAGAAGAACCAAACCCAGCTAACTTAAGAATACTGTAGGCCCAATGTGGTCGAAGGGCAGTTTTGCTGCTGGTCTTCAGGCACTAGTGACTGGGGACTAGTGACTAGTGATACTCTCTCTATCTCTTATCTCTAATTACATACCACTAGAGCCCTAGTAGAGGCCTGGTGGCACAGTGGTTAAGAGCTTGGCAGTTAGCCAAAAGGTCAGCAGTTCGATTCCACAAGCCACTTCTTAGAAACCCTGTGGGGCAGTTCTACTCTGTCCTATAGTGTCACTATGAGTCGGAATCCACTTGATGGCAATGTGTTTGTTTGTTTGTTTTTTAGAGCCTTACAGGAGCCCTTGTGGTACAGTTGTTAAGAGCTCAGCTGCTAACTGAAAGGCTGGCAGTTCAAACCCAGTGAGTGCTCCTGGAAAAAAAGATCTGACGATCTGCTCATGTAAAGTTTACAGCCTCCTATGAGGCAGTTATACTCCATCAGATAGGGTCGCTATGAGTCAGAATTGATTCAGTGGCACATAACCACAACAACAGCAGTGATTATTGAGTGGAAATTGCAATGAAACAAATTGTATCTCAGCATGAGAAAATATTCAAGCAAAGCAAACTGCCCAATAATTTAGTGGGAGTTGGCTAAAATGAATTCCTTATTCCATATTTGATGGATTGGGTAGAAGTTCATTTGTCTGAGATGCAACTACATAAACTTTTACTTTAGATAGGTTGGTTCCTTCCATTGTGAGGTTATATGTTTTACATATTTATTCTAGTAAAAATGTCAGATATTAAATAAAATTGCTGTCACTATATTGCAGTGATCCCAAATAATAACAGTAAGCACTTCTATAATGCTTACTATGTGTTGGGAATGCTTTGCATATATACATGTTTTGCACATATCTAGATATTGTAATTCTTAAAGAACCATATGAGAGAGTTACTATGATCATCTTTAATTCTACATATGAGTAAACTGAGGTTCATGAAATGTAGAGTAACTTGACCAAAGTCACATTACTGAGAGGATTCTATAAGAAGCAGGATGGCTCCAGATTTTATGTTCTTAACCATTATGCATACTGCCTTTCTGAAGAATTCAAGAGCTGATACTATATCGTCAGGAGAATTTAGAATTCGAAGTTAAAAGCAAAATAATTATCTTTTATAAACTTTTTTCAAATTAAAGCTTTAGAATTTCTTATTAAAAAAAGTAGTTACTTGGCTAGGAAGGTAAAATTATCCCCTCTATATGTCACTGTAATCCATAATCATGACAAAGAAATATAAACAATGATTGGGCAAAACAGATATGTGAAAAGATGACAAGGGCTGTTACTGTTTAAGGCATGTAAGCAGAATACACAAAGCAGGATATGAAAAGAAACAAAGTGATATGTCAAATCTAAAGCACAGAAGGAAATGATTTACAAGTATCCTAGATGAGCTACTGTTCTATATTGAGCAGGCAGATGAACTCATATGGGAAAGATTTGGAGGCAAAGGATGAAATGTCAGACAAGACTTGGTAAGCAATCTTCCAAAAAGTCTAAATATATACATATATATTTCCTGGTCCATGTAGAGCCTTATTATCTGGGCTTAAATGTAGAGCATACTGCCTAACACAGTGCCTGGCATATGATAGTAAGTTAATAATTAAATTTAAAAAGTATATTTCAGCATCAGGAGAAAATATGTCTTCTGATAGGCTTTGCTGAATTGGTCCATAACAGTCCTGGTGTTACTGGGGAAAAATAATCACAACTTAATAACTATAAAGACCTAGGCTTCAAAATGCAATGACTTAAGATTGTTGGCACATCAATTTCTTTGTCAGTCAGTTAACTATAGTCAGCAAATACTTACTCTCTGCCAAGCACTAATGATACAATCATGACCAAGAAATATCATCCCAGTAGTTATGAATAGTACCTTTAATGTGTTGGCATGACAATAGTATTATTGCTGATTTGAGGCATGAAATTACATAATGATTTGCTTCCCACAAAATATTTTCTATCATAATGTATTTTTTTAAGACTGAGTCAACATTTTAAGATTATATATGAAAAGATCCATGACCAAACAAAAAATACTACTTTCTGGGAACCTAAAGATCAAATGAACAGGTATTGACAGATTTCTGGGTAAACATGGTGAACTGAATACATGTGCTTATCTCCATATCTTCCTGATTACTCGAAAAAGGGAAGTAAAAAAACGTGAAAAGCAATCTAAACATACAAAGGCAAAGAGAAATGGAGAGAAGGCAATAGTGGATAAGAAATGTTAAAAAAAAAAACCTCTGGGAATTTAACATCGATGGATACTTATCAAAACAGTAACAGTAGTAATAGTAAGCTAAAACGTAAGTTTCTGCAGATGGAGAAACTGAAAAGAAGCAAACACATTCATTGTAGAAAATCAGTAAGGTCAAGAATCCCAGAAATTAGGAGTGAGACTGAGAAGTAGGTGTTAAGTTTGGTTAAAGTCTTTATGCCATCAGTTAGATGCCCCACCCCCACCCCCTCTGATCTACCACCCATCCCAATAAGAAGACAAAAAGATAATTCCAGGCAAATATCAACAGAGAAGCTTCAGGATATTGAGCACAGCTGTGAAGAGGGTCTAGGTGTTACACTGAAAGCATGAAGGGAAAGAGAAAGTCTGCATATTGAATGGTGAGATTGCAGCCTCTTTCCTTTGTATTAGCTCCAGGACTCCAAAAGCCAGGCTTCTTCTGCCTTGCATACCACTGTCTTTTATCCTCCATACAGGTGACTGGGACAGCCTTCACTATTGGGGCTAACATTTGTGGGTTTGATTCTTGCTGGATCACTTTACTCTCAAGCCCCAGGACCATATTCTTTACCCATAAACACAGAGCACCTAGTCATCTTTTCACTACTTTGCCCTTAAATATCTAAGGACAGCTAAAGATCACCACTTTTTTTTTAGCAAAATCTTCAACATGAACATGGAGATGAAAACAAAGAGAAAGAAAAGCAATTTAGAGGAACCAATAATGAAAGAAAAAGGAGAATAACTGTAAGAAACTATAATTAATATCAGAGACAAGATATGATAGTCCCTACACAAATCAAGAACATGATGCTACAACAAAGGAACAAGCGGAGAACACACTTTAGAAGTTTCCAAAGAGAAAACCTTGGTCACCTGTCAGTGAGGAACCAGAATGACGCTGGACTTCTCGGCAGCTACATTAGATTACAGAAGATAAAGAAAATAGCTTTCAGAGGCCTAAGGAAAAACACTTTTGAACTGTGAGTAATATACTCAGACAATCCCTCAATTAATGTGGATATATACTACAGAATTTTTAGATGTGTATATTGTCAAAATACTTGAGTCCTATCCATCTTTTCTCAAGAAGCTCCTGAAAAATGTGCTGTAAACAAGAGAACAAATCAAGAGATATTCAACTCAAGAGTGAGATGAAGAACTGGTTAGGAAGACAGCTGAGTGGATGGTCCAGCGAACAAAAGTTCAGGAGAGTACAGATCTTTAGGTGCTGTATCTCCAAGACAAAAAAAAAAAGGAAACTGAGTATGTGATAACATTGAGAGAGGTTTTATGTAATTGTTGGAGAATCTGAGAAGTAATAGATACACAGATAAAAAAGCAAATCTAAAAATTTGAGTAATTATTAACTCTGGGTAACAAATAATAATATAATGGGTAATGCAATTGTAGGATAAAATTTGTCTTTGCCACTATAACATAAACAGTGCGAAAGTTCTGATATAATTATTCTGAGAATATAAGGCAATAAAATGTGTGAGTGTGTCTGTGTGTGAGAGTGAGTTTTGTTTATATATGAATGCTGTAGTGAGGGGAGTGATATAAAAGTGCTCAGGATTCATCTCCCCCAGGGGAAAACAATAGTGCTAAAACGGAAAAATCAGAAGAGAGCATAATAAGAGCACTGTTGAAAATATATAGGTAGGTAACTAAAGAAATGGCTAATATATTTTGAGGTGGTTGCTTCTGGGGAAAATTATTTGGATATGGGGCAATGTTCTCATCATAAATATTGCTAATATTGCATGATGTTTTAAAAAACTATGTAGATGTATTACTCTGATAAAAGTAATTTTAAAATAGCATAAACTATGTTGATATTTGTTGAAAAAAACAATAATCAAGTAATTACTAAACATTTATTGAGAACCTGATATACCAAAGTTTCATTTTCATAAATGGGATCATATATCAGAAAGAACCAAAGGATAGCTGGACTCTTTGGGGAAGAGCTTAAGGTTCATAGTTAGGGTTTTGACATAAACGTCACTCTCTCTAGGAAAACTTCCCCAAACACCTAAGGTTTGATTAAGTGTTCATCGCATGTGTGCCCATAACACCCTAAATGTTCCCCATTATAGTTGACACACTTACTGTTGTGATGGGTCCTGTTGTCCGTCTATCCTAGACTGTAAACTACATCAAGGGTAGAAACTCTGCCTGATACACCATCAGCCCTTAATATATATTTGTTGAAATAATGTCAAATGAATAAAATACCCCTCTCTGATAGACATGTTTTGTCTGGTTTAAGAGACAGAAAATTATAAATGCAATCATTAGATCTTAGAATTGCATAACTGACTTTTCTGTTCATTGTTTTGGATTATGAGCTATTTTACAATAAATTTATTCTCAAAGTATTTTTATTATAATCCCTTGGCATATTTTAGGCATATTTATGAGCCAATGACCATTTGTGAATTAGCATTGTAGTCTCGATTTCATTAACTCTTATTAGGAAGCATGAACTCAAGAAGAAACATAATGATATTGGTTAAAAAGAACAAAAATAAGCATTCATTACTCTTTGATTAAATTTCTTATCAGTATTCACTTCCAGTTTCTTCCAAGTTACACTAGAACATAGCAAATAAAAAACAAATCACTAGGCCTGGCAATATTTAAAATATGAATGTCACTTTCCAAATTCATTATTTTCTTTTCCTCAAGGCAACAGACAGCTTAGCTTTCATGGCAAGAAAAATAGTTCCTCTGTGGTCATTTTTATGCATTAAAAGATTTTAAATTTTCTGAGACATTATTCCATCTTGATCTAACAAATGCTGAAGGCAAACACAGACTATCTAAGGTATGTTTTTTCTCCAACTGAATGACTTTTACTACATTATCCAATACCTGTCAGTGCATCTGATAATAGGAGAGTCTTTCCACTTTTAAATTTTGTTTATTTCATTAATCTAACATGTGAAATAGACCTTCATTTTTGAAAACTGCATCAATATCTTCCCCGGACGGACTGTTTCATGAGGTGAACAGAAATAATAGAGCAAGGCAGCTCTATTCCTTTGTGTACCTAAAACCCTTGTCAAAGTCACATGCTAGGTGTGGTCTATAAATAAATTTAGAGATAGTGGAAGGCAGTGGTTTTCTGCAACATTTTAAAACATTGTCATAATGTCTCCAGTTCATTTAAAACTATTGAAGTTAATCTCTGAAATTAATACTTAATAAGAAAAGTGTTCATCAAAATTTTATGGCCTCAATGGAAAAAAAAAAAAGGAAAGAAGGATTTATCTGAATAATATAGACAAACTTTCAAATTCCTGGTGATTTCCTAGCACTTTATTTAAATCCAGGCCTTTGGTTGCTGTTTTATTACTCAGCTAACACATTTAGCTGTTAACTGAAACATGGGAGGTTTGAGTCTACCCACAGGCAACTCAGAATTAAAACTAGCCATTGAAAACCCTATGGAGCACAGGTCTACTCTGACACATGTGGAGTCTTCATAAGTCAGAAGTGACACCACAACGGCTGGTACTGGTTACCTAGTTTGGACTTCAAGGCACTGCCGATAAACCCTGCTTCTTATTTTTAAAAGAATGTTTTACGCCATTTCTATATAGCTGGGACAAGATTAACCAAAACCTCAGATCTGACTTTCATCAAACTGAGTTCCTAAGATCTAAAAACGTAACCTCTCTCAACTTTAAATGGAGTCACTCAATCAAGTATCACAATTAGCCCCAAAATCTGTATTTTATGATTTTTTCCATTTTACTGAATTTCTGAGATTGAAGAATTTCTCCAAAGCCCAACAGCCATTAAATAAGAAGTTAAGATTCTAGTCCAATAAAGTTGACTCCAGAGTGCAAGTGCCTAATCATTCTGTATAATGCTCATCTACAAAGTGTTGAATAATTATTGTTTATGGGAGATCTTTGCCCCCTCAAAAAGTACACAATGAAGTGGTCTGGTATAGCTTTATCTCTCTTTATTTTAGTGATTAACTATTGTATTTCATACACATGTATATTCAGATCATCTGGAAGGTCATGTTATTAGAGAACACTGCTAAACAATATTTGTGTTCAAGTTGACATTTGACTTACAATGGGAAACATATGATCTCACAAAACTACAGTGGTCAGCTTTTAGCAGTGTTTCTCAAAAGGGCAGATGCTGATGCCTGGAGATGTCTAGATACATTCCAGGATATCGCCAACCTCTATGAGAAACTTTGCTTTATAATTATACAAAAAGAAAAAAAATACTGAGAAAATATGGTGTGCATTCATTAATTAAACAGAAATAATATGTCAACATACAGTCATGCAATCAATTGTGTAGAATCATAAAAATTGAGAAAGAAAAAATCATTCTGAATTAGATAGCTGACTATATATACTATTGCAATATATAGAGAAGGGAAGGCAGTATAAAAATTAATGTTCATATATTATTCTACTTACTGTATGCTGAATGAATAGAAAGTCATTATTATCACATTGGTTTTATGGCATGGAAAGCTTTTTTTCACTGAATTCCACTACTTCATATCTTTGTACATGTTTAATGCCCTAATTTTTTTAATGCTAAATTATTAAAAGTTAAAATCATGCAAACTCTCCTCATCCATAGATAACTAAGTCAGCAATTTGTATATTTTCTTCTAAGCATCTTTTTTCTATGCACTGAAATACTTTTATATCACTGAAATTATGTTGTTTATGGGTTTGTGTCTTCAGTTATTCTTTTAGTATTATATTTTCATCAATTTCCCTACCCACTATACCACACTATATTACAGTAACAAGTATTCCTGACTTACTATGTTGTGATGGTTAAGGTTGTGTGTCAACCTGGTTGGGGCATGATTCTCAGTGGTTTGGCAGTTGTATGATGTTGTGATCACTTCCATGATGAGATCAGATATAATGTGTTCACCTCTATGATGTGATCTGTTGTGAACAATCAGTTGAAAGGGAGTTTCCTTGGGCATGTGGCCTGGTTCTGGCAATGTTTGTGGGCCTTTGCTCGCTCTGGATTCTGCAGCTGGCTCCTGTTCATCTGACCTCTGGTTCTTAGGACTTGAGCTAGCAGTTTACCTTCAGTCTTGCCTGCTGATCTTATGATTTGTTGATCTTCCCAGCCTGTGAGCAAGAGCCCTGCTCTCTGACTTGCTGATCTTGGGTTTGCCAGCCCCTGCAGCCACATGAATCATTAGAAGCTTCTATCCGGACCCATGGACTTGGGACAATCCAGCCTCTACAATTGCATAAGCCATTTCCTTGATACAAACCTCTCCATATACATATACATATGTATATATATATATATGTGTGTGTATGTATATATATATATACGTATATACGTATATACGTATATATATATATATATATATATATATATATATATAAGCTTTACTGGTTTTGCTACTCTAGAGAACCCAGCCTAAGACGTTTGGTACCAAGAGTGGTTCTACAGAAACAAAATTCTAAGGATGAGTTTTCTAAATTTGTTCTCAAGTCTGGTAGTCTTAAAGATGTTGATGACTCTGCTTCCAGTAGTAAAGAGGGCACTGCTAATCCATGGCGTGAGGTAGCAATACAAATATGAAAAATATCACCACTAATAGACTAGGTATTGGTGAAAGGCGAGGCTCTGAGTGATTGTGTGATACCTTTCTAAAATTTTGTCAGAATGAGAAGTATAAGGAAGCTGGTTAGTTGGTCCTACTTTTGCTAGACAAACTGGTGAAAGAAAGAGATGCATTCAGGGCTTCATAGTCAAAGCTCAAGCACTGCATAAATGACCTCAAAGTTTCCACTTGTGCCTTGAAAGAAAGCCTTATTTCTTGTAGTAACAGCTGATATTGCTGTGTAGTCCTGCATCATCCTTACAACTGACAGCATGTTCAAGTCCATCATTGTGGCTACTGTGCTAATCTATCTCGCTGAGGGTCTTCCACATCCTTGTTGTCCCCTCCTTCACCAAACATGATGTCCTCCTCTAACAATTAATCCCTCTTGATGATGTGTCCAAAGCAAGTGAGCCGGACAAAGTTTTGTTGAAATCCATAAGGTTTTCATTAGCTAATTTTTGGAAGTAGATCACCAGGCCTTTCTTCCTAGTCTGTCTTAGTCAGGAACCTCTGCTGAAACCTGTTCACCACGGGTAACCCTGCTGGTATTTTAAATACTGATGGCATAGCTTCAAGCAGCATAGCAAAATGCAAGCCACCACAGTATGACAAACTCAGACAGCTGGTAGACTATACCTATACTTACGCCTATATTTTTATCTGCATCTAGATAAAATTATCTACATAAAGGTTATTCTATTTTACTGACTATCTTCATAGACTATATAAACTTTCAATGTCACACAGATTTCTTGTTGTTATATGGAGGTTCTCTTCTACAAATTCATGCATGCACTGTCTTTCTAAGAATTACTGTCACTAACTTGAAACAAAGCCTCTGCCATATTATCTTTAGAGTCCTCTTTTGCCTGCTATAGTTTTAGCACTTAATGGTACCTAATACACACTTTGTTTTGAAATAAAAGAAGATGCTTAAGTGTTTCTATTCCTAACTTCTAGTTATACTGACATCAGTAATGATTTTATAAACTGGAGTGTGTGTGTCTGTGTGTGTGTGTATGTGTGTGTTAAAGAATAAGTGGATTTCTGTGTAGTTTGAGCAAGCATATGGTTTGTCCAAAGGGTAGACAATGTGTGATCATAAAATATAAGTTATTGCTTTTCTAAATAATTTCTATTAAGGCAAAAGGATTCTGTTTTCTATTCCACAAAAGAAAATCTCACCCTTATACAAAGGGTGGCAATATAATTTATCATCCAACAGGGACACTTTTGAAAGTGATAAGAGGCACTATAAATAATTTTAATTGGACAACAGGCATAAACTGGGACTCTCCCAGGAAAAGTGGGTGGCAATATGTGATTTCACTGCCTATTCTAACATTTGATATTTGCCATTCTGCTATATGCTTTTCTCTACTTCATGGGTAGTTAACCAATACCAGTCAATTGCACGGTTTGCGGTCTCTGTAGCCATATACGACCAAGGCCAGTTTTCCAGTGACAAGTAGCAAAATGCAACAACCTAAAATACTTATTTTTATAGTCAAAGATATTAAAATAATTAAAGCTGTACAAATATATAAGCAGATGTTTTACAAATGAAATCTTAATAGCATAATGGCTTTAAAAAAAAAAAAACTTATTGCCATGGAGTCGATTCTGACTGATAACGATCCTATAGGACAGAGTACAACTGCCCGATAGGGCTTCCAAGGAGAGGCTGGTGGATTTGAACTGCTGACCTTTTTGGTTAGCAGCCAAACTCTTAAACCACTGTGCCACCAGGGCTCCAAAATAGAATGCCCTCTCTGAGGCTTGAACTCAGGACCTTCAGATTATGAGACTAATGGACTGACCACTATGCTAAGAAGGCACTCATAATGACTTAGGAATCATATATTTAACCATTCATTTACTTAAAATATTTAGGGTTACCTGTAGAGGAGTGAAGCAATAGTTTTTTGCCCATTTTCCTCACAGATAAGTCATCTGCAATACAAGCAAAGATAATCACGTTTAAAAGTGATTCACAATTTGAATCACAGAAAGTTAGATTGTAAATCAAACATTAAAACTAATTTTACAAATAAAAGTGTAAATGAAAAAGATTTTAGCTATCTTCTCAATGAGACAGTCTTTAAAAATGAGTACCTTTTTCAAATACTGTTTTAATATTTGTCATTCTTAACATAATCTGTTATAGTTAAACTTTGGGAATGAACATTTATGATTTCACTGAAGTCATCTTTTTCCAGCATCTTTTATACAAAGCATATCTTTCTTAACTTGTCCAACTCACCTTGGAAACTTAAACAAACAAAAATAACCTAGTACAATGATTTCAATATTAACATCATTAAATCTAACAAGAGCCTAGTTGGATGTTTTTGAATTCTGAATCATTTGAGCTGAGTTGACTTTCCATCATGAATTATGATTTCTTAGACATGCAACATTCAGACATACAACATAGATAACATTGAAATATTGAGTTCTAAACTAAGAACTTTTGCTACCTTCTCTGAAATACAATTTAATACGAAATGAAGGTTTGCCAATTTAAAAAAATTTAAATCATTAGTAGTTATACTTTTTCCACTTTCCCTCTGTTCCCTGACAAACACTCCAATTATTTGTAGCTCTGTGATTGATGAAAGAAATAATGAGAAAATGAGGTAGAAACTTTACATATTCTCCAAAAGAAGTCATTATTCAACCATGGGGAACATTAAATCTTGATAAGGAGATCAATTACAAATAGCTCTGCATGTTCCCTCAGAACTGTATGTTTCCTGTAATGAACTGCATATCACCGTTAGAAATCTTGACTATAAATCATTGAGGTTTGATTTAATGAAATCCAAGGAACAGATTATTATTATTATTTGCCTTAGGTGTGCAAAATAATGATTTGGGTGTGTTTCAGGACAGATAAACTTAATCATGAGTGTAAAGTGATTTACTTTTTTGTTCATTTTTATTTTTACCTTTAAAACTTTGAGGCTTTTCTGGAAGTAGTAGACAATACCCAACCCAACCCAACTCATTGCCGTCCAGTCAATTCCAACTCATAGCGATCCTAAGGGACAGAGTAGAACTGTCCCATAGGGTTTCCAAGGCTATAAACTTTATGGAAGCTGACTGCCACATCTTTCTTCTGCTGATGGGAGCCGCTGGTGGGTTTGAAAGGCTGACCTTTCAGTTAGTAGCCAAGTACTTAACCACTGCACTAGATATGAGGCTAAAACACTATGTGGCTAAAAATATATTCACGTAGACAATGATTCCTGTAGGTTAATTCCTGCCACCAACGTAACTGAGTTGCCTCACACGGACTTCCAATAACCGACAAAAGCAAACTCTTGGAGAAATCCACCTGAGGCACGTGCCTTGCATTCATGAAATAAAATAATGTCAGATTTCTTGCTGGTGTCAAGTTGGAACCTCGTATAATAGTTTTTCCTTCAAAAGTTAAGAAATTTCATTTTTTTTCTTATTTTTTTTTTACTTCAAAGTAAAATCCAAAATATACGTTTAGAGGAACGTTTAGGATATTTTTTTGGAAGCAAATGGATTGTATGATACAGTAGCTTGGCTTTTAGAAAGCAGCTTAATGAATAAGAGTGAGATATTCTTTATTCAGTGACATATATTGGGAAAGTGATGGTGGATGAGCAGGAGGTGGATATCCACATAAAAATTTACAATATTTTTGTAGGATGTGCTGTGCAAAGACAAGCATTGTCCCTTTAAATATATTTATAAAATGGTTGTACATTTATTTTAAGCCTTCTTGATTTGGATTACTGCTTCTTTAAATGAGCCACTGTGTAAATATTGGGCAATGTGAGGTCCTTGTTTATTCAGGTTGTTTATTACAAAGGAAAATGAGTTGAGGGAAAGAGAAGTGGCGAAAATATCACCTGTTCTAACCATGATCCACAGAGTTCTTTAATCTTCTTAAAATTTTAAAGTAGCCTACTGTGAGACCATGCACTAATGCTTTTTCTTAGAGATATGTGGGTAAGTCTTATAAATTCAGGTAAATTAGTAACACTAATATATAAAATTCATCCCCCAAAATGTGTGTAATGACTCAAATTATGTTTCTTAAGGAAAAATGGTCTCCTGAATATGATCCTTGAAACATGTTTAAAATATCCTATTAAATGTCAAAAAAGAAAACAAAGCAAAACATTGATTTCTCACCCACCATAATGAGTGGACACAGGGAGGCTGCAGCAATGCAGAGATGGGTTAAATCTAGACAAATTCTTCTTGTACCCTCTGAGGCACAAAATGTCAATAACTTTCTGTCTGCCAACAAGAGAGAGACTGCAGATGGGTATAGGGCAGATTCGCCTGGGAGGGAAGACCTCACACATAGCTGGCAACTAATGCTTTCAGCTCCCTGAGCCACCAGGACCCCAGTATTAGATGCAAATGTTCAAAATACCATAAGAGGAACAGCACCAATTTGGACTTTTGAATCATATTTCTTTAGACTAAGAAATACACTTTCCGACCCATAACGTTCAACAGTGGGCAGAGACATACCTGCCTCAAAGCAATAGTTTGACAGAGAATTGGAACAGGCAATTGAAATATTCGTTGTCTAAAATAGAAGAAGATAAAGGCAAGATGAACTGGCTTACATGCCTTCATGAGTGTGTGCTCACTCTTAATGGTGGGGGGATGGGGAAGAGGGCAAGGGAGAGTCCCTAATAGATCCATCTACTTTTCTCAGGGATTTGTGGAAGACAGGATGAGGAAGGATGCTGGTATGACTATGCAATTCTTCCCATGGGGTTTGGATGCTGGTATGACTATACAATTGCTCCCACGGGGATGAGAGGAAGATGATAGTAAAAAACATACTTGTTTTATCTTTTTCCCCATATCATCCTAAATTTTCTTTTTTTCATACCTGAAGCAGTGATCCCAGGACAAGAGCTGCAATTGCAGTGCCAGAAACAGGGTTGATCCCTAAGCAATGAACTGTTACTATACCTTTAAACCTTTATGTCAGAATCCCTCAGAGCCTGATGGGGTGGATTGTGCCTTCACCTCATCTGGAAAAAGTGAGGTTGACAGTGACTGCAGCTGTATTAACTGTAACCCTACCCTATATAAATGAAAGAATACTGAGGAGGAGGCACTTCCTAGACTAACATTGCTGCTGGCAATGCAGACCACCACAGTGGCTAAACCTAATGTCCCTTCCCCTTCCAAAGGTGGAAAAGGTGGGGTAAACTTATAAATGGAGAGAAAGGTAACAGTAGTTGAGGGTAAAAAAATGAATAAACGGGTTATACAATGAAAACCCAGTATTACACTGATACTTCAAGATAGCAAAAGATGATATTATCTCTTAGTTTGATCATACCAGATGCTCGGATAGGTGAAGCCGTATCTTGCTGACACTACTCCTACTTTGGAACCTGACAAGGTTGAATGGAAACCTTCAGGCCTACGTGGCATTGATCTAGGAGACATTTTGGTCATATGATATGATGATCAACTGTACTAATTGATAATGACTGAGTGAGACTCCAGTAATGTACCAGTATCTTCTGACTTACTTTTCAGGTAACAGCTACCACACTACAATTTGGAATAACAACGGCATTGTTGATAAGATTATAATATGGATATTAATAAATCAATCTTCTGGGAGATTGAATTAAAGCCTCCTCAGGATGTAGTACCAATGGAAAATGACTGACCTGAAGAAGTGTTGGATTTATCTAACCATTGACTGATTTCTATGCTAAATAGTTATGCACATATTTATTATAATTTACAAATTTTAGTAGATCAAGTGGGGAAAGAGTAATCGAATTAGTACAAAAATATGAAAGTATATAATAGCTGTATAGGATGAATTAGTTGTCTCTTTAAATCTTTAAATCCCTACCCAGCATATGATCATTTTACTATGAGAGTCTGATGGTTAAGACTGTGTGTCAACTCGGCTGGGCCATGATTCTCAGTGTTTTGGCAGTTGCATAATGTTGTGATCACTTTCTTGTTGAAATCTGATATTTGATCACCCCCATGATGGAATCTGCTGAGTGGCACCAGCAGGGGCAGGGCCTGTGGCCGCTCACTTCCCCCTCAGCCTTCATCTTTCGGCCCTCCATCACCTACTTCCTTCCTGTTCGCCTTGCCAAGGTTTTTGGCTTGTTCTGGGTCCTGCAGATGCCTGTTGTCATCTGACCTCTGGATCTTGGGACTTGAGCTAGCAGCTTACCTGCTGATTTTGGGATTCGTCGATCTTCACAGCCTGTGAGCAAGAGTCCTTCTCCCCGAACTGCTGATCCTGGGTTCACCAGCCCCTGCAGCTACATGAATCAGAAGAAGGTTTGTGATCTTGCCTGCTGATTTTGGGATTTGTCAACCTTCACAGCCTGTGAGCAGGAGCCCTGTTCTCCGACCTGCTGATCTTGGGTTTGCCAGCCTCTGGGGCTGTGTAAATCAGAAAAGGCCTCTATCCTGATCCATGGAGTTGGGATGTTCCAGCCTCTACAATCACGTGAGCTGTTTCCTTGATATAAATCTCTATATATTTATATGCTTTACTGGTTGTGCTTCTCTTGAGAATGCAGCCTAAGACAGAGAGCCTCAACCAAAGGCCAGGTTGGTAGTCTGTGTGGTAAGGAATTTGGCCTCAACCAAAGAGAGGCCTGGCCTTTGTCTCCAGCTCCTAGGAGGTAGACTTTAAACCCTTGAAATTTCCTGAGTGATAGATGTGTCTTTGTTATTCATGGTGGACATCTTAGGCTATATGGTGTTAGCTCAACTTCCAGTCAAGGGGGTGGGAGCTGGAAACTGAATTCAACCATGTGGGCAATCAATCAGTAAGCCCCAATAAAAACTCCAGAAACCAAAGTTTGAGTGAGCTTTCCTGACTGGCAATATTCTATGCATATTTTCACGCATCAGTTCCTTGAAGGTAACACATTCTGAGGACAAAGGAAGCTTCATGTTTGAAACCTCCTTGACTCTACCCTATGCATCTTTTACCTTTGGCTGGTTCTAATTTATATCCTTACACTGTAATAAACTGTATCCATGAGTATAATAGCTTGCAGTGAGTAAATTACGTGAGTCTTTCTAGTGAATTATCCAACTTGAAGGTGGTTTGGAAATTCCCCAAATTGCAGTTGTCAGGTGGTCTTGGGTGGACTCTTCCTTCTAAATTTGTAATTGCACACTATGTCCTTACAGTAGGGGTCAGAAGTATGTGTCCTTAACCTCACTGTTTGGCTAACTCCAGCAGATGTTTTTATTTCTAATAATAACACAGAAATATTTTTACAAAGTTATAAGAAACAGAAAGATCTACAGTGTTCATTTTCAAAAGGCAAGACAGGGGTTAATAATTATGTCATTATATCATTTCTCATTAGTGAATATATTACATAAAGCATATATACAATACTTAGCTTTACTCAACTTGTATCATCTATAATAATTTGTAGATGGTTTAAACAAACATTTTAAACGCCTGGTTGTTTATAGCCATTGTTGTTCTATCAACTCATATTTTGGTAGTTGTGGTTAACTGCAGTCCAGTCAGCCCTAGGCTCATGGCAACCCCATGCACAAAGGAACAAAACTACCCAGCCCTATGTCATTCCCATGACTGGTTGTAGATTAGACTGTTGTGATCCACCGGGTTTTCACTGGCTGATTTTTAGAAGCAGATAACCTGACCTTTCTTCCTAGCCTGTATTAGTCTGGAAGCTCCACTGAAATCTCTTCAGCGTCATAGTAACAGACAAGCCTCCACTGACATATGGGTAGTGGCTTCACATGAGGTACACTGGCTAGGAATCAAACCCAGGTCTCCTGCATGGAAAGCCAGAATTCTACCACTAAACCACCAATATTCCCTGTTTTGGTAGAGTCCAGCAACATTATATAAATTATAAAATAGACTTTGGTAGAATTTTAATCCATTACAATAATCATTCTAATAGCCTCATGCAATATTTTATGATATAAATTTATAAACTCCTTGTCTATATTAATCACAAAGGCAAAACTGAAGCCCATTTTGAATAGGTAACAATTTATCTTATGACTGTGCCACTCAAAGTAGTTATTACCTATTTTTCAATTTGCTTTTTTAAATTAGGGTTTTATTTACTTACAATAAATATATAATGCCATATTAAATATATGAAGTGTTTATTTTCCTTGTATATTTAAGAAAAACTGTCCTGATTTATGTATACTATTTAGATCTACTGATCTCTTATTATCATAATTTCTTTTAAATAATGTATCATTTAAAACAATTTGATTTAATGTACTAAAAATTAATTAAGCTATATTAAAACAAGTCTCAAGCTAGAAATTATCTTAGCCTATATGTTATTTATGGAGCACTGGTGGTCCAGTGGTTAAGAGCTCAGTTGCTAGCTGAAAAGGTCAGCAGTTCGAAGCACCAGTGGCTCTGCAGGAGATAAGATGTGGCACTCTGCTTGCCTAAAGATTACAGCCTTGGAAAACCTATGGGGCAGTTCTACTTTGTCCTACAAGGCTGCCATAAGTCAGAATTGACCTGACGGCAATGAGGTTAGAGTAAATGGTAAAGCACTACACTACTAACTGAAAGGCTGGCAGCTCAGACTCATCCAGAGGCATCATGGAAGAGCTGCTGATCTTCTTCCTAAAGATCACAACATTGGATGCCCTACAGAGCCCAGTTCTACTCGGAAGCACCTGGGATTGCCATGGGTTTGAATCGATTCGATAGCAAGTTTCCCCCCACCCCCCAAACATTTACTAGCACATCACTGCTTATGTGGTAAAAAAGGAGAGAGAAGAAAAAAATTAACTAGACGATTTTAAAGTACCTTACCTCAGTCAAATTCTAGAAAATATTAGTAAATATTAGTAGTTAATGTTACTGCATTATATACCGCCCTCCAGCTAGGGTATACAAGAATCATTGTATTATGCTCACGGATTCTGTGGGTCAGGGTTAGGCTAGCACATAGGGAGGATGACTCTTTTGTGCTCCACAGTATCTAGAGCTGCAGCTGGGAAGACTTTCAAGACAGCTTATTTACTGACATGTCTATTGGCTGGGCTGAAGGACCCACTTAGCTAGGTCTGTTGATCTAAGTATCTACGTGTGGCAACCCCATGTGACTTGGGCTTCTCAGAGCATGACATCTGGGTTCTGGGTGGGAATAGGGGGTTGCCAGAGAACAAATGTTCCCAGAAAATCAAGTGGAAGCTGCATGGGCCAGCTGTTTAGGACCTAGCTTTGGAAGGCATATAGTTTCATTTCCCTTATACTCTATAAGTTGAAGCAGTCACAAGCCTGCCCAGAATCAAGAAATGATCATATAGATCCCACCTTTTGATGGAAATAATGTTAAAGTAATTAAGCTTTTTAAAAAATTTCCCAGTGGTATTATGAAATGATTTAACCAAAGAGTTTGTCTTCTTTTAGAGATTCCGTAGACATCCTTTCACTGAAGTTTCTTTAAGCAGGATTTTTATAGAATACTCAATTTTGTAAAAAAGGAAGTTCTAGAGAGAATAAATCTAAATGAATTAACAAATAAATGAAGAGTAGAAGAGGCAATGGTATTTGGCATTTATATAATTAGTGATAAGAAGCAATGAATCACCCACAAGTACAGTTTATGATACAAATAGAAGAAACATGGTCAACTTCATGACTCTCTGGGCACTAGAAATGTTGTATTTGTCTATTTCGTAAATAAAATTCAATCTGTCTCCCAGGCTCCAGACCCCAGGGTCAATAAAAAATCCAATATCAGTAATGCAGGTTGTCCTCCTACCCCCACTGCCTTCTTCCTTCTCGTCATTCCTCACTTGTTTCATGTTTCACTTTTTTTTTTATGTGTTTAAGTAGGCCCTTTGTGATTAATTCCTCACTTAGAAGTTTATCCTAGCAGTTTATCAAACTCTTCCTCCCAACAAATACAGGGCTTTGTCACAAGAGATATTCCGATGAATAAAATTTACACTACCTCTTTACACAAATATACAATCATGCACTGCATAATATCATATGGCAATGTCTGGACTGCATATACAGCCATAATCCCATATAGCTTTGCTAAATGTATACAGTGTATATGGCTAAGTATATACGGCTAAGTATATATGCTTGTCTGAACCGAGGAAGAAAAGGGCAGAGGGGGGAAGGAGAGGGGAACAAGGAGTCCCATGCAGAGGCATGGACAAATCATTGGAGGTCAGTGAACTTTGACATGTCAGGATGAGTGGCTGCCACACTCGGTAGAACCTCTGTGACTTGCTCATGACACAGAGTGAGCAGTTGCTCTTCCCAGGCAGGTTAGTGGATTATCTGGGGGGACTGGAGAGGGGAACAGAGGCTGAGGAAGCATATATACTTTACTATGTAATATAGTGTTTGCACAACGTCCAAATTACTGAACGTCCTATTTCACAGAACATATTGTGGATGTCAAGTGATGCATGACTATACATACACATTATTTCCTCTACAATTAGACAAATTGAGTCTCCCCAAAGAAAGTGAATACAATCTTGCCTGGTAATTCATTTTGCTTTTATGTAGGTTTTTTTTTGTATTGAATATGTTTAGCTTATTTCTACAGATAAAAGCAATTTTGTGAGACTAAATTACTCTGATGAATCAAACAAAGAAAGGCATTTTTATCATTGTTATCATTAATTCGTAACTTGAAACATAGTGCATGTGCTTTGGCAGCAGATGAAATAAAAACATACCTTTGATGTTAATATTTGCAACTATTATTCCTGGGTGACTTTATCAAAACCAAAAAACCAAACCCTATGCCGCTGAGTCTGTTCCAGCTCACGGCTACCCTATATGTTTCAGAGCGGAATTGCTCTCCATAGGGTTTTCAGTGGTTGCAATTTTATGGAAGTCGATCATCAAGCCTTTCTTCCATGGGGCCACTGGGTGGACTTCAATCCCCATACCTGTGTTAGTAGTTGAGTGAAAATTTGAAAACACAGGGTTTTCCTGGCTATTAAATATAACCTAATCTTTCTCCCTGGGGTCATCATGTTGATAAACATAGGAACAGTGAGATAAATATGGATATAACTTGCAAAACCTATGAATTGCAATATGAAGGTCTACATATGTGTTTTATTATTTTTCAAATATTTGTTGACTGTTCTTAGTTTGAACTGTTTTAATTTTTCTTATGCCCAATTTTATTTGTACTTTCTACTTACTCTCTTAGTTGAGGTCAAAATTGTGTGTCTTGGGAAACAAAATTTATCTCATTAATGAATGATATACTTGACTAACTCTCATTTTACCATTACTAACCTAATTTCCCGTTGCCATCCAGTCAATTCCAATTCACAAGGACCCAGTAGTACAGAGTAGAACCACCCCACAGAGTTTCCAAGGAGCGGTTAGTGGAACCTAGCTGACAACCTTTTGGTTAGCAGCCATAGCTTTTAACCACTGCTCCAGAATATTATTACTCTTCCCATCATTTAGTGCTGATTAATCTCTACTATGTATAACAATTTCTACCCTAATGTTATTGAATCCTTACTCTTTCAGTGACAGTTAGAAAATTAACTATTGCACTTAAAATTACATATATAAAAAAATAAAATAGTTATGCGTCACCATGTCCACGATACTGACATGTTCTGTGAAATAGGATTTGTGGTTTGGACATTGTGCGAATACCATATTATATACAAGCCGTCCCCAGGTTATTAACATCCTACTTATTACAACCGGTAGTTATGAACCAACCCTCGCAAAGACTATTACATTAAAAGCTTATGGGAGCCCGCTTCTGGTTGGCCGCTGTTGCTGCTGCTGGAGCTGCTGCCAGAGGCTAGAGGAATGGGTGGGTGGCAGTGAAGGCCATGGCCCAGAACTCAGTGCAAGGAGCGAGAGGAAGTGAGCGAAGAGGGAGCAGAGCCACGCCCAGCCCCTGCAGGCTGTTTGGCCAGCCTAAGGAGCAGGAACATCCTGGCTCTTACAGCCCCACCCCACCCTCCCTGCAGACTGGACAAAGCTCAAGAGCCCACACCCAGAGCCATGTCCTCTGCCTCACCTGCCCCTATCCCTCCCTTGGCCCAGTGCTGCAAGAGTCTAGGTTTGAGGTCTTTAAAACCATTAGGAGGAAATAATAAAAGGAGAGTTGACTTCCCTTTAAAAAAAAAAAAAAAGTTACGGGACCACAGACATACATGCGGTCAGACTGCCCCACCAGAATTATGTGGCGCGTGACTGTATATACACACAGAGAGAAAATTTGTGTGCCGAAAATGATACACAGTCAACGTTATCCCAAGATTAAAATGTGAAGTGTGTCTTCGCTGCTTTTCCTTACTTTGTGAACTTTCCTTTTCTCCATATTGCATAGATTAATTAATCATAAGGCTTTTTCCTCTTTTTCTCCTGCCAATTCTGAAGTCTCTACCCCTTTTTTCTTTTCCTCTTTTTTCAGTTTTTTCCTGTGCACACCCTCCCCTGCCTTCCCTTTCTTCCTTCCTCTGTCCCTCCTTTCTTCTTGTTACTCTTCACTTTTGTTATTATTTCTTTTCTCGTAGTCTATTTGCCTCCAGAAAGGGTTTAAGATAGCTAATGATATTACTAGAACTCCTCTCGTTAGAAAAGTCCATTGTTAAGGAATTAAAAACTTATGGTGGATAAAATTATCTCGGAGATTAAGTATGAGAGCAAACCCACGGAAAGCCTTTGAGAATTTTATTTTTAACGTTCATCAAGTCAACTGCAAAATTTCATGCTAAATAAAGAGGTTATTAGTGATATTTTATGGCTCATGAATTAGTATTGGTGAATAATATACCAATATTTTTCATTTATCATAGTCTCATGTTCAAGATTTAATTTTTAGGATCTTTAACTCATAAAGTTCTAATGTGATTCAATTAAATTACTTTTTTTTCTTTTCTAGAGTCTTTTACTGTTGGATTTTTCAAACTTTTTAACTAGCTAATAATAGTCCTTGATTAGAAATCCTCTCATTTGTGGGAAGGCATACATAGGCAAACCCATATATACTGAAATTTTTAATAAGGAACATTTGTGATTGAAGAAGGAACTTTCTAAGTTATCTTCTTACTGAACTAAGTTTTCTTAGTCCGTTCCGTTTCAGAATCTTTCTCTCAGATTGGTTTATGACTAAACCTTATAAATGAATCCAGGTTAATCTGATCTCCATTTCTTAATGATGAGCCACGGGCCATATTTTTTCTTAGCACATGGGCTGAGACTTGTATTGTTTTCAGGTTTGATTAGAGACAGATTCTGCAATAACCATTTTGTATGGGAAATACCTTGAGAGTGATCTTTGTTGACTTTCAAATATGATTGCCTGTGGTCTTTATTTCTTTACTAGGATTATCTACAAAGCTACTTTACCTAAAGCTATAACTATACATAACAATGTCAAATTGGATTGGATTGATGTCAGCCTGATAATGCCCCAGCTTACATCATCTTTATAAAAGACATAAGTATTATTTAAATAAAGCTAATCTATTAAATACTATCGTGAAATTTCATGGTAAGAGGAAAAAGAAAACACTTTAATTCCAGTAGAGAGATGCCATTCATTTAGAAAACATTTTCCCCTATTATGTGAATTGTAGACTCTGCCTTTCTAGGTGGCATGTGATTTCTTTTAGACTCCAACATGATTATATTTTTGATTTGTCTGAGATACAGAAATAAAATTAAGTAAGATAGCAGGATTCTGTCTTCTCTTTGTGAAGATATGACACTCAAGTGTAAACTATGCACACATCCTACGTAAAGCATGTATATATGAAAAAAATATTCCAGGAACAGGTCTGTGAGTAAATATAACATTGATATATGCAATATGTCCTTTATTAACTTCACAGAAATTCTCAAAGAAAAATATTGTCCAACATAGGCCAATCTGTATTTAAATCTGAGATGCTTTTTAAAGTATGAGCTCAGTGGAACTTTGAATTGGCAGAAGAATTGAGTTTTGTGTTATACTAATCCTTACTGATGAAATCCATTTGAATGTAACCCTAAAGAAATACTGAATGCAAATCTCATATTTAATTGTCTAAAGATGCTCAAGGATAACCGTACTGAAAAGAATACTTACTCTGCAGTATGACTCACTACTTGTTTTAATTTTCTTTATTGTCTTGGATACAAATTATACATTGACTTCATATTTCTTCTTGTCATATATTTTAAATCCTTTATTGATGATGATTTTTTAAAAATAAGCTTAAAAGTACTTGTTTATGATTTTTGTTTACAAAAATCAATGATATTAAAACTGTACCTTTTGAAACCAAATCAATATAAGCAAAGTGACCTATTTAGAATATGAAATGCTGTTTGTATTTTATGTACCTACCAATATTTCTTGTAGGCAACTTTGCAATTGTCCGTGATTTATAAGCATAACTGTAGTGGAATATCCTAATTACTAATTCTTTTTCTTAGAGTCACTCGATAATTCTTTCAGTCTTCTGAAATATTAGAAATGCAATTAATCTACCACTAAGTAATTAAGAACACAGTATTATTTCATGTATACCATCATCATGAAATCCTATGGTGTCTATGACCTGCATTACCTGGTAGATCAGCAGAGGTGATCTCACAAAGGATATGGTAGGGCTTTTGGTAACATGTGTCATTTATCTGGTTGGTTATGTCAAGCAGTTCAGAGCATTTTAACAAATATTTAAATCAGAGAATTTATAGGATACTTCAGTCTGTAATTAAAAACAATTATTCAAAAATACAGTAGTAGTTTAATTTGACTCATTTTCCCTAGCTACAGGGTAGAATCCAATTGTGTTAGCTCGTAAGAATAGCTACCATTTTAGATACAGATTCTGACTTAGAGCAGACCATGCCTGAGATGACATCTGGGCTCAGTGGGGAAGGGTACAGTGATCATTTTCAATATCTGTCATGAGACCAAGGGGGAAAATGGTGGATGGACTTCTCACGTATGCCACTCCTCTCTGGTTAATGTGACAAAAAGCTGGTTACTAGGTTCTAGTTATCAATACATTGGGATACTCCCAAATGGTAGACTCTTAGACCTAATCCATTTCTGAAAATAAAGACAATAGTGATTTATTTTTTTAATACTCTTTTTTTAATAATTGTTTCTCAAAATCTGATCTACACATCATATTTATCAGAATCTCTTGAAATTTTTGTCCAAACTGATGTTTCCTGGAGTCTGCCCCAAATGTATTGAATTATAGCTTTGAAGACAGGACTCAAGAATCTGAATTTTAAATAAACATCCCTAGTGATACGTACACATACTGAAGAATAAGAACAACTGCTCCAATAATTTGATTCACTTAGTTCCCATCTGTTACAGGGAGTAGTTAAATATCTCGTGTGTGGAAATATAAGATGCCCATGGCTAATTACTTTTTTTTGTTTTGTTTATCATTAGGAAATATCCTTTAATAACTTTTGACCAAGGCAGAAAAACCCTACCTTGAAAACACAAACAGAACCCTGCTCAAATGTATACCATTATTTTATAAGTTGACTAATTCTCCTTTATATACTACTCTTGGAGCCACCTCTGCTATGTATTAGTACTAACCCACCATACAACACAGAAGTTTGTGTTCTCCTCAGCTCTTTCCTGGATTAGTGCAATAACATGTCCTGCATGGGCCTCATTCTCACTGTGCTTTTTCTAGTGCCTTGGTGATCACCGTGGAATGTTCTCTTCTTGGCAGAACACACATCCTTCTGATAGTATTTTTTAAGTAGAAAGGAAATAAGAAAACTCCTGAGAAACAGCAGAAGCAATTATGCCTGTATAAAACTGCTGAGACCAAAACAAGGTGTCAACATAATTTCCTTAATTTGATTTTTTTTTTTAAATGATGGCAGTTATTGATGAACGTTTCTTCTATCAAACTCTGAGCAGCTTTGGACAGAGATTGTTTTTCACTCATGTTTATATTTGCAGTGTCTCACGTAGTGGCTGGCACATAGTGTTTATATTTCAAATCTTTTATAAATGAATGCATTTTAGCATGTAATTAATATTCAGTAAACTTTTATCATCCATTGGTTTTAACGACGACTATGTAAAATCAATCAGTTTTCTCTGAAGCATTAATTTTCTTTCATGTCCAAATCCTAGGTTATGTGAGTAGCCTGGTAATTATGCCTTTGTAGAATTAACATTCTGTAAAACAATGCTTAAAATAAGAATGGAGAATTTGGCTCATGTAGAAATATCCACTGCAAACATGCCACCTTGTCATTTCTCTAATCTTTACTGTTATATGATTATTTGAATATTACATCTTGTATTGTGAATGTCCCTCCAAGTATTTTTTCTCCTTGCTGGTTATTTAGATTCCTTACATTTAGCTGCAACTAAAGGCTTTTCGTATTTTAAATCTTCTTTTACTCACTGTGTTCTCTGATTTATTACTCCTGAGGTTCTATGATCTATTCTATTACTTTTCTTGAGAGAATCTTCTTCAACCATGAAGTTCTAAAAATGTAAGTTAATATACACCTTTTTGAAATAGCACTGGGTGATAAATTTCTCACCTCTTCTTAATTTTTAAAACCTGTTAATATGATGCTAATTGCTATTTTGAATAATTATATCACCACTTGAAAAGTAAAACATGACTTCCCTTTAACTGAACCTGCTTATTGTTGAAATGCATTTCTAAAGAGCAAAGGCGATAAGGATGTCACAGGTTACCAAGCCAAAACACTCTGTGTGTTGTTGATTCTTTCTCTCTTGTGTATGTCATTCAGGGCTGGTGCCACGCTCCTTCACATCAGAGCATGATTCTTTCCGTAGTTCTTCCTGAGCTCTTCCTCTTTTTCTTTCACAGAGTGAAGCTGTGCCATTTTATTTCACAGTGCAAATAGTTTACTATTTGAAGTGATCCACTCTTTCAGTACTTCAGCTACAGAAATAGGCAGTCCTTCTCTTTCCCTTGAGATTAGACCAGGGAAGACTTTAAGTGATACCATTAAAACTAAAAAAAAAAAAAGAAAAAAAAAAGACTCATAACGACTCATAGGACAGAGTAGAACTGCCCCATAGGGTTTCCAAGGAGCGCCTGGTGGATTCAAATTGCCAATCTTTCGGTTAGCAGTCGAGCTCTTTAACCACTTCCCTACCAGGGCCACTAAGTGGTCTGCAAAAGAAATTAGTCTCTATACATGTTATCCAGTTTTTTGTTTTTGAAAATGTTCAAAGTGAGTTTCTACGTACTTAGGGAATTACTTTACATCCACTAGTAGTCTTTATGACCCAACTTTGTTGCAAAAGCTCAGTCACTGGTATTTCTGATAGACTCCCTTTTCCCACAAGGTAGCTTTTCCAAGAGACCCATTGAGGACTTATGTAAATAGAAAATCTATCAATCTGCCTGATAACCAGGAGGATATAGTAGCAGAATATCTAAATATTATTGCTTATTCTATGGCCCTATTAATAAATTTTGAAGTTTTATCTGGCACAGACCAGAAATTGAAAGAATGAAGAGCACAAAAAGATTTGACAACATGTCATCTTAAACTGAAAAGCTGAAATTAACTTTAGGATGATTTAGGCTCTACCGTCTTAGAATAGTTGTTAAAATGTTTTCCTTAAAGTATTCATTCCAAGAAAAAAATTAGTGAGTACTATTACATGCTACGGTTTTTCTATGTACTGAAAATACTTTAGTTAACAAAAGAGGAAGATCTTTTACATTATGAAGCTTAAATACTAGAGGAGCAGAAAAACGGTATATAATAAACACAACAAGTAAATTATATAACATTTTAGAGATTGAAATGAGGTTTTTACAATTATATATGGAGAGCAGGGTATCGTTACTTTGTTATGCTGGTTGGGGAAGGAGGTTGCAATGTTGACTAAAGTGGTTGGAATAGAACCACTGAGAATATAAAATTGATCTAGCATTGGAAGACAAAGGAGTTAATCATTATCATGTCTGAGGAAAAAACCTTCCAAGCAGAGGTGACAGACAGTGCACAGGTCTCAGATACGCTTGTACATCGAGTACCAAAACCAAACCAAACTCATTGCCGTTGAGTCGATTCTGACTCATAGCGACCCTATAGGACAGAGCAGAACTCCCCCACAGAGTTTCCAAGGAGCGCCTGGTAGATTCAAGATTCAAAGTGCTGACCCTTTGGTTACCAGCCATAGCACTTAACCACTATGCCACCAGGGTCAGTAAGGAGAAAACAGAAATAAGGATTAAAGACATTATTTGCAGAAGGTTTAGCATGATGATAACATTTTTGAATGATATCCATTATTATGAAAGAGAACCTAGGTTACAAAAAGATGAAATCACCTGGAAGATAGGAATGTATTACCTTCCTGTGGCTGCAGTAACAAAATACCACAAACTTGGTGGCTTAAAACAATAGACATGTATTCTCTCACAGTTCTAGAAGCCAAAAGTCTGAAATCAGTATCACTGGATCAAAATCAAGATGTCAGCACTTCCAGCTTCTGGTGGCTACTGACATTCCTTGACTTTTGGCTACATCATTCCAGTTTGAAGGTGAGCATGTTCAAATCACTCCCTGCTTCATCATCACATAGCCTTCTCTGTGTGTGTCAAATCTCCTTCTGCCTCTCTCATAAGGACACTTGTAATTGCCTTTATGTTTTACCCAGATAATCCAGCACAATCTCCTCATCTCAAGACCCTTTATCACACCTACAAGGACACTTTTCCTATGGAAAGTAACATTCACAGGTTCCAGGAATTAAGACCTGATGTATTTGGGGGCCATTATTCAGCCTAATTCAAGGAGTTAGGGAATTAGGGCATCACTGTAATTTTCAAAGGTTTAAAATTAATTCTAAAGATTCCCTATAAAATAAATTTAATGGGACTGTTTTGTAGCAAATAATCTGAAATCCCACCTATACTAAGAAAGTAAAGGCCTTATTTGAGGAGGAGGAAGAAGTTTTGCTTTGCCAGATTCCAAATTACAATTGTTTTTAATACAGCTTCTTACCAGTTCATCCCTCTTCTCTCCCCAAAATGCATGTGAAGTGTTAATGTATACTGGAAATCTTTTCAATAGGGACAACCTGTTACTATGAATTAAACTCTTAGCACGAGAGTCTCGTTTTTTTAACCTACCTTGTCCTTATAAGCTTCTACAATGTTATCATCTCCCTCATCAGACCATATTCACTGATGAATTTAAGGTTTTAGTATACTTGTTGACATAGAGTTTAGGACCTACACCCTATACACCATATACTCATATTGATAGGTCCTAGGTCCAGAGGCATGTGCTGTTTCTATTTATTTATTTACTTATAAACAAAATTAGTCTAACTCAAATAAAATTTAAGATTATTATACTAATGAAGGGGTTATGCAATGTCAACCTTCTCTGAAGCAGTCAGTGAAATGATATGTGGAAGAATCAAGTTAGAATTTATTACTAATTCTATTTTGATTGTAGACTCACATGATTCTCCTCTTGTCAAGCAATGTTGCTGGAAAAGGTATCTTCATGGAGAAAGTCCAGGATTTAGAGTTGTTACCAAAAGACACTGTCCCTTTCTATTTTGGTAGGACCTACAGTCTTACTAAGGAGTCTTGGTGGCTCAGTGGTTAAGCACTTGGCTGCTAACTGAAAGGTAGGCGGTTCAAACCCACCAGCCACTCCACAGGTGAAAGATGTGGCAGTCAGCTTCAGTAAAGATTACAGCCTAGGAAATGCAACGGGGAAGTTCTCCTCTGTCCTATAGAGTCCCTATGCATCAGAATCAACTCTACAGCAAAGGGTTTGTGTTTCATACAGTCTTACTGTCCTGGAGATTCAGGTTTTTACATATCAAGTGGCCTGAAGGGTGTTCACCAAACCCCACCTGGAACTCTGAGGCCTGGAAGTGGAGCTGAAGGTGACTTCTGGTGATTACACTTCTCTGGCCCCATGTCCCAGCCTCTGGAGCCTCTTTTTTCCTGTATACACTAGAAGCCTGCACTGTGTGCACAGGCCGGTCCCACCCTGCTCTGCTTTCTCTTCACAGTGTAGTGAGCCACATGAGGAAGCTCTGTCCAAGAGGAGTCAGAAATGGAAGCAATTATATTTGATTCTGCACTCCTAAAATACTGAATCTGATTTAAATATAGAGCATAATACCATTCTCTAATTACTTTTTATTTTTATTGTCTACAAAGCTATTTAAATTCTTCCTCTGTGAAATCTTATCTAAATTAAAAAAGTGATGAAACTATTTCTAATATTACTTCCCATACCTGTTATAATTCACAGTTTATTAGTAAGTTACATCAATGCTGTCATTTCTTTAACTAATCATTTGAGTAGTTTTTTGTATAATTATTCATACATTTCTGTCATCTCTGCAGTTCTTACTGAGTTCTGTCTGTGCTCTGAGTGTGGGAAGGATCTAGGCATATTTCTTTTACATCTCGTAGTTCCTAGCACAAAGGGACACTTTAAAAAACTGCTTCCTGATGACAGTTATTTTAGAAAGTGTCAGTCATTTGATTTAAGCACCTGTGAATTCCACTTCAGTTAGCGGAACTAGAGATTTAAATGAGATCATTTTAAATGAATAAAAATTCTTGGAAAATTCAGACTATCAAATGAATATCATAGTATTAACTATCACACTGGAAAATAATATGGTAAAACAATGATGTTCACAGCAACTTTCATTATAGGATTGTGTAGTCAGTAGATGGCACTATTTGTTTTATTAATATTCACTGACCACTCCCTTTACTTTTATAAAATGTATCAATAAGAGTTTCTTTTTAACTATTTTAACAAAATTGCGTGATTGTTCTATATACAGCTTATCAAATGAATCAACTTGATTGCCTGTCATGATGACTTTTTACACATGGCCAAGGAACAAATTAGGATGACAGAAAAAAAAAATCCCAATATTACCAACTTGGGCTTGAGATGTGTATTCAACCTGACAGATAGCTTGAAAGGGTTATTACAAACATGTTCCTTTTAATAAAAGAGTTATTTTTATTCCCTATAAGAGACTGCTGTTGTCGTTGCTGTTGTTGTCCTGTACCATCAAGTGCGTTCGGATCCATGGTGACCCCGTGTGTTACAGAGTAGAACTGTGCTGTGCAGGGTTTTCTTGCCTGTAATCTTGAGGAAAGCAGTTCATCAGGCCTTTTCTTCCGAGGTGCTTCTAGGTGGGTGGGTTTAAACCTCCAACTTTTCAGTTACCAGCTGAGTGCAAACCATTTGTGCCACCCAGGAACTTCATCAGAGATTATAAAATGGGAATTTGGCATAGGTAATCTAACCTGGGCTGATTTGATATAATTCATTTCTACCTGCAAATCTGGACAGACATTCACATGACCTCCATATTGACTAAAACAACAAACCCTCAAACAAAAATGCAGGCAAATGGAAAGAGAACTGCATTAAGGAATCAGAACAAATGGTTTTACAGGAAGTAGGATAGTAGAAGAAAAAGAAGACCAGTAATATGACAGGTAAATGCAATATTTTACATGAATATAATAGTTAAAACCAAAACAAAACTCACTGCCATTGAGTCAATTCAGATTCACAGTGACCCTACAGGACAGAGTACAACTGCTCGACAGGGTTTCCAAGGAGCGGCTGGTGGATTTGAACTGCTGAACTTTTAGTTAGCAGTCAAGCTCTTAACCACAGCAACACCAGGGCTCAGAGTATAATAGTAGCTGATATTAATTATAGTGTAAATATGTATTTATACTAATTCAGTAGTAAAATTTATGAGAACATTTTGCTTATGAAATGAGAGCTGGCAATAATGAAAAGTGAAAAGCCACATGCAAGTAAAGGAAACAATTACTGAATTAAAAAATAAAATAAAGGAGGAAAATCATTGAATTCTTAAGAGAACACAACACTCAATTAGTGAAGAAGAGTAAACATAAAAATTTCCCTCTGAACTCATAAGAAAAGGAAAAGGGAATTAAGTTATCAGGAATGATAAAATATGGAAGGCTGATCTAGGTGTTCCAATATATGTACGGTGAGATTTCCAGAAGGAAACCATAGAATGATAATGGGGTCAGCAATGACAAAATAAATAGTGAATTGATACAACTTGTTGACTCTCCAGAAAAATGATACTAATGAAAAAAGATCCAGGGAGGGAGAAAAGTTAGTTTAACCACAGTGGAACAGAGACCAGGCAAACTGAGACATCTTAACAACACTAAGCACCAAAAGACAATGAGCAAAACTACAGCGAGTTAGAGGGAAAGGATTGAGAGCCAAGAATTCTATACCAGAAAGAGCACTTACGTTCAAGAGCAAAAAATACAATCTCACTTATGTAAGTCACAGAACAAGTACACTCTCTTGATCTTCTTTTGTCAAGGTAGTTCATTGCCTCTTCCCTCTGTCAGTGTTGAACTACTCTGAGTTTCCCAAATGAACTGCAGTGTTTCTCATTTATACCTTGAATACGTGCTCACTGCTTCTTGTGTCTGGAACACTTTTTTTCTTCCTTTTCCTTGACACCAAAAAACCAAACCAAACCCATTGCCATCAAGTTGATTCCGACTCATAGCGACCCTATAGGACAGAGTAGAGCTGACCCGTAAGGTTTCCAAGGAGCAGCTAGTGGATTCAAACTGATGACCTCTGGGTTAGCAGCCGAGCTCTTAACCACTGCGTCACCTGGCTCTCCTCTTTGACTAGTTCAGCTTTACTCTTTCTTCGGGTCTCACTTTAAAAAGAAAAATAAAATGGTTGGATTCCTCTGCACTGAAAGGCCTGCTCTGAGCCTCCAAAACAGAGCTAGCTATTCTTCTTCTAAATTTCCATAACATTTTAAATTGACCCGTATTATAGCACGTAGCACATCATATAGTAGTTGACTGTGCTTCTACATCCTCAAGCTGTAATACCTTTGCATACTGTTGTGTGTTCAAAAGCTAATAAAATGACTCACTAAATAGGTACCTTTTCTGAGCTACTTTATGAATTACTAAATGTATGCAAGACGATGGATTAAAAATACTCAATGAGCTACTGCCACTGGTTATTTTATAATACACACACACGTGCACACACACACACACACACACACACACACACACACACACAGACCTAACGGATGCAGATGAAATTTTGTTAAATTGGTAAAGAAAAGAATATATGTACATGAAAATATATTATTAATATGTTCATATCTATTTTACAGTTCATAGAGTAAAAGAATGGATGTAAAGGCCAGTATGTACCGTGCACAAGATTAAGGCCAAACCCTGTCACTTTTGTGTTTTGTCCCCACAGCTTCCATATTATGATATGGTAAGAAGAGTGATCGGACTTCAGGATACCTATTTCGGGATTGTGTAATACAAGAAAATCAAACAATAAAATATGAGCTTATGCAGCTACTCTGATGATCAGGACAGACTCTCCGGCAGGACACTTCCTACCTAGGGGAATAGATAGGGGATTCATTCAATCTGTAGCTGAGTCCAAGAGTGTATTTAAAATGGTTTTCTGAAAAGGAATTTTTTAAGCTGGATAGTTTTGTTGTTGTTATTGTTGTTAAGTGTCGTCTACAGGATCTTCCACTCATAACGACCCCATGTAACAGAGTAGAAATGTCTCATAGGGTTTCCTAGGCTGTAATCCACTGCCGCCACTGCCCTCCCGGGCCCCTTGTGTTGGGGAGCCCTAGGGGTGCAGTGGTTAAGAGCTCGGCTGCTAATCAAAAAGTGGGCAGTTGAAATCCACCAGCCACTGCTTGGAAACCCTATGGGGCAGTTCTACTCTGTCCTACAGGGTCACTATGAGTCGAAATCAACTTGATGGCAATGGGTTTGGTTTGGTTTTTTGGTTTTCAGTAATCTTTACAGGAGGAGACCACTAGGTCTTTCTCCTGCAGAGCCACTGGGTGGGGTCCAACTGTCAACCTTTTGGTTAGTAGCCAAGCACTTAATCATTCACCACCAGGGCTCCTTAATACAGTTTTAGGATTACCTACTGATTAGCCTCCTAGGAGAACAGAAGACCTGCCGACATTACAAGGCTTTCGTGATTGACTTATATGGAGTCTGGAGCCCAAAGGCAAGTTTAGACATGCGGATGGTTGTGTGAAGCATATGACCTCACTGTCTCACCAAAGTCACTCAACTTTTGGAGAAGCCCAGTAAAAAACAAACAGGTCTGTGGGTGACGCAAATGGTTTGCGCTTGACTACTAACCTAAAGGTTGGCAGTTCAAACTCACCCAGTGACATCGCTGAGGAAAGGCCTGATGATCTGCTTTGGTAAAGATTACAGTCAGGAAAAGTCTAGGGAGCTTGGATTCTATTCTGTAACATATGGGGTTGTCATGAATAGAAACTGACTTGACAAAATGGGTGTGGGGTTTAATTTTTGGGAAGAAAGCAAACAAATACACGCACAAAAAAGTTGCAGACTGTTGAGGTATTAAAAGAGCGGAGTAACTTTTTTTTTCCTCTTCATAAAGTGTCAAAATCTAGATTTTAAAACCCCTAACCTTTTTAAAGTTAAGCAAGAGCAAAGACAAACTAAGTTACCATTATGAGCAGAGATATAACAATTGTCAACACTGATCTTACTATGTAACAGGTATAGAACTATTTGATTTGTCATCACAGAAAAAAACTGTAAGACAAGATACTGATATTACCCTGAGTTTACATGTGAGCAAACACATAGTTGAGTAAGTCAGACCAAGGGCACACAGCCAGTATGAGTAGGAGCTGGTATTCACACCTGAGCACTCTCTCCAGAGTACACAGTATTACTATAATTATGACTATAACTATGTAATATTGCTTCCCCAAAGTGAAGGTATTGATATACCTAAAATCCATTCTAACAAACAGACAAATCTGCATCAAATTGATAATTATCCCTTGAAAGTGAAAAATGCCTACTTGAATAAAAAGAAGTAGAAAACCAGTATAACAAGAACAGAGCTGTCAGTTTATATTAAAAATTTTGTAAACAAATATAGTTTTATCAGAAGTTTCTTTCAAATATTCAGTGTTTGAAATATTCAAGGTGCAATTAATTTACACACAGTATAAGCTCTTCCAGAACATATCAGACAAGTGAGAATTTCTAACTGATATTTATAAAATCCGCAAAACATATCTAAAAATATGACAATGATAGCATATGAAAAGAAAAACAATGCACAACATTTCATATGAAGAGAGATAGCAGAATGAACTTTAAGACTAAAAAAAATTAAAAACAAAATTTTATATACTATCTCCTTTTTTTCTACTTAAGATTTTATCCTATACTCACTGTATGTCTCTCTAGCATTGCTCCCAAAATAATTTATAGGATTTCAATAACTGTGCTGAATTGTCTCTTGGGAATTAAACACCATAACCCCCTTCTATTCTTTTATTGCAAGGTCTAGAAGTCTTATAGTTGCACTTCTACCAATAAAATGTAAGATTTCAATGAGAAAAGAAGCAGGAGTCATTATCACTCCATTGCCAATAGTGGCAACATCGCAGCCTTTTAAACATGCAGCCATAAAATTTTGCCAAGGTTTCTATGAGTTCTCCTATGAATCATCTGTTTCAGGAGCAAAGATCATTACTAGAAGTTTCCTGTGAATCCTGGATGTTATGCATTGAACTGTGTCCGCCCAAAATGTGTATCAATTTGGTTAGGCCATGATTCTCACTATTGTGTGGTTGTTCACCATTTTGTCATCTGATGTGATTTTTCTATGTGTTGTAAATCCTACCTCTATGATGACAATGAGGCAGGACTAGAGGCAGTTATGTTAATGAATCAGGACTCAATCTACAAGATTAGGTTGTGTTTTAAGTCAATCTCTTTTGAGATATAAAAGAGAGAAGCAAGCAGAGAGACATGGGAACTTCGTACCACCAAGAAAGAAATTCCTAGTCCAGGGGAAGATTGATGACAAGGACCTTCCTCCAGAGCTTACAGAGAAAGCCTTCCCTTAGAGCTGGAACCAGGAATTTGGAATTCTAGCCTCCCTCCTAGACTGTGAGAGAATAAATTTCTCTTTGTTAAAGCCATCCACTTGTGGTATTTCTGTTATAGTAGCCTGAGATAACCAAGACACTGGACTTCCAGATTCCCTGAATGATGGCAACACTTTCAATAGTATATATGCCTCTAACAGTCTGTATTAAATCTCTTCCAGCCTGAAAAATCTAGTGTTTGCTTTTTTCCTGTTGTATTTTTGACTGGTATATGTACATAATGTGGTCCTTGCAAAATGGAATCTGAGAAGGGTATTGTCTTAGTTAGCTGCACTGGTGTGACAGAAATACCTACCCCAAGTTGGTAGCTTTAATGAACAGAAATTTACTGTCTTAGAGTTTAGGAAGCTAGGAGTCCAAATATAGGGCACCAGCTCTAGACGAAGCCTTTCTCTCTGTCTCCTCTAGGGGAAAGTCCTTGTCTCTTTTCATTTTCTATTCCTAAATTCCTGTGTCCTATATCTTCCTTTTCATTTGTGTTTTCTTTCTTGCTTGCTTGATCTACTCTTCTACATCTCAAAAGAGACTGATTTAAAACACACCCTACACTAATACTGCCTCATTAACATAACAGAAAAAATCCCAAATAGGATTATAACCACAGATATAAAGATTAGGATTTACAGCCCATATTTTTTGGGGACACAATTCAACTAAGAACAGCAATCCTCACATGACATCTGTCTTTACCAGTCTGTGCTTGTCTCTGTGTCTCATCTGCTCATTTCATAACTCAGAAGTGATTAAGTCTAGGACTCATCCTACACCTGCATGGCTTCATGAATGCAACATTAGATTACATTAGGAAATACTCTTCCTGAAATAGACAGGGAGGAAGCAAGACTGGTCAGAAAGAGAAGTACAGATGCACTGCAGGTCAAACACACGGAGTGTTCAGAAGCTAACCTGGCCTATCACAATGATCACATGTTGGCTCAAATGGCCTGGACTTTAGACCTCCATCATGATCAGCCATTGGGTGTGCACTGCCACTGGAGGGACAGGACATTAAATGAGGTGATTCTTTGCAGCTGAGGCAGTCCTTGAAAGGGCTGGCAGCACTCCTAGCATCTGTGACGACAAAGTTTTTTTGATGGTGGGGGCAGGAGGAAGAATTTGAGCAGCATATTGCTACTCCATGTCCAGGACATACCTATTACTAATGTTTAAATTTGAACAGTATGTATGAAAGAATAACCAAAGGGATAGGTTGTACCTATTTTTCTGTTGGCAATTTAGCACCATTTACTCTTTATACTTTCTCATATATTGTAGAAGCTGGAAGACTGGAAACTACACCCTGCCAATTTGAAAGAATCATGTGAGAGTTTGAGAGTGAAATGTAGGCAAAAGCATTCAGTTTTTATGGCAGTAGCAGACAGGTGGTTAATTTCAGGCAGCTGTAAAGTTTTGCCAGTGGATCCCAGTTGTTCTGAAAAACCACTCACTTCAGTACTGTAGACAACTGCGACTGTTGGTGAGAATTGTCTGTGATTCCTGCACTTTCGGATTTCTTGATGCTTTCTTCCCCAGCGCCACCTATTATTGTGTCTCTATTTCTCTGTATTAAGCTGCTTCATGTTTGAAGTACTAGAGATGAGAGGTCTGCTTCTACCCACCACCCTTCTCCTATCTCTATGTTTGTTAAATTACCTCAGTGAACCATTTCTGTTATACCTATCGCCTTATTGTCATCAGCTGTAAACCTTCAATACTATCAATTTAAAGCAACCCCATTTCTAACAACAAACTCCCAAATTTCCAGCTCAGTTCTTCTAGTTATTCATACAATGATTCCAACTGATAATCGACCCACAAGAATTGATAATCCATCTTACCACCACAACTCACTCATGTTCTTACTTTTTACTTACCCAGTTAAGAATCCAAAGTCAGTTGTTGTAATTACTCACTTACATGTACCCTCAGAGATCTTATTTGTCTCTCACTTAAAAATCCCAAGCCTGTTTAAATCTACCTTTCCAGGGGGGAAAAAAAAAGCCATTTAAAATCACATTAAATCCATAACCAATAACCTCAAATACATTCATAGTACTACTAGTAAATCCTACCACATTTCCCAATTTACTCTCACACTCTCTTGGATAATTGTTTTATAATTTCTGTTCTTTCCTCCAACCTCACACAGCTTCTGTCTATCCTTGCTCTCTGCAGAAAATGTAGGCAATCAGAAGAAAATTCTCCCAAGTCTTCTAATAACCCCCTGCCATCATGTACCACTATGAGCCAGACTCACACACTCTTCCTCTACCCGTTACTATGGATGAACTGTCCGTATTTCTATCAAAGGCAAAACCTTTCACTTGAGTTCCAGATGCCATCTCCTTCCGCTTAGTCATGAACAGAGCTACAGAAATTTTACCATTTCTGTGCTGTGTCATCAAGTTTTTCTCTCTAGTAAGAATGATCCATAAGGATCCTGCACAACAGTATCAAACATGACATAATTTCTCATCTTAAGCAGAAAAACTAAGGTGTGCCTGACCCAAGCCATGATATTTTCAGTCACTTCCTATGAATATGAAAGCCGGACAATGAAAAAGGAAGACCGAAGGAGAATGGACACATTTGTATTGTGGTGCTGGGGAATAATACTGAATATATCATGGACTGCCAGAAGAAAGAACAAATCTGTCTTGGATGAAGTATAGCCAGAATGCACCCCCTTGGAAGTGAGGATGGTGAAACTTTGTCTTGCTTACTTTGGACAAGTTATTAGGAGGGATCAGCCCTTGAAGCAGGACATCATGCTTGGTAAAGTAGAGGGTCAGCAAAAAAGAGGAAGACCCTCAATGAGATGGATTGACAATGTGGCTGCAACAATGGGCTCAAACATATCTACTGTTGTGAGGATGGCACAGGACAGGGCAATGTTTCCTTATGTTATACATGGGGTCTCTGTAAGTCAGAGCCAACTCTACAGCACCCAACAACAACAGCAGAAGAATAAATCAGGATCCATTTCTCACATCAAAAAAAAAAAAAAAAATCAAAATGGAGCAAGGACCTAATGTGATAACTAAAACCATAAAATTCTTAGAAGAAAATATAGCGGGAACGCTGTGAGACCTAGAATTTAAGGATGCATTATCAGAGATGACAACAAAAGCATGAGCAGCAAAAGACAAAACAGATAAAGAGGACCTCATAAAAATTAACTACTTTTGTTCATCAATGGAATTTATTAACAAAGTGAAGAGACAGCCCACAGATTGGGAGAAAATTTTCAGGAACTATATAACTGTAAGGGTCTAATATCCAAAATGTATATTTCTACAACTTAACAACACAAAGACAACTCAATCAAAAAATGGACAAAGTATGAGACCAAAAGGTCAACAATTTCTATAAAGCAAAGATGAAAAGACAAGGAGGGCAGGAAAACTAGATTACTGGAAATGGAACAACGAGAACACAATGAGAATACTGACACATTGTGACAAATAAACTAATGTCACTGAATAACTTGTGTATAAATTGTCAGATGGGAATCTAAGTTGCTGTGGAAACTTTCACTGAAAACACAACAAAGTATTATTAAATAAATGAGAACTATTGCTGATATAAATTGCTAAGTGAAAAAAGGAAGATGCAGAATAGCAACTACAATGTGCTTCCCTTTGTGTAAACAGGAAAATATACACAAGTATTTGTATGTGAATAGACTATGAAGAAATTATAAATATTGGTTGCCTCTAAGTAGGAATCTGGATAGGTTGGGGTGAGAGGGAGATATATTACTGTACATCCATTGTACCATTTGAATTTTGAAACATGTAAATATAGAACCCATTTTTTAAAGTAAAATTTTAAAATTAAAACAAACAAACAAACAAAATGGGCAGAGAACTTGAAGAGACATTTCACCAGATAGGATACCTAAATGGCTAAGAAGCACATGAGAAGATGCTCAGTGTCACGAGACATTAAAATCCATTGCCATGGAGTCAACTCATAGCAACCCCAGGACAGAGGAGAACTGCCCCATAGAGTTTACTAGCCATTGATGTTGTTGCTACTAGGTGCCATCCAGTCGGTTCTGACTCATAGTGGCCGAGTAGAACTGCCCCACAGGGTTTCCAAGGAGTCGCTGGTGGATTCAAACTGCTGACCTTTCAGTTTGCTGACAAGCTCTTAACCACTGTGCAACCAGGGCTCCTACTTGCAGTTAGGGAGATGCAAATTGAAACCACAATGATATACCATTTCACTCCCATAATAATGGACATGATAAAACAAAAACAAACAAACAAAACCCAGAAAAGAACAAGTGTTGGCAAAGTTGTGGAGAAACTGGAATCTCCATTCATTGCTGGCGGTAATGTAAAATAGTACAGCCACTGTGTAAAACAGTTTGACTGTTCCTCAAAAAGTTGACCATAGAAGTACCATATGACCCAGTAATCTCAGTCCTAGGTATACACCCAAAAGAAGTAAAAGCAGGAACACAAACAGAAGCCTGTGCACCAATGTTCACTGTAGCACTTTTCAAAATAGTCAAAAGATGAAAACAAAAAAATGTGCATCAACAGACAAATGGATTAACAAAATGTGGAATATACATATAATGGAATACTACTAGGCCATAAAGAGAAATGAAGTCCTGATGCATGTCACAACATGGATGAACCTTGAAAACATCACAGTGAGCAAAATAAATCAGTCACAGAAGAATAAATACTGTATGATCTCACATATATGAAGTAATACATAGAAACCAAAGATTATTGGTATTTACCAATGGTCTTACATACTTTGGACATGTTATCAGAAAGGACCAGTTCCTGGAGAAGGACATTATACTTGGTAAAGTAGAGGGTCAATGAAAAAGAGGAAGACCCTCAATGACATGGATTGACACAGTGGCTGCAACGATGAGCTCAAACCCAGCTGTGATTGTGAGGATGGTGCAGGACCAGGTAGTGTTTCATTCTGTTGTACATAGGGTTGCTATGAGTTGGAACCTACTAACCTAACAACAACAACAACCAGGGGTGGGAGGGAGAGAGAAAGGGGGAATTCTTGCTTAAGGGGCGTTGGATTTATGTTAATGATGGTAGAACAATTTGAAAAAAAGCATAGCAAGAATGGGTGTACAACTTGAAGAATATAATCAATGCCACTGAATTGTATGTGTAGAAATTGTTGAGATGATGTATGTTCTGTTATATATATTTTCACCAAAATCAAAACAAAACACAACTAAACAAAAACAATTCTCTCTTTACTCCACGTCAATCATGCAGATACTATCCCATTGCTCTGCTCCTGTTTACAACAAAACTCCCTGACAGTGTGGTCTGCCTTCAGTCTCCATTTCTTTCTGAGGGATTAGGTCTTAAATCCATTTAAATTAAACTTTCAGCTCTACTACACCAAAAAACAAACAAATAAACAAATCACAAATGACTTCCATGTTGCTAAATCCAATGGGCATTTCTCAGTCCTAATTTTACTTGAAGAAGCCCTGGTTAGGGAGCGCTCAGCTGTTAACCAAAAGGTTGGTGGTTCAACCCACCTAGTGCCTCTACTGGAGAAAGACCTGGAGACCTGCCTCCATAAAGATTACAGTCTAGAAAACTCTATGGGGCAGTTCTCCTCTGTAACATAGTGCTGTTATAGATCAAAAATCTACTTGACAGCACCTAACAACAACAACAGCAATTCAAGTTGACCTATCACCTGCAACTGCCAAAAATGATTAATCTCTGCTCCCTGAAACACTTCCTATACTTGGCTTCTAGAATGTACTCTTCCCCCTCCTTCACTAGACTCTCCTACCTAGTCCCTTCTAGTAGTTTTACTCCACATCTCAAACTTTAAACATCCTCATTTCTTATCTACATAGATTCATACCAGTGAAGTTGACATCAATGCTCAGTGAGATGGATTGACACAGTGGCTGTAACAATGGGCTTAGACATAACAATGATTCTGAGAATGGCACAGGGTCGGGCAGTGTTTTGTTCTGTTTTACACAGGGTTGCTATGAGTCAGAACAGACTCAACGGCTCTTAATAACAACAATATATAGTAGTGACTCTTAATGTTTCCAGCTCAGACCTATCTCTGGAGTTGTCTAGTGTATCCAACTGCTTACAACTCATCTCCACTTGGATTACAAGCTTCCCAAACTTTCCCTGTTAAAGCTGAACTCCTGATGCCCACCCCTACTAAACTTGTCCCTTCCTCATTCTTTTTTCATTGTAGTAAATATAAACTCTGTCCTATACATTTGCTCATGAAAAAAACTTTGCAGTTTTCTTTGGCTTCTTTTTTTTTTTTTGGTCAATACCACACACAATCTCTTGAAAGATCTGTAATATAAATTACAAAATACATCTCAGCCCTAACCACTGCTCAGCCTCTCTACCTTTACTACCTCAGCCAAGCCTCTACAGTCTCTAATTTGGATTATTCCATGACTTCCTAAGTGGTTTCCCTGCTTCTGTCTTTGCCTCCCTACCATTTCTTCCAGGGCAATACTTTTAAATCATAACTCTAATCATGCCCCCTTATAGTCAAAATCCTGTCAATGGTTTTGAGTCCATACAGTTTCCTAGAGAGTCATACTTGCCTGCCTTCACATGATAATTACTTTTCTCACTTCACGTTCCACTCCTCTCCTTCTAACTCATTGGCCTCTTTGTTGTTCCCAGACACACCAGGTACGTGCTCTTTCCCTTCTGTGTCGTCTCTGCCTGGTACACTCCTTCTGTGGTAACTGCATGGCTCATGCTCCCTCCATTACTTCCTTTAAGTCTTCATGCAAATATCTCCTTCTCACACTCTGTCCACCGTTTAAAACAGTGAATCACCTACCTCCCCTGGCATTTTTAATTTCTTTCTTTATTAAAATTTTTTCTCCACCACACTTATTACCATATGGAATACTGTATATTTGACTTATTTGTTTATTGTTATTTTCTCCCTCCGAGAATATAGCAACATGAGGGTAAAGCAGTTGCCACTGAATTGATTCTGACTTATACAACCTTACCGGATAAGGAAGAACTCTCCCATAAAGTTTCCAAGCCTGTAATCTTTACAGAGCAGACTATCACATCTTCCTCCCTCCAAGTGTCTAGTTGGTTTGAACCACCAAAATTTTGGTTATCGTTGAGCACTTAACCACTATATGCACCACCAGGCCTCCATAAACATGAAGATAGGGATCCTTATATTTAATTTTTTTTTTTACTATTATATTCTTATCACGTAGAATGGTGCTTTGAAGAAAAGAAGCCCACACACCCACAAAAAAAAGAAAAAATACTGTTTGATTATATCAACATACCGTTGTTAGGTGCCTTCGACTCCATTCTGACTCAAAGCTACCCTATGTGTAACATAATGAAATACTGCCCAGTTCTACGTCATCCTCACATTTGTTGTTATACTTGAGCCCTTTGTTGCGGCCACTGTGTCAATCCATCTCGTTGAGGGTTTTCCTCTTTTTTGCTGATCCTCTAATTTGCCAAGCATGATGTTCTTCTCCAGGGATTGATCCCTCCTGATAACATGTCCAAAGCATGTGAGACAAAGTGTCCCCATCCTTGCTTCTAAGTATTCTGGTTGTACTTGTTCTAAGACAGATCTGTTCATTCTTTTGGTAGTCCCTGGTACATTCAACATTTTTCGTCAACACCGTAATTCAAAGGCATCAATTCTTCTTTGGTCTTCTTTGTTTACTGTTCAGCTTTCGCATGTGTATCAGGTGACTGAAAACACTATGGCTTGGGTCAAGTGCACTTTAGTCTTCAAGGTGACATCTTTGCTTTTTAACACTTTAAAGAGGTCTCTTGCAGCAGATTTGCCCAATGCAATGCGTCTTTTGATCTCTCAACTGCCGCTTTCGTGGGTGTTGATTGTGGATCCAACTAAAATGAAGTCCTTGACAACTTCAATCCTTTCTCTTTTTATCATAATTTTGCTTATTGGTCCATTTGTGAGGATTTTTGTTTTCTTTATGTTGAGATGTAATCCATACTGAAGGCTGTGGTCTTTGATCTTCATCAGTAAGTGCTTCAAGTCCTCTTCACTTTCAGCAAGCAAGGTTGTGTAATCTGCATAACACAGACTGTTAATGAGTTTTCCTCCAATCCTGATGTCACATTCTTCTTCATACAGACCAGTTTCTCGGATTGTTTGTTCAGCATACAGACTGAATAAATATGGTGAAATGATACAACACTGAAGCACGCCTTTCGTGACTTCAAACCACGCAGTAACCCCTTGTACTGTTGGAAAGACTGCCTCTTGATCTATGTACAGGTTCCTCATGAACACAGCTAAGTATTCTGGAATTCCCATTCTTAGTAATGTTATCCATAATTTCTTATGATCCACACAGTCAAATGCCTTTTCATAGTCAATAAAACACAGGTAACATCTTTCTGCTATTCTCTGCTTTCAGCCAGGATCCATCTGTCATCAACAATATCCCTCTTTCCACGTTCTCTTCTGAATCCTGCTTAAATTTCTGGCAGTTCCCTGTCAATGTAATGCTGCCACCACTTTTGAATGATCTTCAGCAAAATTTTACTTGCCTGTGATATTAATGCTGTTGTTTGATAACTTCCGCATTCAGTTGGATCACCTTTCTTTGGAATAGGCATAAATATAGATCTCTTTCATTAAGTCAGCCAGGTAGCTGTCTCCCAAATTTCTTGGCGTAGATAAGTGAGCACTTCCAGCATCCATTTGTTGAAACATCTCAGTTGGCATTCCATCAATTCCTGAGGCCTTGTTTTTCACCAATGTCTTCAGTGCAGCTTGGAATTCTTCCTTTGGTACCATCGGTTATCGATCATATGCTACCTCCTGAAATGGGTGAACGTCGACCAGTTTTTTTTGGTGCAGTCACTCTGTGTATTCCTTCCATCTTCTTTTGATGTTTCTTGTGTTGTTCAGTATTTTGAACATAGAATCCTGCAACATTGAAACTCGAGGCTTGAATGTTTTCTTCAATTATTTCATCTTCTTTCCTTTTGGTCTTCTAATTCCAGGTCTTTGCACATGTCAGTATAATACTTTACTTTGTCTTCCCAAACCACCCTTTGAAATCTTTTGTTCAACTCTTTTACTTCATTATTTCTTCAGTTCCCTTTAGTTACTCAACATTCAAGACCAAGTTTCAGAGTCTCTTCTGACATCCATTTTGGTCTTTTCTTTCTTTCCTATCTTTTTAATCACCTCTTGCTTTCTTCATGTATGATGTCCTTGATGTCATTCCACAACTTATCTGGCCTTCAGTCATTAGAGTTCAAGGCATCAAATCTATTCTTGAAATGGTCCCTAAATTCAGGTAGGATATACTCAAGATCATACTTTGGCTCTCCTGGACTTGTTCTAATTTTCTTCAGCTTCAACTTGAACTTGCATATGAACCACTGACGGTCTCTTCCACATTTGGCCCCTGGCCTTGCTCTGACTGATGATACTGAGCTTTTCCATCATCTCTTTCCACAGATGTAGTCGATTTGATTCCTGTGTATTCCATCTGGCGAGGTCCACGTGTATAGTCGCTGTTTATGTTGTCGAAAAAGGTATTTGCAATGATGAAGTCCTTGGTCTAGCAAAATTCTATCTTGCGATCTCTGGCATCATTTCTGTCACCAAGGCCATATTTTCCAACTACCAATCCTTCTTTGTTTTCAACTTTCACATTCGAATCACCAGTAATTATCAATGCATCATGATTGCATGTTTGATCAATTTCAGACTGCAGAAGTCGGTAAAAGTCTTCAATTTCTTCATCTTTGGCCTTAGTGGTTGGTGTGTAAGTTTGAATAATAGTCGTATTAACTGGTCTTCCTTGTAGGCATATGGATATTATCCTATCACTAACAGCATTGTACTTCGGGATAAATCTTGAAATGCTCCTTTTGACATTGAATGCAACACCATTCCTCTTCAAGTTGTCATTCCCGGCATAGTAGACTATATGACTGTCCAATTCAAAATGGCCAATAGCAGTCTATTTCAGCTCACTAATGCCTAGGATATCGATCTTTATGTGTTCCATTTCATTTTTGGCTGCTTCCAATTTTCCTAGATTCATACTTCCTACTTTGCATGTTCTGATTATTAATGGATGTCTGCAGCTGTTTCTTCTCATTTTGAGTCACGCCACTTCAGCAGATGAAGGTCCTGAAAGCTTGACTCCATCCAAGTCATTAAGGTAGACTCTGCTTCTAGGAAGCAGCTCTTTCCAAGTCATCTTTTGAGTGCTTTCCAACCTGAGGGGTTCATCTTCTGACACTACATCAGACAATGTTCTGCTATTATTCATAAGGTTTTCAGTGGCTAGTTTTTTTCTGAAGTAAACCAGCAGGTCCTTCTTCCTAGTCTGTCTTAGTCTGGAAGCTCAGCTGAAACCTTTCAATCATGGGTGACCCTGCTGTTATTTGAATGTTGGTGTCATAGCTTCCAGCATCACAGCAACACGTAAGCCTCCACAGTATGACAAACTGGCAGACGCATGGGGAATCAATATATTACAAAATGTTATAATATTTAAAATGTATTTTAATTAAAATGTTCTAAATAAACTAGGAAAAATGATCCTTTACTATGGGAATTTTAATACCTATTTCAAACCAATCAACAATCTAAGAAGATAGAAACATGAAAGCTTATGTCATGTAATTTAGCAGTTTATCACCTCTATTAACATTGTTCCAAAAATTCTTCTCTATCTAAAATGAGAAAAGTAATTAAATACAAATAATCAAAATATAGACTCTTTGCTGCATAAAAAGAATGCAACATTATTAGTTTCATAATAATTTACTTAGAAAAATCAAGAGTGGGAAACAAATTATCAATAAATAACAGCAAGCAAAATATAGAAATGGAATTTAAACCCAAGCATTTTGCTTCAAAACTGCAAACTTGTAGCTACCATAAAATATTTCCTTGTTCTATAGAAATTTTTCAAGTAACCCTAGTATTCAGTAATCGGACCTAAATTAAGTAGAATGTATTAACTATGTTGGTGAATAGTATGTTAACATTTGGAGCCCTGGTGGTGCAGTGGTTAAGAACTTGGCTACTAACCAAAAGGTTAGCAGTTCGAATCCACCAGCTGCTCCTTGGAAACCCTATGGGGCAGTTCCACTCTGTCCTGGAGGGTCGCTATGAGTTGGAATCAACTGGATGGCAACAGGGTTTTATGTTAACATTAAAAACATATAATCAAAGAATAGGACATATAAGAAAATACAAAGTGAAAATAAGAAAACACAATGTTCAATATGATCAAATTTTTTATGAAAGGAAATAGTTATTTAAGACTTGAAGAAAGTATAAAATATTTATAGCACTTCTGTCTGGTTATTAAAGTTACTGTTAATTTTTTTCTTTAACTATTTAGAATTTGGAAATTGTTTAAAATGAAGTCTTTTTTTTTTTTAATTATTATTGTGCTTTAAAGTGAAAGTATAGTTCAAGTTAGTTTCTCATAGAAAAATTATACACACATCGTTATGTGACCCTAGTTGCTCTCCCTATAATGTGACAGCACACTCCTACTTTCCACCCCAGATTTCCCTTGTCCATTCAGCCAGCTTCTATCCTTTTTTACCTTCTCATCTCGCCTCCAGACAGGAGCTGCCCATTTAGTCTCACTTCACGAGTATCATTTTATGTCTTATAGTCCAGTCTAATCTATTTCTGAAGAGTTGGCTTGAGGAATGATTTCAGTTCTGGGCTAACAGAGAGTCCGGGGGTCAAGTCTTCCGGGGTGCCTCCAGTCTCAGTCAGACCATTAAGTCTGGTCTTTTTACTAGAATTTGAGTTCTGCACCCCACTTTTCTCCTGGTCTGTCAGGGACTCTCTGAACAGTCATTATCTTTAATTTCAGAAATAAGAGCACTGAACTGCATTATCAATATTTAGCTAAAATTTACTTTCTTCCTCACCTTCCAGAAATCTCTGAGAAAAAAAAAAATTATCTAATATTTCAGTCTGTTCATCCTTAGTTAATGTTATCTTTCCTTAGATACTTTTGTTTCTGTCTGAGAAATAAATATAAAAATTTTAAGTTGCTTTAAGTTTTTTTTTTAAATGTGGTTAAAGGAAGATACAATATAGACCATAATGATAGAAAAAACACTCTTGCTTGCCCTGCAGTCCTATCAACAAATTTATATACTACCAATTGTGTCTTAGCTAGACACAGATTGTATTCTCCATGTATTATCTATTGACAGGGCTACTGCTAACCATATTGCATACTTCCTGGACATGTTCCCTTATCATCTAGATAGTGTGTACACAGGGAATGCAAACTAATTTTAATGTGCACTGAAGCACAATATTACCAGGAAGGTGAAGCTACTAAAATCTATAGCACATAAATTGTTTGCAAGCGTTCATGACTTTATGATTATCAGGCATTCTGGATGTTCCACACTACTGCTCCTCCCATTAGTATAGATAACTGAAAGATGAGTATTACGACAGTAGGGGAAAAAAAAATTTTTTTTTTTTTTAACTCCCATGTCATTTAGCAATAGCTATGCTTAGTTCAAGGTATTCACAATTAAAAAAAAGAAATCAACATTGTTGAGTACATTCTTCCACCACACATTTTCCAGTGTTCTTGATCATGATTATAACTTAATTGTGTAACAGGGCTCCAAAAGCACCCAGAAGTTCCTCATTAATTTCTGGTTCATTATATATTTTCCCCATGAAATTACAGAATCCACAAGGTCAAGGATTTGTTTGTTTTGTAAGCTAAGGCATGCAGCATGGAGATGTCACAGTGCCTGGCACAAAGGGGTGCATGATAAAGTATTTATTAAAGAAATTAATACATTTTTATATAACTGAGTTATTTTCTTATCTTGCCTAAATGAGAGGAAGTAAATGAGATAAGCTCTGATTATGTTGCCAACGTATTTCTAAGACTATATGCCACAACTGGTCAGGGATAAATGATAAAGCATAACTTCTTCAAGTTTTTTTAAATTCTTCCTTTAAAAAATGAATTCTTTTCCTGTTAAATTCTCAAATCTAAGGGGGAAAGCAAAACTGAGAATACTACCCTATTTCAACCAGAATTATATTACATTATACTTTATTCTAGGGAGACCTGGTGGAGCAGTGGTTAAGAGCTCAGCTGCTAACCCACAAGTCAGCAGTTTGAATCTACCAGCTGCTCTTTGGAAACCTTTAAGGCGGTTATACTCTGTCCTATAGAGTCACTATGAGTTGGATTTGACTCAACGGCAACAGGTTTGGCTTGGTTTGGTTATACTTGATTCTACGGATCCCTGGTTATGCAATGGTTAAGCGCTCGGCTACTAAACCAAAAGTTCAGCAGTTGAAACCGACCAGTTGCTCTATGGAAGAAAAGACCTGGTAATCTGCTCCTGTACAGATTATAGCCTAGAAAACCTGATGCAGTTCTACGCTGTTACATAGGGTTGCTATGAATAAGAATTGACTCTATGACATACAGCAACATACAGTTGGCCTTCTGTATCTGAGGGTTCCGCATCTAAAGATTCAACCAACCGCGGATCAAAAATATTCGAAAAAAAATGTTACATACATTGTTGCTGACATATATTATGTAGTTAGGCCTATGATGTTTGCCTCTGTAATGACCCATGTACAGTCTTTTTTTTTTCTGGTCATTATTCCCTAAACTATCCAGCGTAACAAATATATTACGTAGTACTTACATTGTATTAGGTATTATGAGTAATCTGGAGATGACGTAAAGTACACAGAAGGTTGTGGGTAGGTTATATGCAAATACTACTCCATTTACATAAGGGACTTGAGCATCAATGAATTTTGGTATCCGCGAGAGTCTTGGAACCAATCCCCTTCAGATACCGAGGTAGGACTGTATTTTATTCCAGTTGTTATATTTTGTATTTGTTGTTATTAGTTGCCATCTAATTGATTCCAATTCATGGCGATTCTAAGTGTGCAGAGTAGAACTGCTCCATTGGGTTTTCAAGAATGTGACCTTTTGGAAGCAGATCAACAGGCCTGTCTTCCGAGACATTTTATATAATATTTACATATTTAAACTACCTAGAATGTATTTTGTACTAAGATATGAATTGAAGATCAAAATTGTTTCAGTTGTAAGTTCCATACAAGTTGTCTCATTGCCATTGAATAAACCAAACTTATGAGATGTATCTAACAATTTTAGTCGTCTTAGGTATTTCATACTTGTGTTTATAACCCAATAGTCTGATAGTCCTCTTCTATGATTCTTCTTTTTTTTTCCTACCAGTTACATTTATATTGTCTTTGGTTTGCTTTTCTATTTAGCCTAATTTTTATTATATATGCAATATTATACTTCCATAATTTTTAGAAATCATGTGCTTTCTAGGATGATGTTATTTACTCCAAAGATGGTTTATATTTATTTTTATTTTCCTGGGAGCACTAGCAATCCAGGGTAACAAGGACCACAATGAAGGATTTGGGTACCTGTTGATGAGATTTTTATCAGTATTGAACTAATTGTCATGGTTTGAATTATGTCCCCCCAAAAATGTGTGTTATCAATTTGGCTAGGCCATGATTCCTGGTACTGCATGATTTTCCTGTATGTTGTAAACCTGCCTCTATGATGTTAATGAGGGAGGGTGGGTGGCAGTTGTGTTAGTAAGGCAGGACCTGATCTACAAGACTGGATTGTGTCCTGAGGCAATCTCTTGAGATATAAAAGATGGAAGTGAGCAGTGAGACAGGGGGACCTCATACCATCAAGAAAGCAGTGCTGGGAGCAGAGCGCATCCTTTGGACCAGGGTCCCTGTGCAGAGAAGCTCCTAGTCCGGGGGAACACTGAAGAGAAGAAGGCCGACAGAGAGGAAAAAGGCTTCCCCTGGAGCTGACGCCCTGAATTTGGACTTTCAGCCTACTTTAACTGTGAGGAAATAAACTTCTCTTCGTTAAAACCATCCACTTGTGGTGTTTCTGTTATAGCAACACTAGATGACTAAGACACTAATTATGTGTTTAATTAGCAAGGCATAAAGATGGCATTCCATTAAATATCTCTAACTATAACACATTGCTTTGATGGTCCCAATTCTTTATCTTTCTCTGTATCCTCCTCTGGATGAGCTTGACCTGGGATCATCCATCCATATGTCTCACCTTGGCCAATGGGATGTTAGCAAATGTGATACAAGCAGAGTCTTACAGCAGAATTGTGCTTTCTCTCATTTGCCTCTACTCGTATCTGTGCTAGACTGTCAAAGACACATGGAATAAAATAAACCTTAAATCACCCAACTGTGGCTTTTCTGATCAGGAGACAGCCTGTTGATTCCTAGACATGTGAGTGAAGAGCGAAGTTAAGATCAGAAGAGATGCCTAGCTGATTCCCAGCTGTTGCCAGATCTGTGAAAAACAAATACTTCTTGTTGTAGGCCTTGGAGATTTGATAGTTGTTTATTCTGCAGCGATATTGTGATAATACATAACTAATACAAGGCACCTTGGTGGTGCAACAGTTAAGCACTCGGCTGTTAACCAAAACGTTGGTGGTCTGAACCTACCCTGTGGATCCACAGGAGAAAAATCTGGTGATCTGCTTCTGTAACATCACAGCCAAGAAAGCCCTATGGGGCAGTTCTACTTTGAGTCGCTATGAGTTGTAATCAACATGATGGCACCCAACAACAACAACGTAACTATGCAAAAATGGATACCTAGAAGTGGCGTGCTGCTATGTACAAAAATCTAAAATATGTGGTATTTGCATTAGGATTAAGTGGTAGGCAAAGGTTAAAAAACAAGAACAAAACTGTTAGAGTAGTCCAGAGTTCTGGAAAGTGGTGAGCGAATGATGTGGACGATTGTAACATGGTAGCCCATGATACAGTGTGACCAAATATGTAGTAATACTGTTTTCTGCAGTAAAATGTATATAAAAATGTACATTATACATTTTTAGACTTGAGAAAAGTTCCAAGCAAAATATTGAAAGCAGGAGCTGGCTCCTTTATCTACTTTAAATAGGAGAACTCATAAAATAATTGGTCAGTTCCAAACAGTATTGAAAGGAAATTTAGAGACCTTAAGAATTCTGGGACTAACTGAATAGGAAAATAAAACTCTTTCTCATCTCTAGACCTGCAGACAAATTATCCTTTGCTGTCGAGTCGATTCCAACTCATAGTGAACCTATGGGATAGAGTAGAACTGCCTCATAAAGTTTCTAAGGACTGGCTGGTGGATTCAGACTGTTTACCTTTTTGGTTAGCAGTCCAGCTCTTAAACACCACCAGGGCTCCTTCCAGACAAATTAGGAATCTCAAACTAAGTTAAAGCCTAGGGGCAAGATTAGATCTAGTGCACTGTCAGTATGACATGACTCACAATGGAAGGATCAAATCAAGCGTGTACTGCAAGTTCATTTCTTATGATTTCTGAAAGAATTTAGGTAGTGACATTTAGACCTTCTTCAAAGCTTCTCTATGACACAAACTGTTAAATACTTGATTGCTAACTGAAAGGTTGGCAATTTAAGCCCACTCAGAGGTGTCTCAGAAGAAAGACCTGGTGATCTACTTCTGAAAAATCAGCCACTGAAAACCTTATGGAGCACAGTTCTACTCTGACACAGATGGGGTCACCAGGAGTTGAACTCAACTGAACTGCAGGTGGTTATTATGGTTAAAAGAGCTCAGTTGAACAAAAGGACTTCTAGGAAGCTTGAGAGTGTGTTTCCTTAACAGAAGGCCAGCTCCCAGGTATCAGTAAGTCAGTCTAGAGAAAGAGATATGTCTCAAAAACTTCTGTGGACCTGGCTTTGGAACATGGAGTGTATTGCAATCTGATATGTATAAATCCCATAAAGTTTTTGGGAGAACAATATTGTCAAAAATGTCACCAGAATGGACTAAAACTTACTGATACTGTCGAATGATCTCTATGACAGAAAGCATGCTGAGAAAGATGTTAAAATGAAAATATTCCCATGCCTCCTTAAAAGTGGAAGGAGCCCTAGTAGCACACTGATTAAGAGCTCAGCTGATAACCAAAAGGTCAGCAGTTCAAATCCACCAGCCACTCCTTGGAAGCCCTATGGGGCAGTTCTACTCTGTCCTATAGGGTCGCTAGGAGTCAGAATCAACTCAGAGGCAAAGGGTTTCACTTGGTCAAATTTAAGGAGGGAAATAGGAAAGAAAGGACATGCTAGAGTATGGAGCCAACAGCCATGAAGAAAAATGGAGACTGGACTGGGAAGCCATTCTTAGAGACCAGAACCGAGACTTAATAAAGAAATATTTCTGACTTCCATAGTGTGGGGACCTGTAAACATTGGCCCAATGGAATTTCAGAATTTTTAGGGATTGATGAGTGTTGTAGATGTTTTATTCTCTTCCTTTTCAAATGAAACTCTTTGCCTGCTTCACTATTGAATGAATCGCAGGTAACTTTTCCTTTGTTTTTGTTTATAGCTCTCTGGATCAAGAGTATCTACATCTAGCCCTTGGTGTAGAATGTGAACTCCTAGACATTGAGCCTGATTCCATGATTGGATAAGATTCTGGGGGCTCCTAGAGACAGGGTGAGTGTATCTGCACGTGAAAGAATGTGAATAAATGCATCCATGAAGGCAGATCAAGTTAGATGACATTGATTGTACGAGTTATGCATTCCTCCCTAAATGAATATATTTTTCCACGTAACTTTGTTGCAGTTTCCCACCACGGGCAAGCAGATTTAACTTGTCCCTTACTCCAAGCTCAGCCATGTGATTAAATTTGGCCCACAGATGTTAGCAAATATGACACAGACAGAGACTTAACACGGCCCTGTGGACTGGGACTCTTATCTTTGTGTCTCTGCCATTGGCACAAGTACATGCCAGGGCCAGCTAACTGGAAGAGAAGAGACAAATGGAGTTAAACCATGTTATCCTAGCTGAAGCCATCCCAGATCAGCTAATAACCAGCTTTACCCTATATATGTAAGTTAAGCCAGCCAAGGTCAACAGATTCTCCTACATTTGTTCCAGCTAACCCAGGATGGATAAGGAAAATGTTTCTTGTTCTATGCTGAAGATTGCTGGTTGTAGGTCATGCAATTTTATTTTTGCAATAATTAACTGGTCCACTAACCTCGTGCAAATATTATCAACCTATCATAAAGTACAATGAAGAATTATTCTGATGAAAAGCTGAATCACTAATTGTGTTGAAATAGCATATAAACATATTTATTTCTAAATCCTGGTTTTGTTCCATTGTATGTAGTATAAAAAAAGTGTGACATTCATCTGATACGCCTTAGAACCATCACTCCAATTATTTATGCCTTAGCCCATTCTGATTGTTTGATGCATGGAATTCTGACTGATTGTTACCCATATTTAACTAACTAAATATTTAAAATCTCCTCCCCACATAACATTATACTATTATTGACACTTTAATAGAGTAATACCTAATTCACAAAAACTATAAATCTCCAACTATGCAGCATTATTGTTATATCATTCACCACTTCAAGGAATTGGCTCATGTGATTGTGGGGACTGGAAAATTTGAAATCTATAGGGCAGGTCAGCAGGCTGGAGAATCAGGAAGGTACTGTTGCTACAGTCTTCAGACAGAATTTCTTCTTTCTCAAGGAAACTTCAATTTTACTTTTAAGGCCTTTCAACTGATTAGATGAGGCCTATGGTCATTATTGACAATGATCTCTTTTACTTAAAGTCAGATAATTGTAGATGTTAGCAATACCTAAAAAATATCTTCACAGCATAACTAGATTAATGTCTGATTCAGTAACTGGGTACTATAGTGACCCCTGGTGGTACAGTGGTTAAGAGCTCGGCTGCCAAGAGGTTGGCAGTTCGAATCCACCAGCCACTCCCTGAAAACCCCATGGGGCAGTTCTACTCTGTCCTATAGGGTCACTATGACTCAGAATCGATTCGACAGCAACCGGTTTGGTTTTTGCTTTATAGCCTAGCCGAGCTGACACATAAAATGAACCATCACAAGTATTAAATGGAAATTTCACATTAAAAAGTCACAAGAACAGTAAAACTGTAAAAATTTTGATTAGTGTGCTCTGAGAAAATCATGAGACTGATATAGAAAGCTAGTAATCAAAGGTCAAATTTACAAAGGTTGTTTTTGTTTGTTTTAACCATGCTAACTTATATTGACTTTAAACAGTGGGTATATTGTTATGATATGGCATGAGAATATTTTCACAGGAGAATCATTTTAAAATGTAATTCATTAGTTTTGCTTAAATGATTTTTGCAACGTAAGTGGAAACATTTAAAATTTTGCAATCAAGATTCAATGATTTGTTAGTATTTACTTGAGAGAAAAATAAAATGGTAATGGCATTTTTAAAAGATATTTTATGTTCTAGTATTACAATTTCTTTTCCCCCTTAGTGTCTCTATTTTTCTTATTAAAGTATCCAACTCTTCTACCATTACATCCATCTTAACTTGTAAATTCTTTAAAATATCCATAATAGTTATTATTTAGTCTTTGTTTTCTAGATCCACTATCGGTGTCATATGTGGGTATGCTTCCATTTCCTGTCTTTTTTTCCTCTAAATTATGTGTCATTATTTTCTTCTTCTGCACCTACCTCATAATTTGTCATAATCTATATATTGTCTATGAATGTAAAACAAAGAGAATAATATACACATTTTGCTTTTTTAAGATTTTTCAGAGACTGTAGAACCTTTTTTCTGTGTTACTTTGAGAGCCTTGAGCAGACCATTCAAATTTCTTCTAGAGCCTATTTAAGCTGAGACTGGGCAGCAACGTTAATTAACGTAGATCACCCTTGCTTACTCCACTCCTGACTTCTCTACCTAAGAAGACTTTAGGATAAGACAGAGGTCTTTGATCTTGTCAATATTTCAACTGAGAGGAGGTTAAACTGCACTTCCAAACAGTCTGGGAACACTTCAGATTCAAGTCTGCCAGGCCTTGGAATTCAAGCACTGTGAGACTTCCTGAGACTGCATGGATTCTCTCCCCTATGTCCTTCAAGGGAGCCCTGGTGGCATGGTGGTTAAGAGCTATGGTCTTGGTTAGCAGTTCGAATCTACCAGCTGCTCCTTCGAAACCCTGTGGGGCAGTTCTACTCTGTCCTAATGGGTTGTTATGAGTCAAAATTGATTCAATGGCAACAGGTTTGGGTTTTTTTTGGTGACACAGTGGTTAAAGTGCTCAGATGCTAACCAAAAGGTAGATGGTTCAAACCCACCAGCTGCTTCATGGGAGAAAGTTGTGGCAGTCTGCTCCTGTGAAGATTTACCGCTTAGGAAATCTATGGGGCAGTTCTTCTCTGTCCTATAGGGTCGCTATTAGTTGGAATCGACTCAATGACAGTGGATGGGTGAACCCCACAGAAATTATAATTTAAGTTTTATCTTTTTTTTTCTTGCTGTTACTGTGGGGACAAAAGTCTACCATGTTATTCTGCATTTTGACCAGAGGACATTTCTACTGTTTAATGCAAATATTTTTTAATGTCAGCATCTTTCTTCCATGCATATATATTTTTTTCTTTTTATATTGCACATTTCTAAATTTCCAGAAAATATTTATTTAAATTGTCTTACACAGCACTTAATATCATACCACAGGCTAATGGGCACTGAATGGGGTGGTAGTTGGTTAAATATTAGTCCAGCATTGCACTCCTTGGAAAAACATATTGTATCAAGTACTTTAAAAGGAATGGGATTAAGTTTTTCCTTTTCAACTTGTATAAAACAACATAATGGTGTGTTTGTAGGCAATTTCTGAAATCACCAAATGGAGACAAATAAAAAGGAATAGTAACAGCTATTATAATCAGGATCATTAAAGAAAAATATAAGTCCTCATTGAGGGTACATTTGAAAAGGTGGCAATTTTAAAGCTAATTTTACAAGAGTGATGCTTTTTATACTAACCTATTCACTTACATTTACCCTGTTTTAATATAGTATATTTTCTTCTACGACCACCTCCATCTGCTGTACGTATAAATATATATATATATATCTCCATAGGTCAGAGTGTGCTTTGTAGAATTCTTCAGAGTTCATTGTTTCATTTGAGCATTGTAATCATTTGAACTACATCTTAATAGTTGCTGCCTTTACTATAATATAAACAAACAAACAAACCTGTTGCCTTTAAGTAGATTCTGACTCATGATGACCCCATGTGTTACAGAGTAGAACTGCTCCATAGAGTTTTCATGGCTGTAATTTTTATAGAAGGAGATTACCAGGCCTTTCTTTCGCAGTGCTGCTGGGTGGGTTTGAAGCACCACCTTTAACTTAATAGTTGAGCACACATCATTTGTGCTACCCAGGGACAGAACACAAAATGATTTATATTGGTATTAATGTCCTGTGTGGACAGAATATTTTTCCTACTTCTAGAAAGACAGAATTGTGGGATACAAATAATGATTTTTCAGTGAAAATAATCTGTTTTCAAATAAACAAACAAGATCTTCAATATCACTCCTAAAATCACCTTTTCTTTCCAAGATGCTATGTTGCAGTTGTTTAGCACTGAACCTTATAAACCTTTCTTAGACAAAAGTGACTTTAAACTCTGGCCTAAGACAGGGACCACTGGAGCAGAAAAAATTAAAGAAAAATCGTTTGAGGTGGGAAAGATATACAGTTGTATAACTGCATATCTTTTCCACCCCGTAATTTCCACTTCTAATCCCAGAATCCTAATCATTCTGTTAAACATAGGGTCGCTATGAATAGGAACCGACTCAACTGCACCTAACAACAAGAACAATCCCAGAAAACTTTCCAGCTTAGTCTCATCCTTAGTTCTTCTCATACTTAATTTTTGGGTGCATTTATTTTTGTCTTAAAACCTTGTTTAACACTTTTTTTGAATAATATGTTTTTTAACTGTCTATTAACCAAAAGGAAACCCTGGTGGTAGTGGTTAAGAGGTACAACTGCTAACCAAAAAGTCGACACTTAGAATCCACGGTCCCTCCTTGGAAACCTTATGGGGCAGTTCTACTCTGTCCTTTAGAGTTGCTATGACTCAGAATCGACTCGATGGCAATGGGTTTGGTTTTTGGTTTTTTTTATTAACCGGAAAGTCAGCAGTTTGAATCTACTAGCCACTCCTTGGAAACCCTATGGGGCAATTCTCTGTCCTGTAGGGTCTTATGAGTTGGAATTGACTCAACATCAACGAGTTTGTTTTTTCTGGTTTTATTTTAATTTTACACGAGACTGCTGCTGTGAGGTTGATAAGGAATACGGCATGACTAGTTTATATTATTTTCCTCGCCAATTTCTGTACAGTAGTGGCAGTGATATGCATATCTTGATCAGAGAACTATATCAAGGTGGCCCTAATAGAGAATTCACTTTTTCAAATGTTTAACTGTAGAGTACTTATGTTATCGGGTAAATGAGCCTGGAGTAGAATAGATAGCAAATCCAGTGTGCAGCCTCTTAAGGCTACTGAAAAGGGTCAAATATAATTCATTTACCAACTTTGCTCCAGTACTTGCGGAATTTTACCCACAGCCACCTTTATGCGATTCATTGCCCACTGCCATTGGGTACAATTCTGTATCACATTAGTCAAGAGCACAAGAGCAATGTGTTTACTCACAGCCCTGTGATTCACAGCCTGAGAACCACTGCTTCTGTTGTTTATTTTTCCAGATTCTATCCCTTTAACTAAATGAGGTAAATTCAGCTCTTCTTTCATTTCTCTTTCTAAATCATTATCTTAATAATTGGATTTGAATTCGTCCAGAATAAAGTAACCAAAACCAAACCAAGACAGTTGCTTTCAAGCTGATTCCAACTCATGGCAACCCCATGTGTGCCAGAGTAAAACTAACTGTGCTCCAAAGGGTTTTCAATGAATGATTTTCAGAAGTAGACTGCCAGGCCTTTCTTCCGAGGAGCCTCTGGGAGGACTTGAACAGCCCACTGTTGGATTAGTACCAAGTGCTTACCCTTTGGTGCCACTCAGGGTTGCCCCCAGACTAAAGTAGAGCTGGAAAATTTGCCATGGCAGTTTATGAAGTGGGAATGCGGCTGGTGTAGCTTTCCCATCCTCAAAACTATATACTTCTTAGTGAGAATATCATCAATTTCCTTTTTTACCTACCCATTTCCCTCGAGTCTATTTCAACTCATTGCAACCATGCAGGACAGAGTAGAACTGTCTCACAGGGTTTCCAAGGCTGTAATCTTTACGGAAGCAGACTGCCACATCTTTCTTCCAAGGAGTGGCCAATGGGTTCAAACTACCGACCTTTTGGTTAGCGGCTGAGTGCTTAACCACTGAACCAAAAGGGCTCCTCTTTTACCTGCTGCTTTAAAAAAAAAAATTCAACAAACTCTACTCTATTAAATTTGTTATAATTTTCTCCCATCTTTTTATGTCTCCCCTTCTTAACTCTAGCCTCTTACATGGCGTAGACCTTTTTCCCCGTTATGTAGCTCCAGTCACAGTAACTGAACAAGCAGGTAGTCCCTTTCTCTTGTATAGCAAGGGGTGAATGTCTCTTTACCTAGACCTGGTCTGGCCTATTCTCCCTACAATAACAATAACAATAACAAAATGGATTATATAATCATGGTCACCATCATTGAAGTGAAAAGAACACTGGAAGAAAGCAGAGAATACTGAAAGAAACACATTCAACAGAGCTACCAGCATGGTGGGTAGTGAAATATTAAATTTGTATTTCCTTTCTTTCTTCCCCATCATATACATCTAAATATGATATTTTGCAAATAGAGATATTCAATGCATTTTTTAAATAAAATAAAACTCCCCCGGGTCTCATAGTTTATAAAATGCTGCAACTGGTTTAGAATATTTCTAAAGTCTATGGGATGAAGGTTAGTTTGCTGGGAAAAAAAAAAGAAGAATATTTGGAGTCAACAGAACTAGGCTTCACCCGCAGTTCACCATCTATCATGTGACTACTTTCTTAGACCTTAGTGTCTTCTTTCGTAAACTAAACTTATCTGCCCTGAAGGATTGGTGGAAAGTAGAACACCTGGCAAACACCTTACATTTATGACAATAGTAAAAAATCTTCTATCCAACTGTTTTGCGCATTAATGAACGTCGAGATGCCAGACGAGAGTAACATAGCGTTAATAAGACCAGAAGCACACTGGCCATGTTGAATAAACAAGCGGCTGTGCCTGCTATCTTCAGTAATACAGAGAGCTAACAAGCTATCCCCTGATTAAGTAATACAGGAACTAACCTCTGCCTTTAGAGTATCTCCTTATTTAGGTATACTTCCAGTTCTGAGTCAGTTAAAGAAAATGAGACTGGGGTCTTCAGTTCAGCAAAACCAGTCTTGCACCACTTTAAGCCCGCTTGAACTGCACAGTGCTGACGAACTTGTCCCTCAGACGACTTATTGACGTCAGAGGCCGAAAAACACACCCCCATCTATGCCACGCACGTGGGCAAAACGCCATCTTTGTGCCCCCCCCCCCCCCTTCAGACTGAACAGGTGCAAAAGACCGGACCGCCCAGAGAACGGCTTTTCGGGTCAAAGCAATTAGCAAGCTGGTCCCACCTCGGGGTGTTCCTGGGGACCCCAGACCAGATTTACTTCACCTGTATAAACCCCTCGGGCTATTGTTCTTGGAGACACCTTGGCGACCCGAGTATCAGTGTGCTCCTTTGCTTGGTCAACTAAATAAAGCTTCTTCCTTTGCTTTCATCTGCTCTGTGTGTCTTCCTAGCCATCCGGAGCAGTCTGGAAGTGTCAGGGTACACTAAGGTTATGTGTTAACTTGGCTGGGCCGGGATACTCGGTGGTTTGGCAATTATGTAATGTTGTAATTTGGCAGTTATGTAATGATGTAGTCATGAGCCTTTTTTTTTGATCTGATGAGGTCATCCTCTATTTTTGCATAACACTGATTTTCCCAAAACAACTTGGTCCCTGGAAACTAGTGGTTAAAATTATCTTTTTTGTGCCTCAAAAATAAAGATATACAGGATAATGTTATAAATTTCATTACAAGTGCTTTTTAATCTATGACACTTGGCATATATAAAAAGCAAAAACAGTAAAATAAGATTATAATATAAAGAGGCAGTACAGGCAGCAATGGAAAATACAACGTACCGGTTTACTGTGCACATACCGGAGCTGGTAGCTGATATTTTAATCCTAATTTGACTCCTTAAAGCTATTTGTGAAAGTTACTTCTCTGTGGCTAATTTCTCCATCTATCAAATGAATATAATAAAAGAATATAAATGACTTGATAGTTTTACAGATAGAATTATATATCTAACTCTATACTATATCAATCTATATATCCAAATATATACATTAAATAACTAGCATTTATATAAACATACGGAGAGCATGTATGTAAATTTTTATATTAAGTTTAGATAGCTGGTAGAATCAAATTTTATATGTTATACACTCATGTGGTTAAGAGCTACAGTGATAACCAAAAGGTCAGCAGTTCAAATCCACCAGCCACTCCTTGGAAACACTATGGGGCAGTTCTACTCTATCCTATAGGGTTACTATGAGTTGAAATCGACTCGACAGCAACGAGTTCGTTTCGTTTTGGTATACATAAATTTTAGAAAAATTTAACTCATACATTCAAAATTATAATTTCATTTTTGAGGTGGCAAAATAATAGCTCAGGTGGAATAATATGGTTCATGCTTATATATATAATATCTACATATAAATGCATGCTAATTTAAAATTAGAAAATCAGGATGCAAATTCATTTATTTTTTCAGTTATTACAGTAAAAATATTGCTAGTCTTTTAAAGAATGTGTTCCTCTTCCTTATTTATAGAAAAGTTTATCATAGCTAAAAAATGTGTGTTGTTTATATAGTTGTAGAATATACATTGATAACTTTTATACACCACTTAGGAATGATTCCAAACTCTTGCATTCTAAGTTTATTCATGAAACACATAAAGTTCCTGCACTATATCTTCTCCTTCTTTCTTCTCCATAGGGGCAAAAGGACTATAAATTTACCATCTGCTCTAAGACTTTCTGGCCATAAAGACTGCAGTTAAAACTATGTTAATAGCTCGGTTCAGACAAGAATGATTCCTTAATTTTCATTTCTTATAGAGTAAGTTAATTAAATCCATTAAAGGCATTTTATCACTCCATAAGGCAACCCAGGTTCATGTTTTCTTCTGTTTTAAAATTCTAGACTAAATTGTACATATCTGTTATCTCTATAATTTCATTTCTACAAATTCTATTTTTCGTAGCATCCTGACTTGCATATTTAACAGTTAAGCCAAGCTTTAAACAGTTTATTTCAGTTAGGTAGGTTGCTACTAAGATTAAAAGTTTATTTATTTGAAAACAAATACATCCATTGAGAAAAGAAATCGTGCAGGATTTCGTTAGTGTCTGGTACCATTCCGAAAGCGTGTACACAAAGGAGTATAAAAATGCATAGGAATATAATGCAAAGGAAAAAATGTGATTCTTGAGATGCTAACTCTATGTTGGGACAGAAACCTTAAAATGCATAAAAGTATAATGTAACAGTGTACATCAGAAGCCAAAAAAAACCAAACCCATTGCCGTCGAATCGATTCTGACTCACAGCAACCCTACAGGACAGAATAGAACTGCCCCATAGAGATCCGAAGGAGTGCCTGGTGGATTTGAACTGTCAACATTTTGGTTAGCAGACGTAGCTCTTAACCACTACGCCACCAGGGCTTCTATTGTACATCATAGGGCACAGTTATACATAACTACAGTGCAAACATTGTCAGACCTTTACCTTCCATCTCTCACTTAATGCTGGACACAGAGTAGGTGTTCACGGATCCAGTTTTGAACAAAGTGCTTTTTGGGAAGTGGAAGAGTGAAAGAACATATTTGGGAACTTATTGACGGCGTCTCTAATGATAAATAAAATTTGTCAGGTTGAGAAATAAAAGAATTCAGATACGTCAAAAGAAACAGCAGGTTATTCATGTAGTGATCCCCTAAACTCATGAGTGACTCAAAATTTAAAGAATAATTTTGTAGGATTTGCTAACATTTCAGACCAAAAGCTCTCTCATTTACTTAGTTGACAAGTATTAACTGATTGCCAACTACGTGCCTAGGGAGACAGTGGTGTTCAAGGGTACTGAGCTTACAGTGGTGTGAGAAAGAGAGTAAAAAGCAGGTATAGTTGTGTATTATAGACTATGATAAGGGAAGAAAAAAGCATTTGAGTACATGAAAGGGGCATCCAATTAACTCCTGACGTTTAGAAAAGTGTCTCAGTATAACAGATATTTGAATTAAGGTTTATCAAAATTGTTCCCCACAATCTGTCTGTCATACTGTGTGGCTTACTTGTTGCTATGATGCTGAAAACTACACCACCAGTATTTCAAATACCAACAAGTTCACCCATGGTGGACGGTCTCAGTGGAGCTTCCAGACTTCTTGTTTGGTTTTAACTTTTATTTTGTGACAATCCGAATCAGGAGTACTTCAAAAGCTTTAACAGTGATTGACAAGTTTCTTTCAAAAGCAGAGAAACATAAATTCCTCAGCAGGTTTTCTTCTTGGAGTTTATGACTGCCTATTAATTAAATCACTAACTTTTAAAAACGTATTTGAGATGTTTTCTGCCTCATGTTCTACACAAAATAATCTATCAGAAACTGAAAAATTTTTGTCATTTTTTAAAAGTACCATACTCCATTATCTGCACAGATACAGAATGTCCTTTAATATAAAAACGTGCTTTTATATTTAAGAGCAATCAATTAATGCAGCATTACCTCTTGTTTTTAAAAGCTGCCATTCCAGAGATATCTAAATGCCTTATTCTGTCAGAGTGATAGCTGCATCTTTCTTTTACCAAAGAGCCTATTACCTGCATCACAGCTAGTCTTTTCTCATAAACAGCTGCACATCCAAAATTACAAAATCAGATTGGGCAGTGCATTTGTATTTTAAAAAAAGCTCTTAAAAGATATGCGTTATAAAATTTCCAATGTTCAAACTCCATGAGGTCTGACTTTAAATGATCATTACTCTGGAAAATGTAGATTATTTCATATTTCTGAGACAGAAGAACATTTCGAAGTCCAGAACAAACTGGGAACTAGAAACCACCGAAATTTTTATTACTCTCACCTCCACCAAAAGAAGCGAAAACAAAACAAATGCTGTTTATTCCACCAATATTTTTAAACACTTGTATTATAGTACCAGGAATTCTTCTAGACGATGAAGTTGCAGAAATGAACAAAACCAATACATTCATAAAATCAGAATCCTGGAAGTTATTTTTTGATTCACCCTCTCTTCTGGACTAATCCATGTATTCATACATGCATTCATTTATGCATGACATTTTGAAGAGTTATTTTCTTATTTGACAGCCTCAGTACTAGGTGCTGGGGATTCCACAGTGAATATAATAAGTATGGGTTTGCTCTCTTAGAGCTTAAATTATAGTATGAGAGAGAGTTTAAACAAATAATTATCAAACTAAATATGTAAATATACAGTATAGTTAATACGTACAGGAAAATTAGATGAAATATGAGTGATCACAAGGTCAGAGATTACTTTTTCTTAAGAAATGATAATTAATCTAGAAATGAAGTCTGACTAGAAAGTAGTCACATTAAGTTAAAACATCCAAACTCGTTACTGCCAAGTAGGTTCTAACTCATGGAGACCCCATACGTAGAGTAGAACTGCTCCAAGAGTTTTCACGGATGTTATCTTTTGGAATCAGATAGACAGGCCTTTCTTCTGTGGTGTCTCTGGGTGTGTTCAAACCACTAGCCTTTAGTTTAGTAGTCACAGGCACACTGTTTGTGCCACCCAAGGGACTTGCCATTAATTTAAGGGGAAGATAATTCCAGGAAAAGATCACTGCTTGTGTAAAAGCTCTAAAGCAGAATGGAGTATGGCAAATTTGAAGACCTGAGAAAATATCCCTTGAGTTCAGAGTGTAAAGAGGAGGGGGCCAACAGAATATAAACGGGTTAGCAGGAGCAGAGGATTGTAAGCTATGCTAAGTGTTTTGTATGTCAATAAACAAAAAAGACAACACCAAAGACAAAAACACATGGAAGAAACTTGGTAATGCTGATTTCCTGGGCAGTAGCAGTATTACGTGAATGATTATCCAAAAGAAAGTTAGTTTTGGAGTATGAACCATACCCAGGTCATTTTGTAACCTTAAACCCAAATCAGGTCTGCATTTCTGTTCTTAGCACAATGTCTTAAATTTAACTGATAATAAGGTGAACTAGTATATTCATGCCTTTATATTGTAATAGACCAAGGAAAGAATAGGAACAAAATATTTGGAAAAGGATAATTTATTTGAATGCAGAATGATCTTAGCTCTTTTTTATGAATGTTCTTAAAAATGTCTGTGTCAGAAATAAAAGCCATCACACGAACAGATACATGCACACACATGTTCATTGCAGCACTATTCACAATCGCAAAATGATGGAAACAACCTAGGTGCCCATCACAGATGAGTGGATAAACTAATTATGGTACATTCACACAATGGAATAAACTATGCAAAGATAAAGAACAACGATGAATCCACGAAACATAACATGGATGAATTTGGAAGGCATTATGCTGAGTGAAATTAGTCAGTTACAAAAGGACAAATATTACATGAGACCACTATTATAAGAACTCAAGAAAAGGTTTAAATGCAGAAGAAAACATTCTTTGATGGTTACAAGGATGGGGAGGGAGGCAGAGGGGTATTCACTAACTAGATAGTAGATACGAATTATCTTAGGTGAAGGCAAGGACAACACATAGTACAGGGGAAGTCAGCACAACAGGACTAAACCAAAAGCTAACAAGTTTCTTGAATACAACCAACCAAACACTTCCAGGGACAGAGTAGCAGGGGTGGAGGTCTGGGGACCATGGCTTCAGGGGACATCTAGGTCAATTGGAATACTAAAGTTTATTAAGAAAATGTTCTGCATCCCATTTTGTGGTGTCTGGGGTCTTAAAAGCTAGTGAGCTGCCACCTAAGATCCATCAATTGGTCCCAGCCCACCTCGAGCAAAGGAGAATGAAGAACACCAAAGACACAAGGAAAATATCATCCCAAGAGACAGAAAGGGCCATATAAACTAGAGACTCCATCAGCCTAAGACCAGAACTAGATGGTGACTGGCTATCACCAATGACCACCCTGACAGGGAATACAACAGAGAGTCCCTGACAGAGCAGAAAAGTGGGGTGCAGAACTCAAATTCTTGTAAAAAGACCAGACTTAATGGTCTGACTGAGACCAGAGGGACCCTGGAAGATATGGCCCCCAGACTTTCTGTTAGCCCAGAACTGAAACCATTCCTCAAGCCAACCCTTCAGACATAGATTAGACTGGACTATAAGACATAAAATTATACTCATGAAGAGAGGGCTTCTTATCTAAAGTAGATACATGAGACTAAATGGGCAGCTCCTATCCGGAGGTGAGATGAGAAGGCAGAAAGGGACAGGAGATGGTCGAATGGACATGGGAAATCCAGTGTGGAAAGTAGGAGTGAGCTGTTACATTATAGGGAGAGCAACTAGGGTCACATAACGATGTGTGTAGAAATTTTTGTATGAGAAACTAACTTGAACTGTAAACTTAAAGCATAATTAAAAAACAAAAAAAGCCTCCGTTAAAACATGTTGGGAATTTTGGCTAAAGATGAAATGCTTTGGCTCCTCCTGCTTTCCAAAACAGACTCCCTCTCAAGCTTTATAAAGTAGAGTATCAGGACCTACAGAATGGACTAAAATAATCAGAGTTTCTCTCAGTGTTAGTGAATCATCTTTAGCATTACTTGTAGCTTCTATAATTATTCTCTTTGAGCCATTTTTTGGTATTCTGTAGCATGGAGAGAATATAAAATACACTGATGGAATGTAGATTTGGTTAATCTTACTCTAAAATTGTGCACAAAAGGATCTATGTGCAATCATCCCACTTGCACATCTAGATTGTTAATTATGTATGTGTATATATATGTTATTATGTAGATACATATATGCATATGTTAATATCTCAGATATTACAGGAAGCTATAAGTTAAGAAATCTCCTCTCTACTCCACCCTCAAGGAAAGGGGTTTATAGCTCCCCATTCCATAAGTGTGGTCTGCTATGCATGGTGACTTCCTTCCAAAGATTACGGAATGTAAAAGTAGGGAAAAGAGTAACTGTAAAATGGAGAATCCTGACAAACACTACCTCAGTCAGGCAATCATGATAATAGCAATGTTCATAAATCATGTTGATAGTATGCACCCTTGATATGATGTAATGAAAACGGCACTTTACTTCTGTGATCTTCCTCCTCAAATTCCATAAATCTGCATAATCATGAGAAAAATACCAGACAAATTTCAATTGAGGGGCATGTTACAAAATAGGGCAGTTCTACTCTGTCTTGTAGGGTCACTATGAGTCGGAATTGATTCGACAGCAACAGGTTTATTTTATACTCATCGAAACTGTCAAAGTCATCAAAAACAGGGAATATCAGCTCAAGGATCCTGGATCCAAAGGACAGGCTCTGCTCCCGGCTATTCTTTCTTGGTGATAGTGAGACCTCTCTCTCTGCTCACTTCTCTCTCCTTTTATCTCTTGTAGGGTAAAAGATGATGCAGGCCACGCCCCAGGGTAACTCTCCTTACATCAGATCTGGACTGTGACCTGATTTAACAGTGTTGTAGCCCACCCTAATCTTCTTTAACATAATCTAACCTTTCCTCATCAACCACAAGCAGAGATTAGGATTTACAACACGTAGGTCAATTTTATCAGATCACAAAAATGGAGGATGACCACACAATACTGGAAATCATGACCTAGCCAAGATAACACATATTTTGGGGGGACACAATTCAATTTATGACAACTACTGAGTTCTAGAATTTCAAGCTCACTAACTATAGGCCATTGTTGTTGTGTTCAACTTCAATTAGCCAACCTAGTAGAGTAGAAATGCTCTCCCAGGTGCTTGAGAACTCATTCAATCTTTAAAGTCAGTGAACACAGTCCTATATTTTATCCACCTTGGTCTGACACCATTCAATTTATTCCTACTAGAAATTTTTAGGTTCCTGCTGATATAGATTGTAAATCATTGAGAATATAGGCTATCACCTCAGAGCAGAACTTGTACCTCCTTTTCTAGATTCTCTTTGTATCTAATTCTTGTTGCGGTACAGGAGACAAAGAACAGTGGCAGGGTGAATCCTGTAGAGTCTCAACCATGTTGGTCCAATGGTCCTCATCCAATTTGAAAACTTAAGGTTTCCATTTCTGCCCCCACTGGATATACTTACATTGAGTTTAAGGGACCCATAAAGATTAAGTTTCAATTTTCACTGCAACTCTATATTCCTAAATATCAGGTCTTAGGCTTGACCCTCAGTCAGATCATCTCCGTGACTATATAAAATTTTCTATGGAGGGTTTTTTGTTCTCTATGCATATTTTTAATTATATGTTCAGGTATTTTTATTTTTCTACTTTTTTTCTATATATGTTCTCTACAGCCATGTTAAAAAAAAATTTTTTTTTAAGTAAAAAGAAAGTTTTATTTGGCATATATTCAAAAGGACAAAAGTGGGAAGCAGACAACCATGCTGCTAGAGGCATGTCTGCCCAAGTCCCAAGAATATCACAGAATAGGCAAGAATGGGAAAACGGGCAAGCATGCTGCCACAGCCATGTCTGCCCGAGTCCCAAGAACAGTTACAGAGCCGTCAGTATATATCAACATCACAAAATGGGTAGAATCATTGAAAGCGTCACTTTTTCGCTGACTGGCTAGAAATTGTAATCTTACATTTTGAATCATCTTTCTTAACAATCATTGCTACAGGTTTCAGTAACGAAAGTCAGGAGGGTCTTCATTGGTCCAAAAAATTCCTATTCACTAAATGCTAATAGAAAAAGATAAAAGGTGAGAAGTCCTTCGGGTTAGGTTTTATTGTCCTTTTGTGAAAACTTCCTTAAGATAATTTCTCAGGGCCTGGTTGATGTGTCTTTGTGAGTCTGTGAGGGCTCAGCTCTTGCTGCGTCACATCCTGTATGCTCAAGGAGAGGGAGTAATAACTCCAGTATTATTTCCTAAATCAGTCCCTCATTTTGATTGGAGTTTGGAGACAACACATTGATGATCAATACCTGGACTTAGTCGGGCTCCTAGATGGTGGCCATTGCAGGCTCTTTAAACTCATGGTGCTGGTTTTCCACCGGATACCATCTGGTTCTTCACCAGTTTGTTAAGTAAGAGTGATGTTCCCATCAATAGCATTGCCGGAGTGAGCAAACTCAATGTGCATCAACATTTTAGCTTGAGGCCTTCTTTTGCCTTTTACGAGTGTAAGACAATAGAGGATAAATTTTATAATGCCTAATAGTATCAGGATGTAGAATAAGAATATTACCATTCCTTGCAGTAGTGATCTAGCCCATGTACTTATTCCTGATGGTAACCAACCAAATAGATCTGGTGTTTGTAAGGGTGTGACAATGTGTCATCAAGTAGCTTGCTGGCTAATTCTATGCATATCTTGTCTACAGCACAGACTACACTTTCTTGGACAAATAAAAAAAACCTAAGGTTATTTTGTTATCTCAGGTCACCTTGGCTTATGAGATCAGAGATCACTGTTCTGCTTCTATCTCATCTGTTATTTGTCCCATAGTGACTGACAAATTTTTCTTAAAGATTTCTCCAATTCAACTATACCATGAGTAGGAATTAAAGCTACCAACAATATCTTGAGTGTTGGACCAATGGGTTTTCTTCTGACTTTCATTTTACAGTGTGTAACAATTTAACATTATCTTTCCAGTATTTACTAACATTGTTACTATGAATACTTAAAGATAATCCTAAAATTTCCGAAGTGCATTGTCCATGCATTTGTCAGTGATTTAAACAAGATTGCCCATGTAAATTCACTATCAGTTGGAAAGGATCATCTAAATTAGTATAGTTGGATCTATCACACAGAAACATATATCCTTAAAGAGCACTCAAAGTTTGTCTAGAAGACAGAGAAAATACAGAAAAATTTACACATGACAAGTTTTCATTAGAGAACTAATGATTAGCAAGATAATACAGGATGGACCTTTCCTGTAGGAGGTCTTCAGTAAGTCTGTTTAAAACATACTAAGTGTTCTTCCCAAGGGCAAGCTTCCCCTCTGTGGTTCACCTATTGTCATGAGTCACTTTCTTAGAAGCAGAAATGGAAGCAAAGACAAAACGGAGTCTGAGCCATGAAGTTGATCTCTTCTGAGAATCTGGTTTCCTTAAGATACATAATTTTCTGCATCATAAGAGGGTGGAAGTTTGATTACAAACATTAGACAAGTATTTCATACGATATTGTCTTAGAGACTGATTAAGCTAATTACTAATTTACCCTAAACATAACTCTCGGTCTGATCTTTGAAGTTAATTTCCTAAAACAGACTGAATTCTTCAAAAAAATGCACAATGCCCAGAGCAAAATGGTCTTACTAGTTTATCTGGACCATTGTTTGACTCGAAGTGGCTTCAGGAACCAGTTTTTTTCTCAAAGCTCGAGGTTCAAAAGGATACCCAAAGACAATATAGCCTGTGTGGGTTACCTCAACCTCCATGAAAACCAGAAATCTGGATTCCAGGAGAATTGCATACAACTCTCTCATCATTCTTTCCTCTGGATCATGATCTCCCTATAGAATCTTTTATCAAAAATGTTCAATAAATGGTAATTGGACATCATCTGGTTTTTAAGATCCAAGACACCATACAGCAAACTAGGAAATAAAACAGAAACACTAACAATTACATTAGGCCACTTGCCTGAAATAACCAATGAAACCATGACCCTAAGGTCTTTGAACCAAGGAAACAAATCTTGTGAGGTGTTTGTCTCTACATAAGCAGCATCAGTAACTGCTTTTCCCGTGCCTCAACAGCAACTACATTCTGCAAAACCTCAGAATGAGTATTAATATAAATACAGCAACATTTATCTACTGAAGCACAAACTGTTTCTTAAGAGACTAACAGGAAATCTAATGCTGTTCTATTTTGTAAAATCATAGCTCAAATTTCAAATACTTCTCTGGTTATGATACTTAGAACTTTGCTAAGTTTACCAACAGGAACTTCTAATTCAAGATTTACCATATCTAAACACACTAGTTAGATAATTTAGGAGAAAGGAGAATGATTTCTTATACCCAAAAATGAGGACCTTAAAATATCAGCAATATTTAAAAAAACCATAGTTTCCTTTAGTTTACTCAGTCTTACGTAGTTAATTTCTGTTCTGTGTGATTCTGGATCAGCCGCAGTCTATGAAATCATCATCTTCTGCATAGGAGTTCTGGAAATTTTATTCAGTCTAGTCACAGTCTTTTTAGCTAGTCCAATATAGTCCATCTTTTTGTTGCTATATTTTGGTCAAAGTTTTTCAGCAAATCAGCGAAGGAAAACTTATCTGCAGTTGACAAAACTTAATATGGCCATGATTAATTCATAAACATAATATTCTTAATAGTAAAAGACCTGATAGAAATTAATTTATAAGCATAACATAAAGGCCAAATAAAATCAGTTAAAAAAAGCTTTAGATAAAAATATTTGTAAATATAGCCATTAACCATATTCAAAGAGCTTCAGATATAATGCATAATAGTTTTGAGACAAAATACCATATAGTCAGGATATACCAAAAATATACCAAGATTATCAAATCTGTAAATATCTGGATAGTAATTAAAAAAAAAAACTTTATAGGTAAATGATCAAACCATTGGCTTTGATAATGCTAGATTTAAAAAGATAAAGTTGCGACCAATTTAGCAATAAAGAGATAATAATATAGGTCACTGTGAAACGATACTTAAGTTATTTAACCAAAGATCTTAAAGTAAAACCCTTAGCTTTCTTTTCTAAAAGCCATGAGACTTGGTATTCAGACTCAGGAATCTTATTCTAATGAAAGGCCAAACCTTTGTCTTCCAGGCAGATTGCACAAAAAATAAATTAACCCTTTAACTCAGAAATTAAAGAAAATGTTGTTATTTTAACTGCGAGAAACCCAATTCTTTGTTTTATATGCTACTTAACATTGAAACTCCTAAAAATCTCATAAATTAAACCATTAAACTTTAGTCAGGCAGATGAAACTTGACCATATCAAATAAATTTCTTTTTCAATAAACCTCTTAAAGGTTGCCTTTGTTGTACATCTCTTACAGTGTATCCCTTTAAATGGCAAAAATGAACACTTATTTGCAGACTTAAATATATATATCTATATATCCTCTTGTGGCATAAAAAGGCAAAGTATATGAACTTAAATTATGACAAATTCTATAACTTAATAACATCAATAAGCTACCTAAAATACCTTTGGAATTATTTTAAGCCTGTATACCACAAAACATAACTGTTGTTGAAAGAAAAGTATTTAAACATTCTAAGATTTCATTCAACTTTTACTACTTCTCATATTTTCCCCAATCTAATTGTAGCCCTTAAAGATTTTATCAGCTGGCTTTGGAAATCACAAAGTCTGCTCACTTGACCAATTCATTGACATAGATATAACCTTAAGTGTTTGGTACTGCTGGAAACATTTTTCCAGGCCACTTCAGGTGTGTCTTATCGTGATTTCTATTTTTTTTTACTTCTTGAAGTTCCCCTATAATAGAGAACTTGTTTACAGTTCTATGATTAAGATCTACCCAATTTCTGATAACTATAGCAAAGCAGCAATTTTTCTTATCTTTTGTCTTAAATGAGTCTCCACCTAGCTGGAAAGGGGTCTTTCAAAAGCATCCCTGAAGCTACAGGACCTTGGAGACTGGGAGGTGGGGAGGTCTGATCGTGCCCCGCCCTCACTCTCTTGACTCATGGAAGACATTTACATACTTTTAAATTGATGGAGGCATTTTGAAAGACAAAAAATAGCTAATTTCTTTCTTTTTTACTGTTCTGGAACTGCTACTTTAAGACAAAACTATCCTTTTTCCTTAAATAAAACACATTTCATATAATATCTAGCTTAAGTTACGTAAAAAGGTTTCACTTTTAAGATTGACATAGTATAAAACATAAAGATCTTAGCGTGTTTTTCAAATAGACCAATTTATATCAAAGTTTCTCCAAGTAGCTATTAAAAATCTAAATCATAAGACAGACACAAGACATAGTTCTTTCTGGACAAAGAAAGAACTGAGGTTCTATGACTAGCCTTACAAAAAAACAGCAATTCTTAACCATAACCACCAATCTAATACAAGACAAACTTAGACACAATGCTCTAGTCCAGAAGCAAGCACTTAGAACAAAAGGAGACAGAAAGATCACATAAACTCACCAGATAATACCACACAAAACAAAGATATGGGGATCCTAGTTTCTTAAAGTGTATATAGCAATTTTTGGTAGGACCCACTAAATTCAACGGAAGAAACAGGTACAGAGCTACCACTTCTTCCTTAAATATCCAAACACAGGTCAGGAGCTGCCACCGCTCCCTGCGAATTTGGCAAAACAGAGCACAATTTCCAGGTTTTCTCTGAGCCACAAAAAGTCCGAATTTTGCAGCTGATAGTGACTCACAGTGCTTTGAAAATAGAATTACCTCTTTAAATGCCCAAATCCAGGCCTACACTGCAGTTCACTTAAAGAGTTACTAAATGTCTCTCTAAACCAAACAATCAAGCAAAAATCTAAGACAGATTCTCCTTAATCAACTAACCTGTTTTACAAATAAATATGCCAAACAAAACTTAAGAAAACATGAGGAAGAGAACAACAAAAAAGAAGCAAAGGTTCGTTTTCTGAGAGCACTCACCCCGTCAATGTCGAAGGGACATGGAGTGGGAACACAGGTCCAGAAGACAGGACCTTTCTTTGCCGGCTTCTGCTCCTCAGTCCAGGTCTCTTTGAAGTTGGCTGGATTCGTAGCTTCAGATCCTGCTCACAGCGCCATTAACGCCACAGCCATGTCAGCCCGAGTCCCCTAAAATTTTTTTGATGTTGTTGTTGCAATTGTGACTACGTGTAAAAAACATTTGATCTCCAAAACCTTTCCTCCACCTGAACTGTATCCTTGATGATACACTGGTGATATTCTGGGCAAACACATGCCAGAATTGGCAGTCAATTACCAGTGTCACATTTCAACCCTAAACAATGAAGGATAAGGGAAGGACTAAACCCAGAGATGAATGGAAGGATTAATCCTAGTAACAAAGAATAATGTAGAGAGGGCAGCTTTGAGATGTGCAGTGAACTTCCGGATAGTGGCATATCTGGCCCAAGGTGATTGGAAAGAAGAGAGAGTGGGTGCAAGAATAAGAGTAAGAGCAAGGGAAAAATCGAGAGTGTGAGAGAGAGAGAAAGAAAGGTTGATTGATTGAGGCCCACAAAAAAGAGATAAAAATTCTAAAAAATGCCTTAGTAAATTTCATTATACTGTATATTAAAATAGTAAAAAAAATTGCCAACTATGGTTTATTATGGAAGACAAACATGACAATATCAGATTAAATCTGCACATATATCATGTTTCAGAAGTGCAGAAATGAACACTTTTCTTAAAAAATAGTACCATTGAAATTACAATGCAAACTAATAATTAATAGCTTCAAAAAATAGCTGTTGGCCTAATGGTAATAATAATGTTAATCTTTTTTTTTTATTGTGCTTTAGATGAAGGTTTACAGAACAAATAGATTCTCATTAAACACTTAGTACACATATTGTTTTATGACAACGGTTAACAACCCCCCTACGTGTCAACACTGTCTCTTCTCAACCTTGGGTTCCCTATTACCAGGTTTCCTGTCCCCTCCTACCTTCTAGTCCTTGTCCCTGGACTGTTGTGCCCTATTAGTCTCGCTTTGTTTTATGGGGTTGTCTAATCTTTGGCTGAAGGGTGAACCTCAGAAGTGACTTCATTACTGAGCTAAAAGGGTGTCCAAGGGCCATACTCTCAGGGTTTCTCAGTCTCCGTTAGGCCAGTAAGTCTGGTGTTTTTTTTTGGGAGTTAGAATTTTGTTCTATATTTTTCTCCAGCTCTGTCTGGGACCCTCTGTTGTGATCCCGGTCAGAGCAGTCAGTGGTGGTAGCTGGGTACCCTCTAGTTGTACTGGACTCAATCTGGTGGAGGCCATGGTAGTTGTGGTCCACTAGTCCTTTGGACTAATCTTTCGCTTATATCTTGTTCTCTTCATTTTCCCTTGCTCCTGAGGGGGTAAGACCAGTGGAGTATCTTAGATGGCTGCTCACAGGCTTTTATGACTCTAGAGGCTACTATGATATTATTCTTGATGGCATGACTAGATACCAAAAATCATTCAGTATTTAGTCAGAAATTCTTTTAAGAACCATTTAAGGAAGACATATATGTTCTAGTTGTTGTTCAAAACCCATATTTTACACCTTCTGGTAAAACTGGGTGTTTATTAGCTTTGAAGAAAGCTCTAAAAACAAGAGCAGAGTGCTCTTTTAAGAAATGCTGTATCATTATCTCTCTTGATGACATAGAAGAGAAAACTATGTGTAAAAAGAAGACATTGACAAATCTGAGTTAAAAGTGTTTTAGAAAAGGTAAACTCTGATTTTGAAGGCATTTTAGAAACATTTAAGCAATTTTTTTACTTACTGTATTTTTACACAAATAATGTGCACGCCTTCTACATTTGTTTGTCAACCATGCTGCCCCCCTCCCAGAGGTATTTTCCTAAGCTCACTTTGCTAATCTTTATTTTTTTTTACAACAACATGTTAAAAAAAAAACAAAACTGGCATAGCAGCATTTATGAAAATACTTTGCGGTGGGGGGAGTGTGCAATTGGCAGACAAATGTAGAAGATGTGTGTTATTTGCATAAAAATATGGTACGCTGTCTTTCTAATATGCATGAGAGCCATATCAACTAATTTATTGCTTTAGAGGTCTAAAACGGTTCTTTCAAATTTTCAAGAGAATTTCCTAAGTGTTAAGAAAGAAATATTTTTAAATAAGACAAAAAGTATCTTTCAGTAAATATAAACTTGTCAGGTGGCTAGCTGAACTGGAGACAGCTGAGCTGAGCTGCCATGTGTTGGAGTAGTCAACTGAGACAAACCAAAATGAAAGTGACAGTGAAGGCTTTATTCACTTACTGCAATAATATAATCAAGAGGGTAACCAAGAGTAAAGTTCCCTCCCCGTCCCATTTTTCCTCAGGAAAGGCATCCACGCCAAGGTCAGATGCATCAGGACAGATTTGGGGACCATCTCACTGCTAAAGGAGTCCCTAACAAAGGAAAGAGATCCTGCAGTTTTAGGGCCTAGGGGCCAGAGAAAGTGCTATGAGGGGGAAGAATACTGAGTATTGAATCAGAGTGGAGAAAAATGTCTTCCAGATACTCCCCATAAGGAGGCCTCAACAGAGACATCTGAGGAAGGTCTCTACTAAACGTCCCCAGTAAAGGGCCTCTCAATGGAGGTGCCTGCACTAGGAATACATGTCGTGGTTTGAATTATGTCCCCCCAAAAATGTGTGTATCAATTTGGCTAGGCCGTGATTCCTGGTACTGTGTGATTTTCCTGTATGTTGTAAACCTGCCTCTATGATGTTAATGAGGGAGGATGGGTGGCAGTTGTGTTAGTAAGGCAGGACCTGATCTACAAGACTGGATTGTGTCTTGAGGCAATCACTTGAGATATAAAAGATGGAAGTGAGCAGTGAGACAGGGGGACCTCATACCATCAAGAAAGCAGTGCCGGGAGCAGAGCGCATCCTTTGGACCAGGGTCCCAGTGCAGAGAAGCTCCTAGTCCGGGGGAACACTGAAGAGAAGAAGGCCGACAGAGAGGAAAAAGCCTTCCCCTGGAGCTGACGCCCTGAATTTGGACTTTTAGCCTACTTTAACTGTAAGGAAATAAACTTCTTTTTATTAAAATCATCCATTTGTGGTATTTCTGTTATAGCAGCACTAGATGACTAAGACAATACAGATGTGCAAAAGAGCATGGCTAGCCAGAAGAGTCTCAGTCCTTGACTGTAACTCCCTTCAGAGACTGCAATCCACTGGCTGTGCACCAAGTCTGGTGTGGTGAGGGCAGCTTTCCCCCATGAGGTCTGTCATCCTGAAGGGGTAGAGGGAAAACCCCAAATCTGTAGCCAGCAAGTCAGAAATGAGGGTGTTTGGGGGACTCCTAAGCTTGCAGCTGGTGTCTGAAATCTTGGGCTGATTTGGCAGTCTGGAGGAAGTTCTCCTTTAACTCGTAAGATCTGACCTACTCTGGGTGATTAGGATCAGAGGAAGAAATACTGCATATGTTGCTGGTGTCAGAACAGAAGTGGAACAGAATTATACTGAATTGAATTGATCCTTACAATTTGGTGTAAGAACTGAGATTTTGATTTTTTCCAGCAACCAAAAAAGATAAAGAGATAAACATACCAACTAAAGATACCATTGGAAACTAAATACCACATCCCTAAGTAAATAGTAAGTTAAAGATAAAAGCACAAGGGAAATTAATATAGAATGATATCAAAACACTATATAAGAAAACCTGTTCAATACAACATGCTTTTTTTTTTTTTTTTTAATAAATAGGACTAAAAATAAATTAGCTAAGTTCTTAAGCTAACAATTGAGAAGAAGACCGTTGGAGTATACTCAAAGGAAAAAAATACAAAATACATGATTTAAAATCCAGATGATGGAAGTGTTTGTGTCTTTTGGTTGATTCATTTTATTTGCCCATGTTCTTCCTTGGCAATTTTCCATGTTTCAGAGTATAAATTTTCAACACAACAGAAATGACTTTACACAAATCTCTTCATTCTTAAGTACAACATTGCTTAGAAGAGTAATTGAAGATATAGTAGATGGTCATAGTTTGAAGTTTCTTACTTTGTTTTATCAATTACCAGAGATAAATTTTAGTGAAATATTCTTTGCAAAAACAAGAAGTAACATAATTATAATATATATTCTTTGTTATGGATTGAATTTTGTAACCCTAAAGGATATTTCAAAGCCCTAACCCTTGTACGTATGAGTGTGACTTGCTTGGAAATAGGGTCTCTGAAGATGTTATCAGTTAACATGAGGTCATATTGGAATAGAGTGGATACTAAACCAATATGAATGATGTCTTCAGAAAGCAGGAGAAGAGGCACAGAGACACAAAGGGAAAATTGCCATGTGACAACAGAGTAGATACAGCTTTTGGCCAAGGAACATTTGGAGCTACCAAAAGCTGGGAGAAACAAGAAAGAATCTTTCCCCAGAGCTTTGAAGAGAGAACAGCCCTGCTGATGCCTTGAATTCAGACTTCTCCAGAACTACGAGTCAATACATTTCTGTTTGTATAAGTTATCTACTTTGTGATAATTTGTTATGGCAGCTGCAGAAAACTAATACACCCTTGAACAAAATAAATCCCTAATGAAATATTTTAAAGTTTTTATGTTATTTTTACTATTCCAAACATAAGCAAAAAGGCCAAATGTTAGAAGATTAGCACAAATTTTAAATTAGAAAATATTACTATTCTGGCATTAGCATTTTTCTTACAGGTAACAATACTAGTTTATTTTTCTTATTTTTCCATTGTGTGTGTGTGTGTATGTGTACCGGAGTATGACAATTTCACAAAGAAATATTCCAATGTTAAAGAAAAGCCTCAGTGTCTCTAAATTTAGACTGATTTAAAGCTCATTTCCAACTCTTTCTTCCTTCAATAGAGAAAAAGAAGTGACTAAACTGTTCAGTTGCACAATCAACTGAGCAACAACAACCTACATGACACATTCAAGGGAGGATTAATCTGAACTTGGCACAAAGTTACCAAAATTAGCTTTCTTGTGAGTAATTGTTCAACCTCTTGTAAATACAAATGCAGTTGCTAATTTTGCTTGACCTCTCTGATTATGAGCTTTGAATGAGAACTTTCAACCTTTTATTAGAGCAAAGCACTCATCATAATTGGACTATGGGTGACATTTTAAAAATTACAATGTTAGACTGTGTATAAAAATAATACACGTTCATTTAAAAACTAAAAATAAAGTCATGTGATAGAGAAAAATGCAAAAAATAAAACATTGCTTTAAATCCCACTAGCAGGAATGCTAGCATCTGGTACATAATGATTTCAGATACTTTGGTATAAGAAATAAAAAGAGAAGCATGGATAAATTGATTATCACAACACAGGTTTTAGTCTCATAACTGGCATAAATCAGCTTCTGGTAAACCTATGAGCATGTGCCTACTTGTCATTCCTGATACCTCTGAATTTTCACGTGAATTATAAAGTGGATTATTACAATTTTAATGATATTGAAAAAAGCATGTTATTTGAATTTATTAGTAATATCCAAATATTCACTTTCATATATAGGAAAACGCTGTGTAATTTGGAGTAGCACCTCTATATTCTTTCTACATTGAACTTATATTATTCACTTAAAATATAAACGTATATTACTTTAAGAGTCAACTGCTGAGATAATTAATGATTACTGTTATCGATTTAATTTGGTTCCCCAAATAGATAAGTCAATGTAATTTATCTTTGAATTGAGTGTGATTTTGTTTGAAACTGTTAATACCTTTGAAGATGTTATCAGCTAAGCTAACATGAGGTCAGACCAGAGTAGTGTGGGTCCTAATACACTCTGACTGGTGTCCTTATGAAAGAGAGACAGACAGGAAGAACACCATGTGGCACTGCAGCTTCAAGCCAAGGACCACCTGGAGCTCCCAGAAGCTGAGAGAGACAAGAAAAGATCTTCCCTTATAGCCTTCAGTAAGAATATGGCCCTGCCAGCACCATGAACTTGGACTAATAGCCTTGAGAATTGTGGCACAATAAATTTCTGATCCAATAAGCTGTCCAGTTTGTGGTATTTTTTTTTACAGCAGCCCTGGGAAACTAATATAAATAAAAAAATTATTTATTTTATATATAAAGAGTATAAGTAATTTCAAATATGTAAAATTTGAAAGTTAAACTATATTTAGAGATTATCTTAGCTAGAAAATTAAATGAATACTATATCCTTCTTTGTGACAAATGTGAAAACAGCTTAATTAATAAGTGTATAATAACATTTAGATATTGTAATTCTAACCATTGTGGAATTATTTGATACCTTACTATTTATATATTAAACAAAATAAACTTTAAGAACTTCAAATTTAATTTAAAAAATTAATTCTATTTACACCATCTTTTTTTTTTAAGTTTTTTTTTTTTAATTGTACTTCAGGTGAAGGCTTACAGAACAAATAGTTTTCTCATGAAACAGAAGTACACATGTTATTTTATGACATTGGTTAACAACCCCACAACATATCAACCCTCTAACTTCTCAACCTCTTTTTTTGTTTGGTGAAAATACACATAGCCAAAGATACACCATTTCCAAAATTTCTACATGCACAGTTCAGTGACACTGACTACGCTCTTCGAATTGTGCTGTTATTCTCACTTAAGATGAAGGCTTACAGAACAAAATAGTTTCTCATTTAACAGTTACTACAAATGTTGCCCTATGACAATAGTTAACAATCTCACAACGCATCAACAATATCCTTACTCAGCCTTGGGTTCCCTATCACCAGCTTCCTTGTCTCCCTCTGCTTTCTGGCCCTTGTCACTGGACTCCTGTACCTCGTTAGTCTCGTTTGGTTTTACGGGGCTGTCCACTCCCAGGCTGAGCAGTGAACCTCGGAGGTAACTTCACCACTGAGCTAAAAGGGTATCTGGGGGCCGTACTCTCAGGGTTTCTCCAGTCTCCTTTAGGCCAGTAAATCTGGTCTTTTTTTTTTGTGAGTTAGAATTATGCTCTACATCCTTCTCCAGCTCTTTCCAGAACCCTCTGTTGTGATCCTGGTCAGAGCAGTCAGTGGTGGTAGCCGGGCACCATCTAGCTGTACTGAACTCAGTCCGGTGGAGGCCTTGGTAGCTGTGGACAATTAGTCGTTCGGACTAATCTTTTCCTTGTATCCTGTTCTCTTCATTCTCCCTTGCTCCCAAAGGGATGAGACCAGTGGAGTATCTTAGATGGCTGCTCACAGGCTTTTAAGACCCCAGACACTACTCACCAAGGTAGAATGTAGAGTATTGTCTTTATACGCTGTGTCATGCTAATTGAGCTAGATGTTCCCCGAGACCATGGTCCCCAGAGCCCTCCGCCCAGCAATTCATTCCCTCAGGGAGTTTGGATGTGTCTATGGGGCTTCCATGACCTTTCCTTATACAAGTTGTGCTAGTTTCTCCTGTATTGGGTACTGTCTCACCCTTCACCCAAGATACCACTTATCTTCTTGCAAATTTTCCATGTTAAAAGTATGAGGTTAAAATAAAAGGTTACTTTTGTGACCCCAATTTTTGCATGTTTTAAGTACAAGAGTGTCATGGATTGAATTGTGTCCCCCAAAAATATCTGTCAACTTGCCTATGTCATGATTCCCAGTATTGTATGATTATCTACCATTTTGTCATTTGATGTGATTTCCCTATGTGTTGTAAATCCTATCACTATGAAGTTAATGAGATGGCCATCAGCAGTTATACTGATGAGAGCTACAAGATCGGATAGTGTCTTAAGCCAACCTTTTTTGAGATATTAAAGAGAGAAGTAAGCAGAGAGATGGGGGACCCCTACCACCAAGAAAGTAATGCCTGGAGCAAAGCACATTCTTTTGATCATGGGTTCCTGCACAGAGAAACTCCTAGACCAAGGAAGATTGATAACAAGGACCTTCTTTCAGACCCGGCAGAGAGAGCCTTCCCCTGGAGCTGGCACCCTGAATTTGGACTTCTAGCCTACTAGACTATGAGAAAGTAAATTTCTTTTTGTTAAATCCATCCACTTGTGGTATTTCTGTCATAGCAGAACTAGATGACCAAGACAATGATCATCATGAACAAGATCAAACACGATTAGTTCACTTTGATGCAGAAATGATATGATAAACAAAAGGAAGACTATATGAAAAAAAATGAGTTATATCAAACATGTCTTGCTTTTCACTAAATTTGCTTTAAAGAAAGGCTATTCAGTATTGTACATAAAAAGAGTAACGATCACAAAAATAATCTGGCAGCCAATTGTGCTAAGAAACTATTGTTCCAATGATGATTTATAATGTTACAAATGTATAACTTTTAAAGCTGATTGCTAAACTTTTTATATAAAAAGTTTTAGATTTTAATTTTGTTCTCCAATAATTTCATTACACAATGGTGACATTCAACTCAGCCTCAGATTTTGTGAGATCTTAATTTTAACACAATACCATTTAACAAAATTATATTTTGGCTGATCTCCAAAATATATACATAGTAAATAGAGAGATAGAAGAGTGATAGAAGTACAAATGAGAAATGATGGAAGGAAATAATTGTGGAAGGATGGGATCATACTATATACATTCTTTTAATAGAACTTACTTCTGAGAACACATTTAGATTTACAGAAAAATTGAGCAGATAATATAGAGTTTCCATATTCTACATAGTTTCCACTGTTATTAACCTCTTACATTTCTATGCCACATTTGTTACAATTACCCAGTTGCTGGCAACTGGATTCCAACTCACAGCAACCCAATAGGACAGAGTAGAACTGCCCCTTTTGGGTTTCCAAGGCTGTAATCTTCATGGAAAGAGCCCTGGTGGTGCTGTGGTTAGAGAGCTCAGCTGCTAACCAAAAGGTCGGTGGTTGGAACCCACCGGCTGCTTCGTGGGAGAAAGATGTGGCAGTCTGCTTCTGTAAAGATTTATAGCCTTAGAAACCTTATGGGGCAGTTCTACTCTGTCCTGTAGGGTCGCTATGAGTCAGAATCAACTCGAGGGCAGCGGGATTGGTTTTGGTTTAACATTTAGTGAAGCAGACTGCCATATTTTTCTCCCACGGAGCTGCTGGTGGGTTCAAAGCCCACATCCTTCAGTTAGCAGCTGAATGCTTAACCACTGAGCCACCAGGGCTGCCTTTGTTACAATTGTGTTGTGTGTGTTAGGTGCTGTCAAGTTAGTTCCAGCTCATAGCGACCCTACATACAACAGAACGAAATACTGCCCAGTCCTGTGCCATCCTCACAATTGTTATGCTTGAGACCATTGTTGCAGCCACCGTGTCAATACGTCTTGTTGAGGGTCTTTCTGTTTTTCCCTGACCCTCTACCTTACCAAGCATGATGTCCTTCTCCAGGGACTGGTCCTTCCTGATAACATTCTGGCTGTACTTCTTCAAAGACAGATTTGTTCCTTCTTCTGGAAGTCCATGGTATATTCAATATTCTTCACCAACACCATAATTCAAAGGCATCAATTCTTCTTTGGTCTTCCTTATTCATTGTACAGCTTTCCCATGCATATGAGGCAATTGAAAATACCATGGCTTAGGTCAGGCACATCTTAGTCCTTAAAGTGACATCTTTGTTATTTAACACTTTAGAGAGGTCTTTTGCAGCAGATTTGCCCAATGTAATACGTTGTTTGATTTCTTGACTGCTGCTTCCATGGGTGTTGAGTGAGAATGCAAGTAAAATGAAATCCTTGACAACTTCAACTTCTCTCCCTTTATCATGATGTTGCTTATTGGTCCAGTTGTGAGGATTTTTGTTTTATGCTGAGGTGCAATCCATACTGAAGCATGTAGTCTTTGGTCTTCGTCAGTAAGTGCTTCAAGTCCTTTCCACTTTCAACAAGCAAGGTTGTGTCATCTGCATATTGCATGTTGTTAATGAGTCTTCCTTCAATCCTCATGCTGCGTTCTTCTTCATATACTTCAGTTTCTCATATATTTGCTAAGCATACAGATTGAAGAAGCATGATGAAAGGATATAACCCTTACACACACCTTTCCTGACTTTAAACCACGCAGTATTCCCTTGTTCTGCTTGAATGACTGCTTCTTGGTTTACGTACAGGTTCTTCATAAGCACAATTAAGTGTTCTGGAATTCTCATTCTTTTTCAATGTTATCCATAAGTCAAATGCCTTTGCATAGTCTGTAAAAGACATGTTATTATCTTTCTAGTATTCTTTGCTTTCAGCCAAGATCCATCCAGCATCAGCAATGATATCCCTCATTCCATATTCTCTTCTGAATCTGGCTTGAATTTTTGGCAAATCTATGTTGACGTACTGCTGCAATAGTTTTTGAATGATCTTCAGCAACATTTTACTTGCACTTGATATTGATATTGTTTGATAATTTCTACATTCTGTTGGCTCACCTTTCTTTGGAATGGCACAAATATGGATCTCTTCCAGTTGGTTGGCCAGGAAGCTGTCTTCGAAATTTCTTGGCATAGACCGGTGAGCACCTCCAGTGCTGCATCCATTTGTTGAAACATCTCAGTTGGTATTCCATCAATTCCTGGAACTTTGCTTTTTGCCAATGCATTAGGTGCAGCTTGTACTTCCTCCTTCAGGACCATCGATTCTTGATCACATGCTACCTCCTGAAATGGTTGAATGTCAATTCTTTTTGGTACAGTGACTCCATATTCTTTCCATCTTCTTTTGATGCTTCCTGTGTCATTCAATATTTCCCCATAGAATTCTTTAATATTGAAACTCCAGGCTTGAATTTTTTCTTCAGTTCTTTCGGCTTGAGAAATGTTGAGCATGTTCTTCCCTTTTTTTGTTACAATTAATGAACCAACACTGATACTTTATTATTAACTAAAATGTATATTTCATTCAGATTTTCTTGTTTTTACCTATTTTTTTCAGTCCTATCACAGATACCACATAATATTTAGTCATCGTGTTTTTTTAGGCTCCTCTTGGCAGTGACAGTTCCTCAGACATTGTTTTTGATGGCCTTGACAGTTATGAGCAGTATTTGCTTAGATATATTGCAGCATTTTCTTAGAATGGAATTCAATATTTTTCTCATGATTAGACTGAACTTACAGGTTTCTGGGAGGAAGATCACAGAAGCAAAATATCATTTCCACTGCATCATATCAAAGATACATGATTTATGACAGCTTATGTCAGCCTTGAACATCTGGTAGAAGTTGTGTTTTTCAGATTTTTCCACTGTAAAGTTACTCTTTCCCCCCCCTTTCTGTACTGTAATATTGGAAGAACGTCAGTATGTGCAGCTCACACTTAACAAGTGGAGAGTTTTGCTCCCTTTCCTATAAAATACATAATTGTATTTGACATTCTTCTGCATGTGAGATGTGTCACTTCTCTACCATCTATTAATTTAGTCACTTATATGTATTATATCAGTATGGACTTCTGGATACTTATTTTATACTTTGAGTTAAAATACAATGTTATTTTACTTATTTTGTTGCTCAGGTTGTTCCAGCTTTGACCATAGGGATGTCTTTCAGTTGGCTGTTGGCTACTGGACCCCTTTGACATACCCCCATCAATGTGATTTTTTAAGCACTTCTTTGTTTTCTGGACCTAGAAGATGCTCCAGGTTCATCTTGTATATCTCCTGTCTTAGTCCAAGAATCTACCATTTTGCCAAGGAGTCCTAGTTCATTTTACACGACAGTAAAAAAGATTGGGGCACTAGTTATGTTCTTCGATCCTGAATTGCTGTTTTCTTTAGCCTTCTCAGCTGACAAAGCTAAGGAATATATATAATCTGAGTATGTGAATATAAATATGTATACATATATATATCTGTATCTGTTCTGAGTAAAACATGAGTTCTAATTGATACCTTCAACTTTAATAGATTACCAGGTGGATCATTCTACCATCCTTCCTTTGCGGAGTTGTAAATTTCTGTTCCGATAGTGAGATACCTTGCTCGCACCGTCTGCCATCCATTTACATAACTGTTCGATTCTAGTATACATGCATGTCAGTATTAGAATTGTTATGGATCCAGCTTCATTCCTTTGCACTTGGGTATCCAGTTGTTCCAGCACCATTTTAAAAAGAGTATTCTTTCCCCATTGAATGGATTTAGCACCATTGTCAAAAATCAATTGATCATAGATGTATGGCTTTATTTCTGGACTCTCAATTCTATTCCCTTAATCTACACGTCTATCACTATGCCAATGCCTGGCTGTTTTGATTATTGTAGTTTTATAGTAAGTTTTGAAATCAAGAAGTATGAGTCCTCCTACATTGTTCTTCTCCTTTAAAATTGCTTTGGCAATTTGAGACCCCTTGTCATTCCACATAAATTTGAGGATTCACTTTTCCATTTCTACAAAGAAGGCTGTTGGAATTCTTATGAAGATTGCATTGAATCTATAGATTGTTTTGGGTGTTATTGCGAATGGATGCTATTGTGAATGGAATTGTTTACTTTTCAGGAGCCCATTGCTACTGATAGCAATTCAGCTGATTTTTGTGTGTTGACTTTTCACCTTCCACTTTGCTGCATTCATTTATTAATTCTGATAGCTTTCTTGTGGAATCTTTGAGATATTCTATATATAAGATCATGTCATCTGCAAAGAATACTTTTACTTCCCCCTTCCTGATTTGGATATCTTGTATTTCCTTTTCTTGCCTAATTGCTATGGCTAGGATTTCCAGTACAATGCTTAATAGTAGTGGTGAAAAAAGAAATCCTTGTCTTGTTCCTGATCTTAAGGGGGAAACTCTTAGTCTTTCTTCATTTAGTATGTTGTTAGCTGTAGGTTTTTCATGAATGTCCTTTACCACAGGGTCTTCACTAGGGTTGGTGTCACGCAGTGCAGTAATTCATGGTGTCACACCTTCTCCATGCAAATTACTATAATATTGTAGCTAAAACACCAGAAAATTTGACAAAATCAACAACTATAAAAACGCTGGCAGCAACAAAATCAACAGCGCATGCTTGTAGCATGCGCAGACAAAACCACGTGATTCAAAGTGTCATTGTTATTGGGTAATAACGACAGCTCTGACTGGAGTGCATTAGAAGGGTCAAAAAGTAAATTAGTATAGACTTTTAGCCCTGTAGATATACTGATACATGTAAGCTGGACTTAAGAAAACTTTTTTGTTGTTACAACTAACTACAGGGATATTTTTATAAAAAATAATAAATTTCTGTGAAACATTTCACAAAAATTTTAGACAGCAATTTTGGTGTCACCGCCTCTGACAATGTCACCTGGTGTGGTCCGCACCCTCCCCACCCCCCTAATGATGCCACTGCTTTATCATATTGAGGAATTTCCCTCTTGTTACTAGCTTGTTTAGTGTTTTTATCATGAAAGGATGTTGTATATTGTTAAATGTCTTTTCTGCCCCAGTTGAGATAATCATGTAGCCCCTTTTCTTTGTTCTAGTATTGTGGTGTATTACACTGATTGATTTTCTAATGTTGAAACACCCTTGCATTCCTGGGATAAATCTTACTTGATTATGTGGTATAATCCTTTTAATATGATTTTGGATTTAGTGTGCTAGTATTTTGCTCAGAATTTTTGCATCTAGCTGTAGGATTTTTATAGATTTTATTTATCAGTTTAAGGAAATTCCTCTCTATTCCCAGTTTGATGAGAGTTTTTATCATATACTTTGTTGAACGCTTTTCCTGCTTCAATTTATATGATCATATGATTTTTCTTCTTTAGCCTCTTGGATTACCTAACTTGATTTTCAAATGTTAGGGAAGCTTTGCATTTCTGGAATAAAGCCTATGTGGTCATAGTGTGGAGGCCTTGTGGTAAAGTGGTTAAGAGACAGACTTCTAACCAAAAGGTCGCGATTTGAATCCACCAGCCACTCCTTGGAAACCTTGTGGCACAGTTCTAGTATGAGTCAGATCGACTCAGTGTTAATGGGTTTTTTGGTTTGGCCATAGTGTATAATCATTTTTATACATTGTTGAATTGGATTTACTAATATTTTCTTGGGAATTTTTGTATCTATGTTGATAAAAGACACTACTTTCGAGCTTTCTATTATTTTAATGTCTTTATCTGGTTCTGGTATTAGGATAATGCTGACTTCATATAGCAGGTTGGAAAGTATTTCTTTTGTTTTTATTTTCTGAAAAAGATTGTCAAAAATTGGTATTATTTTTTCCTTAAATGTTAGGTAGGATTCATCACTGAAGTAATCTGAGCTTGGAACTTTCTTTTTCAAGAAAATTAATTATTGATTTATTTCTTGAATATTTATTGGCCTGTTTAGATTATCTGTTTCTCCCGATGTGAGTTTTTTATTGGTTGGTATTTTTTAAGCAATTGGTCGATTTTATCTAAGTTATCAAATTTGTGAGTATAGAGTTTTTCATAACATTCATTTTATTTTCTGTTTAGTATTCATGAGATCAATAGTGATGACCTCAATTTTATTTCCATTATTAGTTATTTGTTTTTTTCTCTATCTATTTATTTATTAACTATTATTATTATTATTATTATTATTATTATTGACTAGCCTGGCAAGAGGTTTATAAATTTTATTGATCCTTTCAAAGAATAAGCTTAATTTTTTTTCTGTATTGATTTTCTGTTTTCAATTTCATTGATTTCTACTCTATTTGTTATTATTTCTTTTCTTCTTCTTACCTTAGCCTTAAAATATCTTCTTTTCTAGTTTCCTATAGTGGAAGATTAGATTTATTGATTGTAGATATTTCTTTTATTGTAATATGTACATTCAATGCTATAAAATTTCCTCTAAGAACTGTTTTCACTGCATCCCATAAATTTTGCTAGGTTGTGTTTTCATTTTTATTTAGTCAAAATATATTGTAATTTTCTCTGAGACTTCTTTTTTGGCCCATAAGTTATTTAGAAATGTGTTTTTTTAATCTCCAAATATTTAGAAATTTTCAATTTTGTTAGTAATTTCTCATTTAAATCCTTTGTGATGTGAAAATATACTTTGTATGATTTCTTCTTTTTTTTTTAAATTTGTTAAGGTGTGTCTTAACAAAATGTTAAAATGTGGTCTATCTTGGTGAATGTTTCACGTGAACTTGAGAACACGTCTATTCTGCTATAGTTAGATAAAATTTCTGTAAACAATAAATTAATTCAGTTGATTGATGGTGCTGCTTAATTTTAAAATATCTTTGCTGATTTTCCACCTGCTGGATCTATCAATTTCTGAAAGAGGGCTAATGACTTCTTCAACTAATGAATGGTCAGAGATTTCTTTAAATTCCCAGAAGAAATGTGCCTTCTACTCTTTGCTGAGGTGTTCTGTGCTTAGGTTGTGACATGCCTTCAACACTCAGGCAGTTTAAACTCTGCCTTAGCCTTTACTTCCTGCTTAAACAAGGCCTCAGTAAGAAGTGAAGTATTGGGGCCCTCTTGGGTCTTTTCTGGCCACATGCACAGTCCTGCATATGCACATGACTTTCTACATCCTCAGGGATATATCTAGGCTTTTCAAAACCTTTATGGACATCTGTTTCCCCAGATTTTCTTTTTTATGTTTTTGGCCAGGTTCTTATTTGCCCCAACAAATATCATAGCCTCAGGCAGTATCAACGTTAAATGTTTGCCTTTTTTATTTTTTATTTTTGGCATTGCTCTGGGAATAGGGTTTATTCCATGGAGTGAGCTCCAAGTCAGGTTAATCACAACAAGGTATATGAAATGGGCTATCCCACAGAGCAGCAAAACAGGTCAAATAGTGAAAATGTTCTCAAGATGAGAATTTTGAGGAGCTCCAAATTCAGACACCTGCTCTGATGTCTATAAGGCTGCTGTTTTCACACCCACTGTGACTATAGTGCTGCTGGCTGGTAAGACCACTGTGAACCTGAGAAGCCAGAGATGAGAGTTGTCGTTGTATGCCATCGAGTCAATTCTGACTCATACCCACTGCATGGAGTCGATTCCAACTCATAGCAGCCCCATAGGGTTTCCAAGGCTGTTAATCTCTATGGAAGCAGACTGCCACATCTTTCTCTCGAGAGCCACTGGTGATTTCGAACTACCAACTTTTGGTTAGCAGTAGATTGTTTTAACCACTAAGTCACCATGGCTCTGACTCATAGCAACCCTATAAAACAGACTAGAACTGCCCCATAAGTTTTCCTAGGCTGTGATCTGTACGGAAGCGATCACCAGGTCTTTTGTCCCATAGAGCCACTGGTGGGTTCAAACCAACAATTTTTCAGTTAGTAGCCGAGTGCTTAACCACTGTGCTACCAGGGCTCCCTAGGGATGGTTGTAGGCCAAGTTAAAACACCATAAACCCTTCTGATGTCATTGATGTTCAGTACTTTTTCTTGAATAAATGCTCCTCAGATTGTTAAAACCTTTCATTAATTCCTAGGCTTCCTACATGTCATTTTTCTCCAATGTTTTATCTCTGTTTTCTTTTCATAAACCTCAGTTTAGTCAGGCTGGCTTATATCAATCCACATACTTACCAGTTTATTTGCTTGCAATTACGTCCATTCCATCCCTTCCTTCTAAATTTAAATATCATTCTTTTAATTAATTTTTTGAGAGGAACAGCAATTTAGAAATTTTCTTTATCACTTTCCTACTTCTTTATAGTATTTTATTGACAGTTTTACTGGTAATTGTTTGCTTTCAGTATTTTGAAGGATTATACTATTATTTGTGTCTTCTGTTATTGCTATTGAAAAGGTTGTTATTGGTTTAATATTTGTCCTTCTTTGTTAATAATTACCTTTTACGGTTGGCTTTTAAAATATTTTATTTTACTTTTAGTTGGTGTTTTGTAATTTAACTATGATTTTTACAGTTGTGTATTTTAATTTTATCGTTTGCTCAAGTTTTATCTGCTTCTTGAAACTAAGAATTCATATTTATAAGTTATAAAAATCCATTAATTACCTTTTCAAATATATTCTTTCTCTTCCCTCTTTTATTATCTGCTTCTATGAATCCCAGTGATGCAAAATTCCTCTTCCCAGTCTATTCTGCATGTATTTAAGCTTCAATTTCATATTTCATTTCTGTATTTCTATATACTGTGTTATGTATAATTTCTTCAAATCCACCTTCTAGTTTACGAATTTCAATTTGTTTGTCTTTAATTAATCAATGTTTTATGTAGGGTTTTTTTTTTTTTCAAAATATGCCTTTTTTATTATTAAAGTTTGTACTGGCCTATTAGTTTCAGCACTTTTTTTAGGTTTTTGATAATCCTATGCATTTTAGCTGATATTTGCTTGCATTTTTTCTATTATTATGTCATGTTCTTGGCATTTGTTCTAGCTATTGTTTTATTTACTGGTTATCACTCATGATGGAGAGGTTTTGTTTTTTGTTTTAGGACTTATTCTTACGTTCATTTCCTGTCCACGAGTGTATAGTTCCAATTCATAGCTCTACTTAAAGAGAAATACAGTGGTTTGAATTGTGAGAGGTTAATTTTTTTCTCCAAAGGCTCAGGCCAAGAAAAACAAAATTTTCTATTTTTAATTTTTCTTCTTGATAACATACTTTACTTTTTACATTTTATAATATTATTATTATTATTTTTTACTTGTATATTGATGGCATTGTACTCACAGTATACATAATTTTGCATTCTGATTCAGATATCAATAAAAAATTATTATTTCTTACTGTTGTTGTTAGGTGCCCTTGAGTTGGTTCCGACTCATAGTGACCTTAGGTACAACAGAATGTAACACTGCCCTGTCCTGCATCATCCTCACAGTCATTATGCTAGAGCTCATCATTGCAGCCACTGTGTCAATCCATCTCATTGAGGGTCTTCCTCCCTTTCACTTGCCCTCTGCTTTACCAAACATGATGTCTTTCTCCAGGAACTGATCCCTCCTGATAACAGGTTTAAAGTACATGAGATGAAGTCTCTCTATCCTCTCTTTTAAGGAGTATTCTGGCTGTACTTCCAAGACATATTTGTTTGTTCTCTGGCAGTTCATGGTATAGTCAATATTCTTCACCTGAGAAGCTGGACTATATGAAGAAGAATGAAGGAAGATTTATTAATGATCTGTGATATGCAGATGACACAACCTTGCTTGCTAAAAACGGAGAGGAATTGAAGCACTTACTGATAAAGATCAAAAACTACAGCCTTCAGTGTGGCTTACACCTCAACATAAAAAAAAACAAAAAAAATCCTTACAACGGGGCCAATAAGCAACATCATAATAAACAGAGAAAATACTGAAGTTATCAAAGATTTCATTTTACTTGGATCCACAATCCATGCCCATGGAAGCAGCAGTCAAGAAACCAAACAATGTACTGCATTGGGTGAATCTGCTGCAAAAGATCTCTTTAAGTGTTGAAAAGGAAAGATGTCACTTTGAGGACTAAGGTGAGCCTGACCCAAGCCATGATATTTGCACTCATCTGGTATGCATGCAAGAGCTGGACAATGAATAAAGAAGACTGAAGAAAAATTGATGTATTTGAATTATGATTTTGGCAAAAAATTTCTTATTAATCACATATTAATTTATTCCAAAGCCTATCATGAAATAAACAAATAATTGAATAAATGAAAACTGAAGGGGAATAGACAGCTCTCCTTTGCAAAAGAAATATAGACACTACCCACTCATGGAGAGGGAACTTAATTACTCCATCCCTTTTCTCTGCATTCCTGAGGATAAGCAAGACTTAGTGACTTGTTTCGAAGAATATTTAAAGGGAGCTTAAGAATGAAGAATCATGGTAACCCCAAGTATATAGAATAGAACTGCTCCATATGATTTTCAAGGCTGTGATCTTTCTGAAGCAGATTGCCAAGCTTATCTTCTGAGGTGCTTCTGGGTGGGTTTGAACCGCCAATCTTTCAGTTAGTAGTCCAGCACTTAAACATTGGCACCACTGAGGGACTTTGCACCACTAAGAGACCTGGGATCACCATAATGCTGAATTGACTTAATACCAACTAACAATGAGAGTAGAAAAACCTGGCAAACACTGTCAAACTGATGAATATTAACATCATCAGTGATGTCATGTGCATATCATGTACCATCTGATATGACAAGGGTACTTCACCACTGTGATATTCTTTCCAAAGTCCTATAACCCCAGACTAATCATGTGAAAAAATATTAAATAAACCCATACTGAGGGACATTTTAGAAAATAGCTGGTCCTTAACCCTCAAAACTGCTAAGGTCACAAAAGATAAGAAACTATTGACAAACCTATATACCAAAGGAGACAGGAGAGAAATAGCAAACAAATGCAACGTGTTACCCTGGAATGGATTCTGAAACTGAAAGAGCATGTTAATAATAATAATAAAAGTGAGATCTAAATAATGTTTGGGGTTTAGTTAATACTAATATGTCAATGCCAATTTCTTCATTTTGACAAAAGTGCCACATTAATGTAAGATAGTAACAAGAAGGGGTGGTGAGTGAGGGGTACATGGGAACTGTTTGCACTGTCTTTGTAACTTTTCTGGAAATCTAAAATTATTTAAAAAGAAAAAGTTTTTCTGAGTGTATTAAGAAAGCTTTCATGCTGTTGAATTTGTTATGAATTTTAAAATTAATCAACTAATTGAATTATTTGTTCTATGCTAAACCCATGCTTCTCTTGATACAACGGGTACAAACTTGCTTGATGGGTAGAAGGAAGGTGGGGGAGAAAATATGCAAAACAAAAATGGCATTAAAATTTCCAAATTATTAAACCACTATATTACATGTAAGCAGGATTATATGTTTAACGTGAAATTTTCTAATTATTGGCAAAAAAAACCTAGGCGATTTGCTATCAGGAAGGAAGCATTCAGGATGATTAATACTGAAGACATGAAAATTATTACCCTTGTGAAGTATTTCATTCAAATTTAGTCTAGCCATGTGTCTTTGGTTAGTATAAATCATTCCCCAAGTGTTTATTCCTTTGTGAATGCTGTGGTGAAAATGAGTGTTCTGGAAAGGCTAAGCTGAAAATTAGTTGCTGTACTAGTGTGATCCCACATAGGAACCACAACTGTATGGGGCTTTTGCTTTGGCACAAGTGACTCTGTAATTGCCATGTTATAACACTTACAATATGTTAGTGGGTGTATAAACTACTGCCCAATTAACACAGAAAGAAACTGAGAGTTTTTAAATTAGATAATACTGTTAACACAATGACTATTCTCTCTCTCTCTTAATTAATTAATTAATTAATTAGGATTGGAATAAGGAATCACACCTGACTGTAAAATGATTTGATAGCACGTGTATTATGTAAATGTGATGATTAAACTAATATTTGCAGCCTTAGCACGTAAAACTGTTTGATAAGAAAACAGATCGATCCCTGTCCTTTTTTTTTTTTTTAAATGGAGATTCACTGTATGCTGGTGTGTATTTGTTTTCTGTTATCAATGAAGTTTTGAGAAAAAGAGGCATAAATTTATCCTGGTAAGTGCTTTGTCTAGAAATTATTCATAGGCTAATAATTATTTAGAAATTTTTAAAATTTATATCTTGATGTAGATGTTTTAAAGGTGTTGTTCTACTCTCATACCAGTTAAAAAAGAGCCACAGGCCCAAGTGAATGTAAAAATATTCAGCAACTTGCTATTCTTTCAAGCCATAAAGCTTTTAATTACCTCAAAAATAACATAATTTACAAATGTCATATTAAACAAGTTTCTATTCATATTAAGTTTTTAAAATGAATTTTCCACCAGTGTTTAATATTAGTATTTAATTTTGCTAATTCATGATGAAAAAGAAAATACATTTATGAAATAATGTAAAATTGATTTAAAGCCATTATTGATTGAGTTAATATTCATATGTCTTTTTTTTCTGTAATTTAATTTCCTCCGCAGTCATTTATATTTATACATTCAAAAGTGGTTGCAGCAGTACATTGACAGGGAACTGCCAGAAATTCAAGCCAGATTCAGAAGAGGATGTGGAACGAGGGACATCACTGTTGATGTCAGATGGATCCTGGCTGAAAGCAGAGAACACCAGAAAGATGTTGACCTGTGTTTTATTGACTACGCAAAGCATTTGATTGTGTGGATCATAAGAAATTATGGATAAGATTGTGAAGAACAGAAATTTCAGAACACTTAATTGTGCTCATGAGGAACCTATACATAGATTGAGAGGCAGTCGTTCCAACAGTACAAGGGGATACTGCATGTTTTAAAGTCAGGAAAGGTGTGCTTCAGGGCTGTATCATTTCACCATACTTATTCAATCTGTATGCTGAGCAAATAATCTGAGAAGCTGAACTATATGAAGAAGAACATAACATCAGGATTGGAGGAAGGCTTATTAAAAACCTGCATTATGCAGATGACACAGCCTTGCTTGCTGAAAGTGAGGAGGACTTGAAGCACTTACTGATGAAGATCGAAGACCACAGCTTTCAGTAGGGATTACACCTCAACATAAAGAAAACAAATATCCTCACAAATGGACCAATAAGCAACATCATGATAAACAGAGAAAAGACTGAAGTTGTCAAGGACTTCATTTTACTTCAATCCACAATCAACACCCATGGAAGCAGCAGTCAAGAAATCAAAAGACACATTGCATCAGGCAAATCTGCTACAAAAGACCTCTTTAAAGTGTTAAAAATTAAAGATGTCACCTTGAAGACTAAGGTATACCTGACCCAAGCCACTGTATATGCATAGGAAAGCTGGGCAATAAATAAGGAAGACTAAAGAATAATTGATGCCTTTGAATTATGGTGTTGATGAAGAATATTGAAGATACCATGGACTGCCAAAAGAATGAACGAATCTGTCTTAGATGAAATATAGCCAGAGTGCTCCTTAGAAGCAAGTATGGCAAGACTTGTCTTACGTACCTTGGATACGTTATCAGGAGAAACTAGTCCCTGGAGAAGGACATCATACTTGGTAGAGAATCAGCAAAAAAAAAGCAAGACCCTCAATGAGATGAATTGACACAGTGGCTGCAACAATGGGCTCAAACATAGCAATGATTGTAAGGATGATGCAGAACCAGGCAGTGTTTTGTTCTGTTATACTTAGGGTCACTATGAGTCAGAACCAACTATGCCAGTCACTATCCTAAGTACTGTGAATATAAAGAAAAATTTGATTTGTGCTTTACACTCAAATTAAAATTACACATATAAAGATGTAAAGAAATAAATACAAGTTTACAAAATATTATATGTAAAAGACAATATAACATATAAATATATTTTACTAGAAACATATAAATACTGTTACTTCTTTCATCATATAATGGCATCTCCTTTTAGCAAAAGTCATTTTATATGTTAATTTTTTTTAAATGGGAAATAAAGTGGATAATTGCTCACTACTGATAGGTTGAATGAGAATGGCCTTGGGACCACTGCACCTACCACATCATAATGTCTCCCAGAGCCAAGCAGCTTGCTGAGAGCTGTCAAAAAAATGTTAATTGCCAGGCAGGTTTTCTCATTCTTTTATCAAATAGGGTCATCTGTGCCTTTTGAATAGCTCTTTACAAAATCTTCATGCTGCTCTTGCTGCTAACAACTTCACGGGACCACGAGGAGGGAAATTACATGAGTAAAAAAGATTACTTATTTCTTCCTCGACATTTAGCTAGAAAATACATTGGATAGGTATGGAACAGTAGTGAGGGGTTATATAACAGTAAGTAAAACGGTTTAAACTGCCAACTGAGCACAAAATATTTTCCATGAAAAATGTATTAAAGTGCTTTTTTATACTAATTTGATTATCCTAAAAATGCATTTTTATATATCCATTATTATTTTAAAAATGTACTTCTTATGAAAACCCAAGTTTTCAATTAAAATGCATTGGAAATACTGGAAGATTTTATAAGAATTTATAATAAAATGTCATGTAATGACAAACCTATTATGTGATTAAATAAATATAAATTATGTCTTAGGACCATATTCTCAAGTTGATATCAAGTTTTAAAAATAAAGCTCACAATTGTTCCCTTTATAAAAATACTATTTTGGGCAAGGTCAAGAAGGTCGAGTAGTCAGACACTTCCTGTGGTCCCTCTTACAACAAACCCAAAAAACACAAATGAATCAATTCTATATGACAATCTAGGAGCCCTGAACATCAATGACAAAGTTGAGAAGCCAAACTGAGTGGCAGTGGGAAGGAGAGACAGTTCAGAAGCAGTGAAGAAGTGCCAGACTTGAGCCAGCCAGCATCTGGTGGGCTGAATTGGCTGGTGAACGCAGGTTGAATCAAGCAGTAACACCTGGGACACATTTTACCACACTGGGAGACGTCAAGCAGTGGAGAGTCTTCTCCGGAGACAGAGTGAAGACTTGCTGGATCTAAAAAAGTTAAGTGCAATTGTCTAAGTTTCCCTGCAGGATCAAAATAACCCACTGCCCTCTGAGAGTTTCGCAGTGGAGAAGTGCCTCTTTTTCCCTCACCCTTCCCCCTCCCCGCTCCACTCGGATACCAGTCTGGCAATATTCAACAACTGGCATTCCTCCTAAACCAGACATAGGAACTGTCACACCCAAACCAGTCTCATGGCTTTAGGAAAAAAAACAAAAAACTCTTCAACTATCCTAAGCTGGGTACTAAGGACTAACTGTGCCTAAACCAGTCTAATGGCTTTAAAAAACTGCCACACCTCCTAAGCCAGGAACTCAGGGCAGGCACTGCCCCTTTGCCTAGGCACAGGAATGAGGGGTCCATGGACTTCAAATGACTTTCACTCCTGCCCAGACCAGTGTGGGCTGAAGCAACAGCATAGGCCCTTATCAGCATAGAACAACAAGGTATATACCTGAAGCCTATTTGCAACTCCATCAGCCAAGAGGGAGTGGTAGATTCATTACTTTTGGCACAGCCCTGCTCGTTAAGCAGGGTCCTCACCCACCAACATCAGGGGCCTGAGGACTGGTGGCTTCACCCATTCCACCTCGCTACCTACGACAGGGATCTGAGAATAAGTGGTGCCTCCCAGTCCTTACAACCAACAACACTGTGTGCCCAATTTCCAGCTGCAAAACACACCCATCTAGGGCACGGGGGCACACCTTCCACCTAGGCACTCATATGTTGTTCAGCACATCACCCCCTATTGCAGCCAGATACCTGTGCCTGCTTGAGTCACCAGTACGTAGTACTGCACTCAGTGACCCATGACCCAGACACCTGAACCAAATCCACACAAAAAAGTAAATGGACTCCTGGTCACACACACCTAGTAGCAGCTATAACCACCTGGTGACAGGATATGAGAGCTTCAAAGATGTCAATAACCAAAGTAGCTCACATGTCCAACCTAATTGGGCATATCAAAACAAAACAAAGTGTTGGAAACAGTAAGAAAATATATAATAAATAACTATAACTTACTAATGGTTCAGAGACAACAGTCAATATCAAATCACATAAAGAGGCAGATCAAGATGGCTCCAGCAAGCCACCAAAACAAAGAATGAGGAAACCTCCCAGAGGAAGAGAAGGTCATGGAATTACTTGTGGTAGAATTCAAAAGATTAATATACAGAGCTCTTCAAGATATCAGGAAGGAGATAAGACAACACTCAGATCAAGTCAAGGAACACACAGACAAAGCAATAGAGGAATTCAGGAAAGCTATACAAGATCAGAATGACAAATTTAACAGGCTGCTGGAATCTGTAGGGAGACAGCTAACAGAAATTCAAAAGCTTAAAGATAAAATTTCAGAATTAGACAACTCAGTGGAAAGTCATAGAAGCAGAATTGAGGCAATTCTTATAGACATACACAGAACACTCAACCCAAAAGGAGCCAAGTGTACTTTCTTTCCCAACACACATGGAACATTCTCCAGAATAGACCACATATTAGGTCACAAAGTGAGCCTTAACAGAATCCAAAGTATTGAAATATTACAAAGCATCTTTTCTGATCATAAAGTCATAAAAGTAGAAATTAATAATTGAAAAATCAAGGAAAAAATTAGATACATAGAAACTGAACAACACCTTGCTCAAAAACTACTGGGTTACAGAAGAAATCAAGGACAGAATAAAGAATTTCATAGAATCAAACAAGAATGAAAACACATCTTACTAGAATCTTTGGGACACAGCAAAAGCAGTGCTCAGAGGTCAGTTTATACTAATAAATGCACATATCCAAAAGAAAAAAAGGGCAAAAATAAAAACATTAACCCTACAACTAGAACAAATAGAAAGACAACAGCAAAAGAAGACCACAAACACCAGAAAAAGGAAATAATAAAGATTAGAGCAGAAATAAAGGAAATAGAGAATAGGAAAACAATTGAAAGAGTGAACAAGACCAAAAGCCAGTTGTTTGAAAAGGGTATATAAACAACTGGCCAAAGTGACAAAAGAAAAAGAGGAGAGGAAGCATATAAGCTGAATAAGAAATGAGACGGGCGATATCACAGGAGACCCAACTGAAAATAAAAGGATCATAATAGAATGTGAAGAAAAATTATACTCCAACAAATTTGAAAACATAGAGGAAATGGACAAATATCTGGAAACACACTACCTACCTAAACTAATAAAAACCAAGGTAGAAAAACTAAATAAACCTATAACAAAAGGACAGATTGAAGAGGTAATAAAAAAACTCCCAACAAAAACAACAACAAAAAAGCCCTGGCCCTGACTGCTTCACTGGAGAATTCTACCAAACTTTCAGAGAAGAGGTAACACCATTCCTACTTAAGGTATTTCAGAGCATAGAAAAGGACGGAATACTCCCAAACTTATTCTATGAAGCCAGCATAACCCTGATATCAAAGCCTGGTAAAGACACCACAGAAAAAGAAAATTACAGACCAATATCCCTCAAGAGCATAGACACAAAAATCCTCAACAAAATTCTAGCCAATAGAATTCAACAACATATCAAAAAAAGAAAATCCATCATGACCAGGTAGGGTTCATAGCACGTATGCAGGGATGGTTCAACATAAAAAAACAATCAATGTAATCCATCACATAAATAAAACAAAAGATAAGAACCACATGATCTTATCAATTGATGCAGAAAAGGCATTTGACAAAGTCCAACACACACTGATGATTAAAAACTCTCAGCAAAATAGCAATAGAAGGGAAGTTTCTTTTTTTTTTTTTAATTTGTTTTTATTGTACTTTAGGTAAAGGTTTACAGAACAAATATTTTCTCATTAAACAGTCAGTACACATATTGTTTTATGACATTGGTTAACAACCCCACAACATGTCAACACGCTCCCTTCTCAGCCTGGAGGAATTTTTTTTTTTTTGCTGAAAATATACATAGCCAAAGATACACCATTTCAAAAATTTCTACACGTACAATTCAGTTACTTCGATTATGTTCTTCCAGTTGTGCTGCTATTCTCACTTTAGATGAAGGTTTACAGAACAAAATAGTTTCTCATTAAATAGTACACATATTGCCCTATGACAATGGTTAAGAGCCCTACTACATGTCAACACTGTCCTTACTCAACTTTGGGTTCCCTAACACCAGCTTTCCTGTCACCTTCTGCCTTCTAGTCCTTGTTTCTGGACTGCTGTGCCTCATTAGTCCCATTTTGTTTTATGGGGCTGTCCAATCCCAGGCTGAACGGTGAACCTCAGGAGTACCTTCACCACTAAGCTAAAAGGGTGTACGGGGGCCATACTCTCGGGGTTTCGCCAGTCTCCGTCAGGCCAGTAAATCTGGTCTTTTTTTGTGTGTTAGAGTTTTGTTCTACATCCTTCTCCAGCTCTGTCCAGAACCCTCTGTTGTGATCCTGGTCAGAGCAGTCAGTGGTGGTAGCCGGGCACCATCTAGCTGTACTGGACTCAGTCTGGTGGAGGCCTTGGTAGCTGTGGCCCATTAGTCCTTTGAACTAATCTTTTCCTTGTAACCTGTTCTCTTCATTATCCCTTGCTCCAGAAGGGGTGAGACCAGTGGAGTATCTTAGATGGCTGTTCACAGGCCTTTAAGACCCCAGACGCTACTCACTAAGGTACAATGTAGAACAATGTCTTTATAAACTTCATGCCAATTGAGCTAGATGTTCCCCAAGACCACGTTCCCCACAGCCCTCCGCCCAGCAATTCAGTCAGAAGGGAAATTTCTTGACCTAATAAAGGGCATTTATACAAAGTCAACAGCCAACATCATCCTAAATGGAGAGAGTCTGAAAGCATTCCCCTTGAGAATGGGAACCAGAAAAGGATGCCCTTTATCACCATTCTTATTCAACATTGTGCTGGAGGTCCTATCCAGAGAATAAGGCAAGAAAAAGAAAAAAGGGCATCCAAATTGGTAAGGAAGAAGTAAAAGTATCCCTATTCACAGATGACAAGATTTTATACACAGAAAACCCCAAAGAATCCACAAGAAAACTACTGGAACTAATACAAGATTTCAGCAAAGTATCAGGATATAAGATAAACATACAAAAATCAGTTGGATTCCTCTACATGACCAAAGAGAACTTCGAAAATGAAATCACCAAATCAATACCATTTACAATAGCCCCCAAGAAGATAAAATACTTAGGAATAAACCTAATCAGAGATGTAAAAGACCTATACATAGAAAATTACAAGACACTACTGCAAGAAACCAAAAGAGACCTACATAAGTGGAAAAATACACCATGCTTATAGATCAGAAAACTCAGCATTGCAAAAACGTCAATTCTACCCAAAGTAATATACAGATGCAATGCAATCCCGTTCCAAATTCCAATCACATTTTAAATGAGATGGAGAAACAAATCACTAAAAAGGGAAGAGGGCTCCAAGAAGGAAAGCATTACTGAAAAAGAAGTGCAAAGTAAGAGGCCTCACACTACCTGATTTTAGAACCTATTATACCACCATGGTAGTCAAAACAGCCTGGTATTGGTACAACAGATACGTAGGCCAATGAAATAGGATTGAGCATTCAGACATAAATTCATCCACCTATGAGAAACTGATATTTGACAAAGTCCCAAAGGCTGTTAAATGGGGAAAAGATAGTCTCTTTAACAAATGGTGCTGGCATAACTGGCTATCCATTTGTAAAAAAATGAAACAAGACCCGTACCTCACACCATGTACAAAAACTAACTCAAAATGGATCAAAGTCCTAAACATAAAATCTAAAATGATAAACATCATGGAAGAAAAAATAGAGACAATGCTAGGAGTCCTAATACATGGCATAAACAGAATACAAACCATAACAAACAATGCACAAACACCAGAAGAGAGACTAGATAACTGGGAGCTCCTAAAAATCAAACACTTATGCTCATCAAAAGACTTCACCAAAAGAGTGAAAGGACAACCTAGAGACTGAGGAAAAAATTTTGGCTATGACATATCCAATAAAGGTCTAATCTCTAAAATCGACAAGATACTGCAACACCTCAACAACAAAAATACAAATAATTCAATTAAAAAATGGGCAAGGGATATGAACAGACACTTCACCAGAGAAGACATTCAGGTGGCTAACAGATACATGAGGAAATGTTCACGATCATTAGCCATTAGAGAAATGCAGATCAAAACTACAATGAGATACCCTCTCACTAATTCAAAAAAACACAAAATAATAATTGTTGGACTGGTTGTGGAGAGACTGGAACACTTAGCACAGCTGGTGGGAATGTAAAATGATACAACCACTTTGGAAGTCTAGTGCTTCCTTAAAAAGCTAGAAATAGAAGTACTATACGATCCAGCAATCCCACTCCTTGGAATATATTCTACAGAAATAACAGCCATCACATGAATAGATACATGCACACCCATGTTCATTGCAGCACAGTTCACAACACCAAAAAGATGGAAACAACCTAGCTGCCCATCAGTGGAAGAATAGATAAATTATGGTACATACACACAATGGAATACTTTGCAATGATAAAGAACAATGGTGAATCTGTGAAACATCTCACTACATGAATGAATCTGGAGGGCAATATGCTGAGTGAAATTAGTCAATTGCAAAAGGGCAAATATTGTATGAGACCACTATTATAAGAACTCAAGAAAAGGTTTAAACACAGAAGAAAATATTCTTTGATAGTTATGAGGATAGGGAGGGAGGGAGAGGGAAATTCATTAACTAGATAGTAGACAAGAATCATCTTAGGTGAAGGGAAGGACACACAGTACAGGGGAAGTCAGCACAACTGCACTAAATAGAAAGCTAAGAAGTTTCGTGAACACAACCAATCACTTTCAGGGACAGTGTAGCTGAGGCTGGGGTCTGGGGACTGTGGTTTTGGTGGACGTCTAGGTCAATTGGCATAACAAAATTTACTAAGAAAATGTTCTGTATCCTACTTTGGTGAGTGGCCATCTAAGATGCATCAATTAGTCTCAACCCAAAAGAGAATGAAGAACACAGAAGACACAAGGAAAATATTAGCCCAAGAGACAAAGAGATCACATAAATCAGAGAATCCATTAGCTTGAGACCTGAAGAACTAGATGGTTCCTGGCTACCATCAGTGACTGCCCTGACAGGGAACACAACAGAGAGTCTCTGATGGAGCAGGAGAAAATTGTGGATCAGAACTCAAATTCACGTAAAAAGATCAGACTTAATGATCTGATTGAGATTGGAGGAACCTCTGAAGCCATGGCCCCTGGAAGCTCTGTTAACTCAGAACTGAAACCATTCCTGAAGCCCACTCTTCAGACAAAGATTAAAGAGGACTATAAAACATAAAATAATACTTGTAAAGAGTGTGCTTCTTAGTTCAAGCAGACATAGGGGATCAAATGGGCAGCTCTCGTTCAGAGGAAGGATGAAAAGGCAGGAAGGGACAGGAACTGGTTGAATGTACACAAGAAAACTGGGATGGAAAGGGAGAAGGTGCTGTCACATTGTAGGGATTGCAACTAATGTCACATAGCAATGTGTGTATAGATTTTAGTATGAGAGATTAACTTGAGCTGTAAACTTTCACCTAAAACACAATAAAAAATAAAAATAATATTTTACCCCTCTTTCTTGTCTAACTCAGTTGAACCTTCTTTCCCACTATCCCATCTTTTAACAATTAGAGACCCTGTGATATCCATGGGTGCCTCAAACATTAAGCTTTTGGCTACTAACCAAAAGTTTGTCAATTTGAGTTCACCCAGAGGTACCTGGAACAAAGGCTGGGTGATCTACTTCTGAAAAAATTCAGTCATTGAAAACCTCATGGTTCTACTCTGACACACGTGGGCTCACCGTGAGTCAGAATCGACTCTATAGCAACTGATATTGGTATGGGGGGGAATAGTCCCAGGAATTTATTCTACATTTCTTCCTACCTACAAGATGGTATGAAGATGGTCTTAAAACGGTATATTTAGTAACGTGACTTTCAAACTAGGACATTTGGTCAAATGTGCAAAAGTGGAAACTGCTATAGCTCAATATTAAAATTCTTATATTGCAGTCTTGGCCTGTGTTTTCAATATATGTGTAAAGTATATTTGTATAATGAATGTTCATTAGTTTATTGAAGACTGTTTTCTGTTAACTCACAGTTTATATCTAATTGATTACTGATGTAGTAATAGGATTTATTTTTCAACTCTTTAAACCATCCACGTCAATTAACATGTTCCCTCATGCCCAGGGCTTCAAATCATTTATGAAGAAAATATTGTTGAAATTTTATTGAGTTCTCCTTCTCTCCTTCCTAATAGCTATTCAAAACATTAATATAATATATTAATTAATATAAGTGAACAGGAAATAACACTGATACGAAGAAATTTCCATATAGTAGTTCCTTTTATCAAATCAGTAACATAGCTTGAATAAAAGTCACAGATTAAAACTTTATTTGAATGTATTTGTATATAATATGTTTCCTATAGTCACTTTTAAATACATGCTTTGTGTTTTGTTTTGTTACCTTTAGCAATAGTGGTATTGTTTACAAATCCTATTGATAGATACTTCATGGTCTTAATACATAATTGCAGTTATGATTTTGTAGCAATATGTTTTCTTTCTTGCAGAGTAGTGATGTCCTCTATAGCTTTGTACATACTAAGAAGATACGAGAAATCGAGGGGTATCTTCCTGAGTCCAGAATGCAAGAAATGTTGACGTTTTTCCAAAACGTATTGAATCTTTACAGATTTTACTACAACTGATTTAAAAAACATCTTTTATATAATTTTTTAAACTACAAGTGAGATAAAGACGCTGTTTAGTATTCCTCTTCTTGAGACTTTGGACTAGACATTATCTTGAATTTACAGAGCAAAATAGAGTTTAGAGGCTCTGTTTTCTGAAAGGATAGAATCATTTCTAAACTTTTTTAAAGGGAAGCTATCAGTTGGTGACAAAACAAAAGACAAGAATTTAAATTAAAAAAAAAGTTATCTTGAGTAACGTAGTTACCAAAACATTTTTGATCAATTAAAACAAAAACAGAACACCCAGATCAAAACCAAAACTTTTGGAGGCCTGAGTCAGAAGGATTGAAACATTAATCGGCTTTTAAAAACTATTTCCATTTCCTTTCTTGGTAGACGGAAATCACTGGTACTTGGCAATGCCAGTTAATAGTTTATGCTAACCTGCTATCTTTCAGTTTAAGGTTGAAGCCTTCTCTTAAGTTGGAAATTCATTTTATTTTCCAAATTTCCCCTAAGAGATACTTAACTTCTTAGCAAACAACATTCCTGTATGTTCTTCATAGTTTTGTAAATATGAACTTGAAAATGGGCGTTGCTTACCAGTACTCTGGATAAATCAATGGCTAACTCTAAAATCAATAATCAGCAAAGGGCTTGTGTCTGTTGTATACCAAACCTGTTTACAAGAACTCAGATTTAAATCCAGGCATTCTAACTGCAGAGGCTACAGTCTCATCATGCTATAAGGGCCTCTCGGGGAGTTCTTCATTGTCATATAGGTTAGTGGCATGTGCTTTTTTTGGTCTTTGCTTTTGATTTTTGTTATTGTTGTATCAGCCACAGTGCCTTTCTTCAAATGAAAGTCTAAACAACATAAAGAAAAATATCTAAACAAAAACAGCTGCATATCCTGTATTTGCAGCAAGGTAAGGGCCCAGGAGCTAGGGATGTATACCCTTGTCTTGATTCTTCCTCGGAATGGTTAGCTCATAAAGGGGATTTGTAAAAAGTCTCTTTGTGTTAGATTTTGAAAATAATAATCCAGATGAAAACATCTTAAAAAACAATAGAAAGAGTATTTAAAAAGATAAGCATTTCCTTACCCAGATATCTACTTTTTTTTTTAAACAATCATAGCGTATGTCAAAAATATGTAATACAATGTCTGTTTCTAGATTTTATAGTTTAGGAACGTATTAATTGACCAGCCACCAGGTATTCTTTATTTACAACTGTTAATTTTCATTATTAATGTTTACAGATTATGGAAGAGCAAAATGTGCTATTCCCAACATCAGACATTTGGACTGCATGCTCGTCTTCTTTCCCAGGTCTCCATGGATTGTAATGCTTTCAGTCATAGGCATGATACTCCTCTGGCTGCATGGTGCAGTTTATTCCTTAGGACCAGTGAGAGAATAAACATACTTGATATTTAAGGAAAACAAGAAAACTAAATAGAACAATGAAATATTTTCAGGAAGATTTGCCATGCCTTCTTTCTAACACTGCTGGGTCTGGGTCCACTGAGTCCCACCTTGAAGGACCAACACTGAAGGAAAAATAAAACACTGTTGCCGGGAAGTGTTCCAAAATCATGGCTTGAGAACTGCCCCCCTCCACCGTAGATTCAAGGATAAACACAATATCAAAAAAAATTACTGTGGAGTCGATTCCGACTCATAGTGACCCTAAAGGACAAAGTAGAACTGTCCCACAAGACTTCTAAGGAGTGGCTGGTGGGTTCAAACTGCTGACCCTTTGGTTAGCAGCTGATCTCTTAACCACTGTGCCACCGGGGCTCCAAACACAATCCATATCATAATATTTTGCCTAAGCTATACTGGAAAATGATACACAATGTAGTTTCCTTGACCATCTCTTAGGTTTGTGGTGTTAGTTTTAGGTAGTGTTAGACTGTATTACTCTTCCCTGCCAGAGGATTTCATTTGCTTGCACCCTTGAGGTCATCTTGACCATGTGACTTTGTGCAAGTGGATATAAGTTGAATTAATTTTTGTCATTTTGGTGGAAGTTTCTAGAACCTCTTCATGCTTCTCCATGTTCTCTGTCCCTCTTCAAAGTTTCCAGCAATGTCCAAAGAGTGGAATGTGTCCTGAACAAAGACCAAAAGAATGCAGGGGGATTGTGAGGGACATGAACATGAGTGAGAAACAAACTTTTGACTTTATACATCACTGAAGTTTAAGAGTTGTTTTTACTAGAGTGTAAACTAGTCCATCCAAACTTGTATAGGAATATTGTATCATTGTTCTGTTTTATCAATAAACTTTTGACTTTGAACTCTGGGCAAATCAGATTCTATCACTGGCCACCAACAGATACAGCTTCTCCTTAACTCAGCAATTTTCAATCTTGGTTGACAAAGCTCCAGAGTTCTGTAAAACTAAATGGGATGGAGGAGGAGTGGAAGAGCTTGTGAAGTGCAGGAAAAGTGGGCCTTCAGTCCATTTCAGCCACGCCAGTACTATTTTAATCAACTACTCCTACCCCTCAATACTTTGAAATTCTATGTAAGATTTTAATTAACCAAATTCAGTTCCTTTAAATTTTTTATAATATACCCTGTTTGAAAGTATTTTATACGATCAGAAAGGGGATTGTAAGCAGAAAGTAAAATTAAAGGAGTAAGAATATTTTAATGTCTTCAGCCTATGCCAGTGGGGCAGCCCTGATCAGCAGATAAGGATATCTCTGAATACAGGAGCTCTATAATGGCTGAAATTCCTTCAGGACCCTAATTATTACCATTACTCAATATAGCTTCTTTGTGTTTTTCATGAGGATTTTTCTCCAGGGCGTATTTATCCAGAACAAGCGAAAACAATGTTATGGCCTCTTTGAGAGTTATATTTCTTGTTCTGCATTAATGAATGGGCATTTTGGTCCGTATGTCAGTTTCCTGTGTATTTGGCTAATGTGAGCCATTTCCACTGGGGTCACACAGCTCAAGCACATGCAAATATTATGAACAGATCCTGGAATTTTGTAACCATATCTCAGTTCTGCAATCCTGTGGGGACCAGTCTGGGTAGGAAGCCAGACTCCCTATATGACAGGCATCATCTCTAGCTCACTGATCTGTACTTTCAACATAAGGCAGTCTTGTTTATTCTTTAGTTGTTAACATGTTTTCTACATTAGCACAGTAAAAAGAATTGAGGAACTTTGTAGCTCAGCTAACACCAGCAAATAAATTTCATCTGGAGAATAAGTACCTGACTTTGAGAGTATAAGCTTTTTTCAGAGAACTAAGCCACACTTTAGGAGAGATTTATGGTGTCTTGGTGCCCTGGACAACTACTGGCACTTTTAAATGTTCCTAACCTTTCAAAAAAGCAAATTTAGGATCAGGAGCTCTGGATGTCTACTTCAGAAATTTCAACTTTGCTAGGACTTTTTATTAAAATTAATATTTGAAAAATTAAAAATGATGTTATTATTTCTCACAATGCTACACCTAAATAAAATATAATTTTTACACTTAATGATCCTGAGCTAGGGAAAGAAATAAGTATAAAACAAGAAGGATAAAGAGCAACACATGTTATGAGGTGGGATTTTTTTTCACAGCAAAATTCCAGCCATGGACTTGTTATGTGACTGGTTATACAAAACGTAATTATGTGACTACTGTTTTCCTGTCTCTTTCGGGTGAATTTATTAAAGGTTAGATGACTTCGGAAACTTAATTCTCTTTGGCCTAAAAACTACAATCAAATCCCCTAGTGTGCTTCTCATACATTAAAATATATGAGAACATTTGATAGGATTTTCAGAAGGTAAACTGAACAATATGGCAATTCAGGTTCACAAAACAAAACAAACAACAACAAAAAGTCTCTTTTTATGATCCTTTATTATCATGCACTTAAATTGAATTTAAAAAAACAAAAAGAAAAACTCGTTGCCATCAAGTCGATTTCAACTCACAGCAATCCTATAGGATAGATTAGAACTGCCCTGAAGGGTTTCCATGGAGCAGCTGGTGGACCCGAGCTGCCCACCTCTGGGTTAGCAGCCGGTAGCTCGCCGTAGCTCTTAACCACCAGGGCTTAATAAATTGAATTTAGGACTGAGAAAATCCCCAGCGTAGTGGCTAAAAAGGAAAAAAATCCTTTGGTAAATTTATGTTGATGTCGTTTTTTATGCGTGTCTTTATTCTCCAATTAAGTGTTATCTTTTTCTCATAAGCTCCAAAGTCGGAAAGACCATCGAAATGATACTGTTTTTAATGCTTCTAAATTCACTTTTCAGCTGGCCATGTTTCATTACTGTTACTCAGGCCCTTAACTAATAGATTAGTAATACATTATTACTATTTGGATTTTCTCTAAAGAATCAAGACAACAAACAGTAATCAAATCACTTATCCAGACATTTCCACCCATGTGACTTTTTATTCTTTTATTTCTTCTTTCTTGGATTCTCTATTACATCATGAAAAGGGTTTTAATTGATCTATAGTCAATTTTGATGCATTGGTCAAATTCCCAGATTTCCTTTTTTTTTAGTTGATACCTATTATTTTGACCATAATCTTTTATCAGTAGATGCATGTTCTTTTTAGGATGAATCATGGTCAGACAAGTTCAAATACATGCACACACATGCACACCCTCAGCTTTGATAGATTCTGCTTAGGAAGCAGCACTCTAACGAAAATGTAAAGTCATATGATAAAATTTCTAAACATTTTTTTTTTTTAAACCAAGAAATAATTCTATTTTGTTTCCACATTGTCTTGAACTTATGTGTATCTCTACTTTAAGTCATTCAGTTATTCATACCTTGGCTCCTGGATTCAGATTTTCTCCTTTTTCTGATATGGGTCCTTCAACTGAGATTAATTATATTCCTTGCACCTCCAGCTAGAAAGATTCTTCTTTAAGGTTGCGTAAAAATATGATATTTTTCAATAATCATTTCCCAGATATGAATTAGAAAGAGAACTAGCTCCTCCTACAACTGCCTGCTGGGAATTGCACTAAGAAAATATACTGTTTTTCGCTTTCAAAAAATAACATGAATAATTGCATTTGCAAGTCAATGAAGAGAATGCCATGTGAAATTCTTTCATTATTAATGTTCTGTTAGATGATCATTTACGTTAATGGAGCAAATTTTAGAAAATTGAAACAGTGAAAATGCAAGCAAGAAGAATAAAGATTTTATCCGGAAGTTGCTCAGGAATATATTTATTACAAGATTCCCAGCAACATGTTAAAATAGTGCACCCCTGATACAAAGAAAACCAGACTCTAAGCCATGTTTAAAAAATATTTCTCTTTTATGTATAATGACTTTTTTGCTTCATCATTCTATTTTGAGCAACCTTAACATTTAGACATTGAGACTTAGTTACCAACATTTGACGAATATAAACAAACATGCACCTGGCCAAAGAAGCTCCCTTGGTTCTTTTATAATCACAGCTATACCAATTGGTTTCAGAATCTCTTATCTGGAAGAATTATAGCAGTGGATAATATTCCATACTCGGGTGGCAAAAAAAAAATATATGCTTCTACCTCAAAAATTCCAAGACTTTTATGATATGATGTCTACAAAAATATATTTGTACTCCTAGGCATTGGATCCCAGTATAAATTTTAACAGATTAAATTCCTGTAGAATTTTATAATCTTTCAAGCCTTGAGCAATTATAGCTTCTCAGTAAAACATTTTGGAGCCTTGGGAAAAGATTTGTGTTTAATGCAAATGTTTTTCGATATATTTCAGTAGAAAACACAAACTATCCTTTTAATTTTTTTTTATTTTTACACAGAGCCATACTCCTTTTTTTATTCTTTCAATTATGAAATGGTTAAAAAAGTAGCATGAGCCCTTGCCATTTTCATAGTGTTAAAATGTGTAATAAGTTCTTTTTAATTGTAAGGTAGATTACTGAGGCTGATCTTTGTCATAGGGCAGTTTGTACATGTATAGATAAATTCATATCAAGGGATAACAGACAGCTTCTCTAAGGAAAAAAGTTGTGAAATGAAACAGGTTCTGAGTCATAACCTAAGAATTTGTATTATAACAAATCAAAGGGACATATAACTTGGAGGACATTCCAGACAACTGTATTCCTTTTTTTCTTAATTCAAGCTTTAGCCCCAAACTCGCATATTGATCTTGGTTATCTGGGCAAGACTATGTATTGTTTATCCCAAACACAACACTAAAGGCAGATTTGAGGAACCTGTTTCCTGCCACCCTTCCTCTGGGCCTGGCTTTGCTTCTGATGCCAACAGCTTAAGGGACTTCCCTAACCACTATCTGAACATATTAGCTGCAAATAAATATTTAAACTGGATAAAAGAAGACCAGACATAGATAATTGGCCCTGTCCATTTTGTTAAAAATATCTTCTATTCCATTTAAAAAAGTTAATGTAATTTTGAAATGTGTTAAGGTGTCAATTTTTATTTAATGTATTGTTAAGTCTGAAACTGTAAAAGGTATGAGATTTTATCCTACTTGCACACACACACACACGTATACATATATGCTGATAGGAGCATGCATGACCATTGCATCAGGAATTTATTTATTTACTCCCAAAGTAACTGTGTTGGCTCCTCATTCTCCCCATGTCCCAATTCTCCACAGGGCAATGTGGGGAGAACAAGTTATACCTGTGCATACAATGAGTATAGTGGGATAAGGACCACAGGAGATAAACTCTAGAATTCTGAATCTCAGAGCTCATATAGGTTGGTTAGTACCGATGCCTCTACTATCCTCTGAAGATGGAGAGAGAGAGATCTTTGCTCTGGAATGTAAAATTATCCTCTTTGGATAGAGGAGGAGAAGGCTTACGTCATCACTAAGGAATGTAAACAAGTGGCTTAGGGGAGAGACTTTATATAGGTTTCTATCTTTTGAGTTGCTATTCAATCATCTTTTAACCTATGTTTCCAGTAATCTTTATTCAAAGAGCCCTGACTGTGCAGAAGGGTGAAAATATTCATGGAATATTGATCCCAACATCTATCTTAGGCTGGATTCTCTAGAGAAGTAAAACCAGTGAAGAATATATATATAAATATATATAGAGAGATCTATCCCAAGGAAATGGCTCACACGGTGGTGGAGGCTGGCAAGTTCCAAATCTGTGGGTCAGGCATCAGGCTGGAGAATTCTCCTGACTCACACGGTTGCAGGAGCTAATGAACCCACAAGTAGCAGGTCAGATGGTAGGCTGTTGACTCGGGGCTGTGGAAGCTGGTGAATCCCAGAATTGGCAGGTCAGATGACAGGCTCTTGTCCCAAGAACTGGAGGTCAGATGATGATGAGCCGGATACAGAATCCAGGGCAAAGGAGAACCTTTCCAGAGCATCCATATATATATTGGATATAGGTCACACCTCCAGGAAACTCCCCCCACATCAGAGTAAGGGTGTGACTTGAGTAACAATGTGACTTGAGTAAGGTTGTGACTTTAGTAAGGGTATGACTTGAGCAAGGGTATGACTTGAGTAAGGGTATGACTTGAGTCACATCGTCTTGTAAGGCTGTGACTCAGGATATACTCCACACTAATCCTGCCTCGTTAACATAACAACCTATAAAATGGAGAATAACTACATAATATCACAAAATGGAGGATAGTTGCATCAGATCACAAAATAGAGGACAACCACAATACTGGGAATCATGGCCCAGCCAAGCTGACACATAACATTAGCCATTGCATGCTCTTTATACTTGGCTCTTTATACTTGAACGTAGAATTGTAAGAGGTTAGTTTTAGTCTTCTCTATATGTTAAAGTATATCAACAGATCCTTCCTACTCTAGGAATTGTGCAAGGGCTTATAAATATTAACAGAGGTATAGTCATTAATCTTGAGAAGAGTACATTTTAGTAGTGAAAATAAAAGTATTGGCACATATTTACAATATAAATTTTCACCAAAGATTTGAAATTATTTCCATAGGCTCTCATTATATTGGAAAGCATTCCAAATACTAATAATATCTAATGATATTCAGAAAATGCAAACAACATTCAAAAGTAGTTGGGTTTTTTTTGTTTGTTCTTTTGTTTTTTTAATTTTCACATGCAGAAAGTCTTAGGACACCAAAAATCTTGAGAATTTCCCTAGACCCACTAACTTAAGGTCATCAAAGCTGCTTGGCTTTAACCTATAGAAACATCTGGAGAAGAAGAAGAGTGAGGCATTTTAGTTTCATCTCCTATTTGTATGTGTATTTAACTTTCCCATAAATAAAATTATAAATATTATAAAGAGACAAATTGTCGATAGAATCGTATCTCATAATGCTTGTATTCTCCACAGCTATTTAGAGCAGTTTAAACATGGAACCACAGTTGATTCTCACTATTCATGGTAGTTACTTTCTATAATATCGCTCTGAATGCTGATTTACTGAATACTGAAGCATTGCTCAGAAATACAAGGTTAGGCTTCTTCAAGCCTCTAGTCACAACACTCTCATCTTCTTTTTTATGAATGTACCATATTCTTGATTCATTACCATTGAACTCACAATCAAGAGCACTATAAATCATATCTGAACAAAGCTAGCTAACATACACATTTTGTTTGCAAGGCATGTTACAACTTCTTGCTCTTAGGAATACCACACAGCACTTCAGTACTAGGATTGGGTCCATTCAGTTGGGATTATTCTAGTTGAGTGACTCAGTTTTTTCACCACCTTGTGCATGCTTCAGAGTGACCACAAAAGCACCAGAAGTATTGATTTTGGGGTGACAAATAAATTTTAGCAAGTAGGTGACTTCTCATATATGGAATCTATGAATAATGAGAAGCCAGTGTATTTGTAGTATTGTTATTAGGTGCCATTCAGTGGGTTCTCACTCATAGCTACCTGATATATAACAGAACGATATGTTGCCAGTCCTTCACCATACTCATGATCAGAGGTATGCTTGAGCCCATTGTTGTCGCCACTATGTCAATCCATCTTGATGAGGGTATTTCTTTTTTTAGATGACTTTCTACTCCACTTCCAATTATTAATGAATGTTTGTAGCTATTTCTTCACATTTTGAGTCATGTCCTATCAGCAAATGAAGGGCCTGAAAGCCTTACTCCATCCACATCATTAAGGTTGACTCTACTTTGAGGAGGCAATTCTTCTCCAGTCATATTTTGAGTGCCTTCCAACCTAAGGGGCTCATCTTCCAGCACTATATCAGACAATGTCGTGCTGCTATCTATAAGGATTTCACTGGCTAATTTTTTTTTTTTGGAAATAGATTGCCAGGTCCTTTTTCCTAATCTATCTTAGTCTGGAAGTTCTGCTGAAAACTGTCCACCATGGGTGACCCTGCTGGTATTTGAAATACTGGTGGCATAGCTTCCATCATCAAAGCAACAAGCAAGCCACCCTAGTATGACAAACTGACAGACAGGTGGTGATTTGTAGTGTTAGGGATTGTTAAACAAAATTTTACCGTGTATCACAAAAGAAAGTTTAATAATGTTAATGATGATGATGATAATGATTTTTATATACCATTTATTTTTAAAAAATGAATAAATTACATATTTGATTTTGTTGTGTCATTTTTAATCAAAACAATATATATGCATTTTAGGAAATATGTAACTATAGAAAGGGATAAAAGAAAATAGAGATAAAAAATGAACTTCTATTTTTAGAATGAGCAAGTAAAAATTTGAGACTGTACTATTTCTACTAGTATTTCCCAGAGAATGGGATATAATGCCATGAATTGTTCTGAATTATACATAAAGAAAATTTTAGTTGATTCTTTGAAATCACACTTAAAAAAGAAAAAACCGCTGCTATCAAGTCGCTTCTGACTCATAGTGACCCTCTGGGGGGAGTAGAACTGCCCCATAGGGTTTCCAAAGAGCACTTGGTGGATTTGCACTGCTGACCTTTTGGTTAGCAGCCGTAGCTCTTAACCACTGCGCCACCAGGGTTTCCAGAATCACAATACTGAGTTATAATGAGAATGTTATTATACTTTCAATTTTCTTAATATTTTAGGATTTCTATCAAAGCAAACATTTTAGTTAGATGCTAGTCTGTTTTCATTGCCACCCTAGCATTTATTAATCTATCTTTTAAATAAATATATCAGGGTCTTGTTCTGTCATGATCGCAGGCCCTCTAGCAGCCCATCTTCCTACTGACTGCAACTAAAATCTGTGGACAACAAACAACAACAACATTTTGAACAGTGCACAAAAGCAGGTGGATTGTAGATGGGTAAAAATACTTGGAGAAATGTCTGTAACAGGGGAGCATTTCTTGTTTATTTGTTTTTCCTTTTAGACAAAGGCAGAACCCAGACAGAGAACAAGATGGGGACTGAAGCCGTTAAAGCTCTGATAGAAACACCATGTTTTTGGCATAAGGAACCAGGAAAAGCCGCCTGTTTCGACCAGACAATACGGAGGGAATATTCGGGGAGAGAGGCAGATAAGGATATATCTTAATTCTGTGTATAAACCCATGTATGTCTCAGCTTAAGCCCTGAGCTAGTCATGAATGAGCAGACACAAACCAGTATAACAAAGGCTTAGTGAACTGAACTGACATCTGAACAGCCGCACAACTGTCCATGCATGCGAATCTCCCAGACTAGCATAGCAAAGACTGAAAACTGACACATTACTTATAGGAGAATAAGAATTTGAATGACCATAGGTTTCTCTTCAAAGCCCACGAAGTCAAAAGACAGTGTACCAAACCCTGACAAGGATGAAAGAATTGAACTGTCAACCCAGAAGCCTATATTAAGTAAAGATTATGATTCACGGATGAAGGTGAAGTAGACATTTGCAAATGAAGGAAGGCTAAGTGAATTTGTTGCCGGTAGATCTGCTCTAGAAAAAACGGCAACAAAAGTTCCTCTGGCTGAAGAGAAATCATACCAAAGGGAAACTTGGATCTTCAAGAATGAAAGAAGATCAACAGAAATTATAAATGACTAGTATCTATAAAGGACTGATTTTTTTTCCACTTTAGTTTTATTAAATGCATATGCCTAAAGCAAAAATAGAACATTTCTGGTGGTGTTTTTAGTGTATGTAGATGCAAAATTAGATCATGAGAGAGTCATTTGAACATAACAAATGGATACTGCTTGGTTTAAAATCAGAAAAGGTGTGTGGCAGATTATATCCTTTCACTTTACTTACTCAATCTGTATACTAAGCAAATAATCTCAGAAGTTGGACTATATGAAGAAGAACGAAAGAAGCATCAGGATTAGAAGAAGACTCATTAACAACCTTTGATATAAGATGGTACAGTCTAGCTTGCCAAAAGTGAAGACAATTTGAAGCACTTACTGATAAAGTTCAAAGACTTCAGCCTTCAGTATGGATTCCACCTCAACATAAAGAAAATAAAAATCTTCACAATTGGGCCAGTAAGCAACATCAGCATAAATAGAGAAAATATTGAAATTGTCAAGTATTTCATTTTACAACAATCAACACCCATGGAAGCAGAAGTCAAAAAATCAAATGATATATTGCACTGGGCAAATCTGCTGCAAAATACCTTGTTAAAGTTTTAAAAAGTAAAGATGTCACTTTGAGCACTGAGTTAACACCCGACCCAAGTCATGGTATTTTCAATTGTCTCATATGCACGTGAAAGCTGGACAATGAAAAAGGAAGACCAAAGAATTGACACATTTAAACTGGTGTTGCTGAAGAATATTGACGAGACTAGAAGAATACTATAGACTACCAGCAGAATGAACAAATCTGTCTTGGAAGAAGTACAGCCAGAATGCTCCTTAGAAGGGCGCATAGAGAGACTTTGCCTCACTTGCTTTGGACATGTTATCAGAAGGGACCAATCTCTGTAGAAAGACATCATGCTTGGTGAAGTAGAGGGTCAGTGAAAAAGAGGAAGACCCTCGATGAGATGGATTGACACAGTGGCTGCAACAGTAAGCTCAAAAGTACCTACTATTGTGAGGATGGCGAAGAATCGGACACTGTTTCGTTCTGTTTTTACATGAGGTCACTGTGAATTGGAGCCAACTCAAGGGCACCTAACAGATGGGAAATATAAATATAACAAGTGGAGATAAAGGGAATATGTGGTTACAAGTTTTCTATATTTTATGTAAAATGCTATATTAGCTATAAATAGAGTATATTGGTTAATTATGGACATTATAATTTCTAGAACAATCACACACAAACATATGATCATAGAATAATTTTGGTATTTTTGGTAATTTATTATAGCCAATAAATTATTTGCATATGCTAATAATTATATTATTATAGCCAATAAATTGTTTATTGGCATATTCTAATAATCAAAAATAAAGAAGGCGAAGAGGAACAGAGGAAAATGAAAAAGAGGGGACAAAGAGAATACACATAATAAAACTAGACCCAAATACAAGTCATACCAATAATTACCTTCACTGTTACCATTAAGATAACAGCTAGGCGCATGTGACTATTTAATTTGAGGTTAATTATACTTAAGTAAAATTAAATACTCAATTCTGCAGTTCTGTATTTCAATTGCTCAACAGCCACATTGCTGAATGCACCAAATGCTTTAAAAATATTATACATACACCCTCACACACACACACACACATATATATACTCGGTGTATATATTTGGACTCTATTATTCGGCACACCAATACAAGTAAATGTTATGTCTTACTGACGAACTTTACCTTTTATTATTACTAAATGTCCTTTTTTACCTCTGATAACCCTTGCCTTGAAGCCTATTTTTTATAGTATTAAAATCATCACCCAGCCTTGTTAAGCCTATTGTTTGCATGGCATATCTTGTTTCACCCATTTATTTTCCACCTATCTGCTTCTTTATATATAAAGTGTACTAGGCAGCATATACTAAAGTATTGCTCTTCTTTCCACTCAGTCAATCTTTGCTTTTTAATTGTAATGTTTAATTACTATATTCAATAGAACTTCCTGTGTTGCACCATATAACACATCTCAGTGTGATAGCTGAGGTGAAATAATAATATTACTAAAAATAATTCAAAAATAGAAAGATATTCATTGTAGAAATATAGCAACACAGTATTCATCTACATTTCAAAGCTTGTCTTCTTTTTATATCTATACTTTGTATCAGTAAAACTTCATTCACATAACTCTGCACTGTTAAGTTTTTTTCTAGGCATTTTTTTTTTATTGCTCTTGTAAATAGGAGTTATTTCCATTATATTTTCTACCTTGTCAAACATGCCATATAGAAAAATAATTTATTTTATATTTAAGTATTTTTTTAATGAATAGTATAAGGAATTTTTTTATTAATCCTAAGTGTTTTCATGTGATTTTCCTGAGTTTTGCAGGTAAACAAACGTATCTTCTGTAGAAAATGACAATTTGTGTTCTTCTTTTCAATATTTATAAGATTATTTTCTTTCCTAACTGAAATGTTTCAAAATCTTAGAGCTAATTTGAACAAGCCATCACTATCTTGTTACTTGCCCTCATTTTCAATATTTGTGTGACTGTTTGCTTTTCTTTATAACTGAATTATTTGGACATAACAGCTATTTAATCAAAAGCGATCATTCCAGGCATCAATATCTTGTTATTTTACTGTTCAGTTTGTGCATGGTTTTGACTTTAGATATGAGACAGAACTACTTTGTCACATTACAAAAGCTTCTTTTAATTCATAGTTCATAATTTTTTGTTTTTTTTTTCCGGTCAGACTCTGATGTGATTAACTGAAAACCTCTAATATACATTACCAAAATTCATTATCATTGATTTGATTCCAACTCAAAGCGACCCTATAGGACAGAGCAGAACTGTCCCAGAGGATTTCTAAGGAGCAGCTGGTGGATTTGAACTGCCAACATTTTTGGTTAGTAGCTGAGCACTTAACCACTGGGTCACCGGGGCTCCTCTAATATACATTAAAAAAAATTTAAAAACCTGTTGCCATTGAGTTGATTCTGACTCACAGCTAGTTACAGATTTATATAATGGTAAATGATTCACACAGTTATAGGGATTATTACATTAAGCAGAGTATTGTAGTATTGTACAGCATGCTTCCAGTCATACAATGAATTTACAGATTCCCATAAATTGACCAAAGGGATAAACAGAGTATTAGTTTTCAATTGCTGTGTAGCAAATTACCACAAACTTAGCTTAAAAGGACACTTTATACTACTATACTGCACTTTCTGAAAGTCAGAAGTGTGAGCCCAAAATAACTGGATTCACTTCTTAGGGGTCATGAAGGGGCTAAAATCAAAGTGTCAGCCAGGAATACAATTCTTATCTTTGACTCAGAGTCTTCTCCCAAGTCCGCATTTGTTGGAGGAATTCGTTTACATGTGACTGTAGAACTGAGGTTTCCATTTTCTGCTAGTTGTTGTTCAGGGACAAGTCTCAGCTCCTAGAAGCTGTTCACAGGTCTTCGTCTCGTGGCCGCCGTAGGTGCTTCACACATGAATGTTTGCTTTCTTCTAGACCAGCCTGAGCACTTCTCCCTAACTTCTCCAAACAGCTGGAGACAAATTAAAGGCTCATGTGATTAGGTCTGGCCCACCCAGATAATCTCCCTATATACACATCAAAATTTCTTCAAAGCAGTAACTAGATTACTGTTTGATTGAATATCTGGGAGAAGGTGTGTATACACCAAGGGTTAGGGATCTTGGAGAAGGGGCATCTTATAATTTTGCCTATCATAATAAAGTATGTACGATACCATAGCTATTGAACGAGGATCTTGTCATGTATGAGAGGCTCACTATTCTTAGAGGGAATTTTATACGCTCTTTGCCTTTAGAGGAAGCCATTTGATGTGGTTCTTTTCAAAATGGACGTGGCGGACTCTTTTTCTTACTTGGCATATAAGATACACTCACTTATTGTTTCCCCTACTTATCACTCGTGATAGCAATCTTGAGCACTTATTTAGGGTGGTCTATGCCAGGTTTCTCCACTGAAAAATTGCTGTTTTTCCTTTTCAATACTCTATTTTTTTTTTCCAATTTAATCACTAAATCCAACCTACAATCAAGTGAGGGGACCTAGGATCTAGTGAAGGGAGAGCTGAAATTTTTCACAGATATCCCAGAGTTTCTTAGGGGTGCATGGCAGTAGCCATCTCCACCTGAACTGGCAGTGTCCAGCATGTCTGGTGGGCAGCCAGTCAAAGGCCAAGTCCTGATAGGCACCAGTGACAAACTTCTGTTCTATTCCACCCCTATGCAGGTACCTAGTGTGTCTTGGAGCAGGTGTTAAAAGATACCTGGTCGTCGCCTGCCTGCTCTGGTTTGGAGCAGTGGATCAAGGAGGTGTCTGGCTCAACTTTCCCAGAGTCCCCTTTCCCCTACGCAGCTAACTTATTACACAGGGATCCAGAGGCTTGCAGGAGGCTGACTCTGTCAGCTGTCAGGTCACATGCATGCCTGTAGTCATTTGAGGGACTCCCAGGTGCTTGTCAGGGATTGCACTTGCCCCCTGAGTACCCTGATGCCCAAGAGTGAACTCCCTTGATCAGGCTCCATGCCTAGAAGGATCCTTCCTTCCTTGGTCCAACCTTCCTGAGTCTGGCTTGCTTTTGTCTCTTCTGGCCTGCTGGAGACACCCTTGGGTACAAGCTTCTTGTTGGTGCTGTTAGGTGCCGGTGTGTCAGACCCATCTCATAGCAACCCTATGTACAACAGAAATAACACTGCCTGGTCTTGTGCCATCCTTACAATCTTTGTTATGTTTGAGCCGCTGTGCCAATCCACTTGTTGAGGGTCTTCTCTTTTTCACTTACCTTCTACTTTACCAAGCATGATGTAAATTGATTCCCCTGATAACATGTCCAAATTATGTGAGATGAAGTCTTGCCATCCTCACTTCTAAGGAATATTCTGGCTGTACTTCTTCCAAGACAGATTTATTAGTTCTTCTGGCAGTCCATGGTGTATTCAGTATTCTTTGCCAACACCATAATTCAAAGGCATAAATTCTTCTTTTGTCTTCCTTATTAATTGTCCAGCTTTCACATGCATTTAAGCAATGGCTTGGGTCAGGTGCACCTTAGTACTCAAAGTGACATCTTTGCTTTTTAACACTTTAAAGAGAGCTTTTGCAGCATATTTGCCTAAGGTAACACGTCTTTTGATTTCTTGACTGCTGCTTCCCTGGGTGTTGGTTGTGGATCCAAGTAAAATTAAATCCTTGACAACTTCAATCTTTTCTCCATTTATCATGATGTTGCTTATTGGCCCAGTTGTGAGGATTTCTGTTTTCTTTATGTTGAAGTGTAATCCATATTGAAGGCTGTAGTCTTTGATCTTCATCAGTAAGTGCTTCAAGTTCTCTTCACGTTCAGCAAGCAAGATTGTGTCATCTGCATATTGCAGGTTGTTAATGGTGATGCAGCATTCCTCTTCATATAATCCAGCTTCTTGGATTATTTGCTCAGCATACAGATTAGGTAAGTATGGTGAAAGGATACAACCCTGACACCACTTTTCCTGATTTTTAAACCATGGACTATACCTTCGTTATGTTAGAATGACTGCCTCTTTTTCTACATGCAGGTTCCTCATGAGCACAGTTAAGTGTTCTGGAAATCTCATTCTTTGCAGTGTTATCCACAATTTGTTATAATCCACACAGCTGAATGCCTTTGCATAGTCAATAGAACACAGGTAAACATCTTTCTGGTATTCTCTTCATTCAGCCAAGATCCATCTGACATCAGCAATGACATCCCTTGTTCTATGTCCTGTTCTGAATCCGGCCTGAATCTCTGGCAGTTCCTTGTAGATCTACAAAATACAAATTGTGCAATGTTTGTGATTCTACATATGAGTTAGATGCTCTACTATTTCCCTCTAAAATTGGCATTGCACAGTATAAACGCAAATGATTAAATGCATGCAAAACATTTAAATTTTTATCTTGTCTTTACTCAGAATAATATTAAATAGCAAATTAAAAGCATATGACAGTTCAAGAGAGAGACCACAGAAGAAACGATAATGTTTTATATTTTATTGCCTTTGATAACATGTTTACCTATATATATATATATATATTTTAAATAAGGAGCCCTCATTTTCATTTTGCAGGGAGACCTGCAAGTTATGAAGCAAGCCCTGCTCCTGCGTTCTTTTGACACGCCTCATCCTTTGTTTTTTTCTTTTCTTTGTGCACTTCCTTACTTTCTAGCACTAAAATATGCTCCCAGCTCTTCTATGTTCCCTGCCACCTGACAATATCTTCTTTGTAGTTGACTTTCTTTTCCTTTCATGATACTTGGAGTAAAATCTTCGGTAGGATTATGCTTTCAGTCTAAAATTAATGTCTAAGCATATCATTTAGTATTGAATTGGCTTTGGTAACAGTGCATCTACTTAAGTGTTTCAACAAGCCATTTAAACAGAAGTGTTTAATTTTCTTACAATAAAAAAAAAGGTTTTCATATTTTCAGGTCTAGGAGGTATTTAGTTGTTCTATGATTCAAGCCTCTAGGTCAGTTTCTCTGTGATTCTTGCTGCTACAGCTTTCAGTCAGTCTTAAACAGTGTGCAAATATAAAGAAAGGAAAGAATTTTCTCCTCAAATTTCTCTCTATTTGTCAGAGGCCATTTCTTTCTTATCCTCAAGGGCTATATGCCAGGATTCTGTCACTTGCCTCTGCTCTAGCTGGTTTAGGCTAAAAAAGTACTTATGATTTCCAGCCTTATGAAAGGTAAGTTCTGCCAGCAAGGAATCATGTCAGAGACGTGGGGAAGAGATGTAGGGTAAGCAATGAACAGCACATATTGGCTTATGCAATGTTCCCAATGGTAGCTCAGAGTATCTGAAGAACCAGGGATTCAAAAGCTGGAATCAGGACTTAACACATGAAGTGTATTTTGCTTTTTTTTCTCTTTTTACCTACTTTTACCTCTAATCATGTATTTTTAAAATTTTATTCCCTCTCAGAGCAGAGAAATATTTGTATGACAATTAATAGAGCCATAAATAATCTCAGCTTTTTAAATGCAGTTGAATTATTTTTTTTCTCTTAGCCCCCAAATAAGTGTGCCACAGAGGATCTTTAATTGTCCCTGATGGAGTGATGTTCCCATGGCTTATAGCATTCTTTATTGCCATATTGTAGGGTATTATGATTGGCCAGTCCTGAGTTACACTGTGGTTTACTGGGGTTGGTATGTAGGAATGGAAAGAGCCTGGTGGTGCAGTAGTTAAGCTCCAGGCTGTTAACCAATAGGTCAGTGGTTCAAACCCACCAGCTGCTCCTAGGGAGAAACATGTGGCAATTCACTTCTGTAAACATTTTATCCTTAGAAACCCTGTGGGGCAGCTCTATCCTGTCCTTTGGGGTTACTATGAGTCAGACTCTACTAGAGGGCACAGAACAGCAGCAACAATGTTGGGGTGGGGAAGGAAGAAAATGGAATTTATAACCTTACCAGAAGACTTGCCATGGGGGAGGAGTTTTTCTTAAAAAGAATTATTTCCTCCACATTACTGATTCAATTTTGTGAGTTCCAGGTGTTAATTAAATTTTTTTAGCATTAGATTTTTAGGTTGATTACATTCTCTGTTTATCTCAATCAGCACTGTCTTTGTTTATCTATCTTCAGTTTAATTTCAGTTGTCTTACATATCAACTTAATCCATAGAGTTCTTAAAAAAAAAGATTTTTCTGAGAGCACAAAGCAGAGGTATAATAAAATTTATTCCGCTTTTCTCATTAAATATTTTACAAACCATATCCTTCTTACTATATCTTGAGTCCTGCAATGATCATTGGTGTACACATATCTGCTTGTGTTCCTTCATTCAATTCTTTTGGACCTCTGCATAACAGTAGAATTGCTGGAGTGGTTAAGCACTCAGCTGCTAACCAAAAGTTCAGTGGTACCAACCCACGGGAGAAAGATGCGAGTGTCTGCTTCTGTAAAGACTTACAACCTTGGAAACCTTATGAGGCAGCTCTACTCTGCCCTATTGGGTCACTACGAGTTGACTCAATGGCAATCTGTGTGGGTATGGAAACATAGGTTTAAACTTTGAGGAACCTTCAAACTATTTTCCACAGTGGCTGTACCAACAATGGATGGCATTCCAGTTCCTCCACATCCTTGTCAACACCTGACATTTTTCATTGTTTGATCATAGCCATATTAGTGGTGGTGAAGTGATATTTCATTGTCCTTTTGATTTGGTGATTCACTGGTTAAGAGCTTGGCTGCCAACCAAAAGGCCAGCAGTTTGAATCCACCAGCAGCTCCTTGGAAACCCTATGGCACAATTCTCCTCTGTCCTATAGGGTCACTATGAGTTGGAATTTACTCAGTGGCAATGGGTTTTTAATGGTTAATATGGAGAACTGGTGGCACACTGGATAAGAGCTTAGCTGCTAACCAAAATGTCAGCAATTCCAATCTACCAGCCACTGCTTGGAAACCCTGTGGGGCAGTTTTACCCTGTCCTGTAGGGTTGCTATGAATTGGAATAGATTCCACAGCAACAGGTTTGGGTTTGGGTTTGGAATGACTAATAACCTTGTATGTCTTTTCATGTGTTTGTTGTCCATTTGTATTTCTTCTTTGACGAAATGCCTATTTATGTCCTTTGCCCATTTTTCTAATTGAGTTGCTTTTATTTCTGTTAAGTTGGAGGTGTTCTTTATATAGAACTTTGTTATTCTGTGTGAAATAGGAAGCCATAGAAGGACTTTGGCATAGAACAACATTGGCCGTAGTGTGGTTTGACCTAAATTACCTTTTAAAGGATTACTCTTGCTGCTATGTAGGAAATAACCTGTCTATGGCAAGAAAGGAAGAAAAAAAAGCAGCTTAAAGGTCAGATATTATATTGTTTTGGCCTAGGGTTAGCAGTGGTAAAATTGTTGTGAGGTTAGCCACTCTTTTTGACTGATTGCTTGTGAAATGTAAGAGAAAGAAACCAGTCAAACATAATACCAAGTTTTTAGCCTAAACCACTGGAAGAATTGTGGTGCCGTTCACAGAGTTGGGGCCTTTGATAAAAGAGTAGTTTTGGAGACAGAGATCTAAGTTCTTTTGGTGCATTTATTTTGAGGTTCCTATTAGAAATCCAAGTAGAAATTACAAATAAGCATTTTGTAATTTATATGAAAGGTAGAGATATAACATTGGGAATCTTTTGCTTAAAGGCAGTATTTAAAGCTTGTGCCACATCACCGTTGGAGTAGTATTAGATGTAGAAAAGAAGCGGTCTTTAGACTGAGTCCTGAGTGGACTAATATTTAAAGGTCTAGAACATGAGAAAGAGTGACTTAGGAGACTGAGAAGGAGTGGACATGAAAAGGTAGAAAAAACTGGAGAGAATAGTGTTTTGCCAAGTGAAAAAAAAAATAAAGTGTTTCAAGCAAGGTGTAGTGACGAATTGAGTTAACTGATAACGAGAATTTCAGAAAAAGGAGGATTCAGAATGAGCCATTGGATTTGGAGATCTGGATATTTCTTATAACATCGGAGCCCTGGTAGCACAGTGGTTAAAAGCTTGGTTGTTAACCAAAAAGTCGGCAATTCGAATACACCAGCTGCTCCTTTGAAAACCTATAGGGCAGTTCTACTCTGTCCTATAGGGTCACTGTGAGTTGGAATCAACTCAGTGGCAACAGGTTTGGGTTTTTTCGTTTGTTTGTTTTGTTTTCTTATGACATCTTCCCAAATAATTTTAGAGAAATACCCAACTGGAAGAGAGAACAAGAAAGGACAAGAAGAAAGAAACAATATGAAGAAAGGACATGGAACAGCAGTATAGATTTGTATTTAAAAGAAAGTAACACAGATTTGTATAGGAGAGCAGAGATATGGGTTATAACTAGGTGAGTAGATCTCAAAAGGGCTTGCAATATGTACGGATATAGGAGTTGATCTTCAAATGGGGTATGGCCAGCTGTTACATACTAGCAGTCTTGGCGTATAGGCACAGATAATGGTATATTGATAAATTTGGTGAAGTAGAGTATGTGGACATTTTCTACTGACTGCTTTTTGTTTTTGTTTTCCTTTTTTCTTTCAGTAAAATAAGAAGCAATTTCATCAGTTGAGAACAAGGAGGGTGGAAATTTGAGTTTTGAGGAAAAAGTAGGGGATGTGAAGGATTTATTTTGGATAGTAGGAGAATAATTCAATAGTGAAATGTGATTAAGATTGTTGTGAAGTGCCGAGACATACTTATAGGTGTGATCATAAAATTACTGTGAGACCATATCTGTGAGTTTGAGTTCATATGTTGAACATGTGGAGAACTGAATTTTGAAAACTTTTGTTTGTCATTATTTTTGCTGCTTCCCAGGTGGGAAGGGTAATGCAAGAAAAGGGCAAGGGAGTTGAGAGTTTATGCAACGGAGTAGCAAAAAATAAACAATGGGATCTAAACTGTGTAGAGAAAAGTAAAGATATGAAGATGGTGATGGACAGTAAAAAATTCATAGGGTTGGTCATTGGGCTGAGAGTTTCGATATTAAATTGTTATAGTGAGACAATTATTAAAATCAGGATACTAGAAAGAGTGCAAAGACTGGTCATGGTCAGAGAATGGGAAGCTTGAAACTGATACATGAGGGTGCAGATATTGCTAATGACAAAGTTTAGAATATGTAACAGAAGACAAAATCCATGGAAGGAAAGATGAATTAATTATAGAAGTTCAGATTATTGGATAGAGGACCTATCTATACGTATATTGAAATCCCCAAGAGCTATGACATAGAATGTGGAAAGACATTGAGCCCATTGCTAAAATCTTTAACAAATGACCAAAAAATGACCTAGAAATCTTCGGATGTCTGCATCAAAGTGGAGTAGTGTTTTTGGTTTGGTTTCCTATAGGCCAAGCTTGAAATGGGATTCTTGTGAAAATGATTTACTGAAGGAGTGGTCTCAGCACAAAGAGATCGAGGAAAGCAGATTAGGGCAGGTGACGAAAGCCAAAAAAATTTTACAGTCTAGGCTGGAAAGTACCTTTATCCTAGTCCCATGGGGAATTCTGGAGACAAATAGTACCACAGAGCCAATCCCAACCTGAGGCAAGAGACCTTGATTTATAGCCTTTTGTCAGTCATTCACTGGCCCTTGGGTGCTGAGATGGGGTATAAAGGATGTGTGTAAATCCTTGGGTAAGGAAGCCCCTATTTGGCCAAGGGCATTTTTTGGAGAAGGAGGAAACTCTCAGTAGTTAGCAGTCAATGCTCATAGCAGCTGGAATTTGGGTACAGATTTCTGGTGGATCTGGGCGGGACACTACAGCATTCCTACAGATAGGGAGTGACGTAGCCTAATACCATATGCTGCAGAAAACCTGAGGGTTTTTAGACAGGGTAGAGGTTCAAAGATCTACAAGGGAGACAAAGAGCATGGAATTCACCAAATAGCCTCTAAATCCTATAGTAGTTGTAGTATGAGGAATGAACATACACTGCTTAATATTGATGAGGAGCGTATTCTTAGGGAAAGATCAAGTTCTGTCAAATCGTCAGATGAAAGTGTAAGCAGAGGATTAGCAAATGAGAGACTTTGCTGATGACAGATTATTTGTACCAGAAAGCACAGTAGGAGGGTTTGCAGTAAAAAGGAAGGTGGAGGGTGGCTTAGAGGATATAAGGTAGACTATGTAAAATTAGAAAATGACAGGGGATGAGAGTCTGGGTGATGATGGATAATGATCCAGAATTCTTAGGATTCTTATGGTGAGTGAAATAAACAGGGACAAGAAGTATGATGGTATTCCACCTAAATCTCTCTTTGAGCAGAAAATAATAAATATTTCTAACTATAACTTATTTCATAAAACTGATCATTTAGGCAGTTTGGAGTTGTAAAGCAGGAAATGACTGTGTGTGTATCTGGGTGTGTACATATACACATATGTGTGTGTGCACGGTGTGTGTGTGTGTGTATGTGTGTGTTTGTGTACGTATCAGGAGGCCTGTGTTCTCTTGTAGTTGTTCTTAGGGCTGCAACAAGGTCTGGATAGTGAAAGTCTTATGTGGAGCAACAGAAGCACTCCTCACAAGGTTGTCAAGTTTTCAGTGCTCTTGTTCTGATGTTATGTTGTGTTGGTTAATTTAGTAGGGTTCTAGAAGATGAGAAAGTATTTAGTAACTGTTCTTACATTACCATCTCACCTGGAAGTTGTACACTCAGATTTCAATAATGTAGACATTTTGAGATAGGCATGTGAGTGAAAAAAGATCAATATTTAAGTGATTTTCAAAGATTTTATGTTAAGTCCTATGGACATCAGATAATGATCATCTGCTTCCAAGTCTAGCTCAATTCTTTAATGTTTTGCCTATTTCTGGAGATAGGGCATTATCTTCTCATCTTTATATCACCAGCATCCAGCCCAGTGTCTGGCACATATTATGTCAAGAGAAAATATTTAGAAATAAGTTAAACTATAATTGTGCAGAGTCTTTTAACATAAAGATTTTCTTTATAAAAAAAATAAGTGGAAGCATAATTTTGAGTAGGTATAATTTAGGGAATACACGGATTAATTTGGAAAAGGAAAATTTTGGATATCTCATTTTACATATGCTCTTGAGCTATCTCATTTTACATATACTCTGTCATGTCTATCTGTATATTTTGATGAGGTTTAAAATCAGATAATATATTTTCTTGAAACTTACTGATGCTTACCAGACTGTAACTTGATAACAGCAATATCAAATTGCTTCAAATAGTTTATTTGTAATGTTTACATGTGTGAGAGGGATGTTGACTTAAATGGATTAACTTTGTAAATTCAATCAACTGCTCCATTGAATAAAATAATGGATTAACCACTTTTTTCCCCTTCTGAGATAATAAATTGCTGGGAAGAGCTGATAGAATCTAAAGTTTTAAAATAATCTTTTTCTCAACACCCATTCCTAATAAAAACCCTCAGCGAAATAGGAGTAGAAGGGAAAATTCTCGACATCAAAAATGGCATAATATACAAAGCTAACAGCCAACATCATTCTAAACAGAAAGAGACAGAAAGCATTCTCTTTGAGAATGGGAACCAGACAAGGATACCTTTTATCACTACTCTTATTTAACATTGTGGTGGAGGTCCTAGCTAGAGCAATAAGGCAAGAAAAAGAAAGAGAGCGCATCCAAACTGGCAAGGAAGAGAAAACAATTGAGAATGGGAACCAGACAAGGATACCTTTTATCACTACTCTTACATCTATGAGCAGCTGATATTTGACAAAGGCCCAAAATCCATTAAATGGAGAAAAGACAAACTCTTTAACCAATGGTGCTGGCATAACTGGATATCCATTTGTGAAAAAATCATATTATGCTCATGAATAGAAAGACTCAACATTGTGAAAATGTCAGTTCTATGCAAAACGATCTACAGATGCAATGCAATCCTAATCCAAATTCCAACAGCATTCTTTAATGAGATGGGGAAACAAATCACCAACTTTATATAGAAAGGGAAGAGGCCCTGGATAAGTAAAGCATTACTGAAAGAGAATAAAGTAGAAGGCCTCACATTACCTGATTTTAGAATCTATTATACAGCCACAGTGGTCAAAACTGCCTGATACTGGTACAACAAAAGACACATAGATCAATGGAACAGAACTGAGAACCCAGACATAAATTCATACATCTATGAGCAGCTGATATTTGACAAAGGCCCAAAATCCATTAAATGGGGAAAAGACAGTCTCTTTAACAAATGGTGCTGGCATAACTGGATATCCATTTGTGAAAAAAATGAAACAAGACTCATACCTCACAGCATACACAAAAACTAACTCAAAATGGATCAAAGACCTAAATATAAAATCTAAAATAGTAAAAATCATGGAAGACAAAACTAGGGAAAACACTAGGGCCCTACTACATGGCCTAAATAGGATACAAACCATAACTAACAATACATAGACTTAGAAGAGAAACTAGATAACTGAGAGTGCCCTGAGCCATTCTCCCATCTTTGGAGAGGGAACAAATTAACAAACAGGAAAAAAAAATCTGCCAGCTCCCCTAAGCCAGGAACTCAGGGCAGGCACAGCCCCTTTGCCTAAGCACAGGCATAAGGGGTCCATGGACTTTGAATGCCTTTCACTTCTGCATAGACCTGTACGGGTCCATTTCAACAGTGTAGACCCTCATTAGCACAGTACAACATGGTACATACCTGAAGCCTATTCTCAACTGTATCAGCTATAAGGTGGAGTGGCAGATTCGTGACATTTGACGCCGCTCCGTCCATTAAGCAGGGTCCTCACTTACCCACATCAGAGGCCTGAGAACTGGTGGGTCCACCCATGCCACCTAGCCATCCGTGACAGGGGTCCAAGAATAAGTGGTGCTTCCCAGTCCTTACAACCAACAACAATGAGTGCCCATATTCTGGCTGAAAAACTCACCCACCTATGTGCTTTAGAAAACAAGGACAAGCTTTCCTTCCAGACACTCAGGGATAGCTCTCAGCTCACTGCCTGGCTCAGTGCATAACCCTCTAATGCAGCCAGATACCTGTACCTACTCCAATCACCCCTGCCTGTCTAGGACTGTAGGTGAGAGCCTGCACCACACACTTGGTGACCAACTATGTGGATACCTGACCTGAATCCATAAAAGAAAAGTAAACAGACTCCTGGGCTCACATACCTAGTAACAGCTCTGACCACCTGATGACAGGACATGAGAGCTTCAAAGATGCCAATAATCAAACTAGCTCACTTGTCCAGCCTAGCTGGCCATATCAAAACAAACAAAACAAGAAGCTAGGATACAGTAAGCAAACATAAAATAAATAAATACAATAAACTTATTGATGGCTCAGAGACAACAGTCAATATCAAATCATATAAAGAGGCAGACCATGATGGCTTCAGCAAGTTCCCCAAACAAAGAATCAAGAAACCTTCCAGAGGAAGAGAACTTCTTGGAATTACCAGAGGTAGAATTCAAAAGATTAATATATAGAGCTCTTCAAGAGATAAGGAAGGAGAGCAGACAAAACAGAACAAGCCAAGGAACACACAGACAAAGAAACAGAGGAACTTAAGAATGTTATACAAGAGCATTATGACAAATTTAACAGGCTGCAAGAATCCATAGAGAGACAGCAAACTGAAATCCAAAAGATTAACAATACAATTTCAGAGTTAGACTACTCAATAGAAAGTCATAGGAGCAGAATTCAGGCAATGGAAGTCAGAATTAGTGAGTGTCAGGGATTGAATTATGTTCCCCAAAGAATGTATGTATGAATTTGGCTGGGCCATGATTCCTGGCATTGTGTGATTTTCCTATATGTTGTAAACCCTGCCTCTATGATGTTAATGAAGAAGGATGGGAAGCAGTTGTGTTAGTGAGGCAGGACTCAATCTACAAGATTGGAATGTGTTTTGAGGCAATCTCTTGAGATATAAAAGAGAGAAGCTAGTAGGGAAATGGTGGACCTCATAACACCAAGAAAGCAGTACCAGGAGCAGAGCACGTCCTTTGGACCTGGGGTCCCTGAGTGGAGAAGCTCCTAGTCTGGGAGAAGATTGATGAGAAGGCCAATGGAGAGGGAAAGCCTTCCCTAGAGCTGATGCCTTGAATTTGGACTTTTAGCCTATTTTACTGTGAAGAAATAAATTTCTCTTTGTTAAAGCCATCCACTTGTAGTGTTCTGTTAGAGCAGACTAGATTACCAAGACAGTGAGACTGAAGATAAAACACCTGACACCAACTTATTTAAGGAAAATTCAGGGCTCTGGGTTTAGGGGAAGGCTTTCTCTCTATGTCCACTCTAGGGGAAGGTCTTTGTCTCTTCATCTTCTGTCCTTTGGTTCCTTGGCAATCTTCATGTGGTGTGGCATCAATCTTCCCCTATCTCAGTTTGCTCCTCTGTGCCTTATCTGCTTGGTTTATATCTCAAAGGTAATTGGCTTAAAACACACCCTACACTGATATGGCCCCATTAACATAAGAAAGAAAGTCCTATTCCAAAATGGGATTACATTCACAGGTATAGGTGTTTAGATTTACAACACATATTTTAGGGGGACACAATTCAATCCATAGCACAATATATTAACTTGAAAATGGCTATGACTATAGTAATTATAGTAATAATTAGAAACAGAATGCAAGTCTTTGCCTTTTATTATTCAAAAAGTGGCATAGCAGAGGCATCATCTGACCTCTAACTTCACAAGGAGGAAGGGGAATGAAGATCAACAGCCTAAGGCTGATTCCTATGAAGTAGATAACAGACATGCCTTCTCTCTCTACCATTTTTACCAATTCTGACACCAACCATCCCCGCCATGGCACTCTCTACTTTTCTGCTGAGTTTGATAATGCATTGCAATGACAACACAGAACTTACAGACAATGCTCACAATTATGGAGTTTATTAGGGAAGTAAACAGGTTATAATTCAGGCTCAAGAATGCTCAGGATACAGTTCTTCCATCAAGACAGCCTCTTCTCAGCTATTCCCAGCAGGCACACTTCTCTCTGGCCCCTTGGCCTCTGCCGTGCTCTAGCAAGTGTTACAAAGTTCTTTTAGCTCTGCCTATAGGTGCCCAGAGGCCCCTGAAGGCCTGAAGATGCTCAGCTCTAGCTTTATGGGTCACCAAACCTAGCTCCACCAAGTGCCTGGAGGCACCCTACTCTGCCAGCAAGCCTCCTGCCCAAAGGCAATCAGCTTTCTTGCTCAGCAAACTCGGAAGCCCACTGCTTCGTCTCCTGCCAGTCTCTCCTGCCAGTCTTTCCTTCCACTGTTTCTTCACCACCACTTTTTGCTGTCTTCACTGTTACAGCTCTCTCTCTGTCTCCTGGTTCCAGCAGCTTCTCAGTGCAGGAATCCTGGGTCCAAAGGACATGCTCTGCTTTGGGCTCTTCTTACCTGATTGTGGTGAGATCCTCTCCTCCCACCTCTGGGATGTCTCATTTTAACCCTAGTGGGGTGGCAAAATAGACCAATCCCCTTGTTGGGATTCCATATACCTTATTAGCATGGTCTTACCCAATCATTTAATGGGAGTTACAAAGATTATGGCTAGAACGGTCGCCTTAAGTAATTCATTGGACTACAAGTATGGATTTGTTATTTAATAAATATTTTTTCTCACTGCAACAATGTCAAAGTATACAAAGTCATACTACTGGACAGTCAAGCATGAATATAAGATAATCTTAAAAAAATACTTTTTTATTGAAATAAAACATAAATTAAGAAAAGTGCACCTATAATAAGTGTAAAACTCAATGACAACTCACAAACTGAATGCTTAACAAGCTCCTCCTCCATGCCCCCCCAAAAAACATATGAGCTCTTGAAGCTCCTCTGGTCCAGTCACTTTCTGCCCTTTCCCCCAACAAAGATACCACTATTCTGACTTCTAACAAAAAGTTTAAAGCAAAATTCTTAAATGTATCACTAGTAAAGGAAAATTCTATCATTTGTTCTCCCCAGTTATAGCACATTACTTCTGATTTTGAATCATAATAATGTTTATAGATGAACAACCCTGAGGTTCAAATTTTAGTGTGCAGATTTATTAATTTTTAGTTATCACATCTGGATATTCACACATTCAGGTTACTTTCTATCTGCAGTTTAATATAAGCCCACCCACCTTTCAGCCCATACATACTACTTTTTCAAATCCAAGTTAATGTAAAGATTTTCAGTAAATAACTAGGGAGCAAATAGAAGGAGAAAAGTATTATGGGTCTCTCAGTGCACTTAATGATACATAATACCGTAGACAGAGGTGAAAAGTTAAAGATACCAGGTAGTTGTGTAAAACAAAACAAAACAAACAAAAACAAAGGCACAGGGTAGTGGGGAAGGGGCCTAACATCTCCAAAGATCATTGGTACACTAGCAGAAGAGGATTGGACAAATTGGACTTGGAGCTTCCACCACAATAAAGTATTTAAAATGAAAGTGAGTGTATGTTATTTAGTCAAACTAACAGCCAATATACAGATTGTAATATTTTAGACAATCTTTCCTCAGCTGTGTATACAATAACAACAACTGAAATGCACTACCTTTTAAGCCCTAGTGGTGCAGTGGTTAAGAGCTCGGCTGCTAACCAGAAGTTTGGCAGTTCAAATCCACCAGCTGTTCCTTAGAAACCCTAGGGGAGCAGTTCCACTCTGTCTTATAGGGTCCCTATGAGTCAGAATCGACTCAGTGGCAATGGCTTTGCTTGTTTGTTTTTAAATCAGTACGTTTCATGTGGGGACAATCTCAGTTAAAGCACTGTTGTTTCTCACGTTGGTAAAAAAATTTTTCTCTCTTACTTTTATCCAGTATTTTAGTTCTGTTTTGGGCTTCTACCCAAAATACATGGAATCTCTTTTCTACATGGCTGCCCTAAAGTAATGGAAGAGAGATATTATTAACTTTGAATTTTATTTTATCCAAAATAAGTTTTCCCTGCCACATTGATAGTTCCTTAGTTGTTTGTTTTAATTTTCTTCACCATGGTTACCAATAAATCATCCTACAGTATCACTTCTTTTCTTAATATAAATTACAATAGCTAATGTGAATGTTCATGACTACACTTGAGGAGTCAGCCCTCCAAGGTTATTAATATGTGTAACAGAAAAGCCTAGATATTTTGCATTTTTGATAATACTTACCATTTACTATGCACCTACTATCAGCACTTTTCAAAGACATTTAAATGCATGAATTGTTTAACAGTCTTAGAAATTCAAAGAGGAAGGAATAATTATCTCATTTAATTAAACAAATATTTATTGGGCTGGACTCTGTTCTAGGTACTTAAAATACACCAGTGAACAAAACAAAGGATCTAGGAAGGTTCTAGTGCCTTTCTAAAGCCTACATTTTAGAAGGATGATGAATAAAAGAATTAAATAATTTTCCTGGGGTCCCACAAGAGTAAGGGGAAGAACTGAGGAAGTTCTAGCTCAGTGAAGCTCTGTTGTTGCTGTTGCTGGGTGCCGTTGAGTTGATTCCAACTAATAGGGACCCATGTGTCTTAGTTATTTAGTGCTGCTATAACAGAAATACCACAAGTGGATGGCTTTAACAAACAGAAATTTATTCTCTCAGTTAGGATGCTAGAAGTCCAAATTCAAGGCACCAGCTCCCAGGGAAGGCTTTTTCCTCTCTGTCAGTTCTGGGGTAAAGTCCTTGTCATCAAACTTCCCCTGGTCTAGGAGTTTCTCAGCACAGAGAGCTCCACTCTCGGCACTTCTTTCTTGGTGATATGAGGTCCCACTCCTCTCTGCTCGCTTCTCTCTTTTATATCTCTAAAGAGATTGACTCATGATACAACCTAATCCTGTAGATTGTGCTCTGTCTCATTAACATAACTGACACCAATCCTGCCTCATTAACATCATACCTGAAAAAACAAACTCGTTGACCGCAGGTCAATTCTGACTCATAGTGACTCTATGGGACAGGCTAGAACTGCCCCAAAGGATTTCTAAGTAGTGGCTGATGGATTAGCAGCTAAGCACTTAATCACGTGACACCAAGTCTCCTTCAATAAGGCTGTAACTAGATAATAATAAATAATAGCAAAAACAAAAAGCCTTTCACTTTATTTCTAGGATGAACATAATGAGTCCTAAACTTTTAAGAACATTTTCTCATGTGTTTTATAATTATTGTCTCTTAAATAGTACACTTTAAATATGATTTACTTTACAGTATTGTTAAGTTGCAAGAATACAGAGATAACAGTCAGGAGCTCTGCAGGTTTTTCTGCTCTGTCACAAATGTTAAATGTTGAATTGAGCATGCTATAAACCATTCCATATTAATTTTTCCCTTTTGTAAATTGGTAGAATATAAGAATAGAGGTGAATACGCGTGATTTCTTCTAAACCTAGCAATCACCGTGAACTTCTTTTGAAAGTTATTATTCAAAGTACTGTCACTGTAGATTTCATTCATTTGTTAATTCTATAAATATTCAATTAAGTTATATTAATCTAAATATGAAACCTTCCTTCAAATAGTAATAAGGAAATTACATAATTTTACCAAAATCACAAGGCTTCAAATATTTTTATTAGCTAATTTCACTTTTCATGAGTTTGATGCATCTTCAGCTAAAAGGAACAATAATTATCCTTTTTTAAAATAGCTTTATCTTATATACAAAAAATTTAATAGAGTAAATTTAAAATTCAAAGCACTTAATCCCAAACTTCAATAAAAAATATGATTTCTGATGATTATTTGACTAGTTTTCTTTTTTAAATTTGTTCTGTATAGATAAAAGTTAATCTTTCCTTAAGGTCTTTGAAAGAGGTACGCTGCCCTCAAGTTTTTCTATGGAGTCCCTGGGCGGTGCAAATAATTAAGTATTCAACCACTAGCTGAAAGGTTGGTAGTTTGAACACACCCAGAGGTGCCTCAGAAGACAGTCCTGACCATCTGCTTCTGAAAGATCACAGCTTTGAATAGCTATAGAGCAGTTCTACTCTGAACTCATTGGGTGGCCATGAGGCAAAATTGACTTGAGGACAACTAACAACAATAACAATTCTTTCTATGGTAAACACTTACTCATCTTTCAAGACTAAACTTAAAAGTCATTTCCTTAGTGAGACACCCCTGACCTAATCATACAGTTGAACTTAACCCCCCCATTATTTTCTCTCACAGCACCCTGTAATTTCCTTGATCATTTATCTTACATTCTAATTATATCTTTATTAATATACTAACTTTTTTTAATGCTCAATTTATCACTCATAGATTATATGTTCACCATCTGGCCAAATAGTAAATGTTAATGTTTTTTTTGTTGTTGAATTTTAAAAAAAGGTGAGGAATAAACCAAAGGTATTAGTGCATTTATTTGACAACTTTCTAATTAATTATGTTAATACAATTAATTTGATAGACTATATTGCAAAAGTTTTAATATAGTCTATAATTATGCATCCATAAATAACTGAATATGCAGTTGATTATATACAAATGTGGATCCTTTTTGAAGAAAAAGATGTTCTTGATTGTTTAGGCAGATGTTCCTGTTGTCTAACCAAGGCTCAGTCCCCTCTTCTTTTTCAGTAACTCAATCCTCATTTTGTTAAAATATTTACCCTTTTACCATATAACTTAGGGAAAGGTCATTTCATTGCCTTGTTCAGAGGTAAACCCTGGTTAATTCCAAGCCAAAGGTTTTCCCACTCTTTGGGAGTGATTGGTTTAGAGGTGAATGTTTCTGGCCAACAAGATAGACAGGGAAGTTGGCTTGTATTCTTGGGAAGACTTTCCTTATTTTGGGTGAGACACACAACACAGAAAATATAGCTCCGTCAGGTATTCATGTATCTTGACATAACCTCAGTAACTACTATGACTATGAAAGAAGCTAGACTTAAAGCGAAGCTATCACACTGATGGTGACAAAATAGAAAGAAAGAAATGATCTGGGTCCTTGATGTCATCATTGTGCTACTGAAAGACCCAACCCTGAAGAAGTCCCAGCTCTGGAATTCTATTTAGTGAAAGTCAGTGTGAAATGTTTTTTCTAATATACTTGATCCGAAGTTTTGGAGTGCATTTTGAAAACAATAATATATGACATTCAGGAATAATAGTAGTGGATACCATTTCAATAAAATATTTAATCTGTATAATTATTAATTTCAGCTCAGGGTCAATAAAGTGATTTTCTGATTGTGCATGAGTGCAGAACAGAGAAAGAAGTTTAGTTTGACGGGGTAAGAAAACTTGCAATTACTTACTGTTTTCAAATTTAAAATCTTTATCATAAATGACTTATGCCAAACAGTTTCATAGCTAGACCCCAGCTGGAGCTGAAAATCATCATCTGACACTGTGGGAGTCAAAATGTGTTATGGTATCAAACTTACAAACTTCTTTCAAAGTGACTTAGCCAAAATATTGAACCATTAATGTGTAATATCAATACTAATTAGCATACACATTTCTGCCTTGGGATATCTGCTTCTTTAAAATGTTAATATAAAATAAATGTTTGCTTAAAAGTGTTTTTCCCTAGCTTCATGACTGGATTTGTGACTTTCAATAATATCTTTGGTTAGATTATTATATAATCCTGTAACAATCATCATGGATATTTATAGAAAGTTTTTATACATATGAGATAATATTCTAAGGACTTTACATAGATGTACTTTCTAAATTTATATATTAATCTTTCTAACAATTTTATGAAATGAATACTTTCATTATCTTCTTTGAAATGATTGAATTGAGGAAAAGAGACGTTAAGTTAGTTGTCTTGGGCCCCTCACCTACTAGGTCATAGAGTTAGACAGTCTGATTGTAATTTTAACTACCATGTTTGTTCCTCTTGTTAGACAGAAAGCATACAAACAGTAGGCAGAGTGACTATTTTAAGTAATTTTTATTCCATCAACATAGTCTTTTTTTTAGTGCTTGAAGAATATTTTACTTGCATGGAATAAAATATTCATACCACTCACTAGTGCATAAATGCACTTTATTAAATTGAATGCATAGCTCACTATTTTAAAGAAGTATTATAAAGTCAGGATTTACTATAGTAATTATTTTTTTATGCTACACATGGGAAATTTCCTGTAAGAAACATTTATGGATATTGGTAACCAACCACTATTTTCAAAGTTATGATTATTGCCCAGTGCATTGGCAAACATGTTAGATTAAACTTTCAATATAATCCACTGTCTTTCTTTTGCAGGTTCATCAGTACTTTATATAAAATATTTTTAATGAATATTGTCTTGAACAAACTAGCTATTCAAATGTTACAGCACAACAGATAATATTCCCATAGGTACAAATTAGAAGATTCTGTTTTTCCAGAAAGACGTTTTCATCCAAGTTTGAATGATTAAGTATTACAACAAGTAAATTTAGAGGTTGTTAGTGAAGTCATTAATTATGTAAGTGTAGAAAAAACAATTAGGAAGGCATATGGTAAAACTGATTAATTGCTAAACATGAGAATTAATTATGATCTGTCAGTGCATTGTGTGTGTGTGTGTGTGTGCGTGTTTTCTTGGAGTTGCATGTTTCTATGAGAAAATCTTTTCTATTTATATATCTTCCTGTTTACCTTGGAGTTGAGCACATCATAAATTAAGCATCCTTAAAAGTTTCTTAAAAGTTTACTATCTTTCTCACATTTTAAATTAATTCCATACATAGAGATTTGGTCTCTTACATTTTTTAAAGCTCGAGATGATACATTCTTATGAATAGCCACTAAAATATAAAGAATAAAAATATTTTACGTATTTTAGAAACCTACGGTAACTTGGGACTACTCTACAGAATATTTCACATAAGATGCATAGATAAATATTCTCCAGTAATTCAAGAAGCATTTAAGTGACTACTATGAATTTAGATGAAGGACACAGAAATGAAAAAAGATGTACTCCTCATCCATAGGGAATCAAGACTTTGGTGGAAGATTATTTTATGTGGTTGAGACAACGTTAGGTACTTATAGGAACCATACAACTGATATCTCACAACATCATTGTATATCAGGTATTATTTTCACTTAATAAATGGAAGTTAAGTACTAAGAAGTTAAGTAATGGGTATGTCACTTTGTCGTACTGTGGTGGCTTGTGTGTTGCTGGAAGCTATGCCACTGATATTTCAAATGTCACAGGGATACCTATAGTGGAAATGTTTCAGTGGAGCTTCCAGGCTAAGACAGACTGGGAAGAAGGACCTGGCAATTTACTTCTGAAAAAATTGACCACTGAAAAAATTATGAATAGCGACAGAACATTGTCTGATACAGTGCCGGAAGATGAGCCACTCAGGTTGGGAGGCACTCAAAATACCACTGGGGAAGAGCTGCCTCCTCAAAATGGAGTTGACCTTAGTGACATGGATGAAGTTAAGCTTTCAGGACCTTCGTTTACTGATGTGACACGACTCAAAAGGAGAAGAAGCAGCTGCCAACATCAGTTAGTAATTGGAACGTGGACTGTATGAGTGAATCTAGGAAAATTAGAAGTTGTCAAAAATGAAATGAAGATTGATACCCTAGGTGTTAGTAAGCTGAAATTGACTGGTATTGGACATTTTGAATTGGACAATCATATGGTCTGCTATGCCTGGAATGACAAAGAGGAATGGCATCACATTCATTGTCAAAAAGAATATTTCAAAACCTATCCTGAAGTACAACAATGTCAATAATAGGATAATATCCACGACTATTATTTAAATTTACTCACCAACCACTAATGCTCAAGATAAAGAAATTGAAGACTTTTACCAACTTCTGCAGTCTGACAGTGATCAAACATGCAATCAAGATGCACTGATAATTACTGGGGATTGGAATGTGAAAGTTGGAAACAGAGAAGAAGGATCACTACTTGGAAAATACGGCCTTGGTGAGAGGAACAATGCTGGAGATAGCATGATAGAATTTTGCAAGACCGATGACCTATTCATTGGAAATACCTTTTTTCAACAACATAAACAGTGACTATACACATGAACCTCACCCGAAAGAATGCACAGGAATGAAATAAACTACCTCTATGGAAAGAAACAATGGAAAAACTCAATTATAATCAGTTAGAATAAGGTCAGGGGCTGAATGTGGAACAGACCATCAATTGCTCATATGCAAGTTCCAGTTGAAGCCTCATAAACTTAAAACAAGTCCACAAGAGACAAAGCACGACCTTGGTATATCCCACCTGAATTAGGAGACTATTTCAAGAATAGATTTGAAGCATTGAACACTAATGACCGAAGATCAGATGAGTTGTGGGATGACATCAAGGGCATCATATATGAAGAAAGCAAAAGTCATTAAAAAGACAGAAGGAAAGAAAAGACCAACATGGATGTCAGAAACTTGTTCTTGAACGTACAGTAGCTAAAGTGAACAGAAGAAGTAATGAAGTAAAAGAGCTGATCAGAAGATTTCAAAGGGCATCTTGAGAAGACAAAGTAAAGTATTATAATAAAATGTGCAAAGACCTGGAGTTAGAAAACCAAAAAGGAAGAACACTCCCAGGATTTCTCAAGCTGAAAGAATTGAAGAAAAAATTCAGGCCTCAAGTTGCAATATAGATGGATTCTATGAGCAAAAACTTGAATGACACAGAAAGCATCAAAATATGGAAGGAATACACAGAGTTACTGTACCGAAAAGAATTGGTCGACATTCAACTATTTCAGGAGGTAGCATATGATCAAGAATTGATGGTACTAGAGGAAGAAGTCTAAGCTGCACTGAAGCATTGGTGAAAACCAAGCCTCCAGGAATTGACAGAATATCAATTGAGATGTTTCACCCAACTGATGCCGAGCTGGAGGTACTCACATGTCCATGGCAAGAAATTTAGAAGACAACTACCTGGCCAACAGAATGGAAGAGATTCATATATGTGCCATTCCAAAGAAAGGTGATCCAATAGAATGTATAAATTGTCGAACAATACCATTAATATCACATGCAAGTAAAATTTTGCTGAAGATAATTCAAAAGCCGTTGCAATGGTACATTGACAGGGAACTGCCAGAAGTTCTAGCTGGATTCAGAAGAGGATGTGGAACGAGGAATATCATTGCTGATGACAGACTGATCTTGGCTGAAAGCTGAGAATACTAGAAAGATGTTTACCTGTGTTTTATTGACTATGCAAAGGCATTCAGCTGTGTGGATCGTAACAAATTATGGATAACATTGAGAAGAATAGGAATTCCAGAACACTTTATTGTGCACATGCGGAGCCTGTACACAGACCAAAAGGCAGTCATTTGAATAGAACAAGAGGATACTGCATGGTTTAAAAATCAGGAAAAGTGGTGTCAGGGTTGTATCCTTTCACCATACTTATTCAATCTGTACGCTGAGCAAATAATCCAAGAAGCTGGACTATATGAAGAAGAAAATGGCATAAGGATTGGAGAAAGACTCATTGACAAATTGCGATATGCAGATGACAGAATGTTGTTTGCTGAAAGTGAAGAGGATTTGAAGCACTCACTGATGAAGATCAAAGACCATAGCCTTTGGTATGAATTGCACCTCAACTAATGAAAACAAAAATCTTCTCAACTGGACCAATAAGCAACATCATGATAAATGGAGAAAAGATTGAAGTTGTCAAGGATTTCATTTTACTTGGATCCACAATCAACACCCATGGAAGCAGCAGTCAAGAAATCAAATGAGGTATTTCATTGGGCAAATCTGCTGTAAAAGATCTCTTTAGAGTGTTAACAATCAAGATGTCACTTTGAGGACTAAGGTGCTCCTGACCCAAGCCATGGTATTTTCAATTGTCTCATATGCATGCAAAAGCTTGACTATTAATAAGGAATAATGAAGAAGAATTGATGCTTTTGAATTATGGTGTTGGCTAAGAATATTGAATATACCACGTTCTGCCAGAAGAAGGAATAAATCTGTCTTGGAAAAAGTACTGACAGAATGCTCCTTAGAAGCAAGGATGGTGAGACTTTGTCTTATATAATTTGGATATGTTATCAGGAGGTACCAGTCCCTGGAGAAGGACCTTATGCTTGGTAAACTAGAGGGTCAGCAAAAAAGAGGAAGATCCTCAATGAGATGGTTTGACCCAGTGGCTGCAACAATGGGCTCAGATGTAGCAAAGATTGTGAGGATGGGGCAAGACTGGGCAGTGTTTAGTTCTATTGTCCGTGGGGTTGCTATCAAATGGAATCCACTTGACAGCATCTAACAATAACCACAACAAGGTATCAAAATCACATATTTTTAGTGTAATTATAAGGATTTTCCCAAGATCTTTGCACTGCTTAGATTTTCTTCCAACCTCACTATCTCCATTTTCCACACAGTAGTCAGAGTGATATTCCTAAAATTAAAAAATAATAATAAAATAAAAAAGACAGTGCTTCTCTCCTGTTTATAACACTTCACGTACTGCTTTTTGCTTTCAAGATTGTATTCAGTTTCTTCAGCCTGTATAACAAGAGAATGATCTATCCTTTCGCCAGTTTAAGGAAAGATTTCTAGCTATTCTCATTCAGTTTGACCCAAGTATTGGTTTGAAAAGTAGGAATGCTAGTGAGACTTTTTTTTCCATATCACAGATTTTAGGAGTTCTTCATTATTGGTTAAGAATTGGAGGCACTATTTTGAGTGTAATAGTAGATGTCCAAGGGCACATTCCTTATCTTGGGGAATATGAGTGTCCTGGGCCATGGGAAAACTGATTTTACATGGAGTAAGTGGAAGGGGACTCTACTAAGTCTTAGGTCACAGCTAAGTGTGATAAGCTGAAAATAGTCCCTCAAAAGATATCCACATCCTAATCTATGGAAGTTGTAAATGTTATCATATTTGGAAAAATGTACTTTGCAGATGTGAAGAGGTTAAGGATTTTGAGATGAGAGCATTCTCCTGGATTATCTTGGTGGACCCTAAAAGCCATCATAAATCAAACCAAACCAAACCCATTGCTGTGGGGTCTATTCTGACTCATAATGACCCTATAGGAAAGAGTAGAACTGCCCTATTGTGTTTACAAGGAGCAGGCTGGTGGATTCAGAACTGCCGACCTTTTGGTTAGCAGCCGAACGCTTAACCACTGGTGGTGCCAGGGGTCCAAACACCATCATATGTATCCTTATAAGAGAGAAGCATAGGAAGACTACAAATACAGAAGAGAAGGCAATGTGAAAACAGAAGAAAAATTGGAGTGATGTGGCTACAAACCAAGGAATGCTGGGCACCACCAGTACTTGGAAGAAGCGAGGAACAATTTCTCCCTCAGAACCTCCAGAGAGTGTGGCCATGCTTTTGACTCAGTGATAGGGATTTTGATCAGTGATAGGAAATGTGACAGTATACAGTTCTGTTGTCTTAAGCCATTGAGTTTGTGGCAATTTGCAAAATCACCACAGGAAACTACTGTGCTGAGTATCCACCTGTTGCATATTCAGCTGCTAATGCATGGTCTGTTTAGCACCTGAAGTCAGTGAGAAAGACAACCCAGGTAACACCTCCAATTCAAGCTTAGAATAAGGAGTCTCTGTGGGAGCTGACTTTTTTCTCGGCTGACTGTTGATGGACTTATAAAGGTTGGGACTGGGCCATCTCAGGATACTCTCTCCACTTCTCTCCACAAAAGCCCTCAGAGTTCTCTTGCTCTTGTTGGTCCATAGCCTCCTTCTTCATTGTTTCCTTTCAGTATATCTCTTTTTTTCTAGTATAGTGCATAGGTGGAAATAGAAGAAGCTTTCTTCACACTTTTTTTTTTTCTTTAATCAATCATTTGTGCCTGTAAGTGTGTTCTAGTCCTAGGTAAGGAGTCCGTGGGTGGTATAAATGATTAAGTGCTTGACTACTAACCGAAAGGTTGGCAGTTTGAAGCCACCTTCCCAGAGGCATGTGAGAAGAAAGGCCTGGCGATCTGCTTCCAAAAGGTCGCAGCCTAGAAAACCCTGTGGAGTGCAGTTCTACTCAGAAACATATGAGGTCACTATGAATCAGAATCAACTCCAAGGCAACTGGTAGTCTTAGGTTATGGGTTTCAAGGATTATGTACCCTTCCTCCTTAATCTTTTTTCCTTAGTCATATATTCCACTTAGAGAAATAAATACAGGGTATAGGATACCTAGATGATAGAATGGGGAATTTGATAACAGAAAAGTACCATTGATTCTTAGGTTAAGATGGCATCAGTTTGACATACGGACTCCTGACATGCTCTTCCCTAAGCTACCATTAAAATATTATTGAAATATAACAGAAAGGAAAATATGCAACTATATGGAAAAATAAGTCTAACACTGATTTTTCAGAATTTGGAACTAGAAGCTACTATTACAATATTAAGGTTGTAAGACTACAAATTACTATTATTGGCTAATGCACACTTCAGCCTTATAAATTTATCAGCATGGATACAGGTGAATTTCATAGGAGATTTTAACTATTCCTTACTGTCTCATAGCTATGATATATACGATCTTTATAAAAAAAATATAGATAATCATCCCTCCCTCTAATTTCCCACACATTGGTTATTGATTTCGGGAGTTGAGAAGAGAGTAGTATTTCCTCCCTGCCTCACAAATAGGCAACCTTCTTTCTATAATTCACAGTCCAATATACCTGGTGGATTTTGGGTAAGAACTATATGCCTTAAAAAGTAGAACGTGGTGGTGGGTGGCAGAAATTGAAGCAGTCCATGCAGTGGCTGGAGTTTTTCATATAATTCATCTGGCCAAAGAAAATTAAAACAGCCTAAGTTTTCCCAGAATTGTGATTTTCAAGAATATTGTTATGGTGGGAATTTTTAGTATCACCAGAGGGATATTTTCAATTTTTCAAGAGAAGATTGAAGTCCAGATATTTATTTGGAATCCTTTAATTTCTCTGAGGCATAAACAAAACATTTTTGTGAGCCAAGATTAGCCTATGGGCCATTAATTGTGATATCTGCAAAATAACAGGCTACAGCTTATACAGCAAAGAAGAAAATAATTTTTTTTGATTCTACAAATATTTCCAAATAGCATACCATTTCTATATTTCTTTCATAGATAAAAGTCCATTCCCCAGTCTTCATTTCCATAAGATCAGTTGTCTTCATGCCTGTTTGAAAGAAATATCTTCACTCCTTACAAAGACCCATTTCTCTACTCATCAGCTAAATTCCACTACTTTTCTTCCTCAGAAACCTTATTTTATCAAATATATTCTCTCTCACCTTTATCATCAACCATTCTCTAAAGTAGTGTAAGTATATATTCAACTTTCTCCCATCTGTAAAAACAAAAGCAGCCTTGATTTCAGACACTAGATTCAAAGCCACACTTTTTGAAAGAACATTCTTTACTCACTGTTCCAAGTTTTTATGTGTCCCTTTAATTCTCCTTCAAATGCAATTTGACCTCCACTCCCAGTACTCTTTTGAAACTGTTCTTGTAAGTGTTCAAATGAACCAGTTTATTGCTAAAGCCAATGAATAATTTTTATCCTCTAACATACTTTATATGTAACATTTTATTTTGTTCGTCAACAAGTTAATATTTTCCTTTAAACGCGTTATATAATACATATTATTTTTTGTAGAAAAATATAAAAAACAGAAGCAAAAGCAAACAAAAAATATGAGATTTAATTCCACAATTGAAAAATAACCACTTTTAGCATTTTGGCACTACCTGAGGAATTTTACTTTGCTACATATATAATGTTCATATACACAGAAATATATGGAGCACAGTAATACATCTGTGTGCATGGGTGTGTTTGATTATTTATGTATATGTAAATATCTTAATGTACCCCTCTCATAAAACCTCTACGTATTCTAACGATGTATCTCAAACATCTTTCCATCTCAATGTATATTCTCGAACAGCACTATCGTGGTTTTTAAACTGAATTCGTAGCCATAATCAATCTAGAAGAAAGACAAAAAAATAATTATAAGTCAAACAGAAATCAACAATAAGTTAGAGACAGATAAAATGGTAGAATTAATCAAAATAAAGAATTTAAAAACAATAAAATTGCCCACATTCTTGTGAAGATAATTAAAATAAAAAATGGAAAAAATAAAAATATTAGGAAATTGAAAGAAAATTTAATCCAAGAGGGAGATTTTTTTATTTATTACAAAATATTATGAACAATTTTGGCTATTAATTTTTACAATACGAGTTAAAGGAAATTGTACAGGAAATCTGTCTAAAATTTTAAAAAGTAGATATTAATAAATTCATACCAAATCAGTCGCCCTTGAGTCCATTCAGACTCATGGTGTGCACATGTGTGTCAGAGTTAGAACTGTGCTGCACAGGGTTTTCAGTGACTGATTTTTCGGAAACAGATCACCAGCAGTTTCTTCCGAGGCAACTGTGGGTGAACTCAAACCTCCAACCTCCAAGCATGTTAACTGTTTGTACCACCTAGGGACTAATAAATAACGTAATTCTTTTTGCTGCAGATAATTAATATTAGCATATTATTCTTTCTAAAGAGTCTTGTTTATATTTATTTTCCAGTTTCTAGTGTTGAATACTTAGTTCATTTACTATTATGTTTTCAATAATAAAAAATACTCATCCAAATAAACTGTACAATTTCATTCAAGTTTCAAATGTAGATTTCTCAGAACCATTAATTCCACACACACACACACACACACACACACACAAAATCCAAATTCGTTGACATCCGAGTTGATTCGGACTCACAGCGACTGTATAGGAGAGAGTAGAACTGCCTCATGGGGTTTCCAAGGAACGTCTGGTGGATTCCACCTTTGATTAGCAGCTGAGCTCTTGACCACTGGGCCAGCAGGGCTCCAATTCCTTACACTATGCACTGTCTATGAGAATAATGTGAGGGGATTAAAATTTATTATAACCTCAAATCAAGATTGAAACAAAACCAAAATAAAAACTTAAAGGAAAACTATACTTAATATTAGGAATATATTTACCATTCTAAAATTGACATTAAAGTGTGAAAATCAACAAAAAATGCATTAATAAAAAGATTGGAATTAAAAAAAAAACCTGGGCATTTATTCAAGAAATATTCAGTTGCTTGCTACTTTCCACATGTGCTTCTAATTCCCAAGTTATTTGTTTTTTTAAGTACTAGAATAAGGTCCACCACCAACATCACCTTGCACTTAGAATAATTTACCTTTACATCCTAAATAGTCTCTATGACATCTAGGAGAATGGATTAAATGGTGTACATGTGTGATTGTGTTCTTATCAGCTGGTAGTTTTTTTACTCACTATTAGTGTCATAAGCCTCTTTTCAACCAAGCAACATCACAGTTTTACATTTGTTAGTATAGCCACACACATTCCCTTATAACAAATGCAAGCACTTCACCTTGAACATCAAATTACCTAATAACAATAATGATCATAGCATAGTGAGAGGTAGGATACCATAGGGTTTTGGAACATGAACTCTAGGAAAAGTGATCTGGACTCATATCCTAGGCTCTTCCACTTAGACTGCACAAGTTAACTTTTTAATTTGTAAATCAGAAATGATAATAGAACCTACTTCATACGGTTGTTCATGAATTGACATATTTAAAATACTTAGAGGAGTTAATGGATCATAGGAAAACATTTTATAAGTATTGGGTATGCTGTCATTAGAATGTAAATGACATGAGAGTAGGGATTTCCTTTCTTCTTTTACTCCCTGCTGTATTTTCAGCCCTTAGAATAGAGATTAATACATGGTAGATGACCAATAAATTTTTGTTGAGCAAAGGAGGAGCCAATATGGCGCTATAAACAGAAGCACTATGCCATCCCTCCACAGCAAAGACCCAAAAAATTAAGTAAAACAGAGACAAACATCAATCCTGGAACCCTAAGTGTCAAATGAAGAGATAAAGAACTCAGCCAAGCACCGAATGGTATAAGAAACTGACAGAGAACAGAGAGCAAGGAGAGACACGGAGTGGAGGTCCCCTATCGACTAACACTGCATGGATTCACCATCTTGGACTTCTGTCGGAGACTGGTGAACAGGGAGTACAGGAAAGTGGCTTCACGGAGCTCCAAGCTAGAGACAGAGCACCCGGTAATCAGCAATACATGCTTTCCCATCCCCAACCCTTCTCCCCCTGTTCGGCCTCCGTCGCTTCCTGGCAGACCACGATGGCTCGGCCAGGGAGATTCTGGCTCCATACCACTTGGATACACCCTGCCCACATCAGCAGGCTCCATCGGTGCCATTTCTTTGCTGTTGTTGTGTCTTTCGGCTTCTTTAGTTTCTTCCCTCTCTCTCACCTCCTCCCCTTCCCTTCTCTTGAACACCTGGCTCCGTGTGCCATCTCTGCTTCTTCTTGACAGGTTGTGAAGTGCTGCTCAGCTGAGGAACTGCTTCCCTAGACCACATTACCATGCTAGTGGGATCAGTGGGGCCATTTTTTTTCTTTTTCATTTTCTTTTTTCCTTTTTGTTTTTCATTTCTTGGTTTCTCGTCTCTCTCTACTTACCTTCTTTTCCTGTCTCCTGAATACCTGGCAATATGTGCCATTTCCACCCCTTCTACACAGGCTGTACCAAATGGTTTTGGAGCCACTTCCCTGGTTTGTACTGACATGCCGGTTGGAACCCTGGGGGCATTTCTTTTTCTTTTTTCCACTCTGTTTGTCATCATTTCTCGGTTTCTTGTCTCTCTTTACTTTCCTTCTTTTCCTGTCTCCTGAATACCTGGTGCTGTGTGTCATCTCCACCCTTACTACAGGCTGTGCCCAAAGGCTTGGCAGCCACTACCCTGATCACCAGTGAGATCCCTGGGGGCATTATTTTTTATTTTCTTCATTTCTTCTTTACCTCCCTGCCTTTCCTTCCTCCCAACCACCTGGCATCTTTTTTCTCTCTCTAAGTTTCTTGTCTCTATTTACATTCCTTCCATTCCTTTCCCCCGACCACTTTCTCTCTCTTTTTTAAAAATATCTAGTCTCTTATCTCTCTCTCCCTTCCTTCCTTTCCTTTCTCCTGCCCAACTAGCTGCATGTGCTGTATCTGTCCCTTCTTGATGGGCTGTGCCTCACTGTCTGGCTAGAATCCACTGGCACACAGCTTCCCTGGGTCTGTGCAACTCGAATGGCTTCCTCGGCACTTTTTTTGTGGGGTCCGTTTCTCCTCTTTCTCATATCCACTTAGCTCCACACAACACAACCTCCCCCCTTGCTCCTGCCTACCTGCACTGTGTGCTGAACATTGCACCCCTGAGCAGCACAGGTAAGGTCTACTGGAACCTGCCCTGCACTGACCCTGGCCCTGCCCTGTCAGCCCCAGTATGTGCCACAAACAACCCAGCCGAGTCCCTACTCTTCAGGTGGACCTGCCCTAATGCACCATAGCTCTGCAACTGGCCCTGCCCATTGGACAAGGTGGTGAGAACTATTTTGTCCACAGACGAGCAAACAACAAAGAATGCACAGTCCACCTGCTCAGACATAACCAAATAAAACAAAAAAGCATGACAAAACAACCAAATCTACAATCAATGAAATAAATAACTACTGAATGTCCAAGACAGCAGACTATATAAACATATAAAAAGGACATGATGGTTCTAGATGGTGTCCAAAGTAAACTACCAGATGACTTTCCAGTAGAAGAAAAGGCACTAGAACTGCCTGATAGGGAATTAAAATGTCTAATATTCAGAGCTATACAAGAGTTGAAGCACAAAGCAGACAAAAATGAGGAAAAATAGACAAAATCATGGAAAAGGCAGACAAAATCATGGAAAGGACATACAAAACAATGGAAGAATTTAGAAAAATAATACAGGGACAAAATGTCAAAATAAATTCACAATGAGAAATCATACAAAACAGCAATTAGAAATCCAAAAGATAAACAACAAGATTTCAGAAATGGACAGTGTCATAGAAGGTCTGAAGAGCAGGTGTGAAAAAATGGAAGACAGGATCATCGAAATTGAAGACAATAACTTGGATACAAATTTGTTTGAGAAAAAATCAGAAAAAAGAACAAATAAAAACAAACAAACCCTGAGAATAACGTGGGGTACAATCAAAAGCAAAAATTTGCAAGTGATTGGAGTTCCAGAACAGGGGAGAAAACAGAAAACACAGAGAGAATCATTGAAGAATTGCTGACAGTAAACTTCCCTAATATCATGAAAGATGAAAAGCTGACCATCCCAAAAACTCAATGAACCCCATATAGGATAGACCTCAAAGAAAATCACCAAGGAATATCATAATCACACTTGCTAAAACCAAAGACAAAGAAAGAATCCCGAGAGCAGCTTGAAAAAATGAAAAGTCAAATACAGAAGGGAAACAATAAGACTAAGCTCTGATTACTCTGCAGAAACCATGCAGGCAAGAAGGCAATGGGATGACATATGCAAAACAATGAAAGAAAAACTTTGCCAAGCAAGGATAACATATCCTGCAAAACTTTCATTCAGATATGATGATAAAATTAAGACATTTTCAGATAAACAGAAATTAAGGGACTATTTAAAAACCAAACCAAACATACAAGAATTGTATGTACAGTATCATATCATACACAAATAGGGACAGTTTAACTTCTTCATTACCAATTTGGATGTCCTTTATTTCTTTTTCTTGCCTTATTGCTCAAGCTAGTACTTCCAGCACAATGTTAAATAGGAGTGGAGATAAAGGACATCCTTGTCTTGTTCCTGTTCTCAAGGGGAATGTTTTTAGCCTCTCTCCATTAAGAACAATGTTGGCCATTGGTTTCACATAGATGCCCTTTATTATGTTGAGAAATTTCCCTGCTATACATAATTTATTGAGAGTTTTTATCAGGCATGGGTGTCAGACTTTGTCAAATGCCTTTTCTGCATCAATTGAGATGATCATGTGATTCTTTTCTTTCCTTTTATGTGGTGGATTACGTTGATTGATTTTCTAATGTTGAAACAACATTGCATACCTGCTATGAATCCTACTTGATCATGGTGTATTTTTTTGATATGATGCTGAATTTTATTGGCTAGAATTTTGTTGAGAATTTTTACATCTATATTCATGAGAGATATTGGTCTGTAATTTTCTTTTTTTGTGGCGCTTTTGCCTGGTTTTGGTATCAGGGTTATGCTGGCTTCGAAAAATGAATTTGCAAGTATCCCTTCCTTTTCTATGTTCTGAAATAGTTTGAGTAGTACTGGTATAAGCTTTTCTCTGAATGTTTGGTAAAGTTCTCCAGTGAAGCCATCTGGACCAGGACTTTTTTTTTGTTGTTGGGAGTTTTTTTACTACCTTTTCAATATCTTCTCATGTTATGGGTCTGTTCAGATTTTCAACATCACTTTGTGGTAGTTTGGATAGGTAGTGTGTTTCTAGAAATCTATCCACTTCCTCTAGGTTTTCAAATTTGTTGGAGTATAGTTTTTCATGATATTCTGTTATAATCCTTTTTATTTCAGTTTGGTCTGTGTAGTGTTCCCTATTTCATATTTTATTTGGGTTATTTCTGTCCTCTTCTGTTTCTCTTTTGTCATTCTGGCCAGTGGTTTGTTGATTTTGTTGATACTTTCAAATAACCAACTTTTGGTGTTTTTGATACTTCCTACTGTTTTTCTATTCTCTATTTCATTTATTTCTGCTCTGATCTTTATTATTTCCTTTCTTCTGGTGGCTGTGAGCGTCTTTTGCTGTTCTCTCCCTATTTGTTAGAGCTATGTAACTAATGTTTTGATTTTGCCCCCTTCTTCTTTTTTGATGTGTGCATTTATTGCTGTAAATTGACTTTGGAGCACTGCCTTTACTGTGTCCCAAATGTTTTGATATGATGTGTTTTCATTCTTGTTTCATTTTAGGAATTTTTTTATTCCATCTCTGATTTCTTCTGTTACCCAGTGGTTTTTAAACATGGTGTTATTCAGTTTCCATATAATTGATTTTTTTCCTTGCTCTTCCTGTTGTTAATTTCTACTTTGATGGCATTGTGATCAGAGAAGATACTTTGTATTATCTCAGTGTTTTGTATTTTGTTGAGGGTTGCTTTGTGGCCTAAGATGTAGTCTGTTCCAGAGAACATTCTATGTGTTCTGGAAAAGAATGGGTACTTTGAAGCTGTTGGGTGGAGTGTTATATATTTGTCTGTGAGGTCAAGTTGGCTGAATGTGGCCTTTAGGTCTTCTGTATCTTTGTTTAGTTTCTTTCTAGATGTTCTGTTCTTTACCAAGAGTGGTGTGTTGAAGTTTCCTCCTATTATGGTGAAACTGTCAATTTCTCTTTTCAGTGCTGTTAGAGTTTGTTTTATGTATTTTGGAGCCCTGTTATTGGGTGCACAGATATTTATCATGGTTATGTCTTCATGATGGATCATCCCTTTAATCAAAATATAATGCCGTTCTTTACCTTTTATGGTGGATTTTGTTTTAAAGTCTCTTTTATCTGAGATTAGTATTGCCACTCCTGCTCCTTTTTTGTAGCACTATGCTTGATACTTTTTTTTTCCATCCTTTGATTTTTAATGAATTTACATCTTTGTTTCTAAGCTGCATCTCTTGTAGACAGCATCTGGATGGATCCTGTTTTGTTTTATCCATTCTGTCTCTCTGTCTCTTTATGGGAGCAGTTAGGCCATTAACTTTCAGTGTAATTATTGATAGGTGTGACTTTATCACTGCCATTTAGTAGTGCTTTTTGTGTGTGTGTGTGGTGCTGATGTTTCCTTTGTTTCTCTTACTCTCCTGTGCTGAAATTCTTTTGTTTGTGGATTTGTTTTCATTTCTTTTGTTTTTGTAGATTTTGTGCTTACTGAGACTTTGTTTTTACACATAAAAAGAAACAATCTTTGTTGGTTACGATGGATGGGAGGGATGGGGAGGAAACTAAATAGACAATACATAAGTGGTCACTTTGGTGAAAGTTAAGACAGTACACAATACAGGGAAGCCATCACAACTTGTACAGGGAAAGGTCATGGAAGCTCCGTAGACACATTCCAGCTCCCTGAGGGACTGAATTGCTGGGCGGAGGGTCATGGGAACATGGTCTTGGGGAACATCTAGATCAGTTGGCATAACACAGTTTATAAAGACAATGTTCTACATTCTACCTTGGTGAGTAGCATCTGGGGTCTTAAAAGCCTGTGAGCAGCCATCTAAGATACTCTACTGGTCTCACCCCTTCGGTAGCAAGGGAGAATGAAGAGAACAGGATAAAAGGGAAACATTTGTCAGAAGGGTCAATGGACCACAACTACCACGGCCTCCACCAGACTGAGTCCAGTACAGCTAGATGATTCCTGGCTATCACCATTGACTGCTCTGACCCAGATCACAATAGAGGGTCCTGGACAGAGCTGGAGAAGGATGTAGAGCAAAATTCTAACTCACAAAAAAAGGCCAGATTTACTGGCCTGACAGACTGGAGAATTCCTGAGAGTATGGCCCCTGGACACCCTTTTAGCTCAGTGGTGAAATCACTCCCAAGGTTCACTGTTCAGCAGGGGATTGGACAGCCCCATAAAACAAAACGGGACTAATAAGGCACAGGAGTCCAGGGACAAGGACTAGAAGGCAGGAGGGGAGAAGAAAGCTGGTGATAGGTAACCCAAGGTTGAGAAGAGACAGTACTGACATATCGTGGGGTTGTTAACCATTGTCATAAGGTAATATGTGTACTGTTTAATGAGAAACTATTTGTTCTGTAAACCTCCTTCTAAGGTACAAAAAAAAAAAAAAAAAAAGAATTATCTATGTGAGATCAATTTGACAACAGCAACTCAAAAGGTTTGATGGGAAGCCTAGGGGCCAGTGAGTTGAAGATAATGGTGATGGAATAATTTGGAAAAGGATAGTGAGAATAGCAGCACAACTGGAAGAATGTAATTGATGTCACTGAATTGTACATGTAGAAATTTCTGAAATAGTACATCTTTTGCTATGTATATTTTCACCAAAAAAAAAATTTCCTCCAAGGTTGATGAGGGAGAGCATTGACATGTTGTGGGGTTGTTAACCAATGCCATAAAACAATATGTGTACTGACAGTTTAATGAGAAACTATTTGTTCTGTAAACCTTCACTTAAAGTACAACAAAAATATATTATTTAAAAAAAAAAAAAGAAATTCAGCAGAAATGACAGAAAGACCACAGTTTATATATAAGTAAGGGCCATGTACTAGAAAACTTAAGTGGACATATCCTTATAGAAAATAAAACCAATTCTGACAGCATCAAGAAGAAAAGCAAGTAATTTATCTTTCTACACCTTCCAAAGGAGAACAACGTAATTCAGATCACCAACAACATATAATCTTCAATATTCAATATAATATTAAAAAGTACTAAACATATAAAGAAGTAGGAATTTTGGCGCCACCATCTATACAAAAACAGCTAAGAACCAAACAACAAAAACAAAATGCAGTCAACAGGTGCAGACCCTGAGATGACCCAAATTTTAGAATTGCATTAGAATAAAACGACTTGAAAGCAACTATTTTAAATATAGACATAATGAGTAAAGAGACAGGCAGTATCACCAGGACAATGAAAATTATGAAATAGAATTAAAAGCAGGTTCTCGAACTGAAATGTATATTTGTGAAATTAAAAAAAAAAAAAAGAATCAGTGCATGGGCTGAGTAGTCAACTGGACCCTGTAAAAGAATGGGTCAGTGAACTTGAAAAAAAGATGCTTACTAATCACCCAATCAGAGGAGCAGAGTGAAAAACAATTAAAAATAAAACAGTTTCCGTGGCCTATGGAAAAACAGCATGTGTTCTAACATACATCTTTTTGGTATCCCAGAAGGATAGACAAAATAAAATGTAGGCTAGAAAATATTAGTGGCAAAAAGATTCTCAAGTTGGGTGAAAAATACAACACTAAAGATTCAAAATCTCAGAGAACTCTAAGCAAGATAAGATTAAGAAAACCACACCTAGGCATAACATAGTCAAACTGCTAAAAAAACAGTGATAAAAAAAGTGAAGCTAAAGCAGATTTAGAATGAAATTTTAATCATCTGGTCCAGACAAGATAGCATAGACATTTTTTAAATTTTTTTATTTCTAGGCTAAGCACAATAAACTCTAGAAATGGTACAAGAAACAACAAAGGAGTACCATGAAAGGCAGTAAAAAGAAGGCAAACTGGTTCAGGAAGCCACCACTGGAGGAACATCACAGTGGCAGAGTGTTTTATGTCACCCCACCCAACAGATGAAGGCCACCCAGACTCTGAATTTCCTGATCCCCAACATCCTAGATAGGCTCTTTTCTTCTCGGGATCAAATGAAATTCCCTGTTACAGATCAGGCAAACTTGACGCCACCAGCAAAGGGAATCAGTTAGGAGCCTGATCAAAAATAAACAGCTAGGGGAAGAATTCTCTTCTCTGTTGAGGCTGAGACCCTCTTTTCTCATAAGAGATACCAAGATAGGTAGATGGAACCAGCAATAGAGAACCAGCTACAACAAGCAGCCTGGTATAGAAAGTCTGTTTGTCCCTATGGAACTAAAACTATCCTACCTTTCCCAGAGATACAAGGTAAAAAAGGATGGGTAAAAAAGACATCCAGTCATAGTAAGCGGCCACCAATGTAAAACTTCTTTTTCCTCGTTGGCATACGACTCTCCTTTCCCAACCAGAGATACTAGGAAAGGTGGGGAGCACTGGTAGGAGGATCCTACCACACTTCTCCTTCACCAAGTGTAGTGGGATAAGTAAATCCCTTCAATCCCTTCAGGAAACACCAGCAAGGATCAGTGGAAGCCCCAGCATCACCGCATAAATCAAGTAGTCCGAAATAACACTTCAAAGCTATGAAAATTAAACTGCCTTTAAATCCACAACCCACAAATGTAGACCCAGACAGTTATTCTAAATCTGAACAGAGTGACTGACTGCTAAAATAAAAGATTCATACAGGAGTCAAAGTCTTCTAATGTAGTAGGAAAAATATCCAGGGTAAAATTGAGAATCATTTGTTGAACCAAGTCCATGAAAATGACAACTTAAATGAGGAAAGATAAACGACTGACACCTATACCAAGATAAATCAGATGTGGGAATTATAAAACAAAAATTATAAAGATGCTGTCATTAAAATTATTCAACATTACACATTCTCTTAATACACATGAAAAAAAAATAGACTATATCAGGAAAGAATTAAGAGTTATCAAAAAGGAATAAATGGGAATTTTCTAATGAAAAATATAATAATGAATCAAAGATCTTGCTGGATGTTCTCAGTGTAGAATGGGAAAGAAAGAGGATATAATGAGTGAACTTGAGTACAGAACAATAGAGTTAATCCAGTCTGAACAACAGAGAGAAAATACATTGAAAATAAAATGAACATAGCCACAGGAGCCTCTGGGACAATAATAATAGATGTGATATTCTTATCTTTGGAGTCTCAGAAGGATAGGTGAAAGACGATGAGACTCAAAGAATATTTTAAGAAATGATGGATTAAAACATTCCCAAATTAAAGTAAAACATGAACCTACAGAAACAAGAAGCTGAGTCTATTCCAAACATAATAAACCTCCAAGTATCCATGTTACAATATTCATAATGTAACTTCTGAAAAATAAAGCAAGATTAGAGAGAAATAATGAACTACCTATAGGGAAACAAAAATTCTGTTGACAGTGGATTTTTCAATCTGAAACCATGGAAGTCAGAAGAAAGTGGTCCAATATTTTTCAAGAATTGAAAGAAAGAACTGTCAGCTGAAATTCTATAGCCAGTGAAAATATACTTCAGGAATGAAGGGGAAGTATGACTGTCTTCAGATAAAGGAAAACTAAAAGAATTTACCCTTATCAGACCCCATTGAATCTTGCTACTGTTGATTCTGACCCATAGTGATTATCAGCCCCATCCTTAAAAATTGTTTAAATAAAATTCTTCAAACAGGAAGGAAATAATAATAAGAAAACTTGGGACATCAGGAAGGAAAACAGAATGAGGAGATATGTAGGTATATAAAATACACTATCCATTTCTTTGTGATTTTTATAAATAACATTTAATAATTTAAGCAGAAATTATAAAACCATCTGACACTCAAGATAACAATATTTAAAATTTCGGAAGGTAAAGAGAGCTAAAGAGAAGTGAAGTTTCCACACCTTACCTGACATGGTAAAATATTGGTACAGCGGACTATTAAAAGCAGCATAGTAGAAATTTCTGGGTTTGTAACACCCAGAGCAGCCACTAAGAAAACTACACAAAAATAAAGCAAAAAAAAAAAAAAAACAAACCCTTTGCCCTCAAGTTTATTTAGCCTCCTAGTGACCCTATAGGACAGAGTAGAACTGCCTCATAGGTTTCCAAAGGAGTGGCTGGTAGATTCAAACTGTCGACATTTGGTTAGCAGTGGAACATTTAGTCACTGCGCCACCAGGGCAATACACAGTCAAAAACTGTGTAAGTAAATGAATATTGAATACTAAAGGTATTTATGTAATAGAAAGGAATGCCAGGAAACAGAAAGAGGAATGAGCACAAGACAAAACAAATAGAAAACAAATAATAAAATGACAGTATTAAGTAGCAACATATTAATAATTACCTTAAACATAAATGGTCTAAATACAAAAATCAAAAGACATAGATTTGCAGAGTGCATTAAGGACAAAAAAAGAAAGAAAGAAAACATAACCTACATGCTGTTCATAAGATTCACTTCAAATTCAATGACATTAGTAGGTTGAAAATAAATGGATGGAAAATGATACCGGAAGTAAAGATTAATAATAAAAAAAAAAGTAGGAGTGACTGTATTATTTTCTGACAAAGTAGAATTCAGAGAAGAAAATTCAGAGTGAAGAAAATTCAGATTAAAGAGGGACATTACGTAATGATGAAATGATCAACTCACCACTAAGACATAATCACACTAAATGTGTATGTACCAAACAACAGGGATGCAAAATAATAAAGAAAAAACTTATTGCAACGTACCGAGTAGAATAAATCAGACAGATAGATCTTTATTACTTACATAGTAATCAGGACAATAATAAGCAGAGCAGAGCTTATTACAAGCCAGTTTCCCCCAAAAGGCTCCCATTCAAGGTACAAATGTTTAGTCACCTTCATGCACACTCCTCAATGTGTCGTGGGCAAGGAAACGAAGGGACACAAGAACCTGTGGCTTATATACCTCAGACCAAAGGATATACATGCTGGAATCCATGGAAAGGGGAAGGAGAGAAAAAGGAAGGTGTTGCTTGATGCAGTCTAGGTTCAGGGTGAGTGATGGTCTTGATAGTGTCAAAGGAAGAACATTCCCTCCCCTTCCAGGATCTAAGATTAGACCTTGTCAGGATGCAATCTTATAGTTAATTTTATATCTTACCACTAAGGCACTCGGAGACCTTACCACTAAAGCACTAGAGGAGGGGTTCTATTTCCCCTAGGGTACATTCTACCAGTGCAGTTTCAGTGTAAATGTCATGCAGGCAGTGGGAGTGAAACTGCTTTCTGCTGTCCCTGTACAGATACACATAAAAAGAGAAATAAGACATCTACATTAGAATTGTGGAATTCAACACTTTCATCTCAGCAAGTACTAGAACTAATCAACTGAAAATTAGCAAGGATATAAAATATTTTAACAACACAGTCCAGCAACAAAAACGAGTAGGTATATAGAACACTCCCCCCCAACAACAACAGAATACACATTTATTTTTCATCAAGATAGAACATAACCTATACTTTAAAACAACAAATTTAGAACAAGTGAAATCATAGAGTGTGTCCTCTGATCATAGAAAAATTAAATCAGAAATCAAAAATAGAAAGGCTATAGAAAAATATCTAAGCACATGAGAATTAAACAGCGCACTTCTAAGTAAGGCATGCATAAATGAGGAAGTGTCAAAATAAATTTTAAAAGTTCATGAAACCAAATGAAAGCAAAATCACAACATATCAGAATATATGGGATGCAACAAAAGGAATAATGAGAGGTAAATTTATGGAACTAAATGCTTACATTAGAGATGAGGAGGGGTCTCAAATCAATGAAATAAGTTCCTTCCTCCATTAAGTAGAAAAAAGAGCAAAACAAACCCAAAGAAAGAAGGAAACAATAAAGACAAGAAAGGAAATCAATTATTTTGAAAATAGGAAAATAATAAAAAAGTCATTGAAACAAAGAGATGCTTATACAAAATTGTCAATATAACTGATAAACTTCTAGCAAGGCTGAACCAAAAAAAAAAAAAAAAAAAAAACGGAGAGAGAAAGAGACAAGGCAAAAATTTCCAATAGCTGGATTGCTGGGATGAAATAAGGAATATCACTACAGATTCTATATCCATTAAGAAAATATTTGGGGACAGTAGACACCCAGAACTCCAAGAAGGCATCAGTTGTACCATTAAAGGAGAAGAAACTTATGGAAGTCAAAATAGTGGAGCTACTAAACTTGATACTGATGCAGAATTTCACCCCCTATGTCATCACTGGAGCATTTCAAAGTGTTTATGACTGGTATTACAAGTATATCAATGTGAGGAAAAGAAGAATCACTGCGCTTTCTATTGTGCTGGTAGCTTATGTGGTTTCAATTAGTGGTTTACTAACAAGAAACTCACACACGAGCAGTTTCATATGTACCACTGAGAAGAAGCCAGAGGAAAGGAAGCTGTCAGCACTCCTGGCTATGGCACTCTTTGCCCTGGCACATCTCCTACCCTCAGGAACAACTGTTGTTGAATCCTTTCCCATCCTAATTGAGAACTAGGGTCCAGTAAAAATGATCAGTAAATAATAATAATAATCAAGGAATACTATTAATAAATTTACACCCTTAAATTTGACAATTTAGAAGATGGCTCTCAAAAACAAACTACCAAAACTCAACCAAAATGAAACAGACAATCTAAATAGCCTTATAACCATTGGAGAAATTCAATTTGTAATTAGAAAGCTCTTTTAAAAAATTTTCAAGCCCAGATGATTTTACTAGATTACCAAACATTTAAAGAATAATTAAAATCATTTTCACACAATCTTTTCCAGAAAATAGAAGGGGGGACAATTTTATGAGGTAGGATTACCCTAACAACAAAACCAAAGACAGTACCAAAAAAAAAAAAAAAAAAAGTTTCAGGAAAATTTGCCTCATAAACTTAGACCCTAAAATCCTCAACAAAATATTAGCAAACCAAATCAATGTATACAAATAATTGTAAACCATGACCAAGTGGAATTTATTCCAGGTACGCAAGGCTGATTCAACATTTGAAAAACAATCAATGTAATCTGCCTTATCAGCAGGGTAAGGAAGAAAAATCACATCATCATATCAATTTATGCAGAAAAATAATTTGATGTACTCAATGCCCATTCATGGTAACACATGTCAGTACACTAGGAGTACAGAGAAACTTCTGCAACCTTCTAAAGAGAATAAAAACAAAACAAACCAAAAATGCCCTAGCTAACATCAGTAGTGAAAGACTGAATGCTTTCCCTTCAAGATGGGGAACAAGGTGAGGATATCTGCTCTCATCACTCTTATTGAACTTGGTACTGGAAGTTTTAGCTAATGCAATATCACAAAAAGAATAAATCAAATGTACATATACTGGAAAAGGAAATAAACTCTCCTAATTGCCAGATAATATGATTGCCCACATAGAAAATTCAAAGCAATCTAAAAAAAAAGAAAACACTTTGTGGTAAAATTCATGGTAACCACAAAAAAGTTAACAAACATACTCACAAAAAAAAAAAAGAGGAAAAACATAAAGTCTCAGCAAAAACAAAACCTACAAAAAAAAAGATGTGAAAAAAAAATCCACAAACAAAAGTAAGTCAGCACAAGACAGTAAGAAGAACAAAGAAAACTTCAGCACCACAAAAAAAGTACTACAAAATGACAGCAACAAAATCACATCTATCAATAATTACACTGAATGTAAATGGACTCAATGCACCCATAAAGAGTCGGAGAGTGACCAAATGGATAAGAAAACAGGATCCATCAATATGCTGTCTACAAGAGACACACCTTAGAAACAAAGATGTGAATTTATTAAAAATCAAAGGTTGGAAAAAAACATATCAAGCTAACAATGACCAAAAAAGAGCAGGAGTGGCAATTCTAATCTCAGATAAAATAGACTTTAAAACAAAACCTACCATAAAAGACAAAGAAGGACACTATATACTGATTAAGGGGATGATCTATCATCAAGACATAACCATAATAAACATCTACTCACCCAACGACAGGGCTCCAAAACAAATAAAACAAACTCTAACAACACTGAAAAGAGAAATAGACAGTTCCACAATAATAGTAGGAGACTTCAACACACCACTCTCAGTAAAGGATAGAACAACTAAGAAGAAACTCAGCAAAGATACAGAAGACCTAAAGGGCACAATCAGCCAACTTGAACTCATAGACATATACAGAACACTCCATCCAAGCGCTGCAAAGTGCACATTCTTTTCCAATGCACATGGGATGTTCTCCAGAATAGACCACATCTTAGGCCACAGAGCAATCCTCAACAAGATCCAAAATGTTAAGATAATTCAAAGTATCTTCTCTGACCACAATGCCATCAAGGTAGAAATTAACAATAGAATGAGCAAGGAAAAAAAAAAAAACAATTACATGGAAACTGAATAATACCCTGCTAACACATCACTGGGTAATAGAAGAAATCAGAGATGGAATAAAAAAATTCCTAGAATCAAATGAGAATGAAAACACATCATACCAAAACCTTTGGGACACAGCAAAGGCAGTCCTCAGAGGACAATTCATGGCGATAGATGCACATATCAAAAAAGAAGACAGGAACAAAATCACAACATTAACTACAGAACTCAAACAAAACAGAAAGAGAACAGCAAAAAAAGCCCACAACCACCGGAAGAAAGGAAATAGTAAAGATCAGAGCAGAAATAAATGACTTAGAGAACAGAAAAACAATAGAAAGAATCAACAAAAGCAAAAGTTGGTTCTTTGAAAGAATCAACAAAATCACAAACCACTGGCCAGACTGACAAAAAAACAAAACAAAACAAAAAAAAAAACAGGAGAGGACACAAATAACCCAAATAAGAAATGAAATGGGGGACATTACAAAAGACCCAACTGAAATAAAAAGGATTATAACAGAATATCATGAAAAACTATACTCCAACAAATTTGAAAACCTAGAGGAAATGGATAAATTTCTAGAAACACACGGCCTACCCAAACTACAACAAAGTGATGTTGAAAATCTGAACAGACCCATAACGAGAGAAGAGGTTGAAAAGGTAATAAAAAAACTCCCAACCAGAAAAAGCCCTGGCCCGGATGGCTTCACTGGAGAATTCTACAAAATATTTACAGAAGAGGTTGCACCAGTACTACTCAAGCTATTTCAGAGCATAGAAGAGGAAGCGACACTTCCAAATACATTCTATGAAGCCAGCATAACGCTGATACCAAAGCCAGGCAAAGATGTCAGAAAAAAAGAAAATTACAGACCAATATGTCTCATGAATATAGATGCAAAAATTCTTAACAAAATTCTAGCCAATAGAATTCAGCATGATATCAAAAAAATAATACACCACAACCAAGTAGGATTCATACCAGGTAGGCAAGGATGGTTCAATATCAGAAAATCAATCAATGTAATCCACCACATAAATAAAAGGAAGGAAAAGAATCACATGATTATCTCAACTGACACAGAAAAGACATTTGACAAAGTCCAACACCCATTCCTGACAAAAACTCTCAATAAAATACGTATACAAGGGAAATTTCTCAACATAATAAAAAGCAACTATGCAAAACCAATGGCCAACATCATTCTTGATGGAGAGAGGCTGAAAACATTCCCCTTGAAAACAGGAACAAGACAAGGATGCCCTTTATCACCACTCCTATTTAACATTGTGCTGGAACTTCTAGCTAGAGCAGTAAGGCAAGAAAAAGAAATAAAGGGTATCCAAATTGGTAATGAAGAAGTTAAACTGTCCCTGTTTGCAAATGCTATGATACTATACACAGAAAACCCTAAAGACTCCACGAGAAATCTACTGGACCTAATAAAAAGATTCAGCAGAGTAGCAGGATACCAGATAAACATTCAAAAATCAGTTGGATTCCTATACAGCAATAAGGAGAATGATGAAAAGGAAATCAGGAAAACAATACCATTTATAATAGCCCCTAAAAAGATAAAATACTTAGGAATAAATCTGACCAGGGATGTAAAAGACCTATACAAAGAAAACTACAAAGCACTACTGCATGAAACCCAAAGGGATCTACGTAAATGGAAAAACATACCATGCTCATGGATAGGCAGACTCAACATTGTGAAAATGACAATTCTACCCAAAGCAATTTACAAATACAATGCAATCCTGATCCAAATAGCAACAACATTCTTCAAAGAGATGGAAAAACTAATCATTAACTTTATATGGAAAAGGAAGAAGCCCCGAATAAGTAAAGCACTACTGAAGAAGAAGAAGAAAGTTGGAGGACTCACACTACCTGACTTCAGAACCTACTATACAGCTACAGTAGGCAAAACAGCCTGGTACTGGTACAACGACAGATACATTGACCAATGGAACAGAATTGAGAACCCAGATGTAAATCCATCCACCTACTGTCACCTGATCTTTGACAAGGGCCCAAAGTCTATCAAATGGGGAAAAGACAGTCTTTTTAACAAATGGTGCTGGCAAAACTGGATATCCATCTGCAAAAAAATGAAACAGGACCCATACCTCACACCATATACAAAAACTACTTCAAAATGGATCAAAGACCTGAATATAAAGCCTAAAACTATCAAGTTCATAGAAGAAAAAATAGGACCAACACTTCAGGCCTTAATACATGGCATTAACAGGATACAAACCATAACCATCAATGCACAAACCCCAATAGATAAGCTAGATAACTGGGATCTTCTAAAAATCTAACACCTATGCTCTTCAAAAGACTTCACCAAAAGAGTAAAAAGAGAACCTCCAGACTGGGAAAAAATTTTTGGACAGTACAAGTCAGACAAAGGTCTAATCTCCATAATCTACAAGAAAATCCAACACCTCTACAACAAAAAGACAAATAATTCTATTAAAAAATGGGCAAAGGAAATGAAGACACTTCACCAAAGAAGACATTCAAATGGCCAACAGACACATGAGGAAATGCTTGCGATCACTAGCCGTTAGAGAAATGCAAATTAAAACCACAATAAGATACCATCTCACCCCAGCATTACTGGTACGAATCAAAAACACTGGAAATAACAAATATTGGAGGGGCTGCGGGGAGATGGGAACTCTTATGCACTGCTGGTGGGAATGTAAAATGATACACTCATTTTGGAAAATGATATGGCGCTTCTTCAGAAAGCTAGAAATAGACATACCATTCGATCCAGCAATCCCACTCCTAGGAATATATCCTAGAGAAGTAAGAGTCGTCACTCGAGTAGACGTATGCACACTTATGTTCATGGTCACTCGAGTAGACGTATGCACACTTATGTTCATGGCAGCATCGTTCACAATAGCAAAGTGATGGAAACAACCTAGATGCCCATCAACAGATGAATGGATAAACAAACCATGGTACATACACACAATGGAGTACTATGCAACAAGAAAGAACAACAATGAATCTGTGAACCATCTCATAACATGTATGAAACTGGAGGACATTATGCTGAGTGAAATAAGTCAATCACAAAAGGACAAACATTGTATGAGACCTCTATTGTAAAAACCCATGAGAAAGTTCACACACAAAATGTAACAATCTTTGTTGGTTACCAGGGATGGGAGGGATCAGGGGGAAATACTAAATAGGCAATAGATAAGTGGTATCTTGGTTGAAGGGTGAGACAGTACACAATACAGGGGAAATTAGCACAGCTTGTACAAGGAAAGGTCATGGAAGCCCCATAGACACAACCAAACTCCCTGAGGGACTGAACTGCTGGGCGGAGGGTTGTGGGAACATGGTCTCTGGGAACATGTAGCTCAGTTGGCATAACACAGTTTATAAAGACAATGTTCTACATTCTACCTTGGTGAGTAGTGTCTGGAGTTTTAAAAGCCTGTGAGCGGCCATCTAAGATGCTCCACTGGTCTCATCCCTTCTGGAGCAAGGGAGAATGAAGAGAACAGGATACAGGGAAAAGATTAGTCTGAAGGACTAATGGTCCACAGCTACCAAGGCCTCCACCGGACTGAGTCCAGTACAGCTAGATGGTGCCTGGCTACCACTATTGACTGCTCTGACCAGGATCACAACAGAGGGTTCTGGACAGAGCTGGAGAAGCATGTAGAACATAATTCTAACTCACACAAAAAAGACCAGATTTACTGGCCTAAAGGAGACTGGAGAAACCCCGAGAGTATGGCCCCCAGACATCCTTTTAGCTCAGTGGTGAAGTTATCTCCGAGGTTCACTGTTCAGCCTGGGAGTGGACAGCCCCGTAAAACCAAATGGGACTAATGAGGTACAGTAGTCCAGTGACAAGGGCCAGAAGGCAGAAGGGGACAAGGAAGCTGGTGATAGGGAACCCAAGGTTGAATAAGGATATTGTTGATGTGAGATTTTTAACCATTGTCATAGGGAAACATGTGTAGTAACTGTTAAATGAGAAACCATTTTGTTCTGTAAGCCTTCATCTTAAGTGAGAATAACAGCACAATGGGAAGGGTGTAGTCAATGTCACTGAACCGTGCATGTAGAAATTTTTGAAATGGTGTATCTTTGGGTATGTGTATTTTCACCAAAAAAAAAAAAAAAGGTTGAGAAGTTAGAGGGTTGACATGTTGTGGGGTTGTTAACCAATGTATAAAACAATATGTGTACTACTGTTTCATGAGAAACTATTTGTTCTGTAAGCCTTCACTTGAAGTACAATTAAAAAAAAAAAAAAGAGAACCCTTTGAAATAATCAAAGATATCATGATGGTTTTCTAATCACTGCTATGAATTGACTTGTGTCCCCCAAAAATATGTGTTGTAAATCCTAACCCCTATACCTGTGGTTATAATCTCATTTGGGAATGGGTTTTATTTGTTAAGTTAATGCGACAGTATTAGTGTAGGGTGTGTCTTAGGTCAATCTCTTTTGAGATATAAAAGATATGAAATAAGCAAGCAAGCAGAGATGGGGGAAGATAGATGCCATACCACATGAAGATTACCAAAGAGCCAAGGAATAGAAACTGAAGGGACAAGGACCTTATCCCAAAGCTGACAGAGAAACAAAGCTTTCCCTTAGAGCCAGTGCCCTGAATTCAGACTTCTAGCCTCCTAAACTGTGGGAAAATAAATTTCTGTTTGATAAAGCCACTCACTTGTGGTATTTCTGTTATAGCAGCACTAGATAACTAAAATGATCCTGTACGAAATCTGTATGTTGAATAATACAAAACTTTGATAAAAGAAATCAAACAAGATTTAAACAAATGGAAACTCATAATGTGCTTGTGGATGGATAACTTCACATAGTAAGGATGTCGGTTGTTCCAAAATGGCATAGAGATTTACCACAAATCCTAACAACATCCAAGTAAGATTTTTGGTAGATGAAGAAAAGATTATCATAAAATTTATATGGAAAAACAAAGAAACTAGAATGGTAAAGTAATATTTAAAAAAGAAGAAAGTGGGAGAAATCAATATGAACAATTTCAAGATTTGATATATATAGCTACAGCAATTAAGACAGCATGGTACAGGTGAAGGGATAGACACATATGTCACTGGAACAACATACAGAACTTAGAAATAAATGCATGCAAATATGTGCAACTGATTTTTCAACAAAGGTACAAAATAAATTTAATGAACAAAAGATAGTCTTTTCAGAAAATGTTGCTGGAGCAACTGGATATCTACAGAAAACAAAATAAACCTTGAAATATATCTCATGCTTTAGACTTGACAGCAAATGCAGGATCCATTAAAGGGAAAAATGTTAATTTGGACCTCATCAATTTTTTTTTTTTTCTCTGTGAAGGCCCATGTGAAGATTATATAAAGACAAGCTACAAACTGGGAGAAAATATTTGCAAGCCACATATCTGACAAAGGACTGGTATCTAGACGATACAGAGAACTCGCAATACTCAACCAAAAAACCAAACCTGTTGCCATTGAGTCAATTCTGACTCATGGTGACTCTATGGGACAGAGTGTAATACTATATAATTAAAAAAAAAAGGACAATTAGAAAATGGCCAATAGACATGAACAGACATTGCACAAAAGAGGATATACAGATGGCAAATAAGTGTGTGAAAAGATGCTCAGTATCATTAGTCATCAGGGAAATACAAATTAAAACCACACTGAGATATCACTACATGCCTTTCAGAATGGTTAAAATAAAATACAATGGCAACACCTAATACTGGTGAGAATATGGAGAGCCTGAATGATTCATACATTGTTAGTGGGAGTATAAAATGGTTTCAATTTTTTTAGAGCCATGTGTTGAAGACTATCCATTCCTCACTGAAGTGCCAGGAATCTTTCTTCAAAATCAGTTGAACATATTTATAGATTCTCCTTTCCCTTCCACTGATTTATAAACCTATAGATCAATACAGAATCTGTGATCCAAGGACATCAAAAATGATATTTAGTATCGCTCTCCTTTTATTTAGGCATTTAAGAATATCTCAGCATGATTTTGCAGCTTTCATTGCAAATGTATTCCACATATTTTGGTATATTTATCAAATATTTTATGTTTTGAAAGCCAATTTACTGTATTTATTTTCTAAATTCATTTTTCAATTGTTCATTGCTAGTGTGTAGAAATATATATTTGTTGTTGTTATTGTATATAGATCATGTGTCCTACAACATTGGTAAACTCACAAACATTTTCTATTTCATTGATTCCTTAGTACAAAGTTTGACAAACTATAGCCTATAATCCATTTACCCGTTTTTGTAAGCAGAATTTTACTGAAACACAGTCACACTCATTTGTTTACATATTGTCTATGGCTGCTTTCACACTACAGTGGCAGAATTGAGTAGTTGTGTCAGAGACTTTATGGCATGCAGGTCTAAAATATTTAATAACTGGCCCTTTAAGAAAAGTGTACAGACCCCTGCTATATATATATATATATATATATATATATATATATATATATATATACATATTCAAATAAAGATTGTACTACTTCATTACCTTATTGCACAACTAGGCTATGTAATAAAATGTTGAATAGAAATAGTGAGAGTGGGTATTCTTGTCTTGTGCCCAGCCTTAGGATAAAAGCATTTTCACCCCAATTTATGATGTTAGTTGTATACAAGATTGTTATTCCATTTTCTCCCTCCCTTTTTTGTGCTATTGCTCTCAGACATTTTACTTCTATATACTGTAAATTTCAAAATATATTATTATATTTTTGCATTAAATGGCCAATTGCAATTGATAAAAAATATTAAAGTTACAATAATCATTTTATATTTACACTCATATTTACCATGTATGGCTCTATGTGTTACTTTGTGTAGATCCAGGCTCTCTTCTGGCATGATTTCTCTTCAACCTAAAGGATCATTATTTAATCTTCATTTTTGAAAGATATTTTTACTGGATATAAAATTTTAGGGTGACTCTTTTTTTTCCCTGTCAGCATTTCATAGTTGTTGATTTACTATCCTCTAAGTCTTTTGTTTCACTGTTTCCCTGAACATAATGTACTTTTTTTCTCTGCCTGCATTTAAGGTGTTCACTTTAACACCAGTTTGTAACATTTTAATTATCCTCTGCCTTGGTATGGTTTGCCTTGTTCTTTGAACTTCTTGGAAACCCTAGTGGTGCAGTGGTTAAGAGCTATGGCTGCTAAACAAAAGGCAGCAGATTGAATCCACCAGCAGTTCTTTGGAAACCCTATGGGACAGTTCTACTCTGTCCTATAGGGTCACCATGAGTCGGAATCAATTCGATGGCAATTTTTCTTTTTTTATCAGTTGAACTTCTTGCCTCAAAATTTTATATTTTCCATCAAATTTTGAATATATTCAGGCATTATGTTTTCAAATAATTTATTGTACCTTTCTTCTCCTTCTGGAACCCCAATTACATACATTCTTAATCAGTTGATATCGTCCTACAGGTCACCGAGGATTTGTTCAATTTTCTGCATTTTTCCTTTTCTGTTTAATTTTAATTTTATTGCTATGTTTATATTTCACTTACGTTTTTTCTGCAGTGCCTAACCTAGTGCATATTTTATTTCAGTTGTTATATTTGTTTTTCTCTCTAGGATTTCTATTTGTTTCTTTTTCATACCTCCTATTTCTCTCCTCATGTTCATGGCTTCTTTTTAATTCATATGCATGTTTGTATAATTGTTTTGAAGTCATTGTCTGCTAGTTCAACTATCTTTGTCATTTCTGGGTCTATTTTTCTTTGACTCATTTTCTCTAGATTATGGATGACATTTTAGGAGTTTTTGATTCATTGCTAGACATGCTATGTTATTGTGTGTCTCTATTTCAATTTTTTCATTTAAAGAAGAAAAAAATTCAGTGAAAATGAGAAAAATATATCAATGTATGTGAATATATAAGTTATAGTATGATGCAGTTGAGTAAAAAGACAATTTGCAATCATTCAGAAAATATAATTAGGAAAAAAAATCTTTTTATCAGAAAATAAGCTTTATGTGGGTTTAGCAAGATATTAGCAAGAACTATAACACTTTCCAATAGAAGAAAATTTTAAAATTATAGTACATACAATCTATGAAAAGTTTGAAAAATGTCATATACGTAAACATAGTAATAAGAGCAAACCTCCAAGCAAGTTGGTGAAAAATGGTAGATGCAGAAAAGTATACAATACTTGATAAAATTTACACACACACACACACACACACACACACACACGCACAAGCACACAACAAAAATACATACTTCTATAGGTAAAATATGAGTATTTCAATACATCAAAATGTTTGGAAGGACTCATATTTAACTGGTAATGGTGATTACCTGTGAAAGCAGGGAAGAATAGGATAGGTATAAAAAAAAAAAAAAAAAAAAAACTCTTGCTGTCGAGTCGATTCTGACTTATAGTGATTCTGTAAGACAGAGTAGAACTGCCCCATTGAGTTTCCAAGGAATGCCTGGTGGATTCCAACTGCCGACCTTGGTCAGATTAAATGGCATTCAAGGTGGAGGTGTTAGGTTTAATTTATTGTATACTTTGCATTTTTGCAATAGAATTCCACATATTTTTAAATTAAAAAAATGTTAAAGAATTAAAAATGAAATGTTATAAATAGATAAACACTAAATTTAAGGCGGTTACCTCTGGAAATGGAAGATTGATGGTGGGTGAGATACTGACAGTAAATGAGAATTTTTCATGTTTTACCCAAAACAACAACTTTACATTTTGTTTTTGTTAGATGTCCTCAAGTTGGTTCTGACTCTTAGTGATCTTATGTACAACAGAACAAAACACAGCCCAGTCCTGAGCCATCCTCAAATCATTACTATGTTTGAGTTTATTGGGGCAGCCACTGTGTCAATCCATCTCATTGAGGGTCTTCCTGTTTTTCACGGACCCTCCACCTTACCAAGAATGATGTCCTTCTCCAGTGTCTAGTCCCTCCTGATATCATGTCCAAAGTACATGAGATGAAGTCTTGCCATCCTTGCTTCTAAGGATCACTCTGGCTGTACTTCCAAGACAGATATGTAATTCTTCTGGCAGTCCATGATATATTCAATATTCTTTGCCAACATGATAATTCAGAGGCATCAAATCTTCTTATGCACTTCAGTATTATTTATAAATTTAACAAAGATACTGTAAAGGTAAATTACATTTGTGTTTTGCAAATAGCATACATGTACTTGTGTTAAAAAGGCTTCAGCAGATTTTTTTTTTTTTTTTGCTAAATACTAGAGAGTAAATGTTCTAGGCTTTGAGGGCCATGGGGTCTTTCACACATACTTCACTCTGTCATTGTAGTTTGAAAGTGCACATTGACAGACATAGACGAATAATAGTGGCTTGTGGCAGTGTTCTAATAAAATGGTATCCACAACAAAAGGCCAGCTTGAACCTGCTGGCTGACGTTAGTCAACCCCTGATATAAAAATGCTTCCATTACTACTGTAGAGAAAAGGAAACTGCATGTATTTGATTATCTACTCTATTATCATGAAATAGTAATCATTTTTTTCACATAAAATTTATAGCAATACAGCATATTAAGAATGTAGTTAAAATTCTATTTGAATGATATAATTAAAAATATAGTATTCTTTCCCAATTCAAAAGATGATTTTTATATCAAAATTCAGTTGCTACTGACTTAAATAAACAAATAGAACTCACTCAAAATATGCCAAAAGCATATACATGTAATTATGTTTATATTTGTAGTATAAATAATACCAGTTACATAATTATAACATAAATACATAGTAAGTGATATAAAATCTTATAAATTCAGATAAAAAGACTTTTATACATGCGTTTTAAAAACTAGTTTCATATAAAGAGTGAGAATAATTTTAAGACACACTGGGAAATGTGTTTCTAGAGCATTTCATGCCACCTTCAGTTTTTGCAAGCAGTACTAAGGTTACTGTAAAATTATAATTTGATATAGATGAGTTAGCAAGTAACACAAAATACCAAAACAATCAAAATATCGTAATATTTTTCTGAACTAAAATTATTCATTTGAACTAGAGCATGAACCAACATGCTCATAACTAAAAGGTCTCTTGAATTATTTATTTTTTAAAGTGATTTATGATGCTGTAAAAAAATTAATAGAGCAGTTCTCTATTAAAAAAAAAGTTTCCTAATTCTGTGTTCTAATTTATTAAAACAATTCAGACTTCTTATGTCTAGTAGCTTTGCAACTAAAGGGGGTAAAATGAAGCTGGAATAAGCAATTTACTCTAGAATGTAAAAATGATCAAAATGATTACTTTAATTTAATGGTCACCTACTATGTGCTAGTAAGTTTACATATGCAATCTATTTAAATGTACAGATTAAAACTCTGTGATAATTAATATGATTTCTATTTTACAGATATGGAAAAAGAGACTCAGAAAAAAAAATGTCCTGACCATGATCATAGGGATAATTAATGGTACAGACGATATTCTTTTGTAATGGTACTGTCTTCAATGAAGGAGCCTATATTCTCCAATTAATCTTATGTCTGAATAAATAAACTCATTTAAAAAAAATAAAAGCATGTAGGGAAAAAAAGCAATCATTTATTTAAAGTCTTTGCATCTGGTAAACTGAAAACTGTCATCCTTTGGGAATGTTTTGGTAAAGCAGCCATTATACAGTTTTAGTAACACTTTTATCTTATGATCTCAGACAAATTACAAAATCTTTATGAGCCTTCTTTATCTTATATGTAAAGTGGCAACAACAACAAAGCTCATGCTGCCTGCTGAACCATTTAAGTGACAAAGTCCTTTTCCTCTGACCCAGAAGTTTCGTGTCTTCTGTCAGCAACTGTGCAACTGTGGAAGAATAACTTGTTAGCTTACAAGTAAGGAACAACTTTAAAACGTTCACAGTTTTTAACATAGATAAGACACAAATTTTGTGCAGAGAAGGTAAGTTTAGGTTTTGCTTATTCCTTATCATACGATTTCCGGAATTTCAAAAATTATCTGATCTCAGACAATTGTCTCAGGCGCAGAAGACAAACTGGATATTTTTGGCTGTTTATCTTGGTATAGTTTTGGTTTGTAAATTGAACCTGGGCAACTAGATTTTTGACCAAGGGGAAAAGTATGTATTTGTTAACTGATATTTACAGAGTATAATAAGCAAGGTAGGCAAATGTTGATCTTGTTCCAAAGCATTTTGGAAAAGATCAATTATTTAGAAACATTATTTGGGTGTTCATAGTTTTTTTTTTTTTTTAATTCATAGACTTTTAAATTCATTTTAAATTTTCCTCAACATGCCTATGATTATATTTGGACACCACTTGGGAATCTAACATATGGTTTCTCAACCAATGCATTCAATGTATTCTCTTCCATTTTGAAATAATTTGTTTTTCTTTTTCATTCTAGCTCCAGATGAAGTGGTTCAAACCATGTTGTATAAAAAGAAGAAGAAGAATTGCCTTTAACCATTAAACTCAAACTCCATGAGGCTAGATTCTCTTACTTTGAAAAGTGCTCAAGAACTGAGGCTGGTAGTACAGAGGTAGAGATGCCAGTCTTCCACTGTAGCATTTACCCAGAAAATCGATGGGTAGGTAGAATGGTCACATTTTAAGGTTTAATCATCTCTCTGGTTTACTTTTTCCCCCTCCTTCCTTTCCTATATCTTCTATTTTCTTTTTACCTCTCTCTTCTTGCGAAGTATCTGTCATTTAATTCACTTACGTTATGTGTACAACTAATCAGATTCTACTGCTATTAGGTTTAAGTATCTATTATTCATTTTATTATGTTGCTATTGAACTATAATAACACAGAGAAACCACAATTATGGAAATAATCCAAGTCAGTATATGTCATTACCAATACTTGTACTTATTTTCAAATTAGTAGCAATGGTGTAGTTGCTGAAAATACAGATTTAAAACTAAATGGCCAGCAAGCTGCCTGTTTGACTCTCCTGGTATAATGCTACATGTAAATATTCAGGAAATGCTGAACCTAGAATACTGCTAAGTGTGTCTTTCTCACAGTTAATTTTATAATAATATACTAAATCCACAGAAGACAGAATTTCAGGTCTATACGGATGTTAGAAATTCTTTGGTTCAAGGAGTCCAAGAGTCAACATTTAAAATGTGGTCTCACCATTTACTCAGTTTTCTCATCTCTAAAATGGGAATAAATATAGCACTTATTTGTAGTATTGTTTGAGTATTAAGTGAGATACTGTGTTAAGTAAAACACATAGAACATCTGGCATATATTGAATTCTCAATAAATGTTAGGTGATACTATTACAAATGAACTCAGAGGTTTGCCAAAGATTACAGATTTGGAACTAAAATATAGATCTAACTGTGAATGACCAACTGGGTCTCCATAATTTCTAAAATAGCTTCTGAATACTTGCCAGCTGACTAATTATTAGAGAAGCTTTTTATGTTGTTAAATATTTCTTATTGTATTGAAAATACTTAAAAATTAACATCTGCTACAAAAATATATATTCAGTAATATAGTCACTTTGAAGACTAAGGTGCACCTGACCCAATCACCTCATATGCATACTAAAGCTGGACAGTGAATAAGGAAGATCGAAGAGAGTTGATGCCTTTGAATTATGGTGTTGGCAAAGAATATTGACTATAATATGGACTTCCAGAAGAATGAACAACTCTGTCTTGGAAGAAGTACAGCTAGAATACTCCTTAGGAGTGAGGATGGCGAGACTTTGTCTCACATACTTTGGACATGTTATCGGAGGGATCAGTCCCTGGAGAAGGTCGTCATGTTGGTAAAGTAGAGGGTCAGTGAAAAAGAAGAAGACCCTCAGTGAGGTAGATTTACACAGTGGCTGCAACAATGAGCTCAAACATGGCATCTACTGTGAGGATGGTTCAGAACCAGGAAGTGTTTCTTTCTCTTGTACATAGGGTCTCTATGAGTGAGAGCCAACTCAAAGGCATCTAACAACAACAACAACAATATACCATATTTTTTACAATTTGCAAGTTACTAATTTAAAATTTTTCATCTTTCATTCAGGCTTGTTTTAAAGTGTTATCTTTCCTAAGCTATTAGTCTCAATAAGAGTACCAATTGTATATTTAACCTAATTATTAAGCCAATTAATTTAAATATTGCAGAAACTTATTTGGATAATACTAATTATCTATTAGACTTATTTTTAAGAGTATTCAAAGGGCATGCTTAGCTGGAAACACAAAAAAGCAATAATATAAAAGTCAGTTAGTAGCAAAAGATGAGGTAAGTAGCCTAAGATTAAAAGCCACTGCGCAATAAATGGTTAACAAGCTAGGCTGCTAACCAGAAGGTTGAAGGTTTAAGTTCACCCAGGGGCACCTTAGAAGAAAGCCTGGCAATCTACTTCAGAAAAGTCACCATTGAAAATCCTATGAAGCACAGTTCTACTGTGTCACGCACGGGATTGCCATGAGTTAGAGTGACTGGACTACAACCGATGGTGTAATCAATTACAATACAGGCACATAAAGGAAACTACGGAAGCCAAGGAGATCCAAAACCAGCTAAACATGGATAACTAAAGCAACCTGGAGCAGATGATGCTAAGGTACCATATTTAAATTCAAATGGCTGGAAAGCAATATTTTAGCATGGCTTTGACCAGACCTACTGCTTCATTTGTAACACTTCTCCATTAGCTCTATCGCCAAAAAATTTAAAAACAAGTTTGGAGAGCCTGTGTCCTGTGCACCATCAAAGCTTCTAAACAGTTCTCCTTAAGCTGAATTTCTGGCTATTATTCACACGCATTTATTGTACCAATTTTACATCAACCATTTCTGAAATGCAATTCCTTTTCTCATATGTTGAACTCTAACTGCTCCTTCACATCACCAGAAAAACTTTCCAAAGTAATTTAACACTCTCTAGATTTACATGCATACCCAAATAGAAATAACGCTAGTCACAAATGAGTCACTAAATCTCTAATTATTAGTTTTGGTTCTTTTGCACTTCCTGTTTATTTTTTTCATTGCACATATTGAGGTTCTGTGTTATACCTAAACTCTGGACTGTTACTTTTATTTTAATAAAAAAAAATTTTCTTTGTTGTGCATTAGGTGAAAGCTTACATAGCAAATTAGTTTCCCATTTGATAGGTTGTATTCAAAGAGTTCCATGACACAGGTTCCACTAGCCACAATATGCCTGTCTTCTCCACATTTCCCTCCTAGGTTCCCCATTTCCTTTAGTCCTGAATTGCTATGCCTTCCTGCCTTCTCATCTTTACTTTGGGGCAAATGTTGCCATTTTGATCTCCTATCAGAGATTGTTCTAAGGAACAAGTTCCTCTCAGGTGCTAGTGTTTATTTTATGGGCCTGTCTATCATTTGGCTGATGGGTGGTCTCCAGTAATGGCTTCAGTTCCAGTTCAGAAGGGTGTCTTAGGGTCATAATCTTGGGGTTACTACTGTCTCTATCAGACAGGTAAGTCTGGTCTTTTTTGTGAAGTTTTTGTTCTGTAATTTTTCTCCCACTTTGTCCAGGACCCTCTGTTGCAATCCTAGTCAGAGCAGTTGGTAGTGGTAGCCAGGCACCATCTAGTTATTCTGGTCTTGGGGTCATTTAGGCTGTGGTTCATGTGGTCCATTAATCCTTTGGAATAATTGCTCCTTTGGATCTTTTGTTTTCTTAATTCTCTTTGCCCCAGATGGTAAGAGACCAATAGTTGTATCATAGCCACTCGCAAGCTTTTAAGACCCCTGATGCTATTCACCAAAGTAGGATGCAGAACTTTGTCTTTATGAACTATGTTGTGCTGATTGACATAGATGTCCCCCAGGTATATGGTCCTTTGCCTTCTAGCCTAGGAACTTCCTCCCATGAGGTGTTTGGTTATGTCCAAGAAGTTGCCCTGACTGTGGCCTTTGTGTGCTCTACTGTCTATATTGATTTATAAGCATCACCTACAGTTACGTATGTAGAAATATCCACCATTAGACCTGTATCTGCAGATGGATGTGTTCCCTTACACCCTCCCACACCTCTTGTTATATTCATCTAGCTATGTACCCATTCATAAATTAGTGTTTGTTAATACTATTGATGCAGGATTGTCTATGCTATAGTAATTACCGTTGCTGCTCTTCGTTCTTTCATTCTTCTCAGTGTCCTCCCATGTCTTGGCCATGTTTTGCTGACTTCCCCCATATTGTGTATTGCCTTTCCCTTCACCAAAATTAGCACCTGTCCTCTATTTATTTGATAATTTTCCCTTCTTGCCCCGCCATCCCTGGTAACCATCAAAAAGTTGTCTTTTTGTTCTTGATTTTTTTTTGTGTGTGTGTGTGTTAACCTTTTCTTTTTCTTTAAAATAGTAGTCTCATATAATATTTGTCATTTTGTGACTGACTTATTTCACTTAGCAAAATGTCCTCCAAATTCACCCATGTTGTAAGACATTTCATGGATTCATCATTATTCTTTGTTGTTGCATAGTATTCCATTGTGAGTATGTACCACAGTTTGTTGATCCATTCATCTGTTGATGTTCACTAGGTTGTTTCCATCTTTGGCTATTGTGTGAATAATGCTGCAATGATCATGGTTATTCATAAGCCTATTTGTGTATGGCTTTTATTTCTTCAGGATAGAAACCTAGGAGTGGGATTGCTGGGTCATATGGTATTCTATTTCTAGCTTTTTGAGGGAAGCTCCATACCGTTTTCTAAAGTGGTTGTACATTTTACATACCCATTAGCAGCATATTAGAGTTCTAATCTCTCCACAAGCTCTCCAACATTTTTTATCTTCCATTATTTTGTTTGTTTTTGATTAGTTCCAGTAATGTCACGGTGAGACGGTGTCTCAATGTAATTTTCATTTGCACCTTTCTAATGGCTAATGACTGTGAGCATTTCCTTAGGTGTTTGTTAGCCATTTGGATGTCTTTTTGGATGAAGTGTCTCTTCATATCCTTTGCCCATTTTTTAATTGGGTTGTTTGTGTCTTTTTGTTGTTGAGGTGTTGAAGTTTTCTACAGATTTTAGAGATAAGACCCTTGTTGGATATGTCATAGCCCAAAATTTTTTCCCAGTCTGTATGTTCTCTTTTCACTCTTTTAGGGAAGTCTTTTGGTGAACATAAATGCTTAATTTTTAGGAAGGTACCATTTATCTAGTTCATCTTCTGCTGCTTGTGCACTTTAGTTATGTTTGGTATTCTATTTATACCATATATTAGGGCCAGTAGAGTTGTCCCTATTTTTTCTTCCAAGATCTTTATAGTTTTAGTTTTTATATTTAGGTCTTTGATCCATTTTGAGTTAGTTTTTGTGTATGGTGTGAGGTATGGGTCCTAGTTCATTTTTTTAATAGATGGCCATACAGTTTTGTCAGCACCATTTGTTAAAGAAACTGTCTTTTTCCCATTTAGTGGACTTTGGCCCTTTCTTAAAGATGATCTGCCCATAGGTGGATGGATTTACATCTGGGTTCTCAATTCTGTTCCATTGGTTTAGGTGTCTGTCATTGTACCAGTACTAGGCTGTTCTGACTACTGTGGCAGTATACTAGGTTCTAAGATCTGGTAATGTGAGGTCACTTACTTTGTTCTTCTTCTTCCATAATGCTTTACTTATCTGGGACTTCTTTCCTTTCCATAGAAAGTTGGTGATTAGTTTTCCATCTCCTTAAAGAATGCTGTTGGAATCTGGGTCGGGACTGCATTATATCTGTAGACCGCTTTGGGTAGCATTAACATTTTAACATGGTAAGACTTTTGTATTCATGAGCTTGGTATATTTTTCAGTTTGTGTAAGTCTTTTTTGGTTTCTTAAAGTACTGTTTTGTAGTTTTCTTTGTATAGGTCTTTTCCATCCCTGGTTAGATATATTCTTAAGTATTTTATGTTTTGGGGGGCTATTGTAAATGATATTGTTTCCTGATTTCTTTTTTGAAGTTCTCTTTCTTGGTATAGAGGAATCCAAGTGATTTTTGTATGTTGATATTATATCCTGATACTTTGCTGAATCCTTCTATTAGTTCCAGTTGCTTTCTTGTGGAATCCTTGGGGTTTTCTATGTATATGATCATATCATCTGCAAATAGGGAAAGTTTTATTCTTCCACACCAATTTGGATGCCCTTTATTTTCCCTTTCTTGCCCTATTACTTTAGCTAGAATTTCCAGCCCAGTGTTAGAGTAGTGGTAAATGGCATCCTTGTCTTGTTCTTATTTTCATGGGGAATGCTTTCAGTCTCTGTGTGTTGAGAATAATGTTGGCTGTTGGTTTTATATAAAATGCCATTTATTATGTTGAAGGATCTCCCTTCTATTCCTTTTAGCTGAGTTTTTATCAGGAATAGGTGTTAAACTTTATCAAATGCCTTTTCTGCATGGATTGAGATGATCATGTGACCTCTTTCTTTTCTTTTATTTATGTGGTGGATTATGTTGATTGGTTTTTAATGTTGAACTATCCTCGCATACCTGGTATGAATGCCACTTGGACATGATGTGTTATTTTTTTGATATGCTGTTGAATTCTATTGACTAGAATTTTGTTGAGAATTTTTGCACCTAGACTGTTATCCTGTGTTAAGTCATGATTCTGCCTTTCTTTAACACAGGTATTAATGAAACAGTTATATTAATATTATAAAACAGTAAGCAATTATATAATATAAATGTTAACCCAGACCCTTGGAATGTGCATAAGAGGAGGATCTTGTTTTAATTCAAGTTAGGGAACCTCAGATTCAGCATCATTGTACTTATAAGACTATTATTTTAAATATTATTATTTCAGTGTTTCTACTGAGTTTTTTTTTCCAGATTCTTTTATTTTTTTTGATCAGTATTTGCCTGAAAATCGCATTCTTTTCTGTTTTACATCTTTCTGAGCTTTCAATTTTCTTTTACCAAAAAATTAAATATGTAACAATCCATCAAAAGCCATCTACAACTATAGAATGCAGTGAAGGATAAAAACATAAGTTTGAAACATCCTTAAAGACAGATAGCAAAGACTAGTGAAAAGTGAATAATAATCAAACTTACTTACTTATCCTTAAAATTGGAGAACCTTTCCTGGCTAGAGGTAAAGGGAGATGTGACCAGGAAAGAATGGTCTGAGAGATCCAGCATTGCTGGTTTTGAAAGGAGCATGAGCAGCCTTCAGAAGCTGGAAAAGACAAGGAAGCCCCTTCTTTCCTAAAGCTTCCAGAACGAACACAGTGATTTTAGCTCAGTAGATGCATGTCAGATTTCTAATCTCCAAAATTGTAAGATAATAAATTTGTGTTGTTTAAAGCCACCACGTTTGTGGCAATGTGAAAATTAATACCACAGCAATAGGAAACTAATATAATTACCTTCCAAGATTGATTTAAAATTACTAGTCATTCAGACTTCTTATTTCTTATTGATTTCTTATTTTTATATTCATTTCTGTGCTTTGGGGCCCTGGTGATGCAGTGGTTAAGAGCTATGGCTGCTAATCAAAAGGTCAGCAGTTCTAATCCACCAGCTGCTCCATGGAAACCATATGAGGCAGTTTTACTCTGTCCTGTAGGGTCTCTGTGAGTTGGAATTAACTCAATGGCAATGGGTTTGGTTTGGTTTCTGTGCTTTACCATGTGGTCTACAATAGAATAACCAATTTTGAAAAATTATACTTTATAATATTTTATTATTTGATAAGATAAATACTTGATTTTGACTCATGAATCTTGCAGAGTTAATTGTGCTTGAAACACAAATTGCATGAACAATCAGTAACAGTACAAAACAGCTTTGAAGGATTTAAATATAAAATCAGGTAAGGTGTGGAAAATAGGACATCATAAAATCAAAGCCTGTTGCCTGGAAGGTTTTTATTCATTTATTTGTCTGTCTGTTTGTTTATTTATTTATTTTAGCACTGACTACAAAGAACCAAAGATAAAAGAACATAAATTAGGTTTTTATTCATAAGATTAGTCATTTGTGCACTGGGATTTTTATGTCATTTTCCTTTATATATGTTTTTAAAAGATTATTGTTTATATTGTGATTTTTATGTCACATGGTTTGGGAGAACATTTTGCTCACTTCTTACATATGCGGAAAGTGCACATATTGAAGAGCTTTAGCCTTAAATTACATGGAACCTTTATGACATTTATAAATGCATAACTACACACTATATCCATGTATAGGAGTAAGGCTACAGACACTTTTAAGAATGTTTATGAGAAGTATCTCAAAATATTCATATATTGAATAACAATATTAGTTTGCTGTGTTATCCATAAATATAAACATAAAAGTAAATAAATACTCTCCTTTCTGTGAATTCCTGTGTAAGGCCTTTAAGGAGAGGTTAAATGTCCCCAAGATATGTAATCTCAAACGCTCTAAAGGACTGCAATTGTTGAGAAAAGTACAAGGAGAAATTACTTTTAAAAATATGCTACTGGAATAAATAGGAAAATGCTGAGATAAATAAGTATATTTTATATGAAGATTAAATAACCAGTTGTTAACCACTTGCTGGAAACCCTGGTGGTGTAGTGGTTAAGTGCTATGGCTGCTAACCAAAAGATCAGCAGTTCAAATCCACCAGGCACTGTGTGGAGACTCTATGGAGCAGTTCTACTCTGTCCTATAGGGTCACTATGGGTTGGAATCAACTCGATGGCAATGGGTAACCACTCGCTCTCTGGATGATTCTGACTCTTCATGACCTTTGTGTGTCAGAGTAGAACTGTGCTCCATAGGGTTTCCAAGGACAAAGTTTTTGTAAGTTGATCACCAGGCCGTTCTCCCAAGATGCCTCTGGATGGACTTGAACTCCATCCTTTTGTTTAGCATCTGAGTGCCTATTTGTGACAAAAAAAATTGTATAATTTAGCAATTTAATCCATTTCTGAGTTTCTCGTCCTGTACAGTGCTTCTGGGGGATTTTTTTTCAGTGAATTTTCTTGTAGTTTTTAGTTTGTACTTAAAAGTCTCTCTATAGGGTATATACATAAAATTCTCTCTATAGGGTGCCATAACATATTACCATAAATTTAGTGGCTTTAAACAAAACAAATTTATTATCTTGCAATTCTGGAGGTCAGAAATTTGACACAGGTTTCCCTGAGTAAAAATCAAAGTGTCAGCTAAAATCAAGGTAGTGGTTCATGGGGAGAATGAATTTCCTTGCCTTTTCTGCTTCTAGAGGCCCCCTGCATTCCTTAATTTGTGGTCCCTTTAGCCAACTTCAAAGTGCATCATTCCAGTCTCTGATTCCATGGTCATATCTCCTCTCTGACTTTGACCCTCTCTGCCTCTCCCATGTAAGAACCGTTGTGATTACATTGGGCCCACCAGTATAATTCAGGATCATCTCCCTATCTCATGGTTATTACCTCAACTACATCTTCACAGTCCCTTTTGCCATGTAAGGCATCATATTCACAGCTTCTTGGTCTTAGGGCATGAACATCTGCCTACCCCATAGGGTAATTGTTCTATTTTTGTTTAGTGAATTGCATGTTTAATGAACTAGTAAATATTGTGTCTATAAAGTTAGCCATTGAAAGAATTATATATATTTAATTTTTTATAGCTTTATGAGTTTCATAATGGTTTATTCCTCCATAGAGTGACAGACACAGCCAACTGAAAAAAAGATTGCATGCATGTCAGCTAAATATGTTTCAAAAAGATTGGAGGAAAAAATGCTAGGATCAAAGTTTGAGGTCATATCATAAGAAATATATAATTGAAGAATCCAATGTAATAAAGGAGATATGTAATAAGGATCTTTTGTTATGATTTATTTAGAAAGTTATTCATCTAATATATCCTTTGCATACTGTGTGTTCATTGTTCATATATGTACATATATGTGTGTGTGCATATATATATATATATATATATATATATATATATATATGTACACTCACATTATTCATATGTTGAAATGATTCATTTTTTAAACCCTAAATTTTAAGTAATTTAGGTTCTTGGTTTAATGAATGGCTAACATCTCAATGTTCACCTTGATTTCCAACTTTGTCCTTAACATGAAGCCATTATGTTCATTAGGCAAATATGTACTGAGCTTCTTCCTTGTCTGAGTAACTCTTCTAAGGACTGGCAATTACAACACACACAAATCACTGTTCTTGTAGAGCTTATCTTTTTAAACATTTTGATGTCTATCATGTTAAAACAGAAGTCCATTTATTGGGTTAAAGTGAAAATTAGAAATAGAGTGTAGCCTTCATTCCCTTCCTTGTCTCCCTTTGAAAATTTAGATATTTCTTACTAACGGAATTCTGTAGGATTGTAGAACCTTCAATACCAAAAATAATAGACGTAACGGGATGAGTTATTTTTGAATTGATTCTAGCTGCCTGCCACTCACAGGGCGTCAGCAATCCCATGGAAGGCACTAAGAAGCTTTTAGGAGTAGCTTGTTTTAGTCAGTATCCCTCCAAGCATTCCTTTTGCTTGACTGGCAGAGAGGTATTAGGCTCTTAATGATTCGATGTTAGCGATTAATAAATAAACATTAAGTCCTTTTCTTATTTAGCCAGTGGGGAAAATCTTAGTTTAGTCAATCCTTAAATTATCTGGCATCTTAATTTGAATTTTTTTTTAATATTTATCAAAAAATCCTACTTTCCCACCTAACCTATTATACAGGGCCTCTTGATTCTAACTTCAGAGAATTATCATTCTAATTACAAATACCTGTCAATAAGGATCTTGGATACTACAAATAATGAAGCACATTTGGGTAATAAATAAATCTGAGATGGTAACCAATCATTTTTAGCTGTATAATTATCATATTTGGTAATAAGTTTGCACATGTAAGAAAAATGTTAACACGTTAACATTTACCATGAACAACTAACTAATTGATGTATTTACACATCGATATATACAAAAGCAGACTATTATGATAAGAGTACAAATATTATCATCACTTTGGCTTAAATTAGACTCAGTACTACAGTGTCCATGCATTATTGCATAAAATAAAAGTGCAAGTTAATATTTTAAAAAATGCAAAAACAACTAAAGGAAATAAGCAATTCTAAGCAGGAGTTTCTCTCCTCTGTAGATACACTATAGACTTTCTCTCTTTAGAAAAAGACTAACTAGACAGACTATGAGGATTTGTTATTAATGTTTTTATCTAAAAAATGAACTTCCCTTTTTAAATGTGTTTTTTTATAATTTCTTTGCTGTCAAATTTCAGCCTTTGATAGTACTGAGAACATAGTAAAGAATAATAGAAAAACAATGTGCTGAGGTTACCTTCCTTGCCCTGGTAACTTCAAGTAAAGAAAGTTAACTGCTGAGCACAGCAGTGAATTCATGCAGTGAACAGCTGCCTACTTTGGGAAAACATGTGTTTAAAAATACTTTCTGCTCCAGGTAATTTTGCTTTTACAGTCCAATAAGTTTCACTTCTTTCAAGGACAAATCTCAGGAAAACAGTATATTTTTATAGAAACTGCTGTAAATAGTTTAGTGGCCAAAACTAGTGTTTGGCTACGTCTACATGAAGTTAGTAGACCAATAAGTTTGATTATACATCCACTTCTGTCAATTAACAATTTAGAGTTATTTTCATGCCCAGCATTAAAGTTTCATTTTATTGAATCAATCATACTGAAATTTTTTGCATAGATACATTAAATATTTTAGTTTCCCTGAGTTCTAAATTTTAAATTGTAATCAAATTAATTTCTTAAATTTGTAAATCATCATCTTAAAGGTACGTGTTTAAAGATGTGGTGAAAAACAGGTGAAATTGTTCACTACAGATGAGTAAGTAAGCACAAATAAGCCTGTGAGTAACTTGCTTATTGGGTAATACGTCCCTGTTTGCTGTATGTTTACTACATGAACAAATCTGTGGTAAGAAAGGCATAAAGTTGTAAACACTGAGGTCACTCCCTTTAAAAAGTTTATAATGATTTACGGGCTCTGAAACACAAACATATCATTATTATATAAGGTAATGATAACCGTGAATAATTAAACACAGGGCAGTACAAAGGGATGGAGTGTACTCTAATTAAAGTCAATCAGTAATCCATCATAGAAGAGGGAGCGACTCAATCTGATTTTGAAATATGGGGGAGATATTTATGGGCAGCAATGAAGCACTATTGGAGGAGCAAACATTAGAAGAACAAAGACATTCTGAATGAAAAGCATGGTGCTTATTCAGTGAATGAAGTTATTTCAGTTGGGAGGAAAGTGAGCTGTGTGTGGGACCCCATTAAAACGTAAGGCTGGAAAATAGACTAGGACTATTTTGAAGGCTTGAAAAATGCTTTAAGTTCTTAAACTAGTAATTGTATGTAAGAAGAAAAAAATTTTGACTGGGAATAAGTTAAGATTAGATAAGTGTGGATATGACAGAGAAATTAACTTTTTAAAAAATAAATACATAGATATTGCCATAAATAATGTAAAGAATAAACAATAGTGAGTTTAGGAGAAAGGAAGGACAATGATAAAGTCAAAGACATGCCAGATAGTGTAGTGTTAGAGCAGCAAAGAAGAGGCCAATCCCATTCTTCTCTAGAAAGGACTATGGGAGAAGCAGTGTTACTCTGGGAAAGTTTGACTTAAAATCTGGTGAGTATGTAAAGAGGGACCTCATGGGAAAAAAGGAAATTAAACATGTACATACTTCAATCACCATAAAGCAAAGGAAAGGAAAAGAAGGGATTGGAAAGGATAGCTGTGAAAGGCTGATTGGAATAAAAATAATGGTAGAAAAATAAGATGCATTGGTTCATGCTTTGTATATATGGATGTTGTTATACCATTAGGTATAGGTAGCAAAGGAAAATATAAACAGTAGAGAGGTAGACACATGTTACAGAATTAAGGTTAGTTCATGGAGGGACTTATGACTAACCACAATTTTCCAAGTAGAATCCCTTCTCATTGATAGGCAGTGTTCAATGGTTTCAATTCTTTCATGATTTTTCCTACTGTAACTATAGCTAGAACATGGTACACCTTCTGACTTTCCACCATCACCAGGCCACACACATTTCAGCGCCCCCAAATACACAAACTCAAAGAGATGTTAAAGCTCCAACGTGTTTTGGCTCCTCTGCATAGATTATGAAATTAATTAGATAATGTAAATACTCTTGTAGAAGCCTCTAATCCAGACTTAAATATTTCATTTTTGAGACTATGTCATTCTTACTGCCATCGTTTTATTGATGTTGTGTCTAACACAAAAGGCTACATATGTTGAAATGCTGGTGATTAACAAATTTTAGTAGCTTCTAACAACAAAAGCTTATTCTTCCTCATTCTGTCTGTCCTGGATGGCTGGAGGTTGTACTCCACATCTCGTCATTCTGGGCCACTGACAGGTAGTCACCACCTTTGCTCTTGAAGGCCACTGTGGCAAAGGGAAATAAGTCTCTGAACGATTTCATAAGGCAATAAATTTCTCTAGTCTGGAAGAGACATACCTCAATTCTGCCCTTATTGGTCAAAACTACTCCTATGGTCATACCCAACTACAAGAGATCCAGTAAGTGCAATTCTACCATGTGCCTGGAAGACGGAGAGCTGGAAACATTTGGCCAACAAGACTATCAAACATGTGAAAGCACACAAATTATGAAGTCAGATATTCTTGTGTTCAAAATCAGCTGACTTTGAGTTCAAAGCTTCAATTTACATTGGTAAAATCAATATAATATCAACAAGTTTGTTATAATTACAGATTATGTATTACATTCAAGCTAGCATAATAAATTGCATTTCAGTAAATAATAGTTATTAAATTCCTTGTGTGACTATGAAATCTTCATAATATTGTACATTTTTTCACTTCTGGAGTACCCTGTCATAAGTAATCAAGATGACCCCCAAAATAACTATGATACTTCCTATTTGGCAACATAATTCACTAAGAATATGTTCAAGGGAATTTAATTTCATTAAAAAAGTTATAAAACTGTCTAAAAAATCAGTAATCCTTTCTTTCCTCAATCATATTTAATGTAACTCTAATTTTTTCCATGTTTACTGTTGTTGTTAGGTGTCGTCCAATTGGTTTCAGACTCATAGCAACCCTATGTACAACAGAACAAAACACTTCCTGGTCCTGTGCCATCCTCACAATCACTGTTATACTTAAGCCCATTGTTGCAGACACTGTGTCAATCCATCTCATTGAGGGTCTTCCTCTCTTTCTCTGACCCTCTACTTGACCAAACATGATATCCTTCTCCAGGGACAGGTGTTTCCTGATAACCTGTCCAAAGTATGTGAGATGAAGTCTCACCATCCCTGCTTCTAATAAGCATTCTGGCTGTACTTCCAAGACAGATTTGTTCATTCTTACGGCAGTCCACGGCATATTCAATATTCTTTGCCAACACCATAATTCAAAGTCATCAATTCTTCTTCCGTCTTCTTTATTCATTGTCCAGCTTTCACATGTGTATAGGCGACAGAAAACACTATGGCTTTGGTCAGTGCGCCTTAGTCCTTAAAGTGACATCATTGCTTTTTAACACTTTAAAGTAGTCTTTTGCAGCACATTTGGCCAGTGCAATGCATCATTTGATTTATTTTATTTTTTTATATTTTATTGTACTTCAGGTGAAGGCTTACAGAACAAATAGTTTCTCATGAGACAGTAGTACACATGTTGTTTTATGACGTTGGTTAACTACCCCACAACATATTAACCCTCTAACTTCTCAATATATATATATTTTTTTTGTGAAAATACGCATAGCCAAAGATACACCATTTCAAAAATTTCTACATACACAGTTCAGTGACATTGACTATGCTCTTCCAATTGTGCTGTTATTCTTACTTAAGATGAAGGCTTACAGAACAAAATAGTTTCTCATTTAAAAGTTACTACAAATGTTGCCCTATGACAATGGTTAACAATCTCACAACACATCAACAATATCCTTACTCAACCTTGGGTTCCCTATCACCAGCTTCCTTGTCCCCTTCTGCCTTCTGGCCCTTGTCACTGGACTCCTGTACCTTGTTAGTCTCATTTGGTTTTACAGGGCTGTCCACTCCCAGGCTGAAAAGTGAACCTTGGAGGTAACTTCACCTCTGAGCTAAAAGGGTGTCTGGGGGCCATACGCTTGAGGTTTCTCCTGTCTCCTTTAGGCCAGTAAATCTGGTCTTTTTTTGGTGAGTTAGAATTATGCTCTACATCCTTCTCCAGCTCTGTCCAGAACCCTCTATTGTGATCCTGGTCAGAGCAGTCAGTGGTGATAGCTGGGCACCATCTAGCTGTACTGGACTCAGTCCGGTGGAGGCCTTGGTAGCTGTGGACAATTAGTCCTTCAGAGTAATCTTTTCCCTGTATCCTGTTCTCTTCATTCTCCCTTGCTCCAGAAGGGATGAGACCAGTGGAGTATCTTAGATGGCCTCTCACAGGCTTTTAAGATCCCAGACACTACTTAACAAGGCAGAATGTAGAGCATTGTCTTTATAGGCTGTGTCATGCCAATTGAGCTAGATGTTCCCCAAGACCATGGTGCCCACAGCCCTCCGCCCAGCAATTCAGTCCCTCAGGGAGTTTGGATGTGTCTATGGGGTCTCCATGACCTTTCCTTGTACAGGTTGTGCTAGTTTCCCCTGAATTGTGTACTCTCTCACCACTTATCTATTGCCTATTTAGTATTTTCCCCCCACCCCTCCCATCCCTGGTAACCAACAAAGATTGTTACTTTTTTTTTTTTTTTTGTATTTTATTGTACTTCAGGTGAAAGCTTACAGAGCAAATAGTTTCTCATGAAATAGTAGTACACATGTTGTTCTATGACATTGGTTAACAACCCCACAACATATTAAGCCTCTAAATTCTCAACCTTTTTTTTTTTTTTTGATGAAAATACAGATAGCCAAAGATACACCGTTTCAAAAATTTCTACATTCACAGTTCAGTGATTTTGACTATGCTCTTCCAACTGTGCTGTTATTCTCACTTAAGATGAAGGCTTACAGAACAAAATAGTTTTTCATTTAACAGTTACTACACATGTTGCCCTATGACAATGGTTAACAATCTCACAGCACATCAAGAATATCCTTACTCCACCTTGTGTTCCCTATCACCAGGGGACTTCCTTGTCCCCTTCTGTCTTCTGGCCTTTGTCACTGGACTACGGTACCTCTTTAGTCTCATTTGGTTTTTTTTTTTTTTTTTTAACACCATTTCAAAACTTTTTACTTACACATTTAAGTGATATTGACTATGCTCTTCCAATTGTGCTGCCATTCTCGCCCAAGATAAAGGCTTACAGGACAAAACAGCCTCCCATTTAATAGTTACTACAAATGTTGCCCTATAGCAGTGGTCAACAATCTCACAATACATCGACAGTGTCCTTATTCAATTTGTGTTCCTTATCATCAGTTTCCTACTCCCCCTCTGCCTTCTGGCCCTTGTCACCGGACTCCTGTACCTCGTTAGTCCCATTTAGTTTTACTGGGCTGTCCACTCCCAGGATTAACATCGAACCTCGAAGGTAACTTCACCCCTGAGCTGAAAGGGTGTCTGGGGGCCATACTCTTGAGGTTTCTCTAGTATTCTTTAGGCCAGTAAATCTGGTCTTTTTTTTTTTTTTTTTTTGGGAGTTAAAATTATGCTCTACATCGTTCTCCAGCTCTGTCCAGAACCCTCTGTTGTGATCCTGGTCAGAGCAGTCAGTGGTGGTAGCCGGGCACCATCTAGCTGTACTGGACTCAGTCCGGTGGAGGCTTTGGTAGCTGTGGACAATTAGTCCTTTGGACTAATCTTTTCGTTGAATCCTGTTCTCTTCATTCTCCCTTGCTCCTGAAGGGATGAGACCAGTGGAGTATCTTAGATGGGCGCTCATAGACTTTTAAGACCCCAGACACTACTCACCAAGGTAGAATGTAGAGCATTATTTTTATAAGTAGTGTCATGCCAATTGAGCTAGATGTTCCCCGAGACCATGGTCCCCAGAGCCCTCCGTCCAACAACTCAGTCCCTCGGGGGGTTTGGATGTGTCTATAGGGCCTCCATGACCTTTCCTTGTGCAGGTTGTGTTAGTTTCCCCTGTACTGTGTACTATCTCACCTCTCACCCAAGTTACCACTTATCTATTACCTATTTAGTATTCCCCCCCCCCAATCCCTGGTAACCACAAGGATTGTTACATTTTGCATGTGAATTTTTTCATGGGTTTTTACAATAGAGGTCTCATACAATATTTGACCTTTTGTGACTGACTTATTTCACTCAGCATAATGTCCTCCAGTTTCATCCATGTTATGAGATGCTTCACAGATTCATTGTTGTTCTTTCTCGTGGCATAGTACTCCACTGTGTGTATGTACCATAGTTTGTTTATCCATTCATCTGTTGATGGGCATCTAGGTTGTTTCCATCGTTTTGCTATTGTGAACAATGCTGCCATGAACATAGGTGTGCATACGTCTACTCGAGTGACGACTCTTAATTCTCTAGGATATATTCCTAGGAGTGGGATTGCTGGATCGAATGGTATGTCTATTTCTAGCTTTCTGAAGAAGAGCCATATCATTTTCCAAAATGGTTGTATCATTTTGCATTCCCAACAGCAGTGCATAAGAGTTTCCATCTCTCCGAAGCCCCTCCAACATTTGTTATTTCCAGTGTTTTTGATTCGTGCCAGTAATGCCGGGGTAAGATGTTATCTCATTGTGCTTTTAATTTGCATTTCTCTAACGGTGAGTGATTGTGAGCATTTCCTCATGTGTCTGTTGGCCATTTGAATGTCTTCTTTGGTGAAGTGTCTGTTCATTTCCTTTGCCCATTTTTTAATAGGATTATTTGTCTTTTTGTTGTAGAGGTGTTGGATTTTCTTGTAGATTACGGAGATTAGACCTTTGTCTGACTTGTACTGTCCAAAAATTTTTTGCCAGTCTGTAGGTTTTCTTTTTACTCTTTTGGTGAAGTCTTTTGAAGAGCATAGGTGTTTGATTTTTAGAAGATCCCAGTTATCTAGCTTATCTGTTGGGGTTTGTGTGTTGATCGTTATGGTTGGTATCCTGTTAATGCCATGTATTAAGGCCTGAAGTGTTGGTCCTATTTTTTCTTCTAAAAACTTTATAGTTTTAGGCTTTATATTCAGGTCTTTGATCCATTTTGAAGTAGTTTTTGTATACAGTGTGAGGTATGGGTCCTGTTTCATTTTTTTGCAGATGGATATCCAGTTTTGCCAGCACCATTTGTTAAAAAGACTGTCTTTCCCCCATCTGATGGACTTTGGGCCCTTGTCGAAGATCAGGTGACCGTAGGTGGATGGATTTACATCTGGATTCTCAATTCTGTTCCATTGGTCAATGTATCTGTCGTTGTATCAGTACCAGGCTGTTTTGACTGCTGTAGCTGTATAGTAGGTTCTGAAGTCAGGTAGTGTGAGTCCTCCAACTTTATTCTTCTTCTTCAGTAGTGCTTTACTTATTTGGGGCTTCTTCCCTTTCCATAGAAAGTTCATGATTAGTTTTTCCATTTCTTTTAAGAATGTTGTTGGTATTCGGATCGGGATTGCGTTGTATTTGTAAATTGCTTTGGGTAGAATTGCCATTTTCACAATGTTGAGTCTGCCTATCCATCAGCATGGTATGTTTTTCCATTAATGTAGATCCCTTTGGGTTTCATGCAGTAGTGGTTTGTAGTTTTCTTTGTATAGGTCTTTTACATCCCTGGTCAGATTTATTCTTAAGTATTTTATCTTTTCAGGGGCTATTGAAAATGGTATTGTTTTCCTGATTTCCTTTTCATCATTCTCCTTACTGGTGTATAGGAATCCAACTGATTTTTGAATGTTTATCTTGTATCCTGCTACTCTGCTGAATATTTCTATTAGTTCCAGTAGATTTCTCCTGGAGTCTTTAGGGTTTTCTTTGTACAGTATCATATCATCTGTAAACATGGACAGTTTAACTTCTTCATTACCAATTTGGATGCCCTTTATTTCTTTTTCTTGCCTTATTGCTCTAGCTAGAACTTCCAGCACAATGTTAAATAGGAGCAGTGATAAAGGGCATCCTTGTCTTGTTCCTGTTTTCAAGGGGAATGTTTTCGCCTGTCTCTATTAAGAATGGTGTTGGCCTTTGGTTTTGCAAAGTTGGCCTTTATTATGTTGAGAAATTTCCCTTCTATACCTATTTGATTGAGAGTTTTTATCAGGAATGGGTGTTGGACTTTGTCAAATGCCTTTTCTGTGTCAATTGAGATGATCATGTGATTCTTTTCTTTCTTTTTGTTTATGTGGTGGATTATGTTGATTGATTTTCTAATGTTGAACCATCCTTGCATACCTGGTATGAATCTTACTTGGTCGTGGTGTATTATTTTTTTGATATGATGCTGAATTCTATTGGCTAGAATTTTGTTCAGAATTTTTGCATCTATATTCATGAGACATATTGGCCTGTAATTTTCTCTTTTTGTGACATCTTTGCCTGGTTTTGGTATCAGCATTATGCTGGCGTCATAGAATGAATTTGGAAGTGTTGCTTCCTCTTCTATGCTCTGAAATAGCTTGAGTAGTACTGGTACAAGCTCTTCTGTAAATGTTTTGTAGAATTCTCCAGTGAAGCCATCTGGGCCAGGGCTTTTTTGGTTGGGAGTTTTTTTATTACCTTTTCAATCTCTTCTCTTGTTATGGGTCTGTTCATATATTCAACATCACTTTGTTGTAGTTTGGGTAGGCCGTGTGTTTCTAGAAATTTATCCGTTTCCTCGAGGTTTTCAGATTTGTTGGACTATAGTTTTTCATAATATTATCTTATAATCCTTTTTATTTCAGTTGGGTCTGTTGTAATGTCCCCCATTTCATTTCTTATTTGGGTTATTTTTGTCCTCTCCTGTTTTTCTTCTGTCAGTCTGGCCAGTGGTTTGTCGATTTTGTTGATTCTTTCAAAGAACCAACTTTTGGTTTTGTTGATTCTTTCTATTGTTTTTCTGTTCTCTATTTCATTTATTTCTGCTCTGATCTTTACTATTTCCTTTCTTCCGGTGGTTGTGGGCTTTTTTTGCTGTTCTCTTTCTATTTGTTTGAGTTCTATAGTTAATGTTTTGATATTGTCCCTTTCTTCTTTTTTGATACGTGCATCTATTGCTATAAATTGTCCTCCGAGGACTGCCTTTGCTGTGTCCCAGAGGTTTTGGTATGAGGTGTTTTCATTCTTATTTGATTCTAGGAATTTTTTGATTCCATCTCTGATTTCTTCTATTACCCACTGATGTGTAAGCAGGGTATTATTCAGTTTCCATGTAGTTGATTTTTTTCCCTTGCTCTTTCTATTGTTAATTTCTACCTTGATGGCATTGTGGTTAGAGAAGATACTTTGAATTATTCAGCGTTTTGGATCTTGTTGAGGATTGCTCTGTGGCTTAAGATGTGGTCTATTCTGGAGAACGTTCCATGTGCATTGGAAAAGAATGTGTACTTTGCAGCGGTTGGATGGAGTGTTATATATATGTCTATGAAGTCCGGTTGGCTGATTGTGCCCTTTAGGTCTTCTGTATCTTTGCTGAGTTTCTTCTTAGTTGTTCTATCCTTTACTGAGAGTGGTGTGTTGAAGTCTCCTACTATTATTGTGGAACTGTCAATTTCTCTTTTCGGTGTTGTTAGAGTTTGTTTTATGTATTTTGGAGCCCTGTCATTGGGTGCGTAGATGTTTATTATGGTTATGTCTTCATGATAGATCATCCCCTTAATCATTATATAGTGTCATTCTTTCTCTTCTATGATAGATTTTGTTTTAAAGTCTATTTTATCTGAGATTAGAATTGCCACTGCTGCTCTGTTTTGGTAGTTGTTAGCTTGATATATTTTTTTCCGACCTTTGACTTTTAATAAATTCACATCTTTGTTTCTAAGGTGTGTCTCTTGTAGACAGCATATTGATGGATCCTGTTTTCTTATCCATTCTGTCACTCTCCGTCTCTTTATGGGTGCATTGAGTCCATTTACATTCAGTGTAATGATTGATAGATGTGAGTTTGTTGCTGTCATTTTGTAGTGCTGAATTTTTTTGTGTTCTTCTTACTCTCTTGTGCTGAGTTACTTTTGTTTGTGGATTTTCATTGCATTTTGTTTGTTTTTGTAGGTTTTGTTTTTGCCGAGACTTTATGTTTTTCATCTTTATTTTTATGAGTTGGTTTGTTAACTTTCTTTGTGGTTACCATGAATTTTACCCCTGTCTTTCTAAGTTTGAAGCAGTCTACCATTACTTGGTATTGCCTTGCCTTCCTCTCCATTAGAAGGTTCTATTCCCATGCTGTTTATTCCCTCTTTTATTGTTTTGATGTTCTTGTCATTTATTGATTAACTGCTCTGATTCCCTGTTGTATTTCTTTTGGTTTTGGATAGTCCTCAAGAATTCATTTCCTAGATTGGTATCTGGCTCGTACGATCCTGTGTCCTATGTTCTGCCTGTGAGCTGAAGCTGTTTGTCCTCAGATTGAAGAACTCCCTTTAATAATTTTTGTAAGTTTGGTTTGACTTTTACATATTCCCTTAATTTCTGTTTATCTGGAAATGACCTAATTTCACCATCAAATCTGAATGAGAGTTTTGCAGGATATATTATTCTTGGCTGACAATTTTTTTGTTTCAAGATTTTATATATGTCATCCCATTGCCTTCTTGCCTGTGTGGTTTCTGCCGAATAATCTGAGCTTAGTCTTATTTTTTCTCCTCTGTATGTGACTTCTTGTTTTTCACGAGCTGCTCTCAGGATTCTTTGTTTGTCTTTGTTTTTGGCAAGTGTGAATATGATATGCCTTGGTGATTTTCTTTTGGGGTCTCTTCTATATGGGGTTCTCTGAGCTTCTTGGATGGCCAGCTTTTCATCTTTCATGATATTGAGGAAGTTTTCTGTCAGCAGTTCCTCAGTGATCCTCTTTGTGTTTTCTCTTTTCTCCCCCTGTTCTGGAATTCCAATCACTCGAAAATTTTTGCTTTGGATTGTGTCCCACATAACTCTCAGGGTCTCTTCATTTTTCTTTGTTCTTTTTTCTGAGTTTTCCTGAAACAGTGTTGTAGCTAAGTGTTTGTCTTCAGTTCCACTGATCCTGTCTTCCACGGTTTCAGATCTGCTTCTCAGCCTTTCTATGACATTATCCATTTCTGAAATCTTGTTGTTTATCTTTTGGATTTCTAATTGTTGTTTTTGTATAATTTCTAGTTGTGAATTTATTTTAGCATTTTGTTCCTGCATCATCTTCCAGAATTCTCCCAATTTTTTGTCTGTATTTTCCATGAATTTGTCTATTTTTTCCTCATGTTTGTCAGCTTCTTGCCTCAGTTCTTGGAGAATTCCGAGTATTAGAGATTTGAATTCCCTATCAGGTAGTTCTAGTGCATTTTCTTCCACAGGAGAGTCATCTGGTGTTTTATTTTGGATGCCTACTGGAACCATCGTGTCCTGTTTTTGTAAATGTTTTGATATTGTCTGCTGTTTTCAGGGCATTCAGTAGTTATTTTTCTCATTTATTGGTTGTAGATTTTTTTGTTTCGTCCCTTTTCGGTTGTTTTGTCTCCCGCTGGACGCTCTGTGAGGCTGCTTTCTTGTACCCCTGTTTGCTGGTCTCCAATAGGAGTCTAAGATTGTGGATCCACGTTGCATTAGCTGGTAGGGGACCTCTGCATGAATCTCTCCTCCCTTTCCTTTCTCTGTCAGTTTTCTCACTCCATTTGATGCTTGGATGAGTTCTTTATGTCTTCATTTGATGTTTTAGGGTTTCAGGATTGTTGTATTCTCTGTTTGGCTTAGTTTTTTGGATCTTTGCTGTGGAGGGACGGTGTGGTGCTTCTGCGTAGAGTGCCATTTTGCCAGAACTCCTCATTTGATTTCTTGACTGCTGCTTCCATGGGCATTGATTGGGGATCCAAGTAAAATGAATTCCTTTACAACTTTAATATTTTCTCCATTTATCATAACATTCCTTAATGGTCTAATTGTAAGGAGTTTTGTTTTCTTTATATTGAGGTGTAATCCATACTGAAGCCTGTAGTCTTTGATTTTCATCAGTAAGTGCTTCAAATCCTCTTTGGTTTCAGCAAGAAAGATTGTGTCATCTGCATGATGCATGTTGTTAATGAGTCTTCCTCCAATCCTGATGACCTGTTCCTCCTCATATACTTCAGATTCTTGGATTATTTGCTCAGTATATAAATTGAATAAGTATGGTGAAAGGATACAACCCTGAAGCACATGTTTACAGATTTTAAACCATGCAGTATCCCCCTGTTCTTTTCAAAGAACTGCCTCTTTTTCTATGAACAGGTTCCTCATGAGCACAATTAAATGTTCTGAAATTTCCATTCTTCCCCATGTTATCCATAATTTGTTATGATCCACACAGTCTAATGCCTTTGCATTGTCAGCAAAGCACAGATAAACATCTTTCTGGCATTCTCTGCTTTTAGCTAGGATCCATCTGACATCAGCAATGATATTCTTTGTTCCAAGGCCTCTTCTGAATCTAGCTTGAATTTCTTGCAGTTCCCTGTCAATGTACTGTTGCAATCACTTTTGAATGATCTTCAGCAAAGTTATATTGGGTGTTATATTAATTATATTGTTTGATAATTTCCACATTCTCTTGATCAACTTTCTTTGGGAAGAGCATAAATATGGATCTCTTCCAGTCAATTGGCCAGGTAGCTGTCTTCCAAATTTGTTGGCATAGACAAGCGAGCACTTCCAGAGCTGCACCCATTTGTTGAAACATCTCAATTATTATTCCATCAGTTCCTTGAGCCTTGTTTTTTTTGAATACCTTTAGTGCATTTTTCCATGTTGGATTTTCTTAAATCAGGGTAGTGTTTATATGTTTTAATGTGTTGTGAGGTGCTTTGTACCAATGGCACGTATCATAGTTGATTTTTTTTTTTAAATGTGATAATGCCACCCACCTTACTTGAAATGCTGCAATAAACTCATTTCCCTGAAGAGCATGCCTTCTTCCTCTAGGAGTAAATTAAGCAAAATACGATCCTTGTACATTTAACTTAGACCTTTTAAAACTAAGTTAACATTATACATTTATCTATATTTTTTCTATTGAATTATCTTTTAAATTACTAAATTTTAATGGTGTGAAACTGACTTACTACATGCCTCACTTAAATAAATTTAATGTTGAAAAAATTAAACCTTCATTTATAAAATCAGGAAAATTTTATTTGATACTCTTTCATTGTCATTATTATTTTCATTGTATTCTTCAAATTTATTTAGTATTTCTACATTATAATAATAAATAAATTAGGCTTTTAACATTAGAAATTCATTAACATTTAATCCCTTAGTTTTGTCCAAGTGAAGGAAGTCTCTTGTATCTGGAAAGCAATGGTCTGATATATCAGGATGGTATGACCCTCCTGCATTGTTTTGATAATCCTGGGAACAGAGGCGAGTTTGAGGTGAAGTGTCTCTTGAGAGAGATGCCATTTCTGTTGATAGACAGCTTGGCCAAAGGAGAACAGAGTTAGCAGTTCTACTCAATGATCTGGAAATACAAGCCATTTAAGTAGCACTAAAGGCCAATGAACTAGAACTGCTGTAGTTACGCTATTTATAAAATTAAAGTATGTGAACGATATTGGAAAAGACCATTTTAGCAAAATAGTGTGTAGTGTTATTGAAACAGCAAAACAATACTTTTTTTTTAAATGTGTATGTGAGGTGTGGTTAATGTTCCCTTTAGTGTGATAATGCATTTTTTTTTTTTTAAGGCAACAGAAAAAAAATAAAAGCTTAAACTAAAAGTTCAGGGAAGATATACCTACTTAGGATATGCCTCCCAGTGCTGGTGAATGGCAGCAATCTAACTTCACAGTTCCTCATGATATGGACTCTAGAATTTACCTGGGTTTAAGTCAAAATCCACAAATTACAATTTTAAGAAAGGAATTAAGAACCTTTTTCTCAGAATAAGGTTAATAAGATTCTTCCTGAGTTATATGATTTTTTTCCTTCTTATTTTGAACATATCTTATTCTTTTATAGCTTAATCCGTAAAAAATATCATCTGATTGCTGTGGTCTTTAGCCATTGGGTATTATCTACTTTCTAACATTAGTCTTACCAGTTATCATAATCTAACAGAGGAATTATTTAGATAGAGGCTTAATACAACATATGAAATAGATTGACTCCATGGGAAAGGAAATAGATTTTCAAGGTTATGCTACTCTCTATAAATGTAGTTTGATGTAGATATTCCATTTCTTTTAGAAACTGATAGGATTTTCTATATCTTACCTCTTGCATTTAGAATTTCTGCCTTTAGATTATTGGTAAAAAGCTCTTCAATATCTTTTTTTCCTATAATCTAGAATCGATCTTCCAGAAATTCAATCTGGATTAATAATATGGACTCTAGAATTTACCTGGGTTTAAATCAAAATCCACAAATTACTGTGTAAAATTGGTAAAGTATGTAACCATTTTTTGCTTCAGTTTTCTCACCTTTAAATGAGCCCTATACTATTACATTGTTATATGGATTAAATAAGATTACTCATATATAATTTTTAAATAGTGTCATTGTCAATCATACAATTACATATTACTATAGGTTCCCCAAACTCTTGTGCTTATGTTTCACTGTTTGATGTAACTTACAGCCTATGCTTGGGTTTGTTCAGATTTGAATTACTTAAGGCCATTTCATGAATAACTTCTTAAATTAACTCAATAATTTTATTTTTTTCTATGTATCTTCAAAGCCCAATACTGGAGAATAATCATGAATATTATTTTTAGATAAATTATGGTGGCAACCCATTTAATAGCATTTTCTGGTAGTTTAACTAGATTAAGGAGATGCATTTTCAAAAGAAAATGGATAAATAGTAAATAACATATTTATACAAGGAATATCATTTTGCAAATAAAATTAATGACCTAGAGTTGTATGGATTGGCAGGTGTAAGTCTCAGAAACAGTAGCTCACAACAAAGGGAAGGGTTTCACTTGGTGCCAACATTTGAATTCAAGCCTAAGGATAGACCTTCGTGGAAGCCACTCACAAAGCTTAGGGGACAAAATAAACGCAGATCAAATTCACACCTTGCTGATGGAGTCTGTGACAGGATTGTAGTTTGGAAATCAGTACATTCTCAGATTCTGCTGAAGGAGAGAACTGCATGTCAAACAGTGCTGCTTTGTGGCTGTCTTTGATTCTTTCCATGAGAATGCCTGAAAAGGTAAAATAACCTAGTATACGTAAGAGTTGGGGGTACTTCCAAATCCATGGGGAGTGAGATAGAAGTCATAAATGAGAGAGTCAGCTTTAAAAACCATTCTGCACCCAGGGAGTCATGGGCATAAACATAATGGAAGACCCCATTAAGGGAATTTGGGGATCTCAGAGCCGGTGCTTCTGGCTGTGATGGCTTAATGTTCTATGTGCACCTTCCCATCAAAACAAGTGTAAAACTGGATAAAATTGTCTAACAACAATCATTTGGGGGCTCTGGAAATCAATCAAAGGGAATCAAGAATTCCATCTTGATTTTCCTATAACTTTCTGACAATGGCTTCTCAGTCCTCCGTTTTTGAATTTGTTTCTTTTGACAGATCATCAAATATCAGTGTTACAAGAGTTTTATGTTTCACTCACTACTTCTCAAACTTGTCAAACATTCTTTAGAACTCATCCAATCTCATTGTTTTTAAACATATATGTTAATAATTCTTGCACATGCATCTTAAACTCTGTTCTTTTAGCTCTAGGCTCTGATCTCCAATTGCTACTGGGCAACTCTACCTGGATGTATTAAAGGGGCTCTTAGATAACATGTAACTAACACATTTATTATTACCAGTCACAGACACATCTCATTTTCTGTCTTATATGTCACAATCCACGTAGTGGCCACTCTGTCACATAGTGATTCATGTTTATTAACTATCTTGGAATCTTCCATCTCATTCTCCATAACCAATCAGTCAACAACTCCACTCCTACTCTCAAAACCTGCTGTTCTGCCAAAGTCTAGACATTGATTTTATCTTGCACGGACAATTGTGATTGCTTCCTAATTCTTTCTCCTTCACCCAATACAATCTTCATTAATTCATCAAAACCTTTCATCAGTTTTCGATGCTCTGTGAAGCCTTACACTATTTTATACTATGCTTTGTACATTGAGCCTAAGTTTACTGATAGTACATCATGCTTTGGTTATTTAATTTTTGTCTTTCTAGTTTGGTTTATTGACGAGATTGGCGGCATCTCAATCATTTTTAGCTCTGTCACAGTATCTCATAGAAAAGGAAGATATATGATGTAGCTATTTCTTGCTATGTAAATATATATTTATATATTTTAACATTTATTTTCATATTAACCTGATACCAAATACAATGAGTTTTATACATAATGTACTTCAAGCTATTAAATAAAGTTTTTCAAATCAGACATTATCAGGGTAGAAAAGAATAAACCTTATTAAAGTATACTGAATAAATTAGGGTATTTTTAGCTATAAAGGAAGATGAAATGCAGCTCATATAGAGTTAAGGAAGAGGAAATTTATTTTAGAAAATAAAAGAAATCAAAATATGGGGGTGGAGGTGGGGTGTGTCTGCCTTGTCTATATAGGTTGACTTACTCCACAGTCTGGGAATAAGTAACTACAACTTTTTTAGATGTTACATCACAATTGTAACCTCTTACAGAGGGAAAAGGAAAAAAAAAAAAAACACTAATTTCTATAACTCTTTCTTAGGAGTTAAGAAAGATTTTCAGTAACACTTTTAGCTAATTTCCTATTATATGTCATAGGCCTTTATTTTGCCATATGCTTATTTTTAAACCTATCAATGATAAAGGGAAAGCTGATTACTATGACTAGCTTATAATAATTATAATCTAACTCCTAGGACTTGAAATGGGGTCACATTTCCCTTAGTCATGTGGTCATGGTTAAATGTCTGAACAAAACCAGAGTCTTTTTAGTAAGGAAATGGATGCAAGGAAAACCATCAATAGTATTCACTATACCTATAAATTAAGTGGAGACCTGGTGGTACAGGGGTTAAGAGATCAGCTGCCAACCAAAATGTCAGCAGTTTGAATCCACTAGCTACTCCTTGGAAACCCTATGGGGGCAGTCCTACTCTGACCTGTAGGGTCGCTATGAGTAGGAATCAACTCAATGGCAACAGGGTTGGTTTTATACATTAAGTAGGTACTGAGTTGATGTGTAGCCAAGTCTAGAGACTCTTATTGTGTCCACCTTCCTCTTTGTCTACTTAGTAGAAAGGAAAGTTGAGTGAAAATACATTGTTAATAGACTCTAAATGAATAATTATATATACACTATATTAAATTGTTATCCTATTCATATTGTCCTCTAAATCCAATCCTAGGTTTTCTCCCATTCTTCCATTTTATATATATATATATATATATATATATATATATATATATATACACACACACACATATATACATATATATTTATATATACATGTATATTTATATATACATATATATTCATATATACATATAAATATTTCAGCTTTCTTTGAAGTAACAGAGTCAAGTGATTTGAAAAGCTACATGATATATGTGGTTTCAAGTACATTGCAATATTTTATTTCATGGCTTATGGCTTAGCCTTTCTAAATCCTAACTTGCACTTTCTTAGAGCAGGCATTGCAAGTGTTTGTTTGCTTGTTTTTAGGTTACATAACTATTTAGAGATGCTTTCCCATTATTATATATTCCTAATGGAGTTTAGAAACCAAAAGCTTAAAGACACTGTGAGTTTTTGAAAGAAGACATTCTGAAATGTTGATGTTGCTGTTGAGTCTTCATGTTTTGTCCACAAGAAAGGATTACTTTACGTGAAGATTAGTGTCTACAGTAATAGAGTTATGTAATTATAATTTGAGATGGGCTAATGTCGTACTTAATTTTGTATGTGTAACATTAACATTTGCATGCAAAAAATGCAGCCTTATTGATACAGGATTTAATTTCATTTTCTTATTATTTTATTCCAGGAAGTAGAGTTCTCTCTGTTGGCAAATAGGCGGAAAATTTCATATAAATAAAAAATGCTGACTATTACTACAATGTATTTAATAGCCATAGTTGGTATTTTCAAATTATTTGAAGATTAATTATAACATTATTTTTGTGGGGAAGAAATTTAGTGGAGAATGTAGATTATTTTGCTTTTCTAGGAAATTTTATATTTATATGAACTGTATTTCTATATAATGCAATTTAAGCATTATATTATTTGCCCTATAAAGTAAATGAGACCTAAATTACTGCGTTTTGCAGAATCAGTGCTTATAAAGTGATATCTTGGGAATTTCATTTCTACATACTAGGCAAAATGTAATATTAGGAATACTGTAACTTACACATAGTTGATTTTGTTAGGCCTGAGATGAGCAAATTTTCATGAAAATGTTAAGGTATTTAGAGTAAGAAATATGAGAATGTTTGGTAAAACTTCACTGATTCCTGCACTGATAAACTTTATTCTCATAGCAACCAATTTGTATATTTAAACTAATAAGTGCAACACGGGAGAGATGGTAGCAGAATTTGACACCTATTTTAGACGTTATGTTCATAATCAGCTCTCTTGAAAGGTGGATGTGTACAGTAAGAATTCCAATATTAGAACGTCTTCTATACCTCCATGGAACTGCTACTCCTTGTGAAAAATAACATTAGTGTAATGAATAAGACTCCTGTGTAATGTTAGTAGTAAGGGAGACGTTTTCCCTGCTGGGAACTTGAGTAGTGTTGGGAATGATGGAAAAGCAAGATGACTCGTCAAGCAAAGGTATTGCCAGGGTGTAAAAACTGTTTTTCACTTAAAATTTAATTTTCAACATTTAGCTTTCACTAAAGTCACAGAGACATTTGATTTGGAATATATGCATATATATATATAAGAATATATATATATTCTTTAGTTTTCATGGACCAGAGAATCCCAGCATAGTGACTGCTGTAGTGCGCTAGGCAATTCCACAAAGTCATATTTCAACTCTTAGAGTAAAATACTACCATGATAGCAGTTATACAGGACCAGATTCACAAGTTGGCTCCAAGATGAATGCAACTTGGCCTTTAAAGAATCCCACAACATGCAAAAGGCATTTAAATAACCCAGAGAGCCAAGAAGAAGGCACCTGTGTCAGTCAAGGTCCAATCACTCACATCAGAAATTTGAACATGGAAAATTTACTATAAAGAATCATTAACTAGTAACAGGTGATTATTAAGGAGTAGTCTAAGGAATATGAAATAATAAATGAAGAAAGGAGCTACTATTACCTCTGGGGGTAAGGAAGAATGGAAAATAAAGGAATTAAGTGCTTAGCAGATACCCCCCTCACCCCCTTCCCCCAACACTGAGATTCAACCTTGTTGGAGAGACTATAGTTATCACAGGAATGCTCAGGCTGCTTGTGACAAACTTGCCAGAGGGCCAGGTCAAAGCTGGTCTGTAAGAGCAAGCTGCTGGGTGGTAGAGAAACTTGCTGGAGAGTGTGGGCCCAGAAAACAAACTCAGTGTATTAATTACCTGCTGAAGCACTCAGGACACTTTGAAAAGATTAACAGCCTACTCGTAAACTCCCCAAGGCAGGAACATGGTTATTTTCTTGGTAAGCTTTTTATTTATAATGCATTATGGTGTCATTTTGATTACTAAATAATTCCTTCAGAATGTGTTAGGAAAAAAGGGTGATCAAATAGAGGAAAAAGGCATTTTTATTTTCCATCACACTGTACTCTTTTCTTGTGCATATTTGATTTACATGCAAACAAAACCATATATTTTAAAGAGGAAGAAGCGTGAGCCACTGTAAGTGATGAAAATGGCACTCAAGGAGCCAAACTAAGGTGCATAATTAAACTTTTAATTAAGTAAATCCCTACAGATGTGCGAAGTGTGATGCAGGTAAAGTGCAGAGAGTACAATGAGAGCATGTAGTAGCGGCCACAATTGCTCTTACGAAAGAGTAGTCAGGGAGGCCTTTTTGGACAAGATGGGCAAAGCAGATAAACAGGAGTTAGCCAGGTGAAGAAGGGAAGTAGGATGAGCTTGCAGAAGAAGCAGCTGCTTGCACGTTGAGCAATAGTGAGAAGAAGGTGTCTGAAGAACCTACAGGGGTTGGATATGGTTGGAGGTGACAAATTGACTGAGAAACTGGAATGAGATTAGGCTCGGAGAGATAATAGATGTCAGATTATTCAGGGTCTTGTAGGTCATCCTAAGGAGTTAGAACTTTATGAGGAGGACATGTGGTAGGAGGGAGTCACTGGGTATTACAAATGGTTAACACATTGGGCTGCTGACAGAAAGGTTGATGGTTGCATTCTCCCAGAGACACCTGGGAAGTAGGGTCTGGTGATATACTTTTGAAAAATCAGTCATTGAAAACCTACGGAGCACAGATCTACTGTGATAACATAGGGTCACTATGAGTAGGAATTGACTCAATAGTTATTTTTAGTTTTCTACACAGAGTCAAGCTATACCATTTTACACTGATTCAGAAATATACGTTTTCAAATTTATATATATATAAAATTTAGTCCATGTAATGATTCTGTGAAGAAGTTACTACTGTCATCTTCAGTTTATAGATGAGGAAACTCTGGAAGAGAGTATATGCAACTAACTCAAAGATACTCTTCTCTTAACTGGCAGAGATAGGATTTAAACACAGGCAGTCTGAAACTAGAGTAATTTCTCTTAAGGCCACACTGCCCTAATCATGTGAGTGTAAAAAAAAAAAATGTGGATTTTGCTCTTCACTTATTTTCTCTCACTTTCTTTAGTGATGCCTAATTAACACACGGAGCCCTGGTGGCATGGTAGTTAAGAGCTCAGCTGCTAACCAAAAGATTGGCAGTTCAAATCCACCAGCCACTCCTTGGAAACCCTATGGGGCAGTTCTACTCTGTCCTAGAGGGTCACTATGAGTCGGAATCGACTCAATGACTTTTTTTTTTTTAAATTAACACTTATATTTCAAATTTTCATGATTCTGTTTTTCCAATCATGTCTAATGAAAGGTAGAAAATGTAGTTATAATCTGTTTTATTTTGTACATATAGATATGAATACATGTGTATGAATATATATATATGAATACAAATGTATAGAGAGCTGTATGCTGGACATATCAGCATAAAGTTCAAATCAGAGAAAGAGATTATAACTTGAAAGTCTTTGAATAACCTGATAATGTTTTTGTTGTTCTATAATAAAATACAGATTTCTTTTTAAAAGTAAGTGTACTAATAAGACCTTTATTTGATCTTGGACTTAATAAAAGTTTTAAATAAATCAAGAAAGTGGGTTTGGAGCAAAAATTTGTTGAACTTTTCTATACCTGTAAATACTTTTGGGAGGAGGGGAGCAAAGTCATTATTATCAATCACAAAAATTTACTGAGTACATTTAGAGTGTCTTGAACTAAATTTAAAGTCAACTGAAATATTTCAAATATCTCGTCCATGTGGAAGCAAATTTAGAGAAAAATAGAAATCAGTTCAAACTTTCTTCAACATTTACCAGTACATGGGCAAATAATTACATAAAAGACTTCTTTGGGGGGAAAAAAGGCTTCATTAATTTTTATTTTAAATATCATCATAATAATATTTATCTTGATGGATCAAATTTATGATGGTTATAAAGTAATTTTTCTACTGTTCACATTATAAAGTGTACCAGAAATGTTGTTTAAGTGAAGGTTATAAATATGTATTTCCATTTCGTGGACCTTACTTCAAATTTCACTACTCCAGATAGTTGCAAAAGCTATCGTTGCTGTGTCTTTGCTTTGAAAGCATACTATTGATTCTATCTATGATTTTATATGGAGACCTTGATGAAGAATGCAAACTTCTGCAATTTTGTAATTGTCTTTATGGGAAAGCATCATCCGCTTTACAAGAACTAAATTATGATGCAATTTTTGGGAATATATTGGAGTTATAAATTTAGATTTTATATAGATTGACATGTATGAGCACCTTTGATTCTGTGAAGTTGTTTAGCTTTGCTTTGTTACGGTATGTAGAAGGAAAGCAGGTTCAAATGCAAGTCTTAATGTATAAATGCTTTGAAGTCAACTTCTATTTAAGGTCATGTAAAAGAAGTGTTGGAACTATTTCAGCAGTCATAAAATATCGCATACATCCTGCTATATAATAAGCCTGTCTCACTGCAATACAGCAATTATGTAATTTTACTTGCAAATTAAGTTATAATCATAGATATACGTTTTAGCTGCATCTTAATCATTTGCTCAGAAAGACAAATATATTTTTATATACATTCTTGGGCCCAATCTTGATTATGAGAAAAACTGTAATTATCTACAGTTCATCTCACATCAGAATTTGTCCAGGATTATAAATTTTCTTATCAAAAAAATAACATATTGTATTTTATACTTTGGTAATAATGCATGTTGGAATTCATTCATTTTGAATTCATATAATGAATAAAAGTTGAAAACTATGTATCCATGTCCCTTCACTAATGGCAAATTGAACCATATTTAAAGGAAGGGGACACGGTATTGTATTTAAACATCTATGAGTTCTACAATGCAAAGGAAGCTCACTTTAGCAGCATTAAGCACAGAGCTGCTGACACAGTGAAGGATTACACTGTACTGTGGAACACGATGATTAAACGATGTGCAAACTTCCTATCAGAGTAGCATGCAGGATACTGGAACATATGGTTCTGTACTATTTTTTTCTCAACTACATATTCTGGCCAAAGATTTTTGTTGATTTGTACAAAATCTCTTGATTAGAATCCTCAGCCATCTGTTGTAGGATGGAAATGTATGAAAATGTCAGCAGGAAGAGCAGAGTTTAAAATTTATTTGTGGGAAGATTTGAGGCTAGTATAACCACAAGTAAGACAATGTGTTCAGCTTCAATGCGGTCTGGAGCTATTTTATGTTGATAGCAAAAAGGGGGTGAAAAATGTCTCCCTCGATGATAGCAAAAACAATCACACAAACATTTCTATTCTCTGCTCTTGAAGTTCACAGAGCTCTAGATTCTTCATCACCCATGAGAACTAAACAGATTTACATTGTACTGTTCTAACAACAGACACCCTGGTGGCATAGTGGTAAAGTGCTGTGGCTGTTAATGAAAAGGTCACCAGTTCAAATCCACCAGGTGCTGCTTGGAAATTCTATGGGGTGGTTCTACTCTGTCCTACAGGGTTGCTATGAGTTGTAATTGACTCAGTGGCAATGGATTTGGTTTGTTTTGTTTTTATTCTAACAACAACATTCTAAAAATTCTGTAACTTTTCTGAAACATGAAGTTAATAATTATTTACATTTTTACTAAAGAGTTAACCTGATTACAATAACATTATGTAACATATATGCTATGTATTTTTTAATTCCTTTTAACATTCCAACAATCCTTGGTAGTCTGGATTTAATATCATCGTATCACTGAAATCTCTCTTTCATAGCTCGTAAACGATGACCCAAATTTCATATCTAGTTTTTCATTCATTTGTACTTTTATCTTCTCTCTCTCTCTCATTCGTCGTACTTATCTTTCAATATGATGCACATATCTGGTTTTCCTCATACTTCTATAAGCCACCCTTTCATGTTCCCTTTGTTAACACCACTCCTTATTTTTTCTTCCTAAAATGTATAAATTTTCATGAGTATTCTACTCTTCTTTAAATTTTCTGTCATTTGGCAATTTCATTTATCCCTCTCATGATGGAACTGTTATAAGCACAAAACTCCCATAATTCTCTTAAAAGTTTACATTCTAACTGACAACGTTACGCTGGCCATATCAGCATAAAGTTCAAATACAGACTCTAGAAAAGTAAGCCTACTAACCCTCCCCAAAAGATCTTCCCACTTAACTAAAGAACCCATATAACAAAAACAACAATAAATTTTAGCTGACTTTCCTAATTTGTTTGTAAGTAAAATAATCTTAGTCCCAGAAGAACTAAGAACAAAATGTTCACTGGTTGTAGGTATATGTTAAAAACATACAAAAGCATGTGTGCTAATGCTAATATCAGTAGAAATTATAGGCACTAACACCCTGGACGTATTTCACTGGACCAGGCTTCATTTAATTTAGACAGTAAACAAGCTGAAGTGAGGATACTGTTGAATCATTATCCTAATTAAGTTGATCGGGTCCAAAAATAAGTGGTGTAGCAGTAGTCTAACTAAAATACTAGACTATCAAATAAACACATGAAAGAAAGAAAGGGAGAGAGCGAGAGAAAGAAAGAGAAAGAGAAAAAGAAAGAAAATTGGTAAAAAAAAAACAAACAAAAAAATCCCAAACTCATTGCTGTTGAGTTGATTCCGACTCATAGCAACCCTATAAGACAGAGCAGAACTGCCCCATAGAGTTTCCAAGGAGTGCCTGGTGGATTCTAACTACCAGCCTTTTGGTTAAGCACACCATAAATTTGAATCATATGTGCAAAACACACAAGTAACTCCTTTCCTAATTACTCCTACAAATCAATAGAACAGGGGCTGGAAAAAATAGATGGGCTTCTTCTAAGGAAACTAACTGGGAAGACTCTCTCTTTTTTCCCCATCCTTTACTTATCTCTCTCTAGAGAAGGACTGACTTAATCTGATTTAAGAAACTGACTCATAAGTCACTGCTCAAGCACTACTCTGACTGAGTGGAGTCTCTTTCTTGTACTGGTCTGCTTATAATTGAAGAAGTCAATATTTATAAATATTAATAATAAACAAATTCTAATTTATAAATAATAAAATTACATAATTTGTTAAGTTTCATCATATATACACCCTTGAAACAATCGCCACAATCAAAACCTGTACCAATGATTGTTAAGAAAGATGATTCAAAATGTAGGATCACAGTTTCTAGCCAATCTGTGAAAAGGTGAAGCTTTCAATGCTTTTGCTGATTTGTAATGTTAATACATACTGAAGACTCTGTAATGTTCCTTGGATTCAGGCAGACATGGCTCTAGCAGCATGCTTGTCCATTTTCCCACTCTTGCCTATTCTATAATCCTTGGACTCAGGCAGACATGGCTGTGGCAGGATGCTTGTCCATTTTCCCACTTCTGCTTATTCTGTAATATTTCCTTGGATTCAGGTAGACATTAGCTCTGTGAGCATGCTTGTCCACTTCCCACTTTTGCCCTTTTGAATATATGCCAAATAAAACTTTCTTTTTGCTTTACTAAACTTTGTGATGTTTTTGCCTATAACAATCTTCATGTATTATTAAGTTAATAAATCTCAATAAATAAATACAGTGGTAGTAGTATAGGCTACTTTCTCAGAATACCAGGACATTAAAATCAAACTTAATAGCAAGTGATTAAAAAGAAAGACAATATAATACACTAAAACTTAAGGATAAAAATAAACTTTTAAAATCAATTTTGTACCAAAAGGAAAATCAAGGGAGAAATCATAGATTAAAAACTACCAAAAATTAGAGATATAAATACTAACATACAAAAATAGAAAAGGATAGACTGAAATTAAAATAATATAGCTTTAAATCATCTATTATTAGAACAGAAATTATAGATTACTACTGTATTAATCTGAAAAAGTTTGAAATCAATAACAAAACTGAGGAAAGATTAAGTAAAAAGAGAACAGATATAAATAATAACACAATATAAAGCATGGATACAGATATAAATATATATTTTTTAATTCTAAAATCAATTCACACCTAAATTATGTGCCATTTAGTAAGAAAAATGGATGCAATATTTAGTAGGAAATTATGCATTTCCAAAATTAACAAGAAAAAAAGGAGAATAAATATATATTCACATGTAAAGAAAGAAAAATGATATAATTTTTAAATCAGTATTATCAAATGGCAATATACCAATACTTTTTTCAGGTAAAATCTTAAATTTTCAAAGAACACATTATTCATATTTTTTGACTGTCATTTTGATTTAACCATGTATGTAGAAAATATTCATATATATATAAACACATACATATACATATATGTATGTTGTTGTTATTAGGTGCCCTTGAGTCAGTTCCAACTCATAGTGATCCTATGTACAAAAGAAGGAAACATTGCCCACATCTGTGACATTCTTACAATCGTTGTTATGCTTGAGCCCATTGTTGTAGCCACTGGGTCAATCCATTTTATTGAGGGTCTTCCTCTTTATCGCTGACCCTCTACTTTACCAAGCATGATGTCCTTCTCCAGGGACTGATCGCTCCTGATATGTCCAAAGTATGTGAGACATAGTCTTGACATCTTGCTTCTAAAGAGCATTCTGGTTGTACCTCTTCCAAGACAGATGAGTTAGTTATTTTGTAGTCCATGGCAAATTCAACATCCATCACCATCACCACAATTCAAAGACGTCAATTCTTCTTAGGGCTTCCTTATTCATCGGCCGGCTTACGCATGCATATGAAGTGACTGAAAACACCACGGCTTGATTCAGGTGCACCTTAGTCTTCATGGTGACATCTTTGCTTTTCAACACTTTAAAGAGGTCTTTTGCAGCAGATTTGCCCAGTGCAATGTGTCTTTTGATTTCTTGACTGCTGCTTCCACGGGTGTTGATTGTGGATCAAATAAAATGAAATCCTTGACAACTTCAATCTTTTCTCCATTTATTATGATGTTGCTTATTTGTGCAGTTGTGAGGATTTTTGTTCTGTTTGTGTTGAGATGTAATCCATACTGAAGGCTGTGGTCTTTGATCTTTGTCAGTAAGTGCTTCAAATCCTCTTCACTTTCAGTAAGTATATGTCAAATATATATATATATATATATACATTTATACACACACACACACACACACACACACACACGAGTCACTGAGTAGTGCAAGTAGTTAAGCAATTGACTACTGGCCTAAGGGTTGGCAGTTCAAACCCGCCCAAAGTAACCTCAGAAGACAGTCTTTTGCTTCTAAATGGTCACAGCCTTGAAAACCCTATGGAGCAGTTCTACACTGTACACACAGGGTCGACATAAGTCAGAATCAACTCTACGGCAACTAACAACAAGCACTGAAAATAAGACACCACATCTTCTTAAAAATGCATAATTTTCCTTGGCTATGAATACAAATATTTTTATTATAATTACATGACTATTGATAAATTTGATAAACTTTTTCTGTAAGATTTCCATTAAACCATTAAGTTCCTTAGGCAGTTTTTCAAAGATTTCCAATTTTCTCATTTCAAAACATCGGTTAAATTACATTAGCCAGTACACCTAAGATTTTATATAGCGAGAAGTCATTTTTCATTTATTCATTTTAGTTCATGGACAATAAATTTATTTACTTGATTTTTCTAGAAGAAACTTACCATTACTTTATTTTACCATTTGCAGGCTTAGTGTTTGTTTCAATTTTGCATCAATTACTTATTCCTACGTTATTGATTGTGAATTGAAGTAAATAATTAATAATTTGTTATATTTCTTAGAAAATTTCTAAGAAAATGGCCAAGAATTTGTCTACTGCATTGTTGCTTTCTTCTTTATTCTTCGGGTGACATAATGTTGGCAAAATATAAGGCAAATTGCAGTATGAAAATATAATCAATGCATGCAGAGTCTTTTATCATTAGTCTTTATTGAGTAACTAGTGCTTGGTTTCCCCTCCTACCATAAACCAAAACCAAATCCATTGCTGTCACGTTGACTCCGACTTATAGCAACCCTATAGGACAGAGTAGAACTGCCCCAAAGGATTTTCAAGGAGCAGATGGTGGATTTGAACTGCTGACCTTTTGGTTAGCAGTCAAATGCTTAACCACTTGTGCCACCAGGGTTCCCCTCCTACCATTAATTAAAAAAACAAAAAAACCAAACCCGTTGCTGTCAGGTCAATTCCAACTCAGCGATCCTATAGAGACCATAAAACTGGACAAAACGCAAGTGGCAATTGTTTTCAGATATTGGACATAGGTAGCATATGACTACAAACCCTGAGAAAAGGAAAACACATAAAGTGAGTTCCATCTTCATCCTGACTCTCTCTGCCTTGGAATAATTTTCAGACACTTGCACAGGGAACACAGCAAGATAGAACCCAAGCAGGTCATGGCATTCCTATTGAGCTAAGGATGAAGATACTGGAGTTTAGAGTTCTGAAGCAGCTAGAATACGTGGAGTAAAGTACTTACTGTTGAGGAGAGAAACTAAAAGGAAGCATTCAAGAAACATGTGTCATTACTCCTCATGGTCTTTCACTCAGAGTCAGGCTGCAAATAATTCTATTTGAATATAGTAGCAATCAACAGTTAGAAAATGAAATTAAAAATAAATAGTTTCAATTACAGTAACATTAACATGAGATATTTAGGAACACATATAACAAAAGATGTGAAAGATCTTTACTCTGGATCAAGTCACCAGGAGCCCTAGTAGAAAGCAGCTACTATAAGGTTGAGAGTAAAACATAGTTAACAGAGACTATACAAAGCTTGGAGGCATAAAATTTACAGACACAATAGAGTGAAGTGATCTCCTAAATAGCAGGACATGCATATTAGCACCAGAAGAGCCATGACTGACTAAAGAACTACTTCATTGTGGGAGGGGTGGTATACCGTCAAGTCAATTCCAACTCATAGTGACACTACAGGTCAGAGTAGAACTGCCCTATAAGATTTCCTAGGCTGTAATCTTTACTGGAACAGATTGCCAAGTCTTTTCTCCTGCTGAGGCACTGGTTGGTTCAAACTGCCAACCTTTAGGTTAACAGCCAAGTGCTTAATCATTGCACCACCAGGGCTCCTTGCAGAGCTACTTTAGTCCTACCTAAAAAAGCCTAAACCAAACCTCAGCAAGATGAAGAACCACCAGGGAATTAACCAACTGCCAGAACAAAATTACTCTCATACAAGAAGACACAATCTAGGCTCCTCATAGCTCATCGTCCACAGTATCTATCCTACTACCAAATATTGTTTGGCACATAAAAAATCAAATAAACATGATCCATAGTCAAGAAAAAAAACACGATAAGAAAAATGTCTCCAAGATGATCCAGATGCTGAAATTAATAGACAGCGACTTTAAAGTAGCTATTATAAATATGGTAAAGTACTTAAAGGAAAGCATAGTCTTCATGAACAGAAAAATGAAAAATCTTAAAAACAATAAAAAATAAACAATAATAGACACTATAAAAAAATGGAAATGGCATAATTGAACAGTAAAACACCTGAAATTAAAAATTAACTGGGTAGGCTTGTAATCAGAAGAAAGATGGCAGAAAAAGGTAAGTGTAAGTTTGAAAATATGGTGAAGAGAGCCTGAGTAATCAAGAGGAGAATATACATACTCAGATACTCAAATATTTTCCACTAAAGCAATCAATAGAAAAGTGGTAAGGTGGCTGCACCTTGTCAAACGCAGCAAACTTGCCAGACCCAGAAAAACAAGGCAGTGAGTTAATGGGGGAGAAACAGCTCTTGAGAGGGAGGGTGAGAATGGTTGCACAACTAGAAGAAGGTAATCAATGTCACTGAATTGTACATGTAGAAGCTGTTGAATTGGTGTATGTTTTGCTGTGTATATTCTCAACAATAACAAAAACGAAATAAATCAAATTAAAAAAAATGTTTACAGAAAATCTTTACTGTAACATTTGTATTAGTAATCCAAGTCACGAAAGTTTTAGAATAGGTAACATAATTTATTTCCACTTAACTCATTACTATGAGGCCTTTGGCACAGTGGTTAATAGCTACAGCTGCTAACCAAAAGGTCAGCAGTTCGAATCCACCAGCCACTCCTCAGAAACCCCATGGGGCAATTCTACTCTGTCCAATAGAGCCGCTATGAGTCAGAAGTGACTCGATTGCAATGGGTTTATGAGGCCTTTAAACTGATGTTATAAAACTGTTCACATTATGTCACGAGAAAAAAACTGGTTATTTAATAATAAGTACAATAAATGTTCACGCAAAAGTTTGGGGTAAAAAGTTTATAATAGTATGAGAGTAAAAGGGTTGGAGATGATTTCTCCTCTCTAAGTTCTAAAATAATAAACACTGTCTTAACACAAACAAAGAAAACAGACTAACAAGAAACACAGCATGTGGGATTAGGCTTTAATAAAAAGAAGAATTTATTGATATAAATGTTATTTTCTACTGGGAGATGAAACTCATACCTGCTAAAATATTACACATCAATGAACTAATATTATACATTATGAAGAATAAGCAAATGATAATGGCATTTCACTTCATAGGATTTTTAGTTTCTCACTTTTCTGAGGTTATGTGTATTTCCACCAAAAGGAAAACCTCTTTCAAACGAATATCTCATCTCTGAGTTTCATCATTTGATAAAATATTTTTGAAAGTTTGTTTGCTTACTTTGCAAAATACATTTTAAAAGTTCCCAAATTATGATTGTAAAAGCAAGAATACAAACATATTTAATCAACGATATAGTTTAAATAATGGACTCCTAATCTGCAAATGTGAAAACCCTGGTGGCCTAGTGGTTAAGAGCTATGGATGCTAACCAAAAGGTTGGCAGTTTGAACCCACCAGGGGCTCCTTGGAAACTCTAGGAGGCAGTTCTACTCTGTCCTATAGGGTCGCTATGAGTCAGAATCAACTTGACAGTAATGGGTTTGGTTTTTTATTTTTTAATCCACAAATAAAGGTTAATAAAAGTTTTAAAAAGTTGTTTATTAATGACAGCTTTAAACTGAATGTATACTGATTCAGACAAGCACTGGACTAGAGATTTTCTTTGTACTGTGTATTAAGAAAAAGAATTTGGCAAGTAAATTAATAATGTAAATAATATATGAGGGAGAAACCTCCTATTTAAGGAAAGAAATTCTTCAGTTAGATTAGAAGCAACATTTGCATACCAACTGTAATTAAAAATGAGCTTTATTTCAGCATTAAATAGAGTTTGGCAGGATTTCTACTTGGCAGTATTTCTACACTAGCTTTAATTGCTGGGTGCCCCAGGAATGACCGAAATTCTTTCTTTAAAAATAACCTACATTTCAGATTATTATGATACTTCCTACACTTGGGCTGAATTAATGAGATTTCATTATTTTTACATTAGTGACTCCTAACTACTTTTCCCTTACAGAAGCAAATCCCTGTCTACACTCATTCTAAAATAAGTACTTTCATTATGAGGCAGTGAACTCACTGTAACCAGAAATGTGAAGTCGAATGCCAAATGACTTAACGGGTAGGGAAGTAATAAACTGTGGGAAGTCATATTCTTACCTTGAGGTTCTATTACATTAAGATTTTATCATGAAATAGAATTCAGGTTGCACAATTATTGAATTCAACAATTATTACTTGAACATTTATTTTTCTAACCAATTATTTTGGTGTAGTGAGATGTCACTCCTCTGCATATAAATAATATACTCATGTCATACGTGTCCAAAAAATCTGATAACAAATTCCGGAAAGCTTTCCTACCTCCTATTGCCTTCCTTAAATGAACGCGGTAACTCATAACCCCCTTAGAGGTACCTCCAGCAACAAAGAAGTTTGAGTATTCTGAGATGTTACCATGTGAGAGTTACTATATTCAGGAAGTTGTACTCTTTCACTTTTAAATATCACACTTTGCATAACATTTTTACTTCTGGGTCAAGAATGAGAACTTGTGATTAAAAGAAAAAATAACTTGGGAAATGGCACTGTCAGTCACTTCATTTTTGAATAATAATAATGGTGATAATGGTAAGTATGTTTTTGAGCACTTGTCCTTTTAAAAGTTCAAAGCACTTGTGAAGGTCAAGAACAGAGAATTGCACTCTTACTCATTTTATCTAATACAAGAACAGGGTGGTATAGTGTGAGAAATATATTTATGTGGAAAAAAAAGGCACTTTTCTCAAGCACTGACAATGACTATATGAAAGCTGTGTGCCCTTACTAGAGTGGTTACTCATTTTAAGAGCATAGATCCTAAAGGCCATCTGGAATCCATTTGCATCCATCCATAGTCCTTTGTAACAAACCAATACAACAGAGTTTCTTAATAAATAGGACCAAGGTGATACACTTAGCTCAACCAGGGAATGTTATTTTAGGAATTTTAAAGAGATACACTTTACCCAATGGTAATTCCTAACATGCCTTATTCAGCAGATTGAAATTTAAGAAAAAAACAGAGGCCCTATGCTTTTTCTTCTTTTTCTTTTTAAGATAGACAAGAAGATACTGCTGCATACTTGGATTTCAGTTATCATTCCATTTAATTAAACCTAGCCCTGGTGGTGCAGTGGGTTAGGCACTGGGCAGTTCCAAACCACCACCTGCTCCACCAGAGAAAGATGTGGCATTCTGCTTCCATAAGATTTACAGCCTTGAAAACCCTATGAGGTAGTTCTACTCTGTCCTATGGGGTGGCTATGAGTTGGAACTGACTTGATGGCAATGTTTTTGTGTTTTTTTTTTTTAATATAATCTTTATATGTTTATCATAAAGATGAGTTTGTTATTAATATTTTAGGAAGTGATAGAAGCTTTCCTGCAATATTGAAAAGATAAATTTAATAGCCTCAAAGAAGTCTCAAACTTCTAATCTTGACAATATGAATGCTAGTTATAAGAAATAACATTTGTTGTATTGATTATAAAAAAATAACGTTTCGTTCAATTACAAATGTAAAGCATTTGTCATAAGAATTTGGCTTTATAAACCATCTTCATGACAACTAATTAATCTATTAATGCTGACCTCACTAATCTGTTTCTATTAACTTAAGCAATAATAAGTATAAAGTCAAAAAAACCAAACCTGTTGCTGTGAAGTCCATTCAGACTCATAGCAACCCTATAGGACAGGGTAGAACTGCCCCATAGAGTTTCTAAAGAGCAGCTGGTGGATTTGAACTGCTGACCTTTTAGGTTAACAGCCAAGCTCTTAATGACTATGCTACCAGGGCTCCTTTTTAAGTACAGGCCCTTAAAAGGAATCATATAGCTCATTTATTTTAAAACTTAAAAAGGTAACTCAAACTTACTATATATTGTTAAATAACCAGGTTGAACCAGGTGCCATCAATATTCCACTATTACTTGACCTGACTTAGGAACTGTGATGACCAACATCCAAGTGCTTTCATGTTTTAAGAAGATTTATGTAAAGTTTATTTCCTGTGTCTTACCCCAAGTTCTCTAGAAAACAGAGTCTGAGAAAAACCTTAAGTAGTAACACATTTGGAGGTGATTCCAATTCCGAAGTAGCCAGAGTGAGGTTAAAGTGGTATTGACACCAGCTAGGGACAGAAAAGGCCTTAAACAACAAGATACGTCAGTTAAAAATTTTTCTAGAAGAAGAACAGTATCAACCACAAAACACTGTTTACCTCACTCGCGGTTAAAATTTAAACTGCTTCCTCCTATTCTTGCGGCTGTTTTTCAGATCAGCCAATTAGAACTAAAATCCTGGGCATGTGCGGTAAGAGACCAGGTTGACCACCAGATGGCTCCATCCAATAACAAGTATTGCCTGGGACCAAAAAGACCCATGCTAAGGAACCAGACTCACTGGACATACGTCGTCAAGCAGTGACTGAGCTCATTTCAGAAGCGAGAAGTCCGTCAGCCACTTCTGAGCCAAATCCTACCCTGACCCATTTTTGAATATGTATGAAGTTAATGAATATGTAGGAATTCCCCTTTCCCACGTGATACAGAACTTCCTCCAGCTTTTTTCCGCAAGTGAGTGATTTGGCACTGATCTCCGTCTTCTTACTCGCTGTGAGTAATAAATTATGCCTTGCTTTAAATGCACTTGACCCTTAAATTCTTAATGAGACTACAAGCGGGAAACTCATTGTGTTTGGTAACAGCATGAGGCAGGGAAGAATGGGAGACAATTATACAGTCACATGCTACTAAACTGGACACCATTTTGTGAAGAGCAACAGCTGGTCACTGGGCCATGTGAGTTGGCCCTGAGCAGTCTGCAGAAACTCTGTGCCTTGAGGGGAATATAGGGAGGAAATTGCTCTGCCGACTCCCTGTTGCTACCTGTCCCCCAATGTCAAACTCAGCCATAGGTAGAATTAACTTCTCCACACTGTTGTGTCACCTGGTCCGTTTGACCACTGTTGGGGAATATGGTCCCCTACACTCAAACATGGTCCTATACATCAGTCCTGAGGTAACTGAGGTAGCCAAAGACTTTGGAAGTAGAACCTTGAAGGCCTATACAGAGATGGTTCCCACGGCAGCTGCAGGGATGGAGCAAGCGGCCAAGGCCCAGGACACAGATGAGTTTTAGAAATCAGATGCAGCACAAAAGATATGCTTGATACAGTCCATTTTATATGGCTTTCAGATCCAATTGTGCACTTGTACTGTGTCTGCCTTCCATACTGCAAAATGGGTCACCATTTTTGTAAAAACCACTTCTTTCCCAATTGTGGAAATATAAGTGAAATCAGTCAGAGTCTATGTAGAGATCACTGTTAATCTTCTAGCATGCTTAAGAAAAAAACATTAAACACAAACAAGATAAAAAACTATAGCTTCCATGGCTGAAACGCCCTTCATTACCACCCATTCTAGATTTCCTTTGCTTTTGGCCAACATTTCAACTGCTTTGTTTCTAAAAATCCAATCCATTCTTTCCCCTGTGAGAACTACCTGAAGCCTTAGCCCATCCATAATGCAACACTATCTATATTTTCATGCCAAAGAAACAGCCCTGGTGACAAAGTGGTTAAGCTGGGCTGCTAACCAAAAGGTCAGCAGGTCAAAACCACCAGCCCCTCAGGGAAGAAAGATGTGGCAGTCTGCTTCTATAAGAATTTACAGCCTTGGAAACAATCTGGGGCAGTTCTATTCTGCCCTATAGGGTCACTTTAAGTCAAAAACCACTGGACTGCGAGGGTTTTTTTTGGTTTACACGAACCCACAATTTGGAACTGCCAATGCATGTGGGATTGTTAAAAAGGTTCCGTTGTCTGCAAAGGAAGTTGAAGTCAGGACTTCCCTCCTGTGATGCTCTAGACACCCACCCACAGCAAATCATCCTCTGCTCAATCTTCCTGAGGGGGTAAAAAAAAGTGTTAGAAGTGTGTCTCCAAGTCTTGCCTTGCCGGGTGATTCTAGCCTTCCGCACCAGGCAGATTTTAAGATCAGACACCCTTTGGCCATGGGGCATCAGAATTAGAACCTCAGTTTCCTTTTACGCTATTACCCTCACTGCTAAGAATTCTTGCATTTTAGACACTTAATGTTTTTGTTCTTTTTTGAAGATCTTACTGTGGGAGCTTGTTAATAAGGCCCAAGTCAGAGAGACCTGCTGGAGTCTCCCAGATTTACCCAAGGTCTCCCAGATTTACCCAACTGGAGTCACAGAGCAGGGAGCAAGTGGGAAGTGGCTCCCTCTTTTTTTTATAACTTTGGGATCACACAGGGGTTACAGATAGAGGGGCTGTTGACTCAGCCTTGATCCCAGAGCTGCTTGCTGCTCGCTAACAACTGGGTTGGGATGATCCAGGCCAGGACCATGTGGGAATGGGCACATTCCCAGTGTTCACTGCACCCTTCCATTCTTGTGTGAAATGGAGGGGCATGTTCTTTCAGTATTCTTTTCTAACCGGAGAAGAGCCATTTTTCAGTAGGTGAGTACCTCAAGGGGATTTCCAGTAAACAGCATTGCTTGAGGATGACCTAACATGTTCAGTCAAGAGCATCAACTCTTCCTCTCCATGCGTTATTGTTGTTATAGTTTCTGTTGTTACATTATACACAAAAAGCCTAAAGTATGAGATGCCAATTTGTTTTCAGAATATGAATCTTAGTGACGTTACTTTCATTTGTGTCTGAGAATGTGCACTATGTCTGAGAATGTGCATTGTGTCAGATACTTCTTTATATTTTCACTGATTTGTCATCCTAGATGCGTTTAAAAAATTGTAAAATGCATTTTCTTATAATGTATGCGTTCACTACCTTAGACTTGGCTGTGGCCTTTTTGGTCTTAGATTATTTTTGGTGACCAAAAGATAAAATGTGTGATTAAAAGAGGTTTTCCAAAATGATACTCCATTTCATGCCATTCACACTTTAAAATAAACTCTCTTGCAGTCTTTTGCCTTCCTTGTGCCCACTTTTCCTCTATAATACAGCCTTTTCAAATATGAGCAACTCTAAACAAGTGCTTTTCAGGATGTGGTTCTTAAAACAGCACTCCTACAAGATCCTCCTCCAAAGGAAGTTGGTTACATTTGGGAAGCCCTGTGGGGTTTTTTTAAGCTACCAAGTTTGTGGTAATTTGTTTTGCAGCAATAGAAAACAAACAAAAAATGTGATAAACAAGTATATATTCAATGCCACAGCATAAACATGGGAGAAATTAAGGGAAAATTGTCTATTTACAAAGATTTGGGGAAGGATCACTATGTTTTTTTTTTTTTTTTTTTAAGAAACAGCTTTTTTATGGATAAGAGTTCAAAATTTACATGAATTTTTTTTTTATTTTTTATTTTTTTATTGTACTTCAGGTGAAGGCTTACAGAACAAACAGTTTCTCATGAAACAGTAGTACACATATTGTTTTATGACATTGGTTAACAACCCCATGTCATGTCAACCCTTTAACTGCTCAACCTTTTCTTTTGGTGAAAATACACATAGCCAAAGATACACCATTTCAAAAATTTCTACATGCACAGTTCAGTGACACTGACTACGCTCTTCCAATTGTGCTGCTGTTTTCACTTAAGATGAAGACTTACAGAACAAAATAGTTTCTCATTTAACAGTTACTACACATGTTGCCCTATGACAATGGGTAACAATCTCACACCACATCAACAATATCCTTACTCAACATTGGGTTCCCTATCACCAGCTTCCTTGTCCCCTTCTGCCTTCTGGCCCTTGTCACTGGACTCCTGTACCTCATTAGTCCCATTTGGTTTTACGGGGCTTTCCACTCCCAGGTTGAATGATGAACCTCGGAGATAACTTTACCACTGAGCTAAAAGGGTGTCTGGGGGCCATACTCTCGAGGTTTCTCCAGTCTCCTTTAGGCCAGTAAATCTGGTCTTTTTTTTTGTGAGTTAGAATTATGTTCTACAACCTTCTCCAGCTCTGTCCAGAACCCTCTGTTGTGATCCTGCTCAGAGCAGTCAGTGGTGGTAGCCGGGCACCATCTAGCTGTACTGGACTCAGTCTGGTGGAGGCCTTGGTAGCTGTGGTCCATTAGTCCTTCGGACTGATCTTTTCCTTGTATCCTGTTCTCTTCATTCTCCCTTGCTCCTGAAGGGATGAGACCAGTGGAGTATCTTAGATGGCCACTCACAGGCTTTTAAGACCCCAGACACTACTCACCAAGGTAGAATGTAGAACATTGTCTTTATAAACTGTGTTATGCCAACTGAGCTAGATGTTCCCCGAGACCATGGTCCCCACAGCCCTCCGCCCAGGAATTCAGTCCCTCAGGGAGTTTGGATGTGTTTATGGGGCTTCCATGACCTTTCCTTGTACATGTTGTGCTAGTTTCCCTTGTATTGTGTACGTCTCACCCTTCATCGAAGATACCACTTATCTATTGCCTATTTAGTATTTTCCCCCACCCCTCCCATCCCTGGTAACCAACAAAGGTTGTTACATTTTGTGTGTAAACTTTTTCATGGGTTTTTACAATAGAGGTCTCATACAATATTTGTCCTTTTGTGATTGACTGATTTCACTCAGCATAATGTCCTCCAGTTTCATCCATGTTATGAGATGGTTCACAGATTCATTGTTGTTCTTTCTCGTTGCATAGTACTCCAAAATTTACATGAATTTTTCAGATAAAACATGAGTACTCTAAGGTATATAATGTTTGTCAAACTCTGAGATCTCCAAAGTTTATGATTTTCCTTCCCTCTAGCCTTAGGTGTTGGAAATGAAAAGATGACTGGCATTCCTCCATCCTCCATGTCTGAGACAGTTTTGACTGTGAATAGATGTCCTTTTAAACATATTGTTGAGATATGTTTAAAGGCAGAAGATAACCCAGAGGCTTTTTGTGGCTGCCATGTACCAACTTCTAAGGTAAGAATAGTTTTATCAGGATATGCCTCCTTTGTCTAGATTCCTTATTATAAATAAACCTGCAATTTTGGATTTTTGAGCCACAGCAGTGCTGGAATAAATATTTGTAGTTTTTCTAGCTATATGACTAATGAGGTATAAAAACTTAAAAACTATAACATTATGTGGTTCCCATGGGCTGTCTTGGATGGCACAAGTGGTTCATGCTCTCGAAACCCATCGTAGTGCAAAAAGGTTATTTCTCAGGAAGCTTCATCTGAGTACTTCAGGCCACCCAGATACTTCTGCTAGCACTTGTAACTTCTCCCAGCCCACAGGGGAGGGAGCAGGAGTATGGAGGAGGACTGGGTTTACCTTTACCTGAATCAGTGGTGTCTCAGCATTGGGAGGATAGGCTTTCTCAACATCTTTCAGCAGTCAGTAGCAGTGGCTTCTTGTTTTAAATGTTGCTCTGTGTTGAGTAGGACTCATTCGTGTTAGGGCAGAGTTTTTTGCCTGAAAAATTAAGAGTAGCACTCCAAATCTAAATTGCCTCAGTACCTTTTTCAACATACAGATACACACAGCAATTACAATAAACCTATTGAGTTAGAATGTTGGTGGTGTAACAAAGGCTTATGAACTCTAGTGAACTTCACTTAGAAGGTGCTGGATGCTAAATGCTAGGTTAGAATTAGTACCTTAAGATGTCAATAAATGAAGACTATCTTTAGTAATTGAATACAATCAAATTGGATTCTGTTTTTCATTTCAATTTTTTTTAATAATAGTACATCACATAAGTGACTGAAATGGGGACTATGCCTTTATCAGTTTTAAAGTGAGGTTATACAAGTATTATAAAAATATTGTGACAGTATGCATCAGAATTCTTAAATGTTTATATTACACTTTGACTCACTATTCTACTTTTAGAAATACATTATCAGGATATAATCATGATGCAATACTGAAGTGCTTCTTCAGTACTAACACAATGGTATTAAATGTCCTAGAAATTCCCTGAACTCCTTCTCCAAGACCACCTGTGCAATGTCTACTTTTCCTTAGAGACATAGTTGCACAGCTCACATTTTATCTCCTCTGAAGGTGTTTTCCTGACTTCTCACATCTCAGCCTGTCTTGCGTTCTCCTCTTATAACATCCATTAGTAAGAAATAAGGGAAGATATGTCCTATTTATCTTTGGAAACTTAATAATTCTCACAATCCTTGAAATAAGGTATTTCTTGAATGAATGAAAATGAACACTGCATCTTGTCTCCTCAGATTAGGACAGCTATATATCATAATATATTGGTTTACATAAATTATTCTTCCACTGAATATTCATCATTGATATTTTATTTTTTTAATTATAAAAATAGAGCTCTTGTTTTTGAAAATAAATACCTGAAGTGATTCTTGGAATAATTTAATAGGACATATTTCCTCTTTTGTGTATATTTTTTGTACAAAACTGGGTCTAGAGATCAATTCTAATGGCTCATAGAAGCTTGAGTGCATCATATGCAATGGATGTGTTACTTTCCAAGCAATCACTGAATTAGACAACTTTTCTGTGCCATTGATTTGTTTATTTTTAATTAGCCTGGTCCTATACTGTCAACAACTTTCTGCTTCTCTGAAATGGCTTAGTGTGTTCATTTGGATTTTATCTCAGAAGTTAAACTTTTCTGAAATTACATAGGGATTAATTATATTTGTTTTTTCAATTAAGAAATTGCAATTGAATTTTGGAGTAAAGTAGGAAAGCTCCTAGCTGCTGTGGCTGCATTCAGAATGGTAATGGAACTGGCTTTGCCCAAAGGGTTGGCAATTTGGATATGAATGTGACTTCTTGATAGCTTGTGAGTTTGTGAACAATGAGACAAAAAAGAGGACGGGGACATCATAACTTTGCCAGGACTTTTGTTTGAATTATTTATATATCCAATCTAGCTGTTTATTTGAGTAAAGTTTTTTGGCATTTTAAAATGAATGTAAAAACATATAATTCTGAAAGCATGTATCAACTTCCTACCTTGTGCTCAGGTAGGAAATAATCCTTAAACAGGAAAAAAAAAAAAAAAAAAAGCCTGTCTCAGAGAGTTGAAGGCTGACATTTTCCCTAAGATTGAATTCATTTGAGTGGTTTCTTTATGCAGAAATGGGTGAAGGGGCAACATTTCAGGAAGATAGTTTCCATCTCTAAGAAAAACAAATCTCCCAATGTGCAGAGCTGTGGAGAAAAGGAAATATGCATTCTTGTGAAGTGACAATTTTTTTTTAATTGGGAATTTGCTTATTTTTTTAAAATGTGTACACAGTAAAATTCGTTCTTTGTGGTGTGCAAGTTTTTTTTTTTTGACAAATGCATAAAGTCATGTAACTACCACCATAATTCAATTAAAAACAGTTCCATCATTCAAAACAACAAAAATAAAACTCCTCCTGTACCTTTGTAGCCAACACCCTCTCCTCCACCCAAACTTCCTGGAAACCACTGATATTTTTTCTGTCTCTTTAATTTTGCATTTTTCAAAAAGTGAGTTTGGCTTTTGTCACTCAGCAAAATGTTAAGTGACAAAGTTCATTTTTGTTTAATTGCTGAGTAATATTCTATTATATGACGTAGCACACACAGTTCACTAGTTCATGGTATATGATGCTTTTGCAGTTTTCCGTAATTTTGAATACAGCTTCTAAAGTCATTTGCCTCTAGGTATTTATGGACATACGCTTTTATTTGTCTCGGTTAAATACATAGGAATGGGATTCCTGGGTCATATGGTAAACATATATTTAACTTTATAAGAAAATGCCAGACTGTTTCTAAACTGGTTGCGCCATTTTACATTTGTATCAGCAGTGTTGAAAGATGGATTTGCTCTCCATCTGCACTAGCACTTGGCATTGCCATTTTTGTTATATTTTAGCCCTTACAGTACTTGCGTAGTGGTATTTCACTGTGGTTGTAATTTTCATTTCTCTAATGACTCATGATGTGGAGCATCTTTTCATGTCCTTATTTGAAATGGATATATATTCTTTCATGAGGTTTCTATTCAAGTGCTTTCCACTTTTTGTCCAGTTGTTAGTTTTCTTATTGTTGATTTTTTGAGAGTTCTTTATGTATTCTAAATATAAGCCCTTTGTCAGATATGTGATTTGGAAATATTTTCTCTCAGTCCATTATATGTCTGCTCATTCTATAAACAGTGTATTTTACAGAGCTTTTGATGACATATCTAAGAACGTCTGCCTAAATCAGTCACAGAGATGTTTCTCCTATGTTTTCTATCAGAACTTTTATAAATTTCTGTTTTACATTTAGGTGTGTTTTCCAGTTTTAGTTGATTTGTTAATAACATCTTAAGTAAGTTAAAGTTCATTTTTTAGCATGAAGAAATTCAGTTTTTATAGCACAACTTTTTAACAAGACACTTCTTACTCTGTGATTTGCTTTTATAACTTTGTCAAAGATCAGTTGACTATATTTGTGTGGCTCTATTTTTGTACTCTTTATTGTGTTCCATTGGTATACATGCATTCTTTTGCCAGTAATACCACACTGACTTGACTTGATAACTGTGGTTGAATAACAAATCTTTAAATCAGGTAGTATGAGTCTTCTAACTTTTTTTTCAAAGTTATTTTGTCTATTGTCTTTTCTTTGCTTTTCCATACAAATTTTGGAATCAGATTGTGTTCTATAAAAACACTTTGTTATGTTTTTCTTGGGATATATTTTATCTAGAGATTGATTTAAGGCTAACTAATATCAATAGTGAGTCTTCTAATGCACAAATGCAGCATCTCTATTTATTTAGCTCTTATTTGATTTTTTTAAATCAGTGTTTTGTAGTTTTCAGTACAGATCCTGTACATATTTGAATTATTTCCATCTACTTATTTCATTTTTGATGTTATAGTAAATGATACTTTTTGTTTTTAATTTGATTTCCCAATGTTCATTGCTAGTATATAGAAATACAACTGATTTTTGTATCTTGTGGTCTTGCTAACTCATTTATTAGTTCTAGGACTTTTCTCTGGACCCTTTGAAATTTTTATGCAGATAATTATGTTACCTGAGATTAGGGGCAGTTTTATTTCTTACTTTACAAACTGTATGCTTTTTATTTCTTTTACATTCCTTATCGCACTGGCTAGATATTCCAATACGATGATTTGTAACACTGATACGAGCGGAAATTCTTATCTCTTCCCTAACCTAATGGCTGTTGTTGTGTGCCTGTTAATTAAGTTAGCTGTAAGTTGTTTTTTTTAATGCATGCACTTTATCAGGCAAAAAATTTCCCGTCTATTTCTAGCTTACATGAGTATTTGTCATGAATAGATACTGAATTTTTCAAATGCTTTTACTGCATCTATTTAGAGGATAATATGGTTTTTCTTCTTTAGTTTGTCAGTTTTGTGACTTACTGTAGTTGATTTTCCAGTGTTGAACTAGACTGGCATTCTTGGGATGAAACCTCAGTCTTAACCAAAACAGGTCACATATTTTATGGGAAAAAAATTATCCAAAAATAGAGACAAGCACCAAGTACTTACCCCTGTTTGACCAATTCTAATAATGGACCAAAAATACCCATTGCTGTTGAATCAGTTCCAACTCATAGCAACCCTGTAGGACAGGGTAAAATTGCAAGGAGCACCTAGTGGATTCGAAGTGCCAGTCTTTTGGTTAGCAGCCGTAGCTCTTAACCACTATGCCACCAAAGTTTTCAAATAATGGACAGTATAGCTAAAAAATAAACTTGAATAAGATGGTCAAGGAAAAAAAAAAGCATAATTGGGGGGAAAAACACCCTATAATTTCTAATGATTTTTTTAAAATTGTACTTATTACCATTTGTTTCTCAGTATGTATTTCTCCTAAATCCATGTATACATTAGGATTATGCTAGCTGTTCTAATATGTACACACACCGGCACACATGCATGCACTGGACATTGAAATGTATAGTGTTTCAAATATGATAGGCATTTCTTTCATTTTCCTTAAAAAAACTAAAACTAATGTTTCTTACACCTGTCAGATCTCCCCTGATTTGTGATATAGTAACCCAGTGTTCTTCATTATTGTGGCTCTGCCACACTCAATGCTTGGCTTCTAGGGTCACTATGTGTTTTCGTTTCCTAGTTCTGCTGTAATAGAAATACCACAAGTGGATAGTTTTAAAGAACAAACACTTATTTTCTCACATTTAGGAATCTAGAAGTTCAAATTCAGAACATTGGCTCTAGGACAAGACTCTCTCTGTCATCTCTGGGAGAAGATCTGCTGGTAGATTGGTACTCAGTAGTGGCTGTAGCCAAGTTGGTTTTGGTGAACGGAAGTCCATGTTACTGAATTCATACATAATAACCCCCATCCCTGCCACCATTGCCTCTTTGTTCATGAGCCCTTTGAGCAATTATAAGACTGGCTGGGAAAAGAAGCTGAATAGTATCCACATAACACGTTATCCTATCCACTTATTTATTAAAATTGTCTTCTGAGATCACTCTTTGGTGAGAATTTACATGAGACACAAATATGATCAATTTTTGCCCATTCACAGAAGTCTATCCACATATCTCTTTCCAAGACCCCCTTGTCACCAGTTTTCCAATCCTGTTTCTTCCAACTTCTGACCATCCAGCCAAACCACTGGCACAATCCATGAATTAGTATACAATCACACATCTGGGCATTTCTCCTCCAAAGCAAAATGAACAATTGGGTGTGCTGCTGGAAGTTCTGTCCACTGGGAGGATTTCCCTTTGCTGCTGTCCTTCAGGGAATTTCCAGAAACGGGTGTAGTTTTGTCTATCCTGCAGAACCATTTGTAAACCAGGCCTGAGTTTTCTCTTCCTCAGTCAACTGATCTAGGGAACTCCCTATGAGGCCATAGATGCGGGGTGGGAGAGGGAAGGTACTACAGAAGTAATGGAGACCACGGGCATTTGGGCACTTCCTTATGTAACTTAAATGTTTCTTCAGGGCCTGCTTGAACCTGGTCTAGTATATACTATTTCCTTTTGATAACAAAGTGCTACTGTGAACATCTAACTTTATGGTTTTGTGAGTCAGACAATACCTAGTTTGTAATGGTCAGCTCAGGTTGCACGGACCTTAGTGGCCCATGGTTAAGCATTCAGTGTCTCCAAAGGCCCAGAAGAAGCCAAAAGCTGTTTCTCAAAAGCAGGGTAGTTATCTGCAGATGATGGCAAGGCTTTGCTCCAAAATCCTAAGGGCCTTCAGTGTGATTCACCAATAGAGGCCTGACAAGGGCTCCAAACAGCATTACTGTCACTGATACTTCAAGCACAATTGGATCTGCAGGATCATAGGCTCAAAGTAGCAGAGCAACTGCATGCCAGGCTGGACTTGTTGCAGAGCCTTCTCCTGTTCTGGGCCACAATCAAAACTAGCAACGTTTTTGGTATTTTGGTAAATGGGCCAAAGTAGCACACTCAAATGAGGAATGTGTTGCCTCCAAAATCAAAGAAGCCTAGTAGACGTAGTGCCTCCTTTTTAGATATAAGATGGGCCAAAAATATATATTTATTAGTTCTGAAAAATACAGTATTATTTATTTGAACATCTCACAAAGAAATGGGGGGAAAAGACAAAAGAAAATTGAGATTCCCTTCAATGATTAAAACCAAAAAACACATCTTAAGGAAACTGTGCATATAATAACATTCTAGAATACTGTAACTTAGAATTTATAATTTCAGTAGATGTAATAAAGGAGAGAATGGTCACTATTAAAATGTAAATGAGACTTGTACCTCAAGCAGCATGATGTACTGCATTCTCAGGGAATGTAAACACCTCCTAAACAGTGAGCCGAAAATCTACCAGGGTTAGGAAACCATGATGAACAAAAATCAAAGCCTTGTTCTGGGAGCAAATGTTTCTATCAGAACTGTGAATGAATAAGTAAGCTTGGGCTTTCCAAAAGGTAAGGCAGTTGAACTGAAGGCCCCTATACTAGCTGAACTGCTTGAAGGAGGTAAAAGTAATGCCAAGCCCATCGCACCCTGTGTTTTCCAGGAGAAGCAAATACAAAACCGCTTTGGAGGAAAGCAATCTTAAATTGGGACCTCAGGATTTTTCAGGTTAAGTTAAAGAAAAATATTAGCTTATTATAAAAATACCAAACACAACAGGAAATATTAAAAGTATTATGTTTATGAATTAATTATGGCCATATTAAATTTTGTTGTCTCCAGATAAGTTTTTGTTTTGCTGATTTACTGAAAATGTTTGACTAAAATATCTCAACAAAAAGATGGACTATACTGGATTTATGAGAAAAAAAGCTGTGATTAGATTGAATCAAGATTTCCAAAAGTCTTATACAGAAGCTGGTGGGTTCACAGATTGCAGCTGATCCAGAGTCATGTGGAACAAAAATTAACTACATAAGACTGAACTAAAGGATTACTATGGGTTTTATGAGGGAATACTGCTGATGTTTTAAGGTTCTACTTTCTGAATATAAGAAATCATTTTCCTTTCTTCTAAATTACCTAACTAATGGGTTTAGATATTTTAACTCTTAAACTAAAAATTTCTGTTGATAAACTTAGCAGAATTGTAAATATAACCAGAGAAGTGTCTGAAATTTGAGCTATGATTTTACAAATTAAAATAGTATTAGATTTCCTATTAGTCTCTCAAAGAACAGTTTGTGCCTTAATAGATAAATGTTGTTATTTTATATTAATATGCAGTCTGAGGTTTTGCAGAATGTAGTTACTGTTGAGGCATGTAAAAAGCAGTTACTAATGCTGCTTATGTATAGACAAATGACTCATGAGATTTGTTTCCCTGATTGAAAGACTTTAGGGTCATGGTTTCATTGGTTGTTTCAGACAATTGGCCTAATACTATTGTTAGTGTTTCTATTCTACTTCTCAGTTCACTGTATGGTGTCTGGGATCTTAAAAACCAGATGGTGCCCAATTACCACTTATTGAGCATTTTTGATCAAAGATTCTATAGCAAGATCATGATCCAAAGGAGGGAACCATGAGAGAGTTGTATGTAATTCTCCTAGAATCCAGATTTCTGCATTCATGAAGGTTAGAGTAACCCAAACAGGTTAGCACCCTTGGGTGTCCTTTTGAACCTCAAGCTTTGAGAAAAAAACTGGTTCCTGAAGCCACTTTTAGTCAAACAGTAGTCCAGATAAACTAGAAAGATCCTTTTCCTCTGGGCATTGTGCTTTTTTTTGAAAAGTTCAATCTGTTTTGAGAAACTGACTCCAACAATCAGACGGAGAGTTATGTTTAAGGTAAATCAGTAATTAATCAGTCTTCAAGACAATGTTGTATGAAATATCTGTCTAATGTTTGTAATCAAACGGTCATCCCCTTATGATGCAGAAAATTATGTATTTTAAAGAAACCCGTTTCTCAGAGGCAATCAGCCTCATGGCTCAGACTACATTTTGTCTGAGGTTCCGCTTCTGCTTCTGAGAAAGTGACCCATGACTGTTAATAGGTAAACCAAGAAGAGGCAGCTTGCCCTTGGTAAGAACACTTGGTATGTCTTAAATAGGTTAACTGGAGACCTCCTACAGAGGTCCATCATGTATTATCTTACTAGTCATTAATTCTCTAATGGAAACTTGTTTGTCACATGTAAATTATTCTATACCTTCTGTTTTCTCTAGACAAAGTTTGTGTGCCCTTTATGGATATAATTTTTGTGTGGTGAATCCAATTATACTAGTTTAGATGATCCTTTCTAACAGACCGTGAATTTATGTGAGCAGTCTCTTGTTTAGATTTATGATGAATGCATGGGCAATGAACTTTGAGAATTTTAGGATTACCTTTAGATATTCATAGTGATGATGCTAGTAAATATCAGAAAGGTAATGTTAATTTGTTACATATTGTAAAATGAGAGTCAGAAGAAAATCTATTGATCCAACATTCAGGGTGGGGTTGGTAGCTTTAATTCCTATTTATAATATAGGTGAATTGGAAAAATATTTAAGAAATTTGTCAATTACTATGGGACTAATATCAAATGAAGTTACTAATGGGATAGAAACACAACACCTGTCTCTGACCTCATTAGCCAAGGTGACATAAGAACAGAATAGCCTTAAATTTTTTATTAGTCCAAGAAGGTAGTCTGTGCTGTAGAATCAGACAGCAGGCTGTTTAGTTGCACACTGTAACACGCTTATAAACACTAGATTTATTTGGTTGGTTACCATCAAGAATAAGTACGTGGGCTAGATCACTTCTACAAGGGATAGTAATATTCTTAGTCTGCATCTTGATAATATTAGGCATAATAAAATTTATCTTCTACTGTCTTACACACCTAAAGGCAAAAGAAAGACTCAAGCTAAAATATTGATATACATTGAGTCTGCTCACTTCTACAATGGGATTGATGAGAATGTTGCTCTTACTTAAGATCCTGGTGAAGAACCAAATGGTATCCAGTGGAAAACCAGCACCGTGAGTTTAAAGAACCTGCTGTGGTCGCCATCTAAGAGCTCAACTAAGATCAGGTATTGATCATCAATGTGTTATCTCCAATCTCCAGTCAACAGGAGGGAATGATTTAAGAAAGAATATTAGAGTCATTATTCTCTGTCCTTGAGCATAGACAATGTGACTCAGCTGGAGCTGGGTTCACAAGGACTCACAATGACACAGCTGTGCCCTGAGGTATAAAGACAATAGCTAGGATAATCTTGGAAAATATCTTTCGGGAAACATTTCACATAAACCAATCAAACAGAACACAAAAGACTTTCCGCTCCTATCTTTTTCTATTAACATTTAGTGAATAGAAAATGTGTTGGACCAATGAAGACCTTCCTGTCGTTACTGAAACCTGTACCAATGATTATTAAGAAAGATGATTCACAGTTCTGGCAAAATGGCACTCTAGGCAGAAGCACCACGCCTTCCCTCCACAGCAAAGATCCAAAAAACTAAGCCAAACAGAGAATACAACACTCCTGAAACCCTAAAACATCAAATGAAGAGATAAAGAACTCAGCCAAACACCAAATGGGAGTGAGAAAACTGACAGAGAATGGAGAGTGAGGAGAGATTCATGCAGAGGTCCCCTACCAGCTAACGCAGCGCGGATCCACCATCTTGGACTCCTATCGGAGACCAGCAAACGGGGGTATGAGAAAGCTGCCTCACGGGTGTCCAGCAGGAGACAAAACAACAGGTAATTTGAAGTGTGTGCTTTCCCACCCCCACCCCTCTTTGCTCTGGCTCGGCCTCCTCTGCTTCCCGCAGCCACGGTCTCTTGACCAGGAAGCGCCAGCTGCTTGGATTCCACACACCCAAGTGGGTGGCTCTCTGGGTGCCATTTGTTGGCTGCTAGTGTTGCTTTTTTTTTCTGCTTCTTTTGATTTCTCACTTGCCTCTCGCCACCTCCACCTCCTTTCACTCGAGTGCCTGGCTCTGTGCGCCACCTTTGCTTCTTCCTGAGGGACTGCAGAGTGCCGGCAATTTGTGATCTATGCTTTCCCACTCTCTACCCTTCTTCACCCACACTCGGCCTCCTCTGCTTCCTGCGGACACAGTCTCTTGTCCAGAAACACCAGCCCGCACTAGCTGGCTCTCTGAGCGCCATTTGTTGGCTGCTGGTGTTGCTTTTTTTTTTTTTTTCCTGCTTCTTTGGATTTCTTGCTTGCCTCTCACCACCTCCCCCTCCTTTCACTTGAGTGCCTGGCTCCGTGTGCCATCTTTGCTTCTTCCTGAGGGGCTGTAGAGCTCCATTCGAGTGTGGAGCTGCTTTCTGGTCTGGGCTACCATGCTGGTGGGATCCCGGGACTTTTGTTCGTTTTTTTGTTTTGAATTGTTTGTTTGTTTTCTTTTCCTTTTCTTGAGTTGGGAGCCCTTTCTGACCAGGTGGAGCTGCATGGCAAGGAACTCCCCTTCAGCTTCCACAGACGTGCAGAGGGATCCCTGAGAGCATTTCTTTTTTCATTGGTTTTTTTTTTTTCTGGTTTTTTTGGGTGGCTTTCTTGTTCTTTTTTTTTTGTTTGTTTGTTTTCTTTTCCCTCTTTTTCCCTTTTTGTCTTTCTTCATTGCTCATTTCTCATCTCATTATATCTTCCTTCTCTTTCTGATCCCTGAATACCAGGCGTTGTATACCTCTATGCCTGCTAGCCAGGCTGTACTGCAACACCTGAGAGTGACTTCCCCAGACCTTATAGCTGCATCAGTGGGATCCCTGGGAATTTTGCGGTTCTTTAAACTTTCTGATTTTTATTTATTCATTCTTTTCTTTTCTTCCTCTTCCCCTTTCTGTTTTTCTCCATTTCATAGTCTCTCATCTCTCCATTCCAATGACAAGCTCCCCTAGCATTCTTTTTTGTTTGTTTGTATGTTTTTGGCTCCTGTTTCTCTCTCCTCTCTCCCATATTCATCTTAGCTCCACACATAACAATCTCCCCACTGTATCCTGCCTACCTGCACTGTGCACTTGACATCACACCACCAAGCAGTACAGGCACGCCCTACTGGAACCTGCCCTGCACTGATTACCGACCCGACCTGGTGGCTGTAGTAAGTGCCACCAATAACCCGTCCTAGTACCTCCTCTTCAGCTAGACCTGCCCTGTGGTACCATATCTGAGTGACTGACCATGCCAGTTGGAGAAAGAGGTGAAAAGTATTGAGCACACAGACGAGCAAACAACAAAGAACACACAGTCCACCTGCTCAGACATAGTCAAATTTTTTTTTAAAAAAGGGATGAAACAAACAAATCTACAATCAATAAATGAGAAAAATAACTACTGACTGACCCGAAAACAGCAGATAATATCAAAAAATTTAAAAAACAGGACATGATGGTTCCAGTAGGCGTCCAAAATAAAACACCAGATGACTCTCCAGTGGAACAAAATGCACTAGAACTACCTGATAGGGAATGCAAATCTCTAATAGTCGGAATTATCCAAGAACTGAGGCAAAAAGCTGACAAACATGAGGAAAAAATAGACAAATTCATAGAAAATAAAGACAAAAAATTAGAATAATTCAGGAAGATGATGCAGGAACAAAATACCAAAATAAATTCACAACTAGAAGTTATACAAAAACAACAATTAGAAATCCAAAAGATAAACAACAAGATTTCAGAAATGGATGATGTCATAGAAGGGCTGAGAAGCAGATTTGAAACCTTGGAAGACAGGATCAGTGGAACTGAAGACAAACACTTGGATACAACTCTGTTTCGGGAAAACTCAGAAAAAAGAACAAAGAAAAATGAAGAGACCCTGAGAGTTATGTGGGACACAATCCAAAGCAAAAATTTTCGAGTGATTGGAATTCCAGAACAGGGGGAGAAAACAGAAAACACAGAGAGGATCGTTGAGGAACTGCTGACAGAAAACTCCCCCAATATGAAAGATGAAAAGCTGGCCATCCAAGAAGCTCAATGAACTCCATATAGTAGAGACCCCAAAAGAAAATCATGAAGGCATATCATATTAACACTCGCCAAAACCAAAGACAAACAGAATCCTGAGAACAGCTTGTGAAAAACAAGAAGTCACATACAGAGGAGAAACAATAAGACTGAGCTCACAATATTTGGCAGAAACCATGCAGGCAAGAAGGCAATGGGATTACATATATAAAATCTTGAAAGAAAAATATTGTCAGCCAAGAATAATATAACCTGCAAAACTCTCGTTCAAATTTGATGGTGAAACTAGGTCATTTCCAGATAAACAGAGATTAAGGGAATATGTGAAAGTCAAACCAAACTTACAAGAATTATTAAAGGCAGTTCTTCGATCTGAGGACAAGCAGCTTCAGCTCACAGGCAGAACCTAGGATGCAGGATCGTATGAGCCAGATACCAATCTAGAAAATGAACTCTCGAGGACTATCCAAAACCAAAAGAAATACAACAGGGAATCAGAGCAGTTAATCAAATGACAGCAACATCAAAACAATAAAAGAGGGAATAAACGGCATAGGTATAGAACCTTCTAATGGAGAGGAAGGCAAGGCGATACCAAGTAATAGTAGACTGCTTCAAACTCAGAAAGATAAGGGTAAAATTCATGGTAACCACAAAGAAGGTTAACCAACCAACTCATAAAAATAAAGACAAAAAACATAAAGTCTCAGCAAAAACAAAACCTACAAAAACAAAAGAAATGAAAAAAGAAATCCACAAACAAAAGTAAGTCAGCACAAGACAAGAAGAACAAAGAAAACTTCAGCACCACAAAAAAAAGCACTACAAAATGACAGCAACAAACTCACATCTATCAATAATGACACTGAATGTAAATGGACTCAAGGCACCCGTAAAAAGACGGAGAGTGACAGAATGGATAAGAAAACAGTATCCATTGATAGGCTGTCTACAAGAGACACACCTTAGAAACAAAGATGTGAATTTATTAAAAGTCAAAGGTTGGAAAAAAATATATCAAGCTAGCAATGACCAAAAAAGAGCAGGAGTGGCAATTCTAATCTCAGATAAAATAGACTTTAATACAAAATATACCATAAAAGACGAAGGACACTATATAATGAATAAGGGGATGATCCAGCATGAAGACATAACCATAATAAACATATACACACCTAATGACAGGGCTCCAAAATACATAAAACAAACTCTAACAGCACTGAAAAGAGAAATTGACAGTTCCACAATAATAGTAGGAGACTTCAACACACCACTCTCAGTAAAGGATAGAACAACTAAGAAGAAACTCAGCAAAGATACAGAAGACCCAAAGGGCACAATCAGCCAACTTGAACTCATAGACATATATAGAACACTCCATCCAACTGCTGCAAAGTGCACATTCTTTTCCAATGCACATGGAACGTTCTCCAGAATAGACCACATCTTAAGCCACAGAGCAATCCTCAACAAGATCCAAAACGCTGAATAATTCAAAGTATCTTCTCTAACCACAATGCCATCAAGGTAGAAATTAACAATAGAAAGAGCAAGGGAAAAAAATCAACTACATGGAAACTGAATAATACCCTGCTTACACATCAGTGGGTAATAGAAGAAATCGGAGATGGAATCAAAAAATTCCTAGAATCAAATAAGAATGAAAACACCTCATACCAAAACCTTTGGGACACAGCAAAGGCAGTCCTCGGAGGACAATTTATAGCAATAGATGCACGTATCAAAAAAGAAGAAAGGGACAATATCAAAACATTAACTATAGAACTCAAACAAATAGAAAGAGAACAGCAAAAAAAGCCCACAACCACCGGAAGAAAGGAAATAATAAAGATCAGAGCAGAAATAAATGAAATAGAGAACAGAAAAACAATAGAAAGAATCAACAAAACCAAAAGTTGGTTCTTTGAAAGAATCAACAAAATCGACAAACCACTGGCCAGACTGACAGAAGAAAAACAGGAGAGGACAAAAATAACCCAAATAAGAAATGAAATGGGGGACATTACAACAGACCCAACTGAAATAAAAAGTATTACAAGAGAATATTATGAAAAACTATAGTCCAACAAATTTGAAAACCTCGAGGAAATGGATAAATTTCTAGAAACACACAGCCTACCCAAACTACAACAAAGTGATGTCGAACATCTGAACAGACCCATAACAAGAGAAGAGATTGAAAAGGTAATAAAAAAACTCCCAACCAAAAAAGCCCTGGCCCAGATGGCTTCACTGGAGAATTCTACAAAACATTTACAGAAGATCTTGTACCAGTACTACTCAAGCTATTTCAGAGCATAGAAGAGGAAGCAACACTTCCAGATTCATTCTATGACGCCAGCATAATGCTGATACCAAAACCAGGCAAAGATGTCACAAAAAAAGAAAATTTCAGACCAATATGTCTCATGAATATAGATGCAAAAATTCTGAACAAAATTCTAGCCAATAGAATTCAGCATCATATCAAAAAAATAATACACCACGACCAAGTAGGATTCATACCAGGTATGCAAAGATGGTTCAGCATTAGAAAATCAATCAACGTAATCCACCACATAAATAAAAGAAAAGAAAAGAATCACATGATCATCTCAATTGACACAGAAAAGGCATTTGACAAAGTCCAACACCCATTCCTGATAAAAACTCTCAATAAAATAGGTATAGAAAGGAAATTTCTGAAGATAATAAAGGGCATCTGTGCAAAACCAACAGCCAACATCATTCTTAATGGAGAGAGGCTGAAAACATTCCCCTTGAAAACAGGAACAAGACAAGGATGCCTGTTATCACCACTCCTATTTAACATTGTGCTGGAACTTCTAGCTAGAGCAGTAAGGCAAGAAAACGAAATAAAAGGAATCCAAATTGGTAATGAAGAAGTTAAACTGTCCCTGTTTGCAGATGATATGATACTATACATAGAAAACCCTAAATACTCCACGAGACATCTGCTGGAACTAATAGAAAGATTCAGCAGAGTAGCAGGTTACAAGATAAACATTCAAAAATCAGTTGGATTCCTATACACCAGTAAGGAGAACGATGAAAAGGAAATCAGGAAAAAAATACCATTTTCAACAGCCCCTAAAAAGATAAAATACTTAGGAATAAATCTGACCAGGGATATAAAAGACCTATACAAAGAAAACTACAAACCACTACTGCATGAAACCCAAAGAGATCTACGTAAATGGAAAACATACCATGCTGATGGATAGGCAGACTCAACATTATGAAAATGACAATTCTACCCAAAGCTATTTACAAATACAACGCAATCCCGATCCAAATACCAACAAAATTCTTCGAAGAGATGGAAAAACTAATCATGTACTTTATATGGAAAGGGAAGAAGCCCCGGATAAGTAAAACACTACTGAAGAAGAAGAATAAAGTTGGAGGACTCACACTACCTGACTTCAGAACATACTATACAGCTACAGTAGTCAAAACAGCCTGGTACTGGTACAATGACAGATACATTGACCAATGGAACAGAATTGAGAACCCAGATGTAAATCCATCCACCTACAGTCACCTGATCTTCGACAAGGGCCCAAAGTCCATCAAATGGGGAAAAGACAGTCTTTTGAAAAAATGGTGCAGACAAAACTGGATATCCATTTGCAAAAAAATGAAACAGGACCCATACCTCACACCGTATACAAAAACTTCTTCAAAATGGATCAAAGACCTGAATATAAAGCCTAAAGGTATAAAGTTCATAGAAGAAAAAACAGGACCAACACTACAGGCCTTAACATGGCATTAACAGGATACAAACCATAACCATCAATGCACAAACCCCAACAGATAAGCTAGATAACTGGGATCTTCTAAAAATCAAACACCTATGCTCTTCAAAAGACTTCACCAAAAGAGTAAAAAGAGAACCTAGAGACTGGGAAAAAATTTTTGGATAGTACAAGTCAGAGAAAGGTCTAATCTCCATCATCTACAAGAAAACCCAACATCTCTACAACAAAAAGACAAATAATCCTAGTAAAAAATGGGCAAAGGAAATGAGTAGACTCTTCACCAAAGAAGACATTCAAATGGTCAACAGACACATGAGGAAATGCTCGCCATCAGTAGCCATTAGAGAAATGCAAATTAAAACCACAATGAGATACCATCTCACCCCAATATTACTGGCACAAATCCAAAACACTGGAAATAACAAATGTTGGAGGGGCTGCGGGGAGATGGGAACTCTTATGCACTGCTGGTGCGAATGCAAAATAATACAACCATTTTTGAAAATGATATGGCGCTTCCTCAGGAAGCTAGAAATAGACATACCATTCGATCCAGCAATCCCACTCCTAGGAATATATCCTAGAGAATAACAGTCATCACTTGAATAGACATATGCACACCTATGTTCATGGCAGCATTGTTCACAATAGCAAAATGATCGAAACAACCTAGATGCCCATCAACAGATGAATGGATAAACAAAGTATGGTATGTACACACAATGGAGTACTATGCCACGAAAAGAACAACAATGAATCTGTGAAGCATCTCATAACATGGATGAAACTGGAGGACATTATGCTGAGTGAAATAAGTCAGTCACAAAAGGACAAATATTGTATGAGACCTCTATTGTAAAAACTCATGAAAAAGTTCACACACAAAATGTAACAATCTTTGTTGGTTACCAGGGATAGGAGGGGTGGGGGCGTGGAATACTAAATAGGCAATAGATAAGTGGTATCTTGGGTGAAGGATGAGAGAGTACACAATACAGGGGAAACTAGCACAACCTGTACAAGGAAAGGTCATGGAAGCTCCATAGATACATCCAAACTCCCTGAGGGACTGAATTGCTGGGCGGAGGGCTGTGGGGACCATGGTCTCGGGGAACATCTAGCTCAATTGGCATGACACAGCTTGTAAAGACAATGCTCTACATTCTACCTTGGTAAGTAGTGTCTGGGGTCTTAAAAGCCTGTGCGCAGCCATCTAAGATACTCCACTAGTCTCATCCCTTCGGGAGCAAGGGAGAATGAAGAGAACAGGATACAAGGAAAAGATTAGTCTGAAGGTCTAATGGACCACAGCTACCAAGGCCTCCACCGGGCTGAGTCCAGTACAGCTAGATGGTGCACGGCTACCACCACTGACTGCTCTGAGCAGGATCACAACAGAGGGTTCTGGACAGAGCTGGAGAAGGATGTAGAACATAATTCTAACTCACAAAAGAAAGACCAGATTTACTGGCTTAAAGGAGACTGGAGAAACCTCGAGAGTATGGCTCCCAGACACCCTTTTAGGTCAGTGGTGAAGTTACCTCCGAGGTTCACTGTTCAGCCTGGGAGTGGACAGCCCCGGAAAACCAAATGAGACTAACAAGGTACAAGAGTCCAGTGACAAGGGGCAGAAGGCAGAGGGGGACAAGGAAGCTGGTGATAGGGAACCCAAGGTTGAGTAAGGATATTGTTGATGTGTTGTGAGATTGTTAACCATTGTCATAGGGCAACATTTGTAGTAACTATTAAATGAGAAACTATTTTGTTCTGTAAGCCTTCATCTTAAGTGAGAATAACAGCACAATTGGAAGAGCGTAGTCAATGTCACTGAACTGTGCATGTAGAAATTTTTGAAATGGTGTATCTTTGGCTATGTGTGTTTTCACCAAAAAAAAAAAAAAGGTTGAGAAGTTATTGGTTTAATATGTTGTGGGGTTGTTAACCAATGTCATAAAACAACATGTGTACTACTGTTTCATGAGAAACCATTTGTTCTGTAAGCCTTCACCTCAAGTACAATAAAATATATATATATATGTATAAAAGATGATTCAAAATGTAGAATTATGTTGATCTAACAGTTTTTAGCCAATCAGTGAAAAGGTGAAGCTTTCAATGATTTTACCAATTTGTAATATTAATATATACTGATGGTTCTGTCATGTTCCTTGGACTCATGCAGATGTGACTCTAGCAGCATGTTTGTCTGTTTTCCCACTCTTACCTATTGTGTAATATTTCCTTGGACTCAGACATGGCTGTGGCAGCATGCTTGTCCGATTTTCCAATTTTGCCTCTCTGAACATATGCCAAATAAAACTTTTTTTTTGCTTTAGTAAACTTTGTGATTTTTTCCCTATAACAATTCTCATGTGTGAGAGTTATTGGCAGCTAGCAAAAAGCTAGCAAAGTTTTTGACCATAATGATTTAACATATTGGAAATATCAAATGCAGAATATAAAATTAATACTTACCAAATATAAGCAAATAATTGATGGAAATAAAATATGAGCGAGCAATGAGCAAGTTTCATAAAGTGACAGTGCAGATTTGAAAAAGAACAAAATTTAAATTTTAGAAAATTTAAAATACCAAAAAAGTCAGTGGATATATTAAAGCTAGTACAGGTAGTCTCGGACTTACATCGTATTTGAGTTACGATGAACCAGGCTTAAGACTGCCTGGATGACGATGGTGTTATTCGAAGACTGGTTTTTAAATTGTTTCTTCCCAAAAGTGCACACACAACTTCCTTTCAAGATTCTGCTGCTACTTGATCATGCCTTAGGAGATTCTCCTCACTTAGATGATCTAAATCAAGATGTGGAAGTGGTGTATCTGCTTCCTAATATGACAGCTGTGATTCAGCCTATGTATCAAAGTGCAATTGCTACTTTCAAAGCTTACTACCTACAGACTACCTTAGCTCACGCAATAGCTGCAACAGATGAAGATATGGTAACAATACATGATCTATGGAAGAATTATAATATTCTTCAGTGTATCCAGAGCATTGCATCTTCCTGGGAGGAAGTTACTAGAAAATGCATGTGGTGTTTTGGAAAAAAATGCTGAGTATTGTGAACATGCTGCAAGCATTTAATCAGGATAACATGATGAAAGAGATCGGTGGAAAAGTCATCCATTGGGCAAGAAGGCTGAATTTAGAACTTGATATTGTTGATGTGGAACAGCTCTAAGATCATGAACAAAGGGAACTGACAGATTGGGACGTAATGGATTTTGAAGAGGAAACAAATGCTAAAGAAGAAAGAAATAATGCGGAAGAGGAAGGAGAGAAGTTGTCAAAAAATTCTACAATGAAAGAATTAGCTGAAGTTCTTTCTAAACTAAATCAGGGGCTTCAGTTGCATGAAAACGTGGACCAAATGCTAATCACTTGCTAAAGCTGATAGGCAGATTTCAAGAAGCAGTGAGATATTATTGCAGAATACATGAAGAAAAAAAGAAAAGGCGCATATAGACAATTCTTACTAATTTTCTGACTAGAAATGCTAACCTCGGTCCTAGGAATAATCCAGATGATCCAAAACCTTCCACAAATTGAGTTATTACCTCGACTGAAGAAATACCAGTGTCGTCCAACTCTTCATTATCAAAGTAAATTTTTATGATTTGTGTGTTTTTTATGTAGGTATATATGTATATATAAAAATAGATCTGCAAATTTGTATGCAATGCTTCCAACCCCTGGAGACAAATAAAGATCAGATTTATAAAGATACTGAGAATAAAAGGGAATAATAATGATAACCAAAAAAAAAAAAAAAAAAAAAGATGTGTTGAACTTACATCAGAACTGATTTATGATGCAGTCATTGGAATGGAACCGCATCGTAAGTCAGGGACTACCTATATTAGGTATATTGAAAGAGGAAAAAATAATGAATTGGAAGATAAATCTTAAAAAAAAAAATTACCATAATGCAGCAATGCAGCATGGATATATAAACAGAGAAAATACGTGAAAAATAGGTAAAGAAACCTGGAGAATAGGTTAATATTTAATCAGAGCCCCCAAAGGAGGAAAAAAAAAAAAAGAATGGAAAAGAAAACTATTTTAAGAGATAATGATGAGTTTTCCAAAGTTATGAAAGACATGAATCCAAAGATACAGCATATATCAAAAAAGATAATTATAAGAAATCAACATCTATGCATATTATAGTGAAAGTATATAATGACAGACAGAAATTATATGTTGAAACCACAGAAGGCAGATCGGTTACAGATGAAAAACAATTTGACTGGCAGCAGGCACCACAGTAATATCAGAATAGGAATAGAAGTCAGTGGAATTCTATCTTTAAAGAGCTAAAGGAAAATAACCAGATTTCATCTGTAAGAAAAATGTGAAAACACTTTTCTTCAAATTAAGAAAATTTAAAGAGTGTGTCACCAATAGAACTTCACTAAACAAGTTTCTAATTTTAAAGACTGTGCTTTAGGAAGGAGGAAAAAAAATTCTAAAAAGAAAGCTGAGTAAAAAAATGGATAAATCGATAGGTAAATCTAACCATTTTTTAAAAATGATACTAAGGTGTATTTTGTTAGAGAATAAGTATAACAACACTAAAAAGAAAAAGCACATAGATTGTGTATTTTAAAGTATCTGTATTGTATCACAGTGATTGAAGGGACAAGGTATTGATTGACATTAATTTCTCAGTTAAGTATTCATGGTAAAGTATCAAAGATAACCATAATGATAGAAAAAGTGTGTATACCTCTCAAACCTGTAGAATAAGAAGAACAAGAATAAGAAGATAAAAGGGGAGAAGAGAAATCTCAATGAATAGATCAAGATAGAAGAATAAAAAGATAATTGGTTCTTTATGTAGAAAAATATTATATTGGACATTCCTCCCCCCTAAATCCCAATCATTAAAAAAAAAAAAAAGATGCCATCAACTATTTAAAAATGCACAGTATCTTTTCACTAAGATACTATAATGTAAATAAAAAGATAAACCACAAAGTGAATAAAAGGTATTTCCAACATTATACTTAAGAAAGGATTAGAATATGTGAAGTCTACCTAAAATGTCAATAAAAAAAAAAATGACCCATAAAAATAGCCAAACCACATGAATGAGCATTTCACACAGAAAGTAATAAATAATATGAAAATGCTTATTTTTAATAAAAAGTAAAATTAAAACTAAGACAACTAAGATCTACCATTTCACAGATACTAGAATGATAAAAATTTGACAGTCTTCCAATATTTTGCACTAATGTTTATGTGGAGCAACTAAAAAAATTTAATACATAAAACAAAAAAATAAAAATAAAATAATGGTGTAAAGGGGATAGAACCATTATAAAAAATGATTTTGTAGTATCTACTGAAGTTACAGTTACTACCCTATAACCTAGAAATTCTACTTCCTGGTTTATCTCCTAGAAGAATGTTCAGAAAAATCTCCTAGGGAACATCTTCAAGTGTGTTCATGCCAATATTTTAAATACCAAAACTTAGGAATGTCTTTGATTGTGAATTGTGTGGTAGGTACAGAGATTTCCATTGTCTGGTATATCATGTTTATATATTTATGTATGTTTACTAAATATTCATTTTAGCTATTCAATAATTAATAAAAATAAATACTTTGAAAAGATAAAATAAGGAGAATTAATAATCTTAGGAACTTCATAAAAGGTATTTGATACATTTGAATACCCATTTGTGGTAATACTTAGCAACATATAAGAAGGGAAATTCTTCACCTGATGAAGGCTATCTATCTAAATCTTTAACAAACACCTTGTGTTGAAACAGTGGCTCCTTTTGACACCAAGAATAATACAAGGTATCCACCAACATTACTTCCATATGTAATTGTTTTGGAGGTCCTGCATATATTGGAATTTGAGAAGGGTAATTACCATAATTTGCATAAGATGTGGAAACCAAAAAGAACATATAAGAAAATTAACCAAAAGACCAAATCTATCAAAATCCAAAGTCTGGGAGTAGATATTGTCACCAATATATAATCAATAAAGAATTAATGTGTGGATTATTTGAAGAACTAAACCTTCCAAATCAATAAAAAAGATTTAAACAACCTAATAGAAAAAGGGAAAATATGAACTAGCTAGGCAACAAACTAAGTTGAAAAACCAAATGGCCAATAAATATATATAATATATGTAATATAATAAATATATACAAATATGGCCAGCCTCTCCAGTAATCAGGGGTATTAAAATTAAAATCACAGTGAGCTACAGTTTCACACCCATCATAGTTGCACACGTTATAAGATCAGATAAACCAATGACAGAGAATGTGGAAAAAGAATCATTGCCATAAACCGCTGCTGGAGACATCAATTTAACACAATCTCTTTGGAAGGTAATAATAAAGTTGAAAAGGTGCATGCTTAGGACCCAGCAATTGAATTTCTAGGTACTGTCATAGAGAAAAGCCCACTTGTGTGCATAAGGATGTTGACTGTTTATTGAAGCATGTCTAACAATTTGTCTGGATAGCTAGTAATCCAGTAATCTGTTGTCAATAGCAGACTATTTTATAGTCATGCAATAGAAACTATAGCAATCCAAATAATGTGTTATATCTATTTACATGATTACCTATCAAAAACATAGAATTTAGTTTAAATTCTAAAATATGATAAATTGAGTAATGTCATCTGAAGTAAATATTGCAAAATGGCATACATTGTAATATTTCTTTTCTTTATTGATGTATTTATTTTCATATTCAGACTTCTTCAGGATTTGTTTACCTTGTTTCATTTTCAAAGAAATAACTTCTGGATTAATTTATTAATACTTATTATACTTTATTTAAACTTTTTATAATTCCTCGTTTGTACCTTCTTTTTAATACATTTAATATTCAGTCTCTTCATTTGAACATTTCTTCTGTTAAAAAATGTTGACATTTACAGCTACACGTTTTCCTTTGAGTATAAATTTGAAAATATTTAATTTTCAGGCAGCTTGTTTTTCATTTGTCTTATATTTTAAAGATATATGATGATGTGAGAATGTGAAGAGTAAAATCTCTACAATTCTTTTTTTTTTTTTTAGATTTAGTCATGGCTAATATATGATTGTATTTATTTTCCCCTGTGGAAATTTTGTTTAGCAGTCAAAATTTCCTTCAAATCCATCACTGTTGAACAAATTCTCTCATCTTCTTGCTCATTCTACTTTAACTCATCATAATAAGTTTTAGGCATAAAGGTTTTAATTTTCTTTCAAAATCAAGTTTTAACATCTTGAAGTTAATTAGACAGCAAGCAGATTTTGTTGAAGGACGTGATGTATAGTTTTCACCCTCTTTTGGTACAAAATAATATCATTTCTTTGAATAAAGTTAGACATTTATGGTTTCAAAATTGATTTCCATCAGAAAATGACAATAAGACACTATACATCTTTAAGTGCAATAGTAGAAAATCTAAAGCTGTCTGATATCCTCTATCAGTATGGTATATTCTTCACAGGACTGTGGGAATATTGGGTGTAAGTTCTCTGTGCTACAGTGTACATAGCTGCACTTTAAGACTTCTTTTAGCTAGCAGAAATGCCAAGAAGCTTTACAACGGCCAGGACTTAAGGCTGCTTTACTTATTTTCTATATTATGCACGGTATATTGTGAAACAATAACATGATCGAGTTTTGATAAACATTCCATACCATACCCGTTGCCATTGAGTCAATTCGAACTCATAGAGACCCTATAGGACAGAGTAGAATTTCTGCGTAGGGTTTCCAAGGCTGTAATCTTTATGGTAGCCAACTGTCACATTTTTCTTCCTTGGAGCAGCTGGTGGTTTTGAACCGCCGTCTTAGTGGTTAGCAGCTGAGCACTTAACCACTGTGCCACTAGGGCTCCTTAAACATTCCATAAGAATATGAAAAAATTTAGTCTTTATTTAAACATTATAATGTTTTAGTCTACAAATCTCGATTTGAATTTGTTCAGTTGTATTCGTTAATTTCTGAAAGTCAAGCATGCGTTTGTGTTTTTGGTCTCATAGTCAAATGATCAAATATGCTTTTAATGTTTAGTAGTAATAAAAGTAGTATTATTTTGTAGGATAGGAAAGCAGTTAGAAGGTTATCGCAATAATGAGTTTCTAAAAGTCAGAGAATGTAGCAACAGAGATTTGAGGAAAGGGAAAAGTTCTTAAAAATACAGAATAGACATAACTAGAGCACAAATTGTATGTTGCAGATAAAGACGATTTAAAGGTAATTGTAATGTGGCATTTATATAATGTTTTGAAAGAGTGAAGTGTAGGACAGATTTATAGGAAACTGCTGAAAATATAAAATTGGGGAGTTGGTGGTGACATTTTAAAAAATGAAAAAGCATGTGAACGGGCTGATTAATTGTTTATTTGACTTCAGGAACTCATGACATGCTTAATAGTAACATGTGTAGTAAGCAGTGCAAATATAGAGGTGGGTTTGGGCACCTAACAGTGGTTCAGTACATGTTTATGTGTTAACTTAGTTCAGTACATGTTTATGTGTTAAATTATTAGAAGGCTGAAAACAAAAATTTGCAGACCCACATATTTAGAAGACAAGCAGAGGAATCTGGAAAGCAGACTAAGAAACAAAAGAGAGAGGAGAAACATACTGAATGTTGTTCATGTAGGGAGGAATAAAAAGCAGGCAGTATGCAACAGTGAAAATTCTATAAGATGATGGCAGAAAAGGGCAACATAAAGGTCATAGATCAGTGGATTAAGGGTCATGTTAGCCATACTCCAGTGATTAGAAATAAATAAAATATAGGGAAACAGGACAATCTACAAAGCAGATTTTTGTGGGAAAACTCAGCTCAATGCCAAAATTAAAAGTGTTATATGAAAGAGAGTATAGGATTGAAGACTATATTTTGGGTTTTGTTTTTATTTAATAAGAACTTGAATATGTTTTTTTAAAATCCAAAAAGAAGACAGTCACAACAGTAAAAAATAAAATAATGATAGAGAAGAGATAAGGGATGAAGGGGTGCTTGTTGTTGTAGTTGTTGGATGCCATTGAGTTATTTTCAACTCAAAGGGACCCATGTGACAGAGTAGAACTACCCCATAGAATCTTCTTGGCTGTAGTCTGTAGGAAAGCAGATCACAAGGTCTATCTCCCTAGGAGCTGCTGGGTGGTTTCAAACTGCCAAACTTTTGGTTAGCAGCTGAGTGCTTCATTGTGCCACCAAGTCTCCTTGAAGAAATGATAAAAGGAGCAAAATCTAAATGAAAATATACATATTCCAAAGAACAAGAGAGACATTAACATTGAACAGGATATGTAGTATTTCATTTTTTTCACTGGGAAAGCAAAAATTAAACAGGAATTGTGAGAATGCTGAACAATTTGCAGTTTAAGGTGAAAAATTGTACAATATTTTCGCTGAATGGGCTCTTCAGTATAATAGGACATAAATCTAACTGCTTATAAATGTGTACATGGGGAGAAATGATGGGGGGGCTCAGCCTACAGAGCTTCTTTTTAATATTTCTTCTAAAGCAAGTCTTTTAGAATCAAATTCTCCCAGTTTTTATACATGTAGAATTGTCTTTTTTGCCTTTGTTTTTTAATAGACTTTATTTTTTAGAGCAGTTTTAGGTTTACAGAAAAACTGGCAGAAGGCACAGTAAGTTCCCATTTCTATTATTATTAACATCTTGCATTAGTGTGGTACATTTGTTAAAATTGATGAACCAATATTTAATACAGCATTACTAACCGAACTCCGTAGTGCATTTTAGGGCTTACTCTGGTTTTGTACAGTTCTGTGGATTTTGACAAATGCATAATATTATGTGTCCACCATTGCAGTATCATATGGAATAGTTACACTAAAAATATGTCCTGTGTTCCATCTATTTACCCCTCCCCCCATTCATCTGACTCCCTGACAATCACTGATTTTTCACTTTACCTAGGGTTTTCCAGGGTGCCATATTTTTGGAATCATCCAATATGTAGCTTCTTCACGCTTGCATCTTTTACTTTGCAATGTGTATTTAAGATTCCGCTATTCAGTTATTAGACTTTTCAATTCCATAATTTACATTTAGGTCTTTTTTTTTTCAAGTTCTCCCTTCATATTGATATTGTCTATTTTATGGGCCATTGCCATCATACCTCCCTTTAATTCTTTAAACATGGTTTTCCTTAGTTCTTTAAACCTTTTTATAATAATAACAATAATAAAAACAAACCCATTGCCGTCTAGTCAATTCTGACTCCTAGTGACCCTATAAGACAGAGTAGAACTGCCCGATAGGGTTTCCAAGGAGTGGCTGGTGGTTTCAAACTGCCGATAAACCAAAAAGTATTCCGTGTTGCTGGTCACTCCCTGCCTAACGTAAGGGATGCTTACTGGCAGGGTCAGTATGTCAAAATACATGTCCTATATTGGTTTAGTTATTTAAATAGGCAGACTGGCTTTTTACACAGGACAGGAAACCTGGCTGTCAGAAATGATTAGGGTTACATATCTAGCCTCACCATCAAGTTTTTAATTCAAACAACTAACCAAAGTAACATAAGATAATATATTATTTGGTCAAATTTGACTCATGTGGAGTACCTTACAATTCCAATAGAACTAAGTGACTGTAATGTGTCTGTGTCCTAAAAGAAGGGAACCCTCCCCGGCAGAATTTAGACAGACAAAACAATACATTCTCATTAAAACAACGTATCACTTTCTTCTTTAGTTGCATAATTGAAAAGCACATACAATAGTTAAGAACTTGTAATTGGAAACTAACTGACTAGGTGTGACTTGTGTCTTATGCTTAACTAGCAGTTTTCTTAATCTTAGCGTATGAAAAAATTTCTGTTGCCTTCTCCATTTTTAAAGCCAATGTTTAGGATATACTTTTTTCTCTTATGCATCCATTTTTTCCCAGTAAATAGCACATTTTGTGGGAGTACTCCACAGAGCTTTTCAGCCTTCTGTTAGAGAAATCAAAGAAGCATAAAGAGAAGCTTATCAAGAAAGAATACAGAATCAACACTGGTCTATTAGGGGACTTGACAAAACGGATGACAATCAGCAGCAGACTGCTCCAATGATTATTTTAATATTCTTGGCTGTATCAGTGCTTATAGAAGCTAAATTATTTCGTCCTCAGAAAATAATTTTGGTTTAATACTGAAGAGGATGTGTCATTCACTGAGAATTGTGATTCTCCTCTTCGGCTCTGGATAGAATGCTTCTGGAATGCAAAATGAGAGTTCACAAAATAGATACGTTTGTTCTTTTTAACGTTTAATTATTGGGTATAATTGTTCAAAGATGGTACTATTCTGAGAATGATGATGATGCTTAGGAAAAAAAAGACAATTTATCTTTTCAATGAATTCTTTCTAAAGCAATTCAATTTTTTAGAAACTACATGTTGTGCAAGTTTACTACATGGTTTGATTGGAAAGGTTTAACATGGTCTGGTCTCCCTAGTCTTCACAAGGAACATTATCGTTAGTTATGTGCCTCTAGGTAAACACAGAAATGGATTTTTTCAAGGTGAGTTAATGCCTTCATCATTAATAATATCTTTAACTATTTTCTTGGAAAAATATAGTCACTATGGTTTTGATAGTACTTTTATTTAATTTTGTCTCTCATAATGAATGCATTACGATAGAGCTTTCCAGAAAAATAAGATGTTTCCTTAAATTGAGAAAAAAGCAATTTCAAATCTGTCTCGAATTTTCTAATAAACCACTTTACATGATTAAAATCTAAACTTCAGTGTCACGTGAGCTTGTTAAAATATTTTGCCTGTCTTCTTTTTGAGTGTTAAATTAGCAGTCATTTAAATATTTCAAGGGAGTATACACCTTAACATAAAATATAATAAATTATTTTAAAAAACTATTTAAAAACCATAATTCTGTGTGCATAAACATACGTACACACAGAGAGAGGTATATAATACAGAATTTTGATTAAGAGATATTAAAATATTACAGGGGGAATTTGACCATTTACTTCTACTTCTTCTAAGATCTTCAGTATCTCCCTTACTTATGCGTTCCTGTGATATTTCAGTGCTCATTACTGCATATCATGGAATAGTAAGAAACAGATACAACCAAACCCAGATCCTTTTCTGTCAAGTCGATTCTGATTCACGGCAACCCTATAGGACACAGTAGAACTGCACCATAGTGTTTCGAAGTTTGTAAATCTTTACGAAAGCAGATTGCCACATCTTTCTCCTGCAGAGCAGCTGGTCAGTTTGAAACGATGACCTTTCAGTTACCAGCATAGTGCTTTAACCACTGTACCACCAGGGCTCCTAGAAGCAAATATAGACAGATTTAAATTTGTCTTTTTTGCATGCAAAAGGTCTAAAGAATGAGAAAAATTTAAAGTAATTTTTCAATTTTTATGCATATAGAGAATTGGTATATCGATGTCCATTTAATTTGTAAATACTCATCTTGTTTCAAAATAAAAGTGACAATTTATTGAAAATAAGTTTTTAACAGCATGAGTAAATCATAAATTCAGTATATTAACTAAATATCAGTATTTAATAAAGCTGATGTGCCTCTATATGAACACATTTGAAAGTTAATGATTTTTCATATTAACAACACTTCACATTATATCAGCTCTGACTCCTTGCAGCAAGGCTGTTGTTGTTAGGTGCCATAGAGTCGATTTTGACTCATATCAACCCCATGTGACAGAGTAGATCTGCCCTATAGGGTTTTCTAAGCTATAATCTTTATAGGAGCAGGTTGCCAGCTCTTTCTCCCAAAGAGCCTCTGGATGGGTTCAAACCACTGACCTTTCGATTAACAGCAGAGTGCTTAACCATTGCACCACCAGGAATCTTTTTGCAGCAATGGGGCAATGCAATTCTCTCAACAGAGCTGGCCCCTCTCGGATCTTAGCACCAATATTTAGCTTCAGCGGCTGAGATGAACACCAGCACAGAATAGTTGATTAGTTCAGTTGAAATGCCCTTATTAAAATCCTTTTAAACAACTCTAGAGTTAAACAAAAGTGTTCATTTCCATTGTGAAATATACCCTCTGGTGCTCATTGGATGATGAGTATTGATGGTTAATAGGCTACTTCCTAATATACTGACACACTATGCCCCAAAACTGAGATGTAGTCATTTAGAATTGTTCACAAGTCTGTTTATGTTAGCTGTATTTTTATTGTTATTATATAATTGATGTTTTATTAATTAATCAAATATTAGTCTGAACAGAAAAAAAAAATGTGCTGTTAGAATACACGAAAGCTGTATAGGCATCAAAAAGTGAGTGGCCAAATAGTATCCTTTTTCTTAATAGATCTCTGTGAGGCTACTGTAAATATATGGGCAGCTGTGATGGTGAAGATGAAAATCTAAATCATTCTCCACTCAGGTTATTTTGTAAGAGTTTTTAAAGAAATTAAAAAGCTACCCAAATATAAATAAGTAAAATTTGGAAACTTGTCATTTATAGGAGACAAAATTAACCAATCCTTCAACAGAACCACATTCAAAGACTTTAGGTTTATGTCAAAAGTTTTGCAAAGATATGAACACTAGTTTCTAAAATAAAATAAAATGTTTAATATATGTCATTTTCAGTGATGTATTCTTGAACTACCTTTTCAATTAATACAAGAAGGTTTGCTTAGTTTTATTGTATGAATATGCCAATATGCTTTTAAGAGCCGTTACAGTATAATACAAATAGCACCAGACTGAGAGTGAAAAGAAGCCTCTTCATTGATTTTGACTTTTTGGAAACCAAGTATCATTTCTGAATGTTATATTTCTTCTTTTTAACATAGGTGGATTTGATTAATTAATCCCCCAGGAATATTTTAACCTTAAAATTTTTTTAACAACGATCGTGATAATTGGAAATATTCAATTCTTAACTCACTTGCACCTGTACAATGAGTGCCTTTTGGAGCTGGCAAAGTTTTAGGGGTCTAAGAAGAATACATTTAGAAACATGTTTGAAACAATGTCTGAGTATTTCCAAGCAGAATAGGAGGTTTTGAAGAGTAAAAAGATTGTTACACTTACGCTCAGATGTTTGCTTGCTTGGTTATTATTTAGTTTTTCTCCTGGCAAATACAGGAGTATCAAACCAGTTTTATACAGATATTATGATTCTCTAACAAACTATTTAAGGAATTCTACTTGTGAGCAAATACAATTTAAGTGGCACAGTTAGCTTCACTTAAATCTAGAAATTGCATCACTCCTGAACACTCGTCTGAGCTGCCATTTCCTCAAGGGCTCCAATTGAATTTTAACAGTCCTTTTAGTGTAATGTGCATTAATTCAGATAATTTGCAACCACTATATTCCTAAGCAGACATTTTGTATTAGGGATTTTATCAATGAGCCTTGGTTTTATTAGGTACTATTTTCATACACTTATCATGCTACAATGTGTTTTCTATTGATGCTTCACATAATAACTACCATAATGTCACTGATACTTTAAGGATATGCACTGTTGTCAGCTGCCTTCAAGCCAGTTCCAACTCACAGCAGCCCTGTGTACAACAGAACGAGACACTGCCTGGTCCTGGGCCATCCTCACAATCATTGTTATGCTTGAGCCCATTGTTGCAGCCACTATGTCAGTCCATCTGGTGGAGTGCCTTCCTCTTTTTCACTGTCCCTCTATTCTATGAAGCATGATGCCCTTCTCCAGGGATTGATCCCTCCTGATAACATGTTCAAAGTATGTGAGGTGTAGTCTTGCCATTCTTGCTTCTAAGGAGCATTCTGGTTGTACTTCTTCAAAGACAAATTTGTTCATTCTTTTGACAGTCCATGATGTGTTCAGTACTCTTAGTCAACACCATAATTCAAAGGCATCAATTCTTCCGTCTTCTTTATTCATAGTCCAGCTTTCGCGTGCATATGAGTCAATTGAAAACACCATGGCTAGGTCAGGCACACCTTAGTCTTCAAGGTGACATCTTTGCTTAATAACACATTGAAGACGTCTTTTGCAGCAGATTTGTCCAATGCAATGTGTCATTTGATTTCTTGACTGTTGCCTCCGTGGGTGTTGATTGTGGATCCAAGGAACATGAAATTCTTGAGAACTTCAATCTTTTCGCTGTTTATCATGATGTTGCTTATTGGTCCAGTTGTGAAGATTTTTGTTTTCTTTATATTGAGATATAATCCATACTGAAGGCTGTAGTCTTTGATCTTCATCAGTAAGTGCTTCAAGTCCTCTTTGCTTTCAGCAAGCAAGGTTGTGTCATCTGCATAACGCAGGTTAATGAGTCTTCCTCCAGTCCTGATGCCTCGTTCTTCTTCATATAGTCCAGCTTCTCAGATTATTTGCTCAGCATGCAGATTGAGTAGTTATGGTAAAAGGGTACAACCCTGAGGCACACCTTTCCTGACTTTAAACCATGCAGTATCCCCTTGTTCTCTTTGAGTGACTGCCTCTTGGTCTAAGTTCAGGTTCCTCATGAGCACAATTAAGTGTATCCATTCTTTACAATATTATCCATAGTTTGTTATGATCCACACAGTTGAATGCGCTTGCAAAGTCAATAAAACACAAGTAAACATCTTTCTGATATTCTCTGCTTTCAGTCAGGATCCATCTGATAACAGCAATGATATCCCTGGTTCCATGTCCTCTTCTGAATCTGGCTTGAATTTCTGGCAGTTCCCTGTTGATATACTGCTGCAACCAGTTTTGAAAGATTTTCAGCAAAATTTTACTTGCATGTGATATTAATGATATTTTTCGATAATTTCCACATTCAGTTGGATCACCTTTCTTGGGAATAGGCATATATATGGATCTCTTCCAGTCAGTTGGCCAGGTAGCTGTCTTCCAAATGTCTTGGCATAAAGGAGTGAGAGCACTTCCAGTGGTGCATCCATTTGTTGAAACATCTTAATTGGTATTCTGTCAATTCCTGGAGTCTTGTTTTTTGCCAATGTCTTCAGTGCAGCTTGGAACTCTTTGTTCAGTATCATCTGTTTTGATCATATAGTACCTCCTGAAATGGTTGAATGTTGACCAATTCTTTTTGGTATAGTGACTCTGTGTATTCCTTCCATCTTCTTTTGATGCTTCCTGTGTCATTTAATTTTTTCCCTGTAGAATCCTTCAATATTGCAACTTGAGTCTTGAATATTTTCTTCAGTTCTTTCAGCTTGAGAAATGCTAAGCATGTTCTTCCCTTTGGGTTTTCTAACTCCAGGTCTTTGCACATGTCATTATAATACTTTACCGTTTCTTCTCGAGCCACCCTTTGAAATCTTCTATTCAGCTCTCTGACTTCATCATTTCTTTGTTCCCTTTTAGCTACTCGAATTGAAGAACAAGTTTCAGAGTCTCTTCCAACATCCATTTTGGTCTTTTCTTTCTTTCCTGTCTTTTTAATGACCTCTTGCTTTCTTCACGTATGATGTCCTTGATGTCATCCCACAACTGGTCTGGTCGTCTGCCATTAGTGCTCAATGTGTCAAATCTATTCTTGAGATGGTCTTTAAATGTAGGTGAGATATACTCAGGGTCATACTTTGGCTCTCATGAACTTGTTCTAATTTTCTTCAGCTTCAACTTGAACTTGCATATGAGCAATTGATGATTTTTTCCACAGTCTGTCTTGGCCTAGTTCTGACTGATGATATTGATCTTTTCCATCATCTCTTTCCTCAGATGTAGTTGATTTAATTCCTGTGTGTTCCATCTGGTGAGGTCCATGTGTACAGTTGCCATTTATGTTGTTGAGAAAAGGTTTTTGCAATGAAGAAGTTGTTGGTTTTGCAAAAGTCCATCATGAAATATCCAGCATCGTTTGTATCACCAGTGCCATATTTTCCAACCACCAATCCTTCTTTGTTTCCAGCTTTTGCATTCCAATCACCAATAATGTCCTTATTCCAGTAAGGATATACAGAGTATTCATATACTTAATCTTTCATTCACCAATTCAGTAAAAATTTATTGAGTACTTACCAGATGTCAGACACTATTCTAGCTATGCTGAGCACAGCAGAGACAAGCTACAAATTTCTAGCCAGTCTGCAGCTTACACATAAGGAGACAGCATAACTAGGTAACATATATAACACGGTGCATAGTGATAAGTAGAAAGGAGAAAAATAAAGCAGGGGAAAAGCATTTATATGGTGATGTCTAGGGTGGGACACTTTTAGGTAGGGCTTCAACGAGTAGTTGACCTTTGAATAAAATAACTGAGGTTCTATAAAACAGTTTTTAGAAGAAGAAGAGCTATGCAAGCACAGACTTTCAGCAAGTGCAGAGGACCAGAGAGGAAATGTGCCTGTCTTCTTGGAGGAGCTACAAGCAGCATAGTTGGCAGATTGAGCAAGGAAGACAGTTGCAGGGGATGAAGCCAAACAATTAAGGGAGTATGGACAGATTGCTTGCTGCAGTGCTGTTCAGAACGTGTCTATCGATTGGTGCAAAGACAAATGCAGACACTGAGAGAATGTGTTGGAACACTTTTGTAGCTTTTTGACATTACCATGACTCCAAGCATGTCATTGTTGAGCTTGAATTTACATCTTTTAAAAAAACTTTTATATTAATTTATTTTTATTTTGTTTTACAACTGCATTGATCTATAAAAATTGAAAACAAGCAAACAAACAACTGGTCTTTTGCCTACAGATAGTTTGATAAGAGCTGACAAGGGGGATTACGACTCCTTTACTGTGTAAGACATAGAGCAATTGGTGTTTAAGGGAGGAGAGATAGGATGTGGTTTACCGATTAAGAGGGTAACTCTAGTTTCTATGAGGAGAAATGATCTCAGGAAGTTCAGGGGTTTAAACATGGACACAGGTTAGGCATCTGTTGAACGATCAGATGAGGGAGGATGATGACGTAGACCAGAGTGGAGGCAGGGGAGGTGATGAGACGTGCTGAGGTTTGGGATGTATTTTTGAAGGTAGAGACAAGAGGAGTTTTTGAAAGATCACAAATAAATGTGGGGCAAAGAAAAGAGAAGACTCAAGGATGACTCAAAGGTCTGACCTGAGTCAGCAGAAGAAATTGCCATTTACTGAGATAGGGCACTTTGAGAGAGGAGTCGTTTTGGCTGGTGGAGGATAAATAAAGTGCTAATCAGGAGCTCAGTTTGGGACATAGTCATTTTAAGAGACCGATTGCACAGCCAAGTGAAGACTGTCAAGGAAGAAGTTCCTTTAAACAAGAGAAAAAGTGAAAAAAGTACTAAAATTAATTTTGCCAATAAAAGCATTCAAAAGGTGAAAATACAATTAAAAGCCAACTGCAAATTGGCTGCTCACCATACCCTGGAACACAGTGTTACCTGCTGTCACGCGCATTTTCACATTTGATTTGTGTGATAGTTTCCAAGGTGGGCATTATTTATAATTTTTCGGGTGAGAAATTGCTGTTCAGAAGATTAAGCAATTTGTCTTAGAGAGCATATAAAATCTATAGTATGAAAAATAAAATGTAACAATAATAAGTATATATTAAGCTGTTCCTAAATAATCATTAAAGACTACCATTATCACTTCTTCACAGAGGAGAATAATTAGAACGAACATTTTAAGTAATTTGCTTGAGCTCTCATGGTTGGTCATTGGTAGAGACAGGATTTCCGCAGTTAAACAATGAGGTTAAATAGTTTTAGTCAACTGGCTCCTTGAGGAGAGCAAGCACTTACAATTAGTAACTTCTCAGTCTAGAGCTCAGCCTAGTGTTTCCTCACTCACCCAGGCTACTTTTTCCCCCCTTTAATTTTATTTTTGAAAATTTTAGCATAAATCATAATTACCTAGAGGCCTTATTTCCTTACAGATTGCTGGGTCCAACCCCTCAGATCTGATTCGGTTGGTCTGGGGAACCTACTTTTGAGAACCAGTGCTGTACTGTAGAGGATGTTTACAAATAAGATTATGAAGTCTAAAATAGTATAGTAGGAAATATGCTTCAATATAAGAATGTTGAGCTTCACATATTCAAAGGAGGGACTACAAATCTTTGAATGTATTATCAAAATGACTTTCTAGATTGGTTCCCTTGAAGACAGAGCATCTTCCCTGAAAGAGACAGGTGAAACCACAATGACAGTTTTATATGGATGTGAAATCATGCTGGCAGACGGCAGTTTCTGCCAAGCAGAAAAGGACGTCACACTCAATTAGCTCCTTGGAACTATGGTGAAAGAACTCAGGTGAATAGCTATATTATGAACTCATGCCTTCTTTTTTTTTTTTGTAGTTCAAAAGATATGTGAATAGGGAGATTAGGTTGCCTATAAGAAAGAAGAATGTAATGAATGTGAGGAACTAAAATACTAAGAAAAAAGAGGGGAAATTAGCTCCTCCATATAAATATATCTCAGTGTGATTTGCCCTTATGTGTTGTCATTTAATGATGTAGTATGTTAATATTTATTTTCTCTATAAATTATATTTAATATCCACATTTTTCATTGTTTTCCCTTTTTAATTTTAGTCATAAAAAATTCTAGTCTCGAATTTCAATAATTCACTTCACAACAGCTGTATTTAGTGACTTGCATGAAAAGCTCTCTAATGTGCTTTTTGAATTCCATCATTTGCCATTCTGCTGAAATCTCCCACATAATCATGGCAGTAGCATCTTTATAATGTGTTGCACACAAAAACATTCCTGAAGATGCTCTTTTAAGTGAACACCTCTGAATTCTCTTCAGTAGATATGATCCTTACTTTTTTTTTTTAATTCCTTATTCTATTTTTCTGGGCTTCCAGGAAACAAATACATAGCATGAACATAAAAAATACTTTTCTTTATTATACTACTCTAATGCCAAAGAGAAAGCTAAAATGTACTGGTGACATGTCTGACATTGAAGTCACAAGAATTTGATTTAAAAATGCTCAGTTTAAAAGGCTAGTGTTAAAAATGTTAAAAGTAATTAACATCCTTACAGATTATAATGTAATCTCATGGCATTAAATGATCTAGTCCGCTAGCTATGTTTAAAAAGTAAATTCCCATTTCTGCCCCTTCTCTCATTTCATTCCTTTTGACATGTTTTCTCACTGAAATATTAGGTGTTAGTAACATATGCCTTCTCGAAGTTCAGTTAGTAGCAAGGACTTTTTTTTTTCCCATTAAAAAGCAACCTAAATAGTTATTATTAGTTTCCCTTTTTAAGATGAAAAAATCAATCTTAATTTTGTAATTTAACTCTTCATGTGGAAAACTATGCTTTATGAGCCATATCCTCAATGTCTCTTGTACAGAAGAAAATTATTTATACATGGAGCTACACTTTAATAGATGGGCAAGTATATTTTTATATGAAAAATATTAAGAAAGATTTTTTTAAAATCTAGAACCACCCTTGTTTTTATAGCAGTTGAGCATTATAGTCAAACCCTATATATACTATTTTTTTAATTTAAAATATTTAGCTAATTTTTAATAAGTAATAATGCTTGTGGTACAAAATCCACAAGTACTAATTTTTTTTTCTTGAATTTTATCCCTAGATACTCTTTGCCTTTCCCTATAAACTCTGTTTCATATGTTTACAAAATGTGTGTGTGTGTACATATATATATGTGTTTGTTTCGAGAGACAAGTTATACCAAACCATACACATTGTTCTGCACTTATTTTTTGTGCTTTATATTCTTTTTTGTGTATCTTCCAACATTAGAGCACATTTAGTTTCCTCATACTTCTTACTGTCTACAGAGGCATTTCATGTATGACAATTCATGGAGCTAGTTCCATGTTAAGGGACAGTTATATTGCTTCCAATTTTTTTATAAGAAAGAAAATCTTCATAATAATTGTATATGTATATAAATATAATTATGTATATATATATATATATATATATATATATATATTTCAAAGCTTCAGCTATATTTATAGGAAATGAGCCTGTTTAAATAGAAAGTCTAGGGACGTATCATTACAGTTCTTTTCTGAATGATCCAGCTTATTTTTATATAAATTTTAGACTGAAATTGGTTTGTTATTAAAATGTTATTATTTTCATGTATGTATATAAAATATTCAGTTGTATATTACTGTGTAACAGAATTACCTTGAGTCTTGGCAGCTTAAAACAGCGAACATTTATTATCTCACACATTTTCTGAGGGTCTGAAATCCAGGAGTGGCTTAGCTGACCATTCTGGCCCATGGCCTCTCATACAGTTGCAGTTAAGCTGTTGGCCAGGGCTGCAGATATCTGAAGGCTTAAATGAGGCTGGAGAATTCACACGCAAGCTCATTCATGTGACTGTTGGCTGTGACAGTTCCTTTCTGGCTGTTGGCCTGAGCTTCAGGTCTCTGCCACCTGGTCCTTCCTATAGGGCTTCTCACAACATGGCAGCTTGTTTCCCCCAGGGTGAGTGGCAGAGAAAAAGAGAGTAGCATAAACAAAAATCACAGGTTTTTTTTTTTCTTTTAAATAATTTAATCTTGGAAGTGACATAACAATACTGCTGTATGGTTTTATTGTTCATATAGAGAACCCTGATACAGAGTTGGAGGGGACTTGTGAAAACCAAGAAGAAGGTGTCATGGAGGCCATTTTGGGCAGTGAGTACCACAGCCTCCTGGCCCAAAATGATTCATGTCTTTCTCACATGCAAAATACATTCACCTCCTCCTAAGGCTCCCAAATATCACATCCCATTACAGCATCTCCAATTTATCCATCCCAACTGCTCCATAGGGTTTTCTTGGCTGTAATCTTAATGGAAGCTGATCACTAGGAATTTTTTCCATGGTGCCACTGGGTGGGTTTAAATTGCCAATCTTTAGGTTAGTAGTTGAGTGCAAATTGTTTGCACCACCTAGGCACTTTCAGTTACATATTTCTAGTAAATTTATTGAAGAATTCTCACATACAGCCACATACATCATTGTCTGTACCATGTATTTCCCTGATGGTGTTGTGTGATGAGCAATATTACATGCAAAACACAGTAAGATATGGTCCACTTAGCTGAAAATGCAGACAGATAAATATATATTCATAACCAAAGGAGCAGAATCCAGGTAATTTCCTCCAACGGATGAAAGAAGCAATATTCTAACTCCCCTTCACCAAGATTGTGGTTGAAAATTGAAAATGAGTCAAAAAGAGTATGTACAAAAACATAGAATCTCTTTATATTCTCCTCAGATTAAAAAGAAAATTCTATAACAATTGCAGTATATAAATTACCTTAATTACAATTATAATTTTAACCTTATCTAAAATTACCAGCAGCATAACATTCATGACCACAGAGAGCTACAATATATTTTAGCTGATCTTATAAAAATTCTATTTATGTGGGAAAATATTATTGCCAGCAATGTACTCATTTTTATGTTTTCTTTTGTTGTTTGTTTGTTGATGTTGTTACATCTCCAATATTAGTTGCTTTGTTGTGCTCCAGACAGGAAAAAAAAAACAAAAAAAATAAGAATAATAATTCACTTCAGGGTTTTAAAAACAGATCCCCCTCCATTTTTATCTGTTTCACAAAGTCCCTAAGAGAAAGTGTTGCAATGTACTGTCATTAGATGTGAGAATACAAATGGGACAATATTAAAATTTTAAGATATTTTGGGCTTTCTCTTTATAAATAATATTTGTACATGATTCTCAATAAACAATATTGTGGTATAAATCACTTTCTATTGATTTTTTTTTCTTTACAATTAAAACAAAAAAAAAAAACTTTGTACTTGGATAGTAAGTATTGTATTAAAAATAATTAAAGAGAGGCAGAGCAAGATGGCAGCGTAAGCAACTGCCTGCTCCCATCCTGCCACAAAAACAGCAAAAAAAAAAAAAAAAAAATTCAAGCAGAAACCATCAGAATCAACAGTGTTAGAAATCTGGAAACCAGTCAAAGGTTTTGCAACTAAGCAAATGCTGAATCAAGAAAAGCACTGTGTATATGGGAGAATTAGAAAAGCCATGTGCATGCACAGGACAAGATGCATGCTCAGAGCCATTCAAATAAATGCAGTACAAGTTACACATTCCTATATAAGCAAAGGAGCCTTCGTGGCACAGTGGTTAAGGACTCAGCTGCAAATCAAAATGTCAGCAGTTTGAATCTACCACCTGCTCCTTGGAAATCGTATGGGACAGTTCTGCTCTGTCCTAAAGGGTCACTATGAGTCAGAATCAACTGGACGACAATGGGTATATAAGCAAAAGGTAAGGAAACTTGTTACTATGAGACATGTCCTACAAAAATGCTAAAGAGAGTACTCAGGTTGCAAAGAAAGACCACTAGATAGTAACTGAAATCTATATGAAGAAAAAAAAGATTTCCAGTAAAGGTTATTTCATGGATAAATACAAAAGTCAGTTTTATGGAATTTTTTGAGATATAACTTTATTATTCTGTCCTACATGCTATAAAAGACAAATGCATAAATTGAAGAGGAGGGAACACTTTCTAACTCATTCTATGAGGCCAGCATTACTCTCATACCAAACTCAGATAAAATAACACAAGGAAAGGAAACTACAGACCAATGTCCCTTAAAAAGAGCTCTGGTGGCACAGTGGTTAAAGCACTTGGCTGCTAACCGAAAGGTCGGTGGCTCAAACCCACCAGCCACTAGAGAAAGATGTGGCAGTCTGCTTCATAAAGATTTACCCCCTTGGGAATCCTTTGAGGCAGTTCTACTCTGTCTTATAGGGTTGTAATGAGTTGGAACAACTCAATGTCACTGGGTTTATTTTGTTGTTTTCTTGTTTGTTTTGTGATATCCCTTATGAAGATAGATGCAAAAATCCTCAATAAAGTTCACCACAGTGCTAAAAGGATTACACACTAGACCAAATGATACGTATTCTAGGAATGAAAGAGTAGTTCTGTCGCAGCGGCGGCGAATGTCGGGATGGCAGAGACAGTAACCAAACACAACTCTTACAGAGAAGTGGGGCCAGGAGGGTCACTCTGAGGAGTCGACCCTCGGCTTCAGTCCCAGGAGTTTATTTATAGTCAATACAGCAAGCAGTGAAGCAAATAACAGAACAATGGGCTTTGGGTGAGTAACAATAAGTTTCGGGCAAGGGAGAAGGAATTCAGGTAAACAAGCCAATCAGTAATGGGACAGTAGGTTTGGGAAAACAAGTCGTGACAAGTCTCAACATGTTGGGGACAAGTCTCAACATGCTGTGCAGCATAAAGGCCTGTGGGAGCTGCAGTTGTCAATAGTGCAGCCATGTTTAAATGGCATATATCCCCACAGTTCAACATAAGAAAATCAAGCAATATGCCATATAAGTAAAGTAAAAGAATCACATAATCATCTCAATTGATCCAACATCCCTTCATGATAAAAATGCTCAGCAATCTAGGAATAGAGGGAAGTTCCTCAACAGGATAAAAGACGTTCATGAAAAACTCATATCTAACATCACGTGCAGTGGTGAAAGACTGAAAGTTTTTTTCCCTAAGATCAGGAACAAGACAGAGATTCCCACTTTAACCACTGCTATTCAGCATTATACTAGAAGTTTTAGTCAGAGCAATAAGGCAAGGCAAAGAAATAAAAGCCATCACAATTATAAAGAGTGAAGTAAAAGTCTCTCTATTCACAGATTATATCATCCCATATATAGAAAATTCCAAAGATTCCACAAGAAACTACTAGAGATAATAAATGATTTTAGCAAAGTTGCAGGGTAAAAGATCAACATACAAAAGTCATTGTGTTTCTATACATCAGCAGTGAACAATCTGAAAAGGAAATTAAGAAAATAATTCTTTTTACAACAGCATGTAAATAAATAAAATATCTATGAAAAAATTTAACCATAGAAGTGAAACACTTATGTACTGAAAACTATACAACATCACTGAAAAAAATTAAAGAGGACCTAAATAAATGGAAGACGTTCTGTGTTTATGGGTTGGAAGACTTAATATTGTTAATATGTCAATACTATCCCAAGAAATATATAGATTCAATGCAATCCCTATCAAGATTTCACCAGCCTTTTCTACAGAAATGGAAAATAAAACAAAACAAAAAAACTTCATATTCATATGAAATTTCAATAGGCTCCAAATAGCCAAAACTATCTTAAAATAAGAAGAACAATGTAGGAGGACTCACACTTCTCAATTTCAAAACATACAATAAAGCTGCAATAATCAAAACAGTGTAGTACTGGTATAAAGATAGATGTAAAGTTCAATGGAATAGAACTGAGAATACAGAAATAGACCGATGTATCTATGGCCAGTTGATTTTTGCGAAGAGTATTAAGTTCATTCAATGAGGGAAAGAATAGTGTCTTTAACAAATGGTGTTGAGACACCTGTATCTCCACATGTAAAAGACTGAAGTTGTGCTCATATCTCTCACCATGTAAAAAACTTAACTCTAAATGGATCCATGACCTATGTATAAAAACTAAAACCATAAAACTCTTAGAAGAAAACACAGGAATAAATCTTCACAACCTTGTTTTTTATAATTGATTCTTAGGTATGACACCAAGAGCACAAGCAAAAATAATACATAAATTGGATCTTATCAAAATTAAAAATGTGCATCAAAGATATTTATCAAGAAAGGGAAGACGCAATCTACAGAACGAGAGAAAAGATTTAGTAACCATATATCTGATAAAGGACTAATATCCAGAATATATAAAGAAATTTTACAATTCAACAAAAAGATAAGCAACCCAATTTAAAAAAAAAAAAAAAAAAACATGTGCAAAGGACTTAAATAGACATTTCACCAAAGAAGACATACAACTGGCTAATAAGCACATGAAAATATGCTCAACATTATTATTCATTAGGTAAGTGAAAATCAAAACCACAAGATACTACTTCACGGTCACTACAAGGGCTATTATAAAAACAAAACAAAGCAGAAAATAAGTGATAGTGAGGGTATGGATTAATTGGAACAGTTGTTCTTTGCTTGTGGGATTAAATGATGCAGCTGCTGTAGCAAACAGATTGCCCTGTCCTCAAAAAGTTAAATATAGAGTCATCTCATGACCCTTCAATTCTACTGCTAGGCAAGTGCTCAAAATACTTGAAATCAGAGACTCGAACTGATAGTGTGCTCCAGTGTTCATTGAAGCACTATTCATAACAGCCAAAAGATGTAAACAGCCCAAGTACCAACCAAAGGATTAATGGATAAACAAAACGTGGTATATCCATACAACGAATATTATTTAGTCATAAAACCAAACCAAACCCGTTGCTGTTGAGTCAATTCCAACTCCTAGTGACCCTATAAGACAGAGTAGAACTGCCCCATAGAGTTCCCACAGCTGTAAATCTTTGCAGAAGCCGGCTGCCACATCTTTCTCCAGCAGAGTGGCTGGTGGATTCGAACTGCGGACCTTTCGGTTAGTAGCCAAGTGCTTAATCACTGCACCATCAGGGCTCCTATATTTAGCCATAGAGTAATGAAATTCTGACACATGTATGATACGGATGAAACTTGAAAATATTGGGTTAAATGAAATAAGTCAGATACACAAGGACAAATATTGTTTGATCCTTCTTATATGAAATATTTAGACTAGGCAAATGCATATAGAGACAAAAGTTTATTAGTGGTTAACAGGGGCTAGGGGAGGGCAGATGGAGAATTACTTAAGGGGTACTGAGTTTCTGTGTGGGATGATGAAAAACTTGGAAATGAATAGTGATAGTTGCACAATATGGTGAATATAATGAATCTCATTTACTTGTGGACTTAAAAATGCTTAAAATGGCAAAATCTTGGTTATGTGTATATACTTTCCCACAATAACATTTAAAAAAAAAAAAGTGAATGCAGTATTGGTTCATTCATTTATATAAGAAACACTTATTGCAGACTTACTATAGGTACAATATTGAGCTACATTTCCATTTATGCTATTTTTTATTTTTTTGGTATTCGGAATGTTTAATTCGGAATTTGATGTAATAGTCCCTGGAGACAAAGACAACTGTGGGCTGCTGGGTCAGCATTCAGAGAATGCTAAAAGTGAAGGTAAATGTGTGAACAATGAACTAACAGGTTTTGATTACTGCGCAGTCCAAGCTGCTTTGCATTGCAGAACTCCCATGGGCACGTCATTAAGACTCCAAGGTAGATGGCGCCCCCTAGCGTTCTGCAGTAAACGATCTGTGTATTTGTACTTGGCAGTTTGTAGTTGTATTGTTGTCTTTTTTTTGGTTACTCAGCATGGAAATTTCTCTCCCATGGGAGGGCAACCAAACCACAGGGAGGCAGGGCCCAAACTCACATTTTGGTAGCCAAAAAAAAAAAAAAAAAACTGTTGCCATTGAGTAGATTCCAATTCATAGTGACCCTATAAGACAGAGTAGAACTGTCCCATGGAGTTTCTGAGGAGCGGCTGGTGAGTTCAGATTTTTGGTTAGCAGCCACAGCTCTTAACCACTGTGCAACCAGGGCTCTGCGGTGGCCAAAGGGGACACTTAGTCCCTCAGGCTCAGACAAAGTAGGTCAAACTAATCTTTTTTTTGGACAACCAACAAGTATATTTTAATTCATATAATTTTCAAGCCTAACTAAATCCCCCTGATATTTTAAAAGAATCAGAATTTTTCCTTTAGTTATTTCTCACCATGCCAATATATTTTGCATGAGTACTAGGTAGCTGTCTTTACATTAAAGCAAATTTTAACTTTGAAGTTAATTTAAAACACAGTATTTTGCTACAACCTCTGAAAAGCTTATACATTGAATTTATAAGGCTGACATGTCATTACATTTTGTTTTACCACATTAGCTACACTATGTTAGCCTACTGATACAGTATAATATAGCAATTAATGATGTAATCACAACATGCCAGAATTCTGATTCAAAGAGCTGTTAGAATAATTTTTAAATAATTTTATGAAACAAAAAATTAAAAGCATCCACTATTAGCAAATGCAAATTTCAGTGAAGTCTGACTCTATCATACAATTGCTTTACAATACCTGAATTTTCTTGAATTTGAGTAATCTTTTTTTCTTGGGGTCAGTTATGCTGGTTATACTTAGCTGATACTGTATAACCCTTCCTAGGTCCTAAAGATAGGTCAGTCATGGTCCAGGTCAATGCTGGAAATCCAGGACATGTTTCTTCTGGGCATTTCCTATAGTACTTAGAAAGTTGGAGACAGTTTGCTATCATGAAGGCAAAAGTGGACATATGAAAGAGAATAGCTAAGAAAAAAAAAATCACAGAAAACTTTGATGGACCATATCTGAAGTATGATTCACTTGTTGCTTATGCCAGTTAAAATTGTGTTTTCTGTTACTTTCAAATCAAAGCATAACATTTTATGTAAAATTCTTAACAGGAAATGAAGTCAGAATGGTAAACAGCATATCATTACATTGTGGTCTGTTTTACATTGAAACTCCAAGTCTGGCCACCAAAAGCTTGTGATCACCAACTGTTTAGGAAATCCCTAGGCCTCCAAGCTTGAGTGAATGACAAAATAAATAAATAAAAAACATGCTCTGAATGTCTACCACATTTGAAAAGGCTTTTCTCCAAAATGCATATGGCAAGATGTCTCTAGGACAGACAATGGATGAGAGATTCTCCTGTAAGTTAGAACTTAAAGTTGCTTTTTTGCTTCAGACAGGTTGGGATTGCTTGATTTTCCTGTAGGCTAGAATATGTTATGTACTATTGGTGAATAAACATTTTGGTTATTTTCCACCTTTTTATTTTCCAAATGGAAAATATACTTGCCTTCAAGCAGAGATAGGTATGGAGAAATTCCCTTTGTATTGGCAGTAATTATAAGGAACTTAATTGAAATAGTAGCAAGTGAAATGTGAGATATTAATGAGGTACAAACTCAAGTTGAAGTGTTAACTCTTATTGTAAAAATTATGAATTCACTTATGTAGATACAGAAGTCGTCTAAGAAGATAATAGGAAAATAAATTGTGATACAGGTGCCATAATTCTCAATAAAGGTTTACTACTTTCTATAAGCATGGGAAATTATGCAGATGATTTGAAGGTGATATTGGCTGAAGGCATAAACCTTGAAATAGGACCAAAGAATATTAATGATAACACCAGATCACTTTCGGGCATTAGAGCTATGGGCTACAGTTAACATAGAAACCTTCTATAGATGATACAGGAGAAACAGTGACCTCATAATAGATTCATGTTTTAGTTCAAGCAAATAGAAAAGACACATATCTGAAACTCTTGAAAAATGGAACTGATAAGGGACCATTATTTGGCATAATTTGTGTGTTTCAAGTCATCTCACTAAGATTATGTGCTCCTTTTGAAAGCAATATTCTATCATTATTTTTACTGAAATTATGTCAAAGAAAATAAATGATCTTTTCACTGGCACATCAAAAAATAATTATATTAGAATAGAAACAGAAAACTTAAATGTTCTCTTGTTAGTAGTATATTAGCTATTCTACTTGTGCAAGAAAAATATCATTCTTCATTTTTCTATAAATTAGCTAGCTCCTGTTTCAAAAAACCTTTCTTACCAGAGTGGTTTAAAATAGATTGATTTCTATTTGAAATTCTTTAATTTGCCCTGGGTTTGCTAAATTCCAGAGTGCATGTTTGCTGGAAATTTTCTTGTTAACCTTTGGTATGGGAGGGGCATAATGCAAGGAGGGCCATTTCTCTACGGGGGCATTTCCAATGATGTCCAAAATATTTTGGATAATTTGGCTTAAATACAAGATATTATTAATATTAATTTCACCTGTTTATTTTTCCTTTTTTATTAGTATGGTTACTAAAATCTTCTTAGCATGGTTGTATTATATTTGTACTTGATAGTGCTTGGCTAGAATGACCATGTGAATGGAAAACTAAGAAAGGGAGAAAAAAATTATTTCACCTGTGGAGCTTATGAAAATGCTGGCAAAATTATTGTGTTGAAAATGTGTTTGGACAATATAAGCCACATTGTATCAGTGGTGGACAAAAATATAGCAAGCCAGACGTTCAAGTGTTGAGTATTGCCATGAGGCAACGGCTAAAATGAAAGGCAAGCAGAAGGTGAGGAGAATGAGAAAATGTTATCAAAGGATCTGAGGTCCTAGAAAAATGGAATAGAAATGGCTTGAAAGTAGAAGTGGATATCAAGACGGTAATTTATTTTATGCTATTATTACTTATATCCTTACTTTTATGTCTTTTAGTAGCTAAAATATGAATAAAAGGAAAAATATACTTTAAAATGAAGCTTCAAGTAAGGAGAAATGCCACATACCGTTTAGATGATAAAAGGATCAAACTCTTAATGTTGTCCTTTTTTACATATTGATATCTCTGTTTCCCTATTTTCAAAGTTTTAGCTTTGATGCATTTTTGTGACTTCCCTATCTGAGTCAATATCTGGTTGCTGTGTCCTGTGTTCGACTCTTATGTTGTTATCTGATGTTATTGATTTTCTAACCAGAGGACGCCCTTTAGTATTTCTTGTGATTATGGTTTGGTTTTTGCAAATTCTCTAAACTTCTGTTTATCTGGAAATGTCCTAATTTCGCCAACATATTTGAGAGACAGTTTTGCTGGACATATAATTCTTGGCTGGCAGTTGTTTTCCTTCAAGGCTTTATATATTTTTCATCCCATTGCCTTCTTGCCTGCGTGGTTTCTGCTGAGTACTCCGAGCTTATTCTAATTGACTCTCCTTTGTAAATGACTTTTCTTTTATCCATAGCCACTCTTAAAATTCTCTCTTTATCTTTGGTTTTGGAAAGTTTGATAATAATATGTCTTGGTGACTTTCTTTTGGGATCTACCTTATGTGGGGTTCGATGAGCATCTTGGTAGATATCTTCTCTTCTTTCATGATATCAGAAGTTTTCTGTCAACAAATCTTCAACAATTCTCTCTGTATTTTCTGTTATCCGCCCCTGTGCTGGTACTCCAATCACTCGTAGGTTATTTCTCTTGATAGAGTCCCACATAACTCTGAGAGTTTCTTCATTCTTTTTAATTCTTTTATCTTATTTTTCCTCAAATAAGTTGGTGTCAAGTACTTTATCTTCAGTGTTACTAATTCTGACTTCTGTTGCCTCAATTCTGCTCCTATGACTTTCTATTGAGTTGTCTAATTCTGGAATTTTATTGTTAATCTTCTGGATTTCTGATTGCTGTCTCTCTGTGGATTCTTGCAGCGTATTAAATTTGTCATTAAGCTCTTGAATAACTTTTTTAAGTTCCGCTACTACTTTGTGTGTTCTCTGGCTGTCTCTCCGTTTTGTAAAATTTCCTTTCTAATTTCTTGAAGAGTTCTGTATATTAATCTTTTGTATTCTGTCTCTGGTAATTCCAAGAAATTCTCTTCCTCCAGAGAATTTATTGATTCTTTATTTTGGGAGCTTGCTGAAGCCATTGTGGACTGCCTCTTTATGTGACTTGATATTGACTGTTGTCTCTGAGCCATTAATAAGTTATTATAATTTTATTTTATATTTGTTTAGTGTGTCTTAGCTTCTTGTTTTGTTTTGTTTTGATATGCCCAAATAGGCTACTCGTGTGCAGTAGTTTGATTATTGGCATCTTTGAAGCTCTAATGTCCTGTTACTGGGTAGTTAGTTCTGTAACTAAGTATGTGCACCAGGAGTCCTTTGAATTTTCCTGTATGGATTCAGCTCAGGTGTCCAGGCAGTCAGTCACCAAGTGTGTGGTGCAGGCTCTCACCTACAGTCTTAGAGAGGCATGGGTGATTGGTGTAAGTGCAGGTATCTGGCTGCAGTGGGGGGACACACGCTGAGCAAGGCAGGGGGCTGATGGCTACCCCTGAGTGTCTGAAAGGAAAGAGTGTCCCTGTTCCCTAGAGTGAGTAGGTAGGTGAGTTTTGTAGCTGGACTATGAGCACTCTAATCTGTTGGCTATAAAGACTTGGGGGCACCACTTATTCTTGGAACCCTGTAGCAGGTGGCTAGGTGGCGTGGGTGGAGCCACAAGTCCTCAAGCCCCTGATGCAGACAGGTAAGGCACCTGCTTAAAGGGCAGAGCAGTGTCAAGCATTACAAATCTGCCACTTCACAACTGAAACAGTTGAAGTTAGACTTCCAAGTGTTCACCCCGTTGTACTGTGGCAGTGAGGACTTATGCTGTTGAGATGGGTCCCCACAAGTCTATACAGGGGTGGAAGGTACTCAAAGTCTGTGAACCCCTTATGCCTGTGCCTAGGCAAAGGAGCTGTGCCAACCCTGAGTTTCTGGCTTAGGGGAGCCAGTAGCTTATTTTTTCCCTGTTTGTTAATATGTTCCATCTCCAAGGCCAGGAGAATGGGTCAGGGCACCTTATGGGAGCTACTTCCGGCCCAGGCAACTCAGAAAGCTCTGAAGCCAATCGGTGAAGAATGGGGAGGGAGGAGGTAAATGGGAGAGAGGTTTTTCCTAAATGGGTTTTTTTTTTTTTTTTTAAATCCCCACTAAAGACCACACACATGTACTTATCTTTAGCCACTTGGGTGCTGCTTTTCACCAGTTCGGAGTGTCCAAGCAGAATCTCTGCTGCCAGATCTCTCTTGAAGTGGAAACTGCCTCCCGAGCAAGTGCACAGAGGTGTATGCCCACCTCACTGTGCACCCTGAGCCGGTCCAGGCTGAAGAGCTGCAGCTCCTGCCGAGTCAGGTCTGGGAACTCCTTGCTTCTTCCAAACCGTCTCCCTCTCCCCCTGCCACTCAGTCCAATTCCTCAACTTTGCCTTGTTAAGAGCTCTAGATATTCATATACAATCAAATCACTTGTTTTTCCAGGTCTGTGTTGTAAGAGGGGTGTAGGAAGCTGTCTGACTACTCCGCCATCTTGGCCTCACCTAAAAGGATCAAACTCTGACAAACACTGTGCCTAGATTAGTATCCTAGAGTAATTGAAGCAACTAACGTGGACCCATTATTTAAAAAAAAAAAAAAATTCCTCTATAAGTGTTCATTATTATCAATATGAAAAATTTTAGCCATTATAATGAAAATTGAATTAAAAAAATTCTAAGACTGTGGCATATGGCACGGAAGGTATATTCTATGTGAATGGTGACTACTGGAGATGGACAGTGCGCAAAGTCGTGCCTATCATTTTGTAACACTGGTAAAGGGGTTATATTCAGTGGAGGTACTATGTAGTAGATGGCACGAATCCATTTTTTATTTTTAAATATGAAAAGATTTTTAAAGTAAGTATACAAAGATATATTAAGACAAAAAATTGCTAGGAATAATATCTTTATAAATAAGCAGGAAAATTTTTCTGAAAGTATAAAAAGGGTAAAATTTTATGAAAAGCAATGGACGTTTGGTGTGTGTGTAAGAGAAAAAGAGAGAAAATCATTTAGAATCACCAAATATAGTATTTAAGCAATATTTATTGGTATTTAGCATGATTCTATGTTGCCATTATATTAAGAGATACAGGAAAATTGAAATGTCATTTACATTCACATGATGAGTTTATGGGAAATGAAAAATTAACTTTTTATGACCAGTGTGCCCAAATATTGCTACCATTAACTTACCAATATAGAATTTTTATGTGTTTCAGGACAGATAATGGGTATTTTTAAGTGGTCTCATAAAAAAGAATAGGACTTTAGAAACCTGTCGATTTTATTGTTTGACATGGACTATTTATTATAGAAAGGGCATTTTCCATTCTTTGTAACTGTTTTTCAATTTTGTTTCCAACTATAGTTGTCTAGATCTATTATAACATCAAGCTGTTCAGGTGGGGGTTAGAACAGTTTTCCACCTTGCCTGCAATAGGAAGCTAAGGTTCTGAATGAAAAGGGTCTGTGTTCTAATGGAATTCTCCCCTGGGGCACATCAAGTCATTTTGTACAAAGACACACTAAGAAAGGCAATCTATAGTGTGTGACTGAGTCTAATGTGACTTTTTCATCATTTCATTTGTTTTCCATTAGTCAGAAAAAAAGACACATGAACTACATAGAAATCTGTTCATTGTACTCCACAGGAGATTTTCTAGTATATTAGATTCTGGTGGAATATGATACTTTCTGAAATTTATAGAAAATAAATTTTTAAAAGCATCTCTTACCTTCAAATCTCTATCAAGAATTTTTAAAACATTCTAAAAGGATAGCAAAGTTTATTTTTTGCAAAGTCTTCAAAACATATTTTTACAGTTAAATCTTTGTTTATAACTTTTACCAGTACTTTTAAACAAGTTTCAATTGTTATAATTAAGATTTCTAAAATCATTGTGGTCCAAATATATATAGTTAAGCCCTCATTTATATTCACATTTATGGATCAGTTTATGGAAGGAGAAAAATTAACTTTTTATCACCAGTGTGACCAAATCTTGCTACCATTCCCTTATCAATATAAATTTTTTATGTTTTAGGATAAATTATGAATATTTTTAACTGTACTCATGAAAGAGAATAGGACTCTCGAAATCTGTCAATTCTCTTGTTACACATGGACTATTATAGAAAGGACAGTGATAGACAGATTCAGGTATACACATATATATGTAGTTCTATCTATCTATCCATCTATCTATTCTAAAAATACACTAACACTCTAAAATAAATGAGAGCTGATGGATTTGGCTGTACATATCATTTAAATCAGTATAGTCTTACCCATAACAAAATAAAAGATTGAAGAGGTAATAAAAAATAAAAATAAATGAAATGAAAAATCCCAACAAACAAAAAGCCCTGTACTAGATGACTTCACTGGAGAATTCTACCAACCATATAGAAAAGATCTCATGCCAATACTACTCAAACTATTTCAAAGCATAGGAAAGGAACACTCCCAAATTCATTCTATAAAGCCAGCATAACCCTGATACCAAAGCCAGGCAAAGACACCACAAAAATAGAAAATTACAGACCATTATCCCTCATGAATATAGACACAAAAATTCTCAACAAAGTTGTAGCCAATAGAATTCAACAGAATATCAAAAAACTAATATACATCAAGACCCAAACCAAAAAACCAAACCCGTTGCTATCAAGTCAGTTCCGACTCATCAAGATCACGTGGGATTCATACCTAGTAAGCAAGGATGGTTCAACATTAGAAAATCAATCAATGTAATCCATCACATAAATGAAGCAAAGAATCACATGGTCTTTCAATCAAAGTAGAAAAAGGCATTTGATAAAGTCCAACACCAACTCCTGATAAAAATTCTCAGCAAAACAGGAATAGAAGGGATATTCCTCAACATAATAAAAGGCATTTATATAAAACCAACAGCCCAGATTATTCTCAGTGGAGAGAGACTGAAAGCATTCCGCCTGAGAATGGGAACCAAACAGGGGTGCCCTTTATTACAACTCTTATTCAGTATTGTACTGGAAGTCCTAGCTAGAGCAATAAGGCAAGAAGAGGAAATAAAAAGCATTTAAATTGATAAGGAAAAATTAAAACTATACCTGTTCACATATGATATGATCCTATACATAGAAAATCCCAAAGATTCTACAAGAATGCTACTGGAACTAATAGAAGGTTTCAGTCAACTAGCATGATACAAGATCAACATACAAAATTCAGTTGGATTCATCTACACCAATAAAGAGAATTTGGAAAAGGAAATCAGGAAAGTAATACCACTTACAGTAGCCCCCCAAAAGATAAAATATGTAGGGAAGTGAGGTCAAATAGACCCAGGAAACACAACAAAAATCATACATTTCTCTCCCACTGTGTTAAAATAAAAAATAAACTCTCATAATACAAATCTGTATTTTGTTATGAAAATCGAAATTGTTACGATAAAAGAGAAGGCACAATGTACTGGTAGAATTGCATTGATTGCAGTGAAATACAAATTTCCCAAATCACAACATACCACTTCATGATGCCAAAATAGTTCATGCTATTCTAGGAAGTGAAAGTACACAAAGCAATAATGACAGCCATTTTCTAGTTATTAGTGGTTTCTACAACTGTATATACATACATACACATATATAATAAACTTGTTGCTGTTGAGTCGATCCTGACTCATGGTGACCCTATAGGACAGAGTAGAACTGCCCAGTAGGGTTTCCAAGGAGCGACTGGTGGATTCAGACTGCTGAAATTTTGGTTAGCAGTTGAACTCTTAACCACTGCGCCACCAGGGCTCCATTTTGTTAATAGCATTTGGTAATGGCAGTATTTCAGTTCTTTAAAAAGCAGTGGGCCTTTTTATTGAATGTGCGTCCATTGATAAGAATTCAATACACTGATCAGTCTTTTAAAGAGAATAGTTTTATAAATTTTTCTTTTATGACAACCAGGCTGTGCTCCAGCATCATCTCAGTCATCAATGCTCTCAGGTACACATGGCCTATGAACTTGAATGCCTGTCATTTAGCTCCTTCTTTTGCTTTCTGGAAATACTAATCCAACTCAAACTAGAGTAGACCTTTGTTTAATGTGATGCATCACCGTACTGTGTGTTCTGTGGTAGCCCATTTCAAAACATATGCAAGTCACAGATGATAGCTTGTTGGGGAATTAAACACTGCTTAGGCAGTGCTTCATCTGCAAGCAGTGAAGTAGAGCTGCTGCAGAAACTGGTACCTGGAGCACATATAAAGTCAATTGAACCAAATACACTCAAACAGCTCTGTTCAGAGGGTAAAACAGAAAATGGATGACCACTACTTCAGACTGGAAATAAACCTGCAATAACAATGGGAAGTGGTTCACTTTAGACAGGCATATCTGAAGCCTGGAATTAAAATAATTAGCCTCTCAAAAGAAGGGCTTTATTGAAATGTAATAGCTACAGCTTTAGTCTGTTGGTTTATTGACAGCTAAATAGCATTGCAGAGCTGAAAAATGTGGAAAACCATAGTCACTTTATTATATTATGTAGAATGTCTGGGCTTTAATATGTTATTGTAGGACGGATTGGTTCACATTTGGGGTTTAGAAAATCAGCATATCTGTTCTGAGGAAGTATATTTTAAAACTGATGACTCTGCTTTGGGTAGGTGTCCAATTACTTGTTTTTAATTTAACTACCTCAAAATGTGTGCCTTAAAATGGTGTCTGAGTGTGTGTGTTTGAATTTTTGGGGAGACAGCGTTATTTTGATGATATTGAGTGGCCCCTCTCTTAGACATTCTATATACCTTATTAATAATTTTAAAGTAACTCTAGACTGTAGGTATGATATAATTTTGCAGATACAAAAGCCAATGTTTTGAAATTAAGTAACAGAAAATAGCATACCACTGATGAGAATCCATGTCTGTTTGTCTAGAAGCCTGTTTTTGTTTTTTTGTTTTTTTTTTTAGTATAAGCACACTTTGTTAAGTGTTTCACTGTTACAAAGATTTGTGGTTTTAAATAAGAGTATATTTTGCAAGATCCCAGAGTTAAATTCCCTTTTGTAAAATAGTCATTTTAAATTCATATTTTTCATTTTAAAGAAGAAATCAGTCATTTATTACACGTTTTTAAAACACAGCAAGCACTAATGCACATATTTTAGGAATAACAGGTAGGGTAAGGGCAGGTTTTGACAATTTCTTCTCACCGGGATGGCATATAATGATCTTAATTACAAAGTATTCTCTGAGCAGGTGGCTCAAATATTTCCTTAGACACCTACCTTTGAGGACAAGTATCTTAATAACTCTTCCACTTACCAAGTTCTAGATTTTGAAAGGACTTGCACCAAGTTTTCAAGGGAAATTAGCCTGCATAACAGAGGGATACGAATTTGGAGAGGGAAATGAAGAAGAGGAGGAACAAAATAAGTGGCAGAATGCTGCTAAATATGTGAAATGGTCCTGTCCTGTTTCTCCCATATTCTCAGTAAAATCTATAATAATAGAGAGATGCTTTGTTGATAACAGGTTAATATGGGCACAAAATAGAACATACAAAGATAGGAGGGAAAACAATTCCCAGATAACATGAAGATGGGAGATGGTTCCCTGCAGATTTGAAGAGGAATTGTCAACTACTTAGCATTGCTTACAAGTTTGTTAATAATCTAGGCCATGATTCACTTCCTTTTTTTATTTTAATTACTTCATCTTTTTCATTAAACAGTTGACATTTTGGAAATTTGTCCTTTTGAAAACATGCCTTATTTTTTCATGCATGTTTGTACAGGAAGCTCTCCCTTCCTGACACCCCCTTCCTCCAGTCCCTGCACCCCTCCACTTCTTATTAGCCTTACAATTTCTGCTTTTCCTGAGTGCCAAATTAGTGACTCAATTTATTTTCTTTAGGCTCCTGTTGTACCTTATTCGTAACGTAATTTCTAACTTACCTTTGTTATCATTTGCCTGCTAAAGTGTCTCCCTGACTTAATTGCAAAGACTCATAAGGAGGGGCCATGTATTATTAGTTATACAACCAGAAAAAGATGTAGTAGGCACTTAAAAATGTGTTGAATGAACAAGATTAATTTAATATAACAATTCGTTAAATTTTCTTTGAGAACTTCTGAACAGTGCCATTATTTATAGATCGTATAATATACATGTATGATAAGCTGGTGACTAAACCTGCCATGAATAAAAATGAGTAATATTCTTTATTGTAAAATTCCTCATTTTTGTTATAATTTACAGTATATCATTTTCTTATAATTCTCAGTATTATAGTCTACTTTTTATATAATTGAGAAAATAACTTGTATGACTTTTGAGATATTAAACTGGGACATTCATAAGGACAGTGAATCCAAATCAGTATGATTTCTTCTGGCAACATTTCATAAATACATACGTAGAGAAACTCTCAAGTGAAGAGATCTTTATTGGTTGCTGAATGCCTTGAGGGGTGCATACAGATATGGTTTCAGTGGCTTGTACTGACTTTGATATAACCTACAGTTTTTCTGTAAATGCTCTACGTAAATGTGTTTATCATGCTTAAGTTGTTTTATCCTAACTATATCATAGATAGTGTTACAGAGAGAGAGTTCTCAATTACATATTTATAATATGATGACCACATTTTTAAAACAAGTCCCAAGGACACGTTTATCATAGAATTCATTTTATTTTTTCGTATTCATTAATTTGCTCCAAGGTCGTAATCCCCTTCCAGTTTCCCTCTTTTTTCTTAGTTGACTAGAAAGGAAATAATGGGATGTTAAAAACAGGAAGCTCTGGAGGGCTATGCAAAGAGGTTACACTCAGAGATAACCAGAGCGAGGTGATGGTCACATCAAAGGTTGTTTTTCCAATGTATTTACGAATGTCGTAGAAACTGGTTTAATTTTGTTTTATATTAGTTTCTAACTGCATGATATAAAAAGTTGTATCTCTCAAGAGAGATTATATTTTACTTTGGGGCATGGGACAGATATCAAAAAACGCAACCCAACCCATTGCTGTTGAGTCAATTCCAACGCACAGTGACCCTATAGGACAGAGTAGAACTGCCCATTAGGAGCGGCTGGTGGATTCAAACTGTTAACCTTTTGGTTAGCAGCCTGAGCTCTTAACTACTGTGCTACTATAGTGGGCTTTCCGTCTGTTGTGTGCCCTGCAGTGCTTAGTGGCCCCTCCTCCCCCTACACTTGCATCAGAAATGCCTAGAAAGATTTATATAAATGCAAAATGTTGGCAGAATGTATATTTTTAGGAAGCTCCTCAGTGACTTTTATGTAGTTGAGAACTACTGGCTCATCAGCTCACTGGCATGAGCTTACTAAATACCTCTTTATTTGCTGACTCTTTGTTCATGACCAAGCTATTATCATTTGTTTTCAATTGAACATCACTGATGTAACTATAAAATTGTCCTGAAATAATAAAAGTGTATGATATAGCTTGGAAATATATTTTAAAATAATAGAAAAGGAAAGAAATAAAACTGCAAACATTTAAGTTATGAGATCTACATGCTAAATTTTAAGTATTTTAAATATCCTGCAACAACAAAGCTCCTATTGCGTCTGGCACGTAGCCAGCCTTAGCATAGGACAGGACTGACAGCCACTCCACAGGTACCAAGTTCTCCTTATGACGCTATGGCCATTTTCTTTATCAACATCTCCTAGGTCACAAATAGAAAATGCATTAGATCCCAGTCCCAAGAGAGAATAATTATTTAGACTTAATTAGCATCTCTGTCTAAAAGACCGCCAGAACTGATCTGTTTATAGCCACCAGAGTGCACGATCCTTCACATGTCCTAGATGGTGGTGGTTCTGGAGTGCCTTTGGGCCCAATGTGCCTTTGGGCACAGTATATTACGGCCTAGTCACAGTAGGACCTGTGCAAATCTATCCACTATCCCCTCTGAAGTTCAAGGTCTCTCAGAAGTAAAATTCCCTAATAATCCTAGTCATTCCACTGAACCTTCACTGTGACATGTTTATTCTGTCAGAAACTAGGTTCTTCTCTTCCCCTCACCCTACTACCCTAGCGCCACTCCTACCACTTTGGGCAACCAAGATTTCCTGTGGATTTTTCAAGAAAGAATTTTTATTTGTTTTATAAACTGTTTACTCTTCCAGGCCGGAGAAGGATGGGTGCCTTTTTTGCTCTGAATTGCCACTTTTGACCCTCTTCATTATGCACCCTGTTAAAAAAGAAAACAGTTTTTGAAGTATAGTCAGTACAATCCATACTAATTCATCTCAATACAATTATGTACCTTCATTCTGACCAGTATCCCTGATTCATGTCACCTGGTTTACTATCATTCTCTCCGCCACTAATATTGTCCTCACTTTGGTGACATAAAAATATACAGAGTTTCTTTCCACACATGTGGCTTATGAGTGTCTTGTGTTCCTCACATCCAATGATTATGTCCTCTACTCCACGTCAGTCACCCACCCCTACAATAGCCAAACCCCCGCCCCCCCCCAAAAAAACTTTGCCATTGGCCCTAGAACATTTCATATTAAATCATTAACATAAAAATGGTTTAAAAAAAAAAATCACCATCTTTTCCTTGTTCTCCAATCATTGTCTTCATCAGGCAAAATGCAAAACTGCTTAAATAAAAATGTCTACATGAATTACCTGCAGCAAAATGACAATAATAACCTCTCCATGAGGATTAATGATATTTAGATGTTTGCAATGATATAATAGTAACATCTCCATGTGATTAATGATAGTTCATAGACATATATTCATTTTTCTCTTTACTAAATTTTTCTAAATGTTTTTGAATGTGTAAGTGATGCCTTTTCAAGAAACATATATATATATTTATTATATATGTATATATATAATATATATATATATATATACTAGATATATATACATTTTCTTATATTAGGATCATGAATTTATTGCTTAATGCTTTTAAAGTAACAGTTAACTCAAAACATTGATAAAAAAATTATTTTTGTAAGTCTGTTTCCTGTCATTGATATTTATCAAGTTGAAAATAATCGACCAATATTGCTGAGACTACACTTTACGATTCTGGTCAAAATGAACAAACAGGGATGAGATTTACCCTCTTGTCTGAATCAAATGAACAAATAAACAAACCAACTAAAACATATGAAACAATTGTATTCTGGACACTGGACATCAGGCAACAGAAGAAAGTGAATCTGAGGGAAGGAAATGTATAAGGTTAGAACTACTATAACCCTGCCTACTGGTTTAAAGTGTTTCCAGGACATAAGGAAAGGGAAACCCACATGGAGTCCACAGCATTTTCCCTGAGTTGAGAGACAGAACTAAGAAGTCCAGGGAAATCATGGTGGCCAGAATTAGCAGGCTAGAGTACTGGAGAGGATAGGGTTGTACACAGAGATGACCCCACAGATCTAATGAGGCTCATCCTCAAATATAGAGCATGTAATAAAACTGTACTGGTGTGAGATCAAACTACCCAGGGAAGGGGGGAAAACCCTCTGAAAGAATTAAAGGAAATAGTGCCCAGCACTTACACAGGGCCATAAATAGTGCTTATCCCATCATCCAGACTAGAAAAACTCAATTCACAGAGAGCACTCAAGAGGGTCTTGCCTCAGTAGTACAGAATAATTAGCCCAAGACTGGACACTTTTATGGAACTACCTAACAAACCATAAAACAAGCCTAAAATGGGGAGTCAGAGCCAACATGGTGCTATAGACAGAAGCACCACACCATCCCTCCACAGCAAAGACCCAAAAAACTGAGTAAAACAGAGACAAATGTCAATCCTGGAACCCTAAGCATCAAATGAAGAGAGAAAGAACTCAACCAAGCACCGAATGGAATGAAAAACTGACAGAGAACAAAGAGTGAGGAGAGTTATGAGCAGAGGTCATGGTTTGAATTATGTCCCCCTAAAAATGTGTGTATCAATTTGGCTAGGCCATGATTCCTGGTACTGTGTGATTTTTCTGTATGTTGTAAACCTGCCTCTATGATGTTAATGAGGGAGGATGGGTGGCAGTTGTGTTAGTAAGGCAAGACTGGATCTACAAGACTGGATTCTATCCTGAGGCAATCTCTTGAGATATAAAAGACTGAAGTGAGCAGTGAGACAGGGGGACCTCATACCATCAAGAAAGCAGTGCCAGGAGCAGAGCACGTCCTTTGGTATGGGGTCCCTGTGCCAAGAAGCTCCTAGTCTGGGGGAACACTGATGAGAAGACCAAGAGAGAGAAAAAGCCTTCCCCTGGAGCTGACACCTTGAATTTGGACTTTTAGCCTACTTTACTGTAACGAAATAAACTTCTCTTCGTTAAAACCATCCACTTGTGGTATTTCTGTTGTTGCAGCACTTGATGACTAAGACAGGTCCCATATCAGCTACTGCAACACAGGTCCACCATCCTGGACTCCTGTCAGAGATCAGCGGACAGGGAGTACAGGAAAGCAGATTCATGGAGCTACTAGCAGGAGACAGAGCATGCAGTAACCAGCAATAGATGCTTTCCCACCCCCCACCCTGTCTTCCCCTGCTTGAACTTTGCTGCTTCCCAGCAGGCCAATCTTCAGCTTCCTGGCTGGCTGATCCTCGGATTCCTGGCAGACCAATCTATTGCTTCCTGGTTGACCGACCTGCTACTTCCCAGGTGGCTGCGACCATGGCAAGGGAAGAGCTGGTTCCATGCTGCACAGATTTGCCTACTCACACCGGCCGACTTCTTAAGTACCATTTCTTTTTGGTGGTGGTGTTTTTTTGGCCTCTTTTGGTTTCTTCCCTGCCTCTCATCTCCTCCCCCACCTTTCCCTGGAACACCTGACTCCGTGTGCCATCCTTGCTTGTTCTTGACAGGCTGTGAAGCGGCCTTGGCTGGGGAACTTCTTCCCAGGTCTGCACCACCACACTGGTGGGATCCCTGGGGGCTTTTTTCTTTTCTTTTGTGTTTGTTTCCTCTTTCTTTTTTCCTTTTTATTCTTCTTCATTTCTCAGTTTCTTGTCTCTTCCTACTTAGCTTCTTTTCCTGTCTTCGGAATACCTGGCACTGTGTATCATCTCCACCCTTTCTAGCCAGGCTGTACTGAATGGTTTGGGAGACATTTCCCTGGTCTGCACAGCAATGCCAGTGGGGTTCCTGGAGACATTGTTAAAAATATTTATTTATCTTATTTTTTCTTTTTCCTTTTTGTTTTTCTTCATTTCAGGGTTTCTTGTCTATCCAACACAACAGCAGCCTCCCTCAGCACTTTTTTTTTGGCTCCTGTTTCTCTCTCCTCTCTCCTTTCCCATAGCCAACCTAGCTATACACATCACAAACTCTCCCTCCCACTTCCTCCTGGCTATCTGCACCAAGTGCTGAGCATTGAACTCCTGAACAGCACAGGCACAGCTTATCAGAAACTACCCTGCACTGATCCCTGGCTCATCTTGTCGGCCCCAGTACATGCTACAGACAACCCATCACAGCCCCTTCCCTTCAGCGGAACCTGCCCTGCTGCCCCATACCTGAGCGACTGGCCCTGCCCATTGGATAAGGAGGTGAAAAATGTCATGTCCACAGGTGAGTAAACAACACAGAACTCATAGCCCGCCTGCTTAGATATAATCAAGTAAAACAAAAAAGGTTGAAACAAACATATCTACAATCAATAAATGAAGAAAATAACTACTGAATGTCCTGAAGACAGCAGGCCAAATTAAAACATAAAAAACAGGACAGGATGGTTCCAGTAGGTGTCCAAAATAAAACACCAGATAACTTTCCAGTAGAACAAAAGGCAATAGAACTACCTGATAGAGAATTCAAGTCTCTAGTATTCAGAGCTATCCAAGTGTTGAAGCAAAAAGCAAACAAAAATGAAAAAAAAAAAAAAAATAGACAAATTCATGGAAAATACTGACAAAAAAATGGAAGAATTCAGGTAAATAATACAGGAACAAAATACCAAAATAAATTCACAACTAGAAATCATACAAAAACAACAATTAGAAATCCAAAAGATACATAACAAGATTTCAGAAATGGACAGTGTCATAGAAGGTCTGAAGAGCAGATTTAAAACAACGGAAGATGGGATTGGCAAAATTGAAGACAAACACTTGGATACTACTTTGAGGAAAAATCAGAATAAAGAACAAAAATAGATGCAGAAACCCTGAAAATGATGTGGGATACAATCAAAAGCAAAAATTTGCAAGTGATCGGAGTTCCAGAAGAGGGGGAGAAAATGGAAAACACAGAGAGGATCATTGAAGAATTGCTCACAGAAAACTTCCTTAATATAATGAAAGATGAATAGCTGACCATCCAAGAAGCTCAATGAGCTCCATGTAAGATGGACTAAAAAAGAAAATCAACAAGGCATATCATAATGACACTTGCTAAAACCAAAGATAAAGAAACAATTCTGTGAGCAGCTTGACAAAAATGAAAAGTCGCATACAGAGGGGAAACAATAAGACTAAGCCCTGATTACTTGGCAGAAACTGTGAGGCAAGAAGGGAATGGGATGACATACATAAAACCTTGAAAGAAAAAAATTGCCAACCAAGATTAATATATCCTGCAAAACTCTCATTCAAATATGATGGTGAAATTAGGACATTTCAAGATAAACAGAAATTAAGGGAATATGTAAAAACCAAACCAAATTTACAAGAATTATTAAAGGGAGTCCTACAGTTTAAGAACAAACAACGTCAGACGATAACCTGAATCTATGATGCAAGATTGCACCAGCCAGATACCAACCTAAGAAATGAACTCTCAAGGACTGTTTAAACCAAAAGATTTACAATGGGGAACTAGAGAGGTTGATCTGCAAATGACAACAACATCAGAACAATAAAAGAGGGAATAAATGGTATAGGTATAGAACTTATAATGGAGAGGAAGGCAAGGCAATATCAAGTAATAATAGACTGGTTCAACCCTAGGAAGATAAGGGTAAATTTCAAGGTAACCACAAAGAAAGTTAACAAACCTAATCACCAAAATAAAGAAGAAAAACATAAAGTCTTAGTAAAAACCAAATCACAAAAACAAAAGAAATGAAAAAGAAATCCACAAACAAAAGGAATTCAGCACAGGAGAGTAAGAGGAACAAAGAAATCATCAACAACACACAAAAAAAAAGCACTACCAAATGACAGCAATAAACTCACACCTATCAATATTTACACTGAAAGTAAATGACCTACATGCACCCATAAAGAGACAGAGAGAAATGGAATGGATAAAAAAACAGGATCTGTCAATATGCTATCTACAAGAGACACACCTTAGAAATGAAGACATAAATTTACTAAAACTTAAAGGATAGAAAAAAAATATCAAGCAAACAGCCACCAAAAAAAGAGCAGGAGTGGCAATACTAATCTCAGATAAAGTAGACTTTAAAACAGAATCCACCATAAAACACAAAGAAAGGCACTATATCATGATTAAAGGGATGATCCATCATGAAGACATAACCATAATAAATATCTACATACCCAAAATACAGATACAAAATACATAAAATAAACTTTAACAGCACTGAAAAGAGAAACTGACAGTTCTAATATAATAGTAGGAGACTTCAACACACCACTCTCGGTAAAGGACAGAACATCTAGAAACTCAGCAAAGATACAGAAGATCTAAAGGCCAAAATTAGCCAATATTAACTCATAGACATATGTAGAAAACTTCACCCAACAGCTGCAAAGTACGTATTCTTTTCCAACACACATGGAAGTTTCTCTAGAATACACCACATCTTAGGCCACAAAGCAACCATAAATAACATCTAAAACATTGAGATAATACAAAGTATCTTCTCTGATCACAACGCCATCAAAGTAGAAATTAACAACAGGAAGAGCAAGGAAAAAAAATCACTTACATTGAAACTAAATAACCACTGCATAATAGAAGATATCAAAGGTGGAATCAATTTCCTAAAATTAAATGAGAATGAAATCACATCATACGAAAACCTTTGGGGCACAGCAAAGGTAGTGCTCAGAGGTAAATTTATAGCAATAGGCGCACACATCAAAAAAGAAGAGAGAAAAAAAAAGAGAGGGACAAAATCAAAACATTAACTATACAACTCAAACAAATATAAAGAGAATAGCTAAACAAACCTACAGCCACCAGATGAAAGGAAATATTAAAGATCAGAGCAGAAATAAATGAAATAGAGAATAGAAAAACAACAGAAAGAATCAACAAAACCAAAGGTTGGTTCTTTGAAAGGATCAACAAAATCAAATTGACAAAAGAAAAACAGGAGAGGACGCAAATAATCCAAGTAAGAAATGCTATAGGGTACATTACAACAAACTCAACTGAAATAAAAATGATTATAACAGAGTATTACAAAAAACTATACTCCAACAAATTTGAAAATCTAGAGGAAATGAAGAAATTTTTAGAAACACGCTACCTACCCAAACTATCACATATTGATGTTGAAAATCTGAAGAGACCCACAAAAAGAGAAGAGATTGAAAGGGTAATAAGAAAAACTCCCAGCAGAAAAAAACCCTGGCCCAGATGGCTTCACTGGAGAATTCTACAAAACATTCAGAGAAGCACTTACACCAGTACTATTCGAACTATTTTAGAACATAGAAAATGTAGGGATGCTTCCACATTCATTCTATGAAGCCAGCATAACCCTGATACCAAAAGCCGGCAAAGACACCACAAAAAAATAAAATTACAGACTAGTATCTCTCATGAATATAGATGCAAAAATTCTCAACAAAATTCTAACCAATAGAATTCAGCATCATATCAAAAAAATAATACACCACGACCAAGTAGGATTCATACCAGTTATGCAAGGATGGTTCAACATTAGAAAATCAATCAACATAATCTACCACATAAATAAAAGGAAAGAAAAGAATCATATGATCATCTCAATTGGCACAGAAAAGGCATTCGACAAAGTCCAACACCCATTCCTGATAAAAACTCTTAATAAAATAGGTGTGGAAGGCAAATTCCTCAACATAATAAAGAGCATCTATACAAAACCAACAGCCAACATCATTCTTAATGGAGAGAGGCTGAAAACATTCCCTTTGAGAACAGGAATAAGACAAGGATGTCCTTTATCACCACTCCTATTTAACATTGTGCTGGAAGTCCTAGCTAGAGCAATAAGGCAAGAAAAAGAAATAAAGGGCGTCCAAATAGGTAATGAAGTAAAACTGTCCCTGTTTGATGATGATATGATACTATATATAGAAAACCCAAAAGACTCCACGAGAGAACTACTGGAACTAATAGAAAGATTCAGCAGAGTAGCAGGGTACAAGATAAACACACAAAAACCCATTGGTTTCCTATACACCAATAAGGAGAACGATGAAAAGGAAATCAGGAAAACAATACCATTTATAATAGCCACTAAAAAAAAAATACACTTATGAATAAAACCGACTAGGGATATAAAAGACCTATACAAAGAAAACTACAAAACACTACTGCAAGAAACCAAAAGCTATCTACATAAATGGATAAACATACCATGCTCATGGATAGGTAAACTCAACATTGTGAAAACAACAATTCTACCCAAAGCAATCTACAAATACAATGCAATACCAATCCAAATACCAACAATAGTCTTTAAGGAGATGGAAAAAATCATCATTGACTTTACATGGAAAGGGAAGAGTCCCTGGATAAGTAAAGCAGTATTGAAGAAGAAGAATAAAGTAGGAGGACCTCGCACTATCTGACCTCAGAACCTACCATACAGCTATGGTAGTCCAAACAGCCTGGTACTGGTACAATGACAGATACATTGACCAATGGAACAGAATCAAGAACCCCTATGTAAATCCATCCACCTATGGTCACCTGATCTTTCGACAAGGGCCCAAAGTCCATAAAATGGGGAAAAGATAGTATTTTTAACAAATGGTGCTGGAAAAAATGGATGTCCATCTGCAAAAAAATGAAACAAGATCCATACCTCACATCATACACAAAAACTAAGTCAAAATGGATCAAAGATCCAAATATAAAATCAAAAACTATAAAGATAGTAGAAGAAAAAATAAGATCAATGCTAGAGACCCTAATAGACAGCATTAACTGGATACAAACCATAGCTAACAACATACAAACTCCAGATGATAAACTAGATAACTAGGATCGTCTAAAAATTAAACACTTATGCTCATCAAAAGACTTCAACAAAAAAGTAAAAAGAGAACCCATAGACTGGGAAAAAAATTATGGACATTACAGGTCAGACAAAGGTCTAATCTCTAAAATCTGTAAGAAAGTCCAACACCTTTACAACAAAAGACAAATAATCCAATTAAAAAATGGGCAAAGGAAATGAACAGACACTTCACCAAAGAAGACTTTCAAGCAGCTAACAGACACATGAGGAAATGCTCTTGCTCACTAGCCATTAGAGAAATGTAAATCAAAACTGCAGTGAGATACCATTTCACCCCAGCATTACTGGCACGAATCAAAAAACAGAAAATAACATGTTGGAGAGGCTGTGGGGAGATTGGAACTCTTATGCACTGCTGGTGGGAATGCAAAATGTTGAAACCATTTTGGAAAAGGATGTGGTGCTTCCTCAGAAAGCAATCCCACTCCTAGGAATATATCCTAGAGAAATTAGAGCCATCACACGAATAGACATATGCACAACCATGTTCCTTGCAGCATTGGTCACAATAACAAGAAGATGGAAATAACCTAGATACCTGTCAGCTGATGAAGGGATAAACAAAATATGGTACATACACACAATGGAGTACTATGCAATGATAAAGAACAATGACGAATCTATGATGAAACTCACAACACAGATGAATCTGGAGGGCATTATGCTGAGTAAAATAAGTCAGTCACAAAAGGACAAATATTGTATGAGACCACATCTATAAAAACTCATGAAAAGTTTTACACACACACAAAAACCACTCTTTGATGGTTATGAGGGAAGGGAGGAGTGGAGGTTGAAAAAACACTAAATAGACAATAGATAAGTGGTAACTTTGGTGAAGGGTAAAACAGTACACAGTACTGGGGAAGCCAGCAGAGCTTGTTCAGGATGAGGTCATGGAAGCTTCATGGATAAATCCAAACTACCTGAGGGACCAAATCACTGGGCTGAGGATCACCGGGACCATGGTCTTAGGGAAATCTAGCTCAATTGGCATAACACAGTTTATAAAGAAAACGTTCTACATTCTATTTTGGTGAATAACATCTGGGGTCTTAAAAGCCTGTGAGAGGCCATCTAAGATGCTCCACTGGTTTTGCCACTTCAGAAACAATGGAATATGAAGAAGACTAAAGATACAAGGGAAAGGTTAGTCCAAAGGACTAGTGGACCACAACTACCATGGCATCCACCAGACTGAGTCTAGTATAACTAGATGGTGCCCGGCTACCACCACCAACTGCTCTGACAGGGATCACAATAGAGGGTCCTGGACAGAGCTGGAGAAAAATGTCGAACAAAATTCTAACTCAAAAAAAGACCAGACTTACTGGCCTGACAGACTGGAGAAACAGCGAGAGTAAGGCACACGGACACCATTGTAGCTCAGTAATGAAGTCACTTCTGAGGTCACCTTTTAGCCAAAGATTAGACAGGCCTATAGGACAAAATGAGACTAAAGGGGCACACCAGCCCAGGGGCAAGGATTAGAGGCAGGAGGGGACAGGAAAGCTGGTAATAGGGAACCCAAGGTCAAGAAGGGCAAGTATTGACATGTCATGGGGTTGTTAACCAATATCATAAAACAATAAGTGTGCTAACAGTTTAATGAGAAGCTAGTTTGTTCTGTAAACCTTCATCTAAAGTACAATTTAAAAAAAAGCCTAAAATGAACAAACTGTTTCCAGATTACTTAACTGCAAAGAAGAACAAAACTCATGAATAGTTATAGGAATCACCAATTGTGGTGCTGAAGTGGCCTTAGAAGTCACATAGCATCTCTTCTGCCATAATCTATTTGTCTAAGCAATAATAAACCTGCCCAGACTCAAGGGAATGGGATATAGACATTTGAATGGGAGGAGGGTTAAGAAATTTGGGGGCCATGTTTTAAAAAATACCACAGTTATATCTCAAACTCTTTTTGTTGTAACTGCTTAGATGTGGTAATAGAGTTACTTAAAAAATTATAAAACCTGCTTAATTGATTTATAATTCAGAGTAAAGGGCTATTATAACAGGTAGAAGCAAATGAAAACTTTAGAAATTGCACTACACAGGAAATAAAAAAAAATTCAAAAAATTATATAATTAATGAAAACCCAGGTAATATAGTCACATTGATATTTTTGATATATTTGTAGGTATGATGATTCTCAATACCTCCCCATTTAATTCTACTGTTTGGCATAAAAAAGGAAACGGAATTACTCAAAACTTAACTAATTAGTGGCTCTGGCCAGGGCTCCTGTTTCTGTTCTGTTATTCCTGTTGGATCAAATTAATATACTGTGGCAATTATTATACAACTAGAGTCAAACAAAAAGATTTTTCTCCGTGAATGTTCACATAGGCCAGTTACTTCAGTGTTCCTGGTGACTGCTGATTAATCTTAAACGATCTAGGTAAATCATATTATTTAGCAAGAAATAAATGAGTATATCACACCCACCCCATAACAGGAATTGTCTAAGAATTGATAGGACAACTTATATAGTTTAATCATTCTGAAGTTATTTTGTATACATTTTAGTTCTAAAAAATAAATTAAGTATCCACAGAGAGTTCAACTGTATTGAGAAGTGAAGTGTGTTCTTTTATGGTTTGAGTGATTACATTCACAAATTAATCTAACACAGTGGTAAATTTCCATGCTTTTAAAATGCAGAGGCCATGAAAAATAGCATCTCTAAAAAATTATTATTTTTTCATTATTTTGTTAGTATATCATAGAAACCCCAAATTATTAGCTAGATTTAATCCATTGTAAATAATAGATATATGGTATATGATTAAATAGACTTCATTTTAAAAACAAAAATATTTTACAATCTTGAGTTCATAAAGTAACAGAAATACTTCGAAATGAGTGTTCCTAATTTATTTATATTGTGAATGGGCAATCTTCCTTTAAAAATTCCAGATGTTTTTCATTGTGAAGAGTAAGATAATGTATATTCTGAAGTTAACTAGTTTCAAATATTCATCAATAAAATTTTCATTATTCATTCATTTTAAATTTTAAAATAAGGCTTATTTCAGGTCATTCACATGCATTTTTAAGTTGATTTTGAAAAAAAAAAAAGATAAAAACTGATATTAAATCCAAATGAGAAATATGAAATTTTTACTAAATAATTTAAAATTTGTAAGTATCATACTTCATTTATCAGTGTATTAATGTTTTTACTTTTGCTTTCTGTCATTTTCTTAGCTGGTTAGATTTGAGAAAATTCAACTACTTTTAAATATGACGATCTATACTCCATCTGTGATTATGTTGTTCTTAGTTGTTGACAAATCGATTCCAACTACTCGTGACCCCTTATGTACAGAGTGGAACTGACCCATAGAGTTTTAGAGGCTGTGACCTTTCAAAAGCAGATCACCAGGCTTGCCTTCCAAGGCACCTCTGGGTGGGTTTGAACCTTTTGGCCAGTAGTTGGGTTCGTAACTGTTTGTGCCACCCGGGGATTCCTATCTGCAACTATAGTTCTTTGAGTAGAAGACTAGTCAGTTTTTCTATGAACCTGACTTATTCAAGAGAAACAAATAGTAATAAAACTGGATAAATTGTACATGAATAGTGTTTAAAACCTTTTTCCTTTAGCTCACTCCTTTCACTTGGCAGTAAAATGCAGCATGCCAATATTTAAAAATACAATTAGCACTATTTATTTAGTCAGACTGTCACAATTTTCACCTTCTAACATTAATGAGAATTTTGAGCTACTTCCTTCCAGCTTTCTCCCAGAAGTGGATGTGTTAATGGATGTTTGCAGTACCTCATGCTGTAGCAGGGAAACAATGAAGTCTCAAGCTCAGAGGCCCTTATTACCTTCTTAGGATTGATTTCTAAACAAAACAGCTGGGATGAGTTTAGTAAATGTGAATTATAAAAATAAATTATTTACTTACTATTTCCTGTATTTTTTTATCCAGTAAACTGATAATGTAATATATAACAATATTCATTGCATGTATTAATATAACAATATGCTCCTTAAGTGGTATTATTAATTTCTAAGTAAGTGTCTATTCAAAATTGGTTTACAAACATAATAAAACATAATAATTTTAGTTAAGTATTTTTTAGATTGAACATATATTGGGAATTCCACGTATTAAAGTCGTATTTCAAAACTTTGATGACCATTTTGAATGAGTCTATAGCTTATCAATTCTCCCAGTATAATAGAATTTTAGTTAAATTAATCATCATTGAAGATGAATGATCAGATTAAACATGATCATTTTAATCTAGAAGTTCTTATATTTGAGTTATCATGTCTCTCCAAATAGTTGCCAAATGTTTTGTTTTTTTTTTCCCTAAAACATAGGGAATAAAATCACACAACCAATTTATATAATAATAATAAAAACTTTGAGAATAAAAAGCATATAAAATGAATAATTCCAGAATGATTGCACCACCCTTAGATGTATACTGGACTTGCCATTTTTCTATTCAATAGGGGCTATGGAAGAAAAAAATCCTCTATATTGCTCACCTGTTCCTCTATTTGGTGGGCCCATTCTGAATGTTATTTCATGTTTTCTCGTGCCCTAAGATATACACATACGATACTGTTTAAAGAAAAAGATATGCTTTGAGAATATATTTAATGTAAAGCAAAGCAAGATTATGTTTGGACTTCTGATTTAATTGAACACATGCTTATAAGATTAGAAGTCCACCATTTTCTTTTGAAAGGTTGTCAAAGTGGAAATAACAAATTATATAAAATATTTTTAACTCATTTTGCTCCTAAGATTTTAATTAGATTGTCATAAAACATATAACAGTGAGAATTTCAAGTATTTTATTAAGGTGATAGAATTTGATTTCCCAGGAGCAAACTCTTGACACTAAACACCATTTGTTAATTGAAATTATTTTTGTTATCATGGTTAAAATTTCAACTGACTGATAACTTTTTTGCCATAACTTGGGCTTACTTAATATCAAGGGGGGAAGAAAAAAACCAAGAGAAAGAGAACAAAAACACAACTTCACTCATAGTAACTTTACCATATGTTGCAGATTTTGATGTTTATTGCTTCAGGGTTGTTTATGTCTTTATATACAGAAGAGAAAGATAGATTTTGAACTCTTGACATATGACAAGATAATTTTCTTTCTTCATTCTTTGACTATGAAATAAATTTCTAGCCTTTTTTTTTCCTTTTTAATTGATATATCTGTTTCTCTACCACCATGAAAGATTTAATTCGCCTTCATTTTAATTGGCAGTGGACCCAGCATGATCAGTATTTGATGACAAACTTGTAATTAGTTTTCTTTTTATCATGACTTTTCCACTAGCGGGAAAAAAAGATAATTTTTCATTGAATTTGAGAGTCTTAAAATAGAACTTTCACATGAAAAGAACTTTCTTTTTTGTAACAAATTATTACCATGTACAAAGCATTCTCTCTCTTTTAACAATCTGATGGGATAATTACTCTCTTTTTCACAGATGTGAAAATGAGATTAAAATAAAATAAATTGTAGAACTATGTTTCTAACTTGAGATATTTGCATATAGATTATAAAATTATTTTCTCTGTGCCATAGCTACCTTTTTAAAGTTTAAGTACCTCAGGTGGCTATTAAGAAAAAAAAAAGGAAAGGGGAGTTTATCATTCAAGGTCCTTATTTGCAAGTGGTAAAAATTGATACTGTATCAGTGTAGCAGAATAGAAGTTTATTAAAAGGATATTGGGTAACTTCTAGAAGATTTGGCAGACTTGAGAACCAGGTTCACTACATTACTGTTAGGAACAAAGCCCAAGAACAACAATCAAAAATCTGCAGAATTTACCTGATGAGGCAACCACTGTCCTTCCCACTGAGTATGTTGGCTGGCTGCCACTTTGAGTCCTGGAAACTGTCCTATAGCCAACTCTCCTACCACAGATGAAGCAAGTGTTCCATGGCCTGAATTCCTTTCTAGAGCTCCAGGACAGGGTGAATCTATGTAAATGATGTCTCCTAGAGTTATGAAAGCCAAGGCTTTGACTGTCTTTGTTTTTATAGGCAAAGCCTAAGCACACAACTGATCTCTTTATCTATAAGGTTGGGGAGGGCATATCTGTACCAAAATGTTTGGTTAGCAGCTAAAGTCTTAACCACTGCACCACCGGGGCCCCTATTTTCCCTTAGTGGGTATTTTAACTTTTTAAATTTTAGTGTTTATTATTTATAATCTAAATGTAGTAAAACTCACTTTTCTTTTTGCACGTGTGCATGTGTACAATCCTATGCATTTTAACAGAAGAAGAGTTTTTGTAACCACAGTCACTAACCATATGAAGAACAATTGAAAAATCCCCATGCTACCCCTCTCAAACAGATTTTCTCCTGCCAATCACTGGTGCATTCTGTTCCTTTATTGTTGTCACTTTAAAATTTTGTATTATATGAAAGCATGTAATTTGAAAACTTTGAGACTAGCTTCTTTCACATTTTCAATTCACGCAAGTTGTTGCGTGTATCAGTACTTTTCTTTTTCTTCTTTTTATTGTTAAATGGTATTTCATGGCATGGATGTACCACCACTTCTTTATCTGTTCACGTGTTGAGGGACATTTGGATTGTTTGAGTGTTTCATTAATTACAAATCATGCTGCTGTAAACACTCCTGTACCAATGAAAACCCTATGGATCATAAAGGTCCGATCCGCAAGCTGTCGTGATGATGCAGGGTGGGGCAGCATTTTGTTCCCTTGTTCATGGAGTTGCCATGAGTTGGTGCACACTGATGGCAGCTATCAATGACAACAGGTTTTTGTGTGAAAATAATGCTCATTTCTTTTGATAAATACCTACAAGTAGAATCTCTGGGTCATAGGTAAGTTTATGTTTAAATTTGTAAGACACTCAAACAACAATAAACAAGAATGTATGAGAGTTCCATTGCTTTGTATCTTTGCAAGCACTTGGTATTGGCAGTATTATTATCATTGTTTAATTTCCACCATTCATAGATATGTATTGGTATCTCATTGTCTTTTTAAATTGCATTTCCCTAATGACAAACAATGTTGAGCTTCTTTTTGTGTGTTTATTTTCCTTTCATATATCTTCTTTGATGAAGTGTCTGTTCAATTCTTCTGACCATTAAAAATTGGATTGTTTATCTTTTTATACTTGAGTTTTGAGAGTTCTTTTTATAATCTGGGTACAAATCCTTTTTCACATATGTGATTTGTGAATATTTCTTTCCTGTCCTTGGTGTCCATTCTCATGTTATTTGCCCTTTGCAGAGAAACATTTTTAATTTTGATGAAGTCAGATTTATAATTTTTTTTCTTTTATGAATCATGCTTTTGGCATCATATTAGAGAACTCTTTGTCTAATCTAAGGTCATGAAAAATATCTTCTGTATTCCCATCAAAAAGTTTTTCTTTTTTTTAAAATTTTACTCTTTACCTTTAGGCCTATGATCAATTTTGAGTTAATTATTGCATACTGTGAGAGGTATGAGGTTTGTTTATTTATTTATTTCACATACAGATTTTCAGTTGTTTAGCACTATTTCTTAAAGAGACTAAACTTTCTTTTTTAAACTTTTATTGTGCTTTAGGTAGAAATTTACAGTGCAAATTAGTTTCTCATGCAAAAATTTATACACAAATTGTTTTGTAACATTGGTTGCAATCCCTGCAATGTGTCGGCACTCTCCTCCTTTCCCTTTACACCCCAGATTCCTCAAGTCCATTTATCCAGTTTTCCTATCCCTTCCTGCCTTCTCTTTGCTTTTGGGCAAATGTTGCCCATTTGGTCTCATATACTTGATTGAACTAAGAAGCATATTCCTTAAGTATGTTTATTATTTGTTTTATAGACCTGTTTAGTCTTTAGCTGAAAGGTGGACTTCGGGAGTGGCTTAAGTTCTAAGTTAACAGGATGTCCAGGAGTCATAGCCTTGGGGGCACCTCCAGTCTCTGTCAGACCAGTAAGTCTGGTCTATTTTTGTGAATTTAGATTTTGTTCTACATTTTTCTCCTGCTCTGTCTAGGACCCTCTATTGTGATCCCTGTCAGAGACATCAATAGTGATAGCCAGGCATCATCTAGTTCTTCTGGGCTGAGGCTGGTGGTGCTGTGTTTCATGTGGTCCATTAGTCCTTTGGACTAATATTTTCCTTGTGTCTTTGGTTTTCTTCATTATCCTTTGCTACAGATAAGAAGAGATCAGTAGTTGTATCTTAGATGGCCACTCACAAGCTTTTAAGACCCCAGACACTACTCATCAAAGTAGGATGTGGAACATTTTCTTTATGAACTGTGTTATAGGAATTGACCTACTTGTTCCCCAAACCACGATGCCCAGCCTTCACCCTGGTAACGTGGTCCCTAAGGAGTTTGGATATGTCTAGAAAGCTTCTATGACTTTGCCTTGGTCAAGTTGTGCTGACTTCACTGTATTGTATGTTGTCTTTCCTTTCACCAAAGTTAACACTTTTCTGCTGTCTAGCTAGTGATTTCCTCAACTCTCTCCTCCCTCATAAACATCAAGATTTTTTTTCCTGTGTATAAACCTTTTCCTGGGTTTTTATAACAGTGGTCTCATACAATATTTACCCTTTTGTGATTGACTTATTTCACTCAGCATAATGCCCTCCAGGTTCCACCATGTTGTGAGATGTTTCACAGATTCATCATTATTCTTTATGGTTGCATAGTATTCCATTGCATGTGTGTATCATAATTTGTTTATCCATTTATCTGTTGACGGGCACTTAGGTTGTTCCCATCTTTTTGCTTTTGTGAATAATGCTGCAACAACTTGGGTGTGCATATGTCTTTGTATAGCAGCTCTTTTTTCTATAGGATATATTCTTAGGCATGGGATTACTGTATCATATGGTATTTCTATTTTTAACTTTTTAAGGAGGCACCATATAGTTTTTCATAGTGATTGTAACATTTTATATTACCACCAGTAGTGTATGAGTTCCAGTCTCCCCACAACCTCTCCAACATTTGTTATTTTGTTATTTAATTAGTGCCAGTAATGTTGGGGTGAGATGGTATCTCACTGTAGTTTTTTGCAAGCATTTCTGTTAGCTACCTGAATGTCTTCCTTAGTGAAATGTCTGTTCATATCCTTTGCCCATTTTTTAATTGGATTATTTGTCTTTTTGTTGTTGAGGTGTGGAAATATTCTATAGATTTTAGAGGATAGCCCTTGTAGGATAGGTAGGATATGATGAAGATAAAAGACTGCAGCCTTCAGTATGGATTACACCTCAATATAAAGAAAACAAAAACACGTACAACTGGACCAATAAGCAACATCACGATAAATGGAGAAAAGTTTGGAGTTGTTAAGGATTTCATTTTACCTGAATTCATAATCGATGCCTATAGAAGCAGCAGTCAGGAAATCAGACAATATATTGCATTGGACAGATCTACTGCAAAAGATCTCTTTAGAGTGTTAAAAAGCAAAGATGTCACTTTGAGGACTAAGGTGTCCCTGATCCAAGCCATGGTTATTTTCAGTTGCTTCATATGCATGCAGAAGCTGGACAATGAATAAGGAAGACCTAAGAGGAACTGACACTTTGAAATATGGTGTTGGTGAAGAATATTGAAAATAGCATGGACTTCCAGAAGGACAAACAAATCTGTCTTGGAAGAAGTACAGCCAAAATGCCGCCTTAGAAGTGAGGATGGCAAGACTTCATCTTATGTACTTCAGACATGTTATCAGGGAGGACCAGTCCCTGGAGAAGGACATCATGCTTGGTAAAGCAGAGGGTCAGTGAAAAAGAGGAAGACCCCGAAGGAGGTGGATTGACACAGTGGTTGCAAAAATGGGCTTAAACACAACTATTGTAAGGATGGCCCCAGGATCGGGACTGTTTCATTCTGTTGTACATATGGTCACTAGGCGTTGGAAATGACTTAATGGCACCTAACAGCAACAGGATATGTCATAGCCAAATTTTTTTTCCAGTCTGTAGGTTCTCTTATTGCTCTTTTGGTGAAGTCTATTGATAAGTAAAAACCAAAGAAACCAAACCCATTGCCATTGAGTCGATTCCAACTTGTAGTGACCCTATAGGACAGAGTAGAAATGCCCCATTGAGTTTCCAAGGCATGGCTGGTGGATTCGAATTGCTGACTTTTTGGTTAGCAGCCATAGCTCTTAACCACTGCACCACTAGGGCTCCCTTTGATGAGTGTAAGTGTTTAATGATTAGAACCTCCCAGTTATCTAATTTATCTTTTGGTGTTTGTCCATTGTTAGTTACAAACCGGTTTGTATTGTATTCATGCTATGTATTAGGACCCCTGGCGTTGTCCTTATTTTTTCTTCCATGATCTTTATCGTTTTAGATTTTATTTTTAGGTCTTTGATCCATTTTGAGTTAGTTTTTTATGTATGGTGTCAGGTCTGGGTCCTGTTTCATCTTTTTTTAATAGATGGACATGCAGGTTTACCAGCACCATTTGTTAGAAAGACTGTCTTTTCCCCATTTAATGGACTTTGATCCTTTGCCAAAGATCAGAAAACCATAGGTTAATGGATTTATGTTTGGGTTCTTGATTTTGTTGCATTGGTCTATATGTCTTTGTACCAGTACCAGACTGTTTTGACTACCATGGCTGTATAGTAGGTTCTGATATCACGTAGTGTGAGGCCTCCTACTTTATTTTTTTTTTTTTTTTGTCAATAATGCTTTACTTATCTGGGGCCTCTTTCCTTTCCATATAAAGTTGTTGAGTAGCTTTTCCCTCTCGTGAATGAATGCTGTTGGTATTTGCACTGGTATTGCATTATATCTGTAGATTGCTTTGGAAAAAAATGACATTTTCACAATGTTGAGTTTTCCTATCCGTGAACATGCTATGTTTTTCCACTTATGTAGGTTGGTTTTGGTCTCTTGCAATAGTGTTTGGTAGGGTTTTTTTTTTTTTTTAATAGGTTTTTTATATCCTGTATAGATTTATTCCAAAGTGTTTTATCTTTTTTTGAGTCTATTATAAATGGTATTGTTTTTCTGACTTCCTTTTTGAAGTTCTCATTGTTGGTGTATAGGGATCCGATTGATTTTTGTATGTTGATCTTGTATCCTGTTACTCTGCTGAATATTTCTATTAATTCCAGTAGTTTTCTTGTGGAATGTTTGGGGTTATCTATGCATAGGATTATATTATCTGTGAACAGGGATAGTTTTACTTCTTCCTTTCCAATTTGGATGCCCTTTATTTCTTTTCCTTGCCTTTATTGCTCTAGCTGGGACTTCTAGCACAATGTTAAATAGAAGTGGTGATAAAGAGCATCCTTGTCTTGTTCCTGTTCTCAGGGGAAGTGCTTTCAGTCTCCCTCCCTTGAGAATGATGTTGGTTGTTTGTTTTGTATAGATGTTGAGGAATTTCCCTACTATTCCTATTTTATTGAGAGTTTTATCAGGAATGGGTGTTGGATTTTATCAAATGCCTTTTCTGTATCAGTTGAGATTATCATGTGATTCTTTTCTTTTTTTCTATTTATGTGATGGATTACAATGATTACTTTCTTATGTTGAATCATCCTTGCAGACCTGGTGTGAATCCCACTTGGTCATGATGGATTATTTTTTTGGTATGATGCTGAACTCTGTTGGCTAGAATTTTTTCCATCTACATTCATGAGAGATATTGGTCAACATTTTTTTTTTTTTTGGTGCAAGGCAGGGTGGTGGGGGAGTTTTTTAATTACCTCTTTCATCTCTTCTCTTGGTATGGTTCTGTTCAGATTTTCTGTCTCAGTTTGTGTTAGTGTAGGTGATAGTATGTTTCTAGAAATTTGTCCATTATTCTACATCCTCAGATTTGCTGGAATGCAATCTTTCACAGTATTCAGTTACAATTCTTTTTATTTCAGTTGGGTCTGTTATGATGTCTTCCATCTCATTTCTTATTTGGGTTATTTGATTCCTCTCCTGTTTTTCTTTTGTCCGTTTGGTCAATGGTTTGTCTATTTTGTTGGTCTTTTCAAAGAAACAACTTTTTGTCTTGTTGATTCTATTGTTTTTCTGTTCTCTATTTCATTTATTTCTGCTCTAATTTTTATTATTTCCTTTCTTCTAATGCCTGTGGGCTTCTTTTGCTGTTCTGTTTCTATTTGTTTGAGTTATAGGGCTAATATTTTGATTTTGGTCTCTTCTTTTTTGATGTGTATATTTATTGCTATAAATTGACCTCTTAGCAGTGCCTTTGCTGTGTCCAAAAGGTTTTGGTATGATGTGTTTTCATTCTCTTGATTCTAGGAATTTTTTTTTATTTCCTCTTTGATTTCTTCTATTACCCAGTTGTTTTTAAGCGAGACGTTATTCAGTTTCCATGTATTTGACTTTTTTTCTTTGCTCTTCCTGTTATTGATTTCTGCGTTAATGAATATTGTCATCAGAGAGAATGCTTTGTATTATTTTGATGTTCTGTATTTTATTGAGGGTTGCTTTTTTGCCTAAAATGTGGTTTATTTTGGATAATGTTCCATGTGCATTGGAAAAGAATGTATACTTTGCTGCTGTTGAGTGTAGTGTTCTATACATGTCTGTGAGGTCAGGTTGGTTGATTTCGATCTTTAGATCTTCTGTATCTTTACTGAGTTTCTTTCTAGATATTCTGTCCTTTATAGACAGTGATGTGTTGAAGTTTCCTACTGTGATTATGGAACTGTCTACTTCTCTTTTAAGTGCTGTTAAACTTTATTTTATGTATTTTGGAGACCTGTGTTTGGGTTGTAAATGTTTATTAAAGATATATCTTCTTGGTGAATTTTCCCATTTATCATTATGTAATGTCCTTCCTTGTCCTTTATGGTTGATTTTGCCCTAAAGTCTATTTTATCTGAGATTAGTATTTTCACCTCTGCTCTTTTTTGCTGGCTGTTTACTTGATATATATTTTCCATCCTTTTATTTTTAGTATATTTATGTCTTTGTATCTAAGGTATATCTCTTGAGACAGTATATTAATGGGTCATGTTTTTTAAATCCATTCTGCCACTCTCCGTCTCTTTACAGGTGCATTTAAGCTGTTTACATTCAGTACATAAACTTTCTTAATTAAATTTTCTTTACAACTTTGTCAAGTTTAAATTGATTCTATTTTTGTGGGTCTATTTCTGGACTCTTCTGTTCGTTTGTCAAAGAGGCAAACTTTTCCCCAATATTATGCTGTTATTGTTACTGCAGCTTTATATTATATCTTAATATCAACTAGTGCAAGTTCTGTAATTCAGTTATTTTTAAAAATTATTCTGGCTATTCTAGTTCTTCGACTATTCACATAAATTTTTTGAATTAGCCTATGCGTATCTACTAAGAATACTGTTGTGATTGTGACTGAGGTTGCATTAAATTTATAGATTAATTTGGGTAGAATTATCGTCTGGACTATATTGACACTTCCAACCCTTATATCTTCATTTATTTAGTTCTGCATTATTTCTTTTATCTGCTTTTTAAAATTTTTTAGTATACAAATCCTAGAAAAGATTCTTTTTGGACTTAAACCTAAATATTTCATTAAAGAAGATTGAAAAATAATTGATGCTTTTTTATTACGGTGTTGGTGAAAAATATTGAATATATCATGGACTTTCAGAAGAATGAACAGATCAGTCTTGGAAGAAGTACAGCCAGAATGCTCCTTAGAATCAAAGACGGTAAGATTCATCTAATGTACTTTGGATGTGTTATCAGGAGGGACCAGTACCTGGAAAAGGACATCATGCTTGGTAAAGTAGAGGGTCGGCAAAAAAGAGGAAGACCCTCAATGAGATTGGCTGGAACAATGGGCTCAAACATAGCAATAATTGTGAGGATGGTGCAGGATTGTATAATATTTTGTTCTGTTGTATATAAGGTCATTATGAGTTGGAATCAACTCGACAACATCTAATAACAACATTTTAAATTATATTCTATAAATTTGGTTTCCAATTGTTCATTGCATGTATACAGAAATATAATTGACTTTAATATGATATTTTTGTACCCTTCAACATTTTCCATTTTAGTTATTAGCTCTAAGAGCATTTTTTTTTTTTTTGGTAGTTGGTCTCTGTCCAGTATCGGGGTATGATAGCCTCATAATATAAGAAGAAAATTGTTGCTTCCTGTTAAATTTTCTGGAAGACATTGTGAAGAACTGTTATTAATTCTTCATTAAATATGTAGTATAAATCACCAGTGACTTCATCTATGCCTGAAATTTTTTTTGGAAATATTGTAGCTACAAATTTTATTTTATATTTTAATTTATACAGCACTATTCAGATTATCTTATTCTTCTTGGGTGAATTGTGGTAGTTTGTGTCTTTAAAATTTTATCCATCAAGTTGTTTGTTATATTCTTTCAATATCATTTTAATGTCTATAGGGTCAGTAGTGACAATTTATCTTTCATTCCTGATGCAGGTGATTTGTGTCTTTACTCTTTTATTTCTTGGTCAGACTATCTAGAGGATTAATCGTCATATTGATTTTTTTTCTTTTCAAAAAAGTAGCTTTGGTTTCATGGATTTTCTCCACTGTTTTTCTGTTCTCAATTTCACTGATTTCTGATCTTATCTCTAGTATTTCCTTACTTCTGTTTGCTTTGGGCTTAGTTTACTCTTATATTTTAAAATTTCTTCAGGTGGAATTTTAAATTATTGATTTTAAGTCTTTATTCTTTTCTAATATAAGCATATAATGAAATACAGTTCCCTTTAAATCTTGCTTTAAATGCATTCCTCAAAATTTGATGTGTTGTATTTTCCTTTACATTTATTTCAAAATTTTGTTTTTAATTTTTATTGAAATTTCTGCTTTGAGCTTTGGATTTTTTAGTAGTTTCTTTTAAAATATTTTTCAATTTTTCAAATATCCTTCATTATTTTAAGTTTAATTCCGTTATGGTCAGAGAACACAGTCTGAGTGATACCATTATTTTAAATTTAATAAAATTTTGTGACCCATAAGTGGTCTATTCTGGTACATTAGGGCATTGTTAAATCATGTAGATCAATTCTTTGTTGTGTAAAATGGTTTCTTGTATTGAATAATGTCTGGTATGTGGGTTTGCAGCTCACTAAATGCCAGTAGTTTATAACAGTCACTGTGCAACCAAATTCCCCTCAGAAAACTTTAAATGCCTCCTGGAGGCAGTGATGTCTCCAATTGGGAATGAATGATTTGAACAAATACAAATATTACACTTATTTCATACATTAGTTATTTGTATTTTAGATAATTTAGAGTAGCTTTTTCTCAATCCTGTTTTAATCATTGTGCAGTATAATTATAATTACTAATTCATTTGACCTTTATTTGTCTCTTTGAATTAGTTACTTTATCTAAACAAAGTAAATTCAAGAAAAAATTATTCATGAGTTGTTTTGATTTAGCTCCTCTTCTCTCTGACTCTGTCTCTACCTCTGTCTCTATTCCTGTGTATACACACAAGTACATGTTAATCATTATCAATATTGGAGGTTATGAATTTTCTTGCATCATATTTATTTATTTTGGTAGAGTAAATAACACTGCACCAACATTAGGAAAAAATTCGCTTGTATTTGTAAATTTTATTGTGGTGCAATTGATGTAACTTCCTTAAAGAAAATTACTTTTTGAGTTTTCATCTAAGGGAATGTGGCTTGAGCCAAGTGTCTTTTGATTGGTGGCAGTGGGCAAACTGTGAACCATTTTAGAATCACTTAATAATGATAACTTTGGGGATAGCAATTTAGACCAGCTGCACTGGACTGTCTGGAACCATCATTATTTCTGCTCTGTGAAATAAGCTGTCATTATGGTTCATACAAATACACTTCTGTCTTTTCACAACAGAACAGTTCACCTGGGACAACCAACAAGGGGAAAACCTACTGTATAAAAATTATTTGTTGCAGAGAGGACAGCTTGATATAAATAAGTTATCAATGTACTTGGAAAAACCATTTTTCCTATTTTTCTGTCCAACAAATTGTGTTACTCTTCTTTCCATTACAGATGCTGGTGACAGTGGTTTGAGAAGTCACAAAAAGCATAGTCCTCACTTGAGACAAGTATCCCTTCATGACTTATTTCATTAACCTTGCACCATAACGATTAGTAATAACTGATAGATTTTTTTTTTTAGTTTTTCATATTATATACTACGAAGAGAAATGTGAGAACAAGGCATTATCAGATATCTAAATTATTTTTTCAAAACTATTTCAATTGAATTATATAGTTTTTGTGAAGTTCTGTACTAAATCAAACAACCTAAATCAACATGTAATACTTTATGAGGACCAAACTCTACTTTGTTCTCCAATAAATGTCAGCGTATTTCATAAAACCATGAATATTAGTGGTACTACTACTGCCAGCCAACCTTTTTTTCTGATGAGTTACTTTTTGTCACAAAAGTAACTCTATAAAAATTTGCCACATTTTTATGTTTTATACATAAAAATTACATATAATTTGATCTATTTAATCTTCACAATAAACTTGGATTGGTGCTATAGCTAGCAAATAGAAGACCTAGCAATTGAAAACTGTGTTTGTTCCAAAAGTTTCAATTGTCAAATACTACTATGATAGCCCAAAGAATAGAAATTAGTTTTGTTTAGGAGGTTGAGAGTGTGAAAATAGTATCCCAGGAAGTGATAATAGATTCCATCAAGGCATGGAGGCAGCCAAGAGCATGGCTTTATATTGATGCTTAAAGAACATATATGGTTACCAGATAAAATTTAAAGAGCAAATATATTAAGAATGAAGCTGCATAGATACTCAGGGTCAAAATAAGGGAGGACTTTGCAAAGAATATTAAGGAGTCTCTGGTCAACCCTGAGAGAATCAGGAAATCATTAAAGAATTTTAAGAAGATTCATAAAATCCTTATTTTCCTTAAGGAAAATACCTTTGCTTATATGGCTAATGAATTGCAGGGTTATAAGACAGGAAGCACAATGACCATTTATGAACATAATTCTGTATTAAAGTTGTTGAATGACTAAGAACTGGATTTGAGTGACAGGAGATCTATTTCAATCATAAAATCACAAGATCTTTTGTGGTTTATTAGATTTATTAGAAAATAAAATTTAGAGTAACAAAATAGAGCACCATTTTCTGGTAATGGACTTGTGAATAAGGTTTTATACTTTTGGCAAGGGGTTAAGTAACCTGAGGGGAATTTGGAAGGCACAGAAAGTTGTAGATATTTTTTATTCTCTCTCTCTCTCTCTCTCTGTTTTTTTTTGCATGACTGTATGCTGGGGGCTAGTTTCTGAATGCAGCTTTCTTCTTAAACTTCTTTTTCAGCCAGGTATAAACTATGTGAAAATCAAGTTTCCCTCTAGATTAATTTCCTGCATTCTTTTAAAGAAGAAGTGCCTCCCAAGCCTCCCTTGTTAAATTCCTGCTTCAGGTAATGACTGGGAAAACTGCGGTTCTTGCAGCAGCCTGGACTGTGTTTCTGCTGCAGTGTAATGGATTTCAAGTCTTGTTCTCACATTTGCCTGACCTTTGGCTCCTCTTCCCACTTAACCTCAGCTGTCCAAGTTAACATGTGTTAGTGAAATTCCAGAAAGTGTCTTCCAGTTACTTTTCTGGGACATTATTGTTTCTCAAAAGGGCAACCTGTGATTCAGTGTTGGCACCATTCTTTAAGCTTGCTTGATACGTACTATGCAAAATGTACCTAGTTTCAAGAATCAATTCAGATTTTTCCACATCTCACGTTTTGTACATGGTGTGGCTCATTTCAGTGGAGATCAGAATACGGAGGGACTTATTCAGAGCTTTTTTTTTTTCCTAAAATTTCAATGTCTTCTTTCCCAGGGTCTTTTTCTGCTCAGATCAAAAATATATTGAAGATTTTCTCCATCAGAAATTCTAGCTTACTTCTGCATTATCCTCTCAGTACCACTTATCCATTTCTCTTCATCACTTCATTACCAACCTTCTTCAAAATGAAGTATCCAAAACATCTGTCCATTTCATGAGTTTGTTTTCATTATTCCACCAACTAATACCACGTTTCTGCCCCAGTAATTCCACTGAACACGACACCACTGAGGCAACCACGGCACATGCTTCTTGTTTTTATTCTATTTAACCTATCTGATATAGACTTCTCAGGTCCCAGGATATATTTGTGTAATATATTTTGCCATTTAATCATATTTTTTAAAACTTTTTTTAGCAATATAAAATCTATTTACTTAATCAGATTGTAAATTAGACACCTGCAATGATACAGCATCTTCTCTACTACTTTAGTGATGGTAACAATGAGCCATTTAATCTCAGAGGGGTTTAGCAAATCAGTGAGATTTTAGTGGATTTTAGCTTAAAGCAAATCTCAACTATTCTTTTCATACAGAATGACAGAATTTCACTTTCAGATGTCTTAATCATAAGTATTATTAATGCCTATGATTTGGTCAGCAGGTAGATGTTTTTAGAGATTTTAAATTTGTTTGCCTTAAGAGAGGCCTTCACTTTGCTTCAGTAACAATATATTCTGCCTTTTCTTCTAGCTCTCATTTTTTTTTAAGTCTCCTTCACTGGACATTCTTTCTTTGCTTGCTCCTTATATGTTGCTACATTCCAGGTTTCTCTCCATTACCTTCCTTTCTTCCTGCTCTAATGCACATCCCACTTTTGAAATTGCCCTCTCTGTTGATTTTGAATACCACTTTTCTGTAGATGAGTTTTAAGATTATTTGTTTAGCCCATAACTGAAACGAACTGAAGCTCTTGCCGTCGAGTCAATTCCAACTCATAGCGACCCTTTAACACATTCAAAAGTTTTAGTCCTCTGTATCATACAGCTTACTTGACAGCTCCTCTCAAAAATCCCATAGGTATCTCTCTGCTCTCCCTCTGTTTATTTTCTTAATTGAGGACACTTTCCTCCATCGAGTCACGAAATACACTTGGGAGCTATAGTTTAACATACTCGTTGTTTTCACCCCACTCTCACAAGCTCCAAGTTTTCTATTGTCTGCCTTTTGTTGATTTCATTCATTACCATTTGTTACATTTCTTTCATTACCACAGCTAATGCCTTACTTCGGACTCTCATTTTATCTTCTCTCAGCTATTGCCATATTTTCCAAAATTGGTCCCCTGTCTCCTGATGATGTCACTTTGAGGACTAAGGTGTCTGACCCAAGCCATGGTGTTTTCAGTAATCTCATATGCATGCAAAAGCTGGACAATGAATAAGGAAGACCAAAGAAGAACTGAAGCCTTTAAGTAGTGGTGTTGGTGAAGAATCTTGAATATACCATGGACTGCCAAAAGAATGAACAAATCTGTCTTGGAAGAAGTACAGCCAGAATGCTCCTTAGAAGGGAGAATGACAAGACTTCTTCTCACATACTTTGGACGTGTTATCAGGAGGGACCAGTCCCTGGAGAAAGAATCATGCTTGGTAAATTGGAGGGTCAGTGAAAAAGAGGAAGACCGTCAATGAGATGTATTGACATGGTGGTTGCAACAATAGGCTCAAGCATAACAACCATCATGAGGATGGCGCAGGATCAGGCAGTGTTTCTTTCGGTTGTACATAGGGTCACTGTGAGTTGAAACCAACTTGATGACACCTAACAACAACATATGTTCTTCCCATGGTTGCTAGAGTAATCTTTCTAAAATACAAAATTTACAAGATTACTCCATTGCTTAAAACTCTTCGTGGATCACATTTTATTACAGGATGAAGTCCAAACTTCTTAGCGTACCATGCCAGGTCCTCCATGATTTAAATGTTCCAAACCCCCAGGGTTCATTTTTGCTTTGACATCCCTCTTCAAGCCAAAATATTTAGAGTTTAGCAAGGCACCATACTTTATGTTTCTGGTGCCTTTTTTGAGTTTTTCTTAATTTTAGAAAAATGGTTTTATTTACTTGTCAGCAACTACTCATTCATCAACATTCAACTTATTCGATACCTTTCCTGAACTCTTCAATGAAATGAATAATCCCCTAGAGAAAAAAAGAGCCATCGGAAGAATAGACATACACACATCCATGTTCATTGCAGTATTATTCACAATAGCAAAAAGATGGAAACAACCTAAGTGCCCACCAACAGATGAATAGATAAACAACTTATGGTATACACACACAATGGAGTACTATGAAACAATAAAGAACAATGATGAATCTATGAAACATCTCACAACATGGATGAATCTGGAGGGCATTATGCTGAGTGAAATAAGTCAGTCACTAAAGGACAAATACTGTATGAGACCACTATTATAAAAACTCATGAAAAGGTTTACACACAGAAAGAAACAACCTTTGATAGTTACGAGGCAGGGGAGGGCTGGGAAGGGAAAAACACTAACTAGACAATAAATAAGTGGTAACTTTGGTGAAGGATAAGACAGTACACAATACTGAGGAAGCCAGTGCAGCTTGACCAAGGCAAGGTCACGGAAGCTTCATAGACACATCCAAACTCCCTGAGGGACCGAATTACTAGGCTGAGGGCTGGGGAGCGTGGTCTCAGGGGACAGCTAGCTCAATTGGCATAACATAGTTTATAAAGAAAATGTTCTACATCCTAATTTGGTGAGTAGCGTCTGGGGTCTTAAAAGCTTGTGAGCGGCCATCTAAGTTACTTCACTGGTCCCGCCCTGTCTGGAGTAAGGGAGAATGAAGAAAACCAAAGACACAAGGGAAAGATTAGTTTAAAGGACTAATGGGCCACAACTACCACAGCCTCCACCAGATTGAGTCCAGCACCACTAGATGGTGCCTGGCTACCACTACCGACGACTCTGGCAGGGATCACAATAGAGGGTTCCTGATGGATCTGGAGAAAAATGTAGAACAAAATTCAGACTCACACAAAAAGTCCAGACTTACTGGTCTGACAGAGACTGGAGAAACCCTGACAGTATGGCCCCTGGACACCTTTTATCTCAGTACTGAAGTCCCTCCTGAGGTTCACCCTTCAGCCAAAGATTAGACAGGGCCATAAACCAAAACGAGACTAAATGGGCACACCAGCCCAGGGGCAATGATGAGAAGGCAGTAGAGGACAGGAAAGTTTGTAATGGGGAACCCAGGGTCAAGAAGGGAGAGTGTTGACATGTTCTGGGGTTGGCAACCAATGTTACGAAACAATATGTATATTGTTTAATGAGAAACTAATTTGCTCTGTAAACCTGCCTCTAAAGTACAATAACCAAAAACAAAGAAAATGAAGAATCCCTTGTGACCAAACTCTAACCTATATATTCTAGCACCTATAACATTTATTGTTCTTATTTGTTTTCCTATTTGTCTTGCTCTATTTAGTCAAGTGAATTCAGTCAGTCAACAATCGCTTACTTTCCTCTGAAGAGCATGTGAAGATGGATATGACAGACTACTGCTATTCCAGAATCACAGTGGTCTGGATTCATTGATGATGATGATTTTACTTTCTATTCTGAAGTACAGAGACTGACAGAATTTAATGGATTGTAGAAAGAATATATTTTTACTGAATGAATGATTAAATAAAATACTATTCTCACTGTTTCTCTCTATGTTAATTCTGTCTACTGTCTAAAGTTAAACTAATTTCAACCATGAAACTTTCCTAGATTACCTCATGAGAACTGTAATTATAATGTAGCTGTGCTGTTTTGGGTGTGTTACCTAGGTAGTCATTAACCTCTACAGGTTTGTGGGTAGTAATGTTGATTTAGCAGGCTTATCGTGAAGACTCAGAAAGATAACTACATTTAAATTCTAGCACATATTAGATACGTAATGTATTTTTGGTTGAATCAGTTCCCAAACTTATAAAGTCTTTGTTCTAGCCATATGGCCTGTAATATGTTTTTACCTATTTTTAGTGTTATGAGTATTTCTTAATCCTATTACTGGCAAATTTGCTCCCTAAGATAAGTAACCATATTTATTTTCACCATTGACATTATCTAGTAAAATGCCTTATATTTCATAGTTGCTTAAAAGCATTTATCTATGGAATTAATGCATTTTTCCCAATAAGCTAGCTCCTTTATCTCATAAAATATTAACATTCTTACCCTGCATGCACAGACACACTCACACGTGCAAGACATTTGAAAAAAGATTCTTCCTGTGGACTGTGAAAGTAAATGTTTAGCTCAAGGATGGAGGTGAATGGAAGCTGGAGAAATAGGGTATTGGGATGGATTATTAACATCATTAAACATTTTTGCATTGTTTCACTACTTTTGTTTTCTAAAAAGAATAATAATGGGATACCATGTGATGTAAAGTAGTACATTCTGGAATTTGTCAAATAATATCTAAACAACAAATCCCAAAAATGCAGTAGAAAAGAAGGTGAATTGGCAAACATGGCCCTAAATGCTTATTTAAAAAAAAAAAAGAAAAAAGTGTTCCATGATCTTATCAGGACTTGAAGGTTTCTCCACTGGACAAATTAAAAAATGTTACCATCAAGTCAACTCCAACTCATGGTGACCCCGTAAGTGTCAGAACAGAGCCATGTTCCACAAGATTTTCAATGGCTGATTTTTCAGGGTAGATCATCAAGCCTTTCTTCTGACACTGGATCAATACCATTGTGTTTTAAACTAATATCTTGTTCCTGAAAGTATACACAAGTGAAAAATAAGTTTAACTTGCTGATTGCCACCCTTGAAAAATAAAAATTCATTTGCTTTGCAATGGAATGCCTTCCGTTAATTTTTCATTGAACATTGAACTGTTCAGTTTTAAGGAACAAGTTCTAGTTATAATATTACACAGTGTGGTATAATACTATTCATCTTGTAGCCCTGCCCATAATTATTTTCTAAACTTTAATCTTTATAGACTAAATAGTCCTTATTTCGTCGGTCCCTCACTGTAAGTTTCTGAGCCATTGAATGTTGCTTAAGAAGAAAGAAACTGAAACCTAGTCCCCACATATTATAAGTTTAGAAGGTCTAGAATATTGTTCCAGTGTCCCTGGGAAGTGCAAATGGTTAACACGCTAGGCTGCTAACCCAAAGTTTGGAAATGCGATTCTACTCAGAGGTGCTTTGAAAAAACAGGCCTGACAATCCACTTTAAGAAAATCAAGCTTTGAAAACCCTTGGAGCACAGTTCTACTCTGACACACATGGGGCCACCATGAGTTGGAGGAGACTCCACCGCAAGTGTTCCTGGTGCTGGTAGGATATCTTTCCAAGGCCAGATAAGCTTCAGTTTATAACAGGCAAGAATACAATATCAGAAAACATTAAACCAGTATCTTGTCCTTTGAATGAGGTGGTTTCCCTTTTAGCTCATGATAAGCAGACTGTTCAGTCTGAGCAGTACTGTTTCACTTCACTAGAAAGCTGAGTGGTTCCTTTACACCAGTGCTTTGAATTAAGTAAACCACGACAGTCCCTGGGTTCTAATGCAGTGCTTTAACAGATCCTTGAAAGTCTAATGAAGCTCAAGAATATGACAGTTCAAAGGAAGTCCCATGAATCCACTTACACTACTTATTCAACACACATTTGTAAAGGACTCATTTTTAGTGTTTGGAACTCCCTCTCTTTCAGAGGGTCGCTATTCTAATGGGATAGCAGTAGAGCAGAAGCAGCTCTCTTCTCTTGCCAACCACACACTTCAGACTGAAGCAGCAGCACAGGAATTATTTTCAGATGTTTCAAATTGTATTTTTATGAGTATCAAATATAACGTCTGGGTTTTTTTTTTTTCCTTATTGCTGAAATAATGCTGTCCCTGCTGCTAGTATTACTGCTGCTATTACCTGAACACTTAGTATGTATCCGATACCGTTAGACAATGCTACCGTTACCATATTTGTGTGATAAGTAAGCTGAGACAAAGATATTCAGTACATTAAGTACGAAAAAAAATTGGTATACGATCTCTTAAAACCAGGAGAGATGCAGAAAATATGCTAAAGAAATTTATCTTCTATAATAAAAATAACTATTATTATTAGAAACGTCAATGGAAAATCAGCTTGCTTCCTGCTTTAGGGATGCAATCAGCTCCTCTACTATATGGTTTGGCATATTGCCATCCTAATAATGCTGCCAGTATATTTTTGTTGTGTAAACTGCGTGTTCCATGTTAGTCAAGGTATGTTTTTTTAAGATGGATATAAAAAGCTTTCTAAACAAGTCTGAATCAGGAAAGAAAAAATCCTACTAAATACTATTATTACAATAATAAATATACACCTGAATAATACCATGTGCAAATGATCAATGAGTATAAAAACATTAAAAGTAAATTGATTGAGAAATTTGTTTACATTTAGAGGCTTTTAAAGAAATACTGTAGTAAAGTGGTTAAGATTACTCAATTTGAAGTCATATAAAATTAAACTGAAATCACAGTTCCAAATTACTAACTGCATATGTTTGATTGAAGTACTAAATTTCTCTCTAAAAGGGATAATGCAAACTAGATCACAATATCATTTTAAATATTATGAGAGAAAATTTATGTAAAGCAAGACATATTTATCTCATACAGAATATTAACTCAGGTAATGGCAACTTACAGTTATTAACAATATTTTTTTGTATAATAATTTAATCTGTATTTTTTTTTCATTGTACTTCAGGTGAAGGTTTACAGAACAAATAGTTTCTCATGAAACAGTAGTACAAACATTGTTTTACGACATTAGTTAACAACCCCATGGCATATCAACCCTTTCTCTTCTTGACCTTTTTTTTTTGGTGAAAATATGCATAGCCAAATATACACCATTTCCAAAATTTCTACATGCACAGTTTAGTGACATTGACTACACTCTTTCAATACTGCTGCTATTCTCACTTTAGATGAAGGTTTACAGAACAAAATAGTTTCTCATTAAACAGTTAGTACACATGTTGCCCTATGACAATGGTTAACAACCTCACAACACATCAACACTATCCTTACTCAACCTTGGGTTCCCTATCACCAGCTTTCTTGTCCCCTTCTGCCTTCTAGCCCTTGTCCCTGGACTGCTGTGCCTCAATAGTCCCATTTGGTTTTATGAGGCTGTCCACTCCCCGGCTGAACGGTGAACCTCAGAAGTGACTTCACCACTGAGCTAAAAGGGTGTCCGGTGGCCATACTCTTGGGGTTTCTCAAGTCTCCTTTAGGCCAGTAAATCTGGTCTTTATTTTGCAAGTTAGAATTTTGTTCTACATCCTTCTCCATCTCTGTCCAGAACCCTCTGTTGTGATCCCAGTCAGAGCAGTCAGTGGTGGTAGCCGGGCACCATCTAGCTGTACTGGACTCAGTCTGGTGGAGGCCTTGGTAGCCATGGTCCATTAGTCCTTCAGACTAATATTTTCCTTGTATCCTGTTCTCTTCATTCTCCCTTGATCCCGAAAGGATGAGACCAGTAGAGTATCTTAGATGGCTGCTCACAGGCTTTTAAGATCCCAGACGCTACTCACCAAGGTAGAATGTAGAACATTGTCTTTATAAACTGTGCTAATGCCAGCTGAGCTAGATGTTCCCCAAGACCATGGTCCCCACAGCCCTCTGCCCAGCAATTCAGTCCCTCAGGGAGTTTGGAGTGTCTATGGAGCTTCCATGACCTTTCCTTGCACAAGTTGTGCTGGTTTCCCCAGTATTGTGTACTGTCTCACCCTTCACCCAAGATACCACTTATCTATTGCCTATTTAGTATCTCCCCCCCACCCCTCCCATCCCTGGTAACAAACAAAGATTGTTACATTTTGTGTGTAAACTTTTTCATGGATTTTTCAATAGAGGTCTCATACAATATTTGTCCTTTTGTGATTGACTTATTTCACTCAGCATAATGACCTCCAGTTTCATCCATGTTATGAGACGCTTAACAGATTCATCATTGTTCTTTCTCGTTGCATAGTACTCCATTGTGTGTATGTACCATAGTTTGTTTATCCACTCATCTATTGATGGGCATCTAGGTTGTTTCCATCTTTTTGCTATTGTGAACAATGCTGCCATGAACATAGGTGTTCATGTGTCTATTCGAGTGATGACACTTATTTCTCTAGGATATATTCCTAGGAGTGGGACTGCTGGATCAAATGGTATGTCTATTTCTAGCTTTCTAAGGAAGCGCCATATCATTTTCCAAAATGGTTGTATCATTTAGCATTCCCACCAGCAGTGCATAAGAGTTCCCATCTCCCCGCAGCCCCTCCAACATTTGTTATTTCCAGTGTTTTTGATTTGTGCCAGTAATGCTGGGATGAGATGGTATCTCATTGTGGTTTTAATTTGTATTTCTCTAATGGCTAGTGATCACAAGCATTTCCTCATGTGTCTGTTGGCTGCTTGAATGTCTTCTTTGGTGAAGTGTCTGTTCATTTCTTTTATCCATTTTTTAATAGGATTATTTGTCTTTTTGTTGTAGAGGTGTTGGATTTTCTTGTAGATGATGGAGATTAGACCTTTGTCTGACTTGTACTGTCCCAAAATTTTTTTCCAGTCTGTAGGTTCTGTTTTTACTCTTTTGGTGAAGTCTTTTGAAGAGCATAGGTGTTTGATTTTTAGAAGATCCCAGTTATCTAGCTTATCTATTGGGGTTTGTGCATTGATGGTTATGGTTTGTATCCTGTTAATACTGTGTATTAAGGCGTGTAGCGTTGGTCCTATTTTTTTATCTATGAACATTATAGATTTTGGCTTTATATTTAGGTCTTTGATCCATTTTGAATTAGTTTTTGTATATGGCATGAGGTATAGGTCCTGTTTCATTTTTTTGCAGATGGATATCCAGTTTTGCCAGCACCACTTGTTAAAAAGACTGTCTTTTCCCCATCTGAGGGACTTTGGGCCCTTGTCGAAGATCAGATGACCGTAGGTGGATGGATTTACATCTGGGTTCTCAATTCTGTTCCATCGGTCAATGTATCTGTCGTTGTACCAGTACCAGGCTGTTTTGACTACCGTAGCTGTATAGTAGGTTATGAAGTCAGGTAGTGTGAGTCCTCCAACTTTATTCTTGTTCTTCAGTACTGCTTTACTTATTCAGGGCTTCTTCCCTTTCCATATAAAGTTATTGATTCGTTTTTCCATCTCTTTGAAGAAAGTTGTTGGTATTTGGATTGGGATTGTGTTGTATTTGTAAATTACTTTAGGTAGAATTGTCATTTTCACAATGTGGGGTCTACCTATCCATGAGCATAGTATGTTTTTACATTCATGTAGATCCATTTGGGTTTCATGCAGTAGTGTTTTGTAGTTTTCTTTGTATAGGTCTTTTACAACCCTGGTTAGATTTATTCCTACGTATTTTATTTTTTTAGGGGCTATTATAAATGGTACTGTTTTCCTGATTTCCTTTTCATCGTTCTCCTCATTGGCGTATAGGAATCCAACTGATGTTTGTATGTATATCTTTTATCCTGCTACTCTGCTGAATCTTTTTATTAGTTCCAGTAGATTTTGGGTGGAGTCTTTAGGGTTTTCTATTTACAGTATTGTATCATCTGCAAACAGGAACAGTTTAACTTCTTCATTACCAATTTGGATGCCCTTTATTTCTTTTTCTTGCCTTACTGCTCTAGCTAGAACTTACAGCACAATGTTAAATAGGAGTGGTGATAAAGGGCATCCTTGTCTTGTTCCTGTTCTCAAGGGGAATGTTTTCAGCTGCTCTCCATTAAGAATGATGTTGGCCTTTGCTTTTGCATAGCTGCCCTTTATTATGTTGAGAAATTTCCCTTCTATACTTATTTTATTGAGAGTTTTTATCAGGAATGGGTGTTGGACTTTGTCGAATGCCTTTTCTGCATCAGTTGAGATGATCATGTGATTCTTTTCTTTCCTTTTATTTATGTGGTGGATTACGTTGATAGATTTTCTAATGTTGAACCATCCTTGCATAACTGATATGAATCCTACTTGGTCGTGGTATGTTATTTTTTTGATATGATGCTGAATTCTATTGGCTAGAATTTTGTTGAGAATATTTGCATCTATGTTCATGAGAGATATTGGTCTGTAATTTTCTTTTTTGTGGCGTCTTTGCTTGGGTTTGGTATCAGCATTATGCTGGCTTCATAGAATGAATTTGGAAGTGTTGCTTCCTTTTCTATGCTCTGAAATAGCTTGAGTAGTACTGGTTCAAGCTCTTCTGTGAATGTTTTGTAGAATTCTCCAGTGAAGCCATGTGGGCTGGGGCTTTTGTTTGGGGGGGTGGAGTTTTCTAAATTACCTTTTCAGTCTCTTCTCTTGTTATGCATCTGTTCAGACTTTCAACATCACTTTGTTGTAGTTTGGGTATGTAGTGTGTTTCCAGAAATTTATCCATTTCCTCTAGGTTTTCAGAATTGTTGAGTATAGTTTTTCATAATATTCTGTTATGATCCTTTTTATTTCAGTTGGGTCTGTTGTAATGCCCCCCATTTCATTTCTTATTTGGGTTATTTGCATCCTCTCCTGTTTTTCTTTTGTCAGTTTGGCCAGTGGTTTGTCAATTTTGATGATTCTTTCAAAGAACCCAGTTTTGTTTTTGTTGATTGTTTCTGTTGTTTTTCTGTTCTCTATTTCATTTATTTATGCTCTAATCTTTATTATTTCCTTTCTTCTGGTGGCTGTGGGCTTTTTTTGCTGTTCACTTTCTATTTGTTTGAGTTGTATTGTTAATGTTTTGATTTTGTCCCTTTCTTCTTTTTTGATGTGTGCATCTACTGCTATAAATTGTCCTCTGAGGACTGCCTTTGCTGTGTCCCAAAGGTTTTGGTATGATGTGTTTTCATTCTCGTTTGATGAAATTTTTTGATTCCATTTCTGATATCTTCTATTACCCAGTGATGTGTTAGCAGGGTATTATTCAGTTTCCATGTAATTCATTTTTTTTTCCTTGCACTTTCTGTTGTTAATTTCCACATTGATGCCATTATGGTCAGAGAAGATACTTATCTCAGCGTTTTGGATCTTGTTGAGGATTGCTGTGTGGCCTAAGATGTGGTCTATTCTGCAGAACTTTCCATGTGCATTGGAAAAGAATGTGTACTTTGCAGCTGTTCGATGGAGTGTTCTATATATGTCTATGAGGTCAAGTTGGCTGATTGTGCCCTTTAGGTCTTCTGTATATTTTCTGAGTTCTTTTTAGTTTTTCTGTCCTTTACTGAGAGTGGTGTGTTGAAGTCTCCTATTATTATTGTGGAATTGTCAGTTTCTCTTTTCAGTGTTGTTAGAGTTTATGTATTTTGGAGCCCTGTCATTGGGTGCGTAGATGTTTATTATGGTTATGAATTCCTTATGGATCGTCCCCTTAATCATTATATAGTGTCCTTCTTTGTCTTTTATTGTGGATTTTGTTTTAAAGTCTGTTTTATCTGAGCTTAGTATTGCCAGTCCTGCTCTTTTTTGGTAGTTACCTTGATATATTTTTTCCAACCTTTGACTTTTAGTAAATTCACATCTTTGTTTCTAATTTGTGTCTCTTGTAGACAGCATATTGACGGATCCTGTTTTCTTTTCCATTCTGTCACTCTCCGTCTCTTTATGGGTGCATTGAGTCCGTTTATATTCAGTGTAGTTATTGATAGATGTGAGTTTGTTGCTGTCATTTTGTAGTGCTTTTTTTTTGTGGTGCTGACGTTTTCTTTGTTCTTCTTACTCTCCTGTGCTGAGTTACTTTTGTTTGTGGATTTTTTTTTTTCATTTGTTTTGTTTTTGTAGGTTTTGTTTTTGCTGAGACTTTATGTTTTTCCTCTTTATTTTTATGAGTATGTTTGTTAACTTTCTTTGTATTTACCATGAAATTTACCCTTATCTTTCTATGTTTGAAGCAGTCTATTATTACTTGGTATTGCCTTGCCTTCCTCTTCATTAGCAGGTTCTATACCTACACTGTTTATTCCCTGATTTATTGTTCCAATGTTATTGTCATTTGCAGATTAACTTCTCTGATTCCCTGTTGTATTTCTTTTGGTTTTGGTTAGTCCTTGAGAGTTCATTTCCTAGATTGGTATCTGGCTGGTACAATCCTGCGTCCTAGATTCAGCCTGTGAGGTGATTTTGTTTGTTCTCAGATTGAAGAACTCCCTTTAATAATTCTTGTAATTTTGGTTAAGTTTTTACATATTCCCTTAATTTCTGTTTATCTGGAAATATCCTAATTTCACCATCATATCTGAACAGGAGTTTTGCAGGATATATTATTCTTGGATGGCAATTTTTTTCTTTCAAGGTTTCATATATGTTATCGCATTGCCTTCTTGCCTGCATGGTTTCTGTTGAATAATTTGAGCTTAGTCTTATTGTTTCTTCTCTGTATGTGACTTCTTGTTTTTCACAAGTTGGTCTCAGGATTCTTTGTTTGTCTTTGGTTTTGGTGAGTGTGATTATGATATGCCTTGGTGATTTTCTTTTGCAGTCTATGCTATATGGGGTTCGTTGAGCTTCTTCGATGGCCAGCTTTTCATCTTCCATGATATTGGGGAAGTTTTCTGTCGGCAGTTCTTCAATGATCCTCTCTGTGTTTTTTCTTTTCTCCCCCTGTTGTGGAACTCCAATCACTTGCCAACTTTTTCTTTTGATTGTATCCCACATAACTCTCAGGGTCTCTTCATTTTTCTTTGTTCTTTTTTCTGAGTTTTCCTGAAACAGAGTTGTATCCAAGTGTTTGTCTTCAGTTCCACTGATGCTGTCTTCCACCATTTCAAATCTCCTCCTCAGCCCTTCTATGACACCATTCATTTCTGAAATCTTGTTGTTTATCTTTTGGATTTCTAATTGTTGCTTTTGTATAATTTCTGATTGTGAATTTATTTTGGCATTTTGTTCCTGCATTATTTTCCTGAATTCTTCCACTTTTTGGTCTGTATTTTCCATGAATTTGTCTGCCTTTTCCATGAATTTGTCTATTTTTTCTTTCTTTTTGTCTTCTTTTTGCTTCAACTCTTGGAGAATTCTGAGCATTAGAGATTTGAATTCCCTATCAGGTAGTTCTAGTGCCTTTTCTTCCACTGGAGAGTCATCTGGTGTTTTATTTTGGATGCCTACAGGAAACATTCTGTCCTGTTTTTATAAAGGTTTTTATATTTTCTGCTGTCTTTGGGGCATTCAGTAGTTATTTTTCTCATTTATTGATTGTAGATTTGTTTTTTTGTCCTTTCTTTAAAATTTGCCTATGTCTGAATAGGCGGGCTGTGTGTTCTTTGGTGTTTGCTCGTCTGTGGGCACGATACTTTTTGCCTCCTTCTCCAATTGGCAGGGTCAGTCACTCAGGTATGGTACAGCAGGGCAGGTGTAGCTGAAGAGGAGTTTCTGGTACAGGTTGTTTGTGGTACTTACTACAGCCACCAGGGCAGGTTGGTAATCAGGGCAGGTTCCAGTAGGCCATGCCTGTGCTGCTTGGTGTTGTGATGTTAAACACATGGTGCAGGTAGGAAGGATGTAGTGGGGAGATTGTTATGTGTGAAGCTAACATGGATATGGGAGAGAGGAGAGAGGAACAGGAGCTGAAATGAGACAAACAAACAGAAAAGAGTGCTAGGGGAGCTTGCTGTTGGAGTGGAGAGATGAGAGACTATGAAATTGGAAAAACAAAAAGGGGAAGAAGAACAAGAAAAAAAAGAAAAGAATGAAGAAATAAAAATCAGTAAGAAAAAAGAACAGCAAAGCTCCCAGGGACCACACTGGTGCGGCTTTGAGGTCTGGGGAAGTTGTTCTCAGGTGTTGCAGTACAGCCTGGCTAGAAGGCATAGAGGAATTCAGCACCAGGAGTTCAGGGAACAGAAAGAAAGGAAGGTATAGAGATACGAGAAACTGAGTAATGTAGAAAGACTAAAGGAGGAAAAGAGGGAAAAGAAAACAAAACAAATTAAAAAAAACAAGAAAGAACTGGAAAAGCCCCCCAAAAAACAAACAAACAAACAAAAATCCATGAAAAAGAAATGCCCTCAGGGTTCCCTCTGCACGTCCATGCAAGACGAGGGGGTAGCTTCCAAGCCGCGCAGTGCTGCCCGGCCAGAACGGGCTCCCAACTCAAGAAAAGGAAAAGAAAACAAATAAACAATTCAAAACAAGCAAAATCCCAGGGATCCCACCAGCATGGCAGCCCAGACCGGGAAGCAGTTCCACACTCGAACGGAGCTCCACAGCTGCTCAGGAGGACGCAAAGATGGCGCACGGAGCCAGATATTTGAATGAAAGGAGGGGGAGGTGGTGAGAGGTAAGGAAGAAATCAAAAGAAGCAGAAAGAAAGCAACACCAGCAGGCAACAAATGGCACTCAGAAAGCCAGTCAGTGCGGGCAGATGGAATCCAAGCAGCTGGTGCTTTCCAGACAAGAGACTGTGGCTGCAGGAAGCAGAGGAGGCCGAGTGGGGGTGAAGAAGGGTGGGGGTGTGGGAAAGTGTTTATCACAAATTACCGGTTGGCTTATCTCTCGCTGGAAGCTCCATGAAGCTGCTTTCTTGTGCCCCCTATTTGCTGGTCTCCGATAGGAGTCCAAGATGGTGGATCCGTGCTGCATTAGCAGATAGCGGACCTCTGCATGAATCTCTCCTCGCTCTCTGCTCTTTCAGTTTTCTCACTCCATTTGGTGCTTGGCTGAGTTCTTTATCTCTTCATTTGATGTTTCAAGGTTTCAGGATTGCTGTTTTCTCTGTTTGGCTTAGTTTTTCAGATCTTTGCTGTGAAGGGACGATGTGGTGCTTCTGCCCAGAGTGACATTTTGCTGGAAGTCCTGTATCTTTGTGTATTTTTAAAGAGAATAGCCAAAAAACAATGTTATGTATCTATAGTATTTTCAGGTTGTTCTAAAGGAATCATTTTCAATATCAAAAATATAGTTTCTTTACAGATTTTTGCACAAATGGTAGTATAGACATGTTAGAGTCATCCGTACATTCCACAGATACTTTATAGCTACTAGGTTCCAGGCATTGTGCTAGGCACCCGTCATATTAATGAAGAGAAAAAAAAAAACAGCTTTTCTGTTCTGTAATGGGAGCTATAGTCTATTGCTTTGGTCCATTTTTCTGGAAAAACTAAAGAACAATTTGTAAGTAATGCTGATGCTAGCTGTGTAGTTAAAACAACAACAAAATCAACAATAACAGTGTAATAAACTGAAACAATAAAAGTAATGACTATTTTCAATAAATTCTCACAAATAACCGTCGGGAATATAATAAAGGATACAGAATTTAACAATTATTTTATTGAATATTGAGTGCATGACAATAACTGCAAAAGATTATTTTATTAATAATGGAGAAAAATCATAGGCAATAAAGAATAGAAGTTGAAATACCAGACAGGCAGGAAAAGAGAAGTGTGTCTTAGAATAAAGTTTCTCTCCAGAAATTATAGAAAAGCCAAGAAAATTATTATAGTACGTAATAATAGCTAGTATTTTATAACCGTTTACTACATGACAGAAAATGTGCAAAATACTGTATATGTTTTATATCATCTAATCCTTGCAAATAATATTATTGCCATCTTATAAATGAGAAAAATGGAACTTACATGGTTATAGTAATTTGCCCAGTGTCACAGAGTAAGTCATTGGCAGAAGACTGAAGTCAAAGCCAGGTTTTCATGCCTCCATAATCCAACCACTCATCCACTCCATTCCATGGATAATGACTGTGAAATTCTGAATCCTCAACACTCTATCTCTCTTTAATTATATTAACCTTTCTGGTGATTTCCTTTGTGTTCTCTGGATGGTACCTAGCTCAGAACCAGGCAACCAATTTATTTTGTGAACAGAATAAAACAAATTAAAAGAGATGATTGAAGTGAAAGGAATAATGTCAGTCATTGATGCTGCAAGCCACTCAACTAAACTAATTCTAAATTGAATTCTGAATAATTTTTTCCCTCAGTTTAAAAGATACTAATGTCTTTGCTAGAAAAGTGTCAAATGACCCTTTTGACAATTAATGGACTGTTTATCATTTAGTGTTTGTTCAGATTTTGTGAAAATCTATTATTGATATACACCAGTTTTTAAAATTGAAGTAAAATATTTAGAATTAAATATTTTACAAGATTTATTCTCATAGAATTATACAGGAAACACACAAAAATATGAAGAAAACCACGTAAAATAGAATATTTACTATTTTTTTTAATCTGCTGAGAAATCTGTTATCAATTATAACTTAACTTCCAATTTTATTCCATTTTTGGTCAGATGGTCTTGTACAAGACTAATTATGCACCAAATGCACAAAGATATAGCAGTATGTTTTCCTCTTCCTACTGAACAGTATCCTTCGCCTTTACACATGCTTAATCATCAGGGAAGACTGAGACATCCAAGCACAGCTTCAGATCCCACCACAGTACCACAGAACACACTTTATCTTGAGCCATGAGCCTCCAAGACCTTCTGGGTCTCAGGGAAGCTATAGTCTCATCTGAGGGTGGGTATTTTAGATTCCTTTTTTTTTCTTAATCTGACGATGAGTATTTTATGTCCTATTTGGTTACATAGCCAAAACTTGGCTGCATGATCTGGCTCAATAACTGCAAAGAGATTACAGAAACCAGGAGCAAACCAGCAATCTGTAGTACAGATTTTATAAACTGCTACATGTTACCCCATGGTATGTAGCAAACGCTAGTACAGGACTATTTAAATGACTAATTAGTATATTTAATTTTGTTTGGCAAAGGGTCAGCACCATGGATGTTATTAACAATATTAAACTTGATAAGCAAATTTGAAATGTATTCTAATATCTGTAAAAATTAGAGTCAGATAATCCCATAAGATACAGTAGGAAGACAATTTAGACTGTTTAATCAAGTAGGATAAAACATTACTAAATATATTAAGGCCTGCTATAAATTAAGTTATTCATCCAAGTTACCAAGCATAAACAGTTCAAGCATTTGTTTCCAATAACTCTGCTTCTCCAGTTCCCAGTTTAATGTTCTTTCTACCAGACTAAATTGTTTTAGCTTTTATCCAATGCATATCTAAAATAAAGCTCTTGCCATTTTTCTCAAATAAATTAGCCTCTAACTCCAATGAAAAGACAGGTATCTTAAAAATAATATTGTATTGTTTTATTATATAAATATGAATAAATACTATTTTATTGATGGGATAGCCATACGTGTTCTCTTCCAATTGAGACTCGTTTGAGAATAAGAGTAAAAACTATAAAACATTTAGAAGAACATATATCAGAAAATCTAAGTGATCAGGGGTTAAACAAAGTTAAGTAAGATACACAAAGCATGAAATGCAAAAGACAAATTTATACTTTGGATAACATCAAAATTAAAAAGTGTAAAATCTTCAATATCACTGTTAAGAAAATTAAAAATGCAAGTCACAAACTTAGAGAAAATACTTGCAAAGCATGTATCTAATAAAGGATTTGTCTCCAGAATATATAGAAAACCCTTACAATGGGTCAAAAATTTCTGCAGAACTCATATCTGATAAAGTATATATAACCAGAATATATAGACAGCTGTTAAATATCTTATACTTCACCAAAGAAAATATACAATTGGGCAATTAACACATGAAAAGATGTTCAAAGTCATAAGTATTAAGGAAAGGAAAATTAAAACCACAGTATGATAACATTACACATGCACTTGAATGGTAATTTAAAACAAAAAACAAACAAAAAAAGCTAATGGTGGTAAGGATTTGGAACTGGTTGGAATGCAAAATGGTACAGCAACTTTAAGAAATAGTTTAACAGTTTCTTATGAAGTAAAATGTATGATACTGTATGATCCAACCATCTCACTTCTAGGTATTTATACAAGAGAAATGAAAACATATTACCACACAAATATTTTGATTCAAATATTCAGTTAGTCTTATTAATAACAACTTCAAACTAGACACAATGTCCATCAACTGGTGAGTAGATTAAAAAAATATGATATATTCCTAAAATTTAAAACTCATTAGCAATTCATTGCAACAAACTACTAATACACACAAGTTCTCTTAAGCAGAATCCTAAGTGAAAGGAACCATTTTTTGAAATTCTAATTCAAAATGGTGGTGACAGAATGCAGATTGGTGTTGCCAGGGACCGGGGGTGGGTGAAGAGAATGCACTACAAAGGGGAAGTAAATAACTCGAGGGGTGATGGAAATACTCTATATCCTGATTGTGGTTGTGGATTCATGACTGTATATATTTGTGAAATTTCCAAGATTTTAAAATGAAAATTGGTGATTTTTATTATATGTAGATTGCACTTCAATAAAAAAATAAAACTAACTAAACCAGGACAGCATGTACAAACCAGGCTGTCCCTGACAACCTAAGACATACGATTACTCTTTTTATTGAGTGTTTTTGCTAGAAATCAGTGTACACAATGAATTACATGTGAGTATATCTCAGTTAACTTCTCAAAGACATTATTAGCTCTGAAAAACACAGACTCAGAGAAGTTAAATTTTGAAAGCCATAAAGCTATTATGAAGTAGAGAAAGGACTTGAGTTCATATCTTTCTGCTTCGGAAGCTTTTACTATACTGCGTACCTTCACTCCGAAGTGGGTTTATCTGGCTGCACAATTCCTGTCACATAGAGTTCTCAGCTTATTGCATTCAAGAAACTAAAGAATATAAACAAGGAAGCATATTGTGGCGCCCTCGCAAATGTCACAGGTTGCTCTTGCAGATTCTTTTTGGAAACATTTAAAAACTACGCTGGTAAATTCCTAGGAGAGGAAGAGGCCGAGATGCTTCCACTGTGTAACTACAAGAGGTGATATATTCATCGCACTCAAATCTATTAATATTCTCTCTTCTCACTCAGGCTACAACCTTGATTTGCTAAATCTCCCTTGAATTTGCCTAGTTTTATTAAGATTGTCATAGTTACGGTAATGTCTGCCTTGAATTCATTCCAAGGGAGAGTAAGGGCAAGAATCTCAAAACCCTTCTTAGAATCTTCCACAGACAGCACATCATCACACTTGTTATCACTATACTTAGAAATTCCAAGCTTTTCTCAGAAAAAAAAATTTCATTTGATTTGGCGTAAATACTGCTAAAAAAAAGGAAGATGTTCGTTAATGCAATTATACGTGTTATATAAAAAGAGTCAGTGTATTTAAATATACTTGAATGAGTAGACTAAAGATGACTAATATATTTGGTAATATTAATCAATGCGCATATATAACTTCAAATTATTATAAAACTATATTAGTGAGTAGAAAAACAAGGCTTAATGATGGGGTATTCACAAAGTAAAATAAAAATTCATGTGATGACAATTACCTTATTAACTCTTTGTCCCTGCCTAAAAAAGATAAATTTTTTATTATAACAAGTTTTTTAAATTGTTGCATATAAAAATGAAACATGCTTCACACTTGCATGTGTATCTATAATTTTCTATACAATAGTAGAAATACTATTGTTAAAAATGATACAATATCTCATGGTCTTTGCAGTATTTTTAATTCTTAAGATGAAAAATTACTCTTTTGCATTAGGGTTTGGTGAGATAATTACAATAGAGATCTGTGCCGTTATCTTCTGAACATCCTTTTTATAAATTCTCACTTTCCAAATCACTTCTTTCTGAGGTAAAAGAAAAAAAAAAGTAACTTTATTTCCCAGTATGATTTGCCATTTACAGTATCTGTTAATGCTGAAAATAAGCATACTCTATGACTAAGTGTGTGTGTAGTTGTGCACCAAAAAATCTTGAACAAGAATAATAAGATAAGTATTACTTAAAATGGCTTCCGTTATAGAGAAATCCAAGTGTCCATCAAATACAACACTATGCAGCAATGAAAAGGAATTATCTTTAGCCATATGCAATAACTTGGATGAACCTCACAGACAAAATGATAAGTGAAAAAGAACTCAGAAAATATAGTATATGGTAAGTAATAGTATAGTATATAGTAAATACAACATGATTCCATTCATATAAAGTTCAAAAACAGGCACAGATAACCTGAAGAGTTAGAATAGAAACGAAGATAGTTATTTGGGGGAAGGCGAAAGAAATAGCAATGGGGAGAGGGCAGACGGGTGGCCCACACTGCAAGTTAACTACATTACATAAAATCATTATTGTAGTCATTTATTTTATGGTCCTTATTAATTTTTAAATCCTCTCTCAAAAACTGAAAAGATTCAATCTAGTAGAGTAGGAACTTACACATTTGCTCTCTGACACTGAAATAAATATTAGTTTGAAAAGCAGATAAGAGAATGAGGAGGTGGGTTGCCACTGATGAAACTGAGATTTCAACACATTTTTGAAATAGAAGAAGCAAATGGAGGGATGATTGACGAAATAGGCAGGTAGTTGACAGTGTAGAATGACAGTATTGCTGGGAGGTGTACTGATTGTAACAACAGCAAATAATATTTTCCCTGCCCCAGATACTTAGTATGTTATGCTGTGCAGGACATTGCTATTTAACAAAATATTTTCCCACCCTTCTCACCCCCACTGAAAAAAAAAAAAACTTTTGGAGTGCTTTGAGATAAGAGTATCTGTAGATTGTACCTCTAGTGACATTTGTCCACTGAGATTAGCATATTAGTATATTGTTCCTCTGCTAACATTTGTTACCAATGAAAGGGTCCACAATGGCCTTGCTCAGTGGAATCTGAGAGTAAGGTTTATAAGATTGCCTGGATAATCTAAACTGGAAGGATAGAAACAAAAGGGCATTCACATATCTGTATGTGGTGCTAAGGAAGTTCAACAGTATTGAAAATAGTAGGAAGGTAATTGTGGCAGAAGTTCATTCTAGGAACAGATCGTATGAATGAGTGGTCTTGCTCTATACAGAATCTTACTAATAACACCAAATGGGGAAAGATATCACACAAAGGGGTGAAGCCCAAATAAAAGATAGAGTTGAACCCTCCCTAAAACTCACCTTAGGAAGAAAAACCTGACAGAAAAGGTATGAAAGTTCTAATCGCCCAGACCTCACTATTCTTAGCAATAGAGAAGGATTTTAAAAAACTGGATTAAAGAGAGAATAAGTGAACAGTGATGGCAAGAGGGAAAATATTTGCAGTGTTCCTATTAAAAGCAATGTCCCCCTAATCAGTAAATCAAATGTCTTGCAATTACCATGCTCATGATTATCAATATTTTTAACATTGTTATGGAAAGTTATATTATCATCACTATCATTGTGAGTAGCAAGTGATATTAAAGAATGGAAATAAATATTTTAATCTTTGAAAAGATTATGCAAATTATCCTTATATGTTACACATTGAAAATAAATTAAGATAATTTATTAAGCTACCTGATTGCTAAATATAGAAGACATAAAAAGCATTTCTCAATATAAAAAACAACAGTTTAGAACACAAAATGGAAGATAAGATTCTGTTTCATGTAACTAGAGAAACTATGAAATGCCTAGGTATGAATGATAAGAAATGTGCAGGAACCTATCAAGAAATCTAAAGATCTGTTCTGAAAAATAAGAACAACAGCAGCAAAAACAAAAAGCAATAATTGAATAAATAGACATGTGTTGTTCTTGGATAATAATATTCAAAGTAATTGATAATTATTTCTAAATAAGCAAAGTTACATGAAATCAATAGAAAAAACAACAGGTTTTCCAATATTTTGAATCTGATGTAATACTATAATTCATTTGGAAAAGGCCACATCTTATAATACTGAGGAAACCTTTGAAGAAAAGGTGTCTTAGGCTAGGTTCTCTAGAGAAGCAAAACCAGTCAAGTGTATACACACACACACACACACACACACACACACACACACACACACACACACACACACACACACACACGGACATCAAGGAAATGGCTCACATGGTTGTGGGGGCTGGAAAGTCCCATGTCCACGAGTCAGTCGTCAGGCTGGAGCCTTTTTCTGACTCGCATGGCTGCAGGGGCTGATGAACCCAAGATAGCAGGTAAGAAGGCAGGCTGCTGGCTCAAGTCCCAAGAACCAGAGGTCAGATGATGGTGAGTTGAATGCAGGATCCAGAGCAGAGCAAAAGCCAGCACACTTTGCCAGGCAGTCCATATACATTGGGTACAGGCCACATCCCCAAGGAAACTCCATTTCAACTGATTGGTTGCTCATAGCAGATGTCATCATGGAGGTGATTACATCATTGCATAACTGATAAGCCATATCATAACTGCCAATCCACTGAAAATTATGGCCCAGCCAAGCTGACACACAACTTTAACCATCAAAGAAGGCATTTTGACTAAATGACTTTAAAATGTTTAGTTAAACACCAATTATTAACAGCATGATTTAGATAAGGAACACAAAGGAAAATGAAACATAGAGATTGTGTAGAAATATATCCAAATACATGTATTGCCATAAACTTTTCAAATTTTAAGTGAGGGTATGCATCTTTTTATAACAGAGGTGCCCTACTTTTCTCTTAACTGTTGTTAATGTTGTAGGTGCCATCAAATTGATTCTGACTCATAGTGACCCTATGTAAAACAGAACAAAACACTGCCTGGTCCTGTGCCATTTTCACAGTTGCTGCTGTGTTTGAGACCATTGTTGCAGCCACTGTGTCAATTCACCTCATCAAGGGTCTTCCTCTTTTTCAATGACCCTCTAACTTAACAAGCATGATGTCTTTCTCCAGGAACTGGCCCCTCCTTATAATATGTTCAAAGTACAGGAGACGAAGTCTCGCCATCCTCACTTCCAAAGGTCACTCTGGCTGTGTTTCTTCCAAGACAGACTTGTTCACTCTTCTGGCAGTCCATGGTATATTCAGTCTTCTTCACCAGCATCATAATTCAAAGGCCTCAACTCTTCTTTGGTCTTCCTTATTAATTGTCCAGCTTTCGCATGCATATGTGGTGACTGAAAATACCATGACTTGGGTCAGGCGCACTTTAGTTCTGAAAGTGACATTTTTGCTTTTCAACACTTTAACGAGGTCTTTTGCGACAGATTTGCCCAATGCAATAAGTCCTTTGATTTCTTGACTGCTGCTTCCATGGGTGTTGATTGTGGATCCAAGTAAAATGAAATCCTTGACAACTTCAGTCTTTTCTCTGTTTATCATGATGTTGCTTATTAGTCCAGTTGTGAGATTTTTGTTTTCTTTATGTTAGGGTGTAATCCATACTGAAGGCTGTATGTAACCTTTTGATCTTCATCAGTAAGTGCTTCAAGTCCTCTTCACTTTCAGAACATTGTAGGAATTCAATAAATGTCGGTTCAATAAATAGACCCATAAAGGTGATCTCCCTGTTGGGCCCTCAGTTGAGCATGAGTGTCTTTCTACCATTTCCACTGTGGGCTCTTCCATCCTGTTCTCTTCTGGTACCCCCAATCTTCTTTTACTTGACTTCTGTTCTTTTTTCTTTACTGATTTTCTTAATTAGTTGGGGAAAAAAATCAAGCTTGCCAAGAGTGTGAGGGCAGTTACTCTTCATACACAGTCTTGTAGTTGTTTAACAGATACCTTTATAAAGAAATGCATCCTCAGACTGACACACAAGAATTTACATTAAAAAACAATATCTAGTCCAGTCCATTGAGTTCTCTCCTACTTCAGGGTGAGTTGCATTTGATACTGGTATGTTTGAGAAGTTGTTATTGAACTTTTTCTCAGTTTTGAGTTGTAGCTATGTCATCATAAGAATGACTGATATTTTCAAAGCCCATTTCATTGCTTCTTCTTAAATGTCCACTGACATTTTAGTAGCTTCAAATCCTGGTGTATTATGCCAGAATTCCTAAGAACACTAATTATTATCTCCTCGACCTAGTTTCTCCCCTTCAAATTCACTTATTTTATATTGTACTAGCATATGTCTCCATATTAGTTACACCAAATATACCTATTCTCTGGTTTGGCAACATCAACTTATTTTGAATACATAATTTGTGATGCAAGTTACTTATTTTTCTTTAAAATACAACTATACCGTAGCTATTTCAAAATACACAAGAGAAAACTCTTATTTCCTAGACAAATACAAATGGAAAAAAAAAAATAGAAATCAAAAGAACAGAAGCAGTGTCATAAAAAAAATTCAGTGGCTATCAACTCAACTCCTACTCATGGTGACGCCATGTGTATCAGAGTAGAACTGTGCTCCATAGGGTTCTCAGTGGTTGATTTTTCAAAAGTGGATCAGCTGACCTTTCTTCTGAGGTGACTCTGGGTGGACTCAAACATCTAATCTTTAATTAGCAGTGTCAGAGTAGTGGTAAAATGTTGAATTGATTTTCCATAAAAAAGATTAAATGTTTATATATATATGTACACATATATTTAGACATAAAGCTGGATTAATCATAGCATAAAGATGATTCTATAATGACTAGAAAATGCATTATAGAACTGGCATGCACCAGCTTATCTTAATATGAAAGTGGGAATTAGTTTCCAAAACAAAAATGTACATTTAAGATTGTGAGGGAAAGTAGGTAATTACAGATATCATTCTTTCAAATTTTTATTTTATGGTTTTAATAAGTATTATTTTAATGGGCACTTAACATAATAAAATTGTTAGAGATATGTAGAGCCCATCAAAAAACAAGAAACAACAAAAACTAATAAAATTGTTGTTATTTTAAAAATAACAAAAGACTACCAATACCACTTGCCACCATGAGTGTAAACAAATACAATCAATTTTATCGCATTGTTAAGTTTGTATTTTCAACATTTTTCTTTAATAATTCAGCTACTTTTTAACATATTAAATTTAGGATATTTTATTCAAAAGTATGACTATAATTTCCAAACTTCATTAAGTTCTATTGTATAAAAATTCCTTCTTTGACAGAATAGTAATAAGACAGAATAATAGGAGCACCAGTATATTGTCTACCTATGTGCAGAAACCAGAGGCCATTTTGGAACCCCTGGGCTATTATTTGATTCATCGTGTCTCTAATTAACCAAAAAACCAAACCCGTTGCCATCGAGTCGATTCCAACTCATAGCAACCCTATAGGACAGAGTAGTACTGCCCCATATAGTTTACAAGGAGCGGCTGGTGGATTCGAACTGCCAGCCTTTTGTTTAGCAGCTGTAGCTCTTAACCACTATGCCACATGGTAAAAAAAAAAAAAAAGTAGAATCTCAAAGACTATATTGGAGTAATTCTTGAATTTGTCACTTTTGACAGCTAGATCAAAAAGAGGGACTATGAATCCTGAAGACATTAGTTGTGAGGATAACTCACAATAGCTATATGACACTTTCGTTATTAATCATAATATGGCAAATTCTTAGCAAATTTTGTGTAAGATTCAGACTTAAATAAGAAAAAAAAGATACAAAATTGGTGGCATTACAAAATCTTTTGAATATTTACTTCAGCAGTTAAATTGCAAAGTGATTGTTTTCATAGTAAAGATGATATAGTCTTATTATGTCATTTATTTATTTATCAAAAAGTATTTATTGAAACACTATATAGCCTACCGTATAGCCTCACCATTTTCTTTTTTTTTTGTCTTAACAATAGTGTCTGACTTAGACATAGGAGATATCATACCCAATTTCTTTTTTTTTTCCCCTCCAGGGAGCACATAACCTAGCAGTGCAAGTATCAAACAAGCTAAGTCCCAAAAGAAAATACATAGAGCAGAGAACTAAACTGAGCTAATAAGAGATCTGGATTCCAGAGTAAGTCTGGTATGATGATGGTAAGTCATGTGTTCCTGAGTGTCAACTAGCAATTTCATGTGAAAGATGGTTCAGCTTTAGAAGTAATCATGAGCAAGGAGATGTTTTCTCTTTTCACATCCTGGAAAGGTGAAAAAGTTATAGTTTCTCCTGTAGAACATGAAAAGGAACTCCAATGAAGACTGATGAAAAGTTTCAGATTGTCACAAGACGAAAAGTAAAATTAGCTAATACAAAATTAAGAAAAGAAGGGAATCCAACCCTTTTGGAGAAGTGAGGAGATTTTCTTTAAAGATAAGAATAATAAGCAGTATTTGTGAAATATTTGATGAATACAAAAAAGCATAAGAATAAAATAAAAATTGCCTATAATCCCAACACCCAGTTATAAGCACTGCTAAATATTTCAACAAATTAGCTTTCATATATATATATGTATGATTCTTGTGATATTACTTCAAAATTATTAACTGGAGTAACCAACCAAACCAAATCAAACCCATTGCCACTGAGTCAATTCTGACTCATTACGACTCTATAGGACTGAGTAGAACTGCCCAATATGGTTTCCAAGTCTGTAAATCTTTATAGAAGCAGACTGCCACATCTTTCTCCTACAGAGTGGCTGGTGGGTTCAAACTGCCCACCTTTTGGTTAAGCAGCTGAGTGCTTAACCACTGTGCAACCAGGGCTCCTTATGAGAGTAACCATAGGTAGAGAACTTAGGATGATATTGATTAAGGGGACTGACTGGTAAAGGCTGATTACAGTGTTTGCATAAAATTTATTTCAAATTATATAATGATATGCTGTGGAAAATTTTGAAATATTATGAAATTCAGGAAGAGTTATAACATTTCTGCCTTCATAATATGCCCAACAATGTGGAAAATTTGCAAGTAGCCTATCTTTTTTCATAGCTACCACATCAACCTACTTTTTTTAGTTGTACCACATCAGTTCTCCCATGCATCTGTCAGTTTGTCATACTGTGGGGGCTTGCATGTTGCTGTGATGCTGGAAGCTATGCCACCAGTATTCAAATGCCAACAGGGTCACCCATGGTGAACAGGTTTCAGCTTACTTTCCTGACTAAGACAGGCTAGGAAGAAGGACCAAGTGGTCTACTTCTGAAAAGAATTAGCCAGTTAAAACCTTATGATTAACAGCAGAACATTGTCTGGGATACTGCTGGAAGATGAGCCCCTCAGATTGGAAGGCACTCAAAGATGACTCGGGAAAAGTTGCCTTCTTAAAGAGAGTTGACCTTAATGACGTGGATGAAGTCAAGCTTTCAGGACCTTCATTTGCTGATGTGGCACAACTCAAAATTAGAAGAAACAGCTGCAAACATCCATTAATAATTGGAACATGAAATGTACGAAGTATGAACCTAGGAAAGTTGGAAATCATCAAAAATAAAATGGAACACATAAACATCGATATCTTAAGCATTAGTAAGCAGAAATGGACTGGTATTGGCCATTTTGAATTGGACAGTCATACGGTCTACTCTTCTGAGAATGATAAAGAGGAATGGTATTGCATTCATCATCAAAAAGAACATTTCGAGATCTATCCTAAAGTACAGCTCTGTCAGTGATAGGATAATATCCACACAGCTACAAGGATGACCAGTTAATACGACTGTTATTCAAATTTACACACCAAACACTAAGGCCAAAGATGAAGAAACTGAAGATTTTACCAACTTTTGTCGTCTGAAATTGACTGAACATGAAATCAAGATGCATTGATAATTATTGGTGATTGGAATGCAAAAGTTGGAAACAAGAAGGATCCGTGGTTGGAAAATATGGCCTTGGTGATAAAAACAATACCTGAGATAGCATGATGGAATGTTACAAGCCCAATGACTTCTTCATTGCAAATACCTTTTTTTCACCAACATAAATGCCAGATGGAATATACAGGAAACAAAGTGACAACATCTGTGGAAAGAATTGATGGAAAAGCTCAACATCATCAGTCAGAACAAGGCCAGGAGCTGACTGTGGAACAGATTGTCAGTTACCATATGCAAGTTCAACTTGAAACTGAATAAAATTAGAACAAGTCCACAAGAGCCTAAGTATATCTTGCATATATCCCACCTGAATTTAGAGACCATCTCAAGAATAGATTTGACCATAGAACACTAATGACAGAAGACCAGACAAGTTGAGGAATGACATCAAGGCTATCATACAGGAAGAAAGCAAGAGGTCATTAAAAAAACAGGCAAGAAAAAAAAAGACCAAAATAGATGTCAGAAGAGACTCTGAAGCTTGCTCTTGAACATCAAGTAGCTAAAGCAAAAGGAAGAAATTATGAAGTAAAAGGGTTGATCAGAAGATTTCAAAGGGCGGCTGGAGAAGACAAAGTAAAGTATCATAATGACATGTGCAAAGAGCTGGAGATAGAAAACCAAAAGAGAGAAACACACTTGGTATTTCTTAAGCTGAAAGAACTGAAGAAAAATTCAAGCCTCAAGTTGCAATATTGAAGCATTTTATGGGGAAAATATTAAATGACAAAGGAAGTAGCAAAAGAAGATGGAAGGAATACACAGAGTCACTTCACCAAAAAGAATTGGTCAACATTCAGCCATTTCAGGAGGTAGCATATGCCAGGAACCAATGGTACTGAAGGAAGAAGTGCAAGCTGCACTGAAGGCATTGGTGAAAAACAAGGCTTCATGAATTGACAGAATACCAGTTGAGATGTTTCAACAAATGGATGCAGCACTACAAGTGCTCTCTTGTCTATGCCAAGAAATTTGGAAGGGAGCTACCAGACCAATCGACGGGAAGAGATCCATATTTATTTCTGTTCCCAAGAAAGGTGATCCAAACGAATGTGGAAATTATCGAACAATGTCATTAATATCACATGCAAGTAAAATTTTGCTGAAGATCATTCAAAAGCTGCTGCAGCAGTGTATCAACAGGGAACTGCCAGAAATTCAAGCCAGATTCAGAAGAGGACTTGGAACGAGGGATATCATTGCTGATGTCAGATGGATCCTGGCTGAAAGCAGAGAATACCAGAAAGATGTTTACCTATGTTTTATTGGCTATGTGAAGGCATTCGACTGTGTGAATCATAACAAATTATGGATAACATTGCAAAAAATGGGAATAACAGGGCACTTAATTGTGTTCATGAAGAACCTGTACATAGATCAAGAGTAGTCTTTGGAACAGAACAAAGTGCTACTGTGTGGTTTAAAGACAGGAAAGGTGTGTGTCAGGGTTGTATCATTTCACCGTACTTATTAAATATGTATGCTGAGCAAATAATCCAAGAAGCTGGACTATGTGAATAAGAACAGGGCATCATCATTGGAGGAAGATTCATTAACAATCTGCGTTATGCAGATGACACAACCTTGCTTGCTGAAAGTGCAGAGGACTTGAAGCACTTACTGATGAAGATCAAAGTCTACAACCTTAAGTATGGATTACTCCCCAACATAAAGAAAACAAAAATCCTCACAACTGGACCAACAGGCAACATCATAATAAACAGAGAAAAGACTGAAGTTGTCAAGGATTTTATTTTACTTGGATCCACAATCAACACCCATGGAAGCAGCAGTCAAGAAACCAAACAACACATTGCATTGGGCAAATCTGCTGCAAAAGACCTCTTTAAAGTGTTAAAAAGCAAAGATATCATCGTGAAGACTAAGGTGTGCCTGATCCAAGACATGGTGTTTTCAATTGCCTCATATGCACGTGAAAGCTGGACAATGAATAAGGAAGGCCACAGAAGAACTGACACCTTGGAATTGTGGTGTTAGTGAAGAATATTGAGGATACCACGGGCTGCCAAAAGAAAGAACAAGTCTGTCTTGGACGAAGTATAGCCAGAATGCTCCTTAGAAGCAAGGATGGCAAGATGATGTCTCACATAATTTTGACATGCTATCAGGAGGGATCAATCCCTGGCGAAGGACATCATGCTTGGTAAAGCGAAGGGTCAGCGAAAAATAGGAAGACCCTCAACCAGTGGCTACAATAATGGGCTCAAGCATAGCAATGATTGTGAGGACGCCACAGGACTGGGCAGTATTTCCTTCTGTTTTACAGAGGGTTGCTGTGAGTTGGAAGTGACTGGACAGCACCTAACAACAACAACCACCACATCAATCAACCAGCAAGATGTTTACCTGTGTTTTATTGACTGTGCAAAGGCATTCGACTGTGTGAATTGTAACAAATTATGGATTACACTGCAAAGGGTGGCAATTCCAGGACAATTAATTGTACTCATGAGTAACCTGTACATAGAGCAAGAGTCAGTAGTTTGAACAGAAAAAGTGAGTACTGTGTGGTTTAAATCAGGAAGGGTGTGTGTCAAGGTTGTACACTTTCAGCATACTTATTCAATCTGCATGCTGAGCAAATAATCAAGAAGCTGGAGTATATGAAAAAGGATGGAGCATCAGGATTGGAGGAAGACTCGTTATGCAGATGACACAACCTTGCTTGCTGAAAGTGAAGAGGAATTGAAACACTTACTGATGAAGATCAAAAGGCTATAGCCTTCAGTATGGATTACACCTCAACATAAAGAAACAAAAATTCTCACAACTGGACCAGTAAGCAACATCATGATAAACAGAGAAAAGACTGAAGTTGTCAAGGATTTCATTTTACTTGGATCCACAATCAACGTCCATGGAAGCATCAACCAAGAAATCAAACAATGCATTTCATTGGGCAAATCTGCGTCAAAAGATCTCTTTAAAGCATAAAAAAGCAAAGATATCACTTTAAGGACTAAGTTATGCCTGACCCAAGCCATGATGTTTTGAATTGCCTCATATGCATGCAAAAGCTGGACAGTGAATAAGGAAGACCAAAGAAGAATTGACACTTTTGAGTTGTGTTGGTGAAGAATATTGAAGATACCATGGACTGCCAAAAGAATGAACAAAACTGTCTTGGAAGAAGTACAGCCAGAATGCTTCTTAGAAGCTAGCATGGCAAGACTACCTCTCACATACTTTTGATATGTTATCAGGAGGGATCAGTCCCCGGAGAAGGACATCATGCTTGGTAAAGTAGAGGGTCAGTGAAAAAAAGGAAGATCCTCAACAAGATAGATTGAACCAGTGGCTTCAACAATGGGCTCAAGCATAACAATGATTGTGAGGATGGAGCAGGACTGGGCAGTATTTCGTTCTGTTGTACATAGGGTCAGTATGAGTCAGAACTGACTGGATGGTGCTTAACAACAACAACAAAATCAATCATCTGCGTATGCCACATCTTTATCTGTACCACGTTTATATCTATAGCACGTCTATATCTGCCAAGGGTTAGGAATACCCAGGTACTAAATGGTGAACAGATAGCAGATGGATGGTTGATTATACATAAAATATATTGGTATTTAAATTTTAAATTGCTATAAAAATAGCACAACATGACCAAAATCAAAAAGGGCCAACATAAAACTCTAATCTAAATGTACAAAACCTGGAAATCTTCATCAAAAGTTTAGCTAGCAAAACATGATTAGTCTCTGCTTAATAAAGTTTTTGAAGTCCTGCTGAAATTCTCTAATCTGAGGGAATTTAGTTAGTTCCTTACTCATTCGACTGTCAGTTTCCTTCAGTGCATGTTGTGCCATAGTACCTGGATGGCTTGAATATGACAAACAACCAAGAAAATACTCCACATTTTCATGAATCATGCTAATTTACATGCTGAATATGCATTAAAATCATCCAAATAGTTAAATAAATTGTAAGATTATCCTAACAAGAAAGTGGCTGCTTTTGTATTTACTTGGAAGGCACAAAACTTAATTAAAATATGTATACTTATTATGGAGCCCTGGTGGCACAGTGGTTAAGAGCTTGGCTGCTAACCGAAAGATAGAAAGTTCAAATCCACCAGCCACTACTTGGAAACCCTATGGGGCAGTTCTAGTCTGTCTTATAGGGTCGCTATGAGCTGGAATTGACTCAATGGCAATGGGTTTGGTTTTAGGGGGTTTTACACTTACTATACTTAATTTTTTTTGTATTTAATTTATTCAACTTTATTAGCTCTCCCTGTTAGGAATATGAAACAGGTATCCTATAAAGGGCCCGGACTTTGAATTTTACCAATATACATTTTGATATTTATGTATGTCTGTTGCAGTGTTTTTGCTGTTCTAGCATAGAGTGGGATTCTGAATTTTAATTACTAGACAATCTTATTTCATACAGCCAACCTTGCATCTGAAAGTTGTGTAAGAAACTTGAGCATTGTTGGGCCATTTTCAGTATCAACTTGCTTCATCTAATCTGTTTGATGACAGAGCAGGTAACTTTCCTTTCCCGGGTCTTGCTATCAGGCCCTGATAATTCCCCTAATATTTTCTGGGTTTACACACTTCCCATTTTCCCAATGAGGTCCTAGGTATATACATCAGTTTTACAATATTATTCTTCTCTAGGAAGTACAACTGATACATCTTCGTCTGGTTATATTTTACACTCATGTTCCTAAGGTTTTCCCTCTTAACTAGAATGTTGTGGTATATTTGCAGTTTCTGTTACTTCTGTTGAAACAATCTTCTCCTCCATGTCTGCACAACATGCACTCTTTTTCTTCTTTAAGATCTATGATCAATAGTCATTTATGAAAAACCTTGATCTCACCACCTGATATAAAATAGCAATTCCTTCCTCTAGCACACCTTTACTCTGTTTCATTTTACTTACAATGTGCTTGGGATATGATATTTCTATGTTTATTTGTATAGTTTCTTCTCCCCATTGAATTGTAAACTTCATGAGCTCAAAGATGAAGGAAGAGTCTTTGTTCACTGTTGTATATCCACAATCAAAAACAGTTCTTGTCACGTAGTAACCATCTAACAAATACTTGCTAGATAAATGAATAAAATGCATGAATGCTTATTCTTAGAGCAATAGGGGGATATCCCTCTTGGATATCTATGAGACACTGCTCCCCTACTTTTTTAAATTGCTAACAGTTCACAGTTTCAGATCTACAAGCAAAATATTTAAACTTAACTAGAAATATTTGTTGCATTGACTTAATTAATTCCATTTTGTTTCTTGTAGGCTTTAGGGAAAAACTATCAAAAAATCTGATCCTGATATTTTGTAACAGGTTTAATCCACTTAGTGAAGTAATATTTTCTATGAATTCACATACCTAATAAGCAAGCACTTGCTAACTTGTAAGGGTATAACTTCACTACATGACTGGACGACTGATTATGCACAGTATTTCTAATGAATTCAGAGTAAAAGAAAATCATAAGGGAAAGTAAACATCAATAGTTTCAGTTCTGTTTTAACCAATTAAAAGAAATCAAAATCTGAATTAAATTTATAATTGCTTAGAAAATACAAATTGAAACATTTGAACAGCTATTGCTTCATATGAAAGCAACTTTCCCAAAATTATGGATGAGTATTAATTTTTATGAATCATACTTTTTGTGATAAAGTTTTTAGATGGTAGATTTAAAAAAAAACGAAAAAAAATTTATGGAAAAATAACATACCATTTACCAACTCCAACTACTATATTATCTTTTGATTTATGACATTTACATATGACACTATGTAGAAAGTAAATTTAAATACTGATTTTAAATGGCATGGATGGGTATAGACTAAACTTTTTTTTCCTGCAATTTATAATGATAGAACATGCTGTTTAGGAAAAATACATCTGGATAATATGAAATAACTTTCTATCTACGTATTTATAAATTAACATAGTCTATAACGACACCTTTTTTTAAAGTATTACACCAATGTTAAGGAACTAATCTAGTAATATATCAACATCCAAAAAATTTAGAGATATTTAATATTAATCAGAGTTTAATGCGGGTTTTGTAACTTCACTTAACTGCATATTAAGTATCTAATAAGGTCAAATACTTGTCAGTTAGGAAGGCAACATAATGTACAGTTATTTGCACTGTAATGTGCCCTGGTGGCACAATGGTTAAGAGCTCGACTGCTAACTGAAAAGTCTGCGGTTTGAACCCACCAGCAACTCCACAGGAGAAAAGACCTGGTGATCTATGCCCATAAAGCTTTCAACCTAGGAAACCCTGTGAGGCAGTTCTGCTCTGTCACGTGGCATCACTATGAGTCAGAATCCACTTGATGGTACACAATAATCTGTACTGTAGAACTCTAGACTTCCTGAGAATAACATTGCTGTATCCACACTCAAAGTACTATATATATATTTTTTAATTTAACAGTTAAGTTTTAAACTGCTGGTAGAGCACAGTATTGCATATTATGTTTTATATATATAGGTTTATGTATATAATTTTATTTTAAAATGCTCCACTGTTTAAATAATATTTAGGAACTAGTGATCAAGTGGAAATAACATGAGATTTGAAGTGGCCAAGACCAGGGCTTGTATCACATCTTCATTGTACTATCTCTCTGGCCTTTTCACCTGTAACTCAGGTTCAGTTATTGCACCTGATCAAGCAAATAAGATCTACCAGATCAAATTATGGTGAAGATCAAATGAAACAGATTTGAAAGTGCCTTACAAATTTCTCACCATTTTAAATAGGGGATATTATTCAAAAATAACATTAGGGCACTTGGTATATCAACATGTGCTATGGAAGTGATTTTTCTGTTTGTTTTTTCTTAGTCATGGGAAGAGATAAGAAATATGTTTATCACCAAAGAATCATTCCTTCCATGATGGCTGGTAAGGCTTAATAATAATAATAAAATAATAAGAGCTAATACTTTTGAAAGCCTACCATGTAAAGGCAAGTTTGTAATCACATCACATAATTTACCTCATTAATCCAGACAACAATCCCAGCAGATAAGTTTTAATAGGATCCCTGTTCCACAGATGAGAAAACTGAATCACAGAAAGATTAATTAACTTTCTGAATATCACCTGCAAGTGAAGTCATGGAGCTAAGACTTGAGTACAATAACCCTACTTAAGAGAGAGTCCTCTTCACCTCTACTCAATACTGTCTTTCATATCAGTGATTTCACTTTGGCAATGTTGAAAACAACAATTATTTACAAACAATTATTAATTTCCTAAATTATGGTCATGTAAAAGTGTCATTTGAAATACAGCTGATAAAAAATTAGCAGAAAATGTGTGGGTTTAGAAACAATTTACCATCCCAGTTTTCTCCCAGTGTGTCTCAAAGAATATCCATGAAAGTAAAAAAAATTAAAAAATTAGGAAAAGCCACAGTAGTACTAGAAACAAGAATTTTCCATACTGCGAGATAGTCTTGATTTGAAATAGTCAGGCATTGACAAAGTATATGTTCAAATATCAAGTTGGGAAGAGTGAGTTAAGGGAAAAGGAGAAATTCCGTGGAAATTATACAGCAGGGGTGGTTACTTTTGCATTTGCAGCATTTTGGGAGAATCCAAACACTGCATCACTCTCTAGAATATATTTTTTAACACATTTTAGTTTTTACTTTTTTAGTGTATACAGGAGAATTCTAAGTAATAATTGCTACATCCTTAAGAGTTCTTTGCTGAAACTGCCGCTCACCTTAAATTCAGAAGGAAAGAATTTTATGACATTCCAGTAGACTATGACATAAATTGAAGGGGAAAAGAAAAAAAAAAAAAAAACAACTTTACAATATTTATTGTCAAAAACTGACCCTACATAGAGATTCCTTGGTGTAAAATTGAGTAAAAAATAAATAAAAAGAACAAAGATTGTAGGAACTAACAATGGATTCCAAAATAGAAGAGAAAGAGAACAGTTCATTGCAGATAAAGATGATATGTCTAGATATAAGACAAGATTTACTACCAGAATTAAGAAGGAAAAAAATGCGTTGTACCTCCATTAAAATTTTTTAGTGTATTTAATGATAGCAGAAGTGAAAAAGAAACACACATTTAAAGGTAATAAATCAAGATATATGCTTAGCTGATATTTTTAGCCATTATTACATCAAATATTTTTCTGCCCCTTCTGGTTGTCTTCTTCTGGGTATCAGGATGAATGTATATGGAAACTTATTTTTATACTAGTTAATGAGGGGAGTGTTTGATCATGAAAAATCCAACAGAAATGAAACTCATATCAGAAATATAGTTGACATTTCAGGAAACTGAGTCAAAGATTTTGAATTAAAAAAAATTATAAAAGCATACTTTCCAAATTTGATTAAAAACATCAATATACACATCCAAGTAGTTTGCTAAATTCCAGGCATGATAAAAACAAAGAGAACCAAATGTAAATATATAATGCCAAATTCAATGGCTAGTTGAGAGTCAAAACACACCAGGAAAATAGACTGCATAGACAAGAAGAAGACAAGAGAGATAACAGAAATAGAGCTATCTGGAAAGATGTTAGCTGTTGGAAAGATAATATATACAAGGATATATGTTAGATAATATATACAGGTATTATGTATCTTGAACTTATCAACCATAATGAGTTCATGACATATATAATACCTGTAAATATCCATTCTTCTATGTAATACCTACATTTTGTAAATAATGGTTAATTGTTTGCTGCAACAGAATAATGCTAGACCCCCAGGAAAAGAAATTGAAGGGGAAGTATCAATTTCTTTTTTCTTGCAAATTATATCTTTGCAAAGAATGACAAACCTGACCTTCAAGAGAATATGCAGGCTTGAAAATATCCTCTATTTTTCATTTGACTCATTTCTCCTCGCTTCCCACCTTCCCTCTCAGCATTTCCAGTGTAATTTTAGTGATTTCATTCCAAGAAGCCTAAAATTGCAAATATTTGCCTTCAGTAAATACATTTAGAATTCACCAGAAAAATTAAGATTTTCGTGAAGACAAAACAGAAAGAGAACAGAAAATAAAAGGGAAAAAACATACTCATCAAGAGGATATGTGGTCAGAATAAATTAGCTCCTTTTTCTATTCGAATCAGTGTTTAAACTTACAGCCATATTAGATATTTGACAAAGGTTTACGACATTGGCAAAGCATTGGAAGCCTTTACAGACAGAGGCAAGCACTTGAGTCATTTAGGTATTACAATTAGATGTGTTGACTGTATGCCTCTTTAGCAGCAAAAAAGTCAATAAATTCACTATTTTAAATTAAACGGCTCAAAAGTAATCTTTTGAAATTTCATTGAATTGATTACATTATCCTGTTGTTTAGATGACTATGCAGTCATAATGAAAATTGACAGGCACAGAAAGATTCAAACAAATCTAGGGATTTCTTTTTTCTCTATAAACGATGTCCTTATTAATATTCATGGAAGGATGTCTCTCATAGAAAATTATTCTTATCTGTGTGTACTTTGAATTTCTGAGTTTGTGAATAATTTTTATAAATCCTTTTCTTACTCAAGTCCATGGATAAGAATTGGGGGTGTTCTTATAAAAATTAATGTGCCGATTTTGTAAATTTATTAATAAAGTTAATACTTACGTCAAAATTCTGTAATACGACTTAGGAAAAAAAGAAAACTTAAGTTTTGTTCTAACAATCACTTACTGTATTTTCCAGAGATAGCACTTAAATTGTCATTTTGCTCCCACTTTCCTAATAAGAGAAATGACATAATAAAATGAGATTTTTTTTAACACAGTGATTTTATAATTGGTGTTCATTTACTGATTATGTCTATTGTTACAGTATAATAATAGCTATTATAATATAATAACTTTATCTTACTCGTATGTCCACGGGTGGTGCAAACAGTTATCCTCTCGGCTGCTAACCCAAAGATTAGAGGATTGAGTCCACCCAGAGGCACCTTGGAAGAAAGGCCTAGTGATCTACTTCCGAAAAATCAGCCATTGAAAAACCTATAGAGTGCATTTCTACTCTGAAACACGTGAGGTTTCTGTGAATCAGAATTGATTCAATAGCCAAAAAAAAAAAAAAAAAATTTCTCATATGTTTATTATTATAATTGTATAGTATAATATGTTTGCTAATATATCCCATGAGATGTCTATTTTTAAAGAATAATCAATATGAATAGAAGTTCTGTTTGCATATGTAGGGTTTAAATTATTATCAAAAATAAATTAACTTTGCACACGTTCATAATTCAACACATTTTTTTGGTGTCACTGTATATCAGTTTCTGCTCTTGGGAAAGATGCACACTCTTGGGTCTTATTTAATATAATCCATTCTGTAACATAATTTAGCATTTATATGTTACACTAGAATAGTATATTTCTCCAGTTTGGAATCCCAGAAGAAGAGGAGACAGTGGGGGCAGGAAGGAAAAAATTACATATATTTGAATAAATAATAAATACATTATCTGAATAAAAGCATATTTTTTATTTAAAAAATATAAACCTATAGTGTTAGTTTCAAGTTGCATCTGTAACAAATTACTACAGACCTAGTAACTTAAAGTAACAAATTTTTTATCCTACAGCTGAAATCAAAAGTCCAAAATAGTCTCACTGAGCTAAAATGAAAAGTATCAGCAGGGCTGCATTCCTTTTTGGAGGCTCTGGAGGGACAATCCATTTTTTTACCTTCCAGCTTCTAGAGGCTACTGGTATTCCTTGACTCATGATCCCCTTTGACCTTCAAAGTTAGGAATAGCCTATTGAGTCTTTCTCACATTGCACCACTAAGACATTGATTCTTATTCTGCCTCCAGCTTCCACTTTAATGATCTTTGTGATTACATTGTGCCCACCTGGATAATCCATGAAAATCTCCCAATTTTATGGTCAACTGATTACCAACCATAATTCTGTCTGCAACCTTAATCCCTCCTTTCCATTTAACATAACATATTCATAGGTTCTGTGGATTAGACTTGGACATATTTGAGATGTCACAACCACAGTTTCAAGAAGATCAACTTATCCCATGAAGAAGAAGAAAAAAAAAAAAAAAGAAGAAAACCCATACCAAACCAAATCAAATGACTAAAATCAGAAAAAAAAGATAAAATTAAAAGGCAACCAGGAATTTATGTATAGAACATTGTAAATAATGTTGTTTTTGCTCTAATAGTGAGAGAAAAATCTTCTCAAATCATAACTTATCTTGAGCATTTCGGCCAGCTGAGTTCAGAGGACAGCCAAATACCCTGACTTCCAGAGGGAGATGCATGGTACACAAACCACTTGAATTTGTGCAGAACAAGGAAGTGGTAACCATCTTAAATTAGAAGAAATCAGTTAAAATTTAAAAAAAATGTTAAAGCCAAGTTTGGGTCATCTTACCAGTTTGGAATAACTGGGGGTCTCAAGTACAAGACAGAGGTCCCAAACACTCAGATCCTCTTTCCTCTGGGTTTCCACTGGGTGCTTATGAAAAAGGATTGAGTGGACTGAAGGAGTCTGTAGAGAGCCTTCTGTCAGTGGCACAGTTGTTCAGTAGGTGGTAGGTGGTTGCTAGGGTACAAGCACAAAGCCCCACTCATGTATCTGTGACTTTTACTCCTAGGAAGTAAAATTCTTAAGTTGTGGAGAGAAAAGCAAAACATCATCTGTCCATCAGAACCCAAGGATAAACAAACAAACAAACAGATTCTAGGAGGTGGGTAAAAACAAAACTGATTTACTTCTGTGGGAGAAATAGAAAACTCTGGCATCCAGGACAAAGTTAAAGTTCCTTTGAAGCTGGGAGAAAAGTAGACAACAAAATGCTTACCCTGAAGGCGGGGAAGGCAACAAATGACTTTGAGAGAAGGTTCCTATACCTAAATCAAGCAGAGGTCTGTTAACCTTGGAGGAGGGGCAGGTAACTGCTGTCCAAGACCAGGCAGAAATACAAGAAAGTGCATGGGATGGAGAGAAAGGGAGACTGAGAACAATCTTGAGGCCAGGGAGCATGGGACCTGCCTAAGATTATAACTGAATCATGACAACTGAGAACATTCCTGTCCCCACTGCAAGCTTTGCATCAGATAACAAACAACAATTATCTATCCCTGGGGCAGGGGCAAGAACATGAGGAGAGACCTTATCTGTGGTACAGATGTGCAAGGGCAGCTGAAAGTTGAGGATCAGTGGCAAAACTGAGGGACAAACTTCAGGGCCCTGCCCCACCCTAAACACAAGGCAAGAGGATATGTAGCTTGTGATGCTCTAAAGGGTAATGATAAAAACAAAACCCATTGCTGTCAAATTGATTCTGACTGATAGCAACAACAAATTACAAACCCAGCTCAACTTCTGACTACATTGACTCAACCACTAAGAGCCTGGCAGAAATATCCATTTCCAACTGTAAAGGTTATTTACTTCAGTCCCCAGTGTTCTATCTTTGATGTCACCTATTTAATAAAGGAAACTCTGGTGGCATGGTGCTTAAGTAGTACACCTGTTAACGAAAAGGTCGGCAGTTCAAATCCACCAGGTGCTGCTTGGAAACTCTATAGGGCAGTTTTACTCTGTCCTATAGGGTCGCTATGAGTCAGCATTGACTTGATGGCAGTGGGATTGGTTGTTTTGGTTTAATTAATAAAAAATATATACAAAAAATAAAAACCACCAATTTTCAAGTGACAAAACAGTCAAGAAAACAAGTCTCAAAGATGACACAGCTATTAGGATTTTAAAATAACTGTACTTATGATGTAAAAGGATTTAGCAGAAAAGGTGGCTGACATGCATTAACAGATGGGGAATTTAAGCAGAGAGATGGAAACTATAAGAAAGAATAAAATGGAAATTATGAGGATGGGGGTGATACCAGTGATGAGAGTTCCTTTGAAGGGTCAGCAGATTTGACATAGCTCAAGAAAGTGTTAGAAACCTTGAAGATAGGTCTATGTATGTCATCCAAACTAAAATCCAAAGAAGAAAAAAATGAAAAAAACACAGCTGAAAAGAGCTGAGAGAATACTAAATTGTTTAATGTATGTGTAATTGGAGTTCCAGAAAGAGAAGAGACAATGCATCAATAGAAACATCTGAGGAGATTATGAATGAGAAATTTCCAAATACTAATGAAAGTCTTCAAAGTAGTCATAAGAAACTCAGACAACCTTCAGGGGGATAAAAGGATAAATGCCCAGGTAGAGATAGAGAAACAGAGAAATCTTAAAGGGAGCCAGAGAAGAAAACATAATCGTACAAGAGAAACAAAGACAAGAATTACAGAGGAATCTTTACCAGAAATTTCCAAAGCAGACGTCAATGGAGTGACATCTATAAATACTGAAAGAAAAACAAACTAACAATCCAAAAAGAAAAAAATGTCAATCTAGAATTCTGTATGCAACAAAAACTTTTTTTTTTTTTAATGCAGGCAAGGTGAAGTATTTTTCCAATAAAGATAACTCAGAAAATTCACTAGCATTAGGTCTGCACTACAAGAATTTGAGGGAAGTTCTTCAGGCATAAGGAAAATCATGCATGTATGTGTTACACACAGACAAGAGTGCCAAAATCATTTTAAAAATAAAGTAAATATGACATTATATTTTATTATTTTAAATAGCTTTAAGACATTTGACTAAAAGAAAAATGTCAAACATGACTTTTGGAGTTCAGAACATATGCAGAAATAAAATGTATTAAACCAAACCAGTTATCATCAAGTTGACTCCAACTCATGGTGACCCCATGTGTTTCAGAGTAGAACTGTGCTCCGTAAGGTTTTCATAGTTTGTGACCTTTCAGAAGCAGATTGCCAGGTCTTTCTTCCAAGACACCTCTGAGTGGATTCAAACCATAAACCCAAAAGCAGCCAAGCACTTAACTCTTTGCCAGAAATGTATGCAAACAATAACATAAAAAAGAGGATGGTGGAACTGTAAGTATTCTGTTGTTACATTCTTAAAATTGAAGTAGAGTCAAATGATATTATTTGAAGTTAAACTATGACATATTAAATAACTGTATTGTAAACACTAGGGCAAACAATATAAATGATCATTTAACATAAATAGGTATTTGCAATATGTATTTAAAAATAGGCTAGTAGTGTATGACTAAGTATATTTTCTATTGAAGAAACAGCTAAGAGATCAACTTCTTATGAAATTACCCTTTATGTGAAAAGTCCAGAGTCAGGATTTTTCAAGTTTTTCTCTAATTTTTTTTTTGCTACACAATACAAACCAACTCAGTTGTTCCTCCTGGTAAAATGTAAAATACATATATCACATAATAATAAAAACAACGCTAACAATATTTATAATGTCACTCATGTTTATCATTGCATTATGTTAGATTTTACTTAATTACATGATTTGATTAAATTTATAACTGATTTTTAAATACTAATTACTTGTCATATATTGTTTCATTAATCTCAATAATTTAAACCAATGAAAAACTAACAAAAAAGAAAATAATGTAAAACATATAAAACCTTTATATCTGTTGAACAATCATTCTGAGTCTTGAAAATCTAGGTAGTTGGAAAATCACAGATCGCAGTTATATTCAGTTTTTGCCCTTAAGATAATCTAGTTAAACTTTAAAAGCACGTTCTTATTAATGGAAATGAGGCAGACAACCTTTTGGCTAGACAGTTTGACAAAGGACAAAAAGGCTAGCCTTTATGGAAATCAAATCTTAAAATTAAATTCAAACAACACAGAAAAAGTCTTCCAGCACCTATATTAGGATATATGAATACCAAGGCAGATCATTGAAAATCTCTCAATTAATTTATCCTGACTTTAATAATATAGCTGCTCTTTTCAAATGAACTATGTTGTAAACATTCAAGAGCTGAGAATCCACGGATTTCTGTATATTATTAGATAAAGATTGCACAAATATCCAGTCTATCTGTCCACTTTGATCACATTTGTCAGATAAATTGTAAACATTTCCATTTACACTCTGTGAACAGAGTATATTTGAAGGAAATCTGAATAGATTTGATCGTTAAATAAAAATACATTTCCAAGATCAGTTTCATCTGGAAATAAGAATACAAGTCCAATGAAGTTTATTTTTTATATAAAAAATAAAGTAGAAAAGAGAAATATTAACTCTCATTACATGTAAATGGCTCTCCTCAGCCTGATCTCTTTATTTTACCCAAAACTGTTGACCCATTTCTCTGATAAAGCACTAAAAAGAAAGAGAAAGTGAATCATCAAAATGGTCTAGATTTGTCTCTCCTTCCTTGATTGAACGCTTAAGAGAACATGTCCTTAAAATTATACCTAAGATCTTTTAAGAGGCATTTTGTCAACTTTTTAAACTGCCACTGTGCTTATTGAAGAGGATGGGGTATGACTATGCTGTTCTGTTTGTAATGATTTGACAGGTTGAAATATCAGGGGGAAAAATCACTTTATTAATAAATAGTATTTTCCAGTTAGAAAGAGAAGGACAGCTGGGTAGAGATGAATAGTGAGTCTCTAGAGTCAATTTTTCAGTTTGTTGTACTATGTTGCTTGCATGTTGCTATGATGATGGAAGCTATGGTACCAGTATTTCAAATACCAGCGAGGTCAGCCATGGTGGACATGTGTTAGGGGGATTTCCAGAATAAAACGAACTAGGAGGAAAAGCCTGGAAGTCTACTTCCCAAAATTAACCAATGAAAACTTTGTGGATAACTGGCATATGACTGGGCAATGTTTCTTTCTGTTCTACCTAAGTCGCCATGGCAACTAAAAACTCTAGCATCATAGTGAAATTAAAATAAAAAAACAAGACAACTGAGAAAAAGCAGAAGAGTGAGAGAATCTGAGGGAAGAAACGCCTTCTAATTCATGATGTGAGCTGTTTTCTTTGCTACAACCACTGTGGTTTGTTTCTTGTAATCTTTTATGAAAAACAAACCAACACATAAAAAAAATGATATGTACAAATAAAAGGTAAGAACACTATGTGGAAACTTATTTTTGAAATTAGAAGTGGAGAATAAAAAGTTGGAGAAAATTATAGAAAAAATGAAAATAATAAGAAAAAACAATATCTTTAAGGAGCAAAATATCACCTTTTTTTTTTAAAAGCACTAACCTCCTGATAGCAATTAGTTTAGATTTTTCAATGAAGAATATAAATATGAGATTAAAATTAGATGAAGACAGTACACAATACTGGGGAAACCAGCACAGCTTGTACAAGGAAAGGTCATGGAAGCTCCATAGACACATCCAAACTCCCTGAGGGACTGAATTGCTGGGCAGAGGGCTGTGGGGACCATGGTCTCAGGGAACATCTAGCTCAATTGGCATAACACAGTTTATAAAGACAGTGCTCTACATTCTACCGTGGTGAGTAGCATCTGGGGTCTTAAAAGCCTGTGAGCAGTCATCTAAGATACTCCACTGGTCTCATCCCTTCGGGAGCAAGGGAGAATGAAGAGAACAGGATACAAGAAAAAGATTAGTCCCAAACACTAATGGACCACAGCTACCAAGGCCTCCACCAGACTGAGTCCAGTACAGCTAGATGGTGCCTGGCTACCACCACTGACTGCTCTGACCAGGATCACAACAGAGGGTTCTGGACAGAGCTGGAGAATGATGTAGAACACAATTCTAACACACACAAAAAAGACCAGATTTACTGGCCTAAAGGAGACTGGAGAAACCCCCAGTGTATGGCCCCCAGACACACTTTTAGCTCAGTGGTGAAGTCACTTCCGAGGTTCACCGTTCAGCCAGGGAGTGGACAGCCCCATAAAACCAAATGGGACTAATGAGGCACAGCAGTCCAGGGACAAGGGCTAGAAGGCAGAAGGGGACAGGAAAGCTGGTGATAGGGTACCCAAGGTTGAGTAAGGACAGTGTTGATGTGTAGTGAGGTTGTTAACCATTGTCATAGGGCAACATGTGTACGAACTGTTTAATGAGAAACTATTTTTTTCTGTAAACCTTCATCTAAAATGAGATTAGCAGCATGACTGGAAGAGCATGGTCGATGTTGCTGAACTGTGCATGTAGAAATTTTTGAAATGGTGTATCTTTGGCTATGTATATTTTCACCAAAAAAAAAAAAAAAAAAAAGGTCGAGAAGGGAGACGGTTGACATGTCGTAGGATTGTTAACCAACGTCATAAAACAATATGTGTACTACTGTTTCATGAGAAACTATTTGTTCTGTAAATCTTCACCTGAAGTACATTAAAAAAAAAAAATTAGTTGAAGACATAAAAGTTAAGGAAGTTAATATTCAGAGAAAATACGAAATACTGGTATTGAAAATTAATGTAAAAATATAGGCTTCAAATTTTTATGATACTTGAAGAATATCATGATTGGATTAACCCTGACTAATATAATGAGTATAATTACCAATAACACCATAGGAGGTATGATAAGTAGATAAGTATAATAAATAATACTATATTTAGTGTTAAACTCTAAAGGTTTGGTTGTTGTTATGTGCCCTCAAGTCAATTTGACTCCTGGTATAATTGAGTAGTGCCAAAAGTCCTCTCATTGCTGATGTCAGGTGGATCCTGGCTGAAAGCAGAGAATACCAGAAAGATGTTTACGTGTGTTTTATTGACTATGCGAAGGCATTTGACTGTGTGGATCATAACAAATTATGGATACTATTGCAAAGAATGGGAATTCCAGAACACTTAATTGTGCTCATGAGGAACCTATACATAGATCAAGAGGCAGTTGTTCAGCCAGAACAAGGGGATACTGCGTGGTTTAAAGTCAGGAGAGTTGTGCGTCAGGATTACCTTCTTTCATCATATCTATTCAATCTGTATGCTGAGCAAATAATCCAAGAAGCTGGACTATATGAAGAAAGGGGCATCAGGATTGAAGGAAGACTCATTAACAATCTGCGTTATACAGATGACACAACCTTGCTTGCTGAAAGTGAAGAGGACTTGAAGCCCTTACTGATGAAGATCAAAGACCACAGCCTTCAGTATGGATTACACCTCAACATAAAGAAAACAAAAATCCTCACAACTGTACCAATAAGCAACATCATGATGAATGGAGAAAAGATTGAAGTTGTCAAGGATTTCATTTTACTTGGATCCACAATCAACACCCATGGAAGCAGCAGTCAAGAAATCAAATGACGCATTGCATTGAGCAAATCGGCTGCAAAAGACCTCTTTAAAGTGCTGAAAAGTAAATATATCACTTTGAAGACTAAGGTGTGCCTGATCCAAGCTGTGATATGCATGTGAAAGCTGGACAATAAATAAAGAGAACCGAAGAAGAATTGACGCCTTTGAATTGTATTGGCAAAGAATATTGAATATACCATGGACCACCACAAGAATGAATAAATCTGTCTTGGAGGAAGTACAACCAGAATGCTCTTAGAAGCAAGGATGGTGAGACTACATCTTACATACTTTGGACACGTTGTCAGAAAAAATCAGTCCCTGGAAAAGGACATCATGCTTGGTAAAGTAGAGGGTCAGTGAAAAAGAGGAAGACCCTCAACAAGATGGATTGACACAGTGGCTGCAACAATGGGCTCAAGCAGAACAACGATTGTGAGCATGGCGCAGGACCGGGCAGTGTTCCGTTCTGTGGTACGTAGGGTCGCTATGAGTTGGAACCGACTTGACAGCACCTAACGACAACAACAACAGAAGTCCTCTAACTTTCAGGAGCGTGAATGAGAATCACCGTCAGTCCAATGCTATGAAAGTCAGACATACATCCACTCTCCAACCTTTTACAACCTTTCTGACATCGTCCATCCTTACCATGACACTACTCTGGTGGGTACAATAATTCATTGCAATGACCACACAGAACTCACAGACCATACTCACAAATACGTGATTTATTAAGAAAGTAACGGGCAACAATTCAGGATCAGGATCAACTTGGAAGTAACAGGATACAGTTCATCAATCAGGGCATCCTACAAGGCAACTCTCAGCTTCTTGCCTATGCGTTCAGGCAGGCCTCACTCTCGACCTCTGCCACCAGCCCCTGCTTGGGCTGGGCCCTGCCACTGGGCCCCATTTGGGCAAGCATTACAACTCTTTTGGCTCCACCATCAAGTGCCTGGAGGCACCCCTCTTCGCTAGCAAGCCTACTGAAGCCTACTGCCTGATGACATTCAGCTCTCTTGCTCCATGGGTCGGTGAGCTCACTGCAGCCACCTCACTCTGTGGGTTGGGAAGCCCACCTTAGCCATCTCATGCCAGTCTTTTGGTTCTGGCTGTTCATGCCATCTACAGTGTTACAGCTCTTTCTGTGTCCTGGGTCTAGGAGGTTCTCAGCATATGTGCCCTGCCTCCAAAGGATGCACTCCACTACAAGATCTTCTTCTTGATGTTAGTGAGGCCCCCCTCAACCTGTGTGAGATTATTCCTTTTAAGCCTAGCAGGATGACCAATTCCCTAGGTAGACCATAGTCACCTAATTTTTATAGTAATCAACCAGTCCCTGCAAGAGTTGTATGCATCTTGTTTGCATAGTAAACTGTTCAATCCCCTTGAAGGTTTGTAGCCTAGCATATCATCTTGGCAGAGCTACAAACGCAGGGCCAGAAAAGCCATATATAAAGAGAAACCCATTGTCCTGCATATGGCGATCCCACGTGTATGGAGTAGAACTCCTCCATAAGGTTTTTAAATCTGTGAAGATTTGGTTTCTTAACATAAATATTATCCTTGTTTGAACTGACACAAGCTTGTTTTTGATTAGTATTCTGGTCATTATAGTAATGTTTATTGGTGAAATTAAGATCTATGCATGATTAAATGTGGTGTAGAACCTGTCAAGGTGGACGGGCATGCAATTCCTACTAATGCCTATATCACAGTTCTCCCAGCTAGAGCCCCCCCTCGCTTCAGCATGTCTTGTTGCACTGAGGACCTTCTGATCCTGCTGGAGACTTCTGAGACCTCCACCTCTAAATAAACCTTTCTTATGTGATGCTAGTTTGCCCCTATGAACAGAACTAGATTGCCCCAAGTTATAGTCAAGTTAGATGCCTATTTTGGGTGTTCTGTTAATAAATGCAAAGTCTCTGGGTGGTGGAGATGGTTAACACATTCCTTAGACATTCTATTGCATCCAGAGGTGCCTTGGAAGAAAGACCTGGCGATCTATTTTCTAAAAATGAGCCATCAAAAACTCTATAGAGCACAATTCTACTACAAAACACATGGGTTCCCCATAAGCTGGACTCCACTGCAATTGGTTTCTTTGTTCTGTTTTTTCAGTTAATAAATGCAAGCTAGCATTTATGTTTTAATATGTCAGTTCTTCAACTTTAGTGGACCTCGCTCAAAGTGAACCTGAGAGCTTGTGCAAATGCAGACTTCAGTCTTATGGCCACAGTGATTACAGTTAGTATGATTGTTGTGCCAGATCATCATTTTATATGCCCCCAGGTGAACCTAAAGTTTAAGAAATACTACTCTTAAACTTCAAGGAGGGCCTGCAACCTTAGGGAATCCCACCCCTCCACTTGTTGAAAAAAAAAATGGAAGATCTGCAAGCTGTTCTAAAAAAGTGTTATCTGTAATCACTCTAAAAAAAAAAAAAATTAACTGTGATTGATACTAGAAGAGCAGCAAGAATTTTTTTCTAAATCCAAGATAGCAATTTTTACTAGTTATTAAAAGATCTTAGAATTAATTATGAGGTTAAAATTACAAGATTAATGAGTGAATTAAAAAAAAAAAAACATTTCCTATGAATACAATAAACCCAAGTCTATAAAGACATTAATGAAGGCATTATGGTCTCAAGAATAAGTGTTACATAACTTTTTTTAAAGTAGAGATTTAAAGAACTTCTTGCAAACAAAATTATGCAGGACAGAATATTGTGGTGTAAACATACAGAATAAGTGTAATAAATTTAATGAGGAAGTATTTTTATCCCTTCTTGGATAATAATCATATGTGAGGGTCTTTAAGGGGAGTTATTCTTCTGCTTTTTACTTTTTATACATACATCAAATCACTTGTTTTAAAATTTTTAAAATGTCCATTATCTCAATGTATCTGCTACTAAGAAAAAAAAAGTGTGACCTCTGGGTTCAATTTTAATTTTAATAAAATCTGAATTAAAGATTAGGATTTGAAAAATTATAAACTACACCAAGAAAGATCTTAAAACACACAAATTGCATCTACTTTGACTACTAAAGTCTTTCCAGGAAAGCACTGAATTTACAAATTTGTTTTATGTACCCAATCATTATATAGAGATTTAAATGAAATATGGGAGTATAACTATATTTTTCTTGTCCCACTCTTCATCCCATTTGTATTATTTTAAAGCCTCTGAGCTGTGAAAAGACTTACTTGAACTTTCAAGAATAATTTCATTTGCGAACCAGAAGAACTTTTAAAACTAGCAGTAAAAATTTCCTGGGTGACTGAAAGCGTGAATTATATAGTATATTTGTTCCTAGGGCTGCTCGTTAAACTGCTCTGTCCTATTCTATTTAAAGTTGAGCTATCTAAATCAAAAGCTGAGAAGCAATTGAGTGTTTTATGAAATTTTATGTTGTACTGTATTTGTTCTTATTAGATGTCGTCAAGTCAGTTACAACTCATAGCAACCCCATGCACAATGAGCTAAACGTTGCCCAGTCCTGTGCCATCCTCACAATCATTGCTGTGTTTGAGCCCATGGTTGCAGCCACTGTGTCAACACTGTGTTTAGTGTTTATTTTATATTTTAATATGATAATCACCATGAGATGCTCCTTTTGAACCTTTCATATAACCATAGATTCATTATCACCTTGAAGCTAGCATGAGAATCTGAGACTAGAAAAATAAAAGATAAAAAACATGAATAAACAGGAAAGCTAAGAAGAAATGTGATAGAGTTAAGTAAATGGTGGAGAGAGGTTATAAAGACTATTCTATACTTTAAGTATTTATTTACCCTTTGAAAACAGATTAACATTTCAGTGAAAACATTACCACTTAGTTATATATTTTTGAGCATTATCATAGCAAAACTTAATAGCCAATAAGTCATACATTTTATTACATAAGAAAAATGTGAGTGCACACTCATATCCTCTTAAGCCCAGCACTGTTCTTCCATTTTGTATGACACATTATCTTCATGATATTCACTGATTGTTTTTGATGGTTTAATGAAAATACAAGCTTTCAAATCTGTTTATCAATAACAGCCACAGGGTTTCTGTCACACCTCATTTATATATTCTGAATACATGCTCTAAGCAAATGGAAGTTGAAGTTCATGAATATGGACAGATGTCAAATTGTTTCAACAGCTGTCCCCTTCTGTTATGTCTAAAAGAGTCACCTCAGGGCCTATGCATATCATGAGAAACCAAAATGTACACTTTTCACTGTACATGTATGTAAGTTTTATTACTTAGCACTAAGTTTGAGTGGGAATTGCAGAAAACTTTTTTTTTTTCATTCTCTTATAGTCAAAGCCCAGAGATTACTCTTCTGTGGCTGATTATGCCAGTTCCACAGGACACCAGAAACCCAAACGTTTAAAATTTTTTTTTCCTTTCTGCTCTGTCATGACTAAAGTATGGCAGTAGTTCTCATGGTTCAAATGTCTGTGGCAATTCCAGGCATCATTCTCCCTTCAGGAAGACAGAAAGGAAAGAGAAAGGCATTTCCTTTCCTTTTAAATAATACTCCCTGAAAAAAAACCCATTGCCTTCGAGTCAATTCGAACTCATAGCAACCCTGTAATACAGAGTAGGACTGCCCTATAGTGTTTCCAAGGAGCGGCTGGTGGATTTGAACTGCCAACCTTTTGGTTAGCAGCCAAGTTCTTAACCACTGTCCCACCAAGTTTCTAACACTCCATAAAAGTTACCAAAAGGTCAGCAGTTTGAATCTACCAGCTGCTCCTTGGAAACCCTATGGGGCAATTCTACTCTGTCCTATAGGGTCGCTATGAGTCGAAACTGACTAGATGGCAATGGGCTTGATTTTTTTTTTTTATTTTTGGTTTAGAAGTTACATTACTCTGCTTACATGCAATTGGTCAAAACTTTGTCACATTATCATGTAGCTGCTAAGAAACCTGAGGAATATACTTATTTTGAGCAGCCAAACGCTCAGATAAAATTCTGGGATTTTATCTAAAAAAAAAAAAAAAATGAGAGAATAGATATTGTGAGACAATCAGCAATATTGGCCACAGCCTATTTGGACATCCATAAATCTCTCTTCTGTCCTTTTCCCACAAATTGAATACACTGCTTACTTCACCAAGGAAGACATCCCAAAGGACCATCTGGTTATTGCTTTCAGCTCAAAGTTCATGATGTCAGGGTCATATTTAGCCTTCTCCTTTATAAGGTATAACTCTTTATGGTCTTGTGACCAATAAAATAAAAGATATTGTATTTGTCCCTAAAAAAAAAAAAAAAAAAAAGAGAGAGAAAAAGCATAGAAGAGGATCTATGGGACCTGATTTTCTTTAATAATAGATTATCAAACACAGCAACAAATACATGAGCAACAGAAGACAAAATAGATAATTGAGACGTCATTAAAATTAAATACTTGTGTTCATCAAAAGACTTCATCAAAAGATTAATAAAACAACCTACAGACTGGGGAAAAAATCTTTAGGAATCATATATCTGATAAGGGTCTAATATCCAAAATATATGTAAAACTACCACAACTTAACAGAAAAAAAAAATCAAAAAATGGACAAAGGACATGAACAAACATTTCTCTAAAGAGGATAACCAAGTGGCCAACAAATACATGAAGGAAGAGTCATTAGCCATTAGAGAGACGCAATTCAAAACTACAATGAGATAACCACCTCACTCCTTCTAGAATGTCAATAATAAAAAAAGAAAGAAAAGAAAATAACAAATTTTGGCAAGGATGTGGGAGATCAAAACTCTAATCCACTGTTTGTGGCAATGTAAAATGTTACAGTCATTGTGGAAAACAGAATGACGAGTCCTCAAAAAAGTAGAAATAGAACTACCATATTATCCAGCAATCCCGCTCCTAGGAATATACACTAGGGACCTAAAACTAGGGATAGGAACAGACATATGTATGTTGGTGTTCATTGCAAAAGGACAAATATTGTGTGGTTTCACTTACATGAAATGACAAGAATAGGTAAATTTATAAAAACCAATGGTTACTAGTGGTTACTGGGGGGTGGGGGGAGAGACGGGGGAAACAATTCTTTGTGATATACTGACCTTTTTTACTATGGAGTTGGGAACACTGGTATTAACTAAGGCTAATGTTTACACAACTTGATTGTTAAAACTGATGTCAGCTAAGCTGTACATCTGAGGGGACGGGAGAGGGTAAAACGGCCAATAGAATTTTATGCATAATTTTACAACAAAACAATGGCCAAAAAGAACAAAAACAAAACAAAACAAAAAAACTTCAGCTGTTGGTACTACATGGGTACTGTTATGGATTGAACTGTGTCAGCTTGACTAGGCCATGATCCCAGTATTGTGTGTGTCCACCATTTTGTCATCTGATGTGATTTTCCTATGTGTTTTAATTCCTACCTCCATGATATTGCTAAGGCAGGATTAGAGACAGTTATGTTAATGAGTCAGGACTCAATCTACAAGATTAGGTTGTATCTTGAGTCAATCTCACTTGCAAAGTGGTTCAAGATTAACATGCTGGATGACGAGACATGTGAACGAGAACCAAGTCACTCTAGTTGTTCCAGCTGAAGCCATCCAGAACAGTGAAAAGTGCAGCCAATTACCTCAATGACCTGTAGCTGCTGGCAGACTCTTGAATAAGAGGTTAGTGTAGCTCTGCCAGATCAGACCATACATTTGAAAGCAAAGTAAAAGTTTATTGTATGCAAATGATGTTTTATGATTATTCAGGCAATAAAATGATACAGGGCAAGAAAAGGAGCAAAGAAAATACTGAGTACCATTAAATACAATCTACCATGAATGTGAAATTTAATATTAGATCATTGCTATCTGGTTGGAACATCAGGAATGGCTTCAGAATAATAATATAATTTCAAATACGGTCTTAATAGCATGTATAAATTTAATGGTTATATGAAACAATCAGTGGCATATATATACATATATATATATGCACACATATATATATATATGCACATACATAAAGTATCATCAGGGGAACAGTGACTTGGGGCATTTGAATTTAGGGTAAAAGCATAGTGTTAAAGTTCAGACTGAAGCCTTGCTTTTGTCTTAGGCTACATGTGGGGAAAAGCAGAAACACAGAAACACCAGATCTTGATAATTCACTGGATGTGAGAGAGGCCTACGTATTATGAAAAGACAAAAATAATTTGAAATGCCTAAGTGACTTAGAAAAGGTTGTAAGCAATATGCAGTGTTAAGTATGGATAGGTTTAATTTTCTTTGTACCATTAGAAAACATTCAGCAAGTTAGTATTTGTTGATTAGATACTAAATGAATTATATTCTGTAGGAATGAAATTAAAATACATGGAGAGCAGGTCCATTTGTTACAACCTGATAGGGAAGATAAGACTTTAATTAGCCATTTAACAACACAAAGCAGTATATAATTAATGGCCCAAAGACTTAGTACACATGGAAAATGTAATCTGCGGTCAGATAAAGGGAGTTCAGTATAACTTAATATTATTGATATTTGGCATAATTATCAGAATTATGAGAAATTTAAATCATAAATTAAAGGTTGTATTTAGCTAGGCAAAAGGCCCTGGGAAGACATTCAAGATAAAACTAATAGAAAGGTTTAGGTTCAGACATATCATTTTTATGGCATAAATTGACAAAGAGTTGAAAAGGAGGCTTTATTTTATGGACTAGTGAGAGATTTATTAAAAACATTGGGTTAGATTATAGAAAGCCTGAATTGAAAAGCTAAATAGTTTGACTTGCATCCTCTCTGTAAAAGAGACGCTGATATTATTTAAGCAGATGGCAGGATGCAATGGCTGTTTTAGAAAGGCCTTTTTGGTAGAGAGGCCGTAGAAATAAATTGATTAGAAAATAGTTGCATTGATTTAGATACATAATGAGATGTTACAAAGGACATGAAGAGGAAACGGCAGGTTCATACACTATACAGGCATGAGAGAAAGGCTGGAGTAAAAACTATTGCAAACTCTTTGGTCATAAAAATTCTTGGTTTATGGGACTGTTTGGCTTACAATGAAAACTGATGAATTCCTAACTTATCTAGGGAAACTTGGAAGAAGATATGTTACTGAGAAGAAAGATGATAAGCTGTTCAGCTTTGTTTACTCTGAATAATTTTAAAAAGCAGTTTTGTGTGCCCAAAAATATTGCACTTATGAAATATGGATAGTAATATCTATCTTGAGTAAAATATATTTTTAAAAGTATATAGTACAATGACTGGCATTCAATATTTGTCAAACTATTAGTTAAATGCTGCCTTCATAATATTTCATCATTTTGTTTTAGTTCTGTTTCTCAGAATCATGAAGAATACGCCTGATCTTTTCCGTATTCTTACCATTCATTCTCCCTCACCCAGGCTAAACATTGTTCATTCTTAATTGTTCCTTGTATGTCATGCTTCAGTATCAGATTGAAGCATAAGATTTATTACTCATAAGAAACCAATAGAAAGTAGCCTAAAAGAGGGTGTGAGGGCTCACATTTTGGCCAGTAGTTAGCCAAGGTTGAAGATGGGAAGTAAAGGTGAGGTCAAAACAGATGAAATAGGAAAGAGTTTGTGAGGTTTGTGAATGCAAAGGAGAGTATATGGCAGTTTGAAGAAAACAAAAAAACAAAAACTTAGAACATTAGTTTCTATGTCAAACTATGAATTTTGAAACCAAAATGTCTTATTACACGTTTAATGATTACTCATCTGTTAAAATCAGTATCTCCACCAAATTCAGTGACTGATAGAAAACATGTAGGAATGATCAACAGCTAAATCTACAGTAAACCATAATAATCTGTGCACATCTCCATCATAACTTTTTCCATTGTTTATAATCACCTTGGTGCCTGTCTGTCCCATCCACTAGAGATTCATCATTTTGGGAATGAGGACTGTGATTTTCCTATATTATGTCTCCATAACTTAGAATAATATCTCAAACAAAAATAATGAATTAATGTTCAAGTAAAAGCACTGGTTAAAAATATGGAGATCAATTCAAAACTATATGCTTGAATTATTAAAGATATTTTAAAAATTATTAAAGACATTTTTCACTCTCCACAAAATCCTCTCTACATTTTCAGTAAAACCGGTTAGCATATTCTACATTACTGCTTAAATAAATCATTCACAAATATTTAATTGCTTATATTATGTCTGTATAAGAAATAGTCAGCCCTTCTTTTATCTGAATTTTAAAACAAATTTTTTTGAGCCTTTGCTTTATTGGTTTAGTGATACCAATTTTCTCTCTTAGTCTCTTTTGATCAATTTTAGTCTGTTTATAATCTTATTGATAATTTCTAGCCCAGCAGATTATTAATTTTTATAAGATTAGCAAAAAACAAAATCAATAGTCTAGATGAGTAGCAGCCACATATATGTATTATCAATATATAAATACTGCTTGACTGTATAATTCCTCATTGCAGATTTTCACAAGTATATTGAGTGGGAAGGCTGGGCCTAGAAAGAATGGAAGGCATAAAGCAACAAGATAAATGAGATAGATTATATCAGAGGAAAGTAAGTGTAATGACAAGTCACTCAATAGGTTTTTCTGAGGGATGATACAGGAAAACAAGAATTAGAAAAGGAATTATATAAATTACAAAAGATATATTTTAAATAAGTAAAATCAAATTGCTAACATGGCATCATCCTCGATTCTTAAAAATTGGCGAGTTCCCATGTAAATCCAAAAATTTAAACATTTCTCCCCAGACTGTGACCAAATGTTAAAACATGGCTTTGTTTTTCATGACTTTCTGAAAAATATAAACTCTCTTCTGCTGAGATTTTCTTTTCTTTAATGTGAGAAAAATAACTTATTCTTTATAGAAGTGCTATTAGGATTCCCATTAAGGCAAGCAAAACATATAAAGCAAGCTAATTAATACATAGCTCAATAACTAGTGTTCATTATAATAAGATGTCCAAATTAGGTATACTGTAAATTTAGCAATTATGCAAAGGAAAATTCTGATCAAGTACCTCATGTTTCCTTTTCTAGAGTTTTATGCACATCATGTAGTCTGAAAGCTATTATAATTAAAATTTCCTACTGAACATATTGTATCTGTGTATATGGGGTGTATCTGTGGATATCACCATCACCACAATCAAGATAATTAATGTACACATTACCCTTAAAAGCTTCCTAGTGCTCCTTTGTAATTCTTCTTTCCTGCCCTTCCCTGAACCTCTCCTTCCTGTCTACCAGCAATCACTGGTTGTTATTGGTAACTAGATTAGTTTAGAGTACCTGGGTGGGCAAACAGTTAACCTGCTTATTGCTGAGCCAAAGTTTGGATGTGCGAGTATACCCAGAGGCACCTAGGAAAAAAGACCTGCTGATTTACTTCAAAAAAAAAAAAAAAAAATCAGTCATTGAAAACCCTATAGGACACAGTCTACTTTGACACACATGGGGTCTCATCAGTTGGAATCGACCTGACCTCTATCACCATAGACTAGTTTTCCTGCTTTTGAACCTCATGTAAATGCAACTATGTACTGTGTATTTTTTAGTGTCTGGCTTTTTTGCTCACCATTTTTTTCCCTGTGAGATTCATCCATGTGGCTAAATGTATCATAATATATTCTTCATTATCATGTAGTATTCTACTGCATAAATATCACAAATTTATATAATCATGTTGATAGACATTTAGATTGTTTCGTATTTGTAGGTATAAAGAATAAACATGTAAGTGCATTTTTGTGTCTTTTGGTGAATGTAAGCCTTCATGGATCTATCTGTGCATGTTCAGGTCTGCCAAACAAGTTTCCAAAGTCTTTGCAGCAATTTATACAACCTTTTGTATGGGTTCCCTCTCACCAGCTTTCTTGTCCCCTCCTGCCTTCTAGTCCTTGTCCCTGGACTGCTGTGCCTCATTAGTCCCATTTTGTTTTATGGGGCCGTCCAGTCCCTGGTTGAATGGGGAACCTCAGGAGTGACTTCACCACTGAGCTAAAAGAGTGTCTGGGGGCCATACTCTTGGGGTTTCTCAGTCTCTGTCAGGCCAGTAAATCTGGCCTTTTTTTGTGAGTTAGAATTTTGCTCTACATCCTTCTCCATCTCTGTCCAGGACCCTTTGTTGTGATCCCGGTCAGAGCAGTCGGTGGTAGCCGGGCACCATCTAGCTGTACTAGACTCAGTCTGGTGGAAGCCTTGGTAGCTGTAGTCTATTAGTCCTTTGGACTAATCTTTCCCTTGTATCTTTAGTTTTCTTCATTCTCCCTTGCTACCGAAGGGGTGAGACCAGTGGAGTATCTTAAATGGCTGCTCACAGGCTTTTAAGACCCCAGACGCTACTCACCAAGGTAAAATGTAGAACATTGCCTTTATAAACTGTGTTATGCCGATTTAGCTAGATGTTCCCCGAGACCATTGCCCTCACAGCCCTCTGCCCAGCAATTCAGTTCCTCAGGGAGTTTGGATGTGTCTATGACGCTTCCATGACCTTTCCCTTGTACAAGCTGTGCTGGCTTCCCCAGTATTGTGTAGTGTCTTACCCTTCACAGAAGTTATCACTTATGTATTGTCTATTTAGTACCCCCTACACCCCTCCCATCCCTTGTAACCAACAAAGATTGTTTCTTTTTGTGTGTGAACTTTTTCATGAGTTTTTACAGAAGAGGTCTCATACAATATTTGTCCTTTTGTGATTGACTTATTTCACTCAGTATAATGTCCTCCAGTTTCATCCACGTTACGAGATGCTTCGCAGATTCATAATTATTCTTTATTGTTGCATAAAACTCCATTGTGTGTACGTACCATAGTTTGTTTATCCACTCATCTGTTGGGCATCTAGGTTGTTTACATCTTTTTGCTATTGTGAACAGTGCTGCAGTGAATATGGGTGTGCATAAGTCTATTCGTGTGACAGCTCTTATTTCTCTAGGATGTATTCCTAGGAGTGGGATTGCTGGATCGTATGGTATTTCTATTTCTAGCTTTCTAAGGAAGTGCCATATCATTTTCCAAAATGCTTATATCATTTGGCATTCCCACCAGCAGTGCATAAGAGTTCCAATCTCCCTGCAGTTTCTCCAACATTTGTTATTTCCAGTGTTTTTGATTCGTGCCAGTAATGCTGGGGTGAGATGGTATCTCACTGTGGTTTTAATTTGCATTTCTCTAATGGCTAGTGATCGTGAGCATTTCCTCATTCGTCTGTGGGCTGCTTGAATGTCTTCTTTGGGGAAGTGTCTGTTCATTTCCTTTGCCATTTTTTAATAGGATTATTTATCTTTTTGTTGTAGATGTGTTGGATTTTCTTGTAGATTATAGAGATTAGACCTTTGTCTGACTTGTAATGTCCAAAAATTTTTTCCGAGTTTGTAGGTTCTCTTTTTACTCTTTTGGTCAAGTCTTTTGATGAGTGTAAGTGTTTAATTTTTAGAAGATCCCAGTAATCTATCTTATCTTCTGAGATTTGTGTGTTGTTGGTTATGGTTTGTATCCTGTTAATGCCGTGTATTAAGACCTGTAGTGTTGGTCCTATTTTTTCTTCTATGAACTTTATACTTTTTGACTTTATATTTAGGTCTTTGATCCATTTTGACTTAGTTTTTGTGTATGTTGTGAGGTGTGGATCCTGTTTCATTTTTTTGCAGACGGACATCCAATTTTACCAGCACCATTTGTTAAAAAGACTGTCTTTTACCCATTTGATGGACTTTGGGCCCTTGTCTAAGATCAGGTGACAGTAGGTGGATGGATTTACATAGGGGTTCTCAATTCTGTTCCATTGGTCAATGTATCTGTTGTTGTACCAGTACCAGGCTGTTTTGACTACCGTAGCTGTATAGTAGGTTCTGAGGTCAGATAGTGCGAGTCCTCCTACTTTACTCTTCTTCTTCAATAGTGCTTTACTTATCCGGGGCTTCTTCCCTTTCCATAAAAAGGTAATGATTAGTTTTTCCATCTCTTTAAAGAATGTTGTTGATATTTGGATCAGTATTGCATTGTATTTGTAAATTTCTTTGGGTAGAATTGTCATTTTCACAATGTTGAGTCTACCTATCCATGAGCATGGTATGTTTTTCCATTTATGCAGATCCCTTTGAGTTTCTTGCAGTAGTGTTTTGTAGTTTTCTTTGTATAGGTCTTTACATCCCTGGTGAGATTATTCCAAGGTATTTTATTTTTTTAGGGACTATTATAAATGGAATTGTTTTCCTAATTTCCTTTTCATCATTGTCTTTATTGGTGTATAAGAATCCAACTGATTTTTGCATGTTTTTCTTGTATCCTGCCACTCTGCTGAATCTATTAGTTCTGGTAGTTTTATTGTGGAGTCTTTAGGGTTTTCTATGTATAGTATCATATCATCCGCAAACAGGGACAGTTTAATTTCTTCATTACCAGTTTGGATGTCCTTTATTTCTTTTTCTTGCCTTATAGCTCTAGCTAGGACTTCCCGCACAGTGTTCAATAGGAGTGGTGATAAAGGGCATCCTTGTCTTGTTCCTGTTTTCAAGGGGAATGTTTTCAGCCTCTCTCCATTAAGAATGATGTTGGCCATTGGTTTTGCATAGATGCCCGTTATTATGTTGAGAAGTTTCCCTTGTATACCTATTTTATTGAGAGTTTTTATCAGGAATGGGTGTTGGACTTTGTCAAATGCCTTTTCTGCGTCAAATGAGATCATCATGTGATTCTTTTCTTTCCTTTTATTTTTGTGGTAGATTATGTTGATTAATTTTCTAATGTTGAACCATCCTTGCATAACTGGTATGACTCCTACTTGATGGTGGTATATATATATATTTTTTTGATATGATGCTGAATTCTATTGGCTAGAATTTTCTTGAGAATTTTTGCATCTATATTCCTGAGAAATATTGGTCTGTAATTTTCTTTTTTTGTAGCCTCTTTGCCTGGTTTTTGTATAAGATTTACGCTGGCTTCAAAGAATGAATTTGGAAGTGTCACTTCCTTTTCTATGTTCTGAAATAGTTTGAGTAGTCCTGGTTTAAGCTCTTCTCTGAATATTTGGTAGAATTATCCAGTGAAGCCATCGGGGCCAGGGCTTTTTTGTTGTTGCTGGGAGTTTTTTTATTACCTTTTCACTCTCTTCTCTTGTTGTGGGTCTGTTCAGATTTTCAATATCACTTTGTGGTAGTTGGGTAGGTATTGTGTTTCTAGAAGTTTATCCATTTCCTCTAGGTTTTCAAATTTCTTCAAGTATAGTTTTTCATAATATTCTGTTATAATACTGTCATGGATTGAATTATGTCCCCCAAAAAATTAGTATGTCAATTTGGCTGGGCCATGATTCCTGGTACTGTGTGATTTTCCTATATGTTGTAAATCCTGCCTCTATGATGTTAATGAGGGAGGATGGGTGGCAGTTCTGTTAGTAAGGTAGGACTCACTTTACAAGACTGGATTGTGTCCTGAGGCAATCTTTTGAGATATAAAAGACAGAAGTGAGCAATAAGACAGGGGGACCTCATACCATCAAGAAAGCAGTGTCAGGAGCAGAGTGCGTCCTTTGGACTGGAGTCCTGGCACAGAGAAGCTCCTAGTCTGGGGAACATTGATGAGAAGGCTGACAGAGAGAGAAAGCCTTCTCCTGGAGCTGATGCCCTGAATTTGGACTTTTAGCCTTCTTTACTGTGAAGAAATAAATTTCTCTTTGTTAAAGCCATCCACTTGTGCTATTTCTGTTGTAGCAGCACTAGATGGCTAAGAGAAATACTTTTTATTTTGATTGGGTCTGTTGTAATGTTTCTCATTTCATTTCTTATTTGGGTTATTCGCATCCTCTCCTGTTTTTCTTCTGTTGGTCTGGCCAGTGGTTTGTTGATTTTGTTGATCTTTTCAAAGAAGCAACTTTTAGTTTGGATGATTCTTTCTATTTTTGTTATTCTCTATTTCATTTATTTCTGCTCTGATCTTTATTATTTCCTTTCTTCTAGTGGCTGTGGGCTTTTTTTGCTGTTCTCTTTCTATTTGTTCAAGTTCTGTAGTTATTATTTTGATGTTGTCCCTTTCTTCGTTTTTGATATGTTCATCTATTGCTATAAATTGTCCTCTGAGGACTGCCTTTGCTGTGTCCCAAAGGTTTAGGTATGGTGTGTTTTCATTCTCATTTGACTCTAGGAATTTTTTGATTCCATCTCTGATTTCTTCTATTACCCAGTGATGTGTAAGCAGGGTGTTATTCAGTTTCCATGTAATTGATTTTTTGTCCTTGCTCTTTCTGTTGTTAAGTTCTACCTTGATGGCATTGTGGTCAGAAAAGATACTTTGTTTTATCTCAACGTTTTGGATCTTGTTGACGATTGCTCTGTGGCCTAAGATGTGGTCCTTTCTGGAGAACGTTCCATGTGCATTGGGAAAGAATGTGTATTTTGCAGTTGTAGGGTGGAGTGTTCTGTATATGTCTATGATGTCAAGTTGGCTGATTGTGCCCTTTAGGTCTTCTGTATCTTTGTTGAGTTTCTTTCTACAAGTTCTGTCCGTTACCGAGAGTGGTGTGTTGAAGTCTCCTACTATTATTGTGGAATTGTCAGTTTCTCTTTTCAGTGCTGTTAGAATTTATGTGTTTTGGAGCCCTGTCATTGGGTGCATAGATGTTTATTATGGTTATGTCTTCATGATGGATCATCCCCTTAATCATTATATAGTGTCCTTCTTTGTCTTTTATGCTGGATTTGGTTTTAAAGTCTATTTTAAGTGAGATTAGTATTGCCACTCCTGCTCTTTTTTGGTAGATGTTTGCTTGATATATTTTTTCCATCCTTTGATTTTTAATAAATTTACATCTTTATTTCTAAGGTGTGTCTCTTGTAGACAACATATTGATGGATCCTCTTTTTTATCCATTCTGTCACTCTCCATCTCTTCATGGGTGCATGTAGGCCATTTATGTTCAGTGTAATTATTGATAGGTGTGAGTTTATTGCTGTCATTTTGTGGTGCTTTTTTTTGTGATGCTGATGTTTTCTTTGTTTCTTTTGCTCTCCTGTGCTGAACTCCTTTTGTTTGTGGATTTTTTTTTCATTTCTTTTGTTTTTGTAGGTTTTGGTGTTACAGAGATTTTGTTTTTCTTCTTTATTTTGATGAGTAGGTTTGTTAACTTTCATTGTGGTTACCGTGAAATTTTCCCTTATCTTCCTAGGTTGGAACCAGTCTATTTTTACTTGGTATCACCTTGCCTTCCTCTCCATTAGAAGGTTCTATAAGTACACCGTTTATTCCCTCTTTTATTGTTGTGACGCTGTTGTCATTTACAGATTAATCTTTCTGGTTCCATGTTGTAATTCTTTTGGTTTTGGATAGTCCTTGAGAGTTCATTTCTTAGATTGGTATCTGGCTAGTACAATCTTGTGTCCTAGATTCAGGCTATGGTCTGATGTTGTTTGTTCTCAGATGAAAGGACTCCCTTTAATAAGTCTTGTAAGTTTGGTTTGGTTTTTACATGGTCCCTTAATTTCTGTTTATCTGGAAATGACCTAATTTCACCATCATATTTTAATGAGAGTTTTGCAGGATATATTATTCTTGGCTGGCAATTTTTTTTTTCAAGGTTTTATATATGTCATCCCATTGACTTCTTGCCTGCATGGTTTCTGCCAAATGATCCGTCCTTAGTCTTATTTTTTCTCCTCTGTATGTGACTTTTTGTTTTTCTCCAGCTACTCTCAGGATTCTTTGTCTTTGGTTTTAGCGAGTGTGATTATTATATGCATTGGTGATTTTCTTTTGGGGTCTATCCTATATGGAGTTCATTGAGAGCTTTTCATCTTTCATGATACTGGGGATGTTTTCTGTCAGCAATTCTTCAGTGATCCTCTCTGTCTTTTCTGTTTTCTCCCTCTGTTCTGGAACTCTGATCACTTGCAGATTTTTGCTTTTGATTATATCCCACATAATTCTCAGGGTTTCTTCATTTTTCTTTCTTTTATTCAATTTTTCATCAGAGTTATCTTGGTGTTTGTCTTCAATTTCGCTGATCCTGTTTTCCATCGTTTCAAACCTGCTCCTCAGCCCTACTATGACACTGTCCATTTCTGAAACCTTGTTGTTTAGCTTTTGGATTTCTAGTTGTTATTTTTGTATGATTTCTAGTTGTGAATTTGTTTTAGCATTTTGTTCCTGTGTTATTTTCTTGAATTTTTTCATTTTTTTGTCCGTATTTTCCATGAATTTGTCTGCCTTTTCCATGAATTTATCTATTTTTTCCCCATTTTTGTCAGATTTTTGCTTCAACTCTTGGATAATTCTGAATATTGGAGATTTGAATTCTGTATCAGGTAGTCCTAGTGCCTTTTCTTCTCCTGGAAAGTCATCTGATGTTTTACTTTGGACACCTACTAGAACCATCCTGTCCAGTTTTTGTATGTTTTGATATTGTCTGCTGTCTTTGGGGCATTGAGTAGTTCTTTTCCTCATGTATTGATTGTAGATTTGTTTATTTCCTCCTGCTATTTTGTTTTATTTGGTTATGTGTGTGCACGTGGGCTGTGTGTTCTTTGTTGTTTGCTTGTCTGTGGGCACGCTACTTTTCACCTCCTTCTCCAATGGGCAGGGTCTGGTTTGGTACAACAGGGTAGGTCCAGCTGAAGGGGAGTTGCTGGGATGAGTCATATTTTTGATTTGTAGTTCTTTACTAATTTATGTACCATTCTTATTTTCTAATTTATGTATTAAAACTATGTTCTACCAACTTCAAACTGAGTATCCTTTTACTTTACGTATTTTGCCTTTTATGTCCTATTTAAAATTCTTTTTCTGCTTGAAGGTATGATGACATTCTCCAATGTACGTTTTATCTTTCACATTTAAGTCTGTGGTTTATGTCAAATTAATTGTGAAGAAGAAATTAAGTGTTACTTTCTTTTATTAGATATCTCATTGACTGAGCAACATTTATTGCAAGGGCCATTCTTTCCCCAGTGAATTTCAGTAGCTCCTTATCATGAATCAGATGAGTCAGTTTCTGGACTTTCTTTTTCATGTCTGTTATTTTAATCATTGGACTATGACATACTGTTTCAATTATCATAACTTTTGAATAATGTATAAGTGGTTTATTTATATTATTTTAAAACATGCATGTAACCCAATTACATAATCCTATTTTGACAGCCTTTTTCCCCCTAAGGACACTCTTCATCCCAATTTCTGTATCAATCAGTCACCTGGCAATACATAGATGCCAAAATCAAATTGGAGAGTTTATGAAACATTAAGCTTTGTACAGGTATTGGCAGAATAGGGAAGCCATAAGGAAGAATCCAGTACTCTAGGATTAGTATAACAGGCTGATTTTACCATCTCTAGGACTAAAATGGTGAGGATAAGAAGTGATTACTGGAACCTGGAGAAAAAGAAAGCTTTATAAAAAAGGTTGCTTGACAGGAGCCAAAATGTAATATAGACAACCCATGGTAACATAGCGGATAAGGAGAAAAGAAATACAAATTCAAACTCACTCTCCTCTCTAATCTCCTACAGGTGCATTTCACTGGCCAAAACCCAGCAAGGAAGCCAGAAGGCAGGCATCCTATTGGCACAGCCCTGAAAAGCTGCCTTGGGGAGCACAGAATAAGTTCTTAAAATCATGGAGAATGAGATGAGGCAAATGGAAGATATCCAGCACAAATATGACATAGGAAGTCTGGCATAATCTTTACTCAGCACCAGAATAAGGATAATATCAGCCCACAGAGGTATCATTCCTTTGACCTAAGTCCAAAATTCCCTTAAATTTTAGTATCAAATTTGGTAATTCTAGTGAGTTAATGATCATGGAGGAAAAGGATTTTTACCATGGCTTTTGCTAGTTAGTCAACTCAAAGGAAGCAAAATGGTAGTTTAATTTATTGAGTACTACCAATTGACTTACTCATAAACACTCCATTTACTGTAAGTAATTTGTGCTGGAAAATAAAAAATAGCAATGGAAATGAGGATCAGATTTTTTTTTTTAAAAAAGAATTTAGTAAACTTGGCTGACTAGAATATACATATAATAATAATGCAAAAGATTAAGCATTCAACTACTAGACAAAGAGTTGGTAGTTCAAACCCACCAAGAGACACCTTGGGAGACAGGCCTGGTGATTTGCTTCTGAAAGATCACGGCCTTGAAAACCTTATGGCGCAGCTCTACTCTACACATAGGAACACCATGAGTTGGAATCAACTTACAGCAACTAATAACAACAGTGAATCTCAGAGATAGATTGCCCCTGTCCCCATTTCTAGCAACAATCACCACAGTCCAGGGATGCCTTTATTCAAGAAATTAATCTACTTTCTCAAGTATTTATTTCTTTTCCTGGTCAAGAATTGGAGTAGCAAGGGACAACGTTGACATGTCTTGGGGTTGTTAACCATCGTCATAAAACACTATGTACTAACTGTTTAATGAGAAACTATTTGTTCGGTAAACCTTCATCTAAAGTACAAAAAAAAAAAAGTCCAGATTTGCTAGACTAGTTGAGACAAGAGGAGTCCCTGAGACTATCACCCTGAGATACTCTTTAAACCTTGAACCAAAGCTATCCCTGAGGGTGACTTTTAGCAAAATAAAGATTGGCACATAAAATAAAGGATATTATCCATGATTACAGTGTTCCCTTAAAAAACCATCTATATGAGACCAAAAGGTCAACAATTACTTTAAAGCAAGATGAGAAGATAAGGAGGTCAGAGAAACGAGAGTGCTAGAAATGGAACAACCAGGACACAGTTAAAGAGAACGTCGACACATTGTGGAAAAGGTAACCAATATTGCTGAACAATTTGTGTAGAAATTGTCAAATGGTAACTTAATTTTCTGTGTAAACTTCCAACGAAGACACAATAACATATTATTAAAAAAAAAAAAAAGAATTGGAGTGGCACTGAGGTATACTAAAATGTATTCTTCATGTTCTATTTGCAATTCTCTTTTAACAGAGTTAAGCCCCATCAGTTTTATATCTGTATTACATGGTCAAGAGATGTCACTTTGTTCTCTATAGCGCCATCAAAGGATTTGAAGCTGGGGAATAAAATGGTGTAGTATGGAAATTCTAACTGCAGTTTTTTATAGTCACTCAAAGTCGTACAAGAAAGCAGGAAACTATAGCCAAAGTTGTAGTTCAGGTCAGTCTATTCAAAGAATGGTTCATGGTTCACAGATAGTCCATAAACTATTTATCATTGCAACAATATAAGTACAGAAATTGAGCGAAACCATTTAGAAACTTCTAAAGCAATTTGACTGTTGCATGTGGCAAAAGCTTTTTGCTACACATTTGCAGTAGGACTACCTTATAATGTGTAATAGTTTACAGTCTGCTATGCAGAAGTATATAAAATCTAGTATTCACTTTTTCCATTGATAGATACTTTAAATTTAATTATAATTATGCAAGAAAAGTAATCGGGACAGGTTGAGGAATTAAATATCTAGTTTTTCAAATACTGCAATACTTATTTCATTTTGTATAAAAGTTAACAATGACTATACTAAGCTAAAATTGCTTTAAAATTACTGTTTCCACTACATGTCAATATGCTTCCATGAGGCTGATTGTTTTAATAAGTATGTTACTAAAACAGAATATAGCTAGAGTGTAGATACACATCTTTCTCTCAGAGTGGTGTTGTCATCAACCTAATATAGATTAGGTAAGTTAATAAGCAAGAAGTAAGCCCATTTGCCACATTAAAACTCAAAATATTATTATACACAGTATTTGTCCAATGCGTGCATGTGTTTATTATGGAGATTCACTGTTTAGCTCCTCATTATGTGTTTACTTATGACTGCAGGAAACAAAATATATCAAGAGTAAAAGTGATTATATTAGTTATCTGTATGCATACCCTTCTATGAACAATGTATACAATGCTTATATTTCTTTTTCCCATGTTGTATTTGTTCCAATTATATTTACTGCAATGTAATTTTATGTCTCTTGCATCTAATAAAAATGAGGTTAGCATTTTATGTCTTTGCTGTTTGTATTTCATTTTCTAGTTCTATTTTTAATATATTTTACAAAATCAGTTTTCCACAGTGAATTGGCAGGGAGGACTAGCTCTTCATCGTAGATAATAAGAGAAGTACTCAAGCTATTTTGTTGTTGTTAGTTGCCGTTGTGTCAACTCCTAGTCATGGTGACCCCATACACAACAGAATGAAATATTGCATGATCCTGCACCATGTTCATGATCTTTGATTTGCTTGAGTCCATTTTTTTGGCCACTGTGTATTCTGAGTGCCTTCCAACATAGGAGGTTCATCTTCCAGCACTATATCTGACAATATTCTTTTGTGATCCATAGGGTTTTCACTGGCTAATTTTCTGAAGTAGATCGCTAGGCCTTTCTTTCTAGTGTCTTAAACTGGCAGCTCCACTGAAACCTGTCCACCATGGTGACCCTAGTGGTATTTGAAATACCAGTGGCATAGCATCCAGCATCATAGCAACACATAAGCCACCAAAGTACATCAGACTGACAGGGGTGGTGAACTTACAGCATTTAGTGAGTGATAATTTAGGCAGTGAAACTGAAAATTAAAACATAGTAAGGGATTTTGAGGGATATAAAAGAGGTAGAATCTTAGTAAGTGATGTAGTAATCAAACAATGGGAGATCGGGAAAAGTAAAAGATGAAGCTCGAATTTCAGGTTCCTGTGATTGAGTTAACGAGGAGACAATTAAATTTGCCCTGGTGGCTCAATGGTCAAGATCTCAGCTGCTAACCAAAAAGTTTGGCAATTCAAATCCACCAGCTGCCCGTTGGAAACTCTATGCGGCAGTTCTTCTCTTTCTTATAGGGTCAATATGAGTCAAAATCAACTCGGTGGCAACGGATTTGGTTTTTTTTTTTTTTTTAGTAAACTCAAGATGAGATATAAGTTTGGAAAAAGGATAGGAAGCTAGCAAGTTGGTTTATAAGCAACTTAAATAAAGCTTTTAATGTTGTTGTTACGTTCTTAGGTGTCGTTGAGCCAATTCCAACTTATACTGGCCCCATGTGACAGAGTAGAACTGCCTCATAGGGTTTCTTAGGCTGTAATCTTTATGGAAGCAGATTGTCAGGTCTTTTTCTGGTAGAGCCCCTGGGTGGATTTGAACCACCAGCCTTTCAGTTAGCATCTAAGCTGCTTAATCATTGTGCCACCAAGGCTCCTTAAAAAAACAGTAGATGTGTTCTGTATTTACATTATAGCTAAATTTTCAGTGGGCATTCTGACAAATCACAGTGTAATTTCCTCACCTGGATTTGTATGACACACAGTCGTATAAATGCCATTTAGCCTCAGGTGCTTCATAGATTTTATTGAACTGCTTTCTCTTTGTCCTATTGCACTGTTTCCCAGCAGTCTCAAGCATAATTTTAAAGATTCACCCTGAAGACGTATTTTAACGACAAGCACCACATTGCATTAGAATCATTAATCATGATCATTGTCTTAGAATAACAAATGCTTTGTGGGATCAACATTTCTTCATGAAAACAGATTTGAAAGATGTGTACTTGCATGTCTGAACTCCAACATTAGAGAAGCTTTGTTTCCAATTGTGATACTTGATGCATTCTGTGTATTTCAAATTTTCTTTGTTTCTCAAATGTATTTGACTCAGTGACGTACTCAAAAAATTACCATGCAAATATACTTGGTTAATCACATTTAAGGAGGTTTCACAGGGCTCTTTCTGACCTTGGCTAATTAAATCATATAGTACCTCCTTATGCACTTATGAAAAATCTCATGACAGCTTATTATTATCATTTTATCATTGTTATATATTTATTTTGCATTTATTTGTGTGATTATATCATATGCCTCTGTCTTCCCGATGGTACTGTATAGCTTCTGAGGAAATGGTTCATACCTGTGTTTACTCATTCTAAGTACCTCCCACACTGTTTGGACAAGATTGAGGCTACATAAATATTTATTGTACAAATAAATAAATGATATACTTTATTAAACATACAGTCTAATGTTCCGAACAGTATGCTTATTAATTAGTGAATCCCATTTGCTTGTTTGTTTTTTGTCCATCTGTCTAGGAATCCTGAAATGGAGGAAATGATGTGGTGGTTGTTGTTATCTTTAGTCACTGCTACTCACAGATCCTGTTATTCCTGAAAAATTCATTTTCTTCTTATGCAAAGATAAGATAACTAGCCCAGTCTTAGAAGAAAAGCACTTTCAACTGCCTTTTTTTTTTTCTCCCAAAGTTATTTGAAATATGATCAGGATGCTTTCTCCCATTAAGAAACATTCTCTCACTACCTCCATGCCACTTTAAATCTTTCGGTAGCTCCCATATCTAAAATAATCTTGTTTAAAAGTTGTACATAACTTATCTTGTATTTGCTAATCTAATGACTGCTGCTTTCCAGGAAATGTTGTTGCAATTTTGACATTAGGGAACAGTGAGGCTTATCAGCATGAATTACTTTTCTCCCAATAAAACAGATACAAAGCATTATTTTGGTTCAAAATATTATGACTAATTTTGTATAACACCCATATTAATTTAATGTATTCATACCAAATTATATCTAAGAACATTTTATGATTTCTGAAAGCAGGAGGTATGCTTACTTTTTTGACTAAATGAGATTTGAGGACTGTTTATTCACTCGTAAACAGTCATTGCCCACCCACTGGGGGCTGGACATAGAGTATGTAGACTTGTATTACGAAAAAGACATAATCATTCTCAAGGAGGTTAAAGGCAGTGATATCAAACAGAAAATTTGCTCTTATGGCTTAATAAACTTTTGTATAAATGACTGGATAAATTCTCTATTATAAAACATAAGTGTAATTATATTGGAAAAGTGTTTCTTAAGGTTCAGAATTTTTAAAAACAGCTTGGAAACATATGAAAAAGAACAAGCATAAGGGAAAAATAAATAGGTAGGGCATGTTTAAAATTACATAATGCAAACATGATTTTATGTTTCAAAATAAATATTTCTTACACATTAGGAACGACAAACTTTTAATTGTATATAAGTATATAAGAATTCAACATTTACATGGAAAAACTATGGTCACATTATGAAAAATAAGCTTCATATATCAACGTTTTACATTCAGGAAATATAAAAACTTGGTAAAGCAATTTATGAAAATATAACTTTGGTAAAGATCACAAGGAATAAGTAATTTTCTAAAAGAAAAAAGCATTAAAAAACATAGCACATCAAGGGTTCAATATTTTTCTTTTTAAAATGGTGCTATTTTCACACAGACACATTTGGTAAAAGAACCTGTTTCTCATGTTTTAATTTAAACTTCTAGAAATTAGACATTGTCACTGAGTCCTTTCAAATGAGCTTAGGTTGTAAGCTAGAATTACACTCCATTATGTATTAGTATGATGATGGAAAGCACATTTTCTAATGCTATGTTTTTAAACCTAATGGGCTCATTATAACAAAATGTGATGGCAAGTCAAAATTTTTGCTAAGTGCTCTAATAAGCTGTTCTTTTAAGAAACTCTAGAAACATTTCTACCTTGTTATTTACATCCAGAGATGTGATCTCCCCTCCTTCATATCCCTGTCACAACTGCAATTGTACAACCCTGAGGAAAGTTGAATATTATAAATGAAATATACAATTTTGGAAATAATAAATGGTAAATATATGTATTCTACTCATTTGCTCCCCCACTTCCATCTAAAATTATATTTCATTTAGCCTCTAGTTTCTAATATACTTATTGGTTTATGACCAAAGAGGTTGCAGGAACAAAATTTGACAGTTTTAGAAGGATGGAGTGAAGGTAGAAAGCACAAATCAGTGTTTTCCCTGCATGTGGAGGCAATTCTTCTGTTTACTATTAAGCCTTGGATAAGAGGTTTGATTAAATATATATATATATATATTTACCCCAGGTGTCTGTCAGTTTGTCATACTGTGGTGGCTTCAGTGTTGCTGTGGTGCTGAAAGTTATGCCACCAGTATTTCAAACACTAGCAGGGTCATCCATGGTAGACAGGTTTCAGCACAGCTTCCAGACTATGGCAGACTAGGAAGAAGGACTGGAGGTCTACTTCTGAAAAAAACTGACAGTGAAAACCTTATGAATAGCAGTAGAACATTTTTTGGTTGGAAGACACTCAAAATAAGACTTGAGAAGATCTGCCTCCTCAAAGTAGATTCAACCTTAATGATATGGATGGAATGAAGCTTTTGCGACCTTCATTTGCAGCTTTTGGGACCTTCATTTGCTGAAGTGGTATGACTCAAAATGAGAATAAACAGCTGCAAACATCCATTAATAATCAGAACATAGAATGTAGAAAGTATGAATACAGGAATATTGGAAGTCATCAAAAATGAATTAAAGTATTATAATGAAATGTGCAAATACCTGGAGTTAGAAAACCAAAAGGGAAAAAACACGCTTGGCATTACTCAAGCTGAAAGAATTGAAGAAAAAATTCAAGCCTTGAGTTGCAAATTGTAGAATTCTATGGGGAAAATATTGAATGACACAGGAAGCATCAAAAAATGATGGAAGGAATACAGAGTCACTGTACCAAAAAGAATGGGTTGATGTTCAACCATTTCAGAAGGTATCGTATGATAAAGAACTGATGGTACTGAAGGAAGAAGCCCAAGCTGCACTGAAGGGAATGGAGAAAAACAAGACTCCAGGAATTGACAGAATAGCAATTGAGATATTTCAACAAACTGATGCAGCCTTGGAGATGCTCACTCATCTATGTCAAGAAATTTGGAAGAGAGCTTCCTGGCTAACTGAATGGAAGTGATCCATATTTGTGTCCATTATAAAGAAAGGTGATCCAACATAATGTGGAAATTATCAAACAGTATCATTACTATCACACACAAGGAAAATTTTGCTGAAGATCATTCGAAAGTGGCTACAGCAATACATTGACAGGGAACTGCCAGAACTTCAAGCCAGGTTCAGAAGAGGACATGGAATGAGGGATATCATTGCTGATGTAAGATAGAGGTTGGCTGCAAGCAAAGAATACCAGAAAGATGTTTACTTGTGTTTTATTGGCTACATAAAAGCATTTGATGGTGTGGATCATAACAAATTATGGATAACAGCATATCCAATATATTAGAATTCCAGAATACTCAATTGTACTCACGTGGCAGTCACTGAAACAGAACAAGGGGATACTGTGTGAGTTAAAGTCAGGAAAAGTGTGCGTCAGGGTTGTATCCCTTCACCATGCTTATTCAGTCTGTATGCTGAACAAATAATCTGAGAAGCTGGACTGCATGAAGAAAAACAGGGCATCAGGACTGGAGGAAGATGCATTAACAACCTGCCATATGCAGATGACACAACCTTAGTTGCTGAAAGTTAAGAGGATTTGAAGCCTTTACTGATGAAGATAAAAAACTACAGCCTTCAGTATGGATTGCACCCCAACATAAAGAAAACAAAAATCCTCACCACTGGACCAATAAGCAACATCATGATAAATGGAGAAAAGATTGAAGTTGTGAAAGATTTCATTTTACTTGAATCCACAATCAATGCTTGTGGAAGCAGCAGTCAAGAAATCAAAAGACACATTGCAATGGGCAAATTTGCAGCAAAAGATGTTTTTAAAGTGTTGAAAAGCAAGGATATCACTTTGAGAACTAAGGTGCGCCTAACCCAAGCCATGGTATTTTCAATTTCCTCATATGCATACTAAAGCTGGGCAATGAATAAGGAAGACTGAAGAACTGATGCCTTTGAATTATGGTGTTGGTGAAGAATACTGAATATACTAAGGACTTCCAGAAGAATGAACAAACCTGTCTTGGAAGAAGTAAGACCAGAATGCTCCTTAGAAACTAGGATGACGAGACTTCATCTTGTGTACTTTGTACATGTTATCGGGAGGGACCAGGAAGGACATTATTCCTAGTAAAGTGGAGGATCGTTGAAAAAGTGGAAGACCTTCAACGAGATGGATTGACACAGTGGGTGCAAAAATGAGCTTAAGCATAGAAAAGATTGTGAGGATGGCACAGGACCAGGCAGTGTTTCGTTCTGTTGTACATGGGGTTGCTATGAGTTGGCACTGACTCGACAGCACCTAACAACAACTATATCTATAGATATGCCATACACACACTCACACACACGTATATGGCATAGAAGAAAGTCTGTCCCTTTCTAGCCTAGCAAAAGATGAGAAAAGGGAATGAAGAAGTATAGGGATTCACATTTATTAAGCTTATATAGTAGTTAATAAAGATATACATCTGAAGTAGATGTGGGAAGACCCAGAGGGTTAAGCACACTCTTTAACACTGTATAACTAATCCCTAGAAGATATAAATATGATTATATATGTATAAGCTATGTATCTGGGGGAGGAGGTGGCATTACATCAGTGAGATTAGTTCTAAATTTGCCACGGTGGTGTCTTATAAAGTACTGTTTGAAGTCCACAAATATGGTTTCAAAATGGGGGGGGGGGGTGCCTAAAGACAAACCAAAAAATAAACTGTAGCAGAGCAGAGCTTCCAGGCTGACCTTGTTAGCTTTCCATAAGAATTTAAAAATAACTTTAAAATATAAATGCCTGGCTCATATAAATTAACTTCTGATTCACTCTGCTGAACTGATAATACTAACTCAAATGTGTAAATAATAAGGCATTCTGTGATAAAGTATAGTAAGTAGTATTTTACACCATCAATATTATATATATTATACCACATACATACAAACATATACAAACACATATATGTGCATACGTGCTTATATGTATGTTTATATACACAAACATTATGCACTTCATTCAAATATTAAATTACTTGAATCTAACATTCAGAATTTTTATGGTTTTTGGAATTAGCATTAGGGATTTTATACCTCATCCAGAGAATAGCCTCAGTGGTCTAGATTTAAGCCAGAAGAGGCTTTTTAAAATGACGAACCTATTACAACAGTGGTGTAAAAGGAGATAGAATAACACTGGCGCATGGTGGTTACTGCAGCACTTCTGAGTGCTTCAGAGACATGCAAACAATACTTAAGTTCTACTGAAACATTAAGGACTAGAATCGGGTGGGCTCGTTTTATTTTGCGGAACCCTCGTGGCTCAGTGGTTAAAAGCTTGGCTACTGACCTTTTGGAAACCTCCAGCCGTTCCTTGGAAAACCTGTGAGGCAGTTCTACCCTATACTGCAGAGCCGCGGTGAGTCAGAATCCACTCAGTGGTAATGGCTTTGGTTTTGTTTTGGTTTTTGTCAGTTTGTGTTAATTTCCGAAACTCTATTGGCACCTAGTACGTTAAATTAAGCAATTGCAGTCCTTTCTCAGTGTGAGGGGTGATCAGTGCCCTACCGGCTCTGATTGGTTCTTCTACCTCTGCCTATTGATCAAGACCAAATAATGGGGGCTAGTGGATAGGTATCAGTTAAGTACTACAAAATTCAGAAAAATTCTCAGAAAGGACAGTGCTCAGGTATATAGAAAAGTGTTTCACATATGTTACAAAGGCCAGTATCCTTTATAGCAGAGACATATCACCATTAATGTGGACCTCTTTTTTTCTTTTGTAAGGGCTACTTATGAATTCAATGTCTTAAATCCTGAAAATTTTTTTTTTTTTTTTTTAAATAACACTGCCTCATAGAAGGTGTAATTGGCAGTGGCTCACATGCCAAACTCATAAAACATCATCAATGACCTGGGGAAATAAGCTTCAATAGAGGATTTATTACCATCCCTAACAAGGAACAACAGAATGAAAATTTCAGGCATAGTAGTGTTTGCATGGGTGTAAGCAACAACTATGAATAAATATTCAATTACATTGAAACTGAAAAATCTTCTGAAATCTCATGTTGGATACACTAATAAGGTATGACGCATGAAAGCAGGTGAACTTAGAACATTAGGGTATCGCTGTCTTCAGATTCAAGATTTAAAGACCCACATGAGAGGCTCGAGGTGATCCAAGGATAGTTCCACCCCTTAAAGTGGACGTCCTTGCTCCACATTTCCTCACTCCAGCAAGCAAGTCACATTACCCGGGGTGGGGAAAGAAATTACTTTCCAGACCTATTTCACATTTTAGATCGGAGATTGTGTCTTCTAATTTGCTAATCCTGTGGCGATCAGACACAATGGTATCATGTCACGAACCTGTGTAACCATCCCTTAACTGTTCTGGAACATCAGGGATCCAGGAAGTCCCTGTGGCATAGAAGGACAATGATGGACCACCGACAACTATAGACATGATGTCAATTACTAAAAACTAAGAGGAGGGGAGAGGAAGAATGATAAACTGCTAACAGTGGTGTGTTTGCTCCCTAGAACGCTACACTCCTCCAGTTTCTGCATAAAAACAGCTCCAGAGGATACAAAAAAAATCAAAAAACCCACCCAGTAGAAGATGAAAAGTTATTGAGATGTGTGTGTTTACATATGTTTTTCTTTTTAGAAGAAGTGGAGGAAAAAGGCTATAAATAAAACTAGCTTTCAAAATCATAGTTAAATATTGGATATAAATATTGGATTCTGTAAATCTGGAAAGACAACAGTGGGTAAAGCTGGTGGGATCAAAAGCATTAACCTGAAATTTTATGTCTTCATTGGCATGATGAATACGGTTTTTAACATTCCAAGAAAAAAATCAAACCCACTGCCATCGAGGCCATTCCGCCTCGTAGTGACCCTATAGGACGGAGCAGAACTGCCCCATAGGTTTTTCAAGGCAGTAAATCTTTACAGAAGCAGAGCGGCTGGTGAATTGGAACCGCTGACTTTTGGGTTTGAACTGCCAGCCTTTCAGTTAGCAGCCAGCTCTTTAACCACCGAGCTGCCAGAGCTGCCTTTTAACATTCCAGGGTACTACACTATATAAAAGGCCTAAAACTAAGGTTATGTGTGTTGGTTTACTCTTCTTTTTCATGATAATAATTAACGGAATATAAAATATGTATGTTAAGAATCATCAATTATGTATAAAATCAATAATTTATTAACTAAACCATTAGTTTGTTAAATATGAACAAAACTCTATTTGCTAATTTGTTATTAATCAAATAATGGAATTTTAATTCCAGGAGGAAATTAGAAATTTATTTAAGAGATTTAAATTTCCATCTTATTTCCTCCTCCTTCTTCATTTCCTTTCCACAGAAAACATTATTCTCAATAAATCTTATCCAGAATTACAGGTAAAGAAAGGAGTCAAAAGTATATCTGTCTGAAAAGGACAAGGCAGGATGGTAGTTAAGTTACTACCTTTTAAGCTTTTTCTTTCTCTTCTAGTAGGTCCTTGTTTGTTGTGGGAGTTAGGCAGTAACTCTGGGGAAAAAAAAGTTTAAATCAGTGATCTAGTTAAAATTGTTATTTTATAAATAAGGAAACTGAGGCAAGTAGAAGCTATCTTTCTTTGAACTATCGATACTCACTTTTAGAACTACAATCACATTATTAAAGAATTGATTGCAATCACTTTCTTGAAACTTTCTGCACTGAAAGTCTGAAGGGAAAATGATGTACTAGTAGTAATAACAGTGTGCTGAACAATATAGTATAGATTTGTGCTTTTTAATATATTGGATATGCTGTTAGCCCTCGCCCTCAAGTCAAATCAATGTAAATTTTGTAATGGGTGGAGTTCAATTATCAACATTTTCCTCTTAGCCCCTGCTTTTTAATATGACTACACATAATGGTTCCAAATTATATTCAATCTGTATTCATGTGACTGCTAGAGTTTTATTTGAAGCAAAGAGAATGAAACTACTGACTTGCATTACCAACATGCATCAATATAAGAAAAATTAATCTGAAAAAATACTGGAAAATTATATTGAACATGTGTTATATCTTATAAAAGTTAGCAGATTATACTATTACTCGAACCTGTTTTCAGTCAGTTGGTAATTTTAAAAACCTATGAGTCAGAAGCAACATAATGGCAACAGGTTTTTTTAATTTTATTTTTTTAATTTTTTTATTGTACTTCAGGTGAAGGCCCACAGAACAAATAGTTTCTCATGAAACAGAAGTACACATGTTGTTCCATGACACTGGTCAACAACCCCACAACATATCAACCCTCTAACCTCTCAACCCCTTTCCCTTTCGTGAAAATACACATAGCCAAAGATACACCACCAAAAAAACCTCCACATGCACAGTTCAGTGACATCGACCATGCTCCTCGAACTGTGCTGCTATTCTCACTTAAGATGAAGGCCCACAGAACAAAACAGTTTCTCATTTAACAGTTACTATACATGTTACCCTATGACAATGGTTAACAATCTCACGACTCATCAACAATATTCTAACTCAACCTTGGGTTCCTTATCACCGCTTCCTTCTCCACTTCTGCTTTCTGGCCCTTGTTACTGGACTCCTGTACCTAGTTAGTCTCATTTGGTTTTACGGGGCTGTCCACTCCCAGGCTGAACGGTGAACGTCGGAGGTAACTTCACCACTGAGCTAAAAGGGTGTCTGGGGGCCACACTCTTGGGGTTTCTCCAGTCACCTTTAGGCCAATAAATCTGGTCTTTTTTTGTGGGTTAGAATTATGCTCTACATCCTTCTTCAGCTCTGTCCAGAACCCTCTGTTGTGATCCTGGTCAGAGCAGTCAGTGGTGGTAGCCGGGCACCATCTAGCTGTACTGAACTCAGTCTGGTGGAGGCCTTGGTATCAGTGGACAACTAGTCCTTTGGACTAATCTTTCCCTTGTATCCTGTTATCTTCATTCTCCCTTGCTCCTGAAGGGATGAGACCAGTGGAGTATCTTAGATGGCCGCTCACAGGCTTCTAAGACCCCAGACACTACTCACCAAGGTAGAATGTAGAGCATTGTCTTTATAAGCTGTGTCATGCCAATTGAGCTAGATGTTCCCTGAGACCATGGTCCCCACAGCCCTCCGCCCAGCAATTCAGTCCCTCAGGGAGTTTGGATGTGTCTATGGGGCTTCCATGCCCTTTCCTTGTACAAGTTGTGCTAGTTTCTCCTGTATTATATACTGTCTCACCCTTCACCCAAGATACCACTTATCTATTGTCTATTTAATATTACCCCCTCAACCCCTCCCATCCCTGGTAACCAACAAAGATTGTTACATTTTGTGTGTGAACTTTTTCATGGGTTTTTACAATAGAGGTCTCATACAATATTTGTCCTTTTGTGACTGACTTACTTCACTCAGCATAATGTCCTCCAGTTTCATCCATGTTATGAGATGGTTTACAGATTCATTGTTGTTCCTTCTCATTGCATAGTACTCCATCGTGTGTATGTACCATAGTTTGTTTATCCATTCATCTGTTGATGGGCATCTAGGTTGTTTCTATCGTTTTGCTATTGTGAACAATGCTGCCCTGAACATAGGTGTGCATATGTCTATTGGAGTGACGACTCTTATTTCTCTAGGATATGTTTCTAGGAGTGGGATTGCTGGATCAAATGGTATGTCTATTTCTAGCTCTCTGAGGAAGCACCATATCATTTTCCAAAATGGCTGTATCGTTTTGCATTCCCACCAGCAGTGCATAAGTGTTCCGATCTCCCCACAGCCCCTCCAACATTTGTTATTTCCAGTGTTTTTGATTCGTGCCAGTAATGCTGGGGTGAAATGGTATCTCATTGTGGTTTTAATTTGCATTTCTCTAATGGCTAGTGATCTCGAGCATTTCCTCATGTGTCTGTTGGCCATTTGAATGTCTTCTTTGGTGAAGAGTCTGTTCATTTCCTTTGCCCATTTTTTAATAGGATTATTTGTCTTTTTGTTGTAGCGGTGTTGGATTTTCTTGTAGATTACGGAGATTAGAACTTTGTCTGACTTGTACTGTCCCCAGATTTTTTCCCAGTCTGTAGATTCTCTTTTTACTCTTTTGGTGAAATCTTTTGAAGAGCATAGGTGTTTGATTTTTAGAAGATCCCAGTTATCTAGCTTATCTATTGGGTTTTGTGTATTGTTATGGTTTGTATCCTGTTAATGCCATGTATTAAGGCCTGAAGTGTTGGGCCCATCTTTTCTTCTATGGACTTTATAGTTTTAGGCTTTATATTCAGGTCTTTGATCCATTTGGAAGTAGTTTTTGTATATGGTGTGAGGTATGGGTTCTGTTTCATTTTTTTGCAGATGGATATCCAGTTTTGCCAGCACCATTTGTTAAAAAGGTTGTCTTTTCCCCATTTGATGGACTTTGGGCCCTTGTCAAACATCAGGTGACCATAGGTGGATGGATTTACATCTGGGTTCTCAATTCTGTTCCATTGGTCAATGTATCTGTTGTTGTACCAGTACCAGGCCGCAACAGGTTTTTTTTTAAAATAAATCATTAATTTAACAAGTGCTCTTTTGGATTTTTTAACTATATTTTTATATCAACAAATATGTAATATAATTCACTTTTTATTAAGGGTCAAATATAAATGTGTTATTAAATAGTGAGTATATAAATTGTTAGCAATTTATTCTACAAATACTTGTTAAAAACTATTTTCTTCAAGGAGATATAAGGATAAAACAGGTAATGTAATCATGGAGAGGCCCAATCTCTGGAAAAAAAGGACATGTACAAAAATTACTATAATACCAGGAAGAATGTGAGAAATACCTTAAAGAAAGTGTGAATTAAATCTATAAAGACTCAAGAATGTGAGCCATTGCATCTGACATTGGGATCTGTGAAGTTTTCTTGAAGAAAGAACCATTACGTTCAGAACTTGAAAGGTTAAATGCAGAACTGGATTGTGATGAGCAGAAGAGAAGAACATTCCAATAATTTATAGTTGTGTCAGGATATCTAAGATCAATATAGAAGCTAAAATTAGCTTTATTTTTTATGTTATAGAAGAATACATTTATTTTCAAAATGCCCAAGTGATTTTCCCAAACTCTTGTAGCTAATTAAAATGAAAGCCAGGTCTAGAAGGTAAGGCTGAAAGAATATCATGTATTTAGGATCTGTAGAAATTATACATGTGTCTGACTCCAGTTCTCTGCACATTCTCTGCTCGAAATCCCCTCTGTCTTAAATCTTCCATCTCATTTGGTTAATGCCGCCCCAGGGAAATCTTTTCTAATCCCCTCAAGTCTTCTAGTTACAAGATCTCCTCCCATATGTTCCCTTTGCATGCTGCACTGAAGCCCTTTAGATTAATTTACTGTTCTGAATCTGCTTGATTGCTGTCTCTCTCTCTCATTAAAGTATAAACTTCTCCATGGCTGGGACTCTGCTATCTGTTTGTTAGCACCTCAAAACCCAGCAAGACGTTTAATACATAAAGATGGTCAATCCACCTTTTCTTAATGCAAAGTTGTCAAATTATATACTGATTTATATTATTCTTTCATTGTTTTGAGTGTACAGTTTTTTTTTTCTCACAAACTAGATTATTTTCCATCTAAAAAGGACAGTACCTCTTAGCACGGAACCGAGCAGTGCTGCATGAATTCAAATAAGACCTATTGATTGACTTGTATAAATAGTATTTCTTTAATTTATTAAGCTATCATGTAATAATGACCTTTATGAAATGTATGATTTAATATATACTTCATTCAAATTATATTCAATTAATAATATCAATTAAATTAAAGTTTATGTATTATTCAAATAAGTAGTTGAATAATCAAATGGAATTTTTATTGAATGCATTTATTCAATTAAGTATTACTTTTTCTCCTATAGAAGTTATTACGTAATTATAAAGACTAACCTGCCTTTCTCATTTTCAGCAGAATAATTTGAAGCACATTCAGCTATGTACAGTTTTTATCAACTCTATAACTAATCACCTACATAAAAAAACGAATGCTTTTTAAAATACCTTTTAAAGTTTTGCAGAGTGATTAATCTATAGGACATTCTATTCACTGTAAATTGGCTGAATATTGAATGAAATTTCAAAATATGGTTGTTGAATCTGTCGATCTGTATTATGTTATTGTATAATTCTGAAAAATATAAGGAATTAAAAAATACTTTATATTAGAAATATGCTTGAATTTCATATAAGGCATAGATTTCTGTACATATTGTATAAATGACAAATATGGTAAGTTTGCAAGTGAATTAAAATTTCCCTTTTCTTATCTCTAGCTTTAGGAAAACTGATTAGTACCACAATTGTGAAGGCTCCGTTCTAAGTCACAAGTTTAACTGATACTTATCTCACTAAAGGTCCTCTTTATCCCAAGTGAAATGGTAGTTTAGAGTACAGAGACGTATTTACTATATAAAAATTGATTATATGAAGGTCTACCATATTTTTACAACACATACTTAAAAAATGTTGCTACAATATATAATGAGGACTTCTTAAAAGTTTGGTTTTTTACACATATTTTCTATTCATTATACTTGCAGTAGTTTAACATATATTTTTGTTATTGATGATTTAATGTTTCTGTGCTTGCAACACGAAATCCAGCTTATTTGTATATCATCTCAACTTCATAAATATCACCCAAATTCCTGTAGCAAATGCAGCTTAAAATATTAATAATGAATAACTAGTATAGCACTATAACAAAATATTATAACAGAGGTCTAGCTAGTTAAAGGAGAAAAGGAAAAAGAAGTACAACAACTGGAAAAAAAAACCAAAAGTAAGCTATGGATATTTGAACACAATGTGGTGCTCTACATAAAATATTTTTTAAAAAATCTTATTTAAAAACAGAACTGATGAAGCAATTTCTGCAGTCATTGAATATAAAAATCAATGTATGAACTTTAATAGCCTTATTGCATACAATCAATTCCTAATTACAAAATATAATCGAAAAATAGTTTATGCATACAAAAAAAAAAGGAAAGAACTTAATGGAGAAAATTACCAAACTCTTTATACATGTAGAAATATATGTTGATCATGTTTGAAAAAACTAAATATTATACAGATTTTAATTACTTACACAATAATTTGTACATGAAGCACATTCATCATGAGTCTCCAGGATTTTTTGTGGCAAAATGAAATTCTTATTGGAATATAAAGCTTAAAGGAGAAACAAAAAATTACTGAAAACACTGGATGAGACACAGATAAGAATGTTCATTATAAAATTACAAGAAATGCATTAAAAAAGTGTTTGAAAATCTATCGATACCAAACAGATAAATTATATTGTACCCTAAGATGACCTAGTATACAACACTCAAAATTAACCATATCTATATTTTGCATCAAAAACATTATGTGTAGTAAAAGTATTAAAGAAAGGTACTATATGATTCCATGTAAATAAAATCCCAACAGATATTTGTAAAAATATTTTTAACTGAAGAATTAAAAAAAAAAAAAAATTACTCCCGTGGTTGCCTCTGGAGAGATCAGGAAGATGAGAGGATTTATGAAATGAACAGGCAGAATTTATAAATATATATTAATATATGGTAATTATTAACGTGTGTTAAAATTTTTAACATCACTTTTTTCAACATACAAATGCTGTTTTTAAAAGTGGGATAATATTGTTTAAATAGAAAGTTAGACCAAAGGTTGAAAAAATATTTATAGTAATATCACCCTACAATTAAAAGATTTCTGAGAATTTATTTCTTTATATTTAATATATCTATGATTCAGTGTCATTTTGTTGATGTTCTTGATGTTGCAAATTTTTTCAAGAACACTTCAACTACTTTAATTTTATGTTTAAAACAAAAGTCAGGTATAACTAATTACAAATAAGGATTTTACAACTGCTTTAAATATGCAGCACATTTACTTTTTTAAAGTGCCTAGTTTGTGCTTAGCATATAGCAGGTACTCAATAATTTTTTATTTGTTTGAACACTATTACATGATAACATATGAAAGCTCTGTGTAAATTATAAAGAATATATGAACATTAACAAAAAAGAAACCTGTTGCTGTTCAGTCAATTCTGACTCATAGCAACCCTATAGATAGGAGCAAAATTATTGATAGCATTTGTCTTAGGCTGGATTCTCTAGAGAAGCAAAACCGGTAAAGTATATATATATATATATATAGAGAGAGAATTATATCAAGGAAATGGCTCACACAGTTGTAGAGGCTGGAATGCCCCAACTCCGTGGGTCAGAATAGAGGCTTCTCCTGATTCATGTAGCCACAGGGGCTGGCAAATCCAAGATTGGCAGGTCAGACAGCAGGGCTCTGGTTCACAGGCTATGAAGATCGATGAATCCCAAGATTGGCAGGCAAGACCCTGCAGGTAAGCTGCTCACTCAAGTCCCAAGAACCAGAGGCCAGATGAACAGGAGCCAGCTGTGGGATCCAGAACAAGCAAAAGCCCATAAGCCTTACTAGAATATCCACTTGTATTCAAGGCAGTCCACATGCCTAAGTCAACTTCCTTTCAACTGATTGGCTACTCACAGCAGATCCTATTATGGAGGTGATCACATAATACCAAATCTCATGGTAGTGATCACAACATCATACGACTATCAAACCACTGAGAATCATAGCCCAGTCAAGCTGACATACAACCTTAACCATCACAGCATTAATAATTGGAAGTCTAACAACTACTGGCAAACAGAAGCAGCTTTCATCACTTAGATATAGCTAAGTACTGTGCTGGAGTTAGGATCTTGGAGTTATGTCCATAAATAGCACCTAACTTCTCCGTTCTCATGAGGCAATGGTTAAAGGGATCCAATGCTAACTGAAAGGTCCTTGGTTTGAAACCACCAGCAGCGCCTAGGCAGAAAGAGTCTCCTTCCGTACAGATTTATAGCCTCGGAAACCCTAAGAGGTTGCTACGAGTTGGAATCGCCTTGATGGCAGTAAGTTTGGTTTTTTTGGTTCTCTGTTCTGGTACTGAACCCCGAGAAATAAGGACAAGGCATAAATTCCAAAGATGTAGTTTCAACTTACATTTATTAAAACACAGTTGAAGCTTGCTATAAGTAGTGTATAATCATTGGTGTTTATACTTCTTAATACTGAACCCTAGACTAGAAAAACTCAGTGCATCATTTAGAGTAGGTTAACCACTGCCGCAACGGGGCCAAAGAATCCATTGTATTGTAAATTTATTTCCTGTTCACAAAGCAGCCAAGGACAATTGCACAGATTGGTAAAACCATCTGCCTCTGGGCATGCCTTTCAGGATGTCAGGATTTTAGAAGCAGTACTAGCAGTACTAGCTTCAACCTTTAGCTTCCAAATTTCCCAGGTCATCATCACTATGCCTGCAAAAAGGCCGGGGGAGCGGGGGTGAGTGGGGGAGGTAGGACATAGAAAAGCGCACATTTGTTTGGTTATGGTTTCTGCTGTTATTGCTTTGGGTTTTTTTTCTTTTCTTTTTTTTTCTTCTGGAAGATTTCATATCACTTGCACACACCTTCCATTTAAACCCACCAAACCCTTTGCTGTAGAGTGAATTCCGACTCAGTGACCAAATACCAAGAGCTTATTCACAGTGTAACTCCTAAACGCAAGAGAAGCTGGATTTTTCACTAGTTGTGTGGTATATAGGAAGCAGAGAATACAGATATTGGTGAATAGCTGGAAGTCTATGGCACTCACACAGGGGTAGCGTTTTCCAAGCAGAGTCCTTACAGGTAGAAGAGTAGAGCAGAAAACTACATTCTGTAGACAGATTAACTCACAAAATAAAGGAGAAAGGAAGGAGCTGGGCTGTGAATTTCCCTTTTTATTTTCAAACTCAATAATCAGACTAGTACTAGGTGGAGGCAGTCCAGGTAAATTTCAATTAATGACATTCCTGTCAGATGGAAGTAAACATCAGCAGTGTTCGAGAAGCTTCTTTCCCACCTAGAAAAAAATTTTTTTTTACTTCTTTTATATTAAAAGGTAATATTTTATAAAATATTAAAAGCTATGAAGGAAAAACAAGGTTTTTTTAAATTAAGTACATTAAAAAGAACACAATTTCATTTATTTCTTTGGTAAATATAATATCTAGAGAATTATGCACATGAGAAAATATTTTCAAATAGTAGAAGTTCCTCCATCTGTAATGGAAAGAAAATGCAATTATATCTGCTGTTTTAATGGTTAATACTTCTTTATGAAAACATAAATTCATTGTTCTAGTATATGATTTTTCAGCCACATACAAATTCAATGGGCAGTTAGAAATCATATGATTGTCAATACTAGACAACTCACAAAAAAATGTATATTAAAAATGTAAGGGGTTTCCAAGGTCTCAGGGAACATGTAGCTCAATTGGCATAACACAGTTGATAAAGACAATGTTCTACATTCTACCTTGGTGACTAGCGTCTGGGGTCTTAAAAGCCTGTGAACAGCCATCTAAGATACTCCACTGGTCTCACCACTTCGGGAGCAAGGGAGAATGAAGAGAACAGGTTACAAGGAAAAGATTAGTTCAAAGGACTAATGGACCACAGCTACCAAGGTCTCCACCAGACTGAGTCCAGTACAGCTAGATGGTGCACGGCTACCACCACTGACTGCTCTGACCAGGATCACAACAGAGGGTACTGGACAGAGCTGGAGAAGCGTGTAGAACAAAATTCTAACACACACAAAAAAAGACCAGATTTACTGGCCTGACAGAGACTCGAGAAACCCCGAGAGTATGGCCCCCAGACACCCTCTTAGCTCCATGGTTGAAGTCACTTCCGAGGTTCCCCATTCAGCCAGGGATTGGACAGCCCCATAAAACAAAATGGGACTAATGAGGCACAGCGTCCAGGGACAAGGACTAGAAGGCAGAAGGGGACAGGAAAGCTGGTATTAGGAAACCCAAGGTTGAGTAAGGACAGTGTTGACATGTAGTTAACCGCAGTCATAGAGCAACATGTGTACTAAATTTTAATGAGAAACTATTTTTGTTCTGTAAACCTTCATCTAAAGTGAGAATAGCAGCACAAATGGAAGAAGGTAATCGATGTCACTGAACTGTGCATGTAGAAGTTTTTGAAATGGTCTATCTTTGGCTATGTATATTTTCAAAAAAAAAAAAGAGGTCGAGAAGGGAGAGGGTTGACATGTTGTGGGGTTGTTAACAATGTCATAAAACAATATGTGTACTGACTGTTTAATGAGAAACTATTTGTTCTGTAAACCTTCACCTAAAGTACAACAACAAAAAAAAAAAAAAAAAAAAGGAAAGGAAAGGAAAAAAAAATGTAAGGGGTTTATTTTTCTCATACAAAAAGCAGACTAATTATAAGGCATCAAAGGCTATTATATGGCCCAGTGATTGCATCAGGGTTCCAACACTTCCCATCTTTCCACCTTGTCCAATGGTAAACTCACTACAAAGTTGTAGTAAAGCAAGAAGAAAGATTTTATTCGGCATATGTTCCAAGAGGCAAAAGTGGGAAACGAACAAGCATGTTGTGAAAGCCACGTCTGCCCACATCCAAGGAATGTTACAGAATCATCAGTATGTATTGATATTACAAATCAGTAAAATCATTAAAAGATTCACCTTTTCATAGACTGGCTAAAAATTGCTAAATCACTGTGATTTTACATTTTGAATTATCTTTCTTAATAATCATTGGTACAAATTTCAGAAAGGACAGTTAGGACGGTCTTCATTGGTCCAATAAATCTTACCATTTACTGAATGCTAATAAAGCTAAGATTGGAAAACATGTGAGTCTTTTGTGCTCTAAGTATTTGTTTATGTAAAAGATTTCCTTAAAGATGTTTTTCAGGATAGTCCTGGCTGTTGTTTTTATACCTCAGGGCTCAGTTGATGTGTCCTTGTGAGTCTTTGTGAGTCCATCTGGGTATACTCAAGAACACAGAATATGGTTCCAATTTTAACTCCTAAGTGACCCTGACATTTTTAGGATGTTCGCCTTCACCTCATGCTTGTCTTCTCATGATTGCAAAATCACTGTTGCAACATGAGTCACTATGTCCACGTTTCAGGGAAAAAGAAGGTTAGGGGAGGGGGAAGCAGGAAATGGACCAAGGCTAAAAGGATTTCTGCAATAAAGTCTTTACTTTTTTTATGGGAGAAGCAACAACCTTTCAAAGAAATTCTGTGTAAACTAACTTCCCATAAAATTATAATGGATCCATACATAGCTATAGGAGGAATAGGATGGTGAGTATTTTTCAGCTGTAAACACTGTAGACATAAACAAATCTATGGCTTTACTAGTACCAAATAAGGGAAAATGGGTCTGTGGCAGAAAAATGGCAGTGCTAGACACGATGATCTTTAATTTTGTGGTGAATTTGCAGTAATGTCTATAAATTATCCTACCAAATAAAAGCAAATTGAGAATCTTCATATAGAATAAGGAAGGTGCTTGATTATTAATACCATGTTCTATAATTGCTTAAAACTGCATTTTGATTGGCATGATAGCCTATAAACAACACTGGTCTACTTTTAATTATGCAATTTTTATTATTCCTCCTGTTACCTCTAAACTAGAGCTCCTGCACAGCTAATTTCATCATGTTACAAAATAGAGCAAATAAGAAATAACCCCCATTAATTGTCAGCCATTCTGAAGTAAACAGAAAAGACATCATAGAATTATTTCATTCATATTTTACCATAATTTATTTGATCACTCTAGAAAAGATTGGAAGGAAACATGGAATAATATGTTATTTAAAATATGAATCAGTACAAAACTCATATATGTGTGCATGTGACATATACAACTAGAATTAATCTTTTATAACCATTGAAATTATAGGGAAAAAGAAAAACATTGAGTTCAGGCTACTGCTCTTCCCTGATAGATTTTTTTATTTTAAGCAAGGAATTTAATACGAAGAGAAGTTTTAAGAGAACTCACGATACTTTGGAGAAGAAAAGGAAAATTCCCTTTAGCTATTTAAATATACAAATGTCTTAAAATGCATTGGAAGAAAGTATAATATTCTGTATCTGATATAAGACAGGCAGAAATAGGGGTTTGTCCCGAAAATTAGATGTGTCCATTGGACTAAGTCTCAGGTGATAAAGGAACATGACAAGAAGATGGAAAGTATGGCACCAGGCAGTGGAAAACTATCCAGGTAAGCTGTTAGTGATTACCCATTCAGCTAGTGGTAATACAGGATCCAAAAGACAGGCAGAGGTGAAGACTAGTATACAGTCTAAGCAGCTCAAGCAATCAGTAGCAGTGCCTTGGTCATGCGTCTAGGTTTTAGATGTATGACTCCATTTCCACCAAGAAATAGGGTCATATATCTAAGAAGAAGCAGGGAGAATGTGGCCTAAGTGCTCAAAGAGCTCTAGTAATGATCAGGTTTTTGTGGCACACATTCAGTTACCAGATTTGGGATTATGGGAAGGTACTTAGAGCAAGAGAAACATTCACTAAATAAAACGAAAATTATACCCTCAGAGTTAGCAGCAAGACCGGTGCTGAATCTCTTGAGTACCCAAATGAGTCAAGATAATCCTTATTTCCTTGTTATTCTTCACAACTTCACACAATCACTCTCGGGGAAAAGGGAAGGATAAAGCAAAATATTTAGCTAAAAGTCAAGTGACCAGAAATGAGAGGAACATTTAAATACAGGGGAGAAAAAAAAATTTTTCTACTTACTTCTTCAGTCAAAAAAGATTTTGAAAAACTTGATTCCTCATATATGTTTGTGCTGATCTCTATTTAAACTTCTCAAATATATGCCTTGTGATAACAATGGCCTCTCAGAAAGTGCGATTGGAAAAGATGAAAAAAGCACATAAAGATAATTTCTGTAGGAGTAGCTGTTTATATTCCACTTGGCCTTAACTGTTATTGACCAAAATTTGAGACTAGTTTTACCACGATAATAACTTTCAGCTAAAAGACCGATACATTGGTAAAACAAAACGAGGCAGGAGAGTAGCATAGGAGAAAATTGTATTTTTCTTAATATGGTCATAATAATGAAGGATAAACAATTCTCTCAAGGTTAAGTTTTTGATCTCTCAGAAATAATTTTATTTATTTTTGTCATTTATTTTTAAATTGTCTAAAAATTGTATAATGTAATATTACTGCTAAAAATCCTCAAGGCAGATGCTGCAAACAATGTCTTTGAACCTGTAGATCATTCTGACTAGAAGGATCTACCCCTCAATGATTTGCTACCTTATATCCATCTAGGCCTTATTCAAATGCCATCTTACAAGTGGGACCTTCCCTGCCCACTCCACTTAAAATTGCAAGCTTCTCCAATATCTTCAATCCTACTTTATGTTTCTCTTAAGTTCTTATTACTATTTAAGAAACATTATTTTTTTCCTTATGTCTTTCTCTCTGACTTCCACCACAAGACTGGAAGCTCCATTCATGTAGATATTTCCTTTGTTTTCAGTCAAACACCTAGCATCTAGAACAGTGTCTGACATATGAAATTCACATTAAATATTTATTGAATGAACAATGGAGCAAAAGAATGTGATGCTATTTTCACAGTAAGTGAAGACTAACAGGTATATGTTTTATGAGCTAAAACTATCTCCTAAAGAAAAACAAAAGAACACTAACACAACATGTTTCTTGATTTCAAACAATTTTTTGATCTTGGAAGGTCTGAGTTATATTGCATATGCTTAAATGCAATGAAACAATTTTGTCACTGTGAAAGCTGTTTTATTTTTACCTGCAACAGAGGAAGACCAAAGTTAAAATGAATGAATAGGTGATCAAATTTATTATAATAAGGACAAAGAAATGAAACAATAATAAAATATTTTATCTAGGAAGTTAGCAAAATATAGTAAGTTTGAAAATATGATATTTTGCCAAAGATGTAAGAAACACGAACTAGTGTACTGATATGCTTTAGCTACAATCAAGTTGAATCCTAATATGGCATATTCTAGAACTCATCAATTCTACTTTCCATGCATGTGCCCAGAGAATATACACATATGGCATGTTGTCTATAGTAGCAAATTTAGAAAGATTAAAAGACAGAAGGAAACAAGGAATAAAATAACATTAAATTTCATCAATAAGATAATTGCTAATCGTAGAATATAGAAAAATGAGATAGAGATATAGGCAGTGGTGGGCTGGTATATCAATTCTCTGATTAAAAAAATAATAATAATAAAAGTTCTGAACCGTATTGTTTCCAAATTTGCATGGTGGAAATACTTCTACCATGGCTTATTTAAAGCTACCAATGTGAAAACGTAGCAATCGGCTCTTTCAAGCAATACTAGCCCAGTCCAGCACACCACTAAGTAAAGACACAGCTTACAAATTATTTTTGAGTAAAAAGGGCACATTTCATCAATTGCATCATGAAATCATTTGTAAAAAGTCAAAAATAGAGATACATGACGTTATATGATGTATTAAAAAAAAATGATGGAGAGGATATATGCCAAATAGTTTTTTTTCTCCCCCGAGATGATGAAGGGATAATAATTGGAAATAATGGTCAATGGTTACTTCTACTGTATCTGCAACATTTGATTTCATCTATTTAAACAGTTATTTGAAGGAAACATAAATATTGTTAAAATTGTTAATTCTGGGTGACAAGAATATGGTTATTTCTGTTTATTATCCTCTCCATCCTCTGTGATTTAAAAATTTCTCCTAAATAAATTTTAGGAGAAAATAAACACCTGATCTAAAAGAGGGAACATAGAAATTGGACTTATGACACATATGTATCTTAGAAGCACAGGCATATATAAAATCATAGTGTGATGCAAAATGGTGATAAATTCAGATGAGTAATTGGCTATTGTCATAGATTGAATTGTGTCCTCCAAAAATATGTGTTGACTTGGCTAGGCCATAATTCCCAGTGTTGTGTTGTTGTCCACCATTTTGTGATCTGATGTAATTATCCTATGTATTGTAAATCCTAACCTCTATAATGTTAATTAAGCAGGATTAGAGACAGTTATGTTAATGAAGTGGGACTCAATCTACAGGATTAGGTTGTGTTTTGAGTCAATCTCTTTTGAGATATAAATAAGAGAAGCAAACAGGGAGGAGAGGGACCTCATACCACCAAGAAAGAAGAGCTGGGAGCAGAGCGTGTCCTTTGGACCCGGGGTCCCTGTGCTGAGAAGCTCCTAAACCAAGGGAAGACTGATGACAGGGACCTTCCTCCAGGGTTGACAGAGAAAGAAAGCCTTCCCTTGGATCTGGAACCCTGAATTCAGACTTCTAGCCCGCTAAACTGTGAGAGAATAAATTTCTGTCTTTTAAAGCCATCCACTTGTGGTATTTCTGTTATAGGAGCACTAGGTAACTAAGACAGCTATCGTACCCTTGAATATCTACTCTAATAAATCAAGAGCTATTATAAAGAGAAATTATTATCAGTGTTTAGTGAGTAAATAAAGTTTAAAGATGGAGAACCTTGATCTAGCTTTGTGAGAAGCCTCCAAAAAAGAAAAAAAAAAAACAGAGAATACGTGGGAGGAAATGAGGAAATGAAATCAGAGTCATCCAAGTGTTTTTCTTGGATGCAGTAGAAGGTACAGATCAAGAAACATCCAGCTATGGAATATACTTAATTACATGAATTATGTGAAGTCTTTGGGCATTTTACCATCTTATATCTGGAAAATCTTGTGATGGAATTTCAGAAGTCTGGTTTGGGAGTGACATAGTTGCTTATGAATTAGGGTGACCATATAACTTACCAATAAAACTGAGAAATTTTAAGAATGAAGCAAAGGTACTATTAATAATTATGTCTAGATAAGTATTGTAAATCTGATTGACGGTAAATGGGGATTTATGTCACAATGAAATTATCAGTATTTCATGCATCAAGTTTATCCAAAAGAGAATTAAGAAGAAAGGACAGATGAAAAGTAAATATCAAATTTGTTTATTCAAAAACTTGATGGAAGGTCCTGGAGCCCTGATGGCAGAGTGGTTAAGAGTTTGGCTGCTAACCAAAAGGTCAGCAGTTTGAATCCATCAGATGCTCCATGGAAACCCTATGAGGCAGTTCTACTCTGTCCTATAGGGTCGCTATGAGTTGGAATCAACTCATCGACAATGTTTACAGGATGGAAGGATCCAAGGAGAAAATGATTAAAAAGGACAAAAAAAAAAAAAAAAAAAAAGAATTTAAAGTCAAACGTGCTTGCAAAATATGAACATAAATACTTTGGCAAAGGTAACACTTTAGCCTTTTCCTATATCATTTATATATTTTTGAGCTGTTTTTCAAAAGACTTCAAAAAAGTGTATCTGTATTAGCATTACAAACTTCTTTTGGAATACTTTTTTCAGTGGTTTATTTCAGAAAGATGATAATACGAGTGTTTTCTAAAATTAGGCAGATACTGCTTTATTTGATATCTCAGATTTTCTGAAGGGAGGAAAATCACTTCCTGTGACTTTGAGTTAAAAAGTTTGCAACTATTCTTTTGTCAAGGTGTTTATTGATGAATGGGTCTGTTAAATTGTAAAACCATCCAATTTTCTTGTTCCTGTAGTTGTTTGCTTCAGAGCAAGCATGAGAAAATCTGCACTGTAGGCAGTAATTTTTCTTTCCTTTGTAATTCTATAAGGCAAAAAATATTTCCTTCTATTCTTCAAAGTTATACTTTTTCTTCAACCACTCCTGACAGTTCTCAAATCATGGAATGTTACTCAACTTACTTCCTACTCTTTGGGGAAATTACATTCACATTAAAGATAATTTTAATTCATTCTTTGTGATATAAATATCCCAGTGAATTCCTGTGCATTTAGTTGAATCATCTTTATAAACTCATCTTTAAATGACACAAAATTAAAGGCAAAATAAATCTTTCAATTTTAGTCACCACATATATAAAAATAAGAGTAAGAAATTATTCATAAAATGTATGTAATGTGCACTGACTTCTAGTCATTAATTTTTTTTCAAAAATAGAGAAAATAATGCATATTTGGTCATCATCCTAAAATAAAATATGTATTTACTGACAAGACAGCAAAAATCTTCATAAATGTGAAAAGTTCAATAGCGAAAGAGAATAAAGACAAAGGCAAAATAATTTAAATTTTCAATATCAATGACATATTGTCTTAAAAATGACAGACATTGCCATTTCAGTTCCACCTCTTAACTTCTAATCCTGGAGACAATTACAATCAAGTCATCCCTGATGGTCTGATATAATAAAAGACTTATAGAAAATTGCCTTTTACAACTTTTTCAGCAAATTTTAGCAAGTTTAGTACTCACTGCAGAGGCATTGAATTTATCTACTTTCAGACTGGGCAAAAGACCTTCTGATTTCACCTGTGATTTTCCATTGGCTTACTGAGATTTCTAGTGATCATCGTTTAGCTATTTAATTGTTTCTCCTCTCACAGATACCCCATTACTACCCTTTGCTTTCTTCCACACTGACACCAATAGCAAGCTTTGTTGCTGTTGGTGGTTTGTCAACTACTGCTGTAAATGTTGTGCATCAGTTATTATATTTGCTTCCTAATTGCTTGTCTATTTTAATGTGGAGATCTGGAAGACATAAAAAAGCTACTACCACTGCCGCATTTTTCTAGAAATACCTCCCTTAGCATTTTAAACATCCATTAGCCTGCCAATTCAGATGCTGGTTCCCAAAACAAATAAACAACAACAGCAAAAAGTAGCTTTTAAATCTGGCCCATTACACGTTCATGCTATCTAATTTGATAAAAGACTCAATGTTGCTTTGTAATCCTCTTATTAATTCCCAGTCATTACATATGGATTTATAAGCTCAGCATCTACTACGATGCACAACTAATCCTCCCTTTAAGGAGACCTGGTAAAGCAATGGTTAAACTCTTGGCTGCTAAGCAAAAGGTTTGTTCCAACCCACTCAGCTGTTCTGTGGGAGAAAGACCAGGCAATCTGCTTCTGTAAAGATTGAAGCTAAGAAAAGTATGGGGCAGTTCTACTCTATAACATGGGATTGCTATGAGTTGGAATTGACTCAGCAGCACCCAACAACAACAATCCTGTCTTTAGACAGGAAGAATTTGGGGTTGGGGGAACTAAATTATAGATAGGAAGAATTTAGGATGGAGGAAGAAAAAAATTATCTTTTTTTTTTTGTTTTTTTGCAATTTAGTTGTAACAAATGGACTAAGTTTGTATGTGTGTGTCCTATAACTCACATTATACAGCTGGATGTCTATTCCTATGTCTAATTACTTATTCTAGAGTGTACAATGCTAGTTTTTTAACAATGTCTTTTTGTTAGATGCTTGCCCTATAGACCAAATTTCTAATATCTAGCCAAGTTGCTTAAGTCCCGTTACTTGTTATGTAGACTTCCTAATGCTAATCTTATATTCCGAACATAGCCCACGTTTACCATTGCCATGCTTCAATTCAGTTGGCACTGTCTGATTTCTCCTATGTAACTTCCCTTTATGTTCCATCTTTCTCTACTATCTGGGATGAGGATCACATATTCAATCCTCTCCTTTCGCATTCAATCACTTTCCCCATAAGGTCAGCAGTTTGAATCCATCAGCTGCTCCTTGGAAACCCTATGGACAGCTCTACTCTGTCCTGTAGGGCTGCTATGAGTTGGAATCAACTCGACAATAATGGGTTTGGTTTAGAATATACATTAAATATTCCCAGGTTACTTCTGTTTAAAACTAAGACCTTAATGTGATATTTCTACATAACCCTTTGCCATTGAATCAATTCTGACTCATAGAGGCCCTGTAGAACAGAGTAGAACTGCCCCAGATATTTGCCAAGGCTTAATCTTTACAGAAGCAGACTGCCACATCTTTCTCCCATGGAGCAGGTGCTTTCAAACTACTGGCCTTGTGGTTAGCAGCCAAGCATTTTAACCACTGATATATTTCTATATACGCTTGACTTTATTTTTTTTTTTACCACCAATTATAGATATTTGTTGTCTGTACATTGTTGCTACTCAAACTATATATTATCCTGAGCTATAACAACAATCATCACCGTATTACAGGAAAAAAATTGCTCCATGAGATAATATGCAGCTTATTAAATACTGTACCTATATTTCTTTTTTTGATTTTACTTACTTTTTAAAATATTATTAGACACTTAGTGCTTTTTGAATCTCTCTCCTTATGTTTTACTTATACAAAAAGACATATTCATAATACATGATGATTATTCTTTATCTTTTTATTGACTCTGACAATTAATTTCTAAACTTGACCTTTTCTAGAACATCCATTCTGCATTTACAACTTATGCATTGTCTAGTATTCCTTAGACACTAAGCCATCCATCATCATCTCATAATTAGCATTAACCCATCTAAATTCCAACAACAAATTATTCTCTCTTACCAATTACTTGAATATTGTCTGTACTTTTTGTCTTTCTTATTTCTCTAAGTGATCTCACAAGTGCTCAAAATCTCATAGTTATAATTGCATTCCAAACCCATTGCCACCAATTTTATTCTGACTCATAGCAACCCTATAGGGCAGAGTAGAACTGCCCCATGGGGTTTCCAAGGAGCAGCTGGTGGATTTGAACTGTTGACCTTTTGGTTAGTAGCCTATGCTCTTAAACAGTCGCCACCAGGGCTCCTATAGTTGAATTAATTTTCACCAGTCCTAGGGTTAATAGGTATCACCAATCCTTCTTTGTCAGAATTTAATGACTTAAATCATTTTCATAGGCTTTAGATATTTGATGGCAATAGTGACAGTGGTAACTGTAACAGACATCATAGCCTGCCACTCCTTCCACCTTCATGGCACCTACTGCATAACAGCCATGCACTTTAGGCAATATTGTGCTCACAACCATCTCTGTGGTGTGAAAGTAAAACCGAGTGTTCCTATCACTTTTTCTACAGTGAGTAAGTCAGGAATGGACACATAGCTAGGTCAAAGTCAGTTGGCCCAAGGTATTTCCTTAGCCCGAAAGACAAATTCAGGGGTCAATCTTTCATTTGGAAATATAGAATATTTTCTTTTTTTATGTTGGTGGACATAGATATCTTCTCTTTCCCACAAGGAGAAAAGGAACTTTGGAGGCGTGTTTGCTCCTGTCAGCCTGATTTTTGAAGTCAACCTGTGAATGAAGCCAACACATAAGTTTAAAGGCATTTAATCTTTATGATCAAACTATCCCCAAGCCCTTCCTTGTGTTTAGTAAGCATTCTACTTAAATCACCTATTATAATCAGTTTAAGCTAGATCTCTGCTACTTATATATGGAAAAATAGCAAATAATTTACAGAACACTTAATACATATTTCTAATATAATAGCTCAACATCCCTTTCTACACTTCCAGGGCACTAAAAAAAATGTAGTCTATTATCTTTAATATATCTGCTGGAAGACAAGTAACAACTAATGAGGCTTTGCCTGTGATAGTTGTACAAATGTTTTCAGTCTTTGACTTGCTGTATTTGTCTACAGCTGATTCTAATTAAAATGAAAGATTATATCTGATTCAACAATCAGATTATATTTACAGACAAATTCTTGCCCACTATAGAATTGTGTTGCACAAAGAGGCATGCTTTTAATTCTCTTAAAAATATGTAAATAAATATCAGCTTATTTTCAACAATCTTCACAGTGGGAATACAGACATAGCAGGAAGAAAAGCACAGCTTCAGCCACTTCTGTATGTAAAAGATGATTTGTTTACCTATTAGCAAAGTCAACTGAGAGAAGCCAAACTGAATGTGCCTGGAGGATTCTGTTGGTGCTTTTTCCAGGAATGGTACATATATGGTTTTCAGTATCCTGAAACAACTAAACCTTTTGTTTGCATCATATTTTTGTACAGGCATATAGACCTAACCTATATTGTTCACTTGAACCTCATGACATCTTCCTAAAATTGAAAAAAGAAAAAAAAAATGCTACAATATATTATTACCACAATGTACTAGAAGACTACTAGGAATCAGAAAAATATTTTATATGTGAAATAAAAAGTAACATGTTAATCAACTGCAATTTAATAGGAAAATAAATCTTGAATACTTAAAAGTTTCACATATTTGCAATGTAATTTTATTTTGTATGTTTTTCAAATGGAGATCAATAACAGAATGTATATATATCTTCAGTGATTAAATGAGATTTAATATGTAAGGCTATATATCTATATTTGTATCTATATCTGTATCATATACATCATACCAACAAATCAAATAGAAATGCAATGTAAGTGTGCTTTTTTGTTGGTTTATTGTAGTTTAATATTAATATTATTTAAATTGCATTTTTAACCATCACTGTGTCTAGGTGGGAATATTTTGTATCACAAGCCTTCTACTAAAAAAAAAAAACCTATAAAATTCAAGTGGAATTTAAAAAAGCATCTGTTCAAAAACTTTGGATCTCAAAGATTTGAATCTATTAAGGTAGGATTTGAGGGAGTCAAACTTCTGGAGAGAAAAGAAATAAATGAGTCTAATATAATCTGGAGCTTTTCTTTCCTTTCAATAAATATGCGGAATCACCTAATGAAAATAAAAAGGATTTTTTTAGAACTATAAATACAATAACTGAAATTAATATTCATTAGACAGGTTAACATATTCTAGGGATTGCAACTAGCGTCACATGGTGATATGTGTATAAAATTTTGTGTGAGAGATTAACTTGAGCTGTAAACTTTCACCTAAAAGACAATTTAAAAAAAAAAAAAAAACCCTAGAGAGAAGTTACTCCATTCTATAGGGTTGCTTTGAGCTGGAATTGACTAGAAAGAAATAGGTTTGGACCACTGTCCACCCTTAGATTTCAAACACATATATGTGCATGCACATACTAACCCAGAAAGATAAACTCACATAACTTTGTCTCTAATATTCAATTTCAAAATGCCCCCAGATAACACAATTAAATTATCTCAAATGTAATTCAAAACCATATCCATGAAAGGATATCTAGCTATGATATTAGTATTTTGATGGGCTGTCCATTGCTGTCAAACAAATCTGAAAATAGCTTTTTAAGATCAGGTATGAAATAAATACATAACCTTCCACCATAACCAATGCATGATAGTGAAGAAAATATAAAAAGATAACTGTAAAAAAAAGTTTAATCTATAATAGGAAATTTAGTTATAAAGAGAAGTCTTATATCTGGGCTGGATAACCTTTTCTGCAAGTCAATATTCTATCTCCCGATGTTATGCAGCCAGAAAAGCAAATCTCTTCCTTCTGCCTTAAGCAGAGTTCCTTGCCTTTTTGTTGATTCTGGTCAATAGGAGCATCTGAGGTTATGAGGCAGAAAGAGGAGAGAGGTTTGGTTATTATCATAATAAGACAGACACACAAATGCAGTAGATGCTAGACTCTTTTGGCCAGCCCCAACCCCAGAAATCCGTAGGAGTGGATGGTTATCATAGGATCCATAAGAAAGAACTACTTTCAGGAGAGGGGCAAGATGGCGCTCTAGGCAGAAACACCACGCCGTCCCTCCACAACAAAGATCCGAAAAACTAAGCCTAACAGAGAATCAACAATCCTGAAACCCTAGAACACCAAATGAAGAGATAAAGAACTCAGCCAAACACCAAACGGAGTGAGAATACTAAAAGAGAACGGAGAGCGAGGAGAGACTCAGGCAGAGATTCCTTACCAGCTAACGCAGCGCGGATCCACCATCTTGGATTCCTATCGGAGACCATCAAACGGGAGAGCAGCCTTGCAGAGCATCTGGTCGGAGACAGAACGACCGGTAAACTGCGGTGCGCGCTCTCCCACCACCCACCCCTCTCCGCCTCAGCTGGGGATCCCCTGCTTTCCGTGGCCAGGGTCCCTGGGCTGGGGGGTGCTGGTGCTTGGATTCCGTGTGCCTGGGCTGGCGGCTTTCTGGGAGCCGTTTGCTGGCAGCTAGCGAAACTTTCTCTGCCGCCTCCCCCTCCTTTTGCCTGGGTGCCTGGTTCCGAGTGCCGTCTCTGCTCTCTCCTGCGGGGCTGTAGGGCTGCGTGCGGGCGTGTGGCTGTTTCTAGGTCTGGGCCCCCACGTGGGTGGGATCCCGGGGCCTTTGTTCGTTCGCCCCTCTGCTTTCCGTGGCTGGAGTCCCTGAGCAGGGGGGCACCGGTGCTTGGATTCCGCGCACCCGGGCTGGAGGCTTTCTGGGAGCCATTTGCTGGCACCTAGCGAAACTTTTTCTGCCGCCTACCCCTCCTTTTGCCTGGGTGCATGGTTCCGAGTGCCGTCTCTGCTCTCTCCTGCGGGGCTGTAGGGCTGCGTGCGGGCGTGTGGCTGTTTCTAGGTCTGGGCTCCCGCGTGGGTGGGATCCCAGGGCCTATGTTTGTTCGCCCCTCTGCTTCCCGTGGCCACGGTCACTTAACCCCGAGACTACCGGCTTCTTGGAATTCGCGCCCCTGAGTGGGGGCTCTCTGGGTCCCATTTGTAGGCACTGACTGCTGGTGTTGCCCTTTTTTTTTTTTTTCTCTCAATTTTATTTTTCTTCCTTTTTTGATTAGTTTTGTCATCTTTTACCTCTTTTTCTCTTTTGTCTTTCTTCATTGCTTAATTTCTTGTCTCTCTATCTCTTCCTTCTCTTTCTGATCCCTGAATTCCAGGCGATGTATGCCTCTGTACCTTCTGGCCAGGCTGAGCTGTGAAAATTGAGACCGACTCCCCCAGACCTCATAGCTGCATCGGTGGGATCCCTGGGAACTTTGCAGTTCTTTAACTTTTCTGATTTTTATTTGGTCATTCTTTCCTTTTCTTTCTCTTCCCCCTTCTGGTTTCCTCCATCCCATAGTCTCTCATCTGTACATTCCAACGACAAGCTCCCCTAGCATTCTTTTATGTTTGTATGCTTTTTGCTCCTCCTCCTCTCTCCTGTCTCCCATATCCAGCTTAGCTTCACACATAACCATCTTCCCGCTGCACCCTACCTACCTGCACCGTGCACTAGACATCACATCACCAAGCGGTGCAGGCACGCCCTATTGGAACCTGCCCAGCACTGACTACCGACCGTCCTGGTGGCTGCGGTGAGTGCCACAAGCAACCCATCCCAGTGGCTCCTCCTCAACTAGATCTGCCCAGCTGTACCACAAGAACGAAAAAAAAAAAATAAATAAAATCTACAATCAATAAACGAGAGAAATATCTACTGAATGCCCTGAAAACAGCAAACAATATCAAAACATTTACAAAAACAAGACAAGATGGCTCCAATAGGCGTCCAAATTAAAACACCAGATAACTCTCCTGTGGAAGAAAATGCACTAGAAGTACCTGATACGGAACTCAAATCACTAATACTCGGAATTTTCCAAGAACTGAGGCAAAAAGCTGACAAACATGAGGAAAAAATAGACAAATTTATGGAAAATACAGACAAAAAATTGGAAGAATTCAGGAAGATGATGCTTGAACAAAATGCCAAAATAAATTCACAACTCGAAATTATACAAAAACAACAATTAGAAATCCAAAAGATAAACAACAAGATTTCAGAAATGGACGGTGTCATAGAAGGGCTGAGAAGTAGATTTGAAACCATGGAAGACAGGATCAGTGGAACTGAAGACAAACACTTGGATACAACTCTGTTTCAGGAAAACTCAGAAAAAAGAACAAAGAAAAATGAAGAGACCCTGAGAGTTATGTGGGACACAATTAAAAGCAAAAACTTACGAGTGATTGGCATACCAGAACAGGGGGAGAAAACAGAAAACACAGAGAGGATCATTGAGGAACTGCTGACAGAAAACTTTCCCAATATCATGAAAGATGAAAAGCTGGTCATCGAAGAAGCTCAACGAACCCCATATAGAAGAGACCCCAAAAGAAAATCACCAAGACATATCATATTCACACTCGCTAAAACTAAAGACAAACAAAGAATCCTGAGAGCAGCTCGTGAAAAACAAGAAGTCACATACAGAGGAGAAACAATAAGACTAAGCTCAGATTATTCAGCAGAAACCATGCAGGCAAGAAGGCAATGGGATGACATATATAAAATCTTGAAAGAAAAAAATTGTCAGCCAAGAATAATATATCCTGCAAAACTCTCATTCAGATTTGATGATGAAATTAGGTCATTTCCAGATAAACAGAAACTAAAGGAATATGCAAAAGTCAAACCAAACTTAGAAGAATTATTAAAGGGAGTTCTTCGATCTGAGGACAAACAGCTTAAGCCCTCAGGCAGGACCTAGGACCTAGGACGCAGGTTAACATGAACCAGATACCATTATAGGAACTGAACTACAGACGACGTTCCAAAAACAAAAGATATACAACAGGGAATCAGAGAAATCAATCAAAGGATGACAACAACATCAAAACAATGAAAGAGGGAACAAACGGCATAGGTATAGAACCTTCTAAAGGAGAAGAAGGCAAGGCGATACCAAGTAACGGTAGACTGCTTCAAAATTATAAAGATAAGGGTAAAATTCATGGTAACCACAAAAAAAGTTAACAAACCAACTCATAAAAATAAAGACGAAAAACATAAAGTCTCAACAAAAACAAAACCTACAAAAACAAAAGAAATGAACACAAAATCCACAAACAAAAGGAACTCAGCACAAGAGAGTAAGAAGAACAAAGAAAACTTCAGCATCACAAAAAAAACCACTACAAAATGACAGCAACAAACTCACATCTATCAATAATTACACTGAACGTAAATGGACTCAATGCACCCATAAAGCGACGGAGAGTGGCAGAATGGATAAGAAAACAGGATCCATCTATTTGCTGTCTACAAGAGACACATCTTAGAAACAAAGATGTGAATTTATTAAAAATCAAAGGTTGGAAAAAAATATATCAAGCTAACAACTATCAAAAAAGAGCAGGAGTGGCAATTCTAATCTCAGATAAAATAGACTTTAAAACAAAATCTACCATAAAAGACAAAGAAGGACACTATATAATGATTAAGGGGATGATCCATCATGAAGACATAACCATAATAAATATCTATGCACCCAATGACAGGGCTCCAAAATACATAAAAAAAACTCTAACAGCACTGAAAAGAGAAATTGACAGTTCCACAATAATAGTAGGAGACTTCAATACACCACTCTCAGTAAAGGACAGAACAACTAAAAAGAAACTCAGCAAAGATACAGAAGACCTAAAGGACACAATCAGCCAACTGGACCTCATAGACATATATAGAACAATCCATCCAACCGCTGCAAAGTACACATTCTTTTCCAATGCACATGGAACGTTCTCCAGAATAGACCACATCTTAGGCCACAGAGCAATCCTCAACAAGATCCAAAATGCTGAGATAATTCACAGTATCTTCTCTGACCACAATGCCATCAAGGTAGAAATTAACACTAGAAAGAGCAAGGAAAAAAAATCAAACACATGGAAACTGAATAATAATCTGCTTACACATCAATGGGTAATAGAAGAAATCAGAGATGGAATTACAAAATTCCTAGAATCAAATGAAAATGAAAACACATCATACCAAAACCTTTGGGACACAGCAAAGGCAGTCCTCAGAGGACAATTTATAGCAATAGATGCACATATCAAAAAAGAAGAAAGGGACAAAATCAAAACATTAACTACAGAACTCAAACAAATAGAAAGAGAACAACAAAAAAAGCCTACAACCACCGGAAGAAAGGAAATAGTAAAGATCAGAGCAGAAATCAATGAAATAGAGAACAGAAAAACAATAGAAAGAATCAACAAAACCAAAAGTTGGTTCTTTGAAAGAATCAACAAATTCGACAAACCACTGGCCAGACTGACAAAAGAAAAACAGCAGAGGGCACAAATAACCCAAATAAGAAATGAAATGGGGGAAATTACAACAGACCCAACTGAAATAAAAAGGATTATAACAGAATATTATGAAAAACTATATTCCAACAAATTTGAAAACCTAGAGGAAATGGATAAATTTCTAGAAACATACGGCCTACCCAAACTACAACAAAGTGATATTGAAAATCTGAGCAGACCCATAACAAGAGAAGAGATTGAAAAGGTAATAAAAAAACTCCCAACCAAAAAAAGCCCTGGCCCAGATGGCTTCACTGGAGAATTCTACAAAACATTTACAGAAGAGCTCGTACCAGTTCTACTCAAGTTATTTCAGAGCATAGAAGAGGAAGCAACCCTTCCAAATTCATTCTATGAAGCCAGCATAACGCTGATACCAAAACCAGGCAAAGACATCACAAAAAAAGAAAATTACAGACCAATATCTCTCATGAATATAGATGCAAAAATTCTGAACAAAATTCTAGCCAATAGAATTCAGTATCATATCAAAAAAATAATACACCACGACCAAGTAGGATTCATACCAGGTATGCAAGGATGGTTTAACATTAGAAAATCCATCAACGTAATCCACCACATAAATAAAAGGAAAGAAAAAAATCACATGATTATCTCAATTGATGCAGAAAAGGCATTTGACAAAGTCCAACACCCATTCCCGATAAAAGCTCTCAATAAAATAGGTATAGAAGGGAAATTTCTCAACATAATAAAGGGCATCTATGCAAAACCAACAGCCAACATCATTCTTAATGGAGAGAGGCTGAAAACATTCCCCTTGAAAACAGGAACAAGACAAGGATGCCCTTTATCACCACTCCTATTTAACATTGTGCTGGAAGTTCTCGCTAGAGCAGTAAGGCAAGAGAAAGAAATAAAGGGCATCCAAATTGGTAATGAAGAAGTTAAACTCTCCCTGTTTGCAGATGATATGATACTATACATAGAAAACCCTAAAGACTCCACGAGAAATTTACTGGAAGTAATAGAAAGATTCAGCAGAGTAGCAGGATACAAGATAAACATTCAAAAATCAGTTGGATTCCTATACACCGGTAAAGAGAACGATGAAAGGAGATCAGGAAATCAATACCATTTTCAATAGCCCCTAAAAAAATAAAATACTTAGGAATAAATCTGACCAGGAATATAAAAGACCTATACAAAGAAAACTACAAAACACTGCTGCATGAAACCCAAAGGGATCTACATAAATGGAAAAACATACCATGCTCATGGATAGGCAGACTCAACATTGTGAAAATGGCAATTCTACCTAAAGCAATCTACAAATACAATGCAATTCCGATACAAATACCAACAACATTCTTCAAAGAGATGGAAAAACTAATTATTAACTTTATATGGAAAGGGAAGAAACCTCGAATAAGTAAAGCACTACTGAAGAAGAAGAATAAAGTTGGAGGACTCACACTACCTGACTTGAGAACCTACTATACAGCTACAGTACTCAAAACAGCCTGGTACTGGTACAACAACAGAGACATTGACCAATGGAACAGAATTGAGAACTCAGATGTAAATCCATCCACCTACGGTCACCTGATTTTTGACAAGGGCCCAAAATACATCAAATGGGAAAAAGACAGTCTTTTTAACAAATGGTGCTGGCAAAACTGGATATCCATTTGTAGAAAAATGAAACAGGACCCATACCTCACACCATATACAAAAACTACTTCAAAATGGATCAAAGACCTGAATATAAAGCCTCAAACTATAAAATTCATAGAAGAAAAAATAGGACCAACACTTCAGACCTTAATACATGGCATTAACAGGATACAATCCATAAACATCAACACAAAAAACCCAACGGATAAACTAGATAATTGGGATCTTCTAAAAATCAAACATCTATGCTCTTCAAAAGATTTCACCAAAAGAGTTAAAAGAGAACCTACAGACTGGGAAAAAATTTTTGGACAGTACAAGTCAGACAAAGGTCTAATCTCCATAATCTACAAGAAAATCCAACACCTCTACAACAAAAAGACAACCAATCCTATCAAAAAATGGGCAAAGGAAATGAACAGACACTTCACCAAGGAAGACATTCAAATGGCCAACAGACACATGAGGAAATGCTCGCGATCACTAGCCATTAGAGAAATGCAAATTAAAACCACAATGAGATACCATCTCACCCCGGCATTACTGGCACGAATCAAAAACACTGGAAATAACAAATGTTGGCGGGACTGCGGGGAGACGGGAACTCTTATACACTGCTGGTGGGAATGCAAAATGATACAGCCATTTTGGAAAATGATATGGCGTTTCCTCAGAAAGCTAGAAATAGACGTACCATTCGATCCAGCAATCCCACTCCTAGGAATATATCCTAGAGAAATAAGAGTCATCACTCGAATAGACATATGCACACCTATGTTCATGGCAGCATTATTCACAATAGCAAAACGATGGAAACAACCTCGATGTCCATCAACAGACGAATGGATACACAAACTATGGTACATACACACAATGGAGTACTATGCAACGAGAAAGAACAATGAATCGGTGAACCATCTCATAACATGGATGAAACTGGAGGACATCATGCTGAGTGAAATAAGTCAATCACAAAAGGACAAATATTGTATGAGACCTCTATTGTAAAAACCCATGAAAAAATTCACATGCAAAATGTAACAATCCTTGTTGGTTACCAGGGATGGGGGGGGGGGGATACTAAATAGGTAATAGGTAAGTGGTAACTTGGGTGAGAGATGAGATAGTACATAGTACAGGGGAAACTAACACAACCTGCACAAGGAAAGGTCATGGAGGCCCTATAGACACATCCAAACCCCCCGAGGGACTGAGTTGTTGGACGGAGGGCTCTGGGGACCATGATCTCGGGGAACATCTAGCTCAATTGGCATGACACTACTTATAAAGATAATGCTCTACACTCTACCTTGGTGAGTAGTGTCTGGGGTCTTAAAAGCCTATGAGCGGCCATCTAAGATACTCCACTGATCTCATCCCTTCGGGAACAAGGGAGAATGAAGAGAACAGGATACAAGGAAAAGATTAGTCCGAAGGACTAATGGTCCACAGCTACCAAGGCCTCCACAGGACTGAGCCCAGTACAGCTGGATGGTGCCCGGCTACCACCAATGACTCCTCTGACCAGGATCACAACAGAGGGTTCTGGGCAGAGCTGGAGTAGGATGTAGAGCATAATTTTAACTCCCAAAAAAAAAAAAAAAGAAGACCAGATATACTGGCCTAAAGAATACTAGAGAAACCTCGAGAGTGTGGCCCCCAGACACCCTTTCAGCTCAGAGGGGAAGTTACCTTCAAGGTTCGATGTTAAGCCTGGGAATGGACACCCCAGTAAAACTAAATGGGACTAACGATGTACAGGAGTCCGGTGACAAGGGCCAGAAGGCAGAGGGAGAGTAGGAAACTGATGATAAGGAACACAAATTGAATAAGGACACTGTCGATGTATTGTGAGATTGTTGACCACTGCTATAGGGCAACATTTGTAGTAACTATTAAATGGGAGGCTGTTTTGTCCTGTAAGCCTTCATCTTGGGCGAGAATGGCAGCACAATTGGAAGAGCATAGTCAATATCACTTAAATGTGTAAGTAAAAAGTTTTGAAATGGTGTTTAAATAAAATAAAAATAAATAAATAAATAAACAAATGAGACTAAAGAGGTACAATAGTCCACTGACAAGGTCCAGAAGACAGAAGGGGACAAGGAAGCCCCCTGGTGATAGGGAATACAAGGTGGAGTAAGGATATTCTTGATGTGTGAGATTGTTAACCATTGTCATAGGGCAACATGTGTAGTAACTGTTAAATGAAAAACTATTTTGTTCTGTAAGCCTTCATCTTAAGTGAGAATAACAGCACAGTTGGAAGAGCGTAGTCAATGTCACTGAACTGTGAATGTAGAAAATTTTGAAACAGTGTATCTTTGGCCATCTGTAATTTTCATCAAAAACAAAGGTTGAGAATTTAGAGGCTTAATACGTTGTGGGGTTGTTAACCAATGTCAAAAAAAACAACATGTGTACTACTATTTCATGAGAAACTATTTGCTCTGTAAGCTCTCACCTGAAGTACAATAAAATATAAAAAAAAAAAAAAAAAAAAAAAAAAAAGAAAGAACTACTTGGTGGTGTATTAAGATGCTGTTTAACTTATATAAGCAGTAAATTTTTAAGTCCGTTGGGGGGCACTGGTCTGGTGGATCATAGAGTGTTTCATGTTTTCTAATCCTGTTCTCAAAGCCAGCTTAGATATCTAGATTCCCTTGATCAACGAAGTGTCATGGTTAAGGTTGTGTGTCAACTTGGCTAGGCTATGATTCTTAGCAGTTTGGCAGTTATGATATAGTTTGGCAGCTATGAAATGATGTAATCACCTCCATAATGAGAGCTGATATAATCACCTCCATGATGAGATCTGATATGGGGAACCAAACAGTTGGAAAGGAGTTTCCTTAGGGATATGGCATGTGTTCAATATATGTGGACTTTCTGGCAAAGCTCTTGGGCTTTTGCTCGCTCTGGATCCTGCATCTGACTCTTGTTCATCTGACCCCTGTTCTTGGGACTCAAGCTAGCAGCTTACCTGCCAGTCTTGGGATTCATCAGCCTATGTACCTTGTGTGCCAGTGGCCTGCCAGCTTACCTGCTGATCTTGGGTTTGTCAGCCCCTGCAGCTACGTGAATCAGGAGAAGCTTCCACCCTGACCCACAGACTTGGGACTTTCCAGCCTCTACAAGCAACTGAGCCATTTCCTTGATATAAATCTCTCTGTATATATGTATAGATACACGTTTCACTGGTTTGCTTCTCTAGAGAACCTAGCCTAAGACAGGGGGATAGAGGATACCTCTGAAGGATTCTGCAATATAGCCACACTGAATAATTTTTCAAGTTTTCCAAAATAGAATCTTAAGTCATTTACCAAAGTGACTACTTATTAAGAAAAGGAACTATTTTTAATTTCCACGGAATTATAAAATAAATCAAAAGTGATGTGAATCCCTGAAAACTTAAACATCATCCACAAGTGGGAGATTATTCAGATTTCATGATTTATAAAGTGTTGTTCTGAATCTTTTGCTTAGTAAGTTCAGCGGGTCCATAAGCCCATTCTATTTCATTAGTTCCATAATGTATAGTGAGAAAAAAAATATAATTAAAAAACTGGAAAAATTCCCACAATGATTCTTGACCCTTAGAGTGATAGTTATTATAGAAAGAAGAGCCAAATAAGAGCCCTTGGAACTACCCCTAACCCATCGCTGCTAGATCAAAAAGAAACAAAAAAATACAGCATCTCTGAAGGAATTCTGAGGGAACTACAGATTAGTGACAAAATCAAGGAAATTTCAGGTGCAGGGATAATAATTTATACCACATAACTCTTTACCTCACCCTGTCAGATGGGTGGTAGAGAATGGCTATGTGTTATAATAAACTTAATCTGATATTATACCAATTTCAGCCATGATTCCATATATATTTATGGGAGTAAGTCACAACCCACACAAGGACCCAATAAGTATCTCTTGGCCTAGCAAATGGGTTTTTTTTCAATTCCTATCTGTAAAGTAATCAAAAGCAGTGTATATTCATGTAACAGGAAAGATTTATTTATATATCAATCTTTCCGGCACTCTTTTACCTTGCTTGTGTTGATTTCCCTCATAAAACCTTTGCCCAACAAACCCATTTTATGATAATGATGTGCAACCACAAGGTATTCACAAGTAGTAAAATATGTCCCTTTTCCAATCAATAACTAACTTAATAGAATATATAACACCATTTGAAGCTGGCGTGATTTTCTAAGGGATATGATTTTTTTTTTTTTTTTTGCCATTAACTACTAAGCAATATGTAGTGCGATCTTCTCCATGACCTCCTCTGAGAACAAGAGGAGGGTGTGATATATTCCTCTTTCACAGTTATGCCTAATAATTCCTTTAAGGGTATTTTGTTTTTCATTTGGGCTCACTAAGTTTTAATGACCTAGTTCCACTGGAGAGATACTTGTGTCAGAGAAACAGTCATGATTCCACTGATTTGGAAACTAAGACTGCCTAAGATCTATCCAGAAGTCAGAATAGAGGGTCATTGCACTGGCTGATTATTTGATTCCAAATAAAAGGAGTAACTTTAATTGCTGCCTTATAATGAGAGTAAGAAGGATTATGTCTGAAATTTATGGGATTCACATGAGGACTTATTAGTAACACCTTGTCCAAAAATATTGGTCAATGGGAAGCTGTTGTAGCTTATTAAAGATAGAACCACTGTGATTTTGCATCTTGGAATTATGATTTGGGTCAGCTTAATAGAAGTCTGTGGTACATTAAAAATTACAATTATTTGTTATTCTTTCTGAGAGGTGAAGTAGAAATTGCCCTTTCCTTGAATCTGTGTTGGACATTATGACAGCTTGGATAGACAGAATATGGAGGAAGTGAAGCTATGCCAGTTTAGTGGGCCAGACTTCGAATTATTGGCAGTTTGTACTTTTGTCTCTTGAAACAGTCATTCAGGAGGACTGTAGCTGCAATGTAAGAAGTCTGGCTACCTGGAGAGTGCTATAGATGCTCTTGTTAGTAGTCCAAACTGTGCCCAGGCTTCTATCCATCTTCAAAATAACATTAAATGTGTTAAAAAACCAAACAAACAAAAGAACTGGAGCCCTTCAGTCTAGCCCATCCACCAACTGAGTGCTGCTAAATCCATGCCACAAGAAGCAGGTCTAGAGATGCTATGGCTACCTAATCTGGGATGATACATCTCCCTGGTTGATTTCTGTAAACCTACATGTACTTTTTTAGGGAGACACTTCATTAAACTCTCTTTAACTAAGCATTCTGATTGTGCCATCAATTTTTTGCTGTGATTCTGATTCATGCACCACCCCTCTTGGAAACCCATCTAGATGAAAACTGGCCAAATGGAATAAATACATAATAGTAAGAAGAGTTAGAGAGGGGAAGTTTTGGCAAATTTTTGCATGGAAGCTTCTTAATGAAGAGAACAGAGTGGAAGAAGTTAGAGCCAGTGGTTCTCAAGTATACCAGACTAAGGTTATTTTTTACTATCTGGAGATAAAGTCATAGATAATACAGTGAAACCTGTGAGAGCTGGAACTCAGTGAGACTGCCTTGTTCTTCTGTGTCTTGCAAGTTTTCCACCTTTGACCAGGTACAGTCTTACCACTTTTCTATCACTGGTTTCAGTGGAAAATTTTTGACAGGTTTCACGGGTTTTACTGTATAACCTATCTACATATATATGTATATATATTTTTTAATTAATTAAAAATCATAACTAGAATATAGAATGGAAAGAAGAGAACCATTCCCTATTATAACATAATATTTTAAAATGTACATGTTCCAGAAAAAAAAAAAAAAACCTACTAGAAAACAAACCTGTCTCCACAAATCTCCAAAATGTCTCCTAATTTATGGTACTGTTCCAAACAAAATACTAGAGGACCTTCATTTTAGAAAGTGAACAATTATCTTGGAAAAGTTAATAGCTCATAGTTGGACATTAATAGCCCAGATTTTCTCTGTCTTCGTTTTTTGAAGTGCTTTCTTCTTACCTGATTTAGGAACTTTATCCATTCCTTGGGGTTTATCCTTCTATTAAACTGCCTGCTTCTCATTGTATCTGTATTGTGCATTTTCTCACTTCTAAATATTGGAGTGATCTCTACAATTCTCTTTGTACATTTACCTAAATGACCTCGTCTAGTCTTTTGACTTCAAATACTTCTATAGTTTGTCATTTCCCAAATTTATAACTCTAGCCTGGACTCCACTGTGAAATCTGTCTTATATGTGTAATAGATATTCAACATTTCCCCTCATATTGCTAATACACTTCTCAAAATAAAATATTTAAAACTGCATCGTTGACTTCTCCCCAGCCTCTAATCCTACTCTAACTACATATTCCATAGCTTGCTAAATAATTCTTTCTTCACTTTCTCAGGCCAAGAATCTTACAATAATTCTTCAATTATTTCTGTCTTGACACACCATCTAATCCATTGCTACATCTTGTTGTGTCTAAGAACAAAAGAATCTGACCACATCTCATTTCCTTCCTGCCTAGCAGTTTGGGCCAATCTACCATCTTCTCACCTGGAGTATTCCAACAGACTCCTAATTGGTCACTCTACCTCTGTTTTGATCCCTTCCAGTGCATTTTCACTCAGATAAATCCTCTGAAAATATGTCTCAGATCACATCATTCCTCTGTTCAAAATTTTGCATTGGTTTCACATCTCAGGAAAAGTAAATGCCTATTGTACTTATGATGGTCTGCAACTTGCTGCCAAATGCCTCACCAGCCTCATCCCTGATTCATTGTGCTCCAACCACACTGTCTTCCTTGCTCTTTCTCTAACATGTCAAGCATGTTCCCACTTCAAGCCCTCCTCTTGTTTTCCCTGTAGGATTGTTCTTTCTCCAACTATTCAAGTGCCTCTCTACCCCACTTGCTCACTTTCTTCAGATCTCTGCTCAAATGTGAAATTCCCAGGGACTTAAACATATCCAGCCACAATAATTGATGTGAGAAAGGAAGAAAGGGAGAAAGAAAAATATTAAGAAAATGGAGTAAGCTTAGTCTTGGGTACCTGTGTACTTGCCACATTGAAGCTGGTGCAGAATGGAATGTATTCACCTTATGAGCAAATTTAAAAGTGGGCATCTGGAAAGACTGAACTAGATACCATGTCTAGTATCTCTGTGCTTTAATACTAAAATTATGAAAGATGTTTTCTGAGGCAGCCCATGTATTAATCACTGATCCAGTCAGTTTGGGTTTTGAGTCAGGCTCATGTCATACTAACATGGAGGCTAGAACCCCTTTCTATGATACCATTCACACAAACTCCAGCAGGGGCTGTGGAATTTAGTTAGTTCTTTGATGGGGAATTTGTACCAACTATATATCTTAAGATCCATTTATCTCATTTCCAATTTTCCTATATTAGCCCATGTGTTAAAGTCTAGAGAATAAAGAAATCCAATCAATATACACTGTTATCCAATTACAGACAAGATAATTTCACATATTTAAGCTAGTGTAGTCTGTGATAGCATTTCGATGTAATGAAACATGAAGTAGAAATATATTTGTCAAAGTTTCTAACATAATATTAGGTAACCATGCAAGTTATCAATGCATAGCTTTTTTAGATTATATCAAAATGATAGTGTTTAAAATAACTGATACTACAAAGTATGACCACTGTTTTTTCTATTTCTTCTAATTATATTGATCCAAAGCGTTTATTGATTTTTAACCTAGGATTGTTATTTTTCAGTTAGAGTGTTATAATGATTAAAGGTTGCATTTCCTTTGTATAACTCCAATCAACATGAATTTATTTTAGAAATGCTGAAAATAACCCAATTTCAGTGTATATCTAATACCTCAAAGTACACAGTTAATAATAGAAAAGGAAAAAATTTTATATTGATTTGTACAATGTGTGCTTGTAATTAATCAGAGTGAGAACACATGGATTGATACAATTTTTTAAATATCATAAAAGTATTTAAAAAATAATATTGTAAGTTTGGAGTTTGTTATGAATTTAGTTATGTCCCCCCAAAAGATATGTTGAAGTCCTAACACCTGTACCTGTGATTGTGACCCTGTTTGGAAGTAGGTTTACTTTTGTTATTTTAATGAGATCATATCATAGGAATGTGGGTCCTAAACCTAATCCCTTCCGAGTGGTGTCTGATAAAGGGGAGTAAAGGAACAGAGAGACACATACTGAGAAAGGCTGCCATGTGATAATGGAGGCAGATAAATCTACAAGCCAGCACATACTAGAAGCCAGGAGAGAGACACTGATCAATTGGCAATAGAGTTTTGGGCTCCCTTTATCATTCTGACTGACAAAGAACAAACCGGCCCTTTCCTGTCTCAGTCAGCTTTTTCTATTTATTGATTAATCTACAGGCAGTCTTCAGGTCATGAACATCTGACTTACGGGAAAGTCATACTTAAGAACAGACTGCCATAAAGACTATTAAATTAAAGATTTCAGTTATATACAATTCTTCATAATAACGATTGCACACACTACTTCGTGATACTCATGAACACATTGCACAGTTCGGAAGTATTTCTTAAGGGTTTTATATGCATACAAAGGTAAAATATATACTGTGTAGACAAGCATTGGAACTCTGGTGGCATAGTGGTTGAGAGCTCGGGTGCTACCCAATAAGTCAGCAGTTCAAATCCATGAGCCGCTCCTTGGAAACCCTATGGGATAGTTCTACTCTGTCATATAGGGTCACTATGAGTCGGAACCGACTCGAGGGCACCTAACATTTGATTAACTGACCCCAAATAGGAACCGTATGTACCCTTCCAACTTACCTACAATTTTGACTTAAAGACAGATTAAGGAACAGATTTTGGTAACCTGGGGACTGCCTGTATTTACAACTGTAATATTATCAATTTTTCAAATTAAGATACGGTTCTAAAATGGGAGATTTGGACCCTTCAATAATTACTTAGTCATCTAGTGCTGCTACAACAGAAATACCACAAGTGGATGGTTTTAACTAAGAGAAATTTATTCCCTCACAGTCCAGTAGGCTGCAAGTCTAAATTCAGGGCATCGGCTCCAGGAGAAGGCTTTCTCTCTCTGTTGGCTCTGGAGGAAGGTCCTTGTGATGCATCAGTCTTCCTTTGGTCTGGGAGGGTCTCAGCACAAGAACCTCAGGTCCAAAGGACATGCTCTGCTCCCGGCACTGCTTTCTTGGTGGTATGAGGTTCCCATGTGTCTCTGCTTGCTTCTCTCTTTTATATCTCAAAAAAGATTTGCTTAAGACACTATCCAATCTTGTATACCTCTTCAGTATAACTGTCACTAATCCATCTTATTAGATCATAGTGATTGAATTTACAACACATAAGGAAATCACATCAGACTACAGAATGGTACACAATCACTCAATACTGGGAATCATGACCCAGGTGAGTTGACAGATATTTTGGGGGGACACAATTCAATCCATGACAATTACTTAAGTCCTCTCTGTGGATCTTTGTCTTTCATGTTTTGCCTAGGTAGGATCTTCCTCAACCAAGCTAAACTAAACCCAAAACCAAACCTGTTGCCATTTAGTTGATTCCAACTCATAGCTACCCTAGGTACTCATCTTTTTAAATGAGTATGTCTGACAGTTTTTTGATCAATCAAACTGTGCTTATTCTGTTATTTTATTCCTTATCCTTTAGTGGCTTCCCAAACTACTTTGTGTGTGTGTGTGTATATCATAGCTTTTTTTTCCAAGCCTATGCAAGAACATGGAGCCCTGGTGGTGCAGTGGTTAAGAGCTCAGCCGCTAACCAAAAGTCAGCAGTTTGAATCCACCAATTGCTCCTTGGAAACACTATTGGGAAATTCTAGTCTGTCCTATAGGTTCACTATGAGTTGGACTCCACGGCAACAGGTTTGGTTTGCTTGTTTTATACAGGGACATAAGGGGATATTAATTTTAGAGAATTTTCTATCCTGGTAGTTGAGTTTACTTGCCATAGTCATTTATATCTTCCATTATCTCAACCAACACTATCCAGGGACTGACCTTTACAACTTGTTTTTTAAATCCTTCCAGTTATTTATTCATTGGCAAAGTTAAAATAAAAATATACACAATAATGAGACTCAATCAATGGCCATTGGTCTTTCTAGTATACAGATAATTTTGTTAAAAGAAGGTGGTATTCACTTGAGGAGCACTCGTAGTGCAGCAGTTAAAGCACTCGGCTGCTAACTAAAAGATTGGTGGTTCAAACCCACCAGCTGCTCCACAGGAGAAAGATGTGGCAGTCTGCTTCTGTAAAAATTTAGAGCCTTGGAAACCCTGTAGGGCAGTTCTACTCTTTCTATTAGGGTTGCTATGAATCAGAATCAACTTGATGGCAGTGGGTCCGGGTGGTATTCACTTGCTAGATATATAATTTTAGTGGAGATAATTTTCAATTTGAACTTCAGTCTGAAAAAACAAAATATCCCCTTTTAAAAATATTGTCAGTGTTGCTACCATGGTTGAGCTTTTAGTATCACAAATATTCCTTGTATTTAAATAAATAAAAACGAAGATGGCATGAAATTAGTTTCCACAGTATGAAATTATTTACAACAGCAGTTGACCAAGTTCTTAGAGAAAAGCATTGAAATGCAAGTATCTGAAAAGATGGGAATTTATGTAGCTTGACTCTATTGCATCTGGAGGTCGACAGCTGGTTATTATGTACACCTAATTTACCGGAGCGGTAAATACCACAAGTGAAGAGATCAATTCACTGAGGTCTATGGTTCAATACATTTAGCACTTCATGTTGAAAATAAACTGTGGAATAAATTAGGAAAAAACCTTTCCCACACTGCCTTGATAATAAAAGAACCCCCTCAGTGGAAAGGCACTAAATGAAGTGTCTTTGATATAATTATGTTGGTGGTAATAAACCCAGTCTTGATCAGCTTTTTGAAGCTATTGTAATAATATTAATGATGTTTAACCATATAACAATCCCTGGACAAATAGAAAATCCATTTTCAATATCAAATTACTCATCATCATAAGAAAATAAATCAATAATATTTCCTACTTACAGAACAAGAACATTAAATGAATTAATTCTCTGCGCTTGTAAAAAAGAAAAAAAAATTAAAGGAAGTACACAATTTTATATTCAGCTTTAGGTTTAGACATTGAGTCAACCCAAGGCATTTAGCTAGTAGTCTAGAATAAGGCTCCAATAATTTCAGAATTGGCTCACTTCAGTGTATGAGCCTGTAAGGAGAATGATTATAAAATGCATTGAAATTTCAACTTACTATGCTTTAAAATCGTTGTTTTTGTTGTTAGGTGCTGACTATTATAATAGTCCTTGTAGGCATATGGCTATTATCCTGTCACTGACAGCATTGCGCTATCATGTTTTAAAATTACAATCTACTATGTTTAATTTCAAATTATGTAATGTACAATTGTTATTAATCGTTTTTTAAAGTAAAATAAAGCACTACTAGAAAAGATATTTTGTCAATATAAATCTAGTGCTATTTGGGTGTTAGTCTCTGACTGCACGTCCGTGAGCTGCCTAAATAAACAAAACTAGAAAACTTCAGACAATAAACCAACCAATGCAAATGATGGACAGATTTTATATATATTTGTATATATGTCTCACTATAGATTATTTATTTACATTTTCTTTTTGTTTATTTTAATGCTGGCTGTTCTTTTTTTCTAGGCAGATAACTTCTAAACATAGAAATTTAGTATTTAATAACTATCATATACTCGGAGCCCTGGTGGCATAGTAGTTAAGAACATGGCTGCTAACCAAAAGGTCAACAGTTCACATGCACCAGCCATTCCTTGGAAACCAAATGGGGCAGTTCTACTCTGTCCTATAGGGTCGCTATGAATCAGAATCGACTCAGTGGCAACGGGTTTTGTTTTTAGTGTGTAACAGACTCAAAATTACAGTGTTATTTTTGATGTCTAGGTAGACACTTGTCTCCCTTACCTTTTTACCCTGAGACCTCCCAACCAAAAAAGAAAAAAAAGTTGCTGTTCAGTACTTACTGACTCATGGTGACCCCATGTGTTGCAAAGTAAAACTCTGCTTCATAAAACTGTTCAAAGTGAAACTGTTAGCAGCCAAGCTTAACAGTTTGTGCCACTCAAGGACTTCTTTTTGGAGGCAAATGCGTTGGAAACGTTGATCTTTCTTTCTTCCTTTCTCTCTCTCTCTCTTCCTTCCTTCCTTTCTTTGTTCCTTCATTCTTTCCTTCCTTCTTCCCTTCTTTCCTCTCTTCCTTCCATCGTATTTTATTTTTTCTCTTCTTTTTTTTTCTGAAGCCTCTTCATTGGCATCTTTGAGGTTATGCTATCTTTCCTTTCCTCCTGTCTTTTTGGTCTCTGTTCTGTGTATATTTTACTAGTTCCATTCTTACTCTAATGTAAATGAAATCTCTAGGTTTCAGCCCCCTTTCAGTATGTTTTATTTTTAGATATAATCTACCATCATGGATTCATATATTACTTCTGCATTGATAACTTTTCTTTCCAAATTATTATTGCATCTGCATCTTAGTTTAGTTATTGTATTCACCCTAGACCAAGTTAATGTCTCTCCAGTTTTGAATTTTTGTAATAGGTTCATTTGTTCCTTTTCCCCTCCTCTCTAATCCATTCTGCACATTTTAGATATATTAATCTTCTAAAATATCACTTTTATTTTTCCATATCCTTCCTATATTGAAAGTTAGTGTTCAAACTAGGGCAATTTACTTGTAGAAGCTGGAAGTAGGGTAGATGTCAATAAGAAGTGATTAAACATTATTAAAGCAGGATCAGTGACTTAACAAGGAGTAATGGTAATAGATTTAGCTGTACTTGAACATGTACTGAGGTGAAGAAAGCAAGTGATGAGTATGTCAAATACAAATTTCAGTCTATGAGAGCAGGTTTTGAAATATAACAATTACATACAAATCACTTGCATCAAAAGTTCCTTTAGGAATGATGATAGCCAAGCAAGCCAATTTAAAAACAAAAAAACAGAAAAGAGTGAATGTAGTTAAAAAGTCAAGGATGTTGTTAGGTGCTGTCCAGTCAGTTCCGACTCTTAGCGACCCTATGTACAGCAGAATGAAACACTGTCTGGTCCTGTGCCATCCTCACAATCACTGCTATGCTTGAGCCCGTTGTTGCAGCCACAGTGTCAGTCCATCTCTTTCAAGGTCTTCCTCTTTTTCATTGACCCTCTACTTTACCAAGCATGATGTCCTACTTCAGAGACTGATCCCTCCTGATAACATGTCCCAAGTATGTGAGATGTAGTCTCGTCATCCTTGCTTTTAAGGAGCATCCTGGCTCTATTAATTCCAAGACAGATTTGTTCATTCTTTTGGCAGTCAAAGGTATATTCTACGTTCTTCACCAACACCATAATTCAAAGGCTTCAGTTCTTCTTCAGTCTTCCTTATTCATCTTCCAGCTTTCACATGCATATGAAGTGATTGAAAACACCATGGCTTGGGTCAGGCACACTTTAGTCTTCAAAGTGACATCTTTGCTTTTTAACACTTGAAAGAGGTCTTTTGCAACAGATTTACCCAAAGGAATGCGTCATTTGATTTTTTGAATACTGCTTCCATGGGTGTTGATTGTGGATCCAAGTAAAATGAAATCCTTCACAACTTCAATCTTTTCTCTATTTATTGGATGTTGCTTATTGGTCCAGTTGTGAGGATTTTTTTCTTTATGTTGAGGTGTAATCCATATTGAAAGCTGTAGTCTCTGATCTTCATCAGTAAGTGCTTCAAGTCCTCTTCACTTTCAGCAAGCAAATTTGTGTCATCTTCATAATGCAGGTTGTTAATGAGTCTTCCTCCAATCCTGATGCCCCTTTCTTCTTCATATAGTCCAGCTTCTCAGATTATTCTTTCAGCATACAAATTGAATAAGTATGGTGAAAGGATACAACCCTGACGCACACCTTTCCTGACTTTAAACTTGTTCTGTTCCAATGACTGCCTGTTGATCTATGTACAAGTTCCTCATGAGCACAGTTAAGTGCTCTGGAAATTCCATTCTTCACAATGTTATCCATAACTTTTTATGATCCACATAGTCAAATGCCTTTGCATAGTCAACAAAACACAAGTGAACATCTTTCTGGTACTCTCTGCTTTCAACCAGGATCCATTTGTCATCAGCAATGATACCCTTCGTTCCATGTTCTCTTCTGAATCTGGTTTGAATTTCTGGCAGTTTCCTGTCTATATACTGCTGCAGTCACTTTTGAATGATCTCAGCAAAATTTTACTCATGTGTGATATTAATGATATTGTTTGATAATTTCCACATTCATTTGGATCACCAGTCAAGGATGATACTTAGTAACCATAGGTGGCAGGTGAAGAGTTAATTAAATTATGTTGAGAAGTGAAAGTTTGTGTAGGTTCCAAAAGCGAATTTTACTGATTGAGACTTGTTCTTAAATGCTACAATTTATGGAAACAAAATGGAATTCCTTTACAAGTCTCATTTAGGGGAGTTTTGTTTGGTCTTAACAGGTAGCAATCCATTATATCAAATGTCAAAGTTTCAGATTACATATCTGCTAAACTCAGGAGCTCTGTGAGTGTGATTTTCTGTGGCAATATCACTACCTAATTCAGAACCCATTTTCTTATATGTGTCAAATTTCAAAGCTATTTCTGTGGAGATCATCCATAATGCTAAAGGCTCATACAGTATGTTTCACCAGGATGTAAAATTTACTACCAACTTATCCCTACAGAGTAATGTTCAAGTTTCTTTTAGTACTTAGAACAGTGCCTAATAAATATCGGTGACTTTCTTAAAATCATCTGAATGTTTAAAGTAACATATTATTATGTACTTAAAAATGTCTTATGAACTGCCTTCAAGCTATATCTAAACCAATGTCTATTTCAACAAAACTATCCACTATGAACAAATTATTCTTTCCATACCCAAACATTTTCTAACTCAGCATCTCTCCATGTGTAATGCTTTTTTCTTGCCTTTCTACTGATATATAGGTTTCTGTACTTTGAAGCCCAACCATATAATAGTCATAACCAATGATTCTATTTCAGTAATTTCTTTCTGTTCTGAAATACTATTGAATATTTTACCTCAAATATCCATAGAATTTAAGAACTACAACTATGTATCATTATTGTGCATTTTAAAAGTCTGTTTTCTATCTATGAAGCTCAGCTGAAGGCTCTTCAACACAAGAATACATCTTACAGTTTTCCATCCCTTTAATAATGTTTCATACAATTTTTAGGTTGATATTTTAATGGCTAATTGACTGAAGTCAGTTCCAGTGTGTTAAAGATCCACAAGTTTTAGTGAAATATTACTAATATCTCGAAATAAGGAAAATCTTGATCTCAAAAAATGCAGTGTATTGTCCACAGGGTACATTGGCAATAGCACAGAGTACAAGTCAAGATACTTAAGTAATAGCTCCAGTTCTACTGATAAATTTTGACAAATTATATCCTTCTTTGCTGCTAATTTCTTAGCCCAAAACTCAAAGATTATTTACTGATATAACATTTTATTATCCCATGATTAGATCACCCTTATATCTCTTTCACCTCTCAAATCTGGTTTTAAAAATCATCTGGTTAAGTTGTAAATGCCATGGCTTTCTCACCATTTCATTAAATGAACTAATGAACTTACTTTTTTATATTTCAATAAAGAATGACTCTTAATCATCTCAATGTAAGTATACTTGTTATGTCTGTGCTGTGCATTTTCATTTTCTCTCACATTATACTTGATTACCATATAAGTACTTACTGTGTACATATTATTACTCATTTTATCATCCCAATAACCCTAGAAGAGTATGTTGTTCATTTAAGTATCTATTAATGCTTTTAACTGAGATAAGTATGCTAGAAAATGTTAATAAATAAAATATGAATTCCCATGGTACTTCCTTAAATTAACTTTTACAGGGAAGTTGAGGCAAAATTAAATGTGATTAGTATTAACACAAGACAGGTAAATTTCAAAAGCAATGGACTGCAGATCCTGTCTTAAAGATCTTATACATTGTCTCAAATAGAAACATACAGTTATGCCTTGAAAGATATTATACCTTAAAGAAAACAAGGAATCAGCTTAGTGAAACCAAAAAGACTAATCTCATTGCTGTTGAGTTGCTTCCGACTCATAGTGATCCTATAGAACATAGTAGAGCTGCCCCATAGAGTTTCCAAGGAGCAGCTGGTGGATTTGAATTGGAGCAGCTGGTGGATTTGAATTGCTGAGCCTTTGGTTAGTAGCCAAACGCTTAACCACTGTGCTACCAGGGCTCCCAGCTTAGTGAAAGATGGATATAATTTTCTCTACATGCTCTTTTGCAGATAAGGTATTGTGTACTGAAAACTAAATGTTACCTATTTTCCAATGCTTCAAGCAAATGATCATTACCTGTTCATTACTTTGTCGGCTTCTAATCATGATTAATACAAAAGCAAATATTTTTTAATAAAAATAAAGACAGGTAAAACCTAGTCACATTTTCTACTTAGGAATTCACATTTTCACATATTAAATCTTTATTATTAACTTTTTTCCCCCATTCTCACATTTCTAAATCATTACACTTTTGTGTTACTGCTCTATCTCCAGTTAGTAACCACTCCCAATTTAGCATGATCCATGAGTTTAATTAGTGTGTTATTTAGTTTTACATACTGTGATGGTTGAGATTGTGTGTCAACATGGCTGGGCCATGATTCTCAGTGGTTTGGCAGTTATGATGTAGTTTGGCAGTTATGTAATAATGTAATCACCTCCATGATGAGATGTGCTGTGAGTAAGTAGTCAGTCATTTGAAACATAGTTTCATTGGGGTTGTGGCCTACATCCAGTGTAGACCAACTTTCTGGCAAAATGTTTTACTCTACTCTGGATCCTGCATATGGTTCATCCTCATCTGACCTACAATTCTTGGGACTTGAGCCAGAAGTCTGCTGTCTTACCTGCCAGTCTTAGATTTATCAGCCTCCTCAGCCCACAATCCAGCAGCCTGCCATTTAACCTCCTTACCTTGGGTTCAACAGCCCCTGCAGATACGTGAGTTCAACAGCCTGACACCTGACACCTGACCACAGACTTGGGACTTTCCAGCCTCAACAACTGTGACTGATAGTTGGAAAATATGACCTTGGTGATAGAAACGATTCTGGAGGTCGCATGATAGAATTTTGCAAGACCAATGACTTCTTCATTGCCAATACCATTTTTTTTCACCAACATAAACAGTGACTATACATGTGGACCTTGTCAGATGGAATACACAGGAATCAAATCAACTACATCAGTGGAAAGAGACAATGGAAAAGCTCAATATCATCAGTCAGAACAACTCAAGCGGCTGACCGCGGAGCAGGCCATAAATTGCTCATATGAAAGTTCAAGTTGAAACTGAAGAAAATTAGAACAAGTCCATGAGAGCTAAAGTATGACCTTGAGTATATCCCACCTGAATTTACAGACCATCTCCAGAATAGGTTTGACACATTAAACACTAATGACTGAAGACCAGACAAATTGTGGAATGACAACAAGGACATCATACATGAAAAAAGCAAGAGGTCATTAGAAAGACAGGAAAGAAGGAAAAGACCAAAATGGATGTCAGAAGAGACTGAAACTTGCTCTTGAACAGCAAATAGCTAAAGCAAAAGGAAGAAATGATGAGGTAGAACTGAACAGAAGATTTCAAAGGATAGCTCGAGAAGACAAAGTAAAGTATTATAATGACATGTCCAAAGAGATGGAGGTAGAACATCAAAAGGGAAGAACACTCTAGGCATTTCTCAAGCTGAAAGAACTGAAGAAAAGATTCAAGCCTTGACTTGCCATAGTGAAGGATTATACAGGGAAAATATTAAACTATGCAGGAAGCATCAAAAGAAGTTGGAAGGAATACATAGAGTCATCACATCAAAAAGAATCGGTCAATGTTCAACCATTTCAGGAGGTAGGATATGATCAGGAACTGATGGTACTGAAAGAAGAAGTCCAAGCTGCATTGAAGGCATTGGCAAAAAAATAAGGCTCCAGAAATTGATGGAATATCAATTGAGATGTTTCAACAAAAAGATGCAGTGCTGGAAGTGCTTACTCATCTATGCCAAGAAATTTGGAAGACAGCTATCTGGCCAACCAACTGGAAGAGATCCATATTTATGCCTATTCCCAAGAAAGGTGATCCAACTGAATGTGGAAATTATCAAACAATATTATTAATATCACATGCAAATAAAATTTTGCTGAAGATCATTCAAAAGCAGCTTCAGCAGTATATCAACAGGGAACTGCCAGAAATTCAAGCCATATTCAGAAGAGAATACATAACCAGGGATATCATTGCTGATGTCAGACAGATCCTGGCTGAAAGCAGAGAATAACAGAAAGATATTTGCCTGTGTTTTATTGACTATGCAAAGACATTCAACTGTGTGGATCATAACAAATTATGGATAGCATTGTGAGGAATGGGAATTCCAGAACATTTAATTGTGCTCATGAGGAACCTGTACATAGATCAAGATGCAATCATTCGAACAGAACAAGGGTATACTGCATGATTTAATGTCAGGAAAGCTGTGTGTCAGGGTTGTATCTTTTCACCATACCTAGTCAATCTGTATGCTGAGCAAATAATCTGAGAAGCTGGACTCTACGAAGAAGAGCAGGGCATCAAGACTGGAGGAAGATGCATTAACAGCCTGTGTTACACAGATGACACAACCTTGCTTGTTGAAAGTGAGGAGGATTTAAAGCACCTACTGATGAAGATCAAATACCACAGCCTTCAGAATGGACTGTAGTCACCTAGAAGACTAAGGTGGGCCTGACCCAAACCATGGTGTTTTCAATTGCCTGATATGCATGCGAAAGATGGACAAGGAAGAAGGAAGACCAAAGAATAGTTGATGCCTTTGAATTGTGGTATTGGTGAAGAATATTGTATATGCTATGCACTGCCAAAAGAACGAACAAATCTATCTTGAAAGAAGTACAACCAGAATGCTCCTTAGAAGCAAGGATGGAGAGACAATGTCTCATACACTTTGGACATGTTATCAGGATGGTTCAGTCCTTGGAGAAGCACGTCATGCTTGGTAAAGTAGAGGGTCAGCAAAAAAGAAGACACTCAATGAGATGGATTGACACAGTGGCTGCAATAATGGGCTCAAGCATAATAATGACTGTGAGGATGGTGCAGGACTGGACAGTGTTGAACACAGGATCGCTATGAGTTGGAACTGACTTGAAGGCACCTAACAACAACAACAATAACATACATATATGTATATATGTGTATGTATATATAGATACACATATATACATACACATATATACACGTATATAGATATATATATATGTATATAGGAAACCCTGATGGCATAGTGGCTAAGAGTTTGGCTTCTAACCTAAAGGTCAGCAGTTTGAATCTACCAGGTACTCCTTGGAAACCCTATGGCAGTTCTACTCTATCCTATAGGGTCACTATGAGTCGGAATCGACTCTACAGCAATAGGTTTGTTTGTTTTTATACATTATGGTTTTGCTTCTGTAGAGAACTCAGCCTAAGACACATACTATTAATTGGGATGTAAAAATGGAAGCAGTAGAAGCAGAAAAGCTATTGAAAAAAAGCTAAAATTTATTAGTGTCCTAATACAATTAAGGAGGAGCCCTGGTGGCACACTGGTTAAGTGCTTGGCTGCTAACTGAAAGAATGGTGGTTCAAACCCACTAGCCGCTCTATGGGATAAAGATATGACAGTCTCCTTTGATTAAGATTATAGTCTTGAAAACCCTATGTGACAGTTCTACTCCGTCCTATTGGGTCGCTATGAGTCAGAATCAACTTGACAGGAATGGACTTGGTTTGGTTAAATATAATTAAAAGTTAAAAGAGAACTAAATTATGAAATTTTTCTGCATCATTTTTATGTATGGTCTATATGCATATGAAGTGTTAGTATAAATATGACTCATAAGAGCAGTAATTCAAGACAGTGAAAATATTGCTCTTGAAACCATACATGGAACTTTCAAAAGATTGCTTTTCTAAAAAAAAAATCTTGACCTAAAATTAAACTTCAAAACAAACAAGCAAAGAAAAACAAAAACAAAAGCAAATCAAAAAGGAAAATCTAGATTTAATCACTGGTAAAATGTAAAAAATCAATCAAGGACAAAGGATGTCTCATAAAGTAATTTACTTTTCCTGTTCTTCAAAGAATACTTGAAATTCTGATGAAAGAGAGAAGGGAATGGTGGAAAGCAGAGGGATCCCAAATTACATATTCTTGACCTCTTGAAATTAGGAATATGGGTCAGGAAGATGCTCATATGGTAAAAGTCGACTTTCGTAATAAAAGGAAATGATTCTTTGTGACAACTTTTAATGAAAAATTTATGAAATTGCAACACTTTAAACAGGGTTTTAATTTATAAATATCCCCTTTTCCTCATTTCCAATGTATTCCCTCTGTTGTTGTTGTAGTTGCTGTTCAGTGATTCTGACTCACGGCATCTGCATGTGTGCAGAGTAGAACTGATTCATAAGGTTTTCAAGGCTGTGACCTTTTAGAAGCAGATCACTAGGCCTATCTTCCAACATACCCAACATTCTTTCTCTTCAGCATAAGAAACCCCATAAGTAAAATTTCAAAAAAGAGGAAAACAAAAACAAAAACAAATAATTATTTCTGGGACTTGTTTTCCAAAATACAGCATTTAGAACTCAGGCATAAGTAAGAATTTAGAACACAGAGAGACAGCATTTGTCATCGATGGCTTCTGCAGCGAGGCTAGCAGGCAACTATTTAAATATCAGAACCCAACTCCTCAGTTAATTTACTAATCCCCTAAGTAGATGAAACCGTCCATGGGTGCCTTCCATCTGTGCCAAGATGTTTGTCATTTCTTAAATGGGTACACACCATCCAACTGTGACAAAAACTCACAAATCAGCTGTCAGTTAGTTGTGAAGACAAAGGAATAGGAAAGCAATCTCAACTTTGAAAATATATTTACTCATAAAAATATCAGAATCAAACTTTCTATCACTAAACATTGTAGCTTATAATTTACCTTAGACAGTACAACATAAGAAAACCAAAACTTGTGTAAGGCGGAAACCTGTCGGAGAAAGAAAACTGAAACATTTCCCGCCAAAAGGAACAATAGAAAAGTGATAAGATTGCATCCTGTCAAAGGTGGAAAATTTGCAAAACCAGGAAAAACAAGCAGCCCTGATGAGTTCCAGATCTCACAGGTTTCAATGAATGTTGTTGCTGTTAGGTGCCATCAAGGTGGTTCCAACTCATAGCAACCCCTTGCACAACAGAAGGAAACACTGCCTGGTCCTGTGCCATCCTCACAATCGTTGCTGGACATCTTTGATAGGCCGTTATTCTATGTACTTCAAGTACATGGAATACATGAAAACACTGGTATGGAAACATATATGCAAAAAACATCCTAAATAAAAAATCAGTTGTTCTCTGTTAGGTCAATTTGCTCTGTAATAGGTTTGCAGATTATCATATTCAACACATAGTTTAAGCACTAATCTAGACTCATGTATCATATGGCCTCATTATGTCATTAACACCTGTCTTTGTTGTTGTTGTTAGGTGCCACTGAGTCAGTTCTGGTACAACAGAAAGAAACACTGCCTGATCCTGCCCCATCTTCACAATTGCTTGAACCTGTCTTTGTAGCCACTGTGTCAATCTATCTCATTGAGGGTTCTCCTCTCTTTCACTGACCCTCTACTTTATGAAGCATAATGTCCTTCTCCAGGGACTGATCCTTCCTGATAACATGTCCAAAGTACATGAGACAAAGTCTCACCATCTTCATTTCTAAGGAGCATTCTGGCTGTACTTCTTCCAAGAGAGACGCGTTTCTTCTTCTGGCACTTCAACATTCTTTTCCAACACCGTAATTCAAAGACATCAATTCTTCTTCAGTCTTCCTTATTCATTGTTCAGCTTTCACGTGCATATGAAGCGATTGAAAATACTATGTCTTGGTTCAGGTGCACCTTAGTCCTCAAAGCGGTATCTTTGCTTTTGATCGCTTAAAGGAGATCTTCTGCAGCAGATTTGCCCAGTGCAATACGTCATTTGATTTCTTGACTGCTACTTCCATGGGCATTGAATGTGGATCCAAGAAAACTGAATTCCTTAAAAACTTCAATATTTTTCTCATTTGTCATGATGTTGCTTATTGGTCCAGTTGGGAAGATTTTTCTTCTCTTTATGTTGAGATGTAATCCATACTGAAGGCTGTAGTCTTTGGTCTTCATCAGTAAGTACTTCCATCCTCTTCACTTTTTAGCAAGCAAGGTTGTGTCATTTGCATATCACAAGTTGCTAATGAGTCTTCCTCCAATCCTGATGCCTCTCATTTTTCCCCATATAGCGCAACTTCTCAGACTGCTCAGCATACAGATTGAATAAGTGTGGTGAAAGGATACAACCCTGAAGCACACCTTCCTTGATTTTAAACCATGAAGTACCCGCTTTGTCCTGTTTGAAAGACTGCCTCTTTGTCTATATATAGGTTCTGCATGAGCACAATTAAGTGTTCTGGAATTCCTGTTCTTTGCAATGTTTACCGTAATTGGTTATGATCCCCACAGTCGAATGTCTTTGCATAGCCAATAAAAGACAGTTAAATATCTTTCTGATATTCTCTGCTTTCAGCCAAGATCTATCCAACATCATCAATGTAAACTCTCTGTCATGGTTTGAATTATGTCCCCCAAAAAATCTGTGTATCAGTTTGGCTGGGCCATGATTCCCAGAATTGTGTGGTTGGCCTCCATTTTGTGATCGTAATTTTATGTTAAAGAGGATTAGGGTGGGATTGTAACACCACCCTTACCCAGGTCACATCCCTGATCCAATGTAAAGGAAGTTTCCCTAGGGTGTGGCCTGCGCCACCGTTTACCTTACAAGAGATAAAAGGAAAGGGAAGCAAGCAGAGAATTGGGGGACCTCATACCACCAAGAAAGCAGTGCCAGGAGCAAAGCGTGTCCTTTGGACTTGGGGTCCCTGCGCGGAGAAGCTCCTAGTCCGGCGGAACATTGATGAGAAGGCCAACAGAGAGAGAAAGCCTTCCCCTGGAGCTGATGCCCCGAATTTGGACTTTTAGCCTACTTTACTCTGAAGAAATAAATGTCTCTTTGCTAAAGCCATCCACTTGTGGTATTTCTGTTAGAGCAGCACTAGATGACTAAGACACCCTCCTTCCACGTCCTCTTCTGAATCAGGTTTGAAATTCTGCCAGTTCCCTGTAGATGTACTATTGCAATAGTTTTTTTTTTTTTTTTTAATTATCTTCAGCAAAATCGTACTTGCTTGTGCTATTAATGATATTGTTTGATAATTTCCATATTTGGTTCTACCACCTTTCTTTGGAATGGGAATAAATATGGATCTCTTCCAGTTGGATTGCCAGGCAGCTATCTGCCAAATTTCATGGCATAGATGAGTGAACATATCCAGTGTTGCATCTGTTTTTTGAAACATCTCAACTGGTATTCCATCAATTCCTGGAGCCTTGTTTTCTGCCAATAACTTCAGTGCAGCTTGGACTTCTTCCTTCAATACCATCAGTTCTTGATCTTATGCTACCTCCTCAAATGACTGAACATTGACCAATTCTTTTTGGTACAGTGACTCTGTATATTCCTTCAATCTTCTTTTGATGCTTCCTGTATCATTCAATATTTTGTCCATAGAATCCCCCAGTATTTCAATTCCAGGCCTTGATTTTTTTTCTTCAGTTCTTTCAGCTTGAGAAAAGCTGAGTTTGTTCTTGCTTTTGATTTTCTAATTCCAGGTCTTCGCACATTTCATTATAATATTTTACTTTGTCTTCTGGAGCTGCCCTTTGAAATCTGTTCAGGACTTTTACTTCATCATTTCTTCTTTCTCTTTAGCTACTCTACTTTCAAGAGTAAGTTTCAGAGTCACTTCTGACATCCATCTTTGTCTTTTATTTCTTTCGTGTCTTTTTAATAACCTGTTGCTTTCTTCATGTATGATGTCCTTGATGTCATCCCACAACTTGTCGGGTTGTCCGTCACTAGAGATCAATGAGTCAAATTTATTCTTGAGATGGTCTCTAAATTCAAGTGGGATATACTCAAGGTTGTACCTTGGCTCTTGTGGACTTTTTTTAGTTTTCTTCAGCTTTAACTTGCACTTGCATATGAGCAATTGATAGTCTGTTCTGCACTTGGCCCCTCGCCTTGTTCTGACTGATGATATTGAGCTTCTCCATTGTCTTTTTCCACAGATGTAGTCGATTTGATTCCTTTTGTATTTCATCTGGTGAGATCCACATGTACAATCACTCTTTATGTTGTTGAAAAAGTTATTTGCAATGAAGAAGTCATTGGTCCTGAAAAATTCTATCATGAGATCTCCAGAGTAATTTCTATCATCAAGGTCATATTTTCCAAGTATTGATCCTTCTTCGTTTCCAAATTTTACATTCCAGTCACCAGTAATTATCAATGCATCTTGATTTCATGGTTGATTAATTTCATACTGCAGAAATTGGTAAAAATCTCCAAGTTCTTCATCTTTGGCATTAATGTTTGGTGTGTAAATTTGAATAATGTTCGCATTAACTGGTCTTCCTTGTAGGTATATGAATAGTATCCTATCACTGACAGCTTTGTACCTCAGGAGAGATCTTGAAATGTTCTTTTTAACAATGAATATGACACGGTTCCTCTTCAATTTGTCATTCCTGGCATTGTAAACTATATATGTCTGATTCAAAATGACCAATACCAGTCCATTTCAGCTCACTAATGCCTAAGATATCAATTTTCAAGCATTCCATTTCATTTTTGTCACCTTCCAATTTTCCTAGATTCATACTTCACACATTGCACGTTCCAATTATTAATGAATTTTTGCAGCTGTTTCTTCTCATTTTGAGTGATGCCATGTCAGGAAATGAAGGACCTGAAAGCTTTACTCCATCCATGTCATTAAGGTCAACTCTACTTTGAGGAGGCAACTCTTTCCTAGTCATATTTTGAGTGCCTTCCAACTGAGGGACTCATCTTCTGGCACTAAACCCAGAGAATGTTCCGCTGCTTGTCGTAAGTTTTTCACTGGTCAGTTTTTTCAGAAGTAGATTTCTACCTCCTTCTTCCTAGCCTGTTTTTGTCTGTAAGCTCCACTGAAACCTGTCCACCACGGGTGACCCTGCTAGTATTTGAAATACTGGTAGTATAACTTTTAGCATCACAGCAACAGTCATGCCACCACTGTGTGACAAACTCACATATGAGTGGTGGTTCACTGTATAAACTCCTTTAAGTATAGAGTTGTATATTATTATTATTTTACTTTCCATTTAGGAAAGCTCTCTGAATATTTTGCCTGAAAGCCATCTTTGTGAATTTTTTGGATTGCCAAATATAAGCGTATCTAGAAGTAGAGAAAGTAGATTTTATTTCTTTATATCTAATTAGAACATCTCAGTTTGACAAGCATTATAGATATATAAATCTCCACCAAGAACAAATAAATAGTTTTTGTAAGAAAACAAGGAGGTATATAAGCATTATAAAAGAAATTCACAGAGATGAAATTGTGCCACAGTTGAAATAAGGCATAAGCAGAATGTTTAAAACAATTGATGCATATGATGTCTAGTCTGTCTTTAAAGATTCTTACACAGTTTTCCTCTTCTTAAAGGTCCCAGTAAATATATCTCTGTTCTTAAATTTTTCATTAATTATTTCTAGCAATGTCACTTTTTTTTATTACCAATGTTATCCCCCCTAAATATTTTATTCCTGTGTAAAAACTATTATTTAATTATGCACTGACTTAGGTAACTATTTTTTGAGTGGGATTTTTACTTTTCTAGTCATATAGAATAAGATGGCTGTAAGAGCATCATTATTCAGTGTGACAGCTAAGGTTGTGTGTCAGTTTGGCTGGGCCATGATTCTCAGTGGTTTGGCAGTTATGATGTAGTCTGGCAGTCATATAATGATGTATTCACCTCCATAATGAGATCTTCATGAGTAGCCAATCAGTAGAAGGAAGTTTACTTCAGGGTGTCACTTGCATCCAATATGTGTGGACTTTCTGGCAAAATTCAATGGCTTTTGCTCTCCTCTGGATCCTGCATTTGGCTTGTCAGCTTCTGACTTCTGGTTCTTGGGACTTGGGCCAGCAGCCTACCATCTTACCTGCTGAACTTCGATGAGTCAGCCTTTTCAGCCTGTGAGCCAGCAGCCTGCTGTCTCACCTGCGGATTTTGGGTTCATCAGCCCCTGCAGCTATGTGAGTCAGGAGAAGCTTCCAACCTGATGCCTAATGCAAGGACTTCCAAGCCTCTACAACTGCATGAGCCATTTCCTTGAGATAAATCTCTCTCTCTCTCTCTAATATATAATATGCACACTCTTCACTGGTTTTGCTTCTCAAGAGAACACAGCCTAAGACACTCAGTGATTAATCATAAATATTTTGAATCAGATGCTTTTGGGTTTCAGTCTTGGCTCGTGCACTTGCTTTTTATATGACCTTAGATTATCTTCTCTTGGCCTCAGTCTTCTTACTTGAAACTACTATAGTTAATAACACACACCTCAAAATGTGGTGAAGGTTGAATCATATCAAGAATAAAAACACTAAAATAGCAAATGTTGGAGAGGCTGCGGGGAGATTGGAACTCTTGTGCACTGCTTGTGGGAATGAAAATGGTACAACTATTTTGGAAAACGATACGGTGCTTCCTTAGAAAGTAGAACTAGAAATACCATATGATCCAGCAATCCTACTTCTAGAGAAATAAGAACCATCACACGAGTAGATACATGCACACCCATGTTCGTTGCAGCATGATTCACAGTAGCAAAAAGATGGAAACAACCTAACTGCCCATCAACAGACTAATGGATAAGCAAACTATGGTACATACACACAATGGCATACTATGCAACAATAGACAACAATGATAAATCTGCAAAATATCTCACAACATGGATGAATCTGGAGGGCATTATACTAAGTGAAATAAGTCAATCAAAAAAGGACAAATAATGTATGAGACCAGTATCATAAAAACTCATTAAAAGGTTTACACACAGAAAGAAACAATCGTTTGGTGGTTATGAAGGAGGGGAGGGGTGAGAGGGAAAATCACTAACTGTACAATAGATAAGTGATAACTTTGGTGAAGGATAAGACAGTACGCAATACGGGGGAAGTCAGCACAACTTGACCAAGGCAAAGTCATGGAAGCTTCATAGACACATTCAGACTCCCTGAGGGACTGAGTTACTGGGCTGAGTGCTGGGGACTATGGTCTCAAGGGACATCTAGCTCAATTGGCACAGCATAGTTTATAAAGAAAATGTTCTATATCCTACTTTGGTGAGTATCATCTGAGGTCTCTAAAGCTTATGAGTGGTCATCTAAGACATGTCTGCTGGTCCCACCCCATCTGGAGCAAGGGAGAATGAAGAAAACCAAAGACAAAAGGGAAAGATGAGTCCAAAGAACTAATGGACCACAACTACCACAGCATTCATCAGACTGAGTCCAGCACAACTAGACGGTGCCCAGCTACCAGCACCAAATGCTCTGACAGGGATCACAATAGAGGGTCCCAGACAGAGCTGGAGAAAAATGTAGAACAAAATTCAAGCTCACACACACAGAGTGACACACAGACAGAGACTTGAGAAACCCCAAGAGTGTGGTCCCTGGACACCCTTTAACTCTATATCAATGTCAATCCGGAGGTTCACCTTTGAGTCAAAGATAAGACAAATAATAACAATGTAGTCCAACCATGTATAGGAGATTGTCTTAGTCCTCTAGTGCTGCTCCAACAGAAATACCACAAGTGGATGGCTTCAACAAAGAGAAGTTTATTCTCTCATAGTCCAGTAGGCTACAAGTCCGAATTCAGGGTGTCAGCTCCAGGAGAAGGCCTTCAATCTCTGTCGGCTCTGGAAGAAGGTCCTTGCGATGCATCAGTCTTTCCTTGGTATGGGAGCTTCTCTGTACAGGAATCTCAGGTCCAAAGGACACGCTGTGCTCCCGGCACTGCTTTCTTGGTGGTATGAGGTTCCAATGTGTCTCTGCTCGCTTCTCTCTTTTATATCTCAAAAGAGATTGCATTAAGACACTACCTAATCTTGTAAACCTCATCAGTATAACCTCATCACAGTGATAGAATTTACAACACATAAGGAGATCACATATAGTCTCATCATAGTGATTAGCGTTTACAACACATAAGAAAATCACATCAGATTACACAATCATACAATACTGGGAATCATGAACTAGCCAAGTTGCTACACACATTTTTTGGGGGACACAATTCAATCCATTACAGAGACTAAATGGGCACACCCACCCAGGGAAAACGGTGAGAATACAGGGGGTGGGGTGGTGGGCAGGAAAGTAGGACGAATGGAAATGGGGAATGCAAGGTGGAGAAAAGGAAGAGTGTGGACATTTCACAGGGTTGGTAACCAAGGTCACGAAACAGTATATGTATTATTGTTTAATGAGAAACTAATTTTCTCTGTACAACTAATTTGCTCCGTACACTTTTACCTAAAGCAAACACACAAAAAAAGAATAAAAATACTTATTACAGTGTTTTATATACAGTAGCTACTCAATTAAAAATTGCTATTATTGTGTTGTGTAGGTGATATCAAACAGCTGAGACTTTTTAACAACTGCTTCAGTGTTTTGTATGACAAACTTACATCATACCTGCTTGAAAACACTCAAGACAACAATGTAGAAAGAAGGTTAATTGATCTGAATAGTGTGAACAGACATGAATTTGATTGTTGGCATATGGGAGCAGAGAGAACCAGTTACTCTGGCCAGTCCAATTGTACATGATATCACAGATTACCAGTGGTAGAAGAGACCTGCTAGGGCTTCTTGCTGTCTTTGGGAAGCAAAGACTTTAATGCAGCCCTAGGTTTATTGTCTGTTCTCAGATCTCCTCTGATAAACTCTTCCTAGGGGCTTTGACAGAGGTATAATTAGTTATACTTTCCCAGCTGGTAGTTTTTCAGCTGGCCCTTCCTAAATATATCATGTTGGAGAGGAAAAGGTAAGATGGAAAAGAGAAAACACTTTTTTCTTTCATACTATCTCCACAGTGTTTACTTCTGCTAGAAATGAGGAGTGAAAATAAAAATACTTTTCTCTCCCTACTTGCACATCATTTTGATAGTGGTTTTGCCTCTAAGACAACAGCTTTGTTCTGGTGACCTCTTCCACAGTTCTTGCTCTCATCCAAGCCGCAGTAACACTCTTCCCAGTTCTTGTCCATCAGGCAAATATGGTAATCGCTTCTCATATCTAAAAGTCACTAAGAGCTTCAGCAACCTCTACGGGCTTCCATAAACTTATCCACGTTTTCAGATTGTTTATTCACTAAATTCTCGTCCTCCCGTTTGAGTGTGCCTTATGTTTCCTCTTCATCTCAGTTGACCCTCCCTTGTGGAGACTGTGTTTGGCACAATATTCATTACCTCTCACCAGGGATATTTCTTTGTCTTTTTGATCAATTATCTTGTCTCAAGGTGTGCCCTAGCAAAATTTATTTTCCATATGTCCACCAAGGTGATTTATTTAAAGCGCAAATTTGACCAAGGTATTTTTTCTATTTAAAAACTTTACATTGTGCAATATCACCTACATAAAAAAAAAAGCCCAAATATGAACATTCACTATTTCTTCTTAATCTATCATCAATAACATTGATCAATGTGATGTTGGGGGGGTGGTATCCAGCATCTCTTGGGGGGGAGCTGTAAATGTATGTTGTTGATTTCATGTGAATGCTGTTTCCGATCTCCTTTCTGATAAGAATTGAAAATAATTTATTCTCCCAGTCAGTTGCTTCATATTATGTACCTGAGGTGGTGTTAGTCTGTTCTAGAAAAAATACAACATCTACTAGAGCAGCTGAAATTGGGCTACAACTTGATTGAATTGGGGATTGTCTATGTCATTCTCCAGAATTGATCTGATATCTGCAGGAGACAAATGTGAATTAAATGAAGATTCATCGAAAGCCCCACCATCCTAGTATTCTTTAGGTCCTTAAAGGTGACGTTAATGTCTGCCATCTTACCTACTCCAAGGTGTGAAATTACTTTAAGACTTTTGATTTATTATATTGATTTATTTGAGGGAGGAGCAGCTTCAAAGTTTTCCAACTGGCATTCCTCTCTCTGACTGCTCTTATCCCACAGGCTGTTTGATGTGTGGATCACAACAACTAATAAGTATGTCAATCCCTATTTTACATTCTTGGGCCTGGGAAATGGATACCAGAGGGGTGTCAAGATCCAGTGGATCCATTTTTAGCTGAACTATGTCCAGGAATAAAATTATTACCTGTTCCCAAGGGTGTCTAATAGGAGGCCATGATAATACTTCAGGTATTTGTCAACTCTGACCCTCTGAAAAACAGTCCCCTAAATTTCTGGGTATTCAGTTTTCTTCAGTGTAACTATTCAAACAAATGGCCATGGGTCCTTTTTGGGGAAGGTATGGAGGAATCATTAGCATACATATTTGCCATGATGTTACAGCATCCTTCCCCTGGAAATCTGGTCTCCTTTTTGGTAAAAGACTTCCAGGTCTAGGAACTGGCTCTAGTCTGGAATCTGGGCAGGTAATCATGACTTTTTACGGCATGACAACCAAAGTTTATCCATCCTGGATTTCTTCTAATAGTACAAACCAAGCTGTAAACTTTTTGGCTGCCCGTCTATTTTACCCTTATCGGTACCACTTGCCATTATGGTGACCCCATGTGTGTCACAACAGAACTGTGCTCCACAGAGTTTTCAGTGGCTGACTGTTCCTAAGGAGATCACCAGACCATTATTCTAAGGCCCTTCTGTGTGAACCTCCAAACTTTTGATTAGCAGCTGAGCACATTAATTGGTTGTACCACCCAGGGACTCCATTTTGTCCTTAGAGGAACTGTTCTCTGTTTACCATCTCCATAAATATCTGTGGGTCAGGCCTCTTGGCTGCCAATCTAATCCAGCTGCTCTATGATAACTGAATCCACCTGGCTTCTGATGAGTAAGCACAGCTCTCAGCAGCCGCATCACTAGGGTTGGTGTCACCCAGTGCAGTAACTCATGGTGTCACCCCCTTCCCCACGGACCTCCTCCCATACCAGCCCATACAGAATCTTTCCAAGAAAAACAAACAAACAAACAAACCCATTACCATCAACTCATAACCACCCTATAGGACACAGTAGAACTGCCTCATACAGTTTCTAAGGTGTGGCTGGTAGATTTGAACTGCCAACCTTTTGGTTAGCAGCCAAGCTCTTAACCACTCCACCACCAGGGCTCCTAGTAATGTTTGTTGTACTAATGGTACTCATAAATTGTATTTCTTACATATCATTCCTTCTTTTCCTTTAATTACTACTTCATTCACAAATACTAATCACAATATTATAGCTAAAACACCAGAAAATTTGACAAAATTGGCAGCTAGGGAAACACTGGCAGCAATGAAAATAACAGCATGTGCTGGTGGTGTGTGCAGATGAAAGCACGTGATTTGAAGTGTCATTGTAATTGGGTAATAATGACAGCTCTGACTGGAGTGCATTAGAGGGTTTAAAAAGTAAATTAGCACAGAATTTTAGCCTTGTAGGTATACTGATACATGTAAACCGGGCTTACAAAAAATGTGTTTGTTGTTATAATTGACTACTGGAATATGTTTATAAAAAATAATAAATTTCTGCTGAAACACTTTACAAAAATTTGATAGATAGTCATTTTGGTGTTACTCCCTCTGACAGTGTCACCTGATGTGGTGTGTACCCCCACATCTGCCTGGTGATGCCACTGGCTCTCAGGCCTCTATAGCTTTGGCTTTCTGTCATCTTCAGTGATAATTATTCCTAGTTCTATAACTGACCCTGCTGCCATCAGCCCTGGCTTATTGAGGAAAACAAATACTAAAGATTTATGTTAATGATGCTGGTGCCTCTCTTGGAGCCCTGGTTGTATAGTGGTTAAGAGCTTGGCTGCTAACCAAAAGATAGGCAGTTGGAAACCACCAGTCACTCCGTGGAAACTCTATGGGGCAGCTCTACTTTGTCTGACAGGATTACTATGAGTTGGAATTGACACTACAGCAATGGGTTTGGTTTGGTTTTTGATGCTTCTTTTACAAGCACGTTTCTTATAACCTTAGCCAATGTTGTATCCTTACGGCCTTCCTGGGGAATATAATCGTCTGGTAAGTTTTTCTGCCTTACATAGTATACCCATTCAAGAAGTCCCATTTCCCTGAGCCTTTGAGTCATTTCCTCTACTCTCTGCCATGGAGATTTTGGCATTTTGACTTTGCTTAGCAGGGGTCATTGCTTTACCCAGCCTCTAGGCTATCCCCCTACTCAGTTTAGACTATCTCTTAGGGACCTTGCAGAAGTATTAAAATCTGTATCTTGAAAAATTTATCCTAAATAAATAAATTCTACCATATTCAATCTTACTTTCTGGTTCCCTGGATCAAACGCTCTCAGAATCAAGTCACACTAGTGCTCCTCAGGCTCCTGCTGGTGTATACTGACAAGGTCTTTTGGGATAAAGCTCACTTCCTTTCTTAGGAGGTTGAACATATTTCCAGCAACCAGCTTGTACCATGACCTAACATTAGATGTATGCCGAGTGTGCAGCAAGGAAAGATGGCACCCATCTGGAGGGAAAACATCTTGTTTTATAAGAGAGGCCTTTTCATTGCCTTCAAAAGCTGTGAAGTGCTAGTTCTTAACAAGGAGAGGTGATAAGCACCTACTGGTGCTGTGCATTGTGCTATGTGCTGGGAATAAGAGAGACATAAATAGAGCTATGTGCTGGGAATAAGAGAGACATGATCCCAGCCCTCAAGGAAGGAGGGCGCAGTTTAGCAGAGTAGACACACCACACAAATAAATAATCAAACAAATACAAATAACAAGTAAATAACTACAAAAAAGGGGAGAGAGGATAAGCTGCTTTTGCAGGGCCTAAGGGTTAGAAGGCGTACATGATTCCAGAAGTTTCTTTTTCAATTGTTGAAATCTTTATTTCTTGTACTATGCTTAACATTTATTAGCTTCCAAAGAAAGGTTAGTTCAATATTCTTTGAAATTTTATTCATACTTTCGTTGTATTTTTGTAACAAACATCACTGTTCTGTATAAAGTAACTTGATCATAAACAAAGTTGGTACATTAAAAATCAAGATTATAGGAATCTAACCAGAACACAACTTTATGTTGCCTTTCACAGTTCTTTGAAATGTACTCATTCCTGCCCCTGGACGAAAACTCTGGCAATTTATTACTTTTTGTTTGTTTGTTTTCACTGTTAACTTTTATTGCTATGTTTTTTGATTGTGGTATATAACAAAATACGACCTCTCATCTGTCAGTTTGTCCCACTGTGGTGGCTTGTGTGCTGCTGTGATGCTGGAAGCTTGAAGGACTTGAAGCACTTACTGATGAAAATCAAAGACAACAGCCTTCAGAATGGATTACACCTCAGAATAAGAAGACAAAAATCCTCACAACTGGACCAATAAGCAGCAGCATGATACACAGAGAAAAGACTGACGTTGCCAAGGATTTCATTTTACTCGGATCCATGATCAATGCCCATGGAAGCAACAGTCAAGAAATCAAATGAAGCATTGCACTGGGCAAGTCTACTGCAAAAGACCTCTTTAAAGTGTTAAAAAGCAAACATGTCACGTGGAGGACTAAGGTAAGCCTGACTCAAGCCCTGGTATTTTCAATCACTTCATATGCATGTGAAAGCTGGACAATGAATAAGGAAGACCGAAGAAGAATTGATGCCTTTGAATTACGATGTTGATGAAGAATATTGACTATACATCATGGACTGCCTGGAGTAGGAACAAATCTGTCTTGGAAGAAGTACAGTGAGAATGCTCCTTTGAAGCAAGAAGGGTGAGGCTTAGTCTCATGTACTTTGGACATGTTATCAAGAGAGACTAGTCCCTGAAGAAGGACATCATGGTTGGTAAAGTAGAAGGTAAGCGAAAAAGAAGAAGGCCCTTAACAAGACGGATTGACACAGTGGCTGCAACCATAGGCTCAAACATAGCAATAGTTGTGAGGATGGTGCAGGACCTGGCAATGTCTTGTTCTATTCTACACAGGGTTGCTTTGAGTTGGAACTGACTCGACAGCACCTAACAAAAACAACATAACAAAATATTTGACATTTCAACATTCTTCACATGTACAATTTAGTGACATTGTGCTTGTCATGTTGTGCAACCATCACCATTATTTGTTCCCAATTTTTTCCATCACTCTTAATAGCTCAGTGTTCCCTAAGCAATGAGTCCCCTTTGCCCCTTCTCTCCAGCCCAACACTGGTAACCATTAATAAAGACATTCACCTACATGTCTCCATCTCAGTATCAGGGTTCCATTGTTTTCCAATCAGGGATTTGGCGTTGGCATAACAGACCTACCTTGGCTGGGTGTTTACCATCTCTAAAGTCTGGGAAACTCTGACTAATAGGTCCTGACCCTGGTCCATATCATTCTCTATGCCCCTGCTATAGAAGATGAGACCGTGCTCTTTTGAAATTTGGCTTTGTTTTTGTTATGGAAGATCTGTTTCAGTTTTGCTCTTTGTTAAAATTTTAAGCCCCAGTCTTGGGAAATAGTCTATATTTCTAAAAATTGAGGCATTTACTATAATTTGGTAGATATGAACTGTATCTCCCCATAAAAAATCAGCTGCTATAATCTCTTTCGAATAACTCTTTAACATTCTCAATGTTGTTTTGCTTGAGGTTACTTGGATTCTTTCCTAGTGCATAAACACTTCAAGGGTTAGCAAAACTTTGAGGTATGTTGGTATGAAGATTTGATGGCCCCCAAACCTGTGACCTCCTCTTTTCTTTCATTTTTTTAGCATTTCCAGCTGCTCTCTACACCTAGAATTTTATCTCTGACTACTCAATGAAGTAGAATTGTCATTTTCTTCTGTTGTATTTTTTGGTTTTAGCATTTATATTTAATTCTTTTTCCCAGTTGCTACCTAGCTGCTGAAATTGCATATGTGATCTTGTATGTGGTCTATCTTTTCCATTAAATCATTTACAATATTACCAATTTCAATATTCAAATTATTTAAATTTCTCTCTGATAGTCCCAATATCTGCATCTTATATGTCTGGCTCTGAAGATTGCTTTTTTCTTCAGACTATTATGTTTCACAATTTTGTTGAACACTGAGACTGTTGTATAGAACAGTAGATACTGAAGCATATATATTTCATACCTTTCCTTTAGTGTGGTTTGTTATCATTGGCTGACGTTGTGGACTGGACTGTTGTGATCCATAGAGTTTTCATGGCTAATTTTCAGAAGTAGATCACCAGGCCTTTATTCCTATTTTGTCTTGGCCTGAAAGCTCTGGAAACTCTGCTGAAGCTTGTTAAGCATCACAACAACTCACGAGTCTGCATTGACATACGGGTGGTGGCTGTACATGAGGTTCATTGGCCTAGAATGGAATCCTAATCTCCCACATCAAAGGTGAGAATTCTACCAGCAAATCACCAATGCTTCCTTTAGTATGAAGGTTTGTATTAATCTAGGCAAGAGTTAGGTTTAGATTGGAGTTTGTTGTTGCTATTGTATCCCTTATTGTTGTTATTTGTTAGGTGCCATCAAGTCGATTTTAACTCTTAGGTACCCTTCCCATTGAAACCTCTTGCCATCGATTTGATTCTAATTCTTAGTGACCCTATAGGACAAAGTAAAACTGCTCCATAGGGTTTCCTAGGCTGTAATTTTTATAGAAGCAGACTGACACATCTTCATCCTGCGAAGCAGCTGGTGGGTTCGAACCGCTGACGTTCTGGTTAGCAGCCAAGCACTTAACCACTGTACCACCAGGGCTCCTTTAGCTACCCTTTGTACATCAGAAATGTCAATTACCTCAAGTAATACTTTGTTTTTGTCTCCCTGAAACTTGAGAAAATCTATCTTTTGTAGCTCTCCCAGCTGTATCCCACTATTATTTTTACTCTATGCTTCTTAGCGTGATGGTGGAGGTTGGGCAGTGTTTGATGGTCTCCTTCTCCAGCCTCACAGTTTGGAAGTTTTCTCAGAATTCTCCCAATCTTCCCTGTATGATGGTGGTGGAGTTCTTGAAAGAGAATCATGAAAAATCAGGCACCCTCTTATGTCTGTGGTCCTCAGGGGCTTCACACTTCCATACTATTCCACACTCCATTATGATGATAATTTAGCAAGTGAACATAGTTTAGCAAGCGAATATAGTTTAGCAAGTGAATATATATAATGCTTACTAGAACCTTATGTTGATGTTTCTCCAGTAATTTGATTGTATGAAGCTGATTTTCAGGAGATTCCCCAGGAAGTACTCTTAGGGACTACACTCTCTGAATCCTTAGAGATTAGTAATAATAATTACTACTTGTATGTGTTTTTTTTAAATGAGGGTCAGTTTAGGTTGATATAGCATGGATGACTTATACTTATTTTCCACTGAGTACCTTAAATACATCATTCATTGTCAAAAAGTTGGATGTCCGAATTAGTCTTTCCTTAGAAGTAACTTCTAACTAGTAACTAGTACAGGAAGACAATGACACTATTTTTTGGATAAGATTGAGAATATAAGAATTTTGTTGATAATGAAGAAGAGTCCAAAAAAAAACAGTAGGATTTTGTATCAGAGGAGAGGGAGAACAAAGTGGTAGGAATAAGGCAAAGACAGAGGAATTTTCTGAGCCTTTTTTTTTTTTTTTTGGTTATGTGTCTGTCTTTCACAATGGCCAGAGCAAGTCAAATCAATTAAATAACATTAAAAGTAGTATTACTTCTATGTAACATATAACCGTGTTGTATGCAAAGTCAGATCATTCTCCTAGTTACAAAGTAGATTTTCAAATCAATAGAGAAAACAGCAAATAATGTAGGCAAGATTCTCTTCTTTAAATCAAAGATAAGTCTAAGTGAAAACTATACACAAAACACAAAGAATAATCTATGTCATCAATCTATTTTCCATGCCCTTGATTTGACAGCTTTTGACAATAATCCTCAATTATCTGATGAGTTTTCAATATATGCATTCAATTACCTTTATTGATTTTAATGCTACTCTGTCCATATCATTCACTTTAAAGAGTCTCAATCTGGAGAATATTTGCCAGTATATCATGAATTTCCATATTTAGTTTCTATACTTTTTTACTGGCTGCAATAAATTAGTTGTATTGTTTTATTCGCACGACGGAACTGCAATTCAAAGACCTTGGCAGCATTTTAGAATTACAATGAAATCATCATGGGGACCACATATTCATTGCCTTACTCCTCCAAAATGTCACTAAACCACACCAAGCAGAGGCGAGCACACACGTAAATACTTATGTTGAATACGAATTTGTTTCAGATTAAGTATGAGGGGGTGTGGGGGAAGTAAGTGGTGAACTAGCACTGGAGATTAGGGGTTTAAGGAAGAAAAGAAAGAAAACGAACACATGTAAAATTTAGTTGAATCTGCAATGGTTTACTTTATAAATAGATGTAGACAGTGAGGATGTATAAACTTGACTTTATGGTTTCTGAGAGATAAAGTAATAGAATATTCAGTGATCACTGTATTTCAGAGCAATTTCAACTAAGTATTATTTCAACAAAGTTTTTCAGAGTATTTCAACAAACTTCTGGAGTTGGGAAGTGTGATCAGTTATTTTATAATTGTTATTTCCAAAAATGCAAGAGCAGAAATGCTAATAATTTTTGTAAAATCAGCAGAATAATTACATTTGATTTTGTAGACTTTAAGAAGAGGAAAATGGTGCTTCAAAATTAATGAAGGTATTCACAGTGTTTGTCCATACCAGAAAAATTATAAATAGCATAGAGTACTCAGTAACAGCAGTTAAAAGTGTACTTTGGTTTTATCTGTAGATATTTGATTGCATATAAAGAACCGAGATCTGCCTGGGAGTTTACAATGTCCATATATCAGCCTGAGTTGTCAGTTCATCTTCATGCTTACATAAATTGCATAAATCTGATTATCACAGTTATCAGCACCTTCTGATATATACCACTGTCCAAACTGTGTTGCCTTTCTTTGAAAGTTTTAGAAAAAAATATAACTTCACTCTAAGCATAAGAATGCACAATCATATTAAAATACTTATCTAATAGTTAGGAAATAATGGGTCAAGATATTATGCTTGTCCATTTAGGGAAATCAACCACTGCTATTGCCCAAAACCAAACACACTACTATAAAGTCTGTTCTGACTCAGAGACCTTATAGGACGGCGTAGAACTGCCCCATAGGAGTTCCAAGCCTGTAAATCTTTATGGAAGCAGAGTACCACATCTTTTTCCCACAGAGTGGCTGGTGGGTTCGAACCACAGACCTTTGGATCAGCAGCCCAGTATTTAACCACTGTGCCACCAGGGCTTCTAATAATAGCCATGCCTTAAATGTTATGGGAAGCTAATTATTAGGAATAATCTAACAGCTGAAGGAAAATAGTGTAGCCTACAACTAATATAAAGTTTTACCTCACATATGTATGGGCTAGAGTTATCACACTAGATATGTCATATCAGGACTCATTAGGCTGAAGTGAATTTGGACACACTTCAGTGTGTAGGCAGTCCCTGGGTGGTGCAAATTGTTAATGCACTCAGCTGATAACCTAAAGGCTAAAAGGTTGAGTCTACTCAGACACGCCTCAGCAGAAAGACCTAGAGACCTACTTCTGAAAAATCAGTCACTGAAAACCCTCTGGATGACAGTTCTGCTCTGGCATACAAGGAGTCAACATGAGTCAGCATCAACTCAAAGGCAACTCATTGTTTGTTTGTTTTCCATTTACAGATTATGTCAATCTGGATTAAAGAGAAATGGAACAATCTTAATCTGTACTATTGAGAGAACATAATATTGGAAATAAATCTCATTTTGAGGCAACTCTATTTACAAATAGAAGTCTCTATGCTGATTGGATAAAAATGCTTTCCTTGGTGGCTTGGAGCGTTGTAATTGCAAGACTGGATTTCATTGCTTCATTATTGTTGTAATGTTGCTGAACCAGATGGACACCGTTCTCCACCCATATTGCTTTAGATAATGACAAAACTCAAGAATTTACACATCGTTAAATTGTATTTTGCCCCTTTTTCCAATTGTTAGTATAATTTGATGAATGAAAAATTCATGAGGGACCTCTTGACTAGTTTGCTTTGCCTGGGGATATCCTTGACATTCACCACTTGACAGTACCTCTTCAATCTTTGAAATCTATGGGAATTGTGACTAGGTGAGCATGCTGTAACTAAGCTTCTGATTTTCTAGTGCCAGTAGATAATTTACATACAAAATTATATGAGTAGATGACAAAATTTGAGATACTCAATGGTATTTATATCTTATATCATTAGATTTTTCTTACCCTTCCTACATTTTCTTATCTCTTTTAGAGAATAGAATTCCATTTTTCAGTGCTGAACATTATAAAAAGGAAAAGTAACCAGATGTTGTAAATTTAAATGCTCTTGGTCTTAAATGTTGAAGCATGGCACTGTGAAGAAAGAAGTGATAAGAAGGTTATATTAAGAAGCTTGATTAGAGATGGGCATCTTTACATTATTGTTTAAATGGGCAAAACAAAATCTCTAGTCTTGCTCAGACATTTGAATCCATTCAGCTGAAACTGTGCATGAATGATCTGAATAGTAATCATGAACAATGAGCAATTGTATCTTGAATGAAAAATACAGATATATATATATATAAACAAATACTTTCGTCTGATGCATAATCCTGGAGAGTCTGAATATTTCAGTCACTTTATTACAAAGACAATGTATTATCTGAGCCTTAGATATATTTGTTTCTGAGCAATTTAAATCAGTGTGAACAAGGTGAGGAACAGAACAAAGTACTAATTGGCAGTGATTAAATTTTGCCTCCACCTATTCACTCCCTTCCTTGTGAGACAATGGTGCATTTTATCCCATTGTCATGGAACCTCAGAGGTGGAGCATACTCACTGTCCATTGGAAGGAATGCCATGTGATTTGCTTAGCCCAATCATGGTGGATGGTCAGTGTGCTAATATTAGCTGAACCTGAAGAGGAATCACATGCTTCTCACATATTTCCTTTATTGCCTGTACTACAGAATAGCATATACCAAATGATCTCATGTCTATTCTGCTGTGAGTGAGGAATAAACTGAGATTTTGTGTCACTTGTTACTTATTCTAGTATAACCTAGCAAAAATGAATACAGAGATTGATACCTAAAGCGAGATCTTGGAATAACAAAAACCCTACAATAGGTGACATTGACTTCAGAGTCTGGAAGTGGGCTGGTAAGAAAATTGTTATTGGGTGCTGGGAAAGCAACCAGCCATTTCCTGAAGTTGTGAGACATTTGTTAAAACTTGCTTGCAATAACTTGGAGGGGAAATAATAGGCTTGCTAAATCTCGGGCTTAAGGTGAAGAGGCAGGGAAACCGAATGTTGGTAGCATACTTTCAATGCTGTTGATTATATTTGAAAAGGTGTAAAAAGAAGGATGTGTCAAATGGTAGTTGCTAGCTTGTAAGCAGAACTTGCATACAAGCAGACAGAGTACACAGAGCTCCCCTAATTGTGGAATTTGCAAAGCTGAAACCTGAAACAGTTTTCTACCTCCAACTCATTAAAGATAAAATTAAGAAATGCTTGACGTTAATGAACCTTTGTTACTTAAAGAATTTCTCAATTTTATCTTTAAGGTGCTGGAGTTGAAAAAGAACATGGATTTTTTTCAAAAACAGAATTAAGGATGGGGCCATCATATTCATTGTTCGAAACTCTAAAGTGTCCAAGGATGTACCTAGGAAATCCTTTCATCGAGACAAAATATTTGAGGAAAGAAAGACTAAATGCTTTTCCACATTAACACAAAACTCATATACGTATTGGGGAAAAAAATAAACTATCTCCATATATATTTCTCCTTTTTTTTTAAATTAAGTGTTCTATTTTGAGACAAATGTTGATTGATAAGAGTTGTAATAAATTGCTCTTTATCCAATTTCTCACAATCATAACATCTTGCAAAACTATAGTACGGTATCACAACCAGGATATTGACATGGATGCAATCAAGATAGAGAACAATCCCATCACCAGACCATCGCTCTTGATGCTCAATAGTCACACACAATTCCCTCCTCCTCCATCATTAACCAGGCAAAACCACTGCATTGTTCTCCATTTCCATAATCTTGTCATTTCAAGAATGTTACATAAATGGAATCACTCAGTATGTTAAATTTTGCGATTAGCTTTTTTCCTTCCAACTGGAAGTTCTGAAATCTTACCAGTAACATTGAATAAAACATATTGATTTGTTCATTCACTCTTATCATGTTAACATGTATATATGAGTATGATGTCAAAACCTGTATTTTTCATAATCTGTAGTTTTTTTATTATTTTTATTTTATTTTGAATTTTCCCAAATCATCCTATATTCAAATTATCCAAAATCTCATGAAATATTTCCTCATTTCAAATTGTATTTTGTCCTATGTTTGATATAAATTAATGACCTGATGAAACTTTCGATTATTAAAGAAACATTCAGTGAATTACTACTATACGTCAAGGAATATCCTATGTCATAAAAATATTTGAAAAAAGATTGGAAAGACTCTTAATCTTAGAGACCTTATTGCCTGGCCAGACACCCAAAGCAGCTTTATCTGCCACATCTCCTTGCTTGGGTCTCTTTACACAATATTTGATAAATCTGTGCCAACCACTGTAGCTTTCCCTCCACTGACTCATTTTAGGTGTATATTATGTTTTTAATTATTGTTTTATTGGTCATTTTTTTGAATAGACTGTCTTCTCTTAGTCATTTACATATAATTTTATCTGCAGGCTCAAAGGAGTCATTTTCCTGAAACTAAAACCTGTATGTGTTTCCTGACATACGGTAATATCAAAAGGAACTTTATGATCTAGATAGAATCACTTTATGCCTCTAATTAATGTTACAATTTTGAATAAAAATGACGGGAAGACATCAGCAGACAAGCAAAAATAAATGTTCTTTTAATATAAGAATAATATTAACAAATTGTAATTTTGCCAGTTGCCATCAAGTTGATTCCAACTCATAATGACCCCATGTGTGTCAGAACTGTGTTCCATAGGGTTTTCAGTGGTTGATTTTTTAGAAGTACACCTCCAGGCCTTTCTTCTGAGGTGCCTCTGAGTGAATTTGAAACTCCAGCCTTTCAGATAGCAGCCAAGCATCTTAACACTGTTTGCACCACCCAAGTGACTCCATAACAGTAAAAGTAGCTAACATTTATATAGCAATTTTCCTGTACCAGACATTAGTCTAAGCAGTTTTAGTGATTCATATATTTAAATCTCACAATAACTCCGGAAGTACCAATTATTATTAGTAGTAGTAGTAGTAACAGCAGCAGCAGAAGTAGTAATAGCATTTGAACTTCACAGAGGAAAAAATGTTGACAAGGAATGCCATTTCTGTAGGTAAATGGTTACGTCAGTTTGTAGATGCACCATGTTCCTTGCTGGAGTTTCAAGTTTCCCTTGCCTTTAAATTTCCTTGAAAGCATGCACCCTTACTGAAATGAGAATCCTATTAGGTGTTTGTAACTCAGCCTGGTTCCTTCTTAAAGTGTTAAAGATGAAGTGACTTTGTACTCCTGTAACCACTGTTGTGAGAGACTGTTAGGGTTTCTCCTGACTTGTAGTAATGTGGGAAGGTACAAATCATAAGAAATTGTCACGATTGTCCACCGTGAGTACATCTTGCCCTGGGAATATTCACATCTAACTTCCTCCTCAACATGGAGACTTGTCCAAATCAGTCTCAGCATACTCTGAAGTAAAGACTGCAGGCTGGAGTGATTCAGCGCATTTCCAAACTTCCCTGGGGTCAGATATTTGTAAGCCAAGATAGATTTCAGGGCTGTCTGATATTCCTGTACCCACGGAACTTAAGTCCAGCCATCCTCAACTTCCTATTGAATCACACTTGTCACACAGGCTTACTCTCACTTCAATCACACGGGCTTCCTAACGCTAGCCATGAACTATTTGAGCAAGTGCAGAATCGTTATGTTGTGCACTTAAATCCCCTGCTTTCCATTTGGAGTTAAGTCTTCTCTTGTCTTCTTAGAAGAGCACTCATTCTCTTAAGGATATAACAGACCCATAATGAGTCAGTCAATACCTTTTCTGTCTTCCCACAGAATATATATTTTTAATTAATCACATCCTTGAACACAATGGATTGTAATTATTACTTAAAGTGTCTTTCTTGCCAGCTAGAATAGGATCTCTTAAAGGCAAGAGAAATTTCTAATTGATCTTAGTACTCTTGGTTCTAATTAAAGCACCTGGATATTATAAGCTTTCAATAAATATTTGCTAATCACTTTATTAATGGATTACATGTTTAATATCATAGAGAACCTGCTAGAAATTCAACTACCATGAGGCAGAGTATGATACCATATATTTTGGGGTAAGTTTAAGGATTGTTTTTGTATACTTTTGTTTTTAATACAAACTAACTCTATTCCTATTTAATTTTCATGATGTTAATTAGTATTAAACATAGAAAAAACTGAACTATTTTATGCTGATGATCAAAATGCAATGTGTTTAAAACATTTGTAAATATCGACTATTTTGAAATTTCTTGTTCATTGAACTTGTAGTTTTATTTTTAAATGTCTTTTAATTAAAACAATAGGATAACCATAAAGCATAGGAAGGCAACATTCATATATTTTGTGACCTCAGTCAATTTACTACAGATACAATGTCTCGCATGCTGACTTCATAGATAAAATTTTACCATGTAAATATCCTTGAGGAGTTAAAAACTTGTTTACTGACTCCCATTGCAAACTTATCAGATAACAAAGACTATCAGGAATGTTTTCCTATTTATTTTGTTCAATCCCTTTTCCTGAATTATTACTCATACCCATCTCTAGGCTACATATTTGACTAGAATTAGCTTATTTATTTTAGGAAACAGCAGAATTTAAAGATGAATTGGAGTGTCTGGAATTAGATGGATATGGAGTTACAAGAGACCGAATGAAATTGGTTCACTTTTAAAAGTATGGCTTTTGGAGGGACCCTTTCCTGGATCAGTGCTCTAGACAATATTTGCTATCCAGATTATATGCCTTGGTAATTCAGGACATCTGTTTTGGCATGATAAGATTGTAGAATTATAAAAAATCCTTCTAACCAGGAGTTTAGTTGTTTTACATGCCAGGAGTGCCTGATCTGAAAAGAGAGTGTAATTCAATAGTTAAGAGTCTGGGTTTGGGCATTACACAAATTGAATTCAAATATCTCTCGATATATGTATGTATATATATGAGTATATATATATAATAATCTCTGTTTGTAAAAACAGTAACTTTCCCATGGTTGTTTTTTTGAGGATTAACAACAGTAAATATTTATTAAGGATTTATATTATCCCATTTAATTTAATTCTAACAACAATCCTGTAAAGTTGACACAGATATGATTCCCATTTTACAGATGAGGAAATTGAGGCACAGAAGGATTAAGCCACCCGCCCGAGGTCATGTAGCTAATAAACAGAGTGGCTGTGAAAGGTACCCAGAGCATTTGAACCTAGCATATTTTAAAAATTCATCTAAATCATCTAATAAGCATTCCAAAATGATAATTATTCTTAGTATCGTTATTACTACTGAAGCCAACCTACTCATTAAGATAAAATAACAAAAGAAAAAAATGGTTTTTTTCTTTCTTCCATGGCTGTGTTCTGTTGGATAGTCTTCTCCTGCCCTTTGACATGATCTTAGAAAAGAGGTGCTTCATCCTATATGTACGTAACCTTATGTACAACAGAACAAAACATCCCGTACTCATAATCACCAGCATGAAAGTACAGGTTATCCATAGCAGCCAGAATTGCTTGCAGTGGCAAAGCCCAGCCCTTTCAGGACCCGTGGCCACGAGTACCCTTCTGCGCTGGCCACCACACCACAAGGTGGCTGACAATGCTGGCACACTTTTTGGGCCAAAACACTGTTAAAGACAGGCAGGGAGAGACAGTGGGGGCTGCTGTTCCTCCTCCCGTGCACCATGAAAGTCTCCAAAGCCCTGTGGAAACAAATTTACAGGTGGCTCCAGATGTTCTGAGGTCAGTGGATGTTTGCATTCCATTCTGGTGTGGACCCTATCAGTTTAAATACACCATCATGCAGAGAAGCGTCTTCACTGAAGCCGCAGATACCAAAGGAACACAAGAACTGGCTAAAGAAAAAGCTGATGATCACTTAATGAAAGTTGTAAAAGAGGAACAATATGGAACTTTCAAGGAAGCCATCAAGTTTTTTCTTAATACTATGAAACTTGTAGCTGCTATAGAACTCAGTAGTATTTAAACCCAGCCTCTGAATGGTGATGGTGTTGGGAATGGCTAGATTGAAGATACTGGTGATTGCAAGGTGACATACCTCTTCTCTTAATTGCAACAGCAACACACATTCCAGCCATCTGTGCTCAAACTGAGTCAGGCTGTACTCGAAAGCAAGTCTCAGATTCACACATGGTACTTAATGACAGTAGGGATCCTACTGGTTGTTTGGAAGGGTGAATTCCTAAAGATTGGGCTTTAAGTCATTGAAACAAGTATCATTAGCATTCTTGTTCCAGAGGCCCTAAACTCTGGTCTTTGGCCAGGTTGAAAGTCTGAAGCAAAAGTGTTAACAAACTCTTTACTTAACACTTCCTGGAGTGAGATGATTTTAGAACAGACACACAATCTCTTTATGGTTTCCATAGAGCCTAGTACAAAGTGTAATATTACACATATATAAGATGCTGTCCTGATGAAAGGCAACCTGGTGGCACAGTGGTTAATGTGCTTGGCTGTTAACCCAAGATCAGTGGTTTGAACCCATCAGCTGCTCCTAGTCACTCTGCAGGAGAAATTTGCGGCCGTCTGCTTCCGTGAAGATTACAGACTTAGAAATCCTATGGGGTAGTTTTATTCCATCCTATAGAGTCTCTATATGAGTCGGAATTGACTGGACAGCAACAGGTTTGGTTTTTGCCCCAATGGCAAGGTGATGACATCCCTGAGATTTAAAATCAAGAAGAACCAACGGATTCAATTTTACTGGTTCATTATCACTTTTCATATGATGCAAGATGTCAGATATCAATATTTTTCATGATAACTAATAAAATAGAATAAAAACAATTGCCTAAAACACAGATTGTTGTTGTTGTGATGGCAGAAGCCGATGAGAGTTTTCAAGTGGGATTACAACTGAATTCCAGCTGCCACAGAAACTTCAACTTGTTAGTCGGGACACATCATTGTTATCCCCTTTCTTGCAGATCAGCTTGTTAAGAAGAAGTCACCACTTTTGAGATTGACAAGAGATATATAATGCCTCCTTTCTGTTTGCCAAAGTGAAAGTTACACTTCATTATCAAGAAAGCCTCGTAAAACATTTACCTCTATTCTTGTGTAATTTTTGCATGTATAAAAGTGTAGAGCAAAAGAGCACTTAAGTTATACATTTAAATTTCTTTTTAATTATTAGAAGTTTTTGAGAAGACTTAGCTGATTATTATTTTATGGAAAAGAGTTGTTAATTCTTGAAGAGTTTTGTCTTGCAATTCTGATCGTAAGTTGTCTAATCAAATTTATGCTGTGAAAAACTTTAATGTGTTGTTCAGATCGTGTCCTTTTTTAAAGATTTATGAGAGGTTTTCTGTAAAATCAGCAGATTCATGGTGATTAACTTGCACACCACAATATTTACATGTGTCACAGAAGAGCTGCAATAAATGCCTTATTTTACGCATGACATAGTTAATATTTATGTGTCAAAACCTCAAAATATCTAAATCTGTTTTATGTTAGTTCGAAATACTTGATGAATGAAGATAATATCTTTTCAAGTTAAGAAAGCATAAATTGATTTTAAAAAACCTATAATCTCACATTTTGGCCTACTTAAACTTAAATAAGTTCACTTGGTCACGTCTAAGTATTTTTAAAAAATGGTCTAGTATAAATCAAGTCTTTAAACTCTCATCCAATTTAAGGTTTATAATTGTTATTATTATTTTCATTATCATCTTTATAATTTTTATGCAGACTTCAAAATTCTTCTGAAACTGTTTTAGTGGAACCATATATATTGCAAGAGATCTAGTAGTGGGGTAATTATATTTTAACACAAAACTCAAAATTCTGATATGCACAGGATGCTGGTAGCAAAAATCAGAGAAAGTCATTACCTTCTTAGGGAAAAGGAAATTTCCAGATGCTCAATAATATGGTTAAATAAATAGTATCTTAATTATAACCAATGTGCCTCTTTTCTTTTTGAAATTATACGTAGAAACAAAAGAACAGATTGAGAATAATACTATGGCTAAGATTTTCAACGTGTTTTCTAAGTATAAACAACACAAAATTTAAGTGTGCATAAATATTTTAAGTCACAATATGAACAAACATCTTGTTGGGTACGTCGTACGCTTGCATAGCATAGCAGATTTCAGTCTATCCTTCCCATGTTTTCTGTCTTTTCAACACTTATAATATTAAACAAAACAAAATAAAAATAATAAATTCTGGCAACTAAAAGCTGAATAAGATATACTCCTACCCTCAAGTTGCTCAGCATCCGGGGTGAAGTTATACGAAAAAAAAAAAATTATTAGCATGATAATAAACAGCATATTCTTTAGTAAATTATGTATATTGTATTTCTTACTGCTCTGTGTCATGTAGCCTGCAGCCAAGAGACCTCAATGTTCAAGTTTATTTACCTTGTATCTTATTCAATTACATGAATGTTTAATGAATTTCTCCTATGTAATCTGTAGCAAAATAGAACAATCTGTCTTCAATTTACATGGTGATGGTGATTGTGGTCTTAGAAAATTCAGTGTATATTAAAAGTGTGCCAAAATTTCTTGTATTTATATATAAAATGGGTTAGGTTCTAGGCTCAGAAAAATCTTAAGCAGGTCTGGCAGATCGCTTGAATAGTTGGTAGGTATTCATATGCCATTTGGGACTTAGCACAAATCTTTGATTTGTGGGTGAAGTCCCACATCTTGCAAATTTTCTAACATTCCTGACTCCTAGACTCCTAAATTCAAATGAAGTCTCCAACAATTTTGACTACTAAAAATTATTCCTACAAATTTCTGAACTTCACTCTTGTCGTTGTTAGCTGTTGTCCAGTCAATTCTGACTCATGGTAACCTTATGTACAACAGAACAAAACATCCCGTCCTCATAATCACCAGCAAGTTCAAGTCCATTTTTGCAGTTATTGTGCCAGTCTATCTCACTGAGGGTCTCCCTTGCCCTCAGTGGCTCTCTACTTTACCAAACATGATGTCTCCTCTAGCGATTGATCCCTCCTGGTTATGTGTCCAAAGGATGTCAGTTGGACAATATTCTTTTTTTTTTTTTAATTGTACCTTAGATGAAGGTTTACAGAGCAAATTAGTTTCTTATTAAACAATCAATACACATATTGTTTTGTGACATTGGTTGCCAACCCCACAACTTGTCAGCACTCTCCCTTTCTTGACCTTGGGTTCCCTATCACCAGCTTTCCTGTCCTTTCCTGCCTTCTCGTCCTTACCCCTGGGCTGGTAAACCCATTTAGTCTCGTTTTGTTTTATGAGCCTGTCTAATCTTCAGCTGAAGGGTGAACCTTAGGAGTGGCTTTAGTACTGAGTTAAAACGGTGTCCAGGGGCCATACTCTCAGGGTTTCTGCACTCTCTGTCAAACCGGTAAGTCTGCTCATTTTTTGTGAGTTAGAATTTTGTTCTACATTTTTCTCCAGCTCTGTCTGGGGCCCTCTATTGCGATCCCTGACAGACTAGTCAGTGGTGGTAGCCGGGCAACATCTAGTTGTGCTGGACTCAGTCTGGTAGAGGCTGTGGTAGTTGTGGTCCATTAGTCTTTTGGACTTATCTTTCCCTTGTGTTTTTTGTTTTCTTCATTCTCAGTTGGACAATATTCTATTGTGATCTATATGGTTTTCATTGGCTGATTTTCAAGTAGATTGCCAGGCCTTTATTCCTTGTCTGTCTTAGTCTGGAAGCTCTACTGAAATCTGTCCACTATAGGTGACTTCAACCTTGGAGGTAGTATTTTTGTGTTGAGATCCACTGCACTATACAAAGTCTACCTGCTTCTTCTATTCTAAACATGATGGTAGTTTTCACTGAGTAAACAAATTTTACAAGGGAAGAAAATTCAGATAAGCATTCCCTTGTTCCAAGGAAGAGGTTCAAATGTATTAAGTCACCTCAAGTTCTCACTATCAAAGCAAAGAAGATACTCCTCAGTAGTACTAGCCACCCCCAACAATCAGTAGTTACTGTGGACCCAGCAGACTATCTGTTTAAGGATTCTAACATCTGATCTTTCACTTTGCATGGATTCAGTTAATTCTAGTTTGTAATTTGGGGTCACCTGAAAGTTCTGGGTGAAATCAAATATAGATCTTTTCCAACAAGAAACTTAGTTTTCTAAACTATGCTTAGGCCTTTCCCTATCCTCTTCTGCACTTCCCCATCCCCATACACACCTGGACATTGTTCGTTCTAGGAAAAACCTAGAGCTCCAATGACTTTCTGAGAATAGACAACCTTGTTTCTCAGTCTCAGAAATTAGTAGCATTGTGAGCTAGTGAAATAAGTTTGGTATACCACTATATTACATTTTTTTAATGTAGGAAGAACATAAGAGTAGATGCAATTTTTCTCTAACTACCTAGCAGAACATTAACAGTTCTATACAATGTCTTCACTTTTTAAAAAGACAATCAAAAACTTAGAGTGAAGGCAAGAACTTTGATTGTAATTTTGGCATGATGTTTTCCTAAAAATTCTGAATGCTTTTACAATTTCACATCAAGTTAATTTTTATACAAGTTAAGATATACATACATATATGTATGTGTATATATACATATGCATATGTCTATACATGTATATATATATGTGTGTGTGTGTGTATATATACGTATATAAATTTAAGGTCCTTAGCAGCAACTTAGCATGCTTGAGAATTTAACTTATTTTCCTATATCAGGAGATCAAGAAACGTTATTAGCTCCTATGTTATTAATATTATACTTAACCTACAGATTAAGATGTTTAGAGATCAAAAATGGTTGCAGCAGTACATCAGCAGGAAACTGCCATCAATTCAAGCTAGATTCAGAAAAGGACGTAGAACGAAGACATCATTGCTGATGTCAGATGGATCTTGAATGAATGCAGAGAATACCAGAAAGTTGTTTACTTGTGTTTTATTAACTAGGCAGAGGCATTCGACTATGTGGATCAAAACAAATTATGGACAACATTGAGAAGAATGGGAATTGCAAAACACTTAATTGTGCTCACGCGGAACCTGTACATAGACTAAGAGGCAGTTATTCAAACAGAACAAGGGGATACTGCGTGGTTTAAAATCAGGAATGGTGTGCATCGGGGTTACATCCTTTCACCATACTTATTCAATCTGTATGCCAAGCAAATAATCCAAGAAGCTGAACTGTATGAAAAAGAATGAGGCATCAGGATTGGAGGAAGACTCATTAACAACCTGTGTTATGCAAATGACACAACCCTGCTCACTGAAAGCGAAGAGAACCTCAAGCACTTACTGATGAAGATCAAAGACTACAGCCTTCAGTATGGATTACACCTCAACAAAAAGAAAACAAAAATCCTCACTAATGGAACCCTAAACAATATCTTGATAAACAGAGAAAATATTGAACTTGTCAAGGATTTCATTTTCTTCGCATCCACAGTCAATGCCCATGGAAGCAGCAGTCAAGAAATCAAAAGACACACTGCAGTGGGCAAATCAGCGGCAAAAGACCTCTTTAAAGTGGTAAAAAGCAAAGATATCACTTTAAGGACTAGGTGTGCCTGACCGAAGCCATGGTTTTTTCAATCACCTCAGATGCTTGGGAAAGCTGGACGATGAATAAAGAAGACCAAAGAAGAATTGATGCCTTTGAATTGTGGTATTGGCAAAGAATATTAAGAATACCATGGACTGCCAGAAGAATGAACAAATCTGTCTTGCAAGAAGTACACCCAGAATGCTACTTAGAAGAGAGGATGAAAGACTTCGTCTCTAGGACTTTGGACATGTTATCAGAAGGGACCAGTCCCTGGAGAAGGACACTATGCTTAGTAAAGTAGAGAGTCAGCAAAAAACAGGAAGACCCTCAGCAAGATGGATTGACACAGTGGCTGCAACAATGGCTCAGACATAGCAATGATTTTGAGGATGTAACAGGACTCAGTAGTGTTTTGTTCTGTAGTACATAGATAACCCTGAGTCAGAACCTACTTCACGGCACCTAATAACAACAAGGAGAACTGAGTCATTCAAGACTGTAACTCATCAATAATAGAAGCGGTCATGATTCAGATTAATATTTTTTCTGCACAACTGAAAATTCAAATTTGATTCAATATATCTCGTTTCCCTTTTGTGACTGAGAGAGGAATAAAATATATTGTTTCACAGTCATGTAGCCACAGAATTATCTTCTTGCAAGAAAGCAAGTCATTGTCTGAATACATGAGACAATTTTGTAACTATTGAAATCTCAGAGTTGCTCAGTGAGGCTAGGTCAGGACTGAATGGTAACGTGATTCCGAATTTGATTTATGCTCAGTATAATTTCCTTTTTAAAAGATTATTATATATCTTAGCAAATATTTAATGAATTTATAGTAATTAATATAATAGGTTAGATTTTAATTTAATGTTTTTAATTTAGGGTACCCTAGTAAAAGTACTCAAACCATACCTATTGCTGTCAAGTCAACCGAGACTCATAACTGCCCTATAGGATTGAATAGAAACGCCCCATAGGATTTCCAAGGTTGTAATCTTTACGGAAGCAGACTGCCACGATATTCACTTGTGGAGCAGCTGGTAGGTTCAAACCTCTGATCTTTCAGTTAGCAGTCGAGTAGTTAACCGCTGCACCGCTAAGGCTTCTGATAGTAAAATTAGTAAAGTTAAATGCAATATTTGAATGATTTCTCCAATTTAAATTTGTTTAACTGATTTACATGTTAAACACAGGATGTAAACATTATAAAAATAGTAAAAATACTCCTGTAATTATAGATTCTTAAGGTGAAATCTACTTATAATCAAGTATGCATAAATAAAAATTATTCTAATACCTTTGAAAATATAAAAGTGCTTGAATTTGGTGTTTGTTTCTAAAAATAATGCAGTTCCCGCAAACTGAATTCACAGCAATGGCAAGGGATGCATATGAATTGCAAAAAAGCATAATAGTTTTCCATTTTTTTTCCTTTTATTTAGAATTATCAAGGTAACATCATTTGAGAGGGTTATTCCTCTCTCCTTCCACTGGGTTTTATTTAATTTTCAGCATAGCACAGTGGATGACAGCGCAGGAAAGATTTATATCTTAGCTCTAACACTAGCTATGTAACCCAAGCAAGTTATTTAAAACCCCATGTGCCTCACTTTTATCATCTGTAAAATTGTGATAATAATAGAATCTCTCTCTTAGCTTGGTTGCAAAGGTGTACCTTAACTTTTTAGAATAGGATAAAGTGTTTAATAACAATTAGCTAGCTATGGAATATTTATTAATACTCAACAAAATGATAAAATACACATTGTGATACAAGTTATGAAAATCTGTAGTAATGGCGTTAGACATTAGAAGTACTAAAATAATTAATTTCTGATGTTTCCTATGCTTTTTAAATCTCAGATTATCTAAGAGGTGAATACTAGTAAATTTAAAGTACTCTGTAGGAACAAGTAGGAATGAGATCAATTCGTACATGCTTCTATATAACCCTAAATGATAGAAAATCAGAAAAAATAACTTGAAATAATATTGTTCCTAATAGTATTCCATCTGGGATTTACATTTCTTAATTTTCCAGTTGATGGTAACAAGTCCTGATACTGAAATTCGATAGTGTCCATTTGTCTGGAGGTAAAGCTCCCAAAACCAGTTTTACTTTGGTATCTTTTAACTGAAAATACAACCAAGAATGTATGTTATAATCAATCTATTGAGAATTTGATCTAGATGTACGGGCTCTATAGGGGTATTCTTTAGCTATTATAAGTTGGGCAAATTTCTTCTGAGGACTTACAGATGTTGGTGTCTCCTTTTCCTTTAAACACATTGGACTCATTTCCAGTTGAGGATGTAAGAATGTATACACTTTTTCACCTGCAAAGGTGGAATATTACTTTAATAAGAACAATTAGTTTTCCTAATTTTTTACTCAATGAAGAATCTCTGGAATAAACTGTACCGGCCTATTTTATCCATATATTCTGATGACGAACAAGCCACTCCAAAATACAAACCAAAATCAAAGTAAACCCATCGCCATCAAGTCAATTCTGACTCATAGTAACCCCATAGGACAGAGTAGAACTGCACCATAAGGTTTCTAAGGAGCGGCTAGTGGATTCAAACTGCTGACCTTTTGGTTAACAGCCAAGCTATTAAACACCGTGCCACCAAGGCTTCTTCAAAAATGCAAGAGCACTGCATATCTGTAGTTGGAGATAAACAATTGAAACTCAGCAAATGATTGATTGTTAAAGTTTTAACATTGCTGCTCCTTTCAAATATATGTTAAACTATTCCTTCCAATTAGTCTTTTGGAAATTTGTTGGCTTATGACTACATTGTCATCATCTCTTTTTTGTCCATTTTTTATTAGCTTTTTAAAAATTACTGTTTATTTTTAATAGCTCTTTGAATATTTTATACAGGAGTCTATTAACAAATGGGTGTTTCACAAATATTTTCACCCAATCTGTGGCTTGTATTTTAATTCTCTGAAGTGTCTTTCACAGAGCAGCAGTGTTCATTTTTAAAAAAAGTCCAATTTACCTTTTTTTTGATCATGTTTTTGGTGTTGTATCTAAAAACCCATTTAGATTTTCTGTGATAATTTCTCCTAGAAGTTCTGTAGTTTTCCATTTTATATTTAGGTCTATGATCCATTTTAGATTACATTTCATATAAAGTCTCCTAGGTTCAATTTTTTTGTTTGTTTTCCAAATGGTCATCGAATAGTTCCATCACCTTTTGTTAAAAACATTTTCCTGTCTCCATTGAATTGCCTTTGTTCCTTTATGAAAGACGAGTTGGCTATATGTGTGAGGGTCTATTCTGGACTTAAGAAGCCCTGGTGTTACAGTGGTTAAGAGCTTGGCTGCTAACCAAAAGTAAGTGGTTCAAATCCACCAGGGAGCTCCACGGAAGATAAAACCTGGCAATCTGCTCCTGTAAAGATTATAGCCTAGGAAACCCTATAGGGAAGTTCTACTCTGTCTTATAGGGTAACTGAGTTGGAATCGACTCCACAGCGCACAGCAATAGCAACAACAAGGGAAAATTATGTGCTTCCATCTTTCCAGAAGCAAAAGTCCTTTACGTTTAACCTACATGAGCCTTTATATTTAAATTGGCTTTCTTGTAGACCTCATACGGTTAGAACGTGTTCTTCTACTTTGAAAATCTTTGTCTTTTAATCAGTGTATTTTGACCTTTTATATTAAAGTAATTATTGATATAGTTGAATTAATATGAACGATATTTGCAGCTGTTTTCCTCCATTGTCAGTGGCTTCTTTTTCTGCCTTCTCTGAGTTTGAGCATTTTGTATGATTCCATTTTATTTCCTTTCAGCGTATCAGTTGTGATAGAGTTTGCAATGTTCAGTTTTAACTAACCTAAGTCCACCTTCAAACAGCACTATCTGACTTCATTATGCCATATAGGCACCTTAGAATGTTCCCTAATAACAGAATGTCTTCCCTTTCATCCCTTGTGAAAATCCTATCGTTCATTTCACTTCTCTCTATGATATAATCACTGATTATAGCTATTTAAACAAAAGTTATATTCAGTGGAATGTATACCAATATTCAGCGGAATGGTTATGTATTCCGAGTTTTGGAAATGCTCCTCTAAATTGCTTTTGAGTTTTATTTTGATAGATGCACTGGGAATATCATTGACCTGTGGCCAATACTATTTTTAATCATTTTCTCATCTTAGAAACTCTAAATCATTTGGGTGGTTTACATTAGTACTCTCTCTCATCCTTTCTCCAGAGAATGCATTCACTTTAACTATAAATTCTTTGGTGATCTTTGCGCCAGGAGACCTACGATACATAATCTACTTTACAATGTGCTGGGTTCTTAGTCTTCACTCTAATACAACACATTATAATTCGTAACTAAACTTCTTTGCAAGGACTTTAGCCCTCAGGTGTTTCTATTTTCTCTCCAGTATCTGTTGATCTGTCTCTTATGGTCATTTTCTTGGCTGAGCAACACAGGAGGACATTGAGATAGACTAGGCGCTCGGGTTGCTATTTCCTCTGTACCTATTTTATAACATGTCTAATAGTAATGTCTTTGTAAATCATGATTACATTTGGGATGTGAGCACTGTGTAATTTGTAAAACTTTAGGTACATATTTATAAATTTAATCGTATAATGTGTAAATGCCATTGCAAAGAACCTCTTCAAAGTCTTTATTTTCATGTTTGAAAGGAGCTAATTATTTGAGAGAAATGATAACAAAAGATAATTTCATGACTGGATAAACAGTCTTTAGATGTACTGTTGTCCCCAATTTTGCAAGAAAATCAGTCTGCTGATTTTTCTTTCCCTTTAGGCCATGAGGATCTCATTACTGAGACCACCTACAGATGGTATGATTGAAATTTTGAATCTGTGCATAATCACCTCATCATTTTGATCTTTTGATGCAAATCTCTTGACAATCATGGACATTACACCAAGAAAAAAGCTTAGATGTTCAATTTTAGTACTAAACTGTTCACATTTTAGGTATGCCCTACATAAATTGGAAAAAAATACTGCTAGTACACCTATCTTCACTTATGTATTAAAAATTACACTCTAAACTTTCTGATTATGAGTTATTTCCTTTAATGAATTCAATGAAGTTAGGATATCAGATAATACCGTGCTTGGTAAATTTTGGCTTTAAATAGCATTTTATCTTTTTGATTGATTTAAAATCTCAACATTTTGCAGTTCACATTTCCCTAGTTATTTTATGAATGTGCTATTAGTTTGCAAATCAGTTTTTCCACTTCAGTTCTCTGGCATGAGAATATTACTCAAAATAGGAGTTTAGTTTTGTATTAAAAAAAAGTGGTTTTATGAGGAAAATTTTAATTGCATAAGTTGAAATACCAAAATATCAGTTTTAATTGAGAATAAAAAAATTATATATATGTATTTCCATACGTTATTTCAGTTTTTTGTAACTTTATTACAAGTAAACATGCAAAATATTTACTTTTTTTAAAATTAGTAATAAACATATCATCACCTAATATTATTTTGTTATGACATATTCTTAAAGTTGGTAATGCGATATAATAAAAATGATTATGTGCACAGAGATAGTATTACAAAGTTCATCATAATAAAGACAATATTATGGATCTGACATAGCCAAGGACATTTTTTATAATAATTGCTAAAATAAAATTAATAAATCCTAAAGTGAGGTCTAAAAAGCAAGTATACAATTTATTTTACTTTAAACTCTATTGGAATATCAATATAAATTGTTTATTAAAAAAAAAGTAACAACTGCAAAAAATGTATATCAATAGTGCTATAATTCAAATAAGCTTTTGAAAAATAAGCTTAATCATAATTAAGCATACAAGTAAATAAAACCTTTGTGCCCTAAATTAGAAACTCAAGAGTTATATATGCATTAACATAGAATTAGGTATGGTGCTCCAAACAAGTTCTCAGGAAAAACAATAAATGAGAATTTATTCTTGGTAGAAAAATACATTTTACTTGAATCCAAAATCAACCCCCATGGAAGAAGCAGTCAAGAAATCAAATGACGTATTGCACTGGGCAAATCTGCTGCAAAAGACCTTCTTAAAGTGTAAAAAAGTCTCTTTTAGGACTGAAGTGCACCTGACCCAAGCCATGATATTTTCAATCACCTCATGACTGTGAAAGCTGAACAATGAGTAAAAAAGACTGGAGAAGAATTGATGTATTTAAATTAGGATGTTGGTGAAGAATATTGAATATACCATGCACTGCCAAAGAGTGAACAAATCTGTCTTGGAAAAAGTACAGCCAGAATGCTTCTTAGAAGCAAGGATGGCAAGACTTCATCTCATGTACTTTGGACATGTTATGAAGAGGGACCACTCCCCAGAGAAGGACATCATACTTGGCAAAGTAGAGGGTCAGCAAAAATGATGAAGACCTACAACAAGATGAACTGACACAGTGGCTGCAACAATGGGCTCAAAGTAATAATGATTATGAGAATGGTGCAGGACTGGGCAGCGTTTCGTTCTGCTGTACATAGGATCGCTATGAGTTGGAACAAACTCAAGGGCACCTAACAACAACAACAACAGAAAATATTTTGGATTTTATCTGAAAACTTCTAAGACAATAAGATAGACAAAATGGGAGAGGGCAAGTGGGAGTGGGAGTAATATTTCTTGAGAGCCATCATCCTGTTGCATTGTTGCCAGATCCTTTCTATGCATTAGCTAATTTAATGTTCAAAATCACCTTGTGAGTTAAATGCTGTTGTTTTAAATAAAGGCTATTTAAACAACTCTACTGGAAGAGGCTGCATAGGCCCGGCTCACTATTATTTACTCCCCATTGCTAACCGCCACATTGTCTCATGATCTTGTCTTTCCCTCTGGTTCCAGTGTCTACAAAAGGTTTAAGGTGAATGGATGTTCCTCCTTGGAGGGTGGAAAACAAGTGATAATGATCTAAGGATGAAAAACCGAACAAAGCACCCATCTTGTGACAAGAAAACCAGGTTGTCACCAGATAACCCCCAAGAATACCAGTAGAAGATTAACTCATCTGAGACATGACCACCTCAAGGGAGAACTAACACAAACTTCTAAGACCATAATCCTGTCCCTATAAAAGCCTTCAGCCGATCTCCAGTTGGGGAGACGGGTTTTTTTGAGGAATCTATTCCCCTTTGTCTCCCATATATTGATATATAATAAACCTCTTGCTGCTCACCTCATCCCGTCTCAGAATTGGCTATTGCGGCAGGTGGCTCCAATCCACATTACTGTGGTAACACTGCCAGTTGCCAAGGAGCCCTGGTGGTGCAGTAGTTAAGAGCTCAGCTGCTAACCAAAAACTGGCAGTTTGAATCCACCAGCTGCTCCTTAGAAACTCTAGAACTGAGCTCCATAGGGTTTCTTTAGATATAATCTTTACAGAAGCAGATCTCCAGGTCTTTCTCCTGTGATGCCTCTGGGTGAGTTTGAACTGCTAACCTTCTGATTAGTGGCTGATCACAAACTGTTTATGCCACCCACAGCTTCTAAGCGTCATTTAAAATAGGATGTCAATCCAGGTGGTCTGACTCTGAGAAAGGAACATTACTGTAAAATAAACCTTTTTATTAGAAGTAGTTACTTTACAAAATAATGATTTTTAAATATTGTTTCAGAAGATATCAAACTTGAAAAGGAGAGGGTAGCTGGTAGTATTGATATCACTATGTACAAAGATAAGTGTCTGTTGATGTCCAAGCATTTCTTAACATATGCCCATTTTTTGTTTTACTAAGAATTTATCTTCCTCTTCCTATTTCTTCTGTTCTCTCAGTGTAATATATATGTATAATTCAAGTTCCATATCCCTGAGCTAATATAAGCATTGACCATAATTTCCTTCCATGTTAATACTTAATCTGGTAGACCATTGCTTGCATTTTTATATATATGTATCATAGAACATACATATCTCTCAATTCAATATAGTTGACTAAGTTTAACATAGAAAAATATATATTTTATCTGAAAATATAAAATATTAAAAATACATGCAGAAAAAAATCTAGACTTGATTTCAAATAGATTTTGCAGCATCCAGTGATTGTACACCGGTATTTGAAAATTTCACTGTGTCTACAAAGGGTGTGTGTTTTGGATCTTGGCTTTAAGAGGCACGACAGTGTTATACATAGTGTAAAAGTTTTGACAATTTTGTGCTAGTTAGGAATGTATATGAACTTTGCACATTCAATCCGTACGTTACTATTGTGTATGTTGTTGTGTGCCTATTCTGACTCACAGTGACGATATAGAACTGTTGTGTAAGATTTCCTAGGCTGTAATCTTTAGGAGCAGATCACCAGGTTCTGTTGCATGTAGTTGCTGGTGGGTTTGAACCATGACCTTTCAGTTAACAGCGGAGTACTTAACCACTGCAGTAGTGAAGAAGAAAGCAAAGAGAAAGATTATTATGTATGTGCAAGCGTAATGACTATACTCTGTTATAATAAAGGCAAGCAGATTTATTGAAGGTTCAAAAACAGCCTGGACTGGGGAAAATGACTTCACATTGTGAAATGAACGTTTTCCAGAATGGTGAGGCAGTAAACACATATTTGAGGTGTTAGAACAGAGAACCCAAATTACATCATTTGACTGGAGATTACAAACTTAGATCCAGGTGAGCCAGGTTTACTAAAAGCGGGGGACTAGAAGAGGATTGTTTTAGAGTACATGTCTGTTCCCCTTAGATTGGTTACAGGGTGATTGATAATGGCGGGGATATGAGATAGGAGGGGGCTAGGAGGGGAAGGTGAAATAGCCTGCTGGAGCGAAACCTTTCCAGTTCCTAGGAGATTGAGATAATGTTGACACCGAACTCCTTTTCTTGAGACATTGTTTCTACAACTTTTTCATGAAAAGAATTTTTTTCTTTTTTTTTTTTGAGGCTATCTTACATAGATGTATTTGGATCAAGACCCCCTCCTTAGGGTACATACCTTCCACATCCTGGCTTGACCACAGAGAGAAACAATTCCTTATCTGCTCATGGTTGTTAGCCAGGTAAAGAAGCCAAATGTCAGACACTGTTAAAGATCCAATTTAATTTTGCTGCATACATTGGGGGCCTGGGTTAGTTCAGCCATTTCATTCTGGTCAAACAGGCTTTAGGGTTTCTCCTTTACATATGCATACAAAACAACTGTTAACAACATATTGATACTTTGGAGATCAGAGAACTGTTTTCAGCATTTTACATACAATACAATATATTGGTACTCCTGTGTATTTTGCCAGATTCATTATATTTTTGAGGAATTGACTGGGGATTTGTAATCAAGGTATAAACTAACTACTGGGAAATAGTTAACATTTTTACAAAGAAAGTCTAAATTTTCAGAACCAAATTGCTGACATTGAGCAAGAAAACCTTGCTGTTGGTTTTGGAATTCTAGGAGTCCAGTATTTTCTTTTTATAGTCTTTTACATATTTTTCTTATTTTTTCAGATTAAATTCATGAATATGCATCAGCCTTCCCAATATCCTTTCAGATAGAATTCATAAATTTATAATTTAGTAATTTTATTATTTTAAATGTAATAAATATTTTGATAGTTTGCTCTTAAGATATAAAATTTAAATATTAATATTTAACTGAATGATTCTTACATTCCTTCATACTTTCATTTATTCATGAATATTAAACAAATGTTTTATTTCATCATGATAAACATACCTGGAATAAAAAATACTTTCTAGAAATTGATAATCAAAAATGTTAAATTAATATTTTATAGGAAAATCATCTTAGAAGTAATGGTAGTTCTTTAAAATTTGTTGTATGTATGTATTTGTGTGTTGCAGTTAGTAAAGTACAGACATTATTACATGGTCAATATTCTGGAAGGGGACTTTAATGTAATTATAGATTTTTTTTTTGTCCTGCATAATATTGCATTTTCTTACAAGAAGAAAAATATTAATGGGAAAAAAGTCTTGAAAATGGCTAAACTTCTAGTCAACTCGTTGTTGTGTACAGTCTAGTCAATTCTAACTCACAGCTATCCTGTATGACAGAGTAGAACTGCTCCATAGGGTTTCCTAAGCTGTAATCTTCACGGGAGTAGACGGTTAGTTAGGTCTTTTCTCCCATGGAACCACTGGTGGGTTGGAACTGCCAACTTTCAGGTTAACAGCCAAGAGCTGTTAGGATTGAAATAAGGCTCATAAAATAAAATAAATTGTGCGTGTGTGTGTGTGTTTGTGTGCGCATGTGTGTTTTCATTTCTTGTATAAACATTGAATAGGATTTTGTTTTGGAACTGTCTTTTGTATATTTTCTTCATATAACTAGTAGACAAATTTGCAAAGGTATGTTAAGTGAAAATCATGCATGTATATACACACACACAATGTTTTTAATATTAAATCTACTATAGTACATTCCCAGTACAAAAGACTGTGCTGTTTTCTATTCATTTTTAAGAATTCCCATCATATTTCAGATGTAGTTCTGACTCCACATTTGTGTAATGTAACTATTTTGTTATTATTTTTCTTATAACTATTATACTATTATTACTCAGGCTCTTATTTATTTTGTTATAAATGTTATACTTATAAAACTTGAGAATAAAAAGAAACATAATCATCTTATTTTCCTTATATAAGTACTATTTTTGACAGAAATTCACTATGAATTTATTGTTATTTTGAAATAAACAGTCTTCCATTATTTCTGTTAAAGCACTTCCAGATATTTTATATATAATTCTTTTCTTAATTTAAGTTTTGAACTTGTTGTTTTATTTTGCGCTATATATGGTTTTTCTTTTGTCCAGATTTGCCTAGGTGAAATAAATGAGAGGGATGAAAATAATTATTTGAATGACTTTTTGTTATTGTTGTTGAAAGGGTCAAAGTCCAAAACCGTAAGTAAAAGAAAAAGAATACAGATGAGCAAGGTGCCAAATAGAAGAAAGCAAAATAACAGTAAAATTTTATGAAAAGGAAAATATAGCCATTTGGAAGTTTTACATAATTGTACGTGTGCTTTACTTTTAACCAATGAAATAATAATTCAAATTAAAAAATATGTGGGAGAATGAAATACATATGATATTAGATAGTTAATGTTTCAACATTGCATTGGAATCCTGGAGGTGCAGGATTTAAGCGTTTGGTTGCTAATCAAAAAGTCAGCAGTTCGAGGAGGCGGGGTCAAGATGGCGGGGTAGTCAGATGCTTCCAGTGTTCCCTCTTACAACAAAGACCCAAAAAAACAAGTGAATTGATTATATGTGACAATCTAGGAGCCCTGAACATCAAAGGGAAAGTTGAAGAATCAGACTGGGTGGCAGGGGGAGGGAGAGACAGTTCAGAAGCAGTGAGGAGTTGCCAGATCTGACCTGGTGGGAGCCACAGCCCTTCAGTCCTGATCAGCTCCTGGTGCTCGGTGAGGCAGGCAGGCAGCAGCACTCAGGAGGCATTTTCCGCACCAGGAAAGAGAGACCCAGGGGCAGAGAGTCTACTCAGCCACCCAGAACCAGTGAGAAGCAGCTCTTGACTGGTGAAAGATAAGTACTTGTGTCCAGTTTACCGCATGGATCAAAAACACCCCCTCTAGGGAAAAACCTCTCTCACATTTACCTCCCTGCTCCCTGCTCTGCACTGGGTCCCATACCAGCTTCAGCAATTGTCGAGTCCTCTGGGCCAGAAGTAGGACCTGTCATGCACCCTGAGGCATTCTCCCTGCCTTGGGGAGTGAACAAATTAACAAATGGGAAAAATGATCTATCAGCTCCCTTAAACCAGGAACTCAGGGTAGGCACAGCTCCTTTGCCTAGGCACAGGTATAAGGGATCCATAGACTTTGACTGCCTTTCCCCCTACATAGATTCGTGTGGGCCCATTTTAACCGAGTAGGCCCTCATTACCACAGTACAACAAGATATATACCTGAAGTCTAACTTTAACTGTTTCAGCTGTGAAATGGCAGGCTCATGACATTTGACACTGCTCTGCCCATTAAGCAGTTTCTTCACCTACCCACATAAGGGGCCTGAGGACTGGTGGCTCCACCTATGCCACCTAGCCGCCTGTGATAGGGGCCCAAGAATAAGAGGTGTCTCCCAGTCCTTACAGCCAACAGCACTGGGTGCTCATAGTCCAGGTGCAAAACCTACCCACCTATGTGCTCTAGGGAACAGTGACATGTTTTCCTCCTGGATGCTCTGGGGTGGCTGTAAGCCCCCTGCCTTGCTCAGAGTGTGTCTCCTTGCTGTAGCCAGATGCCTCTGGCTACATCAATCACCAATGCCTGTCTAGGACTGTAGGTGAGAGCCTGCACCACAAACTTGGTGGCTATCTACCTGGACACCTGAGCTGAATACATACAGGAGGAGTGGGTGGACTCCTGAGCTCACATACCTAGTAACAGATTTAACCACCTGGTGACAGCACATTAGAGCTTCAAAGGTGCCAGTAATCAAACTAACTCACATGAGCAGCCTATTTGGGCATATGAAAACAAAACAAGAAGCTAGGACACAGTAAGAAAACATAAAATAAATAAATATTATAACTAATTGATGGCTTGGAGACAACAGTCAATATCAAATCACATAAAGAGTCAGTCCATGATGGCTTCAGCAAGCTCCCAGAATAAAGAATCTAGAAATTTTCCAGAGGAAGAAAATTTCTTAGAATTACCAGAGGCAGAATACAAAAGATTAATATACAGAACTCTTCAAGACATTAGGAAGGAAATTAATCAAAATGCAGAACACGCAATAGAAGAAATTAAAAAGATTAGAGAAGAGCATAATGACAAATATAACAGGCTACAAGAATCCATAGAGAGATAGCAATCAGAAATCCAGAAGATTAACAATAAAATTTCAGAATTAGAAAACTCAGTAGAAAGAGGAATAGGATTGAGGCAATACAAGTCAGGATTAGTGAGATTGAAGAGAAAGCACTTGACACCAACTTATCTGAGGAAAAATCAGATAAAAGGATTTAAAAAAATGAAGAAAACCTGAGAATAATGCAGGCTTCTATCAAGGGGAATAACCCACGAGTGATTGGAATACCAGAAGGGGGAGGATAACAGAAAATACAGAGAGAATTGTTGAAGATTTGTTGGCTGAAAACTTCCTTGATATCATGAAAGATGAGAAGATATCTATCCAAGACACTCATAGAATCCCACAGACGGTAGATCCCAAAAGAAAGTCACCAAGACATATTATAATCAAACTTACCAAAACCAAAGATAAAGAGAGAATTTTAAGAGCAGCTAGGAATAAATGAAAAGTCATCTACAAAGGAGAGTCAATTAGAATAAGCTCAGACTAATCAACAGAAACCATGCAGGGAAGAGGGCAATGTGATGATATATATAAAGCCTTGAAGGAAAAAAAAAAAAACTGCCAGCTAAGAATTATATATCCAGAAAAACTGTCTCTCAAATATGATGGTGAAATTTGGGCATTTCCAGACAAACAAAAGTCTGGGGAATTTGCAAAAACCAAACCAAAAATACAAGAAATACTAAAGGGAGTCCTCTGGTTAGAAAATCAGTAAAATCAGACAACAACCCAAGACTAGAACACAAGACAGAGCAACTAGATATCAACCCAGATAAAGAAGTCACAAACATAAATCAAACCTAAAACACTGAAAATAAGGAAACAGACGTCAGTATGTAAAAGATGACAACACTAAAACAAAACAGAGGGACTTAAAAAATGTAGACATAGATTTTTCATATGGAAAGGAATTCAAGGCGATATAAAGAAATAAAAGACTGGTATAAACTTAGAAAAATAGGAGTAAATATTAAAGTAACCACAAAGGAAAGTAACAATCCTACAAGTCAAAATAAAAAACTAAAAAAATATAAAGACTCAACAAATACAAAATCAACAACATTGAAGAAGATGAAAAGAAAATACAGAAAGAAAAACAACTCAGCACGGAAAATTAAGTGGAACAAAGAAACGGTGAACAACACACAAAGAAAGACATTCAAATATCAGCACTAAACGCATACCTATCAATAATTATGCTGAATGTAAATGAACTGAATGCACCAGTAAAGACAGAGAATGGCAGACTGGATTAAAAAAACATGATCCATCTTTATGTTGCCCACAAGAGACACAACTTACAAGACTTAAAGACACAAACAAACTAAAACTCAAAGGATGGAAAAAAATGTATCAAGCAAATAATACTCAAAAAAGAGCAGGAGTGTCAATATTAATCTCTGACAAAATAGACTTTAAAGTAAAATCCACCACAAAAGGTAAGGAAGGACACTATATAATGATTAAAGGGTCAATAAACCAGGAGAACATAACTATAATAAATATTTAAGCACCCAACCAGAGGGCTCCAAAATACATTAAAAAAAACAAAAAACAAAAACAAACTCTAACCACATTGAAAAGAGAGCTAGACAGCTCCACAATAGTAGTAGGAGACTTCAACACACCACTTTTGGTGAAGGACAGAACATCCAGAAAGAAGTTCAACAAATATATGGACGATCTAAATGCTACAATCAACCAACCTGATCTCATTAAAAATATACCATGCACTCCACCCAACAACAGCCAAGTATACTTTCTTTTCCAATGCACATGGAACATTCTCCAGAATAGACCACATATTAGGCCATAAGGCAAGCCTTAACAAAATCCAAAGCATCAAAATATTACAAAGCATCTTTTCTGACCATAAAGCCGTAAAAGTAGAAATCAACAACACAAAAAACAAGGGAAAACATCAAACACAAGGGAACTGAGCAACACCTTGCTCAAAAACTACTAGGTTATAGAAGAAATTAAGAATGGAATAAAGAAATTCATAGAATCAAACAAGAAAGAAAACACATCCTACCAGAACCTTTGGGACACAGCAAAAGCAGTGCTCAGACGTCAGTTTATAGCAATAAATGCACACATCCAAAAGGAAGAAAGGGTCAAAATCAAAACATTAACCCTACAACTGGAACAAGTAGAAAGAGATCAGCAAAAGTAGCCCGTGGGTACCAGCAGAAAGGAAATAATAAGAATTAGAGCAGAATCAAAGGAAGTAGAGAATAGAAAAATAATTGAAAGAGTTAATAAGACCAAAAGCTGGTTCTTTGAAAAGATCAACAAAATCAATAAACTATTGGCCAAACTGACAAAAAAAAAACAGGAGAGGAGGCAAATAACCCTTAAAAGAAATGAGATGGGTGATATCACAACAGACCCAACTGAAATTAAAAGAATCATAACAGAATGCTATGAAAAATTGTACTCTAACAAATTTGAAAATCTAGAGGAAATGGACAAATTTCTAGAAACTCACCACACACTTAAACTGACACAAACAGAGGGAGAACAACTAAATAAACCCATAACAAAAGAAGAGATTGAAAAGGTAATTAAAAAACTCCCAACAAAGAAAGCTCTCACCTGGACGGCTTCACTAGAGATTTCTACCAAACTTTCAGCGAAGAGTTAATACTACTACTACTAAAGGTATTTCAGAGCATAGAAAAGGAAGGAATACTCCCAAACTCATTCTATGAAGCCAGCATAACCCTGATAGCAAACCAGGTAAAGACACCACAAAAAAAGAAAATTACAGACTAATATCCCTCATGAACATTAACACAAAAATCCTCAACAAAATTCTAGCCAATAGAATTCAGCAACATATCAAAAAAAATAATTCATCATAATCAAGTAGGATTTATACCAGGTAGGCAGGGATGGTTCAAAATTAGAAAAACAATCAAAGTAATCCATTACGTAAATAAAACAAAAGACAAGAACCACATGATCTTACCAATCGATGCAGAAAAGGTATTTGACAAAGTCCAACACCCATTCATGATAAAAACTCTCAACAAAAGAGGAATAGAAGGGAAATTCCTCAATATAATTAAGAGCATTTATACAAAGCCAATAGCCAACATCATCCTAAATGGAGAGACTATGAAAGCATTCCCTTTGAGAATGGGAACGAGACAAGATACCCTTTATCATCACTCTTACTCGACATTGTGCTGAAGGTCCTAGCCAGGGCAATTAGGCTAGAAAAAGAAATAAAGGGCATCCACATTTGTAGGGAAGAAGTCAAAGTATCACTATTTGCAGATGATATGATCTTATACACAGAAAACCCCAAAGAATCCACAAGAAAACTACAGGAACTAACAGAAGATTTCAGCAAAGTTTCAGGATACAAGATAAACACACAAAAATCACTTGGATACATTTACACCAACAAAGCAAACCTTAGGAAGGAAATCACCAAATCAGTGCCATTTACAATAGCCCCAAGAAGATAATAAAATACTTAGGAATAAATCTAACCAGAGATGTAAAAGATCTTTACAGAGAAAACTACAAGACACTACTGCAAGAAACGAAAAGAGACCTGCATAAGTGGAAAAATATACCTTGCTCATGGATAGGTAGACTCAACATAGTGAAAACGTCAATTCTACCCAAAGCAATCTACAGATACAATGCAGTCCCGATCCAAATTCCACCAGCATTTTTTAATGAGATGGAGAAACAAATCTCCAACTTCATATAGAAAGAGAAGTGGCCCGGATAAGTAAAGCATTACTGAAGAAGAAGAACAAAGTGGGAGGCCTCACACTACCTGATTTTAGAATCTATAATACTGCCACAGTAGTCAAAACAGCCTGGTGCTGGTACAACAACAGATACATAGACCAACGGAACAGAATTGAGAATCCAGACAAGTTCATCCACCTATGAGCAGCTGATATTTGACAAAGGCCCAAAGTCCGTTCACTGGGGAAAAGACAGTCTCTTCAACAAATGATGTTGGCATAACTGGATATCCATCCATCTGCAAAAACACTGAAACAAGACCCATACCTCACACCATGCACAAAAACTAACTCAAAATGAATCAAAGACTTAACTATAAGATCGAAAATGATAAGATCATGAACAAAAAAATAGGGACAATGCTAGGAGCCTTAATACATGCCATAAACACAATACAAACCATAAGTAACAATGCACAAGCACCAGAAGAGAGACCAGATAAATGGGAGCTCCTAGAAATCAAACACTTATGCTCATCAAAAGACTTCACCAAAAGAGTAAAAAGACTACCTACAGAATGGGAAAAAATTTTTGGCTATGACAAATCCGATCAGGATCTAATCTCTAAAATTTACAAGATACCGCAAAACCTCAACAACATAAAGACAAATAACACAATTTAAAAATGGGCAAATAATATGAACAGGCACTTTGCCAAAGAAGATATTCAGGCAGCTAACAGACACATGAAGGAATGCTTATGATCATTAGCCATTAGAGAAATGCAGATCAAAACTACAATGAGATATCATCTCACCTCAACAAGGCTAGCATTAATCCAGAAAACACAAAATAATAAATGCTGCAGAGGTCATGGAGAGACTGGAACACTTATAGACTGTTGGTGGGAATTTAAAATGGTACAAACACTTTGGAAATCAATTTGGCACTTCCTTAAAAAGCTAGAAATAGAAATACCATATGATCCAGCTGTCCTGCTCCTTGGAATATATCCTAGAGAAATAAGAGCCGTCACATGAATAGATGTATGCACACTCATGTTCACTGCAGCTTTGTTCACAATAACAAAAAGATGGAAACAACCTAGGTGCCCATCAATGGACGAATGGATAAACAAATGATGGTATATCCACATAATGGAATACTAGGCAACGATAAAGAACAATGATGAAGCCGTGAAACATCTTATTTCATGGAGGAATCTGGAGGTCATTATGCTCAATGAATTTAGTCAGTCACGGAAGGACAAATGTTGTATAAGACCACTACTATAAGAACTCAAGAAAAGGTTTAAACACAGAAGAAAACATTATTTGATGGTTATGAGGGTGTGGAGGGAGGGTGAGAGTTATTCACTAACTAGATAGTAGATCAGAATTATCTTAGGTGAAGGGAAGGACAGCATACACTACCTAGTCCTTATTATTGAAGACCTTAAAGCCAATCTCAACAAGTTGTGAAAATATTTATTACTAGACCTCCTTCTAACTTTTGAAGTTTCCGTCTAATGTCGGGGGCGCTCTGGCTGATGAAAGTCATATTTATATATTAACCTGGCATTCTCTGGGTCTTAAGGGTGTATATCAGTAAACTGCGCGTATGCTTTGCACACCTGTTCTAGGAAGCTGGAGAGATTTTCCTCGGGGCCTCAATGTACATCCTGAGCTTTCCAAAGGCTCTTCTGTTTGGGGGCGTCTTACTGTCAAACAGTTTTTATAATGTTCTAGCTGTCCTGCTCCCAGCGGATATCTGTGGCAGGTACAGTCTGGGCTGCTGGTTGCCTAATACCATTTTGAGGGTTGAGGTTATGCAACCTGTCAGCCTTTTGGTGTGCCTTTTCTAAGACCATCTTCCATTTCTCTAGAGTTAAAAGAATGTTTAAGAGTGACTGACAGCCCAGTTAAGGAGATGCATGGCAAAGATGGACACAAACAAAGCTTCTTTGCATTTTGGGTCATTTCTTTTCTTCCAGTCATACAGGTCAGAGGTGGAGAATGGTGTATGGACCCAGACAAACCCTCTAGGCTGGCCGTTATGATCCAGTCCGGCAGGCATTTGTCTCAGTGGAAATTATCCTGAGGAGACTTGGGTGGATCCTTGGCCAAATTTCACCTTACTACAGTGCTGGGGTGTGTGCTGGGGAGTCTATTCCCTGGACAGGACCAGAAGTTTCTGCAACCTAAGCCCCACTCTATACACAGGGCTACCAGTTTGAAACAAAGTACCTGTGTTCCTCCGAGGGCAAATCCTAGTTCCCCTTTTAGCATATCCAAGTTACATGCTCTCTGTAGTACATTCAGATAAACACATAATCCTGAACACACAACTCTTTTTAAAACATCCCAGATTTGTCTTTTCTTCCCATTTGTCATCCCGTTTATCTGGCCTGGCTTTACCCCAGGCCTCTCCAGGTGGGCCTTTTCTCCCCTTCCTTTTTCTCCTGCGCCATTAGCTTACGATGTTTTTGTACATTTTTATTTTGCCAGAGAGACAGAAAAGTTTGTACGTAGGGGATTTCATCCCATTTTCCCTCTCTTTTGTCATAGTTAAGTGACTTCAAACAGTAATTAGAATCCACATGAAAAAACAAAGAGTTGAAGTACACTAGGTTGGTTTCTCATATTTCACTCAAACATACTGTCACTCAGGAACAGAACCAGAACCTGAACTTAACCAAAGTCAACAGCCATAAACTAGTCTACCCATTCTCTGCAGTCAGCTAGGGGGAGTGGTGAGGCAAGATAATGAGGATGATCTTAGTAGGGTCTCAATCTCCCCTAATGGGGATGTCTTAGTCCCACTGCAATCCTCCAGATACCTTGCCACCTCCAATCCCAAGCACTTACACTTAACAAGAGAAATTCCTAGGGCATTTACCTAGTGGACGTCCATACCAGAGTTAGTTTCTAATTCTCAAAGTAAAAGCACCTTGGGCCAGTCACTGCCTCGGTTGCTGTTAGGAGACCCACCCAATCCTCCCAAACAAGAGGCTCTGTGCACGCTGAGGGTTGGTGGAGGTTCCGCTTGCAGTCAAGGGGGTGCCGGGCTCCATACCGAAGGTCTGTGTGATGCTCTGTCCCCGCGCTGGATGCCAAAATTGTTACCGAACCCTGGAAGGTGGGTCATTGTCTCACGCACTCAGACCAGTCAATTATCTGGACACTGGTCATTGAGAAAGGAAATTTTATTGCAATGGGCAGAGCAAGGAGCCAGGAGAAAGTTCCTCAGGTTCGGCTCACCAAGCTACTGATAAGCAGGGCTTGGTCTAGTTTAAAGACTAATGGAAATTTACTGTCATTCATAGCGTCAGGCTACAAAATAACTTTATCAGTAAAAATATGACTGTAGAGTTCAGACAAGCCCTTTGTTAGTCAAAATTAGTACAGATATAGAAATATCATTATATGGCATACTTCACATCTCAATGAGAGGATGTTGTTTATTCATAGCACTAATGGGTTGCTGTGGTAGACAGAATGATACTCTCCACCCCCAAACGGCCATGTCCTAATCCCTAGAATCTGTGACCATGCTACCTTACATGGTGTCATGGATTGAATTGTGTCCTCCAAAAATATGTGTCAACTTGGTTAGGCCATTATTCCCAGTATTGTGTGGTTATCTTCCATTTTGTGATGTAGTTTTCCTAAGTATTGTAAATCCTAATCTCTGCCTTTGGTTAATGAGGTAAGATTAAGTTACGTTAAAGAGGATTAGGGTGGGATGTTAAGGTTTACTCAGGTCACATCCCTGATCCACTGTAAAGGGAGTTTCCCTGGGGTGTGGCCTGCATCACCTTTTATTTTACAAGCGATAAAAGGAATGAGAAAGGAATAGAGAGTGGGGGACCTCATACCACCAACAAAGCAGAGCCAGGAGCACGTGTCCTTTGGACCTTGGGTCCCTGTGCTGAAAAGCTCCTAGGACAGGGGAAGATTGATGACAAGGACCTTCTTCCAGAGCCAACAGAGAAGAGAAAGACTTCCCCTGGAGCTGCTGCCCTGAATTTGGGCTTGTAGCCTACTAGACTGTGAGAGAATAAATTTCTCTTTGTTGAAGCCATCCACTCGTGGTATTTCTGTTATAGCAGCACTAGATGACTAAGCCACATGGCAAAAGGGATTTTGCAGATGCGATTAAATTAAGGATATTGAGATGGGAAATTTATCCTGGAATATTAGGATGGGCTCAATGTAATCACAAGGTCCTTATAAGAGTAAAGCAAGAAGGTCAGAGAGATACTACTGTACTGACTTTGAAGATGGAAGATAGAGTCATGCACCAAGAAATTTCAGTGGCCACTGGGAATCAGAGAAAGCAAGGACAGGGATTTTCCTGTGGAGCGTCCTGAAAGAACACAACCCTACTATGCCTTGATTAGCCTACTGAGACAGATTTTGGACTTCTAATTTCCACAACTTTAAAATAATCAACGTGCGTTGTTTTAAGCCACTATGTTTGTGGTAATTTGTTAAAGAAGCAATGGAAAACTCATGTAATTGTGTATCCTTGATTCAATTCCAGTTGTCACTTTATTTTTTTGTTTTTAGTAAATTTAAATATTTACTAACTGTTGATTTAACTTTCTAAACATAGGCATTTTACTTTCCCTCTGTTTCCATCCCTCTGTGGTGTAGTGGTTGAGAGCTAGGCTGCTGTCCAAAAGGCTGGCAGTTCAGATCCACCTGCCGCTTCTTGGAAACCCTATGAGGCAGTTCTACTCTGTCCCATAGGGTCACTATCAGTCGGAATCAACTCAACAGCAATGTTTTTTTGTTGTTTGTTTTTTCTGAGCATAGGGAGATCTCTCCTCGAACTGATGAACTTTCCCCAGTCTTCAGTCTTCGGTGGGTCAAATCCTTGTGCTCAGTTAAGGCCCAGAGTACTTTAAAGGAAATTATTTTGCCTTTTTATAATAAATTTGAAATAATTTTAATGTTTTTTAAAGTAACCAAAAAACGAAACCCTGCTGGCATAGTGGTTAAGAGCTACAGCTGCTAACCAACACTTTGTATCAAAAATAAGTCTAATATTATTTGAAAAAACTCCAAGAACTTTAGAAATACCTGTGTGTGTGATTATATTCAATGTCACAGTCTTATTTATTTTCTAATATTTTCCCAAAAAGAACTTTACCTATGAATATTAAGGGAAGAAATCACAAGGCTAAATCACACCTTTTAAATAGACTCTGGAAAAAATGTTATTTACAATCTTTCATCTGTACTTGAGCATAGTTTTGTTCAACTTAAAAGAAAAATGTCTTTTCATAAACATTACCTTCTTTCACATCTTATATTTTAGAATGCCAGTCCTTGATGGTTAAAATAAAAGCACCCATATAAGAAAAGGGGATGTTTATATAACATCTAAAGAATCCTGTAATGTGACATTTTGAGCAGGGTTAGTTTTCTTGCCCATGACTCCAGCTTACCTTCAGGGTACCCCAACAAATTGCTTGCCATTTTCTAAGGTAGCCAGAATCTGGGGGGTAAATTTAATGGATACAGATTTTAATAATATGTGGATTCTATCGTTAAGGAGCTTCAAATGTAGTGAGGAAGAAAAATATATAAAGGGATTTCTTTTCAATATAATGCAGTGAACAATGAAACATAAATATTCATAGACTTCTACTGGAGCACATGACATAGCCTAGGGGTGAAAGCAATGATGACTAACAATATTACTTGAGGAGTGAACCTCAAATTATTGGAAGGTCATTCCAGGCAGAGTCACATCTGGATGTGAGAAAAGGCACAGAGATACAAAATAGGATGACCTTTGTAAATAAACAAACAAAAAATTGTCTCTATGGAGAATCAATAGTGGACTATTGCTAATTATTATGAAGATAAATAACAGGGAAGCCGGTTGACCAGAGCTATATAATATAGTATTATTGCTTGTTTATCAGGAAAAAACAAATCAGAAGTATTCTGTACATCTTCCTAAATTAGCCTGTTTAGCAGGTATTTGAAGCCAAAACTCAGAATGGCAATTATTAGAAAAGTGAACTGAGATATAGAGGTCAGGTCTTAGAATACAATAGCTTATCAGAGTTTTTTTAAAAGGTAACATTCTTATCAGCATAACTGCAATTACATGGATGAAGAGCTATAATTGAGCCAGAGCTATGGACAATGATACAAATAGAATGGGAGCTTATTAACTTGTTTTAATCATATGCATAGTTGTCTTTCTTTCCATTCATTTAAAAAAAATCCATTGTTACTTTTGAAACTTTCTTTTGATATCCTTTGTGTAACTTCTTTTAACTTTATCTTTTTAAGTTGTTGAAGATAATACAGACTAAAGAGCAATATTAAATGCTTCACGATCATAACGAAGGAAATTAGTTATACAATGTATAACAAAAACATCTTAATCAACTACATTTTTTACAATCACTTGTAATTTTAAGCAAAATATCTTAACATTAGAATTATTTTTGGTGGTTTAATTTCATATCTTTTGGATATTTTACGTACTGAGATACATTTGGGTATTAAAGAGTCCATGACTCTTCCTTTCCTCAGAGGTAATTTAATTTCTCTCCTAAAATAATTTTTATTTATTCAAATTAGAGAGCACAAAATAGATAAATAATTTCTACATCTTGGTTTCTGGGTTGGGGAAAATTTGTACATTATATTTCAATATAAATTTAAATCAAAATCTAACTGTGATATTTAGGTTAACATAGCATAATCTGTGCGCAAGTTGCTGTCAGTATGAAGTCTCAGAATAATTATTAAAAAAGAAAAAGAAATTTTCTTTAAAATGTTAGGTTGTCAGAATGAAGAGGTTATGATGCCTTAAAAATTGCCTGAGGCAGGTAAAATATAGCTAAATCCAGGCAGAAAAAAAAAATCCTATAAATGTGTATTTGTATATGAAGAGAAGGTTGAAAGATATCTCTCAACTTTTTTCTTAGTCAACCTGCAGTCCATGACTTTTATATAAATATGACATGAAGCAAATATTTGAGTTTGTTTTGGTGTTATTAGGAATTAATAAAACAATAACAATAATGCGTCATATTTTTCAGTTACTTAACAGAGATCATACTCTCTGAGTAAAATTACCTTTTTGAAGTCACCGTAAGAGACTTTCAGTTAAAGACAAGATAGAATAAATGTATTCCATTGTACATTTCCCTCTAATCAGAACAAACAATTCTCCTAGACAAAACTCATAAAAGTCACTCATCAAAATATGCTGAAGGATATACAAAAGAAGGCAAAACAGGAATCTTGAAGAATGACCCGACTAGGGACTTTGAAACTCATGGAATGACCCACCAGTGTGTTCCCTGGAAAGTATTCTAGCAAAGCCTACAACCCAGAAATTCCAAGTAAAGTCTGCTCATTTTAGCCAAGAAACTGAGAAAAAAGGATAATACAACAGTACAATAAACTTTAATTATACTTATTTGTACTAAAGGTAACACCACCAGAAAAGCTGTGGCTCTCCTTTATCTTAATCTTGCTGCAAAAACCAGAAGGTGGAACCCCGCCTTCCAGTTCCCCTCTTCTCACCATAGCAATGGGTCAGAGTCTGAGGACAGAACTCCGACATCCATCACCACACGTGCAGTAAGGAGGAGGTGTCTTTCCCTTATGGATTGTGTGGTCAGAAGTCTCACTTCAGTAGTGGAGAAGCTCCCATCCCTTGTTGAGCCCGTTGGCTAAATCTTGATGTCCAACACCTCCTTCTAACTACGGTAACAAGAGGATATCCCTCCCTGGAGTTGTTCTTGGGAAAAACTCTGAATTCCAATGCTCCCTCAAATAATGAGGAGGCACTCCTCTCCCACAGAGCATGTGAGTGGAACTCTGACTTCGGCCTTCCTCTTGTAGTAACAGGGAAGTGACTCTTCCCAGTGGAGTACGTGAGCAAAGACCTGACTTCTATTTCACCTGAAGTAATGAGGAGATACCCAATGCATCTCAGTGAGTGGGTAGAACCCTATCTTCCATCCTCGCTCTGGATAAAAAGAAGTGGATTACCACTCCCTTCCCAGTCTGTTGCTATGAGTTGGAATCAACTTGATGGCAATGGTTTTTGGGGTTTCCAGCCTGTGCTGAGCAGACTGTGGAATGAAGTCTTGTCATCTGGGTAACACATAAAAAGAAGAGACCAGAATAGATAACAATTTAAATTTAAATTGACATTTGAACGATAGCCCACAAAATGTACACCAGAAAGTGTGTTCTGAACATAAACAGATTGAAAGCCCATTAAACAGAAGATGTAAATAAGAACAAGAGTATTATAACATAATGCTAAAACTATCCAGGATACATTCCAAAATTGCTTATCATACCAAGATCCAGAAAGATCTCAACTCAAATGTGAAAATACAATAAATATTCACCATTACTGAGATGACACAGAGAGTGATATTATTTTACAATGATTTTAAAGCAGTTGTCATAAAAATGATCCAATGAGCAAAACAAACACTCTTGAAAAAAACTAAAAATTATAAAATATCAGGAGATAGAAAATTAAAATAGGATCATATGGAAACTTTAAAGCTAAAAAATACAATAACCAAAATATAAATATGATGAGATTGCCTCAATAACAGAATGGAGATGATAAAGGAAAAAAAAAAAAAAAAACTTGAAGAGAGAGCAATTAAATTATCCAATATGAACAAAATAGATTGAAAACTGAGTCCTTGGGATCTGAAAACAAATAATGCAATTAAAAAATAGCAAAAAATAACTTGATCAAATAATTCTCCAAAGAAGATACCACGTGTAGATGAGAAATAAAAGCTTGAAAAGATGACCAATATAATTAGCCATTAGGGAAATGCAAATTAAAATCACAATGAGATATCACTACACATCTCTTAGAATAGGTAAAATTGACGGAAATACCAAATGTTGGTGAAGATGTGGAGAAACTGGAACTTTTTACATAGCTGTTGTGAATGTAAAGTGGTATAGACACTCCTGAAAATAGTTTTTCAGTTTACTATTAAGTTAAATATATACTTATCATTTGACACAACAATCATACTCCTGAGTATTTACCCTAGATAAATGAATACTTAGGTTTATACAAAAACTTGTGCAAGAATTTTCATAGCGTTTTATTTGTAATAGTCCCAAACTGGAAAACAATAGATGAAAGAATAAATACACTGTGGTACATTGATACAGTGGACTACTATTCAGAAATATAAAGGAATACACTATTGATAAACACAGCAAGGTAGATCGGTCTCCAGAGAATTATGCTGAGAGAGAAGAGCCAACCCTAAAGGGTTGCATGTGTATAATTCCATTTGTATAGTTTTCTCAAAGTGACAAAATTATAGCGATGGGTACAGTTCATTGGTTTTCATGGTTAAGGTTGGCAGAAGGGTATAACTCTTAAGGGTGACATAAGGGGATTTCTCTGTAGTGATGGAAATTTTCTGTAGTGACAGAACTGTTTTGTGTCTTGATTGTGCTGATGGTTACTTGAATCCTCACATGTGATACATTCTGTAGAAATATACACCAAAAACAAAGCAAAACAAAATAAAACAAAAACAAAACAGTGCATGTAAAAAACTGTTGAAACTGAGAAAGATTTGTACCTGAGTTAGTAACATTGTACTAACATTTGTTCCAGGAGCTCTGGTGGTACAGTGGTTAAGAGCTAGGCTCCTAACTCAGACATCAACAGTTCAAACCCACCATCCACTCCACAGGAGAGAGATGTGACAGTCTGCTTCTGTAAAGATTTACAGCCTTGGAAATTCTATGGGGCAGTTCTACTTTGTCCTATAGTGTTGGTATGAGTCTGAATGGACTCGATGGCAACGAGTTTGTTTGTATTTTGTAACATTTATTCTTTTGTTTTGACAATGTAATGTTGTTATTTATATAAGATATTATCACCGAAACCAGGAAAAAACAAACAAACAAACAAAAAAAACTCTGACTTCGAGTCAATTCCGACTCACAAGGATCTTATAGGACAGAGTCAAACTGCCCCATAGGGTTTCCAAGGAGCAGTTGGTGGATTCGAACTGCCAAGCTTTTGGTTAGCAGCTGAGATCTTAACAACTGCACCACCAGGGCTCTATATTATCAATAGCAAAACCAAAAGCTAAACCCGTTGCCGTCGAGTCGATTCTGACTCATAGCGACCTTATAGGACAGAGTAAAACTGCAGACTGGTAGGGTTTCCAGGGAGTGGCTGGTGGATTAGAACTGCTGACCTTTTGGTTAGCAGCCCATCTCTTAACCAATGCTCCACCATGGCTCCATATTATCAATAAGGGAAACTAAAAGAAAGGTTCATGGGGACTTTATTTTTTTTTTTTGTTTCGCAAATCCATGAAAGTCTTAATGTATTTCAAAATAAATTAATGTAAAAATTTAGAATACAACCAATGTTACAAAACAATATGTGTATTAATTGCTTAATGAGAAAATAATTTGCTTTGTAAACCTTCATCTAAAGTACAATAAAAAATTAGAATAGCTTCAGTGATACGGTGGTAAAATAATTTCTTAGTAATAATAGTTAATGCTTAAATAATTAATGCTTAGTAACAAAGCTTAAATAATAAAATTACTTTGAGTACTGCAGTAAACAAGTTAAAAACAATTCTACTCTTTTTTGCTGTCTTGTTTACTATTTTCTCCAAAATCCAAAATATACAAGACCTACATCCTTTTTAAATATTATAGAAAATGAAAATTAGGTATTTGTAAATAAATTTGCAATCTTTTGCTAGTCCAAAGAAATTATTTATCTAGTTAAACAAACTAGACTTTCTTGGTACTTAAAGTAACACGTATGATATACAATGGTTTGGGGGCTGTATATTACAAATAGTCTTATTTCATTCTCTGTAAGCAATCAGCATGGTTTAACCTAATTATCCTCTTTTTGACTTCACAGTGGTTTTATAAAAATGGAAGAAAGGGCTCCATTTATTGTTGAGAAATCCAAATAAAAAATATAGACTCTGTACCAATTTTCCAACATGACCCCAAAACAGATTAAACAAAAAAAAAAAAAAAAAAAAAAACACGTTGCCGTCAAGACCATTCTGACTCACGGTGACCTTATAGGACAGAGTAGAACTGCCACATAGGGTTTCCAAGGCTGTAATCTCTACAGAAGTTGACAGACACATCTTCGTCCAGCAGAGCAGCTGGTGAGGTTGTTCCATGGAACGAGTGTCCTTGGTTACAAATAAAATGGTAACAGCCACTTTAGCCAAACAATTAACTGCTACTGGTTACAGATTTTCATTTGCTTATTTGGTCTTTCTTGAAAAGTAAAGAATATTGAATTAAATCTTAAAACATTACCAAAAAAGAAAAACACACCACAGCAGTACAATCCCCTGAGTAAAGCTTTGTTCTCGTACAGTACCCACTCCCATACCTCATATCTGCACCCATTACTGTCTATCAATGCATGCCTAGATTAAAAACAATTATTTTATTCATTTAAAATGTGGTTTTTAAAAGATAATTACATTTCATTATTAAACAACTTTTGAACCCAAAATTTTAGAATATCTATAATCAAAAATGGTTTTGCAGCCTGATATTTTTGATTGGCAAAAAATTACCTCTGTTGCAAGTTAAACTCATAACATATATGACACTAAACATACATGACCAGTGCTTTTCTTTTCCAAGATAGTTGATGGGTACTACATAGCCCTAATCTAACCCAGTAAATTCTTCCTATAAAAGTTGACAATTGCTTGACAATCTTTTTGCAGCCAAGGTTAGATTATCACAAATACAAATTCTAAGACCTATCTTGTGCATCAAATTATAAGTCAGACCATTTTAACAGCTAAATTTCTACTCTCAGGTCACAAAACATTATTCAGTACCCTGGGGTAATAATTACTGTACAGAAACTTTCTAATTCAAAAAGTTACTAATGGAGCTATTAGCAATAGTAGAATTGGCTGATTTGAATCTCACTTTCTCTATTTCCTATTTTATCCCTTAACTTAATGATCATGAAGAAGAAATGCTCAAAAGTGCAAGGAAGGATAGAAGGAAGAATAATAAGATGTTTGAATAATTTATAGAATTGAATATAACCCAAAATTTATTTCAGTCTTTCCTGCCTCTTTGAGATATTGGTAAACCTAGATGAAACCTCTAATTCCACAACTTAGTTTAGCATACTCCATATCAAGTCTGTGAATTTGCCAACATACCCTGTGCTAAGTCTGCTCCCTGGTCCCGTGAGGTCCATTGGTTCTGCTGTTTGTCAGAATCAGCACTTCTTCCTCTATTTCCTGAAAACAACCCAATCATATTTGGCTTTCCTGATGAAAGAGTTGGTAGTTGAAGAATGAGTGAAAGAAAAAGGAGAGGGACTGTACCTTGGAGGTTGGAATTATCTACCATTTCACTGGCCCACTCCAGTTTTCTTCATTTGAGCCACTTTAAGGCACATTCAATCAAAGAAAAAGCAGTCTCCTGATCAAGTGGGAAATGCAAACAAATCATATAATCATATAATCCATATTTATCTGTAACATTCACCCACTTCATATGTAGAGGTCCACCTATCCTGGACACTTTTCCTCCCCCTAAGGATTTGGACTTTTTTTTTTTAAGAATCAGAAAAATAATAATCAAAGTAATAAAACCTCACAACAATGCAACAAAAACTTTTCCTTCCTAAGTTTCACATTAGGGATTGCCTCCTGGCTTGACCTCATGTCTTTCATCAATTGAGTTTCTCTAGTCCTTCTTCTGGAGTATGAGTTCCTGTCATTTGGCCTCATGAATTAACACAACCCCACCACACATTTGTCAGTTTGTCGTACTGCAGTGGCTTGCATGTTGCTGTGATACTGCAAGCTTTGCCAACAGTATTCCAAGTACCAGCAGGGTCACCCTTGGTGGACAGGTTTCAGTGGAGCTTCCAGAAGAAGACAGACTAGGAAGAAATACCTAGCCATCTACTTCTGAAAAAATTGCCTAGTGAAAACCTTATGAATAGCAAGCGGAACATTGTCTGATATAGTGCCAGCAAATGAGCCCCTCAGGTTGGAGGGTACTCAAATACAACTGAGAAAGAGACGCTTCCTAAAAACAGAGTCAACCTTAATTACATGGATAGAGTCAAGCTATTGGGACCTTCATTTGCTGATATGGCATGACTCAAAATGAGAAAAAACAACTGCAAGTATCCATTAATAAACAGAATGTGGAATGTATGACATATGAATCTAGGAAAATTAGAAGTAGCCAACAATACTAGAAAGCATCAAAAGAAGATGGAAGAAATACAAGACACAGAGTCACTACCAAAAAGAATTGATCAAATTTCAACCATTTCAGGAGGTAGCATATGATCAAGAACCAATGGCACTGAAGGAAGAAATCCAAGCTGCACTGAAGGCATTGGTGAAAAACAAGGCTCCAGGAATTGACAGAACACCAACTGAGATGATTCAACAAGCCAATGCAGCACTGGAGATGCTCACTCATTTATGCCAAGAAATTTGGAGGCCAACTAACTGACTGGAAGAGATCCATATTTGTGCCCATTCCAAAGAAAGGTGACCCAACAGAATGTGGAAATTATCGAGCAATATCATTAATATCACACACAAGTAAAATTTTACTGAAAATCATTCAAAAGTGGTTGCAGCAGTACATTAACAGGGAGCTGCCAGAAATTCATGCAAGAATCAGAAGAGGACGTGGAACGATGGATATCATTGCTGATGTCAGATGGATCCTGGCTGAAAGCAGAGAATACCATAAAGATGTTTACCTGTGTTTTATTGACTATGCAAAGGCATTCCACTGTGTGGATCATAACAAATTATGGATAACATTGTGAAGAATGGGAATTCCAACACACTTAATTGTGCTCACATGGATTTTGTATATAGACCAAGATGCAGTCATTCGAAAAGAACAAGGGGATACTGTGTGGTTTAAAGTCAGGAAAGAAGTGCATCAGGGTTGTATCCTTCAGCCATACTTACTCAATCTGTATGCTGAGCAAATAATCCAAGAAGCTAGACTATATGAAGAAGAATGTGGCATCAGGATTGGAGGAAGATTCATTAACAACCTGCGATATGCAGATGACACAACCTTACTTGCTAAAAGTGAAGAGGACTTGAAGCACTTACTGATGAATATCAAAGACCACAACCTTCAGTATGGATTGCACCTCAAGATAAAGAAAACAAAAATTCTCACAACTGGACCAATAAACAACATCATGATAAGCATAGAAAATATTGAAGTTGTCAAGGATTTCATTTTACTTGCATCCACAATCAACTCCCATGGAATCAGTAGTCAAGAAATCAAAAGTTGTATTGCATTGGGAATATCTGTTGCAAAAGACCTCTTTATAGTGTTAAAAGCAAAGATGTCACTTGGAGGATTAAGGTGCACCTGACCCAAGTCATGGTATTTTCAGTTGCTTCATATGCATGTGAAAACAGGACAGTGAATAAGGAAATCCAAAAAAAAATTGATGCTTTTTAATTATAGTGTCAGTGAAGAATATTGCATGTACCATGGACTGCCAGAAGAAGGGACAAATTTGCTTAGAAGAAGTACAGCCTGAATGCTCCTTGGAAGCAAGCACGGAGACACTACATCTCACATACTTTGGACATATTATCAGGAGGGACCACTGCCTGGAGAAGGATATCATGCTTGGTAAATTACACGGTCAATGAAAAAGAGGAATACCCTCAAGAAGATGGATTGACACAGTGGCTGCAACGATGAGCTCAAGCATAACAAGGATTGTGAAGGCAGCACAGGACAGGAAAGTGTTTTATTCTGTTGTACATTGGGTGGCTATGCATCAGAACTGACTCAACGGCACCTAACAACAACATTAACACAACTAGGGAATGCTTCCTCTGTATCGCAAGAAGCATTTGGGGATACCCAAGCAAAGCAATTAAATGAGCAGAGCAATAAAAGAAGTAGCATCATTGTTAAAATCGCTTGGACTTCAAAACAAATTCTGAGCCTGGATTCTCTGCCACAATTCTTCCATATTCTGAGCAAGGGCCGACTGTGTGTTTCTGACACCTATTGAGTGGGCAGTAGTATCCCAAGTGACAGCCCTACCACCTCAGCACCCTTCTGCAGAAGCTGTGTTTTCTTTGGGAGGGGAATCAGGATTGTTGTGGTTTTATTGTCAAGAGGTCTGAACTTCTCTGCATCATGCCCTTCCTTGTTTAGACATTACATTCTGCAGGACCAGGTTAGGTTTTCTTTGTTAGAATTCAACCACAGGGGCAAACTCTATTGTGAAGGATTGACTCCTAACTCAGCCACTTACCATGTGAGCCAGTATAATTTATTTAACTTTTCTAGATCAATACCTTTGTCTGTAAAATCATTGATATTGTTCTCGATGCAACAAGAACAGACTCTAACTCAGCAGATTCCAATTGGACCCTTGATTTTTTTTTTTCTGAAATTTATCCTATACGTAAGGAGTCCCAGCAGTGCAGTAGTTAAGCATTCTGCTTCTAACTGAAACATAGTGCTTCTAACTCATCCAGTGACTGCCATAGAAAGATGTGACAGTCTACTTCCATGAGATCATAGCCTTGGGAAACCTGTTGGGAATTTCTACTCTGTCCTACAGGGCTGCTGTGAGTTGGAATCCACTCAACAGCAATGGGTAATGGGTATCCCCTATGTACTTGATCTATTTGGCAGCGAGAGATAGTAATACTGTCCTGTTTATGATGAAGACTGTTCCTATAGAGAAAATAAAATACATAGCTTATTCAATTTGATATTCAAATGTAGTGTGAGGGAGACTTCTAATAAGAGGTGTGTTGTTGTTGTTGTTAGCTGCTGTTGCATTGACCCCTGACTTTTTGCGACCACGTACACAACCGAACAAAATGCTGCCTGGTACTACACCATCTCCATGATCAGTTGTGATCCATAAGCTTTCATTGGCTGATTTTTCGAGGAAGTAGATCCCCAGACTTTTTTTCTAGTCTGTCTTAACCTATTCAGCATCATAGAAACACAGAAGCTTTCACTGATGTGCAGGTGGTGGCTGTGAATGAGATTCACTGACGGAGTATTGAACCTGGTCTCCTGCATGGAAAATGAGAATTCTACCACTGAACCACCACCATCTCCAAACAAGAGGTGTGGGAGCTATTTACTTCTAGTCTCAGGGGACTTTAATGGTACACACATTATCTTCAGCTTCTCTTATTAAACTCATTCTTCCAGTTTCCATTATCATCTCAACCATGTGGTGTTGCTCCTAAAGAAAAAGATTATTTATTCTCTTTTGAATTTTCCATCAGGAGACGTTTCAGAAGATAGCCCTGGTGATCTACTTCAGAAAAGTCACAACCTTGTACACCCTGTGGAGAAGTTCGACTCTGCACACGTGGGATTGCCAGGAGTTGGAATCAACTGATGACAACTAACAACAACAAAGGGAAAGAATTGTGTAAAGGGAGCAATGAGGGAAATACAGGAGAATCATGTCTCTTGTGATGATTTTCCAGGAAGAGTTCTCTATCAGTCACTTCTGAAATGACTCAATCTAGATGGGCCAGATTTTGCCATTTTTGCAAATCATATGAATGACTGAAATGTCTCTCCTACAATTCACACATATAGTCACTATTTTGTATTTCTGTTAATGCAAGATCATAAAGTGTGAAATATTTTGGCTTCCATTTGTATCGCCATATATCCATTTATATACTGTCAGGCATTCTACCCTAAAATACTGATTTGAAAATTTATGTAATTTCTTATGCAGAACCTGGCATTAATCTCACTCAATTCTCTGCCCACAATTCCTGGTTCTTTAGCAATACTTCAGAATCCTGTAATAAAGATTACTCAGAATCCTGTCCTATGGTTCCTATAAATGCATCAGTTTTCTTGTTCTTCTAAACCCATTGACGTTGAATCAATTCTGACTCAAAGCATTCCAATATGACAGGGTAGAGGTGGCCCATACGGTTTCCAAGGTTGTTAATCTTTACAGAAGCAGACTGTCATGTCTTTCTCCCGCAGAGCAGCTAGTGGGTTTGAACTGCTGACCTTCCTGTTAGCAGCAGGGCTTCGAACCAATTTGTTCCAGATTGAACGCTTGCTGAAAATTTGCATTTCTAACAAGTTCCCTACTGGGAATTTGCATTTCTAACAAGTTCCCAGAAAGTTATATAAGAATCACCTGAGGATCTTGTTAAAATTTAGATTCTGATTCAGTATATCTGGGGTGGAAATGCACATTTTCAGAAGGGAAATTTTTAGAAATGCAAATTCTCAGCAGGGGCTTGAACCAAAACTAATGGGTTACAAACCCTGGTTAGCAATCAAGTGCTTAACCACTCCACCACTGGGCCTCCTGTTGTTCCTCCACAGAGTCTCCATTCTTTCTTGATAACCAGCTATACAACAGCAGTCAGCTTTTCAGGAAATTCTATCTAGGAAAATGAGACAACTTACTCAAATGTACTAAGAATGATCAATTGTTAAAACTACTCTTTTAAATATACACTTACTCTCTTCCCCACTCTGGCTTAATTGTACTTCATTAAAAAAAATTAGTCTGGATAAATTCAATGCTCCACCCCTGATATGCAAACATGAAGAATACTTTCAATTTAAATATACTACCTTGGGGCAGTTCTACTCTGTCCTATAGGGTCGTTATGAGTCGGAATCGATTTTTGGTTTTTGGTACCTTTAACCTCAACAGGGCCATTGACATTGCCTGGCAAGCATGGTCTAGTTCCGTAATCCATTTACTCCACTCCTCTAGTTAACTGTTACACTTTTCTTCTCTCTTCTAAAACTTTTAACAACACCCCTACTCATGCCTCTGAAATGATAACCTTGGTCCTTACTTTAAGGAGAAATTAAAGCAACTATAAAAGTATTTCCATTAACTACTTTACAAAACTCTACCCTACCTTTCCTCTATTATTATCATTGAACTATCCCTGCTCCTATCTATGGACAATCCGTTTCCTCATGGATTTCACCCAGCCTAGTCCACCTCCTCAAGGATGTTAACTCTAGTATTTTTCCACTTTTCTCTTTCAACATTTTTTTTCCTTCTCTAAGTGGTCATACCAATTAGTATACAAATAATTTATTTTACCTTATTGAATTTTTTTTTTTTTTACTTGACTCCCATTTCCCCAAAAGCTCTTATTTTCTTTGTTTTTTCCCCTTTTCAGCAAAACTCATGGAGTTGTCTAACCTCCTTATTTCCAAATTTTCTTCTCTCATTCTCTCTTAAATTCTCACTTAGGCTTTACCTTCTTCTGAAATCCTCTTTCCATGATCACTATGGTCACCATATAGCCATGAGAGGTGAACTCGCAGTATTTATTCTACCTGGGCCATCAATAAGTAGCATTTAAAATGGCAGATCACTAATTCTTCCTAAAACCTGTTGCCCTTGAGTCAGAATATCCAACTCATAGAGACACCATAGGACAGAGTAGAACTGCCCCATAGGGTTTCCAAAGAGCTGCTGATGGATTCAAACTGCTGGCATTTTGGTCAGCTATTGAGCTCTTAAGCCAAGCTCTCAACCACTGCACCACCAAGACCCCAAGTCTTTCTAGAAAACCCATATTCACTTGACTTCCAGGGCATCACCTTTTTCTCCACAGATGCTGCCTTTAGTGAAGAAAATTTGAAGGAGAATCAAAATCCTCTGCCTTCAATGAATAACATCAAACAGTTGGTGTAATAATAGAAGCTAGAAGAACGAGTTTGGTTTGCACAAATTACTAGATATTACTTGCTCATTCCTTTTCTTTTTCCAAACTTCTTTACATTACAGTACCCGGGTTCCATATTTTTTTTCTTTATTCACAATACTCTATTGTTGATCTCATCCAAATTCTTGGCTACACAAGCTTTATGCTTGGTTTTAGCCCATACTTCTCCAGGAATTTCAAACCTGATGTTCCCACTTGAATGTCTAGTAGACATTTCAAAATTAACAAGTTAAATTCAACTCATTGTCTTTTCTTTACATTTCTCTTACAATTCCCCACTCACTATCTTTAGCATCTCAATTAATGACAATTGTATCCTTGCAGGTCAAACTCTTGCAAACATCCTTGACTCTTCTCTGCCATAGTCCTCATTAATCCATCAGAAAAGCTTGTTGGGTCTATCCTCAAAACAAATCTGAAATTTGATTACTTCCTGCCATCTGCACAGCTACCCTCCCTGTCTGAGTCACCATAACTTTTGGTCTAGATTATTTCCGTAAACTCTTACTATTTTCCCTACTTGCACTCTTGTTTCTCTGGAGTCAATTTTCAACACATCAGCCAGAGTGGTTCTATTAAGAGCTAATATACATCATGTCACTCTCTTTTCATATTCTTCCAGTGAATCCCTATTTTTTTTTCAGAGTAAAAGCCAAAGGTTTCATAATGACTTTCAGGGCTCCGCACAATCTTGCTTCCTGTTAACACTGTCTTCTTTCTTTCTATTCCAGCTTTTCTGGCCTCTTTGATATTCTTTGACATTTGTTACCACATGCACTTTGCACTGGCTGTGTCCTTAGACATGAGTGTTTTTCGTTCATATATTCATATGATTCTCTCACCTACTTTTCTTCTTTACTCAAATATTACCTTCTCAATGTGACATACTCTAAATAATTCATTATAAATTACACTTCATTGAATTATTGGTCTTTCTTGTTTTTTTTTTTAAAGTGTTTATCAGTCTCTAATTTATTATATAATTTGCTTATTTAAGATTTTTAGTTTTCATTTTCTGTCATTCTCCACTACAATATGAGCTCCATGTGGGATTTTTGCCAGTCCTATTCAACAGTGTAGTCCTAGACCTAAAAGAATGGTTGACACACAGTAAGTGCTAAATAATCTATTTTGAATAAATTAATTAACTATATTATTTATTTTCTTCTTTCCCCTCCCAGAACAATTTCTTAAAACACTAGATATTATAATTATGTCTACAATGTAATTTCAAAAGACAGTGTATTTTTCTAAGGCTTGATCCCTCTAATGAACACATAGAACAGTGTGTACAATGAACTTTCTATCTGAACATTTGCTTTCAAGCTCTTATGCTGTGGATAGACTGAGTCTAGCAGCTTGGAAGTCATGGTAGGAATGCACTGTTGATTCTTCCCATGGCAATTATTTTATATGAGAAACACTTTATGTGAAAAGGCATGGAAAAGTAACCCAATTTTTTGCACAAGTCATTTAGAAATTTTGTGCCCCTTCTATTTAAGTAAGTATACCAAATGTCTCAAGTTTCACAACCTGGGAAAGGCCTTTACTCTTCCCAAATTTTCAAAAGAATTCCACTCTTAGTATCTTATACACAGCAAAACATACACCAATTCAACCATTTCTACATGTACAATTCAGTGACATTGATTATAGTCCTCAAGATGTGCAACCATTCTCACTCTTCTTTTCTGAGTTGTTCCTCCCCATTAACATAAACTCACTGACCCCTAAGTTTCTCATCTAATCTCTTGGGCTGCTGTTATCACTATGATCCCATATAGACAGTTCTTAAAAGAGCATGATGCTCAAGGCCGATGTTTTTTACTAGTTAAGCTAGACTATCGTTTGGTTTTAAGAAGACTTCAGGGGCTATCTTAGTCCAAGGTTTAACGATTATCTCAGGGCAATAGTTTCAGGGGTTCATCCAGCCTCCATGTCTCCAGAAATTCTGGAGTCCATGAGAATTTGGAAATATGCTCTGCATTCTCAATATCCCCAAACCAATCAGGACTCTTCTATAGAATCTTTGAGCAAATGTTCAGTAATAGTAGCTGGGCACCACTCAGCTCCCCTGGTCCCATGGCAAAGGAGGCAGCCATTCATGAAGGCAACCAGCCACACATTCCACATTCTCCTCGCATTCCTGACATCCCCCCTTTCCTACCACTCTAGGTGAATACAGACCAATTGTCTTGCCCTGGATGACTGCCCACAAGCTCCTAAGACCCCAGGCATCATGTAACAAACATTTCCTCTCCCTCTCTGTGATAACTCCTTTTCTCTTCCTGGTTTAATTAAGATTAGAAAGTTTCATATCCTGATTTTTTACTTTCAAAGTCTCCAAACACACCAAAGAATACATTGTGGTCAATCTGTCCACCAGCAAGCACCACCACTCAGGCAAGATATCGTGCACTAATCAATCTTTCCGCCAGGGGGCACAGTGTGCTTATGCTCTCTTTTTCTCTCTCTCAGGTCTCAGGTTATTATTACTCTTTCCTTCTCTGTTTCCGCAACTACGGTTTCAGTCATAAAACCCACATCCAGTGAGCCTCCTTCTGGGCTAATAAGAGTTGCTTTTTGGCTTTGTCCAAGCTTTCCTTCCTTGCTCTGTGGGTGCTGCTTATATCTGAGCTGGCATTCAGGTGAAGAACAGGCAGATTTTCCTCCATTCAGGAGGAGGAGGGGTTGGCGCTCCCCAGAAGAACCTCTGAGAGAACTGTCTTCGTTTCAGAACCCCAGTGGCCCTGCAGTGGTGGGGGGAGCAGTCTCCACTTAGGTGACCCTCCTCTTGGCTCCAATATAGGGAAACTTCTTTAGGAGTTTGTATCAGGGGAGGAATTGTCATGTTCTGAAAGGACCCTGTCTTGTTGCTATCAGAGCCTGCCCCATAGTATGTTAGCTGCGGGTGTAACCTCCTCTCAAGGTGTCTGCTTCCTAGGATACAGCAGCCTTAGTCAGCAGTCTTCAGCACTGACCAGAAGGGGGAGCAGACAGACCCAAACTGACCCCTTAGGAGGTCTGCCTTGCTATGTGGTGCACAGGGAGGCAGGTAGAGTGTTGAGTATAGCTTCTGTGGCAATTCACAGTAGGCCTGCAGCCAACAGTGTATGGGCGGGGAGGTGCTGGCACATTCCAAACAGACCCCCAGGGAGGTCTGCCTTGTTAATTTTAGAGCAGGGGCTTGGAGGTCCTATCTTCTTGTACAGGCAGGGATTGTGGTTGTTAGGGAAGCTGCCTCTTCTGCTAGGATCGCTTCTCCAGTTCACAGTAGCCAGTGGCCCCTGTGACTGTTGGGAGGGACAGGCATGGTAGGAGAATTGATTTTCCTACCTTATGCAGCTCATTGTTGATTCATTGATTCTTACCTGACTGCAGTTCCCTGCTGCTCCCTGATTCAGAGCCCCTCAAAGCCAACCACAGCCTCCTTGTTGTATTTGTGGGAGAGGGAAGGGACCATGAGCTATTTTTGCTGCCATCTTCCCAGAATCTGAGGCCCTGTCCTTTCTTTGTCAAGAAATATAGTCACATTTTAGATGTAACTTTGCTGGAAATCTGGGGCATGTTAGGTTTTAAGAGGTATGTTCAAGATGCACAGCAGGTGGTTCTGGCCATCTTCTTAGTACCTGGCATTTTATCTCCCTCAGGGCCTCCTTTTTTCATTCTCACCAATTGTCTAAAAGCTTTTGCTCCTGAGATAAGATCATCCCTGTCAAGCCCAGGTTTGGGAGAAATTTAGTCCCCTCCAATGGTCTACCATTCTGTTATATAAATAGTCATGTCCTGCATAAATAAGATTTGGAATTAATGAACCCATTTACACTTTTAAAAGCATACAAATTAATTGGGAGAAAATACTGAATGACTTTTTAAGATAAATATGATAAAACCTGTAAAAGAAAAGCCAGAACCTGTGTAAGGTGGAAATGTGTTCAGAGACGGAAAACTCAAATATTTTCCACTAATAGAGAGTGATAGAAAAATAGTAAGACTGCACCGTGTCAAAGGCGGAAAAACTGAGAGCCAGATAAACAAGGCAGCTCCTTTAAGTTCCAGCTCTCACAAGTTTTGCCATAATTTAGCTTTGTTTTATTATCTAGTACAAATGTCATTTTCTTCAAGAGCTCCATTTAATTCTCCCAGACGTTTAGCTACACTATCATTTTTTCCCCAGTAATTTCATTCATGTCTTTATTAGATTGCACATACCCTAACATGGCCTGGCAATCTGCTCTGTAAAAATCACAGCCTAGAAAACCCCATGGGGGCAGTTCTGCTCCATCATATAGAGTTGCTATGAGTCAAAATAGACTGGACGGCACCCAACAACAATAGTAACCATAACATGATTTTCTTTTTCCATATTAAAATGCTCCCGCAGAAGACAAGTGCCCTAGATTGAGCCATGATGTGTATACCAGCTACTCAAATAATGTTTTAAAATTATTTGATAAGTAAATGAATCAATATTCATTAAACCAGTGTTAAATCCCATTAGTATAGGTCATTTTCTGTAGGCCATGAAACATATTCAAGGGTTGACAAATATTGTTTTCCTTATTCTTTTAAAAAGGCAAAAATTCTAAGCTAGTATCAGGCTGGAGACTCGTAAGTCTGGAATGATCACTGGATTTCCAACAATTTATGAAATCCCACTTGAAATGCTATAGATGGCAAATCCTTGAAGCACAGGCCCAATTCTGGAAAACCCATGTCTACAGATTTAGGAAGGTGAAATGTTAATAAGGTCAGTTCAACAAAGACTCTTAATCTTTTACCTTATTTATTAATATGTGATAAAAATAATTCTCTCAGTAACAGGCCCAGTCCTTTGAGGCATTTTGAAATTGTCAATAACTGATGAGTTACATGCAAAGTAAACAAGAAAACATGTTGATTTGACACTTTAATAAACAATAATGAGATTTAGGACTAAAGTAGAAATTGATCATGTGTACTTTTTATCTATACTGCCATCAAACTTAATAACGTGGCATTTTTATTTACCTAGGAGTCTCACTTGTTTATTTTATTATTCTCCAAATGACTGCATGCTGGGGTTAAGTGATTTGTCCTTTATATTTATGTAATTAAACACAATGCCTCACATTTTTTGTCTTATAATAAACTAAAAAAATTGATTCTGTTGTGACTTTAAATTTTTTTTTTCCCAAAGAGAAGTTGAGACAGGAATTTAAAATTTAGTAAATCAATCTGTGAAAGAGAAATGCCTCTTTGTGAAGAAACTTATTCCTAGATAGAGAAACCAGAATTACTTCATTTTTTAAAGTTACAAAATACAATTTGGCAATCACATTGAAAGTAAAGAGAGAAGTATGGATAAAATTTTCTTTTTTTTTTTAAAAAAAAATTTATTGTGTTTTAGGTGAATATTTCCTGCACAAATTAGTTTCTCATTCAAAAATTTATACACAAATTACTTTGTGATATTGGTTGCAATCTCTGCAATGTGTCAACACTCTCCCTCTTTCCCTTTACCCCCCAGATTCCCCATGTCCATTTGTCCAGTTCTCCCGTGCCTTCTTGCCTTCTTGTCTTGGCTTGAGGGTCCATTTGGTCTCAGATACTTGATTGAACTAAAAAGAACATTCCTCAACTGTGTTATTATTTGTTTTATAAGCCTGTCTAGTCTTTTTTTTTTTTTCTAATTCTACTTTAGATGAAGGTTTACAGAACAAACTAGCTTTTCATTAAACAGTTAGTACACATTTTGTTTTATGACATTGGTTATCAACCACTCAACATGTCAACACTCTCTGTTCTCTCAACCTTGGGTTTCCTATTACCAGCTTTCCTACCTCTTCTATCTTCTAGTCCTTGCCCCTGGGCTGGTGTGCCCCTGTACTCCTATTTTGTTTTATGGGCCTGTCTAATCTTTGCCTGAAGGGTGACCCTCAGGAGTGACGTCATTGCTGGGTTAAAAGTGTGTCCAGGAGCCTTACTCACGGGGTTCCTCCAGTCTCTCTCAGGCCAGTAAGTCTGGTCTTTTTTGTTAGTGAGAATTTTTGTTCTACATTTTTCTCCAGCTCTGTCCGGTACCCTCTATTGTGATCCCTATCAGAGCAGTAGGTTGTGGTAGCTGGGCACAGGCTAGTTTTACTGGACTCAGTCTGGTGGAGGCTGTGGTAGTTGTGATCCATTAGTCCTTTGGACTAATCTTTCCCTTGTGTTTTCAATTTTCTTCATTCTCCCTTGCTCCCTATGGGGTAAGACCAGTGGAGTATCTTAGATGGCTGCTCACAGGCTTTTGAGACCCCAGCCACTACTCACCAAAGTAGAATATAAAACATTTTCTTTATAAGCTATGTTATGCCAGTTGAGCTAAATATTCCCTGAGACCATGGTCCCTACAGCCCTCAGCTCAGTAATTCAGTCCCTCAGGGAATTTGGATGTGTCTATGGAGCTTCCATGACTTCCTTGCCTTGTACAAGCTGTGCTGGCTTCCCCAGTATTGTGTACTGTCTTACCTTTCACCAAAGTCACCACCCATCTATTGTTTATTTAGTGTTTTTCCATCCCTACACTTACACTCTCTCATAACCACCAAAGATTGTCTCTTTTTGTGTGTAAACCATTTCAAGAGTTTTGATAGCAGTAGTCTCATACAATATTTGTCCTTTTGGGATTGACTTATTTCACTCAACATAATGCCCTCCAGATTCTGGATGAAATTTTCTTAGTACACAAATGTTAGTAGATAAATCTTTAGAAAGTAATGGATTCTGAAAAAGTGGATGACAATGTTTTTTCGATAATATCTATGTGAAATTCATTGAAGATATAATGTCACATAATGTTGTTGTTGTTGTTATGCACTGTTCAGTCAGTTCCAACTCATAGCAACCCTATACACAACAGAAGGAAAGAATGGCTGGTCCTTCACCGTCCTCACAATTGTTGCTATATTTGAAGCCATTGTTGCAGCCTCTGTGCCAATCCATCTCCTTAAGGGTCTTCCTGTTTTTCGCTGACCTGCTACTTTACCAAGCATGATGTTCTTCTCCAAGGACTGGTTCCTCCTGATAACATGTCAAAGTATTTGATATGAAGGAGCATTATTGCTTCTAAGGAGCATGCTGGCTGTCCTTTTCCAAGACAGATTTGTTTGTTCTTTTGGCAGTCCATGGTATATTCAATATTCTTTGCCAACACCATAATTCACAGGCATCTATTCTTCTTTGGTCTTCCTTATTCATTGTCCAGCTTTTGCATCCATATGAGTTGACTGAAAAGGCCATGGCTTGGGTCAGGCCCATCTTAGTCCTTAAAGTGACATCTTTGCTTTTGAACACTTTAAAGTGGTCTTTTGCCACTAATTTTCCCAGTGAACTACATGGTTTGATTTCTTGACTGTTGCTTCCATGGGCATTGATTCTGGATCCAAATAAAATGAAATACTTGACAGCTTCAATCTTATCATGATGTCACTTATTGATCCAGTTGTGAGAATTTTGTTTTCCTTTATGTTGAGGTGTAATCCATAGTGTAGATTGTAGTCTTTGAACTTCATCAGTAAATGCTTCAAGTCCTCTTCATTTTCCACAAGCAAGGTTGTGTCATCTGCATAATACAGGTTATTAGTGAGTTTTCCTCCATCCTGATGCTGCATTCTTCTTCATATAGTCCAACTTCTTGGATTCTTTACTCAGTGTACAGATTGAATAAGTATGGTGAAATGATATAACGCTGACATGTATCTTTGCTGATTTTAAACCATGCAGTTTCCCCTTGTTCTCTTTGAAGGACTGCTTCTTGGTCTATGCACACATTTTATGTGAGCACAGGTGAGTGTTCTGGAATTCCCATTCTTTTAATGTTATCCATAATTTGTACGATCCACGCAGTCAAACAACTCTACATAGTCAACAAAACAAAAGTAAACATCTTTTTAGTATTTTCTGCTTTCAGCCAAGATCCATCTGAAATCAGCAATGATATCTCTCCTTCCATGTACTCTTCTGAATCCAGCCTGCATTTCTGGAAGTTCCCTATTGATGTACTGCTACAACCGTTTTTGAATTATATTCAGCAAAATTTTACGTGTATGTTGTATTAACGATATTGTTTGATAATCTCTGCTTTCTCTTTGAACAGCTTTCTCTGGCATGGGCGCAAATATGGATCTCTTTTGGTCAGTTGGCCAGGGAGCTGTCTTCCAAACTTCCTGGCACAGATGAGTGAGCACCTTCAGCATTGCATCCTTTTCTTGAAACATCTCAATTGCTATTCTGTCAGTTTCTCGAGGCTTGTTTTTTTCCAACATCTTCCATGCTGCTTAGAACTCTTCCTTCAATCCCATAGGTTCTTCATCATATGCTACCGCCTTAAATTGTTGAATGTTGACCAATTGTGGTACAGTGACTGTGTATTCCTTCCATTTTCTTTTGATGCCTCCTGTGTCATTTAATATTTTGCCCATAAAATCCTTCAAAATTGCATCTCGAGACTTGAATTTTTTCTGAAGTTCTTTCAGCTTGAGAAATGCCAAGTGTGTTCTTCTCTTTTGGTTTTCAGACTCAAGGCCTTTGCCTTTTCGAGCTGCTATTTGAAATCTCCTGTTTAGCTATTTTCCTTCATCATTTCCCCCATTCCCTTTAGTTAATCTGTGTTCAAGAACTAGTTTCAGAGTCTCTTTTGACATCCATTTTGGTCTTTTCTTTCTTTCCTGTCTTTTAATGATCTTTTTTTTTTTTTTTTTTTTAGGCTTTAACAAACAGAAATTTATTTTCTCGAAGTTTAGAAGGCTAGATATCCTAATTCAGGATGCTGGCTCTAGGAGAAGGCTTTCTCTCTCTGTAGGCTGTGGAGGAAGGTCCTTGTCTCTTTAAGCTTCTGCTCCTAGGCGATCTTCTTCTGGGTTGGCATGTCTCTTACACCAGCTCTACTTCTCTTGCTTGCTTGTTTAATCTCTTTTTTTTTTTATAATATATTTTATTGTACTTCAGGTGAAGGCTTACAGAACAAATAGTTTCTCATGAAACAGTAGTACACATGATGTTTTATGACATTGGTTAACAACCCCACAACATATTAACCCTCTAACTAATCTAACTTCTGTGTTTTTTTTTTTTTTTTTTTTTGGTGAAAATACACATAGCCAAAGATAAACCGTTTCAAAAATTTCTACATACACAGTTCAGTGACATTGACTACGCTCTTCCAATTGTGCTGTTATTCTCACTTAAGATGAAGGCTTGCAGAACAAAATAGTTTCTCATTTAAAAGTTACTACAAATGTTGCCCTATGACAATGGTTAACAATCTCACAACACATCAGCAGTATTCTTACTCAACCTTGTGTTCCCTATCACCAGCTTCCTTGTCCCCTTCTGCCTTCTGGCCCTTGTCACTGGACTCCTGTACCTCGTTAATCTCATTTGGTTTTACGGGGCTGTCCGCTCCCAGCCTGAACAGTCAACCTCGGAGGTAACTTCACCACTGAGCTAAAAGGGAGTCTGGGGGCCATACTCTCGAGGTTTCTCTAGTCTCCTTTAGGCCAGTAAATCTGGTCTTTTTTTTGTGAGTTAGAATTACGCTCTACATCCTTCTCCAGCTCTGTCCAGAACCCTCTGTTGTGATCCTGGTCAGAGCAGCCAGGGGTGGTAGCTGGGCACCATCTAGCTGTACTGGACTCAGGCTGGTGGAGGCCTTGGTAGCTGTGGACAATTAGTCCATTGGACAATTAGTCCTTTGGACTAATGTTTTCCTTGTATCCTGTTCTCTTCATTCTCCCTTGCTCCCAAAGGGATGAGACCAGTGGAGTATCTTAGATGGCCGCTCACAGGCTTTTAAGACCCCAGACACTACTCACCACGGTAGAATGTAGATCATTGTCTTTATAAGCTGTGTCATGCCAATTGAGCTACATGTTCCCCGAGACCATGGTCCCCAGAGCCCTCAGCCCAGCAACTCAGTCCCTCAGGGAGTTTGGATGTGTCTATGGGGCTTTCATGACCTTTCCTTGTACAAGTTGTGCTAGTTTCCCCTGTATTGTGTACTGTCTCACCCTTCACCCAAGATACCACTTATCTATTGCCTATTTAGTATTCCACCGCCCACCCCTCCCATCCCTGGTAACCAACAAAGATTATTACATTTTGTGTGTGAACTTTTTCACGGGTTTTTACAATAGAGGTCTCATACAATATTTGTCCTTTTGTGACTGACTTATTTCACTCAGCATAATGTCCTCCAGTTTCATCCATTTTATGAGATGGTTCACAGATTCGTTGTTGTTCTTTCTCGTTGCATAGTACTCCATTGTGTGTATGTACCATAGTTTGTTTATCCATTCATCTGTTGATGGGCACCTACGTTTTTTCCATCGTTTTGCTATTGTGAACAATGCTCCCATGAAAATAGGTGTGCATATGTGTATCTGAGTGACGACTCTTATTTCTCTAGGATATATTCCTAGGAGTGGGATTGCTGGATTGAATGGTATGTCTATTTCTAGCTTTCTGAGGAAGCGCCATATCATTTTCCAAAATGGTTGTATCATTTTGCATTCCCACCAGCAGTGCATAAGAGTTCCCATCTCCCCGCAGCCCCTTCAACGTTTGTTATTTCCAGGGTTTTTGATTCATGCCAGCAACGCTATAGTGAGATGGTTATCTCATTGTGGTTTTAATTTGTATTTCTCTAATGGCTAGTGATCGCGAGCATTTCCTCATGTGTCTGTTGGCCATTCGAATGTCTTCTTTGGTGAAGTGTCTGTTCATTTCCTTTGCCCATTTTTTAATAGGATTATTTATCTTTTTGTTGTAGAGGTGTTGGATTCTCTTGTAGATTATGGAGATTAGATCAGTACAAGTCCAAAAATTTTTTCCCAGTCTGTAGGTTCCCTTTTGACTCTTATGGTGAAGTCTTTTGAAGAGCATAGGTGTTTGATTTTTAGAAGATCCCAGTTATCTAGCTTATCTGTTGGGTTTTGTGTGTTGATGGTTATGGTTTGTATCCTGTTGTTGCCATGTATTAAGGCCTGAAGTGTTGGTCCTATCTTTTCTTCTATGAACTTCATACTTTTAGGCTTTATATTCAGGTCTTTGATCCATTTTGAAGTCGTTTTTGTATACGGTGTGAGGTATGGGTCCTGTTTCATGTTTTTGCAAATGGATATCCAGTTTTGCCAGCACCATTTGTTAAAAAGACTGTTTTCCCCATTTGATGGACTTTGGGCCCTTGTCGAAGATCAGGTGACCGTAGGTGGATGGATTTACATCTGGGTTCTCAATTCTGTTCCATTGGTCAATGTATCTGTCATTGTACCAGTACCAGGCTGTTTTGAGTACTGTAGCTGTATAGTAGGTTCTCAAGTCAGGTAGTGTGAGTCCTCCAACTTTATTCTTCTTCTTCAGTAGCGCTTTACTTATTCGGGGCTTCTTCCCTTTCCATATAAAGTTAATGATTAGTTTTTCCATCTCTTTGAAGAATTTTGTTGGTATTTGGATCGGGATTGCGTTGTATTTGTAAATTGCTTTGGGTAGAATTGACATTTTCACAATGTTGAGTCTACCTATCCATGAGCATGGTATGTTTTTCCATTTATGTAGATCCTTTTGGGTTTCATGCAGTTGTGTTTTGTAGTTTTCTTTGTATAGGTCTTTTACATCCCTGGTCAGATTTATTCCTAAGTATTTTATCTTTTTAGGGGCTATTGAAAATGGTATTGTTTTCCTGATTTCATTTTCATCGTTCTCCTTACTGGTGTATAGGAATCCAACTGATTTTTGAATGTTTATCTTGTATCCTGCTATTCTGCTGAATCTTTCTATTAGTTCCAGCAGATTTCTCGTGGATTCTTTAGGGTTTTCTATGTATAGTATCATATCATCTGCAAACAGGGACAGTTTAACTTCTTCATTACCAATTTGGATGCCTTTTTTTCTTTTTCATGCCTTATTGCCTCTAGCTAGAACTTACAGCACAATGTTAAATAGGAGTGGTGATAAAGGGCATCCTTGTCTTCTTCCTGTTTTCAAGGGGAATGTTTTCAGCCTCTCTCCATCAAGAATGATGTTGGCTGTTGGTTTTGCATAGATGCCCTTTATTATCTTGAGAAATTTCCCTTCTATACCTATTTGATTGAGAGTTTTTATCAGGAATGGGTGTTGGACTTTGTCAAATGCCTTTTCTGTGTCAATTGAGATGATCATGTGATTCTTTCCTTTCCTTTATTTATGTGGTGGATTACGTTGATTGATTTTCTAATGTTGAACCATCCTTGCATACCTGATATGAATCCTACTTGGTCGTGGTGTATTATTTTTTTGATATGATGCTGAATTCTATTGGCTAGAATTTTGTTGAGAATTTTTGCATCTATATTCATGAGAGATATTGGTCTGTAATTTTCTTTTTTTGTGATGTCTTTGCCTGGTTTTGGTATCAGCGTTATGCTGGCTTCATAGAATGAATTTGGAAGTGTTGCTTCCTCTTCTATGCTCTGAAATAGCTTGAATAGTACTGGTACAAGCTCTTCTGTAAATATTCTGTAGAATTCTCCAGTGAAGCCATCTGGGCCAGGGCTTTTTTTGGTTGGGAGTTTTTTTTATTACCTTTCAATCTCTTCTCTTGTTATGGGTCTGTTCTGATTTTCAGCATGACTTTGTTGTAGTTTGGGTAGGCCGTGTGTTTCTAGAAATTTATCCATTTCCTCTAGGTTTTCAAATTTGTTGGAGTATAGTTTTTCATAATATTCTGTTATAATCCTTTTTATTTCAGTTTGGTCTGTTGTAATGACCCCCATTTCATTTCTTATTTGGGTTATTTTTGTCCTCTCCTGTTTTTCTTTTGTCAGTCTGGCAAGTGGTTTGTGGATTTTGTTGATTCTTTCAAAGAACCAACTTTTGGTTTTGTTGATTCTTTCTATTGTTTTTGTGTTCTCTATTTCATTTATTTCTGCTCTGATCTTTACTATTTCCTTTCTTCCAGTTGTTGTGGGTTTTTTTGCTGTTCTCTTTCTATTTGTCTGAGTTTTGTAGTTAATGTTTTGATTTTGTCCCTTTCTTCTTTTTTGATATGTGCATCTATTGCTATAAATTGTCCTCTGAGGACTGCCTTTGCTGTGTCCCAAAGGTTTTGGTATGATGTGTTGTCATTCTCATTTGATTCTAGGAATTTTTTGATTCCATCTCTGATTTCTTCTATTACCCACTGATGTGTAAGCAGGGTATTATTCAGTTTCCATTTAGTTGATTTTTTTTCCCTTCTCTTTCTAGTGTTAATTTCTACCTTGATGACATTGTGGTCAGAGAAGATACTTTGAATTATCTCAACGTTTTGGATCTTGTTGAGGATTGCTCTGTGGCCTAAGATGTGGTCCGTTCTGGAGAACGTTCCATGTGCATTGGAAAAGAATGTGTACTTTCTAGTGGTTGGATGGAATGTTCTATATATGTCTATGAGGTCCAACTAGCTGATTGTGCCCTTTAGGTCTTCTGTATCTTTGCTGAGTTTCTTCTTAGTTGTTCTGTCCTTTACTGAGAGTGGTGTGGTGAAGTCTCCTACTATCACTGTGGAACTGTCAATTTCTCTTTTCATTGTTGTTAGAGTTTATGTATTTTGGAGCCCTGTCATTGGGTGCGTAGATGTTTATTATGGTTATGTCTTTATGATGGATCATTCCCTTAATCATTATATAGTGTCCTTTCTTTGTCTTTTATGGTAGATTTTGTTTTAAAGTCTATTTTATCTGAGATTAGAATTGCCACTTCTACTCTTTTTTGGTAGTTGTTAGCTTGATATATTTTTTTCCAGCCTTTGACTTTTAATAAATGCACATCTTTGTTTCTAAGATGCATCTCTTGTAGACAGCATATTGATGGATCCTGTTTTCTTATCCATTCTGTGACTCTCCGTCTATTTATGGGTGCATTGAGTCCATTTAGATTCAGTGTAAATATTGATAGATGTGAGTTGTTGCTGTAATTTTGTAGTGCTTTTTTTTTGTGGTGCTGAAGATTTTTTGTTCTTCTTACTCTCTTGTGCTGAGTTACTTATGTTTGTGTTTTTTTTTTCATTTCTTTTGTTTTCATAGGTTTTGTTTTTGCTGAGACTTTATGTTTTTCATCTTTATTTTAATGAGATGGTTTGTTAACTTTCTTTGTGGTTACCATGAATTTTACCCTTATCTTTCTAAGTTTGAAGCAGTCTACCATTACTTGGTATCGCCTTGCCTTGTGCTCCATTAGAAGGTTCTATACCTATGCCATTTATTCCCTCTTTCATTCTTTTGATGTTGTTGTCATCCATCAATTGACTGCTCTGATTCTCTGTTGTATTTCTTTTGGTTTTGGATAGTCCTTCAGAGTTCATTTCCTAGATTGGTATCTGGCTCATACGATCCTGCGTCGTAGGTTCTGCCTGTTTGTCCTCAGATCTAAGAACTCCCTTTAATAATTCTTGGAAGTTGGGTTTGACTTTTACTTATTCCCTTAACTTTTGTTTTATCTGGAAATGACCTAATTTCACCACAAATTTGAACGAGAGTTTTGCAGGGTATATTATTCTCGGCTGACAATTTTTTTCTTTCAAGATTGTATATATGTCATCCCATTTCCTTCTTGCCTGCATGGTTTCTGATGAATAATCTGAGCTTAGTCTTATTGTTTCTCCTCTGTATGTGACTTCTTGTTTTTCACGAGCTGCTCTCAGGATTCTTTGTTTGTCTTTGATTTTGGCAAGTGTGAATATGATATGCCTTGTTGATTTTCTTTTGGGGTCTCTTCTATATGGGGTTCTTTGAGCTTTTTGGATTGCCAGCTTTTCATCTTTCATGATATTGGGGAAGTTTTCTGTCAGCAGTTCCTCAATGATCCTCTCTGTGTTTTCTGTTTTCTCCCCCTGTTCTCGAATCCCAATCACTCACAAATTTTTGCTTTTAATTGTGTCCCACATAACTCTCAGGGTCTCTTCATTTTTCTTTGTTCTTTTTTCTGAGTTTTCCTGAAACAGAGTTGTATCCAAGTGTTTGTCTTCAGTTCCATTGATCCTGTCTTCCACAGTTTCAAGTCTGCTTCTCAGCACTTCTATGACATCATCCATTTCTGAAATCTTGTTGTTTATCTTTTGGATTTCTAATTGTTGTTTTTGTGTAATTTGTAGTTGTGAATTTATTTCGGCCTTTTGTTCCTGCATCAGCTTCTTGAATTCTTTCAATTTTTTGTCTGTATTTTCCATGAATTTGTCTATTTTTTTCTCATGTTTGTCAGCTTTTTGCCTCAGTTCTTGGAAAATTCTGACTATTAGAGATTTGAATTCCCTATCAGGTATTTCTAGTGCATTTTCTTCCACAGGAGATTCATCTGGTGTTTTAATTTGGATGCCTACTGGAACCATCCTGTCCTGTTTTTGTAAATGTTTTGATATTGTTTGCTGTTTTCAAGGCATTCAGTAATTATTTCTCTCGTTTATTGATTGTAGATTTGTTTGTTTCATCCCTTTTTTTAAAAAGAAAAAATTTGAGTATGTCTGAGCAGGCAGACTGCGTGCTGTTTGTTGTTTGCTTGTCTGTGTGCTCAATACTTTTCCCTCCTTCTCCAACTGGCAGGTTCAGTCACTCAGAAATGGTACAGCAGGGAAGGTCTAGCTGAAGAGGAGCCACTGGGATGGGTTGTTTGTGGCACTCAGTACAGCTACCAGGGTGGGTTGGTAATCAGTGCTGTGCAGGTTCCAGTAGGCTGTGTCTGCACTGCTTGGTGGTGTGATGTCAAGCGCACGGTGCAGGTAGGCAGGATGCAGCGGGGAGATGGTTATTTGTGGAGCTAAGATGGATATGGGAGAGAGGAGAGAGGAACAGGAGCCAAACAACATACAAACAAACAAAAAAGAATGCTAGGGGAGCTTGCCGTTGGAATGGAGAGATGAGAGACTATGAAATGGAGAAAAACAGAAAGGAGAAGAGGAAGAAAAGAAAAGAATGAACAAATAAAAATCAGAAAGGTTAAAGAACCACAAAGTTCCCAGGGATCCCACCGATGCAACTATGAAGTCTGGGGAAGTCGCTCTCAGGTGTTGCAGCACAGCCTGGCCAGAAGGCCCAGAGGCATACAAAGCCTGGTATTCAGGGATCAGAAAGAGAAGGAAGATATAGAGAAACGAGAAACTGAGCAATGGAGAAAGACAAAAGGGAAAAAGAGGGAAAAGAAAACAAAACAAATCAAAAGAAAAAAAAAAAAGAAAGGCCCCCCAAAAAAACAGGAAAAAAAAAACCAATGAAAAAAGAAATGTCCTCAGGGATCCCTCTGCACGTCTGTGGAAGCCGAAGGGGAGTTCCTTGCCACGCAGCTCCGCCTGGCCAGAAAGGGCTCCCGACTGAAGAAAAGGAAAAGAAAACAAACAAAGAATTCAAAAAAAACAAACGAACAAAAGCCCCGGGATCCCACTAGCGCAGCAGCCCTGACCAGGAGGCAGTGCACACTCGAATTGAGCCCTGCAGCCCCTCAGGAAGAAGCAAAGATGGCGCTTGGAGCCAGGCACTGGAGCAAAAGGAGGGGGAGGCAGCGAGAGGCAAGCAAGAAATCGAAAGAAGTAGGAAAAAAAAAAAAAAAAGCAACACCAGCAGCCAACCAATCGCACTCAGAGAGCCAGCCAGTGTGGGTTGGTGTTTCTGGACAAGAGACTGTGTCCGTGGGAAATAGAGGAGGCCAAGTGTGGGTGAAGAAGGGTAGAGAGTGGGAAAGTGTATATCACAGATTGCCGGCACTCTGGAGCCCCTCAGGAAGAAGCAAAGATGGCGCACGGAACCAGGCACTTGAGTTAAAGGAGGGGGAGGTAGCAAGAGGCAAGTGAGAACTCAAAAGCAGCAGGAAAAAAAAGCAACACTAGCAGCCAACAGATGGCACCCAGAGAGCCGCCCGCTTGGGTGTATGGAATCCAAGCAGCCGGCGCCTCCCGGTCAAGAGACTGTGGCTGCGGGAAGCAGAGGAACAAACGAACAAAAACCCCGGGATCCCACCAGTGCGGCAGCCCAGACTGGGAAGCAGCTGCACACTTGGATGGAGCCCCGCAGCCCCTCAGGAAGAAGCAAAGATGGCGCTCGGAGCCAGGCACTAGAGCAAAAGGAGGGGGAGGCGGTGAGAGGCAAGTGAGAAATCAAAAGAAGCAGAAAAAAAAGCAACACTAGCAGACAACAAATGGCACCCAGAGAGCCGCCCGCTTGGGTGTGTGGAATCCAAGCAGCTGGCGCTTCCCAGTGAAGGGACTGTGGCCGTGGGAAGCAGAGGAGGCCGAGCTGGGGCGAAGAGGGGTGGGGGGGTGGGAAAGCGCACACCGCAAATTACCGGCTGTTTTGTCTCCCACTGGACGCTCTGCGAGGCTGCTTTCTCATACCCCCATTTGCTGGTCTCCGATAGGAGTCCAAGATGGTGGATCCGCACTGCGTTAGCTGGTAGGGGACCTCTGCATGAATCTCTCCTCGCTCTCTGTTCTCTGTCAGTATTCTCACTCCGTTTGGTGTTTGGCTGAGTTCTTTATCTCTTCGTTTGATGTTCTAGGGTTTCAGGATTGTTGCATTCTCTGTTTGGCTTAGTTTTTCGGATCTTTGCTGTGGAGGAACGGTGTGGTGCTTCTGCCTAGAGCGCCATCTTGCCGGAACTCCTAATGATCTTTTGCTTTTTTCACGTATGATGTCCTTGATGTCATCCCACAACTCGTCTGGTCTTTGGTCATTAATGTTCAATATAATATTAATGTTTAGTCATTAATGTTCAATATGTCAAACCTATTCTTGAAATGATCTCTAAATTCAGGTGGGATATACTCAAGGTCACACCTTGGCTCTCATGGACTTATTTTAATTTTATTCAGCTTCAACTTGAAATTGCTTATGAGCAACTGATGGTCTGTTCTGCAGTTGGTCTCTGGTCTTGTTCTGACTGATGATACTGAGCTTCTCCATCATCTCTTTTCACAGATGTAGTCAATCTGACTCCTGTGTATTCCATTAAGTGAGGTTCGCTTGTATAGTTGCTGTTTATGCTGTTGATAAAAGATATTTGCAGTGAGTGAATTGTTGGTCTTGCAAAATTATATGATTTCCAGTGTCGTTTCTATCACCAAAGTCACATTTTCCAACTACCGATCCTTCTTCTTTGTTTCCAACTTTTGCATTCCAATCACCAGTAATTATCAGTGCATCTTGATTGCATATTTGATCAATTTCAGACTGCAGAAGTTGGTAAAAATCTTCAATATCTTCATTTTTGGCATTAATGTTTGTTGCATAAATTTGAATAGTAGTCATATTAACTGGTCTTCTTTGTAGACATATGGATATTATCCTACCAGTGATAGTTTTGTACTAGAAGATAGATCTTGAGTTGTTCTCTTTGACAATGAATGTTGTGTTGTTCCTCTTCAATTTCTCATTCTAGGCATAGTAGACCAATGATTATCAGATTCAAAGTGGCCAACAACATTCCATTTCAGCTCACTAATGCCCAAGATAGCTATCTCCAATCGTTCCATTTCATTTTTGACAAGTTCCAATTTTCTAGATTCATACTTGGTACATTACACATTCTTATTATTCATGGATGTTTGCAGCTGTTTCTTCTCATTTTGAGTCATACCACATTAGCAAATGAAGGTCCTGAAAGCTTTACTCCATCCATGTAATTAAGGCTGACTCTACTTTGAGGACGCAGCTCTTCCCCAGCTGTATTTTGAGTGCCTTTCTACCAGAGGGCCTCATCTTCCAGTACTATATCAGATAGTATTCCGCTTCTATTTGTAAGATTTCACAAATCATTTTCTTTAGAAGAGATTTCCAAGTCCTTCCTCCTAGTTTGTCTTAGCCTGGAAGCTCTCCTGAAACCTGTCCACCACGGATGACCCTGCTGGTATTTGAAATACCGGTAGCATAGCTCCCAGCATCACAGCAACATGTAAGCAACTGCGGTATGACAAACTGGCAAAAGAGTGGTGGGCCCCAGAATAGCTCATGATATTTTAGACTATCAATACAACATCAAAATAATTGCCTTAATTTTATTAATACTTTAATACTGTCAAATCAAGAAAAAATGCTGGAGTTGCATAAGTAAAATAAATATTAAAGTCATGTTTTCTCACTGGACTGCTGAGAAAATCTCAGGGGTCACATATACAATAATTGGCAGGGTAATTTTCTTTTAATTGATTTTCTCATAACCACATTTGTAGATCAATTAATTCACTACTTCAGGTTTGAGAAACTCCATGCAATATATGATTTCACTACACTTAACATGTTTATTGAAGGCTTGTAGAAATGTTGACATAAGAAAGTGTCATTGAAAATTTGACAAAGGCAAAGGTGCTGCAGTGCGTTTTAGTCCTTTTAGTTAACACTATGAGCACTCTTATCTTGATGAAAAATGTCTGTATGGGTTCCACAAATATACTGACTTTGCCAGGTTTCATAAATTGCCATTCTAGCCAACCAGTTTGTTTCACCATATTTACCTATATTCCTTATGATAGTGTTTAGTATTGCTTGTCTTTTTAATCATCCTACATATATACGAAATACCTTCTGGGCAAAATTCTTTCTCATGAGTTTGGTCTTTAAATCTACAAAATTAAGTTGTTTCAACCTCAAGATCTCTGGCACAGCTAGAGCTTTTTATTTCTCTTTAGCTCCCTCTATACTTCATTTTGGAGAGTAGGGGGATATGCAGAGCCTAGAAATACAGAAAAGCACTAATTGCATAGGACAGTCTATAGACCATGAAAGTATCAGGATTGAAAACCTGCAGTCCCATGCAGTTTTCTACAACAACAGAGCTCAGTACCCCACTGCATACACAGAGACAGTGCATAACTAGATTTATATAGGGCCGGTCTTCTGTTAGTCATGCGTGATAAAAGAATAACAAGAGAAAAGTAGTGAGGATATTGGTAAAAACAGATTTGTATTTTCTCAGAATTATGAAAGGATTGAACAATGAGGGAATAGACTAAATCATGTGCTAAAATTTTCAATTTAATGGGGAGAGCGATAAAAACAGAAAGATAACAGTGATGAAATTATTTAGAAGTACTAAATAGTATGGATGTAAAAATAGGCATTATTAACAGAGTGTGGAGGAGGATTGGCCTAGAAAGAGTGATTTATGAGAGAATGAGCAGCTGCCAGTTGAGCAAATAACAGGGCTAATGGCAGGGAAACCGCATTTACTCTCTAACAAAAAGATAAATAAACACTAACTTTATATTACTGCATATACTAAAACAAATATTGCTATATGTATTTTAGGTTTTGTTCAATTTGAAAATAGATGCTTTTAGATAATCAAGAAGAAAGAAAAAAAGGAAGACGTTTGTCTGTGTGCACTCAGAAAAATGTCATGGAAATCTTTGATGCATATGATGAAAGACGGACAACAACCTTCCACACACCTCTAATAATGTTTTGGATGCTATTACTTTTCCCAAGTGATGAATTTATTTTATCTGTGATGGACACATCTGAGCAAACTGCTAGAAGGGAATTAGGCTAGAGACAAGATTCCTTTTGAAGATAAGATTAGAAATGTATTTTTGTGACAATGAGTTTTAAAAACAGAATTAACAATTAGATTTGAAATTGTTTAAACTTCTAAGTCACCTAGACATTAACTCTTAGCTAATGGTGCCACCAGTTCAAAACCAAACCATTTGTCTTTGAGTCGATTCTTACTAATGGCGGCCCTAAGGGACAGAGTAGAACCGCCCCATAGGGTTTCCAAGGAGGGACTGGTGGATTTAAACTGCCAGCCTTTTGGTTAGCAGCTGAGCTCTTAACCACTGTGCCACCAGAGCTCCAACAGTGTCACAAATGTCTTTAAAGAAATAAAAAATTAATAATATCTAGCTTATCAAAACTCAGACACCTTATATCTAGGTGAACATGTCCTTAAAGAAGGCATGCAAAGTAAAATATTAATATGACTACATTTAAAAGTTTGTGATTTTTATTCTAATATATGATATACTTTTCTACCCTGTTTGCACACTTTTATATACATTAAAGTTTATTTTACTACTTAGTCTAAAGTCTGATGTATCCCTGCAATTTGTTCTATCCTTTGGCTAAAAATAATGTAAGATTAATTTTTTATAGTAGGGTAAAACATATTTATATACACTTGAATAAAAACAAATAGAAAATGAAACAAATTCAAAAATCTAGAGCTAAATATTTCTAAAAGATCTAAAATAAATAGATCTGGGTTGTCAGTATAATACTATTTTCATTTAATACTCTTTCCTTCCTTGCTTTCTGTTGCATCTTTAAATTTTATCAAACCATTTTTTATTGTCATCATAAGGGAAGAACTGTTCTCAGATAAATATGATTAATTTTAGCATTATTATTAATCTCCTCATAGATGAGAAACAGTAGTTTTACTGAGTGTGGGGCACCAGCCAAGTTGTAGTCTCTTGTTGACTCCAACTGATAAAGAGCAGCAGCCAGACAGCTGTTGGGCGACAAATTCTAAAATCATGTCTCTTGGGGATGCTGAGATCAGTTAGGAATTTCCGTGGCGTGTTGAAGACAATGTGCACATGTTACTTCTTTTTGCAGATCCTAAAATAGATGGTGCCTGTCTTAGTTATCTAGTGCTGCTATAAAAGAAATCCCACAAGTGGATGGCTTTAACAAAGAGAAATTTATTGTCTCACAGTCTAGGAGGCTAGAAGTCTAAATTCAGGGCATCAGCTCCAGGGGAAGGCTTTCTCTCTCTGTCAGCTCTGGAAGAAGGTCCTTGTCATCAATCTTTCCTGGTCGAGGAGCGTCTCTTCATAGGAAACCTTGGTCCAAAGGAAGTGCTGTATTCCCAGCACTGTTTTCTTGATGATATGAGGTCCGTATGTCTCTCTGCTTACTTCTCTCTTTTATATCTCAAAACAGATTACTTAAAACACAACCTAATCTTGTAGATTGAGTCCTGCCTCATTAACATAACTGCCACTAATCTCACCTTATTAACATCATACAGGTAGGATTTACAATACATAGGTAGGATTTACAGTACATAGGAAAATCACATCAGATGACAAAATGGTGGACAATCACACAATACTGGGAATCATGGCCTAGCCAAGTTGATACACACATTTTGGGGGGACACAATTCAATCCGTAACAGCACCTAAGTCTACTTGCAGCACCAATATTTTAGGAGTCTACATACTTAATATCAGCTTTCAGTCACATACACAACAATCTAAACACACCTGATGATCAGAGAGTGCTTATTATGTAGCATCCATGTGCCAAACATGTTGAATGATTTTTGTTTGTTTGTTTGTTTGTTTGTTTTTTCCTTAATTCTCACCATAGTTCTCAAAGGTAGATAGTATTTTTGGCCTCTAGTTTACAAACAAGAAAACTAAGACTTAAAATTCAATTAAAATTAAAATGACCCAAGATGACATAAGTGACATACATGACATAATGGATTAAATTGTGCTCCCCAGAAATGTGTGTTGGAATCCTAACCCCTATAACTGGGTACATAATTGCATTTGGGAAAGGGTTTTCTTTGTTATGTTAATGAAACTATATTAGTGTAGGTTATGTCTTAAAGCTAATGACTTTTGAGATATAAGGAACAGCATAGACACAGAGGAGAGCAAGCACAAATGGGGGAAAAATAGAAGCCATGTGGAGTTCACCGAAGAACAAAAGAATACTGGGGTTATAGAAGCTGAGACAAGGATTTTTCTCCAGAGCAGATAAGAAAGAGCCTTCCTCCAGAACCAGTGCCCTGAATTCAGACTTCTAGCTTCCTAAGCTGTGAGAAAATAAATTTCTGTGCATTAAAGCCATACACTAGTGGTTTTTCTGTTATAGCAGCACTAGGAAGCTAAGACACATGACATAATTGAGACTACTATGTTTGTCACATCTCTTTTTAGTGTGTTTTCCAGAAATCAAATCACATTTAAAAATTCTGCTCTCTCTTTTTTTTTTTTTTTGTAGTATTTTTGTTCTAAATTCTCCATTCCACTCCTGACGTTGCTACACAAAGAAGACTGAATTATATTTAGTTTTCTGAACCTGCTTAGCATTTCATGTAACCATTTTTTCTTCATGTTCTTTCTATTGCCTGAATTGTCTTTCTCCTCTTGTCTATATGGCAGATTTTTATTTGTATTATCTGAGAGGTTTTTGTTTTTTTTCTCTGGGAAATTTTCTCTGACTAAGTCTTCATTTCAAACAAAGATAAATCCTTCTTCCAAATTACTTCAAACTTTGTGAATGTATGTTTATTTCTGTGCCTATAAAAATTTTTAGTTTTTTATAATGTGAAATAATGATTTAGTTGTTATTGTTTTCCCAGCTCCTTGTACAATTTATAGCAAATGATAAATATTAAATTACCATTTGCTTAACTGAACATGGGTCTTCTGAATGAGAATGTAAGATTAGAGTAATGAAAGTACTTTAAGAAGCTTTACTCCAAGTATGATTCTAGGATCACCAGCATGTAGTGTATTTGTTAAACGTACAATTATGTGTGACATAATATGCATCCTCTAACAAGACCTTTTCCTGTGAAGAAAGCTAGTCTCTATTTTCAGTAAGCTATCCCAATGATTCTTACTCATTCTCTTTGTAATTTTATTCCTAAATCATCAATTGTATTTTTCTATAAACTTCACTGAGCACTAGACTATAAATAACTTGAACATCAGCATAGTATCTTATATGCTTTATATATCAGCTAGCACAATTTTATTTATTTGATGTATTTCTTAAATTTTCTTATCTTATTACGCTCATCCATCCCTAGACAAATCAACACTTTCTCCAGAAATCATGTAACACATGAGTAATTTTCTGTGTGTGGAATAAATTAATAAATGAATAAATGCCACTTCTGTGTTCTGAAGTAATTATTTAGTTTCTCTATTCTGGGAGAGCAGTCGGCCTTTACAATTCCTATCCAGGCTGCCTATTCTGAGGCACTGGGCTCAGGGTATTCTCTGATAAGGAGGCTGGGAATTGGGTTTCACTCTTTCTCTCAGTTTCTTCACTTCATCAGATAAAGCTTCCTCCCTGTTCTGAGTTCACATAAAGTTTCTCTGTCTCCATGACTACCCAGAATTACTTAATTGTAAATATTATACCCAAGGAAACCCTACAGGGCAGTTCTACTCTGTATTATGAGGTTGCTATGAGTTGAAATCAACTGTACGACAAACAGCAACAACACTCTTGTAGCTAGAGAGGAAGAAATGTGCACTTTGGTCACTGGATGGCCATACTGTTTGCCTAATCAAAGCCACCCTCCCCTTATTACCCTTCCTCTTGCTTCTGTGCAGTCCAGCATGTACTCCCCTCCAGCTTACATATTTAAACCCCAGGCCCGAGTTCCTCTTTGTCTTCTCACCGATGGCACATCAAGGGGCACACATGGAAGTGACAAGAGACATTTCACCCTTAGACGAGAGCCTTTTGGGAGAACTTTGGCTCTTGATACACCCCAGTCCATCATCATTGTCTTGATTACTGTAAGTAATAAAAGGCTGTGACAGTGTCAGTGAATAGTATAGTTATTCGTTATGATCTAAAGAACCCTGCACCATTCCATCTGATTTATTTCACTTGGTACACTGCACTCTCCATGCCTCTCTTTAATATAATCTTCCCTCTCATTTCTTTTAAGTAATTTTCAGCTTAATGTAGGTATTAAGCAGTGAATCTAATTGGTTCAGAAAGAGTCTCTTGAAGGCATTTACCGACATCTCTAGTAACACGCTGTGCCTTCTAGTTGTCTTCAGTTAAACATAACGTATGATACCTTATAATTATATAGTTGCCAAACACTGCCTCCTTGAACACAATAGTGCAGGTATTATTGTTGCATTTCTATTTTATAGATGAGGAAATATAACTTGTGCAATCACACCAGAGCTGTAGGGCTTAAAGCCAGTTCCTTCTCTGGGTCGTAACTGTCTCCAAGAACATTTTAATCCACTTTCTTACCAGTTCCAAAAAGGGCTAAGTATATTTTGCTTTCCTTAGAGAGGGGGTGAGTAGACTGGTCAAGGAGAAGGTCTAGGTGTTCCTGGATTCATTGACAAGATGTCATTTCTTCATTATAACTGCAATTTCAAACACTTGTTTTACATACTCTTCATTAACTAAAAATATTGTTTAAGTCTAAAGAGTCATTTAAAAATAAGTAGATTTTTCACTACCAATTTGTCTTTAGAAAGTTAAGTAGCTTCTCTAAACTTCAGTTTTCTCATATGTAAAAAATAATATCTACGTGTTAAAATTTTGCATTGATTTTTATTGAGTAGTAGCAATAAAAATGTTTCTTTAAGAATAACGTGTTATATACAACATACACTGGGATTTTTTAAATAATAATATTTATTTTTAGAACAGTTTAGATTTACAGAAAATTGTGACGATGGTACAAGAAGTCCCCATATACACCTCACCCAGTTTCTCCTATTATTAATATCTAACATTAGGATGATACATTAGTTATAATTAACAGTTCAACATTTCATAACATATTAACTAAAGTCCATATTTTATTCGGACTTCCTTAGTTTTTCACCTACTGTCATGGATTGAACTGTGTCTCCCCAAAAAAAGGGTGTATCGATTTGGCTAGGCCATGATTCCCAGGCTTGTGTGGTTGTCCTCCAATTTGTGATTGTAATTTTACACTAAAGAGGATTAGGGTGGGAATGTAACACCACCCTAACCCAGGCACATCCCTGATCCCAATGTAAAGGGAGTTTCCCTGGGATGTGGCCTGCACCACCTTTTATCTCTTGTAAGAGATAAAAGTAAAAGGAAGCAAGTGGAGACTTGGGGAACCTTATACCACCAAGAAAGCAGTGCCAGGAGCAGAGCGTGTCCTTTGGACCTGACGTTCCTGCGCAGAGAAGCTCCCAGACCAAATGAAGATCGATGACACAGACCTTCCTCCAGAGCCAACAGAGAAAGCGTTCCCCTGGAGCTGACGGCCTGAATTTGGACTTGTAGCCTACTGGACTGTGAGAGAATAAACTTCTGTTTGTTAAAGCCATCCACTTGTGGTATTTCTGTTAGAGCAGCACTAGATGACTAAGACACCTACTGTCCTTTTTTTGTTCTGGGATCCTATCCAGGTATATACTGCATTCTATTCTTGGATTCCCCATCTTACTTAATCATACAGATAGATAGACAGATACATAGGTAGGTAGGTATGCATATAGATAGATATAGATACCTGGTGTAACAATATTTAAGCACTAGGCTGCTGACTGAAAGCCTGACAGTTCAAACTCATCCAGTGGCTCCAAGGCAGAAAGACCTGGCAGTCTGTTTTTGGAAAGATTAAACAAACAAACAAAAGAGATACCTGTTGCCATCAAGTTGATTCTGACTCATAGCAACCCTATAGGACAGAATAGGTCTGCTGCATAGCATTTCCTAGGCTATAGGGAAGCAGACTGCAACATCTTTCTCCTATAGATTGGGCGATGGGTTCAAACTGCCAAGCTTTAAGTTAGCAGCGAGCATTTAACCACTGTTTCACCAGGGCTCCATCCGTAAAGATTACAGCCTAGAAAACCCTGTGAGGAAGTTCTACTCTGTCACATGGGGTTACTATGATTTGAAATCAACTCAACAGCCCCTAACAACAACATATATATTGCATTAAAGTTCATGCTGTAAAATTCAATGGGTTCTGACAAATGCATAGTGTCATGTAACCACAATTACAGTAACACAGAAAATAGTTTCATTACCCTAAAAAAAGAAATCCTCTTTGCTTCAAGTATGCAATTCTTCTCCCTAACCTCAACTCCTTGCAACCACCGACATTTTTACCATCACTACAGTCTTGCCTACTAGGGGTTATTTTTCACATTCCTGCTATGATATTTCCTTCTTATAATTTATATATTTCATTAGAAATATATACCAAGTTTAATCTCATGTTCATAGGTGTGAATACTGTAGCAATGATGAAAACACACCAACTACAAGGATTGCATGGGTTCGTAAACAAAATGCATTCACATAACAAAAGCCCAGTGGAGTATGCAAAGAGCAAAATAAATTCTAACTTGTAATAGAACAAAACAAATTCCTAAATAAATTTATATATATATATATATATATATATATATATATATATATATATATATATATATATATTCCCTTAGCCTATTAGAAAACAAACAAACAAAAAAAACAAAAAGCAATATTTAGGAATGCAAGCAGTGTAGTAAGTTTTTATTCACCCTACAGTTGAAGTAACAGCATAATTCAATATATTTTAGGGACAGATTTGATTTCAAGAAAGACAAGGTGAAAAATTATTTCATTAAATATAAATCCATGACCCATGACTAGAAAAAACAATATATTTTCATCAGTCTTCCTAAATTTAGTGGCATTGTCCTAAATTAGAACATGCTGTATTATTACCATTTATAAAATAATTCTATATTAAAATATATGGGAATAATAATCTTAATTACAAGTAACCCCTATTGAGCCTTTTCTGAGAACCATAGATTATGCTAAATGCTTTACATGCATTGATCCTCTAAAATTTAACAGCACCAAAAAAGCCAGAGAAGCAAACAAATATTAAATTAGTACATGTATTTTACTCTTATCGTTATGGAAAAATGAAGTATCAGTGATATTATCTACCTTCCCTAAGATCACCCATCTAACAGACATAAACAGTAAACTTCAGTGCCTTCGTTCTTCAACCACCTCAAATATTTTCTCTTGGCTCCATATCACTTTCTCTTTCATTTTTACGTTCAAAATTGATTATTGACAGTTTCAAAATTTCCAGTGTTATTTGGTAACTGTTATGATTATTAATTGTAAATATTATAATGACTATGTTTTAACATTAGCATTTTTTACTAGTTGATTTTCTTTCAATCTAAGTTATTTTTGCCTATGTAAAAATGTGATAGGGACTTTCAAAAGTAATAATTTGGTTTCTTTTGAAGAGCCACAGGTCCATTTAAGTTTTTTTTTACAATTCTCTAAAATCACTACCCATGTTAAAACAATAGTAAGTGTATTATAATGTTACAGTGTTAAGGAAAAAAAATGCCACTATGCTATTATAACCAACTTTTAGTATAACAAATCTATTATGGTTTTGTTTAATATTTTCTTTCACCCATTGTAATATGTACAAATAAATTAATTTGATAGTCATGTAATTGGAAACCCTCCCTTTTTCTAGGTTGTAATGGAAGACATCTAAGGATAAGCCATAATGAAAAATGCTTATTGAACCAGATAGATTACTAGAGTTCAGATGATAAATCACTCAATTCGGGTAAATGGTACCAATCAATTAAAATAGCTGTTCAAAGAGAATCCCTGGACATAATTCATATTTTCAGGATCTTTTGATAACAACTTTTACACAGAAAAGTTTGTGATTCCAGGTGGCTATAAAGTGATACTAATCTTATAAAGATAAAAAAGAAAGAGGGATATTGTTAACGGTGGAACAAAAGATTATTAAGTCTTTTTAACTCAGATATCATGTCCATTAGATAATAAGTTAAATATTGCAATTTATAAAATTATGGCTTCAAATGCTCATCATTAATTTGAGAATTATTTAATGATTCCATTAATTCACAGATGCATAACCAACATAAGAATATAACAATGTGACCAATCTTGATACAATAAGTAACACTAAATACTGAAGAGCATTGAAGAGATCCTGAAATCATATTATGATAATACGTGGGTTTAAGTAAAATTCCTGTCAGTGAAACTAGCACATTCAAAGTTGTCACATAATTTTTTAAAATAGTTATAAATTACAGCATATTTATACTGAGTTCCTCACTTTTTGATTTACAATTTAATGGTTTTAGAATTTTTTAAAAAATTATTTGTGTCCTTAGGAGCCCTAATACATGGCATAAACAGAATACAAACCATAAGTAACAATGCACAAGCACCAGAAGCGAGACCAGATAAATGGGACCTCCTAAAAAATCAAACACTTATGATCATCAAAAGACTTCACCAAAAGAGTCAAAAGACAGCCTACAGACTGGGAAAAAAATTTTGGCTATGACAAATCCGATCAGCATCTAATCTCTAAAATCTATAAGATACTGCAAAACCTCAACAACAAAAGACAAAATAATCCAATTAAAAAATGGGCAAATGATATGAACAGGCACTTCGCCAAAGAAGATATTCAGGTGGCTAACAGACACATGAAGAAATGCTCACAGTCATTAGCCATCAGAGAAATGCAGATCAAAACTACAATGAGATATCATCTCACCCCAACAAGAATAGCATTAATCCAAAAAACACAAAATAATTAATGCTGGAGAGGTCATGGAGAGACTGGAACACTTATACACCATTAGTGGGATGTAAAGTGGTACAACCACGTTGGAAATTGATGCGGTACTTCCTTAAAAAGCTAGAAGTAGGAGTACCATATGATCTAGCGATCTCGCTCCTCGGAATATATCCTAGAGAAATAAGAGCTGTCACGTGAATAGATATATGCACATCCATGTTCACTGCAGCACTGTTCAAAATAGCAAAAAAGATGGAAACAACCTAGGTGCCCATCAATGGATGAATGGATAAACAAATTATGGTATATCCACACAATGGAATATTACACAATGATAAAGGACAACGATGAAGCCGTAAAACATCTTATAACACGGAGGAAGCTGGAACTCATTTTGCTGAGTGAACTTGGTCAGTCACAGAAGGACAAATACTGTTTAAGACCACTATTATAAGAACTCAAGAAAAGATTTAAACACAGAAGAAAACATTCTTTGATGGTTACGAGGTGGGGGGAGGGAGGGTAAGGGTTGTTTACTAATTAGATAGTAGATAAGGTGAAGGGAAGGACAGCACACACTACAGGGGAAGTCAGCACAACTGGACTAAACCAAAGCTAAGAAGTTTCCTGAATACAATCAAATAATTCGAGGGACAGAGTAGCAGGGGCAGGGGTCTGGGGACCATGCTTTCAGGGGACATCAAGGTCAACTGGCATAACAAAGTTTATTAAGTAAATGTTCTGCATCCTACTTTGGTGAGCAGAGTCTGGGGTCTTAAAAGCTTGCAAGTGGCCATCTAAAATGCATCAATTGGTCCCAACCACCTGGAGTAAAGGGGAATGAAGAACACCAAAGACACGAGGAAAGTATTAGCCCAAGAGACAGAAAGGGCCACATAAACCAGAGACTTCATCAGCCTGAGACCAGAAGAACTAGACGGTGCCCAGCTACCACAAATGACCACCCTGACAGGGAACACAACAGACAGCCCCAGATGGAGCAGGAGAAAGGAAAAAATTAAAATTATTTGTGTTCTTTTTTTAAAGAATTATCAAAAATAGAGTTAAAAACTCTTAATATGTTTTGGATATTCTCTGTTTGGGACATTCCCTCCCTTCAGCTCCTAGACCTATTTTCTGCCCCCATCTACTCTGCTCTGTACCCAGAAACACTAACACCTGCAGTATCCATCTTTAGGTCCCCCTGTGAGGACTTCTGTTTGGGACAGGCCAAATGGAGGCAAAAAAAGACATAGGAAGGCAAAGAGACAAAAATCAGGGCAGTTCTTCCCTGCTGTCTTTAGAGCCAAGTCTCTCTCAATACATGCATCCCCTCTTTGTGTTTCCAATAGCCACTGTATTCCAGTCAAAATATATGTGCTACCCTTGAATCTTCAGCAAAATGGCTGGTAATAATTTTCCACTGCAATAGTTTTCTAGGCAGATTTCCACTCCTTTTCTTTCCGCTAACACTGCCCAAACTTTTGTAAGTCTGCCTGTTGGAGTCTCATCACTTGAAACATCTTGGACGAATTCTAATTTCTGTTGAAACTTTACCTAACATCTCTCGAAATATCACTTTTTCAACAGCATAGAGTGTCCTCTATGCACAATTTCACTATAGATCTATATCTGTAACTGTATATAGACGAATCATTCCGTTCTGCATTTTGAATTCACTTTTGTTTTCCCTCTTTGTGATATAGCTGTTAAAACAACTCGCTGTGGGATGAACATGTTTGAGTTAAACTTTCAGTTCTGTCATTTACTAGCTATGTGACCTTAGGCAAACATTTTAAAACTCTTGTATGAAATGGAAGCAATAATAAAGCCTACACTGTTAAGTATTTTTGAGTATTAGGTGAATTAATAAAGTTACAGCACTTACAAAAATTCCTAGTGCATATGCTTTCACACAAGTTACAGTTGTTGCTATGAATATTTTGTTACTGTTATTGTCACTAATGTTATTACCATTGCCATCATCTTTCCAAGGTAAAAAATTATGCCAGAATAAATTTAAAAAGATAAATTTACATACCCTCCAGGAGTGCTCAACAATGTACATTCTAACACACTCAAGTAAATAGTGATATTTGTTAATGTTGTTAATTAGCGATATTTGTTAATGTTTTTTAATTTTAGTCTAATAGGAGAAAATATTTTATTTGCTTGATTTAGTAATTTCTAAGATAAATATATTTTAATAAATGTATGTTTTCTCATTTTTATGATGGTGTACATTTCTTTATGTCTTGGCTTAATATTTTTTAATATGTATTGGACAATTTTTAATAAAAAAACTTTTGTTTTACTTTTTCTTTTTTGTTTTAATAAAAAAAGGAAACCTAAACCTCTTGTAATTATTGTCATAATATTTTTTCCAGATTTTCATTCTTCTTTTATTGATAACAAATTATGAAATTTTCCACCAATGGACAAGATTATATGCATTTTTCAAAATTTTACAGATCCAGGCACAAAAATAGACAATTTAGGTAGAGATTCAGGCTCATATAAAAATTTTGGATGACATTTCAAATACTTGAGGGAAAGATGAAACAGAAAAAAGACATGAAAATTTTATGCTTTCTTTATGCTTTACTTAAATATATATTATTATATTAAGCAGGAGTTTAAACCATAGCCAAAATTAAAAGTAAAACAAAAGATATTACCTGAAGCACAATGGGTAAAAGAAAAATTACAATTTTTTGTGTTTAGATATTTTTCTAAGCATTTCATGTAAATTAGAAACCATAAATAGCAAGAATGACTTATTGAATGCATTGTAAGTATAAGATTGTGTAGGGCATTCTATGTGATAAAAATTATATAAATACACAGTTGTATATTATACAAACAATTCCTAACATAATTAAAATAACAGTATGTATGTATATATACAGACACATATATCATTTATCTATATCTATGTATCAAGCTATGTGTCTATCTACTGTGTATCTATATACTCAATATTATCTACCCAATATTATAAAAATATGTTGTTCGACAATACATATTGTAATACACAGTCAAGGTATATTCTTGTGGATTTTCGTCTTTTATAAGTAGCCTTACTTATTATCATAATTTAAACTAGCTCAAGCAGCAAGTTTCTTTCTTTTACAATACATTTCACGTGAAGACTGACAATGAGGAAAATTCCGTTCATGATTTCTGCAAGTTCTCTACATTTTCCTTAATGGTGACAGTTTCAGGGAGCTATGTTTTTTCAGCATACACTACACTCTGTTTAAGTACCTTGATGATATTTAAAATGGTGGATAATAACTCTAATGAGTGGTAGAAATCTCACATTTTTAACCACATAAAATCTTCCTCTTATTTTTCACTAATGTGCTGTTAAAGAAATGTGTGGCAGGGTGTTCATTGCTAAGGAAACCATCTCCACAAAGTATATAAAACAGAAACTTTTTGCAAAATGTATCCAAGATGCACAATGAATGATTTGTGTTAATTTATTTTGATTTCATTGTAAGTAATGATGTCTTTTGGGGTGTGTTTTTAATGGAAATCAAAGAAATTGTAACTTGGGTACTAAACGTGTACGGAGGAATTCAAAGTTTTAATAATATAGTGGATGAATGAAACCTGGAGAATTTAAGTAGCAAATGTCTTTAAATACCAAGAACATAACTGTGCTAGAGAAAACTTGAGCAACCTACTTGTAGAATAGTTTAGACTATTTCTAAATTTTCTGCTCTTTTAATACAAACGTTCTTAAAATTAATAGTTTTAATTATTGATAAACCAAAACAAACCAACCAACCAACCAATCTGTGGCCGTGAAGTCGATTCTGACCCATAGTGATCCTATAGGACAGGGTAGAACTGCCCCATAGGGTTTCTAAGGAGCAGCTGGTGGATTTAAACTGCCGGCATTTTGGTGGATTCTAACTGCAGACCTTTTGGTTAGCAGCCATATCACTTAACCACTGCGCCACCAGAGCTCCTAATTATTCATAGATAATTTGTATTCTCATCTTTACTTCTAAATAAATCATACATACTATTTAAATGGAGATAGACTAGCATTAAATTAAGAACATTATTAGTCCTAGGAGTCCCTGGGTGGCCCAATTAAATGCTTGACTACTAACTGAAAAGCTGGCAATTGGAACTCACCCAATGGAGGCTTGGAAGACAGGACTAGTGGTATGTTTAAGGTCATGGCCTTAAAAAACTGTATGAAACACAGCTCCACTCTGTAAAACATGGGGTCACCAGGAGTGGGAATTGACTGGACATAAACTGGTTTTTGGTTCATTCTTAGTCTTAGCTCTTATTAATATAATCATAGCTTTTATGGAAGCCACAAAAAGGTAGTGTCCATAAATCAACTGTAATTGTCAATGAGATTAAATTCAAACATGTGGTGGAGAATATAACTTCTTTTAAACTTTTCTAAACATTTGAAACAAACAACAATCTTTGTCTTTTTAATTTTTACTTTTTTATAGACATTTAATGTAAAAATATATTCATTTTAAAAAAGAACTAAAAATGTACAGAAATATTGCTCTTTGACTTCTTTAATATAGCAATAGTGATAATCATAATGATGATAATAGTAGTGGTTGTAGTGAAAGTGGTAATAAAATACAGTATCAATTTTGAACTAGGCTCTGTACGGTTTTACATATACCCATATGCCTACAAGCAAGACCAGTTAATACGAATATTATTCAAATTTACACACCAAACAATAATGTCATAGATGCAGAGACTAAAGATTTTTACATACTACTACAGTCTGAAATTGATCAAATATGCAATCAAGATGCATTGATAATTACTGATGATTGGAATGTAAAAGGTGGAAACAAAGAAGAAGGCTCGGTAGTCAGAAAATATGGCCTAGGTGATAGAAACTACTCAGGAAATCACATGATAGAATTTTGCAAGACCAACAACTTACTCATTGCAAATGTTTTTTCAATGACATAATCAGCAACTATATATACGGACCTCACTGAATGGAATATACAGGAGTCAGATCAACTACATCTGTGGAAAGAGACTATGGAAAAGCTCAATATCATCAGTCAAAATAAGGCCAAAGACCGACTGCTGAACAGATCGTCAGTTGCTCATATGAAGTTCAAGTTGAAGCTGGAGAAAATTAAAACAAGTTCAGAAGAGCCAAAGTGTGAACTTGAGTATATCCCACCTGAATTTAGAGAAATTCTCAAGAATAGACTTGACACACTGAACATTAATGAATGAAGACCAGATGAGTTGTGAGATGATATCAAGGACATCATACATGAGGAAAGCCAAAGGTCATTAAGAGGACAGGAAAGAAAGAAAAGACCAAAATGAATGTCTGTAGAGAATCTTAAACTTACTCTTGAACATAGAGTAGCTAAAAGCAAATGGAAGAAATGATGAAGTAAAAGAGCTGAACAGAAGATTTCAAAGAGCAGCTTGGGAAGACGAAGTAAAGTATTATAATGAAATGTGCATAGACCGGGAGTTAGAAAACCAAAAGGAAAGAACACACTTGGCATTTATCAAGCTGAAAGAACTGAAGAAAAAAATCCAAGCCTTGAGTTGTAATATTGAAGGTTTCTATGGGCAAAATATTGAATGATACAGGAAGTATTAAAAGAAGATGGAAGGAATACACAGTCACTGTACCACAACTAATTGGTCAACATTCAACCATTTCAGGAGGCAGCGTATGATCAAGAGTATTGAAGGAAGAGGTCCAAGCTGCACTGAGGGCAATGGCAAAAAGCAAGGCTCCATAAATTGACAGAATACTAATTAAGATGTTTCAACAAAAGGATGCAGCACTGAAGGTGCTCACTTGTCTATGCCAAGAAGTTTGGAAGACAACTACCTGGCCAATCGACCAGAAGAGATCCATATTTGTGTCCATTCCAAAGAAAGGTGATCCATCAGAATCTAGAAATTATAAAACAGTATCATTAATATCACATGCAACTGAAATTTTGCTGAAGGAAATTAAAAAAGAGTTGCAGCAGTACATGGAGAGGAAACTGCCAGAAATTCAAGCAGATTCAGAAGAGGACATGGAATGAAGGATTACATTCCTGATGTCAGATGGATCTTGACTGAAAGCAGAGAATACCAGAAAGAAGTTGACTTGTGTTTTATTGACTATGCAAAGGAATTCAACTGTGTGGATCATAAGAAATTATGAAGTACATTGTCAAGAATGGGAATTCCAAAACACTTAATTTTGCTCATGCAGAAACTGTACATAGATCAAGGGGCAGTAGTTTGAAGAGAACAAGGGAATACCGCTTTGTTAAAAATCAGGAAAATGTAGTTCAGTCTTGTATCCTTTCACCATACTTATTCAATCTGTATGCTGAGCAAATAAAGCAATAAGCTGGATTATATGAAAGAGAATGTGGCATCAGGATTGGAGGAAGAGTCATTAACAACCTGTGTTATGCAGATGACACAACTTTGCTTGCTGAAAGTGATGAGGACTTGAAGTACTTACTGATGAAGATCAAAGACCATAGCCTTCAGTATGGATTACACCTCAACATAGAGAAAATAAAAAACTTCACAACTGGGCCGATAAGCTACATCATAACAAATGCAAAAAGATTGAAATTGTCAAAAATTTTGTTTTCCTTGGACCCACAATCAATGCCCATGGAAGCAGCAGTCAAGAAAGTAAATGACATATTGCACTGGGAAGATCAGCTGCAAAACACTTGTTTAAAGTGCTAAAAAACAAAGATGTCATTTTGAGGATGAAGATGTGCCTGACCTAAGCCATGGTATTTTCTTTTCTTTTTTTTTTATTGTATTTTAGATGAAGGTTTACAGAACAAATAGTTTCTCATTAAACAATTAGTACACATATTGTTTTATGACATTAGTTAACAACCCCACGACAAGTCTACACTTTCCCTTCTTGATCATGGGTTCCCTATTACCAGCTTTCCTGTCCCCTCCTGCCTTCTAGTCCTTGTCCTGGGCTGTTGTGCCTCATTAGTCTCGTTTTGTTTTATGGGGCTGTCTTATCTTTGGCTGAACAGTGAACCTCGGGAGTGACTTGATGACTGAGCGAAAATGGTGTCCAGAGGCCATACTCTCGGGGTTTCTCCAGTCTCTGTCAGGCTAGTAAGTCTTGTCTTTTTTTTGGGAACTAGAATTTTGTTCTACCTTTTTCTCTAGCTCTGTCTGGGATCCTCTGTTGTGATCCTTGTCAGAGCAGTCAGTGGTGGTAGCCTGGCACCATCAAGTTGCACTGGACTCAGTCTGGTGGAGGCCGTGATAGGTGTGGTCCATTAACTCTTTGAACTAATCTTTCCCTTGCATCTGGTTTTCTTCATTCTCCCTCGCTCCTGAAGGGGTGAGACCAGTAGAGTATCTTAGATGTCTGCTCACAGACTTTTAAGACCCTAGACGCTACTCACCAACGTAGAATGTAGAACATTTTCTTTATAAACTATGTTATGCCAACTGAGCTAGATGTTCCCCAAGACTGCCATGGTATTTTCAATCACCTTATATGCATGTGAAATCTGGAAAATGAATAAGGAAGACCAAAGAAGAACTGATGTCTTTGAATTATGGTATTGGTGAAGAATATTGAATATACCATGGACTGCTAGAAGAACAAACAAATCTGTCTTGGGAGAAGTACAGCCAGAATGCTCCTTAGAAGCAAGGATGGTGAGACTACTTCTCATATACTTTGAACATGTTATCAGGAGGGACCAGTCATTGGAGATGGACATCATGCTTGGTAAAATAGAGGGTCAGCAAAAGAGAGGAAGACCCTCAATGAGTTGGAGTGACACAGTCCCTGCAACAATGGGCTCAAGCATAGCAATGATTGTGAGGATGGTGCAGGACTGGGCAGTGTTTCGTTACGTTGTACCAGAACTGAGTAGATGGCACAAAACAACAAAAATAGGTGTTAATGATATAATGATGTCATATGACATAGAAATCTACATTAGTGCTTAAAATAGGTGTTGAATATTATAATTTTCAAACCTATTAAATTGACCTAGACAGAGAACAGCTATACTAATTACTTTAGGATATTTCTTGTAGATGTTTCCATACCAGTGTTTTCAAGTATTCCATGTACTTGAAGTAGGTAGCATAATGGCCTATTAAAGATGTCTACATCCTAATCTCCAAATATATTCAAGTTATATTGCCTTACATGGCAAAAAGGACTTTCTTTAGAGGTATGATAAATGAAATATCTCAAAGATATGTAGATTATCCAGGATTATTCATATGGGCACGATGTAATCACAGGTGTCCTTATGAGAGGAAGGCAGAGTGTCAGAGTCAGAAGGAAGAGTCACCGAGTCAGGTAGGAATGATATGGTCACAGGCCAAGAAATTTGGGTAGTCTCTAGAAGGTGGAACTTAATTTTAGCACACTTGGACCTTCAGACTTCTGACTTTCAGAATTGTAAAATGACAGATGTGTTTTCTGTTAAGTCACTATGTTTGTGGTAATTTGATTACGTTCCTTCCCCATGTTTTTAAATAACCTTTTTCATTTTAGAAGAGTTTTAGTTTTTCAGAAAAAAGAAGTGAAGATAATATATAAAATTCCCATACAATCCACACCCAATCTCCCCCATTATTAACATCTAAATTAGTATAGTAAACTTACTACAATTAATAAACAAACTCTGATACATTATTATTAACTAGAGTCTTCAACATATTCAATTTTTGTTAGTTTTCACCTTATGTCCTTTTTGTGTTCCAGGATCCCATCTAGGATGACATGTTATATTTAATTTTCATCTTTGCTTATGGCCCTCTTCACTGTGACAGTGTCTCAGATTTTCCTAGGTTTTGATGACATTGACAGTTTTGAGGCATACTGGTCAAGTATTTTAAGAATGCTCTTTAATTGAGATTTGTTTGATGTTTTTCTCATAATTAGATTGGGGATATCTGTTTGGGGGAAGAAGACCACAGGGATAAACTGCCATTTGCATCACATCATATCAAAGGTACATACTATCAACATGATTTATCACTATAGATGCTAACCTTAATTACCTGGCTTAAGTAGCGTTTGCCAGGTTTCTCCCCTATAAGGTTATCTTGTTTCCCTTTTCATATTGCACTTTTTGGAAAGTTTATTCCTGTTTTATATCTTTGAAATCTTTGTTGGAAATGAATAGTTATCATATGTGTTTGCCTATTTCTAATTATTCTGTTCCATTAATCTGTTTGTCTTTTTTATAGCAATCCCACACAATCTTATTTACTACAATTTTATAATCAGTCTTGAAGTCAAAGATTTTATTGGCTCTTCTGTGTCCTTTGCATTTCTGTGTAATTTTAAACTAGATTATAAATTTCTACAAAATTCTGCAAAAAATTGTAAATGGGATTCTGTTGAGTCTATAGATTAATTTAGAAAGAACTGATATTTTTAAGTATTAAGATTCAATCCATGAATAATGTACATCTCTCCATTTATTTGATTGTTTTCTTAATTTCTCTCAGCGTTATTTTGTAATTATCAGACTAGAGGTCTTGGATAATTTTTGTTAAATTTATTTCTAAGTATTTTATATTTCCTTACTATTGTAAATTATATTGTTTTCTTTCTTATTTTCCAATCATTATTTGCTAGTATATGGAAATACAATTTATTTTTATATTTTGACCTCCATCCTGTGACATTGCCAGATTTCCTTACTAGTTATAGTAATTTTGTAGATATTTTTGGATTTTCTACTTAATTGTCATTTACAATATTCATGCTTGTTTACACTTGTATTTAACTGGCTACAATATCTAGCACGATGTTGAGCAGAGTTAGTGAGGGCAGACATCTTGATCTTAGGAGAAAATAGTCAATATTTCACAGGTAAGTATGATGCTATATTTTGTTTTTTAAAAATACTCATTAAATTGAGGAAGTGCCTTTCTACTTTAATTTTCTGATATATATATATTTTTATCATGAATACGTATTGAATTTTACAAAGGGCTTTTACTACATCTATTGAGATGATCATGTATTTCTTCTCCGTTATTCTATGTTAATGTGGTAGTTTACATTGATGATTTCTTTTTTTTTTAATGGTAAACCAACCTTGCTAAATTATCATAAAAAGGGTTGAATTGTCAAAGCAGATTCCCATGGAAAAATCATAGTTTTTCTCCAATACCAAACTTTAGGAACTATTCAAAGGATTCGGGCAACACAGAAGCATCAAGTATAGCATTTCTTTCCAGAGAGGTCCAAAACCATCAGCTGTAACTCTCTAACTGTACCTTCCTCCCACACTGGAATGCTGGAAACACGAGCATTTAGCCATGCGTGCTTAAACCGCTGTTAGATAAAGATGTTTCTGTATAATCTCTTTAGTGTTTATACCCCATCTGCTTAACTATCATTCTCCAGCCGGTCATGCTCTATAAATACATAAATTCTGGGTTTACTTAAGTAAAGCACACTAGACAGACAAGGAATTTTTTGTCAAAATACATTTATTTATAAGATAAGAACTCCTCAGTATTTTTCCATTAGTAAATGCTATTATTCTTATTTGCAAACAGGTCTGGTCTAGGACAGTCCTTGCCTCTGAATCCCTAAGTAAGGAGGAATAAATCATAGCCCAGCCGTTATTGTCTTTCCCAGTCCACCCTCTGACCTTGATTAATATCGCCTTGCCAAACAGTTCTAGGTTTCATTTTAAAATTTTACTGCAAATATTTCTCACAAGAATTTATATAGAATAATAAGCCTATAAACACTCCAATGACCCACAGGATTTGAACCATTCTATGGAGAGTAGGAATTACTTATGATACAAATCATGTTAATCATGATGCTATCGTTTCATACATCTTTCGATATTCTGTTATCAGCTTAACTATTCCTTTTCTAAGACGTCAAGGATTATTTGGATATGTTTGTATGTTAACGGAGATGTGTGATTTTTCTAAAACTGTCTTTTTCTGGTCAATTGGATTTACATGTATAGCATTAAAGGACTTCAAAAAGCCTCCCGAAATATTTTCTCATTCTGATTGGGATGAGAAGTTGGTTTTTATTTAATTCTAACTTTAATACGGTAAGAGATGTCAACATAATGTTTGACAGAGCATGCTTAAATTACAATTAAAGTATACATTTCTCTTTTATGTTCTTACTCTAGGTACATATGATTTCAACAATTGGAATGGTAAGTAGAGATTATTTTATTTTATTTTTAGATTGTGGATTCTACCTGGTGTGTTGACATCATGATAACCATATTTCTGATATTACAACACAAGTTCTTACCGACATAGGTTTTCAGATTAATATTACATAATACTACCATTTTTCTCCTTGATTGTCATGACGTGATGTTGACCCTTAGTGCTTTTCTTTTATCCTAACAATTTGAACCACAGGGAAGATAATTGAAAAGAAACTGTGTATAAAGGAACAGTGGAAACTGAAAATATAACTCTTTTGTTGTTGTTTTTACCTTCGTCTGTTTGGCAGCCAGGCTGAGGGGATGATATTCTGATTCCACATGAAGTGGAATTAAGCTGGGTGTATTCCACAGCTTTAATTACAATGAGTTCGTCCTTCCTTTGTCCAACACCCAACTTGCCAGTATGCCACCACTGAGGACCTTATCTCTGAATTTGTTAGCTTTTAAGCTGAGAGCAATTCGGACCGCTGCTTTTTGAAAATGTACTTTTACTTTGTGTTAAACTCTAGCAGAGCCAAGAATCCACAGTCCACAACAGGATTCTAATTTGGTGATTTCTATCCCCTCCTCCATTACTACTTTCTAAGGATTTTTTTTTTTAAGGGAGAGGGATGGACATGTCAAGCGAAGTGATTTATTTTTTCTTTTTGGACTCTTCTAGGTTCTAGCCTAATTGTCATTGAAAGATCACTGGTTTCTCTTCATCTGTGCAAAGTCTTTCCATTTATGGCAGGACATCTCTTCTGCCTGCCCATATCCAGAAAAGGCATTTGCCCCTGAAACAGAAGCTGACGTGGATTGCTGTGTACCTATAAGGGGCTTTGGAAACCAAGTCATCCACCGTTCTCCAATGGCACCATAGAAAAAGTGTACATTTATTAAATATGTATTTTTTGTTGCCATGGGAGTGGAGATCTTTAACATTCTTCTATATTCTAACTAGAAGCAGAAATCTCATTTACTAATTTTACTATTTTAGCTATAGTGAAGGAAAAAACTCCCTAAGAAGTGGAATTGTAACATATTTCACGTGCCGTCAAGAACTTTTATTAAAGCCTTTGTCAACAGTCATATCCCCCTAAAAATGTAGCATTCTCCCCTATCACACAGAGACATATTTGTTTCAGATGATCAGGACCTAAGAAAAATGACAAGCTTTTGTGATCTAAAAAACTAGAAATAAATGGGAGCTGAGTGTGCAGTGGTCACTGTTGCATCAAACATGGGTATATGCCATACAGGTTAAAAATAGACTTACATCATTTAGAAAGAAGTAAAAACTAATTCCAAGAGGTGGTACAGAACTGAACTGAACATTCTGCATGAAAGCAACATCCTAAGGTAGCTTCCTGAGAAAGCAATGAATAATTTGATCGTTTTCTGGAGATTTTAGAAGGAGAACCCTGAGCTGTAGGGTCTGAAATAATACTACCTGCTGGTTGAAGGTACACAATATGGAAAATTATCATAAACAGTCATCCTTCACTAATAAAATCTCTCAAGGTATTGATAGATGCATGTAAGAAGCTGCTAGGCAGGTATGTATCCATACCGTTGGATCCATAGTACTCTCAGGGACAAAAAAAATCCCAAAACATAACAAAAACAAAAACAAAAAACCCTGCTAAAGAAGAGCTCACAAAATAAAACAATATGAATAATCACACCACCATGTGTGATGCAGAATAAGTAAGTGATAACAATTTGATATGAAACACTGTGTGAGTGATATCCCTTAAATGAGGCTGTCCGCATTAAAATAAAGAGAACAAAAGAATATTGCCTTGGAGTATTATAAGTAAGCCTAAGAAGAAATGAGAATGTTTTTAGACTGTGTGTTTTGATGGAATTCTTGCAATCTGTTTGGAAGATAATTTTTAATGTTTGGGAGTGAAGGAGGAAAAAATGTGGGCACAAATGATAGATTAAAATGTAGAGTAGAAATAATATATCTGAAAGATAATTCCCAATAAAAGCAGCAAGATTCGTAAATACAAATACACACACATACGCTTAATATTGTCCTCAAAAAGCACATGGACAGATTCCTTATATTACTGGATGGTAATGCAGATATTTGAGACTCTATGTAGGTAGAGTCTGTTGTGACAATGATGGAATACATTGATGGCATTCAGTGAGTGCAGGCCAAGAAGGCTAAAGAACTGCAATACAGGGACAGTCCTTCACAATGAGGAATTCTCCCTTCCAAATTGCCAATAACAACCCCACTGAGAAGCATACTCCTTTATAAGTGATCCAGTCATTTGTATCATTACTCTTTTGTTAGGCCAATTCAGACCATTGGAATCCATAAATATCTCTCAGCTTACCAGCACACTGTCAAAACTCGCTCCTCCTAGTAAGACTGTCGTATTTAATTGACAGTTATTTCAGCATTTATCACATACCACCAGCTGAAATTTCAATGTCAACAACATATTTATTTTGGTTCTTTTTTTCAATTGTGCTTTAGGTGAAAGTTTACAGCTCAGGTTAATTTCTTATACAAAATTTAAACACATATTGTTATGTGACCCTAGTTGCAATCCCTATAATGTGACAGCACACCCTCCCTTCCACCTTGTGTTTCCCGTATCCATTCGACCTACTCCTATCCCTTTCTTCCTTCTCATGCAGCCTCCTTACAGGAGCTGCTCATTTAGTCTTGTGTGTCTACTTGAACCAAGAAGCACACTCTTCACCAGTATTATTTTATGTTTTATAGTCCAGTACAATCTTTGCCTGAAGAGTTGGCTTCGGGAGTGGTTTTAGTTCTGGGTTAACAGAAAGTCCAGGCTCCATGTCTTCTGGGGTACCTCTAGTCTCAGTCAGACCTTTAAGTCTGGTTTTTTTACTAGAATTTGAGTTCAGCACCTCACTTTTCTCCTGCTTTGTCAGGGACTCTCTGTTGTGTTCCTTGTCAGGGCAGTCATTGGTGGTAGCTGGGCACCATCTTGTTCTGGTCTCAGGCTGATGGAGTCTCTGGTTTATGTGGCCCTTTTGTCACTTGGGATAATATTTTCCTTGTGTCTTTGGTGTTCTTCACTCTCCTTTGCTGCAGGTGGATTGGGATCAATTGATGCATCTTAGATGGCCACTCGCAAGCTTTTAAGATCCCAGACGCCACTCACCAAAGTGTGATGCAGAACATTTTCTTAACAAAGTTTGTTATGCCAACTGACCGAGATGCCCCTAAAACTATATTCCCCAGCCCCCCGCCCCTGCTGCTCTGTCCCTCCAAGTGTTTAGTTGTGTTCAGGAAACTTCTTAGCTTTTGGTTTATTCCAGTTGTGCTGACTTCCCCTGTATTGTGTGTTATCCTTCCCTTCAACTAAGATAATTCTTGTCTACTATCTAGTTAGTGAATTCCCCTCTCCCTCCCTCCCCACCCTCATAACCATCAAAGAATGTTTTCTTCTGTGTTTAAACTTTTTCTTGATTTCTTATAATAGTGGTCTCATACAGTATTTGTCCATTTGTGACCAACAAATTTCACTCAGCATAATACCTTCCAGATTCATCCATGTTGTAAGATGTTTCATGGATCCATCATTGTTCTTTATGGTTGTGTAGTATTCCTTCGTGTGTATATACCATAATTTGTTTATCCATTCATCTGTTGATTGGCACCTAGGTAGTTTCCATTTTTTTGCTACTGTGAACAGTGCTGCAGTGAACATGGGCGTGCATACATCTATTCATGTGACAGCTCTTATTTCTCTAGGATATATTCCAAGGAGTGGGATTGCTGGATCATATGGTGCTTCTTATTCTAGCTTTTTAAGGAAGTGCCAGATCAATTTCCAAAGTGGTTATAACATTTTACATCCCCACCAGCAGTGTATAAGTGTTCCAGTCTCTCCACAACCTCTCCAACATTTATTATTTTGTGTTTTTTGGATTAATGCTAGTCTTGTTGAAGTGAGATGGTGTGTCATTGCGGTTTTGATTTGCATTTCTCTAATGGCTAATGATCATGAGCATTTCCTCACGTATCTGTTAATTGCCTGAGTGTCTTCTTTCATAAAGTGCTTCTTCATATCTTTTGCCCATTTTTTAATTGGGTTATTTGTCTTTTTGTTGTTGAAGTTTTGCAGTATTTTGTACATTTTAGAGATTCAACCCTGATCAGATATGTCATAGCCAAAAATTTTTTCCCTATCTGTAGGTTGTCTTTTTACTCTTTTTGATGAAGTCTTTTGATGAGCATGACGGTTTGATTTTTGGAGCTCCCAGTTATTTACTTTCTCTTCTTGTGTTTGTGCATTGTTACTTATGGTTTGTATTCTGTTTATGCCGTGTATTCTGGCTCCTAGCATTGTCCCCATTTTTTCTCCCGTGATCTTTATCACTTTAGATTTTATGTTTAGGTCTTTGATGCATTTTGAGTTAGTTTTTGTACATGATGTGAGGTATGGGTCTTGTTTCACTTTTTTGCAGTTGGATATCCAGTTATGCCAGCACCATTTGTTAAAGAGACTGTCTTTTCCCCATTTAACGGACTTAGGGCCTTTGTCTAATATCAAGTGCTCATAGGTGGGTGAATTTATGTCTGGATTCTCAGTTTTGTTCCACTGGTCTATTTATCTGTTGTTGTGTCAATACCAGGCTGTTTCGACTACCTTGGTATAATAGGTTCTAAAATCAGGCAGTATGAGGTCTCCCACTTTGTAGGTCTCTTTTGGTTTCTTGCAGTAGTGTCTTGTAGTTTTCTTTGTACAGATCTTTTACATCTCTAGTTAGATTTATTCCTAAGTATTTTATCCTCTTGGGGGCTATTGTAAATGGTATTGATTTGGTGATATCCTCTTGAAAGTTCTCTTTGTTGGTGTAAAGGAATCCAACTGATTTTTGTATGTTTATCTTGTATCCTGATACTTTGCTGAAATCTATTAGTAGTTCCAGTAGTTTTCTTGTGGATTCTTTGGTGTTTTCCATGTATAAGATCATATCATCTGCAAATAGGGATACTTTTACTTCTTCCTTACCAGTTTGGATGCCGTTTATTTCTCTTTCTTGCCTTATTGCTCTGGCTAGTTCCTCCAGCACAATGTTGAATAAGAATGATGATAAAGGGCATCCTTGTCTGGTTCCCATTCTCAAGAGGAATGCTTTCACACTTTCTCCATTTAGGATGATGTTGGATGTTGGCTTTATATAAATGTCCTTTATGATTTTGAGGAATTTCCTTTCTATTCCTATTCTATTCCTGAGTTTTTATCATGAATCCGTGTTGGACTTTGTCAAATGCCTTTTCTGCATCGATTGATAAGATCATGTGGTTCTTGTCTTTTGTTTTATTAATGTGGTGGATTAGATTGATTGTTTTTCTAATGTTGAACCATATCTGCATACCTTGTATAAATCCTACTTGATCATGGTGAATTATTTTTTTGATGTGTTGTTGAATTCTATCGGCTAGAATTTTGTTGAGGATTTTTGCATCTATGTTCATAAGGGACATTGATCTGTAATTTTCTTTTTTTGTGGTGTCTTTTCCTGGTTTTGGTATCAGGGTTAAATGGGAGAGAGGTACTTTCCAGAGAAGGGAAGGGTTTTTTTGATCCCACGTGGTAGATTAGACACTTGCACTTAACTTTCTCAGATTCAGCTCCACTTCTCCCTGGTTCCAGAGGCTTGTGCAGACTCTCTGCTGCTCAGGTTCTCCCGGTGTTGAAAACCCATCCCTAGTGCTACTGCTTGCCTGAGCCCATGCATGCTGGTCAATCCAGCCTGCAGGGTGCAGGCCAGGTCAGGTCTGGCAAATCCTCACTGCTTCTGAACAGTCTCTCCCTCCCCTTGCCACTCAATCCAACTGCTCCACTTTGTCTTTGATGTTCAGGGCTCCTAGATTGTCATATATAATCAATTCACTTGTTTTTTCAGGTCTTTGGTGTAAGAGGGACCACAGGAAGCATCTGACTACTTCACCATCTTGGCCCCGCCTTATTTTTGTTCTTAAAAATCCTTTACAGCAAATATATTTTTATACGATACATCAAAATGAAAATAGAGGTTAATAAAAGATATTGGTAAATACAAACATTCCACTTTTAACCTAAAGAAACTCTCACTGGCAACTCTGGACCACATTGATTTCATCAGTATCTGGCTTACATTGCCAACGTTTTGTATTTCATAGAGCCTCACATTTTATTATATTGATATTCTATTTGGTTATTTAATGAGTTCAATCCTTGTATCTCAACAAGAATATAAAATCTATGAGAGGTGAAAATATAGCTCATGCAATTTTTCCATCCTTCACAGCAGCTTGCACATAATAAGTTGTTTGGTTAGTTGATTAAAAGATAAACAAAACATTTAAAAGTGAAAGAAAATAGAGTTTTCTATGAAGTTGATTAAGTTTATTATCAAAGATATTTTACATTATTTTTAAATAAATTTAGATTTTTTAAGTTTAATATTATCTAGGTATTTTTCCTAATTCATGAAAACAGTGATTGCCACTTATTGAGTATTTTATACGTTTTATACTCTTTAAGCATATTTTTTCATACACTTGAAGAAAAATTGTCCTCATACACATGAAATCAATGAGGTAAGAGTAGCAGCCATTATATAGATAAAGAAATTGAGGTTTGATAAAGACAAGTAACTTGTCAAACAGCAAATACTTAATAAGCAGCTTTCCCAGATGTGTCTGATTCAAAAGCACACATTTAGTGCAGAAGCTACCATGATTCCTGATGAACTCATAAATGCATGAAACCTTTAATAATAATAGTGTAATCTTGCCTTCCTTTCAATACCTTAAAGAAATCTAGTGCAGAAATCAAATTCTTCATTCTTGACCCATTCTTTCTTGCATGGATGCACAGTTAGGAATCTTGACACATAAACAGCAAAGTGTTTCATTAGGTACCACAGACTAGAAACACATCTATTGAAAGTTCTGGGAATTCTCTAAAAATTTTCGTGAAGGAAATGTTTAAAACAAGGAAATTGCCTGGGATTCCCTTAGTGTCCTTGAGGGATGTTTTAATTTAATTATTCAGCACTGGCTTCAGAATTGTTTGGAATTCAAAATCAACAATTCTTCATTTATTTTCTTTCAACAAATGCTTCTACCTTTTCCCCACAAACACATATCAGGTTGTTGTTTTGGCTGGAATTAGTCAAACACAGGTGCTAAAATTTTCAGTTTCCTCATTTTTTTGTACCTACTTGTGTTACTGAAAGTCATTAAGTTTCTGTAAAAGACACACATTTTCCCAATTCATTACACCTAAAGAAATTGCCAGGCAAAACACACTGCCAGTATATGAGCCGTTGCAGACTTCCCCATATGTATTCTGTAAGCAGGTGTTTCATTTGCAGTTTGTCAGAAAAAAACTGTTTTTCAGGTGCATAGAGAATATTATCCTTGTACAAAAAAGAAACAGTAATAACCGCTCCTAGACTCTTGCTCAATAGGAGAGCCATATTGGAGTGGTTGAAGAAAAGAACCAATTGAACACACAGTGTTTAAACAACTTAAGTGCATCCATTCAGCGTAGCTCCATGTTAGTTACTCACTCCAGAATGGATGGAGATGAAATGTAAGCAAAGAGCTAGAAGCTGTGGATGCATATTGTTAAAGTACCTTTTATGTAAAACACAGTGTTTTACTATGTCCCTGTGAGTTAAGTGCTGTTACATCTACTTGGGTAAATGGCAAAACAGTGGCTCAGATTTTATGCAACTTTTTCAAAGTCGTGCAGTCAATAAGGATTACACTAAAATCTATATGCAAGTCTGTACAAATCATAAAACCTAATTTTAAGGACTAGAATTTTCTTTGGTTTCTGCTCTTTTGTCTTATTCTTGGAAGCTGCACTTACAGGAACTAGAATACTTAATACAAATTCTAAATATTGAATAGGATGCTTCCATTTTTTTTTTTAACAATATTTATCGGGTTTTCAGTGAAAGTTTACATGCAAGGTAGATGCCCATTTGACAATTTCCACACAAGTTATTCAATGACATTAGTTACATTTATCACAATGTGTCAACATTCTCTTTAATTGGTCCTGTTTGTTCCCTTTCCGGTACTCTAGTTTCCCTGCTCCCTTATCTTCTCATCTTTGCTTTTGCATAACTGTTGACATTTTGCTCTCATACTGACAGTTGTTAAGTAGAGCGCCGATCTTACAGGTAATATCCTTTATTTTGTATGCCACTCTGCTATTTTGCTAAAAGGTGGTCTTAGGGGATAGGCTTGGTTCTGTGTTTAAAATATGTCTCAGGGAGTCCTCTGTTCTCTATTGTTCCAGTAGGTCTAGCTTTTTTTGTTTGTTTTAATTAGAATTGGAGTTCAGCTCCACATTTTTATCCCATTCTATCTGAGGCCATCTATCATGACCTCAGTCAGAAAGGTCAGTGGTGGTAGCTGGGCACCATCTACCATATTTTTATGCAAAGACTCTTAACCTTCTGCAATTTTACTGGCTGTACCCTCCCCCTGTGAGGTATTTTTGTAAGCACGCTCTGCTAATTTTTTTACAGTGAAATGTGCAAGAGGATTGGCATAGCAGTGCATATAAGAGTACCTTGCAGTGGGGGGGTGGGGAACGGCCAGCAAACAAACACAGAAGGTGCACATTATTTGTGTAAAAATACGGTAGTTCCCGTTTCAGTGTAGATGAGGCTGTGGCTCATGCAGACTTGTTTCTTCTCTGAGCTCTTGGTTACCTTCTTACTGTTTTGCTCTTGGCAAGTAGAGTCCCATAAACCCTTTGCCATTGAATTGATTCTGACTCATAGTGACCTTATAGGACAGAGTAGAACTGCCCCATAGGGTTTCCCAGGAGTGGATTCAAACTGCCAACCTTTTGGTTAGCAGCTGAGCTCTTAACCACTGAGCCACCAGGGCTCCACACCCGTTGCTGTTGAGTTGATTTCAACTCATATAAGATAGATTAGAACTGCCCCCATAGGGTTTCAAAGGAGCAGCTGGTGGATTCGAACTGACAACCTTTTGGTTAGCAGCTGAACTCTTAACCACTGTGCCACCAGGGCTCTGTAGTTTTGTCTTGTATGGCTGCTCACAAGCTTTTAAGACCCCAGACACTACTCACTTCACTAGGATGCAGATTATGATTTTTGTGAACTAATGCTATGCCAATTGACTGAGTTGTCCCATGAGACTATGGTTCTAAGCTTTCAAACCCAGAAAACCAATTTTGGAAGGTGTTTGGTTATGTCTGAAGAGTATCTGTATTTGTGTCTTCAATGAATATCTGTGCCTGAACTCACATATTTGTATTCGCACATTCCTATAGATACTTCTATCTGTTCTTACCTATATACACACCTTCACCTACCTGTATACCAGTATGCATATACTCATCCTTATGTACTCCAACACTCATTTTTACTTTGCTTGTGCTGTGCTCACTGCATCCGCATTTGGTACCACTTTTCTCATCACCAAAAATAACAAGTCTCTGCAGTCTAAAGCATACTTTTCCTCCCCCCTTCCTCTCCCTGGTAACCACCAATGAACTTTGGTCTCTTTATATTTATCTATTCTTGTCTTCTTATAAAATAGGGATCATACAATATTTGCCATTATATGCCTTACTTATTTCACTTAGCACTATGTCCTCCATGTCCATCCATGTTCAAATATTTTTTTCAGACTCATCATCATTCTTTACTGTTGCGCAGTATTCCTTTGTACGTACCACAGCTTGCTGTCCATTCATGTGTTGATGGCTACTTCATTTGTTTCAATTTCTTTGCTGTTATGAATAAAGTAGCAATGAACATAGATAGGCATATGTCTGTTCATGTCATTATGTTTAGGTATCTAGGGTATGTACCAGGAGATCTGGTGGCACAGTGGCTAAGAGCTCAGCCCCTAACCAAAAGGTCTGCAGTTTGAATCCACAAGCCACTTTCTGGAAACCCTATGGGGCATTTCTATTCTGTCTTATAGGTTCAGTATGAATTGGAATCAACTTGACAGCAACTCTTCTTTTTTTTTTATTTTAGGGTATATACCTATGAATGAGATTGCTCAATTGCAGAGTGGTTCTATCTCTAGTTTTTTGAGATTTTACACTCCCACGAGCAATGGATAAGGGTTCCAAACTCCCCACACCATAACCAACATTTGTTGTCATTATTATTGTTTTAATCAGTGCCATTTTAGCTGGGGTAAGATAGTATATCATTGTAATTTTGATTTGCATGTCTCTAATGGCTAATGATCATGAGCATCTTTTCATGTGTTTGTTGGCTGCTTGGATGTCCTCTTTGATGAAGCTTCTGTTCATGTCTTTTCCCCTTTTTATAACTGAGTTCTCTGTCTTTTTGTTGTTGAGTCTTGCAGTTTTCTATTGATTTTAGAGATTAGACCCTTATCGGATAAATCATTTCCAAAGATTTTTTCCCCCAATCTGTAGATCGTCTATTTACTCTTTTAATAAAGTCTTTCGAGGAGCGTAGTTTTTTAATTTTATGAGGTCCCATCTACCCGTTTTGTCTTCATCTATTCGTGCATTTGTTATGTTGGTTATGCTATTTTTATATTAGGTGCCATAGTTTTCTCCCATGAATTTTATGGTTTTAGGTTTAATATTTAGGTCTTTGATGCATTTTGAGTTAGTTTCTGTGTATAGTATGAGATATGGATCCAGTTTCATTTTTCTGCAGGTGGATATCCAGTTTTACCAGCACCGTTTATTAATGAGACTGTTTCTGCCCCACTGAATGGACTTTGATCCCTTGTTGAAAATTAGTTGTCGATAGATGGCTGGGCTTAATTCTGATTTCTCAATTGTGTTCCACTGGTCTATGTATCTATCATTGAGCCAATACCAGGCTGTTTTGATTACAATGGCTGTATAGTATGTTTTGATACTGGGGAGTGTGAGGCCTTCTGCTTTGTTCTTTTCCTTCAGTATTACTTTGGCTATTTGAGGTTTCTTTCCTTTCCACATGAAGTTCGTCATTAGTTTTTCCATTTCAGTAAAGATTATTGTCTGGATTTGCATCGGGATTGCATTGTACCTGTGGATCATGTTAGGTAGAATTCATGTTTTCACTATATAATGTCTTCCAATTCATGAGCACAGAATGTCTTTCCAGTTTTGTAGGTCCCTTTTAGTCTCTTGTAGTAGTGTTTTATAATTTTCATTATATAATTCTTTAATGTTCCTGGTTAGGTTTAATTTGTACTATTTTACTGATTTACTATTGTACATGGTATTGTTTTATTTCTTTTTCAGAGTAGTCTTTGTTAATGTAGAGGAACCTAACTGATTTTAGCGTGTTGATCTTGTACCGTGTAATGTTGCTAAATTCTTCTATTAGTTCTAGCAATTTTCTTGTGGAATCTTCAGAGCCTTCTACATATAGGATCATGTCGCTGAAAACAGAGATAGTTTTACTTTTTTACTTCTTCCTTTCCAATCTGGATACATTTTATTTCTCTTTCTTGTCTTATTGCTCTGGCTAGGACTTTCAGTACAATGTTGAATAAGAGTGGTGATAGTGGGCATCCTTGTCTCATTCCTGTTCTCAGAGGGAAGGCTGTCAGTTTTTCTCCATTGAGTATAATGTTGGCTGTTGGTTTTTCACATGTGCCCTTAATTATATTGAGAAATTTCCCTTCAACTCCTATTTTGCTGAGAGGTTTTATTAGAGAATTGTGTAATTTTACTGAATGCCTTTCCTACATCAATTGATATGATCAATGTTTCTATTCCTTTGTTTTACTTATGTGGTGGATTATACTGATTGATTTTCTATTGTTGAAGCTTCATTGTAATCCTGGTATGAATCCCTCTTGATCATGGAGCTTGATTTTTTTGATATGTTGAAGTTTGTTGGCTAGAATTTTGTTGAAAATTTTTGTGTCTATGTTCATAAGAAACATTGGTCTGTAATTTTCTTTTTTTGTGATGTCTTTGCATGGTTTAGGTATTAGTGTTATGCTGGCTTCCTAGAAAGAGTTTGGTGGTGTGCCTCCTCTTCTATGTTTTTGAAGAGATTGACTAGGATTGGTGTTAACTCTTCTCTGTATGTTTGGTAGAATTACCAGGTGTAGCTATCTGGTCCTTGGTGTTTTTGGTTGGCAGTTCTTTGATGACATCTTCAGTCTCTTCTTTTATAATACATATACATATATACATACCCATTGCTGTTAAGTCAATTCCAACTCATAGAGACTCTATAGGACAGAGTAGAACTGTCACCTAAGGTTTCGAAGGAGCAGCTGGGACTCGAACTGCTGATGTTTGGGTTAGCAGTCAAGTTCTTAACCACTATGCAACCAGGGCTGTTTTCTTCTTTTTTCATGGGTCTATTTAAATTTTCTACATCTGTTTGTGTTAGCTGGAGTAGGTAGTGTGTTTCTAGGAATTTGTCCATTTCATCTAGGTTTTCAAATTTGTTGGAGCACAAATTTTCATAGCTTTCAGATACGATGTTCTTTATCTCTGTTGGATCAGTTGTAATGTCATCGGTTTCATTTCTTAATTTAGTTATTTGCCTTTTCTGTTTTTTTGTCCCCCTTTTATCAATCTAGCCAGTTGTTTGTCTGTTTTATTGATCCTTTCAAAAAACAAATTTGGGTTTTGATGATTCTTTCTAGTTTGCTTCTATTTTGTTTATTTCTGCCCTGATCTTTATTATTCCCTTTTTTCTCTTAGCTTTTGGCTTCTTTGGCTCTTTTCTATTTGTTCAAGTTGTCAGTTAAGTTAGTTATTTTGGATCTTTCTTATTTTTTATTGTAGGCATTTATTGATATGAATTTCCCTCTGAGTACTGCTTTGCCTATGTCCCAAAGGCTTTGATATGTTGTATTTTCATTTTCATTTGAATCTAGGAATTTTTAAATTTCACTTTTGATAATTTCTATGACCCAGTAGTGATTTAGTACTTTGTTATTTAGTTTCCATGTATTTATTTATTTTTCCTTATTTTTCTTGGTGTTGATTTCTAGCTTCATACTGTTATGGTCAGAGAAGGTGTTTTGTATGATTTCAATCTTTTTAAATTTGTTGAGACTTGTTTTGTGTCCTAGCATATGGTCTATTCTTGAAAAATGTGTATATGGTCTCTTCTAGAAGAAGTGTATTTTTCTGATATTGGATGGAGTGTTCTATATACATCTATTAGGTCCAATTGGTTTATGGCTTTATTTAAAATGTCCTTAGTGATCCTCTTTTTAGATGTTCTATCTATAATTGAAAGTGGTGTTTTGAAGTCTCCTACTATTATTATGGAGTTGTCAGTTTCTCCTTTCATATTATTCAGAATTTGTTTCATGTATTTTGATGCATTGATGTTAGGTGCATATATATTTATAAATTGTTATGTCTTCTTATTGGATTGACCTTTTTATTATTATGCAATGTCTTTCTTTATCTCTTGTAATAGATTTTGATTTAAAATCTAAGTTATCTGATATCAGTATGGCCACTCTTTCTCATTTTGTTGACTGGCTGCTTGGAATATTTTTATCTGTCCTTTTATTTTCAGTCTGTTTGTGTCCTTATGCCTTATGCCTAAGATGGATAATTTTTTTTTGGATTCATTCTGCCACTCTCTGCCTTTTGTATGGAGCATTTAGACCATTTACATTAAAGGTTATTAATGAAAGCATTGTCTACCTCACTCATTTTGCTATTTGTTTTTTGAATGTTCCGTATCTTTTTTTTTACTTCTGATTTTTCTGTTTTTGTTTATAACTGGCTGTTTTCTTGTGATGAGACTTTTTGCTTCTTCTTTCTTCTAATGTTTTTTCTTGGTGATTTCATAGTGGTTACCACATATATTACATTACACAATTTACAACTGCAACAATGTTTAACACATGAACAACAGTTAACATACAACCTTAACATAGTAAACCTATTCCTAATATGCTCCTCCCTTCCCCATTTCTATTGGTGTGTCTCCATTAACGTCCATATACAACATATATTTGGTAAGTTTACTTTGTACTTATTTCTTACAAACTTGGTGTATTGTTTGAGGGACTTTATTATTGAGTTTGTCCCCTGAAAATATCATACACTTGGTACTTCTTATTGCCCATATTGTTGCAGTTTTGGGAGATCTCTCTTTCCCTTTTATTTTTTGTTTATTTATTGATTTATTTTTCCCTATGTATAGATATAAATATTTATTTAAGGCTTTTGCCTTTCTATTTGGAGTACTCCCTTGTATAATACTTGCAAAGCTGGTCTAGTAGTGGCAAATTCCCAGAGCTTCTTTTTGTTTGTGAGTGTCTTGATTTCCCCCTCATTTTTGAAAAAGAACTTTGCTGTATAAAGAATTATTGATTGGCAATTGTTCTTGTTCAGTATTTTATGTATGTAACTACATTTTCTTCTGGCCTCTAGAGATTCTGGAGAGAAATATGTACTGATTCTCATGAAAGCCCATTGGTATGTTATATTGTGTTTTTCTCTTGCTGCTTTCAGATTTATCCCTTTGTACTTGGTTTTCAGGAATTTTATTAGGATATGGCACAGAGTTGATCTTTTTGTGTCTCTTCTAATTGGGATTTGTGTAGCTTCCTGTATATAAAGGCTTGCTTCTCTGTTTAATTCTGAGATATTCTTTCTGACTATCTGTTGGAAAATTGTTTCTATGCCTTTATTCTTGTCATGGTGCTCAGGGATTCCAATAATTTTAATGTTAGATTTATTAATTATATCCTATATTTCCTTTTGGGTTTGTTTTTCTTTGTTCTTTTTTCTCTTGAGACTTGAGTAGCTAAGCGCTTAACCACTGTGTCACTAGGGCTCCTTTGAGACTTGATAAATTCAGTTCTTTTGTCTTCTAGTTCATTTATTCTGTCTTCTGTCCTTTCAACTCTATTATTAAGAGTTTCTCTTGTTTTTTTCTAATTCATTTGCTTTACTCTTCAGTTCCAATAGTTCTCTTTGTTTATTTTTTCAAGTTTTTAATTTCCTTGTTGAGTCTATCATTTTGTTCCTTCATTTGTTTCCTGTCACAGCTAGTTTGTTTTCTATGTCCTTTATGCTTTCTTTAAATATGTTTAGCACCATAGTCTGAAAATTATCCATTCTTTGCATTAGTCTGGCCTCCATTGAAAAAATTTCCTCTTCTTCATGTTTGCTTTTGATTGGTCCTTTTTCTCTTGTGATTTTTTGTGTTTTTATATTTTTGTTGACCTTGGGCCACTTTGTTATCTTTTTTTTTTTTTTTTTTACTTTAAATTTTGTGTTCTCGTTGTTGTGGGAAAATTTTCTGATTGGGTGCACTGGCAGTACAGTAGCCAAGTGGCTGGATGTCACCCAGAAGGCCAGGACCCATACCTATCAGCTGCTTTGCAGGAGAAAATTGCAGCATCCTGCCTCCAAAGAGACTCACAGCCCTGGGAACCCCATGGGGCAGCTCCATCCCTTCCCATGGGGTTGTTATGAATCAGAATCAACCCAGTGGCAATAGGCTTGGTATTTTCTCCTGAGAACCGTAGAAGGAACTCTTATTCTTAGATTTTTTTCAGAGCTCATCTAGATGCTTGATCTCTGGAATTCAATACACATGTGGCAGAGGGTGTGTTTTAGCTTGTCACAGACTCTGATGTAAGCAGTGGGGCTCAACTTTCCTGTGGCAAAGGTGGGAAGAGATCTCTATGACTTTTCTTTATGGATGCCCCTTCAATGGCTCTCCCACAGTGTCCTGCTGTAAGCAGATAGCTAGCTGTTTCTCTCTGTGTTGCCATCTTTCCGAAGTATTCCCCTTGTCCTGCTGCCCTTTCCTGACTTCTATGTTTGTTTGCCAACTGTGTCTCCCTGCTATGTATTTTCATAAGTGTGCCATGCTGTTTTTTTTACAGCAGAATGTTAAAAAAATTGCGTGGTGGTGCTTACTAAAATACCTAGTGGGGAGAGGGTGTGGTTGGCAAACAAACTCAGAAGGCTTGTGTTACTTGCATAATAATACTATAATATTGGTTTAATATTTTCACTACTTCCATTAATCCATCCTCAATAATGACATCATTATGGTTTTTCTATCATTTTTATTGCCTCTGGACTAAATCCAAACTTTTCGTTTTGTCGCATATGACTCTTCATTATTTAGCTCTTGACATTTCAGGGCTTAGCTCTAGCCTCTTTTTCACATCTTACCTACATTTCATTCATATTAAAATATTCAAATTCTGTAAAATATGCCATGTGGTATAGGATTCCTTCATGACTGACCATGTGGCTGTCACTCTTTCTGGTTACTCTCTCTCTCTGTCTTGAAACCACTTGAGTATGGATAAATCCCAATCAATATTCAAGAGTCATTGCATGGAGAATCTTTTCTGGGATATTTTTTCTGTCTTATCAAGGCTAGATTATATGCCCTTACTCTAATGATCTTCATCTCTCATGCACAAACTCTACCTTATTATTTACTATGAATTATTACAAAAATTTCAATTTTCTTGTCTACAAAATTTCCATTTACTTGCCTACCTTATGAAATCCTAGATGTTCCCATCTGTAAAATTCATAGGATAGTTTATTTTCTAGGCATATTCAAGTATATGAATAATTGAATAAAGTAACATTTATTGATGATTAATATCATGAAGTCTGAAAACCAATAACTGAATAAATATATAGGCATTCTTAAACACGCACAAATGATTACTTAGATAGCTAAGATAGTTCAGATGGAGAAAAAATATCAAGTGTAGAATATGGAAGATAAAATAATTTAATAGCTATTCTGTATTACTAGAAAACGGATACATAAATGTGAACATAAGCTACATAAGTTTACAATCATAGGTATGGTTGGTGTGTGGAATTTAAATGAGAATATATTGTTTAATAATGATGTTAGTTGCTGCCATGTTGGCCATAATTCATGTTGACCTTATGTGTAACAGAATGAAACTTTGCCTGGTCCTGCGCTATCTTCATGATCATTGTTATGTCTGAGTCCATTGTTGTGGCTATTGTATGGTGCTGTCCAACCTAGGGGGCTCTTCTTTCAACACTATATTCAACAGTACACTGTTATGATCTGTAAGGTTTTCATTGGTGAATTTTCAGGAGTAGATCATCCAAGTCTGTCTTAGTCTGGAAGCTTCACTGAATTTTGTCTACTACTGGTGACCCTGCTGGTATTTAAAATACTGGTGTCATGGTTTCTAGTATCATAGCAACATGTAAGCTACCCTACTATGACAAAATAACTGATGGCTATGACCAGTAAATATGTTGGGCCTAAAATTAATTTTACTAACATGTGGCAAGAAAGATTGCCTTAGACTGGTGTATCTGCATGGCGTTGGTGGTAGGTAGACAGTAGATGGGTATGGAATGAAATGGCTATTTGAAATCAAAATTTAAGTTATAAATTTGGCTATTCCATGGCTCCAGAGAAATTGGTTCTCATTTTCTTCTCAAGAGTATAGTGTCAGATTCTGATTTAAACAATGTAATTTTGTTGAAGAAACGTACTCTCTTGATTGAATATCCACCCTTGCATATATTCTTTATGATGTCCAGACTGGGCAGTTTCAATGTGCATCATTGATAGTTCATATAATGCTAAGGAATAAAGATTACTGGTAAATATATTTTTCTATTTATTGACTGCTTTGAATGCTAAATTACTGTTTGCTTAACTATAACACAAACACTCTAATATAAATATAAATATAAGGGCTATTTATGACAGCTGCTTCAATTGTAAAGCAATGCATAATGGAAATATAACAATGACCATGCAAAAATGTAAAAAAATATGTTTACACCAGAGCTATGAGATGAAGATTAAATGAATTGTTTTATATCACTGTGAATACTTGCTGATCTGTCATTAGATTTTGGAATATCTTATGTCATTATGCTTCAAAATCAATCAGAACCAAGTGTGTTCAATGAAGAAATAACCAATAATACAATCTGAATAAAAATTTTCTGTTTTTTAAATTTTCTCTTTTAATGAAAAATGTATTTAAATGCATCGTAAAATTCAATTTAGTGATGTCAGTATTTGTGGAAAAACAGAAACAAAACTTGGCATCTCCATTCATTTCAAATGTTATTGTAATGAAGGCTAATCACTATACTGGAATCTGGACCTCAGCAATCTACATCTCCATGAATAGAGTGGAAATGATGCTTCATATAAACCAGAGTCTGTTCATTCTGAGGTATATACCTAGGTTTGTTAACAATATCTTAGAACTTTAAAATATAATTTGTTCATACTTTGTAATTATCTGTTATAAACTCCTAATAATTTGTGCGCTTAAACTGCATTTTTATATATATTTGTTCATTGAAAAATATTATTCTTTGTTGTATAAGCATTTATGGCCTTTGTTTTCCCAATGGCTAGTGGCAGTTATACTTGAATATCAAATTTCATATCTGGTAACAGTTATGAGGTTAATTTTTTTAATAACAAAAAAAAGGTGGTCTGTACTGTCTCCCAACTTGCCTATATGTTGACATACATATGCACACACACACACACACACGCCATGTGTATGCCACACAAATATACACAAGGCTGAGGTTTAACAGATTTTGTTGTTTCCTACTTTTATTTACATTGGCAAATAAAAAGATGTAATGCAAGATATTGAGAAAGTTAGTTTGAAACAGAATTTCCATAACATCCCCAAATAAGAAATACGCAAGTATCATCTTTAACAAGATAAATTTTTTTCCCGTAGCTAAAAGCACAAGAATATAGGCAGGCGCCTAAAACAATTTTGGGTGACAAATATCGTACGTTTATACAAATAATACACACCCTCTATGTCTGTTTGCCATCTGCGCCTCCCTTCCCTGTGAGGTATTTTCATAAAGGGCGCTATGCCAGGTTTTTTTTTCATGTTGCTGTAAAAAACTTAGCATAGCACGCTTAGGAAAATACCTCATGGGGGAGGAGGATGCAATTGGCAAACAAACATACAAGATGCATGTTATTGGCATAAAAATACAGTATTTCTGAAAGCTTGAGGTAAAGGGAAATATAATTTTAAGATGTTTGGAAGAACATTTGAAATTAATTATAAAGTTTAAATTTTGGCTGTATAAAATTATCAACAAAAATATGACTAATATACATTTGTGAAAATATATTGTGAATATATATTGAAATTTATGAAATTTAACTTACACTATAGAAAACTATAAACATAAGAGGTGACAACTACATGCATGTTTGTATGTCAATCCATATAATGTTCCTGATATTAATTTTTATTAATGGAAATTAGAGTATGTCATAATGAAAATAATTTCAAGAAATATTTTAAGCAAATTTTCAATTTTTGCCTCTGTATTTTGAAAAGTGACATGTAAATATGTGGAATATATATAAAGTCCAATCAAATGGAGCAAGAATACCATGCAGTGGTTTCTTTCTCACAATAAAGCACATTGTTCTTGAACCTCAAAGAAATCCAAAGAAATATACTCAGATAAACCTATATAAATAGTACTCAATATTGGTAAAATAATAATGGTAATTTTATTAATAGTAAACTTTATTATTGAGATATATAACCAATATAGCAAATATGTATAATACTATTTTTTATGTGTATATGCATGTGTGTATGTGTATGACTAGCCGGGAAACCCAATGACACACTCAACATCAATTTTGGCATGACTGCCAGAAAATTCTTGCACTGCTCTAATGGCTACTTGTGGCATTGGCCTGGACATCATCTGACTGATGGTAGAGGAGACATCAGATCTCTCTTTGTTTTCCCCAAGACTGTCTACCCATTGCCACCACCACTGTTTTTAGTCAAAGCATGACAATCTGTCCAAGAGATCACTAATTTCATCATTCCCCACATTTCTATTTACCTCAGTCACAAAAAGCAGCCCAAGTATCTCAAACATCCTTCCTCAGATCTTATTCTAGCTTCATAGGATATGACTAATAGAGAAGATCGGTAATACTCCTTCCTCCCACCTCCACAACCATTCACATTTCCCCCTGAAATTCTTAGCCTTTCATCAGCATAATGACCTATAACTTCATTTATTTCTTCTCATGTTTTATTTAGATCCCTGCTGAATAACTGAAATAAGATGCTTCTCCGAGGGTATTGTTTCTTCTGCATCTGTCTTAGCACTTCAATGAGTAATGGCACATCAATGTTCCAGCTACATTTTCTGCCCCTTGAGGTTTACTGGCAGGCGTTTGAGGTACTTCAGTATGTTCTGGCATAATGGCGGATACTTGCCCAGCTGCCTAAAAAACAAGGAAGTTGGTTAGCATAACATTTAACTGTTGAGAGCCATTCTATGAGGGGATGCTTCGTGGAGAAGAGAGTGTGTGAAACTTTTGTGTCTTTTGGCTTGTCTACAGTGAGATGAGGTTTGCAAGTATGTCTACTATTCCCTCTGTGGTATTGGGAAGGTACAGTTGCTGGTATTTAGAAATATTCAAGTAAATATGTTATTTTTGTAGTTTGTGATAAACTTCCTGGGCCATGGTACCAATATGTACCGCGTGTGTGATGTGCTTCGTGGAATACGGGACCTATATGTCTCGCTTGCAATTGGCATCCTATTTTTTCAAATAATAAAAAAAAACCTCCAACAAGCAATGAACCAGCAGCATCCATTCCATTAGACAGACAGAGATAGATGACAGATAGACAGACAGATGCCACGGAGTCGACTTTGACTAATAGTGACCTTATGTACAACAGAACAAAATGTGTGGTCCTGTGTCATCCTCATGATCACCAGCACACTTAAGTCCATCCTTACAGCTATTGTAAAAAAAAAAAAAAAAATTGCATCACCAAAAAATTAAAAAAAAAAAATTACTCATGAAAAGTTTAAGTAGGGTTTACATTATACCCCATACCTCCTTTGCCACTGCTTCTAAAGGCAGGCAGGCAGGCAAGATAGACAGACAGACAGACAGATAGACAGATAGATAGATGTCACAGAGTCAACTTTGACTTTGACTCATAGTGACCTTATGTAAAACAGAACAAAATGTTGTATGGTCCTGTGTCATCCTCATGATCGTCAGCATGTTTGAGTCCATACTTGCAGCTGTTGTGTGAAATCATCTCACCTTGCTTGCCCTCTACTTCACTAAATATGATGTTCTCCTCCAGAGACTGATCCTTCAACGTTCAAAGCAAGCGAGTTGGACAATGTTATGTTGGGATCCATAAGGTTTTCACTGGCTAATTTTTGGAAGTAGATTGCCAGGCTTTTCTTCCTAGTCTGTCTTAGTCTGAAGGCCCCACTGAAGTCTGTTCAGCATGGGTGACCCTGGTGGTATTTAAAATACCAATGGCATATCTTACAGCATCACAGCAACATGTAAGCCACCACAGTACAGCAAACTAACAGGCAGGTGGTGGAAAACCAGTACTGGCATCCTCCTCCTCTGCACTGTGATTTCCAAGTCCGTCTCCTCTTATCACTCTTTTAGTATGTATTTCTGTCTTTCTTCCATCTGCTCCTTTCTCTTCTTCTGAATCATTTATTAAGTGTCTGTTATTTTTCAAAGTCTCTTGTCTTTTATTATTTGAGATAAAATGTCTAGTCATTCTTCCAGACAGTTGTTTTAATACTCAAAAAAAAAAAAAAATCACTGATTCTTTTAATATGTTTACTTTTTGTGTTTGGCTTTTGGTTTGTTTGCTCTACTTTGTGCTTTTAGTTCAGAAATCATGTTGTTAAATTTGTTGATGTTAGGTGCCATTGAGTCAATTCCAACCCACAGCAGCCTTATGTACAACAGAACAAGACACTGCTCAGTCCTGAGCCATCTCCACGATCGTTGCTGTGCTTGAGCCCATTGTTGCAGCCACTGTGTCAATCCATTTCATTGAAGGTCTTCCCTGCCCCGCCCCTTTTTTTAAAATTGTACTTCAGGTGAAGGTTTACAGAACAAATAGTTGCTCATTAACTGGTAGTACACATATTGTTTTATGACACTGGTTAACGACCCCACTACATGTCAACCCTATCCCTTCTCGGCCTTTATTTTTTTTTTGGTGAAAATATACATAGCCAAAGACACCGTTTCAAAAATTTCTACATGCAAGGTTCAGTAACATTGACTACACTCTTCTAATTGTGCTGCTATTCTTACTTTAGATGAAGGTTTACAGAACAAAATAGTTCCTCATTAAACAGTTAGTACACATGTTGCCCTATGACAATTGTTAACAACCTCACAACACATCAACACTGTCCTTACTCAAACTTGGGTTCCCTATTACCAGCTTTTCTGTCCCCTTCTGCCTTCTAGCCCTTGTCCCTGGACTGCTGTGCCTCAATAGTCCCGTTTTGTTTTATGGGGCTGTCCAATCCCCAGCTGAATGGGGAACCTCGGAAGTGACTTCACCACGGAGCTAAGAGGGTGTCTGGGGGCCATACTCTCGGGGTTTCTCCAGTCTCTGTCAGGCCAGTAAATCTGGTCTTTTTTTTTGTGTGTGTTACAATTTTGTTCTATATCCTTCTCCAGCTCTGTACAGTACCCTCTGTAGTGATTCTGGTCAGAGCAGTCAGTGGTGGTAGCTGGGCACCATCGAGCTGTACTGGACTCAGTCTGGTGGAGACCTTGGTAGCTGTGGTCCATTAGTCCCTTGAACTAATCTTTTCCTTGTATCCTGTTCTCTTCATTCTCCCTTGTTCCAAAAGGGATGAGACCAGTGGAGTATCTTAGATGGCTGCTCACAGGTTTTTAAGACCCCAGACACTACTCTTCAAGGTGGAATGTAGAACATTGTCTTTATAAACTGAGTTATGCCGATTGAGCTAGATGTTCCCCGAGACCATGGTCCCCACAGCTCTCCACCCAGCAATTCAGTCCCTCAGGGAGTTTGGATGTGTCTATGGAGCTTCCATGACCTTTCCTTGTACAAGTTGCACTGGTTTCCCCAGTATTGTGTGCTGTCTCACCCCTCACCCAAGATACCACTTGTCTATTGCTTATTTAGTATTTCCCCACTAGCCTTCCATCTCTTGTAACCAACAAAGATTGATACTTTTTGTGTGTAAACTTTTTCATGGGTTTTTACAATAAAGGTCTCATACAATATTTGTCCTTTTGTGATTGACTGATTTCACTCAGCATAATGTCCTCCAGTTTCATCCATGTTATGAGGTGCTTCACAGATTCATCATTGTTCTTTCTTGTTGCATAGTACTCCATTGTGTTTATGTACCATAGTTTGTTTATCCATTCATCTGTTGATGGGTATCTAGGTTGTTTCCATCTTTTTGCTATTGTGAACAATGCTGCCATGAACATAGGTGTGCATATGTCTATTCGAGTGAAGACCCTTATTTCTCTAGGATATATTCCTAGGAGTGGAATTGCTGGATCATATGGTATTTCTATTTCTAGCTTTCTAAGGAAGCACCATATCATTTTCCAAAATGGTTGTATCATTTTGCATTCCCACCAGCAGTGCATAAGAGTTCCCATCTCCCCGCAGCCCCTCCAACATTTGTTATTTCCAGTGTTTTTGATTCGTGCCAGTAATGCTGGGGTGAAATGGTATCTCATTGTGGTTTTAATTTGCATTTCTCTAATGGCTAGTGATCTCGAGCATTTCCTCATGTGCCTGTTGGCCGCTTGAATGTCTTCTTTGGTGAAGTGTCTGTTCATTTCCTTTGTCCATTTTTAATTGGATTATTTGTCTTTTTGTTGTAGAGGTGTTGGATTTTCTTGAAGATTATGGAGATTAGACCTTTGTCTGACTTCTACTGTCCAAAAAATTTTTCCCAGTCTGTAGAGTCTCTTTTTACTCTTTTGGTGAAGTCTTTTGAAGAGCATAGGTGTTTGATTTCTAGAAGATCCCAGTTATCTAGCTTATCTTCTGGGGTTTGTTTGTTGATGGTTATGGTTTGTATCCTGTTAATGCCCTGTATTAGGGCCTGTAGCATTGGTCCTGTTTTTCTTCTATGACCGTTATAGTTTTTGACTTTATGTTTAGGTCTTTGATCCATTTTGATTTAGTTTTTGTATACTGTGAGAGGTATGGGTCCTGTTTCATGATTTTGCAGATGGGTATCCAGTTTTGCCAGCATCATTTGTTAAAAAGACTGTCTTTTCCCCATTTGATGGACTTTGGGCCCTTGTCGAAGATCAGGTGACCGTAGGTGGATGGATTTACATCGGGGTTCTTAATTCTGTTCCGTTGGTCAATGTATCTGTCGTTGTACCAGTACCAGGCTGTTTTGACTGCAGTAGCTGAATAGTAGGTTCTGAGGTCTGGTAGTGTGAGTCCTGCAACTTCATTCTTCTTCCTCAGTAGCGCTTTACTTATTCGGGGATTATTCCCTTTCCATATAAAGTTAATGATTAGTTTTTCCATCTCTATGAAGAATGTTGTTAGTATTTGGATTGGGATTGCACTGTATTTGTAAATTGCTTTGGGTAGAATTGTCATTTTCACAATGTTGAGTCTACCTATCCACGAGCATGGTACGTTTTTTCATTTATGTAGATCCCTGTGGGTTTTTTGCAATAGTGCTTTCTAGTTTTTTTTGTACAGGTCTTTTACATCCCTGTTTAGGTTTATTCCTAAGTATTTTATTTTTTTAGGGGCTATTATTAATGGTATTGTTTTCCTGATTTCCTTTTCATCGTTCTCTTTATTGGTGTCTACGAATCCAACATATTTTTGTATGTTTATCTTGTATCCTGCTACTCTGCTGAATCTTTCTATTAGTTCCAGTAGATTTCTGGTGGAGTCTTTAGGGTTTTCTGTGTATAGTATCATATCTTCTGCTAACAGGGACAGTTTAACTTCTTCATTACTAATTTGGATGCCGTTTATTTCTTTTTCTTGACTTATTGCTCTAGCTAGAACATCCAGCACAATGTTAAAAAGGAGTGGTGATAAAGGGTGTCATGAATTGAGTTGTGTCCCCAAGAAATATCTGTCAGCTCGGCTGGGTCATGATTCCCAGTATTGTATGACTGTGTTATCTGATGTGATTTCCTTATGCGTTGTAAACTCTACCACTATGATGAGATTATATGTGATCTCCTTATGTGTTATAAATTCTATCACTGTGATGAGGATTTACTGATGAGGTTGAGAACATTAGTGTCTTAATGCAATCTCTTTTGAGATATAAAACACAGAAGAGAGCGGAGACACATGGGAACCTCACACCACCAAGAAAGCAGTGCTGGGAGCAGAGCGCATCCTTTGGACCTGAGGTTCCTGTGCTGAGATGCTCCCTGACCAAGGAAAGACTGAGGCATCACAAGGACCTTTCTCCAGAGCTGACAGAGAGAGAGCCTTTTCCTGGAGCTAATGCCCTGAATTTGGACATGTAGCCTACTGGACTGTGAAGACAATAAATTTCCCTCTTTTGAAACCATCCACTTGTGGTACTTCTGTTAGAGCAGCGCTAGATGACTGAGACAAGGACAGTCTTGTCTTGTTCCTGTTCTCAAGGGGAATGTTTTCAGCCTCTCTCTATTAACAATGATGTTGGCTATTGGTTTTGCATAGATGCCCTTTATTATGTTGAGAAATTTCCCTTCTGTACCTATTTAATTGAGAGTTTTTCTCAAGAATGGGTGTTGGACTTTGTCGAATGCCTTTTCCATGTCAATTGAGAAGATCATGTGATTCTTTTCTTTCCTTTTATTTATGTGGTGGATTACAATGATTGACTTTCTAATGTTGAACCATCCTTGCATACCCGGTATGAATCCTACTTGGTCGTGGTGTATTATTTTTTTTATATGATGCTGAATTCTACTGGCTAGAATTTTGTTGAGAAGTTTTGCATCTATATTCATGAGAGATATTGGTCTGTAATTTTCTTTTTTTTGTGGTGTCTTTGCTTGGTTTTGGTATCAGCGTGATGCTGGCTTCATGGAATGAATTTGAAAGTGTTGCTTCCTTTTCTATGCTCTGAAATGGCTTGAGGAGTACTGGTACAAGCTCTTCTGTAAATGTTTTGTAGAATTCTCCAGTGAAGCCATCTGAGCCAGGGCTTTTTTTTTTTGTTGTTGTTGGGAGTTTTTTTTTTATTACCTTTTCAATCTCTTCTCTTGTTATGGGTCTGTTCAGATTTTCAACATCACTTTGTTGTCATTTGGGTAGGTAACATGTTTCTAGAAATTTATCCATTTCCTCTAGGTTTTCAAATTTGTTGGAGTATAGTTTTTCATAATATTCTGTTATGATCGTTTTTATTTCAGTTGGGTCTGTTGTAATGTCACCCATGTCGTTTCTTATTTGCATTATTTGCATCCTCTCCTATTTTCCTTTTGTCATTCTGGCCAGTGGTTTGTCGATTTTGTTGATTCTTTCAAAGAATCAACTTTTAGTTTTGTTGATTCTTTCAAAGAACCAACTTTTAGTTTTGTTGATTCTTTCTATTGTTTTTCTGTTCTATATTTCATTTATTTCTGCTCTGATCTTTATTATTTCCTTTCTTCCAGTGGCTGCTTTTTCTGCTGTTCTCTTTCTATTTGTTTGAGTTGTGTAGTTAATGTTTTGATATTGTCCCTTTCTTCTTTTTTGATATGTGCATCTATTGCTATAAATTGTCCTCTGAGGACTGCCTTTGCTGTGTTCCAAAGGTTTTGGTGTGATGTGTTTTCATTCTCGTTTGATTCTAGGAATTTTTTTTGGTTCATCTCTGATTTCTTCTATTACCAAGTGATGTGTAAGCAGGGTATTATTGAGTTTCCATGTAATTTTTTTTTTCCTTGATCTTTCTGTTGTTAATTTCTACCTTGATGCCATTGTGGTCAGAGAAGATACTTTGAATTATCTCAAGGTTTTGGATCTTGTTAAGGATTGCTCTGTGGCCTAAGATGTAGTCTATTCTGGAGAACGTTCCATGTGCATTGGAAAAGAATGTGTACTTTGCAGCTGTTGGATGGAGTGTTCTATATATGTCTATGAGGTCTAGTTGGCTGATTGTGCCCTTTAGGTCTTCTGTATCTTTGTTGAGTTTCTTTTTAGTTGTTCTGACCTTTACTGAGAGTGGTGTGTTGAAGTCTCCTACTATTATAGTGGAACTGTCAATTTCTCTTTTCAGTGCTGTTAGAGTTTGTTTTATGTATTTTGGAGCCCTGTCATTGGGTGCGTAGATGTTTATTATGGTTATATCTTCATGATGGATCATCCCCGTAATCATTATATAGTGTTCCTCTTTGTTTTTTATGGTGGATTTTGTTTTAAAGTCTATTTTGTCTGAGTTTAGTATTGCCACTCCTGCTCTTTTTTGGTAGTTGTTAGCTTGATATATTTTTTTTCCAACCTTTGACTTTTAATAAATTCACATCTTTATTTCTAAGGTGTGTCTCTTATAGACAGCATATTGATGGATCCTGTCTTCTTATCCATTCTGCTACTCTACATCTCTTTATGGGTGCATTGAGTCCATTTACATTCAGTGTAATTATTGATAGATGTGAGTTTGTTGCTGTCATTTTGTAGTGCTTTTTTTTTGTGGTGCTGAACTTTTCTTTGTTCTTCTTACTCTCCTGTGAATTACTTTTGTTTGTGGATTTTTTTTTTTTCATTTCTTTTGTTTTTGTAGGTTTTGTTTTTGCTGAGACTTTATGTTTTTCATCTTTATTTTTATGGGTATATTTGTTAACATTGTTTGTGGTTACCATGAAATTTAGCCTTATCTTTCTAAGTTTGTAGCGGTCTATTATTAGTTGGTATCACTTGCCTTCCTGTCCATTAGAAGGTTCTATACCTACACCATTTATTCCTTCTTTTATTGTTCTGATGTTGTTGTCATTTACAGATTAACTGCTGTGATTCCCTGTTGTATTTCTTTTGGTTTTGGATAGTCCTTGAGAGTTCATTTCATAGACTAGTAACTGGCCGGTACAATTCTGTGTCCTAGATTCAGGCTGTGAGCTGAATTTGTTGTCCTCAGATCAAAGAACTCACATTAATAATTCTTATATGTTTGGTTTGGTTTTTACATATTCCCTTAATTTCTGTTTATCTGGAAATGTCCTAATTTCTCCAACATATTTGAATGAGAGTTTTGGAGGATATATTATTCTTGGCTGGCAATTTTTTTTCCTTCAAGGTTTTATATATGTCATCTCATTGCCTTTTTGCTTGCGTGGTTTCTGCCGAATAATCTGAGCTTAGTCTTACTGTTTCTCCTCTGTATCTGACTTCTTGTTTTTCATGAGCTGCTCTCAGGATTCCTTGTTTGTCTTTGGTTTTGACCAGTTTGATTATGATATGCCTTGGTGATATTCTTTTGGGGTCTATCCTATAAGAGGTTCATTGAGCTTCTTGGATGGCCAGCTTTTCATCTTTCATGATATTCGGGAAGTTTTCTGTCATGAGTTCTACAACGACCCTGTCTGTGTTTTCTGTTTTCTCCCCCTGTTCTGGAACTCTGATCACTCACAAATTTTTGCTTTTGATTGTATCCCACATAACTCTCAGGGTCTCTTTATTTTTCTTTGTTTATTTTTCTGAGTTTTCCTCAAACAGAGTTGTATCCAAGTGTTTGTCTTCAATTCCACTGATCCTGTCTTCCACTGTTTCAAATCTGCTCTTCAGCCCTTCTATGACACTGTCCATTTCGGAAATCTTGTTGTTTATCTTTTGGATTTCTTATTGTTGTTTTTGTATAATTTCTAGTTGTGAATTTATTTTAGCATTTTGTTCCTGCATTATTTTCCTGAATTCTTCCATTTTTTGTCCATATTTTCCATGAATTTGTTTATTTTTTTCCTCATTTTTGTCTGCTTTTGCTTCAACTCTTGGATAATTCTGAGTATCAGAGATTTGAATTCCCTATCAGGTAGTTTTAATGCCTTTTCTTCCACTGGAAGGTAATCTGGTGTTTTATTTTGGATGCCTACTGGAATCATCCTGTCCTGTTTTTGTAAATGTTTTGATACTGTCTGCTGTCTTCGGGGCATTCAGTAGTTATTTTTCTCATTTATTGATTGTAGATTTGTTTGTTTTGTGCTTTTTTTTTTTTTAATTTGGCTATGTCTGAGCAGGCGGGCTGTGTGTTCTTTGTTGTTTGCTCATCTGTGGGCACAATACTTTTCACTTCCTTCTCAATTGGCAGGGTCAGTCACTCAGATATGGTATAGCAGGGCAGGTCTAGCTGAAGAGGAGTTACTGGGACAGGTTGTTTGTGACACTTACTGCAGCCACCAGGGCAGGTCGGTAATCAGTGCAGAACAGGTTCCAGTAGGCTGTGCCTGTGCTGCTTGGTGGTGTGATGTTAAGTGCATGGTGCAGGTAGGCAGGATGGAGGGGGGAGACTGTTATGTGTGGAGCTAAGATGGATATGGGAGGGAAGAGATAGGAACAGGAGCCAAAAAGATACAAACAAAAAAGTGTGCTAGGGGAGCTTGCCATTGGAGCGGAGAGATGAGAGACTATGAAATGGAGAAAAACAGAAAGAGGAAGAAGAAGAAAAGAAAAGAATGAATAAATAAAAATCAGAAAGGAAAAAAACATCAGCTCTCCCAGGGATCGCACCACTGTGGCTATGAGGTCTGGGGAAGTTGTTCTCGGGTGTTGCAGTACAGCCTGGCTAGAAGCCATAGAGGTATTCAGCACCAAGTATTCAGGGCCAGGAAGAGAAGGAAGAGATAGAGAGACAAGTAACGGAGTAATGAAGAAAGACAAAAAGGCAAAAAGAGGGAAAGGAAAACAAAACAAGTTTAAAAAAAAGAAAAAAAGAACAAGAAAAATCCCCCAAAAAACAGGAAAAAAAAAAAAACCCTAAAAAAAGAAATGGCTTCAGGGATCCCTCTGCATGTCTCTGCAAGCTGAGAGGGTAGGTCCCAAGCCGTGCAGCACCGCTGAGCCAGAACAGGCTCCCAATTCCAGAAAAGGAGAAGAAAACAGACAATTCAAAACAAACAAACAAACGAACAAACAAACAATATCCCAGGGATCCCACCTGCATTGCAGCCCAGCCCTGTAAGCAGTTCCACACTCAAGCGGAGCTCTGCAGCCTCTCAGGAAGAAGCAAAGATGGCGCACGGAGCCAGGTATTTGAGCAAAAGGTGCGGGAAGCAGTGAGAGGTAAGGAAGAAATCAAAAGAAGTGGGAAAAAGCAACACCAGCAGCCAACAAATGGCACTCAGGGAGCTGGCCAGTGTGGTCGGGTGGAATCCAAACAGCTGGTGGTTCCCAGACAAGAGACTCTGGCCACGGGAAGCAGAGGAGGCTGAGTGGGGGTGAAGAACGGCGGGGAGTGTGAAAGCGTATATCGCAAATTTCCGGTTGTTTTGTCTCCCCCTGGAAGCTCCGTGAGGCAGCTTTCTCGTACCCCTATTTGCTGGTCTCTATTAGGAGTCCAAAATGGTGGATCTGCAGAGTAGCTGATAGGGGACCCTTGCAAGAATCTCTCCTCGCTCTCCTTCTTCTGTCAGTTTTCTCTCCATTTGGTGCTTTTCTGATTTCTTTATCTCTTCATTCGATGTTTTAGGTTTTCAGGATTGCTGTTTTCTCTGTTTGGCTTAGTTTTTCAGATCTTTGTCGTGAAAGGACGGTGTGGTGCTTCTTCCTAGAGCACCATTTTTCCAGAAGTCGGCAGTCTTCCTTTTTTTTTTGCTGACCCTCTACTGTACCAAGCATGACATCCTTCTCCAGGAACTGTTCCCTCTTGATAACATGTCCAATATATGTGAGACAAAGTTACCTATCCTTGTTTCTAAGGAGCATTCTGGTTGTACTTCTTCCAAGACAGATTCGTTCGCTCTTCTGGCAGTCCATGATTTCTTCAATATTCCTTCCAAATCCACAATTTGAAGGCCTCAATTCTTTGGTCTTCCTTATGCAATATCCTGCTTTTACAGAAATATGAGGAGATTGAAAATACTGTGGCTGGGTTCAGGCATACCTTAGTCCTCGAAGTGAAATCTTTGCTTTTTAACATGCTAAAGATGTCTTTTGCAGCAGATTTGCCCAGTGCAATACATTGTTTAATTTCTTGACTGCTGCCTCCATGGGCATTGATTGTGGATCCAAGTAAAATAAAATTCTTGACAACTTCAATATTTTTTCTGTTTATCACGTTGTTACTTATTGGTCCAGTTGTGATACTTTTTGCTATCTTTGTGTTGACGTATAATCCATACTGAAGGCTGTGGTCTTTGATCTTCAGCAGTAAGTGCTTCATGTCCTCTTCACTGTCAGCAAGGAAGGTTGTGTCATTTATATATCTCAGGTTGTTAATGAGTCTTCCTCCAATCCTGATGCTGTGTTCTCCTTCACATGGTCCAGAGTCTCTGATCATTTGCTCAGCATACAGATTGAATAAGTATAGTGAAAGGATACAACCTTGATGCACACCTTTCCTGACTTTAAACCATGCAGTATCCCCTTGTTCTCTTTAAACAACTGTCTCTTTTTCTATATACAGGTTCCTCATGAGCACAATTAAGTGTTATGGAATTCCCATTCTTTGAAATGTTATCTATAATTTGTTATGATCCACACAGTTGAATACATTTGCAAAGTCAATAGAATGCAAGAAAACATCTTTCTGGTATTCTCTGCTTTCAACCAAGAGCCATCTGACATCAGCAATGTCGTTCCACATCCTCTTCTGAATCCAGCTTGAATTTCCGGTAGTTCTCTCTTGATATACTGCTGCAACTGCTTTTGAATTATCTTCAACAAAAATTTATTTGTGTGTGATAGTAATGGTATTGTTCCATAATCTCCACATTCTGTCGAATCACCTTTCTTTGGAATAGGCACAAACATGTATCTCTCCAAGTCAGTTCTTGATGTAACTGTCTTCCAAATTTCTTGGCATAGGTGAGTGAGCCCCTCCAGCACTGGATCCCGTTTTTGGAATGTCTCAACTGATATTCTGTCAATTCCTGGAGGCTTGTGCTTTGTCAATGACTTCGGTAGAGATAGGACTTCTTCCTTCAATACCATCGGTTCTTGATTATATGCTTACCTCCTGAAATGACTGAACATCGACCAATTCTTTTTGGTACAGTGATTCTAAGTATTCTATCTTCTTCTGATGCTTCCTGTGTCGTTCAGTATTTTGCCCACAAAATCCTTCAATATTACAACTCGAGGATAGAATATTTTCTTCAGTTCTTTCAGTGTGAGAGACGCTGAGCATGTTCTTCTCTTTTGGTTTTCATTTAACTCCAGGTCTTTGAATATTTCATGATAATATTTTACGTTGTCTTCTCAAGCCACCCTTTAAAATCTTCCATTCAGCTATTTTCCTTCATCATTTCTTCCATTTTCTTCAGCAGTTCTACCTTCAAGAGCAAGTTTCAAGTCTCTTCTTACATCCATTTTGGTCTTTTCTGTCTTTTTAATGACATCTTCCTTTCTTCATGTATGATGTCCTTGATGTCATCCCACTACTCATCTGGTCTTCAGTCACTAACGTTCAGTGTGTTAAATGTATTCTTGAGAAGATCTCTAAATTCAGATGGGATATACTCAAGGTTGTACTTTGGCTATCTTGGACTTGTTTTAATTTTCTTCAACTTCAGCTTGAACTTCTATATGAGCAATTGATGATCTGTTCTGCCATTGGCTCCTGGCCTTGTTCTAACTGACGATATTGAGCTTCTCCATCATCTCTTCCCTCAGATGTAGCCAATTTTATTCCTGTGTATTCCATCAGGCAAGGCCCATATGTACAGTTGCTCTTCATGCTGTTTTGGAAAGTCTTAAACTCCTTATGGACAAGTGAACATGTAGTTTGCATTATTTTTTTAAGATGTTCATTTTACTCTGCCTACAAATCTATGTAATTAGTTTTATGTCCTGATTGTTTAAATTGATTCTCCTGTACTTGGGAAACTTCAAATGGACAGCTACTATTCACTTTTGGCTCATCGAGGGTCAAATACATTTATTCAACTATCACTATTGATAAGAATTCTGCATGTGATTACAAGTGCAGTGGTTCTTGCCCTGTGGAGTTGGAATTTAAGGGTGAATTATCAGTTCTCTGCAGAGACAGTTGAATGAAACAGCTCTGATCTATTGTCTGGGTATTTTTTCCTACTTCAGTCAGATTGAAGTATTACTACTCCAGTCAGCTCTAATCCGGTCTTCCTCAGTCACAGAGCTCTGACACAATTGTACAGTGTTGACATTGAATCATCCCTTAATGTACATATCCCGCTGATGTCAGATTAATCCCAGGACCTCTTCTATCTTCTCCTTCTTACTCTTGTGTGTGAACAGACTCTCCTGTTGATTGCTCGTGTCACAGGATATGGAGTGTTGATTTGGTTCTTTAAAAGAAATTTGAAATAAGCCAGGTATCTCATCAATTCCCATCATTCCAGTGATCTCAGCAGCTGCCTGGATCAAAAGAGTCAAGTAGGTTGGAGCTGGGCATGGAAAGCAAGGAAATGATGTTCAAGCATCATGTAGTCAGGCATCCCAGATCAAATAATTCTTTAATTTAATTTTTTTACATTATATGATTTATATCTGAAGAATAATTGTGGACATTTATAATTGAGATTTGAAACATATTAAAAATATTTTTATTTGCCTCTATGCTTTACTGTCTTCAATTGTGATAGGAATTTGATGAAACAATTTTCCTGCTCTTGATTCTTGGGGTTTGATTGATTCAATAAATTCCTCTCTCTCCCATCTAAGTACTGTTCCAGATAAGAAAAAAGCAAAGGACTCTGGCAAGTAGAATTAAAAAAAAAAAAAATCAGCTTTACTTCTGACATAACTCTTGGAGGATTTGCCTTTTTTATAGAGCAACAGTAGGCTAAGATCACACAGTGGTTAAGTGCTCAGCTGCTACCTGAAAAGTTTGCAGTTGGAACCCACCTGCTGCTCCTGGGAGAAAGTTATGGCCATCTGCTTCCATAAAGATTTACAGCCTACGGCCTAGGAAACCCTATGGGGCAGTTCTATTCTCTCTCACAGGGTTCTATGAGTTGGAAATGACTCCATGGCATTGGGATAGGGCAACAGTGGATTCTTAATACTGAACTACATTATTAGATAGACTGATCCACTCTGTCAGGCAGAACTACAAAACCATGGTCTTCCTCCAGAAAGGAGTATCTAATTACTAATTTTGCTGTACAACCGAAGTCTGAGTAGAAACCGCCCTCTCTGCAGGAAGAATCATGGAAACAGATAAAGAGAACTTGAGAAAGAGCTGAGATTTACTTGAATAGCTTCTTCTCCTCAAATCCTTCTTGACGAAGAGTTAATAAGTGTGGCAGAGAGAGTCCAGGGGTGTAACCACAACAGGAGTCGCTTCATATACATATGTAAGTACAGGCCAAGTGAATATACTGTATTTTTATGCAACATTATTCTACATTATTTTGTCAAACTTGCCCTCTCACCCCCATCCCAGGTATGTTAGTAAGCACTCTATGCTTTCTTTTTTTTTTTATAGCAGCATGTAAAAAATTAGCATAACTCACTTGCTGCAAAATCTGGGCATGGCGGGAGTGGTGCAGTTGGCCAAAAAAGGTAGAATGTGAGAATTATTTGTGTAAAAATGTGGTTATACTTTCATAACTTTTTAAATATATGTTATTATCTTGAAAAACGTCTACAGAGGCAGAATCGTTCAGTGACAAATAACATCTACTCTTTTGCCAGATTGCTTTGTTCAGGTTCTAGCTCTGCCACTGACTAATCTGAGAATTTGGGGCAGGTCTTTTAAACTTATTTTTCTCATTATAGTAACAAAAATCAGAGTATAAAGTGAGGAGTAAATATGTTAACTTACATACATAAGTCACATAGAACAATATCTGGTGTTCATAAACTCTATAGAAATGTTTATTCTTTAAACTCTCTTGTAGTCTCTTATCATCCATATTTTAGAGAATATCAAGCTGACTTCAATATTTCTTCAAGCAAAAATATCCTTGTATGGATATTTTTATAGCTTTTTATTTACCATTTTAATTAAAAAATTACTAGAACTGACATAACATTGATCAATTTTTATGTTATTCTAAAAATAAGATCTATAGTTTCTGCATTCACGTAAAATTACATTTCCCTCTTATGTTTAACATGGATAAGTTTGTACAGTGTTGCTTTCCATCTGTAATGGACCTTTCTTGGGTTATATCATGCATCTCAGTTGCAAAATAACTTTAAGAAGTGAGCAAACATGCAAATCTGGAGGAAGAGCCATCCAGAAAGTGGATACACATGAAAATGTTGTGAAGAATTAATGATCTGGATGTGTTTGAGGAACACAGGAAGATGAACAGCTGGAATGGAAGGAAACAAGGGATACTCGAGGTAGCTTATCATCTTGGAAAAGGAGAGGAGCTGTATCACCTCAGGACTTCTATATCACAGCAGTTGCTTTGGATTTTATTTAACATGAGCTATTTTGGGAAAATTAGACCAGTGGAATTATAAGATCTGATTTACATCTTTTAAAAAGTCATTCTGGCTGCTATGTGGAGAATTAACTGTAGAGTTGCAAGAGTTAGGGTGATAATAAAAACCTGATTTCCCTTGACGTTCTTGGTTTATGTTTCCTGTAATTATTAACAACATTCTCGCTCTCAGGAGAGTCATGGACTAGAAGTGAAATTTTATAGTCACTATAGCAACAGTGGAGGTAAGTGGGCTGATAAATGACTACTAAAGAAGTCCAGGACAGAGATCACCTGGATTATACACTCTATGTGTTTGTGTGTGAGTGATTGACACACAGAGAGAGAGTGTGTGTGTATGTGTGTGTAAATGTGTAGAAGTTATTGGGGGAATAGGGGCTGATAAAAAAATAAAAACCCATTGACAATTTCGACTCATAGCGACCCTATAGATAGAGGCTTATATTAAATTAGCATGCATTGCGCACTCTTATATACCCAAATACGTATGCATAGTATTTAATAATATTAGTTCTATATATGCCTTTATTCTACCACTATAGTTACATTTTAATTGTTTAATAATTGTTTAATAATTATATATTTGGTAATTATTTAATTTGTGTATTATATACAGTATTTACTGTTGTTCTATATTTTCTTTAAAATTATTGTAGCTAAAATGTTTTTGCCACCACATCAGGCCTTTTGATTTTTAAATGTAATTTATTTTAATCTTTTGTGCTGTTGAGAATATACACAGCAGAACATACATCAATTCAACCAATTCTACACGTGCAATTCAGTGATATTGATCACATTGTTTAAGTTGTGCAACGATTTTCACCCTCCTTTCCTAAATTGTTCTTCTCCCATTAACAAAAACTCACTGCCCCCTAAGTTTCCTATCTAATCTTTTGAGTTGTTGTTGTCAATTTGATCCCATGTAGATAGATTAAGAGAGTACAATGCTTAAGGCAGACATTCTATACTAGTTAAGCAAAACATTGTTTGGTTTTAAGAAGACTTCAGGGGATATTTTTGGTTTAAGGTTTAAAGTTCATCTTGGGGCAATAGTTTAGGGAGTTCATCAAGCCTCCATGGGTCCAGAAAATATGGATTCCAAGAGAATTTGAAATTATGTGCTGTATTTCGTGCCTTTTGACCAGGCTTCTGCTTTGATCAAAACATTCAGTAATGGTAGCCAGGCACCATCTAGTTCTTCTGGTCTCATGGCAAAGGAGGCCGTTGTTCATGGAGGCAATTACTCACATTTTGTTTCTTCCTCTTATTCCTGACTTTCCTTCTTCTTCTGTTGCTCCAAGTAAGTATAGACCAATTGTTGTACCTAGAATGGCCACTATGCAACAAACTAAGAGGTAGAATAAAAACACTAAACAAGATATTAGGTCAATCAACTGTGATGTCCTATGAAATCATGACCCCAACTTCCAAACCAAGACACCAAATTCCATTTTTGATTGTATATAAGCAGCCTGTTATGAATTGAATTGTGTCCCCCAAAAATATATATGAACTTGGATAGGCCATGATTCCCAGTATTGTGTGATTGTCCACCATTTTGTCATCTGATGTGATTTTCCCATGTGTTGTAAATCCTACCTCTATGAAGTTAATGAAACAAGATTAGAGGCAGTTACGTTAATGAGGCAGGACTCAATCCACAAGATTAGGCTGTGTCTTAAACTGATCTCTTTTAAGACACAAAAGAGAGAAACATGCAGAGAAGCTGGGGGAACCTCATACCACCAAGGAAGTAGTGCCAGGAGCAGAGCGTATCCTTTGGACCTGGGTTCCCTGGGCTGAGAAGCTCCTAGTCCAGGAGATTGATGACAAGGACCTTCCTCTAGAGCCGACAGAGAGAGAAGCCTTCTCCTGGAGCTGACTCCCTGAATTTGGACTTCTAGCCTACTAGACTGTGAGAGAATAAACTTGTTGAAGCCATCCACTTTTGATATTTCTGTTATAGCATAAGTAGATAACTAAGAGACAGCCTCAGCAGCTGCTTTTTTTGTATGTGTGTAATTTTGTGTAGAGCCCTCGTGGTGCAGTGGTTAAAAGCTATGGCTGCTAACCAAAAGGCCAGCAGTTCGAATCCACCAGTCACTCCTTGGAAACACTATGGGGCAGTTCTACTCTGTCCTACAGGGTCGTTATGAGTCAGTCAGAACTGACTTGACAACAAAGGGTTTTTTTTGTTGTTGTTGTTGTTATTGTTGTAAATACAGCTATCACACAACATTTACCAATTTAACTTTTACAGGCATAGAACTTATTGACAGCAATTACAATAATTGGCTGTGCAACAGTATCCTTAATCAATGAGATTTTTCTGTCACCTTTAACTGAAACTCAGTGCTCTATAAGCCATATTCCCCTTTTCTGCTCCCTCCCCTGGTAACCACTAATAAACTTTGATCTCTATACATTTACTTCTTCTTGTCTTTTTATATAAGAGGTCATACAATATTTGTCCTTTTGTGATTGACTTATTGAACTCAGCATAACGTCTTCAAGCTCCATCCATGTTGTATCATGTATCAAAAACTTCATTTCTCTTTCTGACTGAGTGGTATTCCATTGAACATACGTGTATATTGTTTATCCATTCATCCACTGATGCGCATTTAGATTGTTTCTACCTTTTGTCTACTGTGAGTAATGCTGCAATGAACATTGTTGTATACATGTCTGTTCATGTCCCTGCTTTCAAGTCCCTTGGGTATATTCCTAGCAGTGGAGTTGCTGGGTCATAGCATAGTTCTATTTTTATTTTTTGAGGAACTACCACACTGTTTACAAACAACGGCTGTACCATTTTGCATTCCCACCAGCAATGGACAAGGGTAACTATTTCCCCATATTCTCGTCTACATTTGTTGTCTTCTTTTTTAATTTATAGAAAAGAGTGAGAAATTAGTATTTTAATTTCAATAATATTTGAAATATAATAATAATCTATTTAGATTGTAAACTTTAATGCTTAAATAATTATAATTTTCAGATTCCAGCTTTTGACTTATAGGGCATTTTAATAATAGTTCAATACTACATTAAATCAGCATATGCTTTGTATTTTTTACCTTACTCTTTCAATTAATTGCCTTAAATGGTTTGCACTCAACCTACAGGTTTGTGGTTAGAACAACGCAGGGGTACCACAGAAGAAAAGGCTAGTCATCTGTTTCCATTAAGATTACAACCAAAAAAAACCCTATGGAGATGTTCTACTTTGTAACACACAGAGTTGGTATAAGTCAGAATCAACTGGACAGCAACTAACAACAACAATTTATAAATCAGAAATGTTCTGGTAGTATAAGGCTATTTAGTAGCATATATAATAGTGTACATTCTGCCTAACGCAGTCAAGCTAATTACATAAAATTTTTGTATGTTTTTAGGAAAGTGTTCATTACACTGTTAGTTCCTATATGGATGATTAGTTCAATGATCTCAATTAAATGCTGTCATGGGTTGAATTATGTCCCCCCAAAAATATATTTAATCTAACCCAAATTTTAATTTATTCTCAAATGTCCATATTCCATCTACTTTAAAAAAATTTTCTTTCGTATCCTCACAATTTTTGCTAATTCTTACATTTCTCTGTAGTGGTGTATTATAGTGTGGCTTTCATTTTTTCTGTGATCTTTTTCCTTTACTTTCATGAAGCATCTTCAAGCTCTCTTTGGAAAAATATCTGACCGTACCTAATTTTGTCAGGTTTTATTTCCTTAAATTTTATGAATATTCATTTCTTGATATGAAACAAATGTGGGACGTGGAAAGTAAGATTAATAGTCTATGATCCTGGACACCATCCACCCAAATATTCACATTCTAGAGGAAAAGATGGACACAAAGTCATTCTGACATTAATTAATAAGACATGCTTCCTATTTAAACAAAGAAAAATACAGCATATTGGAGGGATTTCCGGCTATGTCTGTGTGAGGAAGTAAATTCTGTCTTAGTCATCTACTGCTGCTATAACAGAAATGCCACAAGTGGACGGCTTTAACGAAGAGAAATTTATTCTCTCACAGTCAGTAGACTAGAAGTTCAAATTCAGGGCGTTGACTCCAGGGGAGGGCTTTCTCTCTCTGTGGGCTCTGGAGGAAGGCCTTTGTCATCAGTCTTCTCTTAGTTTGGGAGCATCTCAGCTCAGGAAGCTCAGGTCCAAAGGACACACCCTGCTCCCAGCACTGCTTTCTTGGTGGAATGAGGTCCCCAGTGATATATAACCCAGTGACATTTGTGCAAATTAAAAAATGCAAATGCCTTAAGCAATAGTATACATTTGCAAGTATAATTTAAAATAAAATTATTAAATTTATTTAGAAACAAACTTTTGAAAAGGAACTAGATGTGAGTAGTAAATGGGTTAAGTGTGACTAATAAGGAAATCCAACCAGAAGGGCTTCTCCAGTACCAAATACAAAAAAGTTCAGTAAACTAAAGTGTGTGATTAAATAAACGTTCTGTGTTTGAGTGCAGAAAATAGTAAAAATAATTGCTTCTATTTCACTTGAGTTTATTTGCCATAATTACATGACTGTTGTAATGAATATACCCTGTATTTCTATAAATTAATATTTATTGAATTCCTACATGTACATTGCACTTTGCATTTAAGATAAGTCTGGTATTGTCATTACAAAAGTATTATGCACCCATTTTTTTGTTCCTTTTTTTATTCTATTGTCTAAAAAATTCCGGAGCCAGTGTGTTGGTTCTTTTCAACAAAAGCCAATTTTCAAATAAATGAATTTAGAACACTTTCTATTATAATTTGTTAAGAGAAGTATTTTTTAAATTACACTTAAAATGAAAAATGCACTTGAACAACAGGCATATGTGCATTTCAAGTGTTTACACACTTAAGGGAAATTATCCTGAAGAATAATTTACAAAAAATAAGTTTCACTAGTTTTCACAGTTACTAGCTTTGCACTATGTGGAATTGCTGTACTTGAAGCTCAAAAATAATTGAATATAGCAATCTCATGGAGTTCAACCCATGCTTTTAGTAAGAGTTCTGATGAAGCATAGAACACTAACATTGAATAGCAAACAGCAAAAAGATATGTCAGAAACACAGCAAGACGCTAACTGAACTAATTGACTTGATGGCAACAGGGTTTTTTTTTTTTTTTTGGTAAAATTATCATCTTAATGTAAGTTAGATGATTAAAAACTGTTAATAATTTTTTCTCATGTATCTAATTGTTATAAAGCCAAAAAAACGTAAACCCGTTGCCGTTGGATTAATTCCAATTCATAGAGACCCTGTAGGACAGAGTAGAACTGCCCCACAGTGTTTCCAAGGCTACAAATTTTTATGGAAGCAAACTACTGCCACTTTCTCGCATGCAGCTGCTAGTAGGTTCGAACCACCAACCTTTCAGTTAGTAGCTGAGTGCTTAACCACTGAGTCACCAGGGATCCTAATTGTTATATAATAACATGAAATTCTTCATATTTCTGTACTTTTTATTTGTCAGGCTCACAATGTCTTATGTATTTTTTTCTGGATTAGTTTTATATTTCAAATTCAAGGTCATATAAGCTCTTTATTCATTCTTTCCATCGTGCCTCAGTTGTAGAGAACATAGGATTTTAACACACATATCTAAGTGCAAACCCTTGATATTCTAGATCGTTATAATATTAACTTAACTTCTAAAATTACTGGGTTCCTCATTTTTCAAATGGAAAACTATATCTAACATCACTAAATGATGTAATATATTACAGAACCTAGATAATAGAATTTTCAGTAATTTCTAGCCATTAATATTAGTGGGAATTCATTCTGGACTTTGCTGTGTAGCCTTATCTAATATGTGACTATATTTTATGTTAATCTATGTTTGTGGGTATATTTATTAAAAAATATTTATAGCAGACACTGCTGCTTAACTATCTAGAAACTTCCTCAAGTTTCTTTATTTATTTTTTTAACAGTTTATAGATTCTCTTCCTTGATAGAAAGAGGCCAACAATATGCAAGCTGAACAATTCTGCTTTCTGTTTTCTGTTTACATTATCCAATTTTCCAAAAATAGAAACCATCTATTGTCCTCAGCCATCTTGAGATTCTAAACACAGTTAATTAAAAGAAAAAAAGTTGACAAAAAATATTTTTATTACCTCACAATTCTGAGGTTATTAATTCTATCAATATTGTTATTTATCCATTTAATTCTTTTTCATATTTCCTTGATTATATAGCTCATCACCCATGTTTTCTCCACATTTTTTAAAATCTTCCTTACATTAGATACCACCTGTGTCCACCTTTGTTTTAGATGCTTCCTGCTATCATCACTGATTAGAACCAATTTTTATTGTATAATCTCTTTTGAAATCTATTAGATTTTGAAATTATTCTGATGTTTCCTCTCTTCCCTTTTGTCCTCATCCAACAATCACTGACATATTCATCCATAATTAGTGACTCAGATATTTTAGCATGAAAACAAAGAAAAAAATGAGAATCATTATTTCAGATAATGGAACCATTATTTCTAAACCATTATTCAGAACTGAGACTTATGCCAAAGAATCAGACAATATCTTTTTAACTAATGAAACTATGTTATAATATAATGTACCTCAATAACAAGAACTAAGAATTTCCTTTATTGTTAACATGAATGCCATGTTGATTGTCCATTCTAAAAATTTCTCCCACTACAAGTTTTCCACATCTCAAGAAATACAAACCATCATGTACCCAGTTTTTCCAGGAATCATTATACATTCCTTCTATTTTTTCATCGGTAACTTCTAAATTTATCATAAAATCCTGTCAATAACATTTACAATTTACATTTTTAACTCAATTGCTTTTATGTGTCTCCACTGGTGTCACCCTGAATTAGGTGATCATCTCTTATAGAAATTACTGTAACACCCTCAATTCTCAGCAGGCTTCCATTCATGACTTCTTCCAATCCATTCCCTGCATACACCCAAGTGATTTTCTTAAAATGTAATTTATAATATGCTCGATTTCCTTGTAAATTCTTCAGTTATTTTCTACTGTATTTTAGAATCAAAATCAAACTCCTTATCATGGTCTACATGTTCCTGCGTAATCAGGTCCTATTGTGTCTCTTTCACTTCGTTTATCCACCAGCCTACTTGTTCTTATTCCCTGCTTTCTAGCTTCACTGGGTTTATTTCAATTTCTCTAACTCACCAAACCAGTATCTAGGACCCTTGTTTTTCTCTCCTTCTGGAATGTTCCCTGTGATTTTGTCTATCCCCCAGAACTCTCACCTGGGATCATTTTTGCATGCCTATCTTTTTCTGATCCTTCAGGTCTCAGCTTGCCAACATTTCTCAGACTCACCCTAAAAAAAAGGAGGTCTCCCTTTTAAAGTCTTTTTACTGCTACCAATGATTCTCTATTTCACAGCACCAGAAAATTAATAAGTGCTCGATTATTATTTATCCAGTAAATGACTATGTCAATATTTCTAATGTTTCTGATTACATGCACCTTTCCAAACTGTTCTTTCTTTCAACTGGCTATCATGTTTGTGATGTGTTTATGTGCATATGAATTTGTGCATGAATGTATATATGTACCTATTTGTATATATATAAACATATGGATATGTGGCCACTAGTAAAAATCAACAGTTTATTGAAGAGTGTGAATTTTGTGGAATATAAACATGAAACCATATTATTTTTTTCTCTAATAACTACCTTTACTCAAACCTTGTTCAATTTCTTTTATCAGTACTTTATGAATAGCTTTAACACCAGTTTCACTTTTTTAAAAAGCCCGGTTAAAACCTATTTTAAACTGTATCTCATGCCATTATCCAACCTTGTCTAGTAGTTCCCTCACTTCTTCCAAAACATGCCAGTCTTTTCTGTGGAATAGTGGATCTTGCAAATGTGGAGAATACGGTATACTCCTCTAAACCATAACGTCTCTCATGGATCTTGCTCTCTTCCAAGTGTCCCTGCTTTTCTAACTCACACTGGCTGTTTATCAATGTCCTCTGGGTTACAGGAATTCAAATCCTGGTTTCCCCATGGGGTAACAACCTTCATGTACTCTGCAAGGGGCCTCCCTAACATGGGAGACCCATTTCCTTTTGGCCTCTTCCAAACTTATCTCTCAGTTTAAATTCTTTTGTAACTAAAGTCCCATAGTCCACGAAACAGCTGTCTTGTGTGGAGCACTAGAAAGATGGCTCAAGCATATTTACACTATCTAATGACTATTTGTCTCATAGAAAATAATGGGAATGTAGGTTATTCTGCCACTAATCCCTTCCTTTTCTACCATCTTACTCCTTTTTTTTTAAATCTCCTTGGATAGTTGGACACCAAAGAAACAACAGAAATTATCTAACCAAGCAAATGGCTAAAAGCATTAAGATACTGGTCTCTCCATTCTTCAGACACATTAAATATTTGTCATTGATTTCCCTTGGGTCTCTGTCATTTGACTTGAGCACTTCCATGAAGTCGGTAGGGACAAGACATAACTTTTTCCCACTTAGATTTTTGATTCACAGCTTCCACCATTTTTCTATCTTTCCTTCTAATACTTCACGTGTATAAATTCTTGGGAATGAGGACTGTCTTAACTTTGTTTACTTTCAAAAGCAGACTCTGAGACAAACACTTAAGTGGTGTTTGAAACTATCACAAGGTGCACAAATGATGAAGTAGAGAATATTAGACAAGGCAGGGAGAATAGCCAATAAAAGGGATGTTACTGAAAAGTTTGACATTGTAGGCAACTATGGTTCAGTCCCAATGGAGACAAAAGTAATTGAGCATCTATCTAAGATTTCGATCTCTCATTGATTGAGGATTACTCCCTAGAGATGCTAACTCCCCAGAAGTTCAGGGTTAGGCCTTCTCACAACTGAGCAAGCTATATGGTGCCCGGGAAAGCACTCAGACAGGAAGAGGAGAAGAAAAGGTGGAGGTGAAAATCTGTCAGCATGCTTCAAACCATCTGCCAAAGTGGATGGTGAACACAAGCAAGCAGAGAAGTTAGGGGCAACGCATTGACAGTGCGTGCTACAAAGCTCTGGAGTAATTGTATTATTTATTTATAAGCTCTAAAATGAGTGTGGTCAAAAGTCTTTGCAGCTTTCTTTAGAATGTACCATTTCAGAAACCTCTGTGTCTACTTTGGGACTTTTATGCCAATTTGGGAGCAATAGACTATATTCACCCCAAATCCTATTACGTAGTTAGGCAACATTATGTATTCCCAAAAGCAAATGAGGTAGAAAGTGGAAATTCCTCCAAGACTAGGTAATTGGTAGTGTCTAGAAAGCACTTCAATAACCCAAAGTGTTGGGAGGAATAAGAGTTTACAATTTGTTGAAAAAATTTGGAGCCTTAATTTTAGATTTAGGTTGAAAGAGGGAAGAAAATGAGAAAAGCAGATTCCCCTAAAGTGAAAAGAATGAGCATAATCTTTCAAGTATCTCTTTCCATAAGGACATGCAAGATTTATGTTTTAAAATGTTAGTTTTAACTTTACATTACTTCATTAATATATGTCTGTAAAACTCCTATTAAAATTTCTTTCAATAACATAGCTTTTTTCTTTTGTTGTATCTGAATAAGAAAGAAATAAATTAGTGAAGATAGAAATTAAACATTTCCTAAGAAAGTTAAAGCATAGAAAGAAGAAATGCTGATATAAATCTTGATACACCATAATTTATGGAAGTTTCTTTACCCTTTTCCATTGAGAGGATTATTTCAAACAGAAGTGTGGAAATGTGACAAGGATTGCCTTTTTTCATATATGCTTGGTTTGGAGTTGCTTTTTTTTCTCACCAGCTGACTTCAACTATATTTATATTCTCCAGAATGAAGTTCTGGAAGTCAGCCCATGAACCAACATTGAAACACTAGCTCTAAAAGCATCATTCTAGTGGGAGGGATAAGTTCAATGGATGAATGACAGTTACATACTTACATGAGTTGAAGTTGGGTAATGGCACACAGGAATTGTAGAAGATTTGAAAAATGAAAGCAATGTACTAAACTTCTAATTCATAAATATAAAAATACAAATAAAAAGAAAGATAATAAAGACTAATATATTAATAAAACTAAAAAACAAACTTTGTGTGTCTAATTAAAAATATTAAAAGCTGGATTGAAAAGAGTAATAAAATAGACCAACTTTGACAAATAAGTTCAGCAGAAAAGGATGTACAATAAATAGCTTCAGAAATTTTTTAAAAAGGAGTGCCTAATTGTAAATATAAAGTAAATTTGAATTATTAAAAATACATTATGAAAAACATTAGACCAATAGATTTGACAACCTACATGAAATTGTCATAATATGAAAAATAAAGTACCAAAATTATTGAAAGAAATAGAAAACCCTTTATTAAAAAAAAGGTAAAGTTTGTAAATTATCTGTTCAATAAAATAGACCACCAATCTCAAGAAGATCAACGTAGATATGATAAACATACCCTAATACAAATAGTTTACCACATCTGTGCGAAGTTTCAAGTTTTACACAGAAAATTAGGCTTATACAGTATATCAGCTGTCATTTTGTAAGCCTCATCTATTCATAACACATCTTGTTTTTGAAAAATCAGAAAGAAAACTCTTTCGGCCTCGGGCTGCTGTGTAAGAACAGATAGTAAGAAGTCAAATGTAGATGCAGCAAGACTGGTTAGAAGGCTTCAGGACAGGGTGGCGAGGAGTTCTGAATCTATATGACTCTTCCTGCAAGACTTTAAGCAAATTGTGCTTGCTCAGTGGGGCACTCTTTGACAGCATATTTAATACTGCAGCCTGCATCTCCACACCAAGATGATGCAACTCCACTCTCAGCCTGAAATAATATCTTCTAACATACTAAACACATTCCTTATTTATTATGGTTAGAGATTCCGGTCTCTTTCTCCTCATTAGAACACACTTTTTACTACATTTGGGATCATTTTCTGTTTTTGCTCATTTATGAGTCCTAAGTGAACTGTGCCTCACCTCTGATAGGCATGTTAACTTGTTGTTGAATAAAGTTAAGACTAAAATCTGCAATACTCATATTTGAAGTTATTCTCTAATTCTTCTGATTGTTTCAATCTTTGTTGACCTAAATTTTATCGAATATATCGTAATTAAAGAACTGTATTGGTTTTGTATGTTTTTGTTTTTTTTTAATTTTCAGAGAAGTAAAACTATACAGTGGAAAGGAAACAAATAAAAAATCCAGTATTTGAAAGTTCGTGTTAAATTTGATGATTCCAACAACACAAAACGTGTATGATGGGTGATGAATAGTTAACCACAAGATAAAGTGAATGAACGACTGCTATTTTTCTGCCAGAGTGAAGAGATGGAGTAATTTTATATATTTCGGTTCCATCTTCCATCATGGTCTAAATTATTGGCATTTTAAGAAATAGTGTAATTAGAAATTGAATCTCTAAGGAGATAATAGCTCAGAATAAAATTGATCTTTTTCTCTCCAAAGTTAGAAAAACATCAGTGAGCACCCAGATGCCTCATAGCAGGCCAGCTATATCCCACGCCTAATTTAATGCCAGGCATATTCAGAGCTGGCTGTGAAACTGGCAGAGACTGAGTGTACAAATGATGTATTCAACACCTGCAGTAAAGACTGGGCCGGGGAGGGGAGAACAGTGATTATTACTGTGGCACTTATCGATATATATATTTATATAGGTCTTTTTCTAATTTTAAAAATGTTTGAGTTTCAACAGTGATCGGAACTAATATATAAATCACTTTCAATGCTTAAATAAGATTCTGACTAGATAAAAAAAAAAAAAAGAAACTAATACCTCAACCTGTTTTCTGTTCAAGGGTCCTGATAAACAGACAGTGGTGTATATATTTTCAAAAGAGCTAAAATGTTGCTGAAATTCTTCCAGTGCTTCTAATTTTATAGAGTTCTCATTTGACGGTGTTCAATATACATTTGTAGCCATATGTCTGTTCTGATTTGGAAGTCAGATGGAATGAGTTGAATAAAAAGGCTTTGGCATTTAGATGGTTATCTGCATATAAATTAATGTGTTAATTACACTTTCATGAACTACGTATAAAGGCATCTGCACAGGGAAGTCAATGTTAATTTTGGAGAGTGGAAACATTATTTTTGAGTATTAGAATCTCACCTGAGTATCTTTGTGAGAATTGCTTATGGACATACAGATACAAATCATAAAAATAGCTCAAATTTTCATATCAAAGAATAAATACACTGACAGAACAGAATAGAAAGCTCAAGAGACAAACCCAAGAATACTTGTGAAATGTGCCTTACAAATGTGTTATAGTCTTAAAGCAAAACTCTTAACTTTTGGAAATACTATACTTTGGTCAAGTAGGTTCCCAGCCTTAAAAATTAGGCTCATATTCGACTTCTCCATTGTTTTTTGGCATAAAACTAAGCCCACCGATTACCCAAGTAATACTGCTGTTAATTCAGTTCATTTTTTTTTTTTTTGTCCCCTAAGTGCCTTATCTTATTTTGTGAAGGCACAGTAACAAAAGACATTGCATTTTTTGAAATATTTAGTTGTATTTTAACACGAAGGACTTCACCGACACTGTCCAATTCTCCATCAAGGCAGGAGCAGAAATCCTAGTTTATTTTCTTAAGCTCATCTCTTTATGCATCACATATTGATATTAGAAGAGAGGACAATAGAAATCCGGGATGAGACTTATCAGCTGAAGTTCAAGGACTGCATTTTAATGTTGGTTTCTTTTAATGTTTAATTACAAATAAGAATATTAAACTAGAGAGTAAATATATTGTTTATGTTCATGTATAGGACTACATAAATCATTTAAATATTATAAAATGCCCTAATTCTATCATAATTGAAAGAATTACAACTTATTAAAACCAACTAAGCATCTGTACCAAAAAAGAAAAAAAATGCTATACTTTTCAAAAGATGTGACTCTTGATAGACAGTAAAGCACCTTAAAAATTGCACTTAGATTTTTCTTTTATTTTTCAAGCAGTAGATAAGCAAGGCTCATGATTTCATCAAGATGCTGTTCTTACTGTTTATACGTACAACCAAAAACCAAACCCTTTGTTGTCGAGTTGATTCTGACTCATAGTGACTCTACAGGACAGAGTAGAACTACTCCATAGGGTTTCCAAGGACTGGCTGTTGAATTCCAACTGCTGACCTCTTGGTTAGCAGCCAAGTTCTTACATAGTGTATAGTATTATCTTCACTTAAATTATCTATTGCAACTTGTTGGATTTTGTTGTTGTTGTTTTTTAAAAGGAACTATTTACTTACATAATATATTCAAGCTGAAGATCTCTATTTCTGACTTTAACATGTACTAATTATTGCTAATTATTGCTAATTTTCTTAGTCAATTGTTGTTAGATGCCACCAAGTTGGTTCCAACTAGTAACAACCCTATGTACAACAGAATGAAACACTGCCAGGTCCTGCATCATCCTCACAGTAAGTCAATAAAAGGCTAAATTTGGGAGTACATTAGCCCTGTTCTGTAGAGTCAATGACTATTTTCCCACAGGAGTGTTTTAATGTTCACTTAATTAATTTATTCACCTTTTTCTGATTTTTAAATTTATTTAAAAACAAATTACCTTTAAAATATGAGGACCTTCTTGAATTTAGACGTTGCATTGAGATCTTCAAACATTATATCCAAAATGTTCCTTTTAAAATCTAAATATAGGTTCTACCTAAAAATAAAATTTTATGCATTCTGTTTAATTTTATGTGTTCCAAACCCACTTAAAAATACTGAGTTTTCAATAATTCATTTTCCCCTTTTATTTTTAATATCTTATCTCCCTCTTATACTGCATAAATCAAAAATTAATCTGGCACATAATGCCTCACTAACTTCAAGAACACTATGTAGTATTTACACCTTATTAACATAGATGTGCCATCTATTTCCAATTTAAATGTCACAAATTGAGTTTCTAAGCTTGTATGTTTAAGGATATTCTTTTTTTTTTTTTTTGAAGTTTTTTTTCCTTTTTCCAGAATTTTCTTTGTGTTCTTATCAATGCCTAAAAAAATACAAGGATTTTATTTTTCAGTTCTAAGCATCAATCTAAGCGAAAGTATATTGCAAATAAAGAACAATGTGAATGAGTGGTGCAGTGAAAAGAGAGGGACATGGGCAGGACCCTAAATTGAAATCCTGGCTCTGACACTTATAACAGTGGTCAAGTTAGGCAATGTCATTGACTATCCGGTAAATACATTTCCTCCTCTTCACAGTGTTTACAATGAGTGGAACAAATACCTATCTGGAAAGGTTATTGTGCTGATTAATACTAGTAAAATAATAATAACTAGCATTATTGTTATTGCAGGCAATCTAAATATTTTATATGTTTTAACACCTCATGGCAACTCAGTGAGACACGTAGTATTGTTATTTCCAGTTTATAGATGCCATCACTGAAGTGAAATGAGGGAAGTAACTGCCCAAAGTTACTTAGGTAGCAAGTGACAAAGGGGATTCCAACACAAATAGTCTCCATCCTGAGTCTCAACTAGCTCATTGTCTCTTAGATTAAATAAGATTATATATGTCAGTGGAAGGCTTCGCAGTGCTTTGGACGCTTTTATTTGTAGCTAATATTATTTAAATTATTATTCACGATAAAGTATTATTTAATTATAATAACACGTATTAAATTCAACATTGTGAAAATGTAAGGCACTATAATAAGAAGCATTTTAGCATTTGCATTCTAAAAATGGCTTTAATTGTATTCCAGGAATTTGGTTAGATTTTCTGCCATCTGATTTTTCCAGCTGAATGGCAAAAAAAAGTAGCTTGGACTTAAGATTCTAAGTTAAAATGACAAAATTTTAAGTGGAAAGCTATTTTGTAAAAGCAAAAAAAAAATTAGATCAAAAGAGAAAATTTGCAAATGTAAACATAAGGTTCATTTTTAGGCATAAATTCTGGCATAGAATTTCTCCTATTTTGTTTTCATTTCTAATAAACGTCTTTGATGATATTTAACTTTGCTGAGAAACTGGAACAGATGAAGAGACTGGTTGTATATAACAACAAAGCAAAACAAAACAAAAAGAACTTCTTTGCTCGTGTGTGAGTGTGTGTCTGTGTGTGTATGTTTATGACATGAAATAGGTTTGCCTTGAAATCATCTACCTTCCGTATGTTGTTGATTGATTTGAATAAATCCAACCATTGTTATAGAAGTATTTTTACTGGAAGTCCTCAAGTATTTGTTTGCATATGAATCATTTAAGATACTTATTAAAAATACAAACTCTCATTCATAACCCCCAGAGAAATCTATAAGATTCATGACATTAGGTATACTACTCTTCTTTAATAATATGTAACTATATGTAGAACACATCATCAATATGCTAACAACTCCATTACTTAAAAAATCTTAGATTTGAGAACTCAAAAGTTATTCCCATAATAATTTTGTGATTATTTCAATAACAAGGATGATTCTCTGAACATATGAACTCAGCTCCTTAAGTACTCTTCTCCAATGATTTTATTTTCTGTTCTTACTTAGCCAACACATCCATGGTCATACCTGAAACCCTATTATTACCCACAGCACCAGCTCCTCCATCACTTCAGTTATTAGCATCTCTCTTTTCAACCACAGTTTTTTATCTTTCTAGATTATCCCTCTCCTTCTCTGACTTCGAAAATTGCCTAACTGACTGAGACCGCCAGTCTACTGACCTTCTACCATATTTAACATTTTTCCTCCACACCCACCTTGGACTCTTCCTTTCTTATTTACCTAATTCATTTCCCATGATTCATCAGTATAATCGTTTCCTTGTATATAGTATAATCTTTTCCTACATATATGAATAATCTTTTCACCTCCATTTTCTTACTTTTTATTTATTAAAAAACAACAACCAAACCAGTTGTCATTGAATCAATTTTGACTCATCACTGAGACAAACCTAAGTCTGGTAAAACTCAACTTCACTCCTACTCCGTTTCTGCAGCAAAATCCATAAAGTTATCTAGAGAAAAACATGTAACCTGATCTTCTTGAAGCCCACCAATGTCAGAGTCCCCTAGTGCTGCTCTTCAGTGTTAATCTATTTCCCTAGACCATTCACTCCTTTTCCCCATAAATCTCCTCATATTATATAGTCTCTCTTCAAACATTTAGCACCAACAAAAGCCACAGAAGAGAGTTTCCGTAAACTACCACCATCATATCCATTATGTTTGAAACTACTCAGGAATAACACTACAGCCATTCACTGGTCCCAAATCATCCATTTTTTCCCAATTTAATCATTTCCATAAACATACATACATATTACAAAATCTCCTATCTTAAAAGAGTAAAAAGAAAGAAAACTTTCTAAACCTCACAATCTTAGAGCTACTTTCTCTATTTATGGTGAAACTCTGCAAAACCAGTAGTTAAATTGCTTTCACCAATGTATTCTTCTCCTTGGAATTTCCATTAAAATCAGTCAGTTTCACCAAAATAGTCTATTAAAATTCACCTGTGATAATTATGTTGCTGAATCCAATGGTCAATCATCAGAACACATCTCACTGGACTTATAAGCATCATTTGTCTCAATCAATCATGCCTCCTTAAAGTATTTTCTTTATTAGTTTCCACACTGTGTTGATAGTGTCTTAATTTAATGCATATTTTTTCTGCCATATTTATTGGTTTCTCTTCATTTGTCTGATGCTAGAACTCAGTTAACATATACTGTTACCACATATGTTCTTATTAATTTGTATAACTTTAAATACCATCTCACACCAACGATTCTGAAATATTTACCTGCACTCCATACCTCTTCTGTAGACTCCATAACATTAAATCCAAATGTCTAGGACATATCTTCACTTAAATGTACAATAAAAAATCTCAAACATGACATATTCAAAATAGAACTCCTGATTTTCTTTCAAAACAAGGTGCTCCTGCAGTCTTTCTCTACTCAGAAAATGACAACTCTATTCTTCTAATTACTAAAGGCAAAACTTGGAGTCATCTTTAGCACATTGTCTTTTATTTAACACACAAATTCTGTCTCATTACACCTATGTATGTGTGTGTGTCCACATAGAATATTGACCACTGCTCACCACCTCTACCAGTTAATCATTAACTCCCACTGGATGACTACGTAGACTTAACAACTTGTGTCCTTTCTTCTACTTCTTGACCTTCTTGACTTCTATTCTCTATGTTCATCAAAGCAATTAGAGTTATCATACCAGCAAATATCAGATCATATTAATTCTCTGTTCAAAACCCCCTACTGTTTTTTGTTTCAATGAGAATAAAAGATATAGTTTTTGCTTGGCTATACTTCTACCCTCTGCTACTTCTCTGACCTCATGTTTTACCATATTCCCCCTCCTTTAACTCTCCAGACAAACATGCGTCCTGGTTACTTCTCAAACATGTGTTATGAATTGAATTATTTCCCCAGAAAATATGTATTGTAAATCCTAACATCTATGCCTGTGGTTATAATCCTGTTTGGGAATGGATTGTCTTTGTTATGTTAATAAGGCAGGATTAGTGTAGGGTACATCTTGAGTCTCTTACAAGATATAAAAGGAGCGGATTAAGTAAGCAGAGATCAGGGAAAATACATGTCAAGCCACATGGAGATCTCCAAGGAACCAGGAAACAGAAGCTGAAGACACAAGGAACTTCATCCAGAGCCGACAGTGAGAGAAAGCCTTTCCCTAGAGCTGAAGCCCTGGATTCAGAACTCTAGCCTCTTAAACTGCGATATGCAGATGACACTACCTTCCTTGCTGAAAGTGAAGAGGACTTGAAGCACTTATTGATGAAAATCAAAGACCACAGCCTTCAGTATGGATTATAAGAAAACAAAAACCCTCACAACTGCACCAATAAGCAACATTATGATAAACAGAGAAAAGATTAAAATTGTCAAGGATTTCATTTTACTTGGATCCACAGTCAATACCCATGGAAGCAGCAGTCAAGAAATCAAAAGACATGTTGCATTAGGTGAATCCGCTGCAAAAGACCTCTTTAAAGTCTTGAGAAGCAAAGATGTCACCTTGAAGACAAAGGTGCGCCTGACCCAAGCCCTGGTGTTTTCAATCGCCTCATAGGCATGTGAAACCTGAACGATGAATAAGGAAGCCCAAAGAAGAATTGATGCCTTTGAATTGTGGTGTTGGAGAAGAATATTGAATATACCTTGGACTGCCAAAAGAATGAACAAATCTGTCTTGGGAGAAGTACGACCAGAAGGCTCCTTAGAAGCAAGGATGGCAAGGCTATGTCTCACATTCTTTGGACATGTTGTCAGGAGGGATTAGTTCCTGGAGAAGGACACCATGCTTGGTAAAACAGAGAGTCAGCAAATAAGAGGAAGACCCTCATCGAGATGGATTGACATGGTAGCTACAACAATGGGCTTAAGCATAACAACGATTGTGAGGAGGGTGCAGGACTGGGCAGTGTTTTGTTCTGTTGTACACAGGGTCACTATGAGTTGGAACTGACTCGAACGCACCTAATAACAACAGCAAACTGTGAGAGGATCTCTGGTGGCACAGTGGTTCAGAGCTCGGCTGCTAACCAAAAGATTGGCCATTCAAATCCACCAGCTTCTCCTTGGAAACCCTATGGGTCAGTTCTACTCTGTCCTGTAGGGTAGCTATAAGTTGAAACTAACTTGATGGCAACAGGTTTGATTCTTTTGGTTTTTTAAACTGAGAAAAGGAATTTCTGTTAAAGCCATCTACTTGTGGTATTTTTGTTATGGCAGCACTACATAACTAAGACAGTGAGGCATACTGTTGCCTCAGGTCTAATACACTTGTTCCATCTCTGTGGGAGTCTCTTCCCTAGATATTTGCATGGCTTGCTCCTTTATTTCCTTAAAGTTCTCTGAAGTAATATTTCTTAATTAGAGAAGCCTTTCTTGATTATCTTATCTGTGCCATTTATCACTTATTGCCTTTAAGCTCCAAACAATTGCTCATTTCCTGATCGGTGAAAATGGATCTGGCCCTTTAATAAAAACTTCTTTTTTTTTTTTTTTTTTTGTAGTGCAATGTTAAGCTTTGACGATAGAGAGTACTGAAGAAACATAATAGGAGGAAAGTGTTATTGGTCCTTATTCTACTGTGCTCTGCTTCCTGCTTCCTGGTGCTGGTGTGCTTTCTGGGTCTATTATGCTGCATGCAGAAGTGTGTAACTTCCACAATGCTTGCAGAATCTCTACTCCACCAGCAGGGGTGAACCAGGAGCCAGCTACTTGTCCCAGCCCTCCCCTAAAGTATTTTGCAGCAAAGTGCCTCTAGTGAAATATGTCCAACGAATAGTTTTCCACATTATATCACATGTCAACCTCAGCCCACGTGGTTGTTCTTACTCAACTTACACTGCTTTGTCTCCAAGGCAATTACCACTGTCCGATATTCCATATATTTGCATATTTTCTACCCATCTCCCACACAATGTGAAGTCTATGAGGGCATAGACATGCTATAGTTTTTGTTGCTGTATTCTCTGAACCTAGAACAGTACCTGATACTTAGTAAGTATTCAAACTTTACTTAGAAAAAGAATGAATATTGTCCAAGGATAACACTTCGAAAAATACTTAGAGCAGGCTCATCATAAGCCCATTCTGATAGATGTTAATGATACAGACACATGCACAAATGTTGTGTAATATTTTAGAAATCAATAATTTTATTAAATATATGTTATGAAAGGTTAAAATTTTATTTAGTGTGTAACAATGTGATTATTGTCAAGTGGGAATGATTTTCATTTTCGGTTAGCAAGTAGCATATTTTAACCAGAATCAAAAGCCACAGAAAAAATGAATAATTTCTTGATGGAAACAAATTTAACCTATAGTGTATTTTGAGATTTTAATTTTTCAGATTAAAAACTAAACATTATAAATTCATTGACTACTTACTATTTCAAGGAACTGTACTGATTTTCATTACTGAAAGAGCTGAGAAAATGATTCTTAGTACTCACAGTAATTTTAGATTCAGTTGTTAATTTACAAAATATTTCTTAGAAAATTGAGTTTATAGTAACATTATCTAGTGGGATGATGAGCAAATTTTATTGGGAGTTTCAGGCTTTTAGTGATTGGTACTGGCCTAAAAGTTTATTGATTCTCAATTGGATTCAGCCATGTCTGTTATGGATGTGGGGGGGATACACCTTCCTTGTCCTCTATCTTTATTGGACTTCCTTTCACACAATTACATGTAAGAAATGGCCATATACAAGCAGTTTAATCATTTTCTTAGACAAAATATAGCCTTGTCAAAATGTAAATTTTAAATATAAATAAAACATTTGCCTTATGACATTCTGTACACCATCCAATTTTTAAAAATATACATTCATAATTCATTTGGTCATGTTATTTACATCACGTCAAAGCAACTGAGTGGGAACTTCTTACATTATTAAAAGTTTCAGGTTCTTTTTTGTTTGTTTGCCTGACACTATGTAGAAACAAATTGAGAAGTCAATCATTTTCAGAGGATTCACAGTATATGTGTATGCACAGCATTAATGAGCTGACTCATCTCACAAGAATATATAAATGTGTATTTATTTCTGACATTTCTAGTTCATAGAATTTAAGTATGAAGTTTAGAAACAAATTAACTTTCAAAGCTTCAAAGGCAGAATGACATTCGTTTTCACTCTACTGAAGCTATATCAGTTGTAATTGAAGAAGAAAATGATAATGCAGATGTCAAGGCCCCCTGAGCAATAAGGATTCGGCAGACTACTTAGTGGAAAAAGACTATTGAGTCATAACTTTAATAGCTTACACATATTGGCTTTTAATTAGTCCTTTGCAGATGGGATGACCTCTATAAAGCAGCCAAGGAATATTTCCATGTTATCAGGCCACTCAGTGGTGTCCATGAGTAGCACACCACTGAATATTTCCGTGGAAAAATATAACATTCCAGGATGTACAGAGGGATGTCTGATTCATCTCTGGTCTTGGAATTTACAGGCCTTAACCAGCTTGCTGGACTTCAATTTCTTCTAAGCAAATCATATGTATATTCACTACCTCTATACACATTCAATTTCTAAAATACCTTTCTAAAACATGTTGATTTGTAACCTTCTCTTTAGATTTTTTTTTATCACCACAGAAAGTAAAATAAAATTATTATTGCTGACTTTTAAAATAGCATATTGTGATCTTTATCTTATTAACTTTAAAAAATTAATATGATTGTGTTTATATAAAATATAGCTATGTTTTAGAATGAATGGCATGGATTCTCTAGAAATTTTGTTATAACTTTGCAACAGTGGTATTATTTTTCATGCCGCTAAAAAAACAACAGTAGATTATGATTGCTGCCTTTGCCAGGTTTATATTTAAACTTGATGGTATTTATCTCTTTACCAGTCCTGGAAACAAAATTTTGTGGAATGTAAAAGTAAACAGAGTAAAACAAAACAATAATAACCCAAAGAAGAGAGAAGAAACATAGAAATATTGTGAATGTTTCTTTCACTGAAACTTCCTTACATGTACTTTTCAATCCTCTCTTGCAGTCTCTATATTAAAGGAAATCCCTAAAGTTATTGTAAATTTTATAGGAGAAAAAAATGAATAAATAAAAAATTAAAAAAAGACTTCCCCAAAGTCCTTGAAAATAAATGTGTACTTCTAGAACAGCTCTATATTTTCTGAATAGACACTTTAATTAGGTGGCTGCAAGACTCTTCAGTTTTATCTGCACATGCAGCTTGGGTCTTCAAGAAGACTGCCTGCTGATTTTTTCTTTCTAGTACATTCTGCTGTCTTTAATTTGTTACCACAGACATGAAGGACAAGAAGAGAACATTTTAGAGAGAAATATGTCTTTCTGTGAAAACCTGAGAAACAGCAAAAGGAAGAAAAAGCAAAGTGTTCAGCAAAATGTTAAGGTCGAGCACTTTACTGTTGATATTAAAAATTCACATGGTATTTTCTAGTCTATGATGTTACTTACTCTATTTGCTATGTGGTGAGATTAATATCACCTATCTCTGCCTGTCTGTTGTAATAATGCCTTTGTCTGTGAGGTGAAAAATTAGCACTGTCATTTTAATCTAGAAAAATCCACACATCGAATTTCATTTAACATGTGTGACTGTATATATAAGGCACATTTCTACTGGCAATAAATGCCAAATGATCATTGGGTAAAACTAAATATATATATTTTTAACTTTCCATGGAAATCACTTCAGCAAAGTATGCTTAAATAGATTGCATTTTGTCTGAAGTATTTTTAGTATTACCTAGATAAATCTGTAAATGAAAAATAAAAATAACCCAGAGAAGAACTGTGAAATAAGAAAGACAGAATCACAGTCAGAAAACTTTGTCATACACAGAAAACACATTTAGAACACTTACAGATGATATATTATTGGAAAGCCTAAGCAAGTCTATGGTAGACAAAACCTACTTGTTTAGACATATCAAGTCTGTCATAAAACATAGGACAATGGATGTTTTCTGTATGTATATATCATTTTCGTTTATAAGCTCATATACCTGTGATTTAAATTGCATTATTAATAATAATTGAGCACTGATTACAAAGCCCAGAAGATTATTTGATATTTTGGAAATATGCAAGTCCTTATTTTCTAATGCTAGTCGAGGATATGGTCCTACATTTTTTGCAACAGAGCGGTAGAAATAGAAGACTGTTATAACAAGGATATGAATGATATGTGTGTTTTTTAAGTGATAGGAGTTCCGTGGCAATAAAGATATAAACTTAGCTTACTAGTCATAGATATTTCTTTTGAGTAAAAAAAAAAAGATAAAGACTGAAATTTGAGAAAAGATCAAGAAAAGGGGAAAACATCCTGGGAGAGCTGAGAGACAGGAACATGGCTGACCTTTCTTTCCAGGAGATGTGTCTAGGAGAAAAGTCACTGCATACTCCCCACCCAGGGACTAGATACCCACTTAGGGAATTCTGTTATTAGTTTCAGATAAAAAGGTCACTCTCATGTCTTTAAGATAACAAATAATGAAGGAATATAGTTAGGGCTTCTTCCTAAACAATGATATATTTATATACTGTGTCTTTTCTTCTTTTAAAAGCCAGGACCAAGTACAGCACTTTACTTTTGGTAATTACTAAATATATAGTTGAATAAATTGGGCCCCTAATTATTCTGAGCAAATAATGGGATCAGTGGTGATAATGACAATAATAATGGTAAGAAGAATGAGCAGAAGAATAAGGAGGATGAGAAGGAGAAGGAAAAGAAGGGAGGGAAAAAAGACACCAGGAAGAAGGGTGAAGGAGGGTAAGAGGCAGGTGAAAATGAGAAGGACCACAATTACTACGTATATACCACAACCTGCTGTAGCTCTAACAAATATCCAGTTAATTCTCTCTAAAGCTCTTATAGAAAACACGCTACAATTATCTGAATATTACCAGTAAATACATCAAGATAAAGTTTTCAGATAATTTGGATGAATTGAAAATCCTGAAACAGAAGGTCTGATTTCACAAGTCATGTGTCTAAAAATCATATTTTACATTTTTTGTAGATCATAGTTATATGTTCAGGAAGAAATATGAGCTCAGGTACATTTTTCTGGATATCTAAATCTAAAACAAAATAAAACCACATAAATAAAATAATAAATAAGTACCATTTTCTCTGCACCTAAAATCTAAACAAAACAAAATAACAGCCAATATTTCCTTAGAAACAAATGAAAACTCTTGAGTTACAGGTACATGAAGTGTGCAAGGAAAAGTCAATTTTTATTTAAAAAATTGATCAAAACAGCTGGATTATGAAACTATAAGATGGCTAAGTGAAATATATTCTGGGTCACGATAGAAAATATGCAAGGGAGGTGGAGATGCTACTAACACTAACATTTAGATATTCCAGGCAAATAAAATTTCTCTGGATGAAAAGAGAAAATAAAGGCCATTTTTTGGACTTTAATGGAAACAGTAGTTCCAGAATGTTGACTTTACTACAATGAAAATGTGGGGGGGGAAATCTACATCTAATGGAGAAATAAAAGAAACATTAATTGGAAAAACTTTAAACTGTTACTCATCTAGGGAAAAGTATCATTTAACACAGCAATTTACTTTATTTGAAATTTCAACAAATCATAGCAAGTTTCTGGAGATATTCTTATTTACAGTTTTGCCTATTCCTGTCTTATTCTTGATATATACAATCGTCTAGTAAGTAGCATTTCTCCCACTGACACCTTTATAGAGTATTATCATAAATACTGGAGAGAGAGAAATTAATTCAATCAAAATGATTAAAATTACCAAAGATACCTCTTTTATTTCAAAGTATGATAGAAATACAAATTAATAGTTAGAAACTAATAATAGGTAACCAATGATACAATATAAACTGTCTAAAGCAAATTGCTGAATTTGTCTTAAATCATTTAGAGAAAAGGCTAATGTATAGCCTATAGACTGATACTAGGTGAAAGAAAGCATTATAGATACAAATACGTTATTCAAAGCTCCTGGACCAGGTAAAGATTGATGACAAGGACTTACCTCCAGACCTGACAGAGGGAGAAAGCCTTTCCCTGGAGCTGATGCCCTGAATTCGGACTTTTAGCCTACTAGACTATGAGAGAATAAAGTCAGATATTCAGTCGCTAATCTTGGACTAGTTACTTTTAGAAATTAGATTTGAACTGTTGAGCTTCAAATGGTGTAACTAATTAATTTCTAGCAAGTCACAGCAGTAAAAGGTACCACTCAGTGCAAAAACGACTGTGAAGGAGAAGGTGACAGCACCACGTTTAAAATTCATTCAGTCGACCCACTGCCATTCAGTTGATTGTGACTCAGAGCAACCCTACAGGACAGAGTAGAACTGCTCCATAGGCTTCCAAGGAGCAGCCAGTGGATTTGAATTGCTGAACTTTTGGTTAGCAGCTGAGCTCTTAACCACTGTGTCACCAGGGTTTCTCATTCAGTTTATATTACATTTCTTTGCTTGTTTGTTTAAGCATCTCTTAAAGTGGGGAGCTGGCTGAACATGCTTTTGGAAATTTTCTTGTCTGCTGTGCTGTTTCCATTTGGTCTTGGGAAATGCAATATTTTACAGATAAAATTCACTCTTCCATTTATTCAATAAGCTTGAAGATACAAAAATGAATGAGGCTCAACCTTTACCCTTATGAAGCGTAGGCTCTGAGTATAGGTGGGGAGAGAGCAAACATTTATGATACAGCTTAGTAAATGATATGGTAGCAATATACACAGAGTACAGATATATGAAATACATGTGAGGTCATCATTGATATAGATCAGCGGTCAGCTAACTACAACCTATGGGCCAGGTCCATCTCCCTGCCTATTTTTGTGGAAAAAAAAAATGTATTGGAACACAGTCATACTCATTCAATTGTTTATTGTACATGGCTACTTTTACTCTATAACAGCAAGTTGAGTAGTTGTGATGGACCGTCTGGCCCACAAAGTGTAAAATATTTACTATCTGGCCCTTTACAAAAACAGTTTACCAACTAAACAAATATAAAAATAACTCATTGTTAGCCATGAGTTCTGTAACTGGAGGGAATAAGTGGAACCTTATGGAAAGTTTTGCTAATTAATATAGAATATTATTGTTTCGTCAGAGAGTTTGTGCGTTCCGTATGCCATGGACAGATAGTAAGTTACTGTGAAGTGGTAGGATGTCAGGAATCTCATCTCCTTCTTTTCCTCATGCAAAATCAAACTATAAGATTACAGAATCTTCGAATTTTCTGTTAGCTCTAAAATGCTATATTTATGTTCATTTAACACCTACCTTGGCTGACGCTTTCATTTATGGATTATCATCACGTGAAAATCGAATGTTCATTTTATCAAGAGTGAATTATTCACTGTTGTCCTCTGCATGGAGTAGAATTTGAAAAATAAAAGAGCAAACATAAGAAAGATGAACCCTGCCACTTGCCTTTTTTTTTTTTTCTTCATACTAATAAATAGATTAAAATGATACTCTTTGATAAAGGGTCGAAGAGACTTTTTAAGGAAACTTTTGTTTGAGGAGCTGGAAACTGTAGCTATGTCACAAAAAATAAGAACCATTTAATTTCTTTCTTTTTTTTTTAATAATAGCAATGGCATTTTTTTCCCTACCTGAAACTAGCAGATCCAAAAATTTTATAAGCAGAAATGCCAGTAGAGTGAAAAGCTGATTATATTTACTGAATTTACTGACCGTTTTTTTAACTGTCCATTTATTTAGCTAAATAATTTTGGCATCATAGCACCGGATCAGTGTTCTTTTCTCCTTTGGTTGTTATGCTGTCCCTATTCACCTGTTTCCTCTAGATTCAAAGGACTGTAGTAAATGCATAAATAATACAACTGTATCTATGAAGGCACCCAGTCTCTTTAATTAAATTTATTTTCCTGAAGCAGATGATATGTTTTAAAATATCAGTAGTAACAGCATTGCATTTTAGCTGCTTTAATTCCATATCTGGTGGTTTATTTTTTCTTTGTTCCTGAAACACTTCATGAAAGAAAAAAAAAATTAATTTGACATGTAGTTTATGTCAAATATTCACTTTTCGAAATAATACTTTATAAAGCATCTTTTATTAATCTTTTTTTTAAATGAGATGATTTGCTTGGCATAAACTTCTAAAAGTTTAAATATTACATCAAAGTATTTAAACAAAGTATATTATGCGTATTAGTGAGGTGGTTAAGGTGTTCAAACTGAGGGAATCTATGTAAGATATGGTTATTTTTCTTGGCAGCTGAAGTATTAAATCTCAAACTGTATCCTGACAACTGAGACATGAAGATAAGAATATAGTGAACTTTGTTTGTTGACTAAAACCTTTCTTCTGACCAAATGTTTACAGAAGCTCCTAGTCCTGGGGAACATTGATGAGAAGGCAGAGAGAGAGAGAAAGCCTTCCCTTGGAGCTGACGCCCTGAATTTGGACTTTTAGCCTACTTTACTGTGAGGAAGTAAATTTCTCTTTGTTAAAGCCATCCACTTGTGGTACTTCTGTTGTAGCAGCACTGGATGACTAAGACACCAAGAAAACATAGAAGAAAGTGGGGAAAAACCTCACACAGAAAAACCAAATTAGATTTGAACTGTTGAGCTTCAAATGGTGTGGTAACTAATTAATTTCTAGCAAGTCACAGCAGTAAAAGGTACCACTCAATGCAAAAACGACTGTGAAGGAGGAGGTGACAGCACCACGTTTAAAATTCATTCAGTCGGCCCACTGCCATTCAGCTGATTGTGACTCAGAGAAACCCTACAGGACAGAGTAGAACTGCTCCATAGGCTTCGGAGGAGCGGCCAGTGGATTTGAATAGCCGACCTTTTGGTTAGCAGCTGAGCTCTTAACCACTGTGTCACCAGGGTTTCTCATTCAGTTTATATTACATTTAATATCAGCCACATGGCTATCCCCTACCTCACACACACCAGTATTAAGATAATTATAACTTAATATAATAATAATGCATAAAAGTAACTAGTGCAAGATTAGGGACTGAATATCCGACTTCTTCTTGTTGTTGCTAGGTACTGTCAAACCAGTTCTGACTCATAGTGACCCTATGTACAACAGCACAGAACTCTGCCCGATCCTGTGCCATCCTCACAATCGTTGCTATGCTTAAACCCATTGCTGCAACCACTGTCAATCCATCTCCTTGAGGGTCTTCGTCTTTTTTGCTGACCGTTTATTTGACCAAGCATGATGTCCTTCTCCAAACACTGGTCCTTCCCGGTATCATGTCCAAAGTACATGAGGCAAGGTCTCACCATTCTCATTTCTAAGGAGCATTCTGGCTGTATTTCTTCCAAGACTGATTTATTTATTCTTCTGGAAGTCCATGATATATTAAATTTTCTTTGCCAGCACCATAATCCAAATGTATCAATTCTTCAGTCTTCCTTCTTCCTTACTCATTGTCCAGCTTTCCATGCATGTGAGGCGACTGAAAATACCATGGCTTGGATCAGGCTTACCATAGTCCTCAAAGTCATATCCTTGCTTTTAACACTTTAAAGAGGTCTTTTACAGCACATTTGCCCAATGCAATATGTCGTTTGATTTCTTGACTGCTGCTTCCATGGGTGTTGATTGTGGATCCAAATAAAATGAAATCTTTGACAACTTCAAAATTTTCTTTGTTTATCATGATGCTGCTTATTGGTCCAGAAGGGAAGATATTTGTTTTCTTTATGTTGAGGTGTAATCCATGCTGAAACCTATAATCTTTAATCTTCATTCAGTAAGTACTTCAAGTCTTCTTCACTTTCAGCAAGCAATGCTGTGTCATTTGCGTATTACAGTTTGTTAATTAGTCTTCCTCCAAGCCTGAAGTCATGTTCTTCTTCATATAGTCCAGCTTCTCAGATTATTTGCTCCATGTTCAGATTGAACAAGTACGGTCAAAAGATATAACCCTGACACACAGCTTTTCTGAGTTTACACCATGTAGTATCGCCTCGTTCTGTTCAAATGACTACCTCTTGGTCCATGTACGGGCTCCACGTGACCACAATTAAGTGTTCTTAATTCTTTGTAATGTTATCCATAATATGTTATGATCCATACAGCTGAATGACTTTGCATAGTCAATAAAACACAGATAAACATCTTTTTAGTATTCTCGGCTTTCAGTCAGAATCCATCTGACATCGGCAATGATATTCCTTGTTCCACAACCTCTTCTGAATCTGGCTTGAATATCTGGCAGTTCCCTATCATCTATACCAAGGAATATGGAAGACAGCTAGCTACCTGGCCAACTGATTTGAAGAGATCAATATATGTGCTCAATCCAAAGAAAGGTGATCTGATGGAATGTGGAAATTATCTAACAATATCATCAATATCACAAGCAAGTAAAATTTTACTGAAGATAATTCAAAAATGGTTGCAGCAGTCTGTCAACAGGAAAGTGCCAGAATATCTGAGTAAACCTCATAAAATTATTGTTTAGTCTCTTCAAATTACAATTCTAACCCTCTATCTTTTACTTTTGTAAATGATTGTTTTAGGTAAAATGAAAGGGAACCAGCCTTTCTCAAAGCTCAGAATATACATCCTTCCTATGAATGTGACTGATAGGTATCCAGTCACTATGTATTGGTTGGTTTAGTCCAGTGGGAATCTGGAGCTGTGTATTGTTAGATTCCTATAGAAGGAGAAAGTGGGGAATAGATGTCAGGTAAGCAAACTACTTCAACACACTCTAGGCACACTTGGGCGTGTGACTTGAGTTCGCCTTCTTCTCAATGATAAAGATGCCATCTACATAGCCTTACCATAAATGTCACGTTAAAAAAAAGCTTTCCTTAAAAAACTTTCTCTTAAACAAAATTACCCTTTCATAGAACCTCATGACTATTCTCATTAAAGATTAGTCAATTTAAATTTTTCCTGATTATGTGTTTAATAGGGTTTTTTTTTTCCATTCACTATACTCTAAGCTCTGTGACAGCAGGCACATTGCCTCTTTTGTTCACCAGTCTATTCCCCACTCCTTAGTTTTGACTTGATGTTTCGAAAAATAATGTTGTTTATGAGTGAGCATGTGAATAAACAAGAAGGAGAAAGTTCTACAACTCCCACTGCTACATTCTTATTCAATGACAATTACTTAACACCAGAATTAGTATAATATTTTTTTCTAAATATAATAATGCCTTCTGCTTTGCCCTTCTGCATCTATTCTTCATTGATCAACAGTAATTTCTTAAAATGTTAAATCATAGTATAGAACATGAGTGTTGTGCTGTTACATGATAATATGTATCTGTCCAAACTTAAGGAGCTATACATTTAAATCGATGAATTTTATATAAAATATAAGTCAATAAAGGTGATTGAAATACAGGAGTCTATAATCTCATTCTCCTATTATTAAAATCCTCTAAGAGCTTTGGACTGAGGTGGATCAATCCAAATTGTGTGGCCTGGACTTTGGCGTAATGCGTGATCTGGTGGCCCGTTACTACTTCTATGACTTCTATTCCCTGTTGCTTCTACACAAGTTTTAAATTTTTTTCCCTGAAAACACAAAAACCTGGCCTGATTTAAATTCTTGGTATTTACTCTTAATTTTCTTCTTAAGTTTTATATGTTGTACATATTTCTTAAATATTTCTTCTTAATTAAAGATATTGCTATTTAATATTAATAACTAAATCTGGGCAGATGCTCTTCTATATTACTTTGGCATGGTCCAAGAACATTTGGTTCAGTATCAGATATTGGGCATAATAGCTGGTATTATGGTCCAGTATGTAAATTTAAACTACAATTTTTCAGAGTTAAAAAGAAAATCATGAACTGTGGTGTGCTGAGGCCATTGGCCATAGTGGGAGGAAGTTAAAACACAGATAATTGACAGTCCCAGAGGGACTGAGAAGAGAGGTTAGGAGATAGCCAAATGAAACAAAATTACCCAGGATTATTTAGTATATTCTTTTGTTATTGTAAGATAAAGTTTCAAGTCTGAAGAAAGAATTTAATTAAAACTATTCAAGACTGTGGTGTATAAAGTTTCCATAAAGGTTCATGTATAATGTAGGGCTATTGAAGAAAAATATTGGATAATTCCAGTAATGCTTGAGTTGGTGAGTAGCTGTTTCCTATTCTTCCCATGACCCACAGTTACTGCAATTTTCACCTGTCTGAATAGATTCTAGATATTATAAAATTATCTTATTTTATATTTTATGTTCTTAACACCCATAAGTATGCATAAAACATTCTGACCTTTTTGTTGTTGTGAAGTTAGCTTTTTTGTGTGAATAGCTTCTTTTTTTTTTTTTTGGAATGTTTGGTTAAATTTCACTGTTCAATATTTCTGGGTATATCTATTATACAGCTATGTTTGCACATTCCCCAATAGTTCTCTAGCAAGGACATATTTTTTTTCTTCTGTTCAGATAACTGTTCTCAATACATTGGAGTAGTAGGGCTAGTAGTTTATTTTAATAATTCACTTAGTATATTGTCTGACATGTTAAAAATTCATGAAACAACTGCATGAATGTCATAAGTTTTTTTTTACATGATTTCCATTGTAATTCAGTGTATTTATGATACTGTTGGGCTAATAACCTGAACAATGCATTACTGAAAGGTTAGGACTCCCTTTAAGTATGTCCTTGCTAGAGATCTTTTTGAGATTAATGGATAAGAACAACATGATATCTGAGAATTACAAGCAACGTTTTCACTGGAAAAAAATAAACACATTTCAAGGTCATATTTGATATTGAAGATTTTTAATTTTAAGAAGACTAAAAACTTTATTTTCATATTTCATTGAATTAATGAATAGATAGCTAGTAAAACAGAGAGAACAATAAAGAAATTTAGTTATGGATGTGTGCGCATGTGCAAGTGTGTGTGTGTGCAGCAAATTTGTAAAATAATGGAAGTGGGGTGATAAGTAAAGGTTTAAAAATATCTGAAATGGATCTAGCATACTATTGTGAAGGAATTATAACTTTTTAAAAAATTACTATTATCTAATTGGAGGCAATAAAAATGCTTACTTTGTTAACATAAATCCTGCAAAAGTAACTGGAATATGCCTAATGAGAATAATCAACTTACACTACATATTTTTTTTTTAATATTTGAGATTTATATTAAATTGTTTCTTTGTTAAGGATGACTAGTCAGAGACATAGGAAGAAAGGTCTGGTGATCTGCTTCCAAAATTCAGTCAATGAAAACTCTATGGATCACAATGGCCCAATCTGCAACCAGTCATGGGGCTGTCACAGGACTGGGCAATGTTTTGTTCAATTGTGCATGATGTCGCCATGAGTTGGGTGCCAACTTGATGGCAGCTAACAACAACAACAAGTCAAAGACATTGAGATTAGTTCGATGGAAATTAATACTGGATTTCAAATAATTTCACCTATCCTACTATGATTTTTCTAAAGGAATGTATTCATAGTAAGTTAGATTGATTTCACACAATTCTACAAAGGCAGTTTTAGACAATATTTTAGATTTAGAGATGACCTAATCTAGTCTCCCCTCCTTAAGATAATGGAGTCCCTTCAGGGAATTCTCCATTGGGTAGAAGAGAGTTGAGCAGGTAGCACCTACTGTCTTCTTTAGCTAGACACACAGGACAGCTTTTATCTTTTAAATCTGTTTAATATACACTTCTTGTATCCACCCACATGATTTCCTGTGAACAAAAAAGGAGGGGATTAAGAACAAAGAAAATAATGAAAGAAACTTAATCATTTATCAAAGTTCAGAGACACGTTGGATAGCTTGCCCAAAGACAGACGCTTTACCAAATCTTGGATTAAAACAAAAATATTGTAATCCCTAGTTCAATTCTTTGCAGGATTTTTTTTCCTGAAAAATTCAGTTTATTTTTCAAAACTCTCTTGTTGGTGTTAGGTGCCATTGAGTTGGTTCTGACATACAGCCACCCCATCTATAACAGAATGAAACATTGCTCAGTCCTGTGCCATACTCACAACAGTAGGTATGTTTGAGCCTATTGTTTCAGCCACTGTATAAATCCTTCTCATTTTGAATCTTCCTCTTTTTACCTGACCCTCTACTTTACCATGAATTATGTCCTTTTCCAGGGATTGGTCCCTCCTGATGATGTGTCCAAAGTAAGCAAGATGAAGTCTCATCATCCTCTCTACCAAGAATCATTCTGGCTGTACTTCCTTCAAGAATGATTCATTCATTCGTCTGGAAGCCCATGGTATATTCAATATTCTTTGCCAACACCACAAGTAGAATGCTTCAATTCTTCTTCAGTCTTTCTTTTTCATTGTCCAGCTTTTGCCTGCATATGAGGCAACCAAAAATACTATGGCTTGGATTAGGTACACCTTAGTCAACAAAGTGACAACTTTGCTTTTTGACACTTTGAAGAGGTCTTCTTGCAGCAGATTTGCCCAATGAAATACGTTATTTAATTTCTTGACTGCTGCCTCCATGGGAGTTGATTATTGATCTAAGTAAAATAAACTTTTTGACAACTTCAATATTTTCTCCCTTTATCAAAATTTTGCCTATTGGTTCAGTTGTGAGGGTTTTGTTTTTTTTAGGTTGAGGTGTGATCTATACTGAAGGCTGTAGTCTTTTACTTTTGTCAATAAGTACTTCGAGGCCTCTTCACTTTCAGCAAGCAAAATTGTGTCATCTGCATATCTCAGGTTGTTAATGAGACTTCCTCCAATCTTGATGTTACATTCTTCTTCACATAGCCCAGATTCTCAGATTATTTGTTCAGCAATAGATTAAGAAAGGTGAAAGGATGTAACCCTGCTGCGCACTTTTTCCAATTTTAGTGAAACTACAGCCACAATTAAAATAAAACAAAAACAAAACAAACAAACAAACAAAAAAACCCCACAGATCTATGGAAGAAGTTTCCTTGTGATCTTTTTAATCTTCTCCTCTAACTCATGCCTCTCCCCACTAAAGTAAACCACTAATCTGTTGCCACCATACATTAGTTTGCCTTTTTCTAGAATTGTAAATACTTATAATCAGAAAGCTGAACAATGGAAAAACAAGACAGAAAAAAAATTGATACATTTGAATTGAGGTGAAGATGAAGAATATCGAATACAGTGTGGTCTGCCAAAAGAACAACCCAACAAATCTTAGAAAAATACTACCAGAATACTCCTTAGAAGCGACAATGACTAGATTTAAGCTTGCTTACTTTGTACATGTCATCAGGAAAGGGCAATCTGTAGAAAAGGATGCCAGGTTTGGTAAAGCTGAGGGCCAATGAAAATGAGGCAAATCCTCGATAAGATGGATTAACACAACATCCACAACAATGGACTCAGATGTACCTGATCATGAAGATGGTGTCAGACTAGACAACTTTTCTGGTTCTGCTATACATAGGTCACCATGAGTCAGAGAGACTTGATTGCAACTAACAATAACAACAACAACATGTAGCCTTATTGTCTGATTTCTTTCCATTAGCATACTTATTTTGAGATTCATCCATGTTGTTTTATCAATAGTTCATTTTTCTCTATTATTCAGTGCTGTTCCATTGTATGGATATATCACAGTTTATTTACTCATTCACCTATTGATGGACATTTGAGTTGTTTCAGTTTGAGGATAATATATATAAAGGTGTTATGAACATTAATGGACAAGTTTTTGTATAGACATTTTTTAATTTTTATCTTGAATTAATACCTAAGAGTGGAATGGCTGAAGCATATTGTAGGTATATACGTAACTTTTTAAGAAACTGTAAAATAGTTTTCCAAAGGGGTTTCACCATTTCACATTCTCCTAAATGGTATAGGAGAGTTCCAGTTTTTCCGTTTACTCACTGACACTTAGTATGGTCAGTCTTTTTGATTTTAGCTATTCTAAGTGTGTGTCCCTTGTACCCCATTGTAGTTTTAGTTTGCATTTCCCTCATGAATAAAGATTTTGAGCACTAATTCTTGTGCTTATTATCAATCCATATATTGTCTTTGATGAAATACCTGTTCAAATTCTTTTCCTATATTTTATATTTTGTTGCTTTCTTATTATTTGAGAATTCTTTATATCTTCTGGACACAAATCTTTTATCAACTATATAGTTTTCAATGATATGTTTCCAATGTGTGGCTTGTCTTTCCAGTATCTTAACAATGCATTTCAAAGAGCATACGATATTAATCCGAAGTCAGATTTATCAGTTTCTTCTTTTATTGATCATGTTTTTGTTGTCATATTGAAGAAACCTTTGTTTAACTCATAGTCACAAACATTTTCTCCTATTTTTTTCTAGAAAGTTTGCTACACCTAGTTTGCTGTGAATTTTTATTATGAATACATGTTGGAATTTGTCAAATACCTTTTCAGTAGATATTATGACGAGTATATAGTTTTTATCTTTTAAATTTTTAATATGGAAAATTACACTTATTTCCTAACTCGTATTTGCATATGTGATTTTTTGTGTCTCATACTGGGCATTCTTACTGGGCCTATATTTTGGTATTGTTCTTTTTATTCCTCTCAAATCGTATGTTCAGCTCTTCTAGCAAATATTTCATTTCAGTTATTTCAATGTTAAACTCCGTAATTTCTATGTTTTTTGTTATAATTTATATCTCTCTGTTGGTATTCTCTCTTTGCTAAGAAATTGCGGTCATATTTTCCTTTAATTCTCTGGAAGAAAACCAAACCAGAGAATTAAAGGAAAATATGACCGCAATTTCTTAGCAAAGAGAGAATACCAGTGTAGCAGCTGATTTAAAGATTTGGTCTACTAAGTATAATACCTGAGCTGCTTCCAAAACAGTTTCTATTGATTTTTTACCCTTTATATGGATCGTACTTTCTTGTTTCTTTGCTTGTTCTGTATTTTTTTTTTTTTTTTTTCTTTTTGAAAACAGGACATTTTAGGTAAGATAATATGACAGCTTTTGGAATGAAATCTTTTTCCCCCCAGGGTTTGTTCTAATCGTTGCTGTTGTTGTTGCTCTGGATTTGTTTAAGGACTTAGCTAGGCTAACTGTGTAAAGTCTATATTCTTTGTCATGTGTGATCACTGAAGTTTCTGCTTGGTTAGCTTAATAGTCAGGTAAATATTGGGCAGAGGTTTCCTTACATGCCTTTAATTAATAAATCTTGAATCCTTTACCAAGAAGCGCTGTGTGTGTTGGGACACACCTTCAATACTTAGGTAATTTACAGCTCTGCCTTAGCTGTTACTTTCTGCTTATACAAAACCTCCAGGTCATCTATCATTCAGAGAGTGACGCCTTCTCATGTGTTTTTTGGGAATGCATATAGCTCCAAACATTTTCATGTCTTTCTGGATTTTCCAGGAATATGTTAGAACTTTTCAAAGTCCCTTATAGATATGTCCTGCTTAAAATTTTCTCTTAATATTTTGCCAGTATTTGTCCCATCTCTTTTCACATATTCACAAAGCTACAAGGCTAAACACTTGTTTTCAACAAACATCCTGGGGATAAGGTTTTTCCTTTAGATAAGCTCTGATTCAAATCAAATAATAACAATGCCTGTGAGTGAGGCTTCTGCAGGACAGGTCAGGTAGTGACAGTGCTCTGGAGATGGGACCTTTAGGGGGTCTCCTAAACCAGTCTGACCCCTCCAGTGGGTATAAGCCCGCTGGTTTTTATAGCTACCATTTTCGTGAGGCACTAGTTTTCAAAGTTACTAAGGGTATGAAAAGAAATGCATGGGAGTAGGTTAGTTTCATTACCACAAAGCCTGCTCTTCTTAATGACACCAATTTTTTCTTGAATTAACACTTCTCTGATTGTTGTAAGCCTTTGGGTAACTTTAAGAATTCTGAAAAATTGATTTTGATAATTTTTGCCAGTGTTTCCCTTGCTTTTATGGAGATGTATATTTACAGAGGTTCTCAATTTACCATTCTGGACATTTTATATATAATTTTAGAGTGACAGATTTGTTTGTTTTTCCTTTCAGTACTCTGAAATATGGGTGGAGCAGTGGTTAAAGCACTCTGCTGCTAACCAAATTGGCCATTTGAATCCACCAGCTGCTCCTTGGAAACCCTATGGGGCAGTTCCACTAATAGGAAGGAGTCCTGGTGGTGCCGTGGTTAAAGCACTCAGCTGGTAACCAAAAGATTGGTGGTTCGAACCCACCAGCCATTCCATGGAAGAAAGACATGTCAGTCTGCTTCTGTAAAGATCACAGCCTTGCAAACCCTATGGGGCAGTTCTACTCTGTCCTATAGGCTCATGATGAATCAGAATTGACTTGAGTTTGGTTTTAGTAGCAACAAGTATTTTTTTTATTATGTCTTTTTAATTTTTTTTAATATCACTGCCTTTGAGCAATTTGATTATAATGTTTCTTGCTATTTTCTTCAATTTTCTTGTGCTTGGAGTTTGTTGAGCTTCTTAAATCTTAGTGTGTAGAGTTTATCAAATATGGAGATAGATTTCAGCAATTATTTATTCAGATATTTTCTGCTTCTATCTCCTTTATGAAGAAGCCCTGGTTGCCCAATGGTTAAACAATTGACTGCTGACCTAAAGGTTCACCCAGTGGCTCTGTGGGAGAAAGAGGTGACAATCTGCTCCCATAAAGACTACAGCCTAGGAAAACCTGTGGGGCAGTTCTATTCTGTCACATTGAGTCTCTATGAGTCAGAATTGACTAGATGGACCTAACAACAACAACAATCTGGCATGTAAATAGTCCTTTTGGGATTCCACAGTTATTAAACAAACCAAAACCCATTGCCATCAGGTCAATTCTGACTCATAGCAACCATAGAGGACAGAATAGAAATACCCCATATGGTTTCCATGAATTGGTTCAGTGACAACAGGTTTTTTTTTTTTTTTTTTTTTTTTTTTGGTTATAGGGTTTTTAAGGCTATGATTTTTACAGAAGCAGACTGCCACATCTTTCTCCTGTGGAGTGGGTGGTGGCTTCTGAACACTGACCTTTCAGCTAGCAACCTAGCACTTAACCACTGTACCACCAGTGCTCCCTACAGATTTATTAGGTTACTTCAAATTGTTCCATATCTCAGTGATGCTCTGTTTACTTACTTTCTTTCTTTTCCAATTCTCTTTTCGTTTTGGAGAGTTGCTGTTGTTATGTATGCATGTTCATGAATCTTTTTTCTAAAATGCTTATGTGTCTTTGAATATAATCCAGTGTATTTTTCATGCCAGACATTGTAAAGATTGTAGTTTTCATCTCCAGGAGTTTGATTTGTATTGTTTTTCATATCTTCTATGTTTCTACTTAATTTTTCAATATATGCATTACTGTTAATGATAATAACTCTTGTAATGCCCTTTACTACTACTTCCATTATTTGGTTTGTCATTTTACATTAGCTCACTGACATTGTAAATTTTACCTAGATGGGTGCTAGAAATATTTATTTCTATAAATACATTATAGTGCGTTATTTTATGATTTATTTAATTTTCTTATAAATAGTTTGTTTCCTTACAAATGTTTTTAATATCTGTTATTTGGAACTTCTGCAGTATCTGTCTAAGCCCAATTATTTCCCACTACTGAGTCTAGCTCTTCTGTGTACACTACTCAGTAACTGCTATATCTTGAGATTTTCTAGTCTGGGTAGTGGGAACAAGTACTATTACTTGTCCTGTGTTAATGCCATGTTCTGTTCCAGGTAATCCTTTGATGGTTCTTTCCCCAGCCTCAGGTGGTTTCTTCACACATATACACTGAGCAGTGCTCAACTGAGTGCTTGAGGGGAGCTTCTTGCAGATCTCTGTGCAACTCTCTTCTGTGGAATTTTGACATATGAACTCTAGTCTTGGTTTTCCTGAACATTCAGTTCCCTCAGTTCCTCAACCCAATCCTCAGTCCACCGATACCAAATTCTGCCTGAAACCAGGAAGATTGACTCCTAATTTAATATATATATATAAATTAAATGTATATACTTATAAATAAATAAATATATTCATGTATATAAATATACTGTCTGTATACATATATACATAGATACATACAGAGAGACTGTAATATGTACAATAATGCTTTAACTTGTTATGTTATGTAAAATAAACTATAAATGATTAATTTACATAAATATACTACCTTATTATAGTAATAAAAAGAATACACTGTACAGTATGTTTAAAGCACAATTTTCACCTAATATGCAAGTCATTTCAAATCATTTTTGGAGTAGTTACAAACATTTTAATACTATCTTCACTGTAATAGGGAGCCCTCGAGGCTCAGTAGTTAAAGCTATCGACTGCTAACCAGAAGGTCCACGTTTCAAAACTTCTAGCAGCTGCTCGGGAGAAAGATGTGGCAGTCTGCTTCCATAGAGATTTGCAGCCTTGGAAACCCTATGGGGTTACTGTGAGTTTGAATTGACTCAGTGGCAGTGGGTTTGGTTTGGGTTTGGTTTGCTATAATAAATCTTTCTGTCTAAGACATGTAATAAGTTTCCTCCCTTTGTCTATTTATAAGATACACATTATGATGTTTAAGGTTGTGTACCAATTTGGCCGGGCAATGATTCTCAGTGGTTTGGCAGTTATGATGCAGTTTGGCTTTTGTATGATGATGTAATCTCTTCTATGATGAGATTTGATATAATGTGATCACCTCCATGATTAGATCTGCTGTGAGCAGCCAATCAGTTGAAAGGAGTTTCCTTGGGGGTGTGGCCTGCATCAAATATAAGTAGCCTTTTTGGCCAGGGCTCCATGGGTTTTTGCTCGCTCTGGATACTGCAGCTGGCACCTGCTCATCTGACCTCCAGTACTTGGGACTTGAGCTAGCAGCTTACTTGCTGTCTTGCTGACCAATCTTGGGATTCGTTGTCTTTGCAGCCTGTGAGCAAACGCCCTGCTCTCTGACTTGCTGATCTTGAGTTCGCCAGCCCCTGTGGCTACGTGAATGAGGAGAAACCTCCAGTCTGATCCACATTCCAGCCTCTGCAACCAAGTGAACCATTTTGTTAATATAAATCACTCTCTACGTATATATTTATACACTTTACTGGTTTTGCTTCTCTAGAGAAACCACTCTAAGACACATATGTATGTACTTTTCTAGGATATATTTTTAATTATGGCATAAGTTTTACATTATAATAAATACTTCAAACTCTTGAACGTCATTGATTTCTTCCTCTTAAATAAGAAAATAGAAATTAAAAAAAATTAACTAATTGCATCAATTGATGAAACACTCATCTAAGGAAAACCAGTTTCTTCCCTACCAGCAGTCCAGCAGCCTCTCTCTCTCTCTCTCTCTTTTTCCATGACAATTATGTCATTTTATAGTTGAGTCACCTTTGAGATCAAAATCTCCTGCGTTTAGATGTTCAGTACCTTTGCCACAAACTCCCTTTTGCTCTCACAAGATGTTTTCACAGTGGAATCATTCTTATGTTCCTATATCAGAGTCAATCAGCACATTAGATAAATCTTGTAAAATGTATAAATCATCATGTTATTTGGTAGTTTGGGCTAGGCCTATTCAAAGGCATCTGTAAGCATTAAAAGATATTAAGGGCCTTGAACCAGAATGATAAATTTCCAGATGCTTCATTGAAAAGATTGATGAAAAATATAACATTTCCTGAGAAGCTACTATGCAACAGGCTATCATCTCATTTACACATTACAACAGCCTTAAAAAGCAAACATTATTTTTTGTGTTTTATAGACGAAGAACTGCAAGTGAAAAAAAAATTCAGGTAACTTCCTCAGGTAAGCAAGCTGCCAAATGACATTGCTGAGATTTGAGTCCAGTTGTATTTCAAAGTTTACAATTGTTTGCGATTGATTATTTTATGATGCTTTCTGTTGATTGGGATTTTACTAAAATAAGTCCTTAGAAGAAATAAGAATTCCATTGACTTGGCGGCTGTCCTTTCAGCTGCATATTAAATTAAATCTTGCAAGAAAATTTAACACTATCATATGCTTTCATACACCTTAAGATTTTAAATATTTCATTTTTCAAAGCAGTGTGCTGAAGTATTTCAATAAATACTCCACTATTTTTATTATTTGCTCTATATTTTCTTATGTTCTCCATGTATTCATTTAAATTTATGATCTGGTATGCTTATGATTTGTTCTTATTCCAGCCTTTGGACATAAGCCATGATTCTTGAAGTCATAATAATTAAAAACTGGCCCCGAGTTACAATAAATTGAAACTGCAAAGCTCTATGTCCTTGATCTTTAGGAAAAGTTAGAAAGCTTTGAGGATACAGATGAATGCCAGTATCAAAGGGATGTCATTTTGATAAAAAATGTATACCAGTGTGCATAACTTAATATAAAGTAGTTCTAATTTCCTCTTTAAATGTAATGTTTCTGACTATCAGTAATTGAAACTAATTTTGGTACACAGCTCTTATTAAGCAAGACAAATGTTGAATGAGAAATGGCATGACCTTTTCATTATTGCTTTGTCAGGACATCTCTCAAGAGACATTTATTCAGTTCCAAAGCTTTCTATGTCTTCAGAGAGCTCAGTAAGGTAGAGCTTGTTCTTGGTATGCCGCCAAACTTGTACATTAACAAAGAGGAAACATAATTTACTAAGTAAAGTAAGATATTTTGGTGTGACTTAAATAACAAAATGTTTTTTTATTGTAGAAAGACAAACAGTACATGTTTTAAAAACATGAAGAATTAGTTCTATGTGTGGTTTTAATTTGGGGTTTTATTCTGCTAAAAATAATCAGTACTGTTTATGTGTTTCAGAACTTATTAGATATGAAAGGTCATTCATTAGCATAGTATTCAGATTGAATAAGTACTTGAAAACTTCCCGTGGCATGAACAATGAGAAAGGATGTTAAAAATTTATCATTGCATTCCTGGGAAATATTTTGCTGAAATCTACAAAGATTTCACTTTTTTTCTCCAAAAGTAGATCACCAGCTCCTTCTTCCCAATCTGTCTTTAGTTTGGAAGTTCTGCTGAAACCTATCCACTATGGGTGATCCTGCTGGTATTTGAAATATTGGTGGCATATCTTCCAGTATCATAACAACACGCAAGCCACCACAGTACGACAAACTGAAAGATGGGCTGGAAGTACTCACTCGTCTGTGCCAAGAAACTTGGAACACAGCTGCCTGGCCAAAGGACTAGAAGAGATCCATATAAGTGTCCATTCCAAAGAAAGGTGATCCAATTGAATGAGGAAATTGTTGAAAAATATCAATATCATGCACAGGTGAAATTTTACTGCCAGTAATTCAAAAACGGTTGCAGCAATTCATAGACAAGGAACTGCCAAAAACTCAAGAAGAGGAAGGAACAAGAAGTATAATTGCGGATGTCAAACTTATCTTGGCTGAAAGCAAAGAATACCAGAAAGATGTTTACTTGTGTTTTATTGACTACACAAAGTCACCCGGTTATGTGAATCATAACAAATTGTGAATAACATTGGGAAGAATAGGGAATCCAGAACACTGAACTGTGCTCTTGTGAAACCTGTACATAGACCAAGAGGCAGTCTTTCAAACAAAACAAGGGACACTGTGTGGCTTAAAATATGTATGGTAAGTAAATAATCCAAGAAGCTGGACTGTATGAAGAAGAACATGGCATCAGGGTGAAGGAAGATTAATTAACAATGTGCAATACGCAGATGAAACAGTCTTCCTTGCTGAAAGTGAAGAGGACTTGAAGTACTTACTAATGAAGATCAAAGCCCGCAGCCTTCAGCGTGGATTACACCTCAACACAGGGAAAACAAAAATCCTCACAAATGGACCAATAAGCAACATTAATACAAACAGAGAAAATATTGACATTGTCCAGTATTTCATTTAACTTGCATCCATAACCAACGCCCAAGCAGTGGTCAAAAAATCAAATGACATATTGCACTGGGGAAATCTGCTGCAAAAGACTTCTGCAAAGATGTCACCTTGAGGTCTAAGGTGCACCTGATCCAAGCCATGATTATTTCCTTTCCATTCACCTCTTATGCAGGTGAAAGCCAGACAATGAATAAGGAAGACTGAAGAACTGATGCATTTGAATTATGGTGTTGAACACTGAATATACTATAGATTGACAGAAGAACAGACAAATATGTCTTGGAATTAGTACAACTAGAATGCTCCTTAGAAGAAAGAATTATGAAACTTTGTCTTATCTACTTTGAACATGGTATTAGGAGGGACCAGTTCCTGGAAAAGAACATCATGCTTGGTAAAGCAGAGGGTGAACTGAAAAGTATAAGACCCTCAACAAGATGGATTGACACAGTGGCTACTACAACAGGCTCAAGCATAACAACAATTGTGAAGATGGTGAAGCACCAGGCAGTGTTTCATTCCGTTGTACATAGAGTCGCTATGACTCGATGGCACCTGACAACAACAGCATTCTTGGGAACACTTTCCTAAGCTTGCTTTCTTGACATAAGCCTCAGGGTTGTAGATGTAGCTAGTGTTCACTTTAGTCTCTTTAGGCCTTTTCTATCTATCTGTCTTCTTTATATCACTTTATCCTAAGTAGTGATGATACACTATGGAGAAAAAATAAAAAAATAAAAAACTATGTGATAAATAGAATGAATTACTTTAAACAGAAATGGTTTGAATTTCTTACAGAATTATATAAATGAATACTTGTATTCTTAGGCAGGACTAGTTATCAACTCAAATGTGTCTTTAAATGTAGAAATTATGGAATGATATTCTTGATCAGAGAGAGAAGGGTGACGGGGAGGAAAGAAAGGAGACTTTTATTGTCCTGTGTTCATTTGTATACATTGTTTCCTTAGCTGTTTTTGACACGACAGAAAAATGAGTAAAATTAGCATTAATGAAGAACTCAATACCTACAGTTTCATAAAAGAGCTTAAAATCAATGTACCATGTATCAAGTCATGACTTCATTACACAAATTTGATCTTCTTTCCTTGATTCCTGATCTCAGTCATGGGAACAATTCTTCTCCTGGCCTGATGTTAGCTCTGCTTACTCAGTGCCAACTCCAGACTCACCTTCCAGGGCTAAGTTCTGAGCTGTATAATTGCAGCACCCTTTCCATTTGCCTTGCTTGCTGCATTCTTAAACATTAGAATTCCAATACCACATAGTTTTACTCTTTGTATAAAGCTAATCCACGAACAGTGTTTCAATTTTAAAACTTTATGAAATGACTTCTATAAATGCACTAAAATTGAGTAAAAAGCATTTGATTTTTTATTAAACAGATTTGTTTATGGTACTTGATATACAGTTTTTATAGTGAGCTTAAGCATGTTTACAAGTGATAGAGTTCTTATAAAACCAATCAATAACTCTCACAAATTTGTTAACAAAACAAATCTTGACCAAGAGAAAGGGAAAAAATAGAAACGACTGGGTAAGTCACACACACACACATACAAATTACAAATGTCATCAAAGTATGAAAATGCTCAACCTTCCTAATAATCATGGAAGCAGAAATTAAGACAATGATGAGATAGCATGTTATGACTAAATGATTGGCAGAATCTTTAAAAGCCATTACAATATATTTATAATAAAGTCTCACTCTTGGTATTAATGAAATTAGGCTTAGCTTTGAAAGACAATTTGGTAATACATAGCAAAGTATAAATGTATGTTCCTCAGCCAAACATTCTGATCAGGGCCACAAGAGATGGATACTGGTAAAAAGGGAGAAAACATGTGGAACAGAACTTCAAATTCTCAAATAATCCAGACTTAATGGGCCATTGAGATTGGAGGAATCCCTGAAACTACTGCCCTGAGATACTATTTAAATCTTGAACCAAAACTATCTGAAGTCACTTTTAACTCATCATCAGATTAGTTCAAAAAATAAAGAATGTTACCCTTGAGTACTGTGCTGTTTTTAAAAAGTATATCTATATGAGACCAAATGGACAATTAAAGAGTTACTCCAAAGCATGAATGAAAAGGTTGGGGGCCAGTGAGACTAAATTATTTAGAATGTAACAACCAGAAAGAAAAAAAGGAGAATGTTGACACAACATGAAGAAAGTAACCAATGTCACTGAACATTATGTGTAGAAATTGTTGAATGGGACACTGTTTTGTTGGGTACACTTTCATCAAAAATACAATAAAATATTTTCAAAAAATATATAAATGTATGTCCCTTTTGATTTAGTAATTTTCCATTGAAAAGATATAGACTATAAAAAGAGAAAGAAAACTTATATTTGCACTCCTGTTCATTCAGGCATGGTGTCTTAGTTATCTAGTCTGCTATAACAGAAATTTCACAAACAAGTGAGTTTAACAAATAGAAATTTATTTTTTCACAGTTTAGGAGGTTAGAAGTTCAAATTCAGGGTGCTGGCTCTAGGGGAAAGCTTTCTCCCTCTGTTGGTTTTGGAGGAAGGTCCTTGTCTCTTTGAGCTTCTGCTTGGCATCTCTCTTCCCGCATCTCTGCTCTGCTCACTTGTTTAATCTCTTTTATATCTCAAAAGAGATTGACTCAAGATATGCCCTACACTAATCCTGCTTCATTAACATAACAAATACAACCCATTCCCAAGTGGGATTATAACCACAGGCAGAGAGGTTAGAGTTTACAACACATATTTTGGGGGGAATAATTCAATCCTTGACACACATAACCTTAACTATCATAGTCCACCCCTTGTAACTTGACACCTGTACCTATCTCCTTAAACCATACATAATATCTAAATAAGGACAATTATAAAGTCATATATGCACCTAACATGTTAAACCAAAAACACACTAGCCCTGTTTACAAATTATATTTTATAACAAGTGATGGAATAAGTGAGGGAAGAAAACAAAGATATTTGCTATACATGTATATATATAGGCTGAATGCTTAAACACTGCACCACCAAGACTCCATATATATATAGAGAGTATACATATGTCTATATGTATATTCTCTATATAAATATAGATATGTATATACATATGTATATATGTATACAAACACCTATAACAAAACAAAGAAGAAGTATCAATGACTCTAGACTTATTGGTAACATATATAAGTGCTAGAGAGTGGGAAATTAATCAGATGATTCAGGCAAGCAGTGAAATTTCTAGGGGTCCACTGGTGTGGGGGCATATCAAGATATTCCTTCTAAAGTGAAGGATAAGTTGTTTCACATGGTCCCTCCTACAAATAAAAAGGAGGCATAATGCCTGGTAGTCCTCTTTGGATTTTGTAGGCAACATAACCCTCATTTGGGTGTGCTACTTCAGCCTATTTATTAAGTGACTCAAAAACCTGCTAGTTTTGTGTGGGACCCAAAACAAGGGAAGGTTGTGCAACAGGTTCAGGCTGCTGTGCAAGCCACTCTACCACTTGGGGCTGTATGATCCAGCTGATCCAATGGTTCTTGAAGTGTCAGTGTTAGATAGAGATGCTGTTTGCAGTCTTTGGCAGGTTCCTGTTGGTGAATCATGGGGCAGACCCTTAGAATTTTGGAGTAAAGCCCTGTCATCCTCTGCAGATAACTACTCTCCTACTGAGAAACAGCTATGGCCTTGTTACTGGGCTTTAGTAGTGACTGAACACTTAACCATGTGCCACTAAGTCACTATGTGGCCTGAGCTGCGCATCATGAAGTGGGTGTTGTCTGATCCACAGAATCATAAAGTCATACGTGCTCAGCAGCACTCCATCAGCAATGAAGGTGGTATATAAGAGATCAGGCTCAAGCAACCCCTGAAGGCACAAGTAAATTGCATGAGGACGTGGCCCAAACGTCCATGGTCCCCACAGTCCTTGTCCCAGTCTACACCTATTGCCTAATGGGGAGTTCCTTATGATCAGTTCACTCAGGAAGAGAAAACGCCTTCCTAGTTTACAGATGGTTCTGCACAATATGCAGGCTCCACTCGAAAGGGGACAGCAGCACTGCAGACCCTTTCTGGGGCCTCCCTAAAGTACAGTGGTGAAGGGAAATTGCCCAAGTGGACAGAACTTCTAGCAGTGCACCTAGATGTTCATTTTATTTGCAAGGAGAGATGGCCAGATATACAACTGTATACTGATTCATGGGCTGTGGCCAATAGTTTGGCTGGATGGTCAGGGACTTGGAAGGAATGTGATTTAAAAATTGGTGACAAGGGGGTATGACGAAGAGGCACGTGGATAGACTTCTCCGAATGAGCCAAAGAAGTGAAGATATTTGTATCTCATGGGAATGTTCGTGACCTCAGCAGAGAAGGATTTTAATAATCAAGTGGATGGGATGACATGTTCTGTGGATACCGGTCAGACTCTCTCCCCAGTCACTCCTGTCATTGCACAATAGGTCATGAACAAAGCGGCCACGGTGGCAGGGATGGAGGTTATGCACGGGCTCAGCAACACGGACTTCCACTCACCAAGGCCTACTTGACTACAGCCACTGCTGAGTGCCCAATCTGCCAGTAGCAGAGACCAAAACTGAGTCTCTGATATGGCACCATTCCTAGAGGTGATCAGCCAGCAACCTAGTGGCAGGGTGATACACTGGATAACTTGCATCACAGAAAGGGCAGCATTTTGTTCTTACTGGGATAGACCCTTACTATGGATAAAGATTTGCCTTCCTTGCACACAATACTTCTGCCAAAACTGCCATCCAGGGACTTACAGAATGCCTTATCCACCATCATGGTATCTCACACAGCATTGTCTCAGATGAAGGAACTCACTTCATAGCAAATGAAGTGCAGCAATGGGCTCATGTTCATGGAATTCACTTCTACCATTTTCCCCATGGAAAAATGGAATGGCTTCTAAAGACACAATTATGGTGCCAGCTAGGTAACAGTAGCTTGCAGGGTTGGGGCAATGTTCTCCAGGAGGCTGTATATGCTCTAAACCAGCATCCAATATGTGGTGCTGTTTCTCCCATTGCCAGGATTAACTGATCCAGGAATCAATGGGTGAAAGTGGGAGTGACACCACTCATTATTACCCCTAGTGAGTTGCTTGCAAAATTTTTACGCCTGCCCCCCTGACCCTATGCTCTGCGTGTCTAGATGTCTTAGTTCCAAAGCGAGAAATGCTCCCACCAGAAGACACAACACTGATTCCATTGAACTGGAAGTTAAGAATGCCTCCTGAACACTTTGTGCTCCTCATGTCTCTGGATCAACAGGCAAAGAAGGAAGTTATTGTATTGGCAGGTGTGATTGATCCCAATTACAAAGGGGAAACCAGATTGGTATTATATAATGGAGGTAAAGAAGAGTGTGTCAGGAATATAGGAGATCCTTTAGGATGTCACTTAATACTGCCATGCCTAGTGATTAAAGTCAATGGCAAACTACAGCAACTCAATTCTGACATGACTACTAATAGCCCAGACCCTTCAGGAATGAAGGTTTGGGTCACCTTACCAGGTAAAGAAGTGTGACCAGCTGAGGTGTTTGCCGAAGGTAAAGGGAATATGGAATGGGTAGTGGAGGAATGTAGTTGTAAATACCAGCTACAAGCACATGACCAGTTGCAGAAAAGAGGGCTATAATTGTTTTGAGTATATATTTCTTGTTTTTTTATATGTGTGTGTGTGTATAAAAACAAAAAACAAACTTGTTGCCATTGAGTCAATTCTGATTCATAGCAACCCTATAGGACAGAATAAAACTGCCCCACAGGGTTTCCAAGGAGTAGCTGGGGGATCGAACTGCTGACCTTTTGGTTAGCAGCCTAAGCTCTTAACCACTGTGCCACCAGGACTCCTATATACATACATACAGCAAATACTTTTATATATATATGTAATATTTTTGTTTTCTTCCCTCCCTTATTCCATTACTTATTATAAAACATAAGATGTAAACAGGGATAATGTGTTCTCAGTTTTACGCATGTTAGTTGTATTGTTTGTTGCAAGTATGACTTTATAATTGTCTTTATATTGAGTTATGTATGGCTCAAGGACATATGTACAGGTGACAAGTTGACAAATGGTGTACTGTGATGATTAAACTTATGTGTCAATTTGTTTAGGCCATGATTCTTAGTGATTTGGCAGATATTATGTAATCATCTTCCATTTTGTGATATGATGGGAGTAACCAATCAATCAGTTGAAAGGGAAGTTTCCTTAGAGGTGTAGCCTGTATCCAATACATATGGATGTTCTGGCAAGGCTCACCCCCTCTTAATTCTGCATCTGACTCCTAATCCTCTGTTATCCAGTTCTTGAGACATGAGCCAGCAGCCTACTATCTGACCTGCTGACTTGGGGATTGTCAGTCCGTGCAACCACATGAGTCAGGAGAAGCCTCCAGCCTGACAATTGACTCAAGGATATGAGGTTTGCCAGCCTCCATAAAAGCATGAACCATTTTCTTGAAATAAATCTCTGTCTATATATATTTATATATGCTTCACTGGTTTTGCTCCTCTAGAGAACCCAACCTAAGACACATGGTTATTACAGCTTTATTGGTAATACTGCAAAATCAGAGCCAAATTAAGTGTTTATCAATATGTTCATAAATATAAAATAGAATATCCATACAACAGAGAATTTTTAAGCTGTTACAATTATTTATAAAAAGCAAAGTTAGGGATTATAAAGTCAGATGCCTTCAGAGTAGAACTGCCCCATAAGGTTTCCAAGGAGTGGCTGGTGAATTCTAACTGCCAACCCTTTGGTTAGCAGCCAGACTCTTAACCACTGCATCACCAAACCCAAATCAAAACTGAACCTGTTGTTGTCAAGTTGATTCTGACTCACAGTGACCCTATAGGACATAGTAGAATTGCCCCTTAGAGATTCCAGGTCTAACCTGATGGATTTGAACTGCCAACCTTTTGGTTAGCAGATGTAGCTCTTAACCACTATGCCACCAGGGCTCCAATATTTATATAGTATCATGAAATAGAATTTGTTAGTTTTTTTTATTTAAAAAAGGTATAATAACATAATGACATTTATGAAAAAATAAAAGGCATATGCGTCATTAGTTATTTACGAAAATCCACAGGAAAAAGTCTAAAAGAATGCATACCTTACAGGGTAAAACTCTGGGAAGGAAGTGAAACCAAATGAGGTAAAAGGAATTTCAATTTTTTGGTCTTCAATATTGATTTTTAAAAGCTGTTAAGACTCGTTTATCACAAAGCAATTTGTGTATAAGTTTTTGAATGAGAAACGAATCTGTGCTGTAAACTTTCTCATAAAACACAATAAAATTAAAAAAATAATAAAAGTGAGAAAAACTATTTAAAAAAATACATTTGCAGACTTCTGGGCAACATGGTGCTATAGGCAGAAGCACCATGCCGTCCCTCCACAGCAAAGATCCAAAAAAATAAGCCAAACAGAGAAAACAGCAATCCTGAAACCCTGAGCACCAAATGAAGAGATAAAGAATTCAGCCAAGCACTGAATGGAATAAGAAACTGCCAGAGAAGAAAGACTGAGGAGAGATACATGCAGAGGTCCCTTATCAGCTAACGCAGCATGGATCCGCCATCTTGGACTCCTATCAGAGATCAGTGAACAGGGGATACGAGAAAGCAGATTCATGGAATTTCCAGCAAGAGACAGAACAACCGGTAACCAGTGACGTGTGCTTTCCCACCCCCCACATTTATGGCAGTCCCTTGGCTGGGAAGCATCACCTTCACCCCCGCGGTGTGGCTTGGATTCCACGCTCCTGCACTGGCCACCTCCCTAAGTCCCATTTGTCGGCTGCTGGTGTTGCTTTTTTCCACTTCTTTAGATTTCTTCCTTACCTCTCACCAGCTTCCCCTCCTTCCTCTCAAATACCTGGCACCTTGCACCATCTTTGCTTCTTCCTGAAAGGCTGTGAAATGCTGCTCGAATATGAAACTGCTTCCAGCCTGTGCTGCCACACTGCTGGGATCACAGGGCTTTTTTGTTTGTTTTGAATTGTTTGTTTCCTTTTTCTTTTCTCAAATTGGGAGCCCGTTCTAGCCAGGCAGTACTGCGCATCTTGGTACCTACCCCCTCAGTTTCTGCAGATGTGCAGAGGGGTCCATAAAGGCATTTCTTTTCTCTTGTTTTTTAGGTTTTTTTTTTTTTTTTTCTGTTTCTCTTTGGGGGTTTTTCTTGTTATTTTTTTATTTGTTTGTTTTCTTTTCTTTTCCTCTTTTTCCCTTTTTGTCTTTCTTCATTACTCAGTTTCTCCTCTTTCTATATTTTTCTTCTCTTCCTATCCCATTAATACCTGGAGCTGAGTGACATCTCTACCACTTCTAGCCAGGGTGCACTTCAAGGCCTGGAAGAAACTTCCCCAGAACTTACAGCTGCACCAGAGGGATCCCTGGGAGATTTGCTTTCTTCTTCCTTTCTAATATTTATTTATTCATTTTTTTCTTTTTTTTTCTTCTTCTCCTTTTTTATTTTCTCCATTTCATAGCCTCTCATCTCTTGAGTCCAACAGCAAGCTCCGCTAGCACTCTTTTTTGTTTATTTGTATATTTCTGGCTCCCATTCCTCCCTCTTCTCTCCCATACACATCTTAGCTCCGCATACCACAGTCTCCCAACTCCATCCTGTCTACCTGCACCATGCACTACACATCACATCACCAAGAAGCCTGCCCTGAACTGATTACTGCCCCATCCTAGTGGCCGTAGTAAGTGCCATAAACAACCAATCCCAGCAACTCCTCTTCAGCTAGACCTGCCCTGCTGTACCATATCTGAGGGACTGACCCTGCCAAGTAGAGAAGGAGGTGAAAAGTATCGTTCCCAAAGACGAGCAAACAACAAAGAACACACAGCCAACCTGCTCAGACATAGCAAATTTAAAAAAAGGATGAAACAAAAAAATCTACAATCAATAAACGAGAAAAATAACTACTGAATGCCACGAAGACAGCAAACAATATCAAAACATTTAAAAAAACAGGACAGGAGTTCCAGTCGGTGTCTGAAATAAAACACCAGATGACTTTGCAGTGGAAGAAAGGCACTAAAACTATGTGATAGGGAATTCAAATCTCTAATACTCAGAATTATCCAAGAGTTGAAGCAAAAAGCAGAAAAAATGAGGAAAAAAATAGACAAATTTATAGAAAAGGCAGACAAATTCATGGAAAATATAGACAAAAAAATGGAAAAATTCAGGAAAATAATGCAGGAACAAAATGCCAAAATAAATTCACAACTAGAAATTATACAAAAACAACAGTTAGAAATCCAAAAGTTAATGAGATTTCAGAAATGGACAGTGTCATAGATGGGCTGAGGAGGAGATTTGAAATGGTGGAAGACAGGATCAGCGGAATTGAAGACAAACACTTGGATACAACTCTGTTTGAGGAAAACTCAGAAAAAAGAACAAAGAAAAATGAAGAGACCCAGAGGATTGTGTGGGATAGTATCAAAAGCCAAGAATAATATATCCTCCAAAACTCTCGTTCAAATATGATGGTGAAATTAGGTCATTTCCAGATAAACAAAAATTAAGAAACTATGTAAAAACCAAACCAAAGAATTATTAAAGGGAGTCCTTTGATCTAAGAACAAACAACTTCTGACCACAGGCTGAATCTAGGACGCAGGATTGTACCAGCCAGATACTAAACTATTAAATGAACTCTCAACGATTATCCAAAACCAAAAGAAAAAAAAAAACATGGAATCAGAGCAGTTAATCTGTAAATAACACATCAGAACAATAAAGGATGGAATAAATGGTATATGTATAGAACTTTCTAATGGAGAGGAAGGCAAGGTGATACAAGTAATAAGAAACTGCTTCAAACTTAGAAAGATAAGGGTAAATTTCACAGTAACCACAAAGAAAGTTAACAAACCCACTTTTCAAAATAAAGAGGAAAAACATAAGGCCTCAGTAAAAACAAAACCTACAAAAACGAATGAAAAAAAGGATCCACAAACAAAATGAATTCAGCACAGGAGAGTAAGAGGAACAGAGGAAAAGTCAGCACCACAAAAAAGCACTACAAAATGACAGCCATAAACTCACACCTATTAATAATTACACTGTATGTAAATGGCCTAAATGCACCCAAAAAGAGATGGAGAGTGATAGAATGGATAAAAAACAGGATCCATCAATATGCTGTCTACAAAAGACACATCTGAGAAACACTACCAAAAAAAATAGGAGTGGCAATACTAATCTCAGATAAAATAGACTTTAAAAGAAAATCCACCATAAAAGACAAAGAAGGACACTATATAATGATTAAGGGGACAATCCATCATGAAGACATAACCATAATAAACATCTACGCATGCAATGACAGGATTCCAAAATACATAAAACAAACTCTAACAGCACTGAAAAGAAAAATTGACAGTTTCACAATAATAGTAGACTTTATCACACCACTCTCAGTAAAGGACAGAACATCTAAAAAGAAACTCAACAAAGATACAGAGGAACTAAAGGGCACAATCAGCCAACTTGACCTCATAGACATATGTAGAACACTCCACCATACAACAGCAAAGTAGACGTTCTTTTCCAATGCACATAGAAGGTTTTCCAGAATAAACCACATGTTAGGCCACAGAACAATCCTCAACAAGATCCAAAATGCTGAGATAATATGAAGTATCTTCTCTGACCACACACGCCATCAAGGTAGAAATTAACAACAGAAAGAGCAAGGAAAAGAAATCGATTACATGGAAACTGAGTAACACCCTGTTTACAAAACATTGGGTAATAGAGGAAATCAGAGATGGAATCAAAAAATTCCTAGAATCAAACAAGAATGAAAAGACTTCATACCAAAACCTTTGAACACAGCAAAGGCAGTCCTCAGATGACAATTTATAGCAATAGATGCACACATCAAAAAAGAAGAAAGGGACAAAATCAAAACATTAACCACATAACTCTAACAAATAGAAAGAGAACAGCAAAAAAAAAAAAATCTCAAAGCCACCAGAAGAAAGGAAATAATAAAGATTAGAGCAGAAACAAAGGAAATAGAGCATAGGAAAACAATAGAAAGAATCAACAAAAGCAAAAGCTGGTTCTTGGAAAGAATCAACAAAATCGACAAACTACTGGCCAGACTGACAAAAGAAAAACAGGAGAGGACACAAATAACCCAAATAAGAAATGAAATGGGGGACATTACAACAGACCCAAGTGAAATAATAAGGATTATAACAGAGTATTATGAAACACTATACTCCGACAAATTTGAAAACCTAGAGGAAATGGTTAAATTGCTAGAAACACACTACCTAACCAAACTACCACAAAGTGAGGTTGAAAATCTGAACAGACTTATAACAAGAGAAGAGATTGAAAAGTTAATTAAAAAAAACTCCCAACAAAAAAAGCCCTGGCCCAGACAGCTTCACTGGTGAATTCTACCAAACCTTCAGAGAAGAGACTGTACCAGTGCTACTCAAACTATTTTAGAACACAAAAAAGGAAGTGACACTTCCAAATTCATTCTATGAAGCCAGCTTAACCCTGATACCAAAACCAGGCAAAGATGCCACAAAAAAAAGAAAGTTACAGACCAATACCTTTCATGAATATAGAGGTAAAAATTCTCAACAAAATTCTAGCCAATAGAATTCAGCATCATATAAAAAAAAAAAAAAATACACCACAACCAAGTAGGATTCATACAGATATGCAAGGATGGTTCAACATTAGAAAATCTATGTAATCCACCACATGAATAAAAGGAAAGAAAAGAATCACATGATCATCTCAACTGATGCAGAAAAGGCATTAGACAAAGTCCAACACCCATTCCTGATAAAAGCTCTCAATAAAATAGGTATAGAAAGGAAATTCTCAACATAATAAAGGGAATCTATGCAAAACCAACAGCCAACATCATTCTTAATGGAGAGAGGCTGAGAACACTCCCCCTGAGAACAGGAACAAGACAAGGATACCCTTTATCACCACTCCTATTTAACATTGTGCTGGAATTTCTAACTAGAGCAATAAGGCAAGAAAAAGAAATAAAAGACATCCAAATTGGTAATGAAGAATTTAAACTGTCCCTGTTAGCCGATGATATGATACCATACATAGAAAACCCTACAGACTCCATGAGAAAACTACTGGAACTAACAGAAAGATTCAGCAGAGTAGCAGGATACAAGATAAACATACAAAAATCGTCTGGATTCCTATACACCAATAAAGAGAACGATGAAAAGGACATCAGGAAAACAATACCATTTATAATAGCCCCTAAAAAAATAAAACACTTAGGAATAAATCTAACCAGGGATGTAAAAGACCTACACAAAGAAAACTACAAAACACTACTGCAAGAAACCCAAAGGGCTCTACATAAATGGAAAAACATACCATGCTCATGGCTAGTTAGACTCAACATAGTGAAAATGACAATTCTACCCAAAGCAATTTACAAACACAATGCAATCTCAATCCGAATACCAACAACACTCTTTAAAGAGATGGAAAAACTAATTATTAACTTTATGTGGACAGGGAAGAAGCCCCGAATAAGTAAAGCACTACTGAAGAAGAAGAATAAAGTAGGGGGACTCACGGTACCTGATCTCAGAACCTACTATACAGCTACGATAGTCAAAACAGCCTGGTACTGGTACGATGACAGATACATTGACAAATGGAACAGAATTGAGAACCTGGATGTAAATCCATCCACCTACAGTCACCTGGTCTTCGATAAGGCCCCAAAGTCCATCAAATGGGAGAAAAGACAGGCTTTTTAACAAATGTGCTGGAAAAACTCGATGTCCATCTGGAAAAAAATGAAACAGAACCCATACCTCACACCATATACAATAACTAATTCCAAATGGATCAGAGACCTAAATATAAAGGTAAAAACTATAAATTTCATGGAAGAAAAAACAGGATCAATGCTAGAGGCCCTAATACATGGCGTTAACAGAATACAAACCATAACCAACAGCACACAAACTCCAGAAGATAAGGTAGATAACCAGGATCTTCTAAAAATAAAATGCCTATGCTCTTCGAAAGACTTGGCCACAAGAGTAAAAAGAGAACCTACAGACTGGGGAAACAATTTTTGGACATTACAAGTCAGACAAAGGTCTAATCTCTAAAATCTACTATAAAATACAACACCTCTACAACAAAAAGACAAATAATCCAATTAAAAAATGGGCAAAGGTAATGAACAAACACTTCACCAAAGAAGACGTTCAAGTGGCTAGAGACACATGAGGAAATGCTCGCCTTCACTAGCCATTAGAGACATGCAAATTAAAACCGCAATGAGATACTATCTCACCCCAGCGTTACTGGCAGGAATCAAAAACACTGGAAATAACAAATGTTGAAGAGGCTCAAGGGAGGTCAGAACTCTTATGCATCGCTGGTAGGAATGCATAAAGATACAACCATTTTGGAAAATGATATGGCACTTCCTTAGAAAGCTCGAAATAGAAATACCATAGGATCCAGCAATCCCACTCCTAGGAATATATCCTAGAGAAATAAGAGCCGTCATATGAATAGACATATGCACACCCATTCATTGCAGCATTGTTCACAATAGCAAAAAGATGGAAACAACCTAGATGTCCATCAACAGATGAATGGATAAACAAACTAAGGTACGTACACACAGTGGAGTACTACACACTGATAAAGAACAATGATGAATCTGTGAAGCATCTCATAACATGGATGAAACTAGAGGATGTTATGCTGAGTGAAATAAGTGAATAACAAAAGGACAAATATTGTATGAGTCCTCTAATGTAAAAACTCATGAAAAAGTTTACACACAAAAAGTAACAATCTTTGTTGGTTACAAGGGATGGGAGGGTTGGGGGAAAATACTGACTAGACAGTAGATAAGTGGTGACTTTGGTGAAGGCTAAGACAGTACACAATACAGGGGAAGCCAGTACAACTTGTACAAGGAAAGGTCATGGAAGCTCCATAGACACATCCAAACTCCCTGAGGGACTGAATTCCTGGGTGGAGGGCTGTGGGGACCATGATCTCAGGGAACATCCAGCTCAGTTGGCATAACACAGTTCATAAAGACAATGTTCTTTATGAGTAGCATCTGGGGTATAAAAGCTTGTGAGCAGCCGTCTAAAATACTCCACTGGTCTCACTCCTTCGGAAGCAAGGGAGAATGAAGAGAACAGGATACAAGGAAAAGGTTAGTCCAAAGGTCTGATGGGCCACGGCTACCAAGGCCTCCATCAGACTGAGTCCAGTATAGCTAGATGGTGCCTGGCTACCACCACTGACTGCTCTGACCGGGATCACAGCAGAGGGTCCTGGACAGAGCTGGAGAAGGTTGTAGAACAAAATTCTAACACACAAAAAAGACCGGATTTACTGGCCTGACAGAGATTGGAAAAATCACTGAAGTATGGCCCCCAGACTCCCTTTTAGCTCATGGTGAAGTCACTCCTGAGGTTCACCGTTCATCCAGGGATTGGACAGCCCCATAAAACAAAACGGGACTAATGAAGCAAAGCAGTCCAGGGACAAGGACTAGAAGGCATGATGGGACAGGAAAGCTGGTGATAGGGAACCCAAGGTTGAGAAAGGACAGTGTTGACGTGTCGTTGGGTTGTTAACCATTGTCATAGGGCAATATGTGTACTAACTGTTTAATGAGAAACTATTCTGTTTTGTAAACCTTCATCTAAAGTACAAAAAAAAAGAATTATCTATGTGGGATCAGATTGACAATAGCAACTCAAGAGGTTTGATGGGAAGCCTAAGGGGCAGTGAGTTGAAGATAATGGTGATGGAATAATTCGGAAAAGGATAATGAGAATAGCAGCACAACTGGAAGAAAGTAATCGATGTTACCAAATTGTACATGTAGAAATTTTTGAAATGCTGCATCTTTGGCTATGTATATTTTCACCAGAAAAAAAAGGTCCTCCAAGTTCGAGAAGGGAGAGTGTTGACGTGTCGTCGGGTTGCTAACCAGTGTCAGAAAACAATAAGCATACTGACTGTGTAATGAGAAACTATTTGTTCTGTAAACCTTCACCTAAAGTACAATACAAAAAATTTTTAAAAAATGTACTTACAGTATTCTTTGCATTGGGGAGAGTGGGGGTGGGAACATAGGATAAATAAATCAGATCAAACTTTATAAAAGATGCACCATATGTTACTTGGTCTGAAAATCTGTAACAGGAATAGAACACACAGCTTTAGAAATAGAATTTCTGTGTGGTCTTACAAATAATGGAAATTTGGCCTGCAGTAACAGATGTAGCTTAAGTAATAATTCTCAAAGTGGTATTTGAGAATCCATGTAACTATGCAAGAAACTGCGGTATTTCTTGATTGAAACTACATTTGTTTTTTACTCTTAGCCATCAAATTTCTTGAAGTTTGTTTTCTTATTCTCTGTTTAAACATATTTAACATGTTACAGATGATTTATAAAAATAATAGAATTATTCATATTCTCACTAAAAATTGTTAAAAACTATTTTTTAAGAGAAAATATTTTGCTATGGAAGATTGAGTACACTAAACATAAGAGTAATTTTCAAATTTCAATTGTAAAATTTGATTCCAACATAGAAAGTTTGAATATGAGATGTAAATTTTTATACCTGACTGGCTGTTATTTCAATTTGCTCTTCAAAACAAAATACAGAGGATTGCCAGAAATTTTTTTAGATTTCTGATTCCTCAGATATAAGTAACATTAAAAACAAACAAACAAAAAAATGAATTCAGATAACACTACATTTATTTCAGATTTTGCCAATTCTTTAGTATTTAATAGGCAAATCAATATGAGAAGAACTTTACAAATCAACCACAGTACTGATGTCAAATTTGAACAAATGGAGAAATTAAAAATAAAAATAGTTGTCTAAAACTTATTTGTGGAATCCCTTTTTTTCTAGGCTTCTGGCAAAACAATAAATACAACAATAACGAAAACAACTTCTTACCTTCTCTGACAGCATTAAAGTTCACAGAAAAATGATGATATCAACCATACTATTCACATCTTAAATGTCAGAAGTTGACTTAAAATATACAGGTATACATAGATATATACAACTATATATCTTAAGATAAACAGAAATACACATGTATGTATATATCTCATCACTTCTAATATCTACTTTTGAATCTGTATTTTTCTGCCTGTCCCCAACAGAAAGAGACCATTGAATACAGGCTTATGAAGCTATTATTATAGTGATGTGATATTAAAAAGTTCCTAAAGGCTTCAAGCCTCTCAGAATACCTGCTTTTATCCACTAGCCAAAACCAGATATTTTTCTTTTCGAGCTGCATTAATTTAATTAAAGCCTTGTTCAAATAGGCATAGATATATTCTTGATATGTATTCTTTTTAGGCCAGTATTAATCATTTGCCCATTAGCTTGAACATTTCAGATCTTATCTTAAAGGTTAAAGCAGAAGGGTGTAGCCAATGGCCAGAGAACTGTCAGAAGGAAAGCCACTAAGGCATGAAAGGAAAATAATATGAAAATATTGGAGGCTCCAAAACATATTTTACAATTTTGCCAAGGATTTATTTGGGTAAAAAATTTGTAATTTTTGTCTAAATAAATAGTTAAGAATTGTCTTTATGAATGAAGAGAAGTTAAACATCACTATAGCTTAATTATGAGGGTCAATTATGAAATATTTTATCCCCGTGGTATCATATTTTATTTTTCTTGGAAGACTCAAAAGGGATTTTTGCAACAAGCATTTATAATATTTTAATCCAAAGAGGGAATACAGGTAATTTAAAGTAACTAGTGAAAAATGAGCAATAATTTAAAGATTGCAAATTATACATTGCCATGGTATAAGCCTCTTGTAATGCTTTCTGCTCCCCTGCCCACTTCAGATATTATGTGGTATAGTGGAAAGAGCATGAGTTTTGAAGTCACAAGGTAAGTAAATCTCAGTTTTAATATTATGAACCTTAGCTTCCTTAGCTATTTATGAATTGTTTAATATAATTGATTGTTTTGAGGGGTAAGTAAAATAAGCAACATAATGATGTACATATTCATAAATCTTATTTCCTCCTTGTATGTTTATCTTCTGACTTGCAACTCCAATTAATACTCATTAAATTCATTTCCACTCAGTACTTCATGGTATGAATCTGCCTAACAAGGGCAGAGAAAGTGGGAGGAGGACACGCAGTTAATGGGCAAAAGCCTCTGCATAAATGGCAGTTGCTTAAAATTCACACAATTTTGTTCAAAGAATATTTTCTTTTTTTCCTCTGTTCTTTGGGGTCTGAGAATCTTACTCTTAGTAAATCTCTGTGTTAGAACATTATTTTCTTCTTCTTTTTTTTTAAAGGAAACAACACCCCTAACATTTATAAACTCTTAGATTCAGAGTATAAATAAATATGAAATAGAAGGGACTTCATCTTTCATCTTAATGCAACTTTTGGTCTCAGAGCTTTAATACCAATTTGTTGGAGCTCCCAAATGTTTACTGCCAGGATCGTCCTCTCCTCTGTACTCATGAGTCATATACACTTATCTACTCATCTGATGGATTTTTCCCTGCCCCAACTCACTTATTCCATAATCTTCTCCACAGGAAAAAAAAAAAAAAAAAAAGATAATTCTATCCTTTCATTTGCTCAGGCCGAAAACATGATAATCATCATGAACTCTTCTTTTCATTTGCCCCATCAACTCCGTAACAAAATCTTGCTAGCTTAGCCTTCACAATCTGATTATTTCTCTCCACCTTCTCTTCTACCAAGCCTAATACAACTCTTTCCCGATTTATTTTAATAACATCATTGGTGTAGTTAGCTGCCCTCCAGCCATGCACCATGTAGTACGACTGTTGTGATCCATAGGGTTTTCACTGGCTAATTTTTAAAAGTAGATTGCCAGCCCTGTTTTCCTAGTGCATCTTAGTCTGGAAGAGCTGCTTAAACCTGTTCAGCATCACAGCAACACACAAACCCTCAATGACAGATGGGTGGTGGCTATATTTAAGGTGTGTTAGCTGCGAACCCAGGTCAACTGCATGGAAAGCGATAATTCCACCATTAAACCACTACTGCCCTCTTAATAATGGTGGCACAAAAGGTTAAGTGATGGACTACTAACTGAACTCATCCCAAAACGTCTTGGAAGACCGGCCTGTACATTTGATTTTGAAAGATCACAGCCTTGAAAAACCTACAGTGCAGTTCTCCTCTGCACACATGGGGTCTCCATGAGTCAGAACTGACTAGACGGTGACTAACAACTCCAGCAACAATTAGTTATTTTACTAGCATACACGTATACTATTGTCCTTGCCCTCTTCATCTTTAAAAATATTATTAAAAATATAATATACATATACATATGCATATGCATAGATGTAGACATATATGCATAAGGAGCCCTGATGGCTCAAGTGTTAAGCACTCTGCTATTAACTGAAAGATGTGTGATTCAAATCCACCCAGAGGCTCAGAGTAGAAAGATATTTTCCTGTAAGGATTATAGCCAAGAAAACCCTATGGGGCAGTTCTACTCTGCCACATGAGGTCACTATGAGTTGGAACTGATTCGAGGACACACACACACACACTACATATATATATATACACACATACATACATATATATATATATATATATATATATATATATATATATATATACATATATATAAACCAAACCTGTTGTCTCTAGTAGTATATATATATATGCACATATATATATACATACACACACATACAGAGGTATGCATTACACACCCTCCATGTAGGCAAGGTCCCATGGCGTATATGTCCTTGGTCCCATAAGGTTATCCCAATTAGAGAATGACATGTAGCAGATATAGTTTGCTAAGTAGGGAGATCTGATCTGTCTCTCATGAGCTCTCAGGGCCAACCGAAGCCACTGCCCGACTCAGCCCCAGCCGCCAAGTTGTCCAGGCTGACTAGGTGGCAGTAGGAGAAGCATTAAAGGTGGCTGGGGGAGGAGGTGGAGGGAGGGTGGGTAGTTCTGGAAGAGTTTAAAGCCCATTGGGGGGATAGGGAAGGCAGGCAGGGAGGAAGGAAGGGAAGGGAACCTGCAGCAAAGTAGGGCCAGGAGGCTTTGGTTGGACCGCATGTTCTCATCTGCCAGTGGGCAGACAGGGGCCAGGTGAAGCTCTCGGATACTGAGAGGTGACCATCCAGGATTAACCGCAGCAGAGCCAAAGTTTTTGGGCAGGCCCTAGGTGCAGCGGCAGTTGTGAGTCCCAAGTCAACCGGTGACTGTCCTGCATGCCTCTCTCCTGTATATAATATGGTGTTCACACAACATCCAAATTACATAACGTCTTATTTCACAGAATGTATCCTGGAGGTTAAGAGGTCCATACCTGTATATGTATTTCAGGTTAGTTATGCCACTCAATGGCTTCTAATCACAGGAAGAGTGGAAGTCCAAGTCCTCTTCTTTCCTACAACTTTCCCCCTTCCTTTCTCTACTCCTCAGACATTGACTTCCTTTCTGTTCTTGAAACAGGCTAAACACATTTTCCCCTCAGGGGTTTTTGTCCTCCCCAGAGATCTGCTTGGCTTGCTCAGTTTCTTCAGAAGTCTGCTCAAAAATAGCTTTGTGACAGAAGCCACCACACGTCATTGTATAAGCAAAATCAACACATCCCACCATAATTACCCTTAATCTGGTTGATGTTTTCCTCCACAGCATTGATCACATTCTAACATATGATGTATTTAGCTATTACCTCTAATTATTTGTCTTCTCAAGAGAATGTTTATTCCATGAAGTAAAGGCATTTCTTTCTGTTTTATTTACTGTTGTATCTCAAATGACTAGACTAGAACGTAGCACCTATTAGGTGTTAAATAAGTATTTATTGGGTATATTTGTTGAAATAATCGAATATTAACATTTGTTAATTTGCAAATTAAGACTTTAAAAAACAAGACTAAAACATAGCTTACTTTACCCTTCCTAAAATTTAATTTAATATATTGGATGTTGTTACATACCATTATCTTTGGAACTATTTTCAATTTATTTCTTTTGTGATTTTATACTTCCAGTGATTTGAAATTTTAGGTAAAAATTATTTTACATATCTATTTCATATATGTACTGTTGAAAACTATATACAAAATTTTATAAAATGTTACAAACACTCTGCTTGAATGTATTAAATAATGTAGAATTTTAATTTATATTCCGTTGTTATTTAATGTAGGAAATAAATTTTATTAAATATGCAACATTGTATGTCCATATTTATGTCACTCTTGAAGATCAGTGTTTATAAAATTTGTGTTGGTATTCTTAATCTTTTCCCAAAAATATTTAAATAAAAGTCTTTATTAAATCAGTTATTCCTCTTCATATTTTGAATCTAAGATAAAGGATGCTTACATTGCCTTAGAATCTGTAGCTATAACAGCAAAGTATTCTTTCGATCTTTTCATGCCCCATTTCTCATTTTTGCAGTGTTCTCATTTTCTGGACTTCTAATTCAGGCAAATGGGTGCTTCCTCTGTTGATTGTTTCTTCTTGTCTTCTGACATACTGGAGGCTCTTAATAAAGGGATATGCTGATTATTTTCACTAGAGGTAAAAAAAAAAAATTACAGTTACTTAACTCCAAGGGCAACCTTGGAGGTCCAGTGGAACACAAAAACTTGAAATTTGTACTGTTTGTTTTTTTCAAAGTTCTTTTATGGATGATAAAACTTAAGAACACCGTGTGAAATACAGTTAAATGACCTGAGTGTTTACATTTATAAGAAAATATCCAAAAGGTTTCAAAAGTTGTTGGTAAATTTTCTACCCCCTTGGCTTTCAATATTGTTTGAAAACTAGGGTTTATACTTTAATATTAAAAATATAAGATTACTTAAGGAATGTCTTCGACTTGTAATCAAATTTTATATACTTTGCTTTATTTTCATGTTAGTTCAATATTAGAAAGAATTACTGGTCATACAATATTGTATAAGCAAAATCACTCAGCATGATGTCTTCGAGCTCCATCAATATTGTACCATGTATCAAGATTTCTTTTCTACTACTGGCTGAGTAGTATTCCATTGCATGTAAGTACCATATTTTGTTTATCCATTCATCTGTTGATGGGCATTTGGATTTTTTTCTACCTTTTGGCTATTGTCAATAGTGTTGCAATGAACATTGGTGTAGAAGTCTCAGTTTGAGTCTCTGCTTTCAAGTGTTTTGGGGATATACTTAGGAGTGGAATTGTTGGGTCATATGGAAGTTCTGCTTTTAGTTTTTTGAGGAATCAACCTACTATTTTCCATAAAGGCTGTACCATTTTACATTCCTAGCAGCAATGAATAAGGGTTTCAATTTCCCCACATCATCACCAACATTTGTTGTTATTTTATGCTTTTTTTTTAGTTTAGCCATCCTAGTGGGAGTGAAATAATATCTATTTGTGGTTTTGATGGGCATCAAAGGATAACTATTGTATGACCTCACCTATATAAAAGGTAAGAACAGGCAAATGTGTAGAGACTGAAGTTTATTAGTGTTTACCGGGGGCAGGTTGCTATAAGTCAGAACTGACTCTGTGACACCTAACAACAACAACAACAGGAGGAAGGCAGAAAGGGTGGAGGTTATTGCTTATGGAGTACTATGTTTTGGTTTATGGTAATGAAAAAATTGCATTGATTAAGGGCAGAGTTGCACAGCCGATTAATGTAATTGCTGTCGATAAGTTGTACACCTGTAAAAATTTGAACTGGTGAAAGTTCTGTGATGGATATATTTATTACAATGACCAAAAAGAAAAAGAAAAAAAGAGCAGATCCTAAGACTGCTTAAGTACAACAAAAAACCCCATGGGATTTGGTTCCTTGTTTTGGAGGTTTAGGATCATGGTTTCATGAGACATCTCAGTTAATTGGCCTAATAAAGTGTTTAGTGCTTCTGTTCTATCTCCTAATTCACTATGTAGTGTCTGGGATCCTACAAGCTTGCAAGTGGCCCTCCAAGGCACAACAATTTGTCTCTATATGCTTGGAGCAACAGAGGAAGGAGGAGAGTCAGGAAGAGAAAAAGGAAATGGAATGTGTGGCTGTCATGGATTGAATTATGTCCCCCAAAAATGTCTGTATCAATTTGGCTAGGCCATGATTCCCAGTACTGTGTGGTGGTCCTCCACTTTGTGATTGTAATTTTATGTTAAAGAGGATTAGAGTGGGATTGTAACACCACCCTTGCCCAGGTCACATCCTTGATCCAAGGTAAAGGGAGTTTCCCTAGGGTGTGGCCTGCACCACCTTTTATCTTACAAGAGATAAAAGGAAAGGGAAGCAAGCAGAGAATTAGGAACCTCCTACCACCAAGAAAGCAGTGCCAGGAGCAGAGCATGCCCTTTGGACCCAGGGTTCCTGCGCAGAAAGGCTCCTAGTCCAGGAGAAGATTGACGACAAGGACCTTCCTCCAGAGCCTACAGAGAAAGCCTTCCCCTGGAGCTGATGCCCTGAATTTGGACTTCTAGCCTACTAGACTGTGAGATAATAAATTTCTCTTTGTTAAAGACATCCACCTGTGGTATCTCTGTTAAGCAGCACTAGATTACTAAAACAATGGCTATTTGCCTCTTTGAACAATTGTCTCCTTTGCCATGAGTCTAGAAGAACTGGATGATGCCCGGCTACCATTACTGAATATTCTGGTCAAAGATTCTATAGAAGAATTCTGATCAAAAGGGAAGAAATGCAGAACACAATTTCAAATTCTCATGGAATCCAGCCTTTCTGGAGCCATGGAGGCTGGATGAATTCCTTAAACTATTGTCCTGAGATAATATTTAAATCTTGAACCTCAAACCAAAAATATCCCCTGAAGTCTTAAAGCCAAATGATAGTTTAGCTTAACCAGTAAATAATTTCTGCCTTGAGCATTATGTTTTTTTAAGGTCTATCTATATGGGATCGAATTGACAACAGTAACTTGAAAGATTAGATAGGAAACTTAAGGGGCAGTGAATTTATGCTAATGAGGGAGAAACAACTCAGAAAAAGAGAGAGAATCAGTGACATCACATGGGGAGTGCAGATGCACCCCCTGACACTGTCAGAGGGGGTGACACCAAAATGACCCCAGGGTTCATGGGAGGCCAGTCCTATTGGGGGACAGGCCACCAAGACACTGGTGTCACCAGGGATGATGTCACTCCCCCACCCCCCATTGCATTCCAGTCATTGCTTTGGCAGCTGGGTTGCAGAGCTTGCCACTGGGTGGAGAGGAAGGTCTTTACCTTGGCTAAGGGGAGATGGGAGGAGCTGCAGGGAGGCATGAGTGGTGGGGCTGCAAGGAGCTGGGCCATGTGTTTGGGGATGGGGGGGTAAGGTGAGTCCAGGCCGCTCTGCCCACGAGGGGTCGGGGAAGTTCGCTGGCTGGCCCTGTCTACCACGGGGGTGGTAACACCATGAGTAACTGCACTGAGTGACACCAACCCCTGAGTGACGCCACTGGTGACTGGTGAGAATGGTTGTACAACTCGAGGAACGTTATCAGTGTCACTGAAATGTACATGTAGAACTTGGATTGTGTGTTTTCACCATGTATATTCTCTATGACAACAACAAAATATAAAATAAACTATAAAAAAGTTAAAAAAAAGAATCACTGACTCTTTTAGCTTAGATCAAAGAGATTAAAAAAAAAAAATCTGACATCTTTTTTTGGTTACCTGGGTAATTTTTAGTAGTGCTCTATGATAAGGTAAATTTTAGAATAATCTTTATCTTGAAGATCTTTGTGTTGTTAAAATTACTACTTTTCTTACAGTTTTTCTTACTGCCAAGACATGAGGGATTAGTAGGACTGTGAATTTTTGTTTCATTATTATTTTCTTTAGTTTTCTCTTCTCCAGTTATGTTTCTCAGCATATATGAAAATTCCCCAAATTTTTAAACCATCTATGCTAAAGAATCTAATAAATTATTATGCTGTAAAATGAAATCACATGTTGAGTGAAAAATTTTCTCTGTTTATTAATAGCTTTTATTAGAGATATATAGTTTATAAGGAGTATCTCCTGAATGCAGCAGAACTTTTTTTGCCCCACACTCTATAACTAAAAAGAGCATTTTCAAAGGCAAATATATACCATTATTCAATGTAATGAATATATGACTGACAACTCACAAGACAAATTGTATGAAAAACGAAATCATTTATGGCATTTTCGATTGTAGCTAATGAGACCTCAGATATATATAGTAGCATCCAATTAGCTCTATCATTGGTAGTGTCAATGAAAATTCTAATGTGACAGAAAAACCCTTAAACAAGGTGTCCATTACAAGTACAACTTAGTTCTGTGCTGACTCATGTCTTGAAATTGTAATATAAAACTGGTAAAAATTAATGCTTGACTACTGAGAGTGCTTTAAAATGGTCAGAACTAATGTTGGAATTGTTACAAAATTTAAACTAAGGTAGAAGAAAACATTTTTAAGGGCATGAAACTTAAGTCAGTCCCTTGCGTGAATACTCTAACACTGGTCTGTATAAAATATTAAAAGGAAAAACATTTTGATTTTAATAACTAAATCTCGAAACTTTGTTCCCTCTTATGGCCAATCCACATGCAGTTCAGTTCTTTGCTAGATGAGTTGACTGAACAATAGGATAGTATGCCCTACTGTGAGGTTAAGAGGCTTAGATATGGCATCTTCTGAAGAGAATTTTGAAGTTTTAAGAAATCAGCTCGTATTGAATAATCATGAGTGAAGACTGGATCAAAGACATGAACTTTTTGACTGACATTGCAACCTATTACAGAATTCCAATATTCTTTTTTTATTTTTCTGTCCACTCAAAAGTAGTCACACTGCTGGTGTTGCCCTTTTTTTTTTTTTTTTTTTCAATTTTATTTTTCTTCCTTTTTTGATTAGTTTTGTCATCTTTTACCTCTTTTTCCCTTTTGTCTTTCTTCATTGCTTAATTTCTCGTCTCTCTATCTCTTCCTTCTCTTTCTGATCCCTGAATACCAGGCGATGTATGCCTCTGTACCTTCTGGCCAGGCTGAGCTGTGAAAATTGAGACCGACTCCCCCAGACCTCATAGCTTCATCGGTGGGATCCCTGGGAACTTTGCAGTTCTTTAACTTTTCTGATTTTTATTTGGTCATTCTTTCCTTTTCTTTCTCTTCCCCCTTCTGGTTTCCTCCATCCCATAGTCTCTCATCTGTACATTCCAACGACAAGCTCCCCTAGCATTCTTTTATGTTTGTACGCTTTTTGCTCCTCCTCCTCTCTCCTCTCTCCCATATCCAGCTTAGCTTCACACATAACAATCTTCCCGCTGCACCCTACCTACCTGCACCGTGCACTAGACATCACACCACCAAGTGGTGCAGGCACGCCGTATTGGAACCTGCCCAGCACTGACTACCGACCGTCCTGGTGGCTCCGGTGAGTGCCACAAGCAACCCGTCCCAGTGGCTCCTCCTCAGCTAGATCTGCCCAGCTGAACCACAAGAACGAAACAAACAAACAAAAAAATCTACAATCAATAAACGAGAGAAATATCTACTGAATATCCCGAAAACAGCAAACAATATCAAAACATTTACAAAAACAAGACAAGATGGTTCCAATAGGCGTCCAAAATAAAACACCAGATAACTCTCCTGTGGAAGAAAATGCACTAGAAGTACCTGATATGGAACTCAAATCACTAATACTCGGAATTTTCCAAGAACTGAGGCAAAAAGCTGACAAACATGAGGAAAAAATAGACAAATTTATGGAAAATACAGACAAAAAATTGGAAGAATTCAGGAAGATGGTGCAGGAACAAAATGCCAAAATAAATTCACAACTCGAAATTATACAAAAACAACAATTAGAAATCCAAAAGATAAACAACAAGATTTCAGAAATGGACGGTGTCATAGAAGGGCTGAGAAGTAGATTTGAAACCATGGAAGACAGGATCAGTGGAACTGAAGACAAACACTTGGATACAACTCTGATTCAGGAAAACTCAGAAGAAAGAACAAAGAAAAATGAAGAGACCCTGAGAGTTATGTGGGACACAATTAAAAGCAAAACCTTACGAGTGATTGGCATACCAGAACAGGAGGAGAAAACAGAAAACACAGAGAGGATCATTGACGAACTGCTGACAGAAAACTTTCCCAATATCATGAAAGATGAAAAGCTGGTCATCCAAGAAGCTCAACGAACCCCATATAGAAGAGACCCCAAAAGAAAATCACCAAGACATATCATATTCACACTCGCTAAAACTAAAGACAAACAAAGAATCCTGAGAGCAGCTTGTGAAAAACAAGAAGTCGCATACAGAGGAGAAACAATAAGACTAAGCTCAGATTATTCATCAGAAACCATGCAGGCAAGAAGGCAATGGGATGACATATATAAAATCTTGAAAGAAAAAAATTGTCAGCCAAGAATAATATATCCTGCAAAACTCTCATTCAGATTTGATGGTGAAATTAGGTCATTTCCAGATAAACAGAAACTAAAGGAATATGCAAAAGTCAAACCAAACTTACAAGAATTATTAAAGGGAGTTCTTCGATCTGAGGACAAACAGCTTCAGCCCTCAGGCAGGACCTAGGACCTAGGACGCAGGTTCACATGAACCAGATACCATTCTAGGAACTGAACTACAGAGGACTTTCCAAAAACAAAAGATATACAACAGGGAATCAGAGAAATCAATCAAAGGACGACAACAACATCAAAACAATGAAAGAGGGAACAAACGGCATAGGTATAGAACCTTCTAAAGGAGAGGAAGGAAAGGTGATACCAAGTAACGGTAGACTGCTTCAAAATTATAAAGATAAGGGTAAAATTCATGGTAACCACAAAAAAAGTTAACAAACCAACTCATAAAAATAAAGACGAAAAACATAAAGTCTCAACAAAAACAAAACCTACAAAAACAAAAGAAATGAACACAAAATCCACAAACAATAGTAACTCAGCACAAGAGAGTAAGAAGAACAAAGAAAACTTCAGCATCACAAAACAAAGCATTACAAAATGACAGCAACAAACTCACATCTAAAAATAATTACACTGAACGTAAATGGACTCAATGCACCCATAAAGAGACGGAGAATGGCAGAATGGATAAGAAAACAGGATCCATCAATATGCTGTCTACAAGAGACACACCTTAGAAACAAAGATGTGAATTTATTAAAAATCAAAGGTTGGAAAAAAATATATCAAGCTAACAACTACCAAAAAAGAGCAGGAGTGGCAATTCTAATCTCAGATAAAATAGACTTTAAAACAAAATCTACAATAAAAGACAAAGAAGGACACTATATAATGATTAAGGGGATGATCCACCATGAAGACATAACCATAATAAATATCTATGCACCCAATGACAGAGCTCCAAAATACATAAAAAAAACTCTAACAGCACTGAAAAAAGAAATTGACAGTTCCACAATAATAGTAGGATACTTCAACACACCACTCTCAGTAAAGGACAGAACAACTAAAAAGAAACTCAGCAAAGATACAGAAGACCTAAAGGACACAATCAGCCAACTGGACCTCATAGACATATATAGAACAATCCATCCAACCGCTGCAAAGTACACATTCTTTTCCAATGCACATGGAACATTCTCCAGAATAGACCACATCTTAGGCCACAGAGCAATCCTCAACAAGATCCAAAATGCTGAGATAATTCACAGTATCTTCTCTGAACACAATGCCATCAAGGTAGAAATTAACACTAGAAAGAGCAAGGAAACAAAATCAAACACATAGAAACTGAATAATAATCTGCTTACACATCAATGGGTAATAGAAGAAATCAGAGATGGAATAAAAAAATTCCTAGAATCAAATGAAAATGAAAACACATCATACAAAAACCTTTGGGACACAGCAAAGGCAGTCCTCAGAGGACAATTTATAGCAATAGATGCACATATCAAAAAAAAAGAAATTGACAAAATCAAAACATTAACTACAGAACTCAAACAAATAGAAAGAGAACAACAAAAAAAGCCTACAACCACCGGAAGAAAGGAAATAGTAAAGATCAGAGCAGAAATACATGAAATAGAGAACAGAAAAACAATAGAAAGAATCAACAAAACCAAAAGTTGGTTCTTTGAAAGAATCAACAAAATCGACAAACCACTGGCCAGACTGACAAAAGAAAAACAGCAGAGGGCACAAATAACCCAAATAAGAAATGAAATGGGGGACATTACAACAGACCCAACTGAAATAAAAAGGATTATAACAGAATATTATGAAAAACTATATTATAACAAATTTGAAAACCTAGAGGAAATGGATAAATTTCTAGAAACATACGGCCTACCCAAACTACAACAAAGTGATATTGAAAATCTGAGCAGACCCATAACAAGAGAAGAGATTGAAAAGGTAATAAAAAAACTCCCAACCAAAAAAAGCCCTGGCCCAGATGGCTTCACTGGAGAATTCTACAAAACATTTACAGAAGAGCTTGTACCAGTTCTACTCAAGCTATTTCAGAGCATAGAAGAGGAAGCAACACTTCCAAATTCATTCTATGAAGCCAGCATAACACTGATACCAAAACCAGGCAAAGACATCACAAAAAAAGAAAATTACAGACCAATATCTCTCATGATTATAGATGCAAAAATTCTGAACAAAATTCTAGCCAATAGAATTCAGTAACATATCAAAAAAATAATACACCACGACCAAGTAGGATTCATACCAGGTATGCAAGGATAGTTTAACATTAGAAAATCCATCAACGTAATCCACCACATAAATAAAAGGAAAGAAAAAATCACATGATCATCTCAATTGATGCAGAAAAGGCATTTGACAAAGTCCAACACCCATTCCTGATAAAAGCTCTCAATAAAATAGGTATAGAAGGGAAATTTCTCACCATAATAAAGGGCATCTATGCAAAACCAACAGCCAACATCATTCTTAATGGGGAGAGGCTGAAAACATTCCCCTTGAAAACAGGAACAAGACAAGGATACCCTTTATCACCACTCCTATTTAACATTGTGCTGGAAGTTCTAGCTAGAGCAGTAAGGCAAGAGAAAGAAATAAAGGGCATCCAAATTGGTAATGAAGAAGTTAAACTCTCCCTGTTTGCAGATGATATGATACTATACATAGAAAACCCTAAAGACTCCACGAGAAATTTACTGGAACTAATAGAAAGATTCAGCAGAGTAGCAGGATACAAGATAAACATTCAAAAATCAGTTGGATTCCTATACACCAGTAAAGAGAACGATGAAAAGGAGATCAGGAAATCAATACCATTTTCAATAGCCCCTAAAAAGATAAAATACTTAGGAATATATCTGACCAGGAATATAAAAGACCTATACAAAGAAAACTACAAAACACTGCTGCATGAAATCCAAAGAGATCTCCATAAATGGAAAAACATACCATGCTCATGGATAGGCAGACTCAACATTGTGAAAATGGCAATTCTACCTAAAGCAATCTACAAATACAATGCAATCCCGATCCAAATACCAACAACATTCTTCAAAGAGATGGAAAAACTAATTATTAACTTTATATGGAAAGGGAAGAAACCCCGAATAAGTAAAGCACTACTGAAGAAGAAGAATAAAGTTGGAGGACTCACACTACCTGACTTGAGAACCTACTATACAGCTACAGTACTCAAAACAGCCTGGTACTGGTACAACAACAGAGACATTGACCAATGGAACAGAATTGAGAACTCAGATGTAAATCCATCCACCTACGGTCACCTGATTTTTGACAAGGGCCCAAAATACATCAAATGGGGAAAAGACAGTCTTTTTAACAAATGGTGCTGGCAAAACTGGATATCCATTTGTAGAAAAATGAAACAGGACCCATACCTCACACTATATACAAAAACTACTTCCAAATGGATCAAAGACCTGAATATAAAGCCTCAAACTATAAAATACATAGAAGAAAAAATAGGACCAACACTTCAGGCCTTAATACATGGCATTAACAGGATACAAACAATAAACATCAACAGAAAAAACCCAACAGATAAACTAGATAATTGGGATCTTCTAAAAATCAAACATCTATGTTCTTCAAAAGATTTCACCAAAAGAGTTAAAAGAGAACCTACAGTCTGGGAAAAAATTTTTGGACAGTACAAGTCAGACAAAGATCTAATCTCCATAATTACAAGAAAATCCAACACCTCTACAACAAAAAGACAACCAATCCTATCAAAAAATGGGCAAAGGAAATGAACAGACACTTCACCAAGGAAGACATTCAAATGGCCAACAGACACATGAGGAAATGCTTGCGATCACAAGCCATTAGAGAAATGCAAATTAAAACCACAATGAGATACCATCTCACCCCAGCATTACTGGCACGAATCAAAAATACTGGAAATAACAAATGTTGGAGGGGCTGCAGGGAGACGGGAACTCTTATACACTGCTGGTGGGAATTCAAAATGATACAACCATTTTGAAAATGATATGGCGTTTCCTCAGAAAGCTAGAAATAGACATACCATTCGATCCAGCAATCCCACTCCTAGGAATATATCCTAGAGAAATAAGAGTCATCACTCGAATAGACATATGCACACCTATGTTCATGGCAGCATTATTCACAGTAGCAAAACGATGGAAATAACCTCGATGTCCATCAACAGATGAGTGGATACACAAACTATGGTACATACACACAATGGAGTACTATGCAAGGAGAAAGAACAACAATGAATCTGTGAACCATCTCATAACATGGATGAAACTGGAGGACATCATGCTGAGTGAAATAAGTCAATCACAAAAGGACAAATATCGTATGAGACCTCTAATGTAAAAACCCATGAAAAAATTCACATGCAAAATGTAACAATCCTTGTTGGTTACCAGGGATGGGGGGGGGGGGAATACTAAATAGATAATAGGTAAGTGGTAATTTGGGTGAGAGGTGAGATAGTACATAGTACAGGGGAAACTAACACAACCTGCACAAGGAAAGGTCTTGGAGGCCCTATAGACACATCCAAACCCCCTGAGGGACTGAGTTGTTGGACAGAGGGCTCTGGGGACCATGATCTCGGGGAACATCTAGCTCAATTGGCATGACACTACTTATAAAGATAATGCTCTACATTCTACCTTGGTGAGTAGTGTCTGGGGTCTTAAAAGCCTATGAGCGGCCATCTAAGATACTCCACTGATCTCATCCCTTCGGGAACAAGGGAGAACGAAGAGAACAGGATACAAGGAAAAGATTAGTCCGAAGGACTAATGGTCCACAGCTACCAAGGCCTCCACGGGACTGAGTCCAGTACAGCTGGATGGTGCCCGGCTACCACCAATGACTCCTCTGACCAGGATCACAACAGAGGGTTCTGGGCAGAGCTGGAGAAGGATGTAGAGCATAATTTTAACTCCCCCCCCCCCAAAAAAAAAAGAAGACCAGATATACTGGCCTAAAGAATACTAGATAAACCTCGAGAGTGTGGCCCCCAGACACCCTTTCAGCTCAGAGGTGAAGTTACCTTCAAGGTTCGATGTTAAGCCTGGGAATGGACACCCCAGTAAAACTAAATGGGACTAACGAGGTACAGGAGTCCGGTGACAAGGGCCAGAAGGCAGAGGGAGAGTAGGGAACTGATGATAAGGAACACAAATTGAATAAGGACACTGTCGATGTATTGTGAGATTGTTGACCACTGCTATAGGGCAACATTTGTAGTAACTATTAAATGGGAGGCTGTTTTGTCCTGTAAGCCTTCATCTTGGGCGAGAATGGCAGCACAATTGGAAGAGCATAGTCAATATCACTTAAATGTGTAAGTAAAAAGTATTGAAATGGTGTTTAAATAAAATAAATTAAAAAAAAAAAAATAAGACTAAAGAGGTACAATAGTCCACTGACAAGGTCCAGAAGACAGAAGGGGACAAGGAAGCCCCCTGGTGATAGGGAACACAAGGTGGAGTAAGGATATTCTTGATGTGTTGTGAGATTGTTAACCATTGTCATAGGGCAACATGTGTGGTAACTGTTAAATGAAAAACTATTTTGTTCTGTAAGCCTTCATCTTAAGTGAGAATAACAGCACAGTTGGAAGAGCGTAGTCAGTGTCACTGAACTGTGAATGTAGAAATTCTTGAAACGGTGTATCTTTGGCCATCTGTAATTTTCATCAAAAAAAAAAAAAAAGGTTGAGAATTTAGAGGCTTAATACGTTGTGGGGTTGTTAACCAATATCATAGAACAACATGTGTACTACTATTTCATGAGAAACTATTTGCTCTGTAAGGTTTCACCTGAAGTACAATAAAATAAAAATAAAAATAAATAGTCACAAAAATATATGTCACAAAAGGACAAAATCATATGACCTCACTTACACAAAAGGGCAAGTGTATAGAGAACAAATTTTATTAGTAGTTATCAGGGGCCAGAAGAAGGGGTGAAAACGAGGGATAACGGTGATGGAAAAATCACATTGATTAAGGGTACGGTTGCACAGTCAGTTATTGTAATTGCTGTCAATAAGTTGAACACCTGTAAAAAATTGAATTGGAAAACATTTTGTGATAGATGTATTTACAACAATGCCAAGAAAACAAAACAAAACAAAAAACAAAATAGAGTAGCTACTGAAGATGCTTATGTACAACCAAAAACCTCATGGGATTTGGTGCCTTGTTTTGGAGGTTTAGGATCATGGTTTCATGAGACTTCCCAGTTAGTTGGCCTAATAATGCGTTTAGTGCTTCTGTTCTACCTCCTAGTTTGTTGTGTAGTGCTTCAGGCCTTAAAAGCTAGCAAGTGGCCATCCAAGGCACAACAATTGGTCACTATTCACCTGGAACAACAAATGATGAAGAAAAATCAAAAATAGGAAGAGGATATGGAATGTGTGGCTAATTGCCTCCTTGAACAAGTGCCTTCTTTGTCATAAAACCACAAGAACTGGAGGGTGTCTGGCTACTATTACCAAATATTTTGATCAAGATTATATAGAAAAATCTTGATTAAAAAGGAGAACATACAGAACAGAATTTCAAATTCTCATGGAACCTACGCTTTCTGGAGCCATGGAAGGTAGAAGAACCCCTAAAACTATGGCCCTGAGATCATCTTTAAAACTTAAACCAAAGATATACCTTAAAGTCATTTTAAAACCAAACAATAGTTTAGCTTAGCTAGTAAAAAAGGTCTGCCTTGAGCATAATGCTCTTTTAAGAACTATCTATATGGGATCACACTGACAACAGCAACTTGAAAGATTAGACAGGAACCGTACGGGGAGTTTATGTTAATAAGGGAGGAACAACTCAGAAAATAAAGTGAGAATGGTTGCACAAATCAGAGAATGTAATAAATGACACTAAACTGTACCTGTAAAAACTTTGAATTGGTGTATGTTTTGCTATGTATATTCTCAACAACAACAAAATAAATTTAGAAAAAAAAAAAAGAACTCAAGAGACAATCAGAATGGAATTAATAAAAATGCTCACATATTGTGAAAAACTCAATCAATGTCACTGAATAATCTGTGTAGAAATTGTTAAATGGAAATCTAATTTGTTGCTTAAATGCTCACCAAAAACACACTAAAATATTATATATATATGCTAGAATTTCTTCTAAATAAATAGCATCTTTCTGAAACTTTATTTCTTATATTGAAATATAGAAATAAGAAACAAAGTTTCATCACATCAAAATAAGGACAAAATTAGATTCCAAAGTAGTGGTGGTTGAAATTTCCCACTTTTTCCCTACACCATCTGCCCTCAAAACAAAACTGTAATTGTTCAGTCTGTCAATATTGGAAATTTGGAAAAAGAGCTATAGATACAAAGTTACTCAGCTACACTTCAAATAATACACTGAGTTTTTCTAAAAAAAATTTGTTTCAAATATTCAAATAAAAATTATTACATCAATATTTTGAATTACCTATATTTCTAAACTACTGCTTACTGATAGAAAAAATAAATAAAATTATTTTTATCCAGTTAAAAGATTAAAGGATTTACTATCGACCAGATACTATTCTTGTTATTTGCATATGCTATCATATTTAACCTCATAACAACCATATGAGGTAGACATTATTACCACCATTTTATCTATAAGGGAACTGAACCTCACTTTAAATATTTAGCCTATGATTACCACAAGTAAGTGGTAGGTTTCTAATTGGAAACTAGACAATCTATTTCTAGGAGCCAAGCTCTTGGCTAGTATACTATATATCTGCACTCCCAATAAAATTAATCAGGTCTGGGTCCAAATTAAAGTTCAAATGAATTACTAAATTATATTTCAATGGTGAATGTCAAGGCAATCTCCACTATTACATATTACTTTTTTACACAGAAATTCAATTGATTTTTAATACCTGTGTGAACATAAGCATTTGATAGGTCACTTTAGACATTTGTTTTTGTGATTATTGTCCTAAAACATGATGATACTATGTTTGCAATAAAATTATGACTCTTCTTTGTTGTTTCTGCACATTTATACCCTATACCTTTCCAAAAGAAAGATAATTACCCTTAATACCTGGAGCTGACTTGTCCCAAATTTCTCCTCCTCTCTATATGGCTGCACTTCCTATGTCTGAGTTTGCTGGAGTATGAAATGCTCAATTACGAATATATATAAAAGAATAAAAAAATAAAAAATTTGCTCTCAGACAGAATGTTTGCTATTTGGACTTCTAGGTGACTATACTTGAAAAGAAATTGTAATGTTACTTGAATTGACACTGGAAACAAAAAGTTCCATAGGTAGGTGAGTATGTGTTCTCACTGATGTGTTAAAACATCAGTGTATTATAATTAAATGTTCACTTATTTTCCTATGTATTTTTCACAATTGATTATATAAAATATATTAATAACACATATAATATATCCATAACTAACTTTATTATATAATATATATATTTTTTCAGTACTATATTACTAGAGGTATAGTATCTGACTATATATATCTATCATATTTTCACATAAATAATGCACGCCTTCTATGCTTGTTCGCCAACCATGCCCTGCCCCCATGAGGTATTTTTGTAAGTGCTACTATGGCAAAAAAAATTGATTATATATATATATATAAAACCATCATATATATATAATTGACATAAATATGTGTGCTAGTTTTATTTCAAATTATTATTGTTATAATCTAAGAAACGTGAAAGAATTTGAATTTTGTCTATAAAATCCATTGCCATCAAGAAGAGTCCTACTTAGAACAACTCATAGGACAGAGTAGAACTGCCTTATAGGGTTTCCAAGGAGCAACTGGTGGATTAGAAATGCTAACCTTTTGGTTAGCAGCTGAGCTCTTAACCACTGAGCCATCTAGGTTTATTACATTGCATATATTCCTTACTTTATATTTTTCTAATAATTTACTGCAAAAATCAATGATATCTTTTGGTCCTCTCAGATGTTACATATAGCACGTTTATGCTTTAATCCCTTCTCACTCCACAGCTCTCCTGACCTTTATTCTTCATTATGATATAATCATTTCTACTTGCTTCTCATAGCAAAGTAATATAGGCTACCTATTGTGTTTCATAGTTGATGTTCATTGTTCTAGTCCATAAACATTCCTCTCAATTGCTAAAAATAATTTAATATTAAAGATAGTTTAGGAGGTTAATATGATTTTCATTTGTATTTTACACACATTATATTTACGTGGGAAGTTTAGAAATGGCATCAGGCACCTCTATTCAGATACTGATAGAAATATCCACATATTTTAAGAGCTATAAAGTAATCATGTACAATATTATAAGTTAGAAAGAAAGAAATATAACGCAAACTATGTGTTTTTATATGATTGTAATTTTCTAATGAGGAACAATACAATATTGTTTCCTAAAAAGATTTCATAAATAATGATTGAAAGTTTGCTATTTGAACAATTGTCTTGAATTTCTGTATTTTCAACCTGTTTGAATTTAATCTATGTGAAATCTCAAATTGCCTTCTGTTCCTGATATGAAGTTTCCAGGCACAGTATATTGTGATCAGGTTTTATCACCATTGACCACACATCAAATCAATTTAGCACATATATTTTTGAGTTATTCATCTGTGGCAGTGCTATACTGTGTGAAATGATATAAAAATATGTTCATGGCTTTCACACTCAAAGAGTGAACAAACTAAAAAGGACTCATTCACGAGAACTAGTAACTCTAAAGAGCTATCTATACTGGATGTTAAAAAATTGTCGATAAGTAGCACTAAATGTCATCAAAGCAAGCTTAAACATTAACTTTCTGCCTATGGAATTTTTCCTACCTCAGTTACACATATTACTATGTCTGTGCTTCCTTTCACTTTATTTTGGGTCACATAAAGTGAGTTTCAGTCCTAAATGTGCCACCATTTCAAGTCCTGACTCTTCAGTTAACTGTCGATCACTTTAACCACTGTGCCACCAGGGCTTCTTAATGATACGTAAGTGAAGTTAAAATCTAAATTCCTTTAAATCAGTGAGTTTTTACTACTATGAATTGCTCATCATAATAGTACTAATAAAACCCTCTGCCGTTGAGTCAATTCTGACTCATAGCTACCCTGAAGGACAGAGTAGAACTGCCTCATACAGTTTCCAAGGAGTGCCTGGTGAATTCAAACGGTCAACCTTTTGGTTAGCAGTCATAGCTCTTAACTATTATGCCACCAGGGTTTCCAGTACTAATACAGTTCTCCATAAAGACAATGAAAGAACAGAACTACAGCTGACAGATAATTCTATTTTTAAAATCAAACAGCCAACATTATTTACTGTGTCCTAAACACAACAAATAATATCTGATTAATTTATCTTCACAACAACCCTTGTCACAGGTTTATTTATTTTATTGATTATCTTTGTTGCATTACTAATAATTCCAAAACATAGCAGCATAAATACAACAACCATTTGTTTAAATCACAATATGGGGGTGGGGGGACAACAATTTAGGCTGGGATCAGTTGGACAGGTCTTCCACTGTTTGATGATGAGCTCACTCATGTCTTCAGTCAGTTGTTAGTGGCACTTTTCTGAGGTTAAATGACTCTTAGTTGTAATGATAGAAATGAAGGGACTATATGTCTCTCATCATTGAATAGGTTTAGATTAGATATTTCATATCGTATTAGTGGCAGGGGTCTTAAGAGCAGCAGGTTTACCAGAAAGTGCAAGCCCTTTCCAGATCTTTCCTTATGATAAATTTGCAAAATATCCCATCAAGCACACAACGCCAGCCCAGATTTGAGGGATGGAGGAAAAATATACTACCTGATGTGAGGGGTTAGAATATACGACAGCAGTATTTGTAATCTATAGCAATTATTATTCCTCTTTTATGATCAGAAGATAGAAGCTTAGAGAGATTGAGTAACTCACAAGGATATATGGCTAGTTAGCGGCAGAGCTAGGATACTAATCTAGTTTTGATTGTCTACAAATTGCCCTCTTAATGACCAAAAAGGACAAAATATTTGTCACTCTTTCGTCATCTGGGTGGGTAACAGAAAACAATTGTTGAAAGTGTCAATTTTCCAGCAATAAAATAATAAAATATCATAAAATACAGGTAATAGAGTATCACCTAGACTTACTATTATAACAGCATTAATATATTTACGAGTTATTTTGTATACAAGCATAATATTTATATGTATATTTGTATATATGTATATGTATATGTATTTAAGTTATATACAATCATACAAATATTAATAAAATAGTAAAGAAAAAGAAATAAACTAAAATGTAATTATTATTTAGCTCTTATAAATAAATTAAATTATGTTAAATATATTAGTATATGCATGTATGCATGTTTGGGGCCCTGCTGGCACAGTAGTTAAGCATTTGGCTGTTAACCAAAAGGTTAGCAGTTTGAATCCACCAGCCCCAACTGCTCCTTGGAAACCCTATGGAGCAGTTCTACTCTGTCCTATAGGGTCACTATGAGTTAGAATTGTCTCTACGGCATGTTTTTTTTTTTTTACTATATATGTTTGTATGCACACACATGTACAGACATATATCTATATACATATTTATTACAAGGAACTGTTTTGCACAATTGTGGGGTCATGGGGGCTGGTTAAGCAAGCCTGTGGTTGAGAGCACGGAGTCTAAAAGTGAAAACCATGACTAGGATGGACTTCACGGGCATGAGCCTAACCATGGACTTGTGAAAAGAGGAGGCAGGGCCAACTCTCTTTTAAAGGCATTCCCATTAATTAAGTCAGACCCACCCAGGATTAACTTAACTTTAATTAACTTAGAGTCAACTGTTTAAGGACTTTACATCTGTAAAACTCTCACAACAGAACCTAGATTAGTGTGTAATCGAATGATGGAGCAACTGAGAGAAGGTGTGCATACGCTGTAAAATAGCTGTTATCTCCCTCTGTCCTCCAACTCTCAAGAGAATATCTTTTGTAGCCCAACCTATGCAAAAATACTTAAAAGAGAATTCTGGAGTATGTAGTTCAGCCTAGCCATGTTGACGCGTCACAAAGCCATCACACTCCACCCCTTGGCAGTTTGGCACTCCTACGTATCTCCTTAAACCATACTTAATCTCCAAATAAAGACTATGATAAAGTCATACTCTGCCTGAAATGATAAAGCTACCCCACGCACAATCTAAAACACTCTAACATTTTACCCAGAAGAAGATATAAAGTTCTTGGATCATGTTCACTCTTCTCCTTTGAACTGTAACTAAACTGTACTAAATACTTAACTGTAACTAAAATCTATGATTAACACATTATATTAGGTGACAAGGGAATTTGAGAGGGAAGAAAACCAAAACAATTGAAATATATTTGACACATATACTTGCATATATATTTGACATGTATTTCTACTATTGGTCATGTGACTGTAGTTGGTATTTGGAACTACTTTGTTCCACTCCCCATTCCACATTTATTTTGCCCTCAGCAAGCATTTCCACTGGTCATGGTTATTTGCCTGGTTGGGTGACCCAAACATTCATTCTTGACGGGTCTGGTCTGTTAACAGTTCTACCTAAAATGGGTTGTTGTAATTTCCACCGAGTTTAATCATAGGGCATAGTAATAATTACAAATGCCTTAAGGGATCTCCTAGATTCCAGTCATACTCTTACTTACCTCCAATGTGCAGTAGCAGCCAAAATTCCTCTAGGTTATCAGGATAATCACTCAGTTAGTGCAGTAACCCATTCTTTTCCTATTAACTCAGAGGCATGTGGAGGCCAACACGAACAGTTACTTACTTTGAGCTTTCAGTTCAATGGAATCATTGCGATATCTCTTGATGGAATCATTCCTCCATTTGGAGCTAAGTCCTCTAACCAGCAGAGCCTAAAGCACTTTGCAAAAGAAGCACAAATTTTGCCTGTGGATCACTAAGAATAATAGTGAGAAAAACCCTAAGCAAACCCGTTGTGATCCTACAGAACAGAGTAGAACTACAATGTAGGGTTTCCAAGGAGCAGCTGGTGAGTTCAAACTGATGATCATTTGGTTAGCAGCCAAGCTCTTAACCACTGTGCCACCAGGGCTTCTATTGGACCCTTAATTAGAACATGTAATGCATCTTGGAGAACACTGTCCCAGCCATGCACGGTATTGCCACTTGGCTTATATTGTATCTGAGTCTACAAGAGATCATTCCACCATTTTAGCAAGCAACTGCTTCAGGATGATGAGGAACATAATAAGACTAATGAATTTCATAAACATGTTTTCTTGGTCAGAAGTGATACTGTGTAGAATACCATGTCAGCAGAAATGGCAGTCATGAGAGCTTTGGCAGAAGAGTGATGAGGCAAAGAAAAACCTTACCTAGAGTAAGTGTTTATTCCAATAAAATAAACTGCTACTCGTCCCATAATGAAAGTACTCTAATGTAGTCAATCTGCCATCTGATAACCCCAGGAAACGGTGCCATATCAGGTCTCTATTTTTGGAAAAGTAGGCTTTCCACATGGGCTGTAGTCAGATTAGCCACGGTAAGTGGAAGCGAATATTGCTAAGCTTGTGTATAACTTCCATTCCTGGCATTATTCCCACATTGTTTATGAGCCATTGGGCAATGGCAATAATGAATGGGGAAAGATGTTGACTGTTATCCCCAGAATGTGTTATCTTATCCTCATGATTGTTAAAATCATCCTCTGCTGAGGTCATGTTTTGGTGAACATTCACATAGAACTCAAATACTTCACATTCTGTGCCCATTCAGAAAAGCCTATCTATGTATCTTTCCCAAGACTTCTTTGTCACCAATTATACAATTGTGTGCTTCACATTTCCCTGGCCATTTGTCATACCTTTGGCCACATTTCATGAATTGACATACACTTGGCAATCGATGTCCAAGTAATGTCTCTTCTTCCTGACAAATATGAACGAACACTGATTGAATTTCTGCCCACTGAGAGTATTTCCATTTACCACTGTCCTTCAGGGGGGTCCCAGAAAGGGACTGTACTGCTGCAGCTATCAACTTTTAGGCGGCACATGCGTATGGTGAAGAACTGTCTAGAAACCACACTCAAGTGTTTTCTTCCTCAGTCAACTGGTTGTTGAAAACTTTCAATGAAACCATACACGCAGGGCGAGAGAGAAAAAAGAATGTAGCAAAGTAAGAGCCATGGCATTTGGGCCACTTTCTCATGCAACTTACTCTTTTCTTCAGGACCTGCTCAAGCTCAGTCTCATATATATCACTTCAATTTAATGAAAGAGTGCTGCTGTGCATGCCAAACTTTATCATTTGGTGTTGGAAAGCTCCAAGTTCATCATGGGCAATTCAGGCCGAATGAACTTGGTGGCCTATGGTTAAGCATTCATTCTTTATTACGGCTCAGTAGCAAGCCAATAAGTGTTCCTGAAAAGGTTATCTGCACAGGATAAAAGGGCTTTTCTCTAAAATCCCAAGGGTCTGAGTTGTGAATCACCTATAGAAGCCTGCCAAAGGGTCCAAACAGTGTCTCTATTTGCCAGTAACTTGTCAAGCTGGCTCATATAGCCCAAGTGGCAGAGCAACTTCAGCTAGTGACCAAGGACTTCCTGTCTGCTTTGTCATCTTCCCTTCCTGATTGTCTACGTATTGACAATAAACTTTATCCCAGTGATGAATATGCATTCAAAGTTAATGTGTATTTCTCTAACGATGTGAGTAGGAAGAAAATATTAAATGTTTCTACATTTTATTAAATTATATACTTATCTCTTCCTTCCCTACACAGAGTAGTCCTAAAGTACAGGAGTGTGTCTTTTATGAAAAAGAAAAAGTTATAAAAAAAATTCATTTTATGTTACAAACATCTAACACTAATGCCTTTTGTATAGTAGGTGTTTTCAATAAATGCATTGAATTTATCTAGATTTAATATACATTTCTAGTAGTAATAGTTATCTGCAAAGATACACAGATGTGCTCAGGTTTGTGCACACACACTTATGCACAGTAATCCATGTACACAGAGTGCTGAAGGAAGAATTCTCTGATTAATAGCTGTTCATTTAATCTCTACAAATGAAACTGTCCAATACTCTTTTGGTCAAGTCCCTAAAAATTGAAGATTTTCTAATTCATTTTATCTTAACCCATTTTACATCTACTTATCTATACATCTCCTTTTAAACTGTTACTCTGCCTACCTATCATTAACCACACTTAGTAAATCATACATAGATATTATGTCCTAACTGAACTAAGGTCATCTCAAAACCTCAAGGTTATACATTAGTAGTTTCTCATGAACATATTTTAGATGATTAATATAATTAGCCTGTGTAATTATGGGATTGATACATTCACAGATTGGTCCAATTAGCCTTTGAATAGACAGATGCCTCAATAGAAGAGCTAATAAATTCTCTGGCTGATCTCCACGCTCACACACTGTGCAAAGGGCTAAAATTTAGCCTATCGATTTTTAATAATCATGCTGCCATATTGAGGATTTATCCCTCCAGGATTCTTCATTCTTTTTGTTTTCATATATTTTTGTGATGTTTATGATAATAATCAGAATGGATTTTTTTCATTTATTTGCACATAGATTAGTGTCGGGATTCTGTGAAGCTGTCTCTATGTCATGAATGAATAATTCTAGAAAACCTAGAAATATTGCATAAAATATATTAAATTAACCATCTAGTAACTCTATGCAGAATTTACCTACACATTTTCTTTGCTTTGATATTGTTGACTTTCCTATAATATTCATTTTTGTCTAATTTTATTTATGGCTTGTGTAATAGATAAAAGTGTTTTTAAAAGACACATGTGTATGATAAAAATACCAAAAAACTTTATATCAAATAATAATATATTAATAATAACAAAAATAATAGTAAATGTATCTAACTTCTGGTAGTGTTTTTATTCCACAGCGTAAATCTACAGTTACTTTATTTGCATTTGTTGTAATTGAATTTTTAAAATTTTTAGCTATAATATACGTGGAAATCTCCTTGACACTAAGTTAAGGCTGATTACTGTGCTAAATCCATGGACGCATAGCACTCAGCTCAGGCAGTAAATGAAAACTATTAAAGTGTAACTTTCTAATTATAATGCAAAAGCTAGGGAGTGAGCAGAGCTCATCTACCATGTAGTGAGTAATACAGGTTTTGTTCACCCCTATGTCCCTTTAAACCAAACTAAACTTGTATTCAGAAGATACTCCCCCATGACAACTTATACAAACTCCTTGAATTATGTATTTGCATTCAGAAACTATTGATCAGTTGTAAGTTATATACTGTTTCATCAGAAACAATATTTTATTTTGATACTGTGATAGTGTGTATCTTCAACTGTAGAAATAATTCTTAGTATTCTGATGGCATGTTTAATAGATTTTCTATTAGTAATTTACCATTCTCATAGATACATTATTATCACCAAAAGCCTTTATTTTGGTTATTATTGTTGTTAGCTGCCTTTCAGTAAACCTCTGATTCATGGTGACCCCATGCACAATAGGATCAGACTATTGTGATCCAAAGGGTTTTCACTGACTGATTTTTCTGAAGTAGATCACCAGACCTTTCTTCTTACTCTGTCTTAGTTTGTCTTAGCATTAAAATAAAGCAGTTTTGTAGGTAGGTGGTGGCTGCACATGAGTTGTATTGGCCGGGAATTGAACCTGCACGGAGGACGAGAATTCTACCATTGAACTACTTACCATCGCCCCCATTGGTAAGTTAGCACCACCCAATTGAGAAATCATGTAACCTACTCCAACTCTCTGAAAAAGAGTAAGGAATGGGACTAAAGAGCAGAAGTTTTAAAGATATTTCATAGAAAGAAATATCAGATATGGTTAATAATCATTGTCCTTTACAGCCACTTAATGTACTATTAATTGCCACAAGCTCTGCTTTCCATTTTTGATCATTTATGTTGTCATTGCTTTTGTTGTTTTTCTGAATCCTGTACTTTTTATCCTTATGAGTTTATGCTTTTAATAAATCACCTTGTGTTCATTACATTAGGATATAGGGGGAAGTGTAGCAAAATGCACGTATGTTATCTGCCATCTTTAACTGGAAATCCTACTTATGTTCCCTATTCTGATGTGTTATAAAAAGTACTGACTAAGCCTTTAACTGGAAATATTTCCGTAAAATAAAAAATAATCTTTTTATGTGATGTCCTTCAATCTTTTAGTCTTACATCATCTAGCCCCCCAAAAGTAAAATAGGCTATTATTTACTGCATAAATAAGTTGGCTATACATCTCCATTCTACCTAAATTACTTAACAAAATTAAAAGTTGTTGTTGAGAAAACTGTTATGGCTGATATTAATTTGTGATGGTAAGGTAGCAGAATGTGTGATTTGTTTTGCATAGCCCAAGCATTCTTGTAAGTAATGAAGAATTTTGTTAATAGCAAAGTTGGCATAACTGATACTGTAGTCAAAGAACGAAGAAATTTATGTACCATCAAGTTTTCATTTTGATAAAGTGGATTTTCCCCTATCAGGGACACTTAAATGCCATAGCAAAATAGGGCATAGAAGGATCCATTATATACTCTAGTTTTCCTCAAATTATGCTATTATAAAATTGAGGTATCTGATGGGACTAAATCCATTTACATGGTACAGTAATAATGAGAAATAATCAGGTTAAAAAAAGATTATAATGAAAGTTATTTTAAATATCAATATAGGTTTTAAGATGAATGCAGAAATTTTAAAGTTTATTTACAATATTTAACGATGAAGTGTTACAATTTTACTTCCAAAATTTTACTGAGTAAGCCTCGATAATGAATTCCAATTTGCTGTGAGACCTTGTAAACAAACTCTACAAATTTGTTCCCTGTTTTTGTCATTTGTAAAATAGGGCATTTGAACTAGATAGTATTAAATTAATATTAAACAAATATATCAGAATTCATGAATAATTGAATAATACAATTATCAGATAAATGTTAATGATAGCTAAAAGCTTAAGTCTGTTCCCTATATGTTTTTCATAGCACTTGAATCTCCAGTGGTTATCAAACCCAAAGTGAGAGATTCACCAATTATGTGGCTCCTGCTAAACATTATGTATAAGTACATTTCTTTTTATTCATTCTCATTGTAATTTTTCCCAATAAACCAAAAAAAATAGCTGTTCAGTTGATTTCGATTGATACCCACCATATAGGACAGAGTAAAACTGCCCCATAAGGTTTCCAAGGAGCGGTTGGTGGATTTGAACTGCCGATCTTTTGGTCAGCAGCCGAGGTTTTAACCATTGCACCACAAGGGCTCCAAGAGAAAAGAAATAAAATATATATCATAAAAATAGTTAAGCATTAGAGGATGAAACTTATTATTCAGTGTACATACTAGTGTAAAAGATTATACTAATTAACGAAAACTGTTATATTAACATTAAAAATATCCTCACAACAAAATAAATTGTAGAAAAAATAGATTAACCTGAAAAGACTATGAGAATTATCTTCTTTGTATATAACTAAAAAATATTAGTGTCAAAGATATATACTATGTAAACATAAATAAGAAAAAGTTCTATGATCCAGTTGATAAAGTCAATTACCTGGAAAAGGTCCGTAGAAGAGATAATACGAATAATCACTAAAAAAAATGAAAGGAAATAAAAGGCAGGTGTGGACAGGAAAGCTGATGACAGGGAACCCAAGGTTGAGAAAGGACAGTGTTGACATGTCTTGGGGTTGTTAACCATTGTTATAGGGCAATATGTGTACTAACTGTTTAATGAGAAACTATTTGTTCTGTAAACCTTCATCTAAAGTACAAAAAAAAAAAAAAAGAATTATCTATGTGAGATCAAACTGACAACAGCAACTCAAAAGGTTTGATGGGAAGCCTAGGGGACAGTGAGTTGAAGATAATTGTGATGGAATAATTTAGAAAAGGATAGTGAGAATAGCAGTACAACTGGAAGAATGTAATTGATGTCACTGAATTGTACATGTAGAAATTTTTGAAATAGTGTATCTTTGGCTATGCATATTTTCACCAAAAAAAAAAAAAAAAGGTCCTCCAAGGTTGAGAAGGGAAAGTGTTGACATGTCGTGGAGTTGTTAACCAATGTCATAAAACAATACGTGTACTGACTGTTTAATAAGAAATTATTGGTTCTGTAAACCTTCATCCAAAGTACAATTAAAAAAATTAAATAAAAAAAGAAAGGATGATCAATCTTATTGATAATCAGAAAAGTTCAAACTAAAAGCTTTATGGGATACCATTACATATATGTAATATTGATTTAAAATAAAAAGTCTGACAATATTAATTGTTGATGAGGATGTAAAGCAAAGGGAACTCTGATATACAGCTGCATATAAACAGCAAATTTTTATAGTACTTTTGGGTCACATTTCGGCATTATCTAGTGAGATTGGAGCCCAAAATTCAATTTACAGGCATACACTTTAGAATAAATTTTATATAAAGAAATAAGTGCAAGAATGTTCATGAAAGCAACTTATGGAAAAATAAAAATAAAACCAACATATGTACATCAGTCATAAAATTGATACCCACCTGTCTTTGTTATCTAGTGTTGTCATAGCAGAAATACCATAAGTGGATGGCTTTAACAAAGAAAATGTATTCTCTCACAGTCTTGGTGGCTAGAAGTCCAAATCTGTGGTGCCCGCTCCAAGGGAACTCTTTCTTTCTCTGTCAGTTCTGGAGGAAGGTCCTTGTACCGATATTCCCTTGGACTAGGAGCTTCTCTGCACAGGAAACTCAGGTCCAAAGGATGTGCTGTGCTCCCGGCCCTGCTTGCTTGGTAGTATGAGGTCCCCTGTCTTTCTGCTCACTACTCTCTTTTATATCTCAAAAGAGTGGCTTAAGACACAACCTAATCTTGTAGATTGAGTCCTGCCTTATTAACGTAACTGCTGCTAATTCCATGTCATTAACATCATAGGGATAGGATTTCAACACATAGGAAAATCACAGATGACAAAATAGTGGACAATCACACAATACTGGGAATCATGCTCTAGGCAAATTGATATACATATTTTGGGGGGACACAATTCAATCCACAACACTACCTTAATATGCAATAAATAGGATATTATAGAATGATAACATTTGACTCTTGTTTCACCCTACTTGCTTAGGATCAATCATAACCTTTCCTTTTTCTTTCAAAATGGCAGCAACAGTTGGTCTCTACCTATCCATAGGACAGTGTCGGAACAGATGCATATATTGTGGACTAACCAGCTATCTCTAGTCATTCACTTAGTCTCTCTTTTTCTATGTAAATTACCACAAATTAAAGGTGTTTCTCATTGTCATTAGTGGAGTTTCCCAGTAGGATGGCAGAAATTCAAGTGATTAACAATGGCCTTATGGAACGTTTTTAAATAATGGGGTTTTCCTTTAAACTGGCCTCCCATTTTTGCTTAAACCAAAAGTGACACCAACTGCGATCTTGCCCACAACTATTTCCTAGTTCACAATACCAGACAATCCTCAGTGTTGGCATGACATCTGAGAGTATAACTATCAGATACATGTGTGTGTGTATGTGTGTTTATGTTATCTAAAACAGAAATATTATAATAAGTGGTCTAATTTATTAAGGCTTATAATTACTCTGGGAGATAAATAATTGTATTAGGAATATCAAATAGGAGAAAAGGACAAAATAATGGAGAAGGAAACAAAAAGTATGAAATAATTTAAATAATGAAAACAATGAATGGCATAAATATGATGATAGATGCAGATAAAGAATAGATTAGTAACTTTGAAAAATCAGACAGAACAACTCTACCAGAAGAAGCAGAAAGTGTAAAGAGAAGAGATAAAAGAAAACCTTATTGATAATGATAATGGTAGTAGAAGTGATAAAATTGGGGCTGTAGCTCTAGAAGTAAAATCATGATAACAAAATGGGAATATTCACCAGAATTATAGAAAGATAAAAAAAATTCAGATTGAAAAACAACATAAAAATTTAAAAAGCAGACAAAAAATTAACAAAATTTGTAGTAAAACTATCTCTAATTCCAGATGACAATACAGAAAATTTCAAAGATTCCATAAACAATCTACTAAAATTAATAAACAAATTCAACAAAGTTGCAGGTTTACGAAATCAATTTACAAAATCAGTTGTGTTTCTATACACTAGCAATAAACACTCTGAAAAGGAAATTAAGAAAACCGCTTCCTTTGTAACAGTATCTAAAAGAAAAGAAAAAAAAAAACAACTAGGAATAAATTTAACCAAGGAGGCTAAAGAGCTTTCCAATTCTTTGGAAAAAATTACTAAAAGCAAAATCTACTCCCAGCCCAGAAAACTCTTCCACAAGCATAGAAGAGAAAGAAAAAAAATTATTATTGAATAAATATTAAACCAGAATGTGATGCATCACTGGTAATCCACTAAAGAGATTACAAAGACAGGAAGGAATCTGACCCTTTATATAGCTGAGTAGATACAACTCATTACATCCATGTGTTTAGGATAAAATTGCTAATTTTCTAATATCTTTATGGCAAGCTCCCTGAAATTAGGCTAATCTCTTCCCAGGAAACTGGGAGGTAGGGATGTGATCTTCCTTGATGATTACAGTTCAAAAGAATGGTCCCAAAGTCCTTGAGGAAATATCCTTGGTTTACTCGCTTTTCAAAGAGACAGAGAAAGACCTTACAATTACAAGTTATCTAAAACGAATTCTGAAAGAATAGGGGAGGAAAGGAGCCTCTTCTCTTATTTTCAACAAGGACAATTAAAACCTTTTATTTTTGATTTGTATTGTCTTTACAAAATGAATACTGTAAAATGTTGCTGAAAAAAATTAAAGGAGATCTAAATAAATGAAAAGACGTGCCTGTTCATCAGATTGGAAGGCTTAATATTGTTAAGATGTTAAGTCTATCCAAAGTAATCTACAGATACAAGACAATTCATGTGAAAATCCAAACTGCCTGTTTTTTTTTTCAGGAATGGAAAAACTAGTCCTCAAATTAATTTGGAATTGCAAAAGGCCCAAAAACTCAAAGCAATTTTTTAGGAGAAAAATAGGAGCACTCACACCACCCAGGTTTCAAACTGTAGAACAAAGTTACAATAATCAATAAATAGTAGTGGTATAAGGATAGACATAGATACTATCTTAGAGAAACAAACTCACAGACTGTTAAAAATAAAGCAAAAGAGATTTATTGAAAGCACAAGAACATTTGAATGGGGAGTTATGGACCACAAGCAAGTAGAGACCACAAAACCGGAGAAAGAGGTTTCAAATCCATTACCATAAGGCTAAAGGAGGAAGTTAGGATATGCTACTTGCATTGGTCTAAATGCTGTCAATCAATTCAGGGGTAGGACATCTTGGAGTAGTGCTTTCCCTAAGATTGGTTACAAGGTTTTGTGTGATTTGCTACAAAGCTAAATTGCAGGAAGATGTTCTGGGAAGCAGTCGTCAGTCTCAAGATGATTACAAAGCAGATATTTCAGGGCCAAGTTATTAAAATGTCTTGCTTTGAGTAAACATTTCCTGAAAGCATCTTGCATAGTGAGCTGTGATAGCTGTCTGTGTCAAAAGCCCTAACGGAACTGTTGCTGGTCACCTGCTAGTGCTTCCTGTCTTAACTAAGCACAGGGCAAACATTCCTGAGTTATAGGATTGGATCTGTGTGAAAGGATATCAGCCTGTCAGCTTCATCTCATATCAGGGTATAAATATAGGGATGGGGGTGGGGGGGGTATAAGGAGTCAAGTAGCAATTTGACAAACATCTTCCACATTTTGTTATACTATTCCCAAGGTATTTACCCAGGTGCAATAAGACATATTTTCAATAGTACAAACTCAACCTTGTTGAGCCAAAAGGAAATCCAGCACAGTGTGGTTATCCAAAACAACCTTGGCATGGGAATTTAAAGATTTGTCTTTAGCTGCCATTACAGTAGTGATATTATTGACTATGTTTTCCATGGTGTCAGATAGATTCCTTATGGCATGTTCCTAAGCAGCAACTCCTCACTATGGTACACATTAATATACAAATGAAAAACATTCACTTCAGTTATCTTTAATGAGATTATAGCCAAACTTAGGACCCTATTATTTAGAATAAGGAATTTTAAATCACTAGTCCAATGTATACTTTCATTCTGGAAATGAAATCTAAAGTAATCCCCAAATGAGCTAAAGTACATTAACCCACATGTTCCATCTATCTATATACAGCAAATCCCAGGTGTAAGGGTTTTCCATGAAACTTTGCTTTTCATAATTCACAGCCCACCAGGTATAGAAGACAGTGTTAGACCCTCCACATTAAAATGTATATTCTATGGGACACACATCAGATCTTTCCCTGTCTGCTTATTTAGAGAAGGAATAGTCTGATTTGCCTCTTCCAGTCAAGTTTCATGTAATGAATTATAAGAAGGAAAATTGCCCAGAAATAATACACGAGGGCAACTAACATACATATAATAACTAGTACAAAGTAAAGTCCTTCAGTAAAGGGCATAAGCATATGGAGATTTACTAGCAAAAGAAGTAAGATTAAAATGGTCAAAATGCTCAGGAGAAACAGATATAATAATGTCACTAAATTAGCAGAAGTAATGGATGAGAGACCTTACCATTCAATAAGGCCTACTTTAAAGAATAGGATAACTTCAAAAGTTTTGAGGATAAAGCATAAAGTATTAACTTTTATAACTTCCATTCATTAGACTTATGGAATCATTATTGGCGTGGAAAAACATGATATCAGGGAATAATATTGCAGTAATGTAACATGCTAATTAACATTAATATAGCTACTACAATGACTAAAATTATAAAGACATCAAGATAATTGATTTCCTTCTACCTTGGTGAGTAGCATCTGGGGTCTTAAAAGCCTGTGAGCAGCTATCTAAGATACTCCACTGGTCTCACCCCTTCGGGAGCAAGGGAGAATGAAGAAAACAAGACACAAGTGAAAGATTAGTCCAAAGGACTAATGGACCACAACTACCATGGCCTCCACAAGACTGAGCCCAATACAACTAGATGGTGCCCCGCTACCACCACTGACTGCTCTGACTGGGATCACAACAGAGGGTCCTGGACAGAGTTGGAGGAAAATGTAGAACAAAATTCTAACTCACAAAAAAAGACCAGACTTACTGGCATGACAGAGACTGGAGAAACCCTGAGAGTATGGCCCCCAGACACACTTTTAGCTCAGTAATGAAGTCACTCCCAAGGTTCACCATCCAGCTGAAGATTAGACAGCCCCATAAAGCAAAATGAGACTAATGGGGCACAACAGTCCAGGGACAAGTACTAGAAGGCAGGAGGGGACAGGAAAGCTGGTAATAGAGAATCCAAGGTTGAGAAGGGAGAGGGTTGACATGTTGTGGGGTTGTTAACCATTGTCATAAAACAATATGTGTACTAACTGTTTAATGACAAACTATTTGTTCTGTAAACCTTCATCTAAAGTAGAATAAAGAAAGAAAAAAAACACAAGTAAACCAAAAAAAAAAAAAAAAAAAAAAGATAACTGATTTCCTTTCTGTCCTTCAAAATCTAGTAAGAAAAAATGAACAGTTCAAAATTCAGTGTTAATACTTAAAAAAATACAGGCCAGGTCTCATGTCTCAGGGAGAAAGCTGTCCATGTCAGATATCGTCTACTTCATGTCCTGGAATTGTGTGAAATTCACTTTAAGTCCTTCAGTGCGTTGAACAGTCCAGGCAGGGGCAGTAGTCATTTTCAGCTGAGACAAAAAAAATCCATGCTTTAACCCTTTGTAATTTTTCAGCTCTAGGTTTAGTCAGGAGGACAAGGTAGGGTCTTTTCTAACAGTGCTCAAGAGAACCCTTTAACTGGTGTCTCTTCCAAAAGAAATAGTCACTAAGCATAAGAGGAGTCATTGAAGGCTTTTCAACCTCCTTGAGGTTGAATGTCTCCTTGAGAAGATTAGCACGCTCCTTGGCATAGTAAAATAAACCATGACAGTGTTTCAGCAAATTGGCTCGTATTAAATTTGAATCAGTGGCAGCTTACCAATATGGTAAATTCATTGGTTAGCCTATAATTATTTCATAAGGGGTCAGCTTATGAGGGCCAAAAGAGATGGCTCTCAAATTCATTAATGCTAATGGGAAGGCTTGTAGCCAGGTCAGACCCAATGAAGAAGAAAGTTTTGTCAATTGAGTTTTTATGATACCATTGGTCCATTCCATGAGTCCAGAGGTCTGGGAGTGATAGATACAATGGAGCCACTGAAAAACGGGTAATATTTTGCAGATGGCAGTTATCACTTTTTCCATAAAATGGGTATCTCTGTCACATCAGAGGATGACTAGAGTTCCCCAAGTAGTAATGATATTCTCCAGCAATTTCTTAGCCACAAAAGTTACCATGGCTTGGTGACGGGGAAAAGTTTCCACCCAGTGTGAATATTTACAAATCATGACTAAAATAAACTCATAATCATTGAAAGGCGTTAGCTGGGTAAAATCCATCTGCTGCTCTAGCACAGGTCCAGTTGATAGAGGGTACCTCCCAAGTGATAGCTGAGAAGATCAACCTGAATTGTATTCAGAACAAATGGAGATCTGTCTCACCATCTGATCTGCTGTTTTCCAACAGTGTCTCCAGAAATATCTGTAAGATTTCTATGGTTCTGCTCCTACCTAAATGATCCTTCATATGGAAGGTCCTAACCAAAGAAATATGCAAATCTTTGGGAATCACCGTTTTTGAACTTGGTATTTCCCATAGGGAAGTGTTCTTTTCAATTTACAACCAAGGTGGCACAGTATTTAAAGACCTTGGCTACTAACCAAAAAGTTGGCAATTTGAATCCACCAGCTGCTCCTTGGAAACCCTATGGGGCAGCTCTACTCTGTTCTATAGGGTCACTATGAGTCAGAATCAACTTGATGGCAATGGGTTTGTTTTGTTTTGTTTTCTCTTCCATTGTTCCCTCTCAGCATCAGGAGCTTTAGTCTGATGACTGGCTAGATTGTGCCTAATTACTGTTATTTCAATGTGATCTTCAATCAACAAGCAAGCAGGGGGCATCTGGAAGGCTGTCACCACAAAGGTGACATTTATTGTGAATAGAGGAATAGTCAGGACAATGTCAATAAGAAGGACTATAAAAGACTGAGCTGGAAGTGCTCAGAGTCCTAAAGGCCTTTTATTCTATCAGGAGCAGTAAGACTAAAACATGACACATGGTTGGCTGCAAACACACTGTTTCCCCAAAAATACCTTTCCAAAAACTCGATTAAACTTTGGCTAGGCATGCTGATAGTTTCATTTAAACAACCCTGGAGTAGCGAAACATGCAGGCAAGTGGGCAAAATGAGTTTCTCCCTGGGATGTGTCCACAAATGTGTAGTGGAGTCCTGATAACATTCATTATACGCCCAGTCTTTAATTTCTTCCTCATGAGCCAGTCGCTGATACTTGCTAACGGTACCAAAAAGATCAGAAAAACAGTAAAACTTTAAAAAGTTTGGATTTGGTTTTACTAGACCCAATTTTATTTTATTTATTTTCTTTAAGAAATTAGGATTTGAATAATTTGAAGAACATTTTTTCTTAATTCCGTTATTTTCATCTCAGCTGCAGTTGAAACAGCCACAAGTAGAAATGAGAGGTTGGGAGCTGGTTGGCAGCTGCATCAGCCAAAGCATTTCCTTTGATTTCCTCTGTCTAAAGAGCATTATTAGATTGATAGGCCTGAATTTTAACTCCTTCAGTCTAAGAAGGGAGCAAGAGAACCTCCAGAAAGTCAGCCACCAGGCGACCATTCTTAATTTGGGCTCGGAAAGATATCAGAAACTCCCTTTGTTTCCATAGCATCCCCAAATTATGAACAATTTGGCAATAGTACCTTAAATCCATATAAGTGTTTACTGATTGTCAGGAAGTCAGATTGAAAACTTTGGTGAGTGCGATCAGTTCAGCTTGTTGGGTTGAAATGACTTCAGGAAGGATGTGATGACTTCAAGACTTCAGTGGATGCAGTTAGAGAGTATCCTCCCTTGTAATGAGAACTAGAAGATCTGGTTTCAAATATGACTCATCTACAAAAAGAACTAAATCAGGTTAGGAAAAGGGATGTCATGGACTGAATTTTGTCTTCCAAAATATGTGTGTCAACTTGGCTAGGCCATGATTACCAGTACTGTATGATTGTCCACCGTTTTGTCATCTGATGTGATTTTCCTATGTGTTGTAAATCGTTACCTCTGTGATGTTAATGAGGCAGGATTAGAGGTAGCTATGTTAATGAGGCAGGACACAATCCTGAGTCAATCTCTTTTGAGATATAAAAGAGAGAAGCAAACAATGAGGAAGAGGACCTCATGCCACCAAGAAAGAAGTGCCAGGAGCAGAGCACATCCTTTGGACCTGGGGTCCCTGTGATGATAAGCCCCTAGACCAGGGGAAGATTGATGACAAGGACCTTCCCCAATCTGACATAGAGAAAGCCTTCCCCTAGAGCTGGTGTCCTGAAATAGGACTTCTAGCCCCTAAAAAGTTAGAGAATAAACTTCTGTTTGTTAAAGCCATCCACTTGTGGTATGTGTGTTACAGTGGCATTAGATGACTAAGAGAGGGGGTTTCCTGTAAGTCTTGCCTGAGAGTTAGTAATTAGTCTGTTAAGACAACCATGAGGGACAATGTCAACCTCATCGGGTGAAGGCAATAAAGTGGCCAGGTTCAAGGAATTTATAGTGTGCAGTCGAATGTTAGATGCAGCCAGAAGAAGAATCTCATAAAAGGTTATTCTGCTAGCTGATAGATGTTGAGTTAATGTAGAATTTATCGTAGCAGCTACAGCATGTGCAATGTACACATCTAAGAAATTTCTAATCATGGTATCAGCTGTGGCCTCTACTATTTGGGCTATGGCAGCCAGTGTCCTGAGGCATGGGGGCTACCCTCTGGCCACAGGATCTAGTTGCAAGCTTGAGTACCCCACAGGTCATTCTTGGCCTCTGTGAGCTTGTGAGAGTACTCTTAAAGCTTTGCTGGCTATTTAAAGAACACACAAGGAAAAATCCAAGCTGTAATTAGGGAAACCTAAAGCCAGAGAAGTGAGTAAGGATTCTTTCAGTTTAGAAACAGCTCGGATGCCTTCCTCTGACAATTGAAATGAATTAAGTGCAGACCCTGTTAAAAACTGGTGTAACGGGTGGGCCATTAGTGAAAAATTATATATCCATGCACAGCAGTAGCAACAAAGGCCCCCAAATCCCCTTAATTGCTTCTTTGTCATGGGGATAGGAAAGGCCATAATGACATCCTTTCTTTTAAGGTCTATAGAGATACTTTTAGCTGATATTACGTGACCCAAATATCTAACAGATGTTAATGTTAATTTTATTTTTTCCTTAGAGGCTTTGTGCCCTTTAGTGGCCAAACGTTGTACAAGTAAAACACTATCTTTCATGTAGGCTTGTAAGGAATATGAACAGACCAGAAGATTGTCTACATACTGTAATAAGGTAGATCCCTTAGTAACTGCAGAGGCTGCAAATCAGCATGCAAAATATGAGAAAATTAGATGGAAGATTTGACAAATCTCTGACGTATGACCCTCCAAGTATACTGTTGATTATCCCAGGTGAGTGAGTATAAATATCAAGTCTTGATACATTGGTATACTGAAAAAAGCTCTGCATAGATCCATTGCTGTAAAATGAGTTGCACCCAGAGATACACTGGAAAAAATTAAATGTGGATTAGGCACCACAGAAAATTTTGGGATGGTAATATGATGAAGCGCTTTCAAATCTTGCACAAACTGGCAACCCTGGCCATTGGGTTTCTTTACTGGAAATACTGGAGTTTACATGGACTAGTGCAAAGAATAATGAGCACTTTTGCAAGAATATCTTGAATTATAGAGGCCAATTCATCTCTGGCCCCCCATTTTAAAGGGTATTCAGGGACTTTAGGTAAAGCTTTAGAGAGATCAATTTGTACTTCAGTGGGTTCTGCTGACAGAACTCTACCAACGTCCATTGATGAGTTGGCCCATAAACTTTCTAGCCCAGTAGAAAGACAATCTAAAGGTGCTATAGCTTCTTGGGACTTAGAAGACTGTAAAGAGAAAGTAAATGCCTGAAGGTGACATAAGACCTCCTTTGAGTCTAAATGTTTGGGAAGCGAAGAATTAACAGGCAGATCTAAGATAATTTCTCCTTGATCAGTAAATTTGATATGAAAATTCCATTTAGGTAAAAATCATCTGCCCAACAAATTAACAAGACTATATGAATTCAATAAGAAGGAGTGTATGTCTTCAATGGATCCTAAAGAAATGGGGACAGGCTGGGAGTGTACTAAAATATGTTCCTTATTTGAGACTCCTACAACTTTAGAGGTTTTATTACTCTGGGGTAGAGTCTTTTGTAAGCATGTAGGGTTTATGGCTGAGAGATTTACCTTGTATCCACAAGGAATTTGTAAGATTCTCTGTTACTTTTAATAATAGCTTCTCCTTGTGAATCTAGGGTGATCCTTGGAAAAACCTCTATTTTATCTCCAGAATCCCTTCATTCAGGCTTTGGTGGGGTGGATGGTAAGTTGCCCAGTTTACACTTTAAGACAATCTCTTTTAAAATGACCAGGCTTTCTGCAAAAGTAACAAACTTCCAGGACTTCTGACTGGGGAACCCTGGGTTTGTTCTGGAAAGAGGTCTTGAGTTTGTTAGATTGTAATCTTTGTAACTGCAAGGCAATCAGCTTATTTGTTTTTGCAGTTTGCCTGTTTTCCATTGTTTAGGGTAGTATGTTGGCCAAATTTGTTAATTCGTTTGTTGGGGTATATTTCCAATCCAATTGGTATCATTTTATTAAGGTGGTCAATTCAGTGTTTAATCCTGATAAGACAATGACATTGAATGCCCCAGAAATCCCATTGCTGGAAGAATCTAATCCAGAATGCTCCTGGAATTTTTCAAACAAATGGTTTCTAAAATCATAAACCCTCTTACCCCTATTTCTTGTGCAAGAATAAATTTCAGTCCAATTTATTTTGGGGGGAAAGTCTTGTTAACGGCCTCTAGTAAGACTTTTCCTTTTTTCTGAGCTTGTTTGGGTAAATCCACTGCTGATTTTATTGTAAACATTTCTAAATTTTGATGAGGATTCTTCCAGTCACCTTGTTCCAATCAAAGTTGGGCATCTCCAGGACTAGTTAGTATATGAATTAATTGATAGAAGTCTGGTAATCCTGGTTGGTAGGCACAAATAAGAAGTTTACATTCCTTAATAAATTTTGGAGGATCATCATGCACATCAGGGAAATCCTTAGCAATGCTATGCAGTTCTGTTTGTGTCCAGGAAACACAGGACAAGCTTACTTCTTTAGAATTTTCTCTAGTTCTGACTCCTGGATCTGGGGGTTGGAATTTAAATGGCACCTCAGAAACCAGTTTGGTTTCTTCTTAGGTCCTTTTGGGAAAGTAAGGAAGTTCCACTAAGGAATTTTCAGAATAAGAAATTAAAGTCAGGCAAAGGGAGGCAACTCCCAGAGGAATGGAGGGAGGAGATGGGGCAGAGGGGAAAAGTCAGCAGAAAAAGGGATAGGAGGAAAGTCAGCTAGAGGAGGGTCAGGGGAAGTGTTGGCAGAAGACAGGACAAGGCTCTGACACTGGAGCTCTTTAATTTGTTGTGCCTGTTTAGACACTGTGTCTCTTAGAGAAGCAAATTTACTTTCTTGAGGCCTTGTGGATTCTTCTAAATACTGGTGAAAATATGCTTCTCACTGGGCTAGTTTTATTCAGGTACCCCTACTTTCCAATTTACTGTGAAGGGATGTTAATTACCCTAGTTCAAAACTTCCCCATTATGACCACTGACTATGTAAATCTCCCTCAGTAAGCGAATGCCAGCTACCACTATATAAAACAGTAGTTGGGCCATAATTCCTGGACATATATGCTGTGGGAATTTTGGAAGGTGGTCCTAAGAAGTCCTTAGATGTGGTATTACTCATCTTATTAATTAACAGCACATACCACCAAGGCACAATAAAGCCTAATGTGCCCTTAGAGAAAAATAAAGTTCTGCCACATTATCAAATCCTGCCAGTTGTTGGGAGCCTCTCCTCACAAATGAGGAAAGTAGTGGTTAGAAAGAAACTCCTATAAACTGTACAGTTTGCAGACAGAAATGAAAGCAGAGGCAACAGAAGCAAAAATAATGGAAAGCTTATCAATAAATTCAGAAGAACTGTGCCACAAATTGTGGGCTTATGTCCAATAATTCTTACCTCCTAGTGTTCTTGAGGACACATGGAAATGGAAAGAGCTCAAAAAAGCTCTTGCCAGCACCTGGTCTCTGGTCCTAGACCACTTGTGGATCTGCTTAAACGGAAAATGCCTTTGATTTCTGATGACTACCCCAAAATGTCTTAGAGAAACAAACTCTCAGACTCTTAAAATAAGGCAAAAAAGATTTATTGGAAGCACAGCTACATTCAAGTGGGGAGTTATGGACCTCCACCAAGTGGAGACCATAAATCCAAAAAGGAGTGGTTTCAAATCCATTATTATAAGGCTAAAGGAGGAAGTTAGGATACACTATATGGATTGGTCTAAATGCTGTCAATCAGATAAGGGACAGGACACTCAGAGCGGCACTTTTCCTAAGACTGATTACAATGCTGTGGGTGATTGTGTGTGATTTGCTACGAGGCTAAATTGCAGGAGGGCATGCTGGGAAGGGGTCGTCAGTCACAAGATGATTGCAAAGCGAATATTTCAGGAACAGTTTATTAAAATGTCTTTATTTGGCAAACATTTCATAAGAACATCTTACATAGTGGGCTGTGATAGTTATCTGTGTCAAAAAGCCCTAATGGAACATGCTGGCAACCTGCTAGTGCCTCCTGTCTTAACTAACCTCAGGGAAAACATTCCTGAGTTACAGGATTGGATCTGTATGAGTGGTTATCAGCCTGTGAGCAAGAAACGGAGGATGGGTTAGAGACTGGATCCTAGATCAGACATTCTACTTTGGTCAAATATCCTATAATTTGGGCTCCATGACAATACCAAAAAATAGAACTGAGAATCTAGAAATAAACTATGGGCAATTACTTTCTGATAAGGGTGCTGAGTCCATTTTAGAAATATGTCTTCTCCAGTGTAATGGAAATACGCTCCATATTGCCATGAAGGATTATGTTTTTCATCTGCTAAGATTGCTTCTATTGTACAGAAATAAACACCTATTTTCCTGTTTCCTCTTTCTCAGTACATTTGCATGTCTAAACTACAAGATCTTCTGTATCTGTACTCAGTCACTCATTTGTACTGATCACAGAATAAAGGAGAGAATGTGTGTGTGTGTACGAGTAGGCATTTTAATAGCATCCATTTTTACTATGTATGCCAACTCCTTCAGGTCTTGACAAATCCTTCACTTCCTTGTAAGAAATGCCCTCCCTACCGAACCCAACATATACCATTTCATTTAATCACTTCATTTAGAAAACTTTTGCTCATTCTTCAAGACAAAAAACAAGCAAATAAAACTATCATTTTCTATATTTTCCCTTTTCCTTCTAGTTTGGGTAACGTTTCTCCTTGGTCTCAATAACACACTGATGTTACTATTATCATCCATCTATTCAAGTTTTATACATGCAGCCCCTCCTGTCCGTCTCCCTCTGCTCTTGTCTCTTCTGAAATTTGAGTCCTTTAGGATAAGAAATGGCTTTTTTTTTTTCTGTACATTCATAGAATCCAGCAAATTTGGTATCTGTTATGTGCTTTTTTATTTTATAAATGAATAAATACAAAGCAGGATTAAAATAATGAACAAGTCATCTACATTCAATCTAAACAGAATAAACTCTATTATGGGCCATGACACCTTCCTTTTACTTTATTCTTTATTCTACATTATATAGGAGAATGGGAAGAACTATTCTAAGATTCTATGTCATGATGCTAATCTCAAAAGAGAGCCTTCCTGTTTTAGAGTCATATCATGTATCGATGGTGAAAAAGTTTTAATGTTGAAAATGTGTTCCATCTGCCATTGGAAAGCTAAGATACAGTAACATAATTATATTTTATTGAATATTAGAAAAATGTAACTGTTGAATACATTATAACCAGAAATTTTAAAGTGTTTATTTGGTTACAAAAAGTCCTTTTTTTTTAAAAAAGTATTGCAAAGCATATACAGTATTCATTGGATATATAATATATAAACTCATTTTTTTTCCTGGAATTTGAAACCAAGTTAAAATATAGATCACATTAAAGTTTTTTTTTAAATTAAAGTGAAATATAAAAACACATCTGGTAGGCAATGATAGCCAAAGGCAAGAAACCAGAGAATAATGTGATGAACAGTAAAAATACCACCTGCTTATGATTTCTTCCTCTTTTTTCTAGTTGTAGTATTACAGTACATTTAAGAATTTAGTACACCAATCTATTTTATATATGCCAGGCTGCTGTGCTAAACTGGATATCTTCATATCTGTTAGCCAAATATGGTCATTAAAATATCAATTTATGAAATTTTCTTGGTAAGTAAAATATCAGTTGTTACATAATATTTGGTAATATCTAAAGAAATTAAGTATGTGAAGAAAATTTAGATCATTAGGATATCTAAATAGATATATGCCTTTTAGAATCATCAAACATTTATCAGTGTTTATATTTGGTTTTACTAAAAATGTTTTCTTTATTACAGGTGACTTTAGACACTTGGTGAAGTTAGAGTTCAGAAAATGTTTCCTCAAAGTCGTAAAAGCTGCTGATGTGAAGTGTTAACCATATTTCTGGTTGGGAATAAATAATTTGTCTAGTTTCATATGCAGTTTATGTCTTAAACAACTATCCTGGGACTCATGAATCATGAAAGGTAAAAACAAGAGAACATATGGTGGCTTCTGCACATTTTATCCAGGAAGATTTTTTCTAAAGTTTTTAAGAATTTGTCATCAATTTGACAGAATTTACTCATCCAGTTTTACTCAAGAAGAAAAATATTACTTAGTGCAGGTGGATTAGAGGAAAACTAAAAAAGGGAAATTTTGGTTATATATGTTTAGGCATAGATGCTTGTATTTGTCCGGTACCTTATCTTTTTCAAAGCAATCAACATCCATTATCTCAACCTTTGAAACAATCAGATAGGTTAGACAATATTCTACTTATTTTAAAGGTTAAAAAATACATTTTTAGTGCTGGCATTGCCTTGGGTTTGTTGTTGTTGTTAGGTGCCATTGAGTCGGTGCCAACTCACAGCGACCTTATGTACAATCAATGAAATACTACCCAATCCTGCACCATACTCACAACCAAGCCTTGGGTTTAGGTTACATAAAAATTGAACTGTTACTCATGAATCATGAACAAGTCACAATTATTTCCCTTAATGAGATCACAATATCTTAGATATGTAAGACAAGAAAATTAACAAATCATATTATGGTGAACTAAATAGATGTATAATAGTATTAACCAATAGTCATTGGGGTCTTCTTATGTCCCTGGCACTATCCTATATCTTTTATGATTATTACCTTATTTAGCCATCACAGTGCATTCATGAGGTAGGTTCTCTTATTAGCCCTATTACAAAGGTTGGAAATGGAAACACAGAGAAATTAAATTATTTGCCCATCAAAAAGCCAATAGAGGGCAAAGACCAGGTCCAGCCCCACAAGCTGACCACCAATTTATGATGAAATTACTTTCTGTGCTGGGGAGGATGGTGTGGAGGATAAGTGTGAAAACATTACAAATGATGAACAAGCTGATCCTCGAAGTACAAGTAAGAATTTGATGTGAGTGTGGAGATGAAAGATATTACAGAAAATGAAGCAGCTTATGCAAAAAAAAAAAAAAAGTCTTGAATAAATATGCTGTGTTTGGAGTTTAATTGTTTGGTATGTTGGTACGAGTAATTATCTTGTGTACAGTACATAAAAAATGTGAAAATGTGGATGGAAAATTAGAGTGAATTACAAGCAAAATTAACTGAACTAGGGGACTTATTTGAGAATGGTGAGGCATGTTAGAATTATTGAGGTAATTTTCTATTGTCAATGTTCAACTGACCATTAAAGTGATACATATAGAAAAATTCTTCCATTTTATCTCAGTGTGTTTTCTCCTTGACTTAGGGTAACACTGAAAATAGTTTTATTTAAAATCCAATTTTATCTATACTAATTTTGACATGTTATTGTTGGTTGCCATCAAGTGGCCTCCAACTCATGAAGACCCCATATGCAGAAGAATGAAAGTTGTCTAGTCTTGTACCATCTTTACAATTGTTGGTGTGCTCAAATCCATGGTTGTGGCCAGTGTGTATTAGGAGTACCTTTTAACTTAGGAAGTTCAACTTCTAGGACTCTATTGGACAGTATTCTGTCATGAACCACAGGGTTTTCATTGACTAACTTTTGGGAACAAATTTCTGGGCCTTTCTTCCTAGTCTATCTTAGTCTGAAAACTCTGTCCGAACCTGTCCACCATGGGTAACCATACAGATGTTTGAAATACGGGTGGCCTAGCTTCCAGCATCATAACAACATGCAAGCCACCACAGAACAACAAACTGACAGATAAGTGGCAGAATTTTAACATACTGACAGAGATTCAATATAAATTTAAAGCATACCTGATGTGAAAAGGTTCTCTAATGTCCTTTCTAGCTAAAATTAAGGAAACAACCCACTGGTTCCTTCTCCCTTGCTCCCTAAGTCTATGAAAAGACATTTTCTCAAAGTTGGTATGATAGTTAAAGTTGTGTGCCAACTTGACTGGGCCATGATTCTCAGTGGTTTGGCAGTTATGATGGAGTTTAGCAGACATATAATGATGTAATCACCTCCATGATGAGATTGGATATGTGATCACCTACATGATGGGATCTGCTATGAGTAGCCAAACAGTTGAAAGAGAGTTTCTTTGAGGGTGTGGCCTGCCTCCAACATAGGTGGACTTTCTGGAAAGGCTCAGGGGCTTTTGTTCACTCTGGATCCTGCAGCTGACTCCTGTTCTTCTGACCTCCAGTTCTTGAGACTTGAGCTAGCAGCTTACCTGTGGTCTTGCCTGCGTACCTTGGGATTTTTCATTCTTCCCAGACTATGAGCCACAGCCCTGCTGTCTGACCTGTCAATCTTGGGTTTGCCAGCCCCTGTGGTTATGTGAATCAGGAGAAGCCTCCTCCAGTCTGACCCATGGACTTGGGACATTCCAGCCTCACCACTGTGTGAGTCATTTCCTTTATATAACGCTCTCTCTCTATGTATATATATACTTATAGGCTTTACTGGTTTTGCTTCTCTAGAGAATCCAGCTTAAGACAGTTGCTAATCAAAACATATATTAATGTCTTTGTTACCAGGCAGTCTAACAGTAGAAATGAGCTCTCCTCACACATATCTAGTTAATTGTTCTGTTGTAGAAACCCCATAGATATTCCTCTGAAGATAATATTAAAAAATAATTCAGATGTAAGTGGACAGATCTGAGATGATCAATCACTACTCCTGGATTTGACCTTGTTTATTGTGGTCCCTGATTCTATTCTGATGCATGGCAGGGTACTATTAGTGAAGTATTTCCATTGAAGTAATTGTTTCCCATTCTAAAGTTGATTTCTATTACTTCTTAATATCTCAGTGGGAAACAGAATTAGATAGGGCAAAGTAGAATTTAAGGTGAAAAGAATTACTAGTAAGATAACCACAATTTAATGATAAAATATTTACCAGGAAAATAAAGTAGTTCTATTTACTATTATAAAGTAAAATTATATTGGGCAAAAAAATTTTGTATCACAGTTGTTGTTATCACCATCATATCTTCCCAGATATCAAGCCTATTATAAAGTTATGATAGGTAAGATAGGAGGCATTGGCGCATGAATAGGAAAAAAAAGACAAATCAACTAGAATAAGATACACACTCTAAACAGACACACATTATACAGTTACCTGATTTCTGACAAAGCTGTCACTATAGTGAAGTGAGAGAGAAAAGTGGTATTTTTTAAGAAAAATGCTGTTAACTCATTTAAATAGCCATATGGAAAAAAATATATATTGTGACCCACCCCTCCACCTCATATCAAACACAAAAATATATTCCAGAATGCAAAAATAGATTACAGATCTATGTACAAAATGATACACATTTATCTTTTAAAGATAAACATTGGGAAAATATGTATACATGCACACACACACATATTATTTACTTGATATTACTTAATAGCATAAAGTAAAATTATATTGGGCAAAAATGTTTGGTATATATATTATGTGTTTATGTGTACATATATTATGTATATATAAATATGCATATTTATATACATGTTTTCCAAGAAAACACTCATATTACAAATACATACAGCATTCCAACACATTAGTAAGAAAAAAAGCAAATAACTCAACAGAAAAATTGGCAAAAGAAAGAAATCACCGATAAACCTATATGCAAGTCATAATTAGTTATCAGGAAGGATGGAAATTATAACCAAATTGAGATTCATTACATATTCAATTGAACGACTAAAATTAAAAAGGCAGAAAATGACAAGTTTGTTGAGCAACAGGGAGGCACATGCATTACTGTCTGAAGTTTTAATAGTAACAACACTTTTGAAAACTGTTTGGCATTATCTACCAAGCTAAACATATATGTACATTTGATGATGCAAATCATTCTTAGAAGAAATGTGCATAGATGGACAGACGGATGGACGGATGGGCAGACAAGCAGGCAGATGGATGGACAGACAGGAGTACTACCTGTATCAGTAAATGACTGGAAACTATTTAAATGCCCATCAGCAGTAGAATGAACAGACCAGTTATAATTTATCCATATAATGGAACACTATACAGCAATGGTATTGTACAAATTAAAATACCATCAGTAATTCAGATAAAACTGAAGAAACAAATCAAACTCAAAAAAGGTATATTCGTCATGATTCTGTTTACATAAAGTTCAAACATGCTGACTCATGGAGGCTTCATGTGTGCAGAGTAGAACTACTCCACAAGGTTTTTAAAGCTGTGACTATTCAGAAGCTGACCACCAGGCCTGTCTTGCAAAGTGCCTTTGGGTGAGTTTGAACAGCCAACCCTTCGGCTAGCAGTAAACCGCTTAATTTATGTTGGTAGAATTCAGGTTAGTGGTTGTCCGTGGGAGGTACTGACTGGTCAAGTCATTAGAGGTCTTTTGAGGTATGGTAAAGTTTTGCTTTTTTGTCTAAGTCCTAATGGATAAATGATGGTTTCTTAGTCTAGGTTCTTTAGAGGAGCAAAACCAATGAAACGTATATATATATGTGTATGTATAGATAGAGAAAGAGAGACTTATTTCAAGGAAATGGCTCATACATTTGGGGTAGCTGTAAGCCCAAAATCTATGGATCTATCAGCAGGCTGGAGACTTCTGCTGTCTCACAGGGTTGCAGGGGCTGACAAATCCTAAATCTGCAGGTCAGGTGACAGGCTGGAAACTTCTGCAGGATTATATCCAAAGAACCAGAGGTCAGGTGATGAGAAGAGAACAGGATCAAGAGAACATAAGCTTTGCCATAACATCTAATTATATATTGGAGGCAGACCCCACTCCCAAGAAATCTTCCCTTTCAATTGATTGGTTGATCACATCAGATCACATCATGGAAAGTGATTAAATTATACCACATTATGGAAGCACACACAGTCCAGTGTCTGCCAAACCACTGAGAATTAAAGCTTAGCCAAACTGATACATAATATTAATTACCACAGATGGGTTCACTTTGTGAAACTTCCTCATGCTGTGATCTTTTGGATTGTGCACTTTTGGACTGAATGAATCTCACCTAATGTTGATAATGGTTATTTAGCTATAATGTTTATGTAATTTTGGGTGTTTTTAAAGCTTTCTTTATGTACTTCTCTATGAATTTCTTTAATTTTATTATTGGGCATGCATTATTTTCTCAAAAATAATATATTCGTTCATAATTTATGGCTTTTTTATTTAAATGTGTCTATATAATCAAGATTATAATTAAAACTTGGTGGCTTAGTGGTTAAGAGCTACGGCTGCTAACCAAAAGGTCAGCAGTTTGAGTCCACCAGGCACTCCTTGGAATTCAATGGGGCAGTTCTACTCTGTCCTATAGGGTCGCTATGAGTTGGAATCAACTCGTTGGCAACAGGTTTTATATAATCAAGATGTTAACTATTTCTTTGAATGAAAACCATTCAACATTGTCTTAGTCATCTAGTGCCGCTATAACAGAAATACCACTACCAAGTGACTTTAATAAAGAGAAGTTTATTCTCTTACAGTTTAGGAGGCTAGAAATCCAAATTCAGGGCACCAGCTCCAGGGGAAGGCATTCTCTTCTGTAGGCTCTGAGACAAGGTCCTTGTCATCAATCTTCTCCAGTTAAGGAGTTTCTCAGCGCAGGGACCACGGGTCCAGAGGACAAGCTACTCTTCTGGCTCTTGTTTCTTGGTGGTATGAGGTTCCCATGTCTTTCTGCTGGCTTATCTCTTTTATATCTCAAAAAAGATTGGTTTAAGACACCACCTAATCTTGTAGATTGAGTCCTGCCTTGTTAAGATAACTGCCACTAATCCTGCCTCATTAACATTATAAGCATAGCATTTACAACACATAGGAAAATCGCATCAGATGACAAAATGGTACACAGTACTGGGAATCATGGCCTAGACAAGTTGACAGATATTTTGGGGGGGCATGATTCAATCCATGACAAACATTAATTCAGTTAGTCAAGGGTGGGAGTTGCACTATAGCAACCTAATAGAGAGGTTGCCAAGTCTTTGGTTGGTTAATGTATCAATAGTGCTGTATACTTTACACTTACTGCAAGATGATAATTTGATTTATCTTAATAAAAAATACACAGTAACTGTGGAGCCAGTGTTCAAGGTCACCAACAAAAAGACACAGATTACACACAGGCAATGCATGGAACAATGCTTCACTCATATAGAAAAGAAATAGAAGAAGGTCAGCTACACCAGCAGGTGCCTGTCTCCCATGGACAGAAAGTTGCTTCCTTCATCTGATGTAAGCTACGTGTTATGCACACTCTTCTCTTGTGCTGCAGATGAAGAACTCCATTCCCTCCCTGCAGGGAACAGATACAGAAATGGGATTGGCCAGGTGCCATATGGTGCCCATGCATGAACAGAACAGAGAAAGTTACTGTGTTCTCCAAACAGGGTAGGGGGACTTCCCTGATAAGAAAAAAGTGGGAAATAAAGAGAAAATCACTTCCCAGGCTCTGCTATCAGAGAATGTTCTGGGTTCGAGGCCTCTGATTAGGTACTGAGATGGGAGGTGCAGGAGTCACAGCAGACTGTCCTCCTAAAAGCAACAAATCACAAAACTATCACTAAAGCATATGTGGAACAAAATTTTTAAATGATGTTTTTAACAGATGACAAACTTTTTCATGAATTAATGATATAATATTTATCACCTACACTTGCTTCTATGAAATGCATAGACGTGTGGTCAACAGCATTTTACAATGGGATATGTATTGAAGGGGCAAAGAAGTATGATTTCAGCATTTATGTGCTTGCAATATAGTTGTAAGAAACAAAGAAAAAGGCAGTGAATGATATGGAAGTATCAGCAATCTTAATGGCAGCTTACAGATGTAAAGAACAGTGTAGGTAGGCAAAATTGCAAACAAAACAAAAAGTCTTACAGGATACTGTATTCCAGCTGAAGCTGAACTGTTATTGAATTTTAAATAGATATGAGTCAACAAACTTGTTGTTACAGGGTTAGATAGCAAATTGTTTTGGCTTTGTGAGCCATATAGTTTCTGTTGCAACTACTCGACTCCTCACTTGTGCCATGGAAGCTGCCACAGACAATAGGTAAAAAAATGGTCAAGGCTGTGTTCCAGTAAAACTTTATTAGAGCAAATACTGAAGCTGCTTATATACATCCAAACACCTCTTGGGATCTGGTTCCTTGGTTTGGAGGCTGAGGGTCATGATTGCAGAGAACATTCCAGTTAACTGGCCTAATAACATATTTAGCACTTTTGTTGAACCTCCTAGTTCTTTGTGTAGTGCCTGGGGTCTTAAAACCTTACAAGTAACCATCCAAGGTGCAACAAGTGGTTTCTATTCACCTGGAGAGACAGAGGAAGAAGGAGAGTCGGGAATAGAAGGACGATATGGAACGTGTGGCTAACTGTCTCCATGAACAACTGTTTCCTTTGCAATGAGACCAGAAGAACTAGATGGTGCCCAGCTACCATAACTGAACATTTTGATCAAAGATTCCATAGAAGAATCCTGATCAAAAGAACAAAAATTCAGAACAGAACTTCAAATTTGCATACACCCTAGAACTTCTGGACCCATGGAGGGTGGATGAACCCTTGAAACTATTGCCCTGAGATAATCTTTAAACCTTAAATATCCCCTGAAGACTTATTAAAACCCAGCAATAGTTTAGCTTAACTAGTAAAAAAGTCTGCCCTGAGACTTATGCTCTTTTAAGAACTATCTATAAGGGATCAAATTGACAACAGTATCTCAAAAGATTAGCTAGGGGCCTTAGGGAGCAGTGAGTTTAAGTTAAGGAGGGAGGAACAACTCAGAAAATGAGGGTGAAATTGATTGCACAACTTGGATAATATAAACAATGTCATTAAATTGTACATGTAGAAACAGTTGAATTGGTGTATGTTTTGCTATGTAAATTCTTGACAACAACAACAAAATTTAGGAAAAGAAACTTTATCTCAAAAATACGTGGCAATGAAACAGGGGACACTACAATAGACCCAACTGAAATAAAAAGGACCATGACAGAGTATTATGAAAAACTATACTCCAACGTATTTGAAAACCTACAGGAAATGGATAAATTTCTAGAAACACACTACCTACCCAAACTATCACAAAGTGCTGTTGAAAATTTGAGCACACCCATAACAAGAGAAGAGATGGAAAAGGTAATTAAAAAAACTCCCAACAAAAAAAGACCCTGGACCAGATGGCTTCACTGGTGAATTCTACCAAAAATTCAGAGAAGAGCTTGTACCAGGACTGCTCAAACTATTTCAGAACACAGACAAGGAAGCAACACTTCCAAACTCATTCTATGAAGCCAGCATAACGCTGATACCAAAACCAGGCAAAGATGCCATAAAAAAAGAAAATTATAGACCAATATCTCTCATGAATATAGATGCAAAAATTCTCAACAAAATTCTAGCCAATAGAATTCAGCATCATTTCAAAAAAATAATACATCACAACCAAGTAGGATTCATACCAGGTATGCAAGGATGGTTCAACATTAGAAAATCAATCAAAATAATCCGCCACATAAATAAAAGGAGAGAAAAGAATCACATGATCATCTCAACTGATGCAGAAAAGACATTTGACAAAGTCCAACACCCATTCCTGATAAAAACTCTCGATAAAATAGGTATGGAAGGGAAATTTCTCAACATAATAAAGGGCATCTATGCAAAACCAATGGCCAACATCATTCTTAATGGAGAAAGGCTGAAAACATTCTCCTTGAGAACAGGAACAACACTAGGATGCCCTTTATCACCACTCCTATTTAACATGGTGCTGGAAGTTCTAGCTAGAGCAATAAGGCAAGAAAAAGAAATAAAGGGCATTCAAATTGGTAATGAAGAAGTTAAACTGTCCCTGTTAGCAGATGATATGATACCATACATAGAAAACTCTAAAGACTCCACCAGAAATCTACTGGAACTAAAAGAACGATTCAGCAGAGTGGCAGGATACAAGATCAACATACAAAAATCAGTTGGATTCCTATACTCCAATAAAGAGAATGATGAAAAGGAAATCAGGAAAACAATACCATTTATATTAGCACCTAAAAAATAGAATATTGGGAATAAATCTAACCAGGGATGTACAAGACCTATACAAACAAAACTACAAAACTTTACTGCAAGAAACCCAAAGGGATCTATATAAATGGAAAAACATACCATGCTCATGGATAGGTAGACTCAACATTGTGAAAATGACAATTCTACCCAAAGCCATTTACAAATACAATGCAATCCCGATCCAAATACCAACAACATTCTTTAAAGAGATGGAAAAACTAATCATTAACTTTATATGGAAAGGGAAGAAGCCCCGAATGAGTAAAGCCCTATTGAAGAGGAAGAATAAAGTAGGAGGACTCACACTACCTGACTTCAGAACCTACTATACAGCTACGGTAGTCAGAACAGCCTGGCACTGTTACAACGACAGATACTTTGACCAATGGAACAGAATCGAGAACCCAGATGTAAATCCATCCACCTACGGTCACCTAGTCTTTGACAAGGGCCCAAAGTCCATCAAATGGGGGAAAAGATAGTCTTTTGAACAAATGGCAAAACTGTATGTCCATCTTCAAAAATATGAAACAGGACCCATACCTCACACCATATACAAAAACTAAATCCAAATGGATCAAAGACCTAAATTTAAAGCCAAAAACTATAAAGTTCATAGAAGAAAAAATAGGATAAATGCTAAAGGCCGTAGTGCACGGCATTATCAGGATACAAACCATAACCATCAACACACAAACTCCAGAAGATAAGCTAGATAACTGGGGTATTCTAAAAGTCAAACATCTATGCTCTTCAAAAGACTTCACCAAAACAGTATAAAGAGAACCTATGGACTGGGAAAAAATTTTTGGGCATTTCAAGTCAGACAAAGGTCTAATCTCTGTAATCTACAAGAAAATCTAACACCCCTACAACAAAAAGACAAACAATCCAATTAAAAAATTGACAAAGGAAAAGAACAGACGCTTCACCAAAGAAGACATTCAAGCGGCCAACAGACACATGAGGAAATGCTCACGATCACTAGCCATTAGAGAAATACAAATTAAAACCACAGTGAGATACCATCTCACCCCGGCATCACTGGCATAAATCAAAAACCTGGAAATAACAAATGTTGGAGAGGCTGTGGGGAGAACGGAACTCTTATGTACGGCTGGTGGAAACGCATAATGATACAACTGTTTTGGAAAATGATATGGTGCTTCTGTAGAAAGCTAGAAATAGAAATAGCACAGGATCCAGCAATCCCACTCCTAGGACTATATCCCAGAAAAATAAGAGCCGTCACAGAAATAGACACATGCACACTCATGTTCACTGCAGCATTATTCACAATAGTAAAAAGATGAAAACAACCTAGATGCCCATCAACAGATGAATGGATAAACCAACTGGTACATACACACAATGGAGTACTATGCACCAATAAAGAACAATGATGAATCTGTGAAGCATCTCATAACATGGATGAAACTGGAGGACATTATGCTGAGTGAAATAAGTCAATCACAAAAGGACAAATATTGTGTGAGACCTCTACTGTAAAAACTCATGAAGAAGTTTACACACAAAAAGTAACAATCTTTGTTGGTTACTTGGAATAAGAGGAGTGGGGAGGAAATACTAAATAGACAATAAATAAGTGGTAACTTTGGTGAAGGGTAAGACAGTACACAGTACTGGGGAAGCCAGCACAACTTGTACAAGGAAACGTCCTGGAAGCTCCGTAGTCCCATCCAAACTCCCTGAGGTTCTGAATTTCTGGGCAGAGGGCTGTGGGGACCATGGTCTTGGGGAACTTCTAGCTCATTTGGCATAAAACAGTTCATAAAGACAATGTTCTACATTTTACCTTGGTGAGTAGTGTCTGGGGTCTTAAAAGCCTGTGAGCGGCCATCTAAGATACCCCACTGGTCTCATCCCTTTGGGAGCAAGGGAGAATGAAGAGAACAGGATACAAGGAAAAGATTAGTCCAAAGGACTAATGGACCACAGCTACCAAGGCCTCCACCAGACTGAGTCCAGTACAGATAGATGGTGCCTGGCTACCACCACTAAGTGCTCTGACTGGGATCACAACAGAGGGTTCTGCACAGAGTGGAGAAGGATGTAGAACAAAATTCTAACACACACAAAAAAAGACCGTATTTACTGGCCTGACAGAGAGTGGAGAAACCCCGAGAGTGGCCCCCAGATACCCTTTTAGCTCAGTGGTGAAGTCACTTCCGAGGTTTACTGTTCAGCCCAGTATTGGACAGCCCCATAAAACAAAATGGGACTAATGAGGCACAGCAGTCCAGGGACAAGGACTAGAAGGCAGAAGGGGACAGGAGAGCCGGTGATAGGGAACCCAAAGTTGAGTAAGGACACTGTTGGCATATAGTGGGGTTGTTAACCATCATCATAGGGCAATATGTGTACTAACTGTTTAATGAGAAATTTTTGCTCTGTAAACCTTCACCTAAAGTGTGAATAGCAGCGCCACCGGAAGAATGTAATCAATATGTAATCAATGTCACTGAATTGTACATGTAGAAATTTTTGAAATGTTGTATCTTTGGCGATTTATATTTTCACCAAAAAAAAAAAAAAAAGGTCCTCCAAAGTCGAGAAGGGAGAGTGTTGACATGTTGTGGGGTTGTTAACCAATGTCATAAAACAATATGTGTACTGACTATTTAATAAGAAACTATTTGTTCTGTAAACCTTCACCTAAAATTACGATTAAAAAAAAAAAAGGTGGCTAACTAGATTTGGCCTATAGGTCATAGTTTGCAAACTTCTGAAATAGAGTACGATTAACTTAGATTCTGAGTTCCTCCACTGATATTAAAGGCCTGGTTTAATGGAAAGGGGGCCCTGGTGGCACAGTGGTTAAGAGTTCAGTTGCTAACCAAAAAGTCAGCTGTTCAAATCCACCAGCTGCTTCTTGGAAACCCTATTGAGCAGTTCTACTTTGTCCTATTGGGTCGCTATTAGTTAACTGGGTGGCAAAGGATTTGGTTTTTGGTTTGGTTTAATGAAAAGTTTTATTTCATCTCCAAACTCTTCTGAAGCTATGAAACTATTCATTTCAAGAAAAAATGTTTGTTTTCATTGTAACAACTGTTTTCCAATTCACACTTACTTTTTTCCTAAACTGATATGTCTAGATGACTTGCTGACTTAACACCCCTAGCACTTTTTTCTCTTCAAACTAGCCATACATAATACTAAATGAGTTGAGAAAAGTCGGCTTTATGTCATTTTGTATATGCCTTTAATATTGATTAAATGGATAACTGCATACAAAAACCTTTTAGACAGAAACCTTAAGATGAATTTAAAAATGGTCTTGTGAATTCTACTGGAAATGAAGCTTCCCTTAAACATTGTTTTTTGTTTTTTTCACTACACATATTCAGTTGATAAAAGGTTGCTTTTTTCCTTCTACTTCCTTTTCTTCTTGTTCTTACTCTTCTCTTTTTCTTTCATTTCTTTACTTCCTTCCATTTTCTTCTTCTAGTCTTCCTTTACCTTCTCTTTGCTTGGAATTCTTCAAATGAACCGCGTGGGATCTTCAACAGAATAAATCAATGGAAAAATTAAAGCAGTAAACTACTTCTTTATTCCATGTAACTTGATAGGAATGAGCAAATATAGACTCTTCTAACAATAAATCAACGGTTAAGAAAACCAGGACATGAAGAGTTTATTTTCTTATTCACTTCTGATCACACGCTTTCAATTATATATTACAATCATCCTCAAAACCCTTGAATAAGTGTGGTGTGTATTTCCATTTAAAAATGGTCATATTCCTAGCTGCAGAAAACTTTGCAATGTGCTGAGTAATTTATAGAAAAAGAACAATTTTCTCCTTAGAAAGAGTTGTTAAAAATGCATAATATTTTGGAGATAAACATATTGACAACAAAAGTGTACATTTATACAATAATCAAGCCACTGAAAAGACCAGATAAACAATGTCCAAACCAAACAAAAGAAAATTATATTTTCTTTTGAAAATGTTTTTGTGAAACAGGATCTTCAAAGCTTAAATAAATTCATATAAACTATAATTACTTTGGAGACCTCCTCTTTGTACTTTACCCAAGGTTAATATTTATTAGAGTTTTATTTTTCTAGAAAGGACAAGAAGATAATGCAAATCCTGAAATGAATGTAAAATTAAGCCATGTATAAAAGAAACTTACTGAAGAAGTGCTAAGTTACAAGGAATGTTACTTAGAAAAATCTCATTCAGATAGTTATATTTAAGATACGATAAATTAATTCTAGGGTAATTGTAAACATATCTTTAAAATGTTAGTTTTTAAGCTTGAGAAAGAAGGGTTATTTATTTGTTTAATATCTAACAATTTAATATTTCCTATTTGCCTGGCAAGATTCTTTTATTTGGGCATGAAGGAAGACTTTTATTTTTTACTCCTGCATATACTTCTGACTTGTTTAACTGTGTATTCGTGTATTACTTACACAATTTTTTGTTGTTGCTGTTGTACTTTAGATGAAGGTTTACAGAACAAACTAGGTAGGTATGTCAGGAGGGGTTAATTAATGTCTTTAGGACAATGATAAAACTTCTTTCCCAGAAACAACATATGACTCAGAAATATCCTAGTACATTAACAAAAAGAGCTGAGTGGTTTATAAACCACATGCTGTAATTACACAAAAAGCTCAGAACATTTTAGAAGTGACAATGACGATGCATCACTGAGTCATTCATTTGGACCGAGTAGATTTATGATGTGTCTATTCATCTGATAATCAGCACTTGTAGGTGTTTGCTGAAAAAAAGGGGAGACATACACAATAAATGTTAGTTAAAGGAACACTGAATGAATCTGTGATTAAAATAAATCCATAAATGTCTTATTGTTGATTTCAATAGTGGAAATTAACTGTATTTTTTAATATAGATTTAATTTGCCTAAAAGACTGCTATTTTCTTTGACCAAAATATGTTGATTTTCTAAAGTTCTTCCTATAATTACATATTGTGTTTAAAATTTGATGAGTTTTTAAAATAAGTATTTGGATTGATTACTGGGTAAAAATATGGAAATAAAGCCAGTTTGAGGACTATCACTATGTTCAGTGCACAGTACTCTGAGTGTCCTAGTAAACTACAGTATTTTTACAGAAACAGCTGCACACATTCTGTATTTGTTTGCTGGCCATGTACATCACCCACGAGATATTTTCTTAAGCACGCTGTGCTAATTGTTTTTACAGCAACAAGTGGAAAAGGACTGGCATGGTGCTGCTTGTGAGGGTGCCTTGTGGGAGAGAAGGCGTGGCCCGCAAACAAACGCATGAGGCACACTTCCGTAAAAATACAATAGTGCTGCTCAGACAAAAACACCACAAATGGGCAGATTTAACAAACAGAAGTTTATTTTCTTACAGTTTAGGAGGCTAGAATTCCAAAACCTGGGTGCGGGCTCTGGGGAAAGGTTTTCCCTCTCTGGGCTCTGGACGAAGGTCCTTGCCTCCTTTGAGCTTCTGTTCCTAGAAGCTCTTCATGTGACTTAGCATCTCTCTTCCCCCATCTCTGCTTACTTCTGTATACCTAATCTGCTGTTTTTATATCTCAAAAAAGATTGACTCAGACAAGCTTTACAGTAATACTGCCTCATTAACATAACAAAGAAAACCCATTCTTAAATGGGATTATAACCACTGCTATAAACCTGTTGCCATCCAGTGGATTCTGACTCATAGCGACCCTATAGGATAGAGTAAAACTGCCCCATAGTGTTTACAAAGAGTGGCTTGTAGATTCAAACTGCCAGCCATTTGGTTAGCAGTCATAGCTCTTAACCAGTATGCTACCAGGGCTCTATCACTATGGATTAGGAATTACAACACATATTTTTGGGGGACACATTTCAATCCATAATGCTGAGCAAAACCTTTCCAACTATAAATAGCATCAACTATCATTACGGATTTTGAGTGTAGAATTTTTCTTCTGTTAATTATTTTTAACTGAAAAGAGTCACAGCTTTTTGTTCTTGCTCATAAATATTTAAGAGAAAGGCAAAACTAAAGAAGAAAATCTGTTGAACTGGTAAGAGCTATACTGCTGATAATTTTACCTTATAGATTAGCCATCAGGAAAATCTGCATTAATTAAGTAGCAAAAATAATCCCTACACATTTCACCATGTTAACATATGAGTTATAATTCTATATTTTTATGAGGAATAAATAAAATAATGAAGAAAACGGCATAAAGCTGCATGGCCAGATCACAGCTTTTAGATGGATAAATGTTTTTATATAGTAAAACAGATATTCTTGTAATGGTAACAGTGTGAGGGGCTGGAAATAACATGTGGGCATGTCAGATCTCTTCCACTGGCTTGAGATTCCACCCAAACACCAGTGATGATTAGGGGCACACATAGATGGCTACCTATTCTTATTTTTAAGCATACTGACCTAGATAAACCTGAAGGGCATTGCTGTTGTTAGGTGCCTTTGAGCTGGCTCCAACTCACAGTGACCCTATGTGCAGCAGAACAATACACTGCCAGGTCTTGCGCCATTCTCACAATCATTGCTATGGTCAAGCCCATTTTTGCAGCCACTGTGTCAACTCATTTCACTGAAGGTCTTCCTCTCTTTTGTTGATCCTCTGCTTTACCAAGCATGACGTCCTTCTCCAGGGACTTGTCCCTCCTGATAACATGTCCAAAGTATGTGAGGTGAAGTCTCGCCATCCCCACTTTAAGGAGCATTCGGGCTGTACTTCTTCCAAAACAGATTTGTTTGTTCTTTTGGCAGTCCTGGGTATATTCAATGTTCTTTGCCAATACCATAATTAAAAAACATCGATTCTTCTTCAGTCTTCTATATTAATTATCTAGCTGTCCCATGCATATGAGGTGATTGGAAATACCATGGCTTGGGTCAGGGGTATTGTCATGGTTTGAATTATGTCCCCTCAAAAATGTGTGTATCGGTTTGGCTGGGCCCTGATTCCTAGTACTGTGTGATTTTCCTGTATGTTGTAAACCTGCCTTTATGACGTCAATGAGGGAGAATGGGTGGCAGTTGTGTTAGTAAGGCAGGACCTGATCTACAAGACTGGTTTGTATCCTGAGGCAATGTCTTGAGATAGAAAAGACAGAAGTGAGCAGTGAGACAGGGGGACCTCATACCATCAAGAAAGCAGTGCCAGGAGCAGGATGCGTCCTTTGGACTGGGGTCCCTGCACCAAGAAGCTCCTAGTCCGGGGGAACACTGCTGAGAAGGCCGAGAGAGAGAAAGCCTTCCCCTGGAGCTGACACCCTGAGTTTGGACTTTTAGCCTACTTTACTGTAAGGAAATAAACTTCTGTTTGTTAAAACCATCCACTTGTGGTATTTCTGTTATGGCAGCACTAGATGACTAAGACAGGTACCTTAGTCCTTAAAGTGGCGTCTTTGCTTTTTAAAACTTTAAAGAGGTCTTTTGCAGCATATTTGCCCAATGCAATATGTAGTTTGATTTCTTGACTGCTGTTTCCATGGGTGTTGGTTGTGGATCCAAGTAAAATGCAATCCTTGACAATTTCAATCTTTTCTCCGTTTATCATGATGTTGCTTATTGGTCCAGTTGTGAGGAGTTTGGTTTTCTTTAGGTTACTGTGTAATCTATACTGAAGACTGTAGTCTTTGATCTTCATCAGCAAGTGCTTCAAGTCCTCTTTGCTTTCAGCAAGCAAGGTTGTGTCATTTGCATATCACAGGTTGTTGATTAGTCTTCCTCCAACCCTGATGCAACATTTTCCTTCATATGATCCAGCTTCTCTGATTATTTGCTCAGCATACAGACTGAAAAATTACGGTGAAATGATACGACCCTGACACACACATTCCCTGATCTTATATCACACAGTATCCCCTTGTTCTGTTCAAACGACTGCCTCTAAGTGTATGTACAGTTTCTGCATGAGCACAATTAAGTGTTCTGAAATTCTTATTCTTGAAAATGTTATCCATAATTTGTTATGATCCACACAGTCGAATGCCTTTGCATAGTCAATAGAACATAGATAAATATCTTTCTGATATTCTCTGCTTTCAGCCAAGATCCATCAGATATCAGCAATGATATCCCTTGTTCCATGTTCTCTTCTGAATCCAGTTTGAATTTCTGGCTGTTCCCTGTTGATGTACTGCTACAACCATTTTTGAATTAATTGAGTGTGATATTATTGATATTGTTTGATAATTTCTCCCTTCTGTTGGATCACCTTTCTTTGAAATGGGCACAAATATGGATCTCTTCTAGTCAGTTGGCTAGGTAGCTGTCTTCCAAATTTCTTGTCATAGACAAATGAGTGCTTCCAGTATTGCACTAATTTGTTGAGACATCTCAATTGGTATTCATCAATTCCTGGAGCCTTGTGTTTTGCCAATGCCTTCAGTGTAGCTGAATATAATGACATATGTTACATTCTATCAGGTTTATAAGTATACTGAATTTTAAAAAAGTACCTAAGGTCATCTATTTTACACTAAAAAAATAGTCTATTCCTCTACAATCCAATTTGCTGGCTAGATTAGTGAAATCAAAAAGGTTCTGGACTGTCAGTTTCAAGTCCAACAATTATTACTTAGTGTAATAAATTAATCCAATGTGTTAGCGTTTTATATGTAAAATTGAATTAACCATTATTTCCTACCTCTATAAATATTTTGATCACTAAATGAGAATTTATATAAGTTCTAATTACAGTGTCGGTGTGTATTAGGTGTTCAATTATATGAGAGCTACTAGTAATAACTGCAGTAATAGTGACAACAGCAGCAACAACTATAGTAGTAATAGTAGTAATACCTCTACACTGTCTTGCTGTATACTTTGATATCATGATTAGATATCTAATTTTTTGTCTGCCTTGTTCCCAATATATTGTCATCACATGTAATCTTTGAGTTAGGTGAAGTTTTAAAATTTGTGTGATTTCCATAACGTTCCATAGATAATGCTCAATAACTTTGGAAATCACTTGTAATTCTTCTCTTCACTAGCGAATAATACGCTCATTCTCAGAAAGCTTGTGAGTTTATTCTGTTGTTTTTATAAGATGTAAAATCAGAGAAAATCCTTGTAAGAGGTGGACCATCTACATAAAATAACTCACTCTTGCATAACACTTTATTCTTTTATGGGGGCATGGCTGACTACAGAAATTTTAGAAGAATTCAATATGGTAGAAAGGAATGGGAATGCGTAAAGAGCAGACCCAGGGCCCTATAACTTATGGCTTTCCTGAGTAGAAATAGAAAATATTCACCAAATTATTTGATAGAATTAATGGGAAAAAAATCCATTACTTTTACCAGGGTCAAGGAAATGTATACTAAATGCAGTAAATGTTACCAGCCAATTTATTCCGGACTGCTAGTCCAAAGGAACATCATTGGATTTTCAAAATAACTAACTAGCTCTCTCTCTGTATATATAGATATTTCTTAAACTACAGAACAGATCAGTTATAGAAATTTTGAGCCATATTCTAATTAGAAAGATCCTTATTAAAACATTTTTATATTAAACAAAACAGGATAAAACGGCCTCATCAATATCTGATTAGGCTCCTTTGATAAAAGGTACTATGTTTAATAGCTAGACAGCCTTGCCACTAAAAAGGTGGTAGGGGTCAGCAAAAATGAATAAATAAATAAAATGAAGCTTGAGCTACAGATTTTGACTTGTAAAGAATGTGGTTACTTGCTTGCTTTTTCACTGTTAGTCATTGGCTTGATCAACATGTTTATTATCTAAATACTTAACCAACTTAATAAACAACTTCAATCCAACATATTTACTAAGGCAAATATAATTCAATTTCTAAGAAGAACTGGGGTTAAATACACAATGGAAAAGTATAGATTTTATTTTGAATTGATACTAGTTTCAATACTAGCTCTGTGGTAACAGTTGTGAAAACTTAGGCAAGTCTTAGCTAATCAGAGTCTCAAATTTCACATATGTAAATCTGAAATAATGACATGACGCTCACAGTGTTGTTATGAGCAATGAATGTGAGAAAGAATATTGTCAAATGTGAAAATTTTTCTGTAGAAATGCAATTTATATTATTTATTTTACATGAAAGAAATAGTTACTATTATTTTATTATTTGTTTTAGAAACAAGTATTAGCTTGGTAAATGTTACTTAGCCCATAAATGACATCCACTATTATCTTTTTTAGAGAATTCTATTATGCATTTATATTAATTATATTTTAAGGAAGGAGCCCTGGTGGTACAGAAGTTAAGCTCTTGACTGCTAACTGAAAGGTTGGCAGTTCGTACCAATCAGCTGCTCCGCAAGAGAAAGAAGTGGCAATCTGCTTCTATAAAGATTTACAGCTGTCGAAAGCCCACGGGGCAGTTGTACTCTGACCTATAGGGTCGCTATGAGTTAGAATTCGACTCAACAGCAGTTGGTTTATGGGATTGTATTTTAGGGCTATGACATTTTAAAGCTAATGCATAGTTTATTAATGCAAAGTCTCCCTTAGGTAATTATGAATCATAAATATTTTTGTTTTCTTTATTTTCTAAAAATTACCAATCCATCAAGAGTAAAACTAGAATATTTAATTAATAAAAAACAAAAAAATCCAAAAACCAAACTCATTACTGTTAAGTAAATTCTGACTCACAGAGGTCCCATAAAACAGAGTAGAATTGCCCCATATGGTTTCCTAGGCTGTGATCTTTATGCAAGCTGACTGCCACATCTTTCTCCTGGTGGGTTTGAATGACCAGTCTTTCGGTCAGCAGCTGAACACTTAACCACTATGCCACCAGGGCTCCATTTAATTAATAAGAGTACCTCAATCCATGCTTTATCCATGATAATTAACAACTGTACATACCTGATATAATTCATATTTTAATTGCTTTATTATGTTCAATTTAATTTTAAAAATAAAATGATTGTGCTGAGACCCCCGGTGAAAATTACTTTTCAAATGCAAAATTTCTATTTTAACGTTCTGTCTGTGTCATATAATTTTGGCATCTGTATAGAAGTTTGTGTAAAGCCCTAGAGAAAGCACAATGGATTTCTACTTTTTTACAAAGAGCTGTTGTTGTTTCTTTGATCAAGTGAAAAATGAATGGGGATATGAATATGTTTTTATGCAAATAACTTTCCTTGATGAAAACACTGGAATTTTATATGACCTTTACTGTTACTCTCTCATTTATACACATACATGGATGTTTAAATATCGGGATATACATAAAAGACCCCTGGTGGTACAGTGTTTAAGAGCTCCACTGCTAATCAAAAGGTTAGCAGTTAGAATCCACCAGCGCTCCTTGAAATCCACAATAGACAGTTCTACTCTGTCCTATAGGGTTGCTATGAGTCGGAATTGATTGATGGCAACACATTTGGATATACATATGACTATATAAAAAGCAACATTACAAATAAAATATTATCTTAACGTCAAACATCTACAACCAAGTACTTAGCACTCTTTAACACATCTATTTTTTTGTAGTATTTGCTGATTATAAAATTTAATTCTACAGAAGTGATAAAATAGATTAAAAACATGAAATTGTGATTTAGAATGTTTTATTTTGTTTCCCTGAAAATACAAATATGAATTTTAAAAATGGAAAAATTAAGGAAACATATTCTTAATTTTGTGATTTTTAATAATGCTCCAATTCTGAAAAATTATCAGTGCTACTCAATGTGTTTATTATAATAGTCAATATACATTTATATCTCAAAATAGTTTAAGATTCATATTTTAGTACTGTTTACTCGTTAGTTTTTTATTTAATAGAGACGTTTAGAAAATTTTCATCATTATTTACTTTTTTGGTTGCCACAATAATGATCATGTATTCATTAATATTTTATATACATAATTACTTTTTAAAATATAAGCATATTCTGACATTACAAGTTCATCTCATTAATGATTAGGTATGATATGAAATGACTGTAAAGCATATTCCTACGTAATGAATTTTTTAATGACGCTTGTAAAATTTGATGCTATTCCAAAAGAAAACAAAATATTCTGCGACCTAAATACAAAATAAAAATGAAATTCAGAATTTAGAATAAAGTTTTGTAACCCTTCCAATGGATAATTTTTAATGAATCAACAATGCCATCTGTGATTATAAGTATTTATTATGAAATTATAATGCTCTATTGATCACAGTTTTCTCTTTGCTGATTAATACTAAAAAAAAAAAAGAATATCTTTCCTGGTTCTTCCCTGGCTTTGGCTTATTACATGGTCACACAGAGAACCTAACTCGTATGTTAGTATTTTAAGGTGACTTCTTTGGAAGTTTTTATTTATTTATTATATTTTCATTTCTTTGTGTTTTGTTTTATGGCCGGATAGTTCGCAAACACCCCAGGAGGTCTGCAACTTTAATGGTGCTGTGATAAAGGTGTTTAGAAAGGATCAAGGCATTTCTAAGTGCAGACAGATCTCAGTTTCAGAGCTGGCACTGCTCCTCTTTTGGAGTCTTCAGACTTTTCGGTTCATGGCTAGTGGAACGCAACTAGAGTGGCTTTGATACTGGAAGCTTCAGCAAGGTATTTTCAAAAGATACTGCCTTTGATGAGGTTTCTTTCTTTTTTTCTAAGGTGTATTTTCTTTCCGTTTAGCAGGGCATTGTTCCTTGAGTCTTACTGACGTAGTTAGTAATCTGGCAACAAATCGGTGTTGCCAGCTGAAAAACTTTATGTGAACTTCTTGAGAGGGCTTAACTTGAAGGAAGAGGGAGACAGCCAGAACCTGCTGTAATATGAGAATAGTGGTTTGAAAAGAGCCCTGGCTGTCTCATGAGTATGCCATCAACCTGTTAATGAAGGCATTTATTCACATCACTGTTTATTATGTGACAGACGCTGTTCTATGGAAAGGCAAAAGTAAAAAATAAACAAATATCTGCCTTCATGATTCTTATAATGGGGAGCCCTGGTGGCACAGTGGTTAAGCAGTCAGCTGCCAAACCAAAAGGTCTGCAGTTTGAATCCACCAGCCTCTCTTTGGAAACCCTATGGGGCAGTTCTGTTCTGTCCTATAGGGTCACTATGAGTTGGAATCAACTCAATGACAATGGGTTTGTTTGTTTGTTTGTTTAATTATAATGGAGTGGAGAAAAAGCAAATGATAAATAGATTATGTTACTGAAGAATAACTGATAGTGGAAAATAAAGCAGGAAATTGAATTTATTGTTAATGAAAAATTGAAATGTTAAAAAAAAAAAAGTGTAGTTAGGGGTACATCCATGAAATCATTCCATTTGAATATGGATGTAAAGGAAGTGAGGTTTACTAGCCATCGACATATCTGAGGGAAGAATGCCCAAACAGAGAGAGCAACAAGGGCAAATGCCTAGAGGGCTCCACAGACAGTAAGGGAAGTCTGAATAGATCAGATAAGCAGATTTTAATAGTAAGAATTCAGGGAGTTCATGGGGCTAGAGCATGTGGACAACGAAGCCATTGTAAGAGCTTTTACTTAGTGAGAGGAATCCATGTGAAGGTTTTGAGCAGGAAAGTGATGTGATCTGATTCACATTTAACAAGATCATTCTAGCTAATATTTTAGGAACAGACTTATTTATGAAAGCAAGGGCAAAATCAGGGAAGCCCACAGGAGATTATTGCATAATCCAGGCAATAGATGATGGTGGTTTGGATAGAGATAGCAATGGAGATGATAAAAATGTTCAGTCTCTCCATAAATTAACTTATTTTATCAATTCTAGTCTTTTATTTTGATTTATTCATTTTTATCTTATATAAAAAACTCAATTTTAATTTTAATTTTTAGAGCCCTTATTTTAACTAAATTTTCTTAATTATCTTTTGTATATTTCTACAAATCTTCTATGTTTTAGTTTTTTAATTTTAAATTTTAATGGTTTTTATTTTTCATAATTTTCTTTCTGTTTTGTGATTTTTTAAAACTGTAGAAATCAGTAAACATGGCTGGAATGCTGTTTTTTAAGAGAGCAAATTTCACAAATAAAGGAAGCTCTCGAACCTCATCTCCGGATTTCCAATGAATCACACTTCCAATAGATTACAATTTCCTCAGTGAGAATCTTTTGTTTGTCTTTATATAGTATAAATACTTAAAAAAAGCAGTTGCCCTCAAGTCGATTTCAACTCATGACAACCTCATGTATGTCAGAGTAGAAATGTGCTCCGTAAAGTTTTCAATGGCTGATTTTTTGGAAGTAGATCATCAAGCTTTTCTTCTGAGGAGCCTCTGGGTAGATGAGAATATCCAAATTTTCAGTTAGCAGCTGAGTGTGTTAACTGCTTACAGCACCCAGGGACTCCATCAGAGCAGATAACCTGATGCATATCACTAATGGTTTTGCAAATTGTAAAACTCAACTTACCAGATACACAGTTGACTGTTCCCCTGAAATCAATGTTTACAGGATTCCAAGATACAGAAATATTATTATATAATAATAATAATATATATAATATTATTATGTCATATTAATGCACTCCTGTATATCTTCTTACAACTAAAATTTCTCCTGTAGAACATAAGTAGTTGATGATATTAAATACTGAGATACAGATATGTTGTATTTTTATATGTATTCCAGTAATGTAGTCATGAAACTGATAAAGATTTTAATAAATATTACTTCCTTATATTGAAAATTTTAAAACTTTTATAGCAGTCTCTGGTTAAAGAGAGTTTGGCTGAGTTAATGGTGAACTGACTACCTGAATCAATCAATGCTGAATCTGTAAATTAAAAAATTTAGTGGTTTTTTTTTTTTTTTTTTTTTAAAGCAGCAAGTTATCAAATACAAGGAAACACAGGGAAAAAATGACTTGTAAAGTTGTTGGAGGAACTAAGAATTGAAAGTCAAGGGGAAGTGTTGTAGCTTTCAATTTTTACTCATCGTTTGTTCTCCAGAGAAGCAAGAAGTTGCTGATGCAACCTCCTACCCATAACTCACTAATGATTACTGTGGCCTTGCAGCACCAAAGCAAGTAAATGACAGAGGAACGACCTAAGGCCACTGGGGGGGTGAGGGGAGAACTCACTTTTGGAAAATCATATGCTCTGCTCACCACTTCTGGAGGAATATTAATATGACATCCATTTCCCTTCTACTCTGAGTCTATGTGAGTTTATCGTTGGAATATAAACCCTATCCAGAACTCTGTAGGCAAGGAAATTGAGATATGCAAATCCCAGGCTCACAGTCCTTACACAAGAAGGTAGAGCACAGACGGATTTGGGAACTGATGCTTGTTGCAGTGGCGTCACTAGAGTTGGTGTCACCCAGTGCAATAACTCATGGTGTCAGCACCACCCCTTGCCCGGGCGGGTGGGGCTGGCAAGTGAATCCCCCCTGGTTGGCAGAGAGGCCCATCCCCGCCCAACCATCCCCACCACAGGGCCAAGAGCTATGCTGCGTGGTCCTGCCCCTCACAGTCCCCATGGCTCCCAGCAGCTCCTCCCCTCTCCCACTGGCCAAGGTGGAGACCCTCTTCTCTGCCCAGTGATAGGTGCTGGCCTGGCCATCTACACTCTGACTGGCATGTGATGGGGGATGGGGTGGTGATGAGTCCTCACACTGGGTGACACCAACCCCTAGTGATTGGCGGGTGATAGCGGGGGGTGGTGAGTTATAGCACTGGGTGACAGGTGACACCAACCCTAGTGACGCCACTGCCTTGATTGCCCCTCCTCTGGCAGTGCCAGCCCACTTGCCTCTGCTGTCACCACCATCACAGCCGCAAACCCTAGGGTTATTTTGGTGTCACCCCCTCTGACAGTGTCAAAGGGTGCAGGCCATACTTCCATCACCCCCAGAGTGGCTTATTGTTGAAATTCCAATCTCTCTCGCAGTTCAACCCTATGACTTATATTTAAATTTGTGAATAATGACAAAATCAACAATATATCATGCTTTGATACAACAGAACACAATCTATTCCTTGTATAAATGAAGATGCCCTTGCATGCTCTCCTCAAGGGAGAGATTCTAAGTTTGATCAATCGCTTCATCCATCTCTGAATGATGTTTATGTCATTTCTAATTCAGATATACTCTTCAATGAGAACTAGAGATGAAATTATATGATAAACGGGCATCAATACATTTTACATATAATATTTAAGATGAGGAGAGATATTAGTATGCGGCAATAAAAATGCAAGAAAAAATATGCATACATATTACTACATGCCTGCAACTAGTCATGAGACCATAGTTGGTGTTTTTAATGATCTTTTCCCATCACATCCATCTCTTCTTTGCTTCCAGACATTATCTGATTGTGATTCTTTACTTGGTGCAGGATTCTTGGTGGTCCTATGTGTACTGGATTCCGTGATCTTTACCTAACTTTTACTATTAGACAAGGAAGTACAACAAAACTTCCCCTAGGAAGTGCCTAGATTCCAGATACACATCTTAACAACTATTATGTGGTAGGATCAATCATTCCAACCAGTATAATAACCTCATCCCATTGCTGATTAGTTTCAGAGCCATAAAGCACAAAATATCCAGATCATAATCGCAATACTTAGAGCACTCCGAATCCTTCCACCTATATCTAGTAAAATTTTAAGGGTGTCACTCTTTCCTAATCAATGCCCTACATTTCACATAAAGGAATTAGCTATGCAGAAAATTCAGCTCACAGACTAAGAAAGGATCCCTGGTGGTAAAACTAAACACTCAGATGCTAACCTAAAAGCTAGCAGTTCAAACCCACCCAGTGACTCCAAGGGAGAAAGACCTGGAGATCTGTTCCCATAAAGATTATAGCTTAGAAAACTCGATGGGGGCAGTTCTACTCTGTCCCATGGGGTCACTGTGAGTTGAAAATGGACTCAGTGGCACACAACAACATGATTCTGAGAGGAGTCATTTGTGGGCTACCATGACCTCCTTATAAAATATTGTAATTACCATCAATTCTCCTCTTATCCTGCTTTATTTTTCTTTGTAGTCCTTTCAACCAATTGTCATTTTATATTAACTATTTATTTTCTTCTATATTTTCTGTATTTCTTGTACTTCTCTTGAAAGCAGGATTTGACCATTTTGTTCACTTTTAGACCCCAGCACCTAGAGCCATCATTGCCATGACTTGCTTGGAATTACAATGGTTGTACGATGACGTCTGCATCTCAGAACACAAGTGTTAACAATCACTATGGTACAATAACTAGTCATCACCAGTGACTAGTGCCATGCCACATCACCATCCACATGGCTCCACTCTGTCTCATGTCCACAGCAGCTGTTTATGGCCATCAGAAGTGGTTAAGGTAGACTTTGATATTCTGACTACTTGTGACTTGTTTTGCCTCCTGTCAAGGAAGCATCATTCTGGTTCGTTGGGAAGTTCTAGTGAGAAATGAGGAGCCCAGGTGGTGCAGTGGTTAAGAGCTCGGCTGCTGACCTAAAAGTTGGCAGTTGAATCCACCAGCCACTCCTAAGAAGCCCTATGCGGCAGTTCTACTCTGTCCTATAGGGTAGTTATGAGTTGGAATCAACTCGATGGCATCCGGTTTCAGTGAGAAATGAAGTCCTGATACACGTTACTACATGGATGAGCCTGGAAAACATTATGCTGAGTGAAATAAGCCAGGTACAAAAGGACAAATATTGAATGATCCCACTTATATGAAATGTATAAGATAGGCAAATGCATACAGATCAAAGTTTATTAGTGGTTACCAGGGATAGGCTTGAGGAAAGAGGAAAAGGGGACTCATTGCTTAGGGGATACTGAGCTTCTTTTAAGGGTGATGGAAAAAGTTGGAAATGGATAGTGATGATACATGAACAACATGATAAACATAATTAATGGCACCGAATTTTACATGTAAAAAGTGTTGAAATGACAAATGTTCTGTTACATATATATTTGCCACAATAGTAATTTAAAAAAAAAGTACATAAAAACCTTTCATTGACACCACTTTTAGTCCCTAACATTCTGTAGGTAAGAGATGAGTATGGGAGGGGCTCATGTGAGCGATTAGTGATTAGGTCCCCTCTGAACATAGAATCCATTCTTCGCTTGTCGATATGTAGAAGCAGGGACAACCTTAGCAACACTTTACCCCAGCCAACAGACTGGCGATTAATCTGCTGCAGTGGCTGACATCTTGAAAATGATGTAATGAAGTCTTTTGCTATTATTTCGTATGGAAAATTGCTTTTGACAAGCGCTGTTAGGTTCAGCACTTTTTTAAGAATGCCTCCCTCATTTGTCAAAGAGTGCTTGCGTATTATAGCTAACTTCCTCTCTGCTTATTTCCAGCCTTATGGTTATTATTATGGAACCTTATTGTAATCCTTGGCAGAGCTGTATCATGCGAAATGTGCATTAATGGTTACATTGGAAATACTAGCTACCAAGTAAAATAATATTAATGTAGGTGTTTTCATACCATTTTAGAGACTCTTTACGAACAATTGACTTTGATATTTTCCCATATGTTCTTAAAGGAAACTGTATCTTTTCCTTCTTGCATTAGTCATTGTTTATAATCAGTATTCATTCTATAAACTCTATGCCCTGCAAGCATATGATTCTTCTTGTTTCATGTGAAAAAGATTTTCTTATATCAAAATAAATCTTAACCAAAATAGTAAATTTACATGTGAAGAAAAATGCCAAAAACCTTTCCTTATTAAATTCAAATATAAGTCAAAATCAGATGAGGCATTGACTATGTACTCGGTGCTGTGTTAACTGATTTATTGATAATAACTATACAAGTAGTCCCCAACAAATAACACATTCGAGTTACTGCAAACTGCATTTCTGACTGTCTTTTTTTTTTTTTTGGACATCTTATTATTAGTAATATGTACTACATAGAATGTTACAGAGTGTAATTTGCTGACTTGATTATTCTCAGATGTTCACTCACAGATGTTCAATGTTATGATATACTCTTCAAAGCACTGCTGTATAGCAGGCTACAAACCCCATCATTAAGTCCGGGACTACCTGTTCAGGTAGAAACTGTTATTATCTCTATCGTACATATGTGGAAACCTAGGCAGAACCAATAAACTTTTCCAAGGTCATAAATAAATAAGTGTCAGATGGGCATTCAGATTCAGGTAGTCTGGGTCTTAAGTCTGTGATTAACCATTACATTTTCATACAGGAAGAAATTAACTTGATCATCAGATATGGAAATAAGGCAAAAGCTATGAAACGATTACATGAAATATTAATTTTGGTGATGTCATTAATCAAGTTGTGACTTGTTAATACTTTGAAAATTAATTACCTCTCATATAGTAAATTCTAGAGCACTTTTCAAATAAAGATGTTTCTGTTATCCCCTATAATATAGTAAAGCTTGTTAAAATGCCCAAAATCATAGTCTGGAGATTTCTTACCTCCATAGCCTTTCAAGAGTTCTTACAGATTTAGAGGCAAGATGGCGCTCTAGGCAGAAACACCACGCCGTCCCTCCACAGCAAAGATCCGAAAAACTAAGCCTAACAGAGAATCAACGATCCTGAAACCCTAGAACACCAAATGAAGAGATAAAGAACGCAGCCAAACACCAAACGGAGTGAGAATACTAAAAGAGAACGGAGAGTGAGGAGAGACTCAGGCAGAGATTCCGTACCAGCTAACCCAGCACGGATCCACCATCTTGGATTCCTATCGGAGACCAGCGAACGGGAGAGCAGCGTTGCAGAGCACCTGGTCGGAGACAGAACGACCGGTAAACTGCGGTGCGCGCTCTCCCACCACCCACCCCTCTCCGCCTCAGCTGGGGATCCCCTGCTTTCCGTGGCCAGGGTCCCTGGGCTGGGGGGCGCTGGTGCCTGGATTCCACGTGCCCAGGCTGGCGGCTTTCTGGGAGCCGTTTGCTGGCAGCTAGCGAACCTTTTTCTGCCGCCTCCCCCAACTTTTGCCTGGGTGCCTGGTTCCGAGTGCCGTCTCTGCTCTCTCCTGCGGGGCTGTAGGACTGCGTTCAGGCGTGTGGCTGTTTCCAGGTCTGGACTCCCGCGCGGGTGGGATCCAGGGGCATTTGTTCGTTGGCCCCTCTGCTTCCCGTGGCCGCGGTCTCTTAACTCCGAGACTACCGGCTTCTTGGAATTCGCACCCCTGAATGGGGGCTCTCTGGGTCCCATTTGTAGGCACTGAATGCTGGTGTTGCCCTTGTTTTTTTTTTTTTCAATTTTATTTTTCTTCCTTTTTTGATTAGTTTTGTCATCTTTTACCTCTTTTTCCCTTTTGTCTTTCTTCATTGCTTAATTTCTCGTCTCTCTATCTCTTCCTTCTCTTTCTGATCCCTGAATACCAGGCGATGTATGCCTCTGTACCTTCTGGCCAGGCTGAGCTGTGAAAATTGAGACCGACTCCCCCAGACCTCATAGCTGCATCGGTGGGATCCCTGGGAACTTTGCAGTTCTTTAACTTTTCTGATTTTTATTTGGTCATTCTTTCCTTTTCTTTCTCTTCCCCCTTCTGGTTTCCTCCATCCCATAGTCTCTCATCTGTACATTCCAACGACAAGCTCCCCTAGCATTCTTTTATATTTGTATGCCTTTTGCTCCTCCTCCTCTCTCCTCTCTCCCATATCCAGCTTAGCTTCACACATAACAATCTTCTCGCTGCACCCTAACTACCTGCACCGTGCACTAGACATCACACCACCAAGCGGTGCAGGCACGCCCTATTGGAACCTGCCCAGCACTGACTACCGACCGTCCTGGTGGCTGCGGTGAGTGCCACAAGCAACCCGTCCCAGTGGCTCCTCCTCAGCTAGATCTGCCCAGCTGTACCACAAGAACGAAACAAACAAACAAAAAAATCTACAGTCAATAAATGAGAGAAATATCTACTGAATGCCCCCAAAACAGTAAACAATATCAAAACATTTACAAAAACAAGACAAGATGGCTCCAATAGGCGTCCAAATTAAAACACCAGATAACTCTCCTGTGGAAGAAAATGCACTAGAAGTACCTGATACGGAACTCAAATCACTAATACTCGGAATTTTCCAAGAACTGAGGCAAAAAGCTGACAAACATGAGGAAAAAATAGACAAATTTATGGAAAATACAGACAAAAAATTGGAAGAATTCAGGAAGATGATGCAGGAACAAAATGCTAAAATAAATTCACAACTCGAAATTATACAAAAACAACAATTAGAAATCCAAAAGATAAACAACAAGATTTCAGAAATGGATGGTGTCATAGAAGGGCTGAGAAGTAGATTTGAAACCATGGAAGACAGGATCAGTGGAACTGAAGACAAACACTTGGATACAACTCTGTTTCAGGAAAACTCAGAAAAAAGAACAAAGAAAAATGAAGAGACCCTGAGAGTTATGTGGGACACAATTAAAAGCAAAAACCTACGAGTGATTGGCATACCAGAACAGGAGGAGAAAACAGAAAACACAGAGAGGATCACTGACGAACTGCTGACAGAAAACTTTCCCAATATCATGAAAAATGAAAAGCTGGCCATCCAAGAAGCTCAACGAACCCCATATAGAAGAGACCCCAAAAGAAAATCACCAAGACATATCATATTCACACTCGCTAAAACCAAAGACAAACAAAGAATCCTGAGAGCAGCTCGTGAAAAACAAGAAGTCACATACAGAGGAGAAACAATAAGACTAAGCTCAGATTATTCATCAGAAACCATGCAGGCAAGAAGGCAATGGGATGACATATATAAAATCTTGAAAGAAAAAAATTGTCAGCCAAGAATAATATATCCTGCAAAACTCTCATTCAGATTTGATGGTGAAATTAGGTCATTTCCAGATAAACAGAAACTAAAGGAATATGCAAAAGTCAAACCAAACTTACAAGAATTATTAAAGGGAGTTCTTCGATCTGAGGACAAACAGCTTCAGCCCTCAGGCAGGACCTAGACTTAGGACGCAGGTTCACATGAACCAGATACCATTCTAGGAACTGAACTACAGAGGACTTTCCAAAAAAAAAAGATATACAACAGGGAATCAGAGAAATCTATCGAAGGATGACAACAACATCAAAACAATGAAAGAGGGAACAAACGGCATAGGTATAGAACCTTCTAAAGGAGAGGAAGGCAAGGCGATACTAAGTAATGGTAGACTGCTTCAAAATTATAAAGATAAGAGTAAAATTCATGGTAACCACAAAAAAAGTTAACAAACCAACTCATAAAAATAAAGACGAAAAACATAAAGTCTCAACAAAAACAAAACCTACAAAAACAAAAGAAATGAACACAAAATCCACAAACAAAAGGAACTCAGCACAAGAGAGTAGGAAGAACAAAGACAACTTCAGCATCACAAAAAAAAACACTACAAAATGACAGCAACAAACTCACATCTATCAATAATTACACTGAACGTAAATGGACTCAATGCACCCATAAAGCGACGGAGAGTGGCAGAATGGATAAGAAAACAGGATCCATCTATTTGCTGTCTACAAGAGACACATCTTAGAAACAAAGATGTGAATTTATTAAAAATCAAAGGTTGGAAAAAAATATATCAAGCTAACAACTACCAAAAAAGAGCAGGAGTGGCAATTCTAATCTCAGATAAAATAGACTTTAAAACAAAATCTACAATAAAAGACAAAGAAGGACACTATATAATGATTAAGGGGATGATCCATCATGAAGACATAACCATAATAAATATCTATGCACCCAATGACAGGGCTCCAAAATACATAAAAAAAACTCTAACAGCACTGAAAAGAGAAATTGACAGTTCCACAATAATAGTAGGAGACTTCAACACACCACTCTCAGTAAAGGACAGAACAACTAAAAAGAAACTCAGCAAAGATACAGAAGACCTAAAGGACACAATCAGCCAACTGGACCTCATAGACATATATAGAACAATCCATCCAACCGCTGCAAAGTACACATTCTTTTCCAATGCACATGGAACATTCTCCAGAATAGACCACATCTTAGGCCACAGAGCAATCCTCAACAAGATCCAAAATGCTGAGATAATTCACAGTATCTTCTCTGACCACAATGCCATCAAGGTAGAAATTAACACTAGAAAGAGCAAGGAAACAAAATCAAACACATGGAAACTGAATAATAATCTGCTTACACATCAGTGGGTAATAGAAGAAATCAGAGATGGAATCAAAAAATTCCTAGAATCAAATGAAAATGAAAACACATCATACCAAAACCTTTGGGACACAGCAAAGGCAGTCCTCAGAGGACAATTTATAGCAATAGATGCACATATCAAAAAAGAAGAAAGGGACAAAATCAAAACATTAACTACAGAACTCAAACAAATAGAAAGAGAACAACAAAAAAAGCCTACAACCACCGGAAGAAAGGAAATAGTAAAGATCAGAGCAGAAATCAATGAAATAGAGAACAGAAAAACAATAGAAAGAATCAACAAAACCAAAAGTTGGTTCTTTGAAAGAATCAACAAAATCGACAAACCACTGGCCAGACTGACAAAAGAAAAACAGCAGAGGGCACAAATAACCCAAATAAGAAATGAAATGGGGGACATTACAACAGACCCAACTGAAATAAAAAGGATTATAACAGAATATTATGAAAAACTATATTCCAACAAATTTGAAAACCTAGAGGAAATGGATAAATTTCTAGAAACATACGGCCTACCCAAACTACAACAAAGTGATATTGAAAATCTGAGCAGACCCATAACAAGAGAAGAGATTGAAAAGGTAATAAAAAAACTCCCAACCAAAAAAAGCCCTGGTCCAGATGGCTTCACTGGAGAATTCTACAAAACATTTACAGAAGAGCTCGTACCAGTTCTACTCAAGTTATTTCAGAGGATAGAAGAGGAAGCAACACTTCCAAATTCATTCTATGAAGCCAGCATAACACTGATACCAAAACCAGGCAAAGACATCACAAAAAAAGAAAATTACAGACCAATATCTCTCATGAATATAGATGCAAAAATTCTCAACAAAATTCTAGCCAATAGAATTCAGCATCATATCAAAAAAATAATACACCACGACCAAGTAGGATTCATACCAGGTATGCAAGGATGGTTTAACATTAGAAAATCCATCAAGGTAATCCACCACATAAATAAAAGGAAGGAAAAAAATCACATGATCATCTCAATTGATGCAGAAAAGGCATTTGACAAAGTCCAACACCCATTCCTGATAAAAGCTCTCAATAAAATAGGTATAGAAGGGAAATTTCTCAACATAATAAAGGGCATCTATGGAAAACCAACAGCCAACATCATTCTTAATGGAGAGAGGCTGAAAACATTCCCTGTGAAAACAGGAACAAGACAAGGATGCCCTTTATCACCACTCCTATTTAACATTGTGCTGGAAGTTCTAGCTAGAGCAGTAAGGCAAGAGAAAAAATAAAGGGTATCCAAATTGGTAATGAAGAAGTTAAACTCTCCCTGTTTGCAGATGATATGATACTATACATAGAAAACCCTAAAGACTCCACGAGAAATTTACTGGAAGTAATAGAAAGATTCAGCAGAGTAGCAGGATACAAGATAAACATCCAAAAATCAGTTGGATTCCTATACACCAGTAAAGAGAACGATGAAAAGGAGATCAGGAAATCAATACCATTTTCAATAGCCCCTAAAAAGATAAAATACTTAGGAATAAATCTGACCAGGAATATAAAAGACCTATACAAAGAAAACTACAAAACACTGCTGCATGAAATCCAAAGGGATCTACATAAATGGAAAAACGTACCATGGTCATGGATAGGCAGACTCAACATTGTGAAAATGGCAATTCTACCTAAAGCAATCTACAAATACAATGCAATCCCGATCCAAATACCAACAACATTCTTCAAAGAGATGGAAAAACTAATTATTAACTTTATATGGAAAGGGAAGAAACCCCGAATAAGTAAAGCACTACTGAAGAAGAAGAATAAAGTTGGAGGACTCACACTACCTGACTTGAGAACCTACTATACAGCTACAGTACTCAAAACAGCCTGGTACTGGTACAACAACAGAGACATTGACCAATGGAACAGAATTGAGAACTCAGATGTAAATCCATCCACCTACGGTCACCTGATTTTTGACAAGGGCCCAAAATACATCAAATGGGGAAAAGACAGTCTTTTTAACAAATGGTGCTGGCAAAACTGGATATCCATTTGTAGAAAAATGAAACAGGACCCATACCTCACACCATATACAAAGCTACTTCAAAATGGATCAAAGACCTGAATATAAAGCCTCAAACTATAAAATTCATAGAAGAAAAAATAGGACCAACACTTCAGGCCTTAATACATGGCATTAACAGGATACAAACCATAAAAATCAACACAAAAAACCCAACAGATAAACTAGATAATTGGGATCTTCTAAAAATCAAACATCTATGCTCTTCAAAAGATTTCACCAAAAGAGTTAAAAGAGAACTTACAGACTGGGAAAAAATTTTTGGACAGTACAAGTCAGACAAAGGTCTAATCTCCATAATCTACAAGAAAATCCAACACCTCTACAACAAAAAGACAACCAATCCTATCAAAAAATGGGCAAAGGAAATGAAGAGACACTTCACCAAGGAAGACATTCAAATGGCCAACAGACACATGAGGAAATGCTCGCGATCACTAGCCATTAGAGAAATGCAAATTAAAACCACAATGCGATACCATCTCACCCCGGCATTACTGGCACGAATCAAAAATACTGGAAATAACAAATGTTGGAGGGGCTGCAGGGAGACGGGAACTCTTATACACTGCTGGTGGGAATGCAAAATGATACAACCATTTTGGAAAATGATATGGCGTTTCCTCAGAAAGCTAGAAATAGACATACCATTCGATCCAGCAATCCCACTCCTAGGAATATATCCTAGAGAAATAAGAGTCATCACTTGAATAGACATATGCACACCTATGTTCATGGCAGCATTATTCACAATAGCAAAACGATGGAAACAACCTCGATGTCCATCAACAGATGAATGGATACACAAACTATGGTACATACACACAATGGAGTACTATGCAACGAGAAAGAACAACAATGAATCTGTGAACCATCTCATAACATGGATGAAACTGGAGGACATCATGCTGAGTGAAATAAGTCAATCACAAAAGGACAAATATTGTATGAGACCTCTATTGTAAAAACCCATGAAAAAATTCACATGCAAAATGTAACAATAGTTGTTGGTTACCAGGGATGGGAGGGTGGGGGGAAATACTAAATAGGTAATAGGTAAGTGGTAACTTGGGTGAGAGGTGAGATAGTACATAGTACAGGGGAAACTAACACAACCTGCACAAGGAAAGGTCATGGAGGCCCTATAGACACATCCAAACCCCCCGAGGGACTGAGTTGTTGGACGGAGGGCTCTGGGGAGCATGGTCTCGGGGAACATCTAGCTCAATTGGCATGACACTACTTATAAAGATAATGCTCTACATTCTACCTTGGTGAGTAGTGTCTGGGGTCTTAAAAGCCTATGAGCGGCCATCTAAGATACTCCACTGATCTCATCCCTTCGGGAACAAGGGAGAACGAAGAGAACAGGATACAAGGAAAAGATTAGTCCGAAGGACTAATGGTCCACAGCTACCAAGGCCTCCACGGGACTGAGTTCAGTACAGCTGGATGGTGCCCGGCTACCACCAATGACTCCTCTGACCAGGATCACAACAGAGGGTTCTGGGCAGAGCTGGAGAAGGATGTAGAGCATAATTTTAACTCCCCCAAAAAAGAAGACCAGATTTACTGGCCTAAAGAATACTAGAGAAACCTCAAGAGTGTGGCCCCCAGACACCCTTTCAGCTCAGAGGTGAAATTACCTTCGAGGTTCGATGTTAAGCCTGGGAATGGACACCCCAGTAAAACTAAATGGGACTAACGAGGTACAGGAGTCCGGTGACAAGGGCCAGAAGGCAGAGGGAGAGTAGGAAACTGATGATAAGGAACACAAATTGAATAAGGACACTGTCGATGTATTGTGAGATTGTTGACCACAGCTATAGGGCAACATTTGTAGTAACTATTAAATGGGAGGCTGTTTTGTCCTGTAAGCCTTCATCTTGGGCGAGAATGGCAGCACAATTGGAAGAGCATAGTCAATATCACTTAAATGTGTAAGTAAAAAGTTTTGAAATGGTGTTTAAATAAAATAAAATAAAATAAAAAAATAAATAAACAAATGAGACTAAAGAGGTACAATAGTCCACTGACAAGGTCCAGAAGACAGAAGGGGACAAGGAAGTCCCCTGGTGATAGGGAACACAAGGTGGAGTAAGGATATTCTTGATGTGTTGTGAGATTGTTAACCATCGTCATAGGGCAACATGTGTAGTAACTGTTAAATGAAAAACTATTTTGTTCTGTAAGCCTTCATCTTAAGTGAGAATAACAGCACAGTTGGAAGAGCGTAGTCAATGTCACTGAAATGTGAATGTAGAAATTTTTGAAACGGTGTATCTTTGGCCATCTGTAATTTTCATCAAAAAAAAAAAAAAAAAGGTTGGGAATTTAGAGGCTTAATACGTTGTGGGGTTGTTAACCAGTGTCATAGAACAACATGTATACTACTATTTCATGAGAAACTATTTGCTCTGTAAGCTTTCACCTGAAGTACAATAAAATATATATATATATTAAAAAAAAGAGTTCTTACAGACTGTGAGCTCTAATTTATAAATGTTTTATTAACTCTGATAGTACAGCCAAGCTTAGTTTTATGCAAAAGGGTGTCCTTTTTTAGATAGCACATTCTCTTATTCTCATATTAAAACATTATTAGCTTACTAAATATTCCAACATAATATATATACTTTTCTTTCATGAAATATTGTCAATTGCAGTTGTCAAGGAAATATTCTACACAAAAATAAACAGGTTTTAGGTGTCAAATATACAAATAAAACTCAATGCAATGAAATAGGTTAGGAATAAATTGAATTGTTTGTAGCAGTGTTGACTTTTAACCTTGCAAAATACATTTATTATGTCGTGCTGCAAGAATTTCCTGCTGTTCATATTTTTTACAGAATCTATTCCTTAACGCTACTTTGAGGTCAAAATCAGCAGTAATGTTCTTAATAGATTGCTAAAGCTAAAAATTTTCAGAGAGGTAAAATAAAAATCTACTTTGAGTCTCTTCTTTATATGTTTCTATGTTACTATCTTAATATAACTTTAAATACATTTGAAAGTAATACCCTCCTTCATGCAGATACTAGGTCTTTCTTGACATATTTTAGGAATACCTAATATATAACAGAAACTAATGTTAAATTTATACCAGAAATAACACTTTTAGATTAACTATACCCTCTAACAGGTGTTGAAATCGTTGAAATAAAGAGCCTTATGTGGAAAACATGAATTCAATTACCTAACCTAACTGTATATTTGACCACATGCTGTAAAGTACTTAACGAAGTTGCAGGACATATGACATTCCCTGGGTATATTTCTCTTTTTCTGGGATATACGAAGCCATTTGCTTTAAAAAGGTTTTTAGATCCCAAATAAGAGTCATGAACAAACTTATGTTTGCTTCATGTCATATAATTTGAGAGCCTCAATCATCATCCCTCCTCCAGTTTGCAAAATTACGTCTTAAATGTTGAGTCCTCCTCCAGATTGCCCTATGCAGAACAATGTGTGTTATTTTTAGTAGTTTGTCCTAGTTAGACTCCTTAGTTTTCGTAAAGGCGATAAACTTTTATATGCTTTCTAGAAATTTCATAAAGGATATATTTATATGAATAAAGAACTTAACATCACTTTAGCTGAATAAGAAGTTTTGCACATTACATACAATAGAGAACAGCTTCATTTCAGACACTTATCAGAAGTCTAAGCTTAAACCCACTTCTATTCAATACTTACAAATTATTGCTTTATTGAGAAAATGATTTTATAAAACTACTTGATAGGTATATAGTATGGTTTAGCTACACTTGTAGTACAACATATCTGTGGATTGAGCACTTCCGTCAAGTGCTAAACGGGAAAAAATTTGGATGCAAATTATTAAACTACTATTAACTAATCAGATTCCATTACTGTGCATTGAGGGGCATTGTAAAAAAGAAATATAAGAACATATTTTCTTTGTAACAAAAAAGATGTGTTGGTCTTCATATTACTGCACTACTCTCATAAGAAATCACAGCAATCTTTCTTGTCTGGTCACTGTTCCATATATAGTTGTACTTTGCCCCCAAAACTATAACTTATAATTTTGGATATCAAAAATCATATGACTACTTGGACAAAGATGTTCTGCCCTCAGAAAAATGTTGCAAACACTTGGTTTTATATCTGAGTACTTTTCTGGTAAGAGCTGGACTTCGATGCCAAGAAGATCGAGCAGAATTACTCCTGTAATTCATGCTATTTTAACAGAGGCCACAAAGTTATGAATAATAATCAGAAGTACCCACTGATCTAAGGATCTTTCCAGTTAATTTCAATAACTAATCATTCATTCAGCAAATATGCGCTAGGCACTGGAGATAGAGTTATGAGCAAGAGAAATGTGTCTGCCTTCTTTGTGAATTTCTCTCTCACACTCTGCCTTCTATGTGAAGGCACCTTTCAGACTATAAGCTAAAGCCCTGGTCCAATTCCTTGTAGCAGACAGTAGTGATGACTATATGCTGTATGAGGGCAGGGACAATGTCTGCCTAGTGGATGAGGAAAGTTTCATGACTTGGATCCCAAAGGACAAGTGGGATTCAGCAAGTGGAAAGAGGGTGGAGTAATAAGTGCATCACAAGAAGATTTGAAGGCTAGGAAGTTTCAGGGAGTGACACTGAGACGAATACATAGGGAGGGAAGTAGTAGATGATAAAAACCAAAAAACAAACAAACCCATTGCCATTGTGTTGATTCCAACTTATGGCGACCCTATATATGGTAGACGATAAGGCAGGCTGAAATCAGAGACTGCCTTGATCTACAACCAGGTTAAGAAGACTGAATTTTATTCTTTAGTCAATGTGCTGGGGAACTCCAAGGATTTGAACAGGGGAATGACATGTTCCTGGATGAAATCTTTTTCACATAAGATCCATCTTAAAATGAACTAATTAAAATCTTTCCCAAATCCTTTTACGTGTGGCTTTAATTTACATAAAATATAAATGAGGATGTGATTTAAGATCTAAGTAATTTATAACTAGTAAGATTCCGTTATGAATTAATTTCACATTGTCAAAATTAAAAATTTTTGTGCTGCTAAGGACACCATAAAGAAAGTAAGAAATGATCCAGAGAATGGGAAAATGTTTTTGCAAATCATACATCTGATAACAAACTTGTAACTAGAACATACAAAGAACCATTACAACTCTATAATAAGACAAATAACCCATTTTAAAATGAGCAAATGAGCTGAATTGACATTTCTTCAAAGAAGATACAAAAATGGTCAATAAGCACACAAAAAGATGGCCAACATCATTAATCATCAGGGAAATGCAAACTAAAACCACAATGAGACAGTACTTCACATCTACTAGGATAGTGTCTTAGTTATCTAGTGCAGCTCCAACAAAAATACCACATAGTGGATGGCTCTAACAAAGAGAAATTTATTCTCTCACAGTCTAGGAGTCTAGAGGTCCAAATTCAGGGTGCCAGCTCCAGGGGAAAGGTCTTTGCCATCAATCTTCCCCTTGTCTAGGGGATTCTTAGCACAAGGACCCCGAGTCTAAAGGACACACATTCCTGACTTTGCTTGTTTGGTTGTAATAACCCCCTCTCCCACCTTGGCTTTCTGTTTGCTTCTCTCAAAAGAGATTGACTGAAGACACAACCTAACCCTGTAGGTTGAGTCCTGCATCATTAACATAACTGCCTCTAATCCTGCCTCGTTAACATCATAGAGGCAGGATTTACAACACATGGAAAGATCACATTAGATGACAAAATGGTGGACAATCACACAATACTGGGAATCATGGTCTAACCAAGTTAACACCCATTTTGGGGGGACACTATTCAATCCATAACAGATGGCTATAATAAAAAAGACAGATGACAACAACACTGCCATCAAGTCGACTCTGACTCATGGTGACCCGTAAATGTCAGACTAAGACTATGCTCCATAGGATTTTCAATGGCTGATTTTTCAGAAGTATGTAGATCACCAGATCTTTCTTCTGAGGAGCCTTGGGTGGACTCGAACTTCAACCTTTCAGTTAGTAGTGAAAGTGCCTTAACCATTTGCACCACTGAGAGACTCCAGTTGAATACTACTGGGCTATTAAAAAGGAATGAAGTGTTGACACATGCTACAACATGGTTGCACATCTTGAAAACATTACGCTAAGTGAAAGAAGCCAGACACAAAAGGCCAAGTACTGTATGATTCCATTTATACAAAATGCTCAAAATCCAGAGACAGAAAGTCGATCAGTGGTAGTCTAGGCCTTGGGGAAATAGAGAGTTAGTCCTAATGGTAAGGTATAAAACAAATGAGAGGATGATAAAAAAAGTTCTAAAATTGACCGCTGTGATGTTTACATACTTTTATGTAATATTCTAAATAATATACTAAAAACCACCGAATTGTACTCTTTAAAGGGCTGAATTGTATCCTATATAAATTATATTGCAATAAAGTTGTCACAAAAAATTATGATTTAATTATAATTATCTGTTCATAATAAGCTAATAGTAATCTTAGCATCAAACATATGGTCTACCTCTAACTAAAGAGGTAGAACAGCTTAGTATAAATATTGTATACAGTATTGCATGCCATCTATTTTTCCCTTTACCTGTATTTATGACTTTCCCTTTTAAAATATCATTTTTTAAGACAAAATATGACTTTTTGGGTTTAGTTACTTATAAAGTTCCTTTGGCAAGTATGCGCACATCTTCTACTTATGATTATATAGTCCTGACTTTAATCTATATTGCTTCACATAGATTGTTTGCATGTATTATTAAAAAGATTAGTATTGTTTGCTATACTGTAAATGTAACTTTCTGAATGGTGGATTTCTTTGAAGAAAGGACAAAAGGAGAATATAAATATAAATAGAGTTTCTTATAAAAGTTACTTCTGTAAAAATGAAATCAATATTTTACTGTAAAAATCAAAAATCAACATAAGATAGAATTATGCACAATAATTTAATAATGTTATATCCCACAAACTAATAGAAATTTTGAGTTTCATTACATTAGCTACATGGTAGTCTGCAAAGTTTTTAATTAAAATTTAAATAAAGTGTCTTATATTAGGTATTTAATATCAACAAGTTCAGAGCTATTTAAATGGTTTCACAAGGGACGTGAAAAGCATTAATATTTAAATAAAGAATTGCCATATGGCACAACAGTATTCACAGTGTTTTTAGACATGAGGTCTCCTGATGTCAAGATTTTGATTTAAAGTCCATTCAACTCATGAAAATGCTGAAATGTACAACTTTTTAGTTTGCAACTATTCTATTATTAAAATCTGGGTTTGTGCTCTTTCTGTCTTGAAATTATACATACATATAATAAATAGAAAATGTGTACATACATGCCAAAGGAACTTATAGATAACTAAATCCAAAAAGTCATACTTTGTCTTAAAAAAAGACGTTTTAGAAAGGAAAGTCATAAATACAGATAAAGGGAACAATAGATAGCATACGATGTTGTATACTACATACATACATATACATGTACTTCAGTAATTTCACTCTCTTCACCACTATTTGGTTAGGTAAAAAATAATGTGACTATTTATAGTATCAGAAGAAGCATTAGATCTGCATTTGGGAGCTGTGTTGTCTGACACATGCATCCCATGGGGTGGAGTTTAATAACATCTTCCTTAGAGGATTAAGCACTTAAATATCAGTAAAGAGCTTCAGTCGGTGTCTGAAATTTATTAAGTTGTTTTTAAATTGTTGCAAATATATACATAACACAACGTTTGCCAGTTCAACATTTTTCATAAGTATAATTCAGCGATGCTTGTATTTTATTACTGCTTTTCAGGTGCTAGCTCTCTGGCTTCAATTCCTGACAGTCTATTAACTACATTCTAGCTGTATTTGACTTCTTTCTTTTCCTCAAACACAACAGCTAAGTCCCAGGGTCAGAGCCTTTGTTGGTGCTGTTCATTCTGCCTGGAACTGTCTATATTCAACTTTATTCAGATCTGTTCTCAAATGAGATTTCTTCAGAGAGACCATTCTTCTAATCTTTATTTAAAATAGTCAGTCTCTCTAGTCTCATTAGTGTCCCAATCCTTGCTCTATTTAAAGTTTATTCATACCATTTATTACAATATTTAAATATGTTGTTTATTCACTATTTTACTTATTTTACTATTTTTTAAGTCTTTTTTTGATATCTGTTCTTTCAGTAAAAATATGATGAAACCAAACCCTTTGGCATCAAGTCCATTCGGACTCATAGCAACCCTATACGACAGAGTAAAACTGCCCCATAGGGTTTCCAAGGAGTAGCTGGTGGATTTGAACTGCAGACCTGTTGGTTAGCATCCAAGTTCTTAGCCACCGTACACCAGGACTGTGCTTGGAAAGGAAGAAGTAAAACTATCATTAGTTTTTAGATGATAGTTGATGATATGATCCTATATGGAGAGAAACCCAAAGATTCCACAAGAAAACTACTGGAACTAATAGAAAGATCCAACAAAGTAGCAGGATATAAGATCAATATACAAAAATGAGTTGGATTCCTATGCACCAACAAAGAGAACTTCAAGAAAGAAATCAGGAAAACAATACCACTTATAATTACCCCTAAAAAGACTCACTTAGGAGTAAATCTATCCAGAGACATAAAAGTTCTGTACAAAGAAAACTACAAAATATTACTGCAAGAACCGAAAGAGACCTACTTAAATGGAAAAACATATCATGCTCATGGATAGGAAGACTCAACATTGTAAAAATGTCAGTTCTACCCAAAGTGATCTACAACTATAATGCAAACAACAACAACAACAAAAATCCCATACCTGTTGCCGTTGAGTCAATTCTGACTCATAGAAACCCTGTAGGACAGAGAAGAACTGCCCCATAGGGTTTCCAAGGAGCAGCTAATGGATTCAAATTGCTGACCTTTTGGTTAGCAACCAAGCTCGTAGCCAATGCACTACCAGGACTCCAGATATAACACAATTCTGATCCAAATACAAATAGCATTATTTAAATGGATGGAAAAACTCATCAACAACTTTATATGGAATGGAAAAAGGCCCTGGACAAGTAAAACATTATTGAAGACAAAGAACAGAGTTGGAGGTCTCACACTACCTGATTTCATAACCAACCATGCAGCCACAGTGGTAAAAAGAGCCTAGTACTGGTACAATCATAGATGCATAGACCAATGGAACAGAAGCAAGAACCCAGACGTAAATCCATCCACCTATGGTCAACTGTTTCTTTGACAAAGGATCAAATTTCATTAAATTGAGAAAAGACAGTCTTTTTAACAAATGCTGTAGGTAAAACTGGATGTCCATTTGTAAAAAAATGCAATAGGATCCATACTTCATACCATATACAAAAACTAACTCAAAATGGATCAGACTCCTAAATATAAAACCAAAAAAGATAAAGATCATGGGAAAAAAAAAGTAGAGACAATGTTAAGTGCCCTAATATATGGCACAAATTCAATATGAACCGTAACTAACAATGCACAAACACCAGAAGATAAACTGGATAACTGGGAGCTCCTAAAAATTAAACACTTATGCTCATCATAAGACATCACCAAAAGAGTTAAAAAGAGAACATACAGACTGGGAAAAAAATTTTGGCTACAATATATCTGACAAAGGTCTAATCTCTAAAATATATAGAATACTTCAATACCTCAATAACAAAAAGACAAATAATCCAATTAAAAATGGGTAAATGATATGAACAGACAATTAACCAAAGAACACATTCAGGTGGCTAACAGACACATGAGGAAATGCTTGGAATCACTGGCCATTAAAAAATAAAACAAAAAACAAAAACTCATTGACGTTGAGTCAATTCCTACTCATAGTGACACTGTAGGACAGAGTAGAACTGTCCCATAGGGTTTCCAAGGAGCAGCTGGTAGATTCAAACTGTTGACATTTTAGTGAACAGCCAAACTCTTAACCACTGTGCCACCAGGGATCCATATAGTGACCTTCATTAGCCACTAGAGAAGTACAAATCAAAACTACAAATGAGATACCATCTCACTACTACATTACTGGCATGAATAAAAAAAAGAAAACAAACGTTGGAGAGGTTACAGGGAAATTGGAACTCTTATGCACTGCTGGCAGGAATGTAAAATAGTACAATCACTGTGGAAATCAATATGGCACCTCCTTAAAAAGCTAGAAACAGAAATACCATATGATCCAGCAATCCCACTCCTAGGAATATATCCTAGAGAAATAAGATTTGTCACACTAATACACATATACACACACATGTTCATTAAAGCATTATTCACAATAGCAAAATGATTGAAACCAATCTAAGTGCCCATCAAAGGTGAATGGATAAACAAATAATGGTACAGACACACAATGGAATACTATGCAACAATAAAGAACAATGATGAATCCGTGAAACATTTCACAACATGGATGAATCTGGAGGGGATAATGCTGAGTGAAATAAGTTAATCACAAAAGGGCAAATATTGCATGACACCACTATTATAAAAATTCAAGAAAAGGTTTACACACAGAAAAAAAAAATCTCTAATGGTTATAAGGGACAATAGGGTTTGGGAGGGGAGATCACTAACTAGATAGCAGACAAGTGTTAACTTTCGTGAAAGGAAAGACAATACACGATATAGGGGAAGTCAGCACAACTTGACCAAGGCAAAGCCATAGAAGATTCTTAGACACATCCAAATACCTTGAGAGACCAAGTCACTGGGGCTGAGGAATAGAAATCATGGTCTCAGGGGACATCTAGGTCAATTAGCATAACATAGTTCATAAAGAAAATGTTCTACATCTTACATTGCTGAGTAGCGTCTGGGGTCTAAAAAGCTGGCAAATGGCCATCTAAAATGCATGTATATATTCCATCATGTTCAGAGCAAAGGTGAATAAAGAAAACCAGATGCAAGGAAAATATTAGACCAGAGGACTAATGGACCACATGAAACACAGTCTCCTCAACCTAAGCCAGAAGAGCTAGATGATGTCAGGGTATCACCACGGACCATTCTGGCAGGGATCACAATAGAGGGCTCGAGACAGAGCAGGAGAAATAATATCTTGGATTATTATTGGTATTATATTTAACTCCAATATTCCTGGGAGTTAAATATAATTCCTCCATATATTTAATCTACTATTTGTAATCAAAGGTCACAAAAGTTTTAAATCTATCCTTTTAAAAAATCTTCATGATATTTTAATATTCTGCAATACTCACTTCCTTAGTTAAAATCATTAGTATAACTACAATTCTCCAATGTTAAGATAAAACAGATATCTATAATTTGTTAATCTTTAGAGTAGAAACCCTAGCATTATTGATTTTATTTTAAAGATATTTGGTTATTAGTCCTATTCTATAAGCTGTGATTTAAGAGAAAAGTCTAAAAATGTTACAGTATTTTAATTTAACTTTTAAATGTTGATAGCAAGCATTTGAATCAAACAATGGGGCCACAATCAGAGCACTCTGAAAACTAGATCTCATTTATTTGAAAAATCTTCAGGAATTATTTCAATAATCATATTTATTTTTAATAATATATCCTAGAAATTAATTAAATTAGTCTCTTTATTTTGAAACTAGAAAAGTAAAAACTCAGCATTTATTTGCATAGTGTAGCAAAGGTAAAAGAGAACAATTTAAAGTCTCTCTCTCTCTCCTTTACGATATAACTGAATGAATTGCTCTACACACATTTTTTCCTTTATAAAAACTCTTCAAATTTTTTATGCTCTCTATGCCCAATTTCCATTCATTCAATATCATCTGTATTTTATTTGTTCATTTAGGAATTCAGTAAACTTACACTAAAATTCTAATAGTATACATAATAAGACAGACTTAAAATCTATTATAATTTTTCAAAAATCTATTTTGGCTCATCTTGCGTGGCAAAATGGCACTCTAAGCAGAAGCACCAAGTGGTCACTCCACAGCAAATATCTGAAAAACTAAGCCAAACAGAGAAAACAGCAATCCTGAAACCCTAAAGCATCAACTGAAGAGATAACGAACTAAGCCAAGCACCAAATGGAATAATAAAACTGATAGAGAGCAGAGAGCAAAGAGAGATTTATGCAGAGGTACCCTATCAGCTAATGCAGCCCGGATCCACCATCTTGGATTACTATCAGAGACCAGCAAATAGGGGGTATGCGAAAGCAACTTCACGGAGCTTCCAGAAGGAGAAAAAACAACCAGTAATTTGCAATATACACTTTCCCAACCCCACCCTTCTTCACCCCCCACTCGGCCTCTTCTGCTTCCCACGGCCACAGACTCTTGGCTGGGAGCACCGGCTGCTTGGATTCTACCCACCCACACTGGTCGGATTCCTGAGTACCATTTGTTGGCTGCTGGTGTTGCTTTTTTTTTCTGCTTCTTTTGATTTCTTCCATGCCTCTCACCACCTCCCCCTCCTTTCGCTCAAATATCTGGCTCCATGCACCATCTTTGCTTATTCCTCAGGGGCTGCAGAGCTCCGTTCGAGTGTGGAACAGCTTCCTGGTCTGGGCTGCCACGCTGGTGGGAACATGGGGCTTTGGTTGGTTTGTTTGTTTTCTTTTCCTTTTCTCGAGTTAGGAGCTTGTTTTGGCCGGGTGGTGCTGCACAACTTGGAACCTACCCGGTTGGCTTGCGCAGATGTACAGAGGGATCCCTGAGGGCATCTCTTTTTTCATGTTTTTTTTCTTTTTTTCTGTTTTTTGGGGGAATTTTCTTCTTCTTTTTTTAAAATTTGTTTTGTTTTCTTTTCCCTCTTTTTCCCTTTCTGTCTTTCTTCATTACTCAGAATTATCCAAAAGTTGAAGCAAAAAGCAGGCAAAAAGGAGGAAAAAATAGACAAATTCATGGCAAATACAGAAAAAAAATGGAATAATTCAGGAAAATAATGCAGGAACAAAATGTCATAATAAATTCACAACTAGAAATTACACAAAGACAACAATTAGAAATCCAAAAGATAAACAATAAGATTTCAGAAATGGACAGTGTCGTAGAAGTGCTGAGGAGAAGATTTGAAATGGTGGAAGACAGGATCAGGGGAATTGAAGACAAACACTTGGATAAAACTCTGTCTAAGGAAAACTCAGAAAAAGAACAAAGAAAAATGAAGAGACCCTGAGAGTTATGTGGGATACAATCAAAAGCAAAAATTTTTGAGTGATCAGAGTTCCAGAACAGGGGGAGAAAACAGAAAACACAGAGAGGATCATGAAGAACGGTTGACAGGCAACTTCCTCAATAACATGAAAGATGAAAAACTGGTCATCCAAGAATCTCAACAAACCCCATATAGGATAGACCCCAAAAGAAAATCACCAAGGCATATCATAATCACACTAGCCAAAACCAAAGACAAACAAAGAATCCTGAGAGCAGCTCAAAAAAAAAAGAAGTCACATACAGAGGAGAAACAATAAGAGTAAGCTCAGATTATTCGGCAGAAACCATGGAGGCAAGAAGGCAATGGGTTGACATATATAAAACCTTGAAAGAAAAAAATTTCCAGCCAAGAATAATATATCCTGCAAAACTCTCATTCAAATATGCTGGCAAAATCAGGACATTTCCAGATAAACACAAATTAAGGGAATATGTAAAAACCAAACCAAACTTACAAGTATTATTAAAGGGAGTTCTTCGATCTGAGAACAAACAACTTCATCTCACGGGAAGAATCTAGGATGCAGGATCATACAAGTCAGATACCAGTCTAGGAAATGAACTCTCAAGGACTATGCAAAACCAAAAGAAATACAACAGGGAATCAGAGCAGTTAATCTGTAAATGAGAACAATATCAGAACAATTAAACAGGGAATAAACGGTGTAGGTATAGAACATTCTAATGGAGACGAAGGCAAGGTGATACCAAGTAATAATAGACTACTTCAAACTTAGAAAGATAAGGGTAAATTTCACGGTAACCACAAAGAAAGTTAACAAACTCATAAAAATAAAGAGGAAAAACATAAAGTCTCAGCAAAAACAAAACCTACAAAAACAAAAGAAATGGAAAAAAAATCCACAAAAAAAAGTAACTCAGCACAAGAGAGTAAGAAGAACAAAGAAAATTTCAGCACCACAAAAAAAAAAGCACTACAAAATGACAGCAACAAACTCAAATGTATCAATGATTACACTGAATGTAAATGGGCCCAATGCACCCATAAAGAGATGGAGAGTGACAGAATGGATAAGAAAACAGGAGCCATCAATATGCTGTCTATAAGAGACACACCTTAGAAACAAAGATGTGAATTTATTAAAAGTCAAAAGTTGGAAAAAAATATATCAAGCTAACAAGTACCAAAAAGAGCAGGAGTGGCAATAATAATCTCAGATAAAATAGACTTTAAAAAGAAATCCACCATAAAGGACAAAGAAGGACACTATATAATGATTAAGGGGACAATCCATCATGAAGACGTAACTATAATAAACATCTACGCACCCAATGACAGGGCCCCAAAATACATAAAACAAACTCTAACAACACTGAAAAGAGCAATTGACAGTTCCAGAATAATAGTAGGAGACTTCAACACACCACTCTCAGTAAAGGACAGAACAACTAAGAAGAAACTCAGCAAAGATACAGAAGACCTAAAGGGCACAATCAGCCAAATGGACCTCATAAACATATATAGAACACTGCATCCAATCACTGCAAAGTACACATTCTTTTCCAATGCACATGCAACATTCTCCAGAATAGACTACATCTTAGGCCACTGAATAATCCTCAACAAGATCCAAAACATTAAGATAATCCAAAGTATCTTCTCTGACCACAATGCCATCAAGGTAGAAATTAACAACAGAAAGAGCAAAGAAAAAAAATCAATTACATGGAAACTGAATAATACCCTGCTAACACATCACCGGGTAATAGAAGAAATCAGAGATGGAATCAAAAAATTCCTAGATTCAAATGAGAATGAAAACACATCATATCAAAACCTATGGGACACAGCAAAGGCAGTCCACAGAGGACAATTTATAGCAATAGATGCACATATCAAAAAAGAAGAAAGGGACAAAATCAAAACCTTAACTTCAGAACTCAAACAAATAGACACAGAACAGCAAAAGAAGCCCACAACCACCGGAAGAAAGGAAATAGTAAAGATCAGAGCAGAAATAAATGAAATAGAGAACAGAAAAACAATAGAAAGAATCAACAAAACCAAAAGTCAGTTCTTTGAAAGAATCAACAAAATCAACAAACCACTGGCCAGACTGACAAAAGAAAAACAGAAGAGGGCACAAATAACCCAAATAAGAAATGAAATGGGGGACATTACAACAGACCAAACTGAAATAAAGGGGATCATAACAGAATATTATGTAAAACCATAGTCCAACAAATTGGAAAACCTAGAGGAAATGGATAAATTTCTAGAAACACACGGCATACCCAAACTAAAACAACGTGATGTTGAAAATCTGAACAGCGCCATAACAAGAGAAGAGATTGAAAAGTTAATAAAAAAACTGCCAACCAAAAAAATCCCTGGCCCGGAGGGCTTCACTGGAGAATTCTACAAAACATTCCCAGAAGAGCTTGTACCAGTACTACTCAAGCTATTTCAGAGCATAGAAGAGGAAGCAACCCTTCCAAATTCATTCTATGAAGGCAGCATAATGCTGATACCAAAACAAGGCAAGACACCACAAAAAAAAGAAAATTACAGACCAATATCTCTCATGAACATACATGCAAAAATTCTGAACAAACTTCTAGCCAATAGAATTCGGCATCATATAAAAAAAAAATACACCATGACCAAGTAAGATTCATACCACGTATGCAAGGATGGTTCAACATTAGAAAATCAATCAACGTAATCCACCACACAAATAAAAGGAAAGAAAAGAATCACATGATCATCTCAATTGATGCAGCAAAGGCATTTGTCAAAGTCCCACACCCATTCCTGATAAAAGCTCTCAATAAAATAGGTATAGAAGGGAACTTTTCAACCTAATAAAGGGCATCTATGCAAAACCAATGGCCAACATCATTTTTTTTATTAATTTTTTTTTATTGTACTTCAGGTGAAGGCTTACAGAACAAATAGTTTCTCATGAAACAGTAGTACACATATTGTTTTATGACATTGGTTAACAAACCCACATGTCAACCCTCTCCCTTCTCGACCTTTTTTTTTGGTGAAAATATACATAGCCAAAGATACACCATTTCAAAAATTACTACATGCACAGTTCAGTGACATTGACTACCCTCTTCCAATTGTGCTGCTATTCTCACTTAAGATGAAGGCTTACAGAACAAAATAGTTTCTCATTTAACTGTTACTACACATGTTGCCCTATGACAATGGTTAACAATCTCACAACACATCAACAATATCCTTACTCAACCTTGGGTTCCCTATCACCAGCTTCCTTGTCCTCTTTTGCCTTCTGGCCCTTGTCACTGGACTACTGTAACTCATTAGTCCCATTTGCTTTTACGGGGCTATCGACTCCCAGGCTGAATGGTAAACCTCGGAGATAACTTCACCACTGAGATAAAGGGTGTCTAGGGATTTCTCCAGTCTCCTTTAGGACAGTAAACCTGGTCTTTTTATGTGAATTAGAATTATGTTCTATATCCTTCTCGAGCTCTGTCCAGAACCCTCTGTTGTGATCCTGGTCAGAGCAGTCAGTGGTGGTAGCCGGGCACCATCTAGCTGTACTGGACTCAGTCTGGTGGACGCCTTGGTAGCTGTGGACCATTAGTTCTTTGGACTAATCTTTTCCGTGTATCCTGTTATCTTCATTCTCTCTTGCTCCCGAAGGGATGAGACCAGTGGAGTCTTTTAAGACCCCACATGCTAGTCGCCAAGGTAGAATGTAGAACATTGTCTTTATAAGCTGTGTCATGTCAATTGAGCTAGATGTTCCTGAGACCATGGTCCCCGCAGCCCTCTGCCCAGCACTTCAGTCCCTCAGGGAGTTTGGATGCGTCTATGGTGCTTCCATGACCTTTCCTTGTACAACTTGTGCTAGTTTCCCCTGTATTGTGTACTGTCTCACTCTTCACCCAAGATACCACTTATCTATTGCCTATTTAGTATTTCTCCCCCCACCCCTCCCATCCCTGGTAACCAACAAAGATTGTTACATTTTGTGTGTGAACTTTTTCATGGGTTTTTACAATAGAGGTCTCACACAATCTTGGTCTTTTTGTGATTGACTTATTTCACTCAGCATAATGTCCTCCAGTTTCATCCATGTTATGAGATGGTTCACAGATTCATTGATGTTCTTTCTTGTTGCATAGTACTCGATTGTATGTATGTACCATAGTTTGTTTATCCATTCATCTGTTGATGGGCATCTAGGTTGTTTCTGTCGTTTTGCTATTGTGAACAATGCTTCCATGAACATATATGTTCAGACATCTATTCGAGTGATGACTCTTATTTCTCTAGGATATATTTCTAGGACTAGGATTGCTGGATCATATTGTATTTCTATTTCTAGCTTTCTAAGGAAGCGCCATATCATTTTCCAAAATGGTTGTATCACTTTGTATTCCCACCAGCAGTGCATAAGAGTTCTGATCCCCCCACAGCCCCTCCAACATTTGTTATTTCCAGCATTTTTGATTCGTGCCAGTAATGCCGGGGTAAGATGCTATCTCATTATGGTTTTAATTTGCATTTCTCTAATGTTTAGTGATCGTGAGCATTTTCTCATGTGTCTGTTGGAGATTTGAATGTCTTCTTTGGTGAAGTGTCTGTTCATTTCCTTGGCCCAATTTTTAATAGGGTTATTTGTCTTTTTGTTGTAGAGGTGTTGGATTTTCTTGTAGATTATGGAGATTAGACCTTTGTCTGACTTGTACTGTCCAAAATTCTTTTCCCTGTCTGTAGGTTCTCTTTTTACTCTTTTGGTGAAGTCTTTTGAAGAGCATAGGTGTTTGAGTTTTAGAAGATCCCAGTTATCTAGCTTATCTTCTGGGGTTTGTGCATTGATGCTTATGGTTTGTATCCTGTTAACGCTGTGTATTAATGCCTGTAGTGTTGCTCCTATTTTTTCTTCTATGAACGTCATAGTTTTAGGCTTTATATTCAGATCTTTGATCCATTTTGAAGTAGCTTTTGTATATTGCATGAGGTATGGGCCCTGTTTCATATTTTTGCAGATGGATATCCAGTTTTGCCAGCACCATTTGTTAAAAAGACTGTCTTTTCTCCATTTGATGGAATTTTTGCCCTTGTCGAAGATCAGGTGACTGTAGGTGGATGGATTTACATCTGGGTTATCAATTCTGTTCCATTGGTCAATGGATCTGTCATTGTACCAGTACCAGGCTGTTTTGACTACTGTAGCTGTATAGTAGGTTCTGACATGAGGAAATTTGAGTCCTCCAACTTTATTCTTCTTCTCCACTAGTGCTTTACTTATTCGGGGCTTCTTCCCTTTCCATGTGAAGTTAATGATTAGTTTTTCCATCTCTTTGAAGAATGTTGTTGATATTTGGATCAGGATTGTGTTGTGTTTGTAAATTGCTTTGGGTAGAATAGTCATTTTCACAATGTTGAGTCTGCCTATCCATGAGCATGGTATGTTTTTCCGTTTATGTAGATCCCTTGGATTTCATGCAGTAGTGTTTTGTAGTTTTCTTTGTATAGGCCTTTTACATCCCTGGTCAGATTTACTCCTAAGTATTTTATCTTTTCAGGGGCTGTTGAAAATGGTATTGTTTTCCTGATTTCCTTTTCATCGTTCTCCTTATTTGTGCATAGGAATCCAACTGATTTTTGAATGTTTATCTTGTATGCCGCTACTCTGCTGAATCTTTCTATTAGTTCAATAGATTTCTCGTGGAGTCTTTAGGGTTTTCTATGTATAGTATCATATCATCTGCAGACATGGACAGTTTAATGTCTTCATTACCAATTTGGATGCCCATTATTTCTTTTTCTTGCCTTATTGCTCTAGCTAGAACTTCCAGCACAATGTTAAATAGGAGTGGTGATAAAGGGCATCCTTGTCTTGTTCCTGTTTTTAAGGGGAATGTTTTCAGCCTCTCTCCATTAAGAATGATGTTGGCCATTGGTTTTGCATAGATGCCCTTTATTAGGTTGAGAAATTTCTCTTCTATACCTATTTTATTGAGAGCTTTTATCAGGAATGGGTGTGGGACTTTGACAAATGCATTTGCTGTATCAGTTGAGATGATCATATGGTTCTTTTCTTTCTTTTTATTTATGAGGTGGATTATGCTGATTGATTTTCTAATGTTGAACCATCCTTGCATACCTGGTATGAATCCTACTTGGTCGTGGTGTATTAATTTTTTGATATGATGCTGAATTCTATTGGCTAGAATTTTGTTGAGAATTTTTGCGTCTATATTCATGAGAGATATTGGTCTGTAATTTTCTGTTTTTGTGAGGTCTTTGCCTGGTTTTGGTATCAACGTTATGCTGGCTTCATAGAATGAATTTGGAAGGGTTGCTTCCTCTTCTATGCTCTGAAATAGCTTGAGTAGTACTGGTACAAGCTCTTCTGGGAATGTTTTGTAGAATTCTCCAGTGAAGCCCTCTGGGCCAGGGATTTTTTTGGTTGGCAATTTTTTTTATTAACTTTTCAATCTCTTCTCTTGTTATGGGGCTGTTCAGATTTTCAACATCACATTGTTTTAGTTTGGGTAGGCCGTGTGTTTCTAGAAATTTATCCATTTCCTCTAGGTTTTCAAATTTGTTGGACTATGGTTTTATATAATATTCTGTTATGATCCCCTTTATTTCAGTTTGGTCTGTTGTAATGTCCCCCATTTCATTTCTTATTTGGGTTATTTGTGTCCTCTCCTGTTTTTCTTTTGTCAGTCTGGCCAGTGGTTTGATGATTTTGTTGATTCTTTCAAAGAACTGACTTTTGGTTTTGTTGATTCTTTCTATTGTTTTTCTGTTCTCTATTTCATTTATTTCTGCTCTGATCTTTACTATTTACTTTCTTCCAGTGGTTGTGGGCTTTTTTTGCTGTTCTGTGTCTATTTGTTTGAGTTCTGAAGTTGAGGTTTTGATTTTGTCCCTTTCTTCTTCTTTTTTTTTTTTTTATATATATTTTATTGTACTTCAGGTGAAAGCTTACAGAGCAAATAGTTTCTCATGAAATAGTAGTACACATGTTCTTTTTTTTGACATTGGTTAACAACCCCACAACGTATTAAGCCTCTAAATTCTCAACCTTTTTTTTTGATGAAAATTACAGATGGCCAAAGATACACCGTTTCAAAATTTACTACATTCACAGTTCAGTGACATTGACTACGCTCTTCCAACTGTGCTGTTATTCTCACTTAAGATGAAGGCTTACAGAACAAAATAGTTTTTCATTTAACAGTTACTACACATGTTGCCCTATGACAATGCTTAACAATCTCACAGCACATCAAGAATATCCTTACTCCACCTTGTGTTCCCTATCACCAGGGGGCTTCCTTGTCCCCTTCTGTCTTCTGGACCTTGTCAGTGGACTATTGTACCTCTTTAGTCTCATTTGTTTGTTTATTTATTTATTTATTTTTATTTTATTTAAACACCATTTCAAAACTTTTTACTTACACATTTAAGTGATATTGACTATGCTCTTCCAATTGTGCTGCCATTCTCGCCCAAGATGAAGGCTTACAGGACAGAACAGCCTCCCATTTAATAGTTACTACAAATGTTGCCCCATAGCAGTGGTCAACAATCTCACAATACATCGACAGTGTCCTTATTCAATTTGTGTTCCTTATCATCAGTTTCCTACTCTCCCTCTGCCTTCTGGCCCTTGTCACCGGACTCCTGTACATCGTTAGTCCCATTTAGTTTTACTGGGGTGTCCATTCCCAGGCTTAACATCGAACCTTGAAGGTAACTTCCCCTCTGAGCTGAAAGGGTGTCTGGGGGCCACACTCTCGAGGTTTCTCTAGTATTCTTTAGGCCAGTATATCTGGTCTTCTTTTTTTTTTTTTTTTTTGGGAGTTAAAATTATGCTCTACATCCTACTCCAGCTCTGCCCAGAACCCTCTGTTGTGATCCTGGTCAAAGGAGTCATTGGTGGTAGCCGGGCACCATCCAGCTGTACTGGGCTCAGTCCCGTGGAGGCCTTGGTAGCTGTGGACCATTAGTCCTTCGGACTAATCTTTTCCTTGTATCCTGTTCTCTTCATTCTCCCTTGTTCCCTAAGGGATGAGATCAGTGGAGTATCTTAGATGGCCGCTCATAGGCTTTTAAGACCCCAGACACTACTCACCAAGGTAGAATGTAGAGCATTATCTTTATAAGTAGTGTCATGCCAATTGAGCTAGATGTTCCCCGAGATCATGGTCCCCAGAGCCCTCCGTCCAACAACTCAGTCCCTCGGGGGGTTTGGATGTGTCTATAGGGCCTTCATGACCTTTCCTTGTGCAGGTTGTGTTAGTTTCCGCTGTACTATGTACTATCTCATCTCTCACCCAAGTTACCACTTACCTATTACCTATTTAGTATCCCCCCCCCCCCATCCCTGGTAACCAACAAGGATTGTTACATTTTGCATGTGAATTTTTTCATGGGTTTTTACAATAGAGGTCTCATACAATATTTGTCCTTTTGTGATTGACTTATTTCACTCAGCATGATGTCCTCCAGTTTCATCCATGTTATGAGATGGTTCACCGATTCATTGTTCTTTCTTGTTGCATAGTACTCCATTGTGTGTATGTACCATAGTTTGTGTATCCATTCGTCTGTTGATGGACATCGAGGTTGTTTCCATCGTTTTGCTATTGTGAATAATGCTGCCATGAACATAGGTGTGCATATGTCTATTCGAGTGATGACTCTTATTTCTCTAGGATATATTCCTAGGAGTGGGATTGCTGGATCGAATGGTACGTCTATTTCTAGCTTTCTGAGGAAACGCCATATCATTTTCCAAAATGGCTGTATCATTTTGCATTCCCACCAGCAGTGTATAAGAGTTCCCGTCTCCCCGCAGCCCCTCCAACATTTGTTATTTCCAGTGTTTTTGATTCGTGCCAGTAATGCCGGGGTGAGATGGTATCTCATTGTGGTTTTAATTTGCATTTCTCTAATGGCTAGTGATCGCGAGCATTTCCTCATGTGTCTGTTGGCCATTTGAATGTCTTCCTTGGTGAAGTGTCTGTTCATTTCCTTTGCCCATTTTTTGATAGGATTGGTTGTCTTTTTGTTGTAGAGGTGTTGGATTTTCTTGTAGATTATGGAGATTAGACCTTTGTCTGACTTGTACTGTCCAAAAATTTTTTCCCAGTCTGTAGGTTCTCTTTTAACTCTTTTGGTGAAATCTTTTGAAGAGCATAGATGTTTGATTTTTAGAAGATCCCAATTATCTAGTTTATCTGTTGGGTTTTTTGTGTTGATGTTTATGGTTTGTATCCTGTTAATGCCATGTATTAAGGCCTGAAGTGTTGGTCCTATTTTTTCTTCTATGAATTTTATAGTTTGAGGCTTTATATTCAGGTCTTTGATCCATTTTGAAGTAGTTTTTGTATATGGTGTGAGGTATGGGTCCTGTTTCATTTTTCTACAAATGGATATCCAGTTTTGCCAGCACCATTTGTTAAAAAGACTGTCTTTTCCCCATTTGATGTATTTTGGGCCCTTGTCAAAAATCAGGTGACCGTAGGTGGATGGATTTACATCTGAGTTCTCAATTCTGTTCCATTGGTCAATGTCTCTGTTGTTGTACCAGTACCAGGCTGTTTTGAGTACTGTAGCTGTATAGTAGGTTCTCAAGTCAGGTAGTGTGAGTCCTCCAACTTTATTCTTCTTCTTCAGTAGTGCTTTACTTATTCGAGGTTTCTTCCCTTTCCATATAAAGTTAATAATTAGTTTTTCCATCTCTTTGAAGAATGTTGTTGGTATTTGTATCGGAATTGCATTGTATTTGTAGATTGCTTTAGGTAGAATTGCCATTTTCACAATGTTGAGTCTGCCTATCCATGAGCATGGTATGTTTTTCCATTTATGTAGATCCCTTTGGGTTTCATGCAGCAGTGTTTTGTAGTTTTCTTTGTATAGGTTTTTTATATTCCTGGTCAGATTTATTCCTAAGTATTTTATCGTTTTAGGGGCTATTGAAAATGGTATTGATTTCCTGATCTCCTTTTCATCGTTCTCTTTACCGGTGTATAGGAATCCAACTGATTTTTGAATGTTTATCTTGTATCCTGCTACTCTGCTGAATCTTTCTATTACTTCCAGTAAATTTCTCGTGGAGTCTTTAGGGTTTTCTATGTATAGTATCATATCATCTGCAAACAGGGAGAGTTTAACTTCTTCATTACCAATTTGGATGCCCTTTATTTCTTTCTCTTGCCTTACTGCTCTAGCTAGAACTTCCAGCACAATGTTAAATAGGAGTGGTGATAAAGGGCATCCTTGTCTTGTTCCTGTTTTCAGGGGGAATGTTTTCAGCCTTTCTCCATTAAGAATGATGTTGGCTGTTGGTTTTGCATAGATGCCCTTTATTATGTTGAGAAATTTCCCTTCTATACCTATTTTATTGAGAGCTTTTATCAGGAATGGGTGTTGGACTTTGTCAAATGCCTTTTCTGCATCAATTGAGATAATCATGTGATTTTTTTCTTTCCTTTTATTTATGTGGTGGATTACGTTGATGGATTTTCTAATGTTAAACCATCCTTGCATACCTGGTATGAATCCTACTTGGTCGTGGTGTATTATTTTTTTGATATGATACTGAATTCTATTGGCTAGAATTTTGTTCAGAATTTTTGCATCTATATTCATGAGAGATATTGGTCTGTAATTTTCTTTTTTTGTGATGTCTTTGCCTGGTTTTGGTATCAGCGTTATGCTGGCTTCATAGAATGAATTTGGAAGTGTTGCTTTCTCTTCTATGCTCTGAAATAACTTGAGTAGAACTGGTACGAGCTCTTCTGTAAATGTTTTGTAGAATTCTCCAGTGAAGCCATCTGGGCCAGGGCTTTTTTTGGTTGGGAGTTTTTTTATTACCTTTTCAATCTCTTCTCTTGTTATGGGTCTGTTCAGATTTTCAATATCACTTTGTTGTAGTTTGGGTAGGCCGTATGTTTCTAGAAATTTATCCATTTCCTCTAGGTTTTCAAATTTGTTGGAATATAGTTTTTCATAATATTCTGTTATAATCCTTTTTATTTCAGTTGGGTCTGTTGTAATGTCCCCCATTTCATTTCTTATTTGGGTTATTTGTGCCCTCTGCTGTTTTTCTTTTGTCAGTCTGGCCAGTGGTTTGTCGATTTTGTTGATTCTTTCAAAGAACCAACTTTTGGTTTTGTTGATTCTTTCTATTGTTTTTCTGTTCTCTATTTCATTGATTTCTGCTCTGATCTTTACTATTTCCTTTCTTCCGGTGGTTGTAGGCTTTTTTTGTTGTTCTCTTTCTATTTGTTTGAGTTCTGTAGTTAATGTTTTGATTTTGTCCCTTTCTTCTTTTTTGATATGTGCATCTATTGCTATAAATTGTCCTCTGAGGACTGCCTTTGCTGTGTCCCAAAGGTTTTGGTATGATGTGTTTTCATTTTCATTTGATTCTAGGAATTTTTTGATTCCATCTCTGATTTCTTCTATTACCCACTGATGTGTAAGCAGATTATTATTCAGTTTCCATGTGTTTGATTTTGTTTCCTTGCTCTTTCTAGTGTTAATTTCTACCTTGATGGCATTGTGGTCAGAGAAGATACTGTGAATTATCTCAGCATTTTGGATCTTGTTGAGGATTGCTCTGTGGCCTAAGATGTGGTCTATTCTGGAGAATGTTCCATGTGCATTGGAAAAGAATGTGTACTTTGCAGCGGTTGGATGGATTGTTCTATATATGTCTATGAGGTCCAGTTGGCTGATTGTGTCCTTTAGGTCTTCTGTATCTTTGCTGAGTTTCTTTTTAGTTGTTCTGTCCTTTACTGAGAGTGGTGTGTTGAAGTCTCCTACTATTATTGTGGAACTGTCAATTTCTCTTTTCAGTGCTGTTAGAGTTTTTTTTATGTATTTTGGAGCCCTGTCATTGGGTGCATAGATATTTATTATGGTTATGTCTTCATGATGGATCATCCCCTTAATCATTATATAGTGTCCTTCTTTGTCTTTTATGGTAGATTTTGTTTTAAAGTCTATTTTATCTGAGATTAGAATTGCCACTCCTGCTCTTTTTTGGTAGTTGTTAGCTTGATATATTTTTTTCCAACCTTTGATTTTTAATAAATTCACATCTTTGTTTCTAAGATGTGTCTCTTGTAGACAGCAAATAGATGGATCCTGTTTTCTTATCCATTCTGCCACTCTCCGTCGCTTTATGGGTGCATTGAGTCCATTTACGTTCAGTGTAATTATTGATAGATGTGAATTTGTTGCTGTCATTTTGTAGTGCTTTTTTTCGTGATGCTGAAGTTTTCTTTGTTCTTCTTACTCTCTTGTGCTGAGTTCCTTTTGTTTGTGGATTTTGTGTTCATTTCTTTTGTTTTTGTAGGTTTTGGTTTTGTTGAGACTTTATGTTTTTCGTCTTTATTTTTATGAGTTGGTTTGTTAACTTTATTTGTGGTTACCATGAATTTTACCCTTATCTTTATAATTTTGAAGCAGTCTACCGTTACTTGGTATCGCCTTGCCTTCTTCTCCTTTAGAAGGTTCTATACCTATCCCGTTTGTTCCCTCTTTCATTGTTTTGATGTTGTTGTCATCCTTTGATTGATTTCTCTGATTCCCTGTTGTATATCTTTTGTTTTTGGAAAGTCGTCTGTAGTTCACTTCCTAGAATGGTATCTGGTTCATGTTAACCTGCGTCCTAGGTCCTAGGTCCTGCCTGAGGGCTTATGCTGTTTGTCCTCAGATCAAAGAACTCCCTTTAATAATTCTTGTAAGTTTGGTTTGACTTTTGCATATTCCTTTAGTTTCTGTTTATCTGGAAATGACCTAATTTCACCATCAAATCTGAATGAGAGTTTTGCAGGATATATTATTCTTGGCTGACATTTTTTTTCTTTCAAGATTTTATATATGTCATCCCATTGCCTTCTTGCCTGCATGGTTTCTGCCGAATAATCTGAGCTTAGTCTTATTGTTTCTCCTCTGTATGTGACTTCTTGTTTTTCACGAGCTGCTCTCAGGATTCTTTGTTTGTCTTTAGTTTTAGGGAGTGTGAATATGATATGTCTTGGTGATTTTCTTTTGGGGTCTCTTCTATATGGGGTTCGTTGAGCTTCTTGGATGACCAGCTTTTCATCTTTCATGATATTGGGAAAGTTTTCTGTCAGCAGTTCCTCAATGATCCTCTCTGTGTTTTCTGTTTTCTCCCCCTGTTCTGGTATGCCAATCACTCGTAAGTTTTTGCTTTTAATTGTGTCCCACATAACTCTCAGGGTCTCTTCATTTTTCTTTGTTCTTTTTTCTGAGTTTTCCTGAAACAGAGTTGTATCCAAGTGTTTGTCTTCAGTTCCACTGATCCTGTCTTCCATGGTTTCAAATCTACTTCTCAGCCCTTCTATGACACCGTCCATTTCTGAAATCTTGTTGTTTATCTTTTGGATTTCTAATTGTTGTTTTTGTATAATTTCGAGTTGTGAATTTATTTTGGCATTTTGTTCGTGCATCATCTTCCTGAATTCTTCCAATTTTTTGTCTGTATTTTACATAAATTTGTCTATTTTTTCCTCATGTTTGTCAGCTTTTTGCCTCAGTTCTTGGAAAATTCCGAGTATTAGTGATTTGAGTTCCGTATCAGGTACTTCTAGTGCATTTTCTTCCACAGGAGAGTTATCTGGTGTTTTAATTTGGACGCCTATTGGAGCCATCTTGTCTTGTTTTTGTAAATGTTTTGATATTGTTTGCTGTTTTCGGTGCATTCAGTAGATATTTCTCTCGTTTATTGATTGTAGATTTTTTTTTTTTTTCGTTCCTGTGGTACAGCTGGGCAGATCTAGTTGAGGAGGAGCCACTGGGATGGGTTGCTTGTGGCACTCACCGCAGCCACCAGGACAGTCGGTAGTCATTGCTGGGCAGGTTCCAATAGGGCGTGCCTGCACAGCTTGGTGGTGTGATGTCAAGTGCACGGTGCAGGTAGGTAGGGTGCAGCGGGAAGATGGTTATGTGTGAAGCTAAGCTGGATATGGGAGAGAGGAGAGAGGAGGAGGAGCAAAAAGTGTACAAACATAAAAGAATGCTAGGGGAGCTTGTCGTTGGAATGTACAGAAGAGATACTATGGGATGGAGGAAACCAGAAGGGGGAAGAGAAAGAAAAGGAAAGAATGACCAAATAAAAATCAGAAAAGTTAAAGAACTGCAAAGTTCCCAGGGATCCCACCGATGCAGCTATGAGGTCTGGGGGAGTCGGTCTCAATTTTCACAGCTCAGCCTGGCCAGAAGGTACAGAGGCATACATCGCCTGGTATTCAGGGATCAGAAAGAGAAGGAAGAGATAGAGAGACAAGAAATTAAGCAATGAAGAAAGACAAAAGAGAAAAAGAGGTAAAAGATGACAAAACTAATCAAAAAAGGAAGAAAAATAAAATTGAGAGAAAAAAAAAAAGGGCAACACCAGCAGTCAGTGCCTACAAATGGGACCCAGAGAGCCCCCACTCAGGGGCGCGAATTCCAGGAAGCCGGTAGTCTCGGGGTTAAGTGACCGTGGCCACGAGAAGCAGAGGGGCCAACGAACAAATGCCCCAGGATCCCACCCGCGCGGGAGCCCAGACCTGGAAACAGCCACACGCCCGAACGCAGCCCTACAGCCCCGCAGTAGAGAGCAGAGACGGCACTCGGAACCAGGCACCCAGGCAAAAGGAGGGGGAGGCGGAAGAATAAGGTTCGCTAGGTGCCAGCAAACGGCTCCCAGAAAGCCTCCAGCCCGGGCGTGCGGAATCCAAGCACCGGCGCCCCCCTGCTCAGGGACTCCGGCCACGGAAAGCAGAGGGGCGAACGAACAAAGGCCCCGGGATCCCACCCACGTGGGAGCCCAGACCTAGAAACAGCCACACGCCCGCTCGCAGCCCTACAGCCCCGCAGGAGAGAGCAGAGACGGCACTCGGAACCAGGCACCCAGGCAAAAGGAGGGGGAGGCGGCAGAAAAAGGCTTGCTAGCGGCCGGCAAACGGCTCCCAGAAAGCCTCCAGCCCGGGCGCGCGGAATCCAAGCACCAGCACCCCCCTGCCCAGAGACCCTGGCCACGGAAAGCAGGGGATCCCCAGCTGAGGCGGAGAGGGGTGTGTGGTGGGAGAGCGCGCACCGCAGTTTACCGGTCGTTCTGTCTCCGACCAGATGCTCTGCAAGGCTGCTCTCCCGTTTGCTGGTCTCCGATAGGAATCCAAGATGGTGGATCCGCGCTGCGTTAGCTGGTAAGGAATCTCTGCCTGAGTCTCTCCTCGCTCTCCGTTCTCTTTTAGTATTCTCACTCCGTTTGGTGTTTGGCTGAGTTCTTTATCTCTTCATTTGGTGTTCTAGGGTTTCAGGATTGTTGATTCTCTGTTAGGCTTAGTTTTTCAGATATTTGCTGTGGAGGGACGGCGTGGTGTTTCTGCCTAGAGCGCCATCTTGCCCCCGACCTCCCCTTTCTTCTTTTTTGATATGTGCATCTATTGCTATAAATTGTCCTCTGTGGACTGCCTTTGCTGTGTCCCAAAGGTTTTGATATGATGTGTTTTCATTCTCATTTGAATCTAAGAATTTTTTGGTTCCATCTCTGATTTCTTCTATTACCCGGTGATGTGTTAGCAGGGTATTATTCAGTTTCCATGTAATTGATTTTTTTTTTTCTTTGCTCTTTCTGTTGTTAATTTCTACCTTGACGGCATTGTGGTCAGAGAAGATACTTTGGATTATCTTAACGTTTTGGATCTTGTTGAGGATTGCTCTGTGGCCAAAGATGTAGTCTATTCTGGAGAATGTTCCATGTGCATTGGAAAAGAATGTGTACTTTGCAGCGGTTGGATGCTGTGTTCTATATATGTCTGTGAGGTCCATTTGGCTGATTGTGCCCTTCAGGTCTTCTGTATCTTTGCTGAGTTTCTTCTTAGTTGTTTTGTCCTTTACTGAGAGTGGTGTGTTGAAGTCTCCTACTATTATAGTGAAACTGTCAATTTCTCTTTTCATTGTTGTTAGAATTTTTTTTATGTGTTTTGGAGCCCTGTCGTTGGGTGTGTAGATGTTTATTATGGTTTTGGGATTGTTGTTTTCTCTGTTTGGCTTAGTTTTTCGGATCTTTGCTGTGGAGGGACGGCATGGTGCTTCTGCCTAGAGCAGCATTTTGCCAGAAGTCTGGCCAACATCATTCTTAATTGAGAGAAGCTCTTAATTGAGAGAGGATGAAAACATTCCCCTTGAGAACAGGAACAAGACAAGGATGACCTTTATCTCCGCTCCTATTTACCATTGTGCTAGAAGTTCTAGCTAGAGCAGTAAGGCAAGAAAAAGAAATAAAGGGAATCCAAATTGGTAAAGAAGTAGTTAAACTGTCCCTTTTTGCAGATGATATGATACTATACATAGAAAACCCTAAAGACTCTATGAGAAATCTACTGGAACCAATAGAGAGATTCAGCAGAGTAGTAGGATTCAAGATAAACATACAAAATCAGTTGGATTCCTATACACCAATAAAGAGAATGGTGAAAAGGAAATCAGGAAAACAATAGTATTTAAAACGGCCTTAACAAAATGAAATACTTAGGAGTAAATCTAACCAGGCATGTAAAAGACCTATACAAAGGAAAGTACAAAACACTACTGCAAGAAACCCAAAGGGAGCTACATAAATGGAAAAAAATACCATGCTCATGGATAGGTAGACTCAACATTGTGAAAATGACTATTCTACCCAAAGCAATTTACAAGTACAACACAATCCCGGTCCAAATACCAAAAACGTTCTTCTAAGAGATGGAAAAACTAATCATTAACTTTATATGGAAAGGGAAGAAGCCCCAAATAAATAAAGCACTACTGAAGCAGAAGAATAAAGTTGGAGGACTTACAGTACCAGACATCAGAACCTAGTCTATAGCTATGGTAGTCAAAACAGCCTGGTATTAGTACAACAACAGATACACTGACCAATGGAACAGAATGGAGAACCCAGATGTAAATCCATCCACCTACTGTCACCTGATCTTCGACAAGGGTCCAAAATCCATCAAATGGGGGAAAAGACAGTCTTTTTAACAAATGGTGCTGGCAAAACTGGATATCCATCTGCAAAACAGTGAAACATGACCGATACCTTGCGCTGTATACAAAAACTAATTCAAAATGGATCAAAGACCTGAATATAAAGCCTAAAACTATAACGTTCATAGAAGAAAAAGTAGGACCAAAGCTACAGGCCCTAACACATGGCATAACAGGATACAAACCATAACCATCAGCACACAAACCCGAGAAGATAAGCTTGATAACTAGGATCTTCTAAGAATTAAACACCTATGCTCTTCAAAAGGCTTCACCAAAAGAGTGAAAAGAGAACCTACAGACTGGGAAAAAATCTTTGGACAGTGCACGTGAGACGAAGTCTTAATCTCCATAATCTACAAGAAAATCCAACATCTCTACAACAAAAAGACAAATAATCCTATTAAAAAATAGGCAAAGGAAATGAACAGACACTTCACCAAAGAATACATTCAAGTGGCCATCAGACACAGGAGGAAATGCTCGCGATCAGTAGCCATTATAGAAATGCAAATTAAAACCACAATGAGATAGCATCTTACCCTGGCATTACTGGCACGAATCAAAAACGCTGGAAATAACAAATGTTGGAGGGGCTGTGGGGGGATCAGAACTCTTATGCACTGCTGGTGGGAATGCAAATGATACAACCATTTTGAAAAATGATATGGCGCTTCTTTAGAAAGCTAGAAATAGAAATACCATATGATCCAGGAATCCTACTCCTAGAAATATATCCTAGAGAAATAAGAGTCGTCACTCGAATAAACATATGCACACCTATGTTCATGGCAGCAGTGTTCACGGTAGCAATAAGAGAAACAACCTAGATGCCCATCAACAGATGAATGGATACACAAACTATGGTACATACACACAATGGAGTACTATGCAACGAGAAAGAACAACAATGAATCTGTGAACCATCTCATAACATGGATGAAACTGGAGGACATTATGCTGAGTGAAATAAGTCAATCACAAAAGGACAAACACTGTATTTAACCTCTATTGTAAAAACCATGAAAAAGTTTACACACAAAAAGTAACAATCTTTGTTGGTTACCAGGGATGGGAGGGTTGGGGGGGGGAATACTAAATAGGCAATAGATAAGTGGTATCTTGGGTGAAGGGTGAGACAGTACACAATACTGGGGGAAACCAGCACAACTTGTACAAGGAAAGGTCATGGAAGCTCCCTAGACGCATCCAAACTCCCTAAGGGACTGAATTGCTGGGTGGAGGGCTGTGGGGACCATGGTCTCAGGGGCATCTAGCTCAATTGGCATAACACAGTTTATAAAGGCAGTGTTCTACATTCTACCTTGGCGACTAGCATGTGGGGTCTTAAAAGCCTGTAAGCAGCTATCTAAGATATTCCGTTCATCTCATCCCTTCAGGAGTAAGGGAGAATGAGAGAACAGGATACAAGGAAAAGTTTAGTCCAAAGGACTAATGAACCACAGCTACCAAGGCGTCCACCAGACTGAGTCCACTACAGCTAGATGGTGCCTGGCTACCACCAGTGACTGCTCTGACTGGGATCACAACATAGGGTTCTGGACAGAGCTGGAGAAGGGTGTAGAAGAAAATTCTAACACACACACATAAAAGACCAGATTTACTGGCCTAAAGGAGACTGGAGAAACCCCGAGAGTACAGCCCCCAGACACCCTTTTAGCTCAGTGGTGAAGTTACTTCTAATGTTCACCATTCAGCCAGGGATTGAATAGCCCCATAAAACAAAATGGGACTAATGAGGCACAGCTGTCCAGGGACAAGTGCTAGAAGGCAGACGGGGACAGGAAAGCTGGTGATAGGGAACCCAAGGTTGAGTAAGGATAGTGTTGATGTGTTGTGAGGTTGTTAACCATTGTCATAGGGGAACATGTGTACTGTTTAATGAGAAACTATTTTGTTCTGTAAGCCTTCATCTTAAGTGAAAATAGCACCACAATTGGAAGAGCGTAGTTGATGTTACTGAACTGTGCATGTAGAAATTTTTGAAATGGTGTATCTTTGGTTGTGTATATTTTCACAAAAAAAAAAAATAAAATAAAAATGGTCGAGAAGGGATAGGGGTGGCATGCCGTGGGGTTGTTAACCAATGTCATAAAACAATATGTGTACTACTGTTCAATTAGAAACTATTTGTTCTGTAAACCTTCACCTGAAGTACAACAGTACTATTTAAAAAAAAAAAAAGAAAAAAATATATATATTTTGGCTCAAGGTCAGATATTTAGGCTAATGGAAGTGAATAGATTGTACAATGGAAGATCAGTACATAAAATGTAACATAATTTACTACACAGAATATACCAAAAATAAAGGAGTAAAGCAAAGGGTAGATTGGTAGATGACGTGGGAAAACTGACTCACAAGAAAATGAAACAGAATTCATATTTGAAAACTATGAAGCTGAACTTTAAATTGATTAAAGACCTAACTATGAAAAGTAAAACTATGAAGTTAATAAAATATATTTTAGGGGAATATCTTTAAGCTGTTAAACCCAGGAAAGTTTTAGCAAAACTTCAAAAGCACAAATCATTAAGAAAAATGTTGATTAATTTGATAACATCAACATTAAGGATTGTTTAAAAATACTGAAGGAGATTTCGACAGTGTTAAGTTACAGACTAAAGTAAGAGACAAATATATAGACTATATAAGGATTTCTGTAATTAAATTGGGGCTGAGGGTAGGGTGTTGGAAGAGGGGAGAGAGAGACATGCAGCAATGTAGATAAGTTCCAGATGGCCCTTGCTCTCCTCTGCTCCATGTATAGCTCTCACTCTCAGCCCCCAGAATCTGGTACAACCATTCAAGATGCAGAAGCTGTAGTGTTCCATTTGCTTATTTACCATCTCTCTCTCATGGTTCCGCTCCTACAACTAAATATGCTTGGCTTCAGAAGGGATGGTGATTGACTTTTAGACCCTTAAATCTCCAGCTTCTCTCATAACTGTCTAAAGCAAACTATGACTCAAGGACCAAATCAAGCTTACCATTTGGTTTTGTAAATATAAAATTACAGAGACAAAGCCAGTGATTTATGTATTTTCTATGGTTGCTTGTGTGATATAATAACAGATTTGAGTAAGTGAGACATAGACTGTGTGTGGTCTGCAAAGTCAAAAATGTTCACTATCCTCAATTTCTATTCATTCAATCTTGTATTTACCAATAAAACTTTGACTTCTAGTCTAAGTAAGGTCTTATTTCTATAAATTCACTATTCTGTTGCCACTATGGTTTTTCTTCTTCCTTGATTGATGATATAATTTAAAAATCATCTGCATTTGAAGTAAGTGTGTATGTGTTTGTGTGTGTGTGTGTGTGTGTCATGGTGCTTGGGTGTGTGAGACAGAACATTTATAGATTAAAATCACATTGTGCTGGAAATTATATCATTGGTTTATGAAATGTGGAAGTCCACATGAAAATGTTTAAATGATATTTTACTCTTATAATGGTATCCAAAGTGTTATTTATGACTTACTGGCATGCAGGTGTCAAGGTTGCTAAGAAAGACATGACTCACATACAGGCACCAGATCGAACAGAGTTTACTTACAGGGAAGAGAAGCAGAATAAGATCAGCTCGAATAGTGGGTGTAGGCCTCCCATGGCCAATGGGTCATTCCCCATATCTGATGCCAGATGATGGGCTGCATGCACTCCTCTTGTACTGAAGGTGAAATACCTTGTTCCCTCCCCGCTGGGAACAGATGTAGCAGTGGGGTTGGCCAGGTGCCATGTGACACTTGGGCATAATCAGAACAAAGAACTACTCATCAGGCCCTTAACAGGAACATATCCCCAAACAAGACAGAAGGCCCAATACAAACTGTGCAATCTTCCTCTGAGATGTTCTAGGCCCAAGGCCCCGACTGAACAATCTGGAGAAGCAGAGAGTAGTGTGAGGGTTGTTCATCCAACATTTACAAAAGAAAAGAAAAAAATCTACTCTTCAGTAATACATACAGTGTTTTACCTTTTCATGGCTTCATAAGATTAGGGTCTTGAAAAACACAACCTAATGAAATTTATACTAGAAAGTTTAACAACATATGGGAGCAAAGTTAAGTAACATTTTACAGATGCTCTTATAAATATATTTAAATTGCTAAATTAAACTGTAGGAGTATAAAAATCAAGACCAGCAAAGTGATTCCATTTATAATATGCTAGTATAGATGTTCTTGAATGTAGAGTTGCTAAAGTGAATGGAAGAAACAATGGATGAAGTAAAAGACCTAAATGAGAAGACAAAATAAAGTATAATTAAATGTGCAAAGGCCTGGAGTTAGAAAATCAACAGTGAAGAACATGCTCGGCATTTTTTTTTTTTCTTTTTTAATTGTAGTTTAAGTGACAGTTTACAGTTGAAGTTAGTCTCTCATACAAAAATTTACACATACATTGTTATGTGAACCTAACAGCTCTCCCTATACTGTGACAACTCACTCCTCCTTTCTGCCCCTGATTTCCAGTGTCCATTCTACTGGCTCCTGACCCTGTCTGCTTTCGCATTTCACTTCCGGACAGAAGGTGCCATTTTAGTCTCATGTATCAACTTGAGCTAAGAAGTACACTCTTCATGAGTTTCATTTTATGTCCCATAGTCCAGTCTAATCTTTATCTGAAGAGTTGGCCTCGGGAATGGTTTTAGTTCTGGGTTGACACAGAGTCTCGGGGCCATGCCTTCTGGGGTTCCTCCAGTCTCAGTCAGACCATTAAGTCTGGTATTTTTACTAGAATTTGAGTTCTGCACCTCACCTTTCTCCTGCTCCATCAGGGACTCTCTGTTGTGTTCCCTGTCAAGGAGGTCATTGGTGGTAGCTGGGCACCATCTAGTTCTTCTTGTTTCAGGATGATGTAGTCTCTGGTTTATGTGGCCTTTTCTGTCTCTTTGGGCTAATACTTTCCTTGTGTCTTTGGTGTTCTTCATTCTTCTTTACTCCAGGTGGGTTGTGACCAATCGATGCATCTTAGATGACCACTCACTGGCTTTTAAGACCTCAGACACCACTCACCGAAGTAGGATGCAGAACATTTTCTTAGTAAATTTTTTATGCCAATTGACCTAAATATCCCCTGAAAGCATGGTCCCCAGACCTCCCACCCTCCGCTAGTCTGTCCCTTGAAGTGTTTGATTATGCTAGGCATTTCTTAAGTAGAAAGAAATGAAGAAAAATTTCAAGCCTCTAGTTGCAATATTGAAGGATTCTACGACCAAAATATTGAATGTCTCAGGAAGCATCAAAGAAAGACGGAAGAAATACAGAATTACTGTACCAAAAAGAATTGGTCGATGTTCAACCATTTCAGGAGGTACCATATGATCAAGAACCGATGGTATTGAGGGAGGAAGTCCAAGCTGCACTGAAGGCATTGGCAAAAAAGAAGTCTTCAGGAATTGATGGAATATCAATTGAGATGTTTCAAAGAATGGATGCAACACTGGAAGCACTCTGTTGTTTATGCCAAGAAATTTGGAAGACAGCTACATGGCCAACCCACTGAAAGAGATCCATATTTGTGCCCATTACAAAGAAATTATTGAACAATGTCATTAATAGCACACACAAGTAAAATTTTGCTGAAGATCATTCAAAAGCAGTTACAGCAGTGTATCAACAGGGAATTGCCAGGAATTCAAGTTGGATTCAGAAGAGGATGGGGAACCAGGGATATCATTGCTGATGTCAGATGGATCTTGGCTGAAAGCAGAGAATACCAGAAAGATGTTTACTTGTGTTTTATTGAATAATCAAACACATTGGACTGTGTGGATCAAAACAAATTATGGATTACATTTTGAAGAATGGGAATTCCAGAACACTTAAATGTGCTCACAAGGAACCTGGACATAGAGCAAGAGGCAGTAATTTGAACAGAACAAGGGGGATACTACATGGTTTAAAATCAGAAACAGTGTGTGTCAGGCTAATATCCTGCCACCACACTTATTCAATCTGTATGCTTAGCAAATAGTCTGAGAAGCTAGACTATATGAAGAAGAACATGGCATCAGGATTGGAGGAAAACTCATTAACAGTCTGTGATACGCAGATGACACAACCTTCCTTGCTGAAGGTGAAGAGGACTTGAAGCACTTACTGGTGAAGATCAAAGACTACTGCCTTGAGTATGGATTATACTTCAACATAAAAGAAAACAAAAATCCTCACAGCTGGACCAATAAGCAACATCATGATAAACAAAGGAAATATTGAAGATCTCAAGGATTTCATTTCACTTGGATATACAATTAATGCCCATTGAAGCAGCAGTCAGAAATCAAAGGATGTATTGCATTGGGAAAATCTTCTTCAAAAGACCTCTTTAAAGTGTTGAAAAGCAAAGATGTCACTTTAAGAACTAAGGTGTGCCTGACCCAAGTTATGATAGTTTCAAATCACCTCATATGCATGCGAAATCTTGACAATGAATAAAGAAGACTAAGATGAATTGATGCCTTTGAATTACAGTGTTTGCAAAGAATATTGAATATACCAAGGACTGCCAGAAGAACTAATAAATCTATCTTGGAAGAAGTACTGCCAGAATTCTCTTTAGAAGCAAGGATGGCAAGACTTTGTCTCACATACTTTGGGCATGTTATCAGGAAGGACCAGTCCCTGGAGAAGGACATCATGTTTGGTAAAGTAGAGGGTCAAGGAAAAAGAGGAAGACCCTCAACGAGATAGGTTGACACAGTGGCTGTCCAAATACAGCACCAGTTGTGAGGATGGTGCAGGACCAGGCAGTGTTTTTTTCTGTTCTACACAGAATCTCTGAGTTGGGACTGACTCAACAGCACATAACAACAGTATAGTTGGGTGTATACTTTTCTTTCTACAAGTGTCAAATGCTTATTTATATCATAACCTTTGAGTTGACATCCACCCTTACACATTCACCTTCATTTCAAAGATGCAGATATAAACTGACATATCAAAATACCTTTCATCCTAAGAAATTCAGAACATGGTTCCAATTTAAGTTTCTTCAATTTTTTTTTGTCTTTAATCATACTCAATACTTAACTTACAAAATTATCTACACCTGTTCAATCTGTCTTTTTACCAACTCTGTCACTTTCTGACGTCTAGTTTTTCCTATTATTCTTCCCTGTCATGAGTTTCAGTTACTCATATTGGAACTCGTTGTTTCAATTGTAACAAAAGACTTACAGATATAAATCTAGATACATTTGGTATTTAGGGAAAGGAACATATCTGGAGTGGCCTAAGGTCCCTAAAAAACAAAATAAAAAACAAAATAAAACTAAAAGTCTCCTGTTGCATTTGCTTGTTTGCTGAAGTAGCAGAGACAGGAAAAAACATAGCAATTGGAAATATGGCCTCAAAATTTAAAACTTCTGCTCTATACAAGACACTATTAAGAATGAAAAAAGAAGACACAGACTAGGAGAAAATATTTGTAAAACTCATATCTGATAAGGGTGTTATGTCTAAAATATACAAAGAACTCTTAAAACTCAACAATAAAAACCATAGAAGTCAATTACCAAATGGTAAAAATGTATGCATAGCCTCTTCACCAAAAAGCATATACAGATGGCAAGAAAGTATATGAAAAGATGCTCAACCTTACATGTCATTAGGGAATTGCAAATTAAAACAATAATATGTTTCCAACACACACATATTAGGATGGCTAAAACCCATAACACTGATAATACTAAATGCTGGAGTGGATGTGCATCAGTAGGAACTCTCATTAATTGCTAGTGGGAACACAATAGGGTACAGTTACTTTGGAAGATAGTTGGGCAGTTTCTTACAAAGATAGAAATTGGCTTATCCTATGAGTCAGTAATTGTGCTCCTAGATATTTGCTCAAATTATTTGAAAATATGTGTCTACATAAAAACATGTACACTAGGTTTACAGCAGGTTTTTTTTTTGTATTTGCCAAAAACTGGAGGCAACCAATATGTCCTTCAATACGTGAATGAATAAAAGATAAATGGTGATAAGTCCATATAATGGAATATTAATCAGCAATAAAAACAAATGAGCTATCAAGCTACAAAAAGACATGGAATAACTGTAAATGCATACTGCTAAGTGAAAGAAGCAAGTCTGAAAACACTGCACAGTCTATAATTCCAACTATATGACATTATGGAAAGGGCTAGAAAACAGATGCAATAATAAGATCAGTGGTTGCCAGGAGCTCAGGGTGTAGGAGAAGGAATGCATAAATGGAAAACGGGACCTTTTGGGGGTAGTGCAACTATTCTATATGAATCTGTAGTAGTGGACACATGACATTATACGTTTGTTAAAACTCATAAGACTGTACAAAACAGAGTTAACCCTACTATAAAATATAGACTTTAGTTAATAATAATGTAAAAAAACAAAACAAAAACTAAGTTCCAGGATATTTTAATAAAGCCAATTGCCTAGGGGTAATATAGATACATATAGGTTAATATAATATATATATGTACATACATATATATATATAAATAGCCTGTAGCCTGTTGCCCTCGAGTTGATTCCGACTCATAGTGACCCTATAGGACAGAGTAGAACTGCCTCCCAGGGTTTCCAAGGAGCGGCTGGTGGATTCGAACTGCCAACCTTTTGGCTAGCTGCCTAGCTTTTAACCACTACACCACCAGGGCTCCATATATATATATATAAAAAATCTCCATATAAATCAGTTCATAAACTTAACAGGGAAGAGGGAGACAATTATGTGGTCTGCCCTTCTGCCGTCATATACTGCTAACACTTCTCAATTCTTAGAAATTCATGCTGTTAATGTTTGAATATTTGACAAATAAAGCAAATGCAATCTTGTATTTCATGCTCTATTCAAATCTCTGCATATTTATATTAGAGAAAAACAAACACACTTGAGTTGTAGGAAGGGGATAAACTAAATAGCAAATTAAGGAATATTGTAAGATTATGCAAAGAAATATGAAATTGTAGAGTAATAATAACTGTCAAGCCCACATTTTGAAGACCATGCCCACTTTATAGTATTGCAATATTGTATGATATAAGATACAAAGTGAAGTAGACCACAATAGCAGTAACCTATAGTTGAAGTCACCTCATTAAATGCAACCATTGTAACTTTCTTTTAAGTATTTCTTTGTCAGGGTCCATATCAGATAGATGAGGTCTTCTCTCAGCCAAGTGATGACTTTAACCTCTTTGCTATACTTCTGAGGATGCCTGTTTCCACTGCCTCTTAAAATTTAACAATGACAGGTACTGATTGTTATGTTCGCTTCATGTCGTGTCAGTAATTCAGGCCGGTGCTCTTCTGGTTTCCACTAATAATGATTTGGTCTCTGTCACCGAACGGTGTATCTGTAGCTTGGTCCTGGTCTAACCACTGTAACTTTTATCTTGGTCTTTCCTTTTCCTGGAATGCTCTTTGACTTCATTTCTATGTTTCAACTCCTTCCTGTTGTTGTTAGGTGCCGTCCAGTCGGTTCTGACTCATAGCGACCCTGTGCACAACAGAACGAAACAATGCCGATCCTGCGCCACCCTCACAAACGTTGTTAGCTTGAGCCCATTGTTGTGGCCACTGTGTCAATCCATCTCCTTGAGGGTCTGCCTCTTTTTTGCTGACCCTCTACTTTACCAAACATGATGTCCTTCTCCAGAATCTGATCCCTCCTGATAACATGTCCAAAGTATGTGAGACGAAGTCTCGCCATCTTTGCGTCTAAGGAGCATTCTGGCTGTACTTCTTCCAAGCCAGATATGTTCATTCTTCTGGCAGTCCATGGTATATTCAATATTCTTCACCGACACCATAATTCAACGGCACCAACTTTTCTGTGATCTTTCTTACTCATGGTCCAGCATTCCCATTCATATGATGCTATTGAAAACACCATGGCTTAGGTCTTAGTCTTCAAGGTGACATCTTTGCTTTTTAATACTGTAAAGGGGTCTTTGGCAGCAGATTTGCCCAGTGCAATGAATCCTTTGAATTCTTGACTGCTGCTTCCATGTTGATTGTGGATCTAAGTTGTCGTTGACAACTTCAATATTCCTCTCTTTCTCATGATGTTGCTTACTGGTTCACTTGTGAGAGTTTTTTTTTTTTTTTCCTTTATGTTGAGGTGTAATCCATACTCAAGTCTGTAGTGTTCAGTTTTCATCAGTAAGCGCTTCAAGTTCTCTTCACTTTCAGCAAGCAAGGTTGTGTCGTCTGCATATCACAGGTTGTTAATGAGTCTTCCTCCAATCCTGACACCCCATTCTTCTTCATATAGTCCAGCTTCTCAGATTATTTTCTCACCATACAGATTCAGTAAGTATGATGAAAGGATACAATGCTGATGCATACCTTTTCTGACTGTAAACCACGCAGTATCCCCTTGTTCTGTTTGAACAACTGCCTCTTGATCTATGTACAGGTTCCTTATGAGCACAATTAAGTGCTCTGGAATTCCCATTCTTTGCAAATACCTTCTTCTTTTCAACTCCTTGGTTGTCCTTTAAATTAAAACAGAGTTCACATCTCACTTTCGTGAATCAGTTTTTGTATTCCTCATCTTCACTGTAGGCAGAGGTTTCATTCTTTTCTTTATTCTTCTATGGTTCCTAACACTCTATTCATTTATTCAGAGCACTGGTGGTACAGTGGTTAAGAGCTTGGCAGCTAACCTAAAGGTTGGCAGTTCGAATCCACCAGCCGCTCCTCAGAAACCTTATGGGGCAGTTCTACTTTGTCCTATAGGGTCACTGTGACTTGGAATTAACTCAACAGCAAACTTTTTTTTTTTTTTGTTACTATCAGACTCTGTGCTTTCTTCATATTTACAACTTCCTATCTCCTCCCTGCCCATGCCCCAAATCTGTCAAAGACCTACCGCTGTCTTTGACACTTAAAAATATTAAATAAGTGTTCATTTTGTCATGAATAAATAAAAGAATGATGAGTGGCATCAAGGAACCAGGCTAATGGGAGGTAATAATTCAGAAATCTGTTTCTAAAAATTAAGAGGAGCTGACCCTGAATTTCTTTAACATTGTTCTGCTAAATTACATTAAATAACTATTAAGTAGAAAACATTAGTTTTCAGCAAAATAATTAGGGTGGAAATTGACATGATAATATAATATCAGTACTAATTAAATAAATGAAAGTGATCAAAGATTTTGACGCTGTTATTTGGACTGCCCATATAATGATCTAGGAGAGGAAAATGTAAATATGTGATTAAAATTATAAGGCCAGGAACTTGTGGATCTGTATATTGAGTAGAATAATAAATGATTTTCCAGATGGTACATCATGGGAGGTATGGGAATTGAAAAAAATAAAATTACCATTCTGAGGTATGATAATAGAGTAAAAAAGTTAGGACTTCCAGCTGCATATGAAAGAAGTGAACAGCCTGGCTATTAACACTATATAAGTCAATGCCATTTAACTCTTGGCTACAGCTGGAGGGAATGCAATGGAGAAGATAAAATGTTGAATGGATCATAAATGCTACACTTATATTTATATAGCCAATCTTCAAATAAAAAGAAAGAGCAAATTAAGATGATACCAAAGCAAGTTATTATTAGGAATAGTTACCGTAAAGAGTAAGAAATTTATGTGTCTAAAAGTTGTGTGTTTATATTTCACAGGTTGTACTAGATACCACATATAATATGGAAATATTTAAATGCATGAAAATATCTTCATGAAGTACTGCAATCACAATAAGAATAAATACAATATTAATAAAGGTTGATAATTTTTGTTACAGCTTTTTATAAAAATATAAATATATATGTAGCTTATGACTTTTTTTTGTTCTTGAAACCCATCTAGAGCCTCAGATTTATAGTCACTGTGTAAAAATATCATCTTGATAGAGGCTTGGACCATGCCCCTGAAGATTTATTAAATAAGACTGTTCTGCTACCCTTACCCAATCATGTACATCCAGTCTATATAAGGTAATTAAATTAATTGATAACATTATACATTGGAATCTCATAGCTATGGAGAGTTCTATTTTCAAGTCAGAAGGGCACTCTATGAGAACTAAATGTAGAGTGGTAGTAGTAATAATAGTAGAATTTTTCTGTTGTTTCCTTCCATCTTATGTCTCTCATTTGTTACAATTTGCCACTGTAATTCTGAGTCTATTTATCTGGCTCATTTGGGCCACCACTGTGGGAGCCAAAGGTGCTAACATTCTATTCAGGTTGTATGACAACATTAGAGTCACCTTGCCTTTTTTAATGGCTGCACAAGAACGTCATGCTGAAGCCAAGCCATTGTATCTGTGGAAACAGAGACAGCCTATGGGAGTTGTGTATGGAAAAGGAAGCAAAGGTTGTGGCTGGAATTCTCCATTGAGCAAGTATGCAAATAATTTCAAATATAAGCATCACCATAAAGCCAATTCCTGTGAGGTGGAGGTCAAATATATCTCAGATTTCCAAATTCTCCAAGCTGCTATACCACTCCATCTCTGACATTGGCCGCTCCCCCACCCCTCAGCACACTCTCCTCCCCTGTTTGGGTTAGGCAATTTGCTGCAATGTCTCACAGAACTCACAAAATGTACTTACAGTTAAGTGATTTCTTAAGGAAACAATAGGTTACATCTCAGGACCAGATTCAGGAAACAGGTATGCAGAATCTGGAAGGCTCTCTCGAAGTGAACACATCCCTCTGTTGTTCAGTGCAGGACGGCTCTCTTTTTCTCTGCCATGCACACCTCCTCTCGGCCATTCAGTTCTCCGTGCAGCCCCCTCAAGACAGGCCTCCTCTTGGCCATGCACGCCCCTTTACAGCCTTGCAAGCCTCTCTGCCTTCTGCCTCCACGCCATCGGCCCCTGCCCTGCTAGCTCACGCAGTTCATAGCTAGTGTAGCAGCTTTATTCAGCTCTCTCCTACCTGCATTCCTTGCAGCAGGTTTCTGTTGTCACCACCTACTGTGTCTGCCAGAGGGCCCCTTCCAGCCTTCATGTTGTCTTCCATGTTACAGCCATTGACCCATGTCACACTCTTTTAGATCTCCTCACCTCCTCTCTCTCTCTGCTTCATTTTTCTTCTCTCGTCACTCTTGACTTTTCTTCTTTCCCTTTCTTCCTGAAACTTCTGTGGGGTTGGCCACCTATATAAGCAAACTCCTTGTTGTTTGGAAGGCATGACCCTCCCTGCAGGGCTACAAATTGGCCAATCCCCTCAGTGGACCATAGTCACTTCATTTGCATAGTTTATAGTCATTTTATTTGCCTAGTCTGCAGTCACTTCAAAGGAGCCCTGGTGGTGCAGTGGTTAAAAGCAGATGAACTGCTAACTGGAAGGTTGGCAGCCTGAACCCACCAGCCAATCTGTGGGAGAAAGATGTAGCAGTTTCCTTCAGCAAAGATTACAGCCTTGGAAACCCTATGGGACAGTTCTACTCTGTCCTATAGTGTTGCCATGAGTCAGAATTGATTGCACAGCAATAGGTTTGGTTTTTGTTTTTTGGTATAGTCACTCTATTTGCATAGTATATTGACCAATCCCTGTAAGATGTGTAAAATAGACCAGTTACAAGGCAGGCTGTATCACAGGGTCAGACAAAAAGTATCAAACCATCATGTTCGTTACAGCTTATCAGGAATGTCAATCAACCTAGGCAAAAGTAACAAACCCTTTCGAGTAGAAAACTAGGGCAAAGAAAGGTAACTCCTCAGAGCTTAGGGGAAAAAAAATCTCTCAAATTGTTTTTCCAAAGAACCAAGGCAAAAGGCCACATAAAGGAACACATTTCACCACAGCAAGTGATCAAGACTTGGGGGAAGGTGGAGCTGGATAAATCTAGGGAGGTGCGTATGATGGGTACAATACAAGGACAGTAGCTATGAGGAGACCCCAGAGGGTTGGGGGTTTGCTCTAGTGAGACACACGGTGCATCACCAGCACCAGGGTACTGCCATGATGGCTAATCCCATAATAAGAGCCCTGAACAACTCAACAGTAATCTTCATGAAAAAGAGCCAGAATATGGCGCTCTCTGTCAGAAGACATCATTGGTCAGATTACAAAAAGACTAATAAAGTAAAAACCATGCTTCCTCTAATCCCCTGCATTGTTGACTTTGACAGCTGGAGAGGGAGAAAGACAAGGCAAAACAAAGAGTGGATGAATAACCCCTCTCTGCTCCTTACTTCCTAACCCACCAATTGATCATTGTTTGTAGAACCATGAGTTAAGTCTGACCTAGGACCAGGAGAATTATTAGAGGTCAACTTGACATGTGCATATAACCGTTCCCTCTTAGCTCAAGAACTTAATAACTCAAGTAACAACTTGGCCCACCAATGAAATTCATCTGCAAGTGCAAGCAAACTTGTGGAGACCTTCTCAGGACATGGCACAAACAGCAAGTGCTGATCTTTACTAAGAGAAAATAACAAGTATCTGTGGCCCAGTCCTGTTTTAGCAGAAACAGGTCCAGGAACTCCCTGAGGCCTCTCCACAAGAGCCACTTATGTCATTCTGATCATGAAAACGTCCCCCATAACTGCTGTTTCCTCTGTAGATCCTAGTATGCCCCAAACTTATGTGCATAAACTGAAGTTTACTCTTCTATTTTTCCTGAAAGGTAGCAAGGATGACTACTACCTATACTAATTTACTTAGTACTTTTGTACATTGTTACTGGGCAAAGAGTTCAGAAAAAAATAACAGATGTAGTACTATTCATAATGAATAATAATAAAAAAACTAGTAGGAAAATACTATATGTATTATCGTAAGTAAAATCTTATAAAATGTACATAGAAGAATTTTTTTGTAGAAAGAATAAAATTATTTCCAAAAAAAATTCTTATCATTTTATCTTTAAAACTATACTGTTTTGGTAAGTAAAACTACAATTCAAAGAAGAGACACGAGATCAAAATAGAGATAAGCCATCCTGGCATAAGACAGGATAAGAGAATTTCTATTTCAAAAATGTGAAAAACATCATATGAGAAGCTGAAAACATAGTGGTAAGTCCAACAGGCTTAAGAAACTAGCCAAAATGAAACTATAAAATAATTTTTAAAAATTTTAAATAAAATTAAAATAGGAAAGTAAGGATATACAAAAAGTAAATATAATGAATATATTCAGAAATATAAATGAGGACACATTTCTATGAATAAAGAATGACTTGGTTTGGAAAGCAGGAAAAATACATATAGCCTATCAGATAAAATTTGACAGAACACTTTAGAAATGTAGACATACTATGGCAATGTTAGTAAAATTCATAGGAAAGTGAGAATAATTTTTATATAGTCTGTATACAGCCTTCCCCTCACGAAAAAAATTGCATACGTTCTACAGGATAAATTAACAGACTATGGCTTTTTTGTAACTATAGTCACGCGTTTAACGTCCAGGATACATTCTGTGAAACAGGAAGTTATGTGATTCAGATGTTGTGCAAACATCATGTTATGGATGAAGGTCCTTTCAAGCATTCACTTCCAGTATAAAGTTTTGACTATATTAAAAATTTTCTGGGGCAGTTAACTTCCTTCTACAATTAGTTTATCTAAGGTTCCAACAAATTCTTCTGCTATATTCACATCAGCACTTGCAGACTCACCACTCACTTTTACATTATGCAGTGAAAAACGTTGTTTAAAGTGCTTGAACCACCCGGAGCACTAGCACTGAACTTGATATCTTACATAGTCTGATCCTACTTTTTCTTTAAGCATCTTAAATGAGCTTCATGACTTAGTATGATTGTCACCCTGCTGAGAGGGATTAGCTTTTGTGTTTGGTCCTTGTCTTGGTTATCTAGTACTGCTGTAACAGAAATACTACAAGTGGATGGCTTCAACAAACAGAAGTTTATTCTCTCACGGTCTAGTAGGCTAGAAGTTTAAATTCAGGGCATTAGCTCCAGGGGAATGATTTCTCCTTCTGTTGGCTCTGGAGGAAGGTCCTTGTCATCAGTCTTCCCCTGGACTAGGAGCTTCTCCATGCAGGAACCCCAGGTCCAAAGGATATGCTCTTTTCCCAGTGCTGCTTTCTTGGTGGTATGAGGTCCCTCTGACTCTCTGCTCGCTTCTCTCTTTTGTATCTCAAAGGAGATTGGCTTAAAGTGTAGATTAATATCATAGATTGAGTCTACATAACTGCTGCTAATCCCATCTCATTAACTTCACAGAGATAGGATATACAACACATAGGAAAACCACATCAGATGATAAAACGGTGGACAATCACACAATACTGGGAATCATGGCCTAGCCAAGGTGACTGATATTTTGGGGGACACAGTTTAATCCATGACAGTCCTCAATCCATGTCTTTAGAAATTTCTTCATATCTGATTTGGTAGGTCCTTCTGGTATTGCAGCTTTCAGTGGTGCCAATCCCTTAACAGCTTGGAGAAATTTTTCTTTGTTTTTGAGGATTGTCACGATTGTTGATTACAACATGCCTAAATCTTCTACGTCCCATTCTCTAATCAGGATTTCTGAACTGTGTTGTAACTTTCTGGGACCATGGACATATATGTGGTTGGACATTGCACAAAGAGACATAAAATCTTTAATGTAGTAAGGAAAAAAGATTGCTATCCAAGTACTATATACACAGCCAAGATGTACCAATGTGGTGACAAAAGACATAATATTTTAATCAGAAAAAAACAAAAAGAATAGAAAACATAGCTAAAGAACTATGGAAATTATGCTAATACAATATAAATATATTCATCTTGACATGATGACAGTAATAATACAAACAAGAATTGTAAAATGCCTCTGAGAGGAAAAAGAGAATTATAGATACATTGATTTTCTTACTTTTATAGTATAGACACTAGTTAATGTCTGATATTTATACAAGAAATAGTAAAGCATATTATTTAAAAAAATCGAAAATGTAATTTCAAGAAGAACAATAACATGTTATAAACCTTCCAAATTATCAGATGGAAATTCCTTAAAACAAAATAAACAGGTCAGCTTGTTCAAAGTTAGAGAAAATTGAAGCATTGAAAATAGAAAACAAACCAAAAATAAGGTAATATAGTGACATAACAATGTTCAAATGTATTTAGCACACTAAAGGTATAAAAATGAGAAACCTATCAAAAGGACTAAAATATATATCAGTTTGACTAAAACAAAATAAACTTATATGAAGCACATGTAAAGAATAAAAATGGCTCTGAGAAGTTGAAAGTAAAGGATGTTGCAGGTAGAAAAAAAAAGATACATCATGATATTCTACTGGACAAGGTTAAACTGAAAACAGAAGTCATTAACTGATTTATAAAGTCACTTTTGATAAATTCTCAATGGAGAATTAATTGCAATACATCTTTATGCACAAAGTGAGTCAAACTCAACTCTCATTCAGAAGGACAAAAATGTTACTGTCAAATAAAGAGTGAGAGGGCGTACTATTTACAGGTGTTTGCTGAAAGAAACATAGCTCAATGTCTCTATGGAAGAGAGAAATCCAAAATAGAAGGAAAGAATAAGGTTAAAAAATAATTGACAAAGAAACCAGAAAATATTGACACCTTGAAGAAGTTATTAAAATTTAAATAAGAACGCTGCTAAACAAAAGGTTGGCTGTTGAGTGCCCCCAGAGGCACCTTAGAAGAAAGGCCTGGTGATCTACTTCTGAGAAATCAGTCACTGAAAACCTTGTGGAACATGTTCTACTCTAACAGATGGGGTCACTACAAATCTGAATCAACTCTGTGGCAAGTGGTGTACTGGTTTTTCCAAAAAAATATGTAAACTTCAGGCACCACACACCAGCCTTTATATCCCCACATCTGTGCCAGCTTGTGTGCAAATTCTCTAATCCTCTTCGTATTAGATTTGAAAGAGTTAACTCTTTGTCTCCACTTGCAGACTCCACCTTTTCTCATCAACACTCTGTTCAATATTTCTTCCTCACCATTTCACTGAAACTAATCTTATTAAAATCATCAGTAATCTCCCTGTTTTAAAATTCACTCTTAATTTCCATATTTTTGTCTATTTCAAAGAAAGGTGATCCAACAGAATGCGAAAATCATCAAACAATATCATGAATACCACATGCAAGCAAAAATTTTGTTGAAGATCATTCAAAAGTGGCTGCAGCAGTACATCGACAGGGAACTGCCAGAAATTCAAACCAGATTCAGAAGAGGACATGGAACAAGGGATATCATTACTGATGTCAGATGGTTCCTGGCTGAAAGCAGAGAATACCAGAAAGATGTTTACCTGTGTTTTATTGACTATGCAAAGGCATTTGACTGTGGGGATCATAACAAATTATGGATAACATTGCAAAGAATGGGAATTCCAGAACACTTAATCGTGCTCATGAAGAACCTGGACACAGATCAAGAGGCAGTTGTTCAAACAGAACAAGGGGATACTATGTGGTTTAAAGTCAGAAAAGGTGTGTGTCGGCATTGTATCCTTTCACCATACCTATTGAATCTGTATGCTGAGCAAATAATCCTAAAAGCTGGACTATACGAAGAAGAACAGGGCATCAGAATTGGAGGAAGATTAATTAACAACTTTCACTATGCAAGTGATGCAACCTTGCTTGCTGAAAGTGAAGAGGACTTGAAGCACTTACAGATGAAGATCAAAGACCATTGCCTTCACTATGGATTACACCTCAACATAAAGAAAACAAAAATCCTCACAACTGGACTAATAAGCAACATCATGATAAACGGAGAAAAGATTGAAGTTGTCAAGGATTTCATTTTACTTGGATCCACAATCAACACTCATGGAAGCAGCAGTGAAGAAATGAAGACACTTTGCATTGGCCAAATCTGCTGCAAAAGACCTCTTAACACTTTAAGTGTTAAAAAGCAGATAAGACACCTTGAAGACTGGGGTGTGCCCAGCCCAAGCTATGGTATTTTCAATCACCTTACATGCATGAGAAAGCTACAAAATGAATGAGGAAGACCGAAGAAGAATTTACACCTTTGAATTCTGGTGTTGGCAAAGAATATTGAATATACCACGGACTGCCAAAAGAATGAACAAATCTGTCTTGGAAAAAGTACAGCCAGAATGCTCCTTAGAAGCAAGGATGGCAAGACTACGTCTCACATACTTTGGACATATTATCAGGAGGGACCAGTCCCTGGAGAAGGATATCAAGCTTGGTAAAGTAGAGGGTCAGAGGAAAAAAAGGAAGACCCTCAGGAGATACATTGACACAGTGGCTGCAACTATGGGCGCCCACATAACAATTATTGTCAGAATGGTGCAGGACCAGGCAATGTTTTGTTCTCTTGTGCATTAGGGTCGCTAGGGGTGAGTGGGAACCAACTCGATGGCACCTAACAATAACAACTTAATCTCATTCATGTTGACTCATTTTCTCCCTCTCAATGTCAACACTTTCTTCCCTTCACCTGGCCCACTCCACTTCAACCAGCGTGCTCTTCTAGCTTATTCTATAACATTCATAGCTTCGTCCTGTAAGGAAGCATTTGAACTAGCTGTATCTTTTATCTAGAACTTTGTCCTAGCAGATAGTTGTACTTTTTTTGTTTCTTCAATTACACGTTTACTAATATGTCAACTGATTAAGATGCCTTTCAAGAACATCTCACATCCCTCTCCATCCCACTCCCCTCTTTATTTTTCCAAAGCACTTATCACTAACTGTATTTATATAGTTATCATTAACCATAATATATGAAGTATTATTCTTTATTTTAGATGTTGGCCTTCCCATAATCATCTATATAATGCAATTTATGTAATCGGGGATTTTGCCTTCCTTATTCAGTATTATGTAATGCATTAATATCTAGGACCATTCTAGATTGATAAAGGCACTAAAAGAAAAAAAAAAAAACCCAGCAGTAGTATAAATGAATGAATGAATGCATGTATGCACAATGCCCTCCCTAAAAAATAAATGACAACGATTGCTTCAATATTTGTAGTAATAAACATTTTGAAATAGCACCAGTGTATCCAAAAGGGGAGAATTAAAAACCATGAAAAACTGTGACATTATGAAATTCTACACAATAAATAAATAAAAATAATTTTCTAAATAAATATCATAGACATTTTACAAAGAATAAACATCCTAAGACATGATGGTATAAAATAAAACAAAAAATAATTCCCACAATGTTCTTCACGTACATACACAGGAAACAAGTTGAAAAAACATGATTAGTTTTGAAAACATGGTTGGTATTGACATATGAGTGACTGTGCATTTTTAATTGTTTATCTTATTATATGATATTTAATTCCTATAAAATATCATTATTAGCTTTTTATTCTTGATACTTTTATACAACTGATATTTTATACTAATAAAACATTCATTTATTGCTTGTGTTTGAGAATGATATACAACTTCAGGATACTTAGAAATAATTGTTGAAACTACAACTTGGCTGAAGCATTCTCCAATAGGTCCTGTTAAATTGTGGCTTCAATAATTACTGAAAATGTAGTATAAGAAAATAATCCATTTAATTCATATGCATACACAAATGTATTATTTTCATATACATATATACACACATGCCTCTGTGTGTGTGTGTGTGTCTGTGTGTGTGTGTGTATTGTTGTGGTGGTTTATTTTTGTCGAGTCAGTGTTGACTCTTGATGACCTTTTATATAACAGAATGAAACATCACCCCATCCTGTGCCAACTTTATGATCACTGGTATGTTCAAATCCACTATTGTGTTAAATCATCGTATATACATATACATACATGCACTATTGACCACAACAGGGGCATGTAAACTGGACACTTACTGTGTAAAATATGAGACATTTGTCAAAAAGCTACATGTCTCTTACTAAACTTAAATATTTTCATAGTTTTTCCAGTCTATTTGCCATACTTCCAAATGAAACCATGACAGTCTTTCAAAATTCAAATTAAGTATAGTTTCCTTCTACAAAATGCCTATCCTTTCTTTGAATTGCTTGATGGTAACTAGTTTCTTTTTCTTTGATTAAAACCAGAATTTATATCTCCGTCTTTGCACCATTGTATGGTGCCTTTGTAGCACATCTATAGCAGTTATATAAGGTTTTTATATGGTTATTTGTATACATGTCATTTTCCCAGATATTTATTAGTTTCCTCAAAATAGGGCACACATCGTCAGTCTAGTTGGTCCACTCAGAGGAACATGAATTTAAGCATAGTCATTGAAATTCATTATTTTCTTCTGTGAAAATTTTACTTGAAGACTTATTCCCAAAGATCACTTAGTATTACTATTGGGACAATGTTGCTACTATTTAGTTTGTATAACCTAATGTGTCCATCCTTCTTATCAGACTCAAATGAAATTTGGACTCTGTGGAAGGATACACTTCAGAGAGAGTTTCACAGTGAAATTCCTTCTAATCTATTTTTAGCTTAATTATAAACTCAGGTATTTATAATTCAACTAAGGGTAAGATATAATTAAAAAAATGAATTAGTTACTTAGGGCTGCCATACAAAGTAGTTGATTCAAAAATGCAAATTTATTGTCGTACAGTTCTAACGAGTCTAAATATCAGAGAAATCAGCCCTTTTTTTGGTTCTGAAGGCTCCTGGCAATCCTTAGTGTTCCTTAATTTACAGCTCTGCCTCCTGCAGTCTCTGCCTCTGTCTTCACATGGCCGTTTTCCTCTGTGTGCCTCTGTCTCTGTGTCTACTACTCTTTAATAAGGAAACCCCTCATATTGGATTAGGACCCACCCTACTCCAGTATGACCTCACATTAACTTCATTTATAACATACTTGAAGACCTTATCTCCATGTAAATTCACAGTTGCAGGCACCAAAGGTTAAGCGTTCAACATATCTTTTTTTTTTTGGGGGGGGACACAATTCAATACATAATAATCCACTCTCTAGCCTAAAATTGTTGCTCTTCCCACTTGCACATGCATTCACCTCATCTCAGCATCCCCAAAAGCCTTAATCCATTCCAGCATTAACTCTAAATCCAAAATCTCATCTTTTAAATAATATAAATCTGGTACAGTTGAGAAGCTGTATACGGTCCATCTGGGGCAAAATTTCTCCCCACCTCAGGATCTGTGAAACCTAGAATATAAGTTGTCTGCCTCCAAAGTACAATGGTGGTATAGGGATAGGGTAGACATTCCTTTTCAAATAAAAGAAATTGGAGAGAAAAGAGTCTTGGCTCTCAAGCAAACTCAAAACCCAACAGGGCAGATTCCATTAATTTTCAAAGCCTCAAAATAATCCTCTTTGGCTGGATCTCCCTGAAACCAAGGACGTGGTCCTACCCTCTGAAGCTGAGGGAGCAGAGGCAGTCACACCAGCTTCTGAGCTGCCCTCAGGGTTTTCTTTCCATTTCTTGAACCTCTGACCTAACTTGAAAGAAACTGAATTCTGCCACAATCACACGTGTCTGGAGGAGGACTCTAAATTCCAGATAAGAATGCAGCCCAGCAAACACTTGATTTTAACCTCAGTAGCAAACACAGCAATATACTTCCTGAACGTCTGACCTACAGAACTGTGAGATAATGATTGCTGTTGATGGGTGGTGTCAAGTCAATTTGACTCATAGGGATCCCATGTGAAAGAGTAGATCTGCCCTCATAGGGTGTTTTTTTGGCTATAACCCTTACGGAAGCAGATGGCCAGGTCTTTCTCCCATGGGGTGGCTGTGTGGCTTCAAATCACCAACATTTAGGTTAGTAGCCTAGAGCTTAACTGTCGCACCACCAGGGCTCCTTTGAGATAGTGATAGTTGTCTTAATTAACTGTTTGTGGTAATTTGTTATGCAGCAATAGAAAACTATTATATGTTTATGTTGACAGGGTAGAGAGAGGGAGGAAGAGAAAGAGTGTGAGGAGGAGGTAAAGAAGCAGAAAAAGAAGAGGAGGAAGAGGAAAAACAAGAAGGAAGAGGAGGAGAGATGTAAAGAGATGAGAGAACAGAAGAGAAATAAATTTGTTTAAATGGCATAAATGGAACAAACAACTAAGACTCCCTCTGCCTCTACTCAGGGAGGGTCTACCTTGGAGTGAGCACCTGATGGAAAATATAAATCCACTTCTGTCAGATTTTCTAATTTCTCCACAACTTTCATCGAAAGAGCTTGGTGGATTACTGAGAGAGATTTTGCATTTAGGGAAAGCCATTTTATAAGCCATGTGAAATGCAAGCGGCATTAACTAATATTCAAACTAAGGTGAATTTTTCTGTTTTAACAATAAAGGAAAGCAGGGCCAAGTTGGATTTATTGAGAAATGAACATTTATTGATGTGAGGCATAAATATGGGCATGTATTCCTCATAGGCAATTTAATAAACTCTCAAGATAAATTTTACCTTATTTGATCGTTGTTTTATAAATTGGATGTATAATTAATATTTGGAATTAATAGTTCCATTATGTTCCCAAGTCTTTATTGTTATGACAGCCCTAGAGAAGACAGCTCTGGTCAATTAAAAACTATTTTCACAAAAGTTATGATATAGGCACAATACAGTATAATTTTCTGTATAGAAAGGCTCATAAATTTTCTACTTTCATTCCTTTCCTGGAAAGAAATGTTTTTGAAAATGAATAATTCCTCGAATCAGAATGCTGTCTTCTTATTTGGCTACTTTCTGCTTATTGTTGTTCAGGTAAAACCTGTCAGTAAAGCTTTTCTAGCCCCTAAGTCTAGATCAGGTTCTGTTTTAAGTGTGTATATAACATGTGAATTTGCCCTGCCTTAAACTCTGTTACAATAAATTTTAATTGCTTAATTTCTTGATGCTCTCACTCACTCAGCTATAAGTATCTTCAGGACAAGGCACTGAATTTTGGCACAGATATACACGCCATGTATTTTTGAACAAATCTGATTTTTTTCATTCAAATAATAAAGTTTACCATGATTTACTTCTAATTTTAACTGCATTCATTTATCCATCCATTTACTAGGCATATATTTTCAGTGAACAACCTATGGTAGGTGGTGGAGATACAAAAAGAATACTACATGAATCCTACATTGTATCATTGTAGTTGTTAGCTGCCATGGAGTCAGCCCCATGACTCATGAGGACCCCCCACACAAGGAAATGAAAGTCTGCCTGGTCCCTTTTGTTGTTGTTGGGTGCTATGGAGTCAATTTTTGACACATAGACATCCCATGAGACAGAGCAGAACTGCCCCATAGGGTTTTCTAGGCTGTAATCTTTACAGTAGCAGATCACCAGGTTTTTCTCCCACAGAGCCTCTGGGCGGGTTTGAACTGCCAACTTTTGGTTGGCAGCCAGACTCTTAATATTTGCACCACTTGGTCCTGTAGTGTCATTAAATTCTGAACCAAATTATCAGCCCAAACGTAATAATCAGCTCATCTTATGTGCCTTGTAACATCCACTCCAATCTACTCACTTCAAACGGTCTCTGTATCATGGGATTCCCTAATTGCACTCTTTTACATTATGGTTAATCCTGTAAATGATTTCAGATCCGTTTGAAACCAGATACAATATACAAACTAAGACATAGATTTAGAGAAACGAAGAATATTGCATCAGAATAGTATGCATCCTTTGATTTGTAAACCAGCTAAGTTGAACGAACATTTTGGTAACATTTCATCCTGTTTGTCACTCCATTTTACAAATATAAGCAGTTCACTTAGAATGATTTTGTTGATCCCTGCTGGGTTTAAAACTTAAATTAAGGGACTACCATTCTATTTTCCTATGAGAATGAGCTTAATTTCTTCAATTTTTCTTCATAATTCACATCTCTGAGTGTAGGAACAAATTGGTCGGAATAATTTTGCATCCCAGTAGGAGCAATTATATATTTCCTCATGTGACTGTTGCTACATGCAGCCTATTGATGAGCAGAAACCTGTGCCTTGTAATTCCCTTAATTTTGTTTATATTCTTCTGGGATAGGAGCCAGGTTTTTCTTGGCTTCAGCACACTTGGTAATGGCTAGGTAGAGGAAATTTTTTAAAATGTATTCCTAGGTTTTGCCAGCTTTAACACGTTCTTCTTTTGTGTATTTTCTGTCACTGTCTATTATTCACCAGCAATAAATTTTCTGCATTTATCACCATCTTTATTCTATGTTTACTCAGCAACCTTCCCTATTCCATTACATTGGAATGTAAGTTCATTTGTTTCCTTTTTAAATAGCCAAGATTTGGAACTACAAATTAAAACTTCTTAAGAGAAAAACTTGCTGAGAGGCCATATTTTGGAAATGCACTGTTTGCTATTTAGTCAAAAATTTACATACTATTGATATGCTCCATTCATCTTAGCATCTGTTACCCAATTTCTCAACTACAAATGAATACGTTTTCATTTTCACAGGCTGTTCTCCTGACAAACTGAGTGAGAGCTGGCATTGTGATCTCTACTTTATAGACAGCAGCATGCCATTTTCATGTTCACTCTGGATATGACTGGGCTATAATTTGTATGTTGACTTTCTCATTATACTTGTCTTTTGGAATAGGGTGATAAGTTTGGGAAGCGTCTTCATTCTTAAAAAGAGTAAGGAGAATGGAGATGAATAAGTTGGTACATTTACCAGAGTCTGTGGGTCTTAAAAATTTTAAAAATATATGTTTTCTTGTATAATTTTCCTCTTCCTCATATTGTAGACAGGCAATGATATGAAAGGGTGCAGTATTTCCTCTTGTTCTTTCTTTCAACTTGATTCTGTCTAATGGATGAGCATTATTTATTGCTGTTTTTTACATGTATAAATCATTTATAGACAGAGAATAGTTGCATGCTTAACCAGTATTTATGAATTTTATCATCAACCTTTTGTCTAATTTGTATTTATGCCCTTTCATATTTATGTCCTTTTAAATTAACTTAAACAACATGGTGTTTTTTTGGCATCAGTGAAAAAACAGTTGACACTGAGTAGATTTCAACTCATGACAACCCCATGTGTGTCAAAGCAGAGCTGTGCTCCATAAGGTTTTCAATGCCTGGTATTTTGGAAGAACATCTCCAGGACTTTCTGCTGAGGCACATCTGGGTGGACTAGAACCTCCAGCCTTTCAGGTAGCAGTCAAGCACGTTAAACTTTTATACCACCCAAGGGCTCCACTGTAGCATACCTTTATTATATTATTGTATGTTTAGTTGTTTGTGATTTTATAATTGTAAGCATTCTAAATGCATTGTGGAACATTTCCTTTCTTTGAACTAAGCCTCTGAGGAACTAAGATTCTGTAGTGAACTCCGTTAACAGCGAACTGTTCTCTGCCCAAAGTAGCCCAGCAATGCTAGTCCAATAATAGCACATAATTAATAAGCTAACAGATCCATGAACTGTGTTTTCTCAGAAAATAAATAGGCATAAATTCATCATACCTACTGAAAATACCTTTCTTAGTAAATGTACTAATTTTATAATGAAATATATTAAATGTACTAGAGTAGACACACATTCACGCACACAGAAGCATACATTCCTATATGTGATACGGACATTTTAAAGAATAGTATATAATGCAAGCTATCACTCATTTACCTATAACTCAAAAAATTAAAAAACAGAAGAATACCAACATCTTTGAAATCCATTTGTGCCCTTAACTGGTTGCATTATCCTGACAAGAATTATCCACTTTCTTGAATATTTTATTAATCATTCTACTTTTCTTTATATTTTTATCACACAGGTGTATGTCCCAACTTGTTCCTAACAAAATATCTGCTTAGACACTATTGCATACAATCAGCTAGTATTTTGCTTGATAATTTGCTATATTGATTATTGCAAGTGATCTTTAACTTTTTTCTTATAGCTTTGTCTGCTATCAGTATGAAGTTTATATTAGAATCATAAAATAACATTGGCATTTTTTTCTAATTTTTTATCCTTTAAAAATATTTGTATTATATATATATATTAAAAAAAAATGTGTTCCTTGAATGCTTGCTAGAACTCTTCATTTAAAAAAACAAAACAAAACTGTGGCTTGTGTTTTCCCTGTAGGAAAACAAAGCAAAAACTACTATTTCGATTTATGTAATTGTTAGTCTATTTAAATTTTCTATTCCATTCTGTGTCAGCTTTATTAATTTATTTCTTCCTAGAAATTTGGTCATTTCATGCATCGCATAACATTGTTTGCAAATCCTTCTATTCCCATTTTTAATTTCTGCAATAATTGCGCTACTGTTTCTTTTCTCCATTTCTAACATTGCTTATTGTTCTTCTTACATTTGCATTTGATCATTCACTTCAGCTTTGTAAACGCTGTTAGTCTTATCAAATAATCAAATTTATGCTTAATGATCATATCTACAGTATTCCAATAATATTTTATTACTTTCTGATCTTATGTTATTTCTTCTTTTTCATTTAATGTTTTCTCTTATTCTAAAGAGTTTATTTGAATGCCTGACTTAACTCATTCCATCTTATTTAATTAAATAAATATATATGTCTTCAAAGTTACTTCAGCTAAACGTAAATTTCACTATAGAGTATTTGCATCAACATTCAGTTCATAAATTTTCAATTTTAATTATTATTTCTTCTTTGCTCTACAAGTTACTTTAGAAAAATTGTTGCCATCGAGTTGATTGCAACTCACAGTGACACTTAAAAGGGTATTTTATTATTTACCTCCTAATTTCATTACATGATTATTCCCTAGTGATCTCTTTCTTTCAATAACCAATTTAAAGGCATTTTGATCAAGAATGTGCTTTATAAGAAACTGATTCTTAGAAATATACTCGGACTTGCTTTACTGCCTTGTAGCTTATCAATTTTTGTGAATATGCAATGTTTACTTGAAAAATAACACACATTCTCTATTTGTTGAGTACACTGATCTATTTATGTTTATTAGATCAAGACTTCTGTTGTTGTTTAAGTATTCCCTATTTCTATTAGTTTTTTAACAGCTTGTTAATATCTCTGACTTTAATAGTGGTTTTATTTTTTGTCTTTCTTGGCATTTCTACAATGTTGGATATATGCATGTATATATTATTCTTTAAAATATAGTGTTAGAGATACATATATGTATATATAGCTGTTATCAAGCTTATGCATTTTTAGAATTATTTTATCATGCTGATGATAGACTTTGATTCTTAATATCACTTTTTAAAAGTGTGATTTATCTGCATGAATATAAATACGTCATCTCTCTTTTTTAGTGTTTGTCTAGTTTATGTTTTTGACACAATTTTAATTTCAAAGTTTAAGTGTTTTAGTCTTTGTAGCCTAAAACTTACGCTCTTGCAAAGAACATACAGCTGGATTTTTAAACATCGAGTTTAACAATAATTGCTTTTTATCTGGATAATTTATTCATTTTATAGTAATAAGGATTTTCAAAATATTAAGATTCATTCATATAATCTTTTTATTTTTTATTTATTTTATTTTTTAGTTGCTATTAATCCTGAGTCTCTTGGCTCTTTTGTTTCTTGTTGTCATTTAGATTTATTTTATTTATATATTTCTCAAATTTTATTTCTGTACTACTAGTTTGAATTTAATGTAATCATTTGTTTAAAATCTTACATTTTTTTAAACTCTAGAAAATATAGTGTGGATCTTAACATAACATAGTGTACACTTAATTATTATGTTTACCTTTCTTCCTAATAATATTAGAAATCCAAAACATTTCAATTCCAATGCACCCTTCTGACTTATTTTTCCACTTTAGTTCTACTATTATTTATAAATTCAAGCATTAGATGTGAATTTTATTATTTCATATATACAAAAAATCGTTCTGACTTACCAGTGTGATTACAGTTTTTTCAACATTAACTCTTGCATTTAGAACATTTATGGTAGGGTTATTTTCTTTATCATGTTCATTCTTTAGAAGTTCCTTTAGTTAAAGTCACTGTTAATAAAGTTCCTCAGTTCTTGTTTGTTTGAAAATGTATTTAACTTGGCCTTATTTTTGAAACATAATTTGGTCTGGTATAGAATTCTAGAAAGACAGTTTTTTTCAAATATTTTGAAAAAATACTTATCTTCTATTTTCATGTTAAAAAATATACAACAGAGGAAAGCTATATTCTTTCTTTTGTACTTCTTACCTACTCCTTTTACCTCCAGAATCAATCTATCATCATTTCTCGCTTGGTTTTTTGTGAGAAAATTCTAACTGATGTTGCTAAAACTCTCTGGCCTCCAACCTCTCTTTCCCAACGCCCAGAAACATATCCATAATCTATTATTACATAGCACCCAGATTGATTCCTTTAAAATATTTCAGATTATGTTAGATAAGTCACTCCTCTGTTAGAAACTCTCCAGAGAGCTCCCACTTTTATGCTGAGTCAAAACCAAAATCAGTACAAAGATCTGGTCTGTGTGGTCTTGCTCCATTAACTCTCTGACCTTATCTCTTTTTAGTACTTTTTTTTTTTTTTGCTAACTTTGCTCCAGGCCCTTTGGCCTCCTTACTGTCCTTTGACCAAGCTACGTACACTCCAACCTTAAAGCTTTTTTACTCTTACTTTTTCTTGAAACACACTTTTTCCAGACATTTAATGCTTAACCCCTTCATTCTCTTCAGGTTTTTACTCAAATGCTACCTTCACATAGAGTGTTATCCTAGTAACCTTATTTAAAATTGCAAACTTTACCCAATGCACATAACCCAGCGCTACTATTGTAACACTCATAGGCTTATAAAATACAATGTACTTATTTATTATGCATATTATTTATTTTCTATATTTCTCTCTTTAGGCAATATAAACTTCATAAGGGCAAATTGTGTCTGTCTACTTCATAATATATGCCAGTAGCCTTGAGCAATGCCTGGCATATTATATGTGATCATTAATTTGTTAAATAAGTAAATTAATGTTGGGCTACAATTTTTGTCTGCTTTTGCCACAATTAAAACTAGTCAAGATTTTCTTTTTTCTAGGACATTGAATCTTAATTCGCAGTTGAATAACTCCTGTTAATAAATTCTTCTCATGTAATGCTTTATATCCTATTCACCCTTCTAATCCAACACTAGCAAGATACATTCTCACTTATGCTACCCCAATTCCAGATAGCGAATATTAGCCAGGTCCTGGAGTGCAAATAGTTAAACTCTCATCTAGAGATGCCTTGAAGACAGATCTGGCAATTTGGCTCCAAAACGTCACAGCCTTGAAAACACTATGAAGCAGTTCTATTCTACATACATGGGGTCTCCATGAGTAGGAATTTACTCAATGGCAACTAGCAACAACAATTCCTTTATTGTGTAAGATATGTCTTTCTTGAGTAAAGACTGCACTTCTTTGATTGGGGTGCAGTGAAAGTTAATCCAGATTATCAGCCTTTATAGAGGCAGGGTTGGTAGAGACGGAGCAAAAGCAGCATCTTGGAAAGACTTGCATTTATACTTTCCAGGCAAAGTGTGTTTTATTTTTATCAGGCAGAGGGGGCTATTTCTGCCACCTGATTCAGGAAATTTAGGGTTCAAAATACTTTTGATCATTCCCATCCCATGTCATGGGTCTCATCACAGGTCTCATACGAAGGCTCTAACTTTGACATAGGAGATTGTTGAGCCTGAAAATTGGGCCTCACGTACAGATCTGTCAACCTCATGATCAGTTTCTAAAGCTAATTGTCAACAAAGGCTGCCACACAGTTGCAGGAGATGAGAGACCCTTTAATGCTGTCATAGAGGCTCTCTGATATTCATAACATGCCTTGCCTTGGCAATTCACTGTCTTGAGCCTGTCATTTTTATTCTACAGGGCTTTTAATGTTGTCAGAAGAAGTAATTTCGTACTATACTCCAAGAAAAGGGGGCAGTAAGGGAGAAAGGGTAAGGAGGCAGAGAAGGAAGAAGATCAAAAACAAAAACGTACTTTACTGAACTGGTCACAGTTTCTTAACACACTCAGATGATTACTCCATTTCAAAGGACTTCTTTGGGGCGGCATGCAATAGATTTGTCTTAGGACAGACCCATGAAAAAGAAGAAAGATTTAACTGATGATTCCTTCCAATCTATTGTCTTTGTGGGAGACACACCCTAAGGTGATTTCCAGTGAGTCACTTCCTTGTATAATCTCCCCACCTTGTTTGTGGTAATTTCCTTGATTAGGTTATGTTATATGACAGTGGTAATAGGATGTCACTCTTGTGATTATGTTTCACTATATAAGATTCTTTTCTCTTTTTTATAATTTTACTTATTTTGTTGTTGTTGTTGAGAATATACACAGCAAACATACACCAATTCAACAGTTTCTACATGTATCATTTAGTGACATTGATTACATTCATCGGCTCTTTTAGAAGATGGCATAGAGAAATTCTCCCTCTGGCCCTGAAGAAGCAAACAGCCATGTTGTGAACTGTATATAGAAAGCCACACGTGGCAGGAAATGAAGACATCCTCTAGAACCTGAGGGTGGCCTCCAGCCAGTCGTCAATAGTAAAGACTTTCAGTCATACAGCTGCAAGGAAGTTAATTCTGCTGACAGGCTGAATGAGTTTGGAAGGAAATTTTTCCCCAGTCAAGTCTCTGGATGAGAATGCAGTCCAGCTGCTACCTTGATTGCAACCTACTGAGACCCTGAAGAGAGTGCTCAGCAAAGGTGTGCCCCAACTCCTGACTCATTTGTGAAAAAAGTAAATTTTCCTTGATTTAAACCACTAAGTTTGTGGTGATTTCTTACTTGGAAATAAAGACTAACAGAGTATTCAATTAAAACCACCTTGTGGTCCTTAACTCCGCTACTTCTCTGGTTTTTGTTTGTTTGTTTATTTGTTTGTTTGTTTTGATCTGGTCTTTCCAGGCAGGCATTGGAAATCTAGAACAGTAGCTCCACACCGGACCTGCCTGGGTTCAGAGGTCTCTGTCAGTCACTGCTATGTGCAGGACTCCATGGTCTGTAGCAGTGATCTGTGAGACATAGTGACTGTCAGGATATTGCAAGCTGTTCTAAGGCCTAGAACTAGGGGTGTGGGGTACATATGGCCATGCAGATCAGAGATCACACTTAAAATGAGAACAACAAATTCTTATTTCTATTTTTTATACCTCCCTCTCTTTTCTTTAGATTGTCTGTATTATAATAAGACAATGAAGAAACAAATAAGACAAAAAATACATCCTCAGATTATGATCATACTGGGTAAAACAACAGCCTAAATTTTCTATTTTTAGATTAGAAGAATTATAATAATAATAATAATAATAAAAAAACTCTCTAAAGATCAGTTAACTATTTTAAAGCTTACAAATATATCACAGAATTTAAAGTATTTTATAATTCTATAAAGTTTTGTTAGAAAAAATGTAAAATATGAAATATATTTTCTGTAATAAATTCTGTATAAATGTGCAAACAATTTCATTATTTTTATCTGATTAGTAATTGGAAATACTGATTTTTTTTTTTTTTTCAAAATCTACACTTGTTTCTATTTAATTTTATTTTTGGCTTTAAACAACAAATATTTATTCTCTTAAAGTTTATTGGATTCCAGCTCATAGCAACCCCATGTGTGCAGAGTAGAACTGCTTCATAGGGTTTTCAAGGCTGTGACCTTTCGGAAGTAGATCGCCAGGCCTGTCTTCCAAGGTATCACTGGGTGGGTTCAAACTGCTAACTTTTCTGCTAGCAGTTGAGCACTTAACCATTTGCGCCACCCAGGGACTCTGCTTTATTATTACCTGATGTTAATTTACATCTTTTCTTTTAACCACAACCTCCAAGTAATCATTTTCACAATTGATTTTTGTCTACATATTCGACCCCTTTTTTCACCATCACTACATGCAATCCAAATCTGATTCTTTTTTTCTTCACTAAAAATATCTTAATATTTTCTTCAGATGCCAACTATAGGTATGAAACGCTGTTTGGCCGTTTTTGAAAATGACTTCATTTTTCTTTCACATGAGCATAGTCTTTTAGCACTGCAAATAATTCTAGGTTGAGTCTCAAACCTTGTGGGTAGTAAAAGCCAAGCCACTAGCTTTTGGATCCGATCACTCCCCAGGGCAGCTGTAGAAACTTGAGCTCATGTGTCAAAGCGATGGCCTTCAGCTCTTTATTTACTTCTGAAATATGGGGATTTTCTTTTCTTTTGTGACTCCAGGCGTACATTTAAACAGACATTTTTGTTATATTTTATCCAGCAAGATTTGTTTTGTGAGTATGACAGCCTAACCTTGTCTTTCACATCACACATCACAGGCACTGCAAATCTCAGTAATATGATGTCTGTAAGGTTAAATCATGCCTAAATAGTTAGGACAAGGTCATTGAGATTATACTTGCGTATAAAAGGATGTTGCAAAATATAACATATAAATGGCCTGACATATTCTTTAAAAGTTTTCTCTTCTAAACTGTTGAAATTAGTTCCCGGTATGACAATTTCAGAAAGCTTATAATTGCCTGCCCGGTGATATTCCATTCAGCACCTAACTTTAACAAGAAAAAACCTTATACTCCATTTACTTTCAGAGCTTCAGGAAGAGATGACAATATACATTTTAAGTACAAATCAACCACATGAGTATGAAATCTCTGGGTAGAAGGATGTTTAGCTCTTATCAAGGTTTAACGCTACAAGAGAAAGCCAACATGTTTTTGAAAGAGCTTGTAAAGTTTTACTTCCCCAGCAGGATTTTATAACAGTCCCCATTGATCCACAACGTTGATAATTCCTGGTTTTATCAGATATCTCAACTTTTGCAGTTAGTGGGTAAGTAATATTAAGTTATTGCTGTCTCACTGTGCGTTTCTTAGATTACAACTCTTCATGAGGAAATCAGTTATAACTCTTCAAGAAAATGTCTGTTCGTAATTCTGACAGTCCTTTATTAGTTTATCTTTTTATTGACATGTAGAATTTCTTCACCTTTTTATGTATAAACCGATTGTACTATATGTTTTACCAAATATTTTATCATTATGTGATTTATCTGATCATTTTTTATTTGGCCACTTTTGATGAACAACAGTTCTTAATGGAATCAATAAATATGTAATCAATAAATCTGTAATTTTAAGCTTAGCACTTTTGTATTTTGTTTAAGAAACTCTTTTCCCTCTTCAGATTTTATGGATAAAATACTCTTAAATTTTATTTTAAAAATATAAGAAAAAACCCTTTCACATTTATGCGTTTAAGAAATCCATTAGGAATTCATGTTAATTTCACTCAACAAGACACTGCATCAGGAAGAAGAGTCAGATCCCCTGCCTGTTTTAGCAAATAGACATGCTATAGAGTTGACTGATAGGTTCTTGGATGGCACAAACGATTTGCTCTCAGCTAACTGAAAGGTAGGTGATTTGAATCCACCTGCAAAGAAGAAAGGCCTGGCAATCTGCTTCTGTGAAGATTACAGTCAAGAAAACCCTATGGAGCTTGGTTCTACTCTGTAACACATGGAGTCACTATGAGTTGGGATTGATGGCAATTTTTTTTTTTAATAGATTCATTCATTACTCAAACCATTTCCATATTATGTCACTTTTTTTTTAAATCTACTGTAGCTCTATTTAAAGGGAACTTTACAAGACTTTTCAATTTCATAGTTATGCCACTTGAGATATGGCTAGTAACTTACAGATGATATATTTTTATTAAATCATATAATGAAAAGTTTCAAGTGTATAGAAAAGTAATAGGCTATAATATAGATTTTATGTAATAAGTTAAATTATCCATATTACTAAATGCTGTTACTTTTTCTTTCAACAAATATTTATTAAATACCTCGTTTGTACTGGGCACACTTCTATGCCTTGAGGTTGCAACAATGAAAATCAGAGACAAAAATAAACCAATTTGTACTTATTTGGGGTGTTTCTGAGTAGACAACATCATCATTGTTGTTTTTCTTCTATTTGTTCTTTGGTTATTTTGCTGATGACTGTAATGTATATTAGAACACTAAGAAAATGAAAATTTTATTTATATCATAGTACAAGTTTTACATGTTTCTGTGTTTTCAGCATTTTTCCATTAAATTAAATATTAACTAACATGATTAATTCCCAATAAATAATTGAGAAAAAATATTAAAAAATACCAGAACACTAAATAGGAAATATCTTCTGTAGTTCACAAAAACGATGTAAAATGCCTGCCAAACTACAATCTGGGAGTTTGCTAAAATGGTGTGTTATTTTGATCGTCTAAAAATCACCAGTGGTCACCAAATGGTCTTACTAAGCATGAGAGATACCAAATACATTGAGGGAAATCATTTTCTACATGATTCTGGAGTACTTCTCAGGGATAACTAGTAGTTAAGGCTACTAAACCAGTATCTCACAAACCCCTTAGTGGAGGGAATATGTGGGCTCTTAACATTCATGACCATTGCTGGCATTCTCTGCAGTCCCCTGAAGAGTGAGTACTCAAGTTTAGACTATTTGATTCCCAAGCTCACGCTGCATGCCCCTGCTTAAAATACCACATTTATCTTGCCCCATAAAAAGGGAGAGCAACAAGGATGCACGGTCTCTTTTTTCTAGCACAACCCCACCATGTGTCTACTAGCTGATCCATGAATATCTTTCTGCAGTTTGGGAAGAGAATAAGGGATCCACATAGTTTTCTGACTCCTCTCAGAATTCAAGTCTGCGTCAAACAATTCTTGGTGGTATTTACCTGACCCATATGCCCAATGCTTGTATTATTTCATTAATTTATACAGTAACCAGGTTTGTGGATAAAGCAAATGTCATATACTTCCCTATCTTGATTTTATCAAGGTCTTTGGAAAAGTTTCTTTGATCAATAAGTAAAAACTAGCTTCAGTGAGGATTTACTTCTTAACGTCAAGCCAGGGAAAGGTCTTTTGATATGTAGCAGAGTAAAATGTTATTCTTAGCCCTGTGCTGGTCAATATATTTTTTCAATAAAAATCAATTCCTGCAATAAAAATTTAGGAGGTATAATTATTGCATCTTAGAATACTACATTTCTGGGATGGAAAAAAAATACTTTGTCACAGAATGAAGAATGAAAGAAATAATAAATGGATGCAGAAACAGGTCAGATTTTAGAAAGCACGTCATTTTGAAAATAATCACAGCTAGCTCTTTGTATAAGGTCATTTGACCTTTTTGCTTTAGGAGTAACATTTTGCAATTTTTTTTTTTTTCCATTAAGATTCTTATTCTTCTTTCATGAACTTTACTTTTAATTTTATTTGATTATTTGAACAAAGTTGTATTTCAAGTCTGCAATAACAGTGAAGCCAGCTTCCAAAACTAACAGATGCAGATATAGTATTACACCAGCAACCGGTCTGTGCAAAGATAATTGGATCACGCTTTACCTTAGGTCACTTAACAAAACTTCAAGAGTACATTCCCTGACTTAATTTCTGAAAGGGAGAAATTTCTTTTCTAAACTCTGACACCAACTTTGTTAAGTGCTGAATTTTTTTTTTGAAAAAAAATAATCATGTTGGGAAATTTTTTATATTTAGAAATTAATAAACTAATGTATTAAGTGGAGTCACAGAACAAATAGAGGGAAACATTGATATCTTCAATTGGTATAATGAGTCCAAATCAAAATCATTCCAAGCTAGCTTTCTCAAACACTATCTGAACTTCTGAAAACAACACTCTGTTTGCTACTCTCTATCTTGCCAGCTTTATCTTCACCACCAGCTTTCATCACTTTTATTCCTTCCACTGCTCTCCCCGACTTCCTAAACAAATTACCCATGTCCTCTGGGTTTTCTCAGGAAAGGGTCAATCACATTGCACAATAATCCCTTGATATTGCTAGATCTATAAAAATTGAATTTAAACACTGATCTAGAAGTGGAGTTGTTGTCTATAATTAACATTTTTTTTAAACCTCATGTAGAAGGACACAAATTTACTACACAGTTCTGTATTTTATTCTACATTGTTTTTCTATACTGTTAGGTCTATACCAACCAATTTACCTAATTATCTTTTAAAAAGGTGTTATTCTTGTATGTTGTCAAGTCCATTCTGACTCATAGCGATCATATAGCACAGAGTAGAACCACCCCTTAGAGTTTCCTAGGCTGTAATCTTTGGGGAGAAGATCACCAGGTCTTTTCTCCCTTGGATTGGCAGGTGGGTTTGAACCACTGACCTTTAGGTTAGAAGCCAAATGCTTAACCATTGTGCCCCAGGGCTCCTTGAGGAAGGCGTAGAAACTGTTTAAATAACCCATGTGCATATAGTAAAAATACATGAATAAATATTTAAGATGACTATTTCAGAGGCCTACCCCTTAAGGGTAGATTGAGCACAGATTCAAAATTCTTCAAACTTTCAAACAAAATAAAGATGAATAAATAAGAAGTTTTAAACTAGAAAATGCTGTAAAACAATATTCCTTGGTACACCCAAGAGTCAATGAAAAGCCATTTGTTCACCTTTTGTAGGTCGTTTCAGATTAAAATAAGGAAATCAGAAAAAATAAATAAATTAGAATGTGAATTTGCTGATTTGGAAGTTCTCTAACTTGTGGACAAGAATTTCTAGCTCAAATCTAGAAGATAAATAAGGTAGAGGAAAAAAAATGGACTGTCTTTCTGATAAAATAATCAGCCTTCAAAACAAATCAGAACAATACAAAACGTTAAAATTTCCTTTGTTCTTTAGGAACTGGGAACTGATGGGGAAGGACAACTGTAAGTAAAGCATGAGAAAGAATTATTGGAAGTACTAATGCCCCATCTTTGCTATGAAATTTGAGGACGATTATCCAAAATCTGTTCAGTGTTGCTGCTGAGAGGAAGACATTAGCACCCAACAACTTCCTGGTTCTTCTAAACTCCCAAGAGACTTATTTAGAATATAACTGAACAATGAGACAGCTTTTTGTTAATGAAGATGGCACTATGTCTACCATTATTCCCATTAGCAAAGAACATCAAATCCCTCAGAGAAAGTCACCTGAGAAAGCAAGAGGAGAGAAAATTTACTGAAAATAATGGTAAAAACAGAAAAAAGAGTGCAGATTTTTTTTCAAGTAAAAGTGTCTACTTGAGTCAAGAAATTGAAAGAAAATACAAAAAGGCAAATGTGCAGTTTTAGAATAAGTTGTAGAAGATCTGAGAAGAAATGAACTTAATTTGTCTTGATTTTAAAAGCTTGAGGAATGGGAAATTCTAATGATCCCATATTCTTTCTCATGTCCTAAAATGGAGCAGTTAATTTTGGACCATTAGAAGAAGACAAGCCCTTTCTTCTCTATGGCATGGCTACTTTCAAATTTAATAAGCAGGCCTTAACTTTGCAAATGAAAATGTCAGATAAAGTATGAAAGAATTACTTTTATAGGTTTCTTAAAATTCTCTTATGCTTCAGATTTAGATGATCTATTGTTGTTAGCTGCTTTTGAATTGCTCCTGACTCATGGTAACCCCATGCACAACAGAAAAAAATATTGCCCCACTCCTTGCTCCGCAGATGGACCATTATGATCCAAAGGGTTTTCATTAGCTGATTTTCAGAAGTACATCTCCAGGTCTTTCTTCCTAGTTCATCTTAGCCTGGGAGCTTGCTCAACCCTATTAGCATCTGTCCTAGGCTGGGTTCTCTAGAGAAGCAAAACCAGTAAAGTGTATAAATATATATATAGAGAGAGATTATATCAAGGAAACCGCTCACGCAATTGTAGAGGCTAGAACGTCCCAAGTCCTTGGACTAGGGTAGAGGCCTCTTCCAAGTCACACAGCCACAGAAGCTGGCAAGCCCAAGATCGGCAGGTCGGAGAGCAGGGCTCCTGCTCGCAGGCTATGCAGATCCATGAATCCCAGATTCGGCAGATAAGCTGACAGCTCAAGTCCCAAGAACGGGAGATGAGAAGACAGGAAGCAGCCTCAGGATCCAGAGAGAGCAAAAAGCCAGAATGTCTACTTATATTCAGATATGGGCCACACCCTTTCATCTGATTGGCTACTCACAGTATATTCAATCATGGGAGTGATTACATTAAAACACAGAATCATGGCCCAGCCAAGGTGACCCACAATCTTAACCATCACAGCATCATAGCAACACACAAGACTCCCCTGATAGGCAGATGGTGGCTGCACATGAGGTGCATTGGCTGGAAATCAAACCCAGGTCTCCCACAGGAAAGGTGAGAATTCTACCACTGAACCACCACTGCCCCCATAGAAACGATCATGTTGTTGTGTGCTGTTAAGTCGATTCTGACTCATAATGACCCCATGTGACAGAGTAGAACTGCCCCATAGGGTTTGCTAGGCTGAAATCTTTACAGGAATAGATTACCAGGTCCTTTCTCCCACAGAGTGGCTAGTGGCTTCAAGCTGTCAACTTTTCTGTTAGCAGCTGTCATGGATTGAATTGTGTCCCCCAAAAACGTCTGTCAACTTGGCTTGGCCATGATTCACAATATTGTGTGAATTGTCCACCATTTTTGTCATTTGATATGATTTTCCTATGTGTTGTAAATCCTATCTCTACTATGAGATGAGATGGGATTATCAGCAGTAATGTTATTGAGGTAGGACTCAATCTACAAGATTAGGTTGTGTCTTAAGACAACTTCTTTTGAGATATAAAAGAGAGAAGCAAGCAGAGAGACGGGGGGACCTCACACAACCAAGAAACAAGAGCCAGGAGAATAGTGTGTCCTTTGGACCCAGGGTACCTGCGCTGAGGAGCTCCTCTAGCAGGGGAAGATTGCTGACAAGGACCTTCCTCCAGAGCTGACAGAGAGAGAAAGCCTTCTCCTGGAGATGAAACCCTGAATTTGGACTTGTAGCCTACTAGACTGTGAAAGAATAAATTTCACTTTGTTAAAGCCATCCACTGTGGTATTTCTGTTATAGCAGCACTAGATGACTAAGACTGCAGCCAAGATCTTAACCATTGTGCAACCAGGGCTCCTTTATAGATGATCTAGACATGTACAATTCAAGAAATAATAATAAAAATTAACAATAGCTTCAGAATCTCCAGGAGCATAGACTCAGCAACAGGATACACATCAAAAACTCATTGCTAATTATCGCCTATCCCTTGATTTGGTAGTCAAGTTTTTTCTCCTTGCCTCACAGCAATCACAGTCTCAGCTAAATTAGTTAAATAGTCTTCAGGTCTTTTCTAGGATTGATTTTAAATATGATGGAACTACACAAAACACAATCACAGTTGCTTGCTGAAAACACCGAATATTTTTGTATTAGTTGATTTAATACTTATAAAGTGTTGTTACCTTTTACTAATCACATTACCATTCACAAGTGTAATATATACTTCCAGCCTTCTATCTCATGAGTGTGTTTGAGAAGATTCCATTCTCAGAATCAGTCTTTTAGAGAGTCTAAAATTATCAAACATTACAAGAAGCTAAATTAGCTTTTTGGCATTAGTTTGTTAACATAAAAGAGTATATATATATTTTTTATATATATATATAAAACAAGAGTTAGTATGCTTCTTGAGTTTTTGAGAAATTTAAAGTCCTAGAGAAACAAGGGTATTTTGAACTCCTCATCCAAAAAAACCAAACCCATGACCACTAAGTTGATTCCGACTCATAGCAACCCTATAGGACAGAGTACAACTGCCCCGTAGGGTTTCCGAAGGGTGGCCAGAGGAATCGAATTGCTGACCTTTGGTTATCATCCATAGCTCTTAACCTCTGCACCACCAGGGCTCCGAACTCCTCATATACATATATAAAATATGGACCAAAAACAGGGACCACATGATACTTTCTTGCTACCCAAAGAAATTGCTGTTTATGAAGGTAGAGGTCCAACTAGAAGAAATTCAATAGAAGTTAGAGGAAATGTTTTACCAATTTAGTGTCCTAAACAGTCTTCTTTGACCAAAGTTTTATGCAATTATCCAGTATAAAACAGACTAATAGAGAGATTCAATAATTCCTTAACAAATGTACAAAAGTTGCCTCCATCCCCACCCACCACTACCTTTTACCCCTCCCCCTCCCAAATCAGTCTTGAAAAGAAACAGCGGGAGAAATCATATTGTAAAATCCAGGATAACAAGATCTGATAATAAAAAATAATATGAAATGAACAATAGTCAAAATCCTCTATAATACAAAACATCACATTAGGGACAATTTTGTTACAGTTTTAAAGAGCACGTCCAGTCCAGTTCAACCTTCATTTGTAACCATTATATTCTTGAAAAACTGTCAAGGTAGAGCATAGCTTGGAACCATGACTTAAGGAAGGCTTTGATCATCTCCAAATGAATTTTATAGATTCACTCCCAAAAGAGCAGAAATATTTGCCAGTAATAATATGCTTATTTTCTGGGTGGATTGCAGCATTATTGAATAGTTAAAAGAAAAAAAAAAAAAACAAACGTGAAGACAACATGTCTAATGTAGCTTCCAGGAATCATTTGAACTTTTTTCCTTGTTCACAGCTGGGAAGTCTGAAGTCCTTTCAGAATGCACCCAGTTTTGTAATAAAATAAGTTTACATGTTTGTCTCAGAGTTGTTTTCAAAAATCACTGCCTTGACAGATGCTTCAACACATGAGTAGAAGAGAGATCAGGATAAAATCACATTCATCAACAATGGACCTGAAAAGCAGACCTTTACAAACAATACCTCATTTTTAAGGAGAATCAATAACAATGGTAACAATCTAGCTAATTCCTGATGATCACACTTACTGAGAAATTGAAAAAAGAGATGATTGAAAACATAAATGTCTTAATACTCTAGAATTGGTTTGAAACTCACTTATTCAATCGACATAAGCTTTACACGTATGTCGTTGCTTGTTATTATGTGACTTGAAGTCAGTTCCAACTCACAGAGACTATGTACAACAGAAGGAAACACTGCCTGGTCCTGCGCCATCCTCACAATCGTTATTCTTGAGCCCATTGTTGCAGCCACTGTGTCAATGTATCTCCTGAGGGTCTTCCTTTTTTTCACCGACCCTCTACTTCACCAAACATGATGTCCTTATTCAGGGACTGGTCCCTCCTGATAACATGTCCAAAGCATGTGAGATGTAGTCTCGCCATCCTTGCTTCTAAGGAACATTCTGGCTGTACTTCTTCCAAGGCAGATTTGTTCGTCCTTTCAGCAATCCATGGTATATTCAATATTCTTCTCCAAAATTGTAATTTGAAGGAGTCAGTTCTTCTTTGGTCTCCCTTATTCATTGTCCAGCTTTTGCACGTATATGAGGCAATTGAAAACACCATGACTTGGGTCGAGTGCACCTTAGTCTTCAACATGACAGCTTTACTTGTTAACACTTTAAAGAGATCTTTTGCAACAGATTTGGCCAATGCAATGCGTCTTTTAATCTCGTGACTGCTGCTTCCATCGGTGTTGATTGTGGATCCAAGTAATATGAAATCCTTGACAACTTCAATCTTTTCTCCGTTGATCATGATGCTGCTTATTGGTCCAGTTGTGAGGACTTTTGTTTTCTTTATGTTGAGGTGTAATCCATACTGAAGGCTGTGGTCTTTGGTCTTCATCAGTAAGTGCTTCAAGTCCTCTTCACTTTCAGCAAGGCAGGTTGTGCCATCTGCATAATGCAAGTTGTTAATGAGTCTTCCTCCAATCCTGATGCCCCTTCTTCATATACTCCAGCTTCTCAGATTATTTGCTCAGCACACAGATTCAATAAGTATGGTGAAAATATACAACCCTGATGCACACGTTTTTTGACTTTCAACAACGCAGTATCCTCTTGTTCTATTCAAATGATTGCCTTTTGATCCATGCTCAGGTTCTTATGAGCACAATTAAGTGTCCCGGAATTCTCATTCTTCACAATGTTATCCATAATTTGTTATGATCCACGCAGTCAATTTCCTTTGCATAGTCAATAAAACACAGGTAAACATCTTTCTGGTATTCTCTGCTTTCAGCCAGGATCCATCTGACATCAGCAATGATATCCCTTGTTCCACATCCTTTTTGAATCTAGCTTGAATTTCTGACAGTTCCCTGTTGATGTACTGCTGCAGCCACTTTTGAATGATCTGCAGCAAAATTTTACTTGCATGTGATATTAATGATACTGTTCGATAATTTCCGCATTCTGTCGGATCACCTTTCTTTGGTATAGGCATAAATATGGATCATAAATACGGTTGGCCAGGTAGCTCTCTTTCAGATTTCTTGGCATAAATGAGTGAGCATTTCCTGTGCTGAATCCCTTTGTTGAAACATCTGAGTTGGTATTCCCTCAATTCCTGGAGCCTTGTTTTTTGCCAATGTCTTCAGTGCAGCTTGGACCTCTTGCTTCAGTACCATAGGTTCCTGATCATATGCTGCCTCCTGAAATGGTTGAATGTTGGCCAATTCTTTTTAACGTACTGACTCTGTGTATTCCTTCCATCTTCTTTTGATGTTTCATGTGTTGTTTAATATTTTCCCTGTAGAATTCTTCAATATTGCAACTCAAGGCTTGAATTTTTTTTTCAGTTCTTTCAGCTTGAAAAATACCGTGTGTTCTTCCCTTTTGGTTTTCTAAGTCCTGGTCTATGCACATTTGATTATAATACTTTACTTTGTCTTCTCGTGCTTCCCTTTGAAATCTTCTGTTCAGCTCTTTTATTTCATCATTTCTTCCTTTTGCTTTAGCTACTCTGCATTCAAGGCAACTTTCAGGGTCTTTTCTGACATCCATTTTGTTTTTTTCTTTCTTTCCTGTCTTTTTAATGACCTCTTGTTTTCTTCATGTATGATGTCCTTGATGCTATTCCACAACTCATCTGTTCTTTGGTCGTTAGTGTTCAATGTGTCCAATCTATTCTTGAGATGGTCTCTAAATTCAGGTGGGATATACTCCAGGTCATTCTTTGGCTCTCGTGGACTTGTTCTAATTTTCTTCAGATTCAACTTGAACTTGCATATGAGCAATTGATGGTCTGTTCTGCAGTTTGCCCCTGGCCTTGTTCTGACTGATAATATTGAGCTTTTCCATTGTGTCTTTCCACAGATGTAGTTGATTTGATCTCTGTGTACTCTATCTGATGAGGTCCATGTGTATAGTTACCGTTTATGTTGCTGAAAAAAGTTACTTGCAAAGAAGAAGTCACTGATCTTGCAAAATTCTATTATGCGATCTCCAGCATCATTTCTATCACCAAGGCCATATTTTCCAACTATCGATCCTTCTTCGTTTCCAGCTTTCACATTCCAATCATCAGTAATTGTCAATGCATCCTGACTGCATATTCAATCAATTTCAGACTGTAGAAGTTCGTAAAAATTAAGGTGGACTCTACTTTGAGGAGGCAGGTCTTCCCAGTTGTCTTATGAGTGCCTTCCAACTTCAGGAGCTCATCTTTGGGCACTGTATCAGACAATGTTTCACTGCTATTCATAAGCTTTTCACTGGCTAATTCTTTTTAGAAGTAGACCTCCAAGTCCTTCTTCCTAGTCTATCTTAGTCTGGAAGCTCAGCTGAAACCTGTCCACCATGGGTGACCCTGCTGGTATTTGAATACTGGTGGTATTGCTTCTGGTATCACAGCAACACACAGGCTCCCACAGTATTACAAACTGACAGATGCATGGGAGTTAGACCTATGGTAACAAGCAAATACCAGAAATGCTCTAAACCTGTCAACTTGATCATTGACAAGTTGCTTCAGTGAACATTCTTTTGAAAGGCAATCAGCTGTGAACTCACTCCAGTGAATAGACTTCTAAAGCTGACATCAACCCATTGTCTCATCTGTACTCAATGTAAAATGTGCTTCAAAGATTGACATCAGCCAACTTCTGTCTCTGTAACTAAAATGGAACATTCTTTTACATCCTACACATACCCTCACATCTATAACTAACACAACACAAAGCAAATTCTTCCTCAAAAATCATGTTAGGTCAAAAGTTTGAAGGAATCAATTAAACTATTTATGATCAGAATAGTTCTTCCTTACTTTAGCTTCAATAAATTCAATTTTGTATTTTCGTTTCACATTTTGAGTGGTGATCACATCCTCTGACAAAGACTGTGGCTCCATCCTCTGACTTTTATATTAGAGATTCTGACTTTCAAACTTTTAAGCATATCTTCCTATTTTACTTTAAGAAAAAACAGACAATTTGAAAATATTTTCAGAAAATATATGCTTACTCACAAGAAATAAAGTAAGGGTCTCTCTTAAAACAATGTCTTCAGAGTAACTTAGACATTTTGACATTAATTGTTTAAAATCAATTATCTTTTAAAAATCAGTGCTACAAAGATTGTTATCCACTTGTGGGTTTTACTGCCTATCTAAATCATAGTATTTATGAAAAAAAGGCATAGTTTCCAAATATATTAGGTTTTAAGTTCGTAGTAAATATAAGGAGCCCTGGTGGTGCAACAGTTAAGCACTCATCTGCTAACCACAAGACCTGACAGTTGTTCCTGTAAAGATTACATCCTAGAAAATTCTACGCAGCAGATCTACTCTGTTACATGGGTCACTATGAGTTGAAATTGACTTTACAGCACCTAACAGCAACATATATGTTTCCTCCTATTTTCTGAACTTTAGTCTTTAACATATACAAGATGGAATTGAAGTGGAATGACAATTAGCATTTATTTGAAAAACTGATATATTGTTGAAAAAATAGAGAAATATATTTCAGTGAGATGACCCAAAATGTTTTAAAAATTTGATTTTATGTCTTCAATGCATCCAGTCCCACAATAAATGATCCTTCATTGTAACAAAATAATTTATTGATTTATCAAATGCATATTTATTGCCTAAAAGAGATAAAGTAGCTCAAAACATACTTTACTTGTGCTGTTAGTATTATTTCAAAAAGATTTCAAATATTTTTAATTCCTAAAGTTTTTTAATTTCTTTAATTCTGTTTAAGAAATAGCTCTGGAAACTCATCTATGTTTCAAGGCAAAGTCTCCTTATTTTCGTCCGTTTTTATCAATAATATGTCATAATTATTTAATTTTGTCAATTAAAGAATGACATTCTGTAGTAAAATTTATACAATGTTAAAATATTTGTTTATTCAGTATACTTTTTCAATGTGAGTAAAATTAATCCCCACCACCATTAATTTTCAAATTTTTACAAATGGAAGATGAAAGGATGAAATTCCTTCCAGATGTTACTAATAACAAGGAGATTAATATCATTCAGCTTCTCATACACTCATTGAGGATCTAAGGACTTTACAAAACAAAACAGAACAACCTATTTCCAAGTTCCCCACCTCTTTTTAGCACTTACTTTCACTTTTAGAAGGCTATAGTGGTGGTAGAGGAGAAAAGGGAAGGAGTCAGAGAATTACTATTTATCATATATTCATTGTGGAGCATCTCTGAGCTAGTATAGTTTCATGTACTACATTTTCCATAAAATTATCACAATTATATTTTTATAAATACTTCATAGATGTGGAAATTAATATTTGGAAAGGTTAAGCAACTTCCAAAAAAATCTAATGTTGAGAACCACGTTGCTACCGAATGCAATGGGTTCGCCGTCTGTGCTCTTGTTAAGAATAACTAAGAGTCGTGGATTTAAGGCAAGGCATGGTTTATTACTTGCAGCATGTAAGGAGACAGTGAGATGAGCTACCTCTCAAAGCACTGTCTCCCTGAACAAAGGGCTGGAGGAAGTTTTATACTACATGGGAAAGGGGAAGTCATAACACATTCATTGTCTGGGAAATGGAAGGCATATTCAAAGAGGTGTGGGGTGGGTGTATAGGCTGCACTTGCAACTGGTGGCTCAAGATGGTGGCCCGCGTTCCCTCAAGATGGCTCCTTGTGTACTCTTGACATCTGTGTGTTCCCAAGAAAAAGGTGTGGTATACTGAAAACATGGCGACCCGGCTCACCTTCAAGTCACCTACTGTCTTACGGCACATGTATGCAGCCTAGTTTTAGTCGGATTGCCTGAAAGACAACTGTAAGCAGGAAGATTAGAAGGAAACAGGTGGGGTGACTCATTATCTTGGTCGAAAGACGCTGTTTGTAGTTGCTAGGAAATTTTCTACTGACACAGCTTGTTGCCTGAGGCCTATCTAGTTCCTAGCTGGTCTCAGACTTATTTCTAATATATTGTCTTGGGATTTTCTTTGCTTTCATTAGCCTGCGTTCAAGTGGTCCTAGTTTTTCTACCATGGCTTCAACTAAAGCACCGATAGAAGTAATGTGGTTGTAAGGTTGTGATATATGCCTGGTGAGAGTATTGAAAAAATTCGAAGAGTTATGGTTTTTACTTTATTGGACAAAAGCAATTCTACCAGGTAAGTAGGGTAGATGGTAACAGCATTATGGCACAGTTCTTGAATAGGAAACTCACGATCAGGTACTGGTGACAGGTAATGAGAACATGGTGAGACTGGGTCACATGGATGAACACATGTGGGTGTATAGCAGTTACACTGTGGATCCTATGAGAAGAGCCTTAGCATACATTCATGCTCCATGCAGATATGAAATACATAATCCCAAGATATGGGAATTAGTGCTATCGTTTCCTTTCGGGACTCCTTTCTTGAGGCGGAAATAGTAGTTTAAAGGAGCAGAGCGGTCAGGATCTGAGTGTCTGACACAAATGGCCATCCAAATTTGCAAGATCTTGGAGCAGTTGTTTCGGATAGCATTTCTAAAACAATAATTGCTTTAATATTTATTACGATGTTTGGTTGATAGATGTGCTATAATTTTATACCTATACAAATATCAGTTGACTTGCCATATTCCCAATATAATAATTATTGCACTATTTTGATAGTAAAGCAAAATGGCTTAATTCACATCTGCCATCAATTAATTTTATTATGTAACGTAGGTCAACTTTTAATCATCTCCAATACCCTGATTGAAAATAAATAGAAAAAATTATAGAAAATCTCCAATGTTTGGTTATAACTGGTACCCATTATATAATCACCCCATAAGCAAGGGAGAGAAATACTTCTATTAATTGCTATAGTTCATGTGCAGAATTTTGAACTGATGCAACTCAGTTACAATGCAGAGTACAACGTCTGAATTTAAATAGTTATGATTCAGTTTTTACTGTTTAATTGTAGCACAGAATGAATATGTCTGGTTTTATAAGTTAGGAGACGGCTTAAGAATTATAATTATTCCAAATAAATTCAATAACTGACTACAAAGGTATTTTAGTACAATAATCTTGGAATTTGTCCTTAAAAATCTGCATTTCTGGAAAACTGGTGATTACGATAATATTCTTAATGTTAATAATATAAAAACTAGAACCTGGAAAGTAGGTATTGAATTTGGGAATAATCTCCTGAAAGTCTATTAAAAACTTTTTTTTTTTTAATACAAAGAAGTAAATCAACATTTAGAAGAGATCTATTTACTAATTAAAAAACTCTGTATTGTTTCTGATTTGATTGTTTTTGGGGGTTGAGAAATCTAGTGTGGCATATAGTTGACATAATTATGTGATTTAAAACTTAAAGTGATACCATGAAGTAAATATTACTAAACCACACTTACGGGTGTGAAAACTGATTGTTGGAAAGGTCAAGTAAATTTCCAAGGTCACACAGCTAAAAACCGACTAATCTGGAAATTATGCATAAGCAGACTGAGGCCAAGGTGCAAACTCCCAACCATGCCACTTTATTGACCTTTGAGAACAATGTGGTAAAGTGGGATAACAACCTAAAATAATATGTACCTAAAAGTATATATGTACGTTAAGAGCAATAGACATGGTGTTGTAGAAAGAACATCAGACATAAACACTAGGCTAGAATTCTGGCTCATCAATTTAATGGCTATGCAAAACAAGGTAAGGCACTTGCTCTCTGATTATTTCTGCACGTGGAAAAATAATTCTTCATATGAATTTGTTCTGTATTTGTAACAGCTACTTCACAGGGTGGTCTGAGCATGAAAATAACTTTGTAAAATCTAGCTTGCTCTAAAAATGTAAGTATGATGAATAATGCCTACTATTTGTTAATTAAGTGTGTAGATGATCAAAGTATTTTCTTCCAAATCTATATTTTCCCTCTTTAATTAATTTGAAGGGAAGATTTTCCTTCACACATCTTCTCTTAAACATTCTTACAAAATAAGCAACAGTTTTCATTTTGCAAACTTCAGTAGATAGCCAACGCCCTCATTGTGTTCAGCTTTTCAGCAGCTTTTGCACCTTTTTCCAGAACCTGACCTCTTAATGTTGGAGAACATGTCTCTCTTCTCTCCTCACACTCTCAATCAAACTAAGGGTAATGGATAAAGCTATTTATATCTAAAGCGTACATTTACAATTTTAACCTTGATTTGGTCTTTCTAACTCTACATATCCACTTTGATGTCTAATAAGCATCTCAGATTTAATGTTCCCAAAACAGAGTATGTTCCCCTATCTCCTCAGAACAGGTTCACCTAAGTTTAAAGTGCTTGCTACCTATGCTTTACCCTGGGCCATAAACCTCCAAAGTTTTCTAGATTCCACACAATCCCTCACTTCCCTTATCCAAACCTTCTTCTGGTCTGTAAGTCCACATCTCATCTTAACAACGTCACTACTATTACTACAATTCAAATCATCATCTACGTTCATGTAAGTAATTTAAAAGTCTCCTAATAAATCTACCTCTTTCCACTCTTGTCTCCCAGTAGTCAATTTCCAGTTTATACAGTGACATTAAAAACAAAACAAACAAAAATAAACAACTAGAATATTTTAAACCACTCTTTCTGCAAAGAATAAATTGAAAAAGCAAGGAACATAAACAACAACAAAGCAAAAACATATTTGAATACCTTCTCAGACACTTTAAAAAGTACTTACTGTAGCCTACAATACCCTGCGTAGTCCAAGGGTCCTATCTATCTCACCAACCACATCACCCAAGAAATGGGAGCCAACATTTGTACTCCAGTCACACTGGCCATGTTGTTTTCCTGTTATTTAAACATATCAATCATTTCTCTATTTTCCAATTTCTGATCCTTTGTACTTGCTGTTCGTGATTCTTGCAAAGCACTTATCTCAAATATGTTAATAATTTATTCCTGCTTATTAGTGTGGCATCGGCTCAACTCAATGAGGTGTTTTTATATATGTAGATGTATACTTCATTTCTTACTTCCTCCCTTCCTTCTTCCTTTCTTTCCCAGAGCCTACTTCCCAATATAGTAACTGAAAACAGCCAGGTATTTATTTTTGAATGTGATCTAACTTCAGCTAATTGGATGCATTAGTGCACAACTTTTGAATCAAGTGATGTAGTGACTCACAAAAACAAACAAACCTGTTGCTGTTGAGTCAATTCTGACTCATAGTGATCCTATAAGACAGAGTGGAACTGCCCCACAGGGTTTCCAAGGAGCAGCTGATGGATTCAAACTGCTGACCTTTTGGTTAGCAGTCAACTCTTAACCACTGCACCACCAGGACTCCAGTCACCTACAGGGCAATGAAAAATGTATTCTGAGAGCAGCAGTAGAAGCAGCAACAACCTCAGATTTTGAGGGTCAGCAGTATCCACTGGAACAGTCAAAGCACTCTGTTGTCAATACAAACAGCCATGTGGTCAGAACGCCAGCTCAATGTCTTTGCTTCAGTTTTTTCTAGCTGCCTAACGTCACTCTTCATTCCTGCCCCCTTTTCTGAACCAGATTGTCCAAGCTTCTCAGAGATTCTGTGAGTTCTCCATCATTAGCACACATTTTCTGTCTAAATGAGATTGAGTCAGATTCACTTCCTTGCAAATAGACGCTCCCAGATATTTCCTATCCCATTACTCAATTTTATGTTCTTCAGAAAACTTATTTTCTCATGAAGATCATTACATAGAGGCATTATATTTGATAGGTCACTAAAATAAAAGGACTTTCATTTTATTTCCATCCTTCCCCAGGCTAGTTATGTAATCTGAAAGCTCTAAACTGATACTCAACTTTTTTCTTTAAAGTGAATAAATTGTGTGAGTTTATCTCAAATAATACTTATGATAATTTATATCTAAATCTAATGTATATGTTATTCCCAAAAGTAGGAGGTAGAAGAGATTGTTTTATCTTACTTGTTATTATTTTATGAAACAATCTGCACTGCTTTACAAAATAGCTAAGTTACTACCATCGGATATCTTCAAACAAACAGTGGACAATAACTTCACAGATACTGTAAAGGAAAATTGAAAAACTAGGTGTAATTTTAACTTGATTGCTAACCACTCTTCCAGGTCTTTGGTTCTATAATAGAATATTTCTTCATCTAAGTCCAAATTTAACAGCTGATTGGTTTGATATGATGTCATTCTTTAATTTACAGAGAGCTGATAACACTAAAATGTTTAATTTTAGTATTTTTGGGTATTAAACAGTAAAGTAGCTATGCATTTGAAGAGAAATGTCTAATAAGAAGGTTGTCTCAATACTGTAACAAATGCTCACAGAATTTTGGCATCTTTATTCCCATTGACTCGTTTTTATGCTCTCACCTATTATATACCTTTACAATGACAAGAATTCCTAAGTATATTCTCTCTCCATGCAATTTCTGTTATCACATTAACTCAATAATGTAGTTAGTAATCTAAAAGCTTTTTTTCTTCTGAAAATAAAATCAGAGAAGATTTATTAAAACTGATTTGTAATTGTCAACATTGAAATACATTTACTACTACAAGTAATGTTTCCATTTACCAGAAAATTTATTTATCCTTGAATAAATCAAGACTACAATGCATACAGTATTCTATAGCAAAAGAAAACAAGGGTTATATAGTTAAATGATTTCGTTTTAAATATTAAACCTATTATTACCAATTTACCTTAGACAATATGTCTAACTTCCCTGATCCTCATTTCTATAATTCTAAATCCAATGTAAATCTTGTATTCTTTAAATATGAGGATAGCAATTTTTTTTGTATAGGTCTAGATAGTAAAAACCATATTTTTATGCAAATAATATGCACCTTTTATGTTTGCTAACTGCACTCTCCCCCATAAGGTATTTTCATAAGCGCCACTTTGCCAATTTTTTTACATGTTGCTGTAAAAAAATTAGCATATCATGAGTATGAAAATACCCCGTGGGAAAGGATGAAGTTGGCAAACAAATGTAGATGGCACATGTTATTGGTGTAAAAATATGGTATTTTAGGCACAGCAGGCAACACAGTCTCTGTAGCAAGTGCTCAGCTCTGCCTTTGTAGTATGAAAGCAGCAAGAGACAATATAGAAATGAACAGGTGTGGCTATGTTTCAATAAAGCATAATTTCCAAATAGGGACATAGTGGGTTCAGCCTGCTCACTATAATTTGATCTAAATATTCCCAAAGATAATGCAGTAAAAATACACAAAGTATGCTTTTACTTGGACCAAAGGCGTTTTGTTTGCTGTCCTATTTCTCTTTTGCAATGGTTTTCACCACCTTTTATCTCTTCTCCATTTCAGCCACAAACTCTTGCCACTTTGTGCCTATGTCTGACTCACTCCAACGCTTTTACTAGAAATCAGTCTTTGGTAAGATAATATTAAAAAAAAACTACACAAACGAAAAACAAAATGGCGTTATCTATCATGTACCAATAAAGAGGAATCTTTATACTTTCTAACTTTTCTATAAAACCAAGACTTTTACTTATTTCCTTAGATCTTTAGACCCAGTTAAGATAAAAAACAAAACGAAACAAACAAACAAAAAAAAACAACAATGTTATATCTTAACCTGAATTTCTGCAAATATGCTCAGAATTCATCATCAAGCAACTTCTGCTTTTATTATTTGGATTTATACAATGAAGTCTGTTGATAGAAAATGTCTTAAACTTCCTGAATCTCAATATCCTTTTTGTATATTTGGTTATAAATGTTTCTTAAATGTTACTTTTGATAAATAAATTAAACCATGCCTATAAAGTACTTAGAACAGCATGGGGCATAAATTAATTAGTTTTTGTTAATTGAATGTTACTTTTTTAGATATTAAACTTAAAGTAATTTTGAGATCACTATTTTCTCATATGTTTAGACTATTGCTGGGGCAGTAGAAGCAGGTTTTGTCCCCCACCACCTGCATGAGTCTTAAACTGAAATTGTACTGGAAAAATGGTAGTAGGGGAAGCAAACCCCCTCCCTTAATATTTGGTTGTAAGCTCTCTTAGAGCCTTAGTGGTAAGGTATATAATTAACTGTATAATTCCATGCTGGCAAGATCTGATCTTAGATTCAAAAAAAAGTGCTGGGGAAGGGGGCAGGTAATGTTCTTCCTTTGATGCCATCAAAGCTGGGGATAATGACCACAAGACTGTCATGCACGCTGAACAAATACTGCATCAATTAGAACGTCCCTCTTCCTCTCCTTTCCCTTTTCCTATGTATGTAGACCCCTCTTGTCCCAGGTATGTAAGTCGTTTGTCCCTTTACCCCTTTCTTCCCTTCACCTATGCTGTGTCGAGGGGCTATGTATGGGTAGAAGATATTTCCCTGTCAACTCATTCCGGGGAAAGCTGGTGAGAGATGGAATTTTATCATTTCTTCTCTGTCCCAATTACTATGTGTATAATAAACCTTATGAAAATGCCACTGGGTAAATGTCAATTGTTTGCTGAGAGCTACAGCCATGCATTAACTTACTTTCATTTTTTATTGTTGGTTAATTGCAACTATCAAATTTAAATAAATTCAATCTGTTTCCTTTTTCCTCTCTTTTTTGGTCCAGTCCACCCTTCCCCATGATGGTAGTACTTGTTAACTAAAACAATGAATGTTTACCACTGAGTAGATGACTTTATAGTAAGCATTATTTTTGCCATGTGTGTAAGACTACCTAGAATGGGTAACTGAATAAAGCTTCTGAAATCTAACAAAATTAAAGAAACTAGGATAGTAAGAGGCCATGATCAAGGTTGGAATCTCAAACTTGATAATTACAAAGCTAATGCATATTAAAACAAGAAGAAAAGGTCCAGCTTTCAGAAAGTCAACTATCAAAGCTTCACTGTGAATAATCTTGTTAAACCATAAATCCAAAATAGTTATTTTCTTCTTTGAATAGCAGTAGTTTGTAAACATAAGGAAATTAGAGTCCTACAAGTCAACTTTTTACCTACAGAGATACCAAGATTACCTTCAACAAAACCAAAAACCAAACCCGTTGCCGTTGAGTTGGTTCCAACACATAGCAACACTACAGGACAGAGTAGAATGGCCCCATAGGGCTTCCAAGGAGCAGCTGGTGGATTGGAACTGCTGACCTTTTGGTTAGCAGCCAAGCTCTTAACCACTACGCCACTAGGGCTCCAACAAGAAACTCTTAATGATTAACCTTAATTATTTAGAAATTAACCTTAAGCAATTCAGATTGTATTTGCACACCTTTTAATATATTGATGCAGATTTTTGAAATCATCTTAGGGACCCTGAATAAAATCAAATAAAATTTTAGACTATACAACTTTTCCAGACATTATGTTTCAAGAGAAATTGTTGAATAACTCAAGTAGGTCACACAGTACAATCCATTTGATTATATTGTTCTTTTAGAAACTCAGAATTTCATTATATGTTTTAGAATGGCACATTAAATGTAATGCAACAACCTTTTTATGTATGCTATGAATATTTATCTGTGTAAGCTCAGCTATTAAGAACAAGAGTGAATTTTTGATTTTCTTTATTAGTGCTGTAAAGCACAGCTGAATGATTAAAATGCAACGGAAAAAAGATATATCAGTGAGGAAGAAAACCTAATAAAATGTGATCCAAACAATAAGTTGGAGTATATTACATTCATTTGATAAACTGGCAGGTGTTAAGTAAAATTGAAGTAAGAACAAAGAAGAGTAAAATTAAATATTTATATTCATTTTGAAGGTTACTCAGGAAGAGTTAGGTAAGTAAATCAAACATGCAGAAAAATTAACACATTTTTTATTGATGGATGTGATATGCTACAATTGTAGAGAAAACACAGACTAAAATCTAGTTCTATCTGTGGACATTATTCAAATGCAAAATGGAAAATCTGTTGGGTCTAAACAACAGAAGAGTGCATTTCATAGAGAATTGAAGTGACTCATTGAAGCCTTTATTGACAATATTTTTGTGTCAAAACACTATTTTTAAAACAAACACATTGGGATGTACTTATAGAGACATAATTGAAGCTTGTCATTAAAGCAAATAGTGGTCTTGTAACCTCATCTGAAAACGCTATCATTCAAAAATTTTACAGTTAATATCTGATACGTTTCAAAATTGATGGAATACCTTAATAGGTAGGTATAGCATCTGATTGCCATATCTAGAACATTTATTAAGTAATTTTAGAATCGAGGAAATTATTTGGATAATTTGAATAAAAAGCTGTTTTGCTCTAATTATCTAGACAGGTCATGTAAAATTACTGAGCAGAATTATTTCAATAATTACTTTAACTTTGAACTTTATTTTGCTTATGAAGGTCAAATGATTGACAGCTCAGTCACAACATAAAATACAAATTCGTTTTTATTAAGAGAAGGTCTAGAGAAAAATAACTATAAATTGGTCAATCATCTATCAAATATATTTATTCCTTATCAATATCAATATAAATTTTGGCCAGGAGATAATTATTTTCTACAAATTGCAACTTTTGTTAGTGAAAATAAAATGACTATTTAATGTCAAATATATATTGTTGTACATTATGCCTTAGATGCACTCTATTGACTTGATTTTGGGTTTCTTTCAAGTTAATAGAGCAAAATGCCCAATGTTTTAAGACATGCTAATGTTAGGTAGACTAACACTATATGTATATAAATATATATGTGTGTACATATTCAGATTCATGCATTCCAGGCAGCAGCAAATATAATATAAAGAAATGTAGATAGTTAAACTGGAATGTGTATCATAGTGCAAAATCAGACTACATAATTGGGGGAGGGGTACACAGTGTCACAAGAATGCACCATGGACACATTGTTGATTAAAGAACCCCAAAGAAGACAGAAATGACATTTTGCAAAGCAGCAGGAAAGAGTGAATGAGAGGATGAAATGAAGCAAAAACTAAAATAAACAGCCAAACCTAAAAAGAAGGAATTTTCTTCTCCCTATATGTACATCTTTGAAGAAAAGAGAATGTGAGGTAAAACTTGAAGGTGTTAGAGCAGAGATTAGTCACTGCATTTCTATTTTTTTCAGTGATCATCAACCTAGACATACATTTAACTCCAGGTAGAATAGTAACTTGCTTGTATCAGAATGCTACATTTTACTTCTATGATGGATGTATTATACTATTTTAAATAACCATCTGTGCAGGTCACCTGTCCATTGCTATCAGCCCCTTGACTGAGGACAGAATATGTTCAGTTTTAGTAAGTGGGCAGAACATAGTACTCAAAAGAACTATATAAACAATGAATGAAGTGAAATGGAACACGTGCATTTTTAATAGCTTTGATGAAATAAATATTAATTTGAAAATCTCACTGTGTTATCTTTCAGGTCTGCGAATGCACGTTCCATTAAATATTTCTAAAAAATAAGCCGTAAGTTTTCATATGAAGGTCAGAATAACACATTTATGTATCACATACTTCTACAATTCTATATTTTTAGATTTCTGAAATTGCTTGATTTTAAACATGGTTAGGAAAACTTTACACTAATAACGGAGATGAGCTAGGTTCTTCTGTATTATTTATTGAAAATACTAATTAATAACTCCTTATTCCAGAGTGGTATTTTCCACAATAATAGAAGTAATATTCCAGTCATTTAAAGATTCACATTGTCAGCTACAATGATTTTTTTTCTTGCACAATTAACAACTATTAATTAATGTTCCACAGAATCTCATGATTTATGCTGCCATATTATCTAGTGTTAAAATTTAATGCTTCCAGCTGCAGTCTTAGTATTCAGAATTTCCACAAGCATTTTTCTTTAATTATTGATGCATAAGAAGGAATTTTTGTTACACAATAGGTGCTATTATAATGGAAATTATAATAATTTTCTTCACCTTTATGTGCTTTTTCCGTTTGGATTAATGGTGACAAAGCTTAACGGACTTATTTTCACAGCACTATATTGAAAAAGAATTTTGATTTGAATGTACTTCACATGAACTTTTTATTTTTTATTTTTTATTGTACTTCAGATGAAGGCTTACAGAACAAAGAGTTTCTCATGAAACAGTAGTACACATATTGTTTTATGACATTGGTTAACAACCCCACAACATGTCAACCCTCTAACTTCTCAACCTTTTTTTTTTGGTGAAAATACACATAGCCAAAGATACACCATTTCAAAAATATCTACATGCACAGTTCAGTGACATTGACTACGCTCTTCCAATTGTGGTGTTATTCTCACTGAAGATGAAGGCTTACAGAACAAAATAGTTTCTCATTTAACTGTTACTACACATGTTGCCCTATGACAATGGTTAACAATCTCACAACACATCAACAATATCCTTACTCAACCTTGGGTTCCCTATCACCAGCTTCCTTGTCCCCTTCTGCCTTCTGGCCCTTGTCACTGGACTCCTGTACCTCATTAGTCTCATTTGTTTTTACGGGGCTGTCCACTCCCAGGCTGAACGGTGAACCTTGGAGATAACTTCACCACTGAGCTAAAAGGGACTCTGGGGGCCATACTCTCGAGGTTTCTCCAGTCTCCTTTAGGGCAGTAAATCTGGTCTTTTTTTTGTGAGTTAGAGTTATGTTCTACATCCTTCTCCAGCTCTGTCCAGAACCCTCTGTTGTGATCCTAGTCAGAGTAGTCAGTGGTGGTAGCTGGGCACCATCTAGCTGTACTGGACTCAGTCCGGTGGAGGCCTTGGTAGCTGTGAACAATTAGTCCTTTGGACTAATCTTTTCCTTGTATCCTGTTCTCTTCATTCTCCCTTGCTCCTGAAGGGATGAGACCAGTGGAGTATCTTAGATGGCCGCTCATAGGCTTTTAAGACCCCAGACACTACTCAGCAAGGTAGAATGTAGAACATTGTCTTTATAAGCTCACATGAACTGCTTTTATCAGCTGAAAGACATAGAAGCATTGCAACCTTTATATTTTATCTAACTGTATTAATTTTGGGGACTAGTCTCCTAAAAAACTAGTTGCTGTCGAGCAGATTCCAACTCATAGCTAAGGTATAGGACAGAGTAGAACTGCCCTATAGGAGTGGCTGGTGGATTCGAACTGCCAAATCTTTGGTTAGCAGCTGAACTCTTAACCACTGTGCCACCAGGGCTTCTTTGGAACTACTAATCTGTTTAAAAAATTAAAATTTAATTAACTGTTTCACAAGCCTTCCTTTATCATTTAAGGCTTAATATGATTTTAGAATATCTCAAACCAACGTTCTGTATTAATCCAGGTTCTCAATTAATATGTGTTTTAACAGTCTTATTTTATATACTATGATATCAGTTTTGCAAACGTGTTTTTTATTGGTTAAGGGGAGGGTGTGGGGTAAAAATTAAATAGATAATCAACTAAACTAATGTTTACATTCATGCTATGTCTTTTTATTTTTTTTGGCTTACTTACATATAATTTTATAGCTTCATGTGGCCAAAGTAATGTGCATTACATACATATATACAACACATAAGAGGTATTTAGTAAATGTGTATTCAGTTCATAAAGACAAATTACCTTTAAAAACAACATTAAGGAAAGTGCCACCATTAAAAATATAATGTTTTCAAAAAAAAAAAAAAATAAGATGGATACTTCAATCTTATTTTCTTGAGAGGGACTTTTGTGCTTTTTGAAATGTGAAAAAAAGAAAAATATATATACATTTTGCTATCCTCTTGCACCTTAATATAGAAAAGACATTATTAAAAATGAAAAGTATATCTATATTCAATCTTCAAACCATCTGCAGTTGATAAAAAAAACATTTTTGTAAGCCATTTTTCAAATGGTGGAGAAATTATTCTAAGCAAGTACCACATAGAACATTTGCACATTTAATTTATAAGAAAGGTTAATTGCATTGCTCTGTTAGCATGGCCTGCTTGAACACTAAATTCAGGGAGCATAAATTATTTTTAAGTACACAATGAGAGAATGGATTTCCCCCCACAGTTATTCCTAAGGGTTTTGTGCTCAGTCAAGTGATAAGAGATGTTACGTATCTCTATGGTGATTGTTCTCAGCATCCCTGAAGTTTAAACCCTCAAGATCATGAGACAAAAACTCAATAATAACTGGATTTCTGATGTTAGCATCTGAACAAAAAGGTAACATTATTGGCTTTTTCCCCTTGAAAAAATATAAAGGACTTGTAACCAAAGCATAATCTGATAATTCTTTGAATCTAACCCTTTCAAATTATGAAGATTCTACTTTACTCAAGATATTTTAAATTGTAATCACATTGTTCTCTTTAGAGTAGTGTAACACTTTTACAAAAATGTGTTATTTAGAATACAATGTATTATAGAGGTAACACTAAGATTTAAGCAGAATCTCTGAGTGGTGCAAAACGTTAAGATGTTTGGCTGCTAACCAAAAGGTTAGAGGTTCAAGTACACCCACAGGTGCCTCGAAAGAAAGGTCTAGTGATCTATTTTCAAAAAGTCAGCCACTGAAAACCATATGGAGCCCAGTTCTACTCTGACACACATGGGACTGTCATGCGTCTGTATAGACTCAATGGCAATGAGATAAGATATAAGCCTTTGATCGCTGCCACTAACATACAGGATACTTGACTTCATTTGATTTGCTATTTGTTGAAATTTCTTTTTATATCTGTTGGGAGGTGATTTTTTGTTGCCTACTAATTTTCAAACTCTTTTTGACAGAGACGTACCATGGAACAACATTGGCTATGAAGCTTCGAAAGTTCATGAGTCCAATGTGCATGCTTAGAGGCAAGAAAGATAATTTGCTCATTACAGGAGACTGAATCTTTTTTTTTTTTTAATGATTCCTTAATTTGTCTAGAAATAAATTATGGCTTTATTTGACCTTATCTTGCTGTTCTTATAATTACATGTTAGGTGACAATTGCATCATGAAGTCTCTGGAAAATACAACTGAAGTTTTATAGGTGTGTGTCTGTGTGAAGTCTTCATCCATTCATGAATACCAAAAAAAAAAACCCACCAAATCCACTGCCATCAAGTGAGTTCTGACTCTTCATAAAATAGGTACATAAACCCTTTTTCTTAAGATATAAGGTACACTCCATTATCACCTTTTTCCTCACTGACATGAGTTACTTCTTTACAGAATAGAAAAATAAAGCGAAAACATAGGTTGATGCTGGCAAACCATATCTGCCCATTTATCCTTTAAGAGCTATAGTAAGTAACAGTAATGTTATATATATTTAGTCTTTCCAACGGATGTTCCCTTATATTACATTGAGGTTATAGTTTTTACTTCATTAATGACACTGAGTTTTTGTTTTGTTTTTTTCATGCTCTTATTTTCCGTGTCTACATCTTGTTTGGTAGAGTTTCTTCTCATCCATTTTATTATTTGGCTGTTTGCACACTAATTTTTAAGTTCTAAGAGTTATTTATATATTCTAGATGCAAGTCGTTTTTTGTATGCATATTTTGCAAATATTTCTTCTCCTTTCATGACTTCCCTTTTCTTGTCAAAGTGTAGATAAAGAGTTGGATTGACTGAGGATGAGTTTTGGCCAAGCAAGGAAATTGAGGGGAGTTGAGTGTAAATTGGTGGTATATTTTAGGGAATAACTCCAAATATTGAATATACAGTCAAATGTGGATAGAGAGGAAGGAGAAGATACATGGAATAAAGATCCTGAAAAATTATTCTCAGTGGATTTTTGGTCTTAGTGAAGTTTTAGACTTTTTGGACATGAGGTGTAATAAACACTCGAAAAGAAAGATAGAAAGTAGTTGCTAGAATGCAGTATATATAATAGCGAGGTTATAGAACAGGGAAAGTTATTGCTAATGAGGTGCCAAGGGTAGTTCTTATCAAATATTTTGCATATGTGGTAAACATAGATAATGGCAATAGTTACAGAGCACAGAGGAACAAACTATAGGAGATTTGTGATTTTACGCAGAGTTGGTTAAAGTTTAAAATGTGTCTTATATCCTTAAGAGAAGATATTAAATATTATTAAATACTGAAATGGTATACATTTCTAAAATTATTTACAAAGATTTAATTATAATTTGAAATGGTTTCCATGAGCAGTATTCTTTTTTTTTTTTTTTTTTTTAAATTTATTTTTATTGTACTTCAGGTGAAGGCTTACAGAACAAATAGTTTCTCATGAAACAGAAGTACACACGTTGTTTTATAACATTGGTTAACAACCCCACAACATATCAACCCTCTAACTTCTCGACCTCTTTTTTTGTTTGGTGAAAATAAGCATAGACAAAGATAAACCATTTCAAAAATTTCTACATGCACAGTTCAGTGACATTGACTACGCTCTTCCAATTGTGGTGTTATTCTCACTGAAGATGAAGGCTTACAGAACAAAATAGTTTCTTGTTTAACAGTTATTACAAATGTTGCCCTATGACACTGGTTAACAATCTCACAACACATCAACAATATCCTTACTCAACCTTGGGTTCCCTATCACCAGCTTCCTTGTCCCCTTCTACTTTCTGGCCCTTGTCACTGGACTCCTGTACCTCGTTAGTCTCATTTGGTTTTACGGGCCTATCCACTCCCAGGCTGAACAGTGAACCTCGGAGGTAACTTCACCACTGAGCTAAAAGGGTGTCTGGGGGCCATACTCTCGAGGTTTCTTCAGTCTCCTTTAGGCCAGTAAATCTGGTCTTTTTTTTTGGTGAGTTAGAATTATGCTCTACATCCTTCTCCAGCTCTGTCCAGAACCCTCTGTTGTGATCCTGGTCAGAGCAGTCAGCGGTGGTAGCTGGGCACCATCTAGCTGTACTGGACTCAGTCCCGTGGAGGCCTTGGTAGCTGTGAACAATTAGTCCTTCGGACTAATCTTTTCCTTGTGTCCTGTTCTCTTCATTCTCCCTTGCTCCTGAAGGGATGAGACCAGTGGAGTATCTTAGATGGCTGCTCACAGGCTTTTAAGACCCCAGACACTACTCACCAAGGTAGAGTGTAGAGCATTGTCTTTATAAGCTGTGTCATGCCAATTGAGCTAGATGTTCCTCAAGACCATGGCCCCAGAGCCCTCCGCCCAGCAATTCAGCCCCTCAGGGAGTTTGGATGTGTCTATGGGGCTTCTATGACCTTTCCTAGTACAAATTGTGCTAGTTTCTCCTGTATTGTGTACTGTCTCACCCTTCACCCAAGATACCACTTATCTATTATCTATTTAGTATCTCCCGCCCCCGACCCGTCCCTGGTAACCAACAAAGATTGTGACATTTTGTGTGTGAACTTTTTCATCGGTTTTTACAATAGAGGTCTCATACAATATTTGTCCTTTTGTGACTGACTTATTTCACTCAGAATAATGTCCTCCATTTTCATCCATGTTATGAGATGGTTCACAGATTCATTGTTGTTCTTTCTCGTTGCATAGTACTCCATTGTGTGTATGTACCCTAGTTTGTTTATCCATTCATCTGCTGATGGGCATCTAGGCTGTTTCCATCGTTTTGCTATTGTGAACAATGCTGCCATGAACATAGGTGTGCATATGTCTATTCGAGTGATGACTCTTATTTCTCTAGGATATATTCCTAGGAGTGGGATTGCTGGATCGAATGTTATGTCTATTTCTAGCTTTCTGAGGAAGCGCCATATCATTTTCCAAAATGGTTGTAGCATTTTGCATTCCCACCAGCAGTGTATAAGAGTTCCCATCTCCCCGCAGCCCCTCCAACATTTGTTATTTCCAGTGTTTTTGATTCATGGCAGTAATGCCGGTGTGAGATGGTATCTCATTGTGGTTTTAATCTGCATTTCTCTAATGGCTAGTGATCACAAGCATTTCCTCATGTGCCTGTTGGCCATTTGAATGTCTTCTTTGGTGAAGTGTCTGTTCATTTCCTTTGCCCATTTTTTAATAGGATTATTTATCTTTTTGTTGTAGAGGTGTTGGATTTTCTTGTAGATTATGGAGATTAGACCTTTGTCTGACTTGTACTGTCCAAAAATTTTTTCCCAGTCTGTGGGCTCTCTTTTTACTCTTTTGGTGAAGTCTTTTGAAGAGCATAGGTGTTTGATTTTTAGAAGATCCCAGTTATCTAGCTTATGTATTGGGGTTTGTGTGTTGATGGTTATGGTTTGTATACTGTTAATGCATGTATTAAGGCCTGAAGTGTTGGTCCTATTTTTTCTTCTATGAACTTTATAGTTTCAGGCTTTATATTCAGGTCTTTGATCCATTTTGAAGTAGTTTTTGTATACAGTGTGAGGTTTTGGTCCTGTTTCATTATTTTGAAGATGGATATCCAGTTTTGCCAGCACCATTTGTTCAAAAGACTGTCTTTTCCCCATCTGATGGATTTTGGGCCCTTGTCGAAGATCAGGTGACCTTAGGTGGATGGATTTACATCTGGGTTCTCAATTCTGTTCCATTGGTCAATGTATCTGTCGTTGTACCAGTAACAGGCTGTTTTGACTGTTGTAGCTGTATAGTAGGTTCTGAAGTCAGGTAGTGTGAGTCCTCCAACTTTATTCTTCTTCTTCAGTAGTGCTTTACTTACTCAGGGCTTCTTCCCTTTCCATATAAAGTTAATGATTAGTTTTTCCATCTCTTTGAAGAATGTTGTTGGTATTTGGATCGGGATTGCGTTGTATTTATAAATTACTTTAGGTAGAATTGTAATTTTCACAATGTTGAGTCTGCCTACCCATGAGCATGGTATGTTTTTCCATTTATGTAGATCCCTTTGGGTTTCTTGCAGTAGTGTTTTGTAGTTTTCTTTGTATAGGTCTTTTACATCCCTGGTCAGATTTATTCCTAAGTATTTTATCTTTTTAGGGGCTATTGAAAATGGTATTGTTTTCCTGATTTCCTTTTCATCATTCTCCTTATTGGTGTATAGGAATCCGACTGATTTTTGAATGTTTATCTTGTATCCTGCTACTCTGCTGAATCTTTGTATTAGTTCCAGTAGATTTCTCATCGAGTCTTAAGGGATTTCTGTGTATAGTATCATATCATCTGCAAACAGGGAGAGTTTAACTTCTTCATTACCAATTTGGATGCCATTTATTTCTTTTTCTTGCCTAACTGCTCTAGCTAGAACTTCCAGCACAATGTTAAATAGGAGTGGTGATAAAGGGCATCCTTGTCTTGTTCCTGTTTTCAAGGGGAATGTTTTCAGACTCTCTCCATTAAGAATGATGTTGGCTGTTGGTTTTGCATAGATGCCCTTTATTATGTTGAGAAATTTCCCTTCTATACCTATTTTATTGAGAGCTTTTATCAGGAATGGGTGTTGGACTTTGTCGAATGCCTTTTCTGCATCAATTGAGATGATCATGTGATTCTTTTCTTTCCTTTTATTTATGTGGCGGATTACATTGATTGATTTTCTAATGTTGAACCATCCTTGCATACCTGGTATGAATCCTACTTGGTCGTGGTGTATTATTTTTTTGATATGATGTTGAATTCTATTGGCTAGAATTTTGTTGAGAATTTTTGCATCTATATTCATGAGACATATTGGTCTGTAATTTTCTTTTTTGTGATGTGTTTTCCTGGTTTTGGTATCAGCGTTATGCTGGCTCGATAGAATGAATTTGGAAGTGTTGCTTCCTCTTCTATGCTCTGAAATAGCTTGAGTAGTACTGGTACAAGCTCTTCTGTAAATGTTTTGTAGAGTTCTCCAGTGAAGCCATCTGGGCCAGGGCTTTTTTTGGTTGGGAGTTTTTTTATTACCTTTTCAATCTCTTCTCTTCTTAAGTGTCTGTTCAGATTTTCCACATCACTTTGTTGTAGTTGGAGTAGGCTCTGTGTTTCTAGAAATTTATCCATTTCCTCTAGGTTTTCAAATTTGTTGGAGTATAGTTTTTCATAATATTCTGTTATAATCCTTTTTATTTCAGTTGGGTCTGTTGTAATGACCCCATTTCATTTCTTCTTTGGGTTATTTGTGTCCTCTCCTGTTCTTCTTTTGTCAGTCTGGCCAGTGGTTTGTCGATTTTGTTGATTCTTTCAAAGAACCAACTTTTGGTTTTGTTGATTCTTTCTATTGTTTTTCTGTCCTCTATTTCATTTATTTCTGCTCTGATCTTTACTATTTCCTTTCTTCCTGTGCTTGTGGGCTTTTTTTTTTTTTTGCTGTTCTCTTTCTATTTGTTTGAGTTCTGTAGTTAATGTTTTGATTTTGTCCCTTTCTTCTTTTTTGATATGTGCATCTATTGCTGTAAATTGTCCTCTGAGGACTGCCTTTGCTGTGTCCCAAAGGTTTTGGTATGATGTGTTTTCATTCTCATTTGATTCTAGGAATTTTTTGATTCCATCTCTTATTTCTTCTATTACCCACTGATGTATAAGCAGGGTATTATTCAGTTTGCATGCAGTTGATTTTTTTTCCTTGCTCTTTCTATTGTTAATGTCTACCTTGATGGCATTGTAGTCAGAGAAGATACTTTGAATTATCTCAACGTTTGGGATCTTGTTGAGGATTGCTCTGTGGCCTAAGATGTGCTCTATTCTGGAGAACGTTCCATGTTCATTGGAGAAGAATGTGTACTTTGCAGCTGTTGCATGGAGTGTTCTATATATGTCTGTGAGGTCTAGTTGGCTGTTTGTGCCCTTTAGGTCTTCTGTATCTTTGCTGAGTTTCTTCTTAGTTGTTCTGTCCTTTAGTGAGAGTGGTGTGTTGAAGTCTCCTACTATTATTGTGGAACTGTCAATTTCTGTTTTCAGTGTTGTTAGAGTTTGTTTTACGTATTTTGGAGCCTCGTCATTGGGTGCATAGATGTTTATTATGGTTATGTCTTCATGATGGATCATCCCCTTAATCATTATATAGTGTCCTTCTTTGTCTTTTATGGTAGATTTCGTTTTTAGGTCTATTTTATCTGAGATTAGAATTGCCACTCCTGCTCTTTTTTGTAGTTGTTAGCTTGATATATTTTTTTCCAAACCTTGACTTTTAATAAATTCACGTCTTTGTTTCTAAGGTGTGTCTCCTGTAGACAACATATTAACGGATCCTCTTTTCTTAACCATTCTGTCACTCTCTGTCTCTTTATGGATGTATTGAGTCCATTTACATTTAGTGTGATTACTGATAGATGTGGGTTTGTTGTTGTCATTTTGTAGTGCTTTTTTTGGTGGTGCTGACGTTTTCTTTGTTCTTCTTACTCTCTTGTGCTGAGTTACTTTTGTTTGTGAATTTTTTTCATTTCTTTCGTTTTTGTAAGTTATGTTTTTGCTGAGACTTTATGTTTTTCCTCTTTTTTTATGAGTATGTTTGTTAACTTTCTTTGTGGTTACCATAAGTTGTACCCTTATCTTTCTAAGTTTGAAGCAGTCTACCATTACATGGTATCGCCTTGCCTTCCTCTCCATTAGAAGGTTCTATACCTATGCCGTTTATTGCCTCTTTTATCATTTTGATGTTGTTGTCATTTATTGATTAACTGCTCTGATTTCCTGTTGTATTTCTTTTGGTTTTGGATAGTCCTCAAGAGTTCATTTCCTAGATTGGTATCTGGCTCGTATGATCCTGTGTCCTAGGTTCTGCCTGTGAGCTGAAGCTGTTTGTCCTCAGATTGAAGAACTCAGTTTAATAATTCTTGTAAGTTGGGTTTGACTCTTACGTATCCTTAATTTCTGTTTATCTGGAAATGACCTAATTTCACCATCAAATTTGAACGAGAGTTTTGCAGGATATATTATTCTTGGCTGGCAATTTTTTTCTTTCAAGATTTTGTATATGTCATCCCATTGCCTTCTTGCCTCCATGGTTTCTGCTGAATAATCTGAGGTTAGTCTTATTGTTTCTCCTCTGTATGTGACTTCTTGTTTTTCACGAGCTGCTCTCAGGATTCTTTGTTTGTCTTTGGTTTTGGTGAGTGTGAATATGATATGCCTTGGTGATTTTGTTTTGGGATCTCTTCTTATGGGGTTCGTTGAGTTTCTTGGATGGCCAGCTTTTCATCTTTCGTGATATGGTGGAGTTTTCTGTCAGCAGTTTCTCAAAGATCCTCTCTGTTTTCTCACCCTGTTCTGGAATTCCAATCACTTGCAGATTTTTGCTTTTGATTTTGTCCCACATAACTCTCATGCTCTCTTCATTTTTCTTTGTTCTTTTTTCTGAGTTTTCCTGAAAGGAGTTGGTTCCAATTGTTTGTCTTCAACTCCACTGATCCTGTCTTCCACCATTTCAAATCTTCTTCTCAGCCTTTCTATGACATTGTTCATTTCTGAAATCTTGTTGTTTATCTTTTGGATTTCTCATTGTTGTCTTTGTATAATTTATAGTTGTGAATTTATTTTGGCGTTTTGTTCCTGCATTATTTTCCTGAATTCTTCCAGTTTTTTCTCTGTATTTTCCATGAATTTGTCTATTTTTTCCTCATGTTTGTCAGCTTTTTGCCTCAACTCTTTGATCATTCTGAGTATTAGAGATTTGAATTCCCTATCAGGTAGTTGTAGTGCATTTTCTTCCAGAGGAGAGTCATCTGGTGTTTTATTTTGGATGCCTACTGGAACCATCCTGTCCTGTTTTGGTAAATGTTTTGTTATTGTCTACTGTCTTCGGGGTATGCAGTAGTTATTTTTCTCATTTTTTGATTGTAGATTTGTTTGTTTCATCCCTTTTTTTAAAAAAAAATTGACTATGTCTAAGCAGGAAGACTATGTGTTCTTTGTTGTTTGCTCATCTGTGGGCACAATACTTTTCACCTCGTTCTTCAACTGGCAGGGTCATTCATTCAAGTATGGTACGGCAGGGAAGGTCTAGCTGAAGAGGAGTTACTGGGACAGGTTGTTTGTGGCACTTACTACAGCCACCAGAGCAGGTTGGTAATCAGTGCAGGGCAGGTTCCAGTAGGCCATGCCTGTGCTGCTTGGTGGTGTGATGTCAAACACACGGTACAGGTAGGCAGGATGCAGTGGGGAGATTGTTATGTGTGGAGCTAAGATGGATATAGGAGAGAGGAACAGGAGTCAAAAATCTACAAACAAAAAAAATGTTTGGGGAGCTTGTCTTTGGAGTGGAGAGATTAGAGACTATGAAATGGAGAAAAACAGAAATGGGAAGAGGAAGGAAAGAAAAGGAAAGTATGAATAAATAAAAATCAGAAAGGTTAAAGTACTGCAAAGTTCCCAGGGATCCCACTGGTGCAGCTATGAGGTCTGGGGAAGTTGTTCTCAGGTGTTGCAATACAGCCTGGCTAGAAGGCATAGAGGTATACAATGCCAGGTATTCAGGGACCAGAAAGAGAAGGAAGATACAGAGAGATGAGAAACTTAGCAATGAAGAAAGACAAAAAAGGAAAAAGAGGAAAAACAAAACAAAACAAATTAAAAAAAAAAACAAAGAACAAGAAAGGCCCCCAAAGAAACAGGGGGAAAAAAAAAAAGCCTTCGTAAAAAGAAATGTCCTCAGGGATCCCTCTACACGTCTGTGGAAGCTGAAGGGGCGTCTCCCCGCCACGCAGCTCAGCCTGGCCAGAAAGGGCTCCCAACTCAAGAAAAGGAAAAGAAAACAAACAAACAATTCAAAACAAACAAACGAACAGAAGCCCCGTAATCCCACCAGCGCGGCAGCCCAAACCGGGAAGCAGCTCCGCACTCCAACGGAGCTCTGCAGCCCCTCCGGAAGAAGCAAAGATGGCACACGGAGCCAGGTACTTGAGCGAAGGGAGGGGGAAGTGGCAAGAAGCAAGTAAGAAGTCAAAAGAAGCAGAAAAAGAAGTGACACTAGCAGCCAACAAATGGCACTCAGAGAGGCAGCTAGTGCAGGCTGATGTTTCTGGACAAGAGACTGTGTCTGTGGGAAGCAGAGGGAGCCAAGTGTGGGTGAAGAAGGGTAGAGAGTGGGAAAGCGTATATCACAAATTAGCGGTGCTCTGGAGCCCCTCAGGAAGAAGCAAAGATGGCACACGGAGCGAGGTACTTGAGCTAAAGGAGGGGGAGGCGGGGAGAGGCAAGGAAGAGATAAAAAGAAGCGGAAAAAAAGCAACACCAGCAGCCAACAAATGGCACTCAGACAGCCACCCGTTCGGGTGTGTGGAATCCAAGCAGCTGCTGTTTTCCGGTTATGAGACCGTGGCTGTGGGAAGCAGAGGAGGCCGAGTGGGGGTGAAGAAGTGTGGGGGGTGGGAAAGCATATATCACCAATTACCGGTTGTTTTGTCTCCCGCTGGAAGCTCCATGAAGCTGCTTTCTCATACCCCCGGTTTGCTGGTCTCTGATATGAGTCCAAGATGGCGGATCCGTGCTGCCTTAGCTGATAGGGGACCTCTGCATGAATCTCTCCTCGCTTTCCGTTCTCTGTCAGTTTTCTCACTCCATTTGGTGCTTGGCTGAGTTTTTTATCTCTTCATTTGATGTTTTAAGGTTTCAGGATTGTTGTATTCTCATTTTGGCTTATTTTTTTGGATCTTTGCTGTGGAGGGATGGTGTGGTGCTTCCGCCTAGAGCACCATTTTTCCAGAACCCCCTCCATGAGCATTATTCTACAAACAGATTTAGACTTGCAATATTTATGACCAATACTTCAATGATGATTTCTTGGAATGTTATAAAATATTCATTTTTAAGAGGATTGTTTTCATATATAGAAGATAAAATATAAAATGAGTTTATCATCATTCAAAAATTTTAAACAGTTGAAACTATATCAAATAACTTTACAATATTTAATTATAATCACATAATCTAACCATTTCATTATTTTTATTTGATTAATAGAATTTTGAAATTTCTTGCAATGATCTGAATAAATTTGGAACCAATTGAACATCTTCTCATCACATATTTTAAATTAACAACTCTGTAATTTGCAAAAAGAATTAATTCAGGGCAATTTTCTTGTATATAGCTCAGAAGCCATATAAAAAAGTCACAACCAGCACAAACTGAATTTAAAATGCAAGAGAAACAGATTAGTAGTGTACTGAAAAATTACTTCCTCCTGCCTCTGAAGACTTTACCCCAGTCAGCTATATCTTGAGCTATGTCCTATGCTCTCAAAATGCATGGAACATAAATTGATTCAGTCTACCACAGTTCCCTTTTTCATGATGAGCAGCAGTGTATTCTACAGTTATCTTCTGAGTAGATGCTCAGGTTGTAGAACATTTTCTTAGCTACAGTCAGACTTATTGCTGAATAATTAAGCTGGTATGGATCCTCACGTCTGCTGTTTCAGAGGACTCTGAGATGGCATCATTCTTGCTCTCCTTAGGCCGTCCTCTGAAGAGTCCCATAAGAGGTTGGCTGGATACTCCAGGCATCTTTATTCACACTGGTGGCTCCCAGTGCTGAAGAGATGATTATATCAAAACAATGGCTGAGAAAGCCTGGTTCACAGTCGCAGGAGTAGAGGATGAAGTAGGCTATGAGCCGAGATCTTGAAGATAAGTATGTTAAATGACTGAGAAGCCCAGCTATTGGCAAGGCTGTTGAAATAATCGAGAGTTTTGACAGGATATTTTCTGAAGGGACTAACAGAGGAAATGTTACTCAGGGAACCAAAAGTAGTGACCCAAGAGTCCATTGGAGATTGGAGTTTAGATACTGATATAGTCTGAAATCCTGGATTTAAAACTGCAGGCTTAAAGAAAAATGTATTAATAATATAAATATACAAGAAGAAAAGCAACTACCCAGTAGAGAAAAAGTATGCAATTGATATGATAAATTCATAAACATATGCGAAGATGCTAAAACTCATAAAAGAAAAATTTTAATATAAACTAAAATAAGCTATTATATCTTTTATCAGAATTCAAAAATAAAAAAAGTTTATGACAAATGTTGTAAAAGGATAAAGGAAAGTAAACAAACTCATACCAGGCTACTGGCAGTGTAAATTGGTATACCATCTATTGAAGGGAAAGAGCAAATTCTTTCCAAATTAAAAATAAACACTTAAACATTTGGCTTTGCAATCATACTCATATTATCTAATCCTAAAATAATGCATATGCGTATGTAAAATAATGAATACATAAAAATATTCCATACAGTATAGTGTATAATAGTAAAATGCCAAAGAAAAACTAAAGTTCTTTAAAAGAAATTGTTTGAATATATTATGCTACAACCATACAATGAAATACTAAGCAATTTTCCAAATTACAAAGTTACAAATTTTCTTTAATTTCATATTATGAAAAACAGGCTGTTTTAAGTGTACCAACATAGAATAGCCCGAGCTATACTCTTAAGTATATTTGCTATAATATAGATACGAAGACATAAGGACTATACTACTATTAGCTTACAAACAAACAAACAAAATAAAATCCATTGCCGTCAAGTCGATTCCGACTTATAGTCACCCTATAGAACAGAGTAGAATCACCCCATAGGGTTTCCAAGGAGCAGCTGGTGGATTTGTACTGCCGACCTTTCAGTTAGCAGCCGAGCTCTTAACCACTCTGCCACCAGGTCTCCCTATTAGTTTATACAAAAAATAAATTATATCAGTTCTGTATTTTATTACATTTTGTTCTGTTTAGTCTACTGTCATATCTCCAGAAGCATAAACACATATACAGAAGAAACTAGTACAGTGGCTGCCTTCATGAAGAGGAACTAGATAACTAGTGTTAGGGAGAGTTGAAGATTTAATTTTCATGTATGAAATTTATCATTTGGATTTTGTATGAGATGTTTTTTACATATTGTCAAATAAATTTGAAAAGTTAAAATAGAAAACTAAAATTAAAAAAAGCTTTGGTTTAAAAATCTTATCATCCTCAGCCTTTCTACTTATGTGCTGTAAAATCTCTTCATTACCTGAATTGCTACCACTTTCCAACAATATGTTGAACTGAAAAGCTTAAGAAAAAAATTACAAAAAGACAAAACAATACATAATTTTAAAGAAGAGGTTAAATAATACAAGGAATACAATGTGCTACTATTGTATATAAACTATGGTAAATGATAAACTTATTCTGGAATTATTTATGTTAGAAATGAATGAAGGGATGTATATAATAAAAAAAGGTATTTAAGAAATTATTTGAATGCATTTCCATTATAAAGCATATATTTATCAGCAAAAATGCAAACAAAAAAAAAAAAAGCATATCAGCAAACATCTAACCTCCAAAGCCTACAAATATGTGGATATTTTTATTTCCATCAACTGCATCATGGCAATGCAACATAATCAGACATTTCAAAATCAGTGTAGCATGTTGAACCTTCTGCACTATTGACTGAAGAGTTATATTCTTGTTTTATCGAGTAATGATTTGATTTAGTCTGAAAACGGGACAAATTATTCACATCAGCTCTTTTGTATTCCATGTGTATTAGACACAGACAAAAATGAAAGGAGTGGCGATTCAAGGCTGTAAGGATAATAATCAATATAAAATATCACATATAGTATCAACTATCCATTTTCACATCTTTATTCAGTTCTGACACCAGCTGCTCAAGCAGTACTTCTCTGACACTTCCCACTCAAAGCTAGGTCAGATCTTACAAGTTAAAAGGGCACTGTCCTTCAGACTGCCAAACAGGGAGACATCAGTTGCAATGTGAGAGTCCACACACCACCATCTCTTCTGTCCTGCTGGCCACAATTTTAGGGTTTCCCTCTACCCACTGAGGATGCCAGCCACAAGCTCAAAGTTTCCCCTAGGCTCCCTCACTTCTAACCTAAACAAACCACATTGCCTTCAAGTTGATTCTGACTCATACTGACCCTATAGGACAGAGAAGAACTGCCAGATAGGGTTTCTAAGGCAGTAATCTTTACCAAAACAGACTGCCACATCTTTCTTCCGTGGAGCAGCTGGTGGTTTTGAAATGTTCACTTTTCGGTTAGTAGCTGAGCACTTAACCACTGCACCACCAGGCTGCCTCACTTCTAAGCTGCTAACTACAGATTCAGAAATTTCCCTCTACTTTTTTCCAGGATGCAAGCTGCAAGCCTGGGAGTCCCCCCTGGGCTTCCTTACTTCTGCCCTGCTGACTTCCACTGCTCCTTTGGGTATGATAATTCACTGAAACAACCCACAAAACTCATGAAAAGTGCTATGATTATAGCTTTATTATAGAGAATAAAAGATACAATGTAAGAGATGTATAAGCAGAGGTCTGGGAGGGTTCCCAGTTCAAAGCTTCTATGATACCAAGGATATGCTACCCTCACACATGCATCCACGTCTTTCACCAACAAGCAGGCCCATTATCCTTTCATGTCCATAACCTTTATTGGATTCATCGTGTAGTCATAATTGGTTGGATCAACCTCACCTTCCCTCCCTTGAAGTCAGCTGATATCAGGCTTTATGGTGCTCTTTCTGGTCAAGATAGCTCTCCCACATTAGCACAAACCATCAGGTGTGGTCTAGAGATCCGGATAACAAAGACACATTAATTACTCAGAACATTTCAGGGGTTTAGAGTTATACCTCATGAACCAAGAACAAAAGTCAAATCACTTGAGGTAAAATATTCTTTTACCTCACAGAGGCTTAACTTACATCTACAAACATGAAATGACATGAAGGACAGAGTGTAATATTCAAGAGATTTGGCTATTGGTAGTCAAATGATTCTTCAATTTATTTATCACAGATAGACAAATTTTGTATTAGGGATTGTAGACTAGTGATTCTCAACTTTCTAGAGTATCCCATTTATGTCAATGTGTTAACAGTGAATGATGTGTATCACTTCAAGATCAAGATAATTGATAATATAGCTGACAGTTGATCAAAATCAACTATAGTTGATTAATATAGTTGGGGTAAACTATATCAAAAGATGTTGACTAGTAATGAGATGAAATTTAGGGGAGAAAAAAAGCTTCATTTACTGTTTGCTACATGACTAAAGTTTTAACTGAGGAAGGCCAAAATAATTTTAAAAAAAATTAAAGTGGATTTTGTTGCAAATTTGGGTAATAAATATAGATTCATACTAAGAAATATAATGAGGGCCCTTGGAAAGCGTTTTCTGGGTGAAATAGTCTTTAAATTTTTAAATATCCTTTATATTTTCTAAAAAAAAAGGTCATGTAATATTATCAATGAACTTACCTTTGTCTTAAAAACTAATTGCTTTCATCATATTCACATAGTAGTTGATAATTTTCCAAATAGATTATGAAAATATATATATATCTGTTACTTGGGGATTTTTTTACCTCAAAGTATTGCAATTATTGGAAGAAATGTAAAAATACTTCCGGACACTAGAATAAGAAGAATTTTGATTACTGTATTCTGATCATAATAAAAGAGCAGAGAATAAAATACATTTAGTGAGAGGAATGAGAACTTAATTATCAGCTAATACCCTCATTTTTCTGGTGAGCACGCTAAATCCTGAAGAGGTATTTGTCCAAATCTACTCCATGAAGGAGCCCTGGTGGCTCAGTGGTTAAGAGTTTGGCTGCGAAGCAAAAGGTCAGCAGTTCAAATCCACCAGCTTCTCCTTAGAAACCCTACGGCAGTTCTACTCTATCCTGTAGGGTTGCTATGAGTCTGAATCTACTAGACAGCAACAGGACTTTTTGTTGTTGTTGTTTTACTCCACTAATGAGTGGCTGACCTAAAGCTAGAGCCTCACGCTCTTCATTCCCAGAGCAATTTCATACCTATATCTGACAGAGTCAAATTGTCTAAACTATACTTTGAGAAAAATTTCATCACATTTGATGAAATTCTCCAAATAAGATATGAAGAACTATCATAGAAAAACTTTTTACTAAGAATTGTTGGGGAAGAAAATTCATTGTTTCTTAAAATGTTTGTTGTCCATTCAGCAGACCCAGATGTTTGTGATGGGGAAATATAATTAAAAACATAATCTACTCCCAAGCCAGAAAACCTCTTCACAAAAGTAGAAGAGAAGGAAAAGTTTTATTATTGAACAAGCATTAAACTAGAATGTGATGCTTCACAGGCAATCAGCTAGAGATTGCAAAGATAAAATGAAATTTTACCCTTTGTATAGCTGAGTGGATGTATACAACCCGTAACTTCCATGCTTTCAAGATAAAATTGCTATTTTTCTAGCATCTTTATGGCCAATTCGGAGCCTGGGTCACCTGAGGTTATACTAATCTCCTTCCCGGAAGGTCCAAACTCCGAAACCAAATCCATTGCTGTAAATCCCAACTCAAAGCGTCCCTATTGGATAGAACAGAACTGCCGCATACGGTTTCCAAGGCTGTAATTTTTACCTAAGTAGCCTGCCACATCTTTCTCCCACGGAGCAGCTGGCGGGTTCAAACTACCAACCTTTCAGTTAGCAGCTGAGCGCTTGAAGCACTGCGCAACCAGGGCTCCTTAAACGGAAGGCAGGGGTGGAAGGTAAGGGAGGATTATCTCAAGTTACTTTTTTTTTTTTTTAAGTTGGCTGCCAGGTCCTTGAGCTAACACCTTTAAATTTACATGTCTTCCTTTAAATTTATATGCTTTTCAAAGAGACAGAAATAATTTACAATTACAAGCTATGGAGAGTGAAAACAGGGGAGGAGGGAAGCCTCTTTTCTTATTTTCAACAGGGAAAATTTAAACCTCTTATTTTCAATTTGTATTTGTCCTTACACTTGGCAGCTTCCATTTCAACATTTTATCATCAAAAACTTGCAGAAATTGCAGTGATGTGTCTCTACTATTGTAAAAATAGCCAAAGGTAATGTTTATTTTATCAGTAAATAATCAAAAACTTAAAAAAAACCTCAATAATATTATTGATTTTATCCTAAGCACTTAAGACTTCAAAATATCAAGCATTCGTGAAATGAAGAATGTAAATTTCACATAAAATTCATGTGTAAAAATGTACCCATCTTAAACCGTTCAAAGCAAGTCATAGTTTTACTATAAGCTATTTGAATAAACGTAAGATAATATTTTTATTAAACAAGCAAGAACCTCATAATTCAAACATTTATTTAGTAAGTGGTATTGAGCCCTGGTGGCATAGTGGTTAAAAGCTCGGCTGCTAAGCAAGGGGTCAGCAGTTTGAATCCATCAGCCTCTCCTTGGAATCCCTATGGGGCAGTTCTACTCTATACTATAGGGTCACTATGAGTCAGAATCAACTTGATGGCCATAGGTTTGGGTTTGCTTTTGGTAGTAACAAGAGAAGTTCTTGTTGCACAGTGGTTAAAAGCTTGGCTGCTAACCAAAAGATTGGCAGTTTGAATCCACCAGTGGCTCCTTGAGTATGGTTTGGTTGGTAGTAACAAGAAGAAGCCCTGCTGGTGCAGTGGTTAAAGCACTAGGCTGCTAATCAAAAGATCGGTTGTTCCAGCCCACCGGCCACTCCAAGGCTGTCTGCTTCCATAAAGATTACAGCTCTGCAAACCCTATGAGGTGGTTCTACACTGTTTCATACGCTTGCTATGAGTCAGAATTGAGTTGACAGAAACAGGGTAAGGTATATGCAAGAAGGGAGTTCTGGTGGTGCGGGGTTAAGCACTTGGCTATTAACCAAAAGGTTGGTGGTTCAAACCCACCAGCAGTTCCACAGGAAGACGATGTGGCAGTCTGCTTCTGTAAAGATTTAGAGCCTTGGAAACCCTATGGGGCAGTTCTACTCTGTCCTATAGGGTCACTGTGAGTCAGAATTGACTGGACTATAATGGGTGGGTTATATGCAAGGCAAAATAAAAACAACCAAAAAATGAAAACAAACAAACTCATTGCTGTTGAGTTGGATCCGTGGCAAACCCATGTGTTCGGATAGAACTGCACTCCATAGGGTTTTCAATGGTTATAATCTTACAGAAGTAGATTGCAAGGCCTTTCTTCTACTAGGTGGATTTAAACCGCCAATCTCTCAGTTAGTAGCTGAGTGAAAACCGTTTGCCACCCAGGGGTTAAAAGAAACAAAAAATAAAAAACCTGTTGCCTTTCAGTGTATTCTGACTCATCGTGACCCTATAGGACAGAGTAGAACTGCCCCATAGGGTTTCTAAGGAGCAGCTGGTAGATTCGAACTGCTGACCTTTTGGTTAGCAGCCCAATTCTTAATCACAATGCCACCAGGTATACCCAGGGGTACTGTGCACTAAATACAGAGAGGAAAATATATATCAATACCATATTTCATAGGTTCAAAAATATCATAAATTATTTAAAGACAGTTATTTTATATATCACATATATAGAAAAATCCTTCAATTACAGTCTGAATCTTTAAAAAAGAGCCCTGTACAATTCATTAATTGCTCTTAATCTATTTTTCATTGTTGTTTCTTTTTCATTCATCCCATTGACTCTCTTGCTTCATTTACATTGCTTATCATGTGATAGGCAGTCTCTGTGTGTGTATCTCAGTAACAAAACATACCCCAGTTTATCTACCTGTGAGTATATCCTTTCCTTAATAAAACTGAGAAACTATTTTAATTCTCCTGGAATCCAGATTTTGGGGTTCATGGAGTTGGGGTGACCCGCTCAGACCATCTGGCATTAGGTGTCCTTTTGAACCTTGAGCCTTTAAGGAACTGTTTTCCTAAAGTCAGATTCAAGTCAAACAATAGCTTCGAGTAAGCAGCTTATCTGAGATCCTTTTGCCTTAGACATTTGGCTCTTTTGGAGAATTACAATGACCTTCATGAGACAGTAAATGAACCCTGGCTATGAATGAGTAGCTTGTATCTGTAGAATACAAACATCACCATGAGAGCAACTGTAAAAAGGTGGATGAAATACTAAATGCTGACATCTGAAGACATTAGAAACCATCCAAGACAGCTAAGATATAAGGATCGATGTAGCAAAGAGAAGAGAAATGCAGTGAGGTGAGCCTGACATTCTCTGCTGCTCTTTTCTTGAGACAGTTGTTCGTTCTTAATTGCTATCTGGCTTTGAGGTCAAATAGAAAGAATCTAAGAACTATAGAAGTCTCATTCAGCTGGACAAAAATTGTAGGTCAAGGATATGAGGATGCCTTGAACTTGATGAGTCAAAATGTCAAAGAAACAAGAGCCTCTGAAAGGTGAGTCTGACATTGTGTACTAACTTTCTCTCTAAGCTTTTTGCCATTTTTCTCATCTTTGCTGCTCAAGAGTCTAATATACCAAGCAGAATGCAATAGCTAAGAAGCTTAAAAGATAAGCAGTGGTTCTGCTTTTGGGTAAGATAGGAAAGATTGCAGCAGGTCAGCGTACAGCAGCGTGAAAAGGACAAGAGTTGATTTCTGGAACGGCAGTGTGAGGAGCTCAGCAAACCCCTTCCCCAGTGAAACAACCATTTAGTGGGTGAAAATTACAGACAATGACAAAAGCAAAACAAAGCAAAGCAAAACAAAGCAAAACAAAACAAAACAAAAAACAACCATTCAAAGTCCCTGGAAATTGTCCTAAGGTCATATTTAAAAAAAGAAAAGTTGCCATCGAATGGATTCCAATTCATAGAGACCCTGTAGGACCAAGTGGAACTGCCCCATAGGATTTCCAAGCAGAGGCTGGTGGATTCGACCTGCTAACCTTTTGTTTAGCAGCCTGAGCTTGTAACCACTGCACAACCAGGGCCCCATATAGTAGATTCCAAAAACCAAACCAAACCCTTTGCCACCTAGTCAATTCTGTCTCATAGATTAGAGAAACTTCTGTCAAAAAGATATGTTAAATCTCATTAAGAACTGTGAGATTCTGTGGCACTTAAACCATAACATGTTCCCACTCATACCTCCTCCAGCTAGCATAAGGGAAGCTCTGCTCCAGAAGGATGCAGCCAAGAACAAGGGGCTAAAGCTCCCAGCCTAGGGCTATGTTTTCACTCCAGGAAGGGCAGGCCACTGGCATCTCTCATCTACCCTCAGCTCTATGTTACAGACACAGTTGAGAGCCTGGTGCTCCTCTCCCCATTCAGATACCATTCATATTCTTGAAGTTCTACTCCAGGCCTGGCAGGCAGAGAATAGTGGGTTCTAATCACTCTTGCCCGAGGCTGCTTGTAGGGCTTAGATTCTACATGAAGAGAGGCAGGTTGAAAGGACAAAAGCCTACAATTCCCATCCTGCACCTGAGTTAGAGAACTACTTTCCCCTAAACACCTCTGTGGCAGTGATACAGAAGTTCTACCAAGATAGTGAGGCAAACCTTAAAAACAGAGAGCTCTGCAGCTCTCCCTAATGGAACTGACTTTATTTGGAACCGAGTGTGGGGAAGTTCAGGCCTAAGAGTGTTGTTGAAAATGATAGAGATCTTGTTAGTTGGCAAGTAAAAAGAGGTTGGTAGCTCCATGATAATAATAGCAACAAGTGAAGTAGTAGCCCATCTAGAAATGTAACAGAGAGGGCCAGGGAGAAAAAGTTATGTAAAACCCTCCTAGGATTGGAGCAAACTCCAAAGACTAGCTATATTTTGCCACTGCAAAAGGGGTCCAGATTTAACTCGATCAGATATGGAGCAATTTACACGCCAGGGAATTTTAAAAAACAATAATCAGATAGCAATTAATGCAGGTTAACAGCTAGGTAGGTCCCTGGTTGGTACAAATGGTTTGTGCTGTTTACTAACCTAAAGGTTCGCAATTTGAACCCACCCATCAGCACTGCTGAAGAAAGGCCTGGTGGTCTGCTTCTGTAAAGATCAGAGCCAAGAAAAGCCTATAGAATAGTAGTACTCAGTAACATATGGGGTCTCAATGAGTTGGAACCAAATAGACAGCAACAGGTTAACAGCTAGGTGTGATAACCGTATAGGTAGCTTACTTGGAAACTTAAGAGGCAGATCAGGGAAAGGAGACAGTCAAAGAGAGCCTGGGTAAAGCCACAGTCATTCTTGATGATTGTCTTAATTTTCTAGTGCTGTTGTAACAGAAATACCACAAGTAGGTGGCTTTAAAGAACATAAATTTATTTTCTCACAGCTCTGGAGGCTAAAAGTTCAAATCAATATTGCAACTTGAGGCTTGAATTTTTTCTTCAGTTCTTTCAGCTTGAAAAATGCTGAGCATTTTCTTCTCTTTTGGTTTTCTAACTCCAGGTCTTTGTACTTTCATTATAATACTTTGTCTTCTCAAGCTGCCATTTGACATCTTCTGTTCAGCTCTTTTACTTCCTCGTTTCTTCAGTTCGCTTTAGCTACTGGACGTTCAACAGAAAGGTTCAGAGTCTCTTCTGACATCAAGTTTGGCCTTTTCTTTCTTTCCTGTCTTTTTAAGGACCTCTTGCTTTCTTCATGTATGATGTCCTTGATGTCATTCCATAACTCATCTGGTCTTTGATCATTAGTGTTTAAGGTATCAAATCTGTTCTTAAAATGGTCTCTAAATTCAGGTGGGATATACTCAAGGTTGTACTTTGGCTCTTGTGGACTTGTTTTAATTTTCTTCAACTTCAACTTGAACTTGCATGTGGGCAATTGACGGTCTGTTCTGCAGTCAGCCCCGGACTTGTTCTAACTAATGATATTGAACTTTTACATCATCTCTTTCCACAGATGTAGTTGATTTGATTCCTATGCATTCCATTTGGTAAGGTCCATGTGTATAGTCACAGTTTATGTTGCTGAAAAAAGGTATTTTCAATGAAGAAGTTGCTGGTTTTGCAAAATTCTGTCATGTGATCTTAGGCATAGTTTCTGTCACTAAGGCAATATTTTCCAACTACCAATCCTTCTTCCCTGTTTCCAACTTTCTCATTCCGATTGCCAGTAATTATCAATGTGTATTGTGTAAATTTGAATAATAGCCATATTAACTGGTCTTCCTTGTAGGCATATGGATACTATCCTGCCATTGATAGCATTGTACTTTAGGACAGATCTTGAAATATTCTTTTTGACAATGAACACGATGCCACTCCTCTTCAATTTGCCATTCCCAGCATAGTAGACTATATGATTGTCTGATTCAAAATGGCCAATACCAGTCTATTTCAGCTCACTAATGCCTAAGATATTGATGTTTGCGTTCCATTTCATTTTTGACAACTTCCAATTTTCCTAGATTCATACTTTGTAAATTCCAAGTTCTGATTATTAACAGGTGTTTGCAGCTCTATCTTCTCATTTTGAGTTGTGCCACATCAGCAAATGAATGTCCCAAAAGCTTGACTCCATCCACAACATTAAGACTGAGTCTACCTTCAGGAGGTAGCTCTTCCTCAGTCGTATTCTGAGTGCCTTCCAATCTGAGGAACTCGTCTTCTGGCACTATATCAGACCATGTTCTGCTGCTGTTCATAAAGATTTCACTGGCCCATTTTTTCAGAAGTAGACTGACAAGTCCTTCTTCCTGGTCTGTCTTGGTCTGGAAGCTCTGCTAACACCTATTCACCAAGGATGACCCTGCTGGTATTTGAAATACCGGTTGCAAATCTTCCAGTATCACAGCAACAGACAAGCTACCATAGTACGACAAACTGACATACACGTGGTTGTCAATTTATCAGGTGGGAGCATTTGTGGCATCACTTTTTCCTGAGAATTTTATGTATATGCAGAGTGTATTGTATAGATTTTTAGCAGGAAACTTGGATATGACATGGCTTACTGGTCATCTGTACCCTTTCTTAACTCCTCCTAATGTGCCTTCCTGAACTGTAGTGACTGGAAAGCTCAAAACTGCTTTTCCTACTTTCTTACAGTTGCATCTGGATGGAAGTTACATTTTAAAATAAGAAGCATTTCTGTGATCTTGAAGAAAAATTTTAAGAAAGGGTGTAGCTCTCTCCTGGTGATTTTTTTTTTTTTTTCCCTGACAAGTAAGCCAGCATCTCATGTCCAGTTAGAGTTCAGTTACAAGTGGGAGTTGAGGCTGTGCTCTCTGGATTATGGAAATGACCATGTGTTCTTGAAATTATTCCAGTGGTGTGTCTGTCTTGCTTCTCATTCCTAGAGGACTTCAACTGATTTTGTAAGAGCTATACTTCCATAAATTAACTCCATTTCCGCTATTTAGATTTCCTAGAATGCTTTATGATTCCTGTCACTCATCTTCACCAAGAAACAAGAGGTCATATGAGAAATAATTACAGAAAACATTGTGTATTTCAAGTACACAATAATTGGACCTTAAAAGTCCCTTCAAACCTGAACATGAATGTACTATGAGAAAAAAAAAAAATTAAAAAACCTACCTTTACTGTGAAAAGATCTTTGCTACAGACGCTGTTGATTCTGTTTGTATTTTGCCACACCAGTTTCCATACAATGAATTAATTCATTCAAAGAATATATGCGCATCTACTATGTACCAGGCACTGTACTAGCCACCAGGGATAGAGAGAGAAAGGTATGGTCATCCAAATAAATCCACAAGTACTATGAAGTATGGAATGGATCATGGAGGTGTGCACACAGTGTTACGGACTTAACCCAAAAACCAAATCCATTGCTGTGGAGTTGATTCCGACTCAGAGCTACTCTCTCTGCATAGTTTCCAAAGTTCAAGCCTTCTCCTTCTTAATCTGCCTTTCTCTAACACAGGGCTCCTAGTACTCTAAAAAGCATACCCTTGGGGGAAACTTGAAACCAAATAATAGTTTACCTTAACTACAAGAAAAGGTCTGCCTTGAGATTTATGCTCTTTTAAGAACTATCTATATGGGATCAAACTGACAATAGCAACTATCTATATGAGATCAAACTGACAATGGACAACAGCAACAGGAACCTTAGAGGGGAGTAAGTTTATATTAATGAGGGAGGAACAACTCAGAAAACCAGAGTGAGAATGGTTGCACAATGCAAAGAATGTAATTAATGCCACTGAATTGTACATGTAGTAGCTGTTAAATTGGTGTATGTTTTGCTGTGTATATTCTCAACAATTACAAAACAAATAAAATGTATGGAAAACGAAAAGAAAAAAAAAAATCTAAGAGTCCCAGTGAAACTGACTGGGCATTCATTTCACTACTGCACACTAAAATAAGCATAAACGTTTCTCCTTTGAATGAACTGCTTTTGCAAATATTAGTCAGTAAGAAAATTCTCATCATAGACAATATTCAGACACAAGAAAACTATAAAAAAAAAAACAAACTAAACCCATTGGCATTAAGAAATAAAAAAATATTTTAAATATGTTTTTAGTGAAACCTTTCAGTTTCCAGTGACAAATTATAATTATAAAACTTATCAATGTTATATGTGAGGTGCCTCCAGAAACATTTCATATAATTTAAAAAAAAATCCCAGTTTAATATGCCAAAGTTCCCTTTCAACTCTTGCAAATCCAATGCTGGGAATCTAGCCTGAGAAAATAATCTTAAATATGAGAGCAGCTTCATGCATTCTAATATTCTTCCTTGTTTCCCTTATATATTCAACTTAAAGTTGAAAATTACCCTTAAATATTAAAACATAAGTTTTGTTTTTTTTTTAAGGAAGATATAGGATGAATACTCTATATTATGGAATCATTTTTTATTAAAATTATATGTTAATAAGAGGTTCCTATTATATGTTGAGTGAACATAAAAAGTATGTCAAATTGTATAAAGCAAACAAACAAATCTTAACCTCAAAGAGAAATCATAATTTAAAAATTATAAGCTTTTCAGTATTTTTCACGTGGCATTGCCTAAATTTGTGCTTTAATGAAAAGAAGTTTTTTGTTTTTAATTTTTTTGAAATGATTATTTTTATTGGCACATGTTGTTATTGTTGTTAGGCATCATCAAGTCCATTCTGACTCACAGAATGAAATACTGACCGCCATCCTCACAATCATTGTTATGTTTCAGCCCACTGTTGCTGTCACTAGGTCAATCCATCTCATTGAGGGTCTTTGCTTTCTTTGCTGACCCTCTACTTTACCATGCATGATGTCCTCCAGAGACTGATCACTTCTGAAACATGACCAAAGTACATGAGACGAATTCTCACCGTCCTTACCTTCAAGGAGCACTCTTCCCAGACAGACTTGTTTGTATTTCTGGCAGTCCATGGTATATTCAATATTCTATGCCAAAACCATAGTTCAAAGGCATCAATTCTTCTTCTGTCGTCCTCATTCATTGTCCAACTTTCACATGCATATGAGGCGATTGAAAACGTCATGGCTTGGGTCAGGCATAACTTAGTCCAAAGTGACTAAATGACATCTTTACTTTTAAACACTTTAAAGAGTCTTTTGCAGCAGATTTGCCCAATGAAATATGTCTTCTGGTTTCTTGAGTGCTGCTTCCATGGGCCTTGATTGTGGATCTGAGTAAAATGGAATCCTTGACAGCTTCAGTATTTTGTTTTATTATGATATTACTTATTGGTCCAGTACTGAGAATTTTTTTTTTTTTATGTTGAGGTTCGATCCATACTAAAGGATGTAGTCTTTGATCTTCATCAGTAAGTACTTTAAGTCCTCTTTGCTTTCAGAAAGGAAGGTTTTGTCATCTGCATATCAGAGGTTCTTAATGAGTCTTCCACCAATCCTGATGCTCTGTTCGTCTTCATTTAGTCCAGATTTTCAGATTATTTGCTCAGCATACAGATTGAATAAGTATGGTGAATGGATACAACTCTGATGCACACCTTTCCTGATTTTTCACCTTGTTCTGTTCAAAGACTGCCTCTTGGTCTATGTACAGATTCCTCATGAGCACAATTAAGTGTTCTGACATTCCCAGTCTTCACAGTGTTATCCATAATTTGTTGTGATCTGCATAGTCAAATGCCTTCTGAATAGTCAATAAAATGCAGATAAACATCTTTCTGGTATTCTCTGCTTTCAGCCAAGATCCAACTGACTTCAGCAATAATATCACTTGTACCATATCCTCTTCTGAATCTGGCTTGAATTCCTGGCAGCTCCCTGTTGGTATATTGCTGCAACAATTTTTTGATTATCTTCAGTGAAATTTTACTTGCATGTGATATTAATGATATTGTTTGATAATTTCTGCATTCTGTGGATCTCCTTTTTTTTGGAATTGGCACAAATATGGATCTCTTCCAATTGGTCGACGAGGAAGCTGTCTTCCAAATTTTTTGGCATAGAGGAGTGAGTGTTTCCAGCATCGCATCTATCTGTTGAAACGTCTCTATTGGTATTCCCTCAATTCCTGGTGCCTGATTTTTATCAATGCTTTCAGTGAAGCTTGGACTTCTTCCTTCATTACCACCAGTTCATGATCATAAGTTACCTTCTGAAACGGTTGAATATCAACCAATTCTTTTGTGACTTTGTGTATTCCTTCCATCTTTTTTTGATGCTTCCTGTGTGATTTAATGTTTTGCCAACGTGTTGTTCTTAGGTGCCGTCCAGTCTGTTCCAACTCATAGCAGCCTTATAGGACAGAGTAGAACTGCCCCGTAAGGTTTCCAAGGAGCAGCTGGTGGATTCCAACTGCCGACATTTGGGTTAGCAGCCATAGCTCTTAACCACTGTGCCATCACGGTTCTATTTTGCCCATAGAATCCTTTAAAATTACAACTTGAGGCTTGAATCTTTTTTTTTTTTTTTTCAGTTCTTTTAGCGTGAAAAAATATAGAGCATTTTCTTCCCTTTTGGTTTTCTAACTCCAGGTCTTTGCACGTGTCATTATAATACTTTACATTGTCTTCTCAAGCTGCCATTTGAAATCTTCTGTTCAGCTCTTTTACTTCATCATTTCTTCCATTTGCTTTTGCTACTCCATGTTCAAAAGCAAGTTTCAGAGTCTCTTCTGACATCTATGTTGGTTTTTTCTCTCCTTCCTGTCTTTTCAATGACCTTTTGCTTTCTTCATGTTTGATGTTCTCTGGACATCTTATAATGCCACAAAGTAAAAAATAATACAAAATAAAAGAAAGAGGGGCAGTCATAAGTTTACAAGAACCAACTTGAAAGTGCTCCAAAAGCTGCAAGAATGTGAGCAATAAAATAAAATACAAAATTATTTACTTCTAAATCAAGGAATAAAATAAATCACTGTGGTAGGCAGGATGTGGACTCCCATGATCTTTTCCACCTGGTGTTACACCTGTGAATATGGTATGTTATATGCTTAAGGGGACTTTGTAGATATAACGAAGGTTATGGAATTTGAAATAAGATTATACTGGGTTTCTAAATGGGCCCAATCTAAGTACTTGAACTGGAAAACAGCAGAAAGATTTCACTCCAGCTGGCCTCAGTCAGATAGACACGGTGGAAAATGTAGGCAGAGGAGAGATTTGAAACATGAGAAAGACTATACCTGCCATTGCTGGCTTTGAAAGTTACCATGAGACAAAGAATTTTGAGTATCTTCTCGAGGCAGAAGGAGTCCTGGTGGAGCAGTGGTTACACACTTGGCAGCTAACCCAAGGGTTGGCGGTTCAAACCCACCAGCTGCTGCATAGGAGAAAGATGTGGCAGTCTGCTTCCATAAAGATTACAGCCTTGGAAACCCTATAGGGCAGTTCTACACTGTTCTATAGGGTCACCATAAGTCAGAATTGGCTCCACAGTAACTGGTTTGTTTTTTTTGGCTATAGGGGCAATCAATGACCCCTGTCCAACAGGCAGCAAAGAAACTTCAGTCCTACAATGGATAGGGAACTGAATCTGGACAACAACTTGAATGAATTTAGAAGTAGATTCGTTCCCCAGAAACTCCAGGAAGGAATACAACCTTATCTACAGCTTCCTTTCTGTCTTGTGACACTTAGAAGAACCAACTGAGCCACACTATGCCCAGACTTTTGACCCACAGAAACTGTGGATAATAAATGGGTGTTATTTTAAGCTGCTAAATTTGTGATAATTTTTAATGACATCAATAGAAAGCTAATAGAATAACCGTGAATCTATTCTGATATAAATAAATGACTGAAAAAATAAATAAATGACCGAGGGACAAATCTTTATAAAAGGATTCCAAATAACTTTGGTAAAAAAGATGTGAGAAACAGAAAATCACTATCAGAATACCCCAATAATTATTGCTGCAGGCAAGATCCACTAATAAACCCTAAAATCTGTAGACAATAACTTAAGAAAAAATAGGAAATTTTCATAGCTTCAGTGTGTCTCTCCAGAATGATACATGAATTATTGTGGTGGTTTTAAAATATGGTCACAGATTATTTGCTAATTCTCCCTCAACAACATGGATCTTAATTCCTTTTCCCCTTGAGTAAGGGCACGTAAATATTATATTTCTCTATATTTTTGTATAATTGTATAAAGCAAAAGAGATTCATGGAGCTGGGCAGAACATCAAAGGAAATCCCAGACAGTAGGAATTTATCCAGACACATGTAAGACAGGATGGGATACAGTCTTACAGGAATTTGGTATTTGGCAGTGAACTTCAGTTTGGAAGAGCAATTATTTCTTGCCATGTCATCTGAAAGAAGTCTCAAATATAAGATATTCTTGTTATTAATAAGAAGTTCATAGTATTAATAATTTACTGAACTGAATACTCACTGTATTATTCAGAAGCTTAAATCCCAGTTCAGTGGAAGAATAAATTCTCAAGAATGTATTGGGGAATTATGTTGGCAACCTAGTAGATTCATGGCCATTTAACAAGCTCTGTAAGTATACTGGTAGCAGAGGTCTCTTACTAACTGCTGAGCAAGTACCTTGGAGAAGAGCTTTTTGAAAAATGTGTATTCAAAGTCCCAGTTTATACAGTGTATGGCATTCTACTCACAAGCATGGTGGGGATAATCAGGCCAAGAAAGTACTGAACCAAAGGTTCAAGAAAGTCTTAGATATTCAACTTGTTTCCTCTACAGATTAACCTATAACTCACCATTTGTCAAATTGGAAAATAGCTAAGTATTTTGTGGTCAGATTGACATAAAATCTTCCTCAATTCATTTGTTTGTAATGATTAAAACTAGAAGCTTGAGGCAAGATGGCAAAGGTGGTACCATAATAAGCAAAAGGCATATTTACCATATAATAAATATACTGATAATAAGTTTTAGATCAATTAATAATTCATAGTATTAATGTTATCATGCTATGAAGGCACTCATGGCAAATAATTCATTTTATTAATACAAATTTAAATAGCTAAAACTCTACTTTTTCATTGGTAATCATTCCATTTGTATTAAATTATTTCAAATTTGTAGATATTTAATAAATTTTTTTAATTCTTTAAAAATCACAGACACAAAATATGCATAAAATATGCAATTTGTATTTTACTCATTTTATAATTATTTATCCCTGTGCATTTGAGAAGCTTGAATTATGCTTTAATATAAACACTGATATGAGAAAGACTCTCACTTTCCACTTTTAAAAACTAAAGGATAATGAAGAACCAGAAATCTCACAATTAACTTCTTAACACTCAAATTGAATTTTAGGGTTAAAAGGGCTTAATAAAAATAAAATTATACTAAATAAAAAGGTATTATGGTAGCAAACTGCTAGAATTTTTGTTGACTTTATCTTAAGCATTTTGAATTTGTGTCGTATGAGTTCTATGCATGATTTGTTTAGTTAATTGATTTTGTACATTCTTCCAGATTTATGTTTATGTATCTATTCATGCTATGCAAAAGATGTCCAACTCATGAAAAGAACATTAGGATCTACCTAGTTGCCTTGAATAAAAATAAGTTCAGGAGAGGAGATTAAGTCTCTGAGACATAAAATATATTTCTCATCATGAAACTTAATCCCTTAGCACATATTAGAGGTTAAAAACTTAACCTTAACAATGCACAAGCAAATTAGAAATTCATACTTTCATTGACTCAAAATTATATAGCACGGCCAAAAATCATAGCATAGAATGCTAGATCTGTAACATATTTATTCAAGTTGAATAGAAATTAAAAGTAGAAATACTAAAAATAGAGTGGTTTACAAATAGATCAGTTTTTCACATATTTTTAATGTGAAATGTACCAATCACAATTTACATGAGAAGTTAAATTAGCTTTTTTTGTTGTTATCTAAATAGCAATTTGTATTTCAAAATTTAAATGAGAATAAACGTGAAACTTTATATATCCTGATGTAAAGATAAACCAAAATACAATCTATCCTGCTTCCAAAAGAAAAAATAATTCTCATCAAATTTTATTGCAAAAAAAAAAAAAGCTTTAGGGGTGATATAATATGCTACGTTTCTTGAAATTTATAATCGCCTTATGAAAATTGTAAATGCTATTGTAGATACAAAGATTATATTTCAATGATGCTTAATACTATAAATGGTAGTTAATATGTTATAGTAGAAAATATACTGTATAATGTATAATGCATTTTTATATATTCTTATATTTTATATGTTTAAAATTATATTTATATGTTTATGATATGCATATATATTTATACACATTATATTACAATAATTTATCTATATGCAATACAGATCATATATAGATACATTATTTTATTTCATGTTACCAGAAAAAAAAAAAAAACCCAACACTGCCATAGAGTAGATTCCTACTCACAGCGACCCTACAGGATAGAGTAGAACTGCCCCATAGGTTTTCCAAGGAGCAGCTGGTGGATTTGAACTGCCAACCTTCTGGTTAGCAGCAGAGCTCTTAACCACTGCACCACCAGGGTATTTCATGTTAGTATATTATAAAACAAGTAATATTTGTTAATTTCCTGCATCAGATTATGAATTAGGAATTTTACTTTTATAATCTTATCAAAAAATTCTCAACAATTCAATGTGATATATAGACTTTTTTTTAGCTCCTTTTAACATTTGAGACAGTTTTAACTCTTCTGGTCAGAGAGCCCACAATCTGAGCAACTACATAGAGTATGAGAACTTGGACAAATTACTCTGCATCTTTGACACTCAATCACTCTCTTTGTATAATACCTTTGAATACAAGCTTGCAGATTATTTTGAGGAAATAATGAAATATTACATTAAGTTCTTTTCACACTGTAGACACGTATCAATTATGTACAACACTTTGAATAAAATCTGATAAGTATTAAGCATGCAGTAAGATAGTTACAATTGCTACTATTATTATACTGGTTGTTATTATCATTTCCCTGGTTGTTATTCTACTCCAAGCCTAACACACTGTCATTTAAAAATACATGAACATATTTTTATTTGATCATGTAATATAATTAAAATAATATAACATAAAGTATTTCAAACATTTTAAAACTATGTGGTAGCAAATTTTTAGTGAAGATTTGAGTCAACATCCATGGATCACTCTACAGCTTCTTAAATCTCTGCTCAAGTCAAATTTATCTTATTGTAATCTAGTACAATAAAATGTAAATTACTGTAGTGTTTCCTTTTGGAGGCTTAGCCAACTTAAAAAGAAAATAACAATTCAGCTTATCATTCTAAAACATAATGTCTTCATGAAAAAACATTTTTTCTCTGCTAACTTCTGACCTATGGTAAAATCACTAGATTTTTGTGTGAGGCTCTTTTAATTATTTGCATTAATTTCTTATGATTATTTCATTATTTTTTTTAGTAACTTATTTAAGGTACGTTTTTATTTTATTTTTAAAAATATTGTATTTCATTTTTATAGACCAATACACAATGCACACACACACATATGTTGATATTTTTATATGTTTCCTTCCCATACATTGTTAATATGTTAAAAAATGCCTCAAATTAAGGAATTGACAATTTTGATTCCAGTTTGAAGGGGAATCTGGCATTGATAATTTTGGGATATAGAAGAAAAATTGAGAGATAGTGTTTAGTATGTAGGGGAGGCTATTAGTGGGGAGTAAAGTACTAACTAGGAGATGAAAGAGCAGTACAACCCATACACAAAATACATTCCCTCAGTTACTAGAAAATGGAATTTCCCAAAGGTAATTACATCATAAATTAACTGAAAGAAAATGTCTTGTACTAATGCGTCAGCTAGTACCATGCATAGACTTCTGTGGACTGAAATCCAAAGGCCTGCAGTTTTTCATTGTCTGAGTCAATAATATTTACTGAAATTGAGTGATAGAATAAAGAAACTTGAACTTGAGGGGAATAGGAAAAGATGTAAGATGCAGTACCTTCCATTCAGGAGGGAATTTTGGGTAATAAAATATAACAAGCTTAAGCAGTTGGTATTGAGCCAAAGTCCTGACAAAAAGCTGCTTGGGTGACTGGAAAAAAAATTAAAAAAAAATAAAATAAATTAGATTTCAATACTGGCTAATACCATAACATTTCTCTCTTCCCTAAGATATATGTCTTGACTTCCAAAACAACTCCAACTTTAATTTAGAAAATGGAATCTTTAAAGAGACATTCCAACTCCACCTTGGCCGTCATGATTTCCCCTCCTACTCTCAAGGAAACATTGCAAAAAGCACATGTAGTGGGGGGAAAATCATAAAATACATACAAAAGCATTTACATAAATTGGTTATTAAATTACATTAAGTAAATTTACAAATGGAGAAAATAAAAGGAATGAAGAGACAATGGCATAAGAATATCAACTCTTTCTAATTTAACCCATAGATTTAATGTACTCTAAACAAAATTGTGGCATCTTTTTGGTAGGACATAGAAATTTTTTTCTAAAATGTATTTGGAGGACCAAAGATTCCAGAATAGCCATAATACCCTGAATCAGGAAAATATGATTGTAGACAAGCCTACTAGATATTATTACACTGCATTGCATTAATCATTACAAAGCTATGAAAATAAAGGCATGTATTATTGGTAATGGAGTAGACAAATAAATGAAATAGAGGAGAGAGCTTATGAACAGCTTCTTGATACATGAAAGAAGTAAAATTAAAGACAAATAGAGAAAAGATTGGTTATTTAATAAATTATAGAGGGAAAATTGTTTATCTACATGGGAAAAAATAATTAATCCTTGCCTTATACCATGCACAAAACACATTTGCTTCTATGTAAAAGCAAAACTTGAAACATATTAAAAGACAATTTGACGTAAAATGAAGGAGACATTGATGAGAGAGACAAATTTCTTAAATGAGACAAAAAATTCAAACCATAAAGGAAAATATTTTTACATTTAACTACATGTATAATCTCCTCCTCTTGACTTTGGGTGTGGCCGATAATATGATAGGATGAGTAACATCATATGGCAAAGTCAGTGGGATAGTCTTTCCTGTGATTAAGATTCCACTGTAGCAGCTAAGAGGGAGATTGCGCTGTTGCCCTTGAAGATGTAAACTATCATGTGGTGAGAATGTTATATGACTGGGACCTGACTGTGGCTTCTAGGATCTGACAGCAACCCGGGGTTGACATCCAGCAAGAATATGCGGACCTCAGTCCTACCACTACGAGGAACTGATTCTGCCAGTAACCTGAATGATTGTGGAAGAGTACATAGCTCTTCAGATGAGAATGCAGACAGGCTCTCACCTCAGTTTCAGCCTAGTGAGATCCTGAGAAGATTATTCAGCAGATTCTACACTATGCCCAGAAAACTGACCTACAGAAACTGGGGGAAAATATATGAGTGTTGCCTTATGCCACTAAGTAACAAATGCATAAAACACAGGAGTAGCTTTTGATATGTAAAAAGGGCTATATTTCCTTTCGCCTTGCATTTATTTCACCTATGCTACTATAGGGTCGCTATGAGTCGGCGGAATCGACTTGACCGCAACGGGTTTTTTTGAGTATGGATGGCCATTTATCCCAGGAACTATAGTGCTGTGCTCACATAAATATGTAAGTCGAGCGTTCTACAAAGTACCACATATATTACTGAGTCATTAGCTCTGGGTATATCTAGAAAACATAAATCTGCAGGCTATGGAATGGTGGTAAATATTAGCAACCTTGTTCAGAAAATTAATTTAACTGCCACGTTGACTGACTCATTTGCTGTCCCTACCATTTGTCTCCATTTTGAGTACGTGTGCTCAAAGATTTTTCTTTTCTTTTCAAAGATTTAAATGTATAGAATGATGAAGCAGAAAAAAGTGTTTCTTGAACTATTTTAATAAAGTGTATTTTATTATACAAATTCCTTTTTACTTTCAGGCTTTAGACTATGCATGTAGTACAGTTAAATCGAGACATAATCACAGGTTTAATTTCATTGCCTCGCTTCAAATTCCTTGTTTTTCCTTAGGTGTAAAAGGTTATGAATTACTTGTAACATATGAATAACTAAGATATCCGTACAGCATGAAAAAACATGAATTTAATCACCTGTAAATTTGAAAGCATTTATCAAAATAATGTATTAAACTTCTCATTAAACATACAGTAGTGGAAGCCAGTTAAAATGGCATTGACTTGGAATTATCTTTATCTTTTTTTAAGTATGTGGGTGATGTTTCATAGACAAATATTGAAGTTACAATGAAAATAGCACTCAATTTAAATTTCTTTGCTTGTTGGTTGTAATGTGATCAGCTCAGTTATTTTTCTATGGCCTTCATATTCCCCATCTGTAAAATAATCTTTATCTTCACAGAAACAAGAGAGAAAAATCATTAAAAAAACATTTTAAACACACAACATTCTGAGTGGAAAATATGTAGTTCTTCCCAAGGCAGCCTCTGCGATTTTTGTAAAGTGTCTTCTAAAATAAATTTCCTTAAATCAAAATAAAATGTGTTAGGGATAATTGTTGTTTAAATTAGAATTTTATTAATTATAGACAAAGATGAAAACTTATCATTAGATTTAAAGATAGAAGCTTTTAGTGGGTGTTGAATAAAAGTGATAGAGGATGTTCCCGGAATGTAGCATTAGGTTCTAGACACTACACCTCCCCCACAATAAATTGTTCAATTTCCACATTTTGTAAGCCTATCCTCCTAGAATTATTCTAATTTGAGAATTTTTCTCTTTTCTGTTGTTATCCTGATTGATATAGTAGTATTTTTAGACATTTTATCATCTATTTTTGTCTATCTATCTGTCTGTCTCTGTCTATTTACCTGTCTGTCTGTCTATCTATCTGCCTATCTATCTATCAAGACGCCTGATGGCACAGTGGTTAAAACAATCAACTACTAACCAAAAGATCAGCAGTTTGAAACCACCAGCACTCTCCATGGGAAAAAGATGTGGCAGTCAGCGTCCCTAAAGATTTACAGCCTTGGAAACTCTACGAGGTCGCTATGAGTCAGTTTCAACTTGATGGCAGTGGGTTTTGGGTATCTATCTATCTCTTTGTCTACCAATATATTTACCATCTATCTGTCTATATGTTGTGGATTGAATTGTGTCCCCCGCAAAATATGTGTTGTAAATCCTACCATACCTGTGGTTATAATCCCATATGGGAGTAAGGTTTTCTTTGACATGTTACTGAGGCAGTATTAGCGTAGGCTGTGTCTTAAATCAATCTCTTCTGAAATATAAAAGCAGATTAAGAAAAGCAGAAAACAAGCACAGTTAGGGGAAGATAGATGCTACATCACATGAGATCTCCAAGGAACCAAGAAGCAGAAGCTGAAAAAAGACTAGGGCCTTCCCTTAGAACCGACAGAGACAGAAAGCCTTCCCCTAGAACCGGAGCCCTGAATTTCAACTTCTAGCCCCTTTAACTGTGAAAAAATAAATTTCTGTTTGTTAAAGCCACACACTTGTGGTCTTTCTGTTCTAGCAGTACTATATGACTAAGACACTATCTAGCAATACTTTATTTTCTAAGCAGTTTTAGTTTTACAGAAATATTGTGCAGATAGTATAGACGTTTCCATATACTTTTTCCCCCTGCAGTTTCTCCTACTATTAATATCTTGCATTAGTAGGATGTATTAGTTGCAATTGAGGAACCAATATTGATACAGGAAGGTCTATCGTCTACATTAGAGTTCACTCTTTGTGTCATACAGCTATATGGGTTTTGATAAGTACATAATGACATGTATCCACCCTTAGTATCATGCAAAATAGTTTCACTGCCTTTAAAATACCCTGTGTTTCACCTATTCATCTCACTACCCCTACCCTGAACTCCTGGCATCCACTGATCTTTTTATGCCCATATTTTTCCTTTTTCTGCCATGTCATATAGTTGGAATTGTAGAGTATGGAGCTTTTTCAGACTGTCCCTTTCATTTAGCAATATATATTCAAGGCTTCTTCATGTGTTTTTTGTGGTCTGATAGAAGTTTCTTACTTTCTTTCCTTTTTTTTTAATCACTGAATAATATTCCACTGAATGCATGGGCCAGAGTCTGCTTATCTATAACCAATTGAAGGGCATCTTGGTTACTTTCAATATTTAGAAATCATGAATACAGTCCCATATTTTGTGTATGTACGTATCTCTGGTATATTCCCTTTCTGTTTTACAAATATTCCATTGTCTGGAGTTATTATACACCTTAGGTAAAAGGGTACTTTGTTTCCAATTTTTTTGCTTATATAAATTACACTAGCATGAATTTTCTTGTTTAGCTTTTTTATATACATATATCAGAGTTTATCTTAGATAGAAAATTTGCAGTGAAATTGCTGGATCATAGATTACGTTCAGAGTATGAAAGTGTAAATTATTAATATCATGTTGGCGATGGTGTTCTCTGACAATAATAAGCAAATAATATTAAATTGAAACATTTTTCATCAAATATGATCATTAGTGCATAATCTTGAAATTGGAAACAAATATTTGAAAAAGTGGTATCATTTAATAAATAATGGAACACAATGGATAACACTGTGAAGAATGGAAATTCCTGAACACTTAACTGTGCTCGTGAGGAACATGTACTTAGATCAAGAGGCGGTGGTTTGAACAACACAAGGGAATACTGTATGGTTTAAAATCAGGAAAGATGTGCATCAGGGTTGTATCCTTATTAATACTTATTCAATCTGTATGTTGAGCAAATATCCCAAGAAGCTTAACTCTATGAAGAAGAATGCAGCGTAAAGATTGGCAGAAGACTCATTAACAACCTGTGGTATGCACATGACACAACCTTGCTTGCGGAAAGCAAAGAGGACTTGAAGCACTTACTGATGAAGATCAAAAACCATAGCCTTCAGTATGGATTATACCTCAGCATAAAGAAAACAAAAATCCTCACTAATGGACCAATAAGAAACATCATGATAAATGGAGAAAAGATTGAAGTTGTCAAGGATTTCATTTTCCTTGGATCCATAATAAAGGCCCATGTATATAGCAGTCAAAAAGTCAAACAACGTATTGCATTAGGCAAATTTGCTGCAAAAGGCTTCTTTAAAGTATTGAAAAGCAGAACTGTCACTTTGAGGAATAAGGTGCACCTGACCCAATAAATGATATTTTCAATTGACTCATATGCATTTGAAAGCTGGACAGTGAATAAGGATGATTGAAGAAGAATGGAATCTTTTGAATTATGGTGTTGGTGAAGAATACTCAATATACTATGGACTGCCAGAACAACAAACAAGTCTGTCTTGGACAAAGTACAGCCAAAGTGCACCTTGGAAGTGAGAATGGCTAAACTTCATCTTATGTACTTTGGATATGTTATCAGGAAGGACCAGTACCTGGAGAAGGATATCATACTTGGTAAAGTAGAGGGTCAGTGAAAAAGAGGAAGACTCTCAACGGGATGGATTGACACTGCGGCTGCAACCATGGGCTCAAACATTGTGAAGATGGTGCAGGACCAGGCAGTATTTCACTCTGTTGTACACAGGGTCGCTTTGAGTCAGAACTGATTTGACAGCACCTAACAACAACATATAAGAGTTTATCTTCAATAGAAAATTTGCAGTGAAATACCGTGGTTATAGATTATGCTTAGAGTATGTAAGTGTAAATTATTAATATCATATTTGAGGTAGTGTTCTTTGGCAATAAGCAAATAAAATGAAATTGAAACGTATTTTTCATCTAATGTGATCTTTACTGCATAATATTGAAATTGGAAACAACTTAAATATGTGAAACAGTGATATAGCTTAATAAATACTGGAACATAATTTCACTGACTCCACATATGTATTAAGCATCTGCCATGTAACAGGCATTCTATAGCCATATAAAAAAAAAATAGGCAGTTGTTAAATTTTATAATGGATGTTACATATCAGGGAAAATGCTTCTAAAAATTTAAGCCAGGAAAGATGACATAAAATTAAGTAAAATGTATTCAGTCTTCTGCTCTTCATTATTGGATTGTGGATTCTTTCCTTTATGTTAAATTTTGTATTTTTTCAAATATTCAACATTAGGATACATCATTTTTCTATCATAAACTCTCTCTTTCTGTGACTCCTGGGAAGTGGGTAGCTATAGATTCTTTTGTGGAAGGCAAAAGCAAATTCATTTTAGCTCATATCCATTAAGAAATTTATGATCCAAGGCTCAGTTTTTGACTCCATTTCTGATATTTTATATACAATAACATCTCTGATTTACATCATGTGAATGATTATTTTCTAGTATTTGCTTTCAAGTCTTCTGCATTTTGCTTCAACTCATCAAAAAGAACTTGAAAGAGCATGATACTTGACAGAATCACAATCCATTGCTAGGAATAGGGGAATTGAGAATAAATGAATTAGAATATAATATGATGCGCAAGAAATTTCATTTTATCACCTTAAAAAAAAAAAAAGCATTATTGAAGTGAAACAAAACTTGAACTTGAATCCAGTTTGTGGTTGTGTGCATATTGACAAGTCTGCTCATGTTCACATCTGTGAAGGGACCTGGAGATGGCAATGCTTACCTAGTAGTGCTGAAAATGCTGTAGACGTGAAGTAAACAAAACCATTTCATACTTATCTCAGAATTCATCCGAAAGTTTTCTTAACTACGTATACTCAGACATCAAACATAAGGGACTCAAAATAGAGTGTCTTCTGTTTACTGAGCAAACCTAGACTGATAACAGTATTTAAGAAAGAAAAAGTTTCCAGGAATATAGACAATGATGGGAACTTCGGATTGATTATCTGACCTTAATAGATTTGAAGACAGAGAATTCATGATCATTAGTGAACAGTGGAAGAACATGGCACACAAAAACAAAACAGTTGATTTAGTTCACTTTTCTTTTTTTTTAAATTTTTACCAGGAGATGACTTAAATCTGTTATGAAAGCAGTTTTTGGGAGACAAGGGTTATGGCATAAAAAATAATTAAATTTTTTTGTGTGAGTTAGCTCTTTTTAAGTGCATTGGAGGGATTGCAGGAAAAAAAAAAAAACCCAATATGATGATTTTACATTCTCGTTTCAAGTCATGATCAGAGAATCAGAGAGCTTCGGTGACTTTCCTAAAATAATGGTTCAACTCTTTTTAGCTACAAGACACATATTTTAAAAAATAAGACAAATTGTGAGCCTAAAATTGCTGAATCACAATCTATAGACTTGTCAGTTCTACCAATAGCAAATTAAGGTTTTGAGAGGAGTAGGAACACGAGGGATGGAATTAAACATGTGGTTGATTCAGAAGAATGTGTGTCCTAAACCTTATTTCCCTCCAAATCTCCTTACCTTGAAAAGTAATTTATCCTTCCATTCTAAAGTCACCTTCCCCTTGTTTGAAGCCTATAGTAATCTCACTTGGGGCAGTTGTCTTGAAATTTCTTCCCTCAAAACCTACTCCTCTCATGCTTTCAACATCCACAATTAGATTTAAATCCAAATTGATCATTTCTGGGGAGTGTTGAGAAAAAGTTCTGTACTGGAAGTTAGCATACAAACCAAATATATGGTATGATTTTGCCAACTTATTTTGTAAAAATCATGGGAATACATGAAGGAATGGATTCGGAGGGTGTTAGACCAGAGAAGAAAGAACAGGAACATAACATTGAATCAAGTTGAACTTGTCAAAATGGGTCTATTTACATATATAGATTCTGTATTCTAGATTCACTGTGTTAGTCTGAATAGCTGGAAGTGTATCTGACTATTAGTCTGGTTTATTGACTATGGTATGGGTTTATGTATGGCCAAAACTAAATGAGTTTCAAATGGCAGTACTCTGTGTAATATGTGGGGAAAAAAATCACAAAGCTTATGTGGATACGACTATTGATGTGTGTGTGACCTACCTTTCATTCATTTTCTCTTGGAGACCTCAGAGGACACTCCCTTCAAAAAGGTATTGAGAAATACATTGGGACTAAGGTGGGGTAGGGAGATAACATCTATGAATTTTTTGTCAATATTTGACCACTGCAGGCAGAGAATGATGGTCAAAGATACCATTGTTTAAATGAGTTTCCCGATTAAAATAGAATATTGAGTTTTTGGAGAGGCAGAAGCCAAGGAGCAAACCTTAGTCACTGTAGACAAGGTAAACGTGGTTATCATAAGGGTAAATAGGGTTGGTGTAGCAAGCAGAGTATTTTTACCCACAAATATTTTGATCATAATGTAGTAACGACTGAAACAGAGTGCCGAAAACTCTTACCTGAGTTACATAGGCAAAAATCCCTATGTCTGATGATCAGAGACCTGACTTGAATAACCATAATGGAGAAACATTTCATGACTTGACCCAGTTCATAGACTGCAGGATGAATGGGAAATCATGTCTCATTGAGAAAGTTCTCCATAAACCACCACAACTATATACTTCCTGCTTGCCTTCTCCAAAGGATCTGAGGTCATTTAAAAGAAATGAAATATTTAGATTTCTAGAGGATCTAATGGGCCCAAGGATATATGTACGTGTGTGTGAGTATGTATACACACATACTCACATGCACACACACACACACACACACACACACATATATATATATACTTATACACATACATACATACATATATATATATACTGGAGGCACTGAGTGGGTTTGAACTGCTAACCTTTTGGTTAGTGGCCGAGCGTTTAACTGTTGTGTCACTAGGGTATAAACACACACACACATATATTCTATCCTTGGGTGAATATATATCCTTAAGGACTATAAAACTGCACTGTAGTACATGATCATAGTAAGGTGCTAATGAAGAGCAATTGATATCAAATGATAAACTCAACTGTGTTTATATGATAAATAGGCTTTATAATTCCAGGAATCCAATCTGACTTTATTTCTCCATATCCTGAATGTATAGTGAATGTAGGCATAAAAGAAACTGACAGAATCTTCACATTGTTTCCTTGATCCAGGAGGGCTATAATATCTGAAATTGTCTCATGACTTTGCCGCAGTGATTTATAGTTATAGGAAATTAGCACACATCTGTTTTCCTCTTGTATAATGTTAACTCTTCTGAGTAATGTATTATGTACAATAATAAATTCTAGGAATTGGATGGACATGCACCTGAGGGATCTAATTTATCCCAAACAATATTTGGCTTCTGGAATCCATGCAGACCAACACATTTTCCAGAAAAATCACAATGCTTTAGTATGTTTAGATATGGTTAAAGTTACGTATGGATGCTCCTTCTCTTTCTGTGAGAATATGGTTGCATATAAGTTTCATTTCTCTTATAGTAATTATATCCATAATTCACCAAATTGGATTTTTCAAAAATAGCGTTTTCTAGCTTTATTTGGGAGCTTTTTAAAACAACATATGTATATCTATGTATATGTATGTATGTATACGTATGTATATGTATGTATATATGTACACATATATGTATATGTATGTATATATGTATATGTATGTATATATATGTATGTGTGTATATGTGTATATATGTAGATATGTAGATATATGTAGATATGTGTATATATGTATAAATATATATCGTGGTTGACACTGAATGAAATATATGCACATAGTATAGAATTATTAAAAATAATAATAAACAAGATTTTCTAAAAATTCTAAGCACATACAGTATTATAAACAGGAACTTTGAAGTGAATTATTTAAAGAATAAGTTCTGAAAACATTTCCCATTTACTTATGCTGTTGTATTTACTTCAGATTCATCACAATTTGCATAAACATAAGGTTCGCTGGACAAAAAAAGATATTTTGCCCGTTGGTGCAATTCAAAATGTTTGCCTCATTTTGACAAAATGTACAATATATTTCCATACAAAAAAAAAGACACATTAAAAAAGCCATTGCAGCTATTGGTGTATTCAGTTACCTAATCCTTGTACTTGCAAAACATTTACCATAAAAATGTTTATTCATTTTTTCAAGAATCACATTGCCAACAGCAATAAGAAAATGATTTTATTAGTCACAGTATATTCTTTACTATACTCAGAGAATCTTTATCTTGTATGTATTACTGACAATAAAAAACATAAAGTGAGAATTCATATTTTCAGAAAAGGATTAAACTTTCAAGTAGGTTTATGACAAAACACCGATGATTGATACTTATAAAAGGTAAGAGCCCTGGTGGTGCAAAAGTTAAGGACTCAGTTTCTAACCAAAAGGTTGATGGCTGGAACTTGGCTCTGTGGGAAAAACACCTGGCAATCTCTCCCATAAAGATTACAGCCAAGAAAACCCTATAAGGCAGTTCTACTTTGTCACATGTGGTTGCTATGAGAGAAAAATCTACTAGAGGGCATTATTAGCATGGCAATGGTTAGGGAACAACTGCAGAACAGACCATCAATTTCTTATATACAACTTCCACTTGAAGCTGAAGAAAATTAGAATAAGTCCACAAGAGTCAAAGTACAACTTTGAGAATATCCCACCTTAATTTAGAGACCATCTCAAGAAGAGATTTGTTGCACTGAATAGTAATGACCAAAAACCAGACGAGTTATGGGATGACATCAAGGACATCATACACGAAGAAAGTAAAAGGTCATTAAAAAGACAGAAAAGAAATAAAAGACCAAAATGGACGCCAGAAGAGACTCTGAAACTTACTCTTGAATGCAGAGCAGCTAAAATGAGTGGAAGAAATGATGAAGTAAAAGAGCTGAAAAGATTTCAAAGGGCAGCTTGAGAAGACAAAATAAAGTATTGTAATGAAATGTGCAAAGACTTGGACTTAGAAGACCAAAAAGGAAGAGCATGTTCAGCATTTCACAAGCTGAGAGAACTGAGGAAAAACTTCAAGCTTCAAGTTGCGATTTTGAAGGATTTTATGGGCAAAATATTGACCAATGCAGGAAACATCAAAAGAAGAAAAAATACTCAGAGTCACTTCACCAAAAAGAATTGGTTGATGTTTAACCATTTCAGGAGGTAGCTAATGATCAAGAGCCAACGGTACTGAAGAAGAAGTCCAAGCTGCATTGAAGGCATTAGTGAAAACAAGGAATTGAGGGAATAAAAATTGAGATGTTTCAACAAATGGAAGTGGCACTGAAGTAGTTCCTAGTCTATGCCAAGAAATTTGGAAGACAGCAAACTGGCCAACTGACTGGAAGGGATCCATATTTGTGCCCATTCCAAAGAAAGGTGATCCAACAGAACGCAGAAATTTTCAAACAATATCATTAATATCACACACTAGTAAAATTTTGCTGAAGATAATTAAAAAACAGTTGGGCTGTCATACTTTGACAGGGAACTGCCAGAAATTCAAGCCAGTTTCAGAAGAGGACATGGAATGAGGGATATCATTGATGATGTCAGATGGATCTTGACTGAAATCAGAGGATACTAGAAGGATGTTTACCTGTGTTTTATTGACTATGCAAAGGCATTCAACTGTGGGAATAACAACAAATTACGGGTAGCGTTGTGAAGAATGGGGATTCCAGAACACTTGATTGTGCTCATGAGGAAACTGTACATATATCAATAGGCAGTCATTTTAACAGAACAAGTAAATACTGTATGTTTTAAAATCAAGAAAGGTATGTGTCAGAGTTATATCTTTTCACCATATTTATTCCATCCATATGCTGAGCAAATAATCTGAGAAGCTGGAGTATATGAAGAAGAATGCATTATCAGAACTGGTGGAAGATGGATTAACAACCTGCAATATTCAGATGACACACTCTTACTTACAGAAAGTGAAAAAGGTTTAAAGCACTTACTGATGAGGATCAAAGACTACAGCTGTCTTAGTCATCTAGTGCTGTTATAATAGAAATACCACAAGTGGATGGCTTTCACAAAGAGAAATTTATTTCCTCACAGTCTAGTAGGCTAGAAGTCTAAATTCAAGGTGTCAGCTCAGAGGGAAGACTTTCTGTCTTTGTCGGCTCTGGAGGAGGGTCCTTGTCATCAATCTTTCCCTGGACTAGGAGCTTCTCCACGCAGGAACCTTGAGTTCAAAGAAGCACTCTGCTCCCGGCACTGCTTTCTTGGTGGTATGAGGTCCCCCACTCTCTACTTGCTCCCTTTTCCTTTTATCTATTGTAAGATAAAAGGTGATGCAGGCCCCACACCCCAGGGAAACTCCCTTTACATTGGATCATGGATGTGACCTTAGTAAGGGTGTTACAATCCCACCCTGATCCTCTTTAACATAAAATTACAATCACAAAATGAAGGACAACCACATAATACTGGGAATCATGACCTAACCAAGTTGACATGTATTTTGGGGGAACACAATTCAACCCATTATAACAGCCTTCAGTATGGATTATACCTCAACATAAAGAAAACAATAATCCTTACAAGTGGACCAATAAGCAACATCATGATAAACAGAGAAAAGATTGAAGTTGTCAAGGATTTCATTTTACTTGGATCCACAATGAATGCACATGGAAACTGCAGCCAAAAAAATCAAACCACATATTGCATTGGGCAAATCTGCTGCAAAAGATCTCATTAAAGTGTTCAAAAGCAAAGATGAGGACTAAATTTGCCTGACCCAAGCCATGGTATTTTCAAACGTCTCATACGCATGTGAAACTGGACAATGAATAAGGACAACTGAAGAACTGATGCCATTGGAATATGGTGTTGGTGAAGAATATTGAATATACCAGGGACTGCTAGAAGAAGAACAAGTCTGTCTTGGAAGAAATACAGCCAAACTTCTCCTCAGAAACAAGGATGGGAGACTTTGTCTCATGTACTTTTGACATGTCCCTGGAAAAGGACATCATGCTTCGTAAAGTAGAGGGTCAGCAAAAATAAGGAAGGCCTTCAAGCAGATGGATTGACACAGTGGCTGCAACAACAGGCTCAGACAGCAACGATTGTGAGGATGGTGAAGGACTTAGAGGTGTTTCGTTCTGTTGTACATAGGGTTGCTACGAGTCTTAATTGACTTGATGGCACCTAACAACAACAAGAAACTGCATTTTTATTGTATTATAGTATAATCTAGAACACTGTGTTACAAACTTTCCAGCTCTTCCAGTCCCATTCCTAATACACACGCAAACAGTTAAGGGTAAAAACAAGGCTGGAATTTTGTTAGTTACAGGAAATGAAGGAAGAAATGGCTGTGGCAGATCCTCCACTGCTTATTTCTCTTAATTTCCATTCCGTAATAACTGAGGCTCTCTGCAACAACTGCCATGAATCCCTTTGAAATATTTAAAATAAAAAGGAGCATATGAAAAGAATAAACTGTAAATTATAGGCCAATTGGAGGTAATTTTTTTAATTAGTAGTTTTTTCTTGTTTTACTCCTTAATGATCTCAAATATTTAGTGAACATCATCTCATAAATTGCAAGTTCACACAAACATGGGCACTGTCACACCGTAGTCATAAAAAAGGCAGTTAAAGTATTTCCTTATGAAAATAACATTTGTCACGGAGGATATGAACACCATTTGATAAGGAAAATCACATACCTCTATATTTTATTTTCCTTCCTTCTTTGAGTAGCATCTTGCTTTAAGGCAATAGCTTCCTACTATATGTTTCTGGAAATACAACTCTCCAAGAAGCAAACAGTTTCAAAGCTATCAAGGAATTCCAGCTGTCCAAGATTTACCCGTTTCCCTAGAGTTTTAGTCATTGATGATAATCTACAGAGACCACAGAGTTTTAAAATAAAACTTTAGTTTTAAATGGAAGATAAGAAGAATCAAAGAATACTGGAACCAGGGTGAACTTATAGACCAGTGCCTTCCTCTCCCCCAGCCTTACTGAAATGGAAATTGAGCACCACTGAGGCTAAAAATGTTGCTTAAGGTAAAACATATAGCCATTGGCAAGGTCAGGTAATGTCACCAGGACTAGGAAGTCCTCTTCCAGTGTTTCTCAGGCACACTGTCAATTTTCAGACTGTTTTTTTAAATAAATAAGTTATCGTTACTGCTTTATTGAGGATTTCCTCCTCCTCCTGCTCCTGCTATGACTCCTGCACATGACAAGAGGCATGTTTAGTTTTGTTACCATAGAGACCATTAGCTCTGTATTCATATGCATCTGTGTATTCTCCAAACGTGTTTGGGATCTAAATTCCTGATTCCTTCATTAACCTGATAAACTAGACAAACTACATAGAAAGAAGCCTTGTATTTCAAGTTTACCTCTCCAAAATGACTATTTCTTTGCTCCCTTTTCTGTGAGTTCTGCCTTGGTCCCTGACAGATCCAGAGTAAAGTATACTTTGCAGGAAGGAACTGTCTGCATTTCTCCCTTACAAGACTTCATTCTACCTTGAAGGCTTCAAATGAATACTGTTGCTCTAGCTCTGCTTAAATCGTATGCTCTTAATTCCAACTGTCCACTCTTATTATTGCTTTATAGTGAAGTAAGAAATGGAAGAAGTTATTTCTCAAACCCACTATACCTGGCATATACTGTTTTTGTTAGATGCCATCAAGTTGGCTACAACTCATAGTGACCCCATGTATGTATGAATGAAACATTGCCCAGTCCCTATCTTCACAATTTTTGTTATGTTTGAACCTATTGTTGCAGCCACTGTGTCAATCCATCTTATTGAAGGCTTACCTAATTTACACTGATCCTTTACTTTACAAAGCATGATGTCCTTCTCTAGTGATTGGTCCATCTTGATGACTTGTCCAAAGTAAAAGAGAGAAAGTCTTCATCCTCCCTTCTGATGACCATGCTGGCTGTAATTCCTCCAGCATATATCCAAACCAAAACCAAATCCACTGCCATTGATTCAGTTCCAACTCACAGTAACCCCATAGGGTTTTCAAGACTGTGAATCTCTATGGAAGCAGACTGCCATATCTTTCTCCCACGGAGGTGCTGGTGGTTAGCAGTTGATCACTATTCAATCCTGTGTTTGAAGTCTGCCTACTAATATTGAATGGACATTCTCCATGGCTGTTTTTCCTCATGTAATTTAGAAGAAAGGAAGACAAATAGTCTCCCTTTTGTGCTTTGTTCTGAGTGAATGATACGTGATCAAATACTCAGTTACAAAGATATTTGCCTGTTATATATGTGCTATGTTCCACCATGTATGTATTAGCTAAGGTTGCATTCAGGGGATGTCCATCAGCATTCTAAGCAAAAAGTCCATGCTTCAGAGGTGGCTAGTCATGTGCTTTTTTTTTTTTTTTTAATCATCATTAGAGAAGCTTTGCTAATAAGAATAATGTATGAGTACAGGTAGCCCCCAGCTTACAACAGGGTTCTGCTCTGACGACTCCATTGTAAGAGTTCTGATATAAGTCAAATACCTCATTTCAAATTAACAACTGATGCTTCTTATGGTATGAAATGCTGAATAAGATCATGCTATAGGCCTGGTCAGCCATGAAGCTGGCATCAGTGTCATAAAAATGAAGCCAGAAATGTAATGGCTGCCACGTGCATGCACAGTTCAGTTGTCATATGTCATTATAGTTGAACATTGCTCAACTTTCTATCCATTACAACTCTCAACACCAACATCGACTTCATTGTAGACCAAGACATAGCCTGCCATATGGCAGTGTTTCGAGCAGTAAATCATAAAATTGAACATCTGTGAGTGAACATCTGAGAATAACTCAGCAAATTATTCACTACAACACTGTATGTAACACATATTACTAAGCATAAAATATACCAAAACAAAAAACAAAAAAATGGACAGTTTATAAGTGAGGTCGTAACCTGAGTACTGTGAGTTGAGGACTACCTATATTCAATTGTTAAATTTGTGGCTTGCTAAATTACAATATAGATTGTAAAAAGGGAATCTACTATTGAGGTAAATAGTATTTAAGATACGTGAATTGTTCAAAATATTTACAAACCTTCGTTATCCTTGAATGAGAGTACTTAAGCATCTAGCAAGCTATATAACTTAGGGATAAAACCCAAGGCTTGATGACTACTTATTTCTCTAGCACTGCACATGCAGATTACCTTGAAGGCTGTCTCCAGATCCCAAGTACCCACCTGAGTACTGATATGATAGTTCCACCCAGTGATGTCAACCACTCCATGAATGTTATGTTCATTTATCCTGATCAAATCATACACACGAGACACCTACATGGTGTTGGCAAAAGTGAAGTCATTTTAATTACTCACAGACAACTGATAGTGTACAACAGGAAAAGTTCCATCTCAAATGGTCTTCCTTGGCTCAAAAGCTGTCCGGATAGGATGAAAAACTTCCATGGGTTCTTCCTCTCTTTGCACCGTGGACAAAGGACTCTGAGGATCTTCCCCCATTCAGTTTTATATTCCAGGGGTTGTATATTTAATCGCACAGAGTACAGTGCAAGTTTTCCCTCCTGATAACACAAAGAGTTGTGTAGTCAGATATGGAGGTGCAAATCCAGAATTGTTAGCCCAGAATTGTGTCACTTTAGTCCTGCTGCTTATTTAGACAAATCATTAGGTGTAAGAGTGGGAGGTGTAATGGTTTGTTCTGAAGCCCAAAGATGCCACCGGAAGGAAGGAATTACAGCATTTGAGCCATCTGAAGGACTGCCTCATCTCATCTGTGTCCAGCCATTGGGTCTAAGTATTGTGGTGGCCTGATATTGGACCTAAGGATAAGAGTATTCTGCCTTTAGAATACTGTGATCATTAAGATTGTGTGTCAACTTGACTGGGCCATGATTCTCAGTGGTTTAGCAGTTATGATGTAGTTTGGCAGTCGTATGATGATGTGATCACTTCCATAATGAGATTTGATATAATGTGATCACCTCCATGATGGGATCTGTTGTGAGTACCCAATCAGTTGAAAGGGAGTTTCCTTGGGGATGTGGCCTGCATTGAATGTAACTGGACTCTCTTGGAAGGCTCTTGGACTTTTGCTTGCTCTGGATCCTGTAGCTGGCTCCTGTTCCTCCAACCTCTGGTTCTTGGCACTTGAGCTAGCAGCTTACCTGTGGTCTTGCCTGCTGATCTTGGGATTCATCGGTCTTGGCAGACTGTGAGCAAGAGCACTGCTGTCTGACCTGCCGTTCTTGTGTTCGCCAGCCCCTGTGGCTAAGTGAATAAAGAGAAGCCTCTATCTTGATCCACGAGCTTGGGACATTCCAGCCTCTACAACTGCATGAGCCATTTCCTTGATATAAATCTCTCTGTATAGATATTTATATGCTTTACGGGTTTTGCTTCTCTAGAGAACCCAGCCTAAGACAAATATTTTTACTCTTCTTAGGATGAACCACATAAGTAAGTTTTGATCAGCACACCTAAAAAGACAGTATTTTTTTGTTTAGTTTTTTTTTTTTTAAATCAAACCTCCAAAACAGAATATATGTAATATTTTATTCCAGCTTGCTAACAAATAAATGTATGTTTAATAAGTGGTGGAAGTATTTTGTCTGATACTTTCATTCATGAGTATCTTAGTTTGCTAGTGCTGCCATAATAAAATACCACAAAGTGGGTGGCTTTAAAGAACAGAAATTTATTTTCTCACTGTTAAGGAGGCTAGAAGTCTAAATTCTAGAGGAAGGTCCTTCTTTATCTTTTTTAGCTTCTACTAGTGGTAGCAACCCTTGGTGTTCCTGGGTTTGTAGATTCACGTAGCATCTTCTCCCTGTGTGTGGGTCTGTGTGTTTTGCTCCTTTTATAAGACACCAGATTAGGTTTAGGACCCACTCTACTCTAGTATGGCCTCATTAACGTAAAAAAGTAAAATCCTATTTCCATACAAGGTCACATTCACATACAGGAGTTAGGACTTCAACATAGTTTTTTTGGGGGACACAATTCAATCTGTAACAATTAATATCTGGCAGAGATTGTTGAGAATTATAACTCTAACCACAGGCTGCTTCTAATATCTACCAGTGGCGTATGACAAAATTGATTCTGATGTGTCCACAACAGAATATCTTTCAAATAATGGAAAAAAAAGTACATTTGCCCTAAACTTCCCCAGTTACGTCCTGTACTGATTCATGTACTTTAGACATATGTGGGGAAGGGAAATGCTATAGGGTATTATACTCTGACCCCAATTATTTGATGTATACCTTGATTACATTTGGCTGGCATGGCCTTAAGATATCTGTTTTTTGTGTTCAATAAGAATGAATAAGGAACAAATTTTTCTAAAGAATCCGTGGAGTCCATAATTGTACAATGGGAATAACGTGAGAAATGGATTTAAGCAAGGAGCCAAGCATTCATATTTAATGATTAATTTGGGCCCTATCTCTGAATAGTTAATCCCAAGGCAGGAATCAGACACAATTGAAATCAATACAATTGATTTACTGCACATAGTTAAGGTGTTCCTGCCAACACAGTTTTACCTAAGTCCTTATTAATTGTGTGGCTATACAATTAATAAAGATAAAAATTCTTTAGTTCTAGTTACATTACCACTATATTAGGGCAACTTGTATTCCCTCTCATAATTGTAACAATGCTTCAATAATATATAGGTTCAGATGAGCAGTTTTTTTATGGTAAAGTGTAAATACCAAAAAAAGTTATTTTACCATTTTTAAGTGTACATCTCAGTGGCATTAACTGCATTCACCGTGTTCTGCTACCATCACCATTATCTACTTCCAAAAGCTTTTCAGTACCCCAAGCAGAAACACAAGACTTGTTAAACAATAAATCCCCATTTTCCCCTATCCCCATCTCCTGGTAACAACTAAAAAAAATTGTCTCTATCCATTTGCCTGTTATAGTTATTTTATATAAGTGGGATCATATAATATTTTTCCTTTTGCATCAGACATTTTACTTAGTATAATGTTTTCAAGGTTCATCTATGTGGTAGCATGCACTAGAACTTCATTTCTCTTTATGACTTAATATTCCATTTTATGTATATATGCCACATTTTGCTTATTCATTCTTTGATGGACACTTGGATTGTTTTCATGTTTTGGTAAATAATGCTGCAATGAACATTAGCGTACAAGTATCTGTTTGAGTTCCTGGTTTAAAGTCTTCTGGGTATATACCTAGATGTGGAATTGCTGGGTAATACAGTAATTCTCTGTTTAAGTTTTTATGAAACAACCAAACTATTTTCCACAGTGGATGTACCATTTTATATTCTCACCAGCAATGCAGGAGAGTTCTCATTTCTCCACATCCGAACGAACACTTGTTATTATCAGTATTTTTTGTGGTTGCTGTTATTTCTTATAATAGCCATTCTAGTGAGTGTGAAATGGTATTTCACTGTGGTTTTGATTTTCATCACTATAGTGTCACTATGAGTTGGAATAGACTTTGTGGCAATGGGTTTAGTTTTTGCTAACCAAAGCCCTCATCCCCACCAGTGGCTCAGTTCAAACCCACCAGTGGCTCAGTGGTAGAAAGGACCTGTCAATCTGCTCCTGTAAAAATTTATAGCCTAGGAAACCCTATGAGGCAGCTCTTTTCTGTCCTATAAGGTCACTGTGAATCAGAATCATCTTGACGTCACACAGCAACAACAACAATGACTAATAACGTTGGACATTTTTACATACGCTTATTGAGATTTGCAGATATTCTTTGAAGAAATGTCTATTTATGTCCTTCGCTCATTTTTTAAGTGGGTTGTTTGTCTTTCTGTTGTTTCATTTTTAGAGTTTTTTAATATATCCTGAATAATAAACTCTTTTTAGATATATGTTTTCCAAATATTTTATTCCTTTCTATAGGTTGTCTCTCACTGTCTTGATAAAGTTATTGATACACAAAAGTTTTTAATTTTGATGTTTAATTTATCTATTTTTCCATTGGTTCCTCATGTTTTTGGTATCATATCTAAGACTTGATTTTCAAAAACAAGGTCCTAAAGCTTTACCCCTGAGTTTTAAGAGATCTATTTATAGTTTTAGTTTATATATATATATATATATATATATATATATATATATATATATGTAGATATACATATATATATATAAAATGGTGTTTTAGGTGAAGGTTTACAGAGCAAATCAGTTTCTCATTAAACAATTAATACACATATTGTTTTGTGACATTGGTTGCCAACCCTTCTATGTGTCAACACACTCCCCTTCTGGGCCTTTTTATTTCTCATTTGTATTCATAAGGGATATAGTTCGTAGTTTTCTTTACTTGTGGTCTATATCTACCTTTTTGCTTTAGCGGGGTTACACTGGACTCATAGTATAATTTGGGAAGCGTTCCCTCCTCTTCTATTTTTTGGAAGAGTTGGAGAAGGATTGTTGTTAATTCATTTTTAAATATTTTATAGACTCATTAGTAATGGTCTCACTTTCATTTCTGATTTTAGATATTTGTATCTTCTCTCTTTCTCTCTCTTCCTTTTTTCCTTGTCTGTCTAGCCAAAATTAGTCTATTTTATTGATATTAAAAAAAAAAAAAAAAACTTCTGGTTTTATTGATTCTCCCTATTGGTTTTCTGTACTGTATTTCATTTATCTCCACTCTAATCTTTACTATTTTCTTCCTTCTTGTAGCTTTGGGCTTACTTTGCTCCTATTTGTCTAGTTCTTCAGGGTGTAAAGTTAGGTTATTGATTTGAATCTTTATACTTTTATAACTATAAAATTACCCTCAGAGCACTACTTTCCCTACATCTTATAAATTCTGGTATGCTGTGCTTCATTTTCATTTCCTTATTGTCCTTATGATTTCTTCTTTGACCCATTGATTGTTTAATAGTGTGTTGTTTAATTTCCACATATTTTTGAAATATGTAGTTTTCCTTCTGTTACTGATTTCTATTTTTATTCCGTAGTGACCAGAGAAGACAGTTTTCTTGATTTCATTACTTTTAGGTTTATTGAGACTTGCTTCATGATCTAATGTATGCTATAACATGGAGAATGATCCATGTGTACTGGAAAAGAAAGTGTATTCTGCTATTGTTGGATGGATTATTTAATATGTTTATTAAGCCTAGTTGTTGTATAGTATTGTGCTGGTCCTTTATTTCCTTACTGATCTTCTTTCTAGATAGTCTGTCTATTACTGAAAGTACTGTATTGAAGTCTCCAACTAATATTATAGAACTGTCTATTTCTCCCTTTAATTCTTACAGGGTTTGCTTCATATACTTTGGGACTCTGTTGTATATATGTTTATAATTGTTATACTTTCTTAGTAAATTGACCCTTTAATCATTATATAATGTCCTCCTTTGTCCCTTGCAACAGATTTTAACTTACAGTCTATTTTGTCTTATATTAATATAGCCACCAGTCTCTGTTTGGTAACTGCATGAGATACTTTTTCCCAAATTTTTACTTTCAATCTATTCACGTTTTTTGATATAAAGAAGATGTGGTATAGATAGCATATAGTTAAATCATGTTTTCTTATTCAATCTGCCAACCTTTGCCTTTTGATTTTAGGGTTAAATCATTTACATTTAAGGTTATTGCTAAGAGGAAGGACTTACTGCTGTTATTTTGCTATTCATTTTTTCGTGTCTTGTGCCTTTTTTGTTTTTTTTTTTTTGTCCTTCATTTTTTCTAAAACTCTGTTCTTTGGCATGTAGATGATATTTTGTTAGGAACCATTTTGGATTCATTTTCCTTTCTTTCTGTGTGTATTTCTTAGCTGTTTTCTTTGTGGTTGCCATGGCCATTGCGCTGAACATCCTAAATTTATAGCAATCTAGTTTACATTGATACCAACTTAACTTAAATAACATACAAGAATTTTGTTCCTATACCTTACCTCCACCCTTATGTTGTTGTTGTCAAATATTAAATCTTTACATTGTGGGTAAAATAAGATAAATTCATAATTATTGTTTAGACATTTGTCTTTTAAATCAAACAGGCTAACACATACAGAGTTACAAATAAAGACTTCTACCCAAAGATGTACAAAGTGTTCCTTTTTGATTAAATATTGATTATGTCTAACTTCGTAAACTTAGGAGAAATATCCAAAGTAATTCAACAAAAATTTAAGCCAGTTTTTATTGTCTTATTTAAAATGTAAGTTCTTGGAATAAACGCATAATATTCCTTACGTTTGCTAATATGCAGACACAACTTGTTATGAAATGAATTGTATTCCTCCGGAAGATATGTTAAAATCTTAACTCCTGTACCTTGAATACGACTCTGTTTGGAAATAGGGTTATCGACAGTGTTATCAGTCAGGTTAACTTGAGATCATACTGAAGTGCTGTGGGACCTAATCCTATATGACTGATCCTCTTACAAAAGAGGAGAAGATATAAGAACAGAGGGAGACAGAGAAAAGACATCATGTGATGCTGCAGCTGCAAGACAAGGCATGGCTGGAGCTACCAGAAGCTAGGAAAGAGGCATAGAATAGATTCTCCCTCAAAAGTCTTAGCAGGAATTAACAAAACCCACACCCTAATCTCAGATCCCAGCCTTCAGAATTGTGAAAAAATAGACTTCTCTTCTTCTAAGCCACCCAGTTTGTGATATTCGTTACAGCAGCTCCAGGAAACAGACACAACACTCTAATGTTTTTCAAATTAAATTCATAGAGACTTTGCATAATAGATAAGAAAATGCAGTAACATATTGTTGGAGAATCACAATATTTCCTTAACCAAGCATAGGTTTAGAAACCTTTTATTACTTATTTATTACACAAAAAGATACGTGTTAATTTAATTTAGATTGATTCTGCTCAGATTCTAAATTATGTAAACCTAAAGATTTGAATTTACTTGTTGGCATTACAACAAATTTAAACCATTTGATTTGTTATTTAATTATACTAAGAGACAAATTCAATACCTCCACCAAAATATTGCTAACACCACTTCATCAATTCTAATTTAAAGCTTTGATTCTGATTAAAATAAACATAATTGCAAGAATAATACTTTTTAATCAAAGTATTAAACTCAAATTCCTAGCTGGGGCAATCAGTTGTGAAGTAATATATAAATTAATGTAAGTGTGAGAAATAGAAATCTTATTAATAATTTTTTGGAATAACAAAATCAAGAATAAAAACAGAATACCAAATTACTTCCAGTTCTTTAGTTGACTTCCTGACACAGAGTAGGCAAAAAAATATATATATATTTACTGAATTTTAAAACCCAGTCCCCAAACTACGAATATAATTTATGAATAGCAAAACCTTGAAAGATGAAGCAACAATTTTTTTCTGTCCATTTGTAAGAAGATCATGACAGCTTAGCTTTGAAAAATGATCCTTTTATTGGAATTAAAAGAATTAGAAGCAGGAGGAAACCAAGAGAGAAGCCCATTATGAAGTTTGTTTTTACATTTCAAGAGCTTTGTATGTGAGTTTCTAAGATAAATGTGAAGAGATAGGCCATCTATGATTACTCTGACCCAAACTTTTTAACCAGAGTAACAAAGAACTTTAAAAAACTTTTTAAAAAGTATAGAAATTGGTTCATAATAGAAGATACACTCATCTTTTCCAAAACAGCTGGCCTGATAGAATGATGAAACAGCTTACTAAAGACTCAGATAATACACTAACTTTGGAATATCACTATGCAGGCTTGGGGCACCACCATCAAGATTTCATTATATACATTGAACTGCTGGCAGACAATATGTGGCGCTATGTGTCCAACAGTATTCAGAACAGAACATCAAAGAGGCTCTTATCACATACAGACTCTCTTCACTGTTTGTGCTTCTCATTCCCACAACTTTAAATTATACGAGATTAGGGGTTCAGGTTCCCAGAAGTAAACATTTCTAACAAGAGGAACTGTAAGAAAACACTGACCTGGAAGCTACAACTACCATCCCCACCTCTCAATGGACCAGTAGTAAGAGCAGTTATGTTAATGGATGGTATTTTCATTCCAGATTGTCAGATGGATCTAGGGTTTTTACTGCAAAATGGGGCTGGGATAATATGTCTGAAACCCAGAGGACTTCCTGGGGTCACTAAGCGATGACTTAGTACATATGTGCTCAGTGATCTCTCTCAATGGGCAATTATAGTAACCACAATCCAACAAAGGCAAGGCCACTCATGAATAAAAGTCTGGTCACCACCACAAACAAGCAACCCAAACCAGCTAAGTTATTGGTTAAGGACAATGGGATACTAGAATAGGTGGTAGGAGAAGGAGATGCTGATTATCAGTTATAGCCCAGAGCCAGCTACAATTGACAGAACAGAAACCTATCATTTTGTATTTGCTTTCTGGTTTCTCGGTTTCTTTTCCTTTTTCACTTTCTCCTAGTGTGAGATTACATCTCACAGTAATGCATAAAAACTAAGCCTTAAGCTCTATTTTCTCAGGAACCCAGAAAAAAACAAACAAACAAACAAAAAAAAAAAAACACCCACTAAGAACAAAACAGCATCATTAGAGGGTAGATGACTCCATGTCTGAGTACAGAAAACGTAATTCCATTAACTTTAAATCTAGTAGGTAGGAGTCTCACACAAAGGTTTACGTTTAACTAGCTGATCAGATATCTGGTTAAATATGATAGTTAGAAGCTTATTCTGTTAACACTCTTTGCAAACCAATTTTTTCCTTTTGTACCAGTTTTATTTTAACTCCAATGTATTTGATGTCCAAATAAAAAAAGTAAAAAAAAAAAAAAAAAAAAAAAGTTCAATTTCAAGCAAAGAAATTCTACAGAATAAATTGCACATCTTCTAGGTAGCAAGCAAATCAAAGGGTAATTAATACAGGACAAACTACAGAATCCCCTTTACAAAAGAAGTCACTTGGGATCATAACTGCCCTTTTAACTGCTGTTCATTTTATAATAGACTTCATTATGCAACCTCCAAAGATTTTTTTAAGGTCAAAAGAAATCACTGTGCGTGTGTGTATGTATGTGAGAGAGTCTTCTTTTTCCCCTCAGCTTTTTAAAAACCTGTTTAAACTCTTTGTCCTTAAGGCCTCTAGAGATTATATTCTGATTTAAGGGCTGACAAGAACTTCCAAGTAAAATTGCCTTACTGTAACACTCCATGAGCACCTATCTGTGCCTATGATACGCAAGGTTTCAGGCAATTCTTAAATATTTAGTGTTAATACTTTCTCATGAATTGGGAAGAGAAGGAGTTAGTATGTAGAAGAGAATGTAATAGGATGAAATATGTTTTAAACAATCTTATGGATAAATGAAACAATTGTCTCAAATAATGTCCACACTCCCATATGGATAATCCTGCCTACCTTCCATAATTTTAGCACTTTTCACTAATTTGACAATTATTCATTTAATATCCTTTGTAGCATTTTGCTTTAATTTTTATGATGTGAAAAATGTTACTTTATTATTCCACTTCCCATTTACGCTTTCAATCTGTATATATAAACTTAAAGCCTAGTATACACAGGGAGCCCTGGTGGCATAGCGGGTACAAGCTTGGCTGCTAACCAAAAAGTTGCCAGTTAAAATCCACCAGCTGCTCCTTGGAAACCCTATGGGGCCGTTCTACTTTGTCCTATAGGGTCGCTATGAGTTGGAGTTGCCTTAAAGGGTTTGGTTTTCTTTTTTCTTTTTTAATGCTATATGTAGGAGGATCCCTGGTGGCACAGTGGTTAAAGCACTCAGCTGCTAACTGAAAGGCTGGCAGTTCAAACCCACCAGCCACTCCATGGAAGAAAGATGTGGCAGTTTGCTTCCATAAAGATTACAGCTTTCGAAATCTTATGGGGCAGTTCTACTCTGTCCTATATAGGGTCGCTGTGAGTCAATATCAACTTGATAGCAATGATTTTTTTTTTAATGCTCTATGTTTACTATTTAAATGTTGGAGATAAGTGTTCCTGTCATAAGTACTTTACAATCTAGTAAGAAGATACAAATAATCTATCCCTCATTCCCAAATCTACTCTAAAAAATGACATTCAGATATTTATTATTTTATCTGGTTTTTACACCATAGAGCTCCAAAGGTTAAACATATATTTCAATATCACTTAAGCCTAGTCTATATTTCAAACTTTATTGTTCTGTTGAGGAAGTTGGGCTGATGACTTAGAAGTGAGATCTTTTTCTCTGAAACATAGGCCAAAGACTTTAATGATGTGGATTTTTTTCACTGGTACAATGACATAAAATATCACCAGAAAGCAGTTATTTTTCTCCATTATTACGAACAATTAGAGCTGCTCCTGAAATGTCATATTGCATTTATTTAATAATATGACTTCTGTTGTTATTTAAATTTCACATATTTAGCTAAAGTAATAATCTAATGATAAGCCGAATGTAAGTCTCCTTAATTATACATGTTATTAATTGTTATTATTATATTCCTTATTATTATAAAGAAGTCATGGCTATATTACCATTCATAATTCATTACACACTAAAGTATTCAAGTGAGTGAAAGGGCCTTATAGGCGTTCTCTCCCTGAACAATATGTGCAAAAAACAGATGCATATAATGTAGTTTGTTTTATGCTAATTCCCTTCAGTAAAATGGGCTGCTGTCTTCCTCTTATGCCATGACCATTTTTACAGAGATACTTTAAACAAATAACCATTAGAATTTATTTAAAAACTCTACATTTCCTTAAAGTTATGGTAATTTTACCTCATAAAATTAAATATGGTAGTTAGAATTTTTCTGAGAATCAAATTTAAGTCAATTTTTTAAAAATTCAACATGTCACTGAATAAAATACAAAAGTTAATGATACATAAAAATAGACAAAATCTAAGAATTCCACATGCCAGAAGATATTTTACCTTTAATTGGTTATATTTTACCTATAAAATTTCTAATATATTTGTACTATTCTGTTCATTAAAATGTATTTTTCTCATTTTGATGATATGAAATAATAAGACGATGACAAAAGCAAAGCAGTGAGAATATTAGTAAAAAAATAATCCAAATGAAGATTGCCTGATAAAGCATAATACCGAACTCTTGCAGGACTAGGATAACTCTTTCATTTTTTTCCAATAAATCATATTTCACTTATTATTTTATTCTTTGTCTTATTCTAATTTTTGAGAATTCCTAGATGAGATCCACAAATTGTTGACTTAAAGAAACTAAAGGGGATATAGACATATGCAGAAATATTTGGAAAACACCAAGAACACAAAGAAGAAAAGCTGTATAATTATGGAAGTCTTCCTCCATTCATGTCATAAAAAGAATCTTGTAAATTAAAGTTTTAAAGAAGAAGAGATAACTACATAAAACTAAGGGTAAAGGTTAATCACGAAGTTTATTCCAGACTGAATGAGAGTCCAGAGACATCAGAGACTATTGCACATTTGATTACCTTCAATCAATTGTATATTGCTAAGACATAAGTTATGAGGATACATCATCTATATATGAGATTAAAGAGTCTAAAAAGTAGGAATCTATAAATGTATTTATATGCTGGGTAAAATCTATGAGGATTTCATGAATTAAAATGGGAAGAGTTACAAGAAAAAACTCGGCTTTTATAAAGAACATTTTGGCAGTGGTATTACAAATAAGCCCTAAAGCTCAGAGATTAATAAGAGGAGAGTATCTGGTTACAGACAAGAAAGCACGAGAGCCTCAACAGAAGCAAAGAGATTGTTTTGTAGGAGCCCAAAGGAATTCCTCCTTCACATCATCAACTCTATTATTATCAAAGACTTCACCACTTACCTCAAAGGAAAACATAATCAATCAATTGGAGCTTCAATTAAATTCTTGTCCTCCACTTACCAAATAAATGTTCATCCTCTGTGATTCTTCCAACCATCACTACCAATCTCAAGGTTGTTGTTGTTAGTTGCTGTCAAGTAGATTCCGACTCAGAACAACCCCATTTGTGCAGAGTAGAACCACTCCACAGGGTCTTCAAAGCTGTGACCAATCTCATTAGTAGGTACTATTCCCAATTATGCTCTGAATTATATGACTTTCTCCATGTATTAAGTTTCTCTAATCTAAAACAAACCAAAAAAACCCTCAGGCCTATCTATCCCTTTAGGGAGTCCCTGGGTAGCTCAAATGGTTGAATGCTCGACTTCTAACGAAAAGATTGGTGGTTGGAACTCACCTTGAGGCTCCTTGGAAGACAGGCTTGGCAGGTGATCTGCTTCCAAAAGGTCACAGCCTTGAAAACCCTATGGAACAATTCTACTCTGCTCCTCCTATAAAGCTCCCTGGCACTGGTGAAAATTGGTGCTTCGTGTGAGTTTCTTCATGATGACCACACCACCCAGTCCTTCCTTTTAATTGATTTTGAAGTTCATGGAATCTTTGTCTAGCCTCAGGGAAGAAAAATATGACTTGATCTATTACACTTTAAAATGTTTTCTGGTTTTCAGTTTGACCACAGCTTTGAAATTTGAAAGCAAAAGACTATACTCTCTAGTTCTGCTCTGATAATCTTTGCCTACGGTCATGTATGGCTTATGTTTATATGACTGGTTCAGGGGAATAGCCATTGAAGTATAAGTTGAAAAACTTAATGAAACACCTAGAAGGAACACATTTGTTAATATCCAAAATATAATCTTCCCATATATCTACTGTAGGTGGAATAAAGAGCTAATTAGAATTTTCTCTGCATATAATAGAAAAGGATTCCTCTGAGATGTTTTGTCTGGACCAATCAGTTCAATATAATGTAGAAACTTATTCCCTGAAGTAAAATCTTCTGTCAGTTTGTCATACTGTGGGGGCTTGTGCATTGCTGTGATGCTGGAAGCTATGCCACCATTATTCGAATACCAACTGGGTCACCCATGGTGGACAGGTTTCAGCTGAGCTTCCAGACTAAGACAACTAGGAAGAAGGACCCAGAAATCTACTTCTGAAAAGAATTAGCCAGTGAAAACTTTATGAACAGCAGTGGAACATTGTCTGATACAGTGTCGGAAGAGGTGCCCCTCATGTTAGAAGGCACTCAAAATACGGCTAGGGAAGAGGTGCCTTCTCAAAGTGGAGACGACTTTAATGACATGGATGGAGTCAAGCCTTCAGGACCTTCATTTGCTGACATGGCAAGACTCACAATGAGAAGAAACAGCTGCAAACATTCATTAATAATCGGAACATGGAACATAGGAGCTATGAATCTAGGAAAATTGGAAATTATCAAAAATGAAATGGAATGCATAAACATCAATATCCTAGGCATTAGTGAGCTGAAATGGACTGGGATTGGCCATTTTGAATCAGGCAATCATATGGTCTACTATGCCAGGAATGACAACTTGAAGAGGAATGGTGTTGCATTCATCGTCAAAAAGAACATTTCAAGATTTATCCTGAAGTACAACACTGTCAGTGATAGAATATATCCATATACCTACAAAGAAGCCCAGTTAATACGACTATTATTCAAACTTATACACCAACCACTAATGCCAAAGATGAAGAAATTGAAGATTTTTACCAACTTCTGCAGTCTGAAATTGATCAAACATACAATCAAGATTAGTTGATAATTACTAGTGATTGGAATGAGAAAGTTGGAAACAAAGAAGAAGAATTGATAGTTGGAAAATATGGCCTTGGTGATAGAAACAATGCGGGAGATCGCATGATAGAATTTTGCAAGACCAATGACTTCTTCGTTGTAAATACCTTTTTTCAACAACATAAAAGGTGACTATACAGGTGGACCTTGCCCGACGGAATGCACAGTAATCAAATTGACTACATCTGTGGAAAGAGACAATGGAAAAGCTCAACAGCATCAGTCAGAAAAAGGCAAGGGGCCGACTGCAGAACAGACCATCAATTGCTTGTATGCAAGTTCAAGTTGAAACTGAAGAAAATTGGAACAAGTCCATGAGAGCCAAAATATGACCTTGAGTATATTCCACCTGAATTTAGAGACCATCTACAAAATCACTTTGATGCATAGAACACTAATGACCTAACACCAGACGAGTTGTGGAATGACATCAAGGACATCATACGTGAAAATATTAAGAGGTCATTAAAAAGACAGGAGAGAAAGAAAAGACCAAAATGAATGTCAGAAGAGACTCTGAAACTTGCCCTTGAATGTCGAGTAGCTAAAGCAAATGGAATAAATGATGAAGTAAAAGAGCTGAACAGAAGATTTCGAAGGGCAGCTTGACAAGATAAAGTAAAGTATTATAACGACATGTGCAAAGAGCTGGAAATAGAAAATCAAAAGGGAAGAACATGCTCGGCATTTCTCAAGCTGAAAGAACTGAAGAAAAAATTCAAGCCTCGAGTTGCAATATTGAAGGATTCTACAGGGAAAATATTAAATGATACAGGAAGCATCAAAAGAAGGTGGAAGAAATACACAGAGTCACTATACCAAAAGAATTGGTTGACATTCAACCACTTTGGGAGGTAGCATATAATCAGGAACTGATGATACTGGAGGAAGAAGCACAAGTTGCACTGAAGGCATTGGTGAAAAACAAGGCTACAGGAATTGATGGAATACCAATTGAGATGTTTCAACAAGTGGGTGCAGTGCTGCAAATGCCCACTCTTCTATGCCAAGAAATTTGGAAGACAGCTACCTGGCCAACCAACTGGAAGAGATCCATATTTATGCCTGTTCCCAAAAAAGGTGATCCATCTGAATGCAGAAATTATCGAACAATATTGTTAATATCACATGCAAGTAAAATTTTGCTTCAGATCATTCAAAAGTGGCTACAGCAGGAGATACACAGGGAACTGCCAAAAATTCAAGCCGGATTCAGAAGAGGTCGTGGCACCAGGGATATTCTTGCTGATGTTGGATGGATTCTGGCTAAAAGCAGAGAATACCAGAAAGATGGGCTCAAGCATAACAATTGTGAGGATGTCGCAGGACCAGGCAGTGTTTCGTTCTGTAGTACGTAGAGTCGTGTGAGTTGGAATCATCTCAATGGCACCTAACAACAACACATATATATTTTTTCCCATTCCTTTAGGGCCATTAGGGAGATACCACATTCAGTGAATGCTTGATTGGACATGCCACTTGCTTGATACCTATGTATGGAAGTTACTAAATGGAATTGGGGACAGACTGATATTTGAGGCTGAGAAAACAAGATCCCTTTCCTTTGAATAGTTTAGCTGTGAGTGTATGAAACATAGGTCTCTAACCTTAATTTGTCCTGACACAGAACATTTCTACTGAAGAAATACTGACAGAGTCAGATAAATTCAAAAAAAAAAAAAAACCCACTGCATTGAATCGATTCTGACTCAGAGACCCTACCAGACACAGTAGAACTGTCCCATCTTAATAATTTATTTTGTCCTCTTGAATCCAGTCTTTTCTGAGTTTGCCCTATCATTGGGAATTGCAGTTATGTGTTATAGTGCACTCCCTTTACTGAAGAAAGTTGAAGTTGGATTTTTCCCTTTCAACATAAAACACCCTATCTAATAAAGAAAATAGGTACACAAACACAGAATATGGTAGTTGATAGACCTAAAATATGATATTACTGATGCTATGGGATATAAAGATAATTGAAGATTGAAGTTTAGAACACTGTGAAAAAATATGTGAAAATACTGTAGTTAAATACTTCTTGTAGCCAAAAAGTTTGAACATAGAATGGTGTTTATGAAAACAGATAAGAAACAGAATAGAATGCATACCTCTTTCTGTTCATGGCCAGGAATCCAAGAGGAGTGCAACCCAGATAACATGCGGCATAAAGAGTTACAAAAAAATATATTTTTGCTCCAAAGTAAAGTTAGTAAAAAAAAAAAAAGAAAACTGAATGTGAATAATGAATGACAGCAGGAGATAAAAATATGACCCACAGAAACAGCAGGGCTTTGAACTGGTTCTAACTGGTTCAGTCATGCCCAACAAAGTGAAACCGGAACAGACCTGAATTTTTTCAATTTGAGTGATTCAAAATGATAGCCAGAAAATGGAACAATTACAGGTTGAAGCCCTAGAATGAGAGACTCTGAGGAGGCATAGTGAGCCCTTCCAGGAGCCAGGTGTGTGACACTGGATTATTGGCAGGACTCTGGAGTGCAACACACATTCAAAGCATCATAGTCAGCCACCGTCTTTGAACAGGGCACAGCTGTTTCTGACTCTGCTCAAAATCCCACGTGCAAGAGATTCGGTTGCTATGCAATGCCTATGCTGTCCTTGTTTTCTAAGAGAGAGATTAGCTTTCTAGCAGGGCTTCAACCTGTAATTTTTCCCATTCCAGTTATCACCCCATTTCATCCACATTTTAAAAATTCAGATCTGTTCCAGTTTTGCTTCCTTGGCCATAACTGAACTGGGAAGAACCAGTTCCAGTTCAAAGCCCTGAGAAATAAGGAAAGTTTGATCTCTCTGCACTGTCCAATACTGTACTGATGTAGCTGTGAGCACTTGAAATGCATTTTAATTATGAAAAACACACTAAATTAAAAAATTTTGCACAAAATAAAGTAAAATAATTCATTAATAATATTCGTATTTTACCATTTGAAATGATAGTTTGAATATATTGGGTTAAATAAAGTTCCCTAGGTGGTATAAGTTCAGAGATTTTGAACTAGACCTCTATAAAAATTTCCCCATCTTTTCTTGGGAAAGATAGGGGGGAATTTCCATTGTAGGTAGAATGATTGTATTATATTAGGAGTAAACACTATTGAAATTTAATATGAATTACAAGTGACGTGAAATAAATATATATTGAGCAGTAACAGTAAAATAAAGCATACTTCAGTACTTATATTTAATTATGTCTTAGCAAAGTTTCACTTATGCCTCTTCTAGTAATATTGTTTTTTTTCTTCGGACAATTCTTATCATAATCCAAGTGGTTTTCTCGGTCACTAAATTATGGTAATTTCTCCTTCCTTCGCAGACATAAGACTACATCCAAGTATCTTTTCTTCTTTGTATCTCTTTTATCACTTTGTATAAGATGGGACTTATTTTTTAATAGCATATGTTTATATTAATTCATGCATGTAAATGCTTAGACTTTGCTTTGTCATATCATATCAAACAGTAAATTCTTGTTAAAGAAATGTGGGAAAAATAGGGAAATGAAAAGAAAAAAGGAAGGGAAGAAGGAAGGAAGGGAGGCAGGTAAAAAGGAAGAGGAGGGGGAGGAAGGTAGGAAGGAGGGTTAAAGGAAGGTAGGAAAGAAGATATGAAGGAAGGACGAAAATAACATTGAATGAAGATGCTCTATGATAGAACATTTTCAGATTAGTTTTTTCCCATACAATCTTATAAATCCAAAAAGGAGCCAGGGCTAAAGACATCACTCCAAGAACTCTATTTCTTGGCTTCTTATTGAATAGAAGATAACCCTTCCCTATTTTTCTAACTCTTTGCTTATGTTTAGTCATATGATGCTGTGTTTTTGCATATGAAAAATTTAATTAAAACAAAAACTATGATATAAGCAATTTAAAGTTTGTTATGATGCATTTCTTAGGCATAGAGTGACTTATTTTCTGCTGAATATTTTATTTCACTTTTGCATAATACAATCACACATTCTTCTCTTATTATTTAGAATGGATACTTGAACTTACAATGACAGTTTTCCAATATGGGAAAATCATTTCACACTATCTGATCATATAGTTATACATCCAAGGCCTTTGACAACATACACGTGTGAAGTTAGTTTTCCAATTCAAATGGCAGATATGTTTTAAAGTACCAACATATATTCCTTTGGTACAGAATAATGATAATTATTTTCAAATACATTGTATAACTACATGGGCTGTGGGAGCTGATTGTCAGTCAGTTGTTGTATTTCTCTTGCACTGTTGGAATGGAATTGGGATGTCTAGAAAAATTCATGCACACCAGAATTGAGTGACTGAGAAATAATGAGAAAGAATCATGATAAGGTTTTTAGATACAAAGTAAAATATGAAAAACATTAGTCTGTCTGGAGATACACTACTATTGTTACCTTTAAAATGAAGAAAATTTCTTCCTATGTCTTAATTGTTTTCACAGTTCTATGTTTGTATCATATGAAATTAATGTGAAATAAGTCAAAAAAAATAACTGCAATTATTCAAATGCCTTTCAGAAATTTTATATGCACAAACGTGTAAAATTATCATATTTTTCATATTCATAAAATTATACTCATAAAACATATAACTAATACACTTATAACTAATAAATGTATTTTAGTAGAAACAGCATGCAAGGCAGGTACTTTACTTCAACATATATCCAAGTTTTTGTTCTCCTGTTCAAATATATTTTTGAAACCATAACAGTCTGGCAAATGCATGAATTTCTGTGTGTGTGTGTGTGTGTGTGTGTGTGTGTATGTAAGTGTGTGGCACAGCAAAGTGGGTAAAATCAATGTGATGTTTGGTGGTATTGGAGAACATTCAAGAGCCCATTTGTTCATTTTTTAAAAGTCTCTTGGGATCAAAGTTGCTATGGCATTTTTAGTGACTGCCCTTGAATGCAGATTGTAAATTGTAAATCCTGCAAGCTTTTTTTTTTGATGCACCAAGCCTTTAGAAGTGTTTTATTTAAAGTATTTTTGTAGCACTTATGTACTTCAAAATCATTTAAAATTTTTAGTAACTCTTAAAGATTCAGTGAATTGATAAGCAAAATGTTTAAAACAAAACAATGCCAAGCACGAAGCAAATAGTAAAAATATGTTAATTATTAGAAATTGGGAACTTAAACTCACTTACCTTCATCAATTCTTTTTTTTAAATAATATTTTATTATGTTTCTGATGAAAGTCTGCACAACAAATTAGATTCCCTTTTAACAATTACTAGACAAATTGTTCAGTGACATTGGCTATATTTTTCACAACATGTCAACGCTCTTGTTAATTCCACTCTGGATGTTATGTTTCCAATAATCTGGTTTCCCTGTCCCTTACCCTTTCACCTTTGCTTTAGAGTCATTGTTGACCTTTTGGTCTCATATGGATGATTTTTTAAGGGTGAACAGTACTCGAGGCTACTATTCTTTATTTTATGAGCACATCTGTTATGTAGTTAAAAGGTGACCTCAGGGGGGTAGGTTTAAGGGGTTCACAGTTTAAGGAGTATCTCAGGGAAATAGTCTCAGGGAGTCCTCTAGTCTCAACCAGTCCCATAAGCCTAGATATTTTAAGAATATGAGTTCTGTTCTACATTCCTCTCCCACTCTATCAGGATCCATCTATTGTGGCCCTGATCAGAACAATTTTAGTGGTAGACGAGCATCATCTGGTTCTAGTCTCAAGATAGATGAGGCCATGGTTCTGTAGACTGTTAGCCCTGTAGACTAGTTTCTTTTCTGAGTCTTCAGTTTCTTTCTTCCTCTTTTGCTCCAGATGAGAAGAGACTGATAGTTGTATAACCCAAAAAATCCAAACCCATTGCTGTTGAGTCGATCCTGATTCATAGTCTTGATCAATTCTTCAATTTCAATTCAAATTTTCTTTTATATCAGAGATTTAATTATCACACATCCTCTGAAAGGAAACATATCTTGAGCAGTCTCAGCTTTAAGGTATGCTAAGAGTTTAACTGTGTGCTGGTGGGTCAAAGGGATTAATCTAGGCCTAAGCATGGTCAGGAATTCCTGGGATGTGCAGTTAGCACGGTCAGCTGCTGACCAAAAGGTTGGATGTTTTGAGTTCACCCAGAGGTACCATTCAAGAAAGGCCTGGCAATCTAGTTCCAGGAATCAGTCACTGAAAACCATATAGAGCACAGTTCTACGCTGACACACATGGAGTTGCCATGAGTCTGAATGAACTCAGTAGCAACTGGATTTTAGCAGGGTCAAGGCAAAGCTGATGGAAGCAATGCTTGGTATCATACCAAATGGCACTTTCAGAACAAAAAGAAAGTGAGCTCAGAAAGAAAAATAGATTTCCAAGGAAGGAATTTAACTGGTAAATTGATGTATTAGTTAAGATAACACTAGCTGTTGTAACAATAAAACCCTGAGATCATACTAACTTAACAAAATGGAAGTTCTAGTTATTTCTTACTAAAGTCCATTTAGACACAAGTCACAATATGTGTTGATATCAAATCTGCAGATGTGAGAAAGTAAAACAGTGTATCAGAAACAGTGGAATGCACATCACGTATTCCCACATTTCATTAACTAGAGCTATGTCACCTGGCCACATATACCTACAAAGGAGCCTGAAAGATGTCGACTAACTATGTGTTCATGAGGAAAGCAAACTGCTGTAGACTTTGCCAGTCTCAGACAAAAGAGATGTAGGAAGAACTTATATTCAGAATTAATCCAGAGGTGGCACTATCATCATTCTGGATGATCCAGATACTTTTGAACATATCCACAAAGCAAAGAGCAGAATGTGCAGACTATGGGTAGGAAGGTTATGACCAGACAAAAGGTGACTTAGTGTAGGGCCCTGAACAAGTGGGTTACCTTAAGAAAAAATTGAGAAACTAAGAAGCAAAGGCAGAAACCCACTCCTGTGATTAGGAGACAATGAGAAAGTACTGAGAAGAATTTGGCTTAATGGCAAGGGGTTCTCAGGACTCATCTAAAATATCTCAGATACTGGGCTTCAATCAACAACCGTGTTTTCATACTCTACTAGCAATCGATCACGACAAATTCAGATAGGACAGGGATGAATCTTAATCTGAGAGTGTTTTATTGTCTATAGCTAAGCAAAATCAGATTTATTCTTTGACAAAAGAGGTATAAACATTCTGTTGACTTAAATATGCATTCACTCATTAAGACAGTGCACCAGCAATACAACCAGTTTTTAACCATTGAGAGTTGTATTAAAAACCAAAAAACCCATGCCACCCAGTTGATTCCAAATCTCGACTCGACAGCTATGGGTGGGAGTTAAACAGCTAGAGTCAAACTGTATTTTCTTCTAAATGCACTGTTCTTGCCTATGAGAACAGGTAATATTTTAAAATTTGTGTTAAAATATGGCACATATACTTGATAAACTTCATATTATAAATTAATAAAATATATTTTATGAAAAAAATTGCCTTAAAAATATTACTGAAGCAATCATTTTAAGCTCTGTCATTTTCACATATAAAATGAGGAAAATTAAAACCATAGATTTGTTCTGGATTGCTATATAATTGGTTTAAAAAGTAATTGAAAGTTTAAAGAATTATTAAAGCTATAAGAATGTAGATAATTATTTGTTATAAGAAAATTGATAGCTCTTTACAACGGCTCTGTAAATCACCCTTAAATAAATTTGTAATATCTAGGGAGGAATGAGGTCTCTGGGTGGTGCAAACAGTTTGTACTCAACTACTAATGGAAAGGTTAGCGGTTGGAACAAATCCAGCAGTGCCACTAACGAAAGACCTGGCAATCTGCTTCCATAAATATCACATCTAAGAAAAGCTTGTGGAGTTCAGCTCTACTTTGTCACACATGGGTTACAGGATTGACTTGACAGCAGTGGGTTTTTAGTTTTTAGTAGTTAAGAATGACAATCAAAGAGATTGGAAATATTTTGTTCCTTTTGCTTCACAGGAGCTTCTGAATATAGCTGTTCCACTTGGCATGGAGTCAGAAATACTATCTAGGCCACACAATTATCAACAGAACAATTGATATATGAATAGAAGACCACCATATTTTGCTGTCATACACAATTACATAGACATGTCAAGTAAAATCTACTTCAAAATTTCTGTTTCTCACTCTCATTACTCATATAGCTGACATTAAAAAATTGACCTAAGGAGGTTGGACAATGGAAAATACAATTTAGCAAATAATCCAAGTTACATAATCTGATATACTGAATTATTTTAAAAATCCATCTAGTGTCTGGTAGGTTCAGAAAAACACAAATATATAAAGATGAAAATAAAGTGTTTTATTTTTATTTTTATTTTATTGTACTTCAGGTGAAGACTTACAGAACAAATTGTTTCTCATGAAACAGTAGTACACATGTTGTTTTACGACATTGGTTAACAACCTCTAAATTCTCAAACTTTTTTTTTTTTTTGTGAAAATACACATAGCCAAAGATACATACACCGTTTCAAAAATTGATAACTACACAATTCAGTGACATTGACTACTCTCTTATTCTGCTGTTATTCTCACTTAAGATGAAGGCTTACAGAACAAAATAGTTTCTCATTTAACAGTTACTACAAATGTTGCCCTATGACAATGGTTAACAATCTCACAACACATCAACAATATCCTTATTCAACCATGGGTTCCCTATCACCAGCTTCCTTGTCCCCTTCTGCTTTCTGGCCCTTGTCACTGGACTCCTGTACCTCATTAGTCTCATTTGGTTTTATGGGGCTGTCCACTCCCAGGCTGAACAGTGAACCTTGGAGATAACTTCACCACTGAGCTAAAAGTGTGTCTGAGAAACATACTCTCGAGGTTTCTCCAGTCTCCTTTAGGCCAGTAAATCTGGTCTTTTTTTTGTGTGAGTTAGAATTATGCTCTACATCTTTCTCCAGCTCTGTCCAGAACCCTCTGTTGTGATCTGGTCATAGCAGTTAGTGGTGGTAGCTGAGCACCATCTAGCTGTACTGGACTCAGGCCAGTGGAGGCCTTGGTAGCTGTGGACAATTAGTACTTTGGACTAATCTATTCCTTGTATCCTGTTCTCTTCATTCTTTCTTGCTCCTGAAGGGATGAGACCAGTGGAGTATCTTAGATGGCCACTCACAGGCTTTTAAGACGCCAGACACTACTCACCAAGGTAGAATGTAGAGTATTGTCTTTATAAGCTGTATCATGCCAATTGAGCTAGATGTTCCTCAAGACCATGACCCCAGAGCCCTCCGCCCAGCAATTCAGCCCCTCAGGGAGTTTGGATGTGTCTATGGGGCTTCCATGACCTTTCCTTGTACAGGTTGTGCTAGTTTCCCCTGTATTGTGTACTGTCTCACCTCTCACCCAAGATACCACTTATCTATTGCCTATTTAGTATATCCCCCCACCCCTCCCATCCCTGGTAACCAACAAAGATTGTCACATTTTGTGTGTGAACTTTTTCATGGGTTTTTACAATAGAGGTCTCATACAATATTTGTCCTTTTGTGATTGACTTATTTCACTCAGCATAATGTCCTCCAGTTTCATCCATGTTATGAGATGCTTCACAGATTCATTGCTGTTCTTTCTTGTTGCATAGTACTCCATTGTGTGTATGTACCATAGTTTATTTATCCATTCATCTCTTGATGGGCATCTAGGTTGTTTCCATCTTTTTGCTGTTGTGAACAATGCTGCCATGAACATAGGTGTGCATAAGTCTGTTCAAGTGAAGACCCTTATTTCTCTAGGATATATTCCTAGGAGTGGGATTGCTGGATCGAATGGTATGACTATTTCTAGCTTTCTGAGGAAGCGCCATATCATTTTCCAAAATGGCTGTATCATTTTGCATTCCCACCAGAAGTGCGTAAGAGTTCCAATCTCCCCGCAGCCCCTCCAACATTTGCTATTTCCAGTGTTTTTGATTTGTGTCAGTAATGCTGGGCTGAGATGGTATCTCATTGTGGTTTTAATTTTCATTTCTCTAATGGCTAGCGATCGCGAGCATTTCCTCATGTGTCTGTTGGCCATTTGAATGTCTTCTTTGGTGAAGTGTCTGTTCATTTCCTTTGCCCATTTTTAAATAAGATTATTTGTCTTTTTGTTGTAGAGGTGTTCAATTTTCTTGTTGATTATGGAGATTAGACCTTTGTCTGACTTGTACTGTCCAAAAATTTTTTGCCAGTCTGTAGGATCTCTTTTTACTCTTTTGGTGAAGTCTTTTGAAGAGCATAGGTGTTTGATTTTTAGAAGATCCCAGTTATCTAGCTTATCTGTTGGGTTTTGTGCGTTAATGTTTATGGTTTGTATCCTGTTAATGCCATGTATTAAGGCCTGAAGTGTTGGTCCTATTTTTTCTTCTATGAACTTTATAGTTTTAGGCTCTATATTCAGGTCTTTGATCCATTTTGAAGTAGTTTTTGTATACAGTGTGAGGTATAGGTCCTGTTTCATTATTTTGCAGATGGATATCCAGTTTTCCCAGCACCATTTGTTAAAAAGACTGTCTTTTCCCCATTTGATGGAATTTGGGCCCTTGTTGAAGATCAGGTGACCTTAGGTGGATGGATTTACATCTGGGTTCTCAATTCTGTTCCATTGGTCAATGTATCTGTCGTTGTACCAGTACCAGGCTGTTTTGACTACTGTAACTGTATAGTAGGTTCTGAAGTCAGGTATTGTGTGTCGTCCAACTTTATTCTTCTTCTTCAGTAGTGCTTTACTTATTCGGGGCTTCTTCCCTTTCCATATAAAGTTAATGATTAGTTTTTCCATCTCTTTGAAGAATGTTATTGGTATCTGGATCGGGATTACTTTGTATTTGTAAATTGCTTTGGGTAGAATTGTCATTTTCACAATGTTGAGTCTGCCTATCCATGAGCACGGTATGTTTTTCCATTTATGTAGATCCCTTTGGGTTTCATGCACTAGTGTTTTATAGTTTTCTTTGTATAGGTCTTCTACATCCCTGGTCAGATTTATTCCTAAGTGTTTTATCTTTTAGGGGCTATTGGAAATGCTATTGTTTTTCCTGATTTCCTTTTCATTGTTCTCCTTACTGGTGTATAGGAATCTGACCGATTTTTGAATGTTTATTTTGTATCCTGCTACTCTGCTGAATTTTTCTATTACTTCCAGTAGATTTATCGTGGAGTCTTTAGGGTTTTCTATGTATAGTATCATATCATCTGCAAATAGGGACAGTTTAACTTCTTCATTACCAATTTGGATGCCCTTTATTTCTTTTTCTTGCCTTACTGCTCTAGCTAGAACTTCCAGCACAATGTTAAATAGGAATGGTGATAAAGGGCATCCTTGTCTTGTTCCTGTTCTCAAGGGGAATGTTTTTAGCCTCTCTCCATTAAGAATGATGTTGGAGGACTGGGGGCAAGATGGCACTCTAGGCAGAAGCACCACGCCGTCCCTCCACAGCAAAGATCCGAAAAACTAAGCCTAACAGAGAATCAACAATCCTGAAACCCTAGAACATCAAATGAAGAGATAAAGAACTCAGCCAAACACTAAATGGAGTGAGAATACTGAAAGAGAACAGAGAGAGAGGAGAGACTCATGCAGAGATTCCCTACCAGCTAACGCAGCGTGGCTCCACCATCGTGGACTCCTATAGGAGACCAGCAAACGGGAAAACAGGAGAGCAGCCTCACAGAGCGTCCAGTGGGAGACGGAACGACCGGTAAATTGCAGTGTGCGCTTTCCCACCCCCCACCCCTCTCCGCCTCGGCTGGGGCTCCCCTGCTTCCTGTGGCCAGGGTCCTGGGCCGGGGGGTGCCGGTGCTTGGATTCTGTGAGTCCGGGCCGGCAGCTCTCTGGGTGCCGTTTGTTGGCTGCTGTTGTGGCTTTTTCTGCTTCTTCTGGTTTCTCGCTTGCCTCTCGCCACCTCCCCCTCCTTTCACTCGGGTGCCTGGCACCTTGCACCCTCTTAGCTCCTTTCTGAGGGTCCCCAGAGCACAGGTAATTTGTGATATACGCTTTCCACTCTCCACGCTTCTTCACTCACACTCGGCCTCCTCTGTTTCACAGGGACACAGTCTCTTGTCCAGAAACACCAGCCCGCACTGGCTGGCTCTCTGAGTGCCATTCGTTGACTGCTGGTGTTGCTTTTTTTTTCTTTTTTTTAATTTTATTTTTTTTCTTTTTTGATTAGTTTTGCTTACTTTTCCCTCTTTTACCCTTTTGTCTTTCTTCATTGCTTAATTTCTCATCTATCTCTTCCTTCTCTTTCTGATCCCTGAATACCAGGTGATGTATGCCTCTGCACCTTGTGGCCAGGCTGTGCTGTGAAACCTGAGACCGACTCCCCCAGACCTCATAGCTGCATCAGTGGGATCCCTGGGAACGTTGCAGTTCTTTAACTTTTCTGATTTTTATTTGTTCATTCTTTTCTTTTCTTTCTCTTCCCCATTCTGGTTTTCTCCATCCCATAGTCTCTCATCTGTCCACTCCAACGACAAGCTCCCCTAGCATTCTTTTATGTTTGTATGCTTTTTGCTCCTGCTCCTCTCTCCTCTCTCCCATATCCAGCTTAGCTTCACACATAACCATCTCCCCGCTGCATCCTGTCTACCTGCACCATACACTTGACATCACACCACCAAGCTGTGCAGGCACGCCCTATTGGAACCTGCCCAGCACGGACTACCGACCGTCCTGGTGGCTGCAGTGAGTGCCACAAACAACCCGTCCCAGTGGCTCCTCTTCAGCTAGACCCGCCCAGCTGTACCACAAGGACAAAACAAAAAAAATCCACAATCAATAAACGAGAGAAATATCTACTGAATGTCCCCAAAACAGCAAACAATATCAAAACATTTACAAAAACAAGACAAGATGGCTCCAATAGGCGTCCAAATTAAAACACCAGATGAATCTCCTGTGGAAGAAAATGCACTAGAACTACCTGATAGGGAATTCAAATCTCTAATACTCAGAATTTTCCAAGAACTGAGGCAAAAAGCTGACAAACATGAGGAAAAAATAGACAAATTTATGGAAAATACAGACAAAAAAATGGAAGAATTCAGGAAGAAGATGCAGGAACAAAATGCCAAAATAAATTCACAACTCAAAATTATACAAAAACAAGTAGAAATCCAAAAGATAAACAACAAGATTTCAGAAATGGATGGTGTCATAGAAGGGCTGAGAAGTAGATTTGAAACCGTGGAAGACAGGATCAGTGGAACTGAAGACAAACACTTGGATACAACTCTGTTTCAGGAAAACTCAGAAAAAAGAACAAAGAAAAATGAAGAGAACCTGAGAGTTATGTGGGACACAATTAAAAGCAAAAGCTTACGAATGATTGGCATCCCAGAACAGGGGGAGAAAACAGAAAACACAGAGAGGATCATTGAGGAACTGCTGACAGAAAACTTTCCCAATATCATGAAAGATGAAAAGATGGCCATCCAAGAAGCTCAACAAACCCCATATAGAAGAGACCCAAAAAGAAAATCACCAAAACATATCATATTTACACTCGCAAAAACTAAAGACAAACAAAGAATCCTGAGAGCAGCTCGTGAAAAACAAGAAGTCACATACAGAGGAGAAACGATAAGACTAAGCTTAGATTATTCGGCAGAAACGATGCAGGCAGGAAGGAAATGGCTTGACATATATAAAATCTTGAAAGAAAAAAATTGTCAGCCAAAAATAATATATCCTGCAAAACTCTCATTCAAATTTGATGGTGAAATTAGGTCATTTCCAGATAAACAAAAACTAAAGGAATATGTAAAAGTCAAACCAAACTTACAAAAATTATTAAAGGGAGTTCTTCGATCTGAGGACAAACAGCTTCAGCCCTCAGGCAGGACCTAGGACCTAGGACGCAGGTTCGCATGAACCAGATACCATTCTAGGAACTGAACTACAGAGGACTTTCCAAAAACAAAAGACATACAACTGGGAATCAGAGAAATCAATCAAAGGATGACAACAACATCAAAACAATGAAAGAGGGAACAAACGGCATAGGTATAGAACCTTCTAATGGAGAGGAAAGACAGGCAATACCAAGTAAGGGTAGAGTGCTTCAAACTTATAAAGATAAGGGTAAAATTCATGGTAACCACAAAGAAACATAACAAACCAACTCATAAAAATAAAGACAAAAAACATAAAGTCTCAACAAAAACAAAACCTACAAAAACAAAAGAAATGAACACAAAATCCACAAACAAAAGGAACTCAGCACAAGAGAGTAAGAAGAACAAAGAAAACTTCAGCACCACAAAAAAAAGCACTACAAAATAACAGCAACAAACTTCCATCTATCAATAATTACACTGAATGTAAATGGACTCAATGCACCTTTAAAGAGACGGAGAGTGGCAGAATGGATAAGAAAACAGGAACCATCAATATGCTGTCTACAAGAGACACACATTAGAAACAAAGATGTGAATTTATTAAAAATCAAAGGTTGGTAAAAGATATATCAAGCTAACAACTACCAAAAAAGAGCAGGAGTGGCAATTCTAATCTCAGATAAAATAGACTTTAAAACAAAATCTACCATAAAAGACAAAGAAGGACACTATATAATGATTAAGGGAACAATCCATCATGAAGACATAACTATAATAAACATTTATGCACCTAATGACAGGGCTCCAAAATACATGAAACAAACTCTAACAGCACTGAAAAGAGAAATTGACAGTTCCACAATAATAGTAGGAGACTTCAACACACCACTCTCAGTAAAGGAAAGAACAACTAAAAGGAAACTCAGCAAAGATACAGAAGACCTAAAGGACACAATCAGCCAACTGGACCTCATAGACATATATAGAACAATCCATCCAACCGCTGCAAAGTACACATTCTTTTCCAATGCACATGGAATGTTCTCCAGAATAGACTGCATCTTAGGCCACAGAGTAATCATCAAAAGATCCAAAACGATAAGATAATTCAAAGTATCTTGTCTGATCACAATGCAATCAAAGTAGAAATTAACACTAGAAAGAGCAAGGAAAAAAAATCAAACACATGGAAACTGAATAATACCCTGTTTAAACATCAGTGGGTAATAGAAGAAATCAGAGATGGAATCAAAAAATTCATAGAATCAAATGAAAACGAAAACACATCATACCAAAACCTTTGGGATACAGCAAAGGCAGTCCTCAAAGGACAATTTATAGCAATAGATGCACATATCAAAAAAGAAGAAAGGGAAAAAATCAAAACATTAACTACAGAACTCAAACAAATAGAAAGAGAACAACAAAAAAAAAAGCCTACAAGCACTGGAAGAAAGGAGATAGTAAAGATCAGAGAAGAAATAAATGAAATATAGAACAGAAAAAGAATAGAAAGAATCAACAAAACCAAAAGTTGGTTCTTTGAAAGAATCAACAACATCGACAAACCACTGGCCAGAATGACAAAAGAAAAACAGCAGAGGGCACAAATAACCCAAAGAAGAAATGAAATGGGGGACATTGCAACAGACCTAACCGAAATAAAAAGGATTATAACAGAATATAATGAAAAACTATATTCCAACAAATTTGAAAACCTAGAGAAAACGGATAAATTACTAGAAACATACAGCCTACCCAAACTATAACAAAGTGATGTTGAAAATCTGAACAGACCCATAACAGGAGAAGAGATTGAAAAGGTAATAAAAAAACTCCCAACCAAAAAAAGCCCTGGCCCAGATAGCTTCACTGGAGAATTCTACAGAACATTTACAGAAGAGCTTGTACCAATTCTACTCAAGCTATTTCAGAGCATAGAAGAGGAAGCAACACTTCTAAATTCATTCTATGAAGCCAGCATAACGCTGATACCAAAACCAGGCAAGACATCACAAAAAAAGAAAATTACAGACCAATATCTCTCATGAATATGGATGCAAAAATTCTGAACAAAATTCTAGCCAATAGAATTCAGTATCATATCAAAAACATAGTACACCACGACCAAGTAGGATTTATACCAGGTGTGCAAGGATGGTTTAACATTAGAAAATCCATCAACGTAATTCACCACATAAATAAAAGGAAAGAAAAGAATCACATGATCATCTCAATTGACGCAGAAAAGACATTTGACAAAGTCCAACACCCATTCCTGATAAAAGCTCTCAATAAAATAGGTATAGAAGGGAAATTTCTCAACATAATAAAGGGCATCTATGCAAAACCAACAGCCAACATCATTCTTAATTGAGAGAGGCTGAAAACATTCCCCTTGAAAACAGGAACAAGACAAGGATGCCCTTTATCACCATTCCTATTTAACATTGTGCTGGAAGTTCTAGCTAGAGCAGTAAGGCAAGAAAAAGAAATAAAGGGCATCCAAATTGGTAATGAAGAAGTTAAACTGTCCCTGTTTGCAGATGATATGATACTATACATAGAAAACCCTAAAGACTCCACGATAAATCTACTGGAAGTAATAGAAAAATTCAGCAGAATAGCAGGATACAAAATAAACATTCAAAAATCAGTCAGATTCCTATACACCAGTAAAGAGAACAATGAAAAGAAAATCAGGAAAAACAATAGCATTTCCAATAGCCCCTAAAAGATAAAATACTTAGGAATAAATCTGACCAGGGATGTAGAAGACCTATACAAAGAAAACTATAAAACACTAGTGCATGAAACCCAAAGGGATCTACATAAATGGAAAAACATACCATGCTCATGGATAGGCAGACTCAACATTGTGAAAATGACAATTCTACCCAAAGCAATTTAAAAATACAAGGCAATCCCAATCCAAATACCAACAACATTCTTCAAAGAGATGAAAAAACTAATCATTAACTTTATATGGAAAGGGAAGAAGCTCCGAATCAGTAAAGCACTACTGAAGAAGAAGAAGAAAGTTGGAGGACTCACACTACCTGACTTGAGAACCTACTATACAGCTACAGTACTCAAAACAGCCTGGTACTGGTACAACGACAGATACATTGACCAATGGAACCGAATTGAGAACCCAGATGTAAATCCATCCACCTACAGTCACCTGATTTTCGACAAGGGCCCAAATTCCATCAAATGGGGAAAAGACAGTCTTTTTAACAAATGGTGCTGGGAAAACTGGATATCCATTTGCAGAAAAATGAAACAGGACCCATACCTCCCAGCATATACAAAAACTACTTCAAAATGGATCAAAGACCTGAATATAAAACCTAAAACTATAAAGTTCATAGAAGAAAAAATAGGACCAACACTTCAGGCCTTAATACATGGCATTAACAGGATACAAACCATAAACATCAACGCACAAAACCCAACAGATAAGCTAGATAACTGGGATCTTCTAAAAATCAAACACCTATGCTCTTCAAAAGACTTCACCAAAAGAGTAAAAAGAGAACCTACAAACTGGCAAAAAATTTTTGGACAGTACAAGTCAAACAAAGGTCTAATCTCCATAATCTACAAGAAAATCCAACACCTCTACAACAAAAAGACAAACAATCCTATCAAAAAATGCGCAAAGGAAATGAACAGACACTTCACCAAAGAAGACATTCAAATGGCCAACAGACACATGAGGAAACGTTCGCGTTCACTAGCCATTAGAGAAATGCAAATTAAAACCACAATGAGATACCATCTCACCCTGGTATTACTGGCACGAATCAAAAATACTGGAAATAACAAATGTTGGAGGGGCTGCGGGGAGATGGGAAGTCTTATGCACTGCTGGTGGGAATGCAAAATGATACATCCATTTTGGAAAATGATATGATGCTTCCTCAGAAAGCTAGAAATAGACATACCATTCGATCCAGCAATCCCACTCCTAGGAATATATCCTAGAGAAATAAGAGTCTTCACTCAAATAGACATATGCACACCTATGTTCATGGCAGCATTGTTCACAATAGCAAAACGATGGAAACAATGTAGGTGCCCATCAACAGATGAATGGATAAACAAACTATGGTACATACACACAATGGAGTACTATGCAACGAGAAAGAACAACAATGATTCTGTGAAGCATCTCACAACATGGATGAAACTGGAGGACATTATGCTGAGTGAAATAAGTCAATCACAAAAGGACAAATATTGTATGAGACCTCTATTGTAAAAACCCATGAAAAAATTCACAAGCAAAATGTAACAATCTTTGTTGGTTACCAGGGATGGGAGGGGAGGGTGGGAAAATACTAAATAGGCAATAGATAAGTGGTCTCTTGGGTGAGAGGTGAGACAGTGCATAGTACAAGGGAAACTAACACAACCTGCACAAGGAAAGGTCATGGAGGCCCCATGGGCACATCCAAACTCCCCGATGGACTGAGTTGTTGGACGGAGGGCTCTGGGGAGCATGGTCTCGGGGAACATCTAGCTCAATTGGCATGACACTACTTATAAAGATAATGCTCTACATTCTACCTTGGTGAGTAGTGTCTGGGGTCTTAAAAGCCTGTGAGCGGCCATCTAAGATACTACACTGGTCTCATCCCTTTGGGAGCAAAGGAGAATGAAGAGAACAGGATACAATGAAAAGATTAGTCCAAAGGACTAATTGACCACAGCTACGAAGACCTCCACCGGACTGAGTCCAGTACAGCTAGATGGTGCCCGGCTACCACCGCTGACTGCTCTAACCAGGATCACAACACAGTGTTCTGGACAGAGCTGAGAAAGGATGTAGAGCATAATTCTAACACCCCCCCCACCCAAAAAAAAAGACCAGATTTACTGGCCTACAGGAGACTGGAGAAACCTCAAGAGTGTGACCCCTAGACACCCTTTCAGCTCAGAAGTGAAGTTACTTTCGAGGTTCACTGTTCAGCCTGGGAGTGGATAGCCCAGTAAAACTAAATGAGACTAACGAGGTACACGAGTCCAGTGACAAGGGCCAGAAGGCAGAGGGGGAGTAGGAAGCTGATGATAAGGAACACAAGTTGAGTAAGGATACTGTTGATGTGTTGTGAGATTGTTAACCACTGTTATAGGGCAACATTTGTAGTAACTGTTAAATGGGAGGCTATTTTGTCCTGTAAGCATTCATCTTGGGCGAGAATGGCAGCACAACTGGAAGAGCATAGTCAATGTCACTTAAATGTGTACATAAAAAGTTTTGAAATGGTGTATCTTTGACTATGTGTATTTTCACCAAAAAAAAAAAAAAATGCTGAGAATTCAGAGGGTTAAAATGTTGTGGGGTTGTTAACCAAAGTCATAAAACAGCATGTGTACTACTGTTAAAAAAAAAAAAAAAAAAAAAAAGAATGATGTTGGCTGTTGGTTTTGCATAGATGCCCTTTATTATGTTGAGAAATTTCCCTTCTATACCTATTTTATTGAGAGCTTTTATCAGGAATGGGTGTTGGACTTTGTCAAATGTCTTTTCTGTGTCAATTGAGATGATCATGTGATTCTTTTCTTTCCTTTTATTTATGTGGTGAATTACGTTGATGGATTTTCTAATGTTAAACCATCCTTGCATACCTGGTATAAATCCTACTTCATGGTGGTGTACTATTTTTTTGATATGATACTGAATTCTATTGGCTAGAATTTTGTTCAGAATTTTTGCATCCATATTCATGAGAGATATTGGTCTGTAATTTTCTTTTTTTGTGATGTCTTGCCTGGTTTTGGTATCAGCGTTATGCTGGCTTCATAGAATGAATTTAGAAGTGTTGCTTCCTCTTCTATGCTCTGAAATAGCTTGAGTAGAATTGGTACAAGCTCTTCTGTAAATGTTTTGTAGAATTCTCCAGTGAAGCCATCTGGGCCAGGGCTTTTTTTGGTTGGGAGTTTTTTTATTACCTTTTCAATCTCTTCTCCTGTTATGGGTCTGTTCAGATTTTCAACATCACTTTGTTGTAGTTTGGGTAGGCCGTGTGTTTCTAGTAATTTATCCATTTCCTCTAGGTTTTCAAATTTGTTGGAGTATAGTTTTTCATAATATTCTGTTATAATCCTTTTTATTTCAATTGGGTGTGTTGTAATGTCCCCCATTTCATTTCTTATTTGGGTTATTTGTGTCCTCTGCTGTTTTTCTTTTGTCAGTCTGGCCAGTGGTTTGTCGATGTTGTTGATTCTTTCAAAGAACCATCTTTTGGTTTTGTTGTTTCTTTCTATTGTTTTTCTGTTCTCTATTTCATTTATTTCTGCTCTGATGTTTACTATTTTGTTTCTTCTGGTGGTTGTGGGCTTTTTTTGTTGTTCTCTTTCTATTTGAGTTCTGTAGTTAATGTTTTGATTTTTTCCCTTTCTTCTTTTTTGATATGTTCATCTATTGGTATAAATTGTCCTTTGAGGACTGCCTTTTCTGTGTCCCAAAGGTTTCATTATGATATGTTTTCATTCTCGTTTGATTCTAGGAATTTTTTGATTCCATCTCTGATTTCTTCTATTACCCACTGATGTTTAAACAGGGTATTATTCAGTTTCCATGTAGTTGATTTTTTTTCCTTGCTCTTTCTAGTGTTAATTTCTACCTTGATTGCATTGTGGTTAGACAAGATACTTTGAATTATCTCAACGTTTTGGATCTTGTTGTGGATTGCTCCGTGGCCTAAGATGTGGTCTATTCTGGAGAACGTTCCATGTGCATTGGAAAAGAATGTGTACTTTGCAGCGGTTGGATGGAGTGTTCTCTATATGTCTATGAGGTCAAGTTGGCTGATTGAGCCATTTAGGTCTTCTGTATCTTTGCTGAGTTTCTTCTTAGTTTTTCTGTCCTTTACTGAGCGTGGTGTGCTGAAGTCTCCTATTATTATTGTGGAACTGTCAGTTTCTCTTTTCAGTGCTGTTAGAGTTTGTTTCATGTATTTTGGAGCCCTGTCATTGGGTGCATAAATGTTTATTATAGTTATGTCTTCATGATGGATTGTTCCCTTAATCATTATATAGTGTCCTTCTTTGTCTTTTATGGTAGATTTTGTTTTAAAGTCTATTTTATCTGAGATTAGAATTGCCACTCCTGCTCTTTTTTGGTAGTTGTTAGCTTGATATATCTTTTACCAACCTTTGATTTTTAATAAATTCACATCTTTGTTTCTAATGTGTGTCTCTTGTAGACAGCATATTGATGGTTCCTGTTTTCTTATCCATTCTGCCACTCTCCGTCTCTTTATAGGTGCATTGAGTCCATTTACATTCAGTGTAATTATTGATAGATGGAAGTTTGTTGCTGTTATTTTGTAGTGCTTTTTTTTTGTGGTGCTGAAGTTTTCTTTGTTCTTCTTACTCTCTTGTGCTGAGTTCCTTTTGTTTGTGGATTTTGTGTTCATTTCTTTTGTTTTTGTAGGTTTTGTTTTTGTTGAGACTTTATGTTTTTCATCTTTATTTTTATGAATTGGTTAGTTAACTTTCTTTGTGGTTACCATGAATTTTACCCTTATCTTTATAAGTTTGAAGCAGTCTACTGTTACTTGGTATCACCTTGCTTTACTCTCCACTAGAAGGTTCTATACCTATGCCGTTTATCCCCTCTTTCATTGTTTTGATGTTGTTGTTATCCATCGATTGACTGCTCTGATTCCCTGTTGTATTTCTTTTGGTTTTGGATAGTCCTCGAGAGTTTATTTCCTAGATTGGTATCTGGCTCGTACGATCCTGCGTCCTAGGTTCTGCCTGTGGGCTGAAGCTGTTTGTCCTCAGATTAAAGAACTTCCTTTAGTAATTCTTGTAAGTTTGGTTTGACTTTTACATATTCCCTCAGTTTCTGTTTATCTGGAAATGACCTAATTTCACCATCAAATTTGAACGAGAGTTTTGCAGCGTATATTATTCTTGGCTGACAATTTTTTTTCTTTTAAGATTTTATATATGTCATCCCATTGCCTTCTTGCCTGCATGGTTTCTGCCGAATAATCTGAGCTTAGTCTTGTTGTTTCTCCTCTGTATGTGACTTCTTGTTTTTCATGAGCTGCTCTCAGGATTCTTTGTTTGTCTTTGGTTTTGGCGAGTGTAAATATGATATGCCTTGGTGCTTTTCTTTTGGGGTCTCTTCTATATGGGGTTTGTTGAGCTTCTTGGATGGCCAGCTTTTCATCTTTCATGATATTGGGGAAGTTTTCTGTCAGCAGGTCCTCAATGATCCTCCCTGTGTTTTCTGTTTTCTCCCCCTGTTCTGGAATGCCAATCATTCATAAATTTTTGCATTTAATTGTGTCCCACATAACTCTCAGGGTCTCTTCATTTTTCTTTGTTCTTTTTTCTGAGTTTTCCTGAAACAGAGTTGTATCCAAGTGTTTGTCTTCAGTTCCACTGATCCTCTCTTTCACAGTTTCAAATCTGCTTCTCAGTCCTTCTATGATGTCATCCATTTCTGAAATCTTGTTGTTTATCTTTTGGATTTTTAATTGTTGTCTCTGTATAATTTCTAGTTGTGAATTTATTTTGGCATTTTGTTCCTGCATCATCTTCCTGAATTCTTCCAATTTTTTGTCTGTATTGTTCATGAATTTGTCTATTTTTTCCTCAAGTTTGTCATATTTTTACCTCAGTTCTTGGAAAAAAAAATTGACTATGTCTGAGTAGGCGGACTGCGTGCTCTTTGTTGTTTGCTCATCTGTGCACTCAATACTTTTCACCTCCTTCTCCAACTGGAAGGTTCAGTCACTCAGATATGGTACCGCAGGGCAGTTCTAGATGCAGAGGAGCCACTGGGATGGGTTGTTTGTGGCACTCACTACAGGCACCAGGATGGGTCAGTAATCAGTGCTGGGCAGGTTCCAGTCGGCTGTGCCTGCACTGCTTGGTGGTGTGATGTCACGCACACGGTGCAGGTAGGTAGGATGCAGTGGGGAGATGGTTATGTGTGGAGCTAAGTGGCTGTTTTGTCTCCTGCTGAATGCTCCATGAGGCTGCTTTCTCGTACCCCCATTTGCTGGTCTCTGATAGGAGTCCAAGATGGTGGATCCATGCTGCGTTAGCTGGTAGGAGACCTCTGCATGAATCTCTCCTCGCTCTCTGTTCTCTGTCAGTATTCTCACTCCATTTGGTGCTTGGCTGAGTTCTTTATCTCTTTATTTGATGTTTTAGGGTTTCAGAATTGTTGTATTCTCTGTTTGGCTTAGTTTTTCGGATCTTTGCTTTGGAGGGACGGCGTTGTGCTTCTGCCTAGAGTGCCATTTTGCTACAACCCTAAAGTGTTTGTTTTGAATATTTTTCCAAGAATTTTAATAAAGGAGAAATGATTAGAAGCAAGGGGATGTACCTGGCCTCACCCATGGAGCTAAATTAAGCCAGCATTTGCTACAACTTTAATATCAGAGAAAAGGAAAAAAAAATACCACACAGACACCTACACACAAACATACAAACTCATAAAAAACTGCAAGCAAGCAAAGAAAATCACAGTTAGATATTATAGAAAGATACGCATCACTCAACAATGTTTCACTGTAACAGGTGCTGGAGATAGAGCAATGATTAAGAAAAGTACATTTATGCCTGTCAAGATATTTGCTGTCTAGAAGAAATACAAATACCTTATGCATGATTAACATAAAAAAGTGAAGTGTAGAGAGAGTTGAGCAGTAACCACATGGAAGGATGAATCTAGTGTGGAGTAGCAGAGAAAGTATTCAAGAGAAAGCAGCATTTCAGATGAGCCATAAAGGATGAATAGGAATTAGACAATGCAGTGAAGGACATGGAAATGAGTGTGAAAGCAACATTATAAAGGTCTAGAGCAGAAACAGCATAATCTTCAAAAACAAAATATAGGTCCTTATAGCTGGAGCTAAAAGAGCTTGAGGATAGTGGCTATAGTTGTTGTTGTTAGATGCCGTCGAGTCAGGTGCAACTCATAGAGACACTTTGTTCCACAGAACGAAACACCGCCTGGTCCTGCGCCATCCTCATGACAGTTGTTATGCTTGAGCCCATTGTTGCAACCACAGTGTCAATCCATGTTGTTAAGAGTCTTCCTTTTTTTCGCTGACCTTCTACTTAATGATGTCCTTCTCCAGGGAGTGATCCCCCTCCTGACAACACGTCCAAAGTACACGAGACAAAGTCTCACCATCCTGACTTCTAAGGAGCATTCTGGCAGTACTTCTTCCAAGACAGATTTTTTTGTTCTTTTGGCAGTCCATGGCATATTCAATATTCTTCTCCAACACCAAAATCCAAAGGTGTCCGTTCTTCAGTCTTCCTTATTCATTGCCCAGTTTTTTCAAGCATATGAGGCAATTGAAAGCACCATGGCTTGGATCAGGTGCACCTTAGTCTTCAAGGTGACATCTTTGCTTTTTAAGACTTTAAAGAGGTCTTTTGCAGCAGATTTGCCCAATGCAATGAGTAGTTTGATTTCTTGACTTCTGCTTCCATGGGTGTTGATTGTCAATCCAAGTGAAATGAAATTCTTGACAACTTCAAACTTTTCTCTGTTTATCATGATGTTGCTTATTGGTCCATTTTTGAGGATTTTTGTTTTCTTTACGTTGAGGTATAATCCATACTGAAGGCTGTAGTCTTTGATCTTCATCAGTAAGTGCTTCAAGTTCTCTTTGCTTTCAGCAAGCAAGGTTGTGTCATCTGCATATCACAGGTTGTTAATGAGTTTTCTTCCAATCCCGATGCCCTGTTCTTCTTCATATAATCCAGCTTCTTGGCTACAGTTGAGGTTATATATAAACACAGGGATAGGATCATATGTGTATTTTGGATCATGTTCAGAATTCTGAACACTATCCCAAGGGAAATAGGATGCAAAATACATGCTTAAGTAAAGGACTTCAGTGTTTCACTTTCAGTTTTAAAATGATATCCCCCTAGTTCACTGTAAATGTGTTTATTATTGACTAACAATTGAGTGGAGAAACTCGAAATAAGGTTGCTGCAATAGTTCACAGGAGGGATGTTGGTGGTATGGCCAGCAGTAGTGACAGTGGGAATGAGAGAGTGAGAGAAGTAAAAGAGATATACGTGAAGTAAAATTGATCAGATTTAGAGATTGATTGACTACCTAGGGTTAGAATGGAGTTAGATGTAGAAAAATGTGACTAATTTTTTTCTTTTCCTTTTTTAGCACAAGCATGGTTACTAGTACGTGCACTGAGATACAAAAGACAAATAAGGAAACTGGGAGAGTAAAGTTTCTATCATCTATGAATCTGGTGACTATGAGATGCCCAAGAACCATCAAGCTGAGAAGTCTGGTGCAAGTCAAGTCAAGTCTGGGGATAAGGAGAGTTATCAAGACTAGAGGCAACTACAGCCGTATGAATCAATACAGTTACCTAAAGATGACGTAAGAATTGAGAACAGACTTGACATATTCCTGAAGAACTGTGACAAATAATGGCCACATGGGGATGCCATGAGTTGGGGGCTGACTCACCAGCAGCTAACAACAACAACAACAGAGACGGAAATCCTCAGAAGAAGTTAAAGGGCATTAACTAATGATTATGAGGAAATTGTGTTGTCATCTTATTCAGGGTAATTCACTTAAGAGGGAAGAAAGGGTGAATGCAGTTGTTTACTTGGTGGTAGGAAGTTAAAATGATACTGTTCTAATATTTTCTCCACACCTTTTCTTTTTTATTTAATTTTAACTAGGTGAGAAAATGGTCAACTGAGAGTGAACAGAGAATAAAAATGTCAGATGTTTGTAAAGAGTAGAGAAGGTTCAAAATAGAATAGGAAGAAACTAGGTATATTGATTTAGGATTGTAATTTTGCCTTGCTGGGATAGCAAAAGAATGAAGGGCAAAGGAAATGTAGTAAATCATCAAAATAATACATTCAGATTGACCATGAATTCAAAGCGGAATAAGAACTAAACTACAACAACAACAACAACAAAAACATTGCTCTTAATTCAGTTCTGACTCATGGCAACCCCATATGTGTCAGAGTAGAACCTCACTTCATAGGGTTTTGAATGGCTGTAATCTTATGCAAGTAAGTCACCAGGCCTTTCTTCCATGGTGCCACTGGTTGGATCAAACTGCTAACCTTAGAGGACAAATGATCAGAGAAACTGATTGAATTGCAAAGAATAGTTGTTATGGGAGTAGCTGAACATGGAAGCGAAGCTGGATGGATAGAAATTTCTAGATTCTTATCCAATATATGGTTTCCGAAGATACTCTCTTAATCTGTAGTTTGTCTTTTCACTTTTTTGGTAAAGTCTTTTGATGAATAAAATATTTAATTTTTATGAGGTTCCATTTATTTATTTTATCTTTTGCAGTTTGTGCTTTTGTTATTAAACCTGAAGAATGCAAAGGAAATAATTTATTTTTTTAAAAAAAAGATATAATCTTTCTGTATTTGAAATTCTAAAAGTATTTGGCATTTAGATTTCCATCTTTTTATCAGTGAAAAAAATCAAATATGGGATAGATGATTACAGAAAAATTCTAGAAATCTACACTAGAATTGACTCAATGGCAACTAACAACAACTTGTAGTACAGAGTAGAGCAAGCTGTAGTAATGAAAGTACCAAAAATTAAATGGTGCAAACAAGATATTACTCTTTTATGTAAAAGTTCAGATGTAGATAGGGAGTTCAGGGTAAATTTGGGTAGGTAGGAGGCTTAGCTTGGCAAAGTCATCCTTTACCCTTTAGCATCTTTATGCTATCAGTCACTGAGATATAGTATTCTTCCGCCTAGTAATTTTTGACTCTATTTCTGTCTTCCAATTTCTTGGTTCCAGCCTATAGGAAACAGAAGGAAAGTAAAAGCAGTGGACATCTAATCATTTTAAGAGCATGATCAAAAAATTGCACATTTTAATTCCATTTTCATTGCATTGGCTAGAAATTTGGTCATTTGATCCCATTAAGTCTATTTTGACGTGTATGTAACCTGCTGAACTTTGAAGGAGGTTGCATTATAAATGAGAAGAGAATGAATAATGGAGGAAAATTGAAATTATCTACCATATCGACTTTTATTTTACATTTTCAAAATACAACATTCCTTAGGTATTTAAATATAGAAAGATTTGTGGTATGTGTGAGAATATATCATACATTTAACCAAAGTAAATATTTAAGGAAAATAATTATGTATCAAGAATTTCCAACAGAATATTTTAATATTAAATGTCTTCTTAGAATCTATCAGTTCGTGATGCTCAATTATTAATAAAAATTAAAGGAAATATTATACTTTGGGGAATGTAGTTTAAGTATTTTTAGTTATTTTTTTAATCTGCCACTAGAGTTTCACCTCAAGAAAAGAAAGGAGGGTAGATTAACGGGAAGAAACTGCTTCCTTATAGATTCGTTATGGAAACAAAATTTAAAACAATCCGAACACTCCAGAATGTGATCACATAGGCTGGAAATAAATGCAGTTCAGTGGAATATCTGAAAAAATAAAAAAATGAAACACACACACACACACACACACACACACACACACACTGCTACACTACTTCGTGACTTTTGGAAGATAGTTGAAGATAGTTACCAAAGAGTCTAATTTAGAAGCTAATCATTTAAATCACTCTCAAATGTTTGGTGGATTAGTCAAAGTTGCCACTACAGTCTTTGAAAATCTGTTCCTAATGAGTAGGAAGTGGAGAAGTTTTTATTTATCTTGCAATAAACATTTGTACGTTTGTTTTCTTTTCTTTTGACGAAATAATATAATTTCAAGGAATGAGTGTATATAAATATTTCTGTCAAGTTGATTCCAACTCATAGCAACCCTATAGGATAGAGTAGAACTGCCCCATGGCAAGGAGCAGCTGGTGGATTCGATCTTCTTAGCAGCCATACCTCTTAACCACTGTGCTATCAGGGTGCTCTCTCTCTCTTTCTCTCTCTCTCTATATATATGACATACATACTTACATATATATACCCAAAACCCACTGCTGTCAAGTCAATTCTGACTCTTAGCAACGCTATATGACAGAGTAGAACTGTTCCATAGGGTTTTCAAGGCTGTAAGCTTTCGGAAGATCATCAGGCCTGTCTCCCAAGGCACCTCTGGGTGGGTTTGAACTGCCAAATGTCCCACCAGTAGTCAAGCACTTAACTGTTTGCACCACCTAGGAATACCTCTAAAAATAATCCTAAACCCAAAACAAACCCATTGCTGTCCAGTCGATTCCAAATCATAGTGACCTTATGGGACAGAGTAGAACTGCCCCATAGGGTTTCCAAGGCTACAGATCTTTACGGAAGCAGATTGCCACATCTTTCTCCCAGATTAGCTGGTGGGTGGGTTCAAACCGATGACCTTTTGGTTAGCATCCAAGTGCTTTAACCACTGAGCCAACATGGCTCCTCTGTGTGTATATATATATATTTGAAAAATCATCATCTCTACTGAATTAGTCTGTGTAATAGTATTACTAAACCTCTTTAATCCATTAGTTAACTAGGTGTGATGTAGGGTGAGCAGTCCAGTCAGAGGGCATAACATATACAAATACACTGAAGGGAATCATGGCACATTCAAGTGACTAAAACAATTTCAGTATTTGGAATATTGAGAACGAGGGGCATCAAAGACACAATGAGGTTTGTTTTTATTATATGTACAGTGCTATAATAGTATTTGAAGACAAAGTATAATAAGTTAAAGATGTGTATACTGAACTCTAGTATAGCAGTATGCACAAGAGAGATAATCAAATAATACAGACAAAATGAAATACAAAACAAAACAACTAACATGAAATAAGATAGGAAAATAAGGGAGAAAAGAACAGAAGATAGTAATAGAAAAAAACAGCAAGATGGTAGATATAAACACTAACATTTTGATAATTTCATTAAATGTAAATAAATAATTAAAGGCAACAATGTCTGCTTAAATAAGCAAAACCTACCTATATACTGTGTACAAGCAATACACTTTAAATATAAAGACAAACATAGACAAGTAAAAGAATAGACGATAAAACACTATGAAAACAATAATCATAAATAAGTTGAAGCAGCTCTAGATATTATAAGATCAACTAGAAAACAAGGAATATTGCCAGAGGTATAGAGGGACATCTTATAATAATTAAAATTCTCAGTATGTTGTCACCTTATAACAGAACTTCAAAACACTTGAAGCAAATTTTAATAGAACTGAACTAATAGACACATGCCCTATTATAGTTGTAAGTTCACCGCTCTTTACACACATACACACAGACTGATAAATATGAAAGAAGACAAACAACCATACTAGTAATGGTCAAAATAAACTAAAATTAACACTTCACAAAATAAACTATAGAAGTTATATAAATGATCGATAATCACATGAAAAAAAACTTTATGATACAACCACTAGAATAGCTGGAATTTAAAAAGGGTGACACGACCATGTAATGGTGAGGAAGTGAAGCAGTTGGAACATTTCGCTACTGCTATAGGAAATGAACTATGGTACCACCACTCCGTAAAACTACTTGGCAGTTTTAGTAGTACACTTACCTTATGATCCAGGAATTCTGCACATATCTACTTATCCAAGAGAAATAAAAATATATGCATGTCCAAGTATTCATAGCAGCTTTATTTGTAAAATAAAAAACCAGAAACAACCCAAATGTCCATCAACAGTTGGACTAATAAAGAAACGGTGAAATATCCATACAGTGAAATATTAGTTAGCAATAAAACTGATATACACACAATAACATGAGTTAATCTCAAAACTCATATTCTGAGTGAAAAGAGAACAGTCACAAAATTGATAACACTATGTTATGAACTGAATTATGTCTTCCAAAAAGATATGTTGAAATTCTAACCCCTGAACCAGTGAATGTGACCTTGTCTGGGAAAATAGGGTTTTTCTTTGCAGAATGCTGTCAGTTCAATTAACAAAGTCATACCTGAGTAGAGTGAGTCCTAATCCTAATGCTTTCTGAATGACCTCTTATTAAAGAGAAGGAGAGACAGAGAAAGAGAGTCCCACAGAGGGGGAAGGCAACATATGAGGATCCATCTACAAGCCATGGAATACTAAGAAACTCTTGAGACTACAGAAGCTGAATAGACAAAGAATGATCTTCCCCTAGAGATGATAGAGACCAAAGCCCCGCTCGTGACCATAATTCAGACTTCTAGTCTCCAGAACTGTAAGAAAATAATTATCTGTCCTTTAAAGTCACCCACTTTATACTATTTTGTTAATGGCAGTGCTAGGAATTTAAGACATTATGTAATTCCAGTCATATGAAATTTGAAATATGCAAATATAATCTACTGGGGCAGGTTTCTGGATATGACATCAAAGGGCAATGAAAAAAAATTTGGGAACAATGAACAGCTTTTTATATCTAGATTTTGATGTTGGTTACATAGGTATTCAGGTCCGTGGGTAGCACAAATGGTTTGTGGTTGACTACAAACTGAAAGATTAGCAGTTCAAATCCGCCCAGTGGCAGAGCAGAAGAAAGGTCTGGTAATCTGCTTCCATAAAGATTACAACCAAGAAAACCCTATGGACAAGTTCCACTCTGTAACACATGGGATCCTTATCTATCATAATCAACGTGATGGAAATGGGTTTGTTGGGTTTGGTTTTACACAGATGCATACTATTTGGTGAAATGCATCGAACTGTACTATTATAACATTAAAATTGATGCATTTAATTGTTTTTCAAATTATACTTAAATGAAGTTGATGAGAGAAGAAGAGAAGTAGGAGGAAGAAGATGAAGAGGAAGAGGAGGAGGAATAGGAAGAAGAAGAACAAGAAAAGCAAGAAGAACAAGAACAAAATGTAGTAACAGTAGTTACACCACCATAAAAGTAACTGTTAAGAAAATAAATCCTTGGTGAAGGGTAAGACAGTACACAATACTGGGGAAGCCAGCATAATTTGTACAAGGAAAGGTCATGGAAGCTCCATAGACACATCCAAACTCCCTGAGGGACTAAATTGCTGGGTGGAGGGCTGTGGGGACCATGCTGTTGGGGAACGTCTAGCTCAATTGGTATAACATAGTTTATAAAGACAATGTTCTTCATTCTACCTTGGTGAGTAGTGTCTGGGGTTTTAAAAGCCTGTGAGCAGTCATCTAAGATACTCCAATGGTCTCACCCCTTTGGGAGCAAGGGAGAATGAAGAGAACAGGATACAAGGAAAAGATTAGTCCAAAGGACTAATGGACCACAGCTACCAAGGCCTCCACCAGACAGGTACAGTACAGCTAGATGGTGTCCAGCTACCACCACTGACTGCTCTGACCAGGATCACAACGGAGGGTCCGGACAGAGCTGGAATAGGATGTAGAACAAAATTCTAACTCACAAAAAATACCAGATTTACTGGCCTGATAGACTGGAGAATCCCCGAGAGTATGGACCCCGGACATCTTTTTACCTCAGTGGTGAAGTCACTCCCGAGGTTCACTGTCCAGCCAGGAATTGGACAGCCCCATGAAACCAAGTGGGACTAATGAGGTACAGCAGTCCAGGGACAAGGACTAGTAGGCAGGAGGGGACAAGAAAGCTGGTAACAGAGAACCTAAGGTTGAGAAGGGACAGTGTTGACATGTCGTGGGGTTGTTAACCAATGTCATAAAACAGTATGTGTACTGACTGTTTAATGAGAAACTATTTGTTCTGTAAACCTTCATCTAAATTACAATAAAATAAAAATAAAAGAAATCTTAAGTACCTTGATTTTCTTTTACCCCCGACACTAACTGCACAAGTGGGTTTATTCTTGAGAGACAAAAGATGATTATTGCATTAATATTTCTTTTCTCTGAGACAAAATGCTTTTATACTCTTGAACAATAGCATCTTCCTTTGATTCTAACTGTAGAAAATAATTTCATGCTCTATGCATTTTAATGTATATTTTTGTGTCTAAATGTACTTTAAGAACAAAATAAAAAATTGCAATGTCAAAGAATTAGGCATACATAATAAATGTACATAAAATAATCCCATAAAATACTATGCATATTTTACAAAGGCCTTGTAAAAGGAAAAAAAAAAACTTCAAATCCTAAGTCTGAAAGCAAATTATTCATTTCTTTCTGACTAAAATGTTGTGATATTTAATATCTCCATAGAGTTTTTTAGTCCTCCAGCAAAATAATTCTTTAAAATGATCCTAGACAAGGTCACAGTTTTTCCAGAAAATCAAGGCTGTGTGCAACCTGAAGCTTTGTTTGAAACGTCATCATTTGTGGAGTCTTTTATTGCTAGGATATTACCTAAAAACATTTTCAACAGCAATTTTCCATTTAAATCTTTATATTTTGAAGTATTTCCTTGCACTGAACAAGTATCTTAATTTAAAATTTTCACTTAGATGATTTGTTTATGTCTTAGTTTTTCAGACCTCTATCTGTTAGGGCTGTGTGAAATATAGGCCAAATTATGTTGTGAAAAATGAATGTCTAAAAAAAGTATGGGCTACTCTCTTAAAGGAGGATATTTACACAGCCTTTTCAGAAATGATTGATATCTAAAGTGCTTGAAAAGTTCTGCCTTTTTCTAAGATCAAACCCTAAAACATGTATTATAAAATGTAGAAATAATTTTTTTCTATATTTTCTTATAACATGAACTATACCGTGTTGTTTTATATGTTATTTAAATAAATATAGAATATCTTAATTTGACAAGGTTTATCTGCGTGCTAATTTTCTTCTTATTAATGAAAATGTATGTGTATCCAAAAAAATCACCACTTTACCATTATCAGCGCAACTGTAACAAGTATGCCTTATTATAGTTTAACAAAAAGACACTGAAATATATTGAGGATCTACTCTGAGTCATCTGAGTCAGGTATAGGAACACTATGCTCTGAGGAGTCAGTATAGTTAGGTAATTGCAAGTATTTAGAAAGTCATACAAAACAAGGGTGTCTGCACCTGGGGATAAGTATATTAAGGAAGGGTTTCAGGAGATAATGGCAGCTTAATGTATTCTGTAATAACATATATGATGATGGGGAATACTCAGATGTGTTTTCCAGGAAGAGATAATGACTTAAGGAAAGGGACAAAGGTGAACAACATATGTAGGGAACTGAAAATAATAATAATAATAATAAAGAAAATAATTAAAAACAAATCATTCCTTAACATTTTACAAGTATTATGTAATTCTTGCAAGAGATAGAAAAGACATATTTCTTTCTTCTTTTTATTGTACTTTAGATGAAAGTTTACAGCTCAAGTTAGTTTCTCATACAAAAATTTATACACACCTTATTATGTGACACTATCTGCTATCCCTATAATGTGAAAGCACACTTCTCCTTTCCACCACTGATTTCCCATGTCCATTCAACAAGCTCCTAACCCTTTCTGCCTTCTCATCTCGCCTCCGGGCTGGAGCTGCCCGTTTAGGCTCGTGTATCTACCTGAACTAAGAAGTACACTCTTCACGAGTATCATTTTATGTCTTATAGTCCAGTTTATTCTTAGTCTGAAGATCTGGCTTTGGGAATGCTTTTAGTTCTGGGTTAGCAGAGTCCGGGGACCTTGTCTTCTGGGGTTTCTCCGGTCTCAGACCATTAAGTCTGGTCTTTTTACTAGAATTTGAATTCTGCACCCAATATTTCTCCTGTGCCATCAGGGATCCTCTGTTGTGTTCCCTGTCAGGGCTGTCTTTGGTGGTAGCTGGGCACCATCTAGTTCTTCTGGCCTCAGGCTGATGGCATCTCTGGTTTATGTGGCCTCTTTTATCTCTTGGTCTAATATTTTCCTTGTGTCCTTGGTGTTCATTCTCCTTTGCTCCAGGTGGGTTGGGACCAATTAATGCATCTTAGATTCTTGCTCGCTAGCTTTTAAGACCCCAGACGCCACTCACCAAAGTGGGATGCAGAACATTTTCTTCATAAATTTTGTTATGCCAATTGACCTAGATCACCCCTGAAACCATGGTCCCCCAAACCCTGCACCTATTAAACTGTCCCTCAAAGTGTTTGGTTGTATTCAGGAAACTTCTTAGCTTTTGGTTTAGTCCAGTTGTGCTGACTTCCCCTGTCTTATGTGTTGTCCTACTCGTCACCTAAGATAATTCTTGTCTACTATCTAGTTAGTGAATACCCCTCTCCCTCCTTCCACACCCTCATAACCATCAGATAATGTTTTCTTCTGTGTTTAAACCTTTTCTTGAGTTTTTATAATAGTGGTCTCATACAATATTTGTCCTTTTGAAATTGACTAATTTCACTCAGTTTAATGCCTTCCAGATTCATCCATGTTACGAGATGTTTCTCCAATTCATTGTTGTTCTTTATCATTGTGTAGTATTCCATTGTGTGAATATACCATAATTTGTTCATCCATTCATCTGTTGATGGGCACCTAGGTTATTTCCATCTTTTTGCTATTGTGAACAATGCTGCTCTGAACGTAGGTGTGTGTATATTTATACGTATGATGGCTCTTATTTCTCTAGGATATATTCCAAGGAATGGGGTTGCTGGATAGTCTGATACTTCTATTTCTAGCTTTGTAAGGAAGAGCCAAATCGATTTCCAAAGCGGTTATACCATTTTACATTCCCATTAGCAGTGTATAAGTGTTCCAGTCTCTCCACAACTTTTCCAACATTTATTATTTTGTGTTTTTTGGATTAATGCTAGCCTTGCTGGGGTGAGATGGTATATCATTGTAGTTTTGATTTGCATTTCTCTAATGGCTAATGATTGTGAGCATTTCATCACATATCAGTTAGTGACCTGAATGTCTTCTTTCGTAAAGTGCCTGTTCATATATTTGCTAATTTTTTAATTGGGTTATTTGTTTTTTTGTTGTTGAAATTTTGCAGAATCTTGTAGATTTTAGAGATTAGACTTTGATTGAATATGTCATAGCCAAATTTTTTTTTCCAGTCTGTATGTTATCTATTTAGTCTTCTAGTGAAGTCTTTTGATGAGCATAAGTGTTTGATTTTTAGGAGCTCCCAGTTATCAAGTTTCTCTTCTGGTGTTTGTGCATTACTCATGGTTTATATTCTGTTTATGTCATGTATTAGGGATCCTAGCATTGTCCCTATTTTTTCTTCCATGATCTTTATCATTTTAGATTTTACATTTAGGTCTTTAATCCATTTTGAGTTAGTTTTTGTGCATACCCATCACAAAATAGCCATCTTTTTTTTGCAGATGAATACCCAGTTTGTTAAAGAGACTGTCTTTTCCCCATTTAATGGACTTTGGAACTTCGTCAAATATCAGCTGCTCATAGGTGGTTGAATTTACATCTAGATTTTCGATTCTGTTCCATTGATCTATGTATCTGTTGTTGTACCAGTACCAGGCTGTTTTGACTACCCTGGCAGTGTAATAGGTTCTAAAATCAGGTAGTGTGAGGCCCCCCACTTAGTTCTTCTTGAGTAATGCTTTACTTATCCGGAGACTCTTCCCTTTCCATATGAAGTTGGTGATTTGTTTTTCCATCTCATTAAAAAATGCCATTGGAATTTGATGGGGATTGCATTGTATCTGTAGATTGCTTTGGGAATAGTAGATATTTTGACAATGTTGAGTCTTCCTATCCATATGCAAGGTATGTTTTTCCACTTATGTAGGTCTCCTTTGGTTTCTTGCAGTAATGTCTTATAGTTTTCATTGTATAGGTCTTTTTCACCTCTGGTTAGATTTATTCTTAAGTATTTAATCTTCTTCGGAGCTATTGTAAATGGTATTGATTTGACGATTTCTTCTTTGAACTTCTCTTTGTTGGTGTGGAGGAATCCAACTGATTTTTGTATGTTTACCTTATATCTTGATACTTTGCTGAAATCTTCTGTTAGTGCCAGGAGTTTTCTTGTGGATTCTTTGGGGTTCTCTGTGTATAAGACCATATCATCAGAAAATAGGGATACTTTTACTTCTTCCTTACCAAATTGGATGCTGCTTATTTCTTTTTCTAGCCTAATTGTTCTGGCTAGGACCTCCAGCACAATACTGAATAAGAGTGATGACGAAGGGCATCCTTGTCTGTTTCCTGTTCTCAAGAGGAATGCTTTCAGACTCTCTCCATTTAGGATGATGATGGTTGCTGGCTTTGTATAAATGCCCTTTATTATGTTGAGGAATTTCCCTTCTACTCCTATTTTGCTGAGAGTTATTTATCATGATTGGGTGTCGGACTTTGTCAAATGCTTTTCCTGCATCAATTGATAAGATCATGTGGTTCTTGTCTTTTGTTCTATTTATGTGATGGATTATGTTAATTGTTTTTCTAATGTTGAACCATCCCTGCATATCTGGTATGAATCCCCCTTGGTCATGGTGAATTTTTTTTTTTTTTTTTTTGATATGTTGTTGAATTCTATTGGCTAGAATTTTATGGAGGATTTTTGTGTGTATCTTCATGCAAGATATTGGTCTTTAATTTTCTTTTTTTGTGGTGTCTTTACCTGGTTTTGGTATCAGGGTTATGCTGGCTTTGTAGAATGAGTTTGGGAGTATTCCATCCTTTTCTATGCTCTGAAATACCTTTAGTAGTAGTGGAGTTAACACTTCTCTGAAAGTTTGGTAGAATTCTCCATTGAAACTGTCAGGGCCAGGGCATTTTTTTCTTGGGAGTTTTGTAATTACCTTTTCAATCTCTTGTTATAGGTTTATTTAGTTTTTCTACCTCTCTTTGTGTTACTGTAGGTAGGTAGTGGGTTTCTAGAAATTTGTCCATTTCCTCTAGGTTTTCAAATTTGCTAGAGTACAATTTTTCATAGTATTCTGTTATGATTCTTTTAATTTCAGTTAGGTCTGTTATGACATCGCCCATCTCATTTCTTATTTCAGTTATTTGCTTCCGCTCCTGTTTTTCTTCTGCCAGTTTGACCAATGGTTTATCAATTTTGTTGATCTTTTCGAAGAACCAGCTTTCAGCCTTGTTAACTCTTTCAATCAGTTTTCTATTTTATTTAACTCTGCTCTAATTTTTATTATTTGCTTTCTTCTGGTGCCTGAGGGCTTGTGTTGCTGCTCCCTTTCTACTTGTTAGAGTTGTAGGGTTACTGTTTTCACTTTGGCCCCCAATTTTTTTTAGATGTGTGCATTTATTGATATAAATTGACCTCTGAGCATTGCTTTTGCTATGTCCCAAAATTTCCAGTAGAATGTATTTTCATTCTCATTTGATTCTGTGTATTTCTTTATTCCAGCCTTAATTTCTTCTATAACACAGTAGTTTTTTAACAAGGTTTTGTTCAGTTTCCATGTGTTTGATTTTTTTTCCTTGCTTTTTCTGTTATTGATTTCTGCTTTTATGGTTTTATGGTCAGAAAAGATTCTTTGTAATATTTCAATGTTTGGGATTCTGTTAATGCTTGCTTTATGGCCTAATACACAGTCTATTCTGGAGAATGTTCCATGTGCGTTGGAAAAGAAAGTATACTTGGCTGCTGTTGAGTGGAGTGTTCTCCATATGTCTGTGAGATGAAGTAGGTTGATTGTGGCCTTTAGATCTTCTGCATCTTTATTGAGCTTCTTTCTGGGTGTTCTGTCCTTCACCAAGAGTGGTGTGCTGACATCTCCTACTATTATTGTGGAGCTGTCTATTTCTTTTTCTAATGCTTTAGAGTTTGTTTTATGTATTTTGGAGCCCTGTCATTGGGTGCATAAATATTTCTTATGGCTATGCCCTCCTGGTGTATTGAATCTTTAATCATTATATAGTGTGCTTCCTTATCCTTTGTGGTAGATTTTACTTTAAACTCTGTTTTGTCAGAGATTAATACTGTCACTCGTGCTCTTTTTTGAGTGTTGTTTGCTTGACATATTTTTTCATTCCTTTGAGTTTTAGTTTGTTTGTGTCTTTAAGTCTAATGTGTGTCTCTTGTTGGCAGCATATAGACAGATCTTGTTTTTTTTTAATTTTTCCATTCTGCCACTCTCTGTCTCTTTATTAGTGCATTTAGTCCATTTACATTTAGTGTAGTTATTGATAGGTATGAGTTTCGTGCTGTCATTTTGATGTATTTTCCACTTAATTTTTCTTTGTTCCACTTAATTTTCTGTGCTGAGTCATTTTTGTTTATATATTTTCATTTCATCTTTTTCCTTGCTGTGTATTTTATATTTGGTGAGACTTCATGTTTTTCTTGTTTTTTATTTTGATGTGCAGGATTGCTAGTTTCCTTTGTGGTTACCTTAATATTTATCCCTGTTTTTCTAAGTTTAAACCACTTTTTTATATCTGCATCGCCTTGACTTCCTCTCCATATGAAAGATCTATGACTACATTTTTTAGTGCCTCTTTTATGTTTTAATGTTGTTGTATTTTACATACTGACATCTCTCTTTCCCTATTTTCAGTGTTTTAGCTTTGATTTATTTTTGGGGCTTCCCTATATGGGTTTATATCTGGTTGCTCTGTCCTGTGTTCTAGTCTTGGGTACTTATCAGATTTTCTAAACAGAAGACTCCCTTTAGGATTTCTTGTAATTTTGGTTCAGTTTTTACAAATTCCCTAAACTTCTGTTTGTCTGGAAATGGCCTAATTTCACTCTCATGCTTGAGAAATAGTTTTGCTAGATATATAATTCTTGGCTGACAATTTTTTTTCCTTCAAGGTTTTATATATGTCATCCCATTGCCTTCTTGCTTGAATGGTTTCTGCTGAGTAGTCCAAGCTTAGTCTTATTGACTCCTTTGTAGGTGACTTTTTGTTTACCCTTAGCTGCTCTTAAAATTCTCTCTTTATCTTGGGTTTTGGCAGATTTGATTATAATATGTCTTCACAACTTTCTTTTGTGATCTACTTTGTTTGGGGTTCTATGAGCTTCTTGGATAGATATCTTCTCATCTTTCACGATATCAGGGAAGTCTTGTGTCAACAATCCTTAAGAATTCTCTCTTTATTTTCTGATAGCCCTCCTGGTTCTTCTACTCCAGTCACTCATGGGTTATTCCTCTTGATAGAGTCCCACATAATTCTTAGGTTTTCTTTATTTTTTGTAATTCTTTTATCTGATTTTTCCTCCAATAAGTTGGTGTCAAGTGCTTTATCTTCAATCTCACTAATTCTAACTTCCATTGCCTCAATTCTTCTCCTATGACTTTCTATTGAGTTGTCCAATTCTGAAATTTTATTGTTAATCCTTTGGATTTCTGTTTGCTCTCTTTCTACAGATTCTTGCAGCCTGTGAAATATGTCCTTATGCTCTTGAATAACCTTCTTAAATTGCTCTATTGCTTTGTCTGTGTGTTCCTTAACATGTTCTGCATTTTTTTCTGATATCCTTCCTTATTTCTGGAAGAGTTCTGTATATTAGTCTTTTGAATTCTACCTGTGGCAATTCCATGAATTTCTCTTCCTCTGGAAGGTTTTTTGATTCTTTGTTCTGCTGGCTTGTTGAAGCCATCATGGTCTGCCTCTTTATGTGATTTGATATTGACTGTTGTCTCTGATCCACCAATATGTTGTTATATTTATTTATTTTATGTTTGCTTACTGTGTCCTAGCTTCTTGTTCTGTTTCATTTTGATATGCCCATATAGGCAGTCTTGTGAGCTAGTTTGATTACTGGCTTCTTTGAAGCTCTCATGCCCTTTCTCCAGGTGGCTAGAGCTGTTATTTGGTACATGAGCCCAAGTGTCCATTTGTTTTTCTTGTGTGGATTCAGCTCAGGGTCCAGGTCGTCAGTCACCGAGTGTATGGTGCAAGCTCTCACCTACAGTCCTAGATGGACAGTGGTGATTGGAGTAGCCACAATTACCTGGCTTCAGTTGGGGGTCATGCACTGATCAAGGCAGGGGGCTGACTGCAGCCCCTGAGTGTCTGGGTGGAAAGCTTATCCCTGTTCCCTAGAGCACATAGGTAGGGGGGTTTTGCTGCCAGACTATGGGCACCCAATGCTGTTGGCTGTTAGGACTGGGAATCTCCACTTATTCTTGGACCCCTGTCATGAGTGGCTTGGTGGAATGGGTGGAGTCACCAGTCCTCAGGCCCCTGATGTGGGTAGGTGAGGACCCTGCTTAATGTGCAAGGTGGTGTCAAATGTCATGAATCTGCCACACCCCTTATAGCAGGTACAGATGAAAATGGGCTACAGGTATATACCCTGGTATTCTGTGCTAATGAGGGCCTACGCTGTTGAAATGGGCCCACACAGGTCTACGTAGGAGTGAAAGGCATTCAAATTCCATGGACCCATTATGTCTGTGCCTAGGCAAATGGGCTGTGCCTGCCCTGAGTAACCAGGTTAGGGGAGCTGGCAGATTATTTTTCCCTGTTTGTTAATTTATTCCATCTCAAAAGCTGAAAGAATGGCTCAGGGCACATGATGCATCTTACTTCCTGCCCAGGGAGTGCAGCAATTTCTGAAGCTGGACCAGGACCCAGAGCAGAGCAGGGAAGGAGTAGGTAATTGGGGGAGATGTGTTTTTCCCAAAAGGCAGGATTTTTTTTTTTTTTTAATCTGCAAGGTAGGTTAGATGCTTATACTCATGTTTCAACCGTCAAGTGTCATTTCTCACTGGTTCTGTAGTTTTGAGCTGACTCTCTGCTGCTTGGTCTCTCCTGATGTGGAAAATGCATCGTGAGTGCCACTGCTTGCCTCACCCCTGGTGCCAGCCAATCCAGCCTGCCCAGTTTCTGCTGGGTCAGATCTGACAACTTCTCACAGTTTCTGAACTGTCTCTCTCTCCCTCTGCCACTCAGTCCAATACCTCAACTTTGTCTTTGATGTTCAGGGCTCCTAGACTATCACATATAATCAGTTCATTTGTTTTCTTGGGTCTTTGTTGTAAGAGGGACAACAGGAAGTGTCTGATTACTCTGTCATCTTGGCCTCACCTCCAAGACATGTTTCTTTTAAGAAGTTTCTGTCTAATTTAAGTTTAATCTGTATTAACCTATATCAGTGTATAAGTCAATTGTCGTCAGTATGCAGTAGCCAGAATATTCCATCTCTCTTGTTCATTCTCACACTTGTCAATGTCAACCCTCCAGGAACACCTTAAACTAGTAGCATCCCTGCTCCTGTTGATGACCCCTTTTGTTGAGGAGTTAAATGTCTATGCCAATGGTTATTATCTTCTTTCTACAAAGTCTACAATGTTTGCATTCACCGGGCATTGCAGTTTCATGAGGGGTGGAATAATAACTCATTTCCTATAATGGCCACATTTTGTCATCTGGAAGTAGTGTCCATTGTGTTCATTTCTTTTACATAAAATGTTTTCAATGAAACTGTTTATTTGGTCTCCATCTATAATTTTTGTCTCATAATGTCTTTTAAGAAAAAGTTCCATCAGCATTTGGCTCTCTCTCTTCTAGTTTACAGTTTCATGCCAAATAAATTCATCTAGGCAGGGACTTTGGCACCCCTTTGTTACCACTCTTCCTCCCATTACTGATGTATTTCCTGAAAAGCAATCTGGTTTTTCCAAATACACATTATTCTAACTATTGTTTTTTTTAATTTTTTTCCCTTCTTCCAACCAAAGTAATATGCATTTGTGAGGGGACTTATGTGTGCATGTGTGTTCGTGTGTATGTGCAACTCTATATAGTGGCTTCTGTTTTGCTTTTCTTTTAGGGTGTTTAATGCACTAACAATGCTCATTCTTTGGTTTGAATTTGCATAAGCAGCATTTTTATTTTGGAAGTTATATTCAGAATATAGTAAAGATTTTCCTAAAGGAGTAAATATACTCAAAATAAATAATTAAATAAAAGCAAACTGGGTTATTATTGATGTTAGTGTTGCATTAGTTTTCCTGATTCTAAACTCTCCAATAATATTCTAAAAATTTTAGAACCATATTTTAGTGATAACTTTAAATCACCATATATTTTTTTTCTCTCTGAAGTTTCTTATGGAAACTTTTCCTGAATGCCTGATATTTCACATTCTATAATATGAAATTCCAGAATCAAATATGCTAATTTATATTTCACAACAATACTCTGAATAAAAATGTCACATATGCTTTAAGAAAGTAACTAAGACATAACTTAAGAAATGAGCATTTATTGAGGAACTTCCATATGAGAAGTACAGACTAAACTATGTTTTATATCATTTATACATTAAAAGGTATCTATGAGATAGGTATTACTATTTCCATTTTACAGAAAGGACATTTACCAACTTGAGTATAAATAATTGGCCCAGGTTTGCGTTGCTAATAAGTTAAGTTTAGCTGACTCATAGTGACATATATCATATGCTTAAACCCCACTCTGTATAATTCTAAATTTTATCCTTAAATATTAAATAAGGTATATATTATATTTCTCATTACGTTTTACTTCCAATAATATAAAGACATAAATAACTTCAAGTGGGGCTTAAAAACAGACTAGGATATGTGTGTTTATCTTCCTTCACCTTTATGTTTACTCTGTCCTTTTGTGTTATTGGTGTAAAAATAGAGACAACATAGCATTTGCCATTTCAACATTTTTCGTGTGTACAATTCAGTGAGACCAGTTATATCAATCATGTGCAACCATCACTGCTATATAGAGAAATGAGATCCAGATACATGTCACAACATGGATGAACCTTGAAAACATTATGCTCCATGAAAAAAGTCAATCACAAAAGAATAAACATTGTATAATCTCACTAATATGAAATATCTCAAATGGGCAAATATTTACTATACGCTTTTAAAGTGCATTGGTCTCAAATGTACACACTTCTGTAGAAGAATGGAGAATACAAGGTAGAAGAATCATCTCTTCTCCTATAAAGCTTTAAAACATTTCAACAGCCTTTGAACTTTCTTTTTTATTGGCACTATGTTGTTGATTTATATTCAGCTGACTCATTTGATTCATCACATATTAATGACTATTTACCATTTGTCAGGCAAGCACTCTGCTAAATACAGAAATAAACAAGTCAGTCATTGTCCCTCTCCTTATAGAGTTAGGCAACTACCAAAACAAGCCCTTCCATTTTATACTTAAGGTTGTGGACATTGAGGCTTTCCATGGGCTGAGGTAATAATTCAATCTCTTCATTTAGTAGTTGAGGATATACAATTTACAAGGTTTGAATGCATTCCTAAATTAATACAGCTTCCTAAAACTCAGACTTCTTGCTTCCTCAGCCAATTTACTTTCCTCTCTGATCCCACGTATTGCTTCTTATTTGGTAAGACTGGTGTTCTGTTTCTCCTTAAGAGTCTAACCTTTCACTTGCACATGAACATTACCTTTTGTTTGTTTGTTTAGATTTTTTCAAACGTGTCAGAATCATAAATTAATATGGTGATCTGATAACATAATTCATAAAATCAGTAGAGTTTTCTAAAAGACTAAGAACTGCTAGAGAACTGAAATATTTCCTTAGTGTGATTCGCATGTGGGGATGAATAACAAGTAGAACAGAATTAGTCTTTGTATTAGAAACCCTGAAATGTGAGTGTTAACTTCTAAAAATAACACAAGTACCTAGCAATCATTTCCAGTAGTAAAAAAAGTGTAGACAATTAAAAGTGTAGTTTGTCTGATTGCCTTGTTTTTATTAAGTATATTAATTTTATTTTAAATGTAAATGAAGGGAAAGCATAATAATTTATTTTATCCAAGGGATACATGACCTTATAAAGGTTAGGAAATAATGGTATACAATCCAAAAGTAAAGGGCTTAGCTTTCACTAACAGGTAGCAAAGCCTTGTGGGAGCGTTAGGAAAAGAGCTTCCCACATGACAAAAATGTGAAACATTTCTAATTAAGTAGCTTTGCATTTTCTTGTATTTTTTTCTTTTTGAATTTACTTATAGAAACTTATTTTATCCAGTAGCTTTGCCAGCAAATATATGATGCTTTTAAAACGTAATGCACAGAGATAATAGAGTAAACTAAGATGTAAGCAAAAATAGAAAATAGGAAAAAGGAGAAAACAAGTTGCAAACAAAATGAAAGTGAAATGAAGCAAGAAAAGAAAATCTGCTGAATATATAGCATGTCTAGCAAAGGGCTCTGCACATTCCCTAATAATAATAATAATAATAATTTCATCACATTTTGCTGAGTTATGAAAACATGTGTCAATTGGACAGGACTGGAACACTAACTGTAGCTATAATGCTGACCATAATAATCAATCTGATATTGCACTGTGTAGCATGCAAAGAAAAAGCAAATTTAAAGTGGCTGAACAGCTTCTCTTTCTAAGCATATGATTAGGTCATATACAACCAAAATAAATGACAAATTTTTCAAACTACAATTGTGTTATGTAAATAGAGATGAGATTATCTGAAAAATGTAATAACATATGGATTTGAAGTTTGAAAACAGATATATATAAATTTATCTAGTGCTAAACAAGCACTAAATAGGTGATTTATAGTCATGAATCCATTGAACTGTTCACAAAGGCAAAATAAATGGTATTATATTTCCAGCAATGCAGTGGTCAATGGGATCCTGCAAAGAACTAACAGGAATCTCTTATTTATTTTTACCTCAAAATAGTTTTAAGATGGATGTCACTAAAACTAAGAAAACAGAAAAAATAAATACAAAATTCACAATGGAAATAAACAAGATGATCACCTACATTTTTAGTTTAAACAAAATAATAGAAACTGTTTACAGTCTTATCAAATAATCATTAATAAAAATATTGTCATCTGAATTATATAAATGTGCTATTAAAATATTAATATTTCTATGAATTCAATTGTATCCCCTCAAAATATGTGTTGTAAATCCTAACTTCTATGCCTCTGGTTATAATCCTATTTGACAATGGGTAGTCTTCGTTATGTTAATGGTACAGAATTAGTGTAGGGTATGTCTTGAGTCAATCTCTTTTGATATATATAAGAGATTAAACAAGCAAGCAAGAGAAGTAGAGATGGGGGAAGAGAGATGCCAACACACATGAAGATTGCCCAGGAGCAGAAGCTCAGAAGAGACAAGGACCTTCCTCCAGAGCCGATGGACAGAGAAAGACTTCCTTTATCACTGGCACCTTGAGTTTGGATTTCCAGCCACCAAAGCTGTGAGAAAAGAAATTTCTGTTTGTTAAAGCCATCCACTTGTGATATTTTCTGTTGTAGTAACACTAGGTAACTAAGACAAATATATTTAAATTTTTGTGTTTTTTATTAGTTAAAAATAAATGTACCTTTTAAAACCTACAGGGTGTGTAATACTCAACACATTTTAATTTGCTAATTTGACATGAAACAAGGTGTTAACTGCACTATTGTGTGGCATTATAAAAATGAACTACAGCGACCAAAGACAAAAACTCTAAAGGAAAGAGCAATCTAAGGATAAAGCACTATCATGGTTAATGAAAGTTTTTTTCATTTGTTTGTTTGGTTGTTTTTTTTCTTCTGTTTATCTTTTTTTTTTTTCCTAACTTCAAATTTTTCAGTGAATATGAAGTTGTAGACTCTCAGAAAATCTGCCTGAATGATTTATTTTGGATCAATAACTCACCGAACAGCATCCAAGGAGCCCTGGTGGTGCAGTGGTTAAGAACTCGGCTGCCAACCAAAAAGTTGGCAGTTTGAATCCACCAGTTGCTCCTTAGAAACCCTATGGGGTGGTTCTACTCTGTCCTATAGGGTCACTATAAGTCGGAATCAACTCCACGGGATTGGGTACAGCATCCAAATCCAATTAATAACGATAACAAGAATAGATAATGAGTATTGGGTATATACCTGGATTAGCTCATAGTCCTTTTATAATTCCACTGATTTAGGAAGTATTACCAAACCAGATCAGTTGTCTTCAAATCAACCCCATGTGTGTCAGAATAGAACTGTGCCCCATAGGATTTTCAATGACTTGTTTTTCAGAAGTAGATCTCTAGGCCTTTCATGTGAGGTGCCTGCAGATGGACTAGAACCTCCAATCATTCTTTTTAGTGGCCAAGCACATTAACCATATGTACCACCCAAGGAGTCCTTAGATACTATTACTGCCCCTAAAAACAATTTTCCCTGAGAATTTAACCATTAAGACATGGAACTGGAATTTGCTGCTTGGCTCTAAGCCAAATGCTATAAGTTTCTTATAATTTCTTGATTTATTTTGGTTCACTTCTTTATTTATATGTACTTTGATTACATTATTTGAATAAAGTTTCTTCTTCTTAAAAGTCAACTACTTAAGTATTCAAATTTGCTCCCAAATTTGTCATTTTTAACATTTTTTTTTTATTTATAACCTATAAAACTGTTGGCTTACAAAAGGAAAGATAATAGTCCTTAAACTTATTTTTTACAAAATTAGTCTTACACTTAGGACATCAGTTTGAATATTCTTTTAGTTGAAAATTTGTTGTAGAAATCCTTGTTTAAACATGCGTTAAAATATGTTCATGAAGAAATGCATGAAAATGTTAAAACTGGCTATCAGAATAACAGATATTTTAAATTTATATTCATAAGTATATAAATATTCTAAATTTACAAGCAGGCATCAATGTTATTTTGATAGTTTTTTTTTCTTTTAAGTCCAACAGTTTCATTAATAACATATCTGAATAAAACATGATATTCTTCATTGTTGGACTAAGAGAAGCAACCTCCCTTGATTGTAACTGCCGTGTTTGGCTGTAGTTGTCTGAGCAATTTGATAGTAAATAGGAGATATTTCCAGAAAAGAAATGATAATCATACAATTGGCAAACTCATATTTGTTGCTAATAGATTCATAAAATAAAAATTAAAGAAGATGAAAGCTTCAGGAATGAACTAACCTGATCTTAAAATCATGATGGGTTTATTGATAAACTTATTAACGTTGGTACTGGTTTCTGTATGCGTAAAAAAGATATTTAAAGCATTAAGGGATTTCTTGAGGGTTTATAATTACCTATGTCATACCTGTTGTTTTTTGCTTCAAGAATGAACATGTATGGTTTTTAGTCTTCACACTATTGATATAACTGTTAAGACTATCATAAATATAATAATAGCTATTTTTGGTGACTAATTTTAGGCATCTTGTTGTTATTGTTAGCTGCTGTTGAGTCGAGTCTGACTCACAGTGACCCGTGTGTCACAATAGAACTGCTCCATAGGGTTTTCAAGGGTGTGATCTTTCAGAAACATCTCCAAACCTGTCTTCCTAGGCACATCTGTGTGGCTTTGAATTGCCAACTTTTCTGCTAATAAACCAAAAAAAAAAACAAACCCCACTGCTGTTGAGTCAATTCCGACTCATAGCAACCCTAGAGGACAGAGTCGATCTGCCCCATAGGGTTTCCAAGGAGCAGCTGGTGGATTTAAACTGCCAACCTTTTTGTTAGCAGCCATAGCTCTTAACCACTGTAATGGAGCATTTAACAGTTTGTGCCACCCAGTGACTCCTGGATCTTTAAAAGTTATATCTTTTAACTCTCTAAACAACTCTGTGAGTTAGATTCTGTTTTTCTATATGTTGTTGTTGGTTACCTTTGAGTTGATTCCATCTCATGGCAACCCCATGTGTTATAGAGTAGAACTGCTCCATAGGGTTTTCTTGGCTGTAATCTTAATGGAAGAAGATCTCCAGGGCTTTTCTTCCGCAATGCCGCTGGGTGGGTAAGGCTAGCAGTGGAGAGCAAACCATTTGTGCAATCTGATCCAAATAATGATGCGTCCATTCACTCCTCAGAGATACTTACTTTTGGCCCCATTTTATACTGCTTATAGATAAGAAGTAGAAGTGAAAAGGTAGATAGACAATGCTTATTTTCATGTTTATCTATTGTCACAAAGGCCAAGGAATATACTGGACTGGCCGTAGTCCTTGCAGCAAAAGAGGCATAACATTTTACCTTTCTCTGCTACTAATAACAGTATGGCCTTTTGAAAATTAATTTCCTAAGCTTTACTTTCTTTACCTGAAGTAAGGGAATAATACTACTTTCTTTATAGTTACGAAATTCAAATATATAGCATAGACTAAAACAGAGCAAACGCTAAAAAAAAGTAACTCTTGGTATTATTGGATACTTAAAAACCAAACCAAAACAAAACAGCAAAAACAACAAAAATAACTATGTAATGTGTTAGAAAATGGCGGTTTCATATCTATGTGCTCACGGAATCATTTGTTGTGAAAACACTGTAGTTTTCCTCTGCAGGAAGGGTACCAGCTATCAGAAGATTTTTTTCAAAATAAGGTTTGCCTGGAAAAAAAAAAAATCAGTCAATAGTTTGCAGTTTATCTCACAAGAATTTGACATGTTGCTGGGTCTAAATGCAGTGAAGTATGACAATGTTGCTTCATTTCACCCAGCCTCAAATGAGGTAGTGGAACATGTTTTTTTTTTTTTTCTTTTTCTTTTTCAAATCGTTAACCAGGCAGCTTTGCAAATATAAAGTTACAAGAAAAGTGGAGTTCGACATATTGTTTGGTAGCTTAACTTCTTTTCATTGAAAAAGACTCTATTTTTCACTTTAAATAGCACACATACATGAACGGATTTTACATAGAGAGGTTAGAGTATTTTTATTATAGAAAAACTTCAAGTGCAGGCTCTGATGAATTTTCAAGAAAATCATGATTTTAGAAAATACTTACCTTATATAGTAAACTTTATTACTGTTATTATTATTTTTCCTTTGAGGAGAGAGTCATGTAAAAAAAAGTCTAGACTGAAGAAGTAGTTAAAAAAAGTCAAATACTTTACGTGAAATTTAAAAATATATGTTAAATTTGCTGTTACAAATGCACAAGTATAGCAGTAAGAGAGGCCACAACACGAGGAGGCTGTCTTCTGAATTGTTCGTATGTATTAGTTACCAAATAGACCTGGATTTGAAAGACATTCTGCTATCCATACTCTTTATTGACATTTTATTTGATAAGACAATTTGAGAGTATCTAGTCTTTTTTTCCATCATTTTTTTATTGTGATAAATATATAGGTAACAAAACATTTTCCATTTTAACAATCTTTATATGTACAGTTCAGTGATATTAATTATGTTCATTCTGTTGTTCAGTCATCACCCTTAACCATTCCTAAATTTATCTATCACCCTTAACAGAAGGTCAGTGTCCCCAAAGAATTATATAGCTTCCTTTCTTCCTCCTTCCCATCCACCCCTAGTAACTACTAATCAACTCTGATATCTATATATGTTTTTAAGGATATTTTTAAAAAAAATTATGAACATTATCTTTTGTGGTAGTTATCTTTCATCATATCTTCCAAATCATAACAGTTTCTTCTTGTATGGGCACTGCACTCTCAGTACTATGCTGATCTCTCTATCATACTTCTTCCCACTCACTGAACTCAGATTGAAGCCTCAAAAAACAAAAGATTATTTGCAGGCCTTGAAATCTAATTGAATTTTCATGCTGGATTTCAGAATTGCTTGGAATCAATGACTCCTTTCTTCTTTCAGTTTTCTCCCTTTTAGAATGGATATGTCTACAGCTGTTATCCTATGCCTGTCCCACTACCGTATTTTGGAAGCAGAAAATTTGTTTTCTAGTTTCACAGGTTCACATATGGAAAGAATTTTTGCCCCATTATGGATCATACCCAGAATCTCACCCAAATCTTATTTAGGTCATTTAAATGAAGAGATTTGGGATTTTGAGCTGTCATGGTTTGAATTATGTCCCCCCAAAAATGTGTATATCCGTTTGGCTGTGCCATGATTCCTGGTACTGTGTGATTTCCCCACGTGTTGTAAATCTTGCCTCTATGATGTTAATGAGGGAGGGTGGGTGGCAGTTGTGTTAGTAAGGCAAGACCTGATCTACAAGACTGGATTGTGTCCTGAGGCAATCTCTTGAGATATAAAAGACAGAAGTGAGCAGTGAGACAGGGGGACCTCATACCATCAAGAAAGCAGTGCCAGGAGCAGACCGTGTCCTTTGGAACGGGGTCCCTGCACAGAGAAGCTCCTAGTCCAGGGGAACACTGAAGAGAAGAAGCCAGACAGAGAGAAAAAGCCTTCCCCTGCAGCTGATGCCTTGAATTTGGACTTGTAGCCTACTTTGACTATGAGGAAATAAACGTCTCTTCATTAAAACCATCCACTTGTGGTATTTCTGTTATGGCAGCACTAGATGACTAAGACAGAATTTGGTACCGAGAGAGTGGGGTGCTGCTCTAACAGAAACCTAAAATGTGGAAGTGGTTTTAAAACTGTGAATTGATAGACGTGTGGCAGTGACAGAGGACCAGCAGCAGCAGAGAACCTACAGCAGCAGAGAAGTTGCAGCAGCAGAGAACCAACAGCAGCAGAACCAAGAGACCAGTGCGAGATGGCACTGGAGCCCACCCACGGAGCGAGAGAGCTGAGTGTCTGTGTGCACAAGGTTTTCGGCCGGAGTGGGTTGCCTCCGGGAACTTATACCGGTGGAGCTACTGAGCTTTGGAACACTTGCCCCAGCAGGGCAGATGTGGGCATGAGGCCCGAGGGCCGAGAGGCCATAGGAAGCAGAAGCTGAAGAGACAAGGGACACAAGAAGCCAAGCTGCTTCAGTCTCAAAAGGTATGGCCATGACCTCAGGGGTTTCAAAGGGTGGAGCCATGGCCTCTGGTGTTTCTAAGGGTGGAGTTGTCACTCCGATGGACTAGAAGAATGGTGTGCCTAAAGCCAAGGGAACAGAGTTGTTGTCCCAGTGGGCCTGGAAGGTGGAGCTGAAGCCCAGGGCCAAGGGGCCTCCACTCAAAATCCAGAAACTGTGGCCAATACCTAGAGTCTGGAGGGCTGGGCCATTGTGTAAATTCTCTCAGAGAACAGAGGATTATTTCCAAAGCCTTGAGGGCTAATGTAATGTGTTCTGCTGACTTGCTTGGTGCCTGTTATCACTTCTTTTCCTCTAGTTTCTCCCATTTGTAATGGAAATGTCTAGCTTGTGCCTGTTCTGCCATTGTACCTTTGGGAGCGGATAACTTGTATTCTAGATTTCACAGATGAAGAGGAATTGTTGGATTTTGGACTCGGAGTTAAGACTTTTGCTATGATATGATGGGGTGAATATGTTTTCCATGTTGCAAGGATGTGATTTTTGGGCGCCAAAGGGTGGAATGTCATGGTTTGAATTATGTCCCCACAAAAATGTGTGTATCAATTTGGCTAGGCCATGATTCCTGGTACTGTGTGATTTTCCTGTATGTTGTAAACCTGCCTCTATGATGTTAATGAGGGAGGGTGGGTGGCAGTTGTGTTAGTAAGGCAGGACCCAGTCTACAAGACTGGATTATGTCCTGAGGCAATCTCTTGAGATATAAAAGACAGAAGTGAGCTGTGAGACAGGGGGACCTCATACCATCAAGAAAGCAGTGCCAGGAGCAGAGCGTGTCCTTTGGACAGGGGTCCGTGCACTGAGAAGCTCCTAGTCCGGGGGAACATTGATGAGAAGGCCAACAGAGAGAAAAAGACTTCCCTGGAGCTGATGCCCTGAATTTAGACTTTTAGCCTACTTTGACTATGAGGAAATAAACTTCTCTTTATTAAAACCATCCACTTGTGGTATTTCTGTTATGGCAGAACTAGATGATTAAGACATGAGCTGATGATATTTAGATGATATTTTGGATTTTCAGTTGATGTTCTAATGGGTTGAGCATTTTGAAGATGTTGGGATGGAGGTGAATGCATTTTGCATATGAGACAGACTTGGATCTTTGGGGACAAAAAAAACAGTGTGTCGTAGGTTAAATAGTGCCAGCCCACACACACATAAAAAAGAAATTCCCACAAAGCAAGGTCACAGAAGCTCCATAGACACATCCAGACTCCCTGAGGGACCAAAGTACTGGGCTGATGGCTGGGAACCATGGTCTTGGGGGACATTTAGCTCAATGAGCATAACATAGTTTATAAAGAAAGTGTTCTATATCCTACATTGGTGAGTAGTGTCTGGGTTCTTAAAAGCTTGTGAATGGCCATCTAAGATACTCCACTGGTCTTGCCACATCTGTAGCAGGGGAGAACGAAGAAAACTAAAGACAGGAGGGAAAGATTAGTCCAAAGGGTTAATGGACCATAACTACCATGGCCTTCACCAGACTGAGTCCAGCACAACTAGATTGTGCCCAGATACCATCACCAACTACTTTGACAAGGATCACAATAGAGGGTCCCAGATAAAGCTGGACAAACATGTAGAACAAAATTCTAATTCACAAAAAAAAAGACCAGATTTACTGGTCTGGCAGAGACTGGAGAAACCCCAAGCATATGGCCCCCAGACACCCTTTTACCTCAGTACTGAAGTCACTCATGAGGTTCACCCTTCAGCCAAAGATTAGACAGGCCATAAAACAAAAAGAGACTAAATGGACAACAAACCCAGGGGCAAGGATGAGAAGGTAAGAGCAGACAGGAAAGCTGATAACAAGGAACCAAGGTCAAGAAGCGGACAGTGTTGACACGTCATTGAGCTGACAATCAATGTTACAAAACAAAATGTGTATTAATTGTTTAATGAGAAACTAATTTTTTCTGCAAACCTTCATCTAAAGTACAATTTTTTAAAAAATGTAAAAAAAAATTTCACAACCTAATGTGTGGAAATTGTTAATAGTACCTCATAAGGTAAAAAGGACTTTGCAGATCTGTTTAAACTTCCTGAGATGGAGAAATTATCCTAGATTATCTGGCTGGGACCTAAATGAAATCATACATATACTTTATAAGGCCAGAGGGAGACTTAACACATTCAAAAGAGGAGAAGGCAATGTGACCACTGAGGGAGAGATTGGAGTGATGTGGCCACAAGCTAAGCAATGTCAGCAGCTACCAAAAGCTGAAAGGGAAGAATTTCTCTAGTGTCTCCAGAGGGAGCGCAGCCTGCCAAAACCTTGATTTCGGCACAGTAAAACTGATGTTGAATTTCTAGTCTCCAAAGTTATAAAGGAAGTTTTCTGTTGTTTTAAGTCAACAGCTTTATGCTAATTTATTACAGCTGCCACAGGTAACTCATACTGATGTGGGCTGCAGATATTTATACTGCATGACCATGTCCATTTGCCAGACTCAATCAAATATGGCAGACATGACCATCTGATCAAATTTTGCCCAAACACTCTTCCCTAGGAATTTGGTAACGGAACTAGGTAATTACCTTACAATTTCTCCATTAATGAGTGTCTATTATATGAACATGGAAAACCCCTAAAAACCAAACTGGTTGCCTTTGAGTTGATTTGGACTCATAGCGACACTATCAGATAGAGTACAACTGCCCCATATGGTTTCAAAAGAGTGGCTGGTGGATTTGAACTGCCAATATTTTGGTTAGCAGCTGAGCTCTTTACCACTGCACCACCAGGGCTCCAGGCATGGAAATGGTGACAAATGTGTCATCATTTTGTCTGTGAAGATTTCTAAGCACTATTTTTTTGATTGGATACTTCCACAAATTTTCACTGTCTGTGGGAGAAAGAGCCCACATTGTACTTTTAAAGGTGAAAGAAGATGCATATTCTTGCTCAGCTTTCCAGGAAATTTAGATATGCTTATTATGTTAGGGATGTTTAGTCAGCAAGAGATACACACAAAGATTTTTGAATCTGGAACTAAGGATTATTATGACAACGGGGCTCTAACACTTATTACCAGTAGCAACATGGCAAAGTTATGTGGCAATATCCAGTGTGTAATACTGGTAGTATCACAGCCCAAAGTATGGAATCTCATATTAAATGGCAGTGGCAGCAGTGGACTTGCCAAATCAACTCCGTGGACCTGCTCTGCCTACCACTTGGACCTCGTATCTGTGTTTGTTTCTGCCAGTTTCCCAAGCCCCCTCTGTCAAACTTCTCAAAGCTGCCACAAATAACCCAATATGTTTCCCAGTAAATTTCCTTTCTTTGGGCAAGTAGGACTCTAGGTTGATGCAAGAGATACGGGAAGCCATATAACACTTTCTGTACTATATAGGGAAAACAGCAACAACAAACTGTGCTATCTGAAAAGAATAAACCATTTGTGAAAAAAAATAATAAAGGCAAATGTCTGAAAAAAACCCTTTTCCATTTTCTGCTACAAGTCTCTTTCTGATGTACATTTGCACTTTTGTAATGAGAATTCTTATAAACTCTCCCTCTTTATTTTTAAGGTAAGTTTTTCTGTTGTTGTTGGTTTCCAGTATTCCTATTTGAAGTGTGCTGAACACTATGTATTTCAAATCTTAATTGGAAATATAGTCACCTCACGTACATTTACAATACAACTTTATGAAATTTTATCTACTTATTAAGTCAAAGGGTTAAAATAGCTAAGTATGCATAAAATCAGCAAATTGTTTTGCAAGCGCCTAATGATTTTATTGCATGGAGTATCTACATTTTGTAGTTTTTCTAAAAAACAAAAATCTTCAGTTCTTTAGTCAAATCCATTAAAACAAATCTTGAAGAGCTGTACTTTTTATCTTTTTAACATTTTCATAATTCTTAGCTGTGATGTGATATTATGCCTGAAATGGTAAAGTGTGACCCTATATAATACTGATATGAAATGGTCTATTCATAATAGCATTTTCTGAGGAATTATTAGGCTCAGGTATAACTTGTCATAGTTATAAAATAGATTATTGTAGAAACATCTCCTGTTTCCTTGACATAATTATTTATCAAATAAAAATTATGTTCAAATACACTAAAGGTTTCTGTTTGGGAGAGATATATTTAGATAACAGCTATACTAAAAAGTCATAGTAATATGTTATTGTTTTAGGATTATGAGTAGTAAAAAGAGTTGGCTGAATAATTTTATTTTAAACTGAGGTTAGATGTTGATAATGAACAATAAAACATATGTGTAGTATTCTCATAGATAATTTAGCTAATAAATATTTCATTGATACATAATAGAAAAAAGGTCAAATTATAAAAGCTGAAACATAAAGACTAATTATGTTAATGTCTGGTTTTGGTGGTGGCATCTATGGGTTTGTGTGTGGGAAAGTGTATGTGCATGTGTGTGCCTGTGTTTGCACGTGTGCACATCATATATAAAATGAAACATAATAAAGGAAATAAAAGTTCTTTCCAGAAATGTACTATTTTTTACTTCATACAAATCACTCAAATACATGAAAACGTATGAAATGATCCTTCAACATAGACCTGTTTGACTTAAATCATGGTGGAAAAGTCACTGAAAATCAATTTAACTGACAATGTCATGCTCTTGCCAACTGATTTGGCCATTCATGTTGAAGTGGTGACCATCTGCTCTAACAGTGATGGACAAGCATAATGCTAAACAGTTCTAACATGAGTTGAATGCGGTTGTTGCTGACTATTTATCAAGACTTTAAATTTTATTGCATAATAATGTTTACTTATTTGCAAATACCAAGGCAATAAGTCCTATATTTCCTATGTGCCTCTTTTGATTGTAGGTGATGTTTCTTGAAACAACTAAAAGTAAATAAATATAATTTGTTTGCTACATTTTAAAGATCTGGCAATGTTCACATTAGTTAATCAAAATGTTTTGTTTTTCCTGAAATATCTGATTCAATTTTTACATGGGAGAAATGAGTTAATGATTTTGTGACATTTTAAGATCCATTAATTAATATATTACTGCTTTTAAAAGTGTTGTTTCATCAAAATAACATTAAACATAAACAGGAGATGTAATATAAAGAAATAAACATGAAAATAGCTCATTCAGATTTATTCTACAAAGTAATGATAACGTTTGTATTCCATAAAATCTGTAAAGAGAATGGAACTTAATCTTACAATATGTTTTTTTTAATAATATTTTATTGAGATTTTGTTGAAAGTTTACATAGCAAGGTAGATTCCCATTTGATTATATCCACACAAACTGTTCAGTGACGTTAGTTACATTTATCACAATGTGTCAGCATTCTCTTTAACTGTGTTCTGTTTGTTCCATTTCTAGTACTCTAGTTTCTCTGCCCACTTACATTCTTATCTTTGCTTTTGAGTAATTGTTGATCTTTTGGTCTCATACGGATGGTTTTTAAGTAGAGCACTGATCTTACGGGTAATATCCTTTATTTTGTGTGCCACTCTACTATTTAGCTAAAAGGTGATCTCAGAATAGGTTCAGTTCTAGGTTTAAAGAGTGTCTCAAGACGATAGTCTCAGGGATTACTGTGTTCGCTATTGTTCCTGTTTGTCTGGCTTTTTTTTTTTTAAATAGAAATTTTAGTTTTGCTCCACAGTTTTATCCTGTTCTATCCAGACCATCTATTGTAACCTCGGTCAGAAAGGTCAGTGATGGTAGCTGGGCATCATCTAGTTCTTCTGGTCTCAGGTAAATGAGGTTGTGGCTTGTGCAGACTTATTTCTTCTCTGAGCTTTTGGTTACCTTCTTACTGTTTTGCTCCTGTTGAGTAGAGACCTGTAGTTGTATTTGAGTATTGGAGTATCCTTATTTGTGTCTTCAATGAATATATGTGCCTGAACCCACATATTTGTATTTAAATGTACCTATAGAAACTTATGGAGCCCTGGTGTCACAGTGTTAATTGTTTGGCTGCTAACCAAAAGGTCGGCAGTTCAAATTCACCAGCCACTCCTTAGAAACCCTATAGGCCAGTTCTACTCTGTCCTATACGGTCACTATGAGACAGAATCCACTTGACGGCAGTAAGTTTTTTTTTTTTTTAAATTGATACTTCTGTCTCACCTATGTACACATCTCTACCTATTTGTATGCTAAATACCCATCCATATGTGCTCAAACACTCATTTTTACTTTGGTTGTGCTGTTCTCACTACATCTACATTTAGTGGCTCCTTACCTATCACTGAAAAAAAAAAAAAAAACAAGTCTTTACAATCTAAAACGTACTTTCCCCTGGTAATCACCAATGAGCGTTGGTCTCGCTATATATATCTATTCTTGTCTCCTATAGAGTCACTATGAGTCAGAATCGACTCAACTGCACCAGGTTTTTTTTTTTTTTTTTTTTCAGTGTATATACCTAGGAGTGGGACTGCTGGATCATAATTCTATTTCTAGTGTTTTTAGAAAGCATCATACCCTTTTCCACAGTAATTGTACCATTTTACAGCCCCACGGGCAGTAAATAAGGGTTCCAATCTCCCCACATCCTCACCAGCATTTGCTGTTATCTGCTTTTTTGTTTTTGTTTTCTTTTCTTCTCAGTGCCATTTTAACCGAGTTAGATGGTATCTTGTTGCAGTTTTGGTTTGCATCTCTCTAACGGCTAATGATTGTGAACATCTTGTCATATGTTTATTGTGTCTTGGATGGCCTCTTTGATGAAGGCTCTGTTCATGTCCTTCGCTCATTATGTGGTTGAGATGTCTACCTTTTACGTGTTGAGTTGTTGTAATTTTCTATAGATTTTAGAAATTAGACCCTTATAAGGTAAGTCATTTCTGAAGATATTTTCCTTAGTCTTTAGGTTGTTTGTTTACTATTTTAATAAAGTCTTTTGATGAGCATACATTTTTAATTTTAATGAAGTCCCATCTATCTATTTTGTCTTCTTCTGTCTGTGCATTTTTTGTTATGTTTGTTATCCTATTTTTACAAAAGACTAGGTTCCATAGTTTTCTCTCTGTATTTTATCCCAGGAATTTTAAAGAAAAGTGATCCATCAGAATGCAGAAATTATTGAACAATATCATTAATATCACACTCATTTAAAATTTTGTTGAATATCATTCAAAAGTGCTTGCAGTAGTACATCGACAGGGAACTTCCAGAAATTCTAGCCAGATTCAGAAGAGGATGCAGAACCGGGGATACCATAGCTGATGCCAGATGGATCCTGGCTGAAAGCAGAGAATAGCAGAAAGATGTTTAACTGTGTTTTATTGACTATGCAAAGGCATTTGACTGTGTGGATCGTGACAAATAATGGTTAATATTGCAAAGAATAGAAATTCCAGAACACTTAATATTGCTCATGAAGAACCTGTACTTAGACAAAGAGGCAGTCGTTAGAAAGAACAAGGGGATACTGCATGGTTTAAAGTCAAGAAAGGTGTGCATCAAGGTTGTATCCTTTCACCATACTTATTGAATTTGTATGCTAAGCAAATAATCAGAAAAACTGGACTATATGAGGAAAAACTTGGCATAAGGTTTGGAGGAAGACTCATTAACAACCTGTGATATGCAGATGACACAACCTTGCTTGCTGAAAGTGAAGAGGACTTGAATCACTTACTGATGAAAATCAAAGACCACAGCCTTCAATATGGATTACACCTCAACTTTAAGAAAACAAAAATCCTCACAAATGGACCCATAAGCAACATCATGATAAAAAGAGAGAAGACTGAAGTTGTCAAGGATTTCATTTTACTTGGATCCACAATCAACACCCATGGAAGCAGCGGTCAAGAAATCAAACGACCCATTGCATTGGACAAATGTGCTTCAAAAGATCTCTTTAAAGTATTAAAAAGCAAAGATGTCACTTTAAAGACTAAGGTATGCCTTACCCAAGTCATGGTGTTTTCAATAGCATCATACACATGCAAAAGCTGAACAATGAATAACGAAGACCAAAGAAGAATGGATGCCTTTGAATTATGATGTTGGCAAAGAACACTGAATATACCTTGGACTGCCAGTAGAATGAATGATTCTGTCTTGGAAGAAGTACAGTCAGAATGTTCATTAGATGCAAGGATGGTGAGACTTCATCTTACATACTTTGAACATGTTATCAGGAAGAATCAGTCCCTGGAGAAGGGCATAATGCTTGATAAAGTAGAGGTCATCGAAAAAGAGGAGGACCCCCAGTGAAATGCATTAACACAGTGCCTGCAACAATGAGCTCAAGCATAACAATGATTGGGAGGATGGTGCAGAACCAGGCAGCGTTTTGTTCCGTTGTACATAAGGTCGCTATGAGTCAGAACCAACTCAATGGCACCTAACAACAAAGGTTTAACATTTAGGTCTTCAATCCATTTTAAGCTAATTTTTGTGTATGGTGTGAGGTATGGGTCCTGTTTCATTTTTCTGCAGGCGGATATCCAGTTTTGCCAGCATTTACTAAAAAGACTATTTCAGCCCCAGCGAAAGGACTTTGATCCCTTGTCATAAATCAGTTGTCTATAGATAGCTGGGTTTAATTCTGAGTTCTCAGTTCTACTCCATTGGTCTATTTGTCCATATTTGGACCAATACTAGGCTGTTTTGATTACAGTGGCTGTATAGTACGTTTTGATATCAGAGAGTTTGAGGCCTCTTGCTTTGTTCCTTTTCTTCAATATTGCTTTGGCTATTTGAAGTTTCTTTTCTTCCATGTGAAGTTGGTCACTAGTTGTTCCATTTCAGTAAAGAATGTTTCTGGAATGTGTATCTGGATTGCATTGTATCTGTAGACTGCTTTAGATAGAACTGACATTCTTATCATATTAGGTCTTCCAATTCATGAGCAGGGAATATCTTTCAATTTTTGTAGGTCTCTTTTAATCCCTTGTAGTAGCATTTTACAATTTTCACTATATAAGTCTTTTATGTCCCTGCTTAGGTTAATTCCTAAGTATTTTATTGATTTGGGAGTATTGTAAATGGTATTGTTTTCTTGGTTTCTTTTTCGGAGTAAGCAGTCTTTGTTAGTGTAGAGGAACCCAACTGATTTTTGGATGTTGATTTTGTACCTTGCAAGGTTGCTAAATTCTTCTATTATCCCCGCAGTTTTCTTGTGGAATCTTTAGAGTCATCTGTGTATAGAATCATGTCATCTGCAAATAGAGACAATTTTACTTCTTCCTTTCCAATTTGGATACCTTTCATTTCTCTTTCTTGTCTTATTGCTCTGGCTAGGACTTCCAGTACAACAAAGAATAATAATAATGACAATGGGCATCCTTGTCTTGTTCCCATTCTCAATGGGAAGGCTGTCAGCTTTTCTCCTTTGAGTATAATGTTGGCTCTTGATTTTGCATATATGCTCTTAATTATGTTGAGAAATTTCCCGTCTAGTCTATACATGTAACATACTTTGGACATGTTATCAGGAGGGGTCAGTCCCTGGAAAAGGACATCATGGTTGGTAATGTAGAGGGTTATTGAAATAGAGGAAGACCCACAACTAGATGGATTGACAACAGTGGCTACAACAATGAGCTCAAGCTTAAAAACGATTGTGAGGATGGTGCAGGACTGGGAAGTGTTTCTGTCTGTTGTACACAGGGTCACTATGAGTCTGAATTGACTCAAGGGCACCTAACAACAACAACAATATTCCTATTTTGCTGAGAGTTTTTTGCCAGGAAAGGGTGTTGAATGTTATCAACTTTCTTTTCCCGCATCAATTGATATAATCATGTTTCTTTTCTTTGTTTTATTCATGTGGTGGATTATAGTGATTAATTTTCTAATGTTGAAACACCTTTGTAATCCTGGTATGAATCCCACTTGATTGTAGCATGTGATTTTTTTGATATGTTGCTGAAGTCTTTTGGTGAGAATTTTGTTGAAAATTTTTGCCTCTGTGTTCATAAGGGAGATTGGTTTGTAATTTTCTTTCTTTTTTTTTTTTTTTTGTGATGTCTTTGCCTGGGTTAGGTATCAGTGTCATGTTGGCTTTATAGAAAGAGTTTAGTAGTGTTCCTTCTTTTTCTATATTTTTGAAGAAATTAATGCCAACCCTTCTCTGAATGTTTGCTAGAATTCTCTAGTGTAGCCATCTGACACTGGCCTTTTTTTTCCTGGTAGTTTTATTTATTTATTTATTTATTTTTATAAAAAACATCTTCAATCTCTTCTTTTGTAATGAGTCTGTTTAAATTTTCTACCTCTGTGTTACTTTGGGTAGGTAATATGTTTCTAGGAATTTTGCCCATTTCATCTAGGTTTTTGAATTTGTTAGAGTACAAGTTTTCATAGTAGTCAGTTATAACCTTATTTATATCTGTTGGATTGATTGTAATGTCACCAAATTCATTTTATAATTTGCCTCTTAAGTTTTTTTCTTTTGTCAATCTAGCCAATGGTTTGTCTATTTTATTGATCCTTTCAAACAACCAACTTCTGAATCTGTTGATTCTTTCTATTGTTTTTCTATTATCTTTATTTCTGCCTTGGTCTTTATTATTTCCTTTTTTGTGATAGTTTTTGGATTCTTTAGCTCTTATTTTCTACATTTTCAAGTTGTCTGTTTAAGTTAATGATTTTAGATTTTTCTTCTTTTTTAATGTAGGCATTTATTGTTATGAATTTCCCTCAGACTACTGCTTTTGCTATGTCCTAAAGGTTTTAATATGTTGTGTTTTCATTTTCATTTGATTCTAGGACTTTTTAAATTTCACTTTTCATTTTTTTATGACCCAATAGTTTTCAGAAGTGTATTATTTAGTTTACATATATATATATATATATATACATTTTTTATCCTTACTTTTCTTGTTTTTGATTTCTAGCTTCATACCATTAGGATCAGAGAAGATGTTTCATATTAGTCAGCATTTGTTTCATGTATTTTGTGCATATACATTTATAATTGTTATGTCTTCTTGCTGGATTGATGTTTTTATTATTGTGTAATATCTTTTTTATCTCTTGGAATAGATTTTGATTTAAAGTCTATTTTATCTGATATCAGTATAGCCACCCCTGTTCTTTTTTGTTACTGTTCACATGGAATATTTTTCTCCATCCTTTTATTTTTAGTATGTTTGTGTCCTTATGTCTAAGGTGTGTTTCTTGTAAACAGGAAAATGATGGATCATGTTTCTTTATCCATTTTACCACTCTCTGCCTTTTGCATGGGGGCATTTAGACTATTTACATTTAAAGTTATTACTGAAAACGAAGTGTCTACCTCACTGATTTTGCTATTTTTTTTTTCCTCTTTTTTTTTAATTCTGATTTTTCTGTTTTTGTTTGTTTTGGCTGCTTTCTTGTGATTTTGCTTTCTTCTTTCTTTCCTCCTGCAAGTTTGTTTCTTGGGGATTTCTTAGTAGATACTACATATATTACATCATACAATTTACAATTGCAATAATGTTTAACATATAAACAAAAGTTAACATAAAACCTTAACTTAATAAATCTATTCCTGATATGCTTCTCCCTTCCCCGTTTCTCTTGGTGTGTCTCCATTAACATCAATATACAGCCTATATTTAATAAGTATTCTTTGTGTCTATTTCTTAAAACTTCATGTTGCATTGTTTGCAGGATTTAATTATTCGGTTTATTTCCTGAAAATATAGTATACCTGGTGCTTATGACTGCCCGTGTTGTTGCTTTTTTTGCAGGTGTCTCTGTCTCTTATTATTTCCTTTGTATTTAAATGAGTGTTTATTTAAAGCTCTTGCCTTTCCATTTGGAGTACTCCTTGAATGATACTTGCAAAGCTGATCTGTTAGTGGAAAATTCCCAGAGCTTCTGTTTGTTTGGAAATGTCTTCATTTCTTCCTTAGTTTTAAATGATAACTTTGCTGGGTAAAGAATTCTTGGTTCGCAATTGTTTTTGTGCAGTATATGTGGCTTTGTTGTCTGCTGGCCTCTGGGGCTTCTGGGGAGAAACCTGCACTGATTCTTATGAAAGATACTTTGCATGTTATATTGTGTTTTTCTCTTGCTGCTTTCACAATTCTCTCCTGTCTTTGGTTTTCAAGAATTTTATTAGGATACGGTGCGGAGTTGATCTTTTTGTGTGTCTTCTGACAGGAGTTTTTGTAGCTTCCTGTAATTGCAGGCTTGGTTCTCTGTTCAGGTCTGGGAATTTCTCTCTAATTATCTCTTGGAAAATTGATTCTATGCCTTTATTGGTGTCATGGTACTCTGGAATTCTGGTAATTTTAATGTTAGATTTCTTGATTGAATCTCATGTTTCCTTTTTTGATTTCTTTGCTTTTCTTTGTTCTTTTCTCTTGTTTCTCTTGATGCTTGACAAGTTCAGTTATTTTGTCTTCTAGTTTATTTATTTATTCTGTCTTCTGTCTATTCAACTCTATTGCTGAGTATTTCTCTTGCTTTTTCTAAGTCAGTTGCTTTATTTTTCACTTCCAATAGTTCTCTTTGATGGTTTTCTTTTTGTTTTCAATTTACCTGTTGAGTCTCTCATTTTGTTTCTCCATTTGTTTCCTGATCTCTGCTAGTTTGTTTTCTGTGAGTTTTTTTTTTTTTTTTCTTTAAACTTATTTAGGACTATAGTCTGAAAATTATCAATTCTTTGTGTTGGTCTTGCCTCCATAGGAGAAATTTCCTTTTCTTCATGTTTTGATTTTGATTGGTCCTTCTTTTCTTGTGATTTTTGTGTGTTTTACTATTTTTTGTTGAACTTGGGTCATTTTATTATCTTTTTTTAACTTTAAATTTTGTACTCTGGTTTTTGTTTAAAATTTTCTAATTTGTTACCCTGTTGGTGCACAGCCAAGCACCCAGCTGTCTACTGAAAGGCTGGGATGCACACCTACCAGCCACTCCATGGAGAAAAGATCCAGCAGCCCAGCTCCACAAAGGTTCACAGTCCTGGGAACCCCATGTGGCATCGCCATTCTGCCTCCTATGATATCTATGAGCCAGAATCAACCCAGTAGCAGTGGGTTTTGTATCTCCTCCTGAGAATCCTTAGAGGGCACTCTTATCCTTATACATATGTTTTTTTTTTTTTTTCAGTCCTGATTCATGAGTTCTGGATGCTTGATCTCTGGGATTAAATATGCATATATGGGACATGGGGGTATTTAGATGGTCATAGGCACTGTTGTAAACAGTGGGGCTCAACTTTCCTGTTGTGAAGATGGGGGCTCTCTATGTCTTTCCCTTACAGGTGCCCCTGCACATTCCCATGGTGTCCTGCTGTAGGCAGAGAGCCAGCCATTTTCCTCTGTGTTGCCTATTGGTCTGAAGTGTTTCCCTGCTGCCTTTCCACTTCCTCTTAGTCCTAGTGCCTGTCAATCTCAGGCCTCAGTGAGAGTCCACAGCACTCTCTTGTAGTGCCATGGTTTCCCTTTACCTCCTTTCAGTAGTGCATCTTGCAACTCCTGTGGCTAATTTGTGCCACCTTAAAAGATTGGGCTACAGCTTCCTGAGATTAGCTACCTTCTGTGTTACCTTTTTGGAGTGTGGCTCAGCCCCATCCTAAAATAGCTGTGATGAGCAAGTGCTGCCAATGTTATTGTTGCTGTCCACCGTTCTGAGATCTCAGTCTGTGCTTATTTTTATTTGTTGTTCAGCGGGTAATTGTTGGGTGAGTAAATGGGAGCATCCACTCCCTTTGCCATCTTTCTCCACCCCCCTACAATATGTTTTAAACATAATTTCTACCTAGGTAACTGGATTGATGCATAAATCGTCATTAAGAATGTCATTGAGATCATGTGACCTGGCCAGCCTGTGGTCCAGAAATCATCCAGTTGTCTTCCAAGAGACCAGGGGACTTCAGTTCAGTTCAGGGTACACGGTCCAGAACCTAGTGGTGAATATAGTCATCTCAGAAGCCAGAGTAGTCTACGCGTGAAGCTCAGATAGACTTTTAAGGACTAATACTTTAAAAAAAAGACTAATACTTTAAAATAAAAAAAAAAAAAGACAGATTTAATTTGCCAAGAGTAACATAGATATTGAGTGATCTAGAAGCCCATATTGTCTATTTAGAAACTTTTCATTTCAACATATTATATATTAAAATATGTCAGATTGTTGTAAAACAGTGAAATAAAAAATTGAGGATTTTTATGCATCCATCTCCATAATAGACGAGCAGTTGCCAGGGAGACTAGACTAATTGAATACTTGGACTGAGGGACCCTGACCTCTAAGCAGCCCCAGAATGGACACTGCCAAAGTTTGCCTCAGTGAGTCTCTTACTTTTTTGAGTTGTCATGTTTTATAATCCCCCATAAGATCCTTGTGGTTTATTTTTAAGTGTGTTAATAAATGTAATCAGAATGCAGTCTTGTAGCTTGACTTTGCAATACCTCTGTTCTCGTTACTGATGTGTTGATTTCACAATTTGTACTCTAATAAAATAGTATAATTTCCATCATTTTTCAACTATTTGGGCTATTTTAATGTAGTTTCCAATAATGACAAGATGTATACCCTCAGAGGCTTAATTGCTTCATTTAATTTTAAGCTCCTGAATGGTAAAATCATTATCTTATTTAGTTTTACATTTATAAATTCAGCACAGTATCTTCAAGGCAGATGATGACTCATAAATATTTTTGACTTGAAGTTAAAATACGATAAATAAAACAATAAAATGAGTGATAATGATTAAAGAGTTAATTATTAATTAATTAAAGAGTTAATGATTAATTCTTTGCTAAGATTGACAGATAAGTGATAATTTACAAAAACATATTAAGTAAAAACAATGTTTATTTTGGTTGAAGGAACACTTATATAAAATTATTTTTATTCACTCATGCTATCAAAATAACAGTGTAAAGAGAAATACTCTGCTTTCCACAACGGATAATCAAATTTTGCTATGTAAATTAGTTATATAAGGCTTTGGATTTTAAAGTATAGTTAACTTGAAATAATATATGTGTTTCTACTTTGGATTTTACTTATCTGTTGTAGAAGGTCTTAAAATCAAAACCAAACCCGTTGCCTTCTAGTCAATTCTGACTCACGGAGACCACAATGTGTTACAGTGTAGAACTGGCTCATAGGATTTTCTTGGTTGTAATCTTGCAGAGAGGAGCCTGGGTGGTGCAAGCAGTTTGTGATCTACTGCTAACCTAAAGATTGGTGGTTCAGACTCCCCCAAGAGCGGCATGAAATAAAAGCCTGGCAAACTTCTTCCATAAAGATTACAGCCAAGAAAACCCTATAGAGTAGTTCTACTCTAGCACAACTGTTGCCATGAGCAGGAGGCTGACTAAACGGCACTAACAACAACAACAACAATCTTTACAGAAGCAGATTGCCAAGCCAGTTTTCTGTGGTGCCACTAGGTGGGTTCCAACTACCACCTTTAAGTTAATAGGTGAGGCAAACTGTTTGCACCACCCAATCACTTTGTAGAGGGCTTTATACATGGGAAAGGAAATGTGAGTTTGTCATTTCAGGTGGCAAACTACTATCACCACAGAACTACTTTGGAACATTTTTAGACAAAAAAAAGACAATAATTATATTGGTGTCAAGACTAATCTCAATAAGAGAGGCCAAAATAACAGGATAAGGGTTATACAAAGGCTCCTGCCATTGGGATTATTTGACTTTTATAATTTAACGGTATAAGTTCCAACTGATTGTCTATACTTGGCTCTAATATGATCTGACACAAGCTGACTTCTCCCTGGAATCCTTTGTACTGTCTCTTAATAAATGTGTAATTCTCCAAAAGGAAAAGAACAATATCTTTAATTTGAACTATAACTATACGCAAGACAGCAGTTGCCAATGTGGAAGTTTGCATGAAGGAAACATGGGAACTCTGTCCTATTTTGCAACATCTTGGGAGTGTAAAATTGTTTCAAAATGAAAGTTAAAAAAAAAAGACATGCAAAAAGTCCTAAGCAGCCACATGATCTCAAGTGCTCAAATTTTAACTTAGCTGAAGCAGAAAAGGGAGACACCTGTTTAAAATAAATAAATAGAAACATGTTTGGAGTTGTAGCATTTTCTGAGAAGAAATATTTTTCTTTTGTTAGGTTATCAATACACATATGTTTTCAGTGTCATTTTTGTGTTGTTTGTTGCTGTCGAGTTGATGCCAACTCATGGCAATCCCATGAATTTTCAATATACATAATTTTATTCCTCATAAAAGCACTCTTGACAAAATAGAAAAGAGATGCAATATATATTTTTAACTGTAGGTTATTGCAGTGACTATGGTTGAATTATAATCACTCAAACATATTCTGGCATTATAATTTCCTCTTACTAGAAGTTGTGCTCTTGTTTTTCCTTTAATTGCCTTTTCTTACAAATTTCTATTTCTGGGTGAATAATAATTCCTCATTATATGTACATTTTAAAACAGAAAAAATTTTGTAAGGGAATTGAGACTCCTCCACAAACCTCTCCAAAGACATTGAAAATGCATTACTAGAGCAACATTACAAATGGAAAATTATAATATACGTCAAAATTTCCTGATTCATTAAAAATCCTTAATAAATACTACAAATACATTATTAATGTGCAGACCAAGAACCAGGAAACATAACTGCTTTAACTAAACATTCCACATCAAAAAAGCTCTAGTAACTTGATTTAAGCAATATTTTAATAGTGATTTGAGTGGTCATGGCATTTTCTCCCTGGATGAAACGCAATCCCCATTTCTTATTTTATTTCTCATAGTTGCAAATGAAATACCTGGCTTCTGACAAGAAAATGCCAGTAACATTCATTGAGTGAGACATTTCACGTGCGAAAGAGGCTTATGCAATTCCCTCAGAATAATTCTGTCAACCTTTAGTGTTACAATGGTTGCTTTTATGAGAAAAGTGAAGATTTTAGTAAGCATTGATGGCTTTCTAGCATCATATTTAGTTGCTCTAAAACTATCCATAGGTCATTTACCTTGAGAAGGATATTTTTGCTGTGTTGTTTTGTATAGTCAATCACCAAGACTTATTTGAATCTAATATACTGTAAGAAAGACCCTCTGCACTGTTAAATAGCATCACTTATGATGCAATATAGTAAATTCTATTTAGTAATCCTAAATTTCTAATATATTTTTCTTCAAAACTGCTAATCACCATAAATATACTTCACTTAAATTCTTACATTGCTTTCCTAATTCCTTATTTCATTAAGTCTCATCACATTTACTCAAAAATATCTAAAAGTATGATCTAACAAAATCATTGCCAGTTAATTATTTACTTTATGCTGGATGAACATAAACTAATAATATTTTGTCCTATCAAAAGAACTGATAAAACTTCTTATAGACAGCAAAATAAGAATAAGTTAATATTAGAGAAATTTTTTTTGAGAATTTTTCTCATGAGAAATATTAACTAATTAAAATATGTGGTTATAAATCAGTATTTTTTACCTGCATTTATTAGTGTCAACGTTTTTCGAGAATCCAAATGTATTTGACATAAAATAGGGTTGAGTAGTATTTGCATGCTTATCGCGTGTGTTTTCATCTTTTCAGTGAAGATAAGATGTTTTTTTTTTTCTTAAAGGAATAATATTTATAATTGTTTAGTTAGAAAAATTATGTGAAACAACGTACTCTGGTAAATACATCAGAAAAAAATATAGAATTAATAATTGCTTACAATGTACAAAGGGGAATCAGGCCTTAAATTAAATATCCATTTATAGGAAATGTATTGCTAGTAGATGAATGTTTTTGATGGTTTAATAAATGGTAAATATGCCCTAAATAATGGCAATACAAACTACAGACATTGTGCTTAGTTCCCTTGCCCACAGCTAGGTTTGTCCTTTATATTTGACAGCTCAAGTTCAATGCACACTTCTTCTGGGATGTGGATGAACCACCAATGAGGCTAAACATAAAGGTCATTTTTTTTTTTTCCATTTAGTGGAAAAAAAAAAGAGGAAGGACTTCTAGTTATGCAAAAAATAAAATCCCTACTTTATTTCGATTCATTCAGTAATGGACCAGGTGCAAATCAACAGGAAATTGTGTCATGAATTAATTGGTAGCAGGCAGTGCTGGTCCCCGGACACTCGATAATAATGCACAGACAGCTGAATATGTTCTCCAGTGCCTTTATAAATGTATAAAAAGGCTTTCCTTAGAGGATTGCCTCCAGTAAGGTTATATGTTCATATAATAGCCCTTTTAACCTTTCATCTAATTCTTTAAAATGGTTAATCTTTGATTCTTAGGGCAAATAGAGCTCCAAATAGAAGGCTTTCTTCTAGATGGTTGTGAGGAGTTCTGTAGAAATGGCAACTGGCAGAAATCAATGCATGTCAAGAGACCTGTGGCCTCAGATTGGAAAACCTGAGTCTGATAAGGCCAATTGTTGCTTGGAATGTGGAACAAAGGAAATGTCTACATGCTGCTGGTGGGAGAGCAAATCTGCACAAACAACGTTAATGTCAATTTGGCAGTTACTCACTAAATTAAAGATGAAAATAACCAGCTCCCAAGAAATCCTACCCGTTTATATGCCCTGGAGAAACTGTCACACTCTCTATGTCCAAGGAGATATTGTTTGGAGCATTCTTGTTTTTTAATATCAAAATTGAAACCACCTAAGTGTCTCGTGAAATTAACAAAGCACAGCCACACACATCAGCAAAGTTGAACCTCACAAAATATTGAGAATATCAGCAGGTTATGTATATAAATACATACTGTATGAAACCATTTATACACAATTTCTGAATGTGTAAAACATTATCGTATATTTAAGAAGGTACTTAAAAATGTAAAAAGTTCTGGAATTGTTTGAAAATGATTCAGACAATTTCTGAATTGCTGGCAATTTCGTCTTGCTGGGAAGGAACGTGATTTGGCTGGGGAAGTGTATACAGAAGATAAGGAACACCGGTAGCCCAATGGTTAAGTGCTTGGCTGCTAACCAAAGGCTCAATGTTTGTCAGAGAGAGAAAATCCATTGCTGGTGATCTGTTGGCTGTAAAGATTACAGCCTAGGAAACCCTATGGGGCAGTTCTACTGTCCTATAGCGTCACTATGAGTCAGAATCAACTTGAAGGCACCTCACAAGAACAACTATTGGCAATAGGGTAATTCTGAAGCTGGCAGGTGGGTAAGCAAGTGTTTGACACATCTGAAAACTTTCTCAAATATATTTGCTAAAAAGAACCTTCTGATCATTTAGAGCAATGACTTTATTATCTCACTGCCAGACGCTTTAGTACTTTTTGTCTCTTCACTGGTCACAGTTGCCATGCCTTTGAGTTGTTTAACAAGCTATTGCCCTTTCTTTCATTTTCAGGCTAGTTGCACTTAGCACATATATTGTTTACAATTTATTTTAATAATTATATCAATCATTTATAGATGTGTGTGTTTAGCCCTGTTGGTGCAGTGGTTAAGAGCTTGGCTGCTAACCAAAAGGTTGGTGGTGCGAATCCACCAGCTGCTCCTTGGAAACCCTAAGAGGCAGTTCTACTCTGTTCTGTAGGGTCACTATGAGTCAAAATCCACTGGATGGCAATGGTTTTGGGTTATATTTATAAACTATATACATATAAACAATGCTATATATAGGATCCCTGTTCGTGCAATGGTTAAAGCTCTTGGCTGCTAACTGAAGGGTCCCTGGTTAGAACCCGGTAGCCACTCTGTGGGAGAAAAGACCTGCTGATTTGTTCCAGTTAAGTTTACAGTTCTACTCTGTCCTGTAGGGTGGCTATCAGTTGGACTCTACTCGATGGCACCCGACCACAACAACATGAGATATATGGCTTATTAAATATGTACATATAATTTATTTTCAATGCAATGTAAAATATTTTAATTATTTTTCCAGAGATTTTTCTTTTTCTTACCTCCTTTGTTCTCTCCCTCCATTCCTGCTCTCTTCCTTTCAACAATATACAAAATATATGCTAAGAAGGATAGGCTTCATAGACATGCAAATTTGCATCCAATACCAACTAGTAATTTCACAGATGTTTAGTGTTGGGATAATTACATGACCGCAGTGAACTTTAAGTCTTCCCTCCCTTTCTTCAAATGTATTGTGAGAATCAAAGAGAAAATGAACTTACAGCTGCTAATACAGTGTCAACCAAAGAGCAGACATTTTTCTTTGGATTATTTTTACTTTTATCCCATAAAATCAATGGTGGTATTATTGTATAGGAACATAATTGTGCAAAAACTATAAATTTAGGATTATAATAGTTAATTTTACTTGCATTAATTTAAAATTTGCCAGTAGGAAGTTGCCTGTTTTAAAATGTACACGTAGTTATTCACTGGAAAAACTTGGGTATATGATTGTTTCTAATTTAAATTATTTCTTGATCTCAATTTTACCTCCTATTATTCTCTAATACTCTTTTTGCAAGCAGAGTTTGGTTTTGTATACTTCAACTTTAATTTAAAAAAAAATGTATTTTATGCTTTCTTTGTTGAGTGAATATTGATTAAACTAAAAGGACAAATTAAAAAGTTTAGCTATTTCACCATAGCCTTTATTAAATTTATTGAAAGTTGTGATCTCACATACTGCTTCATTCAGGCAGGCAGATAACATGTAGGGCCTCTACTCTGTCACTTTGTTAAAAGATATAAAAGATACAAAGTGGAGTAAATCAACTTCTTTGCTCCGAAAGCATATACTCTATTTTGAACAGCAAATTGACATATCTAAGAAAGACCACCATCAAATCGCACTCTCAAAATAAAATAAATCATGACTATAAGGTTATTTTGAACCTAAAACAGTTATTATTATAGCCAAGGTCACACTTTTCTTAGAATGCTGTAATGATATAATATCATTTATTCAAAACATACATTCTATTTAGGGATTTTTGTCTGTTCTATTTCTTTTTTATCTGTCTGCAGTACCTACAAAAGTGGCTGGTATAGAGTGAATGACTGAATGAATGAATTTGTCTATTTTTGTTCCAGAATTACTTTAAAAAAAATTTTTTTTCAAACTTTATAATGCATTTTGCTAACAGGAGAAATTTAGAATAATTTTATTCTTTGCAAAGGTTGCTGGGTAGTCTTTCATATTTAATCTTTTATAAAAAATTCATACTCTTTCTCAATTGTCCAAAAGTTTGCATGGTAATTTCAATTGAAATTGTACTTCATTTTTAAATTAACTTGAAGCCTGCTATGTGCTAAGCACTGTTTTAGTACCTTTTTTTTTTTTTTAGCTTATTAAATACTTAAAACAGCCATATGAAAAGTGTGCTGTTATTTTTCTGTGTTATACATGAAGACATTCCGAGGCAAATAAATCTTTAAAAACACTCCTCTTGGTAGAGATTGAAACAAGATTTTGAACCCATGAAGTTTCTCTTCAGAGTTTGTGTTCATAACCATTATAGTATCTTTTCTCCATATAGGATTGAGATTTTGTCTTTCTAAAAAGTATATATACATACATACATGCACACACACATAAGTTCTGCCCATCTCTATATATGTTCATATTTTTAATTTTTATAATTGTAATTGTGAAAGAAATCCTATTGCCTTTTGTATTAGAATTCTAAAAATAGCTCAAAGTTCTACATCTTAATTTTGAGAAACTGTGGTGGATATGATGCCACGGTGACACCCGCTCCCTCCCAATACATTATGTTATATGGCACAGTTGACCTTAAAGTACAGCTATTTTCCAGGTAGGCTGAATCTAATAACAGATGCCTCTTTGAGAGCAGAGCTTTCTCCAGGTGGTAGCAGATAAAAAAGTCAGAGATTTGAAGCTTAAGAAGGATTCACACATGTTTTGATGATGGGTGGAATCACGTGAGAAGGAATGTGGGCATCCTCTAGGGACAAAGAATAGCCCTAGCTGGTGGCCAGCAGGAAATTGGAGCTCAGGCCTATAGCCAACAGATACTGAATTCTGCCAACAACCAGTGAACCTGGAAGAAGATCAGAAGCCCCAGATGAGATCTGCAGACTCAGCCTACACCTTGATTTCATACTCTGAACAGAGAACCCAGCCATGCCAGTTTAGATTTTCACCGTACAGAACTGTGAGACAGTATATGGTTGTTGTTTCAGGTACCAAGATTTTTTTTTTTCTTAAATAATTTATTATAGCATCGATAGAAAAGGAAATGCACATTTTTTAAGCAGGTATTTTTTACCCAAGTGAAAATCATACGACAATCAGTAGGCTTTCTTCTTGACTCAAGACCCTGGATGGGCCAAGCCATTTGCAAATAGCTGCTTAATCTAAAGGTTAGAGGTTGGGACCCCACCAATGGCTCCATGAAAGTAAAGGCCTGGCAATGTACCTCCATAAAGAGTACAACCAAGAAAACCCAATGGAGCAGTTCTCTGTAACTGCCAATGAGTCATGGCCAACTCGACGGCAGCTAACAACATATTGTTTCTAACAATTATACATTTATTTGCATTTGCACCTGTGGATATTGACTATGCCTTTTCAGTGTCTTATTTATTGCCTAGCCGCGCAGTAGTTACAGCCATCGGCTGATAACTGAAAGGTCAGCAGTTTGAAATCGCCTGTGGCTCTGTGGGAGAAAGATGTGGTACACCGTTTCCATAAAGACTCATAGCCTTGGAAACCCGGTGGGGTGGCTATGAGTCAAAACCAACTTAGCAGCAGTAGGTTTTGTTTTTTTATTGCCTAGGAACTGCAGAATAATACTGAAAACAGCAGCCATGATAGATTGCACTATCTGAACCTAACAAGAACAATTTGGTGGTTTTGTCATAATATTCACTATTGATGTCTGAGGAATTTTATTGTGTCAATATAAGCGTATTTTTTTCTGCTTTATCAAGACTTTAATCAAGATCACTTATTAATTTTATCAAAGCATTTCATTATCTATTGAAATACTCAAATGGGCTTTCTCCTTTTATTTCTTGTTAAATTTAATAATGTTAATGTTATGGTTGAAACACCCTTGTCTTCCTTTAATATATCCATCTTTATAGTAACACACTATTTTCTACTCTGGCACTGCACTTGTATTACTTGATATTTTGTTATTTGTACATCTATGTTTACAGAAGTGAATTTTGTTGTTTTCTTTGTGAAATTCTGCCTGATACAGTTACAAATTTTATGATATATTTGTATAAAGAATTATCAGATGTTTTATATTTTTGTATGATTTGGAAAACCTGGAACTAAAAATGTATGTTGTTGTCATTAGGTGCCATAGAGTCGGTTGCAACTCATAGCGACCATACATACAAGAGAATGTAAACACTGCCCTGTCCTGCACCATCCTAAAACTGTGGCTATGTTTGAGCCCCTTGTGACAGCCACTGTGTCAATCCATCTCACTGAGGTTCTTCTTCATTTTTGCTGACCCACTACCTTACCAAGCTTGATGTACTTCTTCAGGGACTGGTCCCTCCTGATAACATGACCAAAGTATGTGAGAGGAAGTCTCACCATCCTCCCTTCCAAGCAGCACTCTGGCTGTACTTCTTCCAAGACAGACTTGTTCGTTCTTCTGGCAGTCCATGCTATATACAGTATTCTTCATCCACACATTAGTTCAAAGATATCAATTCTTCTTCAGTCTTCCTTATTAATTGTCCAGCTTTCACATGCATATGAGGCGATTGAAAACACCATGGCTTGGGTCAGGCACACCTTAGTCCTCAAAGTGATGTCTTTGCTTTTTAGTACTTTTAAGAGGTCTTTTGCAGCAGATTTGCTGAATGCAATATGTCATTTGATTTCTCAACTGCTGCTTCCATGGGTGCTGATTGTGGATCCAAGTAAAATGAAATCCTTCACAACTTCAAGGTTTTCTCTGGTTATCATTATGTTGCTTGTTGGTCCAGTTGTGAGAATTTTTGCTTTCTTTATGTTGAGGTGTAATCCATACCGAAGGCTGTAATCTCTGATCTTCATCAGTAAATGCTTCAAGTCCTTTTCACTTTCAGTAAGCAAGACTGTGTCATCTGCATATTGCAGGTTGTTAATGAGTCTTCCTCCAATCCTGATGTTACGTTCTTCTTCATGTAGAAACTTATATGCATACATAATTGTGATTAAACATTAGTAATTCATTTTTCTTTGAAATTTACCTACTTCATTCAGTTTTCCAAATTTGCTGGAAAATTTGTTATAAATTGAGTTTTACCTATGATATTTTTAATCTCCCCTGAGTCTGTTAGTATGCTCTTTTTTTATTCCTAGTGCTATAGGGTCACTATGAGTCAGAACTGACTCCATGGCACCTAACAACAAACAATAATAGTGCTTAATATTTAGATTCAGTTATTTTAAAAGATTTGCTAATCATATGTGTACTTTATTAGTCTTAAAACATGGTTTTACTTTTTTATCATCTACAGATTTTTGTTTTTCATTTATTAATGTATTTTCTTAACTCCTTCCATTTACTTTATTTGAAATACAATTTATTTATATTCTAGCTTCTTAAAATGATCATTTAATTAATTTCTTGAGTTATTTGGTCCTTAGTATATTTATTTAAGGTTAGGCATCTTCCTCCCAGTAATGCTTTGATCCCATCCATTAGGTTTTGACAAAGCATCTCTCTATGATTGTTCAAGTTAGGTACTGCACAAAAATATACCGTCTAAAGGGCCTGCCATTCTCATCTTCGATACTGGTTTAAATGACAGCAAGTGGGAAGTCACAGAGTTTTGAGTCTCCCAGCAGAATCCTGGAGTGGCAGAAGCGAGACCACTCCTAAATAAAGCACACATTTCTGCTAACGGGCACACACATCTACATGCAGTTGTGTTGTTAGCCTTACTGCTCTCCGGGCATCTCATGAGATTTCTTCTCTCCAGCTGACTTCTCTCTAAGAATTTGGGAGTCTAACCCTTGCCTGATCCTGAATCTGATAACTAAGTTGCCTCATAGTATCTGAGGCTATGCGTGAGCAGGTATGAGTGTGATTATGTGTGTGTGTGTGTGTGCGTGCGTGCGTGCACACCCATGCATGCATGCAACCAAGTCTGTTATCTACCCCTTTCTCTCTCTCTTCCTTTTCAAGCTGACACTGTCCAGGATCACCTCACATTACTGAAATGGGGAGACCCCTTCAGTTTTGTTGTTTCCAAGTTCCATAATATGATAACATCATATGACATATAGTAATGTAATATATTTCCTTAAGTAATGGGTACATTTTCTTACTTTGCATAAAAACACCATTTGGGTAAGTATCATGCCTAGTTGATTTATTTACTTAATTATGGTAAGTCTGTATTATTTTAAACAATCTGTAATATCAGTTTTGACTTCTATAAGAAAATCATCAAATAGAAAATTGGATTTATTTGTTTTTTGTTGTTGTTGTTAGCAATCTGGTATTGTGCTTTTAGTTTTAAAATGATTTTTGTTTATATGCTCACATATTTTCCTTTTTGTAAAATGTCATGGACTTTGTGAAAATGTATACTCTCCATGGCAAAACAAGTGGATGTATATATATGTCCATTATAGTTGCCTGGATTGTAGTTTTCTGGATAGTGGAAATGAAGAGTCAGAGGTGGACATGGGGCCAGGCAGCATTTGCTCTTGAATGTGTATGGGACTTGCTTTCTGGGTTTAAGTGCTCATTTGTTGAAAAGACTACACATTACCCATTACCCCGGGGCACGGCTTTGTTTCTCCAACAAGTACACACACCAGCTCTGACAGTTTCCTCTAGCAAATCCTCCAGCCATCTCTTCTGAGGCTCCAGTCTTAGGGCAGATACTGGCGTCAGTCACTTTGTGATCCATAGACTAGAGCTGTTGTTAGAGAGCATATTGATAACCTTATTGAAGACCCGCATCCCATTCCCTTTTCCAGATTCTTTAACCTCTGAAAGTATAGGTACTGAAGAATTTTGCTTTGCAATGTGTTCTCTTTTGCTTTCATCCTGATTTTCATCTGTATGTCTTTGAAAGATGTTAACATTTTATGCTTTATTATTAGTTTTATTAATAAATTAATAATTTTTATTTATTTAATTCCACCTTCTTTGTGTCTTAGATTAATCTCCCATTTTTTTTCATTAATAATACATTTCCTTATTTGCATCATCCTATGCAAATATTCCTGTTTTTTAAAATATTGCTTCAATTGCTTTTGGTGAAGAAAGGAAAGGAAACTTGTGCTTATTTGTCATGAACTGAATTTCTGTTCTTTGTATGTAAGAAATTTTAGTAGAAAAGAAAGTATTATGATTATACATAAAGTTTTGTATGTTTTGCTATGAATATGCAAGTTATTCTGACAGGTGTCCAAGGAATATATGACGAATTTAATAGAACTGATAATCGATGTCTATCTTGTTAAAATTAGTTTCAAATCTTTAATCATCAGCAGCATGGCATCCGGAGTAAAAGAGCTATCTATAGGTTCAGTAGGGTGAATAATTGTGTGGCAGAGTAATGCACTCATATTCTAATGCAGAAATTGCCTAATGCTTTCTTTTTCCAGTTCCAATGAACCAAACTCATCAGTTAAATATATGTCAAGTTATATTTTCACTCGAGTCCTCATGTACTTAATTCTTGGTAAAATTTTTATTTTATTTTTATTTTTGTTTTTGTTTTTTTGTTGTTGGTTGGTTAGTTGTTTCTTGGTTCATTGCCCCAAAGGGAAATTAAAAGGTTTTTGTTAGTGTGCATGATTCAGTGCCCAAATGGGATATTTCTAGGTCGCTGTGTTGCCTTCCTGATGCCAATTTTCACAACAACATCTCTGTTCAAAGGTGTAAAATCATCAGTATACTAGCAGATGCAGCATCTCATACAGGAAAGTTTATTTTAATGGGCACTAAATGCCCAGGTCTTTCTGTGATCATTCTGATGGAACCACATTACAAATGGAGGATAGAAGTCATTTCCCTGCTATGCACTGAGTCATTGAAGAGAATCAGCCAAAGCTGAACTTTCAAGAAACCGATAAAGCCCATAAGACTAATGTGAAGTGCTAACGAGAGTGCAGATGTCTCTCAAAATGCCCTCTACTGCTTTTCTTGCTCTCCTTCTATATAGTGGCCTTTAACTGGATTTTAATTAATCTAGCAAAATAAAGAAATGTAGTGTCCTGTTCTTACTATATGAGGAATATTTACACAGTAGAACACTCCACTCATGCTTGAATTCAGGAAATATAATTACTGTAGAAAAAAAGGAAACTCAACAAAACAGAGACCATTAATTAAAGAATGCCTCAATTGAACTAGAATGACTTCCCGCTGTTCCTGGACATAGCCACGACATTGCTAAATACAGTGGCTCTCAGAACTCATTTGATATGATATATATCAGCAGTTTTCGACATGGTTGTACCTTTCTTCCTCCTTAACATACTTTTTTCCCACTTGGCTTCTAGGATGTGTCTTCTTTTTCTCTCACTGGTTTCACCCACTTTCTCTCCCTTCCTCATCCTGGATGTATCCTTAAACTTTTCACCTCGGTCTGCACCAGAGCTCCCAGTCCTTGAATCTCTTCTCTATCTGTTGTCACCCTTCTGTAGTATCATGGCTATAAATGTCACATAAATTCTGATCAATCCAAAGTTTACATCTCCAAACTTGTCTTATTTTATGTATCATGTTCTATAGTACAATATTGAGAAACTTACAGCAAAGATTAGGACAATAAGCTTTTGAGTTAGCTCAAAATATATTGAACTGACCACACAATGTAGGTGATAATTACACCTAATCCCTAGATTTGTCAGGAAAAGGATGAGATAGTGTTCATAAATCCTCCAGCAGTTTTCCACCGATCAAATAAAGATCAATAAATAGTACCTAGCACCATCACCACTCTCTTTATGATGATGATCATGATAATCATCACATCTGAACTATAACAGATATTAAGTCTTTACTCTTCAGAACTGTATAAACTTCCAAGCCTCAATTTACTTGTTTGTTAAGTAGAGATAATGCTATTACTATAGTGGAAATTACGTGTTTGTCCCTTTTTTTTTTTTTTTTCACTCCTCCTTGTTCTGGTTATGTTACTTACTCATTTCCTTGAGCAATTGATGTACTTCTCCAAACATACCAACCTCACATAGAAACCAGACTATTATAATCATTTATCTAGAATTATTTGTAATAGTAAATTTATCACAAATGTTTATTCGAATTTACTTTGTCTTAGTAAAAATGTACCATATAAGGAATGTTCAAAAAAAATCAAGACATTATTATTTCTTTAAAATTGAAGAGCACATCTTTTCCATAATAGACACCTAAACAAATCAAAACGATATAAAGTGCGTTTTATGCTAAGAATTGATGAAATACAACATGTTTAATTCAAAACTGATAAGCACATGCGAGTCTGGATTCTTATCTGATGTATGCTAGAACATTTGAGGTTTTATGATGGTGTTGACAGGCACCTCCCTACCCTGACATTTTGCTTTTTCAGGGGAAGTCACAGAATGCTATTTTTTAGAGCCCTTTAAACTTGAGAAGGTGAAGCTCGAAAAAATAAAATTCAGGAAGTAAATCTATTCCAATTAAATATTAACTAAGAGATTTCTTTTAACTAAAATATTTTGTAGAAAGAGATATAAAAGTGCTTTTACTTTTACATAAAATAAGAACAAGCACTTGTAATTTCATCAGAGGTGGTTTTCATGTTGCTATAATACTGGAAGCTACACTACCAGAATTTCAAATACCAGCTGGGCCATCTGTGGTGGACAGGTTTCAACAGAGCTTCTAGACTAAGACAAACTAGGAAAAAAGGCCTGGCAATCTAATTCTGAAAATTAGCCAATTAAAACCTTATGGGTAACAACAAAACGTTGTTGCTGTAGGAAGATACCATGTTTGGTGTCTTAGGCTGAGTTCTATAGAGAAGCATAACCAGTTAAGCCTATAAATATATAGAGAGAGATTTATATCAAAGAAATGGCTCACGTAATTGTAGAGACTAGAACTTCCCAAGTCTGTGGATTAGGATAGAGGCTTCTCCCCATTTATGTAGCTGCAGCGCTTGGCAAACCCAAGATCAGCAGGTCTGAAAGCAGAGCTGCCACTCACAGGCTGTGGATTAGGATAGAGGCTTCTCCCCATTTATGTAGCTGCAGCGCTTGGCAAACCCAAGATCAGCAGGTCTGAAAGCAGAGCTGTCACTCACAGGCTGTGAACATAGACGAATCCCAAGATTGGCAGATAAGCTGATAGCTCAAGTCCCAAGAACCGGAGATCAGGAGAACAGGAGGCAGCCGCAGGTTCCAGAGAGAACAAAAAGCCAGAAAGTCTGCTTATTTTCAGATGCAGGCCACACCCCAAAGGAAACTCCCTTTCAACTGATTGTCTACTCACAGCAGATTCCATCATGGGAGTGATCGTATATAAACACTGAGAATCATGGCCCAGCCAAGTTGATATACAATCTTAACCATCACATCTGGTGAAGTAGGAGGCCAATGAAAGTGAGGGAGACCTTCTATGAGATGAATTGGCGGAAGAGTCTCAATAACGAACTTGAACATACTAGTGACCATTACAATGAATAAGGGCCAGGCAATGTTTCATTCTGTTGGACCTGAGGTCATCATGAAATGGAGTCTACTCTAAGGCAGCTGTCTGGCTGTCTGTCTGTCTATCTACTATTTATATCATCTTTAAAATTTTTATGCAAACTGAATCTTAAATTTATATCATGGAAAAGAACATTTAGCACGTATAAACTTATAATATTCACAGATAAATTATATTGCTATAGAAATCCATGGTCCTCAGAAGAGGCACTGAATTTAGCCCTAACCAAGACATCCTCAGTAGGCTATTCATCCTTCTCTGATTAACAGCATGGGAAGATATCTATGGGAGTTAGAGAATGGATCATCTCCAAGTTAAAAGACTGGATCTTGAACAGCAAAAATGATAGTTCTTCCCAGTGACTTGGCTTTGCCCAAGGCCTGTTCCAGAATCTCATAATTTCTGTTCCATTGTTATATCATGGACAACTACGTGATTAAACTAAATTTTGTCAATTTACACTTATTAGATAACCAAAATAATAATAATAATAGAGGAGGCATACCACAACAGTAAAGAATTATATACACCTATTATATCATCTTTTAAAATATATTAAAGAAGCTGTCATCACTTAATCTTTGGGACTGAAATGAAAGTGAATGTGTATATTGCATGTTTTGCTTTTCTTAAATCTAATAATTTGCCAGCTTCTGGTTTGGGGTTCACAGGAGAAAATTGCTACACTTAGGGTTTTTTTTTTTTTTTTCGTTTTTTGTAATATAGAGTTCAATTTTCCTCTGAATACATGGTTAGTTGTTTATAAAAATAAAAAAAGCTATATATGAAAATTCCTACAGGTTTTCCCAAACTTAAAAATGTTAGTTAAGCACTTAAATGAAAATGTCTTAATAAGAAACATACTTCATTTTTATAAGGTAGATTAAGAAAAGCCATATCCCAAAATTCAGGTGCAATGCTAAGCTGGATTGCATATTCTAGGACTATGGCTGCACAATCATAAAAACATTTTAATGAATATTGGAAAAATTTAACCAATTATTATTTAGATAGCATTCATTTTCACATATTTGGAAGTGTAATGCTTAACATTTTAATCATGATACCGCCCCTGCCCCCGCCAGGTTTTTATTCTGAGTTACCCAAAAAGGACTTTATGTTTTAATCTTTGCTGTTGTAGAGTAGAAAGGTGCCCATTTCTGAGAGCAAAAGACTAATAGATCACCCCTTCCCCTATGTCTTAAGTTCAGTGCATAACAATTCCTTTCCAATAGTTTAAAATATCACACATACACATACATACAAAAGTTGGACCATAGTAGAATCAAAAGATAAGCTTATGCCACCCAGTCTTTAAATGATATTTCAGTTGTATAATCTCTCCCCTAAATAAAGAGCTATGCAGATATACAGGATGAGACTTCAGGGTTAAGTAAATTTTAATGGTATTAAGCTGATATTTAATGTCATTTTTTATATGTCCTGAGTCCCCTACTATCAGGGGTAAAAGAAGAGGAACAACTAATCCCTTTTAAATAATAATAAACTTTACCACCTGGACATTTAAGCAAAAATCTGGCTCATTTTCCCTCTGACCTCAAAACTAAAGTCAATTTATTATATTTTCTGTGACTGTTCTTCCCCCTTCATCAACAATTTAAAAATAAACTATTTACATGGTATTTTACAATTTATAAAATCCTTTCACAGGTATCGGTTTAAGATTTTAATTTTGTTATTGGAAAAATACATCTGAGCTTTCCTCCCTAGAAGATGGTGGCCAAATAGAATCTCCAAAGATAACTGAAACAGATACGTGATACCATAGGAAGAAGATACTTTATGAGCTTAGGCCTGCATGTAGAAAGCTGAAAGATATCTCAGTACTGATTTCCTTTAGAAGCTTTCCTCTGTAACAGAGATCTGCATGATATAATGTTCTGCACAATGTTACGGATAATATGCTGCTGCAAGTAATTTGCTACAGAGTTACAAGGCTTTGTTTGTGCAAAACAGACTCTACAAATAATGAATTTTATGTCTGGCTCTGTTGTCATTTGCCAAAACTGGAAGGATTTTCCATATATTTTTGAAATTCTTCTTTTAACATCATTCATAATTAAAGCACTGATAAAATTATCTCCTCACCAAACTGTGAATCCACATGCAAGCCCATCCTTTTTAGGGATTTAACCTGAAGAAAAATATAACAGCCCAAAGGCCAGGCTGCTCAATAGGAATCTTTTAGAAACTATTTTCGCCAGCCTGTATGCATAAAATTCACTCATTTGTTTCCTGATGAGTTTATGTCTGAGTTTCTGGAACTCTCAATAGTACATAAACAGGCATTCACGATTTGTTATTTTTAAAATATTGAATATAGCTATGGTAAAATTTCTACTAATGCACTGACAGAATGTTTGAGATGTTTGTGAGCAAAATATTTGTAAAAACATAACTATTTAATATTTTATTAGATTGTGTTTCCATCTGAAATATTTTTAAAACGTCTCTTCATTTCAAATAATTGAGTAAAAGCATATTCAATTAGATATAAAACAACCGATAATACCAGTTTATCGGTTGTTTTGGTCTGTTTATGTAGAAAAATTTTTAAATAAATTTTTGTCTGAACTGGATGAATGGACTAGATCTTTGGATATTAAAACACAAGGACTATATTACAGTGCTAAGCACTGTATGCTGAATGCTTTCTGCAATAGTCTGTTGTCCTTGCAATTCACCCATAAGATGATACCAAGTGGCCTTCTGAGTAAAAATTAGAAAATAGCATCACTGAATTTCCTCAGTGATTCTATAATGTAAAGTTTATTCCTAAGTTTAATTGTGAAGTTAGATTGATTGGTATGTGGGAAGTTTCCTTGGAAAGTGATCCTGAGAATGAGGAAATATGAAGTTCTATGTTAGGATCCTGAAGGAGGGACACACCAGAGGGCCTCCTTCTCATAACCAATATAACATGCCGAAGCTCCATGTGTATTTTTTGGTTTTTGTTTTTATATTATACATAAAGACACTAGAAATAAAAATATGCTTTTAAAAAATTTATCACCAACAAAGAATCTGTATTTTTATACAGATTAAATAAATCATTTTGGAGAAAGATCAGCAGACCAGATATTTTGATAACTCTCTAAACGTTAGCTGTTAGCTCTGTTGCACTGACTTTGGTGACAAACTCTAGTTGTAATTCCTTCTGGACAATAACTTGAAGAATCAAAAAAAAAAAAAAAAGATTAAGTGGTTATATAGGAAATCTCTTTTTTTTTTTTAAGGCTAGGTTTGAGTATAGTGCAGACATACTGTAATATTTTAGTGAGGGAAAACATATGTAAACAAATAATTTCTTTTATAAGGATCAGCACAAAGCTGGTTCCTATGAGGTAAAAGTTAAAGGTGTACCAAATGTCTAACTTTTCTAAGCTGCCGTACCACTCTATCAGCTCTAACATCAACTACTCCCTCTCCCCTCAGTACTCTCCCTCCCATCTTTGGGTTCCCTAACTCACTGCGATGTCTCACAGAACTCACAAACTGTATAAAGAAATGGTTATGGAGGCTGGCAAGGCCCAAACCCGTGGGTCAGGCATAGGCTTTTCCCTGGCCCTCAGTCTCTGCCCAAAGGCACTCAGTTTTCTCTCTCCTTGGGCCAGGAAGCCCACTGCACTGTCTCCTGCAGGTCTCTCCCGACTGTCTGTGCTTTTGGTCTCTGCTGCTGGTCTCTGCTGCCAGTCTCTCCTGCTACTCTCTCCTTCCTTGGAGGTGGTAAGCTCTTCCTTCCTGCCTCTGGGGTAGCTCATTTCAAGCCCAGCAGGATGGCAAACTGACCAATCCCTTTAGTGGGCCACAATTACCCTGTCACACAGTCCCACCAAATCACCTGGGTGGGAGTTACAGGACCATGACTAGAAAGGTCACACAAAATGCAATTCATTCCATCACAATATGTATACCTTGGAGGAACGAATGGCAGACTTTGGGAAAAGAAATGCCTGTAAGACAATCCAGTTAAGACAGCACAATGAGCAGATTTAAGACATTCTCTGCTACCCTGTTCTAAAACAGATGTTCTGTATAAATTGTAACATTCAAAGGCAATCAAAGGGGAAACTACAGTTACCAAAATTAGATGAGAATCCAAAGCCATAGCCTATATCTCTTTGCTTTTATTCTCTCTGCTAGCACCACGACATGAACATAGACAAATAACAAATATTGTGTGTAAGTGAACTAACAGTCTCCTGTTTTTCCATCAGTAAAATAGGTGGTGAGGTGGGAAACAGAATTAAATGGAACCTCAAGTATTTTCTGCTCTAATGACTCTTTAAAATATTCTATAAATTGTTACATGATTTTCCAAAGCTTATTAATTTCTTAGTATTCATTTCTGAGCTTATTTTAAGATTTAGCATAAAGTTTGAGGAAAATGGGCATTCATTAAATCCCACTGAAGCTTTTACTCTCTTGGCTTATGCCCCTTACAAATTTTAAGCAAAATCTATCAGTTTTCAAGTAAGGAGAATTGTAAGTCTCATTCCATCTTTTGAATCTTGCTATCTGGTCATATTCCAGCATTAATTGCTTTATATCCAAGCTAATGAGCTAATTTGCATTTGTTGCACAAAGTACTTTCTGTCAAAACATTCATACGAAACTAAAATTCAGTCATCCATATATGCATCCTCAAGCTTCCAAACATCTGGCTATTTAGAAATCCCAGGCTGTTTGAAACAGTATTTTAGCATTCATCTGGAGTACTGTTCATAAACTTCAGGGTCAAAGGACTGTTTGCCAACAGATGAGAGTTATCAGCCTAATCACTGGGGAGAAATCGAATATTCTCACACTCAGAAGATTTTGCATGCAATTTCAGAGACTCAGATCATTTGAAGCCTGTCCATAATCTCAGAGCTAATTATTCCTGATCTTGAAGTTTACTGTTTTATAGTCAATATTTTAGGATGGATTATTTTGACGTTAGCAAAGCTCTATCCCCACATTGTCTTGTAACCAAGTATTGTAATTATCTTTAGAGTATCACATATTTAAGACTATTGTTGTATCCTTATTTGTTTAATATCTGCCTGCTCCATTAGTATCACCCTGAGGGCAACACCTCGTCTAATCTGCTCTTCAATTTACCGTCAGAACTGAGGACATTACCTAATTTCACAGAAAGTGGTTGGTGAATTTATCACCAGCATATAAGTGAGTCAGTTACCCATGGTTGAGAGTTCTAGGCAACATTTCCACTGCAAGAACTATTTTTCTCTTTTACTCTTTCTTTTTCTTCTTTTTTTCTAAATCCACATTTTCAAAGTAAGCCTTGTAGACATCCCAGTAGAAAGGTCAACAGTCATTCAGATTCTGTCTTTGAGGCTGTGAAAAAGAACCAACAGTATAAATTTGAGGGGATATGCATTTTCCCAAAGAGACTGAGATTTAGAAATTAGACGCATCAGCTACTTCTCCATATAGTAGATTAATTTTACCTATACAGACATTGCCTGACTAGGTTACCAATGTGGCATGGAAGTACTTGAATCCAAGTCCAGGTTTATTTAAGTGTTTTGTTTGCTTTTGAAACAGCGGATTTCCTTCTCATTCCAATCAGGCTATTCAGCACGCTTTAACATTTTAGACATAAAATGTACATTAGAATGTTCGTTAAGGATGTACACTGTAACACTTTCACAACATAGAACAAAATTTTTAGTCCTTCTTAACAACTTTATTAAAATTTCCCAAAGCACTTTTCTTAGGGAACTGCACCCACAGTCTCTGGGGGATATACTCAGAACCAGATTTCCCCAGAGGCACACAGTGCATTTCACATGGATGCATGCGCTAAAAAGTCACGTTTTTTAGGTAAATCACAAGTAAACAAACAAATGCAAATTATGACCCTATAGCCATAATAGAAGTAAGTCTCCTGAGTTACTTATTTACAATCCATCTGTTGATATGGTAGATGAGATGTATAAGATGATTTTTTGTATTTCTACTATTTTCTAGTTTTCTTCTCATTATATGCTCTTTCTCTGCTTATATCATCAGAATATATCCTCCCCTGCACTGATATACAATTTGAGGAAATGAAAAAATAAAAAAAAAATTCCCAGTGAAAACAGCCATATTTTTAAAGGTCAGCTTTTAAAGTGATTAATATTTTCTTTCTTACATAAGCTTAAATCTGCACATGGTATATTGTAGCTTTCATTGAATCATTTGTAATCAACATGATTTTAATCAGAACATGTGTTGATGAGTCTGTGAGTGGGCACAGCCGAGGAAACAAATAAAAGTGATATAATGAGAAAAAAAGTAAAAGTTTAAAAAGTATTCAATCTAATTTTCATGATGTGTTTTCTTTGGTTTCTTTTTTCTTTCTTAGCATCAGATTCTAATAAAATTTTTAACTTTGGAAGAACAAATATAGCAATCACATTATTTATGTTGTGATTAAAAATTTATAAAATTGCTTTTCCAGCATACTTTATGGAACTCAATATGATTATTTTTAAGTAGGATATGGCACGTGCAAGTCTAGAATAAAAATGGATAGAAAAGTATACAAAACACAGATGTATCCCCTAATCCCGCCTAATGAGGTAAGGATTGTTGACATTTTATATGTAGGTGTATGGAACTCTGGTGGCCCAGTGATTAAGAGCTTTCCTGCTAATCAAAAAGTTGACGGTTCAAATCCACCAGCTGCTCTTTGGAAACTGAATAGGGCAGTTCTACTCTGTCCTGTAGGGTTGCTATGAGTCAGAATTGACTCTACAGCAGTGGTTTTTGTTGTTGTTGTTGTTATGTTCCTTCTATTTCTCTCTCTCTCTCTATTATCTATGTTCCTACTCACCTACCTAGCTATCTATATATTTACTATCTCTAAATAATTATATATTTATACATATACTATTCTTATCCGTTTAATATCCCTGGACACTTCCTACATCAATATGGAAATAGATATCCAGTACATTATTTTTACTATATTTACAATTAATGTAAACAAATCTGTGATTGTTTAAAAGAATATATAACAGATTTACAATTTTACTAAACTGATAATTTTGACTACATGAAGACACACGAGGCCAGTAATATAATCATCCAGTTATTCAAAGGCATCACATCTCCCAGACACCAGTCACTTCAAAGGCATCGTTGATTGTTTTCCTTATCATGACAAGTTTCCTAATAATGGAAATAAACTGTTGAGGAAATGGTGTTTTATTTTGTTGTTGTTTTTCACTTGTTTTTGTTTAATTGTTTTTAATTCTTACAAGATTTCCTACGGACTAGCAATGTCCTCAACTTTTGTGTTTAGGACCCTACATAAAAACTATCACATATGTTTTCTGACGTGAAAGTTTTATATCCTCTGACAGTTTTATATCCTCTCCAAGTTTTATGATGTGAAAGTAGCGTGTTGTGATCTTTTGTACTATCTCTACACTTACTCTGGGAAACTGTGTAGTTGTGAATTCTGTGAAAAGGTACTTCATGGTTAATGCTATAGTTGTGACAAGGTAAAGCAAAGATGAAATTTCCATGATCGTATGCAAGGGCTGTGTGATCTAACAATGCAATAACTTTATGAGATTTTGTTGGATAACATATAAATTAGAAGAAAATACATTTTCTATGGTCTCATGGATCATGAATTCCTTTAAACTGAATCATTTTCAAGTGAACATAGGTTAAAATAGAAAGGTAGTGAATAGACTGAACAGTACTTTTATACAAGTTTTTGTTTTTAAAATATGGTATCATATAATGTGGGGCCTATACTTTAATAAAGACAACATTTGTTAAATTTAAGTCATTTTAGTAAATCCTTTAATATTTCTTCTGATTTTATCTTTCCCAAACTAATAGCTAAATCTTATTTAAGAAACAGTAATGCAGATTAATGCTAGAGTTACTTGAGCTATTGAACAGTAAGTTTTAAATATAAGGTAAAAGAACAGGAAAGTTTATTGGATATTTTAAATATCTGTCTCCACAGGAAGAAAACAAATAAATCCAAATAATGTATAACCATAACCTCAACTTACTTTGCACTTTTTCATTGGTAAATTAAATAAAAATTAAACGTCTTTGTTTATGTGACACTCATCTTCTAAGTCAACAACTCAAAGATACTATAGACAAATTCATTTGAAATTTTTTGTAGCTCTTTTGGATTCAATTAATTTGAGGAAATGAGTACCTGGTGTTAATTATTAAATATTTCTATAACAAATTTTCTGCTTCATAATACACTGAACAATGAGTTATCTGCCTGCCAGTTACCATTATATATACACAAACACATGTATACATAATATTTGTATCATATATACATAATATTTGTATCATTTCTACACAAACGTACTCAAACTCTCTGACTAAATTTGAACTCCCACACCGAGTCCTGAATAAATTTTCAGGATATAAGAAAAAGAAAACAATCTCTCATTTACAAATTTAAAGATTCTTATAATTTATCAAATAAAATAGAAAGTTTGTGAGTCCTTTTATGAAGATCTGCTGAAAGGAAGTTTGCCAAAATGGTAAAAATTAAAATAACTAAACAAATGGGGAGCATGTGTAAGCAAAAAGGAAGGCGTATACATAGTGTTACTTTTCACTGATGATCAATAACTGAAAGTTCACACACTATATATTCATTTTTTCTCAACATCTGTGATGCACACACAGACATGCACACACACAGCAGTATTTTTCTTCAGTAGTAAAAACAGACAACATTTGTTGAGATGCTGCTAGACTCTCCTAAGTGTTTCCTTTATACTGGCATAATAGTTTTATGAAATCAGTACTATTTTTCCCCTTAAGGTATAAAGAGGTTAAGTAACTTGCCCAAGGCAAATTTAGTTTCAGAGTTCATCTGTCTGACACGTATTTTATACTGCCACTCGCTGTGTTAAACTGCATTTCAATGTAGCAGGTTGATGTCACATGCCTCTAAGTCAGCAAATTATGAAGATATTGAAAGAACATAGAACATTATGATACAACTTCTACATGTTTTCCTATCATTTGCATTAACACCATTGATTTTTGTTTAGTAGGCTGTTAGAATTAATAATAACTGAGAATTAATTATTTGCTGTAATTCATTATACTTCATTCCTCTGATTGGACTAAACAGTAGAATCCAAAAACTGTACATATACCAATCTGGTTTCTGAACTAAAGAGTTAGTAAAAATGATATCTAATCAAATTATAGTTAACAAACAAAACAACTTAAAAAGACTTTTCATACTGTTTTGGTTATTTCTAAACAACTCCACATCAAAACACTTGAGAATTTTGAACTGTGGCAAAGCTATGCAAATATTTTTTGTGTGTGTGTATGTTTTAAGTAAAACTTTACACTTAAAGTTAGTTTCTCATACAAAAATTTATACACATATGTTTATGTGACCCTAGTTGCTCTCCTTATAATGTGACAGCACACTCCTCCTTTCCCCCTGAATTTCCAGTGTCCATTCAACAAGCTCCTGTCCCTTTTTGCCTTCTCATCTTGCCTCCTGACAGGAGCTGCCCATTTACTTTCATGTATGTACTTGAGCTAAGAAGACCTCTCTTCACAAGTATCATTTTATGTTATAGTCCAGTCTAATCTATGTCTGAAGAGTTGGCTTCGGGAATGGTTTCAGTTCTGGGCTAACAGAGAGTAGGGTGCCGTGTCTTCCAGGGTTCCTCCAGTCTCAGTCAAACCATTAAGTCTGGTCTTTTTACTAGAATTTGTGTTTTGCACCCCACTTTTCTTCTGCTCCATCAGGGACTTTCTGTTGTGTTCCTTGTCAGGGCGGTCATTGGTAGTAGGAAGGCACCATCTAGTTCTTCCGGTCTCAGGCTGATGGAGTCTCTGGTTTATGTGGCCCATTCTGTCTCTTGGGCTAATATTTTCCTTGTATAGTTGGTATTCTTTATTCTCCTTTGTTCCAGGTGGATTGAGACCAATTGATGTATCTTAGACGGCCACTTGCTACCTTTTAAGACCCCAGACGCCACTCACCAAAGTGGGATTCAGAACATTTTATTAATAAGGTTTGTTAGCCAGTTGACCTAGACGTCCCCTGAAACCATGGTCCCCAGACCCCCGCCCCTGCTGCTCTGTCCCTCGAAGTGTTTGGTTGTATTCAGGAAACTTCTTACCTTTTGGTTAAGTCCAGTTGTGCTGACTTCCCTGTATTGTCTGTTCTCCTTCCCTCCACCTAAGATAATTCTTGTCTACTATATACCCCTCTCATTCTCTCCTCATTCTCATATCTATCAAAGAATGTTTTCTTCTGTGTTTAAAACTTGAGTTCTTATAATAGTGTTCTCATATAATATTTGTCCTTTTGCTACTCACTAATTTAACTCGGTGTAATATCTTCCAGATTCCTCCAAGTTATGAGATGTTTCACAGATTCGTCATTGCTCTTTATCATTGAGTAGTATTCCATTGTGTCGTACCATTATTTGTTTATCCATTCTTCCGTTGATGGGCACCTAGGTTGTTTCCATCTTTTTGCTATTGTGAACAGTGCTGCAGTGAACACAGGTGTGCATATATTTATTCATGTGACGGCTCTTATTTCTCTAGGATATATTCCAAGGAGCAGGATGGCTGGATTGTATGGCACTTCTATTTCTAGCTTTTTAATGAAGTGCCAAATCGATTTCTGAAGTGGTTGTACTCTTGTACAAAGAAAGGTCTTGGAAGCTGCATAGACACATCCAAACTCCCTGAGGGACTGAATTGTTGGGCAGAGGGCTGTGGTGACCATGGTCTCAGGGAAGATCTAGCTCAATTGGCATAAAACTGTTTATAAAGACAATGTTCTACATTCTACCTTGGTGAGTAGCATCTGGGGTCTTAAAAGCCTGTGAGCAGACATCTAATATACTCCACTGGTCTCACCCCTTCGGGAGCAAGGGAGAATGAAGAGAACAGGATACAAGGAAAAGATTAGTCCAAAGGACTAATGGACCACAGCTACCAAGGCCTCCACCAGACTGAGTCCAGTACAGCTAGATGGTGCCCGGCTACCACCACTGACTGCTCTGACAGAGATCACAACAGAGGGTCCTGGACAGAGGTGGAGAAGGAAGTAGAACAAAATTGTAACACACACACACAAAAGACCAGATTTACTGGCCTGACAGAGACTGTAGAAACCCCAAGAGTATGGCCCTCAAACACCGTTTTAGCTCAGTGGTGAAGTCACTTCCGAGGTTCACCATTCAGCTGGGGATTGGACAAACCCATAAAACAAAATGGGACTAAAGAGGCACAGCAGTCCAGGGACAAGGACTAGAAGGCAGAAGGGGACAGGAAAGCTGGTGATAGGGAACCCAAAGTTGAGTAAGGACAGTGTGGACATGTAGTGGGGTTGTTAACCATTGTCATAGGGCAACATGTGTACTAACTGTTTAATGAGAAACTGTTGTGTTCTGTAAACCTTCATCTAAAGTGAGAATAGCAGCACAACTGGAAGAGCGTAGTCGATGTCACTGAACTGTGCATGTAGAAATTTTTGAAATGGTGTATCTCTGGCTATGTATATTTTCACCAAAAAAAAAAAAAAAAAAGGTCGAGAAGGGAGACGGTTGACATGTTGTGGGATTGTTAACCAAAGTCATAAAACAATATGTGTACTGACTGTTTAACGAGAAACTATTTGTTCTGTAAACCTTCACCTGAAGTACAATAAAAAAAGCAGACGGAATAACATAAATGACAGAATTCAGAACAAAAATATCAGTTATAACAACAAATGTCAGTAGGATAAACTAAGCTATTAAAAGACTCAGATTATATATATATATATAAAACCCAACTACATGTTGTTTATTTGAGACATATCTGAAATTGACTCAGAGAGTTGAATGTGAAAAGATAGACTAAAATCACACCAGAGAATGAAAAACAAAAAATAAATCAGAGATCACAATTGTTAATATTTAAAAAGTTAAATTCAAGACAAAAATATTAAATGACAAGAGTAGCTTTATAATAATGAAGAGCACAAATCTATGCAAGATGAATTTCTCGTGAGCCTTTATACAGCAAATAGCACAGCATTACAACACGTAACCAAAAAATGCAGGTAATAAAAGGAAAAAAAGGAACATAGTAAATAGCAGAGTTTCATTTCTCTTTCATCCCATGACTGAGCCAATGGATACATTTAAAAAATATACAGAGAATTTAAATTGTAATAAAAAAGATAGACCAAGTAGAGAGATATTGAACTCTATTCCTTACTGTATACCTGGAATGCTGCTTCTTTTCAAGTGCCTATGAACACTTACATACTTTGACAATATATTAAGCAATAAGAAATCGTCAATAAATTCTTAAAGATGAAACTAAAAAAAATTCTAATTAAATAAATTATTATTATAAAGACAGATCCTCTTTTTTCCCCCACTATCCTGTGTGTCAGTTTGTCACACTGTGGTGTCTTATGTATTGATATGATGCTGGAAGCTATGTCACCAGTGTTTCAGATACCAGCACAATCACCCATGGTTGACAGGTTTCTGCAGACCTTTCAGACTAAGACAGTCTCGGAAGAAAATCCTGCCAACCTACTTCTGAAAATTAGTCAATAACACAACAGAATATTGTCCCATATGGTGCTGGAAAATGAGGTCCCTAGGTTGGAAGGCATTCAAAATACACAGTGGTCACACAATGAACTCTGGTACGTGAACAATTGTGAAGATGGAGCAATATTTCCTTCTGCTGCACATGGGGTCGCCCTGAGTTGGACTGACTCAACGGCAACTAACAACAATAGCAATCTTCTTTTACATTTGCAGAAAATTTTTCTCTTAAACGGAGGTGGGGCAATTTTTACCTATGGGGCATTTCAAGTTTTAGAAAGTCTTGCCATCAGTCATTTCCTTTACGTTCTTTCCATCATTTCTAAATATGAACTTTCATCTTATGAGCTGGGCTTTCTATTTGTTACAGCTGTTGTTACCTGCATCTAATTTCTTCAGGTGTTTACAATGAGGGTTTTTTAGTGATTTTTTTTTTTTTTCCTATAATTGCTATCCAGATCTCACAGCACCATTTTGTGGTAATATATCACTCTGAAGTACATCAAATATATCACTAAAATATGATGCTATAATGATTAGAAAATGGGCTCAGAAAATAATCACTACAATTCTTTGATAAAAATGTCCCACAGTTTTGAGCAGTATTAATAACTTCTCCCCTTCATCAGCTTTATTTCGTATCTGATCATTGAGGTCTTTTTTTTTTTTTTTGAATAATATTTTATTGTATTTTAGGTGAAAATTTACACAGCAAATTAGGTTCCTCTTCAGCAATTTTTATACAAATTGTTCCATGCCATTGGTTACAGTTTTTACAATGTGCGGGAATTCTCAGTATTTCCATTCTGTTTGCTCTGTTTCAGTTGATCTAGCGTCCCCTCCCATCCTTGCTTTCTCACCTTTGTTTTTAGGTAAATGTTGAGCTTTTAGTCTCAAATAGTTCATTGTTTAAGGGAGCACATTACTCATGGGTGATACTGTTTATTTTATAAACCAATCTATTATTTGGCTTAAAGGTGACCTACAGAAATAGCTTCAATTTACTTTCAAAGGTTATTTTAGGACTATAGTCTTGGGGGCTCCTCTAGTCTCTATCGGTCCAATAGACCGGGCCTTTTTCAAGAAACTGAGGGTTTTTTTTTTTTTTTTTTCCATTCTATCTGGGACCTTCTATGTGTCCCTGGTCAGAATGATCGGTAGTGGTAGCCAGGCACCATCTAGTTCTTCTGGTTTCTGTTTAGAAGAGGCTTTGGTTTGTGTGGGCTGTTAGTCCCGTGGATTAGTTTCTTCTTTTAATCTTTGATTTTCTTCATTCTCTTTTGCTCCATACAAGTAGAGACCAGTAGTTTTATGCTCAAAATCTTTTAAGACCCCAGACCCTACTAACAAAACTAGACTGTTTTGAGTACCACAGCTGTATGATAAGTTTTAAGATCTGGAAGTGTGAAGCCTTCTACTTAGTTCTTCTTCAATGTTGCTTTAGCTATTTGGGGCCTCCTTCCTTTCCATGTAGAGTTGGGGATTAGTTTTTCCATTTTATTAAAGAATATTATTTGGATTGGGATTGGGATTACATTTTATCTATAGATCTCTTTTGGTAATATTGACACTTTCATGAAGTCTGCCAGTCCATTACCATGGAATATTTTTCCATTTATGTAGATCTTTTAGTTTCTTACAATAGTGTCTTATAGTTTTCCTTGCATAAGTTTTTTACATCGCTGGTTAGGTTTATTCCTAGATATTTTATCCCTTTGGGGGCTATTGTAAATGGTATTGTTTTCTTGATTTCCTCTTCAGAGTCCTCCTTGTTAGAGTAGAGGAACCCAACTGATTTTTGTGTGTTAATCTTGTACCCTGACACTTTGCTGAACCTTCCATTAGTTCCAGTAACTTCCTTGTGTAGTCTTTGGGGTTTTCTATGTATATGATCATGTCATCTACAAAGAAGGATAGTTTTACTTCTCCCTTTTCAATTTGGATACCCTTTTTTCCCTTTCTTGCCTTATTGCTCTAGCTAGGACTTCCAGTGCAATCTTGAATAAGAGTGGTGATTAAGGGCATCCTTATCTCATTCCTGTTCTCAGAGGGAACACTCTCAATCTTTCTCCACTAAGAATAATGTTGGCTGTTGGTTTTGCCTATATGCCATTAATTATGTTGAAAAAATTCCCTTCTATTGCTATTTACTAAGAGTTTTTATCAGGAAAGTTTGTTAGATTTTATCAATGCTTTTTCTGGGTCAGTTGAGATGGCATGCTCCTTTTCTAATGTTGAACCATCCTTGGATCCCCAGTATGAATCTCACTTGATCATGATATATATATATTTTTTTGATATGCTGTTGAATTCTGTTGGCTATAATTTTACTGAGAATTTTTGCATCTATATTTATGAGGGATATTGGTCTGTAATTTTCTTTTTTAGTGGTGACTTTGCCTGGCTTTGGTATCAGCGTTGTGCTGGCTTCATAGAACAAATTATGGAGTATTCCTTCCTTTTCTATGTTCTGGAATAGCTTGAGTAGAAATGATGTCACACTTCTCTGACTGTTTAGTGGAATTCTTCAGTGAAGCTGTCTAGGCCAGACCTTTTTTGTTGGGAATTTCTTTTTCTGATCTCTTCAACTTCTTTTTATGTTATGGTTCTCTTCAAATTTTCTACCTCTATTTGTGTTAGTTTAGGTAGGTAGCGCGTTTCTAGAAACTTGTCCATTTCTTCTAGGTTTTCTAATTTGTTGAAGTACAATTCTTCATAATGTTCTCTTATGATCCTTTTTATCTCAGTCGGTTCTGTTGTAATGTCATCCATCTCATTTCTTATTTTGGTTATCTGTATCTTCTCATTTTTTTTCTTTACCAGTTTAACAAGTGGTTTGTCAGTTTTATTGATCCTCTCTAAAAGTCAGCTTTTGGTCTTGTTGATCCATTCTATTTCTTTTCTGTTTTCTAGTTAATTTATTTCTGCTCTGATCTTTATAAGTTACTTTCTTCTGGTGGCTGTGGACTTCTTTTGCTGCTCCTTTTCTATTTGTTCAAGTTGTAGGGTTAAGCTATTGATTTGGGCCCTTTCTTCTTTTTTGATGTGTGCATTTATTACCATAAATTTTCCTCTGAGCACTGATTTTTCTGTGTCCCAAAGGTTTTAGTATGTTCTATTTTCATTCTCATTTGATTCTTAGAAATTTTTAGAATTTATTTTTAATTTCTTCTATTACCCAGAAGTTTTAAGTAATGTGTTATTCAGTTTCTATGAATTTAATTTTTTCCTTTTTTTTTCTATTATTGATTTCTGGTTTTATAGCATTTATGATCAGAGAAGATGTTTTGGTATTATTTCATTTTTTTTAAATTTATTGAGGCTTATTTTGTGGCTTAAAATATGTTCTATATCGGAGAATGAAACTTGTACATTGGAGAAGAATGTGTACTGTGTTTCTGTTGTGTGGTGTGTTCTGTATATGTCTATGAGGTCAAGTTAGTTGATTGTGTCATTTAGATCTTCTGTATCTTTGTTGAGTTTTTTCCTAGTTGTTCTGTCCATCATCAGAAGTGGTGTGTTAAAGTCTCTAACTATTATTGTAGAACTGTCTATTTCTCTTTTCAATTCTGTTATAGTTTGTTTTACGTATTTTGGAGCTATGTTGTTTGGTGCGTGAATACTTATTATGGTTATGTCCTCTTGGTGGATTGACCATTTAATCATTATATAATGCCATTCCTTGTCTCTTACAAAGGATTTTGACTTAAAGTCTATTTTATCTGATATTTTTACTGCCACTCCTGCTGTCTTTTGGTTACTGTTTGCTTGACATATTTTTTCCATCCTTTGATTTTTAACCTGTTTATGTATTTATGTCTAAGACGTGTCTCTTGTAGGCAACATATTAATGGGCCATCTTTTTTGTCCATCTTCCACTCTCTGTCTGTTGACTGGTGTATGTAAACCATTTAGATTCAGTGTGATTATCGATAGATATGAATTTACTACTACCATTTTGCTGTACTTTTTTGCGGTCTTAATGGTTTCTTTGTTCTACTTAATTTTCTGTTCTGAATTCTTTTTATTTATGGGTTTTCTTTTCATTCCTTCATTGTCATTGATTTTGTGTTTGCTGAGTCTTTTTATTTTCTTCTTTATTTTGTTGAGTGGATTTATTGATTTTCTTTCTGGTTACTCTAAAATTTAACTTTATCTTCCTAAGTTTAAAGCAGTCTGTTATATCTTAATATCACCTTGACTTTCTCTCCATTTGGAAGCTCTACACTATACCATTTATTCACCCTTTTTGTTTTGAAGTTGTCATCATTTACAGATTGACATCTCTGGTTCCCTGTTTTCAGTTTTGCAGCTTTATTTTGCTTTTGAGAATTCTTTATCTGAATTGATAGCAGGGTGATGTTGTTCTGTGTCTTAATCTCAGGTTGTTGTTTGATGTCATTGGTTCTCTGTCTGAAGGACTTCCTTTAATGTTTCTTGTAAGGTGGATTGAGTGTTTACAAATTCCCTTAGTTTCTGTTTACCTGGGAATGTCATAAATTCTCCACCATATTTGAAAGACAGTTTTGCTGGATATATGATTCTTGGTTGGCTATTCTTTTCTTTCAGGGTTTTATATATGTTATCCCATTGCCTTCTTGCCTGAATGTTCTGTCTAGAAATCAGAGCTTAGTCTTACTGATGTACTTTGAAGGTGATGCTTTGTTTTTCACAAGCTGCTCTCAGAATTTTTCCTTTGTGTTTAGTTTTGTAAAGTTTAATTATTATATATCTTGGTGACTTTCTTTTGAAGTCTATTCTGTGTGGAGTCCATTGAGCATCTTGGATGAAAACCTCACCTTTCATGATATTAGAGAAGTTTTTGGCTAGTAAATCTTCACTTCTATCTGTGCTTTTTTTTTTTTTCTCCTCCCGTTCTGGGAATCCAGTTATGTGTAATTTATTACTCTTGATAATGTCCCACATAACTCTTAGACTTTCTTCACTTTTCTTCATTCTTTTTTCTGATTCTTCTTCAAATAAACTAGTATCTAAGAATTTGTCTTCTATTCTTTCTTCCATTGATTCAATTCTACTTCTCTGTCCTTCTATAGAGTTATCTATTTCTGATATTTTATTGTTAATCTTCTGGATTTCTAGTTGTTTTTGTATGATTTCTAATTGTCTGTTTATTTTGTCATTTTGTTCTTGTATTGTTTTCCTGAATTCTTCTAGGGTTTTGTCTGTGTTTTCCTTGATCTCTTTGAGGATCCTATATGTATATCTTTGGAATTCTTTATCAGTTAGTTCTATTGCCGTTTCTTCCTTAGTTAGGTTTTCTGCCCCTTTATTCTGCTCAATTGTTTGAGCCATCTTATCCTGTTTCTTCATAAGATTTGTTATTGTCTACTGTCTCTGAGGCCTTAAGGTATTAATTTATTTATATATTTCTTTAGTGATTGTATGTATGTTGGTTTTGTGCTGATTTTTTGTTTTGTTTTGTTTTGATGTATCTAGAGTTTTGTTTCTTCTCTTTCTTTATAGAATGTCTTTCTTCCTTTGTATTGTTTTAATTGTTATTGTTTTGTGTTTCTTGTCTATGTGTGACTTTGGTGATGTCTGTTGTCTGGGTGTGATGTCCTCTCACTAGTGGGTATGGTGGGTTACACCCACATGTGAGCCCTCTGTGGTTAGGTCATATGTCTTCTTTTACTGGACTGAGCAGAGGTAGGAGATATTACATGATAAGTGTTGACTGGTTACAGTCCCTCTACAGCCTTTGTGGGTTCATGGGTTCCTTTTAAGTTGATGCTAGCAATTAGTAGACCCTCTAGAGGTCAGGGCAGGATGTCTCCATATCATCTGTGAGAGAGTACTACACAGATGGATGGGGTAGAGACACTGTGTGCACATGAATTGGCATCTCAGTAGGTGGCAGAGTATCAAAGGGTTTCAGTGCAAGTGAAGACAGTCTGTGGTTACTGTATGGGTATAGGATTTGTGCTGTTGCCACTGGGTGTATGTTAGATGAGGTTGCTAGGATCACCAGCTCATAGTTTGGCAGATGCATAGGTGGCACCTGTCAGGATGTGACTGGAATTGCTGGTGAGGTGCTGTGTCTGTCCATCCAGTCAGCTGGGTGTGAGTACATGGAATACTGGTCACTTGTTTGGGTGCTGTGTGTGCACGCTGCTGGTTGCCTGGCAATTGGGGCAGTAGTGTACAGGTCATCGGTCACCAGGTGACTGGCACAGGAACTTGCACCACAGGTTGTCAGTCGGGTGGTATATCATGGGGGTGATGGGAGCAAGCAAGCATGAGCCTCTGGTTGGAAATCTGACAGCATGTGAGTGCATTCTGTGGATTACTGCGGTTCATGCTGTGTGGGAACAGGTGCTAGTCTCTGGTCACAGGTCCTATAGCTGCAGATAACTAGATAAGGGAGAGATGCGAGCTCACCACTGGTCACTGGGAGGCCAGGGGGACGTGGTAGTTGACGAACATGTTCTCCAGTCTCTAGCACATGCAAGGGGCACTCCCCCACAGAGTGAAGTTGGCAGTCAGGACCTGACCCCAACCAAACGTGAGACAGGGGTTGTCCAGAGTCCATATGGGGGATCTTTAGCCACTACTCCAAGGACCCTCCATTCCCCCAGCACCACCCACCCTAATGATCAGAGACTGTTGCTGGTGAGTAGTTCTGTGCCTGTTTTCTGGCTCCCTCTCCACTCTGTGGTGAGCTGAATCCCTAGGGCTCTTGCCTACCTTCCTGCACATTCTTTCCTTTGATCCAGTTCATGTTCTGCTAAGCTTGCTTTTATCCAGGTTTGTCTACACAGTGTCTCTGTCTCCTATTGGGGATTTTGTTAATTTGTGTTCCTGTACACCTCATATGTGAACGCTGCTCACTTTGTCCCAAGATGGTCATGTTGTGCCAGGCCAGCTTGTAGGATGCCTACAGTCCATAAGTCTCATTTGCTGTTTTCATTCAGTTTATACTTCCCTTTGGTATTAGATCTAGTGCTTCATCCTTCCATTTGCTATCCTGGGTGTCCAGATTGTCATCTGTATTGGTTTCTCTTGGTTTTTTGGTTCTTTGCTGCAGGGGGATGGCAAGGTGTGTCTGACAAAGCTGCCAACTTGGGCTTTCTCTCACTGAGTTCTTTTTGACAACGCTTTTTTGATTTCATTCTTCTGCCTGATTTGCCGTATGCTTCAATATACTCATTAATTTTCTCATGGAGTCTCTTTTTTAAATGTTTTTGCTTTCTAATGGAAATGATAGTTTTTCAATACAGAACTTGCAGATATACATATCTAATTTTAACATTGCATTATTAATTTTAATTCAATAATTTAGTTGATTTTATTTCCAAAAAATCATATTTTTAGAATATTCTCTTTATGCATTAATGCTAACTCTGTATATAAAAAGTCATGAACACAAAGCACATTCAATCTAATTATATTTTTATGACTAATAGCTTACGGTCAGGTAAGTTCCCAACTATAGTGATGAGAAAATTATGAGCTTCCATTTAAAGGGATTTATGCTCACACCAAAAAAGCAAATGTGCTCTAAAGGCTTTGCAATACCTGTATTTTATTATAATCACAATATAAGGTAAGCTACATTGTGAATATCACACTTCCTTTGTTGTTCAGCATTTTTCTCAATGAGAGTAAGCTTTAAAGTATAACTGACCTGCTACTAACTCTCTTCCAGGTCCAAATAAAAAACCTACCGCCACTGAGACGATTCTGACTCATAACAATCATATAGGACAGAATAGAACTGACCCACAGGTTTCCAAGACAAAAAATCTTTTTTTTTTAAACAGTATTTTGTTTTACAATGTTTTGTTATTTTCATAGAATACATTTTCACATTAGAGATGCCCTAAATAAGAAATTAACAGTTTGTTACTTCGTAGTTTTATTATTTGTAGGCAGAGTATTTAAGTACGTTTGAAGGATAAGTCTCAGCTTAGAATCTGTAATATTTTAATACATCCACAGGGGACCTCATCTCTAATTGAAACTTCTCTGTATTCAAAAAACCTACAAGCTCTTCCTTCTTGGATTTAGAAATTAGTAATGTGATATATCAGCATTTTTTAATTTTAAACGTATCCCTAGGACATGTAACTACCAGTAGCTGGCATCAACTGAACATAAGGGGAAGTTTTCAAAAATTAAACAGTCAAATTTTCTGCAAAATTTTTATGAGCTAACAGTCTTTCCCACTGTTCATCATTCCCAGAACAAATATAGAAGAGGTTGATCATAATGTGCTGATAGTAATAAACTGAATTCCATTAAGAGGCTGATAAATTAAAAAGCAAAAACTCATATATAAAGTTTAGTTGTGCTGTGAATCTTGTGAGAAGTTAGGAGACAATCCCATTATCTCACCAGAATATGGAACTCAGTCTCACTATTTTGTAAATATTATTCCTCTCAAACCTTTTCCTCAAAGATTAAATTCTGAAAATAATCATGTGATTAGCAGAAGAGGGTAGTCTCACCAATGCTAGTATCTGTTATTTCTTGCTTATTGTCAGTTGAATGGCATGACAGAACAGAGGCAAAGAGGTGTACAATCATTTTTTTAAGGCATTAGTACAAAGAAGTCGGAGCTTCCATAGCATGGCAACAGCTTTGCAGATGCCCATAATGTGGTAGTTGAAATAACAAAGACCAGCAAATGTTAAAGCAGAGAGTGCCAACAGGCCTGTCTTGGCAGTTTTCTGTGATGCAGCTCCATGGACATAGTCAATAACAACTTGTCTAATACCCCAGGAAGGATGGAGAGTGAGAGCTGCAGCCAGGGAGTAATTCATCGCAGAGCAAGGATTCAAATAAACAACTGGGAGCAGGCACAAGAGTAAAACACTAACAACTCTCTCACCATTCCAGTGGAGAAATGCAGCCTTGGAACCAGAATGGTGGCTAGGGGACAGTGAATGTGCTGCAATCCTGAGGTAGACTGGTCCTGGAGAAATGCTGAGACGTGGGCAGGTCTGATCACTGGGGTTCGGAGGAACAGAGCTCTGGCTCCTTGGGGACTGCAGGAGACTCTCAGCCTCCAGAGAACCACCGTCTTGGTCCTTAGGGCTCAAGGTCACCAAGACTGTAAATCTTCATGGAAGCAGACTGCCACGTCTTTCTCCCACAGAGTGGCTGGTGGATTTAAGCCACTGACATTTCATTTAGCAGCCAAGCACTTAAACCACAGTGCCAGGAACTCTTCCTTAATCTACTCTGTATTACCCATTTCTTTATCAATTTATTCTTAGTAACTATTACTTACACCCTTTCGCTTCTCATCAGTATTAAATAAGAAACTCTAAGTGGTAATTAGATAATTATCCACAGTCTAGAATTTGCTTTAGCTTGTGAGTGGAAAGATTGTTAGAGAAAGCATTGGATGGTTGAAACTTAAAGTTTTCTTAATAATTTTCATAGTGAATATTTAATATAAAAAATGAAGAAGAATAAACAAGAAATAAAGAAAAACAATCAACTACTCACATGTGAGATAATCTCTTATTTATTAGCACCTTAATGCACGTTAACACAACGAGATAATCTGCCAGCTGGTATCAGGATTAGAATAAATACAAACTATAAATGCTTAATCAGAAGATGGAAAGTACAAATGAGCACACATTTCAGCTAAAAAAAAAAAGGAACTTCAAAAGATCAAGCTTCGGTGAGCAATTTATTAAGACTGACAGTCAAAGGTCGTTGGTCCCTTGGAATAAGTGAGATCATGGAGGAAGTCACAAAATGTAGTATCTTTAAAGGAACTTTGCTATTAGCTGAGATATATTTTAACCTGTGATGCCTGTAAACTTCACACACTGTTATTTCCAGCCTTTGTCTCTGTCCTGAACTTTCCCCTACGTGACAAAGAAAGAAACTGTTTGAGGTGGAGGATCATGTGAACTCATTTTCCAAAACAGTTCTAATTAAAAGTCTTTCCCCCTATTTTCATAAACATAATTAAGTGATTAAAAAATGTTTTGAATATATCAGTGATTAATGATAGGTGGAAAATAAGTCAGAAATGACATTCTTTCCTTCCCAATTTCATTAGGAGTCATTTTGTTTACAAGTTAAAGAGGGGACTTTGTACCTTACTTCTCTGTCCAAAGTATTTTCACCTTTTCTGACACGATATGTACGAGCAATGGTGAAGATCCGTGGTGAAATGGAGAAGATCAGTTTGGGCAAAACTGAAAAAAGACTTTTATGTGGCAAGACACAGTAAGTTTCTACTGTTCTAAGTTGATGTGTAAGTAATGGTGAAGAACTGACCTTTTCTTCAATATTCCATTCTAAAAAGCACCATACTTTAATTAAAGTTTAAGGCCTTTAAGTTCTCGTATCCTGCTAGCAAACCATAGTTCTATCACTTGACAGCTTGTGTTCCTAAGCAATTGCTATAAATTTTCTGAACCAGTCTCTTGATTTGTAAAATGTGGTTATTGATACTTCCTAGACAGAGTATTAGTGTGGTATTGAATTATTACGGTATAGAATACTGAACATTGACTCACATACTTTGGCCATGTCATCAGGAAGGACCAATCACTAGAAAAGGACATCAGTGTTGGTAAAGCAGCGGGTCAGCAAAAACAAGGGTAACCCTCAAGGTGATAGATTGACACAATAAACTCAAACATATCAACAATCATGGAGATGGCTCAGAACTTGGCAGTGTTTCGTTCTATTATATATAAGGTTGCTATGACTCAGAGGTGACTGGACAACATCTAACAACAACAATAGCAATGACATTATTAAATATTGCTCTGATGTCATATGAAAGGTAGTAAATTCTGTTTCAAGAATAAATTTAGTTGACGGCACTCAAAAATATGTTTCTAGCTGTTTTCACTCATATGTAAAATGAGTCCTCATTAAGGGAATATTCTAAATTATTATCCCTGTTTTAGAAGATATTCAAATAAATCTAACTAATATTTATCTGCTATGTATTTTCTACAAGGTATTGCACTATATACTGGAAGAATACAAATCTATAAACTAAGGTTATGCTTTCAAAAATAATCCAATTTGAGAGACTCTAATATAGAAATACGAATTTGTATTAGGGAAATAAAAAAATCACTAGAAGAACATGAACCAAGAAGAAATTCAATCAGACTAGATTGAGACCTAGAAAATGAGTATGTAGGCCATATCTTGAAAGACTATCAAAACATTTCGTTCTGAGTAGCAACAGGTAGATTTTTTTAATATGGCCAAGGTCAATATGACAATTCTAGATGTATTCAAGATGATGACACTTGTGGGCTTATAAATAAAATATCTCTACATTTCATAATTCTGATATATTATACATGGTAAATATTATAAATGCTTATATAAACACATAAAATATGTTTTTATTTCAAAAATATTTGTATCTGTGTTAAAATTTGCCCATGGCATGTAGTGACTTTATTCATTTAGATAAAGTCCTTTATATTATTAATTTTGATGTATGCATATGAAGAGGAAGGGAAACATTAAGATAGTGAATATAATTGTGTGTGTGTGTTTCTGTGTTTCTGTGCCAGTATTAGCTACCATGAATCACCTGTGAAAATCAAGAGGCTATTCTTTTCTACTTCATGTCACAAATATGTCATTTTGATAGAAGCTTCATTTTTCCTGTCCTTCCAATAAACAAGCTCCTTTGCCAACCAAGTACCATAAAAATGACGAATGGGTCAAAGAACATAATACCAAAAAGATCAAAGTGGTGAAACTACTATTTTCCATTACAGGTGGCATTTAAAATACCATATTTCCACCACAAGAACCACTTTTGACAAGAGAGGAAAGTGGCATAGGCATAATGGTAAGCTATTTCTCTGACAGTGATTTTGACTAGAATGTGAAATAGCACTTTTTCAGTCTTAAGTTACAATAAAATATGGTTTTATTTGTGATAGTAAAAGCAACCTGCCTAGCAATATTGGTTAAGGTCTTGAAAAAGCAGTTCTTAGACTTACACATTCTGGACTGTGGGAGAGAGGGACAGCTTTCTGCTTGTACAGAGTAACGGAGAGGACTTTGGGCAATAATTGCTTTTTTTAAAAAATAGCTTTATTGATATATAATTCAAATAACATCAGCACATACAATTAAATTATACAATTCAGTGGTTTTTAGTGTATTCATGGATTCACGCTACCATCGCGAGAATACATTTCAAAACATTTTATCACCCTAAAAATAAACTCTGTACACCTCAGCAATCATGCCCCTTTCTTCTCCACTCTCCCCCACCATCAGCCCTCAGAAGCCACTAACTCACTTTCATTGCTTAAAAAAAAAAAAAAAACCATTGCCCGAGTCAATTTTGACTCGTAGCAACACAATACCTTCTAAGAAAGATCCTTTTCAGATGATATTTTTATTTTATAAGACTTCTCTTGTCCTTTTTAAAAAGTTTATTGAGTTGTAGTTCAGATATCTTAATAGTCAGATATTAATATAAGATTAATATATTCACAGGGTTGTGCAACTGTGATAGTTAAGATCGTGTGTCACCTTGGCTGAGCATGATTCTCAGTATTTTGACAGTTGTATAATGTTGTGATCACTTCCCTGTTGAGATTTGATATATGCCCCCTTCCCTCCCGCCCGCCATGATGGAATCTGCTGAGTAGTACTGGCGGTCTTGCCCCTGGTGGCTCACTGCCCCCTCAGCCGTCATCTTTCTGCCCTCCTCTGCCTAATTCTTTCCTGCTTGCCTTGCACTGTCTTTTGCTTTTTCTGGATCCTGAAGTTTTCTCCCTTTTAGCTGGCCTCGGGTTCTTGGGACTTGGGCTGGTGGCTTGCAGGCAGTCTTACCGGCCAGTCTTGATATTCATCAGTCTTCTCTGCAGAGGCACTGCTCTCTGGCCTGCCCATCTTGGGTTCACCAGCCCCTGCTGCTACGTGGATTGGGAGAATCCTCTTTCCTGCCTCACAGACTTGGAATGTAGAGCCTCTAGGGGCCAAGTGAGCCATTTCCTTGATATAAATCTCTCTCTCTCTCTCTGTATATATGTATATATACACGTTTTGCTTCTCTGGAGAAATCAGCCTAAGACAGCAACCATCACAACAATCTAATTTTAGAATATTTTCGTTATACCTCTAAAAAGAAACAGTGTAGCTAATTAGCAGTCTGTTCTGGACATTTCATGTATGGAATCATTCAATTTCATATATCGAATCATACAATATGTGGCCTTTTCTTACTTGAAATAATGTTTTCAAGGATTAGCCATGTTATTATACATATCAGGATTTCGTTCCATTTTAATATTCAATATTAAAAATTGTACAGATATATTACATGTTTACCCATTCATCAGTTGATGTACATTTGGGTTGTTAAAATTTTTAGCTGTTATGAATACTGCTGCTATGAACATTTGTGTATACAAGTTTGTGTGGACGTATATTTTCATTTCTTAGGTATATAGCTAGGAGTGGAATTATTGGGTCATATGATGACCATGTTTAACCTTTGAAAAACTGCCACATTGTTTTTCAAGGAAACGGCATCATTTTAAGTTCCAATCAGCAACGTATGCAGGTTCAAATTTCTCCACCTCTTGGTCAGCACTTGTTTTGTTAGTCTTTCTAGTTATGAGGAGATCCTGGGTGACAAAAACTGTTAAGCTCTCTACTACTAGCCAAAAGGTTGGCGGTTTGAACCCACCCAGAGGCACCTGGGAAGACAGCCCCAGCAATCTGCTTCCAAAAAGTCACAGTCTTGAAAACCCTATGAAGGAATTCTGCTCGGCACTCATGGGGTACCTATGAGTGGGAATTGACTCGGGACTGAACAACAGCAACAGCAGTGGGTGTAAAGTTATTATAGTTTTGATTTGTATTTCCCAAAGAGCTAATGATGCTGAGTATTTTTTCATATGTTTATTGTCCGTTTGCGTATCTTCTTTTAGAAATGTCTACTCAGATTCTTAGCTGAGTTTCTATTTGAATTATTTGTCTTTTTATTTTTGAGTTAGAAGAATTTTTAACATATTGTAGATAGATACAAGTTCCTTACCAGATATACTACAAATTATCTCACCTTTTCTGTGGGTTTTCACTCCCTTAAAGATGTCCTTTGAAGCACAAATGGTTTAAATTTTGGTGTCACATCTAAAAAGACTTTTGCTAACTCAAGTTTATGAAGATATACCTTTATATTTTCTTTTAATATTTTTGTAGTTTTAGCTCTTAAATTTCCTCATACATATATCTATGATCCATTTTGAATTAATTTTTGTATATGGTTTGAGGTAGGAGTCCAACTTTATTTTTTATATATAGATATCAAGTTATTCCAGGACCATTTGTTGAAAAGATGATTCTTTTCCTGTCAAATTGTCTTGGCACCTTTGTAAAAAAAATCAGTTGATTGTAAATGTGATGGTTTACTTCTAGATTCTCAATTATATTTCATTGATCTATATCCTTATGCAAACACCACGGTCTCTTTATTACTGTCACCTTATACTAAGGTTTGAAATTGGAAAGTGTATGTTCTCCAATTCTGTTCTTTTTTAAGATTATTTTGGCTTTCCTGAGTCAATTGAATTTCATATGATTTTAGCATCAGCTTGTCAATTTCTGCAAAGAAACACTTGAATTTTGATAGTGAGTGCTTTGAATCTGTAAACCAATTTGTGGACTATTTACATTTTAATAATATTAAGTATTCTGATCCATGAACATAAGATGCCATTAGATTTATTTAGGCTTTCTTTCTTCTTTAATTTCTTTCAGCAATGATTTCTTGTTTTTCTGAGTATAAGTTCTGTACATCTATTGTTAAGTTTAACTCTGTTTTATTCTTTTTGATGCTATTGAAATGGAATTGTTTTCTTAATTTCTTTTCTAAAATGTTCACTGCTGGTGTATAGAAATACAGTAATTCTTTTTTTAATATTGATTTTGTATACTGAGACCTTACTAAACTTGTTTATTAGTTCTAATAGTTGTTTTAGTAGATTTTTTAGTTTTTTTTATACAAGATTATGACATCTGCAAATATAATTTTACTTCTTCCTTTCCAATCTGAATGCCTTCTGTTTTCTTGCATAGTTGCTTTTGTTTTCTTGCCTAGTTGCCCTGGCTAGTAGTTCAAGTACAATGTTGACTAGAAGTGATGAGAGCATATATCATTGTCTTGTTTCTGAATTACAAAGTGTCTAGTCTTTAACCATTAAGTATGATGTTAGCTTTACATTTTTGTCAGTTGTCCTTTATCAAGTTGAAGAAGTTCCTTTCTATTACTAGTTTGTTGGATTGATTTATCATGAAGGACATTGGAATTTTTTCAAATGTTTTTCTGCATTCTGATCATGTGCTTTCTTTACTTTTTTCTACTGATATGGTGTATAACATTGCTTTTTGGGTGTAAAAAACAAACACAAAAAAAATTTTCACCATTTATTCACAGTGAAAAAAACTTTTTATATGTTGCTGGATTTTTTTGTTATTATTTTGTTGAGGAGTTTTGCACTTATATTCATAAGAGATATAGTTCTTTACCCACCCCCCTCCCTTTCTTTTTTTCTGCTGTATTTGTTTTTGGTAACAGGATAATATTGGACTCAGAAATGAGTTAGGAAGTGTTCTCTCCACTTTTGTTTTTTGGAAGAAGTTTTGAGTAATTTTTATTCTTTTTTTAAAAGTTTCATACAATTTATCAACAAAGGCATCTGGGCCTGTATTTTTCTTATAAGTATTTTTTTTTAATTTTTTTACATTACTAGTTCAATCTCTTTACCTGTTATATGTCTATTCAAATTTTTGATTTCTTCTTGAATCAGTTTCAGTAGTTTGTGTTTTTTCTGGGAATGTGTCTATTTCATCTAAGTTATAATTTATTGGCACATATTTGTTTATGGTATTCCTTTACAATTGATTTTATTTTTGTAAGATCAGAAGTGACGCCCTATCTTTCATTCCTGATTTTAGTGATGTGAGTCTTATTATTATTATTATTGCTAGTGTAGCTAAATGTTAGCAAATTTTGTCGTTCTTTTCAAAGAAACCACTTTTTGCTGGTTGATTTTCTTTATTATTTTACAATTCTCTATTTTTTTTTTTTAACTTCCACATTAATTCAGTATTTTCTTTCTTTAGCTCGGTTTGGGTTTAGTTTACTCTCCTTTTTCCAGCTCCTTAATTGGAATATTAGGTTATGGCTTAGTTTGCTAGAGTTGCCATAACAAAGTATCACTTTAAAGAACGTAACTGTATTTTCTCACAGTTATGGAGCCTAGAAGTCCAAAATCAGGACATTGACTCTAGGGAAAGGTCTGTCTTTGTCTCTTTCAACTTCTAATAGCTGCTGGTAAGGAGCCCTCGTGGCGCAGTGGTTAAATGCTTGGCTGCTAACCACAAGGTCGGCGGTTTGAATCTACCAGCTGCTCTGTGGGAGAAAGATGTGGCAGTCTGCTTCTGTAAATATTACAGCCTTGGAAATCCTATAGGGCAGTATTACTGTGTCATATAGGTTTACTATAAATTGGAATCCACTCAAAAGCAATGGGTTTGGATTTTGTTTTAGTAGCTGTAGGCAATCTCTGGTGTTCCTGGGCTTGTAGATTCATCTGCCTCTGTTTTCACATGGCATCCCTCTCCCTGTGTTTTTCTCTGTGTCTGTTCTACGCTTTTGATAAGACACCATTGAGAAACGATTAGGTTTAGCAACCACACTGTTCCATGATAGTCTCATTAACATAACAAAGAAAAACCCTTTTCCCAAATAAGGTCACATTCACACAAATAGGAGAAGGATTTCAACATGGTTTTCTATGGGACATAATTCAATCCTTAAACAGGTTATTGTTTAGAAAAGTTTAAATTTCCCTCTAATCACTGCTTTGACTGCATCCCATAAATTGTGTTATATTGGGTTTTCATTTTCATTGATTTGATAGAATTTTCTAAGTTCCCTTGTGATTTCTTCTTTTTTCATTAATTATTTGGAGCATAGTGTTTAGTTGTCATATATTTGTGAATTTTCTAAATTATCTTCTATTACCGGTTTCTAATTTTCTTCCATTATGCTCATAGAACAAACTCTATGATTTAATACTTTTAAATTTACTGAGGTTTGTTTTATATCCTAGAGTATCTTCTATCCTAGAGAATATTCCATGTGCATTTGAGAAGCATGTGCATTCTGTACTGTGTGGAGTGTTCTGTAGCTGTTGCATAGTGCTGTTAAAGTGTTATGTATCCTTAGTGAACTTCTGTTTATTGGTATTATCCATTATTGCATACTCCAAATATTTATTTTTATTTATTTTTTGTTTATTGTTGTAGTTTAAATGAAGTTTACATTTCAGGTTAGTCTCCCATACAAAAATTTATGCATACATTGTTATGTGATCCTAATTGCTCTCCCCAAACTGTGACAGCACACCTCTCCTTTCCACCCCTGATTCCCAATGTCCATTCAACCAGCTCCTAACCCTCTCCGCCTTCCCATCTCACCTCTGGACAGAAGCTGCCCATTTAGTCTCTTGTATCTACTTGAGCTGAGAGGTATACTGCTCACGAGTATCACTTTCTGTCTCACAGTCCATTCCAATCCCTGTCAGAAGAGTTGGCCTCAGAAATTGTGTTAGTTCTGGGCTGATAGAGAATCTTGGGGCCATGCTTTTTGGAGTTCCTCCAGTCTCAGTCAGACCATTAAGTCTGGTCTTCTTACTAGAATTTGAGTTCTGCACCCCACCTTTCCCGTGCTCCATCCGGGACTCTCTGTTGTGTTCCCTGTCAGGGCAGTCATTGGTGGTAGCTGGGCACCATCTAGTTCTTCTGGTCTCAGGCTGATGAAGTCTCTGGTTTATGTGGCCCTTTCTGTCTTTTGGGCTAATACTTTCCTTGTGTCTTTGGTGTTGTTCATTCTCCTTTACTCCAGGTGGTTGGGACCAATTGATGCATCTTAGCTGGCCGCTTGCAAGCTTTTAAGACCTCAGACACCACTCACCAAAGTAGGATGCAGAACATTTTCTTAATAAGCTTTGTTATGCCAGTTGACCTAGATGTCCCCTGAAAGTGTGGTCCCCAGACCCCTACCGCTGCTACTCTGACCCTCAAGGTATTTGATTGTATTCAGGAAACTTCTTAGATTTGGTTTAGTCCAGTTGCGCTGACTTCCTCTGTAGTGTGTGCTGTCCTTCCCTTTATCTAAGATAATTCTTATCTACTATCTAGTTAGTAAATAACATTCTTTCTCCATCCCCACCCTAGTAACCATCAAACAATGTTTTCTTCTGTGTTTAAACTTTTTCTTGAGTTCTTGTAATAGTGGTCTTATACAATATCTGTCCTTCTGTGACTGACTAAATTCAGTCAGCATAATGCCCTCCAGATTCCTCCATGCTAGAACGTGTTTCACGGCTTCATCGTAGTTCTTCATCATTGCACAGTATTCCGTTGTGTGGATATACCATAATTTGTTTATCCATTCGTCCATTGATGGGCACCTAGGTTGTTTCCATCTTTTTGCTATTGTGAACAGTGCTGCAATGAACATGGGTGTGCATATATCTATTCATGTGATGGCTCTTATTTCTCTAGGATATATTCCAAGGAGTGGGATATCTGTATCATATGGGACTTCTACTTCTAGCTTTTTAAGGAAGTGCCAGATTGATTTCCAAAGTGGTTGTACCATTTTAGATTCCCACCAATAGTGTATAAGTGGTCCAGTCTCTCCACAACCTCTCCAGCATTTATTATTTTGTATTTTTTGGATTAATGCTAGCCTTGTTGGGGTGAGATGATATCTCATTGTAGTTTTGATCTGCATTTCTCTAATGGCTAATGATCATGAGCATTTATTCAAGTGTCTGTTAGCCACCTGAATATCTTCTTTGAAGAAGTGCCTGTTCATATCCTTTACCCACTTTTTAATTGGGTTATTTGTCTTTTTGCTCTTGAGGTTTTGCCGTATCTTGTAGATTTTAGAGATTAGACACTGATCGGATTTGTTGAAGCCAAAAATTTTTTCCCAGTCTGTAAGTTGTCTTTATTCTTTTGGTGAAGCCTTCTGATGAGCATGTGTTTGATTTTTAGAAGCTCCCATTTATCTGGTCTCTCTTCTTGTGCTTGTGGATGGTTACTTATGGTTCCTATTGTGCTTATGCCATGTATTAGGGCTCCTAGCATTGTCCTTATATTTTCATCTGTGATCTTTATCGTTTTTGATTTTATATTTAAGTCTTTGATCCATTTTGAGTTAGTTTTTGTACATGGTGTGAGATATGGGTCTTGTTTCAGTTTTTTGCGTATAGATATCCAATTATGCCAACACCATTTGTTAAACCGACTGTCTTTTCCCCAATTAACAGACTTTGGGCCTTTGTCAAATATCAGCTGCTCATAGGTGGATGAATTTATATCTGGATTTTCAATCCTGTTCCATTGGTCTATGTATCTAGTTGTACTAGTACCAGGCTATTTTGACTACTGTAGTGGTATAATAGGTTCTAAAATCAGGTAGTGTGAGGCTTCCCACTTTGTTCTTCTTCTTGAGTAATGCTTTATTATTCGGGGCCTCTTCCTTTTCCATATGAAGTCGGTGATTTGTTTTGCCATCTCATTAAAAAATGCCGTTGGAATTTGGATTGAGATTGCATTGTATCTGTTGATTGCTTTGGGTAGAACTGACATTTTCACAATATTGAGTCTTCCTATCCATGAGCAAGGTATGTTTTTCCACTTTTGCAGGTCTCTTTTGCTTTCTTGCAGTAGTGTCTTGTAGTTTTCATTGTATAGGTCTTTTACATCTCTGGTTAGATTTTTTCCTAAGTATTTTATCTTCGTGGAGTATATTACAAATGGTATTGATTTAGTGATTTCCTCTTCGAGGTTCTGTTTGTTGGTGTAAAGGAATCCAACCGATTTTTGTATGTTTATCTTGTATCCTGAAACTTTGCTGAAATCTTCTATTAGTTCCAATAGTTTTCTTGTAGATTCTTTGGGGTATTCTGTGTGTAAGATCATATAATATGCAAATACAGATACTTTGACTTCTTCCTTACCAATTTGGATGCCCTTTATTTCTTTTTCTCGCCCAATTTCTCTGGCTAGGACCTCCGGTACAATGTTGAATAAGAGTGGTGATAGAGGGCATCCTTGCCTGGTTCCCGTTGTCAAGGGGAATGCTTTCAAATCTCTCTGTTTAGGATGAGACTGGCTGTTGGCTTTGTATAAATGCCCTTAATTATGTTGAGGAATTTCCCTTCTATTCCTATTTTGTTGAGAGTTTTTATCATGAATGGGTGTTGGACTTTGTCAAATGCCTTTTCTGCATTGTTTGATAAGATCATGTGGTTCTTGTCTTTTGTTTTATTAATGTGATGGATTACATTGATTGTTTTTTCTAATGTTGAACCATCCCTGCATACCTGGTATAAATCCCAGTTGATCACGATGAATTATTTTTTGATATGTTGTTGAATTCTATTGGCTAGAATTTTGTTGAGGGTTTTTGCATTAATGTTCATGAGGGATATTGGTCTGTAATTTTCTTTTTTTGTGGTGTCTTTACCTGGTTTTGGTATCATGGTTATACTGGCTTCATAGAATGAGTTTTGGAATATTCCATTCTTTTATATGATCTGAAATACCTTTAGTAGCAGTGGTGTTAACTCTTCCCTGAAAGTTTGGTAGAATTCTCCAGTGAAGCCATTGGGGCCAGGGCTTTTTTGTTGTTGTTATTGGGATTTTTTTAATTAGCTTTTCATTCTCTTCTTTTGTTATGGGTTTATTTAGTTCTTCTACCTCTGTTTGTGTTAATGTAGGTTGGTAGTGAGTTTGTACAAATTTGTCCATTTCCTCTAGGATTTCAAATTTGTTAGAGTACGATTTTTCATAGTATTCTATTATGATTATTTGAATTTCAGTTGAGTCTGTTGTGATATCACCCATCTCATTTCTTATACAGGTTATCTGCTTCCTCTCCTGTTTTTCTTTTGACAGTTTGGCCAATGGTTTATCAGTTTTGTTGATCTTTTCAAGGAACCAGCTTTTGGTCTTGTTAACTCTTTCAATTGTTTTTCTATTCTCTATTTCATTTAACTCTGCTCTAATTCTTATTATTTCTTTTCTCCTGGCACCGAGGGCTTCTTTTGCTACTCTCTTTCTACTTGTTTGAGTTGTGGGGTTAATGTTTTGATTATGGCCCTTTCTTCTTTTTGGATGTGTGCATTTATTTCTATAAACTGACCGCTGAGCACTGCTTTTGCTGTGTCCCAAAGGTTCTGGTAGGATGTGTTTTCATTCTCATTTGATTCTATGAATTTCTTTATTCCATTCTTAATTTTTTCTATAACCCAGTACTTTTTGAGCAAGGTGTTGTTCAGTTTCAATGTGTTTTTTTTTCCCCCTTGCTTTTTCTGTTATTGATTTCTACTTTCATGGCTTTATGGTCAAAAAGTAAGCTTTGTAATATTTCGATGCTTTGGATTCTGTTAAGGCTTGCTTTATGGCCTAATATGTGGTCTATTCCGGAGAATGTTCCATGTGCGTTGGAAAAGAAAGTATACTTGACTGCTGTTCAATGGAGTGTTTGTTATATGTCTGTAAGATCAAGTTGGTTGATTGTAGCATTTAGATCTTCCGTATCTTTGCTGAGCTTCTTTCTGGATGTTCTGTCCTTCACCAAAAGTGGTGTGTTGAAGTCACCTGCTACTGGTGTGAAGCTGTCTATCTCTCTTTTCAATGTTGTTAGAGTTTGTTTTATGTATTTTGGAGCACTGTCATTGGGTGGGTAAATATTTATTGTAGTTATGTCTTCCTGGTGTATTAACCCTTTAATCATATAGTTTCTTTCTTTTTCCTTTGTGGTGGATTTTACTTTAAAGTCTATTTTGTCAGAGATTAATATTGCCACTCCTTCTCTTTTTTGAGTGTTGTTTGCTTGATATTTTTTTTTCCATCCTTTGAGTTTTAGTTTCTTTGTGTCTTTAAGTCTAAGGTGTGTCTCTTGTTGGCAGCATATAGACGGATCACCTTTTTTTATCCGATCTGCCACTCTCTGTCTCTTTATTGGTTCATTTAGTCCATTTACATTCAGCATACTTATTGATAGGTATGAGTTTAGTGCTGTTATTTTGATGTCTTTTTTTGTGTGTTGTTGACTGTGTCTTTGTTCCTCTTGATTTTTCTGTGCTGAGTCATTTTTCTTTGTTTTATTTTCATCTTTTACATTGTTGAAGATTTTGTATTTGCTGAGTTTTTATATTTTTCTGATTTTTTATTTTGACTTTTAGGATTGTTATTTTCCTTTGTGGTTACCTTAATATTTACTCCTATTTTTCTAAGTTTATACCAGTCTTTTATTTCTTTATATCTCCTTGACTTCCTGTTCATATGAAAAATCTTTGTCTACATTTTTTAAGTCCCTCTTTTTTGTTTTAATGTTGTCAGCTTTTACATATTGATATCTGTTTCCCTATTTTCAGTGTTTTAGCTTTGGTTTATTTTTGCAACTTCCCTATCTGTGTTGATATGTTGTTGCTCTGTCCTTGTTCTAGTCTTGGGTTGTTACCTGATGTTATTGATTTTCTAACTGGAAGACTCCCTTTAATATTTCTCATAATTTTGGTTTGGTTTTTGCAAATTCCCTAAATTTCTGTTTATCTGGAAATGCCCTAATTTCTCCATCATATTTGAGATACAGTTTTTCTGGATACATAATTCTTGCCTGGAAGTTTTTTTTCCTTCAAGGCTTTATATATGTTATTCCATTGCCTTCTTGCCTGCAGGGTTTCTGCTGAGTGGTCTGAGCTTATTCTTGTTGACTCTCCTTTGTAGTTAACTTTTCATTTATCCCTAGCCACTCTTAAAATTCTCTCTTTATCTTCGGTTTTGGCAACTTTGATTATGTCTTGTTTGTTTTGGGATCTACCTTATGTGGGGTTCGATGAGCATCTTGGATAGATATGTGGTAATCTTTCATGATATTAGGGACGTTTTCTGCCAACAAATCTTCAACAATTGTCTCTATTTTCTGTTATCCCCCCAGGTTCTGGTACTCCAATCACTTGTAGGTTATTCCTCTTGATAGAAACCCAAATAATTCTTAGGATTTCTTCATTTTTTTAAAATCCTTTTATCTAATTTTTGCTCAAATAAGTTGGTGTCAAAGTGGTTTATCTTAAATCTCACTAATTCTGACTTCCATTGCCTCAGTTCTGCCCCTATGACTTTATATTGAGTTGTCTAATTCTGAAATTTTATTGTTAATGTTCTGGATTTCTGATTGCTATCACTCTATGGATTCTCACAGCCTGCTAAATTTGTCAGTATGCTCTTCTCTAATCTTTATAATTTCCTCTATTTCATGGTCTGCATTTTGTTTAATTTCCTTCCTAATCTCTTGAAGAGTTCAGTATGTTAATCTTTTGTATTCTGCCTCCGGTAATTCCAAGAAATTTTCCTTCTCTGGAAAATTTCTAGATTCTTCATTTTGAGAGCTTGCTTAAGCCATCATGGATTGCCTCTTTATGTCATTTAGTATTGACTGTTGTCTCTGAGCCATCGATAAGTTAGTATATTTATTTATTTATTTATTTATTTTTTTTACTGTGTCCTAGCTTCTTGTTTTGTTTTGATATGCCCAGATAGGCTGCTCCTGTGAGCTTTTTTGATTATTATTGGCACCTTGGAAGCTCTTATGTCCTGTCACCAGGTGGTTAGATCTGTTACTAGGTATGTGAGCTCAGGAGTCCACCCACTCCTCCTATATGGATTCAGCTCAGGTGCCCAGGTAGATTGCCACCAAGTGTGTGGTGCAGGCTCTCACCTACAGTCCTAGACAGGCATGCATGACTTGTGTAGGCACAGGCATCTGGCTGTAGCAGGGGGACACACTCTGAGCAAGGCAGGGGGTTGACAGCTGCCCACTAGTGTCCAGGAAGATGTGTCCCTATTCCCTAGGCCATGTAGGTGGGTGGATTTTGCAGCCAGAGTAAGAGCACCCAGTGCTATTGGCTATAAGGACTGGGGGCACCTCTTATTTTTGGGCCCCTATCACAGGTGGCTAGGTGGCATGGGTGGAGCCACCAGTCCTCAGGTCCCTGATGTGGGTAGGTGAAGACCCTGCTTAATGGGCAGAGCAACATCAAATATTAAGAACCTGCTACTTCACAGCTAAAACAGTTCAAGTTAGACTTCAGGTATATACCCTGTTGTACTGCAGTAATGTGGCCTATGCTGTTGAAATGGGCCCACACAAGCCTATGCAGGTGGAAAGGCACTCAAAGTCTGTGGATCCCTTATGCTTGTACCTAGGCAAAGGAGCTGTGCTTACCCTGAGTTCCTGACTTAGGGGAGCCAGCAGTTTTTTTTTTTTTCCCCTGTTTGTTAATTTATTCACTCTCCAAGGCCAGGAGAATGGCTTGGGGTGTGTGATGGATCCTACTTCCTGCACAGGGGACTTGGCAATTGATGAAGCCGGTCCAGGACACAGTGCAGAGCAGGGAGTGTGGAGGTAAATGGGAGAAAGGTTTTTCCCTAAGGGGGTTGTTTTTGATCCACGTTATAGGCTGGATGCCATTACATATCTTTCGCCAATCGAGGGCTGCTTCTCTGTGCTTCTGGGTGCCGAGTAGACTCTCTGCCTCTGGGTCTCTCCCGGAGTGGAATAAACCTCCCGAGCATGACTGCTTGCCTGCTTCACTGCTCACCCCCAAGCTGATATGGCCCGAAGGGCTCAAGTTCCTTCTGGGTTAGGCCTGGCAACACCTTGCTGCTTCTGAACCATCTCTCCCTCCCCCTGCCACTCAGTCTGGTTCTTCAACTTTGCCTTTGATGGTTAGGGCTCCTAAATTGTCATATATAATTGATTTATTTGTTTTTCCTGGTCTTTGTTGTAAGAGGGTCTACTGGAAGTGTCTGACTACTCCGTCATCTTGGCCCCACCTCCAAATATTATTGTTGAATTGTCTATTTCTCCCTTTAATCCTGTCAGTTTTTGCCTTGTGTGTTTCAGCATTCTGTTGTTAGGTGCATATATGTTTACAATTGTTATGTATTTCTGATCTATTGACACTTTTATTGTTATAAAATTTTATCTTTCTAGTAACATTTTTAAAGTCTGTTTTGTATGATATTAGCATAACCACTCCATTTATCTTCTGCTTTCCATTTGCATTACATATCTGTTTCTATCTTTTCACTTTTAAGCTACTTGCATATTTAAATCTAAAGTATGTCTAGTGTATATAGTATATAGTTGTGTCTTGTTTAGATCCAGTTTGACAAACTCTGCCTTTTTACTGGACAATTTGATCCTCTCACATTTAATATTATTATCAGTATAGCTTGACTTATGTCTATAATTATACTTTTTTTTTATATAGCTCTCAGTCATTTTGTTCTGCCTTTACTACTTTTTTTTTTTTTTTTGCATTATGTGACTATTTTCTAGTGTTACATTTTAATTCCCTCAACAAATTTTTTAGTATATATCTTTGACTTTTTTTCTTAGTGGTTGTTGTAAGTTTTATCATATACCTCTTAATTTATGAGACTCTAATTTAGATTTATACTAACTTAATTCCAGTGCGATATAGAAACATTACTCAAATGTAATTATATTTCCCCATATCTGTGCTATTATTTATATAGCATAGGTATATATATAATATAATTCAAATTATATATTATATATGTGTGTGTATATATAAATATATACACACATGTATATATATATATATATCAAAAAACCAAACCTAATCTGTTGCAGTCAAAATAATTCTGACTCATAGTCACCCCATAGGACAGAGTAGAACTGCCCCATAGGGTTTCCAAGGAGCAGCTTTTAGTTAGCAGCTGAACTCTTAACTCTTAACCAGTACACCACCAGAGTTTCCACTGCACCACCAAGGCTCTTCTTCATATATATATATATATATATATATATATGTGTGTGTGTGTGTGTGTGTGTGTGTGTGTGTGTGTGTATATATACATATACATATATATATACACACATATATCTCTTCACTTCTCCAAATCTATGCTATTATATAAATATTAAATATATATCATATATATTAAAGAAAGTTCTATGGACTGAAAGCAAATTACCAGATACTATGAATATATATATATATATATATATATATATATATATATATATATATATAAATATAACAATACATTGCTATAATTGCTACTACTTATATTCATAGTGTGTGGTAATTTGTTTTCATTCTGTAGAACTTTCTTTAATATTTATTACAAGACCAAACTGAAACCAAACCCTTTGCCGTCAAGTCAATTATGACTCATAGTAGCGTTATACGACAGAGTAGAACTGCCCCATAGGGTTTTCAAGGAGCAGTGGTGGAATTAAACTGCTGACATTTTTGGATAGCAGCCGTAGCTCTTAACCACTGTGCCACCAGAGCTCCTATTACACAGTCTTCTAATAACAAACTGTCCTAGTTTATGTTTATCTGGGAATGACTTTATTTCACTGTAACTTTTTAATGATAGTTTTGCTAGATATAAAACTCTTGTTTACAGTAGAATGATGGGATGCAGAACTCAAATTCTAGTAAGAAGACCAGACTTAATTGTCTGACTGAGACTGGAGGTGCCCTGGAAAGCATGGCCCCTTGTCTCTCTATCACCCCAGGACTAAAACAGTTTCCGAGGCCAACTCTTCAGACAGAGATTGGACTGGACTGTGGGACATAAAGTGATACTTGTGAAGAATGTGCGTCTTAGTCAAGTAGATACAAGAGACCAAAGGGGCAGCTTCTGTCCAGAGGTGAGATGGGAAGGCAGAGAAAGTTAGGAGCTGGTTGAATGTTCATGGGGAATCAGGGGCAGAGGGGAGAAGTGTGCTCTCACAAAATGGGGTGAGTGGTTGGGGTCTCATAACAATGTATGAAAAAGAATTCTGTATGGGAAACTAACTTGAAATGTAAACTTCATTTAATTACAACAATAATAATAAAAAAAAAAACCTCTTGTTTAACATTTTTTTCTTTTCCCACTGCTTTCTATTCTCTATTGTTTCTGATGAGAAGTTAGCTGTTAATCTTATTGAGATTTCTGTGTATGTCATGGAGTCCTGGTAGTGCAGTTGTTAAAAGCTCAGATGTCAACAAAGCGGTTGGCAGTTCAAATACACCAGCTGCTTCTTGGAAACCCTATGGGGCAGTTCTACTCTGTCTTTTAGTGTTGCTATGAGTTAGAATCAACTCCATGGCAACGAGTTTTTGGATATATGTTATATTTCTTTTATTTTTTTCCTTTGTTTAGTTTTTTGTTGCTTTTAAGATTTTCCCTTTGTCTTTCAAAATGTTTATTGTGATGTATTTGGATCTCTTTCCTTTATTATGTTTTAAATTCCTTGAATTTCTTGCATTTGTAGATTAATTTTAAAAAACAACAAATTTAAAAATGATTAGGGCTTTGGTGTTTGAAATTGGCTGGCATTTGTAGAAATTTATGGTGTTTAAACCAAGAGACTCAGTTTACTCATCTAACTAATAAGCATAAAGAAACAAAGACATTTAAGGACACATTCCTAGTACTATCAAGTTTAAAGTTCAAGGAAAAAAGGAAAAACCATAAAAGAAGTTGCCAGTGAGATAGGGGAAAAGTAAGAGAAGATGGATTCCTGAAAGTCAGTAGAACAAAGTGCCAAATGCTGCCAAAAGGTCCATTTAGATGAGGACTGTGAATGGATCTAGGGATTGACAGTATCCAGGTCAGCGGTAGCTTTGAAGATAGCTTTTGAGATGTATTTGTAGATAATACAGCTGAAAACCTAATTTGATTTTGATTTAGGCTATGTTAAAAAGAGAGAAACTTAAGAAAATGAGTATACAATATACTTTGGAGAAGTTTTGCTGTAGAGGTGAGGAGACATATGGTTAGATACCTAGAGGAGGACCTGGAGACAATAAAGAGTATTTTTTTAAATTAATTTTGTATTGTTTTAAGGTTGAAGTTAATGTTCCATTATCTGTATATGTAGCAAAATGATGCAGCACATGGGAAAATTGCATGATAGAAGAAAGAAGGAGGCAATTTTTTGTGTGATGTCCATGAATGCTCAAGAGTAAATGGGATACAAGGAATGCAGTAATTAAAAAGTATATTTTAGTATTCTACTCATGCCTAAATTCTGCATTAATTGATCTATGTGTGATATTTACTCTACGTTACAACAGATGTGTCCATGAGAAATATCTCTATGATTTTCATTTTTACTGAGGACATTGATCACGCTGTGTCTCAGTGTTTTCCATATTATTCTGCAAGTGAGAAATTTATCTCAGACTATATGAGCACTGGAAACATCGTCTCTTTGAAAAATTCATTTATTCTCCTTTTCCTCAGAAATATTTGCTTGCAAGAAGAGAAGATTTTTTAAGTGAGACCATAAATTAAGTCAGAGATGGGGTAAGGGTGCTATTTTGATCACACAGTTGTTAATGTAAGAAGCGTAGAAAGATTACTCAAGAATAAGGGACAATCATCAAGTAAAACTGGACTGTAAATTTTTCATGGGATGTTAGATGTACTGAAAAATCATGCTATTGTTCAGTTCAGGGGAAGCAGATCTGTTCCTAAAAGTCTCCTTGGCTCTTATTTCTTAACTTTTTGAGTGGGAACTATCAAACCAGTTTCCCTAAATACAAGAATCCTTTCTGTCCGGAGGAGGTGAAAGGTCAACTGATTCTGCATTTCTATAGATGGTTTTCAGAAAGGTCAACATTAAAAAAATAAAGAAAGGAAGAAAAGTACACAGGTTTATATGGCCAAAGTCAAGGAGTTAAGGGGTAAGGTTGGATTAAAATAGTTCTTCTTACATGTATAAGAATTATATATAGACAATTACATATGTAAGAATTTTTAGTTTAGAACTCAGCTGTTTCAGGCAACCCAATAAATCTCCCATTACTGAAACTAATCCATTGAGTCCTGCTAACCCTAGAACTGACTCTCCAGATAATATTCAGATTTTTCCTCTGGAAGTGGAGCTGGATAATAAAAATGAAAATTATGTGATTTATTTTGTTCATATATTTGGCTTGTCAACAGAAAGCTGACAGACTGATTTTATAGGTAAAAATAAGAAATTAGGTGTATTTGCCTAAATATCTTTGTTCATTAAATACTATCCTTTTCTTTATTTTTAAAAATCTCTTGTGTGTATGTAAGTGTTCCCCCCCCCCCCCGCAATGAATTAAAGTTGATGGGGATAAACTTTTTAAAATAAGTGTCATCAAAATGATTCAATAGCATGATGAATTGGAACTCTATCAAATACTTTTATCTAATCAGGCAGCAAAGTAAGAGTAACTTAATATTTTTCATTGTCTCAGGACTGTTTTATTTTCTCACATGAACCTTATGTTTTAAATATTAAGTTTAGTAATTGTAAGCTTAAGTGAAATATTATTTATTCCCCGTGTTCATTATAATAATCGAAGCCTACACACTAACTACAGTCATGGACTTCCACTCTCCACTGCCATCCAATCGATTTTGACTCATAGCAACCCCATAGGGTTTCCAAGGTTGTGGATCGCTATGAAGGAGACAGTCACATCTTTCTCCCCCAGAGCTGCTGGTGGTTTTGAACCAGCAACCTTTCAGTTATCAATCAATCATTTAAGTCACTGTGCCACCAGGGCTCCATGGGGAAATTAGAGAGCTTAAATAGATCCTGCCCTAGAATATCATAGGGGCAGAGACAGTGGCATGCACAGATGCAAAAGCATCACAGGACAGATTTATATATATCGCACTGAGAGAGTTGAGGTAAAGCTTCCAAGAAATATGATGCTGAGGCTAAGTTTTGAAGAATGAACAGAGAAGATAAATAAATGAGATGAATATGTGTCATAGGAGAATGTCTTTATATTCCTACTAAAATAAAACACAAAGTAAAGTCATTTTAATAAAATCATTCATATTACAAGTAGAGATATACAAGTCCCCCAAATTGATTTTGTGATAGCTTAAATATATATTACTTCAGTTTAATAATTGGAAATTGTATAGAGATTGCAAAGTCAGGGTTGAGGGATGAAATAGCTCTGGAAAGAATGAAGACACTGCATAGGGAGAGGACATTGGTATTTGGCAAATATGTATAAATATATAAAGGAAAAAATTAAAAATTATAGGAATAGTAATTTAAAAAAGTAATCCTAAAGATGTTAATTTAACTATTTATAATGCATATTCTTTATGGTTCAGTTGTGAGGATTTTTGTTTTCTTTATGTTGAGGTGTAATCCATACTGAAGGCTGTGGTCTTTGATCTTTATCAGTAAGTGCTTCAAGTCCTCTTCACTTTCAGCAAGCAAAGTAGTGTCATCTGCATATCGCAGGTTGTTAATGAGCCTTCCTCCGATCCTGATGCCCCTTTCTTCTTCATATTGTCTAGCTTCTCAGATTATTCTTTCAGCATACAAACTGAATAAGTATGATGAAGGATACAACCCTGACACACACCTTTCCTGACTTTAAACCACACAGTATCCCCTTGTTCTGTTCAAATGACTGCCTCTTGATCCAATGTACATGTTTCTCATGAGAACAATTAAGTGTTTAGGAAGTCCCATTTTTCACAATGTTATCCATAATTTGTTATGATCCATATAGCTGAATGCCTTTGCATGGCCAATAAAATACAGGCAAACATCTTTCTAGTACTCTCTACTTTTAGCCAGGATCCATCTGACATCAGCAATGATATACCTGGTTCCATGTCCTCTTCTGAGTCCAACTGGAATTTCTGGCAGTTCCCTGTTGATATACTGCTGCAGCGCCTTTGAATGATTTTCAGAAAAATTTTACTTGGGAATAATATTAATGATATTGTTCTATAATTTCCGCATTCAGTTGGATCACCTTTCTTTGGAATAGGCATAAATATAGATCTCTTCCAGTTGGTTGGCCAGGTAGCTGTTTTCCAAATTTCATGGCATAGATAAGTGGGTGCTTAGCGCTGCATACTTTAGTTGAAACATCTCGGTTAGTATTGTGTCAATTCCTGGAGGTTTGTTTTTCACCAGTGCCTTCAGTGCAGCTTGGAATTCTTCCTTCACCACCAAAAATCCTCACAACTGGACCAATAAGCAATATCCTGATAAAGGAAGAAAAGATTGAGGTTGTCAAGGATTTCATATTACTTGGATAGATAACCAACACCCATGGAAGCAGCAGTCAAGAAATCAAAAAACACATTGCATGGGGCAAACCTCCTGTAAAAGACTTCTTTACAGTGTTAAAAAGCAAAGATGTCACCTTGAAGAATATGGTGCACCTGACTCAGGCCACGGTGTTTTAGTCACCTCATATGCATGTGAAAACCAGACAATGAATAAGGATGACTGAAGAAGAAGTGACGCCTTTGAATTGTGGTGTTGGCAAAGAAGAGTTAATATACCATGGACTGCCAAAAGAATGAAGAAATCTGTTTTGGAAGAAGTACAACCAGAATGCTTCTTAGAAGCAAGGATGGCAAGACTATGTCTCACGTACTTTGTACACATTATCAGGAGGGATCAGTCCCTGGAGAAGGACATCATGCTTGGTAAAATAAAGGGTCGTCAAAAAGAGGAAGACCCTCAATCAGATGGATTGGGCTCAAGCATAGCAACGATTGTGAGGATGGTTCAAGACTGGGCAGTATTTCATTCTGTTGTACATAGGGTCAATATGAGTAGGAACCATCTCGACGGCACCTAACAAGAATAATAAGAACAACGTATATTGAATCATCATGTTTAGCCACGTAATTGCATATACTGGATAGTATTTCATTTTTTCTTAAAAAATCTGTGCAATATTACTCAGAGGTTTCTAAAAATTAGTTTTAAATAATAGGTATTATATTTATCTTGTTGAAATGAAAGAAAACATTTTTAAAATTTTGTCTCATGTAAAACTCATAATTTATTTTTTGAATACCTAATAATGTAGGTCCAGATAATATGCTAGACATGCAAAGAATATAGAAATATGAGACAATAGCTGCTCTTAAGAAGTTACAAAGAAAAGCATTCTACATCAGCGTTTGTGTGTGTGTGTTATTGTGCTTATGCACATATGTATAAGCAGGGAGATCTTCCAGGTTTAAAGTACATTAATTAACTTAAGCCAGACTATAAATAAGATCTTTTAGTCATACCCAAATTGCTTTGAGTGTTCATAGAAGAAAAGATTATAGCAGATTGTAGAGAAATTCAGAAAAGTCTTCATAAAGGAAAAAGATCAAATGAGATTGATCTTGTAGATTTGATTTTGACAAGCAAAGACTAGGGAAGGAGTGGACGAAAGGACAAACAGTCTGGGGTTTGGATCTATGTTATTAAAGTCACAGAGATGAGTTAGGGCAGATATCTTCTGTAGGCAAAGAGTCCTATTTGTCTAGTAACTAAATCACTTGGATTTTCAGGTTTCTTAATACCTCTCCCAAACATACTATGTAATTTCTATACTTATATTCAATCATTATTCCACAGCATTTAATAACCTATTTAATTTTAATTTTTTTTAATTGTACTTCAGATGAAGGCTTACAGTACAAATAGTTTCTCATGAAACAGTAGTACACATATTGTTTTATGACATTGATTAACAACCCCACAACATGTCAACCCTCTAACTTTTCAACCTTTTTTTTCAGTGAAAATACACATAGCCAAAGAGAAACCATTTCAAAAATTTCTACATACACAGTTCAGTGACATTGACTACGCTCTTCCAATTGTGCTGTTATTCTCACTTAAGATGAAGGCATACAGAACAAACTAGTTTCTCATTTAACAGTTACTACACATGTTGCCCTATGACAATGATTAACAATCTCACAACACATCAACAATATCCTTACTCAACCTTGGGTTCCCTATCACCAGCTTCCTTGTCCCCTTCTGCCTTCTGACCCTTGTCACTGGACTCCTGTACATCATTAGTCTCATTTGGTTTTACGGGGCTATCCACTCCCAGGCTGAATGGTAAACCTCAGAGATAACTTCACCACTGAGCTAAAAGGGTGTCTGGGGGCCATACTCTTGGGGTTTCTCCAGTCTCCTTTAGACCAGTAAATATGGTCTTTTTTTTTTTTTTTTTTGTGAGTTAGAATTATGTTCTACATCCTTCTCCAGCTCTGTCCAGAACCCTCCGTTGTGATCCTGGCCAGAGCAGTCAGTGGTGGTAGCCAGGCACCATCTAGCTGTACTGGACTCAGTCCGGTGGAGGCCTTGGTGGCTGTGGACAATTAGTCCTTCGAACTAATCTTTTCCTTGTATCCTGTTCTCTTCATTCTCCCTTGCTCCCGAAGGGATGAGACCAGTGGAGAATCTTAGATGGCCGCTCACAGGCTTGTAAGACGCCAGGAACTACTCACCAAGGTAGAATGTAGAACATTGTCTTTATAAGCTATGTTATGTCAATTGAGCTAGATGTTCCCCAAGACCATGGTCCCCACAGCCCTCCGCCCAGCAATTCAGTGCCTCAGGGAGTTTGGATGTGTCTATGGGGCTTCCATGACCTTTCCTTGTACAAGTGGTGCTAGTTTCCCCTGTACTGTGTACTGTCTCACCCTTCACCCAAGATACCACTTATCTACTGCCTGTTTAGTATTCCCCCCCCCCACCCCTCCCGTCCTTGGTAACCAACAAAGATTGTTACATTTTGTGTGGGAACTTTTTCATGGGTTTTTAAAATAGAGGTCTCATACAATATTTGTCCTTTTGTGATTGACTTAATTCACTCAGTATAATGTCCTCCAGTTTCATCCATGTTATGAGATGCTTTAGAGATTCATTGTTGTTCTTTCTCCTTGCATAGTACTCCATTGTGTGTATGTACCATGGGATGTTTATCCATTCAGCTGTTGATGGGCATCTTGGTTGTTTGCATCATTTTGCTATTGTGAACAATGCTGCCATGAACATAGGTGTGCATATGTCTATTCGAATGACGACTCTTATTTCTCTAGAATATATTCCCAGGAGTGGAATTGCTGGATCGAACGGTATGTCTATTTCTAGCTTTCTGATGAAGTGCCATTTCATTTTCCAAAATGGTTGTATCATTTTGCATTCCCACCAGCGGTACATAAGAGTTCCTATCTCCCCGCAGCCCCTCCAACATTTGTTATTTCCAGTGTTTTTGATTCCTGCCAGTAATGCTGGGGTGAGATGGTATCTCATTGTGGTTTTAATTTGCATTTCTCTAATGGCTAGTGATCGCGAGCATTTCCTCATGTGCCTGTTGGCCATTTGAATGTCTTCTTTGGTGAAGTGTCTGTTCATTTCCTGAGCCCATTTTTTAATAGGATTATTTATCTTTTTGTTGTAGAGGTGTTGGATTTTCTTGCAGATTATGGAAATTAGACCTTTGTCTGACTTGTACTGTCCAAAAATTTTTTCCCAGTCTGTAGGTTCTCTTTTTACTCTTTTGGTGAAGTCTTTTGAAGAGCATAGGTGTTTGGTTTTTAGAAGATCCCAGTTAACTAGCTTATGTATTAGGGTTTGTGCGTTGATGGTTATGGTTTGTATCCTGTTAATGCCATGTATTAAGGCCTGAATTGTTGGTCCTATTTTTTCTTCTATGAACTTTATAGTTTGAGGCTTTATATTCAGGTCTTTGATCCATTTTGAAGTAATTTTTGTATACGGTGTGAGGTATGGGTCCTGTTTCATTTTGTTGCAGATGGATATCCAGTTTTGCCAGCACCATTTGTTAAAAAGACTGTCTTTTCCCCATTTGATGGACTTTGGGCCCTTGTTGATGATCAGGTGACCGTAGGTGGATGGATTTACATCTGGGTTCTCAATTCTGTTCCGTTGGTCGATGTATCTGTCGTTGTACCAGTACCAGGCTGTTTTGACTACTGTAGCTGTATAATAGTTTCTGAAGTCAGGTAGTGTGAGTCCTCCAACTTTATTCTTCCTCAGTAGTGCTTTACTTATTCGGGGCTTCTTCTCTTTCCATATAAAGCTAATGATTAGTTTTTCCATCTCTTTGAAGAATGTTGTTGGTATTTGGATCAGGATTGCTTTGTATTTGTAAATTGCTTTGGGTAGAATTCTCATTTTCACAATGTTGAGTCTGCCTACCCATGAGCATGGTATGTTTTTTCATTTATGTAGATCCCTCTGGGTTTCATGCAGTAGTGTATTGTAGTTTTCTTTGTATAGGTCTTTTACATCCCTGGTCAGATTTAGTCCTAAGTATCTTATCTTTTTAGGGGCTATTAAAAATGATATTGTTTTCCTGATTTCCTTTTCATTGTTCTCCTTATTGGTGTATAGGAATCCAACTGATTTTTGAATGTTTATCTTGTATCATCCTACTATGCTGAATCTTTCTATTAGTTCCAGTAGATTTCTCGTGGAGTCTTTAGGGTTTTCTATGTATAGTATCATATCATCTGCAAACAGGGACAGTTTAACTTCTTCATTATGAATTTAGATACTCTTTATTTCTTTTTCTTGCCTTATTGGTCTAGCTAGAAATTCCAGCAAAATGTTAAATAGGAGTGGTGATAAAGGGCATCCTTGTCTTGTTCCTGTTTTCAAGGGGAATGTTTTCAGCCTCTCTCCATTAAGAATGATGTTGCCCATTGGTTTTACCTAAATGCCCTTTATTATGTTGAGAAATTTCCCTTCTGTACCTATTTTATTGAGAGTTTTTATCAGGAATGGATGCTGGACTTTGTCAAATGCATTTTGTGCATCAATTGAGATGATCATGTGATGCTTTTCTTTCATTTTATTTATGTGGTGGATTACTTTGATTGATTTTCTAATGTTGAACCATCCTTGCATACCTGGTATGAATCTTACTTGGTCGTGGTGTATTATTTTTTTGATATGATGCTGAATTCTATTGGCTAAAATTTTGTTCAGAATTTTTGTATCTATATTCATGAGAGATATTGGTCTATAATTTTTTTGTGAGGTCTTTGCCTGGTTTTGGTATCAGCTTTATGCTAGGTTCATAGAATGAATGTGGAAGTGTTGTTTCCTCTTCTATGCTCTGAAATAGCTTGAGTAGTACTGGTACAAGCTCTTCTGTAAATGTTTTGTAGAATTTTCCAGTGAAGCCATCTGGGCCAGGGCTTTTTTTGGTTGGGAATTTTTTTTATTACCTTTTCAATCTCTTCTCCTGTTATGGGTCTGTTCAGATTTTCAACATCACTTTGTTGTAGTTTGGGTAGGCCGTGTGTTTCTAGTAATTTATCCATTTCCTCTAGGTTTTCAAATTTGTTGGAATATAGTTTTTCGTAATATTCTGTTATAATGCTTTTTATTTCAGTTGGGTCTGTTGTAATGTCCCCCATTTCATTTCTTCTATGGGTTATTTGTGCCCTCTGCTGTTTTTCTTTTGTCAGTCTGGCCAGTGGTTTGTCGATTTTGTTGATTCTTTCAGAGAACCAACTTTTGGTTTTGTTGATTCTTTCTATTGTTTTTCTGTTTTCTATTTCATTTATTTCTGCTCTGATCTTTACTATTTCCTTTTTTCTGGTGGTTGTGGGCTTTTTTTGCTGTTCTCTTTCTATTTGTTTGAGTTCTGTAGTTAATGTTTTGATTTTGTCCTTTTCTTCTTTTTTGATGTGTGCATCTATTGCTGTAAATTGTCCTCTGAGGACTGCCTTTGCTGTATCCCAAAGGATTTGGTATGTTGTGTTTTCGTTCTCATTTGATTCTTGAAATTTTTTGATTCCATCTCTGATTTCTTCTATTACCCACTGATGTGTAAGCAGGGTATTTTTCCGTTTCCATGTAATTGATTTTTTTTCCTTGCTCTTTCTAGTGTTAATTTCTACCTTGATGGCGTTGTTGTCAGAGAAGATACTTTGAATTATCTCATCGTTTTGGATCTTTTGAGGATTGCTCTGTGGTCTAAGATGTGGTTTCTTCTGGAGAATGTTCCATGTGCATTGGAAAAGAATGTGTACTTTGCAGCAGGTGGATGGAGTGTTATATATATGTCTGTGAGGTCAATTTGGCTGATTGTGCCCTTTAGGTCTTCTGTACCTTTGCTGAGTTTCTTCTTAGTTGTTCTGTCCTTTACTGAGAGTGGTGTGTTGAAGTCTCCTACTATTATTGTGGAACTGTCAATTCCTCTTTTCAGTGTCATTAGAGTTTGTTTTATGTATTTTGGAGCCCTGTCATTGGGTGCGTAGATGTTTATTATGGTTATGTCTTCATGATGGATGATCCCGTTAATCATTATATAGTGTCCTTCTTTGTCTTTTTTGGTAGATTTCACTTTAAAATCTATTTTATCTGAGATTAGAATTGCCACTCCTGCTCTTTTTTGGTAGTTGTTAGCTTGAGATATTTTTTCCAACCTTTCACTTTTAATAAGTCCACATCTTTGTTTCTAATGTGTGTCTCTTGTAGACACCATATTGATGGATACTGTTTTTTTATCCATTCTGTCACTTTCCATCTGTTTATGGGTGCATTGAGTCTACTTACATTCATTGTAATTATTGATAGATGTGAGTTTGTTGCTGTCATTTTGTGGGTTTTTTTTTTTTTTTTTTTTTTTTTTGTGGTCCTGAAGTTTTCTTTGTTCTTCTTACTCTCTTGTGTTGAGTTACTTTTGTTTGTGGATTTTTTTTTCATTTATTTTGTTTTCGTAGGTTTTATTTTTACTGAGACTTTATGATTTTCCTCTTTTTTTTTATGAGTATGTTTGTTGACTTTCTTTGTTGTTACCATGGGTTTTACCCTTTTCTTTCTAAGTTTTAAGCAGTCTACCATTACTTGGTATCACCTTCCCTTCCTCTCCATTAAAACGTTCTATACACGTGCTGTTTATTCCCTCTTTCATTGTTTTGTTGTTATTGTCATTTACTGATTAACTGCTCTGATTCACTGTTGTATTTCTTTTGGTTTTGGATAGTCCTCGAGAGTTCATTTCCTAAATTTGTATCTGGCTGGTACGATCCTGCGTCCTAGATTCTGCCTGTGAGCTGAAGCTGTTTGTCCTCAGATAGAAGAACTGCCTTTAATAATTCTTTTAAGTTTGGTTTGACTTTTACATAGTCCCTTAATTTCTGTTTATCTGGAAATGACCTAATTTCACCATCAAAGTTGAACGAGAGCTTTTCAGGATATATTATTCTTGGCGGTAAATTTTTTTCTTTCAAGATTTTATATATGTCATCCCATTGCCTTCTTGCCTCCATGGTTTCTGCCGAATAATCTGAACTTAGTCTTATTGTTTCTCCTCTGTATGTGACTTCTTCTTTTTCACGAGCTGCTCTCAGGATTCTTTGTTTGTCTTTGGTTTTGGTGAGTGTGATTATGATATGTCTTGGTGATTTTCAGTTCAGGTCTATCTTATATGGGGTTCATTGAGCTTCTTGGATTGCCAGCTTTTCATCTTTCATGATACTGGGGAAGTTTTCTGTCAGCAGTTCTTCAATGATCCTCTCTGTGTTTTCTGTTTTCTCCCCCATTCTTGAAGTCCAGTTGCTAGCACATTTCTGCTTTTGATTGTATCCCAGATAATTCTCTGGGTCTCTTCATTTTTCTTTGTTCTTTTTTCTGAGTTTTCCTGAAAGAGAGTTGTATCCAAGTGTTTGTCTTCATTTCTACTGATCCTGTCTTCCACCATTTCAAATCTGCTTCTCAGCCCTTCTAAGACACCGTCCATTTCTGAAATCTTGTTGTTTACCTTTTGTATTTCTAATTGTTGTCTCTGTATAATTTCTAGTTGTGAATTTATTTTGGCATTTTGTTCCTGAATTATTTTCCTGAATTCTTCTAGTTTTTTTCTGTATTTTCCATGAATTTGTCTATTTTTTCCTCATGTTTGTCAGCTTTTTGCCTCAGCTCTTGGACAATTCTGAGTATTAGCGATTGAAGTCCCTGTCAGGTTGTTCTAGTGCATTTTCTTCCACTGGAGAGTCATCTGGTGTTTTAATTTGGATGCCAGTGGAACCATCCTGTCCTGCTTTTGTAAATATTTTGATATTGTCTGCTGTCTTTGGGGCATTCAGTAGTTATTTTTTTCATTTATTGATGGTAGATTTGTTTGTTACATCCCTTTTGTTCATAAAAAAGTTGACTATGTCTGAGCAGGTGGACTGTGTATTCTTTGTTGTTTGCTCATCTGTGGGCATAATACTTTTCGCCTCCTTCTCCAGTTGGCAGGGTCAGTCACTCAGATATGGTATGGCAGGGCAGGTCTAGCTGAAGAGGAGTTACTGAGATGGGTTGTTTCTGGCACTTACTACAGCCACCAGAGCTGGTCAGTAATCAGTGAAGGGAAGGTTCAAGTAGGCTGTGCCTGTGCTGCTTGGTGGTGCGATGTCAAGTGCACAGTGGAGGTAGGCAGGATGCAGCAGAGAGATTGTTATGTGTTGAGCTAAGATGGATACGGGAGCGAGGAGAGAGGAACAGTGGCCAAAAACATATAAACAAGCAAAAAAGAATGCTAGGGGAGCTTGCCGTTGGAGTGGAGAGATGAGAGACTATGAAATGGAGAAAAACAGAAAAGGGAAGAGGAAGAAAAGAAAAGAAAAGAATGAATAAATAAAAATCAGAAATGTTAAAGAACCACAAAGTTCCCAGGGATCCAACTGGTGCAGCTATGAGGTCTGGGGAAGTCGTTCTTTGTTGTTGCGGTACAGCCTGGCTAGAAGGCATAGAGGTATACAGTGCCAGCTATTCAGGGAACAGAAAGAGAAGGAAGATATAGAGAGATGAGAAACTGAGCAATGAAGAAAGACAAAAAGGAAAAAAAGAGGGAAAAGAAAACAAAACAAATTAAAAAAAAAAAAAAAACAAGAAAGGCCATGCAAAAAACAGAAAAAAAAAAAACAACAACGAGAAAAGAAATGCCTTCAGGGATCCCCCCACACGTCCGCACAAGCCGAGAGGGAAGCCTCCCCGCCACGCAGCACCACCCGGCCAGAAAGTGCTCCCAACCCAAGAAAAGGAAAAGAAAACAAACAACTCAAAACAAACAGATGAACAAAAGCCCTGGGATCCCACCAGCACGGCAGCCCAGACTGGAAAGCAGCTCCACACTAAAGCAGTGCTCCACAGCCCTCCAGGAAGAAGCAAAGATGGTGCACGGAGCCAGGTATTTGAGCGAAAGGAGGGGGAGGTGGCGAGAGGCAAGGAAGAAATCAAAAGAAGCAGAAAAAAAAGCAACACCAGCAGCCAACAAATGGCACTCAGAGAGCCAGCCAGTGTGGGCTGGTGTTTCTCGGACAAGAGACTGTGTCCACGGGAAGCAGAGGGGGCCAAGTGTGGGTTAAGAAGGGCAGGGAGTGGGAAACCATATATCACAAATTACTGGAGCTCTGCAGCCCCTCAGGAAAAAGCAAAGTTGGCGCACAGAGCCAGGTATTTGAGCGAAAGGAGGGGGAGGTGGTGAGAGGTAAGGAAGAAATCAAAAGAAGTGGAAAAAAGCCACACCAGCAGCTAACAAATGGCACTCAGAGAGCCGGCCCATTCAGGTGTGTGGAATCCAAGCAGCTGGTGTTTCCTGGGCAAGAGATTGTGGCAGCAGGAAGCAGAGGAGGCCATGTTGGGGTGAAGAAGGGTGGGGTTGGGAAATCGTATATCGCAAATTACCGGTTGTTTTGTCTCCCGCTGGACACTCCGTGAGGCTGCTTTCTCGTACCCCGTTTGCTGGTCTCCGATAGGGTCCAAGATGGCGGATCTATGCTGCGTTAGCTCGTAGGGGACCTCTACGTGAATCTCTCCTTGCTCTCTGTTCTCTATCAGTTTTCTCACTCCATTTGGTGCTTGGGTGAGTTCTTTATCTCTTCATTTGATGTTTTAGGGTTTCAGGATTTTTGTATTCTCTCTTTGGCTTAGTTTTTCGGATCTTTGCTGTGGAGGGACGGCGTGGTGCTTCTGCGTAGAGTGCCATTTTGCCGGAAGCTGACCTATTTTATTTTAAAAAGAGAAGTACTATCTGAGGATACAATGATAAAGAAAACATAACTTAGTGCAAGAATCAGAGTTTTCTAGGAAAATGACTCGAATAATTACTGCCATATTGTGTGATAATTACCATATAATAGCACTATTACAAGTTAAAATGGCAGCATCATTGAAAGAAGGGGGACGGTGGAATTGGAACATGCGTCTTGATTTTAGGTTTTGAAATTGGATACCACCTTATTCTTAGACTAACCAGTTCTTTGTTTTCCACAGGGGTTTGTATAAAAACACACTGAACTGGGATTCTCAAATCCACAGTTCAGATCCTGACTTCTTTTATTTATTAGCTAAAGGAACTCAGCAAATTGAGCTGACCGAGAAGTGAAGAGGTTCAAGAAGAGTTTCTGCTTTATTAAATCAGTAATTGGAATCTTAGGGGTATGTGGTTAACAAAGTCATGATTTATACAAACTAGACTTATTTAACTTGTTCACAGAATTCCTGAGGGTATCGTAAATATCATCCAGAATCCTGCAGTATGTTTAATTGCATCACAGGTGACATTTATATTCTCAAAGGCTTTATATGAACCTCATTTTTAATCTCTATAGTTTTAAATTGTGTGAAAATCAATAGAGCTATTTTCATGACAGTTCGAATCTTATAGCTTTGGATCCTGAATTGTAGGGCTCAGTTTTAGGAATGCTTTTTCTATTAATTAATTCCAATAAAACACATTTGTCATTATGTTCAATGCCATAATGTTGTACAGAATTTTTGTTTTCTGAGAAATTAAATAGTAATGCAAGTAAGATACATTTAAAATAATTTCTGATATTTTAGTAAAAAAAGTGGAGTCTAATATTCTTCCATTAATTTTATATATCGAAGTTACATCCAAGAGATAGCATTTTATAGTCATTTTGTATCAAACATTTTAATCCTTAGATCTATAGTTACAGTGGAAAACTATGTCTTTTGTGGTCTGAAACCCTGTAGTATATATACTTTTTTTTTAGTATACAAATGTTTTTATGTCCAAATTGTCACTTCTATTATGTATATCTTAACCCTTATCATTCAAAGTTGTGCAAGTTCTTTTCACACTATGCTTTGGAACAAGTCATTAATACTGACTACAGCGTAAACAGGGAGAGGTGCAGAGTCACCAATATAGTCTCAGAATACATAAATCATTATTAAAACTATGTTTCAGATCACGTCACCAGTTTATGCAAAATATAATCTATTTACTTCATACCTTTAATTGTTCTTTAGTAGCTTAAATATAAGTTAGAAATCTTGATATCAAATAATTTCTTTTGTTGCTATCTTCTTACTTTACAGTTGAAACATAAATATCTCCAATCAGCTCTCTATAAGGTTGTAGATTATTTTCCTGTTCTTAGCACCTTTCGATAACACTTATCATACAGTTTTGTAATTGCCTATTTATTTGTCTCTGCCCCTCAGTAGATGTTAAACTCTGTGATCGCTCAGCCTGTTTCCTTTTGTTAACTGCCTTATCCCTGGTACCAGTTGAGTGTCTGATGTAATGTAGTCATAGTAAATATTTGTTTAAAAAATGAATGCAGGAATGGGACTTCCTTGGGAAAATTTTCTTAACACTAAGTTCAAATATAAATTCATCATGTGGGTTTTACTTTGGAAACAGTCTATGCTATATTGGAATCAAGATGTCCAACACAATTTTTAGACAAATGCAATAATGTATGCAAAATGATAATTTCTTGTACAATATTTGCTAAGACCCAATGGCATAATCAAATGCAACCAGTTGGAGAAAATTCTATAGAGGCCAATATATTATAATACAGGTTTTTTGTCATTTGGTGATTTACCTTTTTCCAAAGGCAGGTTTTGATAGAAATGTATGTACAAATGAGCTGTACATTCTTTAGCTATTTTCCAATAAATATCAACATTCTCAGAAAAACTTTTTACAAGAAATCAATACTATCTATTTCAGTAAGGTATGGTCTGTGTAAGACATGGTTGTTCTGCTGGGTTACTGGATGAGAGTAAGAAACAGATGAACAAATGTTCATGATTCAGTTGAGAAAATTAAGGAACATAACAAATCAAGAAGAAAGATAATACATTGTACACTTCTTCTTTTATTTACTCACTTTTCAACCAAACTTTATTGAAAATAAAAATAAAATTGAAGAAGCATTTTATTTTCATGTTTTGAATTGTGATTCAGAGAGTATCTTGTTATTTTCAGTCCAGTGAAAACCAAGTGGAGAGGATTAGATTTGCAGACACAGAGTGTCATACTATCTACTCACTACTAACTTCCCTTAGGGCAGCACTTATTAAACTTAGTGAAAATAAAATCACCCAAGGATCCCCATCCCCTAAGAATTTGATTCAGTAGATCTAGCGGGAGCTGCAAAAAATCCCAGATGATTCTGAAATACACAGTCTGTGGAGACTTGATCTAGCTCAGCTGCATGAACACTGTCCTAGACTATTAAATTGATTATTGAATAAATTACATAAAATGCATTGTATTTCCATTCAACTTTCTCCAAACACTGTATCTGAAACTGAAACTAAGGGACCCCTTGCTTGTGATTGTTTCTCTGAAATTTCCTCTCAATCCAGTGCGTACATTTTGAGTGACGAATAGAAATCAGAAATGGTGAAAATCCAATTTAAAGTGCAGGATGAAGAAGAAGAATAAAGACTGAAGAATGTCCTCCTCTTAATACCAGTAATAGTGCTTGATATTTCCACAGTGCTTTATAGTTTCCAAAACACTTTTAAATATTATTTCATTTGATTCTCACAATTGAATAAGGTTGGGAATGAGATTTGTATGTACTTTCCATGCCCCATGAATGAAAAAGTGGAGTAACAACACAAATGCACTTGGTGCAGTAGGAGTAGATCCATCCATAAATAAGGTTGTGGGTTTTCAAACATTTCCCTTGCTCCCCTCTCTTTGATCTCCTTCTGAAATTCTAATTATGCATGTTACACCTTTGAAATTGTCTGAGAATTCTTGGATGTTCCATTCTTTTTTTTTTTTCTTTCAGTGTTTCTCTTTTCATTTCAGTTTGGGAAGTACCTATTGACATATCTTCAAGCTCACTGATTTTTTACTTGTCCATATCCAGCCTACTAGTGCGCCCATCAAAGACATTCTTCCTTTCTGTTACAGTGATTTCTGGCATTTCCTTTCCACATTTTCCTCGTGTTTCCATTCTTTGCTTACACTGCCCATCTGTTCTTGCATGTTGTCTACTTTTTCTATTAAACGCATTAACTATAGTTACTTTAAATTCACTGTCTGATAATTTCAAATCTGTCATATCTGTGTTTGTTTCTGATGCTTACCTTGTCTCTCTAGTCTTTAGCTGGCCTGTATCCCTGGGCTGTGACCTTCACAAGTGTTTTTCAGCTTCCCCTCACCTTAGGTGAGACAGGCAGACTACATGGGAATGTTGTTGTTCTTAGGTGGCATGGAGTCATTTTCTGGACTCATAGCAACACCATGTAATAAAGTAGAACTGGCCTATAAGGCTTTCTTGGCTGTAATCTTTACCGAAGCTGATTGCCAGGTCTTTCTCCTGCAGAGCAGGTGGTTGGATTCAACTTGCATACATTTTGGTTAACAGCCTAGTACTAAACCGTTGTGCCACAGGTAAATACCCTTCCCCAAGGTTGGATAAGGCTCTGGTAAAGTCTTGTCTTCTGGCAAATAGGCCTTTGTTATGGAGAATGCTCTGTGCATATTTTTAAAATGGTTTTTGTCACCCTTTTCAAGCCAGAGTCAAGAGGGAATCATTCTTGGCTGTTGAGTGTGAGAATATGAAGAAGCCCCTGGAGGTAAAACCCATGAAAATGTGGGAGCCCCCTAAGTCTGCAGCCCAGGGAGTTTCTCATTCTCCTGCTAATCCACATTCAGCCTCCAGCAGTTTATCAAAATTATCACTAAGTGTTCCTACCAGTTTTTGGCTCCAGCAGTTTCTGTTCCAGGTAAGCAGATCTCAGTTGCTTTGTTTCTCTGGATACATCTGTCTCTCCCAATTTCGAGGTGGTAGTTCACCTCGCAAACTCAATTCTCTCATGGGGCCAATAAAAGTCATTGATTTTCAGTTTGTTCAGCCCTTTTTTTCCTTGTAAGGATGGAAGTGATGACTTCCAAGCTCTTTCCATGTCACAGCTGAAACTTGAAATCAAGGTCCAGGCTTTTTACTCTGTCATTAACTGATCATAGATATTGCCCAGGAGGCCATGGGTGTGGGATAAAAGAAAAGCAGGGAAGCAATAGGAGCAGGTATCACAGAATATGAAATTGCCTGTGTATGCAGCATTCTTGTGTTTTTCAGACCTGATCAGGCTTGCTTTTGATATGTACAATTTCCATATTAAAATGCAATGCTGCTGTTCATATTCAGTTTCATGGTTCATAAATCAAAAAGTTTGGATTACGATACTCCTGAGGGACCAAATTGCTGGGCTGAGGACTGTAGGGACCATGGTCTCATGGAAGATCTAGCTCGACTGGCATAAAATAGTTGATAAAGAAAATGTTCTACATTCTACTTTGGTGAGTAGTGTCTGGGGTCTTAAAAGCCTGTCAGCCGCCATCTAAGATACTCCACTGATCTCATCCCTTTGGGAGCAAGGAAGAATGAAGAAAACTAAAGATACAAGGGAAAGATTAGTCCAAAGGACTGATGGACTACAACTACCTCGGCTTTCACCAGACTGAGTCCAGCACAGCTAGATGGTGCCCGGCTACCACCACTCACTGCTCTGACAGGGATCACAATAGAGGGTCCTGGACAGAGCTGGAGAAAAATGTAGAACAAAACTCGAAATCACAAAAAAAAGACCAGACTTACCGGCCTGACAGACTGGAGAAACCCCGAGAGTATAGCCCCCAGACACCCTTCTAGCTCAGTAATGAAGTCACTTGCAAGGCTCACCCTTCAGCCAAAGATTAGACAGGCTCATAAAATAAAATGAGACTAAAGGGGCACATCAGCCCAGGGGCAAGGACTAGATGGCAGGAGGGGACAGGAAAGCTGGTAATACAGAACCCAAGGTCAAGAAGGGAGAGTGATGACATGTCATGGGGTTGCTAACCAATGTCATAAAACAATATAAGGTGTGCCAGGATTATAGGACCACCACTCAAAGCTGAGGTAGCAGGGATGCAATGCCCAAGAGACAGAAGAATGGGGATGCTGGGGCCAAGGGTGTGGGGTCACCACTCGGATGGACTAGGAGAATGGGACTGCCTATATCAGAGGGAGCAAAGTTGCCATCCCAGGGGGCCTTGAAGGCAGAGCTGAAGCTCAAGGCTGAGGGGTCTTCACCTAGAATTGAGGAAATGTGTCCAGCACTCAAAATCTGGAGGATAGGGCCATTGCCTAGATGGTCTCAGAGAACAGAGGATTATTATCAAGACTTGAAAGCTGATGTAATTTGTTTTGTTGGGTTTTTGACTTGCTTGCTGCCCATTATCCCTTCTTTCCTTCCAATTTCTCCCATTTGTAATGGAAATGTCTACCTTGTGCCTGCCCTATCATCATACTTTGGAAGCAGATAACTTGTATTCTACATTTCACAGGTTCACAGATGAAGAAGGATTTTGTCTCAGGATGAAATACACTTAAAGTCTCACCCATATTTGATTTAGATGCTTCAGAGGATGAGATTTTGAACTTCGAGTTAATTTATGACTTTTGCAATGATGTGATGGGGTAAAAGTGTTTTGCATGTGGTAAGGACATGAATTTTGGGGAGCCAAAGGGTGAAATGTTATGGATTGAATTGTGTCCTCCAAAAATATGTGTTGTAAATCCTAACCTCTATGCTTGTGATCATGATCTCATTTGAGAATGGGTTGTCTTATGTCAAGGAGATGGGATTAGTGTAGGGTATGTCTTAAATCAATCTGTTTTGACATTATAAATAAAGATTAAACAAGCAAGCCAGAGAAGCAGAGAAGGGGGAACAAAGATGTCAAGGCACAAGATCACCTAGGAGTAGAATCCCAAAGAGATAAGGACCTTTTCTGAGAAAACAGAGAGAAAGCCTTCCCAGAGACTTTTATCTTCCTAAACTGTGAAAAAATAGATTTCTGTTTCTTAAAGCATCCACTTGTGGTATTTCTGTTACGGCACCACCAGGTAACCGAGATAGCTCTAGATAACCTGGCAACGTTTTGTTCTGTTATACATAAGGCTGGCATGCCAATTTGACAGCAACTAACATCAACAGGGATATTAAAAAAAAAAAAAAGCTTTTTCTAGGTCAATAGTTTATACCAGCTACCAGACACTACGTTGATTTGCTCCAGTAAAGACACAGACGTAGGTCCACAGTTGTAACTGGTATCATGCTTAATTAAATTTGTAATAATACATAGTCTTTCTACAAGGTACAGCTAATTTTTCACTGGTCAAAGTGGCACATCAAGTGGAATGGTAATATGACAGGAATCACCACCCCTATATTTTTCAAGGCTTTGATGGTGTTACTAATTAATGCAATCCTCCCAGGAAATGAAGTGTTGCTTTTGATTTATGGGTTTGGTTTACTAGTGCAGTTCCAGGGACTTCCACTCAGTTAACATAATAGCCCTCTTTCCACGGTTCATGGAACCAACATGAGGATTCTCTCATTTACTGATTGTGTTTATTCCTAGTATAAAATCTGGGCAAAGAAAATAACTTATATGGGGTTTAATAATCAACTAGGTGCACTGTGAGATGTACTTATTCACTTGCATCTATCAGCTGAAATCTCCCCCTCAATAACTAGTAGATCACAGTAATACTTTGACAATTTTAGGCTTGCATTCATTTAGTACCAGTATACAATTTAAAAATAAAGTCTGGCATCCTTTGCTGGTAAGAATATAAAATGGTAACAGCCACCGTGAAAACAGCTTGACGGTTCCTCAAAACGTTGAAAATACAACTACCATGTTGTCGTTAGTAGGTGCTGTTGAGTTGGTTCTGACTCATAGTGACCCTATGTACAACAGAACAAAACATTGCCCAGTCCTGTGCCATCCTCACAATCCTTGTTACGCTTGAGCCCATTGATGCAGCTACGGTGTCAATCCATCTTGTCCTCGGTCATATTTTGAGTGCCTTCCAACCTGAGGATCTCATTTTCCAGCACTATATCAGACAATGTTCTTCTGCTATTCATAAGGTTTTCACTGGCTAATTCTTTTCAGAAGTAGACCACCGGGCCCTTCTTCCTAGTCTGCCTTAGCCTGGACGCTCAGCTGAAACTTGTCTGCCATGGGTGACCCTGGTATTATTTGAATACTGGTGGCATAGCTTCCAGCATCACAGCAACACGCAAGCCTCAAAATGACAGACACCTGGGGGAGAACTACCATATGACCCTGCAATCCCAACCCTAGGTATATACTCAGAAGAAGTGAAAGCAGGAATGCAAACAGAAACCGGTACGCCGAGGTTCACTGCAGCACTTTTCACAATAGCCAAAATGTGGGATCATCTGAAATGTCTATCAACAGATGGATGGATAAACAAAATGTGGTGTATGCATCCAAAAGAATATTATTCATCCATTAAGCGAAATTAAGTCCTGATGCATTTGACAACATGGATGAAGCTTGAAAATATTATGCTGAGCAAAATGTCAGTCACAGAAGGACAAATACTGTATGGTCTCACTTACATAAAATAAGCAAATGTATAGAAACCAAAGATTATTAGTGATTACCAGGGGTGGAAAAGAGAAGGGAAGGAGGAGTTTTTGGATAGGTGTCATTGAGTTTAAATTAATGGTGTTGGCATAATTTGGAAAAGGATAGTGATAATGGTTGCACAATATGAAAATGTAATCAATGTCACTGAATTATACTGTAGAAGTTGTTGAATTGGCAAATATCATGCTGTGTATATTTTTACCACAAGAATAAATAAAGACTGGGCATTTCTCTCTCTCCAATGTATAGTCACTCTCCTAAATGATTTTTATTTTTGGGGGGAAAAGATTCATGTTGTATTTACTAGAGAGACAAGTTACAAAGCTGAGTGGAAGATTTAAGGACACCAAAAAAAAAAAAAAAAAAAAGACACCAGTGCTGATTAAAAAGAGGATCTCAACAGGGGATAATTTGGGCCACCATGGGATATTTGTCAAAGTCCAGAGACATTTTTGATTGCTAAGGCTAGTGGTTGGGGTTTGCTGAAGGCATTTAGTGTGTAGAGGCCTGGGATACTACTAAACATCCTACAATGAAAAGAACAGCCTCCCCCCACCACTTACCCCCACACACAGAACAAAGAATTGTTGGTTTCAAATGTCAAAGATTCAAAGTTCGAGAAACCTTGGACTAAAGGGATAAAAGGTGGGGAGCCTAATTTAAGAAATTTGGAGAGAGTAGCTCAAGAGTGGACTGCCTAACAAAATGTGACCAAACACAAAAATTGGCTGGGCAACGAACTCATTGCCATTGAGTGGATTCCAACTCATAGTGACCCTAAAGAACAGAGTAGAACTGCCACATAGGGTTTCCAAGAAGCTGTGGTGGATTCGAACTGCTGATCTTTTGGTTAGCAGTTATAGCTCTTAACCACTGTGCCACCAGGGCTCCCGGCAGAACAGCAGCCAAGGAAATAAAAATCTAATATACCTATCCTGTGTTTCTGTCTCCTGCCTGTGCTTCCAATTGGGTGGACCCAACTGGATCTGGAGTGGCAAATGGAAGGGCTTCATCTCATTTATATAACTTAGAGTATTTGTGCCAATCTGGCAAAGGAGTGTGAGTTGGGGGGGTGGGGAGGAGAAATTGTAGGATGGAACATTGAGGAACAACATCTAAATTATGTGGAGAGGAAAATAAATTTGCAAAATATCGAAAAGAGCAAAGAGAAGAAAATCTGAAGGATTTTTTTTTTTTTAAATATTGATGACACAGATCTAGATTTGTAGTCCAAGCGGGAACCAAGAGGTTTTGTTTTTATGTTCTTTATTTGTATCTCCCCCACTCTTTTTTTTTAAACTTTGATAGTATGTATATATCACTCAACAACCATCAGGCATTTTGCTTAGTGGTGACATTTGGTTTCCTATAGATCAGTAGCTTTCAAATTATTTCCATTGTCAGCAAAACACTATGTATGGACCCTCACCCTTCCACCAAAACAAATTAAAACAAAATTAGCACAGATCCAATTCAACTTACTTAATTTACAAAATTTCTGTGGCAAAAATATCTTATGCCTAATTTTTTAAAAAATAAAATGCCCACATCATTTGCTTTGTTTTATACTCTGGCTAAGGATTTTGATACTACAGGAAAACGTTATATGTATGACATCCAAATAGAACACTTGAGGCTTTTGAGTATAATCTCCTTGGAAGCATTGAATGTGCCATAACTACATGACTGTCTTAATAATAAAAGTTATGAAAAAAGAGTTGTTTGCAAAACAAATTTTATTTTTATATATCAACCTTGAGAGTAATAAAGTAACTATCAAAAATAAAAATTTAAGAAACTTTAGATCATTTTTCAAATGTGGCAGTAACATAACACATATTTTCAATACTCCTGAAAAATTAAAGGCACTATTTCAAAAACAACTTCATCAACTCTTCAGTAGTATCATTTTCATGTTATGTGCACACATAATGCATTTGCTTGCAACATTTAGCACTTTTAGTGAAATTAACTCATTTATAGGCATGTCCAACATTTACTTGCAAATGTGAACGGAGGTATCTCATGAACATCTGAACTTTATACTCAGGGAAAAGTAACATTTGCTTAAAAGAAAAGTTTCACCAATATTTCAAGAGATTTAAGGTTACATTGTCTTGCGGTCTTTTAGAAAGTGGAATAGTTGACAATCAATACGTGTGTGTATGAGCAGTATTTTATATATGTATTGTCTTGATGTCAGAAGAGAGCACAGTTCTTTATATTAAGGAAAACATTCATTATCTTTGCAGATACTGGTTTGTTATTAATCAAGTAAAATAATTGAGAAACACTGAAAACGAAAGGAATACTGGTTCCTATAAAGTATTTAGCTAAGACCTCAAATTTGTGTGCAAATGTTTAATGATATTAATTCACTAAGGAACAAAAATAAGAATGATAATGCTGAGAATCTGGGCTGCCTACATGAATCTGACAATAGTATTCTCTCTCTCCCGACTCCCCAGGATACTCTTGCCCAGAAAGATCAGACTGTAAACTAGTAAATAACTTTATCGTTCACTTCGGGAACTCTTTAAAAATCAATTTATGAGACTGTTCCAATTAGCAGCTCAAAATAGTCCCATTCTCGGGACAACAGATTGCTGGTCTGAACAAACAGCTCAACTTTCAGAACAATAGACACTTAACTGGTCAAATCATTTATTTACCAAAAAATCATTTACTTATCAAGACTCATTGTGTTCATCAATTGTAAACTCTTAATAACAAAATTTTCTCCATCACCATCAGATTCCCACATTAAAATACATGACTAAAACCAGCTTTAAGAACCACAAATCTTATCATACCTGCTGCAGGTGTTCCCTTAGTGAGTTACTTTACCAGTCTGTCACGTTGATGCTCTTCTTTATTGTAGGAGGTAAGAAATTTAGCTTTGCTGGATTAACAGGTTATTCTAGTCATCTGTTGGGAAGTCAGCCGTTGAAAAGCCAATTGTGGACAACAGTGAACTTACAAATTTTTCCCCTGTGGGCACCTGTGTGGTTTGTGTTTGTTCATTTTCATGCTTTTTGAAATGCATTACAAAAAAATCAGTTACACATCTTGGAATTAGTTTTTCAAATGTGAAAGTCAAAGAGTTACTTCCCCTCACAGTAGCTTGCAAAATTGTGACGAGCACACATGTATTATGATCAGGAATTCAAGAAAATGTTAATACTAGCTAAAGTTAAGAACAAGTTGGAATATAAAATTATGGAATGAAATAGCCAAATGCTGTATTATAAAATCAAAAGAAAATCTCCTGTAGATTATCATACATTTCAGACTATATGGGAAACTCCACTTCCTTTACCAAAACCAAAAGCCAAACCTGCTGCCATGGAGTTGATTCTGACTCATAGTGACACTATAGGACAGAGTAAAATTGCCCCATAGGGTTTCCAAGGGGCTGCTGGTGGATTTAAACTGCTGACTTTTTGGTTAGCAGCCATAGCTCTCAATCACTGCGCCATCCAGGCTTCAGCATTTGGGAAAACACTGCCTTGTTCACTTCTGAGAAATAACGTCAAGGTCCAGGAAACATGAAACAGGAAGGAAAAAATATGATCAATAGAAATTGAGGCCTCCTTTATCAAGATTACTTTAAAGGAAGCAAATCTGGTGTATGTAAATGACTTTGTGTAATGTGTAAACTTATCACTTTGAACTTCTATATGCGTTAACAAAGTCAGAATATAAAATACTCCACTGCATCTTAAACATTTCTGAAGAGTAAATGTGCCTTGGAGAAAGAGTTTTAAATTAAATGCATCACATATACTAAAAGAAAATTTAAAAATGTTTTACTAACACCCAAAAATGTATTGTATTTAGTTTTACATGTTTATATTTTTTCCATGAATTACTTACTTTCAAAACTTGTTTAAGATGTGGCATTAACTGCAAGCCAGTGTTTTATTTGTTAAGTTAATACAATTCTATAAGTTAAAATTTTCTAAAACAAATACAAACAGAAGAAAACCAAGACTCTTTTAAGTATGCTCAAACATTTAAAAAAAAAAAAAACCAAATGTTACAAAACTCTAAAAAAATCAAAATTCGTTATTAATAACTCTTGAGGACACAGTAAGTAGAGGGATTACATAGGATAGCATTTCATAGAAGTCCAATATAAATATATTTTCTTCTCTCCAAATTTCCCCTGGGAGTTCCATCTACTTCCCAAAACTGTCTTCTAGGTCTCTGTCTTCAATCTCTCCTGCCTGGATCTCTTTTTCATTCCTGAGCTCCTTCATAATAGTTATGTACGGAGTTCTAGTAATTTTTTGTATAAATGTAAGAGTGTAACACTTCTCTTTCCCTTTATTTTACTGATCAGACCAACAGTGGTGTAGGAGTGAGCCACACAAAGCTTTCATCTGGGAAGACTTTAGACTCACAACACTGTGGCTAATTTTTTTTTTTTTTAACTCTGTCAAACAAATAATTTACCTTCAGTGAATATTTATTGAATAAAAAAATACCAAACCCTTTGCCATCAAGTCAATTCTGACTCATAGCAACCCTATAGGACAGCATAGAACTGCCCCATAGAGTTTCCAAGGAGTACCTGGTGAATTCAAACTGCTGACCTTTTGGTTAATACAGCTTTTAACCACTACACCACCAAGGTTTCCATTCTTGTTGTAGATTCTCATAAATAAGGTATTCACCTCTATGATACTAAACTTAATAGTTTCCAGTCTTACCATCTCTCCCTTTGATAATATAGTGAAAAGAAGGAGATACCAAAATTGGGATGAAATTCTGGCAGTACGTAAGAAAAAAATGGTAATTGAAAAGAATATGAGGAAATAAATATGGATAAGGTTAGATAGTATCTATTTCACCCTGATCAGACCCTTATCTATCATAACTACTACTAGAGCTTCCTAGATACTTTGATTTCCCTTTAAAAAAAGAAAAAGAAAGAAATCTCTGTATTATGATGCATCAAGATAGCATAATGTTATAAAATGTTTTTAAAATCCACATTCAACAGAAAATTCAATAAAAGGAAAATTCCATTAATATCTAATTTAAGCTACCATAAAAAGCAAAATAACAAGTTTATTTAGTATGATGCCATTTTGCATTGTAAGAAATGTCTAAAAAATCATAGAAATAAAGAGCAGCTACCTGAGTTTAGTGAGATCTTGAGATTTTGAGTAATATGTATCTTATTCTTTATACTTAAATGTGACCTCCAAATTTTCTAAAGGGATCATGCCTTTTACAACCAGAAACTTCCCCCTTTTAACGCAATAAAAAAATCGCAGTACACTTGATTAAAATGAAATGATACAAAAATAAACCAACCATGAAAACAAAATAAGTGTTAACAAGAAATCAAATATTAAGTAATTGATGTTTTCAAAAGCTGATTAGCGTTTCTCTTATTTTAACAGAATGTATACTGTAACCTGCATTTACACCCCATGCAAATCAATGCATAAAAGTCAGGCCATGTTAAAAATAGTTCTGTATGTACCTGTAGTGGAAACAAATGAAGACAATGCAAATGGGAACATACAGGATATTTATTCAGAGATTCCTGTAGCAAGGAAGTCAGCCATAGCCTCCATCACTTGCATTTGGCAGAGACTCAAAGACAAGAATGGGAGTGGGAAAGCTTTGTAGTAAAAAAAAAAAAAGGGGGGGGGGCAGGAGGTGGTTCAGGTGTGTTATAGTTGGAGGTGGGAAGCCAGAAGCATGATATGTAGAAGTTGAGCATCTTATCTTACTGATTTGGGTAGCCTATTTGGCTTTCTCAGGTTGGTCCTGAGGTCAAAGTGGGGGCAAAAATTTGGGAAGGAGGCAGTCATCGACCAAGTCCTCATTCTTTTGGGTGGATTGCTGCAGAGGTTGTGGTTTTCCTTGCTAAATTGATTAGGGTAGAGGTTGTGAGTAAGAGCTCTATTGTAAGGTCTTTACCACTTGAGGATTGCTCAATCGTCTCTATAGTAAACTATATTGTAAGATATTCTTGACATATTTGCTGTTGTATCATCATGGCCATCATCTGATGAGAGTGGCTGCACAGATAGAATCCTGAATAGAATGCACCAGACATACATCATGAACACTATGATAAAAGCAAGAGTAATTAATAGTCCCCGTGAGATGCTTTACAATTAGAGACCTCAGTTCCTGAACCCAGGCCAAGGAAACAAATCCTGTACAGAGCCAAGTATCTTTTCCCTTAAGAATCCATTGACTTACAGGATCTACACTCACGTTCTATCCTGTGACTCACCTTCTTATGACAACTCAGTACAAAATGGAAGCACAAAAGGATGAAAAGGGACGGTCTGATTCCACGAAGGATGTCAAACAAATGGGAACCAATGACAAAAACTAGGTACCAAACCAAGAGTAAATAACCAAGAAAATTAACACAAAGAGAGCTAAGTTCAGACCCAGTGCTCATTTACTATGCTGTCATCGACTCAACAAACCTTGAGCAGTAAGACACAAGGGACCTCTGTGGGTACCATGCCTGGTTGAAGGCTGGAGTGGGCAGCTTTGGGCAGTGTAGATGTTGTCTCAGTGGGGCCTCTAGGAAAACTGAGAAAAGAAACAAAAAAACAAAGACAACCCAAATGGGAACAAACACCTTTATTTAGAGATTCTTATAGCAAGGGAGTCAGCCACCATCACTTGTGTTTGGCAGACTCAAAGGCAGGCAGAAGAGTGGAAAAGCTTTTTAGTTAAAAAAAAAATAGGTGGTGAGGGGGATGTTCAGATATGCTCTGATTGGAGGCTATTGACATGGGAAAGAAGAGGTGGTGTTATAAATTGAATTATGTCCCTCAAAAAGAAATACGGAAATCTTAACCCCCTGTACCTGTAAACATGGCCCTGCTTGGAAATAGGAGTTTGCTTTTGTTATGTTAATGAGGTCATACCAGAGTAGCATGGTTCCTAAAACTTAACCCTGGTTGTTGTTGTGTACCATCTACTCAATTTTGACTCGCAGTGACCCTATATGACAAAATAGAACTACCCAATAGGGTTTCTTAGTGGTGTTTTATAAAAAGATCAGAATAGACAGACACGCACACGCAGGGTGAAGACGCGAAGCAGATGGATCTACACACCCGGGAATGGCGAAGATTGCTGACAGCTACAAGAAGCTGAAAGAGACAAAAACGTCCTCCTAGAGCTGGTGGCCTAACTTGGATTTCTAGCCTTCCAAACTGTGAGATGATAAATTTTTGTTTTTTTAAAGCCACCCACTTGTGGTATTTTTGTTATGGCAGCCCTAGCAAACTAAGACAGATGGGTTAGCTAGAAGTGGACCATTCTATGTGATTGGTTTGGGGAGCCTATTTGACTTTATCTGATTGATCCTAAATTGGAAGTGGCAAAAAATTAGGGAATCTGGCAGTCATTGACCACATTCTCACCATTGTGGGCCAGTTGCTGCAGAGATTGTGGTTTTTCTTACTAGTCTGGTGGCTGCAGAGGTAGAAGGTCAACGATCTATGTTATACATGGTCAGGCCATTGTCTATATTCAGTTGTGCATGGGTGTGTGAGTGTAACAGAAACCCAGGCCACAACTTAAAATATTTCTCTATTAGTCACAGATTAAAAGCAGTTACCACTGAGTGGGTTCAGTGGCTGATTTTTCAGAAGTAGCACCAGTACTTTCTTCTGAAGCGTATCTGGGTGGACTCAAACCTGTAACCTTTTGATTAGCAGCCATGTGCTTTAACTACGTGCAGCACTCAGGGACTCCAATTATAGGTTACCATAAGTTAATAAACTATTTACTGAATAGTGAGCACAACTGTTAATCGTAGGAGATATTTAATATTTATTTGTCAAATCAGTATTGAATGAAAAGCATGATGGCATTTCTGTTTCATTTTATTGTTATAGCGTTTCAGGTTATATATCAAGGACATTTATATGACACTTGCTTGTTTAGGTTAAAGAAAGTCTATTTTCTAGGACACATCAGCAACAGAAAGTCCTTTGGCTCTCTTGTGGTAAATACTCTAGGTGTGGCTGATGACAAAGGCCCAAGCTGCTTCTCTCTTTTTTGGTACCTCTTTAAGTCACTCTGGAGGTCTGGTGACATAGTGGTTAAGAGCTATAGCTACTAACCAAAAGGTCAGCAGTTTAAACCCACCAGCCACTCCTATGGAGCAGTTCTACTCTGTCCAATATGGTGGCTATGAGTTGGGATCGACTCAACGGCAACGGGTTTGGTTTTTGTTTTGAGTTTAAGTCACTTAGTCTGCCCAAAACTTCAGGCAAACGGGAACAAGAGAGGAGACATCCCAATACTGTATTTAGACCTCAGTATCTTAGTTTAAGATCTGGACCTAGGTCTGGTCATATGTATGACTTTTTTTTTTCTCATTTCCCTCTATTCAGATTCCTTATTTGTATGACCAATAGTCACTCATTGTGCTTATACAATAAGATCAATGACAGTAAATTGCTTCAAATGTCTATGGAACAATAGGCTGATTTTATACCAGGACCGTAATAATCAATTTTCAAGACTAAATATGTCAATACACACACACACACATATATATATATATATACACATATACTAAGAGGTGACAATGTATTTTCATAGTGCATCTAAATGATGTATGATGATCTTTGAAGCTTACTGAATATATTATATACCCTTTGATAAATTTCTAAAGTATGATAAAGAGAAAGTATTTCTGATATAACTTCATATTAAAAAAAATTTTATGATAAATGCGTCTTTTCCTTAACCTTGTCAGTTTTACATTGATATCACCTACTTTTAAATATTTTAATTAAACTGTGCATTTTGACAATTAATTCATTCAACTTGTAACTCCAGAATCAACATGTTTTGTGTTGAAACTTAATGCAAAAATCTGTATGCCTATTGTATCTACCCTAAAAGTCATTAAATAAAGAATTTCTTGGTTGTAACGTCAAACTGTAAAATGCTGTCTTCTGTTTGCACACAAAGTTTTGATCTTTGAGGATAGCGTGATTTAAAAAAAAAAAAAAAAGTCCTTCAATAACGTCTTTTGAATGAGTTGTTATTACTCAAATTCTTCTATTAAGGAAAACAAAAGCTGCATAACTCTGGCCACATTTTTATGTTTAATCAATGAATTATAAGATGAAGAGAAGGTCTGGTAAAATATGGAGAAGGAAGTCACTAGAATCTTGAAGAAGACCTTATGAACTACAGAACAAAACATTCTCTGGTCCTTCACCATCCTCACAATTGTTGTTATGTTCGAGTCCATTGTTGCAGCTACTGTGTCAATCCATCTCATGAGGTTCTTCCACTTTTTTGCTGACCATCTACCTTACCAGACATGATGTCCTTCTTCAGGGACTGATCCTTCCTGATAATAGGTCCAAAGTATGTGAGACAATGTCTCCCATCCTCAGTTCTAAGGAGCATTCTGGCTCTACTTCTTCCAATACACATCTGTTCGTTCTTCTGGTAGTCTGTGGTATATTCAGTATTCTTCACCAACACCGTAATTCAAATGCATCAATTCTTCTTAGGGCTTCCTTATTCACTGCCCAGCTTTCACATGCATATGAGGCAATTGAAAATACCATGACTTGGGTCAGGAGAACCTTAGTCCTCAAGGTGACATCTTGGCTTGTTAACGCTTTAAAAGAAGCAGATTTGTCAAATGCGATACGTCATTTGATTTCTTGACTGCTGCTTCCATGGGTGTTAATTGTGGATCCAAGTAAAATGAAATCTTGGACAACTTCAATCTTTCCTCCATTTATCATGATGTTGCTTACTGGTCCAGTTATGAGGATTTTTGTTTCCTTTATGTTGAGGTGTAATCCATACTGAAGGCTGTAGTCTTCATCAGTAAGTGTTTCAAGTCTTCTTCACTTTCAGCAAGCAAGGTTGTGTCATCTGCATAATGCAGGTTATTAATGAGTCTCCCTCCAATCCTGATGCCCCGTTCTTCTTCATATCATCCATCTTCTCAGATTATTTGCTCAGCATACAGAGTGAATAAGTATAGTGAAAGGATACAACCCTGACGCACACCTTTCCTGACTTTAAACCACACAGTATCCCCTTGTTCTGTTCAAATGACTGCCTCTTGATCTATGTACAGGCTCCTCATGAGCACAATTAAGTGTTCTGGAATTCCCATTCTTCGCAATGCTATCCATAATTTGTTACGATCCACACAGTCAAATGTCAATAAAAAACAGGTAAACATCTTTCTGGTATTCTCTGCTTTCAGCCAGGATCCGTCTGATATCAGCAATGTTATACGAGGTTCCACGTCCTCTTCTGAATCCAGTTTGAATTTCTGGCAATTCCCTATTGATGTACTGCTGCAGCTGCTTTTGAATAATCTTCAGCAAAAGATATTAATGATATTGTTCAATAATTTCTGCATTAGGTTGGATCACCTTTCTTTGGAATAACTATAAATATGGAACTCTTCCAGTCGGTTGGCCAGGTAACTGTCTTCCAAATTTCTTGGCATAGATGAGTAAGCACTTCCAGTGCTCCATCAGTTTGTTGAACCATCTCAATTGGTACTCTGTCAAATCCTGGAGACTTGTTTTTTGCCAGTGCTTTCAGTGCAGCTTGGGCCTCTTACTTCAGTACCATCAGTTCCTGATCATATGCTACCTCCTGAAATGGTTAAATCTAGATGAGTGCTTTTTGTATAGTGTCTCTGTGTATTCCTTCTATCTTCCAGCCAGAATAGATTTAGCAACATTCTTAAGGACCCTAGGATTTTCAGAATGATTAATGAGCATGGGCTTCAACGTAAAGTTACCAGCTGCATTAGCCCCTAACAAGAGAGTCAGCCTGTCTTTTGAAGCTTTGAAGTAAGGTATTGACTTCTCCTCTCTAGCTATGAAAATCCTAAATGGTGTCTTCTTCCAGTATAAGGCTGTTTCATCTACGCTGAAAATCTGTTGTTTAGTGTAGCCACCTTCATCAATTATTTTAGCTAGATCTTCTGGATAACTTGCTCCTGCTTCTACATCAGCACTTGCTGCTTCACTCTGCACTTTTATGTTATCAAGGTGGCTTCTTTCCCTAAACCTCATGAATCAACCTCTGCTACCTTCGAACTTTTCTTCTGCAGCTTCCACACATCTCTCAGCCTGCACAGAATTGAAGAGAGTTAAGGCCTGGCTATGGATTAGGCCTTGGCTTAAGGGAATGTTGTGGCTGGTTTGATCTTCTATCCAGACCACTAAAATTTTCTCCATATCAGCAATAAGGCTGTTTCATTTTCTTATTATTCGTGTGTTCACTGGAGCAGCACTTTTAATTTCCTTCAAGAACTTTTTCTTTGCGTTCACAAATTGGCTAACTGTTCAGCACAAGAGGCCTAGCTTTCAGCCTATCTCAGCTTTTGGCATGCCTTCCTTTTACTTGCACACTTAGAGGGCATTGTAGGGTTATTAATTGGCCTAATTTCAATATTGTCATGTCTCAGGGAGTAGAGAGGCTGAGGAGAAGGAGAAAGACAGGGGAATTGCTGGTCAGTGAGGCAGTCAGAACACACACAATATTTATCAATTAAGTTTGTGTCTTATGTGGGCATGGTTCATGGAACCTCAAAACAATTATGACAGTAACATCAAAGATCAGAGATCACCAAAACAGATATAATAGTAATGAAAATGTTTGAAATATTGCAAAAATTATCAAAATGTGACACAGAGACACGAAGCAAACACATGTTGTTGGAAAAATGGTGCTGATAGATTTAGTTCGACACAGGGTTACCACAAACCTTCAATTTGCAAAAAGTGCATTATCTGTGAAGTGCAATAAAACAATGCACAACTAAATGAGGTGTGCCTGTATAAAAAAAAAAATCTTCCAATAACTAAATTTCATAGACACATCCAAACTCACTGAGAGATTGAATTACTGGGCTGAGGGCTGGGGACCATGGTCTCAATAGACATCTAGCTCAATTTGCATAACGTAGTTTACAAAGACAATATTCTACACCCTACTTTCATGAGTATTGTCTGGGGTCTTAAAAGACTGTGAGCAGCTGTCTAAGATACTTCACTGGTCCCACTTTATCTGGAGCAAGTGAGAATGAAGAAAAACTAAAACACAAGGGAAAGATTAGTCAAAAGGACTAATGACCACATCCTCCACCATACTGAGTACAGCACAACTAAAATGTGCCTGGCTACCACCACTGACTGCTCTAACAGGGATCTTAATAGAGGGTCTCAGACAGAGCTGTAGAAAAATGTAGAACAAAATTCCAACCCACAAAAAAAGACCAGACTTACTGGTCTGACAGAGAGTGGAGAAACCCTGAGAATATGGTCCCCAGACACCCTTTGTCATGGTTTGAATTATGTCCCCCCAAAAATGTGTATATCAGTTTGGCTGGGCCATGATTCCTGGTACTGTGTGATTTCCCTCTGTGTTGTAAATCCTGCCTCTATGATGTTAATGAGGGAGGATGGGTGGCAGTTATGTTAGTAAGGCAGGACTGGATCTACAAGACTGGCTTGTGTCCTGAGGCAATCTCTTGAGATATAAAAGACAGAAGTGAGCAGTGAGACAGGGGGACCTCATATCTTCAAGAAAGCAGTGCCAGGAGCAGAGTGCGTCCTTTGGACCAGGGTCCCTGCTCAGAGAAGCTCCTAGTCCGGGGGAACACCGAAGAGAAGAAGGCCAACAGAGAGAAAAAGCCTTCCCCTGGAGCTGAAGCCCTGAATTTGGACTTGTAGCCTACTTTGACTGTGAGGAAATAAACTTTTCTTTGTTAAAACCATCCACTTGTGGTATTTCTGTTATAGCAGCGCTAGATGACTAAGACACCCTTTTAACTCAGTACTGAAGTCATTCGTGAGGTTCACCCTTCAGCCAAAGATTAGACAGGCTCATAAAACAAACAATAGTACAAGTAGCTCTACCATGCATATGAGACTTAATGGACACATCAGCCCAGGGGCAAGGACGAGAAGGCTGGAGGTTGAGAAAGCTGGACGAATGGAAATGAAATGGGGAACCCAAGGTCGAGAAAGGGAGAGTGTTGACACATTGCAGGGTTGGCAACAAATGTTACAAAACAATGTGTGTATTAATTGTTTAATGAGAAACTAATTTGCTCTGTAAACCTTCATCTAAAGCACAATGAAAAATTATTACAAAAGAACTAAATTATGAAATGACTTCTGTTAAACAGACAGTAAAAATTATCTCTATTTAATTTTCAGTAGAGATTCTGGCAAATTTCTAGTGTACTAAAGTTGTGAAAAACAATTGAACAGATTTTAGCTAACAACAACAACAACAACAAAAAAAAAAAACCATGAAAAAACCTGTTGCCGTGGAGTCAATTCTGACTCATAGGGACCCAGTAGGACAGAGCAGAAGTTCCCCACAGGGTTTCCAAGGAATGGATTCAAACTGCTGAACTTTTGGTTAGCAGCCAAGCTCTTAACTACTTCGTCACCAGGGCTCCAGCTAAGAAGTGAGATAAACATTTGGACAGCTAAAGTCTATACACAGCATTGGTTTTTAAATGGTGCCTAAGCTGCATGCAATTATGCTTCACAGGATAACTACTCACAGAGTGATTGTTCATTGAATCAAAATTCATTCATCTCTTCCAAACATTGACTTTAGAAATGATTCTGAATATAGTTACTGAGGGTTATGGGGAAAAAAAGAGCCAGCTTTCGGTCATAATGTTAAAAACACTTGTTGCACTACCTTCCACCCCATGCTAGATTTAAGAGGTAAAGAAAAAGCGATTCACAAGATTAGATATATACATTTTCATGGTTAGATATATACACTTTCATCATTCTACAACAACCGAATGAAACATTTAAAAATCAATTCTGGTTGTTTTTTTTTTTCCTGCACAAAAAGGTTGCTAAATATTATAGATTGCTTTTTTCTATTGCTGTTGAATAATTTACAGTGGCAAGATGTGGTAGAGCTACCATATATTTAGGGCTTACTATGGGCCACTAACTTTTCTTATTTCATCCTGACAAGTATTTAATGCTATTGTTAGAATAATCAGTTTTAGAAGTGATGAACTTGAGACATACAGAAGTTAAACAACTCATTTAAGATCACACACCTCTGAGTACTAGTGATGGGATTTGTTCCCAAGTCTGTCTGACTATAAAGGTTGTGCCTTATCTATGAACGATTCTCTCAAATCTTTTAACTTATACTATACCATGTTCTTTAGTACTTATTTATCAAGGCAGTCTCTCTTTACAATATTAAGCATCACTAGTCCCTATATTATTTTAAAATAGATTTTTGCTAAGTTTTAAGAACACTTACCTTATAATAAATGATTTTTGCTTTAGAATAAAAGACAATTTGAAAATGGGCCTTCAGTGGTTAGCTGTTAACCACTGTGCTACCAGGGCTTCCTAAACAATAGAGGGTTAGAGGGTTAGTTAAACGTATGATTGAATGTTATGCAACCATGACAATCATGTTTTCAAAGACTACTTATTTAGATGGAGAAACATTTACATAATATTCTATTAAACGGGAATGTAAAATTGAATACAGTGGAAAATCTCGATCTTATTACTATACATGGAATCATATATTAAAATGGTAAGAAATACACAATATATGTCTGGTTAAAGATGAATTTCCTAGTTCAAAAGTAGAATCTAAAATACTGGTTTGTTTGTTTTTTTCCTGTGGATGAATGAGCCTTTACACAGAATCACAGACTGAATTTGAAAAAAAATAGGAAAGGTTTAACGTCGTGTTAAGTACTCAGTCAAAAAGGGTAATGGAGTTGTAATCTTCTTTGTACCAAACAGATTGTGCCTTCCTACAGCTTAGAAGAGGGTATTGGTTATTGGGCTATTTAAGTAACATGAGCATTTTCAGAATGATGAACCCCTCTTTCTTGTTAAATGAAGGACAGGTACTTACATCAGGACCTTTTAGCAGGTCTAACAACACAGGCTGTTCCAGATAAATAGGAAAAGGCACGATGCCCTCAACGTATTGTCACCTCTCCCAAACACAAACAAAATGAACTGAATGGACCAGCTGTATGTGCTGACTCTGTCCAAAATATCAAGACATTAAGGGAATGGGCAGCTTAATCTTGTTGTTGTTAGGTGCCCTCAAATTAGTTCTGACTCATAGCAACCCTATATACTACAGAACGAAGCACTGCCTGGTCTTGCACCATCCTCGCAATCATTGCTGTGTTTGAGTCCTTTGTTGCAGCCACTGTGTTTATCTGTCTATCCAACTCATTGAGGGTCTTCCTCTTTTTGGCTGATCCTCTACTCTACCAAGCATGATGTCTTTCACCGAGGACTGGTCCCTCCTGATAATATGTCCAAAGAATGTGAGATGAAGTCTTGCCATCCTCGCCTCTAAGGAGCATTCTGGCTGTACTTCTTCCAAGACAGATTTGATAGGCTATTAATATATACATACACACACACACACACATATCTGCAAAAAAAAGACAGTGACTGTGCGTCTCCAGGTAAAGATAACTAAAAACACAGGCAATAATATACCAACCATAACACTGATGTCTAAATTCAAGCTATTTTATTACAAGAAATCTGCATCTATAAATACTTGTGTGTGTGTATCTATACAGACATATGTCTACATCTATACCTATGCCTATATCTATAGTTACAATTATATCTATATCTACATCTATACCTATATCTCTATAACTATATCTACATTTACACCTATGCCTATATATTATCTATACCTATACCTATATCTATGTATAACTGTATCTATATCAATATCTATCTTCAGACTTCAGAGGCATTTATGGAAAGGAAGTGAGTTGATTTTTAAAGACGTTTTTGGGAAGAAAAGGGCTAGGACTTAAATTATCCCAGAGTCTTTTTATTACCACATTCATTGATATTGTAAAAATGCTACCAGTGGCTATATTGTATGATTTTGTTTTCTTTTTATACATACATATTTTTATGAAGTTTTCTGCAATGCACATCTTTAGCTTTTATAATAAAACAAAATAATCATTATAAATATATCATCCCCAATTTTAAAGATTGTTAAATTCAGACATACTCTGGAAAATCTACTAAATATTAGCTTTAGATCACATTAAAATGTTAATGTTTTCTGATAGACTATGCTTATTTTTATATGAGATCATCTGATATTTCAGTCATCCACATTATCATACTTTTCATTAATATTCCCCAGTCTCATAAACCCTGTTCGAATGGACAGAAAATAAAAAAATACCTCATAAAAGTTTGTATTCAAAGGCTTTGACCTTTTTTTTTTAATGAAAGTTTTTATTTATCACCTGGACTTTTCATATTATTCTTCATTTGGTCTGAGAGTGTGATGACCTTTAAGATTTTGTTATTATAAATCCTAGCTCATCACCATCTCATAAGCTTCTTTTCCCAGGATAAGCATAAATGTAAATAAGAATTTTAGAAGAGTAGCAAAGTGAATATTCTTGTAATATAAAAGAGTTCAGGATTTATGAAGACAGAAATAATATCAAACAATATTAATTTAAGTGAATGTAACAAAACAACCAACAGAAAAGTAAGCAAACAAAAAAACTTCCAACATAAATAAATGAACAGCAGACAAAAACCCAGTAAGACTATATGGGGTATATATCACATATAAATCATAAATAAAATTGTTACATATGCAGTTAATTCAGCAGTGATTAAGAGAGCACATTCTTCTGCCAGAAAGCCCTGGATCAAATTCTAGCAACACAGTGTTGACTTTTGGTAACTTACTTAATTTCTGCATGCTTCATTTTTCTCATTTAAAAATAAGGGATGATAATAAAGCTACTTGTCAGATTTTTGTGACTATTAAGTGCATTTAAAGATGATTTATCACCATGTCTGGCATATAATAAGCACTCAATAAAGGTTACCTATTATAAAGACCAAAAACTTACACTTCACAAAGTTGGCAAAGAACATGAATTGGCACAACTAAAAAATAATTTATTAAAAAAATACCCAAAAATTTCAATTTCTCTAATGCTCAGAAAAAATAAAATATTTTTAATAAAAATACTATTTGTCACCTAAAGGGAAGAAAACCTAATTTTATTGACTTTGTGGGTGTAGATAGAAGTGTGAGTTGCTACAAGCTCAGATGAGGGGATTTTGGAAGACCCTCAACGAGATGGATTGATACAGTCGCTGCAACAATGAGCTCAAGCATAGCAGTGATTGTGAGGATGGCACATGACTGGGCAGTGTTTCGTTCTGTTGTACATAGTGTCACTATGAGTTGGAACCAACTCGATGGCACCTAGCAACAACAACGACAACAAGAGGACAGTGGTTGTTTTGAGGTTTGGGCAGAACCTATTGCTCCTTCTGTGCATGTCTTAGTCATCTAGTGCTGCTATAACAGAAATAGCACAAGTCGATGGCTTTAATAAAGAGAAGTATTCTCTCACAGTCCATTAGGCTACAAGTCCAAATTCAGGGCATCAGCTCCAGGAGAAGGCTTTCTCTCTCTGTTGGCTCTAGAGGAAGGTCCTTGTAATGCATCTCTCTTCCCTTGGTCTGGGAGCATCTCCACAGGAACCTCAGGTCCAAAGGCTTAAGACACTATCTAATCTTGTAGACCTCATCAGTATAACTGGCGCTAATCCATTTTATTACATCATAGTGATAGAGTTTACAACACATACGGAAATCACATCAGATTACAAAACAGTACACAATCATACAATACTGGGAATCTTGACCCAGCCAAGCTGACAGATATTTTCGCGGACATGATTCAATCCATGACAGTGTGTGACACCATGGTATTTTATGTAACTGCACCCGAATTGATGTAGCCTGTTTGAAAATAGAGCAGGATCAGAGAACTAAAGTGCAGTGAGCGAGTGAGAGAAACCAGAGCTTGTTGAATCCTTGGATAACGTGCCCCTGGAATGCTTTACTTTTGCAGCCCCGTATGTTTCTTCACTGCTTAAATCAACTAGGTTGGCATTTTTGCTACTTATTTCAAAAAGAGTCATAAAATATTTAGAAATTAATACTTGAAATTAAGGTAGAGTAATTTAAAACTGAATCGTAGAAAAAGATGAACTGAGAGATTAAAGACCCTCATGTTGGGGTGAGAAGTTGGTGATCCTTATAATACAGCCCTAAAACACCAAAACCCTGTTGCCATGGAGTTGATTCAATATAGTCCTAGGAAGGCTAAACCATAACCTATTTTATCTTGGGACTCACGTAACTATTTAGCTTAATTTAGTTACCTTACTTAACTTCTGTCAACCATTGACATCAAGTAGATTCCAGTCCTACAGAGTAGAACTGCCCCATAGGGTTTCCAAGGCTGCCACATCTTTTTCCCACAGAGTGACTAGTGGGTTTGAACCACCGATCTTTTGACTGGCAGCTGGCAGCCAAGCGCTTAACCACTGCATCACCAGGGCTCCTTTACCTTAACTTAGTTACATTAAACTACTTAGTCTGCACCAATAAGGAGCATGGTAGAAGAAAAACTAAGAATGTTGGAATATGCTACATCTTTCTTTCACTTTCAGAGATGTCCCAAAATTAAGATATGAATTTAGGTTGAAACTGGCTCCGTGAAAGCAGAGAATAAGGAAAGTGTGTCAGGTACAATCTTTTCCATTTTTTGCTTTCAGTTCATGAACTAGAATCTTTAGGGACTGAAAGAAGTGAATTATCATTTTATCACAACTCAAAAGATGTGAGCAAAAGCAAGGCTTTGGTAACCTTGATTCCCCAGGTCTGTCCTAAATGCTTACAATGATAAACTTCATGCATGACAAACGTGACAAAATTCCTCCTGGCAAAGCTGCTGCTGTACTGCAGCCTGAGTGTAGAAGTAGGTTAGAGGTCCCACCTACCCATTCCCAAGGCAGTGTTTCCAATTCTCCTGAGGCAGAGAACAAGTTGGAGCCCATTAAGTTGTAATTTAAGGGTTAGACAGAGTACTAAAGTTTATTTCTGGACATAGAATTTCTCAAGCTGGTTTCCAGAAAAAACAAACAAAAAACAAGCTACCAGTCAATAAAATCTCTTGTTTTAGCTACTAAACCATGGAATTAGCCTGAAGCAAATGTAGCAAAAACCAGAAACAATTTTTGGGAACTCTTTCTCAAGTAGTGCTGGTGTCATAATAGATTGCTTTCCCAAAGTAGATCTCATATATGCCCTTAGGCTCAGACAAGAGAAGTGGTGCCTGGTACCCTGCGTTTAATTGTTACTGCTTCATAAGCAAGTTTTTGCACTTAGCCCCAAAGTTTGATAACCTCTGACTGGCCATACAGGAATAATAGGAGACAAACATGATTGGGGGAGAGGACTGAACAAGAGCCTCAGGCCAGAAGAGGGTAACTACAAGCCTACTGTGCACTGGGAGACGACAATCATAACTTCTGCCCTGGAAACTAAGGAGCTTTGGTGGTGTAGTGGTTAAGTGTTTGGCTGCTAACCAAAAAGTCTGTGGTTCAAACCTATCAGCCTTTCTGCAGGAGAAAATGTACTTCTGTAAAAATTACAGCCTTGGACACTCTATGGGGCAGTTCTGTTCAGTCTTATAGGGTTGTTATAAGTCAGAATTGACTCAATGGCACTGAAGAATTTTTTTTTTTTTTTTTGCCTGAGACACCAGAGCAAGAATCACTACTTTTTTTTCAAGTTGGCCGCCTAATTTTCCCAAAATATATGTTTAGGCAGACTGTGCCACCGAGATGATTATACTCTCTTCCTTGTTTCTCCTTGGACTGTATATACTTGGGAGGCACTTAGAGTTCTCTGGTAATCCTGAATGGGAAAACTGAAACATAGAGGAGAGGACTTGGCCTCAGGGTGCTCCCAGGTTCCCACAGGGCTTTAGACAGATCCGGTCAGTGGAAAGCGGGGGTAGTGGGGTAGTTAAATAGGTCTCTTTATCAAATCGTATTTTATAGTTAACTACCTCATTTATTTATATGGCCAGCCTAGAATCTAGTTATATGATATAAAATCTGAAAACAATAATAAACTAAATATTTTTAAATAGTTACATTAAAATTATTGTCTATTGTAGGGTGAGACAGTACACAGTACAGGGGAAACTAGCACAACTTGTACAAGGAAAGGTCATGGAAGCCCCATAGACATATCCAAACTCCCTGAAGGACTGAAGTACTGGGCGGAGGGCTGTGGGGACCATGGTTTCTGGGAACATCTAGCTCAATTGACTTGACACAGCTTATAAAACTATGCTCTACATTCTACCTTGGTGGGCAGTGTCTGGGGTCTTAAAAGCCAGTGAGCGGCCATCTAAGATACTCCACTGGTCTCATCCCTTCGGGAGCAAAGGAGAATGAAGAGAACAGGATACAAGGAAAAGATAAGTCCGAAGGACTAATGGACCACAGCTACCAAGGCCTCCACCAGACTGAGTCCAGTACAGCTAGATGGTGCCCGGCTACCACCACTGACTGCTCTGACCAGGATCACAACAGAGGGTTCTGGACAGAGATGGAGAAGGATGTAGAACATAATTCTAACTCACAAAAAAAAAAAAAAAAGACTAGATTTACTGGCCTAAAGGAGACTGGAGAAACCTCGAGAGTATGGCCCCCAGACACCGTTTTAGCTCAGTGGTGAAGTTATCTCTGAAGTTCACCTTTCGGCCTGGGAGTGGACAGCCCCGTAAAACCAAATGGGACTAATGAGGTACAGTAGTCCAGTGACAAGGGCCAGAAGGCAAAAGGGGACAAGGAAGCTGGTGATAGGGAACCCAAGGTTGAGTAAGGATATTGTTGATGTGTTGTGAGATTGTTAACCATTGTCATAGGGCAACATTTGTAGTAACTGTTAAATGAGAACTTATTTTGTTCTGTAAGCCTACATCTTAAGTGAGAATAACAGCACAACTGGAAGAGCGTAGTCAATTTTGCTGAACCGTTCATGTAGAAATTTTTGAAATGGTGTATCTTTGTCTATGTGTATTTTCACCAAAAAAAAAAAAAAAATTTGAAGTTAGAGGGTTGACATGTTGTGGGGTTGTTAACCAATGTCATAAAACAATATGTGTACTATTTCATGAGAAACTATTTGTTCTGTAAGCCTTCACCTGAAGTACAATTAAAAAAAAAAATGGAGCAGAGGAAATGTATATATGAAATAAAAAAATAAAATAAAATTATTACCTATTGTAATGGATTCATTTGTGTCCTCCAAAAAAGATATATTGAAGTCCTAATCCCTGAAACTCGTGAAAGTGACTTTGTTGGAAATAGGGTCTTTGACGAAGTTATCAGTTAAGTTAACATGAGGTCATACTAGAGTAGGGTGAGTCCTAATCCCATCTGAGTGCAGTCTTTATAAAAAACCAAAAAATACCAAACCCATTGCCTTCGAGTCAATTCCGACTCATAGTCTCCCTATAGGACAGAGTAGAACTGCCCCATAAGGTTTCCAAGGAGCAGCTGGTGGATTCGTACTACCAACTTTTGGTTAGCAGCCAAGCTCTTAACCTTATACCACCAGGGCTCCTGTCTTTATAAAAGAGGATAAGATATACAGAGACAGGGATACAGAGGAAGGACACCTCGTAAAGCTATAGCTGCAAGCCAAAGGATGCCTGGAGCTACCAGAAGCTAGGAGAGAGGCATGGAACAAATTGTTCCTCAAACCTTTGGAAGCCAAAACCCCAATTTGGACTTCTAGCCCCCCGAGCAGTGAGGAAATACATTTTTGTTGCATAAAGCCACTTATTTTGTGGTATTTTGTTGCAACAGTACTAATATACCCAACTTATTTACTTCTCAATGAATCATACTTCTTTGGTTTTTCTTGAATATTTTTATTCTTTACCTCTTAAAGTGGTCTGAAAGAATTTAAACTTTTGAGAATACATCAACTTTCTCATGTAAAGACAATAAAAAATGAGGAAGAGGGATTAGACATCAAGTTCCTCGTCTGTAAAATGAATCGAATTAGATTATATCTTCAAATATATGGAACACTCATATTCAGAGACTTTAAGGGGCAGAAGCTAGCAAACGGTAGATATCTTACCCTAGTAAACATTTGTAAGCAGATCAGTAAAAAAAAACAAAAATCAAAAGTTTTGATTACCCAAATAATTCAGTATAATACTCATTCTACTAGTGGAGTATTGAATAATGAGTTATCAAAAGTGATATGTGGCATGTTTTAGAGTATTTTAGGTTATTATGGACTGTCTAAATAGTTTTTGATGGTGCCCTGGTGACTCAGTGGTTAAGTATTCAGCTGCTAACCAAAAGGTCAGTGATTAGAACCCACCAGTCAGTCCTCGGGAGAAAAGAAGTTGCAGTGGGCTTCCATAAACATTACAGCCTTAGAAACCCTATGGGGGCAGTTTTAATCCATCCTGTTGGACCTCTATGAGTCAACTTCAACTTGATGGCACTGGGTTTGGTTTTTAAATAGTTTCTATGTGATCATAATTTAATATTTCATAAATAAAATTATACTATTTTCCATTCAAAATGTAAAACCAAAACTGTAAAAACAAGTTTGTAAATAAATAAGTTGTATTCTATTCTCAGGCCACCATCATATGCTAAGAACTCATGTTTAGCTCTAATTTTCACAAAATATTTTATTGAAATGGTCATTCAGGAAGTGTGATGGTTAAGATTGTGTGTTAACTTGGCTGGGCCATGATCTCAGTGTTGTATGTGATCACTCTCATGACTGAATCTACTGTGAGTAGCCAATCAGTTGAAAGGGAGTCTTCTTGGGGGTGTGGCTTGCATCCAAATGTAAGCAGATGTTCTGGCTTTTTGCTTGCTCTGGATCCTGCAGCTGCCTCCTGTTCATCTCACCTCTGGTTCTTAAGACTTTAACTATCAGCTTAACTGCCTATCTTGCTATTCGTCAATCCCCACAGCCTGTGAGCAGAGCTCTGCTCTCTGACTTGCCAATCTTGGATTCGTTAGCCCCTGTAGCTACATGAATCAGGAGAAGCCTTGCAGTCTTGCTTGCCAATTTTGGGATTTGTTGATATTCACAGCCTGTGAGCAGGAGCCCTGCTCTCCAACCTGCCGTTATTGGGCTTGCCAGCCCCTGCAGCTATGTGAACTGGGAGAAGCCTCTATCCTAATCCATGGACTTGGGATGTTCCAGCCTCTACAACTGCATGAGCTGTTTCTTTGATAGAAACCTCTCTCTATATATATTCATATGCTTTGCTGGTTTTGCTTCTCTAGAGAACCCAGCCTAAGACAGGAAGACAAGAGAAAATATTTTCAGTATATTTAACTTATAATATTGATTCAAGAAGTAAAAGATAATTGTTTGTGAACTGAACTAGGCAATGTATTATACAGATACTTCCCAACATCTCTTAGGATTATTCACTGAAGTACCCTAAACAGAATAGTCTCATAATGTATTCTCCATATTCATCATATTTCAACAGAAGTACAATTTTTTTTCAAATGTAATGTTCTTTTAATTAAATATCCAAAATTATACATAGGTCAATGAGGAGTTCTTCTCCCAGCCAAAAACCTATGTATGATTTTTCAGGCTTACCCATAAAACCTATTGCCATTGAATGGAGCCCAGCTGATAGTGACTCTATAGGACAGAGTAGAACTGCCACATAGGGTTTCCAAGGCTGTAATCTTTATGGAAGCAGACTGCCACATCTTTCTCCCATGGAGTGCTGTGCCCCAATGGCCGACCTTTTGGTTAGCAGCCAAGCACTTAACCACTTCGCCACTAGGGCTCCTTTTAAGACTAATCATAGGCAATTACAAAATCATAGGCAGGTCCTGTAGAGGAAAACTTCACTCCTCAACCAGACTTGGTACACAGCCAACGCATTGTAATCTCTGAAGGGAGTGTCAAAGATGCCAAAGACACAGTGCCCCCCACCCCATACCGCACCCCTAGCCATTCTCTTACTCATATCTGCATTCCTAGCCCAGACACCTGCTTATGTAGGCCTCTTTCTAACATGTTCAGCAGAGGCCTTCCTCAGGTGCCTCTGCTGAAGCATCTTTATCAGGGGAAGGGGTGGGGGGAGAGTTGAAGACACTTTCCCACATTCTGACACAGTACTCACTACTTTTTTTATCCCTACCAACACCTCACCTCCCACCCCAGCCTTGAGGACCATAAACCTGCAGGAGCTTTTTATTCAAGGCTCCCTTAATAGTAAGATGATCTCCACATTTGTGATGATCTACCTGACCCCTCTCCTGGGTGCAGGTCTTAGGGAAATATGGAACAAGTAGGGGCCCGGAGGGTTTGACTTCTGCCTTACACTATCACAGTAAGTGATTTAAAGGCTTGACTGTTATCTTCATTTTGTCTTGTTGTCTTAATTGGCTACAAGGACATCTGTCAACTAAATTCAGCACTCTCGGCTCAGCCAGATGACACTCAAAAGTTGATATTTCTTCTTATTGCACCTTTTAAGCATGCATATGGTAGCATCAGTGACAGTGTTCTATATAAGGGTGTGATGGTTAAGGTTATATGTCACCTTGGCTAGGCCACGATTCTTAGTGGCTTGGAAGTTATGATGTAGTTTGGCGGTCATATAATGATGTAATCACCACCATGATGAGATCTGATATAATGTGATCACCTCCACGATTGGATCTGCTGTGAGTAGTCAATCAGTAGAAAGGGAATTTATTTGGGGATATGGTCTGCATCCAATATAGGTGGGCTTTCTGCAAATACCTTTTTTCACAATATATACATGTGGACATCACCAGATGCAATACAGGGATCAAATCAACTACATCTGTGGAAACAGACAATGGAAAATCTCAATATGATTGGTCAAAACAAGGTCAGGGGCCAACTGCACAACAGACCGCCAATTGCTCATATGCAAGTTCAAGTTGAAACTGAAGAAAATTAGAACAAGTCCACAAGATACAAAGTACAACCTTGTATGCACCTGAATTTAGAGATCATTTCAAGAATACATTTGATTCATTGAACACTAATAACCAAAGACCAGCCGAGTTGTGCAAGGACATCAGGGACACCACACATGAAGAAAGGAAAAGGTCATTAAAAAGGCAAGAAAGAAAGAAAAGACCAAACTGGATGTCAGAAGAGACTCCAAAACTTGCTCTTGAACATGGAGTAACTAAAGCAAAAGTAATAAATGACGAAGTAAAAGAGCTGAACAGAAGATTTCAAAGGGTGGCTTGAGAAGACAAAGTAAAGTATTAAAATGACATGTGCAAAGACCTGGAGATAGAAAACTAAAACGGAAGAACAAGCTTGGCACTTCTGAAGCTGAAAGAACTGAAGAAAAAATGCAAGCTTTAAGTTGCAACATTGAAAGATTCTACGGAGAAAATATTAAATGATGCAGAAAGCATCAGAAGATGGAAGGAATACACAGAGTCACTATACTAAAAAGAACTGGTTGATATTCAACCATTTCAGGAGGTAGCATATGATAAGGAACAGATGGTACTGAAGGAAGAAATTCAAGCTGCACTGAAAGCATTGGCGAAAAACAAGGCTCCAGGAATTGATGGAATACCAGTTGAGACGTTTCAACAAATGGATTCAGCACTGGAAGTGTTCACTCACCTGTACCAAGAAATTTGGAAGACAGCTACCTGGCCAACTGACTGGAAGAGATTCCTATTTATGCCTATTTACAAGAAAGGTAATACAACAGAACGTGGAAATTATTGAACAATGTCATTAATATCACACTCAAGATCTGATGAAGATCATTCAAAAGGAGCAGCGACAGTATATCGACAGGGAACTGCCAGAAATTCAAGCCCAATTGAGAAGAGGACGTGAAACCAGGGATATCATTGCTGATGTCAGATGGATCCTGGCCAAAAGCAGAAAATACCAGAAAGATGTTTACCTGTGTTTTATTGACTATTTATTCAAAAGCATTTTACTGTGTGGATCATAACAAATTATGGGTAACTTTATGAAGAATGAGAATTGCAGAACACTTTATTGTGCTATTGAGGAATCTGTACATAGATCAAGAAGCAATATTTGAAACAGAACAAGGGGATATTGCATGGTTTAAAGTCAGGAAAGGTGTGTGTCATGGCTGTATCCTTTCACCATACCTATTCAAATCATAATTTAAACTGACAGCTTGAAGAAATAGAAAGAGAAAAAGAAGTCAAAAACTATCAGAAAAAGGAAGTAATAAATATCAAGGCAGAAATAAATGAAATAGAAAATAGAAAAACAATAGAAAGACTCAACAAAACCAGAAGTTGGTTCTCTGAAAGGATCAATAAAATAGACAAACCATTGGCTAGACTGACAAAAGAAAAAAACCAGAAGAGGCAAATGAACAAATTTAGCAATGACATTGATGACATTACAACTGATACAACAGAAATAAAGTGCATCATAACAGAAAAAAATTGTACTCCAACAAATTTGAAAACCTAGATGAAATGGACAAATTCCCAGAAACACACTACCTATCCAAACTGACACAAACAGAGGTAGAAAATGTACAGAGATCCATTACTAAAGAAGAGACTGAAGGTGGCAGCAAAAAACTCCCAAAAAAAAAAAAAAAAAATCCCAGGACCAGTCGGCTACACTGAAGAATTCTACCAGTCGTTCAGAGAAGAGTTGACACCAATCCTACTCAATCACTTCAAAAACATAGAAAAGCTGTTCTGTAAACCTTCATCTAAAGTACAATTTAAAAAAAAAAAAAATAGAAGAGGAAGGAACACTACCAAATTCTTTTTATGAAGCCAGCATAACACTGATGCCTAAACCAGGCAAAGACATTACAAAAAAAGAAAATTACAGACCAATGTTCCTTATGAACATAGATGCAAGAGTTTTCAACAAAGTTCTATCCAACAAACTTCAGCAACGTATCAAAAAAATCAAAAACCACGATCAAGTGGGATTCATACCAGAATCACAAGGGTGGTTCAACATTAGAAAATCAATTACTGTAATCCACTACATAAATAAAACAAAGAAAAAGAACCATATGATCATATCAGTTGATGCAGAAAAAGCATTTGATAAAATTCAACATAGTTTCTTGATAAAAGTTCTCAGCCAAATAAGAATAAATGTAAAATTTCTCAGCATAATTAAGGGCATATATGTAAAACCAACAACCAACATTATATTCAATGGAGAAAGGCTGAGAGCCTTCCCTCTGAGAATGGGAATGAGACAAGGATGCCCATATTACCACTCTTATTCAATATTGTACTATGAGTTCTAGCAAGAGCAATAAGACAAAAAAGAGAAATAAAAGATACGAAAATCAGAAAGGAAGAAGTAAAACTATCTCTGTTTGCAGATGACATGAACCTATACATAGGAGATGCTAAAGATTCCACAAGAAAACTGCTGAAATAATAGGAGAATTTAGCAACACTGCAAGGTATAAGATCAACACACAAAAATCAGTTGAGTTCCTCTATAATAACAGAGACTACTCAAAAAGGAAATAAAGAAAACAATGCCATTTACGTTACCCCCCACATCTATAAAATACCTAGTAATTAGCCTAACCAATGACATAAACGACTTATACAATGAAAATTATAAAACACTACTACAAGAGACCTACAAAAATGGAAAGACTCCTGTGCTCATGGCTTGGAATATTTTATATAGTGAAAATGTCAGTTCTACCTTAAGCAATCCACAGATACAATGCAATCTCAATATAAAGTCAAGCAACATTCTTCACTGAAATGGAAAAACTAATGATCAACTTCATACGGCAAGGAAAGAAACCCCAAACAGGCAAAACAATACTGAAGAAAAAGAACAAAGCAGGAGGTCTCAAACTCTCCGATATCAAAACATGCTATATAGCTGCTGTAATCAAAAGAGCCTGGTATTTGCTCAGCTATAGACACACAGACCAGTGGAATAGAATAGAGAACTTAGAATTAAACCCAACCATCTACAGGCAACTGATTTTTGACAATTGGTGAATGTCTATCCGATGGGGCAGAAAAGTCTCTTTAATAAATGGGGCTGGCAAAACTGAATATCCACCTGCAAAGAAATTAAATAGGACCCATACCTCACACCATATACAAAACCAAAGTCAAAATGGACCAAAGACCTAAATGTTAATCCTAAAACCATAAAATTGCTGCAAGAAAACATAGGGAGAAAGCTATGGGATGTAATCTTTTGTAAAAATAGGAAAAGAAATATAACAATAAATGCACAAATAGAAGAAGAAAAAATAGATGGGATCTCATAAAAATTAAAAACTTATGTTCCTCAAAAACTTCTTTATTAAAAGAGTAAATAGGCAACCTACAGACTGTCAAAATATCTTTGGAATGACTTATCTGATAAGGGTCTAATCTCTAAAATCTATAGAAAACTACAACACATCAAGTAAAAGACAAACAACTCAATCGTCAAATAGGCAAAGGACAGGAACAGAACCTTCACCAAACAGGACATCCAAGCAGACAATAAATATATGAAAAGATGTTCATGGTCATTAGCCATGAGAGAGATGTAAATCAAAACTACAATGAGGTACCATCTTACCCTGGCTAAAATGGTACTGATTATTAAAAAAAAAAAAAAAAAAAGGGATAAAGAATGTTTGCCAGGATGTGGTGAGACTGGAACACTTACCCATTGCTGGTGGGACTGTAAAATGGTGCAACCATTATGGAAAACATTATGTCACTTTCTCAAAAACTAGAAATAGAACTATCCTATGATCCAGCAATCACACTCCTAGGTATATACCCTACAGACCTAAAAATAATGACACAGACACATGCCCATGTTCACTGTTGCTTTATTCACAATAGCAAATAAATGGAAACAATCGAAGTGCCCATCAATGTATGAATGGATATGCAAATTGTGGTACATATAAATGATGGAATACTACACAACCATAAAGAACAATGATGAGTCTATGAAATGCATTGTAATATAGATGGACCTGGACGACAAAATGCTACCTGAAATAACTCAAGCATATAAGGACAAATATAAGAAAACAAGGATAGGTATACAGAGAGAGAAGTATGTTCATAGGGGGTTACCAGGGAAAGGAAGGGAGGAGGGGAAAGTATGCTTTAGATCATAGAGACTTATTATTATTATTTTGGTTATGGAAAAGTGGCATCAACTGTGGAGTAGTGAGCACAGCACAACCAAAGGAAAACTAGTGATGAGCATGTATGGATGGATATAGGCATACTGGTATACAGGTTGGTACCGGTGTGTATATAGGTAAGAACAGATCTATATCTATAAAAAAAACCCCACGGCCGTCGAGTTGATTCTGACTCATAGTGACCCTATAGGACAGAGTAGAACTGTCCCATAGGGTTTGCAAGGCTGTAAATCTTTATGGAAACGAACTGCCACGTATTTCTCCCATGGAGCAGCTGGTGGGTTTGAATTGCCAACTTTTTGGTTCACAGATGAGTGCTTTAATCACTGTGCCACCAGGGCTCCCTAGAAGTATCTAAAAAAAAAAAAAAAAACACACTACTGCTGAGTCAGTTCTAACTATTAATGGAAGAGTAAAAATCTGTGACCATCTTTGCAATTTATCACAAGTTCTCTTATTAAAAACACTCATGACTCCTCATTGCCCCAGAAAGCTATAAAATCCTTAGTACGACATCCGAGCACTTTTGTCTCCAGGTCTATTGCTCTACACTCAGCCATGTCACGTTTGTTTATCAGCCTTACTGTGGCTCTCCTTCTTTATCTGTCCAAGTGTATCTACACTGCATATAGTGCTTATTCTGCCACTAACAACCTGTACACACCTACCTTTTTTACTAAATGACTATCTTTTTTGTGTTAAGTACTTAAAGATTGGTCATTTTCTTCATCTTCTCTAAACTTGTAGAAGTGTTCCCAGTAAAAATGATTAACTTACCTAGTGACAGATTTTAATACTAAAATGTCATACAGTATTAGTTATATGATCATTTCTCTTCATCCTACAACCCCAATATCATATTAATCAACTCTTAGGACAAGGATGTTTATGATGTTTATCTCTTTGTCTTTAGAGACTAAGGTAAATATTTTATACAATGAATGTTGTTGAATTGGATGCACTATTAATCACAAATTATTATAGCCTTTTGTTTTATGTTAAACAAACAGCATTATATATGCTGTATATGCATTACATTTGTATAACTGGTTTCTTTCACTACGGTATAAACTCCTTAAAAGGGAAATGTACTTTTTAATTTCAATGTTTGGTTTAATGTAGTTTTGGACACAAGGCAGATGTTATTAAAATAGAGTTTGAACTGAAAGCATAATTTACCATCTCGCAAATTACAATTATACATCAAATATCAATTTTAATTCTTATATCCAATTTTATTGGTTCTTTAAACCTGTTAAAGGAAATTTATTTTTTCACTCTTACGAATATTTTATTTTTTTCTGATGGTGCAATGATTAAGAGCTACGGCTGCTAACCAGAATATTGACTGTTCAAATCTACCAGTTGCTCATTAGAAACCCTAGGGGGCAGTTCTACTCTGTCCTGTAAGGTCACTATGAGTTGGAATAGACTGAACAGCAATGAGTTTTTTCGAGTATATGTAACTCTATGAAGCTAAAACATTTATGAAAGTCCTAAATATAGTTTCTTCTAAAAATAAAAAAAAGATAAATATGTGGTAAAAAAAATTTATGAAGAATTTAAGAAGACATTTATTAATGCCTTCGTAATACAATCATAAGAATGATGGAGAATCTCAGCTGGATTTATTTAAAGAAAGAGCTGTACTCTAGATGTTTGGAATACATGCTAGTTTTTATGAACTCTTCTATTTTAGTCCTTGACCTCATTTATTCAGCTAAAGCTCTTTGAACAATTTAGTTTCTCAGATCAACAACTTCCGAGTGAAAAAAAGAAATGTGTTTTGGTTGAGTGAACTTTGGCTTGCAAACTCTAACATAAGGTTTGAGATGCTATCTCTGATAGTTTATCTCTCTTCTACCCTGGTATTATTTGACTTTTAAAAACTTCTCTTATGACAGATTATATGTATATATATATTTTATTTTGTATTAACTCAGTATTTTAGAGGTCAGCATAAGCATTTGTACATGTCCCTACCCCTCACCTACCAAGGTTACATTGGTAAATACACGGTAATTATAAGCAATAGATTATTCAAGTATATATATATATATGTATATGTATATAAAACCAACAAAAACCCATTGCAGTTGAGTTGATTCTGACTCATACATATATATATACATATATAGTTGTAGCATATATACATGTACACATTTATATATATATATATACACACACATACACATATATATATATAGAGAGAGAGAGAGTTGTAGTTGTCATCAAGTCAATTCCAACTCATGGTGACCTATGTGTGTAGAGTAGAACTACTCAATAAAGTTTTGATGGCTGTGACCTTTCAGAAGCAGATTGCCCGTCCTGTCTCCTGAGGTGTCTCTGGGTGGGATTGAATCTATCTCTCTCTCTCTCTCTCTGTCTCTCTATCTGTCTGTCTATTTACCTATCATCTATCTATCTACCTATACAACTAAATGCTTGTTTTAGTCTTAATATTGACCCATGGTGGAAAATGTAACCCCTAAGACATACGTACTAGGGTGGCTTGCATGTTGCTGTGATGCTGAAAGGTATGCTACTGGTATTTCAAATATCAGCAAGAACAGCCACGGTGGGCAGGTTTCAGTAGAGCTTTTAGACCAAGACAGAATAGGAAGAAAGGCCTGACTACTTCCGGAAAGAGAGCCTAGGTTGGAAGGCACTCAAAATACTCAGTGGCTACAATAACGGAATAGAGTGTACCAATAACTGCGAGGATAATGCAGGACCCAGTAAAGTTTTGATTTGTTGTACATGGATGGTGCTATTGACTGAATTGTGTCCCTCCAAAATATGTGTTGTAAATCCTAACCTCTAGGCCTGGATTTGGGCCCTGGTGGAGTAGTGGTTAAGAGCACAGCTGCTAACCAAAAGGTCAGCAGTTCAAATACACCAGTTGCTCCTTAGAAAACCTATGGGGCCTTCTACTCTGTCCAGAGGGTTGCTATGAGTCAGAACCAACTTGATGGCACCAAACAACAACAACATGCCTGGACTGACAAGATGGATTGACATGGTGGCTGAAACAATGGGCTCAAGCACAACAATAATTGTGAAGATGGTGCAAGACCTGGAACTGTTTCATTCTGCTGTGCATATGGTGTCTGTGAGTCACAGTTGACTCAACTACACCTAACAATAACAGCAATGCCTGTAGTTATAACCCCATTTGGGAATGTGTTGTCTGTTATGTTAATGAGGCAGGGTAAGTGTAGAGTGTATCTTGAGTCAATCTCTTTTGGGATATAAAAGAGCTTGAACAAGCAAGGATAGTAGAGATGGGGTAAGAGAGATGCCAAGCTATATGAAGAATGCCAGGAGCAGAAGCTGAAAGAGACAAGGACCTTCCTCCAGAGCCGACAGAGAGAGAAAGCCTTCCCCTGGAGCTAATGCCCTGAATTTGAACTTCTAGCCTACCAGACTCTTTTGATTACAGCAGCTATATAGCATGTTTTGATATCGGAGAGTTTGAGACCTCCTGCTTTGTTCGGCTCATTTGCTCATTTTAAAATGGGTTATTTGTCTTATTATAGAGTTGTAATGGTTCTTTGTATGTTCTAGTTACAAGTTTGTTATCAGACGTATGATTTGCAAAAATATTTTCCCATTCTCTGGATTATTTCTTACTCTCTTTATGGTGTCCTTAGCAGCACAAAAGTTTTTAATTTTGACAATGTGAAATTAATTCATAATGGAATCTTACTAGTTATAAGTTACTTAGATCTTAACTCACATCCTCATTTATATTTTATGTAAATTAAAGCCACATGTAAAAGGATTTGGGAAAGATTTTAATTAGTTCATTTTAAGATGGATCTTATGTGAAAAAGGGTTCATCCAGGAGCATATCATTCCCCTGTTCAAATCCTTGGAGGTCCCCAGCACAGTGCCTAAGGAATAAAATTCAGTCTTCTTAACGTGGTTATAGATCAAGGCAGTCTCTGAATTCAGCCTGCCTTATCACCTACTATATATAGGGTTGCTCCTAAACTATGATGAAATAAATTTCTGTTTGTTAAAGCTATTTGTTTGTGGTATTTCTGTTATAGCAACACTAGACAATAACTAAGACAGATGGGTTCTTCCTGAGTCAGAACCTACTAAATGGCAACTAACAACAGCAACAACATCACACGCAAGTAATTTTTGCTCTTACCATTTAAAGCATTATAATCAAATGAACCAGATTCTTGGAGGTTAATATTATTTTGACAAGTTAAAGAAGTTCACCTTGAAGCTGGTTTACATCAAGACACCTTTATGAAAAATATCTCAATTCAAGATCTTGAAACTTCAAAATTTGCATCTTTTGAATCTATATAAATTATATTTCAATCTCAAATTCATATTTTAAATCACTATTTTTTCCTATCCACAGTATCTTAGTACATATTGTATGGTTTTCTCATTTGGCAATCAAACCTCAAACATGTGGGGTGTTGCATTGCTTAAGAGGATGGTTCTCTATTTCTTTTAAGTGCTCCCAAAGCAGTGGAAGAAACTTTTGTAAGCTACCTAACCTATATTTAAATCAGAATACTATAAATATATATAAAATATTTTGTTAAACTCTTCCTGTATTTTTAATCTCTCTAAAGGAATGTTATGTATTTTGAGATCATCCCTCAAACTATGCAATGAATATCATTTACATGATATGCTATGTTGGTCACACCAATACAAATATATCCTTCTAATCTGATGAAAATTTGTCCTGTGTTTCCACTGTTCTGGACAATGACTGCCCATTTCTAAGAGTTCCTCAGAGAAGTCAAAGTGAATTTTGTAACCATCATGTGCCCTATATATGAAGCAAAATTTTCCTAAAACTTAAAATCTCCAAATTAGTTTAAACTGCATTTAGCAATTTGCATGTAAAATGAGAGAAATTTGCTTTAATTTATTTAACCAACAGTTTGATTTATATTATTGTGTAAACTGTGAGTTTAGGGTAAAAAGAAATGATGAACTCTCAAATTACCTAAGGTTACATTATAAGAACATATATGGAAATAAGAAGGCAGAAGGCATCAGCTATTCAAATAGAGATGTGACCTTTCACACCGTTCAGAAAGCAACTGTGTCTTAGGTGTTTTGTTTTTTTTAAAACTGCTGCTGTGGAGTTGATTCTGACTCATAGCAACTCTATAGGACAGAGTAGAACTGCCCCATAGTTTCCAAGTAGCAGCTGGAGGATTTGAACTGCTGACCTATTGGTTAGCAACCAAATGCTTAACCACTGCACTAGCAGGGCTCCTTCTCTTAGGTTAACCAAAAAACAAAAACAAAAACCCTTTGCCATCTAGTTGATTCTGACTTCTAGTGACCCTATAGGACAAAGTAGAACTGCTCCATAGGGTTTCCAAGGAGCACCTGGTAAATTCAAATTGCCAAACTTTTGGTTGGCAGTGGAACTCTTAACCACTATGCCACCAGGATTTCCATTTCTTAGGTTAGACATCAGCAAATCTAGAGAGAAAAGAGTAATCCTTAGGACCCATCTACCTCTTTGCCCCTCAGTCGTTCCTAACCAAGTCTCTGTTTCCTTTGGCTTCTTAATCAAGGATCTCAGTTTCTCTTTATCCTTACCTCAGTGTTTGATTGTTTTGTTTTCTTTTAGTTGGAAACTTTCTTCACAGAGACAGATTCTTACTGTGTCCACAAATCCTCACACAAAATATAGTACCATATTCACCAAGTTCCCATGCTAAGTGGCCAACGGCCTTAAGTAAGGAGAATATGTAAACTAGGGATAATCAGTTGTGAAAACTGTAGTAAGGTTTTATAATAAAAAGATAGTCATGTATTGAGAATGTCTTCTGTAGAAAGGTAATTTAGTCGTATCAAAGATTTAGAGTCTTATAGACTTCTCTACAGGGCTAAAAACAATTCTTAATCATCATTATTATAATGGCTTCACTAAAATTAATGGCTCTTCTGTTACAGGTACGAAGAAAAATACTTTAAATAAAGTACTTCTTACACTTCTCGCAACCCTAAAATTAGGTATAATCTCTATTATATATTTAAGAAAATGGATCAGAGAGATTAAAAGTATTGTCCCAGGTTCAGTCAGTTACTTAAAAACTGAGTTGGAATTTCAACACAATTTTTTGCCCTCACAATTTTTGCTTTATTCAGTAAGCTAATATATATATATACTTATATATATATATATATATATATATAAAATATATACATATATTATAAGGTCACTTACAAAAATTTCGCATCCTCTTCAGCAGCTGAAATTGCATCACCACAGGTATGATACACACACACACACACACACAGAGGTATATATGGAATGTTTCCTAAATATGCAACTTAAATATATATTAATTTTTTTCCTGAAACAGAAAATTCTCTATCATCTAAATACAAGAGGAAAAAAAAAAGATTTATTTAAAAAGAATGACTGCTTAGATTGTTAAATCAGTTGGAAATTTTAAATATCCCAAATGACGTATATTAAGGATTGGAGACTCATAAATTTAGTAGTACATAAGAAATATTGCAACACATAAATCCTAAAACTAAGACAGAGAAAAATTATGTAGAGAGGTTCTTGAAAAGCTCAGATATATTATATATCTTGTTTTTAGGACATTTTATTTATGTGTTAAGGTTTGAAATTGTATAATCAGATGTACACTCGTGTGTGTGTGTGTGTTATTACATTTATTGGTAGATGATAGTTCCTTAAATCTAGAAACTCTTATCCTACTCTTCTGGGAAATTTTACTTCTTAAATATTTTTTTCACCTCCCTTATTTTCATTCTCCCTCTGTGTCTTTATTTAGGTTGTTTGATATCCTGAATGTATTTTTCATTAAAAACAACATCAGCAAAACACCTTTCTTCTGTGTTCTCCAACTCTTTGTGTTGTAATTATAATTTATGGAAGAATTTTTTAAGTAAATTTCTTCTACACTTCTACTGAAAGTTCATTTTTGTGTGTATGCTTGAGAGAGAGAGAAAGAGAGATAGAAAGAGAATTTCCAAAAATATTTATTATTGGATTATTTTTCATAGCACCCATTATGTTTTTTGCTTGTAATATCTCAACTCTGAGCAATTTGATTATATTCTTTAGAAGTTTTCTAATTGAACTGCTTTGTCTCTGTTTTAAAATCCTGTACTTCATTTTGTTTTGGTTTTCCTTTTCATATTGGAGGTCTTTTTTTTTTTTTTTTTTTTTTTTTAATGTTTGATGCTTAAGAATGGTTATACTCTCATCTAGCTCAATTGGCATAACACAGTTTGTAAAGACAATGTTCTACATTCTACTTTGGTGGTAGCGTCTGGGGTCTTAAAAGCCTGGGAACAGCCGTCTAAGATACTTCACTGGCGTCTCCCCTTCAGGAACAAGGCAGAATGAAGAGAACAGGATACAAGGAAAAGATTAGTCCAAAGGACTAATGGACCACAGCTACCAAGGCCTCCACCAGACTGTCCAGTACAGCTAGATGGTGCCCGGCTACCACCACTGACTGCTCTGACCACGATCACAACAGAGGGTTCTGGACAGAGCTGGAGAAGGATGTAGAACAAAATTCTAACACATACACACACAAAAAGACCAGATTTACTGGCCTGAAAGACTGGAGAAATCCCAAGAGTACAGCCCCCAGACACCGTTTTAGCTCAGTGGTGAATTCACTTCAGAGGTTCACCGTTCAGCCAGGGATTGGACAGCCCCATAAAACAAAACAGGACTAATGAGGCACAGCAGTCCAGGGACAAGGACTAGAAGGTAGAAGGGGACAGGAAAGCTGGTGATAAGGAACCCAAGTTTGAGTAAGGACAGTGTTGACATGTAGTGGGGTTGTTAACCATTGTCATAGGGCAACATGTGTACTAACTGTTTAATGATAAACTATTTTGTTCTGTAAACCTTCATCTAAAGTGAGAATAGCAGCACAACTGGAAGAACGTAACTGATGTCACTGAATTGCACATGTAGACATTTTTGAAATGGTGTATCTTTGGCTATGTATATTTTCACCAAAAAAAAAAAAAAAAACGGTTGAGAAGGGAGAATGTTGACATGTCATGGGGTTGTTAACCAATGTCATAAAACAACATGTGTACTGACAGCTCAATGAGAAACTGTTTGTTCTGTAAACCCTCACCTAAAGTACAATTAAAAATAAAGAATGGTTATACTCTGAAAAAATGGCAAAGCAAGAGATAAAAACAATAACAATTTTTGACAAATGGAAGAAAAATTGTTGGTATCAGTTTTTACTCTTAAAAAAATGAGGGGGAGATAGTGATAGAAGAGAGTGAGAGAGAGAGACATTGAGAGAAAGAGGCAGAGAAGAAGAGAGAAGAAACAAGAGAAATTCTGAAAATCATTCTTAAGATCCTGTGAGACAAGCCAGAATCAAAATGGGTTTAGTGTCTGAATTTATACTAGTTTTCTAAACCATGCACGTCAAAGAAAGTTCATCTATAGAGCTGTATGGTACCTCACAAAAGCCAATTTTAATTTCTCTAGAATTAGATTTCAACCATGCCCTTATTTGGTTCCTGCAGATATTCATGCCCCTAAATTACTCAAACACGTCATCATGGTAGGAATTAGTAGAAACCACAAATAATAGAATGAGATCTATCAAAATTCTAGACATAGGGCACAGACCCTAAAATGATTTTACTGAAATAAATAAAAGAGAGAATTAAAAACGTGAGTAAGTTTCAAGAGATCAACCAAGTAACTAGGGAGACAAGAAACACAAACTGATAGAATTTTAAGATATTCAATATAATAATAGTTGGGAAAAAAAAGGAGATATGTCAAACAACAGAACAATGACTATTGATGAATAATTAATGAACTGGATATAGATCTAAAGAAATAAACTAGAATGCAGCAAAATAGGGGCAAAAACATTTTAGTTGCCATTGAGCTGTATGCAACTCACAGTGACCTTGTTTATCACAGAAGGAAACGTTGCCTGGTCCTGTGGCAGGTATATGTAAACAATTGTTTGTATATTTAAGTCCACTGTAGTGACTATTGTGTCATTCCTCTCATTGAGGGTTTCCTTCATTTTCTCTGACCATGTATTTTACCAAATGTAATGTCCTTTTCTAGAGATTGACATTTCCTGTTGATGTATGTCCCAAGTGAGTGAACCAAAGTCTTGCCATCCTTTCTTCTAAGGAGCGTTATGGTTACATTTCTTCTAAGACTGATTTGTTCATTTCAGCAATTCATGCATTTGTAAGAAGAAAAGATTGCATTATTTCAAGGCATATACATAAAACAGTTGCCATGGAGTTGCTTCTGACTCATCATGACTACCCATGTGCTGCATAGGGTTTTCAATGGCTGATTTTTCAGAGGTAGATCACCAGAACTTTCTTCCAAGATGCCTCTGATGGACTTGAGCCTCCAACTATTCAGTGAGCAGCCAATCATATTAATAATTTGCACCACTCAGGTGCTCCTCAAGTCATATAGAATAAGTTAATTTCTCACTTCAACCTCAAGAAACAGCAAATTTTCATAAACCTACAGAAATTTTCATCTAATGATTAATGTGTGAATAGTGTAAATACTCACACTATTGAATAATATAATAGTATGTAATGCATAATAAAATTGTGAATAGCATAACATAAATTTAGTGAAAGTTGCATTAGGAGATGCGTATCTCTGTAGAGATGGACAAGATTATTTGTTAAAAAACGTAAAGAACTGATTTATCTTTCAAATTTCATATCAAATACTAGTAATCTAAAGATCATTCCTTGATTTATTTCCTAAATATGCCTAATCTATTTGTCTTCTGAATTCCACCAGCATTTTAGATATCTTGCAGGCTTGCTTATTAAAACGCCAGTCATCTTGCTACCTCCTAGCATAATGCAATTTTCATAAATACACTAAGTATATTTTATTTTTGCATCACCCTAATACCTATGGCAATTTTGTGTGTAGAGTAGGTTTTTGGTTATATTGGTAAGTCTGTACTCCCTAAGTCTTCATCCTTATGTGTTGTATTCTGTTTTTTTCTAGAGACGGAGCTTTCAAAGGGATAAACAGTCAGCATGTACATGTGAAGTCTCTTGTTCTTAGTCTCTGATACTCTTTTCTTTATTTCATTCACATAGTAAGGATGTGAGCCCTTTGTGTTTCTCTTCTTTCTTTGTCACTCTCACTAACATAGAAGTGCCACCCCCAGCAGTCTTCTAGCATAGGAAGACTAGATCATGGCAAACTGGACACCTTCAAACTAGTCATTGGGCAAAACCTCTCTCTCTCTTTCTTTATGGGTCTGTTTCCCTTGACATTTGTGAGTTTCTATTATACTAAACATGGATAATAGGTGCAAAATCTAAAACAAATTATTAAGTAGAGAGCAGGGGCAAGGTGGTGAGATATCGAAAGCATGCCTCACAGGTGGCTTTAACTTTAGTCTATTTATTCTTAAATGAATTGAGAAAAGTATTCTTAACGGAGGCCCATGCTACATATTATAGTTTGTACTTACTTCTCAGCTAGTATGTGAATTTTTCTCCTGTATGCATATACATCTTTGAGGGAATTCTCAGAAAGGGAACACGCCCTAGGCCCAACACTGTTTTAATATATCTTAAAGCCACATTTTAATAGCACCCTGGTGTATCGTCGTTTGTGACACTCAGCATTGTTTTAGCATAATGGAAAAAGTGACTCTTTGTTAAATGAAACTTGAGGGCAGAAAACAAAAGTAGAAATCTAAGCTTTGGTGAAATCCTTCAAGTGTTATCAGGGAAAGCATGGTATTACCAGAAGAAGGTTCAGTAAATAAAGAGTCAACACAGAAAGTTCCATGGGAATTCAGGATGTAATTAACATTTTGTTTTATCTTTGCATTTTTGATGTCAAACATTGACGGGAGGTAGTATATTGTTTAGCCATATTTTGTACCTCCTGTCTTCTCTCTTGAAATGTACCAAGGATCAAGAAGAAAATAATGACAAGAACCTTCCCTGAATACTTGCTTGTCACTATATGTATATGTATATATAGTTTTATATCTCCAAACTTAAGTTCTCAAGGTGACTATCGCATATTAATTAGATTAACGTTGTTCAGGGTTGAAAATGTACAGAACAGAATTGTGTGATCCAATTTAACAACAATAAAATAGGAGAATTGAGATCCAATATTTCATTTGAATTTGACTTGTAAAAGTGATACTCAAGGCTTCCTCATTTTTCCCCAATTACTTATTTCTCACAGGTTTATTCATTCAGGAAATATTTAATGAGGGCTAAATATATGTCATGCAATGTTTATGGAAGTTGGGATATAATAGTTGGCAAAATTTTTAAAAAATTCTTCCTTTTTTTTTAACCTTATTTTTATTAGATGATGCAGTTGATATAAAGTCAAAGAGCAACCAAATCTGACCAACCAGAATACATCCCTCATAGCAAACATGTACACACACATACACACAAACACAAGTTTTCAAACACACAAACATATCAAAGGAATCTCAACCTGTGGTAGGAAGATTAAGCCCCTCCCCTCTTAATCATGGTCTGTGTTCTTATTACAGGAACTTATGAATATGTTAGCTTACATGGCAAAGTATAATTAAGGTTACCGATGGAATTAAGTTTGCTAATAAGATGAATTTGAGATGGCGTGATTATCTTGGATTAACCAGGCAAGCACAATGCAATCACAAGGGTGCTTATAAATGAAAGAGGAAGGCAAAAGAGGAACCAGAGATATTATAGTGTGAGAAGGACCCAGGCTGCTAGGCTTGACAATAGATGAATGGGACCATGAGCCGAGGAATGGAGGCATTCTCTAGAAATTGGATAAGGCAAGGAAATGGATTTTCATCTAGAGCCTCCAGAAGGAATGCAGATGTGCCAACACCTTGATTGTATTCCAACAAAACTCATTTTGGAATTCTGGTTTTCAGAAGGGTAAGATGAGATATTTGTGTTGTTTGAAGCCACTAAATTGCAAATTGGTGGTAATTTGCTATAGCAGCAACAGGAAACTAATACTGTTAGGGTAAAAAATACTGAGTATTTCTCATTTAATATGATTTTTAAAGTAAGTGAAAGACCTTACCTCATCCTCAGATTTCTTCTTTTCTCATCTATAAGATACAAAGAGCTCATAACTACTCTGATCAGCAATAGTTATTTATCTTTTCTTATTCTGGGCACATCCTCTTTCATCAGATAATTATATCCAGGGATACTAACCTAGTATGGGAATGACAGGGATTGCTGACCTCTTCTATCTATGCCGTAATCACTATAGCAAAGCTATTTGGTTAACATTCCTCCTACTGCAAGTTGGTATGCAATGGATCAGGCTTGTTCAACAATATTGTGGTAAGAGTTGACTATGTAAGAGCATATACTAAACTGGGTTCTTAACAAGCTTTTCCCTGAACTTATTTAGGTGTACATCATTTAGTTAAATTTAAGTTGATAAGAAGAAAATTCTTGAGAAGGAAAATAAAAAGTGGAAGAACTTCTGTATTCAAATGCAAGATTAAAATATGCAGAAAAACTGGAGATATGATTGAATATCATCATTGTGTTGTTGTTAGGTGCCATCGAGTCAGTTTCAACCGATAGTAACCCTATATGACAGGGTAGAACTGCCCCATAGGATTTCTAAGGAACAGCTGGTGGATTTGAACTGCTGACTTTTTGGTTAGCAGCTGAGCTCTTAACCTCTATACCACCAGGACTCCCAAACATCATTAGAAGTATAAATTAAGAAAGACCTCAGAGAAAAAGAAAAGAAACATTTAAGCTTTTAATTAGCCATTATCTCTGTTCTTCATAACGCAACTCTATACAGTGGGTTTTAATGTGAGGAAAATTTTCAAAATCAAAATGCGTTTGGTAAAACTTGAGGGTTTGATCAACTGTGTGTTGCCAAATGGAAGTAAAGTACTTCATTGGCTGAGTACATTAATTTTATTGTTGGTAATAAAACCTCAGTAAATACATATTAATTAAGTATGCATACTAGCTAAAATAGTAGTAGCTTTTTAAAATTCAGTTTAATTGAAAAATCAGCTGCTTATGAGTATCATGTGTTAATATTTTTATCTTGTTAGTTGTCCTCAAGTCAGCTCCGACTCATGACAACCTTATGTGCAGTAGAACAAAACATTGCACGGTCTTGTACCATTTGCATGATTTTGGTATGTTTGAGTCCATTGTTTATCCCCTTAGGTCCCTTTATTTCCAACTCTTTTTTTTTTAATTATGGTAAAAAAGGTGTGTAAGAAAACATTTGCCATTCTAACAATTGTTTACATGTACAATTCAGTGACATTAATTACATTTCTCATATTGTGCAACCATTGCCGTTGTCCATTTCCCAATTTTTCCATCACCCTAATTAAGTACCTTTTATTCTAGATAACTATTTAAAATATTGTTCTTCTAAATTTGTACTCCATACTCTGCTAGTGTATGAGTATTATTTTATACTATTTCTACAATGATATATTACACGGCTCTTGACTTCAGTATAGTGTGTTGTAGAAGAAAGATCATAAACTTATGCATCAAGATCTCTAGTTTCTTGCCCAGATATGCCATTACGAGTTGTGCAAACTTAGACAAACTTAAAATTCCTTTTCTTTGAAAGTCTGTGAAACATCAATAGGATGGCTTTTATATAACACAACATTTCCAAATCTAAATTATATAATTATGCATGTCTCCTTGAACACTTCTAATTAAGAAATCTTCATATTTGTGCCAATATAACATTCTGTTCTATTTTTTCCAGAATCCATAGTCAAATTTCAGATGTATTTTAACTGCATAGACCTTTCATAGCATATGGCAATCCCATAGCTGAATGTCATTATCAAGTAATGTTTAAATCAGGGAATGGTTTTAATATATGCCGTTTATAAAACATGATGATGATGATGATTTTATTTATTTACTTGTTTGCATGGCCCTGCCTCTGATTCTAGCCTTATTCTGTGATGTTCTAGGTATAAAGATCATTCAAAAGTTAAGGAAAACCAAAGACTCGTCTTCGATTTTCTCTAATAAGACAAGAAAAATCTTTACCTTCAAGAGGAAGAAAAGTTCTAGGAACACATGCAATAAATATGTAATAGTTAAAAACCAATAAGAGAAGCAAATATTTCAAGTAGTGATGTGATTTTTATACTATAATAATTAAAGTGTAAAGTCATTTAATATAATCACAGGTTCCCGGGTGGTGCAAACAGTTTGCTCTTGGCTGCAAATCAAAAGGTTGGCAATTTAAACCCACCCAGCAGTGCTACAGAAAAAAGACCTGGCAATCTACTTCCTGAAAGATTACAGCCAAGAAAACCCTATAGAGCTGAATTCTATTCTGTAATAATTGGACTTGCCATGAGTCAGAGTTGACTCGATGGTAATGGGTGTAGCTTTGATTTTGATAATATAACCAAAACATATATACCACAAACCTCTCTGTTACATCCCTCATAGATGATCATCTAGTATCTGCTGAAACATTTACAGTGATTCACTGCCTCAATAAGATTGACATTGTTAAATACTTTTCTTATATTCTAATCATATTTATGTTTCTGTAACATCTACCTTTCAGATTACATGATTTATGCCTGAAGTAAAGTTAACTATAGAACATATAATCACTTTTGCAGTAAATTCCATTTGGAATAATGTTTTCATTATCTAGTGCTGCTGTAACAGAAATACAGCAAGTGGATGGCTTTAACGAGCTAAAATTTACTTCCTCACAGTTTAGGAGGCTAGAAGCCTGAATTCAGGGTGCTGGCTCAAGGGGAAGGCTTTCTCTCTTTGTCAGCTCTGGAGGAAGGTCCTTGTCTCTTTTAAACTTCTTCTCCTGTGTGATCTTCACATGGCTTGGCATCTCTCTTTCCCCATCTCTGCTTCTTAGCTTGCTTGTTTAGTCTATTTTGTACCTCAAAAGAGATTGATTCAAGACACGCCCTACACTAATCCTGTCTCATTAACATAACAAAGACAACCCGATTACCAAATGGGATTATAACCACAGGCATAGAGATTAGGATTTACAGCACATATATTTGGGGGACACAGTTCAACCCATAACAAAGAATATATTTAATGACATAGTTTTAATCTTTTGTAATATGTTTTATCTTAGTCTTCAGCTTTTCTGATGTAGTATATTAATACACACTAACTGAATTTCCTTTACCTGTACTCTTGATTGGGGTAGAGTTAATTTTCTCCTACTTTTCAATAAGTAATTGTTTCTTTAAAAAGTTTTTAAATTTTTTGATATATATAAAAGCATATGCAAAGTCTGTATTATATATGTGAAATACATACACTGATATAGCGGTATATAGATACATGTTTTGAAAGAAATAATCATAGAAAACTCATGAAACCTCTTCCCAAAGAAATAGACAGATATTGGTATGTATTTTTCCAATTATCTTTGTACTCCTTTTAAATATTAGCTCCCTGCCTACTGCCCCAAAAGGCTATAATCATGAATTTATAAAAATATATTTCCCTATTTTTATTTATACTTTAATCATGTTTTTATATGCCCAAATAGAATAAGTAACTGATTTTTGTACTGAACAAAATGTAATTCTTCTGAAACTCTTTTTTTCACTCGTCATTATACTTAACAGATACATCCATGTTGATGCATGAAGCTAAAGTTCATTACTTTTCAGTGTTTTATAATATTCCATTGTGTGAATGGTGCATAATTTATGTATCTTTTAAATTCTTCTATGTTTAGACTTTGGATTATTTACACATTTTTTTAAATTAATAACAAATCTTTTGTAAGATTTTTGTGCATATTTACTGGTGTGCATGCTCAAGGCTTTCTCTAAGAAGCACATCTAGTAGTATAAATGCTAGCTCCTATATACACACTATGTGCACGCTCATCTTTTAAAGGTTAAGGCGAGATTCTTTTTTAACAACTTAATTTAAATCATTATAGACTTTTCAGCATTGTGAGGTCCGAATGAGCCACATCTGTCATGGATTGAATTGTGTCTCCCAAAAATATATGTTGTAAATCCTAACCTATATACCTATGGTTACGCACTCATTCTCACTTATAGACATGGTTAAGTCTCAAAGACCGGATCGTTATGCAAAAATGGCATTAGGAGAAAATGGAGGATGACCACACCAGATCACAAGATGGAGGATGATTACATAATTGCCAAATTACATTATCGCATAAATGCTAAACCACTGAGAATCATAGCCCAGCCAATCTGACACAGAACCTTAACCATCACAGCCAGCATTACTCTCACCTCGGCTTTTGTTGCTGCCAGACATATATTGTTAATTCGCAAAATACTCAGATAGTAGATTTTTTACTATTTTGGTAAATGTGAAATATCAGGTAACTAGATAGTCAATAACTGAGGAGTAAGTATAATCACATAACAAAGAATGGGTTGTCTTCGTTATGTTAATGAGGCAAGATTAGTGTAGGATGTGTCTTGAGTCAATCTCCTACAAAATATAAAAAGAGCAGATTAGGCAAAAAGACATCAGGGTAGATGACAAGGCACATAGAGATCTCTAAGGAACTAGGAAACTTCAGAAGCTGAAGAGACAAGGACCTTCCCCTAGAGCTGACAGAGAGAGAAAGCATTCTTCTAGAGCCGGCACCCTGAATTTAGACTTCTAGCCTCCTAAACTATAAGAAACTAAGTTTCTGTGTTTTAAAGCCATCCTCTTGCTGTAATTCTGTTATAGCAGCCTAGATAACTAAGACAACCCCTTTGTGGTAAAGTTAGGGAAGACATTGCAGAACTTTAAATGGATCTTGTAGGGTTAGGAAGTTAGATATGTTAACTAGAGTCATCAAAGTTTATGAAGCAAAAGCAAAAATCATTACTTTTAACCTGGGTGTAGCCCATAGCAAGTGAAATGAAACTTAGTTGTAGCTATAATGGTGAAGAATAAGGAAAGTAACGTCTGTTTTTAATTATTTTTTTAAAAGATACCTAAGTTCAACCAGGGCTACAATACTGAATAACTGAAAGAAAACAAAACCAGACAGACAGACAGATGAAACGTTTGTATCAAGTAATAACAAAGTCGTGAAGATTCTTTTACAGGAACAAATATATCCCTCTGGGAGCAAAGAACAACAAGAGGAAACATGGGTAAAGGTCATTTCATCATAAATTTAGTTACAAGAAGTGTTCGTAGTTTTTTCTTTCTTTGTTTCCATATTATTTCAATCTGTTTTAACCGTTTCAGAGCAATTTGAAACAGGTTATTTCCCACAATTTATGTTGCAGTTTTTATATACTTTTAGCAGATCTAGCAAGGTCCAATAGCTTCAAAACTATTACTATTCTGGAAGCTGGTGGTAGAGCACTTACTTGACTTTGTTCATTACTGATTTTAAGCAAACAGCTATGCCATTTAAATCGCTACTATGCATATCATTCTATATTGCACACAGTAAATGCTCAAAAAATGTATATTTGAATCAAAGAATAATGGCTTGTAAAGGTACATTTGTAAAGATGTAAAATTAATCAATATTATATAGCTGTAAAAGATATTCTACCCAATACTTTTTAAAATCTTTTAGAGTTTAGACCTTTTCACTTTAATGAAACAATATTACACTACTAGATATATTTTTTCTTATAACAGATTTTTAACAAAGAAACATTTGATCCCAGAGACAAAACTGTAACAGATGTGAGACAAGTAAATGTCATAAATATTAATATATTGTTTTGAATGTCTTTAACATAAGACATCTCATGTCCTTGTTGGTAGTAATATTTTAAGAAACCTTAATCCTCCATCTTAATTGGTTACATATTGTTTAATTCATAACTTGTTACATGAATTTTAAATATCATATTAATTAACAGGCATTTGTGCTTAGAATAACAGGAGAGCTCTCTAAAGGCAATCATAAGAACATTCTTATTTTCAACAAAGAAAACAGAAGACACATAGAGATATAACAGAATCAAGTGCATGTTTTCACTGTGTTTTCAATGGTGACTTGCAAAGAAAGGCTAGGTTATTGCATATCCTCGAAGCATTGAAGCTATCTAATTTTATCTAAAAGAGGCACCAACCAGGACTTTGAAAACCACTAAGAAGAGTAAAGATACAAAGTTAGGTTCAGTGTCTACAAGAAGACAACTACAATTCACTTTTATTCAACAAATGTATAATGTGTTCTTACTTTGTAATACCATGACATCAGTGTGGTACCTACTCCTGTAGGATAGGATGTATAGTCTGGTGTGTGGCAAACATGCAAAAATGTAATTTCCAAAAAAGTGAACAGTTTAATACTTGGGAAAGTGCATATGCTGTCACAGCAGGAAGAACGCATAATCCAGATGAAGGGAAATAGGAATCATAAGCTTTCAGGAGTAATTGATACATATTCTGGAATCTTCTATTAAATAATAATCAATTAAGTAAAGAAATAGAGAAGCCTTTACTTTAGCAAAGACTACACATATGTATTTCATTACAATACAAGTTTCCTTGAAGAATAGAAGCTGAATTTTATTTTGGTTATTATTTTTTTTTGCATGTTTGTTTAAAATGCAGTAAACATGTGCTCACCATTTTTATTTTTTTACTTTTTAAAAATTATTTCCCATACAAAAATTTGTACATACACTGTTATGTGACCCTAATTGCTCTCCCCATACTGTGACAGCACACTCCTCCTTTCCACCCCTGATTCCCCATGTCCATTCAACCAGCTCCTAACCCTCTCTACCTTCCCATCTCACCTCCAGACAGAAGCTGCCTGTTTAGTCTCTTGTATCTACTTGAGCTAAGAGGCACACTCCTCATTAGTATCACTTTATGTCCCACAGTCCAGTCCAATCCCTGTCTGAAGAGTTGGCCTAGGGAATTGTTTTAGTTCTGGGCTGATAGAGAATCCGGGGGGCATGTTTTCTGGGGTTCCTCCAGTCTCAGTCAGACCATTAAGTCTGGTCTTCTTACTGGAATTTGAGTTCTGCACCCCACCTTTCTCCTGCTCCATCCAGGACTCTGTTGTGTTCCCTGTCAAGGCGGTCATTGGTGGTAGCCAGGCACCATCTTGTTCTTCTAGTCTCAGGCTGATGAAGTCTCTGGCTTTTGTGGCCCTTTCTGTCTCTTGGGCTAATACTTTCCTTGTGACTTTAGTGTTCTTCATTCTCCTTTACTCCAGGTGGTTGGGACCAATTGATGCATCTTAGATGGCTACTTGCAAGCTTTTAAGACCCCAGATCCCAGACGCATAACATTTTCTTAATACGCTTTGTTATGCCAATCCACCTAGATGTCCCATGAAAGCATGGTCCCCAGACCCCTACCCCTGCTACTCTGTCCCTCAAAGTATTTGATTGTATTCAGGAAACTTCTTAGCTTTGGTTTAGTCCAGTTGGGCTGACTTCCCTTGTAGTGTGTGCTGTCCTTCACTTCACCTAAGATAATTCTTATCTACTATCTAGTTAGTAAATAACCCTCACCCTCCCTCCCACCCTGCTAACCATCAAAGAATGTTTTCTTCTGTGTTTAAACCTTTTCTTGAGTTCCTATAATAGTGGTCTTATACAATATTTGTCCTTCTGTGACTGACTAAATTCACTCAGCATAATGTCCTCCAGTTTCCTCCATGTTATAGGATGTTTCAGGGCTTCATCTTTGTTCTTTATCATTGTATAGTATTCCATTGTGTGGTTATACCATAATTTGTTTATCCGTTCATCCACTGATGGGCACCTAGTTGTTTTCATCTTTTGCTATTGTGAACAGTGCTGCAATGAATATGGCTGTGCATATATCTATTCATGTGACGGCTCTTATTTCTCTAGGATATATTCCAAGGAGCAAGATAGCTAGATCGTACGGTGCTTCTATTTCTTGCTTTTTAAGGATGCAACAAATCCATTTCCCAAGTAGTTGTACCATTTTACCTTCCCACCAACAGTGTATAAGCGTTCCAGTCTCTCTACAACCTCTCTAGCATTCATTATTTTGTGTTTTTTGGATTAATGTTAGACTTGTTGGAGTGAGATGGCATCTCATTGTGGTTTTGATCTGCATTTCTCTAATGGCTAATGATCATGAGCATTTCTTCATGTGTCTGTTAGCTGTCTGAATATTTTATTTGGTGAAGTACCTGTTCATATCCTTTGCCCATTTTTAATTGGGTCATTTGTCTTTTTGTTGTTGAGGTTTTGCAGTATCTTGTAGATTTTAGAGATTAGACCCTAATCGGATTTGTCAGAGCCAAAATTTTTTCCCAGTCTGTAGGTTGTCTTTTGACTTTTTTGGTGAAGTCTTTTGATGAGCATAAGTGTTTGATTTTTATGGGCTCCCAGTTATCTAGTCTCTCTTCTGGTGCTTGTGCATTGTTACTTATGGTTCATATTGTGTTTATGTCATGTATTAGGGCTCCTAGCATTGTCCCTATTTTTTCTTCCATGATCTTTATCTTTTTGATTTTATATTTAAGTCTTTGTTCCATTTTGAGTTAGTTTTTATGCCTGGCATGACATATGGATCTTGTTTCATTTTTTTTGCAGATGGATATCCAGTTATGCCAGCACTATTTGTTAAAGAGACTGTCTTTTCCTCAATTAATGGACTTTGGGCCTTTGTCAAATATCAGCTGCTCATAGGTGGATGAATTTATGTCTGGATTCTCGATTCTGTTCCACTGCTCTATGTATCTGTTGTTGTACCAGTACCAGGCTGTTTTGACTACCGTGGCGTATAGTAAGTTCTAAAGTCAGGTAGTGTGAGGCCTCCCACTTTGCTCTTCTTCTTGAGTAATGCTTTACTTGTTCGGGGCCTCTTCCCTTTCTGTATCAAGTTGGTGATTTGTTTCTCCATCTCATTAAAAAATGCCAGTGGAATTTGGATAGGGATTGCATTGTATCTGTTGATCTCTTTGGGTAGAATTGACATTTTCACAATATTGAGTCTACCTATCCATGTTGCTCAACTTTTTGCATACCTATCCCAGCTGCATCCAAAATCTTTCTTCTCTAGTTCTGCACCCCCTCACAATTTGGCTATTTTGTTTTTTTCTTAACCAAGTCTTTCATGTTTTGTATCTATTTTATTATTTCACCAATAGGAATGCACATATTCAAATAAAAAACAACCAAGTTTGGCCTTAGCGCCTCTCATTTCTTTAAAATTTTGTACCATATATGTCTAGAATTGTGCTGCCCAACATGGGAGTAACTAGATACATGTGGCCATATAAATTAAATTTTAAATTAATTAAATTGAATAAAATTTAAAATTTAGTTCCTCAGTCACACTATCTATATGTCAACTACTCAATAACCACATGTAGCTGAAGCTTTTGCTATTGGAAGTACGGATTACAGAATGTTTCCTCAACTCAGAAAGAGTTGAGGTAGAAGGTAGACTGGCCAATCCAGACCTCTATCCATTAGAAGAAGATTTGAATACATAGGTATCACATTTTTTTTTTCTTCTTGAGTAATTTAAATATTTGATTGATTTATTCATTAAATTCAAATGAAACTCATTTAATTACATTAAATAGTGATTCATATTATAGATGTTAAATTGAACATTTTTCCCTTAATAATATCGTTTTAAACATCATGAAATAAGTATAAAGACTTGGAATAAATGGACTAGAGTAGTCAGGTATTTTAAAGTCCTGTCTAACATTTCTAACTTGTACATTATATCAATATACATGGTTTTGATTATTGCTTTGTCTCTTTACACTTTTTTTTCCTTTACCTTTTGGTATCCCTTATAATTTTTTGTTGAAAGCCAGACATGTTGTATTAGGTAATAGGAGTGGAGGTAAATTTACGTAAGTCCATCTAGGAGTTGGTTTGTGTTTAATATTTCTTATAGTTACGGGAACCAGAGGCTTCAAATCACTTCAGTGATGTTGCTTCCCCCACCCCTTAGTTTTGGTGTTTCTTTTTGGACTGCTTCTTAGAAAACTTCTGTGTCTTGCAGCTGTAATATACTGTCATCATTCCTGAAGGCTTGTCAGTATTGTGGTAAGTGGTGGGAAAGGGAGGTGCTTTACAATTTTCTAATTAAGCCCTGTATTTCAGGAGCTTCCCCTCCAGAAGTTTTCTATTTCTATAGGAGTAGAGCTTTTTTTTTTCTTCTTTTTTTCTTTCCTCCCTCCTGTCCTCTAGTCTCTTCCCTGGCTACAATGGTCCCAAACTATTTCCTTAAAGCCCTCCACCTTGTTGACAGTGTATTTTACTTATTTATTTTTTCCTTACATGAGATAAGAAGGCTGGAGCCAGCTGGTTTCGTGAGGAGTTCCATTTCTCCACCTGAGAAAAGTTTTCAGAATTGTACTTTAGTGAAGGCTTTCCCTCTAGAGATTGGGGCTTTGTTAGGAAACAGAGTCTGGGTAGGTTTCAGGATGGCTATTCTTCCCCTTCCCTTGGCAATTCCACCCAAGAAACTTTCTTGGATCCTCCCTTTGAGAATCTGGTGGGGTTCTTGAAGGAAAAGCTTACAAAAGGATGGCCTGCAAAACACTGTTGTCTCCAGAAGGTTTTCAGTCTCATGCTAGTCTGCACCCAGCTCCCATCAACTCATCAGAATTACTGTTTAAATATTCCTGCTGGCTTATGGGGTTTGATGACTTCACTCCAGGTTAGCAGATCTCAGCTATGACTATCTGGATGTACTCAATTTGTTAGTTTTTTTGTTAGCAGTTGCCCTGCAATCTCAGTTCTTTAACGCATCCATGAAAATTTGTTGATTTTTAGTTTCCTAGATTTTTCTTATTGTAAGGATTGGAGCGACAACTTCTAAACACTTACAAGTTGGAGCCAAAACAGAAAGCTAGAATGCCGTATTTGTATCCAAATATATCTCAAATCCATCTATTTATTTCTATACTTACAGCCAATATCCTGGCTCAAACAAACATTATCTCTCACCTGTACAAAGTACAGCCTTTAGTAGGTATCTTTAACCTTTCTAATTTACTCTCCACATAAAAAACCAGAGTGATAGATTAAATCATATCATGTCACTGTTAAAAACCTGTTGTTGTCGAGTTGATTTTGACTCATAACAACCCTATAGGACAGAGTAGAAATGCCCGTTAGGGTTTCTAAGGCTGTAATCTTTATGCAGCAGACTGCCACATCTTTCTCCTATGGAGCAGCTGGTGGGTTGAACCACCAACCTTTGGATTAGCAGCCGAGTGCTTAACCACTGCTCCACCAGGCTCTTTCACTTCATTGTTAGTACTCTCCAATAATTTCCCACTGAATTTAGAGTAATATCTAAGATATCTTTCATAAATAAACAACCCTATCTGATCCCTGTATAGCACTTTGACCCCATATCCCACCCATTATCATTTATTTCCAACCTGGTTGCAATGTACTGCATTCACAAGTCCTTAGTGAAGACCATTTGGAGCAGAGCACAGACCAGGCACTGTTCTAATGGTGTGGTCAACAGGCATTTGTTTCTCACAGAATAAACAGTACAGAAATGAGTAAAACAGCAAATATCAACATCAACCAAGGTTCCCCCAGGTTATGCTCCCATCCCAGGATGTGATGTTACATCACATCTGTCTTAGTCATCTAGTGCTGCTATAACAGAAATACCACAAGTGGATGGCTTTAAAAAGAGAAATTTATTCTGTCACAGTCTAGTAGGCTACAAGTCCAAATTCAAGGTGTCAGTGCCAGGGGAAGGCTTTCTCTGTTGTCTCTGGAGGAAGTTCCTTGTCAATCTTCCCCTGGACTAGGAGCTTCTCCATGCAGGAACCCCAGGTCCAAAGAACACCGCGCTCTGCTCCCAGCACTGCTTTCTTGATGGTATGAGGTTCCCATGTGTCTCTGCTTACTTCTCTCTTTTATATCTCAAAAGAGATTGGCTTAAGACACTAGACCTCATTAGAATAACTGCCGCTAATCCATCTTATTACATCATAGTGATAGTTTACAACACATACGGAAATCACGTCAGATTACAAAATGGTACACAATCATACAATACTGGGAATCATGACCTAACCAAGTTGACAGATATTTCTGGTGGACACAATTCAATCCATGACACTAATGTATACCTCCTGTTTCTCTCTTGTGTGGCACTATATTTTTTAAATCAAATTTACACAATTTATAAGTAGTCTTTTCTTATTTTTCATACTTATTTCAGTGATTATTTCCTGCTTTACTCTAAGCATTATTATGTCATAGAAAATATCTGTTCTTTCCACCATGTTATCTGCAATGCTTTTTATAGTGTCTGTCATACAGCAGGTACTCTGCAAATATTTATTGAATAAATAAAAATATGAGGAGAGAGACAGTTGTTTCATTATCTGTCTAGTCTCACATTCTAAAATATGTTTTTATGTTCTGCGTATTAGTGTTTCTATAATTTTTGTGTTAGTTCTAAGAAAGATTCTAAAATTAATGCCATACTAAAGGCAAGAGCTATATTTTCCTAAACGTTTATTTCATGTGCTACTTTATAATACCAGGTAACTTAAATGATAAGCTTAGAGATGATTATAATTGTTTATGTAATATTTGTTACTACATCATGAATAAAATATTTATAGAGAAACAAGCTATCTTAAAACACAAAACAATTGTATTTACTATCACATTATATACAAATTATGGGATTTGTGAAAATGTCAAGAAGAATTCTAATTTAAATTGTTGTACTTTAATTCCTTACAGGAAAAAAAAAAAAACCTGTATACATTTCTTGGCCATATGATTACAGGGGTCTTTGTCTAGTTTGTTCATTGATGTATATCAAGTCCTTAAGACAGTTGGGACATTTTGATTAAAAGTCACAAAAAATATGGAGATAAAGAACAACAGCTTTTATACATCATGCATTTCCTATGTGCCAGGCAATTTTCTAGGCAGTTTTAATACGTAGTATTATATTTAAATATGTACCCATTACCGTCAAGTTGATCAGCTCATAACAACCCTATAGGTAGAACTGCCCCATATAGTTTCCAAGGCTGTAAATCTTTACGGAAGCAGGCTGCCACATCTTTCTCCTGTGGAGCGGCTAGTGGGTTCAAACAGCCGGCCTTTTGGTTAGCAGTCGAGTGCTTAACCACTGCACCACCACGGCTCCTATATTTAATGTATAAGGCATTCAGATTTAGTTGTACTATTTTTAAGAATTCAAAGTGACCCCCACTCCTGGATCCACTGATACTCATATTTTAAAATTGATACAAGTGACAAACATGCAAAAATACAAAGTTAAAGAAAAAAATTACTAAGTGATAATTTGTGCTAAAGAGTTTTAAATAGGGAGCAAAATGTTACAAATCATACAGTATTTATCCTCAAGAAATGCGTAATCTAGTGAAATGGCAAAACAGTAGAAATAATGTTTATAATAAAAATATTGCATTTTTCAGTGTAAAATGTTATGAAGGCTTCTACTTGTTTACAGAGATGTGATTCTTTTCTGTCAGATTCATTCAACTGCCCACGTAACAAGAACTTATTGAGTGTTAACTAAGCGTCTGGCACTTTCCTAGGTGCGTGGGCTGCATTTGTGAACAGAACAGATGAATAGCGCAACCCTCATATAATTTATATTCTAATGAGGGTGTGTGGTGGGGGATAGGGCAATAAACAAAAATACAATAATTGAGTGTGGCACATTGTATTTTCTGAAGATAGTTCAGTAATATCTTCCATCCCGTGTGCTATTCTATAATGTGACCTTGACTCTCCTGTCAACAGGAGGGGAGTACGTATGACACCTCAGCTTGAATCTGGGCAGAACTGTAACTTCTTATAACCAGTAAGATGTGACAATGCATATCTTCCAAGGCTATGTCATGAAGGATAAAGAAACTTCTGTCTTCTTTGCTGGGACATTCACACTGGAGCCTTGAGCTGCCATGTAAAGAATCTAGCTACCCTAAGTCCTCCATACTGTAGCGAAGATCACACAAGCAACTGCCGAGAGGCGTCAAGGAAAAGTTAACGACTGGACAGCCTACATATGTTCCAGCTCCAGCTACTATGCAATTACTGCCACATGAGAGACCCTGAGTCAAAATCACGTAGATGAGTTCTTTGTGAATTTCTATTTCACAAAAGCCAAGAAAGGATTGCTATTTTTTTAAACCATGGAATTGGAAGTCATTTTCTATACAGTAATAGATAAAGGAAAAAATGATTAAATTATAGTTTGTTTAAACAGTGGTAATTTATAAGGATAAACAACAACAAAAAAGCTTGACTCCATCCATGTCATTAAGGTCAACTCTATTTTGAGGAGGCAGCTCTTCTTTAGTTGTATTTCGAGTGCCTTCCAATCTGAGGGGCTCATCTTCTGGCACTATATTAGACAATGTTCCATAAGGTTTTCACTGGCTAATTCTTTTCAGAAGTAGACCGCCAGGCCCTCCTTCCTAGTCTGTCTTAGTCTGGAAGCTCAACTGAAACCTGTCCACCATGGGCGACCCTACTGGTATTTAAATACCAGTGGCATAGCTTCCAGCATCAAAGCAACACACAAGCCCCCACAGTAAGGCAAACTGACAGATACATGGTGGTGGGCTCCACTGTAGCTGATGAAATAAAGGATGGATACAATTTTCAAGCTTGGAGGCTCAAGGAAAGTCATTATATCCATAAACCAAACACTGTCACTATCATTTACACAAACTTCTTACAAGTACATGCAATTTCTCCCTTGCTTTTTTGTAGTCTCAATGTTATTTAGATCTTTCAATTTTTATTCTTGTATCATGACTGCCTCCTCAAGTGTTTTATCAACTGAGATAAGCATGGTAGCTGACTGACTGACATTTCTTGAATTCTATTGATTTTTGTACTTTATTTAACTAAACAAATGAAGAAATGTTAGATAAAAATTTCCTGATACGTATGACCATGTATCATGCCTCTTCTTTGCACAAAGCAATGCTCCAAAAGTTCTTATCATACATGTTCTTAAACCAAAGGATTTTTCTTTAGATCAAAAATAGCTCACTAACATTGCATTATTATTTATTATAATTATGTTATTATTAACATCAATTACATTTATTTTATACTAGATTTATACTCTTGTTATATTTTTTAAGATGTCAAGTTTTGTCTACAATTATATATGCAATACACACTTTTTATATTTACTGTTGGGCGTATTTGTGCTTGATGAAAAACAAGTAAAAAAAGTCAACTGTCTTCAGTTTATGTAACAGCGGCATACCAGAGTATTAGTGCAAATATTATAACATTTCCTAAACTGTATTTATGCATAATAGTGTTCAGGAAGTATTAATAGATGTGTAAAAGAAAATAACCAAATGTTAAACAACTAAGTATGTTGATGAAACACCAATTAAAAAAATAGGGTCTTTAATGCAGAACTTATTCACCTTTCATGTTTTATAAGCATTGTGAACTCCAAGGAGTGAGTATGCAGCATTTTCCAGATTTATTATGAATAAAAGAATACCTTCTTACCCCATAGTTCTCTTCCAGAAAACACTTCAGCCCCTTTCAGTTTTCTCATGAATCAGAGTTTAGGGAACACTGGTCTTTTGCCATTGTTTTATCCCATATTTTGGACGTATATTCCGATAACTGGCATATTTTGATATCTGAAATTGTAGTTCTGTTACTAATCCATTGATATGCATTATTAATATTTATAATGTAAATGGATGTGCTTAGTTTACACAGATATTTGTTTTCACTTAATAACAAACTAAATTCTTGCTATCTCTATCAAATTCTGATTTAACGTTCTCTAATTCAGAAATTTTCTTCATTTACTATTTTATAAACTCAGTTAATACAATTAACAATTTGAATCCACTAGCGACACCTTAGAAACCCTCTGGGGCACTTCTACTCTGTCCTATAGGATCGCTGTGAATTGGAATCGACTCCAAGGCAGCTGGTTTGGTTTTGGTTTCTTTTCTTTACAGCCCTCATTGTACCTAGCTTCTTTTGGCCATTTGCTTTTTCTGAAAACAAAATAGTCTCCCTATATGTATATGGAATAACTACTCAGCATAAAACTTTTGTTCAAATTTTGGTGAGTTTTGCTTATTTTTAGCACTTGTCACATAGGTACTTAGGTAACAAGATAACAAGATACTTGAGTGACAAATTACTTAAGATTGGGCTAACAATATATTTTTTTTAAGTTAATTTTGCATTTTTACCTTGTCGGATCAAAAGTTCTTTACCTTTGGATACCTCTGGACTTCATAATTTATCTGAGGTAATTTACATAGGTTAAAAAATACATATCTGGATTATGTTAACAGGGCTAGCATAGATCTAAGGATTTATTGAGATAATAAAAAATTTCAAGAGAAAGCCAAAAAAAGTTAATTTAATTTAATATTAAAATAAGTACATTATACAGCCATTGGTCAGTTTTCATATAAAGAAAATAATGTGTTAATTTTTTTTTTTGCATAACAGGAATTAATTTTTTTAAAAAGTTTCCAAATGTCTTAAGGTAAATAATGGGAACCACTCACCCTCGCCAAAAAAAAAAAAAAAACCCTCAAGCATTATAAAACACAATATATTGTTCTGTGTGCCAAATATTAAATTGTGAAATATTATATGTATGGAATGTATCACGAAATTTTATAAATTGAATCATTAAACACAATAATGATTCAAGAATCCTATTAACATCAATATTTGTGAAGATGAGAATAACTACATCTTCAGTTATTGACATAAAACCAGAAAATGAAACCTTAGTTAAAATTACAACCAGATGAGATAGAAACATGTCATAAAAATTGTTTCTCAGTCATCCCAAATGTGTGAGTGTGTGTTTGTATATATGCATGCGTGTGTATATTCTGCTGCACTCTTGCTCAGTCTGTTTCTTGTTTTCTTGTACCAAGATTATGAATAACTTATGTGTAAATGGAGTGCTATTTTCTAATGTTATGTGTAAATGGAGTGTTATTATTCTGTTCTACCTTTATAGTCTGTGAAGCAATAATGACTAGTTATTCTCTGAAGTCCATGAAAACTTGATAACATTTCTTTATGTTTTCAGATAAGCCAAAGGTGTTCATATCTCCAAATGGCAAAGATCAAAAAATAAATTGACTTTCTTCAAATATATCTAGCACTCTTTGCCTCTTAATGACAGTGCTCATGAATAATGTCATATATTTCACTACTTTTTTTCATTTATCTTTATACAATATGATAACAAAAAATAGGCAAAATGATACTAGTAATTTTATAGTATAACAATATGGGAAGACTTAATATTTTGAATTCTTTTTACCCTGTTAGTTTGATAAATAACTGTGTCTATGAGTCTTTCTGTCTTTGCTGGTGTCAGTAAATGTGTGCAGGTTTCTTTGTTAGACAAAGAGGTTAACTTTTACATAGCCTTAAGTAAACAATGTCTGTGTTAACTCCTGAGGTGTCTTTGCCACATGGTTCTCCTGATTTAATTAGCTAGGTTCTAGCCTGTTTATCCAAGCTGCTAAGTTACTTTCTCCTTGTTACTCTCTCCCTGGAGGACCCCCCTGTCATTGCATAGCCTTTTCTTCCTCTAAGACAAACTATATTCCTTGCTATTCCTTGAATAATGCACATCAACACCAGGCATCCTTCTTAAAATGCAACTTAAGTCACATCTTTCACTCAGGCAGAGGATGGTGAAAAGAGCATGAACTTTAGAAGTAGACAGCTCTAGGAACTATTCCCCGTTTCATAATTATTAGCCATGTGGCCTTTTGAAAAAGAGTTAACTCTTTCAAACTATTTATTTGTTCATTTGTAAGATGGCGTGAAAATGCTACCTCACAAGTTGTAATGTGAATTAAAGAAATATGTAGAAAGGATACATAGCACCAGGCACATAGGAAAATCAAGATCTCCTTATTCCTTCCCTCAAGCACTTACTGAACACTTACTATATATGAGGCACTAAGGCTGTTACTGGGAATACGGGGATAAAAGGCATGACCTCTGCCATCAAAGAGCTTACAGGCTAATGAGAAGACAAAATAAAAATAATCGCCAACAATGTGGAAAAGTCCACAGAATATGTATGTCTTATCACAGCGTGGTTATTCAGATGATATGTGTTAACATTAGAGTAAAAGGGATCAGAAAAGGTTTCTTGAAGAGATAAAAGTCAGCCAAGATTTGAAATGAGCAGGGCTTTTCCAATAGAAAGGGGAAGGGGTGGGGGTATCAGCATATTTAGCATAAGAGAGCCTGAGAGAGCCAGGTGGGAACACAAGGATCTCAGAAGGACTAAAGTTTAATTTATTGAGAAGGGAGTTTGGGGAGTAGGAAGAAAGTTTGAAGAATTAAGAGGGGGCCTGAGTAAGCAAGGTCTAGGCTAATATAAAAAGCCTTGCTGGCACAATGGTTAAGAATTCAGCTGCTAACTGAAAGGTTGGCAGTTTGATCCCAGCACATGGCTCTGTGGGAGAAAGACCTGAGATCTGCTCCTGTAAAGATTACAGCAAAGAAAACCCTAGGGAAGAGACAACTACTGGTCTCTACTTGTCCAGAATAAAAGAGAAAGGAGGAAACAAAAGACTCAGAGATGAATATAGTCTACAGGATTAATTGTCTACAAGAACCATGGCCTCATCAGCCCTGAGACCAGAAGAACTAAATGGTGCCCAGCTACCACTAATGACTGTTCTGATCATGGCCACAGTAGATGGATCCTTATAGAATGGGAGAAAAATGTGGACCAGAACTCAAATTCTTAAAAAGTCCAGACTGACTGGACCAGTTGAGACTAGAGGACTCCCTGAGACTTTCACCCTGAGATACTCTTTAAAATTTAAACCAAAATTATCCCTTGAGGTCATGTTTTAACTAAATAGCAGATTTTCTCATGAAATAGAGAATATCACCTGTGAGTAATGAGCTCCTTTAAAAAATCAGCTATGTGAGAGCAAATGGTCAAAAATTACTCTAAAGCAAAAATGTGAAGATAACAGGGCAGGGAAACTAGAGTACTAGAAGTGGTATGACCAGGACAGAATGAATAAGAATTATGATACCTGGTGAAAAAATATTCTACACTGAATAATTTGTGTAGAAATTGTTAAATAGAAACTTTTTTTTTAAATTGTTGTACTTCAGGTGAAAGTTTACAATTCAAGTTAGTCTCTTATACAAAAATTTATACATGCATTGTTATGTGACGCTAATTGTTCCCCCTATACTGTGACAGCACACTCCACCTTTCCAGCCCTGATTTCCTGTGTCCATTCAACCAGCTCCTGACCTTCTCTGCCTTCTCATCTCGCCTCTGGACAGGAGCTGCCCATTTAGTCTCATGTATCCACGTGAACTAAGAAGCACACTCTTCACGAGTATCATTTTATGTCCCATAGTGTTAATAGAAACTTAATTTGCAATGTAAATTTTCACCTTAAACACAATACAATATTATTTAAAAAAAAGAAAAGAAACTTCTATGGGCAGTTCTACTCTGTCACATGGGGTCACCGTGAGTCAGAATTTACTTGATGGCAAACAACAACAATAACAGTCACAATATAAACAAGTAGCTGTAGAATCCATTTCTATTCATGGCAACCCGATGTGGGTCAGAATAGAACTGTGCTCCATAGGACTTTCGACAGCTGAGTTTTCGAAATAGAAAGCCAGGCCTTTCCTAAGAGGCACCTCTGAGTGGACTCCAACCTCCACCATTTTGCTTAGCAGTTGAGCGTGTTAACTGTTTGTACCAAAGATCTCAGGGTAGCACTGGGCTATTAACCTAAAGGTTGGCGGTTTGAACTAATGACCATGACAGAAAGACCTTGTGATTTGCTTCCATAAAGATAACAGCCAAGAAAATCCTATGAAGCAGTTCTACTCTGTACACACGGTGTTGCTGTGAGTCTCAATTGACTCGATGGCAATGGGTTATAGGCACAATGTACACAATGTATTTAAACTCTTATGAGGTACTTAATTTTGTTATCTCCATTTTAAGGATGCTACCAAATAAACAAACAAACATCAAAAACAAAGCAAACAAAAATGAGAATTCCCAAAATCATAAAGCATTTACATTACTGAGACAAGATTCATACTTTGGGAATCTGGCTGCATGTCCAGTGCTTCAAACTAGTCTGCACTGGTTCTTCATAACAATTAATACCTGAGAGCATTAACTTCAGGCTCTTCCAATTCTTTCCCTTTCTTTCATGTAAAGGTCAGTCAGGTACCACCTCTTTATATCATGCTAATTCTTCAAGTTAATTATGCTCAGGTCATTATATCATTGTTTTGCATGAGACAAACAGCTATCTAGAAAATTTAAGAAATGCAACACCAAAATAATTAAAATTAAAGAAAAATACTTCTGTAAGGTAGGCAGATTTTGTATAATCATATGAAAATCTATACTTTTTTTCTATACAGTAGCACTAAACTGTTGTGAAATACACTTGTAAGTGCAACAAAAAAAAATTAATGTATATGAGTAAACCCTAATTAAAGGAAGAAAACTGTAATTTATACCACAGAGACTTGAAAGAATGAAGAAACATATTCCTTTACCAGATAACACTACTGTATTCTCAATATTGGTAAAGCTAGCGATTCTTTCTAAACAAATCTATAAATTTAAACTACTTTCAATCAATATTCTAACTTTTTATTTTCCCCAAAGTTCAGTCAGAATTATGGAGGATTCCACCAAGGCCAAAGCAGTTTCATGAAAAATATAATAATCTGCAGAATTCTAATTCATAAAACTCTCACCGGTTCTCAGTTAAAGGATCAATGTTGTTATTTTCTATATTGATTGCTAAGCATCTTCTAAGTACTAAATTACAGTGGAAATTTGAGTTTTATATTTTTATGTGGGGAGAAAGAGAGGAAGACTACTTTCACTTGGGATTACTATTATTATTTTGTATACCTTTAACTCGTTCTGATGAGGCTTATAAATTAAAATACTTATGATGTTTAAAACATGTAAGAATAATGATTTTACATGACAGAATTGATTGATTATATGATTTTTAAAAAGTAAGCTAAGGTCTGCATAAATTTATGAAATAGTTTTAATTCTAGGGAGATTTTAAAAGACAGGCAGAGGAGTGAAGAGTAGGAGGGATGGAGGGATGGAAACAGGCATACAGATAAACAGAAAAATTTTTTGAATCCTAGGATAATACAGAAACTCTGCTAGTCATATTAAACAAAATCGTAAAGAGACAAGGGGTTTAGACAATGGCCTTGTTATTGCCTGACATTTTTCAGTTTGAAATCACCACAGAAGTTTTCCTGGGTAAGTTCAGGAACCCAGGCACTTTATTACAGATAAAAGGCCTGGTCTGCATACATTCGGCATCATACGCTAATGATCTAGATAGCATGAAACTGTGACATTTTTAATGAATCCTGAGACAATTATAGAACCTATGAATTTTGAGTTTAGTGTAGTTCAGTCATGGATTAGGAGTCATAGAAAAGGATATTTAAATACATAAAAGATAATTAGGAACTGCTGGAGATAGGACCATTTTGAAATCATGTACTTTTTGTATGCAATTATGATTTCATAATTGTATAATCTACTCAAAATTTTTGTGGTTGCTCTTGTTGTTGCTGTTAATTATTTTTATAAGGAGATTCTATATACTAAAATTGTGTTCTTTAAAACAAGCTAGCATGTGGGTTAAGAGCAGAGATTCTGGAACCAGACCACTTGGGTTGAAAACCTCACTGTACCTATGTGTCAACATTTATGAACTTTGAGCAAGTTAATTCAAGTGTCTGCCTATCCTTCCTCATCCTTAAAATGGGATTAATATCAGCATCTATCTCATAAAGTTGTCATGAGGTTTAAGTTGATAACTGTGTTCAAAATTTCCTTGATATTTTTATTTTTAAATGGTTTGGCCAAGTTTTAATCATAAGCATATAATAAAGATGTATTAGAGGTTGCTACAAAATTCACATAACTGTCATTCCCTTACTGTATGCTTATCTGCTGAGCTGTTATTTTGATTAAAAATTCACACTTCTTAAGTTTAGAATGTTAAGAATATAAACAGCTCCTGGCTGGATTAGTGCAGTGTATATTGATAATGTTATATATAATAATTTCACCCCATTTTAATGTTTTCATACAGTAAATATAAATAGCAATGTATACTGGTAATATTTGAGGTTGAGGTATTTGAACACATTTTAAGAGTGGTTTGCTTATTTACCATACTGGTATTAAAAACCACAGAATTTGGTGAAAGCATATGAATGTTCAGCATCCTACTAGGTACAATTATTTACGTGATTTAAAAGATTATAATTTAGATCATGTTTCCCCTGTGTCTGATATTATGCCTGAGAGGAAATTAATTAGATGAATTCAATTTAATTGTGCAAAATACTACTAAAAAAAAAAAAATGTGTCTTCAGTCTCAGTGGGCTTACAAAAACAAATAGGCAGTTCGTTGGAATGACTTATTCTGATATTTGAACACACTACACTTTTCTCATTATGTATAATTATTACTGCTTTCTTTCAAACACCCAAGTTAAAGTTATTTAATTTTCTGTTCCTTCTATGTGTGGTGGGTAGACTTCTGTAATAATCTACAATAATCACCAATTCCTGGTATTGTTGCTTTTATGCACTGTACTTTTATGCAAACAATGCACGCCTTCTTCATTTCTTTGCCAATCACTCCCTCCCTCTGTGAAATATTTTCATAATTGCCACTTAGCCAGTTTTTTTTTATATGTTGCTATGAAGGAAATTAGCATAGTATGCTTACAAAAATACCTCTTGGGGAGATTGATTGGCAAACAAATGTAGAAGGCACATGCTATTTGCATAAAATACAGTAATCGTGTCACCTTAAGTTGGTGCTGGAACCAATAGAATATGACAAAACTATGACTAAAACAAAAAAAAAACTATAAATAAAGAATATGAATGAAACAAAAATAGACTTCACTTCCGTGATTGGGTTACATAAGGTTTTGACTCTCCCCTCTTGCAAGCTTTCTATTACCTCCTTCAGCTGTCATGTGGGAGACACCCAAAAACTGAGAGTCAGCTTCTCCCAATAGGCAATGAGGAACTTAGGCTACCAGCCTTTGGTATGGATTGAATTGTGTGCCCCAAGAGTTTCGTGTGAGTCCAAACTCCTGTATTTGTAAATATGACACTGTTTGGAGATAGGAGTTTTCTTTTGTTATGTTAATGAGAGCATATTAAAGTAGGGTGGGTCCTAAACCTAATAATTTCTGAATGGTCTCTTCTAAAAAGAGCAGAATAGACATAGAAACACATATGCAGGGTGAAGACCGTTGCTGTCTAAGGATTTGTCTACAAGGAAAGGAACGCCAAGAATTGCCATCAGACACCAGAAATTGGGAAAGAGGCCACAGAAGGAATTGGCAGAGCTGTAATCCCTGATTTGCAATTTTAGCCTCCAGAACTGTGAGAAAATAAATTTATGTTCTTTAAAGCCCCCTTCTTGTGGTATTTTTTGTTATAACAGCACTAGATAATTATGAGAGTCATGCGACCCACACTAAACTGAATGCTGCCAAGAACTACTGAAAGAGTTTGGAAGTGAATCTTCCCCAGTAGAGTCTTCAGATGAGACTGCAGACCCTGGGCTAACAATTCTTCTGCAGCCTTATGAGAAACCATGAAGCAGAGGACTCAGATAAGCCATGCCCAGATTTCTGACCTACAGAATCTAAGAGATAATAAATGTATATGTTATTTTAAACCATTAAGCTTTAGGGTAATTCGTAACATAGTAACAGATAATCAATATGGTATGCCAAGTAAAAAAAAAACAATATCCTCTAGTGTGGTAAGTCAAACCATTTCTTCACTATGGATTGGTATATTGTGGTTTCATGACTACAAATTCAATTTTAATCTTAAAACACCAATATTCATTATGAAATACATATGGCAGGGAATAAAAAATATTTTCTATACATTTTAAATTATTTATAACTTGAATAGAAAAAAAGATCGTATTTATATACATTTTTTTCACAGAATGGTTTGGATCATGCATCTGAAAACAATGAGTTAAAGAAGGTGTTTGCTTAAGGCACGTGGTAATTTTCTTGTTATTCTACTTTTAATAAACATAGACGATTATCTTATTCCATGGACTTTTCCCTGTCACACTGCTCAAATGTAATTATATAAGCAAAACCACATACAAATGCTAATGAAGATAATAAGCATTCAGCATGACCTCCTCTCCATTCTGAGAACCAGAGAAGCAGCATGACTTTGTAGTTTTCTGACTGCTCCTCCTTATTACAACTCTGCCTCTTCCACAGAGGTAACCACTATTTAACAATTTATGGTTATCACTTTCTTACTTTAAAATAATTTGCTACATATTTTTATATTCTTAAAATATAATACTTTATTTGATGAATATGCATGAAATAACAAAATGGAGGCTTATGTGACAGGCCCAGGTAAATAGATTGAATAAAGAAATACACTTAATAGACATAATTGGTAAAACAAACACCTCACTATATTTATAATTTTTATCAAAATTTTAGCATAGAAGCAATTTTATCTTTTAAGTCTGGAGAAAAGAAAGGAAAACTGTTTGCTCTAATTTATTATACTGTGTTTCCAACAAAAGTATCCCAAATCATGGCTACAATTATAAGCATGTGAAAAAACAACTAGGAAATTCCTTAGAAATATTTATTAAGCATTTTTATGTGTGATATAAGTTCAAAAGGCACCAAGGTTTGCAATCTCTTGGTTATATCATATTCTACTTAGTGGTGATTGTACTGACAATCTGAGTGTAGAGATTTGTGTAGCATGGAGAAATAGCTGTTTACAACCTGCATTAGGTTATACAAAGATACAATTAAAGAGAGTTAGTTTGAGAGAAACTTGAATAGAACTGGTTTAGTATCATCAGATTCTGCAATTTTTAGTATAGTGCCAACTTATAGCAACGTCACCTCTCCTCTCCTCAAAGCCTATTGACCACTCATGAGTGACAAACTTCACCCAGAAGCTTCAACCAGCCCCAAGTTTACTTCCCTATAGAACGTTATTATTAGTTGCTGTTGAGTTGATTCCAATGCATAGTTACTCCATGTGTGTTTATTTTCTTTATCACATGATTTAAAAATTTAGTGACAGATGCTACTGGTTTGTAGTTCCAGGTCCTAGTTCTAAATGAGTATCTTTGGAGCATTATTTGATTTTCTCAAAAGATGAAGGAAAATAATGATAGAATCAAGAAGCAAAGGAGTGTGGATTGTTAAAGTAGCTTAAAAAAGCCCTATTACATCAGAGCACAGTGTCTGAAGTACGATTGGGATAGATGACGTTGGAGAGATAGGAAATAGTAAAATATGCAGGGCTTTGTATGGGTATATAAGGAATATGAGAATATTTAAGTACTATAAAAAGTCATAGAGAAGTATAAGTATACACAGAAAATCAAATTAGTAAATCCATATCTAGACTGCAATAAATCACCAAAAAAATGATAAAGTGAGGGAAACTCAAAGAATGAAGACATTGGATAAAGAGGGAATTCATTGGATATCCCAGTTATTCTGATTATTTGTAATAATCATGTAATCAATCTCATTATAATTATGGGCAGAAAATAAAACATGAAATGATAAAATTTTACCTTTATCAGAGCATAATAGCATATATTAAAAAAAAGGATCTGATGAATGTTATTGACAGAAGTTGGGAAGGAGAGAAAGTATGATAATTTTAGTTGTATTTCATAGTGCAGTGTCAATGGGTAATATTTAGTTTTACTAATAAAGTAATAGAATATTACCAGGAAAACCAAAGAATCTATTAAAATTATATTTTTGCTGCTGATTTATTCTATCTTTAAAAAAATACATTCTTCAACTGTAAGCTGCTGGTGTATCAAAATGCAAGTGGTTTTCTGTAAATTGTTGTCATCCAGACACAGGATGAATTAAACCTCTTGTGTATTTTCTTATTCTTAAGAATGCTTTTTGAATTAAAGTCTATGCTGTCTGATATTAATATTTCACTCTCATTTTCTTTTCATTATATTGCCTTGTATATATTTTCTACCGTTTTACTTTCTAGTTTTTAATTCTTATATTTTAGATGTGCCTAGTAGAATCACAGGTTTCCTGGGTGGAGCAAGCCGTTATGCTCCCCACTACTAGCTGAAAGGTTGATAGTTCAAATCCACCCAGAAATGCCTCGGAAGACAGGCCTGATGATCTGCTTTCAAAATCTCACTGCCTTGAAAACTCTATGGAATATTGTTACTCTGCACGCATGGGATCTCTGTGAGTTGGAATTGACTTCACAGCAACTAACAACAAGAGTAGAATCACACAGCTAGATTTTTGTTTTTATATCAGATTTTATAATTTGTAACTTCACTGGGAATTTTATATTTATGTTGATTATTGGTATATCATGATTTATTCCAGCAACATTATGTTGTATGTTCCATTAGTCCCAATCATTTATGCTTATTCATTATATTTGTCTTCTTTTGTCTTTTTATTATTAGTCCATTTGTCCCCTTTATTAGTTTGAAAACTATGCCTTCTACTTAATGATCATCCTTGGAATTTTGCTGTATTAAATTAACAGAATGTTAATATAAGTGTAAAATTATTCACTACTAAACCTAGTCTGTCAGACCCCCACACGTCTGTCAGTTTGTCATACTATGGGGGCTTGCGTGTTGCTGTGATGCTGGAAGCTATGCCACTGGTATTCAAATAAAAGCAGGGTCACCCATGGCAGGTAGGTTTCACAGCTGAGCTTCCAGACTAAGACAGACTAGGAAGAAGGACCTGGTGGTCTACTTCTGAAAAGAATTAGCCATTGAAAACCTTATGAATGACAGAGAAACATTGTCTGATATAGTGCCAGAAGATGAGCTCCTCAGGTTGGAAGGCACTCAAAAGACAAATATGGATTGACACAGTGGCTGCAACAATGGGCTCAAGCATAACAACGATTGTGAGGATGGCACAGGGCAGGGCAGTGTTTTGTTCTGTGGTACATAGGGTCGCTGTGAGTTGGAACCAACTTGACAGTACCTAACAACAACAACAAACCTAGTCTCCACAAAAACCGGATCTATTAAGTTTGAACCAAAAGGGTCTGTGGATGTCTTAAATGGTCTGTGAAGTGCAGCATGAGAAAGTGAGATTCACACAGAAAGGCCAGAAAACAAATAGAATTTAGTATTTACAGATCCCAGAAGGAAAACCATAGCACAGTTTGATACAGGGCCACATGGGCTTTCACCCAGGCACAAGGAAGGCAACAATAAGATGGAGCTGTAGGGGAGGGCTTATGTATAGATAGCAGGTGGGGGTCTCAGGGTTAATGCATGCTGAAGTCTTATTTGTCAGTTTAAAAGTTTCTAGTGCATTAGGGTAGGAAAAGGGAGACATTTTAATCACGGCCACCCATATGGGACATGGCTCGGAGGGGCAAGGAGGAACTACAGTCATTTAAAGATCGAGTTATAAGATAGTAACTGGTTCCAATCACAGTAAACATATGGGGCATGTCTGGGAGAGCCAATTAAGAGACCACAACGTTTGAGAGGCTGTGTGATAAAACGGAAATGGCCATACAGTGGTGTCACTAGGGTTAATGTCACTTGGTATGGTAACTCATGGTGTCACACCCCTCTTCAGCTGGGGTGGGAAGGGCAAGCCTGCAAACCCACCCCTGGTGGGTGGAGTGGCACACCCTGCCACCTGTGACTCCCTGCAGCTCCTCCCCTCTACCATTGGCTTTGGTAGAGACCTTCTCTTCCACCCAAAGGCCAGCACTGTGGTGGCCATCCATACCCTGATTGGCAGGTGACAGGGGGTGGTGGTGATGAGTAACTGCACTAGGTGACATCAGACCTAGTGACTGGTTGGTGAGTGGATGGGGGGTAGGGGGTTGTTACAAGTTACTGCACTGGATGATGGATGACACCAACCCTAGTGACCTGTGACATCGTTGCCTTGGCAGCCCCTCGCCTGGTGGTGTCACCCCACCCGCCACCACCACTGTCACCACCACCACCACAGACACTGGGGTCATTTTGGTGTCACCCTCTCTGATAGTGTCAGGAGGTATAGTCTGCAACCCGAACATCCCCCTAGTGACACTACTCTGGCCATATCAGAAACTGTATGGAAAGGGCAACTAGGAGGAATTAATGGATACCAAGGCAGTAAAACATATAAGCCTTAATTGGCCTTATGACACCAAGGCCTTGAAACGTTTTAGGTCTTCTCACCTTCTCCTAGCTTGTATGCCAATAAAACAGTCTGATTTTCTCCAAACTTTGTTAAAATAAATTGTATTGCTCCATGTTCTCCAGGAGAGTTCATGGTTTATAAGTTTTTTTTTTTTATAAATGTTTTCTGTCATTATCAAATTATATAATAAAAGTCAATACCTTTCTTTAGCTAGTAAAAAAATAAAAAACCTTAACAATCAAAATATATTAAATATTATTGACATTAACTTTTAATTGCTCAATTTTATTAAATTAAAAATTAAAAGTCAATGTACATAAAAACAACATGATAAATGTACAATCATAACAATAGATATTAAATAAGAACCACAAAAATTTGTCCATGAGTCTCAAAATAACTACTAAATCTTGAAACACAGTTATTCAAAGCAATATATTTGAAAATTACACAGGTTCAATTGTAGCTTTTCTAGTTTCTACTTCTTTTTTATTTAATTCGATGTAACACTTGATAAAAAGTAGTTTACAGGGAGCAATAGCCTTTCACTTCTAACATTTGAAGCACCATTCATTCTGTTTCTTGACTGTCATTCCAGAGAAGATCTATGTGCAGAGCAAGACTCTCTTTCTGTACTTCCTAGCCTTTTTTGTTTCATTTTTCTTATTGGCATTTTATAATTTCATAAGTTCAAAGAAATCCAAAATCTGCCAAACTTAACTATACACAGGAGGCTTGAATTGGCTCTTCACTGGATACTTGAAGAAAAAATACTAGAGAGAAAGTAGTTTGAAGATAGCAATAGCTTGAAACATAACTTTAACTGACAGTTCCAAATGCTGGCCTGAAAACTTATATGGAAGCCGAGGCCCTAAGATTCTCCCTACGGAGTAAGTCATTAAGAATTTAAAGAAGTGCTTCACGAATCAGGCTGTACATATAGTGCCTATAACCTGAATACCAAATGTTTTGGCAAGAATGCCGCTACTTCAGCCATATATTTGAGGACTTTGGACACTTGGGATTTATGTGTCTTCTGCAATGTCAGAAAATAATGCTAGCAGAGCTAAGCCTTTGACTTATATCTGAACTCCAACTCTGAAAATTGGCCTCAAAATAGTACTTCATAACATATAACTCTGTGTTGGTAAACATAAGGAGAGAAGAAAATTATGCCTTTGCATGTATTTAACAAATTTAATTTGGCATTTTCAAGAAAAAAAAAGAATAACTATACTCAATGACACTACGTATTTAATTTTCCTATGTCAAATTAACTCTCTCTGGAAAAATGGAACAATAGCGGTTATCTTTGGACATCTAAAATGCCTGTTTCAGCTTGAGGAATACATACACACACATACATATGTATATATATACAAGTCTTCTCAACTTTTCTTAGCTTATATGCCTATATATGTGTATATATATATATATATATATATATATATATGTATATGTATGAATGATTTTGATAACATATTATTGAACTGTATCTGTCTTAATTTTGGTAGTTTTATAGTAAGTCCCAAATCAAGTAGTGTGGATCTTCCATTTTTATTCTTTTTTAGTGTAATTTGGCTGTTCTGGTTCCTTTCGCTTTCCATATAAATCTTAAAAATAATTTGTCATTATTTACAATAAAGCCCTCTTAATTTTGATTTTAATTGTTTTAGATACATAGACAAAACTGTGGAGAATGACCATCTTGAAATATTGCTGAGTTTTTCTAATCCATGAACAGGTTACATGTCTCCATTTATTTAGGCCTTCTGTGATTTATTTGATCACTGTTTTTATAGTTTGCAACATTTAGATTTTTACATATTCATTTCAGTGTCATTTTGAAAACATAGTTTTTCTTAATTTTGAATCCCAATTGTCCAGTGAAAGTCTGTAGTGATATATTTGTATATTGATTTTGTGTTCTGAGCATCTATGTAGTTTTTTTATGGTTTTCTACCTGATTATCATGGTATCTGTAAACAGAGACAGTTTTCTTTCCTAACTTGCATGTCTTTCTTTTCTTTTCTTGCCTTATTGCACTAGCTAGAACTACTAGTAAATTGATAAATAGCAATGTGTGAAAATACATGAACTATATTTCCTGTTTTTGGGAAAATATATTCTGTCTTTCACCATTAAGGACAATATTAGCTGCAGTTGTAGATACCGCTTCGCAGGTTACAGAATATTTTTAAAGAAGGTTTTTTTCTATTCCTAGTTTAGTTTTTTTTTTTTTTTTTTAAGAATTCCTTATTATGAACAAATGTTGAATTTTGACAAATCTTATTTTTGTATTTATTAGACTACCATAGTATTTTTATTCTGTTTATATGGTGCATTACATTGACTAAATTTCAATGTTTAACTTATTCCTAGGATACAAGGGGCATGAGAAGATTTTTGTGGTGATGCATTTGTTCATTATCTTCACTACATAAGTCAACAGTCATTAAACTGTATAGTTCAAGTATGTACATTTTATTGTACATTGATAATAACAATGAAGCTACAAAAAAGATAATATATACTGTTATGAAATTGTCCTCAAAATATCATAAGTGGGAAAATCAAGGTGAAGAACAGAGTTTATAGTTCAGTATCACTTGTGTGAATGTATATAATTACAATTGCATAGCATAAATATAAGATAAAAAGCTATAATGTAATATATTTATATATGAATAAAATATATATTTGCATATTATGTATGTCTGCATTTTTTTGTTTGTGTGTGTATATACACACTTACATAAACATAATGCATCTGTGCTTACAGATACTGCTAATATTAAATATTTCTATTGAGGGGAAAGGGTATCTAGGAACTAGTGATGGTAAACTTATCCTTTACTGTATACTGTATCCTTTTGGTTTTTCAATTTTGCACCATGTACATGTACTGCTGGTACTAAAGGAAGAAGTTCAAGCTCTACTAAATGCATTGGCAAAATACAAGGCTCTAGGAATTGATATAATACCAGCTGAGATGCTTCTACAAATAGATGCAATGCTGGAAGCACTTAATCTCACCATCCTCATTTCCAAGGTGCATTCTGGCTGTACGATATCCAAGGCAGATTTGTTCTTTCTTCCGGCACTCCATGGTATATTCAGTATTCTTCATCAATGCCGTGATTCAAATGCATCATTTCTTCTTCAATCTTCCTTATTCATTGTCCAGCTTTTGCATGCATATGAGATGATTGAAAACCCATGGCTTATGTCAGACGCACCTTAGCCCTCAAAATGACATCTTTGCTTTTTAACACTTTCAAGAGGTCTTTTGCAGAAGATTTGCTCAATTCAGTACGTCATTTGATTTCTTGACTGCTGCTTCCATGGGCAGTGGTTGTGGATCCAAGTCAAATTAAATCCTTGACAACTTTAAAATTTTCTCGGTTTATCATGATGTTGCTTATTGGTCCAGTTGTGAGGATTTTTGTTTTCTTTATCTTGAGGTGTAATCCATACTGAAAGCTATGGTCTTTAATCTTCATCAGCAAGTGCTTCAAGTCCTCTTCACTTTCAAAAAACAACAATAATACTACTGAGCAATAATTATATAAAAATATTAGAGTCTCCATTCATTATAATCCAAGCTTTTTAAACTGTATTAACTATCTGGAAATAATCAGAGTGGGTCTATTAATTTAATTAATTAATATGTACTTATTTAGGAATAATAAAATTTCAGTTTTATAACTACTCTATTAAGTAAATAATTATGCTGTGACCTTTATGGATAAGGAGAGGTTAAGTATATTGATCAAACTATATGAAAGCCAACATGTGATATTCATAATATGGTGCCAAAGAGCCTAGTTTCAATATTATATTTAATAAATACATTTGCTGCTTATTTCAAAACATCTATAATCTATTTTATATGATCCAAATTTCACTAAAATAATAAAAATAATTGAAACTATTTTCAACAATTATTTTATTTCAAGTTCATAAGCTATGTGATAAATTTAATGTATCTTAAAATTTAGTACAACCAATTATATTAAAATTCATAGTCTTCAAACGTTAGTATAGAAAAAAATTTAAAATGTTTGCAGGTATATTTGGAAGGCTTCAATTTTTTAATAAACAATATTTATAAAAATGTATTTATACTTAACATTTTAAATTTTCAAACTGAGGTATGCCTGCAGTTAAAAGAAAAATTATGTGTTACTATGTATGGTGAGTGGTTTCTTAAACATAAATAAGAACAAAAATTTGTTGACTTTGGAAGAGTATGAAATCAATTTCTATTTTATCTCTTCTCATGGAATTTTCTTACAAGACTCAGGATACATCCTAGAATGTAAAAAGATATTACATTATGGAATATATTTTATTGGAAATTTTGTAAAGCATATCATCAGCAAGAAAAGAAGGCACTAGACATGGAATCCTTCTTGTCACAGAGAGGCATGCCAGCACTCTGGCCCTCTGCGTGACATTAGATGTGAGTCTGTTCTTTAAGAGAGGGACCTTCCGGACTCTTTTGTCTTTACCTTTTCTATAGGGCAAATCAGAGAAAGTGATAAAATGACCTTTTCAGAAGATTATAAACAGACTCCAGGGCACCAGAGGGTCTGAATTTAGGTGGTAGATGTTTATAAGGAATTGTGTAATAAAGTAAGTCACAAGCACATTGGAAGTCTGGAGCTTCTACAGGTGTCATCCCCTCTGGCAGGGACAGAGATAGGAAAGGGAGGAAGTTGAAAGAAAAGGAGACTCTCAGATCCTGCAGTTGAACAGTCAACCTTGGCAGCCCTGGACTCACATTTGAAACATTAATGCTTTGTATCTGTTTTCTATATAAATAAACTTGCATACCAGTGGTTCCCTAAGTCACTAATTTTTTTTCAGTGGTGTGATAATAAGTTAAGCTCTAAGTTTAAGCAAGAATGGCATTACATTGCATAAGTAATGTTTATTAATATATGGATTTTATCTCTTTGGAACTTCTATTAATACACTCTGAATAGCATTACCTTGAAAACGAATATTCTAGTGCATAACAAACTTACTAAAGTTGAATATATTTTTCATTGCTATTATTAAGCTAATTTTTCCAATATAGCTGTAATGTCTAAGTATTTTATTAATTCAATATGATTAGATAATGTTCTTGCTAGAATTTACTATTTTATTGTTTCATGGCTTACAATATATTTTTTAGCTAAAAGAAATCATAAAAAGGATGCTAACACCTGTCAAAGTGCAATATTGGTATTTCTCGTGCAAATAGTTAATGAAATTTTAAAGTTTAATAGATTTTGAAAGGTCTATTAAACTTTTAAATCCTAATGTTTGCCACAGCCAAGCTAACGTTTGTGAGGGGTGAAAGTCACATTGTATTAGTAAAGAAAAATTGTAACCTTAACCATTTTTTTATTTTTGAAATGATAAGCTTTTTCTGTTTTGTTTTCTTGTTTGCCACTATCTTGATTTTTTTTAGTATGGGAAAAAATGTTTAATCATCTGAATAATAAAATAAATTTTGTTTATGTGCAATATTCAATATAGATTCTTGTCCCATGTCTGCTACTTGCCTATTTTGTGCCTAGAACAAACCACTTACATTCTCTGCACCTCATATTCTTTTAACTGAAAGGTGGAGAAAGCAGTACCCATGCTGCCCTGTTAGAAATTAAGAAAATCATATATGAAAATTAATACTTGGCCTTCCTTTTATCTTAATTTTTCACTCTCTCTACAGCATCTCACTTTTCCTTGTGGCTTATTTATCACAATATACTCATGTTACTATGAAGTGAAAAGCTCAGGTCAGAACCCTTCCCCTAAAGTCCATGCCTGTGTAAACAACTATCTGCTGAATATTTCTGTCTTTCAGCCTTTCATTGTTAATCCATAAAGTTGCTTCATACCCAGCATCTTCATAACCAAGCTTCTAGCCATACTGAGTCTGCATTCAATCTCTTCAATTTTTAACCCCCATTTTGTTCTAACTGCTAGCAGTGTATTGATGTCCACATTACCACACCTCTAAAATTCCTTTTCCTAATAACACTACAAGGAGCCTTGGTAGCACAATGGTTAAAGCACTCCGCTACCAACTGAAAGGTTGGCAGTTTGAACCTACCTACCGTCTCTTTGGGAGATAAGACTTGGTGATCTGCTTCTGTGAAGATGATAGCCTAGGAAACCCTATGGGGCAGTTCTACTCTGCCATATAGGGTTGCTATGAATCAACAACGACTAACAACAATGACACTAATAATTTTTACAAAGTTCACAAGCACCCTTCAATTTTGATATTACTTAAGAATTTGACACTAAAGACCATTTGTTGGCCTATTGGGATTCTGTTTCCTATTGTTTTATTTTTTTCTCTTACTAAATGTATCTTCACAATTACTATCATCAACTTTTGTTCCTCTAACTGTTCTCTTAAATATCTTTACCCAGAATTCCATACCTTTAGCTTTCCTTCATCATATGGCATACACTTTTCTGTCAGCAAACAGTTGTATTTCAGCGACTTCATCTCCCATCTATACATCAGTGACTCAGTGCATTAGTTGTGTGCTGCTGTAGAAACAAAGTGTCCCGAAACTTAGTGGTTTAAAACAGTGATAATCACGTATTTTCCTTACATTCTGTGAGTCTGGACTTCAGGAGTGTCTTTGCTATGTGTTTCTGGGTCAGCAATTCTCATATGATTTCAGGCAAACATCATCTGAGGCTGCACTCATCTGAAGACTTGAGTGAAGCTGAAGGATCTGCTTCCAAGAAGGCTCACTCACAAGACTGGTGGGTTGGTGCTGCGTTTTGGTGGGAGGCCTCAGTTCCTCTCTACACAATGCTCTCACAGGCTCCTTAAGTGTCCTCAAGTTTAGCAGCTGCCTTCTCTCATGTTGAATAATTCAGTAGAGTATGTGATCCAAGATAGCAAGAGCCATGTGGAAGCTATCAGTTTTTCCCTTTTACCCCCTAAAGGCAACTAATTCTGGCGTCCTATATAGTCTTCAACCTAAATATCTCTCTTCATCCATTTATAGCAGACTTTCATAGTTTCTATCTGTTCTATTCTAAAATAACTTTACATTATTTTAGTTTACTAACACTGCTGTCAAGTCAATTCCGACTCATAGCAACCCTGTAGGACAGAGTAAAACTGCCCCAGCGGGTTTCCAAGGCTGTAATTTTTAGGGAAGCAGACTGCCACAGACTCCCACAGAGCCCTCTCTGAATTTTGATTAGCAGCCAAGTGCTTAACCACTACCCCACCAGAACTCCTTCAGGTACTTGAAAACTAATCTCCCAAACTAAAATCATATCCACCTACTAAACTGTTTTTCTTTCTAGGTCATCTTTTTTTGAGTTAATGATTCCAATGATCTTGCATACCAAAAGCTTCAGAATTATTTTCACAGTCTTCCTCCCCTATATTTGGTCATAAAGTATTGTCTTGTCAACCCTTTACATATCTATGAACTCTGTACACCCTCAGTTATTTAGTTTACTCTTTCAACATTATCTCTCACCTGAACAACCGAAATAACCTTATAAATAGTATACAAGGATCTTTTAGAGCTCTTTTAGGTTTTTCTTTGTGCTATTACTAGATTGAACTTTCATATGCAAATATGGCCATTAAAGAGATCTTCATTGAAACTCTGTTATTTAAAGGCTATTCTCCTTAGAATGTTCTGTATGGTCTAATACATTTAGCTCTTCTCTATATCTCTAGGATCATTTGCTGACACTTACCCAATTGCATTTTACATTTCAGTTACTGAATTCCCCTAAAGAATCATTTGTAAAAGAGGTAAAAGGAATTTTATTTCTTGTTCCGAGTCAGAGTGGGGAAAGGTGTCTTTAAGCCCCTCCCTCCCCCATTAAAGAGGTTTTGGCAGAGTCACCTGTGGAAGACTTCTGAGTGAAGGAGCCTGAGCTAGGAGTGCAGATATGAGAAAGAACATGACCAGCCAGCGGGATTGAGTCTATGACTGTAACTCCCTTTAGAGGTTGTGCACCAAGTCCGGTGTGAGGAGAGCAGCTTTCCCTGAGGAAGCTTGCCAGGTAATGTCTTTGTAATTGCCTGTAGTCAGGCTTGTAATTCACACCTCAGCTTTTAGCCAGTGCCACATTTCCCCTTTTCCTGGGCATGTGTCAAAAAAATACTTTCAGTGTTAGTGTAATCTAATTAAACCCAAATTGTCTCCATTTCTAAACAGTAAACTCTAGTAATGGCCTTTCTCCCTGATTCTGTCTCCCTTGAGAGGAGCAATTTTCATCACCATCTCATAGATTGCTGGCTATACATATATAGTATGTTCGTTGTGAGGAATTTTGTGAAAATCTTGTTATTGGTAGTTATCAATAACTTGAAGTCTAGTCCGGTGGTTATCAACTGGAGACAATTTTGTCCCCTCCAAAGTAACACTTGGAAATGTCTGGAAATATTTTTGGTTGTCACAACAGGGGAGGGAGAGCTACTGACATCTAGTTGGTAAAGGCCAGAAGTATCCTACAATGCTCGGGACAGCCCCTGAAAACAAAGAATTATTCAACCACAAATCTCAATAGTTTCAAGGTTGAGAAACCCTGGTATAGTCATGTCTTCATCTATGGAAGTCATTTTATAATCACAAAACACACACACACAAAACAAAACAAAATACTTCCACATAACCTCAATACTCAGCAATATACTAGTCTCGCTGTGTGGGAAAGTCCAGCACAATTTCTGTCCCATAATAGAACTCATTAAATACCTAATGAATAAACATATATTATCTAGACTCTTCCAAGAAAGAGATTTCTTTACTATTTAGTGAATCACAATGGCTACTTTGAAGTAAATACTAAGAGATAATTACCCCCTGTACTATCAAAATTTTCTGTTGTTTGGTTTGTCATTCTTCTTTTGCATAAACATGTCAATAAACACCATATAAAACTAAGTGCAAAGCTAAGCTTTATAATTTTTCTCAATTAACTTTAACAGAATAACTGTTTTCAGTGGATACTGCCATTTATTTGAACTACAGCTCCAAAAGACCACTCTCTTGGACTAAATCTGAGGGAGAGAGACATTCTAAAGGGAAATTAATGGACGTCAAGGGGGTGAATTAATCAGGTTGAGTTTAAATTGCATAATGGTATACTTGCTTATATCTAAGTTGTGTTTCACAACATTTATACCACAATTTTACCTGATAATTATTGTACCTCTACGCTATTTTATTTTCTCTTCCATATTTAATTTCTTGTTTCATAACTATTGTGAAAATAATCAAATAAAAAAAATGAATGATGCACCTGCATTGAGACTTGTAGTGAGTGATTTATAATCTGGGTAATGTTAAGCCTTGTGTAATTTTTTTTTTAAAACTTTTGTAGAATTTATTATGCATTTGATTTTGAAACAGAGAAAACCAAACATTTTTGATTTTTAATGATACAGTTCTTGTCTTAGTTTATATCCAGTTACTGTAAACTAATGATGTAAGAAAATCATAGACTATGAAAAAGTCTCAAAATTAGATAGAAAAGACTCAATCAGTATTTGTAACTAATCATACTTTCAATAAAAAATGAAAGGATAGCAATTGTACTAAATTCAACAATTTTCATGGGATGATCGATGTAAAATAATATAATACAAAATCAGATCACTTATAATAATATGACCCAAAATGTATAGTCACTTTTATGTAAAATATATATATATATATATATATATATATATATATATAATGTATAGTCACTTTTATGTAAAATATATATATATGTGTATATATATAAATGAAATATTTGGTAAAACCTACATTTATTGAAATTTTATTTTTTTAAACGTAGCCGAGAAAACGTTTATGCTCCTTAACCCCACTACACACGGGTTTATGATGAGACATGTCACTCTAGACCAGCACTGTCCAACTGAATTTCTGAGGTCATGGAAATGTTTTATATCCCTACTGTCCAATATGATAGTCCTTAGTCACATGTAGCCTCTGAGCATTTGAAATGTGATTAATGTATAGAAGACCTCAATTTTAGCTTTATTTAATTTTAATAAATTCACATTTAAAGGAAAAATGTATTTAGAGGCTATCATATTAACAGCGCAGCTCTACAAGATTAGCTTAATTTTCTGCCAATTTACTAATATGTATTGTACTTAAATGAGTAAAATCACTAATGAACTAATTTGTAAATTTTCATGGAAAATCATTGATTTGTATCATGTCATTCTTAAGAGTTTCATGCTATATTTCTTCTGAATAAGATGAAATAAGCAAGCACTCTGAATAAGATGAAATAAAGCAAGTAGAAAGAGTTTGGTCTTGAATTCCCCTTTAAATAGATAACTCCTTTTTCCATTTGTGGGAGTTCCCCCTGCTTAAAGGCTACAGAACAAGTGCTTTAAATTTAATGACCTTATTGAATAACTTTGTGAGCAATTCCCACATGAAGAACATCATAAATTACAATATTATTGCTTATTCATTTCATGGGTTCTCTTTACTTAGTGGTGTGTGGTGTTTTCATATGTACGTTTAATTACCTCTTCTGAAAGTTACCAGCATAAATCTCTCCTGCTTGCTCTGCAGTTGAGACACAGTAAGTGCTTACAAAAATTCACTGGAAATTTTGCTGACCCTGATGCATTTGAAATACAGTTTGATGCATTGTTCAGACACGGAATGCCATTAAGTCCAGTCATCCTTAACGTGTAAAATGACGCATCTTCCCCTCATTTTCCAGACCTAACATACATGAAAAGTCCACAAAGGGCCCAATAACTTTTGAGAAAACTCCTGAATCATTTACATAGTCTGTGTCTCTTGGTACAGTTGAAAAATGTTAAAAGATACTCATTAGAATTAAACCAAAAGACTCAATAACATTTAAATTGAATTTATCAGGAATGAATAAATTTGAAAATCTGTAGAAAATCAGAAATCTGTGTATAATTATAACAGGGAAAAAAATTTTTTTTGGTCTCTCTCTAGTTAAACAATTTAAGACTTAACTTTTTAGTCATTTGAAAAATGAGCAGATAAACATTTTCTCTGCAATGTAAACATTATTATTTGAGCTACAGTGACAATAAAATGAAAAACAAAACACCAATCTACTTTTCTTTGCATAGAGTACCTATTCATGTACCCACAACATTTTAAAGTAGTGGGTGGTTTTGGGAAGTTGACCAGAGTTTTGCTTAAATTTTTCTTAAATTTAACTAGCATCTTCTGAATATGTTTGTGTGCACATGTTTATATTTTATTGAATTGAATTAATTTAATGTGGTCATTTATGATCTCGTTAGTCTCTAGGTTTTCAAACTGTGGAAACAATGACTTTTTATTAGCTCTCTAGACATAACAACTGTGCAATCTACAAAGCTATTGCATATGAAATTTAGGGGCAGCATAACTCTAGTAGAAATCTTCTCATTGTTAGCTGCTGTCCAGTTGGTCCCGACACATGGCCACCCTACTCACAATGGGATCAGACTGTTCTTATTCATAGGGCTTTCTTTGGCTGATTTTCTAAATTAGATCGCTAGTCCTCTTGTCCTAGCCTGACTTAGTCTGGAAGCTCTGCTGAAGCTTGTTCACCATCATAACCATACACAAGCCTCCACTGTCAGATAAGTGGGGACTGTGCTTGAGGAACAACGGCTGGGAATCAGACCCAGGTCTCCTGCTTAAAAGGTGAGAATTCTGCCATTGCTCCACAAAAAGTGACCATGGCTCTAATGTTTCTCTTCAAAATATCTCCAAATTTAAGATGATTGTTTTTATCCGAATATGTATCACTGGTACAATAATTCAAATTTTGGTTTATTATTCTTTATAGTTTAATTAACAATATATTTATCTTCTTCAGAGACTTTTCTACAGAACATGAAGGTAGACAATAGAGGACTTGAGTTTTAATTAGATTCACACTCTGAATCATTTGATTTTGAACCTAGAATGAAAGACATCTGAGGATTTTTACTCCAGCTCTAAGGAATTATGTTCACGATACTAATCAACCCATCTCTATTTATTTAATTGATTTAATAATTGGTAATGCTGGTATAATAGAAATTTTGGCAAAATTCTACACATTTTACAAATATATATATATACGTAATATCAACATATATATTTCTATATAACAAGTAACCAGGTATATCTTCTCTATGTGGTATATGAGGAAAAGGAGAGTCTAAGATATGCCCTAATACTCTAACTTTGATATTAGGCAATAGTAAATACAAGTTATAAAAAGATTAAGCTTCTTGGATCTGTGGGTTAATGTTTTTCATGTATGTATATATATGTGTGTGTATATATCTAGTGTGCATATATATACATATATATATACATATATATATATATATATATATATATATATATATATATATGTTTTGTTGTTGTTGTTAGGTGCTGTTGCATCGGTTACAACTCATAGCAATCCTGTGTGCAACAGAACGAAACACTGCCCGGTCCTGCGCCTTCCTCACAATTGCTGTTATGCTTGAGCCCATTGTTGCAGCCACTGTGTTAATCCAGCTTGTTGAGGGTCTTCTTCTTTTTTGCTGACCCTCTACTTTACCAAGTGTGATGTCCTTCTCCAGGGACTGATCCCTCCTGATAACATGTTTCAAGTATGTGATACGTAGTCTTACCATCTTTGCTTCTAAGGAGCATTCTGGTTGTACTTCTTCCAAGACAGATTTGTTCATTCTTTTGGCAGTCCATGGTATATTCAATATTCTTTGCCAACATCATAACTCAAAGGTGTGAATTCTTTGGTCTTCTTTATTCATCATCCAGCTTTTGCACACATATGAGGCATCTGAAAACACCATGGCTTGGGTGAGGACCACCTTAGTCCTTAAACTGACATCTTTGCTTTTGAACACTTTAAAGAGGTCTTTTGTAGTAGATTTGCCCGATGCAATGGGTCCTTTGATTTCTTGACTGCTGCTTCTGTGAGTGTTAATTGTGGAACCAAGTAAAATGAAATCCTTGATGACGTCAATCTTTTCTCTTTTTATCATGATGTTGCTTATTGGCCCAGTTGTGAGGATTTTTGTTTTCTTTATGTTGAGGTGTAATCCATACTGAAGGCTGTGGTCTTTAATCTACGTCAGTAAGTGCTTCAAGTCCTCTTCACTTTCAGCAAGCAACGTTGTGTCATAAGCATAACACAGATTGTTAATGAGTCTTCCTCCAATCCTGATGCCCCATTCTTCCTCAGATAGTCCAGCTTCTAGGATTATTTTCTCAGCATACAGACTGAAAAGGTATGGTGAAATGATACAGTCCTGATGCAAACTTTCCCTGACTTTAAACCATGCAATATCCCCTTGTTCTGTCTAAAGGCCTGCCTCTTGATCTATGTACAGGTTCCTCATGAGCACAATTAAAAGCTCTGGAATTTCCATTCTCTGCAACGTTATCTATAATATTTTATGATCCACACAGTTGAATGCCTTTGCATAGTCAATAAAACACAGGTCAATATCTTTATGGTATTCTCTGCTTTCAGTCAGCATCCATCTGGCATCAGCCATGCTATCCTTGGTTCCTTGTCCTCTTCTGAATCCAGCCAGAATTTCTGGCAGGTCCCTGTCAATATACTGTGGCAGCCACTTTTGAATGATTTTCAGCAAAATTTTACTTGTGTGTAATATTAATGTTACCCCATATTCTATTGGATCACCTTCTTGGGAATAGGCACAAATATGGATCTCTTCCAGTCGGTTGGCCAAGTAGCTGTCTTCCAAATTTCTTGGCATAGACAAGTGAGCACTTCCAGTGCTGCATCCATTTTTGAAACATGTCAGTTGATATTCCTTCAATTCCTGGAGCCTTGTTTTTCACCAATGCCTTCAATGCAGCTTGGACTTCTTCCTTCAGTACCATTAGCTTCTGATCGTATGCTACCTTCTGAAATGGTTGAACACTGAACAATTCTTTTTGGTATAGTGACTCTGTGTATTCCTTCCATCTTCTTTTGATGCTTCCTACATTGTTTCATATTATCCCTGTAGAATCCTTCACTATTTAATTCAAGGCTTGAATATTTTCTTCAGTTCTTTCAGCTTGAGAAATGCTGAGCACTGTCTTCCCTTTTGCTTTTTTATCTCCAGGTCTTTGCACATGTCATTGCAATATTTTGCTTTGTCTTATCGAGCTGTACTGTGAAATCTTCCGCTCAGCTCTTTTACTTCATCATTTCCTCCTTTTGATTTAGCTGCTTGACATTCAAGAGCAAATTTCAGAGTCTCTTCTGACATCCATTTTGGTCTTTTCTTTCTTTCCTGTCTTTTTAATAACCTCTTGCTTTCTTCATTTATAATGTCCTTGATGTCATTCCACAACTCGTCTGGTCTTTGGTCATTAGTGTTCAATGTGTCAAATCTAGAGATGGTCTCTAAATTCAGGTGGATATACTCAAGATCCTACTTTGGTTCTTGCGGACTTATTCTAATTTTCTTCCATTTCAGCTTGAACTTGCATATGAGTAATTGATGGTCTATTCTGCAGTCGGCCCTTGACCTTGTTCTGACTGATGATATTGAGTTTTTCCATCATGTCTTTCCAAAGATGTAGTTGATTTGATTCCTGTGTTTTCGTCTGGGAAGGTCCACGTGTATAGTTGCCATTTATGTTTGTGATCAAAAAGTTGTTGGTCTTGCAAAATTCTATCATGCGATCTTGGACTTCGTTTCTATCACCAAGGCCATATTTTCCAACTACCGATTCTTCTTCTTTGTTTCCAACTTTTACATACCAATCACCAGTAATTATCAATGCATTCTGATTGCATGTTTGATCAGTTTCAGACTGCAGAAGTTGATAAAAATCTTAAATTTCTTCATCTTTGCCTTAGTGGTCGGTGTGTAAATTTGGAAAATAGTCATATTAACTGGTCTTTCTTGCAGGCATATGGATATTATGCTATCAGTGTCACTGTTGTACTTCAGAACAGATCTTGCAATGTTCTTTTTGATGATGAAATGCAAAGTCATTTCTCTTGAAGTTGTCATTCTGGAATAGTAGACTATATGATTGTCTGATTCAAAATGGCCAATCCCAGGTCATTTCAGCTCACTAACGCCTACATTATTGATCTTCATGTGTTTCATTTCATTTTTAAAGACTTCCAATTTTACCAGATTCATACTTCATACTTTCCACCTTCCAATAATTAATAGATGTTTGTGGCTGTTTCTTCTCATTTTGAGTTGTGCCACATCAGCAGATGAAGGTCCCAAAAGCTTGACACCATCCATGTCATCAAGGTTGACTTTACTTTGAGAAGGCAGCTCTTCCCCAGTCATCTTTTGAGTGTCTTCCAACCTGGGACGTTCATCTTCCAACACTATATCAGACAATGTTCTGCTGCTATTCATAAGGTGTTCACTGGCTAATTCTTTTCAGAAGTAGACCACCAGGTCCTTATTCCTAGTCTATCTTAGTCTGGAAGCTCAGCTGAAACCTGTCCGCCATGGGTGACCTTGCTGGTATTTGAATACTGCTGATATAGATTCCAGTATCACAGCAGCACACAAACCCCACAGAAGGACAAACTGACAGATGTGTGGGGGATATATATATATATATATATATATATATATATATATATGTATATATATATACATATATATATACATATATATATGTATGCATATTTATATATAGTAAGCCTTTACTTTCTTAAATATTTCTTGTACCTAATTCTCTATGTACTTCCAGAAAAAAGCATGAACTTTCATTTGCTACGTTACTAAATTGAGTAGGAAAACCCTGGTGATGTAGTGGTTAACAGCTATGGCTGCTAACCAAAAGGTCAGAAGTTCAAATCCACCAGGTGCTCCTTGGAACCATACGGGACAGTTCTACTCTGTTCTATAACGTTGCTATGAGTCAGAATCAACGGGTTTGGTTTTAAATTGAGGTGATTATTAATGTAAAGTGTGTTTGAGTTGGATTTCCACTTTCTTTGTAATTTTAAAGGAGCCCTGGCAGCTTGGTGGTTAAGCACTTGGCTGCTAACAGAAAGGTTGGTAGTTTAAATACACCAGTCACTCTGCTGGAGAAGGTTGTGTAGTCTGCTTCCATAAGGATTCCAAATCCATTGACTTCAAGCCAATTAACCTTGGAAATGCTATAGGGCAGTTCTAGTCCTTCCTGTATGGTCGCTATGAGTTGGCAAGGGGTATGCAATTTTAAATTGATTTCATTAACTACTTGCTATCAAATGTTTGGAAACTCTGGTGGCATAATGGCTAAGAGCTATGGCTGCTAACTGAAAGGTCAGCAGTTCGAATCCACCAGGCACTCCTCGGAAACCCTATGGGGCAGTTCTACCCTGTCCTATAAGGTCACTATGAGTCGGAATTGACTCGGTGGCAATGGGTTTAATAGGTATCAAATATTTTGAGGAGGAACTCAACATTTTCCTTCAAAAGAGAATAGGATTTGAGTCCATAAATGATCCCAGAGATCTCTATGATTTACAGTAAAGCCATCAGCTTATTTTGTGTTGGAGATTCTCTCTTTCTCACTTTCTGCCTTACATCCCAGATACTGGCTTTTTGGAATTCTGAGCAATTTTCTTTGTCCTTTTGTTTTTTCTCAGGCTTTCTGTGCCCTTAGAGATTTTTGTCTACCCTTGGGCTTGCCCTTAGCCATTGAAGCAGGAATGCTTTACATTCTCTGAAAGCCTGGGATGCTTCAGAGTTATATTTTTAGGTACTCTTCCTTTGCCACAAACTTAGATAGTTGAAGTTTCCTAGTTTCACGAGTAAAATTCTCTGAACTCTCCTGTCCTATCTCTTTTTATCAGTACTTGAAAGATAAAAACACGTTGAGCTGATTATACTCAACTCACCTCTGCCCTCCCCTACCCTCAGATGGGAGCTGCATTGCACTTCAGGAAGGCCGTGTGCAACATAGAAGGCAAGAATCGCAACTCTCTTGCCCTGCCCTCACCCTTTGGCATACTACCTATTACTTGGTGAAGACCTGTGTGAAAGATTTAGTGAGTGGATTCTTATTTGCTCTGTAATTGGGATTCCTCAGAAATCTAAATTCATATGCCAGTTCATAAATATCCGCTGTAAGTCCTTTGGTGTACCTATTGTGCATTGCTCCTCTTACTGCTGCTCTCAAAAGGACGAGGAAAATTGTGAGTCTCCTCTCTTATAAATCAAACAATTACCTGAATTTATTTCATTATGTTTTATATCTTTGCCTCTGTAAAATCTTACAGAGTTGTCAATGGCATCGACATCTTAGGATCTCAAGAACTAAGTACGGGGCATTCCTGTGTGTAGAAAACAAGTCCACCATCAGTGATGCTATGGTCCTGGCCAAAGGCATTGGGAACATGGAAGACATGCCTTCATGACTAGAATTGTAGCGTCTATCTATATTGTTTTTATTATTTTCCTTATTGTGTGTATATACATATATAAAAACCCATTGCCGTCGAGTTGATTCCAACTCACAACGACCCTGTAGGACAGAGGAGAACTGCCTCATAGAGTTTCCAAGGAGTGCCTGGTGAATTCAAACTGCCGATCTTTTGGTTATCAGCCATAGCACTTAACCACTATGCCACCAGGGTTTCAATTAGATATAGTATGCCTGTATTTTTCTATATCCTCTCTCTTTTTTCTTTACTACTTTATATAGAATATTCTGAGAAATCTTTAGTGAGTAGGTTGCAGAATACTGGATGAGGTTAATGAAAGAACTAGAAAATAAGTAGAAGTCATCCAGATTTTCCAAACTTGCATACTGATTCAGTTTTAAGACATGACTTTGAACTGGCTACCTTTGGAGAAGTAGTGAGTATGTTTACAGTCATTAATAAAATAGGTAGAATATATAAAGAAAGGGCATTAAAATTGTCTGTATTAAAACCAATGGCATGTCTGTGTATGTGTTAAGTAGGAATCAAACATCTGCTGGTGTCTTTTTGTTTTGTTTCCATGCTCAACCACTCTGCCTGTGGTAAGATAGCAACATCTTTATTTATTTACGGGAACCAACCCTCTCTCACTGCCCCCTGTGTTGTGCATAACAGTTAAGGTGATATGCTCTCCCCTGTCCAGGGTGGATGCAAGTGACTCAAGCTCAGACAATCATGTTTTATACAGAGGAAATTTGGCTCCTGAGCAGAGTAGCTCAAGAGCAAAATAAAATAACATTGGCTAATTGTGTAGATTTTGCCCTACAGAGCCTTTACATTATTTACTGATACATATTTCTGAGAGCTACCTTGGTTTCTATCTTTCCTGAGGCCTAGATTGTTGGTTTTGTCTTTAGTGCTGTGAGCTGTTTAAACTGAGTCTAATAAACTCTTTTTATTTTTCTGTCATTTGAAACCAAAGGATACAAAATGTACATAGTAGAAATGAGCAATCTTCATCTTTTTTTTTTTTTCCCACCGCAATAGCCTTTATCAGTTTCTAACATTTTCTCTCTTTTTGTATCTACACTTACTACACTGGATCAGAGACATGGTCTTATTCTGATTTGCATCCACAGTATGAGGAACTGTTATATAATTGGTCCTGGATAAATTTCCTATATTTTGTTTCTTAGTTAATATTGGGGAGATTTTTACATATAAAATAATTGAGCTTATTTATTTTGATTTTCTTCCACAACAAAAATATATTAGTAGTCAATTTATTATGCCACAGATCATAAGTGAAATTTTCAATTATTTTCACGTTTATTCAAACTTGGATTAGTTTTTAAACAAGATTCATTTGTTTATAAATATATATTTGTATTTGCATTCCACATTATGTAATAAAGACTGGTATAAAATCCAGGTATCTAATAGGAGCTCAACTTTATGACATATAAATTATGTTGAATTCATAACTTCAAATGTGAAATAATTCTCAGAGCTTTTTGAGAGATCATATAAAAGACGAGTTAATTAGTATTCCAGAGAAGACAGAGAAGTTCAACATTTTTCAGTTTCCCAGTGAGATATTAACTCCCTTATTTCAATTGGGAAAAATTAAACTCATTTTACTTGGGTAAATAATCATGTTAAATGAACTTATTTTCTGTAATAATGAAACCCTTACAAACTTAAGTACTTAAGAAAGTGATATCCCTGATTCACTAAAATTAAAGATTTTAATCAGGTATTATCTGGTAAATGGAACATGAGTATAACAAGATACTAAAACCATCTTTCCCAAATACTGGGGAGGATGTGGAGCATCAGGGACTCTCAGTCAGTGCTGGTGGAATATAAAATGGTACCACCACTTTGGAAGACAGTCTGATAGTTTCTTACACCAAAACATAAGCTTATCATAAACCCAACAATTGTACTCCTAGATATGTACCCAAATTAGTTGAAAAAATATGTCCACATAAAAACTTGCACATGACTAAAATAGATTTTAAAACAAAATCCACCACAAAAGACAAAGAAGGGCGTAATATAATGATTAAAGTGACGATACATCATGAAGACATAACCATAATAAATATCTATGCACTCAATGACAGGGCTCCAAAATACATAAACTCTAAAAGGACTGAAAAGACAAACTGACAGTTCTATAATAATAGTCAGAGACCTCAACACACCACTCTAGGTAAAGGACAGAATATATAGAAAGAAACTAAACAAAGATACAGAAGATCTAAGGGCCAAATTTAGCCAAATTGAACTCACAGACATATATAGAACACTCCACCCAACAGCTGCAAAGTACACATTCTTTTCCAAAGCACATGGAATGTTCTCCAGAATAGACCACAGGTTAGGCCACAAAGCAGCCCTCAACAAAATTTAAAACACTGAGATAATATAAAGTAGCTTCTTTGATCACAACACCATCAAAGTAGAAATTAGTAACAGGAAGAGCAAGGGAAAAAAAATCAATTACATGGAAACTGAATAACACCCTGCTTAAAAACCGCTGGATAATAGAAGAAATCAAAGATGGAATCAAAAAAGTCCTAGAAGCAAATGAGACATACCAAAACCTTTGGGACACAGCAAAGGCAGTGCTCAGAGGTCGATTTATAGCAATATCTGCACACATCAAAAAAGAAGTAAGGGACAAAATCAAAACATTAGCTACACAACTCAAACAAATAGAAAGAGAACAACAAAAGAAGTCCACAGCCACCAGAAGAAAGGAAATAATAAAGATCAGAGGAGAAATAAATGAAATAGAGAATAGTAAAACAATAGAAAGAATCAACAAAACCTCAAGTTGGTTCTCTGAAAGGATTAACAAAATTGTCAAACTACTGGCCAAACTGACAACAGAAAAACAGGAAAGGAAGCAAATAACCCAAATAAGGAATGAAGTGGGGGACATTACAGTAGACCGAACTGAAATAAAAAGGATCATAACAGAGTATTATGAAAAATCATACTCCAACAAATTTGAAAACCTGGAGGAAATGGACAAAAGTCTAGAAATACCCTACTTACCCAAACTAACACAAAATGATGGTGCAAATCTCAACAGACCCATAACAAGAGAAGAGATTGAAAAGGTAATAAAAAACCTCCCAACAAAAAAAAGTCCTGGTCCAGATGGCTTAAATGGAAATTTCTACCAAACACTCAGAGAAGAGCTTATACTGAAACTATTACAAAATATAGGAAAGGAAGCAATACTTTCGAATTCATTCTATGAAGCCAGCATAACCCTGATACCAAAACCAGCAAAAGATACCACAAAAGAAGAGAATTACAGACAGGTATCTCTCATGAATATAGATGCAAAAATTCTCAATAAAATTCTAGCTAATAGAATACATATATTATGGAAAGAAAAAAAAATACATCACGACCAAGTAGAATTCATACCAGGTATGCAATGATGGTTCAAAAATAGAAAATCAATCAACGTAATCCACCACATAAATAAAAGAAAAGAATTACATGATCACCTCAGTCAACACAGAAAAGGCATTCAACAAAGTCCAACACCCATTCCTGATAAAAACTCTCAGTAAAATAAGTACAGAAGGGAAAATCCTCAACATAATAAAGGATATCTATACAAAATCAACTGCCAATATCATTCTTAATGGAGAGGGGCTGAAAACATTCTCCTTGAGAACAGGAACAAGACAAGGACGCCCTTTAACACCACTCCTATTTAAAATTATGCTGGAAGTCCTAGCTAGAGCAATAAGGCAAGAAAAAGAAATAATGGGCATCCAAATTGGTAATGAAGTAAAACTGTCCCTATTTGCGGAGACTATGCTACTATATGTAGAAAACCCAAAAGACTCCAGGAGAACTAATTGAAAGATTCAGCAGAGTAGTAGGATACAAGGTAAGCATACAAAAGTCAGTTGGACTGCTATACACCAATAAAGAGAATGACAAAAAGGAAATCACGAAAACAATACCATTTATAATAGCCCCTAAAAAAATAAAATACTTAGGAATAAATCTAACCAGGGATGTACAAGATCTATGCAAAGAAAACTACAAAACACTACTGCATAAAACCAAAAGAGATCTACATAAATGGAAAAAACATACCTTGCTTATGGATAGGTAGACGCAAGCTTGTGAAAATGACAATTCTACCCAAAGAAATCTACAAATACAATGCAATCTCGATCCAAATACCAATAACGTTCTTTAAAGAGATGGAAAAACTAATCACTAACTGCATGGAAACAGAAAAGGCTCTGAAGAAGTAAAGCACTATTGAAGAAGAATAAAGTAGAAGGACTTGCACTACCTGACCTCAGAACCTACTATATAGCTATGTAGTCAAAACAGCCTGGTACTGGTACAACAACAGATACATTGACCAATGGAACCAAATTGAGAACCCAGATGTAAATCTATCCACCTATGGTCACCTGATCTTCAACAAGGGCCCAAAACCCATCAAATGGGGAAAATCCAGCATTTTTAAGAAATGGTGTTGGCAAAACTGAATGTCCATCTGCAAAAAAATGAAAAAAGACCCATACCTCACACCATACAGAAAAACTAATTCAAAATAGATCAAAGACCTAATATAAAATCAACAACCATAAAGATCATAGAAGTAAAAATAGGATCAATGCTAGAGGCCCTAATACAAGGAATTAACAGGATACAAACCGTAACTAACAACACACAAACTCAAGAAGATAAGCTAGATAACTGGGATTTTCTAAAAATTGCACACTTACTCTCATCAAAAGACTTTACCAGAAGAGTAAAAAGAGAACCTACAGGCCGGGAAAAAATTTTTGGCTATGACATATCCGACACGGTCTAATCCCTAAAATCTACAGGAAAACCCAACACTTCTATAACAAAAAGACAAACAACCTAGATGCCCATCAACAAATGAATGTGTTGCCAAGTGAAAACCCCAAGTTTTGCTCAGAGTGACTTGTTATAGACAATAAACAAGAGGCTGATATAGGAGATCAGAAAGACATCTTTATTTTGTTGTACAAGTAAAGGAGCAATCTGGGCTGCTATTTCCAAGACTGCCTGCAGGCAGCTTGAGGAGGTGGGCTTTTACAAAGAGCAGACAAGGAAATGTAAATTCATCATGAATATGCAGGATTGACCTTCACACAGATACTCAGGGCTTGGGGATGACTATCACATTTTCTTTAGACAAGGGTTACATTCTCCAAGATGGAGGAAGAGGTTGATTTTCTTTCATTAAGATGTTAAGTCTTTACCCAGAGGCCAATTGAGGCCATTTATGGCCTGTTCTGTGGTTATCTTGTCAAGGACAACTTCAGAAGAAAGTGCAGCTTATTCTGCTCGGTGTAGGAGGATAAGCCAGAGCAGGTGTCTCTCAGAAGTGTTGGGCTCTGAGTTTGCTTGCCTCAAATGGATAAATAAACTATGGTATATACACACAATGGAGTACTATGCAATGATAAAGAACAATGATTAATCTGTGAAACATCTCACAACATGGATGAAATTAGAGGGCATTATGCCGAGTGAAATAAGTCAATCACAAAAGGACAAATATTGTATGCTAATACCACTAGTATAAAAAAACTCATGAAAAGGTTTACACATAAAAAGAAACAATCTTTGATGACTTTGAGGGAGGGGAGGAGTTGAGGATGGAAAAACACTAAATAGACAATAGATAAGTGGTAACTTTGGTGAAGGGTAAGACCGTAAACAATACTGGGGGAGCCAGCACCACTTATACAAGGCAAGGTAATGGAAGTTCCATGGACACATCCAAACTCCCTTAGAGACTGAATTACTGGGCTGAGGGCTGTGGGGACCATGGTCTCGGGGAATATCTAGCCCAGTTGGCATAACATAATTTATAAAGAAATTATTCTACATTCTACTTTGGTGAGTAGCGTCTGGGGTCTTAAAAGCCTGTGAGCAGCCATCTAAGATATTCCACTGGTCTCACCCCTTCGGGAGCAAGGGAGAATGAAGAAAACCAAAGACACAGGGAAAGATTAGTCCAAAGGACTAGTGGACCACAACTACCACAGCCTCCACCAGACTGAGTCCAGTAAACTAGAAGGTGCCCACCTACCACCACTGACTGCTGTGACAGGGTCACAGTGGGGGGTACTGGACAGAGATGGAGAAAAATGTAGAACAAAATTCTAAGTCACACACACACACAAAGACAAGCTTACTGACCTGACAACTATTGAATAAACCCCGAGAGTATGGCCCCAGGACACCCTTTTAGTTCAGTAATGAAGTCATTCCTGAGGTTCACCATCAGCCAAAGGTTAGACAGTCTCATAAAAGAAAACAAGACTAAAGGGGCACACCAGCCCAGGGGCAAGGACTAGAAGGCAGGAAGGAACAGGAAGGCTTGGTAATAGGGAGCCCAAGTTCAAGAAGGGAGAGTAGAATAGTGACATGCCGTGGGGTTGTTAACCAATGTCATAAAACAATAACGTGAATTGTTTAATGAGAAGCTAGTTTGTTCTATAAACTTTCATCCAAAGTACAATGAAAAAAAAAAAAAAACCCTGCATATAAATGTTTATAACAGCTTCACCCATAATTTTCAAAAAGTAGAAGCAACCTAGACTTCCTTCGATAGATAAATGGACTAACTCTGTTACGCCCATACAATGGAGTATTAACAAAAAGAAGAAAAAAACAAACTATCAAGCAGTGAAAATACACAGAGATATCTTAAATGCATGTTATTATGTGAAAGAAGCCTGTTTGAAAAAATGACATACTATATAATTCCAACTATATGACATTCTGAAAAAGGCAAAACTATCAAGACAGTAAAAAGGTCAGTAGTTTCAGGAAGTTGTGGGAGGAGGGATGAATACGTGGAGGACAGGGCATTTTTCGAGTAGTGAAACTACTCTGTATGATAAAGTATGGTGGACATATGACATTATGCATTTGTCAAAACTCGTAGGCCTGTACAACATAAAAAGGGAACCCTAATGTAAACTACTGATTTTAGTTAGCAATTATGTGTCATTGTTGGTTCATCAGTTGTAAGAAATGTGCTACACCAATGCAAGATTTTAATAATAGGAGAAACAGTGTGCAGGAGTTGGGGTGACATAGGAGAACTCTGTATGTTCTGCATAATTTTTGGTAAATCCATAATTTTTCTAAAAAATAAAACCTATTTTTAAACAATCCTCTAATATTTTGATTAAATATCTGGTGGTCACATTGTTGCTATAAATTCTTAGATCACATTTATTTACAGAATATGAGGAAAGAGACTAGTATTGGATGTAAATCCAATATTAATCAAAAAATTTTTTTAATACAGCAAAATTAAGCTATACCAATTTTAAATCTCAGCGTAACTGAGTTGTCTATTCCCTCATTTTCTAGATGGATTCTGGGTCCTGCAGTCACCTAGGTACTGAAATAGCTCATACGGAATGAATCAGCACAGCCAAAATGCATCTCCCGTGCACTGTAGTTCATTCATTTTGTATGCAGTCAACTCGGAAATTAAAAATAAACTACGTGTACAGATTTGTATATTTTGTGCCCTATGAAAGAGGTTCTAAAATTATGTTTTTATTTGTTTCTGTATATATATTAAAGCTTCATTTTACATCTGTGCAATATGATTAATAAGTATTTATTGCAAACTCATGACAAATATTGCAATAAGAAAAAAACTTTCAGCATTATTTTGAAGATGTTATTGTACCTGGGTGGATAACTTTTTACTAGTACTTTTTACTCTTTCTTCCATTATAAATAAATTATATGTATTTAGTTTGGAGAAAAGCAACTCAGCCATTCTGGAAGATAAATATGCATAAGAATTATTCTACAATTCTTCAACAATCCCCAAAATTTTAGATAATCTAGAAAGTGTTAAATCTCCAGGAAGTCAATCATTTCTGCTCTGTCTCTATCTCTGCTCATACTCAATGCTTTTTTCCACATCAGTAGCAATGGTAAATACTTTACCTATTTGCTTGTATGAAATAGAAAGACAGAGTTTACTCCCCTGGGAGAATAGAGATCACCTTTATATTAGTACTTATTAAAGAGAACCACTCACGTATGGGAATTACAGCTCTGGATTAGTGATTCTCAAAGTATGGTCTTTTAACCAGCAGTATCAGAATCACATCAGAAATTTTTACAACTGGAAATTCTTGAGCCCCATTTTGACCTACTGAATCAGAAACTCTGTGGGTGCTACCTGGAAATGTTGGATTTAACAAAGCACCCCAGTGATTGTGATGCACAGCAAAGTTGAAAAACAGCTACTCTATTTCATTGTGCCAGAACATAAGTTCTACTACCCATCTGTCAGTTTGACTTACTGTGGTGCCTTGTATGTTGCTATGATGCTGGAAGCTATGCCATGTATGTTTCAAATACCTGCAGGGTAACCCATGGTGGATAGGTTTCAGTGGAGCTTTCAGACTAAAACTAGGAAGAAAGGCCTGGTGATCCATGTCCAAAAATTGGCCAATGAAAATACTGTGGATCACAACACAATATTGTTGGATATAGTGCTAGAAGGTGAGGCCCCTAGTTTGGAAGCACTGCACAATAACTGAAATAATGAACTCGACCACACCAACAATCATAAAGATGGCACATGACTGGGCAATATTTTGTTCTGTTATACATAAGGTCGTTGTGAGGTGGAGCTGACTAGAAAGCAACTAACAACAACAATAAATATAAGTGTAAATAGAATCAGTCTCTAGATACTTCTGCATGTAAGGGGCAGGGGTAGGGTTTAAAGATGACTGTGTCAATTTATACCAACTCTTTTTTTCTTTTAATCAATTACTGTTAGAAGTATAGTTTAATGGCTAAAAGCACCTCCCTTATTTTTTGCATTTTACAATTAACCAAAATAAAAAACCAAACATATTGCCATAGAGTCAATTCCAACTCATAGTGACCCTATAGAATGGGGTAGAAGTGCCCCATAGGGTTTCCAAGGAGCAGCTGGTGGGTTTGAACTGCTGACCTTTTGGTTAGCAGCCTGAGCTCTTAACCTCTGTGCCACTAGGGCTCCAATTCACAGAAGCTCAGTTTTCTGAGTCTCAGTTTTCTCATCTGTAGTAATTGCTAATCCTTAGGGTTGTGATGAAGACTAAATGAGGCAATACGTGTAAAATACTCAGTACAGTGCCTTTGGTTATCATAATGAGTATCACTACTTTTCCTAAAAGTGCTGTAACCAGTGGAATTATTTTATTGAATTAATTGATTTCTTTATTGTTGGATTGCACAGCATAGACGAAAATCTGCTCCCTTATAAACTATAATGTTGAGGATGGAATGTTCCTGCCTTATATTTCTTTGAACATCTCTCAACACTTAAAATGATTTTTCATGATTTCTGAGTGTTTAAAACACATTGGTTGAATAAATTAAAGCTCGCTTACTAGAGAATTAATGTTATGCTGTTGTTATCACTTGCTGTAACGTCAGCTCAGACTCATGGCAACTTTATTTATAACAGAATGAAATGTTGCCCGTTCCTGCACCATCTTCATGATTATAGGTATGTTAGGTCAGTGGTTCAAAATTACCAGCACTCTGTTGGAGAAATATGTGGCAGTTTGCGTCTGTAGAGATTTACAGCCTTGGAAACCCTATGAGGTTGCTATGAGTCATGATCAACTCAATTGGCATTGGGTGGTGGTAGTGGTAGAGTCCACTGAGTCCATAGTAGTGGCTGGTAGAAAATGAAATACCTAACTAAAATTTTTTGAACCACATAGTTGTACAGAGAGTACAGGTGGCCTGGGGTTTGTTGAAGATAATGTAGATGTTTTGAAAGCAAAAACAAAAACATACAGCATGCAAGAGATAATATTATTTTATATCAAACTTATAAATGAATACATTTACTTAATCACTCATCCAATATGTATTTATTGAGTGTTTAGTGTACCAGGCAAAAAAAGAAAAAGAAAAAATGACATATTGCATTGAGCAAATCTACTGCAAAAAAGCTATTTAAAGTTTTAAAAAGCAAAGATAATCACTTTGTGACAAAGGTGGTCCGACCAATGGTCTTTTCAATTGCCCCATATGCATGAAAATCTGGACAGGAAAAAATGAAGACAGGAGAAGAACTGACACATTCAAATCGTGGTGTTGGTGAAAATATTGAATATACCATGGACTGCCAAAAGAATGAGTAAATGAATGCTCCTTAGACACAAGGATGGTGAGACTTCATCTTGCTTACTTTGGACCCTTCATCAGAAAAGACCAATTGCTGGAAAAGGATATCATGTTTGGTAAAGTCTTAAAGAATCAATGAAAATGAAAAATCCCTCAAGGAGATGGATTTATACAATAGCCTCAACAATGTGCTTAAGCATATCAAAGACCAGGAAGATAGTGAAGGACCTGGTAACATTTTGTTCTGCTATACGTAAGGCTGCAGCCCTGCTGACACAGTTGTTAAGAGCTCTAGCTGCTAACCAAAAGATCAGCAATTTGAAATCACCAACCACTCCTTGGAAACCCTATAGTGCAGTTCTAATCTGTCCTGTAGGGTCACTTTGAGTAGGAATACACCTGATGGCAATGGGTTTTTTGTTTTTTATATACATAAGGTAAGGGAACCTGGTGGCACAGTGGTTAAAGTGCTCAGCTGCTAACCAAAAGGTTGGCAGTTTGAATTAACTAGTCACTCCTTGGAAACCCTATGGGGCAGTTCTACTCTGTCCTACAGGGTTGCTATGAGTCGGAATCAACTCGACAGCAATGCGTTTGGCTTTCGGGTATACATAAGGTAAGGATCCCTGGTGGCACAGTGGTTAAAGCACTTGCCTGCTACTCAAAATCTCGACGGTTCTAACCCACCAGATGATCTGCAGAAGAAGGATGTGGTAGTCTGCTTCTGTAAAGATTTACAGCCTTAGAAACTATGGGGCAGTTCTACTCGGTCCAAAATGTTTGCTGTGAACCGGAATTTGACTCAAGGGCAATAGGTATACATAAGGTCACCATGAGTCTGAGCCAGCTTGAAGGCAACTGACAACATGGGAAACAACATGAAATAATGGAAAGAAAGAAATGCTTTGTATCTCATCAAGTTACAGTCTTAGGGGGATGACACTTATTAAATAATTACTCTGCTAACTGTATAGTTATGAATGTAATAAATAAGGGTGAATTTTTTCACGAGCACTTTTTTTTTTACCTAGAGTTATTTTCAGAATGCCAGATTATTTGTTATGATTTCCTACTTCTTTATTCCTCTTTTTCCTTCCCTCTCTTCTTTGGCCCTTTTCTATGTCCATCTGAAAGATGTCAGGTGTTTTTTTGTATTGTTTTGTTTATATTTGTATTTTCCCAATCTTTAGGTACTGATTTTGAAAACAGAAGAGAACAGGCAACTCTTGAAGAGTTAATGTGTAATGGTTTTTCTGGAGGCCATTTTGCAATGACTATGAAAATGAGTATAAAAAACTGTAGTATCTGCATTAAAATCTGTCTAAATATATCCTAAAATACTAATGTTATTTTACTTCAAAGGCAAAGAAGAAATGGTTGGGAATTTATAATGGTATGGAAAAGAGAGATAAATCATTCCATCATTGATAAAGAAGGTAATATCTGGAAGAAATTATACTTTTGCACAATTAAATGGATATCATTATCACAGAAGTGCTAGTAAGATCAAAATAATTGTAAAAAAAACAGTTAAGATAAGGATTGTGAAAAAATTAAAATATTTGGTGTAATAATATAAGTCTAATAAAATCAGGATTCAAATATATATTTACTTAGAATAACATTTTCAATAAACCAAGCAATAAACAAAAGTTAAAAATCAGCATGCAGTATGCTCCCATTTATTATATATGCACTAAAACAGGGAAGAAGAATTGTGATACATCATGAAAATGGCCACAAAATTGGCCCTCCATCCCCACCCCAGCCTGATCCTTTTCTTTGGATAGTCCCTTCCCACCAGACTCTAAACTTGATCATGTGTCGTGCTTTGGCCCATGGGAAGCAAGGAAATGTTCTGCTTAAAAATGCTGTGTATTGAGACTTGCCATCTTTCCCTGCTCTTGGAGTCTGATAACATCATTAAAGAAGCCCAAGCTGGACTTGTGGAGGATGAGTGATAACGTGGTGTACAAACCAGGAATCCCTGCTTACGACAGCTGCCAGGCGTATGAATGAGGCCATCCTAGGTCATTTCTTTGCCAGATGACTAATCAGTTGACCATGGAAGCATGAGAGAATCCTGAAGAGTGGCCAATCTGTCCCAAACCAAATGAAGCACCTGACCAAGCCACAAGATTGTTGTGGAACAGCACTGTTGTTCTTTTAAGTGATTAAATCCGGGATGATTCTGTTGTGCAGTAAAAGCTAACTGATAGAAGAATCGTCTAGAAGAATGAAAAAAAAAATGATAATAATCTTTGTGTATTTAGATTATAAGTAAACTTTCATTTGTCCATGTTCTCTGCATTTTCTACATTGATTGTCTTTTTAAGTAGAAAGGAAGACATGTTATTCAATGTAAAGTACGGCTTTACTTAAGAGCTACATATTTCATTCTCATAAATATTTCCAAAAGGTTTTAAGGTTTTAAAAACACAAAATTGAATTTTAAACAGAGAACATAGCTATCAAATTCAGAAACCAAAGTGGTTTAAGCACAATTGGTAGAACTTTGGATCAAATACACCCTCCTGAATCTCTCATTTACTGACTGATTATCAAACCTATACCTTGTGGTAGACATTTATTATTTTGGGACTCCTCGAAAATCATTCTTCTTTCTTGTCAGGGCTTCCATAGGGAACTTTGTCTCCTCAATTATCTACATAGATGTAAATCAAGGAGACTCCATCCAACAGATTATTTTCCCATCCTTAAGACACAAAATATAAATAAAACATTGTTATTTATTATTTATGCCATGAGTACTTACGTGTTATAGGGATATAACACTTTTCCATAATTCTCTTATGTTGTGTTTTTCCAACAAGACTAGAAATTCTGCAAAATGAGAATTACAGCTCATTTTCTATCTCACACTGTCTTGAAGAGTTTACTGCATATACAGTGGGTGGTACACTATACTTACGCTATGAATACTTAATGCATAAACTAGTTCTACTAGATATTGTTGACATGAACGCATCAGTGTTAATAAATATCATTTCAGGAATAATAATAGTAACATTTTAATTAATTTATTCAGATAATAAAAAAGTGGATGTATCTTTCCTTTTCTGTAAGAATTTCCTAATTAATATGTAAAATAATGAGAAAAGATGAAATATATTAAATGGTCTTAATTCAAAGTTAATTTCTTTATACTATAACCGTTGATAACATTACAGATTTGTCATTGAAATGGATAAGAAAATTTTAGAGGGTCTTTTCAAATCAAACTAGAGGGGACATTGAATCACAAGATAATAAATTTAAGACTATGCTTATTTATCTTAAGGATAGAACTTTTTTTTTTTTTAATTCAGTGTAAAATATTGTGTCAAGAAGAAAATATTTATATATACTGTAACTCTAGTGTAGGAGCTATAAGCTAAGTAAAAGTGAATGATAAAACTTGGAAAAACACTGGATTTATGAAATAGCTCTTTGTTGTTGGCAGTTATTGAGTCAGTTCACACTCAAGGAGACCCCATGTGTGAAGAATAGAACTAATCCATAGAGTTTTTGTCACCTTTTGTAAGCAGTTCACCAGGTCTGTTTTCCAAGGCACCTCTGAGTGGGTTTGAATCACCAACATTTTGGCTAGAAATCCAGCACTTACCTATTTGTTCCCCCCCCTCCGAGGCACCAATGGCTCTTTATCTACCTTGAAATAGGATCCATTTGAAATATGTCATATTCTAATAATAGATATGTATGTTTCAGTGTGCTTAATTTGAATTTCATAAGAATGTTTAAGTTTTGGAGGGTTTATACGAAGACAAACATAAAAACCTATAGTTGTACAAATATAATGGGATTATTTTTTCACTTTTGCAATCTTTATGGCTCTTTCAAACATTTAATAAATGATCCTGAAAGTAATCTTATTAAAAACGGAAGGGCAATTAAATAATACTGTACTAAATTGAGTAAAACCATTTATCCCATTTAAGTGTTATATTTCCATACAAAACTGGAGGGCTTTAAATTAACTCAATTTCTTAAGCTCTCTGATTCAATATTCTATGAGATATTGAAAATTCAGTTTTGTTATTTCAAGGTGCTTGCTTATTTATTTAAAGATTTTTGACTGGTTTTCAACAAAATGGTATTTTTTTTCCAGTGATTATGGAGGAATATTTTCCTAATTTATATTAATGCCTTTAAATGTCACCTATTGAAACTTTATTTCAGTCTGTGGGTAAACCAGATTTTATACATTTAAATTTCATTAAATATATTGGCAAGGTGTGTTGTTGTGTAGAAACTACATCTTTTTAAGCATTTTTATTTTAGAGAAGAAACTTCAGTGACAGACATGATATTACTGCATCCATATGTTCAATTTTATTCTGGAAAAGGGTATTTTTGAAAATGGCAAACTATAAAGCTTTAAGGTGACTTAAAAATACTGTAGCTTGAAAACAGCTGGTGACGAGATTAGACTTTATTTAATCTCTAGTTGGTTTTATTCTAAATTCCAAAAGCAACTTGATCACTTATATTTGAAATATTACAAGTGGATATGAAGTTAATTTCTAATCAGTTTTATTTAATCACAAAGGGTACCATAGGAAATATTTTAAATCAGATTACACAAAACACACAATTACCAATACTGAAAACAAGTGTTCTTTAAATCTTTCTATTTCTTAAAATGTATCATGAAAGTCTACAATAAAATATCTAAATGTTGCATACGCCATGTAAAGAGGGAATAAACAAACACCATTTTACCTATTACCTAGATTAAGAAATAGAACATTTGAAAAATGTTCAAAGGGCATTGGATATCCCTCCCTGTTTCCAAACCCCATGTTTGAAATAATATGAAATGGGAAGGAATCCTTTTATGGTAAGAAAAAAGAGGACTTACCAAAAAGAACAGTATAGCTATTATATATATATAAACCATCATATTTACAAATTAATATGATCTGTCAGGCAATAACAGATTCTTGGAATTATTTGAGCAGCAATGCTATCATTTCTTTGTGAGGATTTTGAAACAAAATTCTGCAACCATATGACTATTTCTCAGGGAGAGAAAGCCTCTTCTCAATTGGGTATAATCAGACAGTTGAGCATCCAACTTCGTTTTAAAGCTCTGAAGAAAATAATAGTAATTATATGGAAACCGATGAATATTCTAAGACATCGACGACACAAAAATCTTTAATAGGAAAATCATATAATTTATGGTGTTTTTTAGTGTTTAAAAAAACCAAATTCTTTGGTATAAAGAAATATAAAATAACTATAAAATCCAAATATGTATTTTTTATTTTATTTAATACTGCGTAAGTTACATCCCCAGATACACTATACCTTACCATCCATCTAAAATAGCAATAAATGGTGCCTCTCCAAACTTCATCCTTTAATTCAACTGTTTGTATTCAGATAAGTTATTGCACTCTGAAGTTTGTACACACACATTCACACACTCAATCACACTGTCACACTCACACTAACATATATTCACACAAACTAGACAAAAACAGTTCTTACAACTCAACTTATTTAAGGTCCCAACAATTTCTCTCGAGTTCACATACAAGGTTTTGAAGCAAAATTCCAACTGAAATAAGTTCATCCGGCAAGATCAATAGTTACCAACTCTGTTAGATCCAATGCTTCCTCTTATAAGTATTTAAAGAGATACTTGAATACTATCTTGAATACCTATACACTATCTTTACTGAGTGTAATAAAATGTATAAATAGCATAGCCTTCCCAAAAACATAACTGTGAAAATATAAAGTTAAACTGTCATATAGAAAGGGAAAGTAATTTACAATTAAATAATTTGTATTTCAGCTTATAAAAGATTGGTCATGTTTGCCCTAGCAGATATTACAAAGAAGTCAGGTGCTTACTCCTATATATAGAATTGCTGTGTAAGTGAAAGCTAAAAAAATCAGAGTATATTGGTGACTCAAATATCACAAAAAAAAAAAAAAAAAAACACATTTTAATCAAATTATGTATCTATGTTTTTAATGGTGAAAAGCTTTTGGCACAGTTCTGATGAAACAATGTACATTCATGTGCCACCCGACATTCGTTCTGGCAACGTTCTGTCCCACCGCATATACGTCTGTGGTCCCATAAAGTTGTTGTTGTTTTTTTAAAGGAAAGTAGCTCTCCTTTTATTATTTCTCGCTAATGGTTTTAAAGACCCCAAACCCCCGAAGTGAAGGAGCAGCAGAGCTCCAGGGCGCAGCCCAATTACTGCAGCACCTCCTCCTCCGTAGCTTCCTACTTTCTCTCCTCCTAGCTTCATCATTCACCTGCCTAGCAGCCATACTACAGCCTTTCACTGCGGCCCAGGGCAGCGCCTGCTGGGGTCCCTCCGCTTCTGCCTTCAGCGCCAGTAGGGAGGACCGCAGGGCTGCACATGATCAAGAGGTGGCCGCACCGACCGGGGCACTCCGGGCACCCGTACGTACACAGGCTTCTCGCTGCTGCTTCTCTGAACCTCTCACGTGGGCTCCCGCCCACCCTGCTTTGGAACCAGTGCAAAGCCCCAGTCGGGCTGCCAGTACAGGCCCGGACCCTACGCAGCCGCACACATGACAAGGCCAGCCTCCTATATCCCGTGGATACAGGCTTTGTCTGGCAATTTCCCGTAAGGTTTTAATATAAAAGGCTTTAGGGGGATTGTATGGGAACTGCCTTATATAATATGGTGTTTGCACAATGGCCAAACGTGTAACATCCTATTTCACAGTACTATTGTGGAGCCCTGGTGGCGAAGTGGTACGGCTACTAACCAATTGGTGGGGCAGCTCTAATCCACCCGCTGCTTCTTGGAAACCCTACAGGCCGTTCTCCTCTGTCCTGTAGGGTCACTATGAGTCGGAATCGACTCCACAGCACCTTTTTTTTTTTTTTTTTAAGTGAGGCATACCTGTATAAACTTTTCTAAACTCACATAATAGTTTCATTAAAACTATACAACACGTTATTTGTATTTAAGTATAAAATAGATTAGACTTTCAGTTTAGACACCCATAACAAGATATTCTACACAAATGTGTATCAGTACATTCTAAAGGACATAAACAAAAATTTCCTTGATAAGACTATTACACAAATTTGGGGAGGTTTAATAACCATGGTCCCACCCTTAAATGGCAATCGAACATACGAATCTTTGTGAAACATAGTTTTTATTTTCACAAGTTTCCAAAATACCAGCTAGAGAGCAGCAGTGCTCCCAATGAGAACTCTGAGTGAACAGAAAACTGTTTTCCTGCCTTTATTACTTACAATGAAATATTAGCCTAATATTTTTTTTCCTGGCATTTTCGTTTTACAATCTTATTTAGGTTTAATGTGCATACTATAAAAATCACATATTGTAAGTGTACCATCAATAGTCTTTAGTAAATTTTTAAAGATGTACTTCCACCACCACAATCTAGTTTTAAAACTTTTCCAACACTCCAAAAATGAGCCTTCCTGTTCCTTCTGCTGAACTTTACATGGCACAGTAATTTGTCCTTTTCCTAAGTACACTTTAAGTGATAGCATCAGTACTTTTCTTTTTCACATCTCCTTGTCGCCATTTTTCCAGTTCTATGCCCTACAAGAATCTGAACTTGGATCACCATTCGTTTTTTCCCATGGATAGCTATTGACCCCAAATAACATATTCTTTCAGAACCAGAGATGGTGAAATATACATATATATATATCATATATATATATATATCCCTCATTGGAAGTGTATGCTTTTTTTCAGTTATTCATGGGCATCCTACGTAATGATCTAATGGCTCAGAAGTGCTATTTGGATCCCTGCTAACAAATCATGATAAGCCATTTTCAAAGGAGGCTTGAAATTTATCCTATTAAGTCCAAACGAAGAAATGATGAAGTAAAAGAACTGAACAGAAGATTTCAAAGGGTGGCTGGAGAAGACAAAGTATTATAATGACATGTGCAAAGAGCTGGAGATAGAAAACCAAAAGGGAAAAGCACACTCAACATTTCTCAAGCTGAAAGAACTGAAGAAAAAATTCAAGCCTCGAGTTGCAATAGTGAAGGATTCTATGGGGAAAATATTAAGCAATGCAGGAAGCATAGAAGAAGATGGAAGGAATACACAGAGTCATTATACCGAAAAGAATTGGTCAACATTCGACCATTTCAAGAGGTAACGTATGGTCAGGAACCAATGGTACTGAAGGAAGAAGTCCCAGCTGCACTGAAGGCATTGGCGAAAGATAAGGCTCAAGGAATTAATGGAATATCAATTGAGATGTTTCAACAAATGGATGCAGTGCTGAAAGTGCTCACTCGTCTATGCCAAGAGATTTGGAAGACAGCCACCTGGCCAACCTACTGGAAGAGATCGATATTTATACTTATTCCCAAGAAAGGTGATCCAACCTAATGTGGAAGTTATCTAACAATATCATTAATATCAATGCAAGTAAAATTTTGCTGAAGATCATTCTAAAGAGTCTGCAGCAGTAAATCAACAGGAAACTGCCAGAAATTCAGTCCAGATTCAGAAGGGGACAAGGAACCAGGGATATCATTGCTAATGTCAGATGGATCCTGGCTGAAAGCAGAGACTACCAGAAAGATGTTTACTTGTGTTTTATTGACTATGCAAAGGCATTCTACTGTGTGTATCATAAAAAATTATGGATAACATTACAAAGAATGGGACTTCCAGAACACTTAATTGTACTCGTGACAAACTTGTACATAGATAAAGAAGCAGTTGTTGAGACTGATAGTTGTTGAGGGGATAGTGTGTGGTATAAAGTCAGGAAAGGTGTGCATCAGAGTTGTATCCTTTCACCATGCCTATTCAATCTGTATGCTGAGAAAATAATCCAAGAATCTAGACTATATGAAGAAGAATGGGGCATCAGGATTGGAGGAAGATTCATTAACAACCTGCAATATGCAGATGACACAACCTTGCTTGCTGAAAGTGAAGAGGACTTGAAGCACTTACTGATGAAGATCAAAGACCACAGCCTTCAGTATGGATTACATCTCAACATTAAGAAAACAAAAATCCTCAGAAGTGGACTAATAACCAACATCATGATAAACGGAGAAAGATTGAAGTTGTCAAGAATTTCTTTTTACTTGGATCCACAATCAACATACATGGAAGCAGCAGTCAAAAAAGCAAACAACGCATTCCATTGGGTAAATCTGCTGCAAAAGACTTCTTTAAAGTGTTGAAAAGCAAAGACGTCACCTTAAAAACTAAGTTGCGCCTGACCCAAGCCATGGTGTTTTCAATCGCCTCATGTGCATGGGAAAGCTGGACAATGAATAGTGAAAATCAAAGAATTGACGCCTTTGAATTGTGGTGTTGGCTAGGAATATCGAATATACCACGGACTGCGAAAAGAATGAACAAATCTGTCTTGGAGGAAGTACAACCAGAATGCTCCTTAGAAGCAAGGATGGCAAGACTACATCTTACATACTTTGGACATGTTGTCAGGAGAGATCAGTCCCTGGGGAAGGACATCATGCTTGGTAAAGTACATGGTCAGCGAAAAAGAGGAAGACCCTCAACAAGATGGATTGACACAGTGGTTGCAACAATGGGCTCAAGAACAATGATTGTGAGCATGGTACAGGACTGGGCAGTGTTTCGTTCTGTGGTACATAGGGTCGCTATGAGTCAGAACTGACTTCATGGCACCTAAGAACAACAACATCAAGTCCCATGGACATAGAATTTTCTCATAATGTGCTAAGTTCTTGCAAAGCAAAGCATGATTGTGGGTCAGGGTGGGGGGCGTGATGAACATATGAACAATCTAAAGGGCCTAATTTTGGATATAACTCACTTCTATCTTTTTGGTTAACCTCCTTAGAATCAACTTCTAAACGTATTCCTCAGAATTTTTGCCAGAATCTATTAGAATAGTCCTCAGAGTCTTTATCTCATACTACATTCTTTTTTTTTTATTGATGTAATTACATGTAGTTTACATTGCAAATTAGTCTCCCGTACAGAATTTTTTTTTTAACACACATTGTTATAAGACCCCAACCGCTCACCCCATTCTGCGACAGCACGCTCCTCCCCTCCACCCCTGATTCCCCATGAACAATTCAACCAGCTCCTAACTCTCTCTGCCTTCCCCTCTAACCTCTGGACAGAAGCCACGCCTTTGGTCTCTTATATCCACTTGTCTAAGAGGCACATTCTTCACAAGTATCACTTTATGTCCCACGGTCCAGTCCAATCCCTGTCTGAAGAGTTGGCCTCGGAAATTGTTTTATTTCTGGGGTGATGGAGAGACCAGGGACCATGCTTTCTGGGGCACCTAGAGTCTTAGACCATTAAGTCTGGTCTTCTTATTAGTATTTGAGTTCTGCATCCCATCGTCCTACTGCTCCATCAGGGACCTTCTGCTGTGTTCCCTGTCAGGACGTTCATTAGTGGTAGCCAGGCACCATCTAGTTCTTCTGGTCTCAGGCTGATAAAGTCTCTGGTTTATGTGGCCCATTCTGTCTCTTGGGCCAATACTTTCCTTGTGTCTTTGGTGTTCTTCATTCTTCCTTTACTCTGAGTGGTTGGGACCAATAGATGCATCTTAGATGGCCACTTGCAAGCTTTTAAGACCCCAGATGCCACTCACCAAAGTAGGATGCAGAACATTTTCTTAATAAGGTTTGTTATGCCAATTGACATAGATGTCCCCTGAAAGCATGGTCCCCAGACCACGCAACCCGGCTACTCGGTCTCTCAAAGTATTTGATTGTATTGAGGAAACTTCTTAGCTTTTGTTTAGTGTAGTTGTGCTGGCTTCCCGTGTAGTGTGTGCTGTCCTTCCCTTCACCTAAGATCATGCTTATCTACCATCTAGTTAGCGAATAACTCTCACCCTTCCTCCCCACCCCCGTAACCATCAAAGAATGTTTTCTTCTGTGTTTAAACCTTTTCTTGAGTTCTTATAATAGTGGTCTTATACAGTATTTGTCCTTCTGTGACTGACTAAATTCACTCAGCATAATAAATTCTAGCTTCCACCAAGTTATATGTTTCACAGCTTCATCCTTGTTCTTTATCATTGCATAATATTCCATTGTGTGGATATACCATAGTTTGTTTATCCATTCGTCCATCGATTGGCACTTAGGTTGCTTCCTTCCTTTGGCTATTGTGAACAGTGCTGCGATGAACATGGATGTGCATATATCTATTAGTGTGATGGCTCTTGTTTCTCTAGAATATATTCCAAGGACAGGGATAGCTGGATCGTATGATACTTTTATTTCTAGCTTTTTAAGGAAGTGCCAAATTGATTTCCAAAGTGGTTGTACCATTTCACATTCCCACAGTGTACGAGTATTCCCGTCTCTCCACAACCTCTCCAGCATTTGTTATTTTGTGTTTTGTGGATTAATGCTAGCCTTTTTGGGGTGAGATGATATCTCATTGTAGTTTTGATTTGCATTTCTCTGATGGCTAATGATTGTGAGCATTTCTTCATGTGTCTGTTAGCTGCCTGAATATCTTCTTTGGTGAAGTGCCTGTTCATAACCTTTGCCCATTTTTTAATTGGGTTGTTTATCTTTTTGCTGTTGAGGTTTTGGAGTATCTTGTAGATTTTAGAAATTAAACGCTGATCGGATTTGTCGTAGCCAAAATTTTTTTCCCAATCTGTAGGTTGTCTTTTCACTCTTTTAGTGAAGTCTTTGGATGAGCATAAGTGTTTGATTTTTAGGAGCTCCCATTTATCTACTCTCTCTTCTGGTGCTTGTGCATTGCTACTTACAGTTCTTACTGTGTTTATGCTATGTATTAGGGCTGCTAGCGTTGTCCCTAATTTTTCTTCCATGATCTTTATCATTTTTGATTTTATATTTAAGTCTTTGATCGATGTTGAGTTAGTTTTTGTACATGGTGTGAGATATGGGTCTTGTTTCAGTTTTTTGCATATAGATATCCAATTATGCTAGCACCATTTGTTCAAGAGACTGTCTTTTCCCAAATTAATGGACTTTGGGCCTTTGTCAAATATTAGCTGCTCATAGGATGAGCTTATATCTGGATTCAAACTCTGTTCCATTGGTCTATGTATCTGTTAGTGTACCAGTACCAGGCTGTCTTGACTACTGTGGCAGAATAATAGGTCTTAAAATGAGGTAGTGTAAAGCCTCCCATTTTGTTCTCCTTCTTGAGTAGTGCTTTATTTATCCGGGGCCTCTTCCCTTTCCATATGAAGTGGGTGATTTGTTTCTCCATCTCATTAAAAAACACCGCTGGAATTTGGATTGGGATTGCATTGTATCTGTAGTTTGCTTTGGGTAGAATTCACATTTTCACTATGTTGAGTCTACCTATCCATGAGCAAGGTATATTTTTCCACTTATGCAGGTCTCTTTTAGTTTCTTGCAGTAGTGTCTTGTAGTTTTCTCTGTAAAGATCTTTTACATCTCTGGTTAGATTTATTCCTTAGTATTTAATTTTTTTGGAGGCTGTAGTAAATGGTATTGATTTGGTGATTTCCTCTTCAAGGTTCTCTTTGTTGGAGTAAAGGAATCCAATTGATTTTTGTATGTTTATCTTGTATCCTGAAACTTTTCTGAAATCTTCTATTAGTTCCAGTAGTTTTCTTGTGGATTCCTTGGGGTTTTCTGTGTATAAGAGCATATCATCTGCTCGTATAGATACTTTGACTTCTTCCCTACCTATTTGGATGCCCTTTATTTCTTTTTCTAGCCTAACTGCTCTGGCTAGGACCTCGAGCACAGTGTTGAATAATAGTAGTGATAAAGGGCATCCTTGTCTGGTTCCTGTTGTCAAGAGGCATGCTTTCAAAGTCTCTCCATTCAGGATGATGTTGGCTATTGGTTTTGTATAAATGCTCTTAATTATACTGAGGAATTTCCCTTCTATTCCTATTTTTTTTTTGAGAGTTTTTATCATGAATGGGTGTTGGACTTTGTTGAATGCCTTTTCTGCATCAATTGATAAGATCATGTGGTTCTTGTCTTTTGTTTTATTTATGTGATGGATTACACAGATTGTTTTTTCTAATGTTGAACCATCCCTGCATACCTGGTATAAATCCCACATGGTCTTGGTGAATTATTTTTTTTGATATGTTGCTGAATTCTATTGGCTAAAATTTTGTTGAGGATTTTTGCATCAATGTTCATGAGGGATATCGGTCCGTAATTTTCTTTTTTTGTGGTGTCTTTACCTAGTTTTGGTATCACGGTTATGTTGGCTTCATAGAATGAGTTTGGGAGTATTCCATCCTTTTCTATGCTCTGAAATACCTTTAGTAGTAGTGGTGTTAACTCTTCTCTGAAAGTTTGGTAGAATTCTCCAGTGAAGCCATCCGGGTCAGGGCTTTTTTTTTGTTGGCAGTTTTTTAATAACCTTTTCAATCTCATCTTTTGTTGTGGGTTTATTTAGTTGTTCTACCTCTGTTTGTGTTGATTTAGGTAGGTAGTGACTTTCTAGAAAATTGTCCGTTTCCTCTGAGTTTTCAAGTTTGTCAGAATACAATTTTTCATAGTATTCTGTTATGATTCTTTAATTTCATTTGGGTCTGTTGTGATATCACCCATCTCATTTCTTATTGGGGTTATCTGCTTCCTGTTCAGTTTTTCTTTTGTCAGTTTGGCCAGTGGTTTATCAATTTTGTTGATCTTTTCAAAGAACCAGCTTTTGGACTTGTTAACTCTTTCAGTTGTTTTTCTGTTCTCTATTTCATTGAATTCTGCTCTAATTCTTATTATTTCCTTCCTTCTGGCACCTGTAGGCTTCTTTTGCTGCTCTCTTTCTACTTGTTCCAGTTGTAGGATTAGTGCTTTGATTATGAGCCTTTCTTGTTTTTGGATGTGTGCATTTATTGCTATAAACTGACCTCTGAGCACTGCTTTTGCTGTGTCCCAAAGGTTCTGGTAGGATGTGTTTTCATTCTATGAATTTCTTTATTCCATCCTTGATTTCTTCTATAGCCCCGTAGTTTTTGAGCAAGGTGTTGTTCAGTTTCCATGTGTTTGATTTTTTTTCCTTGCTTTTTGTATTGTTGATTTCCACTTTTTTGGCTTTATGGTCAGAAAGGATGCTTTGTAGTATTTCGATTTTTTCAACTTTGTGAAGGCTTGCTTTATGGCCTAATATGTGGTCTATTCTGGAGGATGTTCCTTGTGCATTGGAAAAGAAAGTATACTTGACTGCTGTTGGGTGCAGAGTTCAGTATATGTCTGTGAGATCAAGTTGGTTGATTGTAGCATTTAGCTCTTCTGTGTCTTTGCTGAGCTTCTTTCTGGATGTTCTGTCCTTCACCGAAAGTGGTGTGTTGAAGTCTCCTACTACTATTGTGGAGCTGTCTATCTCTCTCTTCAGAGCTGTTAGAGTTTGTTTTATGTGTTCTGGAGCCCTGTTGCTGGGTGCGTAAATATTTATTATAGTTATGTCCTCCTGGTGTATTGACCCTTTAATCATTATATAGTCCCCTTCCTTATCTTTTGTGGTGAATTTTACTTTAAAGTCTATTTTGTGAGAGATCAATATTGCCACTCCTGCTCTTTTTTGAGTGTTGTTTGCTTGATATATTTTTTTCCATCCTTTGAGTTTTAGCTGGTTTGTGTCTTTAAGTCTAATGGGCATCTCCTATAGGCAGCATATACATGGATCATGCTTTTTTATCCAATCTGCCACTCTCAGTCTCTTTATTGCTGCATTAAGTCCATTTATATTCAGTGTAGTTATTGCTAGGTATGAGATTAGTGCTGTCATCCTGATATCTCTTTTTGTGTGTTGTTCAAAGTTTCTTCGTTCCCCTCAATTTTCTGTGCTGAGTCGTCTTCCCCATGTATTTTTTTTTTTTCATCTTTTTTCTTGTTGTAGATTTTGTGGTTGCTGGGTCTTTATGTTTTTCTACTTTTTTATTTTGATTTGTAGGATTGTTAGATTCCTTTGTGGTTACCTTAATATTTACCGCTAACTTTCTAAGTTTATACCAGTCTTTTATTGCTTTATATTGCCTTAACTTCCCCTCCATATAGAAAATCAATGTGTCCATTTTTTAAGTCTCTCTTTTTTGTTTTAATATTATCCTTTTTTTTTTTTTTTTTACTTATTGATATCTGTTACCCTATTTTCAGTGTTTTAGTTTTGATTTAATTTTGATTTCCGTATCTGAGTCAATACCTGGTTGCTCTATCCCATGTTCTAGTCTTGCCTTGTTAGCTGGTGTTATTCATTATCTTACGGTAGGACTCCCTTTAGTATTTCTCATAATTTTGGTTTGGTTTTTGCAAATTCCCCGAACTTCTGTTTATCTGGAAATGCCCTAATTTTGCCATCATATTTGAGAGACAATTTTGCTGGATATATAACTCTTGGCTGACAGTTATTTTCCTTCAAGGCTTTAAATATGTCATCCCATTGACTTCTAGCATGCATGGTTTCTGCTGAGTAGTCTGAGCTTATTCTAATTGACTCTTCTTTGTAGATGACTTTTCTTTTATCCCTAGATGCTCTTAAAATTCTCTCTTTATCTTTGGTTTTGGTAAGTTTGATTATAATATGTTTTGGTGACTTTCTTTTGGGATCTACCTTATGTGGGGTTCGATGAGCATCTTGGATAGATATCTTCTCATTTTTCATGATATCAGGGAAGTTTTGTGTCAACAAATCTTCAACAATTTTCTCTGTATTTTCTGTTATACCCCCCTGTTATGGTACTCCAATCTCTTGTAGGTTATTTCTCTTGGTAGAGTCCCAGTTGACTCTTAGAATTTCTTCATTCTTTTTGATTATTTTATCTGATTTTTCCTCAAATAAGTTGGCGTCTAGAGCTTTATCTTCAATGTCACTAATTCTAACTTCTGCTGCCTCAATTCTGCTCCTATGACTTTCTATTGAGTTGTCTAATTCTGAAATTTTATTGTTAATCTTCTGGATTTCTGATTGCTGTCTCTCTCTGGATTCTTGCAGCCTATTAAATTTGGCATTATATTCTTGAATAACTTTCTTAAGTTCTGCTACTACTGTGTCTGTATGTTGCCTGGATGTTTCTGCGTTCCGTTGAATTTCCTTTCTTATTTCTAGAAGAGTTCTGTATATCAATCTTTTGTATTCTGTCTCTGGTAATTCCAAGAAGTTCTCTTCCTCCAGAGAATTTATTGATTCTTTATTTTGGGAGCTTGCTGAAGCCATCATGGACTGCCTCTTTATGTGTCTTGGTATTGACTGTTGTCTCCAAGCCATCAATAATTTATTATAATTTTATTTTGTGTTTGCTTAGTGAGACCTAGCTTCTTATTTTGTTTTGTTTTGATATGCCCAAATAGGCTGCTTGTGTGCACTAGTTTGATTTTTGACACCTTTTGATCTCTAATGTCCTGTCACCAGGTAGTTGGTTCTGTAACTAAGTATGTGCATGCCTGAGTTCGTTAAAATTTCCTATATGGGATCAGCTCGGGTGTGCAGGCAGTTGATCACCAAGTGTGTGATGCAGGCTCTCACCACCAGTCCTAGAGAGGCATGGCTGATTGGTGCAGGCACTGGACTCTGGCTGTGGTATAGGATCATGCGCTGAATAGGTAGGTGAGTTTTTCAGCCTGGCTAAGAGCACCCCACTATGTTGGCTGCAAAGACTCGAGGGCACCACTTTTTCTTGAACTCCTGTAGCAGGTGACCTGGCACTTTAGGAGCTATCACCAGTTCTCAAGACCCTGCTGCAGATCGATATAAGTGCCTACTTGAGCGGCAGGGCTTTTTCAAGGATCACAAATCTGCCCAATCACATCTGAAGCAGTTGAAGTTAAACTTCAGATGTTTGCCCTGTTGTACTGTGGTAGTGAAGGCTAACACTGTTGAGATGGGTCCCCACAAGTCTATACAGGGGTGTATGGCACTCAGAGTCTGTGGACACCTGATTTCTATGGCCAACAGAGGAGTTGTGCCAACCCTGTGTTCCTGGCCTAGGGGAGCCAGCAGCTTATTTTTCCCTCTCCAAGGCCAGTAGAATGGGTCAGGGCGCCTTTTGGGATCTATTTCTGGCCCAGTGGACTCTTCGGTGCAGAGCGGGGAGGGAGGAAGTAAAAGGGAGAGAGGGTTTTCCCAAATGCGCTTTTTTTTTTTAAACTCACCACAAAAGAGTGCACACATGTACTTATCCTAGCCTCTTGGGAGCTGCTCTTCACTGGTTTGGAGTGTCCAAACAGAATCTCTGCTGCTGGGTCTCTCTCCATGTGGAAACTGCTTCTCAAGTGTGCGCACAGCACAGATGTTTGTCTGCTTCACCGCAGACCAGTGTGGCTGTGGCTCCTCAGTTTCGCCACCACAGCTCTAGTGCTCCTCACCTCTTCCAAACGATCCTCCTCTCTGGTATGACTCAGATTGATTTCTTAACCTTGCCTTGTTCAGGGCTGCCAGATGTTCACATAGAATCAAATCACTTGTTTTCCCAGGTCTTTGTTGTAAGAGGGATATAGGAAGCATCTAACTAGTCTGCCATGTTGACCACACCTCCGTACTACCTTCTTTTTAAAATTTATTTATTTTTTATTGTGCTTTAAGTTTTTTTTTTAATTTATTTTTTTTATTGTGCTTTAAGTGAAAGTTTACAATTGAAGTTATTTTCTTATACAAAAATTTATACACACATTTTTATATGACCCTAGTTGTTCTCATTATACTGTGACAGCACATTCCTCCTTTCCACCCCAAATTTCCCTTGTCCATTCAACCACCTCCTCTTCCTTTTTGTCTTGTCATCTCCCCTCTGGACAGAAGCTGCCCACCTAGTATCATATATCTAGCTGAGCTAAGAAGTACACTCTTCATGAGTATCATTTTATGTCTTATAATCCAGACTGATCTTTGTCTGAAGAATTGGCCTCTGTAGTGGTTTTAGTTTTGGGCTAATAGAGAGTCTGGGGTCATGTCTTCTGGGGTCCCTCCAGTCTCAGTCAAACCGTTTAGTCTGGTCTTTTTACTAGAATTTGAGTTCTCCACTCCACTTTTCTTCTGCTGCGTCAGGGACTCTCTATTGTGTTCCCTGTCAGGGCAGTCATTGGTGGTAGCCAGGCACTGTCTAGTTCTTTTGGTCTCAGGCTGTGGAGTCTCTGATTTATGTGGCCCTTTCTGTCTCTTGGGCTAATACTTCCCTTGTGTCTTTGGTGTTCTTCATTCTCCTTTACTCCAGGTGGGTTGGGACCAATTGATGTATCTTAGACAGCCACTCGCTGGCTTTTAAGACCCCAGACACCACTCACCAAAGTGGGATGCAGAACATTTTCTTAATAAATTTGTTATGCCAATTGACCTAGATGTCTCCTGAAACCATGGTCCCCAGACTGCCACCCCTGCTACTCTGTCCCTCGAAGTGTTTGGTTGTATTCAGGAAACTTCTTAGCTTTTGGTTTAGTCCAGCTGTGCTGACTTCTATGTAGTGTGTGTTGTCCTTCCCTTCACCTAAGATGATTCTTGTCTACTATCTGGCTGGCAAATACTCCTCTCCCTCCCTCCCCTCCCTCGTAAAAGTCAAATGTTTTCTTCTGTGTTTAAACCCTTTCTTGAGTTCTCATAATAGTGGTCTTATACAATATCATCCTTTTGCAAATGACTAAATTCACTCAGCATAATGCCTTTCAGATTCATCCATGTTATGAGATGTTTTGCAGATTCAACATGTTCTTTATCGTTGCGTAGTATTCCATTGTGTGAATATACCAGAATTTGTTTATCCATTTCTCCATTGAAGGGCACCTAGTTTGTTCCATCTTTTTGCTATTGTGAACGGTGCTGCAGTTAACATGGGTGTGAGTATGTCTATTCGTGTGATGGCTCTTATTTCTCTAGGATGTATTCCAAGGAGTGGGATTGCTGGATCCTATGGTACTTACATTTCTAGCTTTTTAAGGAAGTGTCAAATTAATTTCCACAGTGTTTGTACCATTTTACATTCACACTAACAGCATATAAGTGTTCCAGTATTTCCATAGCCTCTTCAACATTTATTGTTTTGTGGTCTTGGGATTAATTCTAGCCTTGCTGGGGTGAGATGGTGTCTCGTTGTAATTTTGATTTGCATTTATCTAATGGCTAAGGATCGTGCGCATTTCCTCGTGTGTCTGTTAGCTGCCTGAATGTCTTCTTTGGAGAAGTGCGTGTTCATATCTTTTGCGCATTTTTTAACTGGGTTATTTGTCTTTTTGTTGTTGAAATATTATCTTATAGATTTTAGAGATTAGACCCTGATCAGATTTATCATAACCAAAAATTTTTTCCCAGTCTGTAAGTTGTCTTTTAGTGTTTTGGTGAAGTCTTTTGTTGAGCATAGTGTTTGATTTTTAAGAGCTCCTACTTATCTAGTTTCTCTACTGGTGTTTGTGCATTGTTACTTATGGTTTGTATTCTGTTCATGTATTAGGGCTCCTAGCTTTGTCTTTATTTTTTAATTCCATGATCTTTATCATTTTTGCATGATGTGAGATATGAGTCTTGTATCATTTTGTTGCAGATTGATATCCAATTATGCCAGCACCATTTGTTAAAGAGACTGTCTTTTCCCCAATTCATGGACTTTGGGCCTTTGTCAGATATCAGCTGCTCGTAGGTGGATGAATTTACATGTGGATTCTCAATTCTGTTCCACTGGTCTATGTATCTGTTGTTGTACAAGTACCAGGCTATTTTGACTACAGTGGTGGTATAATAGGTTCTAAAATCAGGTAGTGTGAGGCCTCCCACTTTGTTCTTCTTCAGTAATGCTTTACTTATCTGGGGCCTCTTCCTTTTCCTTATGAAGTTGATGATTTGTTTCTCCATCTCATTAAAAACTGCTGTTAGAATTTGGATCGGGATTGCATTGTATCTGTAGATCGCTTTGGGTAGAAATGAAATTTTCACAATGTTTAGTCTTCCTATCAATGAACAGGTATGTTTTTCCACTTATGTAGGTCTCTTTTGGTTTCTTGCAGTAGTGTCTGTAGTTTTATTTGCACTGGTCTTTTTGTCTCTGGTTAGATTTATTCCTAAGTATTTTATCTTCTTGCGGGCTATTGTAAATGTATTGATTTGGCGATTTCCTCTTCAAAGTTCTCTTTGTTGGTGTAGAGGAATGCAACTGATTTTTGTTTGTTAATCTTGTATCCTAATACTTTGCTGAAATCTTCTATTAGTTCCAGTAGTTTTCTTGTGGATTCTTTAGGGTTTTTTTTTTGTGTATAAGATCATATCCTCTGCAAAGAAAGACTTTTACTTCCTCCTTACCAATTTGGATGAACTTTATTCCTTTTTCTAGCCTAATTACTCTGGCTAGGACCTCCAGCACAATGTTGAATAAGAGTGGTGATAAAGGGCATCTTTCTCTGGTTCCTGTTCTCAAGGGGAATGCTTTCAGACTCTCTCCATTTAGGATGATGTTGGCTGTTGGCTTTGTATAAATGCCCTTAATTATGTTGAGGAATTTCCCTTCTATTCCTATTTTGCTGAGAGTTTTACCATGAATGGGTGTTGGACTTTGTCAAACGCCTCTTCTGCATCCATTGATAACATCATGTGGTTCTTGTCTTTTGTTTTATTTATGTGATGGATTACACTGATTGTTTTTTCTAATGTTGAACCATCCCTGCATACCTGGTATAAATCTCACTTGGTCATGGTGAATTATTTTTTTGATATGTTGTTGAATTCTATTCACTAAAATTTTGTTGAGACTTTTTGCATCTATGTTCATGAAGGATATTAGTTTGTAATTTTCTTTTTTTGCAGTGCTTTTTCCTTGTTTTGTATCAGGATTATGCTGGCTTCATACAATGAGTTTGGGAGTATTCCATCCTTTTCTATGCTCTGAAATCCCTTTAGTAGTAGTGGTGTTAACTCTTCTCTGAAATTTTGGTAGAATTCTCCAGTGAAACCATCCAGGCCAGGGATTTTTTTTGTTGTTGGGGGTTTTTTAATTACTGTTTGAATCTCTTCTTTTTTTATGGTTTTATTTAGTTGTTCTACTTCTGTTTGTGTTAGTTTAGGTAGGTAGTGTGTTTCTAGAAATTTGTCCATTTCCTCTAGGTTTTCAAATTTGTTAGAGTACAATTTTCATGATATTCTGTTGTGATTCTTTTAATTTCAGTTAGGTCTGTTGTGACATTGCCCAGCTCTTTTCTTCTTCAAGTTAATTCTTCCTCTCCAGTTTTTCTTTTGTCAGTTTGGCCAATGGTTTATCAATTTTGTTGATTTTTTCAAAGAACCAGCTTTTAGTCTTGTTATCTCTTTCAATTGTTTCTCTATTCTCTATTTTATTTAATTCTGCTCTTATTATTATTATTTCCTTTCTTCTTGTGCCTAAGGGCTTCTTTTGGTGCTCTTTTTCTTCTTGTTCCAGTTGTAGGGTTGTTTTGATTTTGGCCCTTTATTCTTTTTGAATGTGTGCATTTATTGCTATAAATTGACTTCTGAGCACTGCTTTTGCTGTGTCCCAAAGGTTCTGGTAGGATATATGTTCATTCTCATTTGATTCTATGAATTTCTTTATTCCATCCTTAATTTCTTCTATAGCTCAGTAATTTTTGAGCAAGGTGTTGTTTGGTTTCCATGTGTTTTATTTTTTTCCTTGCTTTTGCTGTTATTGATTTCTACTTTTAGGGCTTTATGGTCAGAAAAGTTGCTTTGTAGTATTTTGATGCTTTGGATTCTGTTAAGGCTTGCTTTATGGCCTAAGATGTGGTCTATTCTGGAGAATGTTCCATGTGTGTTGGAAATGAACGTATACGTGTCTGCTGTTGGGAGGAGTGTTCTGTATATGTGTATGAGATCAAGTTGGTTGATTGTGGCATTGAGATCTTCCGTGTTTTGTTGAGCTTTTTTCTGGATGCTTTGTCCTTCGCTGAAAGAGGTGTGCTGAAGTCTCCTACTATTATTGTGAAGTTGTCTATCTCTCTTTTCAATGCTGTTGGCATTTGTTTTATGTATTTTTGAGCCCTGTAATTGAGTGAGTAATTATTTATTATGGGTATGTCCTCCTGGTATATTGACCCTTTAATCATTATATAGTGTCCTTCCTTATCCTTTGTGGTGGAGTTTACTTTAAATGCTATTTTGCCAGAAAGTAATATTGCCACTCTTGCTCTTTTTTGATTGTTTGCTTGACATGTTTTTTCCATCTTTTATATTTTAATTTGTTTATGTCTTTAAGTCTCATGTGTGTCTCTTGTAAGCAGCATATACACAGATCGTTTTTTTATCCATTCTGCCACTCTCTGTCTCTTTATTGGTGCATTTAGTCTAGTTACATTCAGCATAGTTATTGATAGGTATGAGTTTAGTTTTGTCATTTTGATTTTTTTGTGTGTGTTTTGGACATTTTCAGTGTTCCACTTAATTTTCTGTGCTGAGTCATTTTTATTTATGTATTTTCTTTTCCTCTTTTTTGTTGTTCTTGATTTTGTATTTGGTTAGTCTTTATGTTTTTCTTGTTTTTTGTTTTGATGTGTAGGATTGTTCATTTCCTTTGTGGTTACCTTAATACTTGCTCCTATTTTTCTAAATTTAAACCACTCTTTTATTTATTTATATCACCTTGACTTCTTCTCCATATGAAAACTCTGTGACTACATTTTATTGTCCCTTTTTTGTGTGTTTAATGTTGTCATCTTTTAAATATTGATATCTCTGTTTCCCTATTTACAGTGTTTTAGCTTTGATTTATTTTTGTAGCTTCCCTATCTGTGTTGACATCTGGGTGCTCTGTCCTGTGTTCTAGTCTTGAGTTGTTATCTGATGTTTTTGATTTTCTAACCAGAAGACTCCCTTTATTATTTCTTGTAATTTTGGTTTGGTTTTTACAAATTCCCTGAACTTCTGTTTATGTGTAAATGCCCTAATTTCACTATCATATTTGAAAGAGTTTTGCTGGAAATATAATTCTTGACTGGCAATTTTTTCCTTCAAGGCTTTATATTTGTCATCCCTTTACCTTCTTGCTGTCAGAGTTTCTGATGTGTAGTCTGAGCTTAGTCTTATTGACTCCCCTTTGTGGATGACTTTGTTTATCCCTAGCTGCACTTACAATTCTCTTTATATTTGGCTTTGGCAAGTTTGATTATAATATGTTTGGTAACTGTCTTTTGGGATCTACCTTATGTGGGGTTTGATGAGAATCTTGGCTAGATATCTTCTCATCTTTCACGATATCAGGGACATTTTTTGCCAACAAATCTCCAGCAATTCTCTCTTAATTTTCTGTTATCCCCCCTGTTCTGGTACTCCAATCACCCGTAGTTATTCCTCTTGATAGAGTCCCACATAATTCTTAGGGTTTCTTCACTTTTTAAATTCTTTTATCTGACTTTTCCTCAAATAAGTTGATGTCAAGTGCTTTGTCTCCAGTCTCACTAATTCTGACTTCTATTGCCTCAATTCTGCTCCTGTGACTTTCTACTGAGTTGTCTAATTCTGAAATTTTCTTGTTAACCTTCTGGATTTCTGTTTGCTGTCTCTTTGTGGATTCTTGCAGCTAGTTAAATTTGTCATTATGTGCTTCTCTAATCCTCTTAAGTTCCTCTATTGCTTTGTCTGTGTGTTCCTTGGTTTGTTCTGCATTTTGAATGATCTCCTTCCTGATCTCTTGAAGAGTTCGGTATATTAATCTTTTGTATTCTATCTCCGGTAATGCCAAGAGGTTCTCTTCTTTCCGATGATTTAGTGGTTCTTTGCTTTGGGTGCTTGCTGAAGCCATCATGTGATTTAATACTGAGTGTTGTCTCCGAGCCATCGATAAGTTATTATATATATTTATTTCATGTTTGCTTACTGTGTCCTAGCTTCTTGTTTTGTTTTGTTTTGATATGCCCAAATTGGCTGCTCATGTGAGCTAGTTTGATTATTGGCACCTTTGAGCTTCTATGTCCTGTCACCAGGTGGTTAGATCTGTTACTAGATATGCGATCTCAGGAGTCCGTTTACTTTTCTTGTATGGATTTAGCGCAGGTGTCTAGGTAGTCAGTCACCAAGAGCGTGGTTCAGTCTCTCACCTACAGTCCTAGAGGGGCAGGGGTGGTTGGTGTAGGCACAGGTATCTAGCTGCAGTTAGGGGTCAAATTCTGAGAAAGGCAGGTGGCTAACAGCTACCCCTGAGTGTCTGGGAAGAAAGCATGTCCCTGTTCCTTAGAGTATGTGAATGGATGGGTTTTGCAGCCAGACTATGGGCTCTCAATGCTGTTGGCGGTGAGGACTGGAGGCACCACTTATTCTTGGACCCCTGTCGTGGATGGCTAGGTTCTGTGGGTGGAGCCACCAGTCCTCAGGCCCCTGACGTGGGTAGATGAGGAACCTGCTTAATGAGCAGAGCAGTGTCAAATGTCACAAACCTGCCACTCCACCGTATAGCTGATACTGTTTAAGTTAGGCTTCAGACGTATACCCTGTTGAATTCTGCTAATGAGGGCCTATGCTGTTGAAATGGGCCCACACAGATCTATGTAGGAGGGAAAAGCATACAAAGCCCTTGGACCATTATGCCTAGTGCTTGTGCATAGGCAAAGGAGCTGTGCTTCCCTGAGTTTCTGGCTTAGGGGAGCTGGCAGATTATTTTTTCCTGTTTGTTAATTTGTTCTCTCCTCAAAGCCAGGAGAATGGCTTAGGGTGTGTCATGTGTCCTACTTCCAGCCCTGGGGATGCGACAACTGCTGAATCCAGCCCAAGACCTGCTACAGAATGGGGAGGGGGCAGGTAAATGGGAGAGAGATTTTTCCCAAAAGAGATGATTTTTGATCCTCGTGGTAGGTCAGACCCATGTATTTATCTTTTGCCAATTGAGTACCACTTTTCACTGATTTTGGAGGCCCGAGTAGACTCTCCTTCTTGCTCTCTGCTGATGTGGAAGATGCCTCCCGAGTGTCACAGTTTGCTTCACTGTGCATGTCAACCAATCTGGCTTGAAGGGCTGGCTCCTGCCAGGTCATGTCTGGCAGCTTCTCACTGCTTCTGAACCATCTCTTGCTCCTCCTGCTGCTCAGTCTGATTCCTTAACTTTGCCTTTGATATTCAAGGCTCCTAGATTGTCATATATAATTGATTCAATTTTTTTTCAGGTCTTTGTTGTAAGAGGTATGACAGAAAGCATCTGACTACTCTGCCATCTTGGGCCAGCCTCATACTATCCCTTTATGTACAAATATTGATAGTCATTCCTTCCCTTCTCCCTTTCCTACATGAGTGAACCCAACTCTATTAAAAGGCTTTTAAATACTGAAAAATAAAGGTCAGAGGAAATGAGGAAAAATTGTCCCCCTTTTCCAGAAAACTTCTTCTGACAAGCAGTACATCAGTCCCCATCATACAGGGTAGGAGAGAATGTAGTCTCCAAGGAAGACCTAATGGGGCTTGCCCATCTGGGTGGATCACAGTTCTACTGTGACACACAGGAGGTTGACATGAATCGGAATTGACTCAAAGGCAAAGGGTTTGTGGGTTGTTTTTTTTTGAACGATCTGTGTACTCATGTGACCTAGACCTTTTCAAATCTGAAGATCCCAATCTTATTCTATAGATGTCCTACTTTTCACACAGGATAACTGGCAGGTGTGTAAAAGTAACTGACAGTGTAATTTGCAACCCATCGGGATCAACAGATCAATGTTTGATTTGGGTTGTCAGGTATCTCAGTTTTGCAGCTTTAAGAGATAAGAGATTCTTTTATCACTGCTGTAGAAAGTTGGTTTCTGCCAGTGCCTTGAGCAGAGATTTGAACTTCTGTCTTCTTTTTAAAGCTTTCACATTTTAGAGGCTGGCACCACATCTCACAGTCCTTGAATTACTCATTTATTTACACTTTTGAATGGTAAGACAACCCAGTACCCCAAATCTTAGATTTTAGTGGATTCTTTCTAACAGATGACCACAAATATAATTTAATTTTCTCTTGTTACTATGGACAGATTTACTATATTCTTATTGAGAAACAGTAATTCGACTGCCTAGCTATCCACATAATCAGTCTAAGATTACCTATATTTTCCTAAGGATATGTTTCCTCTAATACTCTCTGGTACCTAGGCCTGTGCAATAGCAGTCAGACAAAGAGGATTTTCTAAGTTGTTTCCATTTCCATATTTGAAGATTGGGTCTGCCTTCCCTTAAATTTTATCTGTTGGGCACTTCCTCCAAACTGAGAAAGTGGTTCTGGTGTTGGACAGACAAAAATAACAAATATCTACAAATGCTACACTTCTCTGCATGAAAGCCAAGCCCCCTTTATTGCTCAGTGCCTGCCTACATTTCACAATGTATCCTCAACCTCTCTTTAGAATGTTGACTCAATTGCAACACACTGAAAATATCATGACTTTTCATGCTTTCTGATCTTTTCACGTTTTTCCTTTTTCTCAAATTGAATTCTATATCTTAATCAGATCTTCTCATTCTTGATGATTTAATCTTAGAAAACTTTTGCTGTCCTCATTAATACAAACTTAAGTGATTTCTCCTCTAACATAGCATCGTGCTCAAGCCAGTGAAAACTTAATGAGTAACAGCAGAACATTGTCTGATATACTGCTGGAAATGAGCCTTTCAGGTTGGAAGGCACTCAAAACACAACTGGAAAGAGCTATCTCTTCAGAGTAGAGTCGACCTTGAGGTGTGGATGGAGTAAAACTTTTGGAACCTTAATTTGATGATGTGGCATAACTCAAAATGAGAAGAAACAGCTGCAAACATCCATTAGTAATCAGAACTTAGAATGTACAAAGTATGAATACAGGAAAATTGGAAGTTGTCAAAAATGAAATGGAATGCTTGAACACTGATATCCTAACCTTTAGTGAGCTGAAATGGACTGGTATTGGCCATTTTGAACCAGAAAATCCTATGGTCTATGTCATGGATTGAATTATGTCCCCTGAAAAATATGTGTATCAGTCAGGCTGGGCCATGATTCCCAGTATTGTGTGGTTGTCCTCCATTTTGTCACTGTAATTTTGTGTTAAAGAGGATTAGGCTGGGATTGTAACACACTTCCTAAGGTCACAACCCTGATCAAATGTAAAAGGAGTTTCCCTGGGATGTGGCCTGTACCTTTTATCTCCTGTAAGAGATGAAAGGGAAGCAAGAAGAGAGTTGGGGACTTAATACCACCAAGAAAGCAGAGCAGGAAGCAGAGCGCGTTGTTTGGACCTGAGGTTCCTGTGCTGAGATGCTCCCAGACCAAGGGAAGACTGATGACAAGGACCTTCCTCCAGAGCTGGCAGAGAGAGAAAGCCTTTCGCTGGAGCTGGCACCCTGAATTTGGACTTGTAGCCTACTGGACTGTGAGAGAATAAATTTCTCTTTGTTAAAGCCATCCACTTCTGGTACTTCTGTTATAGCAGCACTAGATGACTAAAACAGTCTATTATGCCGGGAATGACAAATTGAAGAGGAATGGTGTCACATTCGTTGTCACAAAGAATATTGCAAGATCTATCCTGATGGATAGGATAATATCCATACACCTACAAGGAAGACCAGTTAATACAGCCATCATTCAAATATACACCCCAACAACTAATACCGAAGATAAGAAATTGAAGATTTTTTATATTTTTTATTTACTGTGCTTAGAATGAAAGTTTACGGTTTAAGTTAGTTTCTCATACAAAAATTTATACACACATTATTATGTGACCCTAGTTGCTCTCCCTGTAATGTGAAAGCACACTCCTTTCCACTCCGGATTTCCTGCGTCCATTCAGCCAGCTCCTGTCCCTTTTTGCCTTCTCATCTTGCTGCCTGACAGGAGATGCCTATTTAGTCTCATATATCTACTTGCGCTAAGAAGCACTCTCTTCAAGAGCTTCATTTTACGTCTTACAGTCCAGTCTAATCTATGTTTGAAGAGTTGGCTTCAGGAATGGTTTCAGTTCTGGGCTAACAGAGTCTAATGGCCATGTCTTCTGGGGTCACTCCAGTCTCACTCAGACCACTAAGTCTGGTCTTTTTGCTAGAATTTGAGCTCTGCACCCCACTTTTCTCCTGCTCCGTCAGGGACTCTCTGTTGTGTTCCCTGTCAGAGCAGTCATTGGTGGTAGCCTGGCACCATCTAGTTCTTCTGGTCTCAGGATGATGGAGTCTCTGGTTTACGTGGACTTTTCTGTCTCTTGGGCTAATAATTTCCTTGTGTCTTTGGTGTTCTTCATGCTCCTTTGCTCCAGGTGGTTTGGGACCAGTTGATGCATCTTAGATGGCCTCTCTCTAGCTTTTGAGACCCCAAAAGCCATTCACCAGAATGGGATGCAGAACATTTTCTTAATAAACTTTGTTATGCCGATTGACCTAGATGTCCCCTGAAACCATGGTTCCTAGACCACTGCTCCTGCTACTCTGTTCCTCAAAGCATTTGGTTGTATTCAGGAAACTTGTTAGCTTTTGGTTTAGTCCAGTTGTGCTGACTTCCCCTGTACTGTGTGTTGTCTTTCCCTTAACCTAAGATAATTCTTATTTGCTATCTAGTTAGTGAATAGCCCTCTCCCCCCTCCCCACCCTCATAACCATCAAAGAATGTTTTCTGTGTTTAAGCCATTTCTTAAGTTTTTGTAATAGTGGTCTCATACAATATTTGTCTTTTTGCAACTGACTAATTTTACTCAGCATAATGCCGTCCAGATTCATCCATGTATTGGGATGTTTCACAGACTCATCCTTGTTCTTTATCATTGCATATTATTCCATAGTGGGAATATACCATAATTTGTTTATCCATTTGTCTGTTGATGGGCACCTACGTTGTTTCCATCTTTTTGTTATTATGAGCAGTAGTGCAATGAACCTAAGTATGCATCTATCTATTCATACGAAGGCTCTTATTTCTCTAGGATATATTTCAAGGAGTGGGATTGCTGGATCGTATGGTACTTTTATTTCTAGTTTTTTTTTAAGGAAGTGCCAAATCGATCTCCAAAGTGACTGTACCATTTTACATTCCTACCAGAAGTGTATAAGTATTCCAATCTCTCCACAACCTCTCCATCATTTATTCCATTGTATTTCTTGGATTAATGCTAGCCTTGTTGGGGTGAGATGGCATCTCCTTGTAGTTTTGATTTGCATTTTTCTAATGGCTAATGATCGTGAGCATTTCCTCATGTATCTGTTAGCCACCTGAATGTCTTGTTTAGTGAAGTGCCTGTTCATATCCTTTGCCCTTTTTTAAATTGGGTTATTTGTCTTTTTGTTGTTGAGGTTTTTCAGTATCTTATAGATTTTAGAGATTAAACGCTGATTGGATTTGTCATAGTGAAATTTTTTTTTTCCCAGTCCGTAGGTTTCCTTTTTACCCTTTTGGTGAAGTCTTTTGATGAGCATAAGTGTTTGATTTTTAGGAGCTCCCACTTATCTAGTTTTTCTTCTGGTGTTTGTGCATTGTTACTTATGGTTTGTATTCTGTTTATACCATGCATTAGAGATTCTAGTGTTGTCCCTATTTTTTCTTCCATGATCTTTATCATTTTCGATTTTATATTTAGGTCTTTGATCCATTTTGAGTTAGTTTTTGTGCATGGTGTGAGACATGGGTCTTGTTTCATTTTTTTTGCGGATGAATACCCAGTTATGCCCCTACCATTTGTTAAAGAGACTGTCTTTTCCCCCAGTTAATGGACTTTTGGCCTTTGTCAAATATCAGCTACTCATAGGTGGATGAATTCATGTCTGGATTCTCAATATGTTCCATTGGCCTATGTATCTGTTGTACCAGTACCAGGTTGTTTTGACTTCCATGGTGGTATAATAGGTTCTAAAATCAGGTAGTGTGAGGCCTCTCACTTTGTTCTTCTTCAGTAATGCTTTACTATCCAGGGCCTCTTCACTTTCCATATGAATTTGGTGATTTGTTTCTCCATCTCATTAAGAAATGCCACTGGAATTTGGATCAGGATTGCATTGTATCTGTAGATCCCTTTGGGTAGAATTGACATTTTCACAATGTTGAGTCTTCCTATCCATGAACAAGGTTTTTTTTTCCACTTATGTAGGTCTCTTGGTTTCTTGCAGTAGTGTCTTGCAGTTTTCTTTGTATAGGTCTTCTATGTCTCTGGTTGGATTTATTCCTAAGTATTTTATCTTCTTGGGGGATATTATAAATGGTATTGATTTGGAGATTCCTCTTTGAAGTTGTCTTTGTTGGTGTAGAGGAATGCAACTGATTTTTTTAATGTTTATTTTGTATCCTGATACTTTGCTGAAATCTTCTGTTATTTCCAATAGTTTTCTTGGGATTGTTTGGCATTTTCTGTGTATAAGATCACGTCCTCTGTAAACAGAGATACTTTTATTTCTTCCTTACCAATTTGAATGTCCTTTATTTCTTTTTCTAGCCTAATTTCTCTGGCTAGGACCTCCAGCACAGTGTTGAATAAGAGTGGTGATAAAGGGCATCCTCGTCTGTTTCCCATTCTTAAGGGGAATGCTTTCAGACTCTTCCCATTTAGGATGATGTTGGCTGTTGGCTTTGTATAAATGCCCTTAATTATTTTGTGGAATTTCCCTTCCATTTCTATTTTGCAGAGAGTTTTTATCATGAATGGGAGTTGGACTTTATCAAATGCCTTTTCTGCATCGCTTGATAAGATCATGTGGTTCTTGTCTTTTGTTTTATTTATGTGATGGATTACACTGATTGTTTTTTCTAATGTTGAACCATCCCTGCATACCTGGTATAAATCACACTTGGTCATGGTGAATTGTTTTTTTGATATGTTGTTGAATCTTATTGGCTAGAATTTTGTTAAGGATTTTTGTGTCTATGTTCATGAAGGATATTAGTCTATAATTTTCTTTTTTTGCTGTGTCTTTGCCTTGTTATGGTATCAGGATTATGCTGGCTTCATAGAATGAGTTTGGGAGTATTCCATCATTTCATATGCTCTGAAATATCTTTAGTAGTAGTGGTGTTAACTCTTCTCTGAATGTTTGGTTAAATTCTTCAGTGAAACTGTAAGGGCCAGGGCTTTTTTTTTTGTTTGTTTGTTAGGAGATTTTTAATTACCTTTTTGATGTTTTCTTTTGTTATAGGTTTATTTAGTTGTTCTACCTCTATTTGTGTTAGTTTAGGTAGGGAGTATGTTTCTAGAAATTTGTCCATTTCCTCTAGGTTTTCAAATTTGTTAGAGTACAGTTTTTCATAGTATTCTGCTATGATTCTTTTAATTTCACTTGGGTCGCTTGTGATATCTCCCATCTCATTTCTTATTCGGGTTGTCTGCCTCTGCTCCTGTTTTTCTTTTGTCAGTTTGGGCAATGGTTTATTGATTTTGTTAATATTTTCAAAGAACCAACTTTTGGTCTTTTTAACTCTTTGCATTATTTTTCTATTTCTATTTCATTTCATTCCACTCTATTTTTTTTATTATTTGCTTTCTTCTTGTGCCTGAACTTCTTTTGCTGCTCTCTTTATATTTTTTTGAGTTGTAGAGTTAATGTTTTGATTTTGGCCCTTTGTTCATTTTGAATGTGTGCATTTATTGCTATAAATTGACCTCTGAGCATTGCTTTTGTTTTGTCCCAAATGTTCTGACAGGATATGTTTTCATTCTCATTTGATTCTGTGAATTTCTTTATTCCATCCTTAATTTCTTCTATAACTCAGTAATTTTTGAGCAAGGTGTTTTTCAGTTTCTATGTGTTTGATTTTTTTTTCCTTGCTTTTTCTGTTATTGATTTCTACTTTTATGGCTTTATGTTCAGAAAAGATGCTTTGTAATATTTCGATATTTTGGATTCTGTTAAGACTTGCTTTATGGCCTAATATGTGATCTATTCTAGAGAATGTTCCATGTGTGTTGGAAAAGAAAGTGTACTTGGCTTTAGGTATATACCCTGTTGAAATGTGCTAAGGAAGGCCTATTCTGTTGAAATGGGCCCACAGAGGTCTATGCAGGGATGAAAGGCATTTTGAGTCCGTGGACCCCTTATGCCTGTGCCTAGGCATTGCAACTGTGCATGCCCTGAGTTTCCATCTTAGGGGAGCTGACAGGTTATTTTTTCCTGTTTGTTAACTTGTTCCCTTTCTAAGGCCTGGAGAATGGCTTAGGGGTGTGAGGTGTCCTGTTTCCAGCCCAGGAGATCCAGCAATCACTGAAGGTGGCCTGAAACCTGGTGCAGAGTAGGGAGGATATGTACTTATCTTTTGCCTATTGAGCACCGCATTTCACTGATTCTGGAGGCTTGAGTAGACTCTCTGCTGCTTGGTGTCTCCTGATGTGGAAAACATGTCCAGAATGCCACTGCTTACTTCATCGCACACACCAGCTAATGCAGCCTGCCAGGTGCCTGTTCCCACTGGTTCAGGTCTGGCAACTCCTGGCTGCTTCTGAAGTGTCTTTCCCTCCCCATGCCACTCAGTTCAATTCCTCCACTTTGCCTTTGATGTTCAGGGCTCCTAGATTGTTGTATATAATCAATTCATTTGTTATTTTGGGTGTTTGTTGTAAGATGGACCACAGGAAGGGTCTGACTACTCCGCCATCTTGGCCCGACCTCTCAAATAGAAGATATTTATAAATTATGCAGTCTTAAATTGATCAAACATGCAAGCAAAATGCATTGATAATTATTGATGATTGAAATGTGAAAGTTGGAAACAAAGTAGAAGAAGCAGTAATTGGAAAATAAAGCCTTGGTGATACAAATGAAGCCAGAGATTGCATGGTAGAATTTAGCAAGACTAGTGAACTATTCATTGGCAATACCTTTTTTCAACAACATAAATGGTGTCTATGCACATGGATCTTGCCAGAAGGAATACACAGGAATCAAATCGACCACATCTATGGAAAGAGACAATGGAGAAGCTTAGTATCATCAGTCAGAAACAGGCCAGGGGCCGATTGGGGAATAGATCATAAAGTGCTCATACGCAAGTTCAAGTTGAAGTTGAAGAAAATTAACACAAGTCCATGAGAGGCAAAGTATGACCTTGAGTATATCCCACCTGAATTTGAGACCATTACAAGAATAGATTTGACACACTGAGCACTAATGACTGAAGACCAGACAAGTTGTGAGATGACATCAAACACATCATACATGACAAAAACAAAAAGGTCAGTAAAAAGACAGAAAAGAAAGAAGAGACCAAAAATAGATGTCAAAAGAGACTCTGAAACTTTCCTGAATGTTGAGTAGCTAAAGCAAACAGAAGAAATGATGAAGTAAAAGAGCTGAACAGAAGACTTCAAAGGGCAGCTTGAGAAGATCAAGTATTATAATGAAATATGCGAAGACCTGGAGTTAGAAAACCAAAAGGGAAGGACATCCCTGGCGTATCTCAAACTGAAAGAAGTGAAAAAAAACTTTATGCCTCGAGTTGTAGTACTGAAGGACTCTGTGGGCAAAATTGACGCATTGGCAGCAACAATGGGCTTAAAAATAACAAAGATTGTGAGGATGGCCCAGAACGGGGCAGTGTTTCCTTCTGTTGTACACAGTTTCACTATGGGTTGGAACCAACTTGAAAGCACCCAAAAACAACAACATGAGCAAAATACTGAATTATGCAGAAAGCATCAAAAGAAGATGGAAGGAATACACAGTCACTGTACCAAAAAGATTTGGTTGACATTCAACCATTTCAGGAAGGAGTATATGATCAAGAATCAATTGCACTGAATGAAGACGTCCAAGCTGCACTGAAGGCATTAGCAAGAAACAAGACTTCAGGAATTGATGGAATACAAACTGAGATGTTTCAGCAAAACTGGAAGAGGTCACACATCTGTGCCAAGAAATTTGGAAGACAGCACCTGGCCAGCCAACTAAAAAGAGCTATATTTGTGCCCACACCAAAGAAAGGTGATCCAAAATAATGCAGAAATTTTCAAACAATATCGTTAATATCACAAGCTAGTAAAATTTAGCTGAAGATAATTAAAAAAACAGTTGGGCAGCCATGCTTTGACAGGGAACTGCCAGAAATTCAAGCCAGTTTCTGAAGAGGACATGGAACGAGGGATATCATTGATGATGTCAGATGGATCTTGCCTGAAATCAGAGAATACTAGAAGGATGTTTACCTGTATTTTATTGACTATGTAAAGGCATTCAACTGCGTGAATCATAACAAATTATTGATAACATTAAAAAAAATGGGAATCCCAGAACACTTAATTGTGCTCATGCATAACCTGTACATAGACCAAGAGTGAGTCACGCAAACTGAACAAGGGTATAGTGCATGTTTGAAAATCAGGAAAGGTGTCCTTCAGGGTTGTATCCTTTCACCATACTTATTCAATCTGTATGCTGAGCAAATAATTCGAGAAATTGGACTATGTGAAAAAGAATGAAGCATCAGGATTTGAAGAAGACTCATTACAACCTGCGATATGCAGATGACACAACCTTGCTTGCTGAAAGAGAAGACTTAAAGCACTTACTGATGAAGATCAAAGACTACAACCTTCAGTATGGATTATACATCAACATAAAGAAAACAAATATCCTCACAACTGGACCAATAAGCAACATCATGATAAACGGAGAAAAGATTGAAGTTGTCAAGGATTTCATTTTACTTGGATCCACAAGCAACACCCATGTAAGCACCAGTCAAGAAATCAAATGATGTATTACACTGGGCAAATCTGCTGCAAAATACCTCTTTATAGCATTAAAAAGCAAAGATGTCACTGTGAGGACTTAAATATGCCTGACCCAAGCCATGGTATTTTCAATTGCCTCGTATGCATGCAAAAAGTTAACAATGAAGGACGACTGAAGAAGAGTTGATGCCTTTGAATTATGGTGTTGGTGAAGAATATTGAATATGCCATGGACTGCCAAAAGAACGAACTAATTTTTCTTGGAATAAGTACAGCCAGAATGCTCCTTGGAAGTGTGGATGGCAAGACTTCATCTCAAGTACTTTGGACATATTATCAGGAGGGACCAGTCCCTGGAGAAGGACATCATGCTAGGTAAAGTAGAGGGTCTGCACAAAAGAGAAAGACCATCATTGAGATGAATTGACAATGGCTGCAATAATGTGCTCAATCATACCAACGATTGTGAGGTTGTTGCAAAACCAGACAATGTTTCATTCTGTTGTATATAGGGTCACTATGAGTCGGAACCTACTAGATGGCACCTAACAACAACAACAGTTTCTTAATGGTAAATTAATTTTGAAATATCATCACACACATGCACATACTTAGTAATCACTCTTAATATTTTTATTTCACTACTTCTCCTACAACCAAAAAATCATCAAATAAGTCACATCAATTCAGTCTCTAAAATATACATCACTACTCCTCTTAATTTCTGCTGTTTCCATCTTATCATGTCCCCATCATCTCTAGCCTGGACTCCTGAAAAGCCTCTAAGTTTTTCCTCTTGCTTTTACTTTGCGCATACCACCTCCATCATTAACATCACCAGTAATGTTTTATAAAATGAGTGATAAGTTAGATCACTTCATCTTGTACAGCCCAACAGTTTTCATCCCACTTGGGGGTGAAAAAAAAACACATTTGAATTCATCCACCTAATCACCAGTCTTGTTCTAAATCACTCTTCCCCTTACACGTTATGTTCTTTCCAAAATGGACTTCTAGAACCTGCTATTTACTCCTGAGGTTAAATGTAGTTGCTATTTTCTATATGCAGAATGATCATATTCATTTTGTTTTTGTGGCTGGCTTATTTATCTCACATTTCTTGGCCCCAAATCACATTTTTAGACAAATAGTCACCAATCTCCGTATGTAATGCAAGTGCACTCACAGTTACTATCTGTTATATTACTACGATTATTCCATGTCTGGTATTAATATTCTAAAATACTATTTAATTTCATACATTACGTCTCCTTCATTTTAACTCAATGTCCTTGCAGGTAGAAGCTTGGCTTTCTTGGGTGCCTTAGTATCATCTTTTCATAACATTCCCTGGCAGACAGATAGATGTGTGGACAACGAGACTGTTCATGAGAAGTTAAAGCCATATTTCCTCCTACATGTTTCTCCTCTACCCTCCACGCATCTCAAAGCACAAATTGTAAAGTCTCATGCACTAAATATATATTCAAGGAATACAGGTGTGAATTTAGAAAACAAGTAAGCACATTTTCCATTTTTGAAATAATGCTTTTTTGCTTATCCTGTGATTTTAAGGATTAAAAAAGTCTAGCTTTGTTTTGAATATTTATTGTTAAATTTTGAACATTTTTTTCCACCTTAGACTATTAAGTCACCTCTTATAAGATTATATTGAGCACTGAATATAGTCCGCCACATGAAGTTTGATAAATACAGTTTACACAGGCATTCAGGATCCCCTTTACTGGCCTTATATTTTTAGTAATAGAGCTTAAAATGATATCAAATTTTATTTGAGAATTAAATGACACTAATGGCAAACACTGCGAATGAGGTCAGCTAAAATCTTTTTATGTATTTGCTCAACATATTGTTGCTTAATACAACACTTTGACAATTTATTTCTATTTAGTTTATATTTTATAGAACTAAAGGGTAGAGTCAATTTAAGCATTAATTTTATCCTATTAGCCCATCCATTCAAAATTTGTGCAATCTTCACTTGGAATCTTATTATATCTTAATTTGTTTTATCTATAAGTTAGGTAAAACAGTATGTGGTCTTTAATTTAAATATTTGGTTAATGTGATGAATATAGCTGGTTAATATCTAAAATCTAAGGCACACTCTAAGAGACGTGCCTACAAGTTACCTTTAGGCATCTTTCTCCCATGAAAACACATGATGTGACTGACAAGACCTTTTTGTACTCTGCTGCATTGATTGATTCCAGTGGAAACCCTGGTGATGTAGTGGTTAAGAGCTACATCTGCTAACAAAAGGTCAGCAGTTTGAATCCACCTAGGTGCTCCATGGAAACTCTGTAGGGTAGTTCTACTCTGTCCTATAGGGTCGCTATAAGTAGGAATTGACTCGACGGCAGTGGGGGTGGAGGGCATTGATTAATAGCTTTTAATCATAAAACTCAAATTATATTAATCATTAGCATGCATTAGTGCCCATTAAAATTTCATATTTAACTTGAAGTAAAATTAAAATGAATTTCATAAAATTCCATAAGAAAGCAAAGAAACATACATTTAATACATCATGAATATTATTTAAAGTGGAATCCATCTTAGTAACAATAAATTAAAGTAAGCCACTATGTCTATTATTATTTCAACATTATAATGCAAATGAAGTTAGAGACAGTGTTAAAATAATAAAGTGCTACAGCAAACTAGTTCTGATGAATTCCAAATAATGCAGGAAACGATAAAAAATGTAAATCTGAATTAAGTTTCATTTATTGATTATATAGTGCTAATTAGTGATTTAAATACTTTTAACAAATAAGCCACATGAAGCAATAATCAAAATATTACCTACAGTGTCAAATGCTCATTCTGGCAAATCATTTTAAATCATTGTAAATGTGTAAAATAAATTGCGTTAATTTCTGATGCATTATTAGTTCTATTTGGAATGACTGCATAAAACATTATTTTCCAAGAGCTTAAAGCCATATTAAAAAAGAACAACAAAATTTTTCAGATGTAATCTTGTAAAGTTTTCTTCTCCACCAGGCTCCATTTCTATGTCAGAAAGTAACAAGATCTTATAGTTTGCAAATTAATTGATCTTGAGTGTACTGGATTTTTTTTAAATTGAATAAAATTTTGTATTACTTTAATTTTTCTAATAGATACTTGCAGATAAAATTGATAGAAAAATAGGATGTCTGTAGAGGAATTGGATAATGTAATCATAAAAAGGGATTAATTTTTAATTTATACTATTCAGGGATATGCAGCCTTTTCAAAATTAAGGAATGTTTAGAAAAGTTGATCATACATTATGAACCAAACCACAACTAAACCCATTGCTCTTGAGTTGATTGTGACTCATAGACACCCTATACGACAGAGTAGAACTGCCCATAGGGTCTCCAAAGAGCAGCAGGGCTCCATAATTTGGATAGATACTATATACACACAGAAATATAGCTGCATTTAAATTATGTTATAAAAAATCTTCACCTATTGTATTTTCATTAAAAACATGTTTTACATATTCTGTTTGTATTATTTTTTATTATAAAATATTTAGTAACTATGGATAACAATTTTATTTAGGTTTTATCTGTGGTATAATGTATGACGGAGCCGTGGTGAAGAACTGGTTAAGAGCTCGGCTGCTAACCAAATGGTCAGCAGTTCGAGTCCACCAGCTGCTCCTTGGAAACCCTATGGAGTAGTTCTGCTCTGTCCTAAGGGTCATGAGGAACTGGAATCAACTTGATGGCAACAGGTTTTTTTTTTTTTTTTTGATCCAAATTATATTCACAACACTTAATATATTTAATTTTTTTTCTTGAACAAGAAAACTGCTAGAAATCGAGTTATGAGTCAATAGCATAATGAGATAGAAAAATAAATAGAATGGAAACTAAAATAATTAATTACAAATAAGAAGTAATGAATTAGTAAATGCGTAAGCACTATACAAAACTCTTTGAAAAAAAGGAAAAGATAACAAAAAAAAAAAAGAAAGACATCAACACTGAACATGTTGAGTGTTATGCTAATTTATCAAAAGCTACTTAGGAAACACCAAGGGGATTCCTTTGAAGGTTTCAATAAAGTGATAATTTATTTGAAAAATATAAATAATTTAAATATTGCCTGCAAAAAAAAAAAAAAAGAAACCCATCATAATAATGATAAATAATTAGATTACATCCCAGACAAGTCATTGAAAGTAGGCAATTTTACAAGTGATGGAGTCAAAGGAAACAGTATTTCCTATTCTAATCTTTCCAGTTTAAAAAAAAATTCCTATTTTTAAATAAGATTATGAGATGTATAACAAAAATGGTCAAGTAGAATTCAATCGTGTTTTATTATAAATATAAAGAAGTTACTGTTTTTAAATTCTAGCAAACTGAAACAAACTGTATATTAAAAACAAGAAAACCCATGCAGATTTGTGATTTTTGAAAAGTACATTTTTTCACTTTAAAAAATCATTGATTTAATAAGTCAAGTTATGAAAATGAAGAGATTTATTTCTGTACATATTGAACTCAACACACAATAAAGACCTGAATCTATTTCTGACTCTTAAGAACAATTCTAAAAAATTGTCTATTAATATATATAAATGATATTTAGCGTACCCTCTTACCAAAAGAAGGACAACACACTTAATGTTTGAGAACACTACACAAAATATCTAGATATGTATTCACTGACAGTTACAAATAATTTATATAAAAAATTTCAAAAACTTCCTTGAGGGGCATGTATTAATACTTGAATACACAGTGAGACATAAAATTTTCCTAATTTTGAAGAGAGATGCTGCAAAAAGTAATTTCTTAAAAAAGCATCTGTGATTATTTTTAAAAATTACAATTAAAGTTCTAAAGGAAAATTTTAATTTGTTAGAAATGCTTATTGATTTTTCTAGGAGAATAAATGAGTAAATAAGTAGGAAGTTTTTGAAAATACATATTAATTATGGAATCCTTTTCTGATACGTTAGATGCTTTATAATATAACAATAACAGAAATATTGTGACAGTAACGCAGGGTAAAAAGTAAAAAGAAAATAAAAATTCAAGCTACATACAAAAATATACAATCAGATTCTATATATTCTAAAGGCTATGATTTTGAATTATGGGAGAATAATGCAACATTCAGTTAAACTTCATAACCATTTTGGGAAAAAGGAATATAAAGTCCTCATATAATTTAAACTTAATACCACAGGAAATACAGCAAATGATTAAATATAAGAATCACATATCTGAAGGCTTGAACATCAATATTTTTAATCTGTGCATATTCCTCATATACCTCAAAGGAAAACATGGAATCCAATAAAAAAATGAACAAAAGGAATAAAGTGTCCATACCAAAAAAAAAATGACTAATATAATAACATATGAATATTTATCCAATCACAATAAAAGGACCTCAAAATGAATAGCAAAACTTTTTTTTCTTCGTGGATTGGTTTGTATTCAGTAGGTAATATATTCTCTAGAATCTCACTGAGTATATCAGTAAGAATTTTTTAAGGTACTTCTCTGTCTGTTCCATATCTCTATTTTCTTTAATTTAGATGTTCTCTTGTTCATCATTGTATTTATCATTCATGATCTTGTTTTTCTGTAAGTGCTCTTGAGATGAGCGCTTACATTCATAAAATAGAACTATTTTGTTTCACCTCACAAGAGGTTCCTTCCAAACTATTTGGACCTATGTAAAGTGTCTTCAAAGTAGGAAAACTAACAAAAGAATTTGTGCAACTAAGCAGGTTCTACTCACAGGATTTGTTTTTAATAATACTTGGAATAGAATACAGATAAGACTTTAAATTTTCCATTAGTCAAAGTGAGATGGCATTGACACTGGGTGTGTGGCACTTTAGTGTTGTTAAAATAAAAATCATATTAAGCCAGTAATACAATTGGTTGACGTTTATATAGTGTACAATTTGCAAATCAGAGTAATGTTTTGACTAGGGAGTTAAAAATGTTCAAAAAAGAGAGAACCTCTAAAGATTCTTATGCCCCTTCTTATTGACGTTACCACGGAAAAGGGCTGGAGAAAAACTGTTAAAAAAAATGTGCATTCAGGAAGAATTTCATACAGCATTGTCTTGATTTGGTTCCTGTATGTTGGTGTGTAAATCTGAATAACAGTCGTAGTAACTGGTGTTCCTTGTAGGTGTATGGATATTATCCTATCACTGATAGCATTGTTCTTCAGCATAGATCTTGAAATGTTCTTTTTGACAATGAATGCAACATCATTCCTCTTCAAGTTGTGATTCCCAGCATAGGAGACAATTTGATTGTCCAATTCAAAATAGCCAATACCCATCCATTTCAGCACACTACTGCCTAGGATATCGATGTTTATGCATTCCATTTCATTTTTGAGGATTTTCAATTTTCCTAGATTCATGCTTCATACATTCCATGTTCTGATTATTAACGGATGTTTGCAGCTGTTTCTTATCATTTTGAGTGGTGCCACATCAGCAAATGAAAATCTCAAAATCTTGACTCCTTTCATGTCATTAAGGTCAACTCTATTTTGAGGAGGCAGCTCTTCCCCAGTCTGTATTTTGAGTGCATTCTAACCTGAGAGGTTCATCTTCTGGCACTGTTTCAGACAATGTTTCACTGCTGTTCATAAGATTTTCATTGGCTAATTCTTTTCAGAAGTAAACTACTGGGTCCTTCTTCCTACATCTGTGGAAAGACACTGGAAACGCTAATATCATCAGTCAGAACAAGGCCAGGGGCCTACTGAGGAACAGGCTATCAATTACTCATATGCAAGTTCAAGTTGAAGCTGAAGAAAATTTAAACAACTCCAGGAGAGCCAAAGTATGACCTTGAGTATATCCCACCTAAATTTAAAGACCGTCTCAAGAATAGATCTGACGCATTGAACACAAGTAACCAAAGACCAGACGAGTTATGGAATGACATCAAGGACATCATACAAGAAGAAAGCAAGAGGTCATTAAAAAGACAGGAAAGAAAGACTAGACCAAAGTGGATGTCAGAAGGGACTCAGAAACCTGCTCTTGAAAGTCAAGTACCTAAAGGGAAAGGAAGAAATGAAGAAGTAAAAAAACTGAACAGAATACTTCAAATGGTGGCTCGAGAAGACAAAATAAAGTATTACAATGACATGTAAAAAGACCTGGAGATAGAAAACCAAAAGGGAAGAAAGTGCTTGGCATTTCTCAAGCTGAAAGAGCTGAAGAAAAAATTCAAGCCTCAAGTTGCAATAATGAAGGTTTCTACAGGGAAAATATTAAATGATATAGGAAGCATCAAAAGAAGATGGAAGGAATATGCAGAGTCACTATATCAAAAAGAATTGGTCAACGTTCAGCCATTTCAGGAGGTAGCATATGATCAGGAACCGATGGCACTGAAGGAAGAAGTCCAAGCTGCACTGAAGGCATTGGCGAGAAACAAGGCTCCAGGAATTGATGGAATACCGGTTGAGATGTTTTAACAAACAGATGCAGTGCTGGAAGTTTTCACTCATCTATGCCAAGAAATTTGGAAGACAGCTACCTGGCCAACCAACTGGAAGAGATCCATATTTATGCCTATTTCCAAGAAAGGTGATACAACCAAATGTGGAAATTATCAAACAATATCATTAATATCACATGCAAGTTAAATTTTGTTGAAGATCATTCAAAATGGCTGCAGCAGTATATTGACAGGGAACTGCTAGAAATTAAAGCTGGATTTAAAAGAGGACGTGTAACCAGTGATATTATTGCTGATATCAGATGGATCCTGGCTGAAAGCAAAGAATACCAGAAAGATGTTTACCTTTGTTTTATTGACTATGCAAAGGCATTCAGCTGTGTGGATCATAACAAATTATGGATAACATTGTAAAGAATAAGAATTGCAGAAAACTTGATTGTGCTCATGAGGAACCTATACATAGATCAAGAGGTAGTCATTCAAACAGAAAAAAGGGATACTGCGTGGTTTAAAGTCAAGAAAAGTGTGTGTCAGTATTGTATCATTTCACCATATTTATTCAATCTGAATGCTAAGAAAATAATCCAAGAAGCTGGACTATATGAAGAAGAATGGAGCATCAGGACTGGAGGAAGAGTCATTAACAACATGCATTATGCAGGTGACACAACCTTGCTTGCTGAAAAGTGAAGAGGACTTGAAACACTAACTGATGAAGATCAAAGACCACGGCCTTCAGTATGGATTACACCTCAACATAAAGAAAACAAAAATCCTCACGACTCGACCAATAAGCAACATCATGATAAATGGAGAAAAGATTGAAGTTGTCAAGGATTTCATTTTACTTGGATCCACAATCAACATCCATGGAAGCAGCAGTCAAGAAATCCAAAGACACATTGCATTGCACATTGCTGAAAAAGAGCTTTTTGAAGTATTGAAAACATACATTTCACTTTGAAGCCTATGGTGCGCCCGACCCAAGCCATGGTGTTTTCAATATTCTCACGCGCGTGGCAAAGCTAGACGATGAATAAAGAAGACTGAAGAAGAATTGACGCCTTTGAATTGTTGTGTTCGTGAAGAATATTGACTATACCATGGACTACCAAAAGAAGGAACAAATCTGTCTTGGAAGAAGTACAACAAGAATGCTCCTTGGAAGCAAGTTTGGCGAGACTACGTCTCACATACTTTGTACATGTTATCAGGAGAGATCAATCCCTGGAGAAGGACATCATGCTTGGTAAAGTAGAGCGCTAGCGAAAAGAGGAAGACCCTCAAAGAGATGGATTGACACAATGCTGCAACAGTGAGCTCAAACATAACAAGACTGTGAGAATAGCACAGGACCGGGCTGTGTTTCGTTCTGTTGTACACAGGGTCACTATGAATCGGAACCGACTCCATGGCACCTAACAACAACATCAACATTGTCTTGAAGAACAATTAAAATAATTATTGATTTACCCTAAACCATCGCTCTAGCCTGGCATTTGGAATCTCTTTTTCTGGGAGCTAATTGCACATAGGTAGGTCTTCAAAAGAGTGTAGCGTCTAAAACAAAGTAGCCTTTACTAGTTTATCTAGACTATTCTTTGACTCAAAGATGACTTTTAGAAATGAGTTTTCTCAAGGTTCAAGATTTGAAAGAAGATCTCAGGGAAATGATCTGGGTGGGTCACCCCAATTAATGAACCCAAGAAATCTGGATTCAAGGAGAATTAAAAGTTTTTTTTTTATTTATTTTATTTTATTTTATTTAAACACCATTTCAAAACTTTTTACTTACACATTTAAGTGATATTGACTATGCTCTTCCAATTGTGCTGCCATTCTCGCCCAAGATGAAGGCTTACAGGACAAAACAGCCTCCCATTTAATAGTTACTACAAATGTTGCCCTATAGCAGTGGTCAACAATCTCACAATACATCGACAGTGTCCTTATTCAATTTGTGTTCCTTATCATCAGTTTCCTACTCTCCCTCTGCCTTCTGGCCCTTGTCACCGGACTCCTGTACCTCGTTAGTCCCATTTAGTTTTACTGGGCTGTCCATTCCCAGGCTTAACATCGAACCTCGAAGGTAACTTCACCTCTGAGCTGAAAAGGTGTCTGGGGGCCACACTCTTGAGGTTTCTCTAGTATTCTTTAGGCCAGTAAATCTGGTCTTCTTTTTTGTGGGAGTTAAAATTATGCTCTACATCCTTCTCCAGCTCTGCCCAGAACCCTTTGTTGTGATCCTGGTCAGAGGAGTCATTGGTGGTAGCCGGGCACCATCCAGCTGTACTGGACTCAGTCCCATGGAGGCCTTGGTAGCTGTGGACCATTAGTCCTTCAGACTAATCTTTTCCTTGTATCCTGTTCTCTTCGTTCTCCCTTGTTCCCGAAGGGATGAGATCAGTGGAGTATCTTAGATGGCCGCTCATAGGCTTTTAAGACCCCAGACACTACTCACCAAGGTAGAATGTAGAGCATTATCTTTATAAGTAGTGTCATGCCAATTGAGCTAGATGTTCCCCGAGATCATGGTCCCCAGAGCCCTCCGTCCAACAACTCAGTCCCTCGGGGGGTTTGGATGTGTCTATAGGGCCTCCATGACCTTTCCTTGTGCAGGTTGTGTTAGTTTCCCCTGTACTATGTACTATCTCACCTCTCACCCAAGTTACCAATTACCTATTACCTATTTAGTATCCCCCCCCCCCCCCGCATCCCTGGTAACCAACAAGGATTGTTACATTTTGCATGTGAATTTTTTCATGGGTTTTTACAATAGAGGTCTCATACAATATTTGTCCTTTTGTGATTGACTTATTTCACTCAGCATGATGTCCTCCAGTTTCATCCATGTTATGAGATGGTTCACAGATTCATTGTTGTTCTTTCTCGTTGCATAGTACTCCATTGTGTGTATGTACCGTAGTTTGTGTATCCATTCATCTATTGATGGACATCGAGGTTGTTTCCATCATTTTGCTATTGTGAATAATGCTGCCATGAACATAGGTGTGCATATGTCTATTCGAGTGATGACTCTTATTTCTCTAGGATATATTCCTAGGAGTGGGATTGCTGGATCCAATGGTATGTCTATTTCTAGCTTTCTGAGGAAACCCCATATCATTTTCCAAAATGGTTGTATCATTTTGCATTCCCACCAGCAGTGTATAAGAGTTCCCGTCTCCCCGCAGCCCCTCCAACATTTGTTATTTCCAGTATTTTTGATTCGTGCCAGTAATGCCGCGGTGAGATGGTATCTCATTGTGGTTTTAATTTGCATTTCTCTAATGGCTAGTGATCGCGAGCATTTCCTCATGTGTCTGTTGGCCATTTGAATGTCTTCCTTGGTGAAGTGTCTGTTCATTTCCTTTGCCCATTTTTTGATAGGATTGGTTGTCTTTTTGTTGTAGAGGTGTTGGATTTTCTTGTAGATTATGGAGATTAGACCTTTGTCTGACTTGTACTGTCCAAAAATTTTTTCCCAGTCTGTAGGTTCTCTTTTAACTCTTTTGGTGAAATCTTTTGAAGAGCATAGATGTTTGATTTTTAGAAGATCCCAATTACCTAGTTTATCTGTTGGGTTTTTTGTGTTGATGTTTATGGTTTGTATCCTGTTAATGCCATGTGTTAAGGCCTGAAGTGTTGGTCCTATTTTTTCTTCTATGAATTTTATAGTTTGAGACTTTATATTCAGGTCTTTGGTCCATTTTGAAGTAGTTTTTGTATATGGTGTGAGGTATGGGTCCTGTTTCATTTTTCTACAAATGGATATCCAGTTTTGCCAGCACCATTTGTTAAAAAGACTGTCTTTTCCCCATTTGATGTATTTTGGGCCCTTGTCAAAAATCAGGTGACCATAGGTGGATGGATTTACATCTGAGTTCTCAATTCTGTTCCATTGGTCAATGTCTCTGTTGTTGTACCAGTACCAGGCTGTTTTGAGTACTGTAGCTGTACAGTAGGTTCTCAAGTCAGGTAGTGTGAGTCCTCCAACTTTATTCTTCTTCTTCAGTAGTGCTTTACTTATTCGGGGTTTCTTCCCTTTCCATATAAAGTTAATAATTAGTTTTTCCATCTCTTTGAAGAATGTTGTTGGTATTTGGATCGGGATTGCATTGTATTTGTAGATTGCTTTAGGTAGAATTGCCATTTTCACAATGTTGAGTCTGCCTGTCCATGAGCATGGTATGTTTTTCCATTTTTGTAGATCCCTTTGGATTTCATGCAGCAGTGTTTTGTAGTTTTCTTTGTATAGGTCTTTTATATTCCTGGTCAGATTTATTCCTAAGTATTTTATCTTTTTAGGGGCTATTGAAAATGGTATTGATTTCCTGATCTCCTTTTCATCATTCTCTTTACTGGTGTATAGGAATCCAACTGATTTTTTAATATTTATCTTGTATCCTGCTACTCTGCTGAATCTTTCTATTAGTTCCAGTAAATTTCTCATAGAGTCTTTAAAGTTTTCTATGTATAGTATCATATCATCTGCAAACAGGGAGAGTTTAACTTCTTCATTACCAATTTGGATGCCCTTTATTTCTTTCTCTTGCCTTACTGCTCTAGCTAGAACTTCCAGCACAATGTTAAATAGGAGTGGTGATAAAGGGCACCCTTGTCTTGTTCCTGTTTTCAAGGGGAATGTTTTCAGCCTCTGTCCATTAAGAATGATGTTGGCCGTTGGTTTTGCATAGATGCCCTTTATTATGTTGAGAAATTTCCCTTCTATACCTATTTTATTGAGAGCTTTTATCAGGAATGGGTGTTGGACTTTGTCAAATGCCTTTTCTGCATCAATTGAGATGATCATGTGATTTTTTTCTTTCCTTTTATTTATGTGGTGGATTACGTTGATGGATTTTCTAATGTTAAACCATCCTTGCATACCTGGTATGAATCCTACTTGGTCGTGGTGTATTATTTTTTTGATATGATACTGAATTCTATTAGCTAGAATTTTGTTGAGAATTTTTGCATCTATATTCATGAGAGATATTGGTCTGTAATTTTCTTTTTTTGTGATGTCTTTGCCTGGTTTTGGTATCAGCGTTATGCTGGCTTCATAGAATGAATTTGGAAGTGTTGCTTCCTCTTCTATGCTCTGAAATAGCTTGAGTAGAACTGGTACGAGCTCTTCCGTAAATGTTTTGTAGAATTCTCCAGTGAAGCCATCTGGGCTGGGGCTTTTTTTGGTTGGGAGTTTTTTTATTACCTTTTCAATCTCTTCTCTTGTTATGGGTCTGTTCAGATTTTCAATATCACTTTGTTGTAGTTTGGGTAGGCTGTATGTTTCTAGAAATTTATCCATTTCCTTTAGGTTTTCAAATTTGTTGGAATATAGTTTTTGAATTAAAAGTTTTTTTGTGTTCAGTGTTTCTTTCTGGGGGGAGATGACTTTCTGTTTATCTTCATGGTCATAATATTTTGGAGGTCCCAAATTAACTAAGAATCTTTTCTTTCTCTGGACCTAGCAATGTCTTCGGTTCATTTTTATTTATTAATTCAGCATTTATATTTCTGAATTTTAAAAATAACACATATTCTTTGTATAAAAGTTCATTTAAAAATTAACTCTTTTTTGATAAATATCCATTTAGCTGAGGGATTGACATTTATATAAATCCATTGTGTTCCCCATGGTAGGTTTTATGCACAAAAGAAGCACCTTGGGTATGAGAACGATCAGGATCAAATGGGGGAGGGGGGAATATCATTCTAGTAGTGGTGCTGAGAATGTATTAAAGTTGGAATCTACTGGAAACAAAGGGATAGATTAAGGGACATTTCAAAGCCCAGAAAAGTGATAATGAGAATTGGAATAAAGGCAATGGTAACAGATAGCTGGGGTCCCTGGATGGATCTTCTTACATTTATTCTACTTATATTTCAATGAGCTTCTTGGATGTTTACATTAACAACTTTTAAATCAAATTTGGAAAATTTTATTTGAAGTATTTCTTTAAATATTTTCCAGCTCTTTTTTTCTTTTTTTTTTTCTCTCCCCTTCCTCTCCTTCTGGTACTACCATTCTGTTTATATTGCTGTCTTAGTCATCTAGTGCTGCCATAACAGAAATACCACAAGTGGATGGTTTTCACGAAGAGAAGTTTATTTCCTCACAGTCAAAGTAGGCTAAAAGTCCAAATTCAGGGCATCAGCTCCAGGGGAAGGGTTTTTCTCTCTGTCGGCCTTCTCATCAATGTTCCCCTGACTAGGAGCTTCTCAGTGCAGGGACCCCTGTCCAAAGGATGCGCTCTGCTCCTGGCACTGTTTTCTTGATGGTATGAGGTCCCCCTGTCTCACTGCTCACTTCTGTCTTTTATATCTGAAGAGATTGCCTCAGGACACAATCCAGTCTTGTAGACCAGGTCCTGCCTTACTAACACAAATGCCACCCATCCTCCCTCATTAACATCATAGAGGCAGGTTTACAACATACAGGAAAATGACACAGTACCAGGAATCATGGCCTAGCCAAATTGATACATACATTTTTTGGGGGACATTATTCAATCCACGACAATTGATATACTAGTAACCAAAACCTGAACCCAACCCAACCCATTGCTGTCGAGTTGATTCTGACTCATAGGGAGCAACCAACCCTATAGGACAGAGTAGAACTCTCCCACAGAATTTTCCAAGAAGCAGCCTGCTGGTGGATTTGAACTGTCAAACTTTTGGTTAGCAGCTGAGCTCTTAACCACTGTGCCACCAGGGCTCCAACTGGTGTCCCACATTTCTCTGAAGCTCTGTTTATCTTTCTTCACTCGTTTTTCTGTTTTTTAAATAGCACAATCACTACTAATCTACCTTTAAGTTTTTCAATTCTTTCTTCTGCCTGTTCAAATATAATGTTGAGCCTATCTACCAATTTTTTTTTAATTTTAGTTATTTTACATTATAACTCTATAATTTCTATTTGCTTCTCTTATAAATTCTCTCTATTGATATTCTCTATGTGATGCAACATTGCCATCCTTTATTTCTTTAATTATGCTTTTCTTTAGTTGTGTGAATATGTCTATAATGACTGCTTTAAAGTTTTTTTCTGATAAATTCAACATCTGGTCTTTCTCACTGGTGGTTTCTGTTGTCCGTTGTTTTGCTGTGTTTTTCCCCCAGTGTCTGAGACATATTTTTCTGTTTCTTTGCATGACTCCTAATTTTGTTGGTGGTGTTGTTGGAAACTGGACATTTTAGATAATATAGCAACTCTGGGTACTGCTTCCCCATCTCTGGGCTTGTTATTGTTTTTTGCTTATTTGTTTAGTGACTAACAGCATTATTTTAGTAAAGTCTATTTCCCCCAAGCCACTCCCACCCCCACCCCCACAGTGTGTAGCCTCTGATGTTGTTCCTCAAGGAGGCACAGCTCTGGGTATGCCTCCAGTCACCATGAGAGGACAGGAGTGTTGGTCGTGCTCTCTTTCTCTCTCTCGACAGAATTCAGCTGTTAAACTCCACTTACGATTAAGTGCTTGGCTGTTTGAACTCACCAGCTGCTCTGCTGGAGAAAGACATTGCAGTCTGCTTCTGTAAAGATTGACAGCCTTGGAAACTCTATGTGGCAGTTCTTCTCTGTCTTATAGGGTCACTATGAGTTGGAATTGATGGCAAGGAGGGATTCCCAGACGATCTGCTGCTAATTGTTTTCAGCAGTGCCTTGGGACATACTCTTCTGAGGTCAGTGTTTGATTTTGCTCTCAGCTCAGGAAGACTCCTCCAGGCTGTCTTATTTCCCGGTTCTCTCCTGCAAACAGTTTTGGATGTGTCTTGAATCTCCTCCCAATCACCTTTCACCAAAATCTCCACTCTTCTAGAGAACAACTTTAGGCATAAAATTCTCCGTTCTCTGTTGCAAATGAAGTCAGTTCCTTTGGGAAGAAATTCAATGCTATCTGTTTTATAGTCCCTTTCCCCCCACAGGTAAAATCTCTGAGACAGAGCTCTGGAGCTGTGGGTGGAGGCAATGGCAGATTTCTCTCTGGATAAGGCTACTGCTCTGGGAGCTGAGTGATTGGTGTGGGAGTGGGAGGCAGACAGAAGTCTGGAGTGTGCTTGACTTGCCTCTTCTGGCATGAAGCCACAGCCTCAACAACCACAACAAGCGTGATGAAGGCCCTAGTATTCTCACTGTATCATACCTCCATTCCACTAGTGGGGGATGAGTGAAAGAACTGCCATCTCCTGATCACACTTGTCTGGGACTTATCCTCAGCAAACAGCTGGGGAAGGGATAAGAAATGCTGATGTCCTGCTTCTCCTGAGAACAAAGCCCTTCATCTGGGTACTGTGGGGAAGGGGGCCTGTGTTCTTTGCTGCAGCAGTCAGGAGTGCGGTCTCTACTTTGCTGTGCTGGGTGGCCAGAGGGAGGAAATGGTCTTGGTTCAAATAATTTCTTGTTGAAATTTCATAGCTATTTCTTCTTTGCTGCTTCCCCTTAGGATTATTTTCATAGGCTTTGATTTTTTTTTTTTTAAATACATTTCACCAGTTTTACTGGGGAGTGGGTCAGAAGAGCTCTTTACAAGGTCATTCCAGAAGTCTAATTGGAAAAAGTCATATGTATACATATACAGATACACATACAGATACATGTACATGTACATACACATACAATACACATACACATACACATACACACGTACACATACATTGTTGTTGTTAGGTACTATCTAGTCAGAAATTCCTCTCAGAGCAAATCGTTTTATAGCAGAACGAAACACTGCCGAGTCCTGAGCCACCCTCACAATCCATGCTATGTTTGAGCCCACTGTTGCAGCCACTGTATCAGTCCATCTTGTTGAGGGTCTTCCTCTCTTTCACTGATCTTCCAGTTACCAAGCATGATGTCCTTCTTCAGGGACTGATCCCTCCTGATAACATGTCCAAAATATGAGATGAAGTCATCCCATACTCGCTTCTAAGGAGCATTCTGGCTGTACTCCTTCCAAGACAGATTGTTCATTCTTCTGGCCTTCCATGGTATATTCAATATTCTTCACCAACACCATAATTCAAAGGCATCAAATTCCTCTTTAGTGTTCTTTACCTATTGTCCAGCTTTCGCATGCATATTAGGCAATTGAAAATACCATGGCTTGGGTCAGGCACACCTTAGTCCTCAAAGTGATATCTTTGCTTTTAAACACTTTAAAGAGGTCTTTTGCAGCAGATTTGCTCAATGCAATATGTCATTTCATTTCTTGGCTGCTGCTTCCATGTGTGTTGATTGTGGATCCAAGTAAAGTGGAATCCTTGACAACTTCAATCTTTTCTCCGTTTATCATGATGTTGCTTATTGGTCCAGTTGTGAGGATTTTTGTTTTCTTTATGTTGAGGTGTAATTCATAGTGAAGGCTGTAGTCTTTGATGTTCATCAGTAAATACTTCAATTTCTCTTCACTTTCAGCAAGCAAGGTTGTGTCATCTGCATATTACAGGTTGTTAATGAATCTTCCTCCAATCTTGATGCTGTGTTCTTCATATAACTCAGTTTCTTAGATTATTTGCTCAGCATACAGATTGAATAGGTATGGTGAAAGGTTGCAACCCTGACACACATCTTTCCAGACTTTAAACTATCCAGTATCCCCTTGTTTTGTCCCAACAACTACCTCTTGATCTGTGTACAGGTTCCTCATGAGCACAATTAAGTGTTCTGGAATTCCCATTCTTCACAATGTTATCTATAATTTCTTGTGATCCACACAGTAGAATGCCTTTGCATAGTCAATAAAACACAGGTAATCATCTTTCTGGTATTCTCTGCTTTCAGCCAAGATCAATTTGACATCAGTCATGATATCCTTCATTCCACATCCTCTTCTAAACCCAGCTTCAATTTCTGGAAGTTCCATGCCGAGGATACGCTGCTGTGTCAGTAAATTTTACTTGTGTGTGATATTAATGATATTGTTTGATAATTTCTGTATTCTATTGGATCACTTCCTTTGGAATGGGAACAAATATGGATTTCTTCCAGTTGGTTGACCAGGTAGCTGTCTTACAAATTACTTGGCATCCATTTGTTTAGACATCTCAATTGGTATTCTGTCAATTCCTGGAGCCTTATTTTTGCCAATGCCTTCAGTGCAGCTTGAACTTCTTCCTTCAATACCATCCGTTCTCGATCATATGCTTCCTCCTGAAATGGGTGAATGTCAATCAATTCTTTTTGGTACAGTGACTCTATATTCCTTCCATTTTATTTGAGCTTCCTGCATTGTTCAATATTTTTCCCATAGAATTCTTCAATACTGCAATTTGAGGCTTGAAGTTTTTCTTGAGTTCTTTCAGCTTGAGAAATGCTGAGTGTGTTTTTCCTTTTTGGCTGTCTAACTTCAGGTCTGTACTCATTTCATTATAATACTTTGCATTCTGGAACTGTCCTTTGAAATCTTCTGTTCAGTTCTTTCACTTCATCGTTCTTCCATTCTCTTTAGCTACTCTACGTACAAGAGCAAGATTCAGACTCTTCTGACATCTGTTTTGGTCATTGTTTCTTTCCTGTCTTGTTAATGACTTTTAGCTTTCTTCGTATATGATGTCTTTGATGTCATCCCACAACTCTTCTGGTCTTCGGTCATTAGTGTTCAATGCATCAAATCTCTTCTTGAGATGGTTTCTAAATTCATGTGAGAGATAGATACTCAAGGTCGTACTTTGGCTTTCATGGGCTTGTTTTAATTTTCCTCAGTTTTAACTTGAACCTCTACATGAGCAGTTGATGGTCTGATCCGAATTTGGCTTCTGGCCTTATTCCAACTGATGATATTGAGCTTCTCCATCATCTCTTTCCACAGATGGTCAATTTGATTCTTGTGTATTCCAGCTGGTGAGATCCATGTGCATAGGCACCATTTAAGTTGTTTAAAAAGATATTTCCAATAAATAGGTCATTACTGTTGCTTAATTCTGTCATGTGATCTCTGGTGTGGTTTCTATCACTAAGGCCGTATTTTCAACTACTGATCCTTCTTCTTTGTTTCCAACTTTCACATTCCAATCACCAGTAATTATGAATGCATCCTGATAGCATGTTTGATTAATTTCAGACTGCAGAAGTTGGTAAAAGTCTTCAATTTTTTCATCTTTGGCATTAGTGGCTGGTTCATAAATTTGAATAATAGTCATAATAGCTGGTCTTCCCTGTAGGTGTATGGATATTATCCTATCACTGACAGCACTGTACTTCAGGATAGATCTTGAAAGGTTCTTTTTGATGATGAATGTGATGCCATTTCTCTTAAATTTGTCATTTCTGGCATAGTTGACCTTGTGATTGTCCAAATCAAAATGGCCGTTGCCAGCCCATTACAGCTCACTAATGCCTAGGATATTGATCTTTATCAATTCCAATTCATTTTTGACAACTTCCAGTTTTTCTAGATTCATACTTTGTATACTCCGTGTTTCAATTAATAATGGATGTTTGTAGTTGTTTCTTCTCATTTTGAGTTGTGCCACATCAGCAAATGAAGATCCCGTAAGTTTTACTCCATTCTTGTCATTAAGGTCATCTCTACTTTGAGGTGGCATCTCTTCCTCAATAGTATTTTGAGTGCCTTCCAACCTGAGCGGCTCATTTTCCAGCACTGTATTAGACAATGTTCTGCTGCTATTAATAAGGTTTTCACTGTCCCTTTCTTTCACAAGTAGATCACTAGGTCCTTGTTCCTAGTCTTTCTTATTCTGGTAGCTCTTCTGAAACCAATCCACCATGGGTGGCTCTGCTGATATATGAAATACCAGTAGTATAGCTTCCAGCATCTCAGCAACACAGCAGCCACCACAGTACAATAAACTTATAGATGAGTGGTGGGTGTATATATACGTACATAATGATTTAATGATTTTTTCAGAGTATTAACCAGAAGTAATTATCAGCAATTCATTTTGTATTCAGACTTTCAGAACTTTGCTCAAAGTGAAACTTTTATATACATACCCAAGAAAATTAGAATTAACAAGCACACTCCTATTTTACACTGAGAAAATTGATTGTACTCTGTCCTCATGATATTGTGTTTCAATTACAATCACTTAACTTGGAAAAAGTGTCCCAAGAATGTACAGGTTCTTAAAGTTTCTTGATGGTGCATAAAAAAGCACTAAAATCTCTTATTTGCATGGATTTTTATGGTATAAATATGTTTGTTACACTTGTTACTTTGCAGGAAAAAGAAAAAAATAAAGTATAATATTATTTAATAGTTTACATATTTTGATTATGTATCCATTTAATCTTGTTTCTATTAGTTCTCCCAAAAGACAAGACAAGTTATAGTCAATGAGCCAAAAATTAACAAGTAAGATAAAATGCAATTAATTCAAACACCTTTCTTAATCGAGAATTATTTTGACTTTTCTTATTCACTCTTTGGAACCATATACATTTTATTTTACTTTGGACACCAAGTCCCATTGTCTCTGACTACAAGTGAACTTAATCAGTTTGCTGTGGATAGCCATACCTGAGATCCATCACACCAGAGCACACCTCAATGGGCCTCAGAAAACCATGTCCAATATTAACTGTCAAATGCCATAAAAATTAATGTTTGAATGGGTTATGGCATCAAGGATTCCTTGTTCCTGAAACCCAACAGTACCCATTGATTTTGGAAATTTATATATATTCAAGTACTGATTTAAATGAAATGAATTAGAATTAGAATTAAAAATGAATTTGATTAATGCAGAGAGGGAAAATTTGTTCACTTTTCTACTTTTCTCTTATTTCTCTATGTAGATCTTAGTATTCTAAGTAAATACACTTTTGAAAAGTAAAAAAGTAAATACATTTAAATTATGCTAATCAATCAGAAACAACCTATTTAGCAGAAATATGCAGACAATTTTGGTGTTTTGAGGGAATAGAAAGACACGGAATTTAACAATAATATTACCGTTTATCGAGAACAGTGCTGAGAACTTTACAATCATTATCTCAGTTGAATATCAAAGAGTCCTGCAATATAAATATTGTTATTATGAAGAATCCCTGGAGAAGAACATCATGCTTGGTAAGGTAGAGGGTCAGTGAAGAAGAGAAAGACCCTCAAAGAGATGGATTGACACAGTGGCTGCAACAATGGGCTCAAACATAGCAATGATTGTGAGGATGGCACAGGACCAAGCAGTGTTTCATTCTGTAACACATAGAGTTGTTATGAGTCAGAACCAATTGGGGGACACCTAACAACAACAACATTATACAGAAACTGAAGTTAAATCCTTTCGATCGAACTTCAAGTGGGAATCAGCACACTTTCAGCTGGATTATTGTAATATTCTCCTATTTGTTTTTCTTTATCTTTTATTTCTCCTGTATAGCAACCAGACTTATGATACAGGTTCTAATATGCAACCAAGGAGCATTTCAAGCTGTTATTGCTTCGAAGGTCAACACTAACATCACTAGTATGAATTCAACTCAGTCAGAATTACTGTTCATTTCAAATAAAAGGCATGTTTTTCTTCTTAAAATATCATCATGTGCTATGAAGTCCTGCTTACTTGATTATCAGTTTATTCTTACTATAATGTATTTTAATGATCCCTGGTGGCAAAATGGTTAAGTGCTCAGCTCTTAACTGAAAGGTGGATGGTTGGAACCTACCAGCTGCTGTGTGGGAGAAAGATGTAGCAGTTTACTACTTTAATGATTACAGCCTTGGAAAGCCTATGGGGAAGTTCTACTCTGTCCTATAGGGTTGCTATGAGTTGAAATTGACTTGAAGGTTGGTTTGGATTTATAGTATGCTTTTGAAGTAAATATTGCAAAAAAAATGGAGCTGAGGATAGTGATAGATTAAAACAAAAAGCTTGGTTTCTTAGCATCAATATATTTGGTTAACATAAATAATTGGCCTGTTTGGCTACATTCATGTAAACTGTTCAAATCAGCTCTTTTGGCCAGCGAGTGAAAAGAAAAGCCTCTATACATCAGATAAAATAGAGACTATGATTCCTTTCTTCCTCTTTGTGATGACATTAATCATTAACCATCCAAGCCCAAACACTATCATCTCTATGCAGGACAGAGGAAAAAGCAAAAGCAAGAACAATCAAACTAAAAATGTGTCACACAATTTCTCACTTGATCATATTTTAATCTTTCTCATAGGTATCTGTTCCTGAAAGCTGAATTAATTATATACTAAAGTTAATGACATATTAGCATCCTTAGTCTGTTCATGTCGCCTTTTGTTGTTATTGTTATAATTTGTAATTTTCCCTTTTATCGGTATCTCTATTCCCATTCTCTCAAAGCACCAAAATTTTCATCTGTGTTTTGATATTGATGTATACTTTTAAGATAAGTAGTATGATTTCTATGTGTATGTATTTTTCAAATATGTGTAATGAGATTGTGTCACAGTCTTTTTCTGTTTTCTACTTATAAGATTTACTATTTTACTGTATATACAGAAAGTATACATTTCATTGTTTTTTATATTTATTTTCTCTAGAGAACCCTAAGATATATATTAAGACTTGATTACTTGTTTTCATGTTTATTTATATTTGAAAATAAAGTCAAGCAATTAGGATTTTATTTTTCAAGAAATTTGAAGCTACAAAAAGATTTTGAATTGGTTATGAAATGATGATAATGCTATTCAATAGGATACATTTGAGAACTATATTATTTTTATGTCTGGAGAGTGATTTTAGTAGGTAACATGTCATAGCCCCCACAAAGATTCCACGAAACATGTATAAAACAAAAAATATTCTTATTCATACTTTTTTGAGCAAGTATGTCTGCTACTAAGAATAAATCTTAATAACTTACAGAAAGAGAAATTTAGAGTGGTTTTTATAGGACTAGGGCTATTCTACGTTTGTGACTTGTAACATAGGTTGAAACTGTGGTGACTTTCAGGAAACAAATCAAATTTGGGGAAATGGACAGGTGACAGTTGCTTTAAAATGGTTGGAGAACACAAAGGAGTGAGGCTTTTCAAACTAACTGTTTACTGGAAGTTTTGTGCTTTTGTCTTTCCAAGACAGGTTGTGTCAAGAGGCTGGTTCTTGCTTGTTTTGCAAGTTACGTTTCTACTTCTTAGTTTAGTGTGCTCAATTCTAATTTCTCTAACAAAAGTTACTTAAAGTGTTCTTAAGCTTGGTTCAACCAAAGAGCATAACAGTTTCAGATCTTTTCTGATCTTTGAAATGATACTGAAACATCTTTTGAAACATCTATCATTGTATCTTCTGACAGGTTAGATCCACATGTAGATATTGTATAGTACAAGCACCCAAAGATAATTATTACAGACCTTTGATTTACTCTATATAAAAACAGCTTCTGATACTTACATTTGGATTCTCATCCAATTCTATTAATTGGTCAAAGAAAATCATGTTGTATTTCATTCACAGTAGATTAGTATTATTTTAACTACATTTGCTTTGCAAAATTTCACCTATGAGTTTAAGAGGTACTATATATTTCTTAGTATGGTATAGTTTAATGAACTTAATATACATATTTTAATAGTCGTAAATACCCATACATAAGTTTTAAATAGTTCATATACATATTCAATACATATAAATTATAATATTTATAAGATATAAATTCATTAATGTGCTATACTTATGATAAAGGTTAAAGAATGCATCATATTTCCTTTGTGGTCTATATACCCTGTAGTATGTTATATAATTTGAATAAGAAGCTAAATATTTCAAATGTGAATTTTTTTTCTTCAGCAAGTTGAAAATTATAACTAAAGAGTTTTTGATCAATGGTTGGTATCCACATTATTTTTATAGATGACTGCTTTGTGTAATATCAGCATAATAATGAGGACCAAAACAATCTTTTTGAAATGAAGTTTAAAAGTAATATTTCATAGTTTACTGTTCCTTTAGTGCAAATTTGTCACTTCTTCCTCTGAATTCTGATATCACTTTATTCTTACCTCTGAGATTTATTCACACTTTGATTTTAGAACTGATCTTATAGTATTTTACTTTTTTTTGTTTAAACCAAATCTATCTCCATCATTAAATTACGAGCTTTTGAAATGAGAGTATGGTGTTTTAGTTTTATGTCTCAAAGAAAAAGGCACGCAGTTTTAGTCACCTATACATGTAAAGGACTTTTATCCTTCTTCATAAGCTATCTACTTTGATCCTTAAGAGAATCTTGAAATTTGTTTAGATGTGAAAACTGAAAATCATAGAAATTAAATAACTTTTTCCCAAAGGTGGAGCTAGCTAGTGGTGGAGTAATAATTCAGACCCAGATCTCTATGTGAATCTGGTTTCATTTCATTATACCACAGACGTGCCTGTAATTTGTAAAAGATAACAAAGGTGTCAGTGTATGTAAACCAGTCTTCAGACAAAAAAATGCATAGATCAGATAACTTGAAATCTTTGCTATCTTTTACAAATTGAAGATTTTGTAAACTATAATTATTACCAATGCAAAAAAATTGATTTTTAGTTTCTTTTAAAACGAAATTGGCAGAGCTGGCCAACTGGAGTCACTACAGCATAGGAGCATTGCTTCCATGCTTAGAATGCAGCACATGTCTAAAATGGAGGACCATAACAGTTGATCATCTTTTTGCTCTGGAAGTTGTTTTTCTAATATCTTACCTGCTTCACTCATTCAAATTAACTTCTTGGCTGTGGCAGACAATTACATTTATGACACCACGGGAATACTCTGCATGTTTATTGTAAAAAAATAGATTCAAAGACAAAAAAGGAAAACGTGTAAGGAAGAACAAGAGAAAGGAAGAGAAAAACAGACAGGAAGGAAAAAGGAAGGAAGGAAAGGAGAGAGAGGAGGAAGAAATAGAAAGAAAGGAAGTAAGAAAGGGTGAGACAGAAGGAGGGAGAACGAAAGACAACTGCCCTTTTGATTTCACTTAAAAAAAAACAAAACTCAAAAACCTCTAGTTTAAAAGTTTCCTGTAGTAATTGTCTGGATATTCTTTTAATATAATTTATTTATTTTAATCCTTATTAATGCTTTGTATTCATCTGCATTAACTGAGACATTTTGGTATTGTTTTGCAGAACTTTCCATAAGTGTGCAGCCTGTGTCATCCTAAACACCAATGGAATAATGGGACAAATAACCCAAGATAACCAGAAGGTTACTGTACTAGATGTTGAAAATGTAAAAATGTAAAAGAAAATTTAATGAAACAAACATATTTTATACCATGAGTTCTTAGACTCTGCCTCACTTTTTATCCTTTGTCTAGTTTTTCATTTTCTGGCATAACCATGGGCCACTCAGTAAAAAAAAGGCATCCCTTTGAAGAACTCAGAAATGATGATTTTATAGTGAAAGAAAGAAGAAAAATGTAATAGCTGTGTAATAAACATAATAAATACAAAGCTAAGTTGGATCAGAATATTTGGAAAAAAAGGCCTCACCCACTGGAAAATTGAAAGATATGAACTCTTATAGGCCATATCCTAGATATTTGATATATTCTTATTAAGCATCAAATGCTAAAAGGATGATGGGAGGCAAGTCGGGATATTTATGTACTGTAGTCTCATAATACAAGTAAGTAAAATAAGTGGTAATGCCTTTTACACGACGTAAACAAAACTAAATAAAAAAAAATGTAACAGGCAGAGAATGCTCATTTAAAAACAAGATCTTTCAGACCACTTTGGCAATACAGTACTTAAAGGAAGCTCACTAATTTAAATAATTTAAGGGGAGTAGTATAAAAGGGAAAATAACTGCCTCATATTTATGCAGGCAGGATAATGAACTGAAAAACACAATAAAGTAAATACATTAAATTAGCATAATTTTATTTCAATATTCAAATTTGTAAGTTGCAGATTGATTTTGTTTCAATTGCTGCATTCTCCACGGGGTTTAAACTTTTTTTTTTTTCCCCCAAATCTATGCTTGTGTTTAAATTTAGTACTGTTTTTTTCTTTTCCCTGGATATTTATTATGTCATAAGGTTATGACTAGATGCAGCCTTCTAAGCTTTCTATGATTGAAAAGATGACTCATAATCACATTTGGACAATATACACAATTAATAGATATGTTTTCCTTATTTAAGAATACAGTTTGGGTTTTATTCCACATCAAAACACTGTGTTTGGCTAAAACACCTAACTTTGTGTAGAATTGTTGATCTACATAATCTTAATAACAATAGGCATTTATTATCAATCACTCATTCTTTGACCCAAATTCTACTGGAAGGAAAACATAGTTTTTAATTTATGAAACCAGATTTTTCTTGCATTCTCACAGCCAAGCCATGAATCCTTCCAAATGAAGACAAAAACTGTAAATTTTCTAACATTTGGATTTCAGAAAAAATTCTGCATACTGATTCTGAAAGGAAAATTTCTCCTGTAATGTTAAAACCAAAAAAAGAACAAATCCATTGCCATCGAGTCAATTCCAACTCATGACGATCCTATGTGCTACAGAGTAGAACCACTCTATAGAGTTTTCTGGGCTGTACTCTTGCAAAGCAGATCACTAAGCCTTTCTTTCATGGGTTCAAACTGCCAGCCTTTAGGTTAGAAGTTGACAACAAATTGTTTACACCACCTAGGGACATTCCCACAATGATAGGCACACAAATAACATTTAAAAAAAAAAAAAAAAAACTAGGCTTTTAGTAAACCATAAAAAATCAAGTAAACAGAAGACCTAATATCTAGGTACCCCTTTTTTTCTTATAGTCTCCCGTTGATGTCAACAATGAAATCGGAAAATGTTGAACACTAAATTATAATACATATTTCTACAGGTCCATCTAGCATGATGTCTTGCAAACAATAAATAAGAATTAAATAAAGTAATTGAAAATCTACTATTCAAGATCATGTTCTAAATACTAAGTATCCAACAAATAATAGTAAATAATGAAAAATGTCATATGTATTATATACCCTAGGTGATTGTCATATTGATCTGCAACACCACAATTTAACAATCGAAGATGATATATACTTTCTATATATTATTTAAGTATTTTACTTGCTTTATTTTACCATATTCCCTCTGATTTAATGTTGTAATGGTAAATTTTAATGTACTTTAATGATAAAATTTAAAGTACTTTCACAGCTAAAGTTAATTTCTAGAATACATTTTTTTTTTAAATTCCAGTTTGTGTGCTTCTTTATTAGATGAATAGAGTTTCAGGGAAGAGGAGGAATGGTGTAGGCTGTTAAGTTAAAATAAGCTCAAGTAAATAGTTTTCCAGAAAAAAAATTAGCTCCTGTAATTGATAGATACCAGAGTCATTTGATGTTTATAACTCTAGGCCAGTCACAAAAAATATACGTTCATCAGAACAGTGAAACAATCTCTTCTGTAATAGCTAATGATTGTTAATATTTACTGAATTCTTCAAATGTTTCAGACACAATGCTGTTCAGCTTATAAACATTATTTCTTTTTTTTTTAATTGTACTTCAGGTGAAGGTTTACAGAACAAATAGTTTCTCATGAAACAGTAGTACACATACTGTTTTATGACACTGGTTAACAACCCCACTACATGTTAACACTCTCCGTTCTAGACCTTTTTTTTTTTTGGTGAAAATATACATAGCCAAAGATACACCATTTCAAAAATTTCTACATGCACAGTTCAGTGACATTGACTACGCTCTTCCAATTGTGCTGCTATTCTCACTTTAGATGAAGGTTTACAGTACAAAATAGTTTCTCATTAAACAGTTAGTACACATGTTGCCTTATGACAATGGTTAACAACCTCACAACAAATCAACACTATCCTTACTCAACCTTGGGTTCCCTATCACCAGCTTTCCTGTCCCCTTCTGCCTTCTAGTGCTCGTCCCTGGACTGCTGTGCCTTATCAGTCCCATTTTGTTTTATGGGGCTGTCCACTCCCCGGCTGAACATTGAACCTCGGAAGTGACTTCACTCACCACTGAGCTGAAAGGGTGTCTGGGGACCGCACTCTCTGGGTTTCTCCAGTCTTTCAGGCCAGTAAATCTGGTCTTTTTGTGTGTGTATGTGTTAGGTTTTTGTTCTACATACTTCTCCAGCTCTGTCCAGAACCCTCTGTTGTGATCCCGGTCAGAGCAGTCAGTGGTAGCAGCCTGGCACCATCTAGCTGTACTGGACTCAGTCTGGTGGAGGCCTTGGTAGCTGTGGTCCATTAGTCCTTTGGACTAATCTTTCCCTTGTGTCATGTTCTCTTCACTCTCCCTTGCTCCTGAAGGGATGAGACCAGTGGAGTATCTTAGATGGCCGCTCACAGGCTTTTAAGACCCCAGACACTACTCACTAAGGTAGAATGTAGAACATTGTCTTTATAAACTGTGTCATGCCAATTGAACTAAATGTTCCCCGAGACCATGGTCCCCACAGCCCTCCACCCAGCAATTCAGTCCCTCAGGTAGGTTGGATATGTCTATGGAGCTTCTGTGACCTTTCCTTGAACAAGTTGTGCTGGTTTCCCCAGTATTGTGTACTGTCTCACCCTTCACCCAACATACCACTTATCTATTGCCTATTTAGTACTTCCCCCCTACCCTTCCCATCCCTGGTAACCAACAAAGATTGCTACTTTTTCTGTGTGACCTTTTTCATGGGTTTTTACAATAGAGGTCTCATACAATATTGTCCTTTTGTGATTGACTTATTTCACTCAGCATAATGTCATCCAGTTTCATCCATGTTATGAGATGATTCACAGATTCATCATTGTTCTTTCTCGTTGCATAGTACTCCATTGTATGTATGTACCGTAGTTTGTTTCTCCATTCATCTCTTGATGGGCATCTAGGTTGTTTCCGTCTTTTTTCTATTGTGAACAATGCTGCCATGAACATAGGTGTGCATATGTCTATTCAAGTGACGACTCTTATTTCTCCAGGATATATTCCTAGGAGTGGGATTGCTGGATTATACGGTACGTCTATTTCTAGCTTTCTAAGGAAGCGCCATATCATTTTCCAAAATGGTTGTATCATTTTGCATTCCCACCACCAGTGCATAAGAGTTCCAAGCTCCCCGCAGCCCCTCCAACATTTGTTATTTCCAGTATTTTTGATTCGTGCCAGTAATGACGGGATGAGATGGTATCTCATTGTGGTTTTAATTTGCATTTCTCTAATGGCTAGTGATCGCGAGCAATTCCTCATGTGTTTGCTGGCCGCTTGAATGTCTTCTTTGGTGAAGTGTCTGTTTATTTCCTTTGCCCATTTTTTAATAGGGTTATTTGTCTTTTTGATGTAGAGCTGTTGGATTTTCTTGTAGATTATGGAGATTAGACCTTAGTCTGACTTGTACTGTCCAAAAATTTTTTCCCAGTCTGTAGGTTCTCTTTTTACTCTTTGGGTGAAGTTTTTTGAAGAGCAAGGTGCTTGATTTTTAGATCCCAATTATCTAGCTTATCTTCTGGGGTTTGTGTGTTGATGGTTATGGTTTGTATCCTGTTAATGTTGTGTATTACGGCCTGTAACATTATTCCTACTTTTTATTCTATGAACTTCATAGTTTTTGGCTTTATATTTAGATCTTTGATCCATTTTGAATTAGTTTTTGTATATGGCATGAGATATGGGTCCTGTTTCATTTTTTTGCAGATGAGTAGCCAGTTTTGCCAGCACCATTTATTAAAAAGACTGTCTTTTCCCCATTTGATGGACTTTGGGCCCTTGTCGAAGATCAGGTGACTGTAGCTGGATGGATTTACATCTGGGTCCTCAATTCTGTTCCATTGGTCAATGTATCTGTCGTTGTACCAGTAATAGGCTGTTTTGACTACTGTAGCCGTATAGTAGGTTCTGAGGTCAGGTAGTGCAAGTCCTTCTACTTTATTCTTCTTCAATAGTGCTTTACTTCTTCAGAGCCTTTTCTGTTTCCATGCAGTTAGTGATTAGTTTTTCCATCTCTTTAAAGAACGTTATTGGTATTTGGAGTGGGATTGCCTTGTATTTGTAAATTGCTTTGGGTAGAATTGTTATAGATACTATTTCATTTAATCATCACCAAATCCATAAGGTACTTTATGTAATTACTTTTACTTCAGAGATATGGAAAATGAGGCACAGACAGGTTGTATTATTTACTTGAGGTTCACATTTGTAAGTGGTAATGTCTTAAATTCAGGCAGTCTGAGGATAAAGTCCTTTTACCCTTAACCACAGTAGCATTTTGCATCACATTGACCAAAATAAGAGGCTAAAGAAGGAAAGAACTATCCAGAAGTAAAGTGCATTAATTTTAGATTTTTATTGAACATAAATTAACCAATTTTGAAAGTTTTCCTCAAGTAGCTCATGTCAAAAACCTTGTAGTTGTCTTTAACTCTTATATTTCTTTCTCACCCTAAATCTATTTCATTACCCAATCTTTTTGGCACAGTCTTCACATGCACCGTGAGTCCATCCACTTCTCATCAAGCACTCTACTACAACCATGAAAAAAACCACCATGATCACTCACTTTAATTATTGGAATAGTTTCCTAACTTATTTACTTGTTTCCATTTTTGCACACATAGAGCTTATTTTTTACACAGAGGCTAAAATAAAGTATTGAAAAACAAATACAGATCATTCACTCTGTCTTCATCTCATCTACCTAGAGTAAAAGCCGAAGGTCTCACAATGGCCTACAGGCCCCAAGCGATGTGGTACCTAGTGTTTCTAACCTCAGTAATTCCCTCTTTCCCCCAGCTCACTCTGTTCTAACCATACTGGCCCCTTCTTGTTGTCCCAGGACCATCACCCCATACTTTCAGGTCAATACATCAGCTTTAACTATTTATTCCATCTAGAATACTCTTCACCTATATTGCACACTTTCCTACTTCCTAAAATTCTTCTGTTCAAATAAAAGTCTGTCACAATGACCTTTCCTTAATACCTGTATAAAACTATGACTCACTCCCACCTCCACGACTGTCTAGCTCCTCTAACCTGCATGAATCTCTCCAAGGAACATCTCACTGAAATATTTACATATTTATTCAAAGACTATATATCCCTACTAGAATGTAAGCCCCAAGAGAGCTGGTAATTTATTTGTTTGATTCACTCATGCGTGTACTTATTCTAGAATAGTGCTTGATAGATAGTAGATACTCTACAAATATTTGTTAGATATAGTAATTGAAAAAAATTTCTGTATCTTAAATTGACTCCTTCATTCTTTGTTTTATAAACAAAATGCACCGTTACATTTTTAAAAGCTGTTTTATTGTATGTATCTTTGATAAGCTTAAAAAGGATTTGAAAGAATCCAATATATAGCTATAAGTAAATGTACTTGAATGGAATGAATGCATGTAAAGCTTTTCATAGGTTTTTGTTACATTTTTTTAATAAGTGTATCTATAAATAAGATGTTTATTTCTGCTAATTTAATTGCTCATTGGCATTTCTTACTGTAATATAAAATAACTAAGCAAATAGGGAGTAATAAAACCATTAAACCAATAAACCTAAAAGCAAATAAAACTATAATTACTTTCATCATAAACTCCTATAACTCCCAAGATTATATTGTTGGATTCTAGCTTAAATATACTAACCTTATATGCACAATTTCTCCTGGTGGCTAAAAAGGCAAGATAACATGAATAAACATTTTTTTTTTTTTATTTTATTGTTCTTCAGGTGAAGGCTTACAGAACAAATAGTTTCTCATGAAACAGTAGTACACATGTTGTTTTATGACATTGGTTAACAACCCCACAACATATTAAGCCTCTAAATTCTCAACCTTTTTTTTTTTTTTTGATGAAAATACAGATAGCCAAAGATACACCGTTTCAAAAATTTCTACATACACAGTTCAGTGACATTGACTACGCTCTTCCAACTGTGCTGTTATTCTCACTTAAGATGAAGGCTTACAGAACAAAATAGTTTCTCATTTAACAGTTACTACACATGTTGCCCTATGACAATGGTTAACAATCTCACAACACATCAAGAATATCCTTACTCCACCTTGTGTTCCCTATCACCAGGGGACTTCTTTGTCCCCTTCTGTCTTCTGGCCCTTGTCACTGGACTACTGTACCTCATTAGTCTCATTTGGTTTTTTTTTTTTTTTTTTAACACCATTTCAAAACTTTTTACTTACACATTTAAGTGATATTGACTATGCTCTTCCAATTGTGCTGCCATTCTCGCCCAAGATGAAGGCTTACAGGACAAAACAGCCTCCCATTTAATAGTTACTACAAATGTTGCCCTATAACAGTGGTCAACAATCTCACAACATATCGACAGTGTCCTTACTCAATTTGTGTTCCTTATCATCAGTTTCCTACTCCCCCTCTGCCTTCTGGCCTTTGTCACCGGACTCCTGTACCTTGTTAGTCCCATTTAGTTTTACTGGGCTGTCCACTCCCAGGCTTAACATCGAACCTCGAAGGTAAATTCACCTCTGAGCTGAAAAGGTGTCTGGGGGCCACACTCTTGAGGTTTCTCCAGTATTCTTTAGGCCAGTAAATCTGGTCTTTTTTTTTTTTTTTTTTTGGGGAGTTAAAATTATGCTCTACATCCTTCTCCAGCTCTGTCCAGAACCCTCTGTTGTGATCCTGGTCAGAGCAGTCAGTGGTGGTAGCCGGGCACCATCTAGCTGTACTGGAATCAGTCCGGTGGAGGCCTTGGTGGCTGTGGACAATTAGTCCTTCGAACTAATCTTTTCCTTGTATCCTGTTCTCTTCATTCTCCCTTGCTCCCGAAGGGATGAGACCAGTGGAGTATCTTAGATGGGCACTCATAGGCTTTTAAGACCCCAGACACTACTCACCAAGGTAGAATGTAGAGCATTATCTTTATAAGTAGTGTCATGCCAAGTGAGCTAGATGTTCCCCGAGACCATGGTCCCCAGAGCCCTCCGTCCAACAACTCAGTCCCTCGGGGGGTTTGGATGTGTCTATAGGGCCTCCATGACCTTTCCTTGTACAAGTTGTGTTAGTTTCCCCTGTACTGTGTACTATCTCACCTCTCACCCAAGTTACCACTTATCTATTGCCTATTTAGTATTTCCCTCCCCTCCCCTCCCATCCCTGGTAACCAACAAGGATTGTTACATTTTGCATGTGAATTTTTTCATGGGTTTTTACAATAGAGGTCTCCTACAATATTTGTCCTTTTGTGATTGACTTATTTCACTCAGCATGATGTCCTCCAGTTTCATCCATGTTATGAGATGGTTCACAGATTCATTGTTGTTCTTTCTCATTGCATAATACTCCATTGTGTGTATGTACCATAGTTTGTGTATCCATTCATCTGTTGATGGACATCGAGGTTGTTTCCGTAGTTTTGCTATTGTGAACAATGCTGCCATGAACATAGGTGTGCATATGTCTATTTGAGTGATGACTCTTATTTCTCTAGGATATATTCCTAGGAGTGGGATTGCTGGATCGAATGGTATGTGTATTTCTAGCTTTCTGAGGAAACGCCATATCATTTTCCAAAATGGTTGTATCATTTTGCATTCCCACCAGCAGTGCATAAGAGTTCCCGTCTCCCCGCAGCCCCTCCAACATTTGTTATTTCCAGTATTTTTGATTCGTGCCAGTAATGCCGGGGTGAGATGGTATCTCATTGTGGTTTTAATTTGCATTTCTCTAATGGCTAGTGATCGCGAACATTTCCTCATGTGTGTTGGCCATTTGAATGTCTTCCCTGGTGAAGTGTCTGTTCATTTCCTTTGCCCATTTTTTGATAGGATTGTTTGTCTTTTTGTTGTAGAGGTGTTGGATTTTCTTGTAGATTATGGAGATTGAATAAACATTTTTTATCTCTTTAAGATCTTAGCTGGAAATCCTGTACAAAGACCTTGCAAATCATTGAACTAAAAATGCCAGTATCTTTGAGAGCAGGGACTATTATACTTTCATTGTGCTTTGAAGCAAACATTTGTCAAATCTGTTGTATTCACACCTTTGTCCTCCAGCTAAGCTTTCCTACTCACATCCATGTAACTGTCAGTGCTATGTTTAACACCCTTCCGCCATATGTAAAGCTTATTGAACCAAAGGAGTTACAACAGTATAGACACTCAAATCATTGATCAATCATATCTTTTCTCTTTTCATAATTCACAAAGCACACAACTGGATGCATTTTAAATGAAAAGTATTTGAAAGTTAGGTTTAGCGTAGTATTACTTGTTTATATGAAAGCAATGCAAAATTTTAAGGATTAGTGACATAGAGAAACAAGATGAGAGGCCATGAAGCTATTTACTAAAATATAGCACCTTTGGTTCCTGATATTCTAGTGCTTAGTTTAATGCTTTCTTTGCCCTATTTTTTCCTTCTTCTTGCTTCAATTTTAGATAAGCAAATATTGGTTTACATAATCTCCATCTTTATTCAAAATAACTTGAATTGTACTTTGCAACAATCACGCCTTATTTAGAGACAAGTTGAGCCCTGGTGAAGAGCTGAAATATGAACAAGACCTGTGCTCTTTCCTCAAACACTTCCAGGTAATTTCCAATAAAGCTGATGAGAGTAGGTGCAAGAAGTTCACACAAAGTTTTACTAGAAGATTCTGTATAATAATGTCTAAGCAAAATAAGTATCAACAATATATTATTAGAGCAGAGGAAAAGAGAGGTAAAAGCTTTAAAAACTCAATAAAAATGATGGTGAATTATAAATTAAACCAGAATCTTGATAAATGACTAAGAACAGAGATGAGAAAGTACTTTTGAAGTTAAAAATATATGTAAGCTATGACTCCAGTGAGGGAAATTTCAAGGAATAGTGAATATTTAATGGCACTTAGAATATAAGGCTAATATCATTAAAAAGCTTGCACAAAGACCATCTACATGCCAGAGTGTGGTAGGACTGGGATGCTAGCCTAAGAAAATAGGACCTAATATAATAGAAAATGGGGCTACTATTATGTGTTAAGGTTATATTTCTGTTGTCATAGAACAACACGAATTTATTATCTTACAGTTCCAAAGTTCAGAAGTCCAAAATCAGTTTCACTGCTTTAAATTCAAGGTGTTGGCAAGTATGTATTCCTCCAGGAGGTTATAGGGGAGAATCTGTTTCCTAGCCTTTTCCAGATTCAGGAGACTACCTATAGTTTTTGACTGGTGGACACTTTCTCCATCCTCAAAGCCAGCAGTGTAGAATTTTTTCTTGTCTCTGATTCAGTCCTTCTCTCTCTGACTCATCTTTTTCCCTCTTTTTCGTATAGATCCTTGTGATTACATTGGGCCCACCCAGATAATCCAGGATAATTTCCCCATCTCAAGAACCTTAACTTAATCATATCTTTAAAGCCCCCTTTAACAGGTGAAGTAACATATTCACAGGTTGTAGGGATTAGGATATGGACATCCCTGGGAAGCCATCATATAGCTTACCCACAAAAGACCGTACTCTGTCAGGGAGATAGTATAAAATATATTTTAGACAGGCTAATAGAGAAATTGAGAACATATGCTTTGACATAAAAGATATTTCGAGCGCTGTCTCAATTTTGCCAATGTCTAGCTAGATGATCCTAGGCATGTTATACAACCCTTTGGAATCTTGGTTTATTTCTTATGTATAATTGACAATTTTTTCAGCTTGAAAATGATTACAAGGTACATATATGATGAATACAACACATACATGTGTGCAAATGTGTGTGTGTGTGTGTGTGTGTGAGTGCATATAAAGGGCTTAGTATATGCCTAGCATATAGTTAATATTTAATAAATGATGCCAACTATACAGAAGACAATAGTCATGACAATAATGGTATCCCTACTCATAAAGATCTTAAGGTGTTTACATTGTGAGAGTTTAAATTAAAGAACAATAATAACAAAATTAATAAGTGTCTCTAGGCCTACCCTGAAAAAAAGCAGAATGTGCTCAAAACCTTAAAGACGTTTTACTACTGTATGAAATTCCTGAATTTTAAGGTAATTTAGGCCTTATTTCTTATAATTTCTAAGTTACGCTCTCTTTCTTTGACAAAACATCACAGTGAAGGCAGGCTTTAAAATGTGCCTCCCTCCACTACACACATATATAATAATGCTAAAATTAAAACAGAATAAACATAAATTAATTACAACCCAACAATTCTACTCCTAGGTATTTAGCCAAGAGAAGTAAAAACACAGGTCCACACTAAGACATGCACATCCATGTTCATAGTAGCTTTATTCTTAATAAGTAAAATGTGGAAGCAATCCAAATATCCATCAATGGGTGAATGAATAAACTAAATGTCGTATATCCTTATGATGGAATGATGTTTGTCAATAAAAAGGAACAAAGCTGATACAGTTCTGGGAAAGATAAATAAGGGTGCAGAATTTTCTCATCCAACAGTAAGATGAAGTAAATACAGAATGACTATTCTATATAGGGGTCTTGGGATATAATAGTGGAGACAAAACGTCAGTTGAGAAGTAATAGATGAATCATTTAGCCGAGACTCTTAGCCTCTCCTACTGGCAAATAACAAGAGAGATCCTCATAACATACCATACTCAAAAAATATAACCCTATTTCTTAATGGGTAAAAATTGCAACTTAAAACAGAAAAATTCAGACTGTAGAAATATAGGAAACTATCTTTAATATAGGAAAGATAAACACTAAGTGCAGAAATCATAAAGATAAAGATGTATAAACATATTCAGTAAAAAAAGTGACAATGCTATATTTTGATTCAGAATACAGATACAGATATACAGATAGATGGATACCTCACGTATCAAATAAATTCAGAATTAGTTTTCCTGTAGGGAGTGAGATAAATGAAAAGACACTGTGAAGTCTATGTCGTTTTTACAGATAATGAGGTACATATGACAGAAACTTGACATTGGTTAATTTTCTGCTGTGGATTACATGGGTATTAATTTATTATCATTTTTTTATATATTTTTCAAAAACAATGAAATAACACACAAAAGGTAAATCTTCCACAAATACCTGCCGAGACTTTATTATTATTATTTTTTAACTACAATTTCTTTGGTCCTTGGGATATAAGGATAAAGAAAATAATCATCATTACATTTTACAACCTTAGTTATAATGGCTGAAGGAATGTAATTTTGACTATTATGTATCTGTCATTTAACAACAGTAAAGAAAATTTCTATGTGATACATGCAAATCATAAATAACACATATGGAACTTCTTCATACCTTATGTGTATTTCCTAAATTAATATTAAGTTGCTTAAACATAAAAAAATTGCAGAATAATATACTCTCAAAATATTCAAAGCCTCTTAATTTTTCCAAAGGAAGAAACCAAAAGTTACCTATATTTATTAGTGTCTTTATAACTGTCTTATTCATAACACACTTAAAAACGTTTCCTCCTCATGCTGACTTATCATTTCCAAAAACAGAAGACATTTATTAATAGATATTTTTACTCAATAATCTACTGAAATAGCAAATAATAATAGTTAATATTTCTTTCAGTTTTTAAATTTTAAAAATATCATGAAATTATTTGTATTGGTATAATATGTGAATCATTTCTTTTATAATAAACTTTATTGTATTACAGCAATTAAAACATACCTGTAATACTTAAATAACGGTATACTTTACCTGGAAACATAAGCATTTTTTAAAATAACTTGGGTCTTTTTCTGTTTAATCTGTAAAACTTTGAACACTGTCTTTTACCCATTTGATATATGTCACCCAGAACTTTTTTTCATAATTTGTTTAATGTTTTATCTACATATCTTATAGATTGCATCGAATTTCTTAGACAATATGACGATGCATAATCATGGTCCCAAACAAATTTTTTGTTCTACTATTACCTTAGGTTTTGTTGTTGTTGTTGTTTTGCTTTTTAGTTCTATAAATATATATGATACTTTCATAAAAAACAGACTGTGAAAATGGTCAGAGGACTCGAAATTCCCAGATACACTTTCAATAAATTGGCATCTGCCTATAGTTCTCAGTTATTTCTCGCTGGGTTAATTTTTCAACTTACATAACAAATTTCTAGACACTTTCTAGAAGAAACTAATACTCCTTTCCAAGGTATGTGAGGCTCTCAATGATTGATATTCCTTCTACCTCCGCAGTCCCTTCTGATGAAAATTATTCATATATATGCTATATTCCAGCTTTCTCTCAATGGATCACAGTTTCTCTAGCCTTATGCTCTCCTAAATGCACAGTTCCATATGATTCTCTTTCTTAACCTCGTGGCTTTTTTATAGACTCACATAGTTCTTCCCATTATTATCTTTTGTGTGTATTGTTTGTCCTAAATTCCCTGAATATATTAAACAATAGTCAATCCATTTAGTTATTTGTTTGCTTGCTTGTTTAGCCATATAAGTAATGGCCAGTGAAAGCCTCATTTTCTTGTATTTTCAGACCACTATGTCTCTCAAAACCAATAAACACCATCATGATAAATGGAGAAAAGACTGAAGTTGTCAAGGATTTCATTTTACTTGGGTCCACAATCAATGCCAATGGAAGTAGCAGTCAAGAAATCAAATGATGCATTGCACTGGACAAATCTGCAGCAAAAGACCTCTCTAAAGTGTTAAAAAGCAAAGACGTCACTTTGAGGACTAAATTGTGCCTGGCTCAAGTCATGGTATTACCAATTGCCTCATATGCATGCGAAAACTGAACAATGAATAAGAAAGACTGAAGAAGAATTAATACCTTTGAATTATGGTGTTGGCAAAGAATATTGAATATCCCATGGACTGGAGAAGAATGAACAAATCTGTTCTGGAAGTACAGCCAGAAGGCTCCTGAGAATTGAGGATGACGAGACTTCGTCTCATGTATTTGGACATGTTATCAGGAGGGACCAGTCCCTGGCAAAGGACATCATGCTTGGTAAAGTTGAGGGTCAACGAAAGAGAGGATGACCCTCAAGAGATGGACTGACACAGTGGCTACAGCGATGGGCTTAAGCATAGCAATGATTGTGAAGGTGGTGCAGGACCAGACAGGGTTTCATTCTGTTGTACTTAGGGTTGCTACGAGTCAGAAATGACTAGATGGCACCAACAACATGCCTCTCATGTAGCCATCACTTTTTCCCTTTTGGTTGTTGGTTCCCAATAATTCCTTTGCTCTTGCCATACTGAATAAAATAATTAATTATTGAGTGCCCCCATATCTAGGTCAAGAAAGAAATCACTTAGCGAGAGTATTTTTAAGAATGAAATATCTCTTACTAAATAATCATTCCCTATTTTTTTTTCCAAATTGTTACATTATCATTCAAACAATTTGGAAGTAGAAAAAGGGCCACGCATAAAATACCAAAGCATTGATATTTGTTGCCCTAGAAGAAAAGTACCTTGCAGTATATTGAACATTTTCCTGCTTCTAAAGGTATTGATCATGCACAAACTTATGATTTTATTCATTCCTTACTAGATACAAAAAAATCAGACCCTGTACTAGTACACACGTAGTTTAATGTTAATATAAATTATACATTTCACAGATATAAATCTTGTTTCTAAAATGGAGCTTAAAGTTTTCAAACTTAGAATTCAAATAATTCAACATTCATATAACTTTAATTCTGATTTGTTAACTATGATCACCTTTATTTTAATAAGTACCCTGTTCTACATTGCTTGGATGATGTGATATAGCCTTGGGAATGAGGGCGTATAAAGAAAATCATTTTACCTCTCTTTAACAGATTGATTGGATCCACTATTACCTTAGGTTTCTTTTTTTTTCTTTTTTTTGTAAAGTCGTGTTAACATTTATGTTTGATACCTTCACTACAGCATAAGATATTGCAAAAAAAATCTGTCATGCCAATAGGTGTAACTAAATTTACTGGTCATCTTTTATGATTTGTTTTCCATTGAAGAAAATAATTACAGAGTGCATTTGCGCATATGTAGCTTTACCTTTTTTGTTTTTTCAAGGATGTAGGTAATAGTAATACATGTGTATGAAGTTATAGAGATAACCTAGTTACGTTATAATTATGTGCTTGATCAATAAAACTGGTCATTGAGGACATAGCCATTGGTGACCATTAAGAAGTCACCACTTTCAGTCTGGATTTGCCTCTGGGCTATTACCCATATTTTATAAAACTTTTATTTTTAGGAGCCTGAAGAAGTCTGGGTTCAACAGTTTTGTCTCTACTATGGCTGCCTCTTCAGGCCCCTTCTTGTAACTTCTTTAATGTAGGTTATAGAACCAGTTAGCTAGCTCCGAAAGGACACAGAATTTCTAGATGTCAGTCAACTTAGATGATATAATTTAGATACCAGCAGCTTCTTTGAGGAGAACTGTAATTTCTGTCATTTGTGACGATACTACATCTAGGTGTATTCCGAGTTCGTCTCTTTTGTAAAGGACTTTGTTGAGAGTGGCAAGATCAAATAACATCCATCAATACTCTAGAATTTACCAACATTTTCTCATAGAGATGGGCTTGTTCAACATGAGCTCAACTTTCAAGATATTGTAGGAAACACTTTTGAAATAGTCGCAGATTTTTGTCCTGCAATATTTGTGACCTTACTGCTAATCGCCTATCCATTAAAACAGTGATACCTATTTTAAGGTTTGCTTTAGCAGCACCTTACTTTTAGGCCTAAATTTTGTAATATTTGACATATATCCAGTGCTAAAATTAAGCTACATAAAATGCATTAATTCTGGAAAGCAATGTGTGTGTGTAATTTAGAGTAATGAATATGTGTTAAAAAGCAAATGATATCTTTATTAAAGTCATAATTTACTATTAATGATGAAAATGCATATGTATATTATGCCACTAATTATTTATGAGTTGTGTGAATTTACTATATTCCTTTGGGCATCAAGTCACTCAGAAAATACTAATAATCTAAATGTTAACTAAAATATAATGATGTATAGATATAGATAGATAAATAGACAAAGAAATATATTTTACTGAAATGAAAAATATCCATATTACTTTAAATTTTTTAAAGTCAGCTTTAAATTCTGCTCATTTCTCTACATTTTTAAATGAGTGGGAAATGTTACCTAAGAAAAATTAACGTTGCTTAATTTCTTGTGTTAATTTTCAATTTCCCTTATCTTGAAAAACATAAGATGAGATTATATCTTTATGAATCAACAAAGCAAACAATCAGTGCAAAGCCCCACTAAAATTTTAGAAGCAAAAATTATATTAATGCAGAAGAATACTTTTTAAAATTATACTCTTCTATTGATTGAAAGCATATGAACCAAAATTCTTGCCTTTACAAATTCACAGTACTTGGTGAATACTGAGTAGAAGCAATCATCTGTGGCAATGAAAAAACATCACTGATAGCTAAAACACAAACAAAAAAATCCAAACCCGTCACCATAGAGTTGATTCTGACTCATTATAACCCCACAAGTTTCAGAATAGAACTGTGCTTTACAGGGTTTTCATTGGTTATAATCTTACAGAAGTAGATTGCCAGGCCTTTCTTCCACAATGCCGCAGAGTGAATTGGAACCACCAACCTTTCTGTCAGAAGTCAAATGCAAATCATTTGTGTAGTTAGAGAAATGTAATTTATATTACACCTTTTAAGTAAGTGGAGTGATTATGAAGTAGTTTTACTTTCTTCATTTGCCCCCCTAAGTACAATTAAAAAATCCCGGGCATTGCATGTAAAACAATGTAAGAAAATTCTGAAAAGTGGCGAGAGCAAGGGGGACCTTGAAGCTCAAGGAATGATATGATGGTGAGTTTCCTGGGTTTTATTTTTGCCTCAAATTTCCAGACTGAATAACGCAGTACCCAGAAACACCAACACATGCAGATAAAATAAGCTATAACAAAAAACTTCCTTCTCTTGCAAAAGGACTGGGGAAGGGATAGTCTACATGACAGAAAATGTTTTGACAATACTCATTCTACTATAGCCAATCACCGTAGGAAAAATGCTCACCTTGTCACCATTCATGTCAGCAAAAGCTAACTGGAGAGCCTAGACTCCCACCCTGACAAGGCTGCAGCAATGTGCCCAACACTCCTGCAGCAGTGGTGTAAGAGAATGCAAAGCGGGAGCCGGGAGTTTCATTTCTGATGACTGGTCACAACCCTGCCTCTCACACTGTCAGTGCAGACCATGTGGAGTGCCTAGACTTTTATCTCAACCAGGCAGTAACAAGATGACTCCTCCTTCTGCTCGGGTGGTGTCAGAGAAGGCCTATTAGAGAGTAAGGACATTCACCATTATCCATCAGTAACCAGGCTGCACTGCATCATGGTGTCAGTGAAGGTTGTACAAAGAGTCAAAATTGTCACTTCACCAAACTGTAATGAGGAACCCCTATCCTTGGATGTCAACAAAGGCCAAGTAGAAAACCTGGACTTGAACCTCCGACTGGTAGTGATGAAGTGGCAAACATGCTTTTCTTGCCAGAGCAGTGTCAGAAAAAACAACTAAAATAAGATTTAAGTTAAGATCCAGAGACACATAGCATGATACAAAAATGTTTCAATTTCCATTGAAAATCATTCTTCCTACTAAGAACCAGAAAGTTCTCAAACAAAATAATCTGAGACAATCAGTAGATGCCAATACCTAGATGATAGAGGTGGTAGGTACATCTGGCAAATACTTTAAAGTAGCAATGATAAGTACGCTTCATAGAGCAAATATGAACACATTTGAAACAAATGAAAAAACTAAAAGTTTCCGGAAAGAAATACAAAATTAAAAAAAAAAAAACTAGAAGAGCCAAATAGAAAATTTAGACTTGAACAATATAACAGCAACAGCAACTAAATTAGTAGATGGAATCAATTACAGAATGGAGGAGGCAAAGGAAAGAATCCCATCAACTGGAAAATAGAACAATAGAAATTACCCAGTCTGAATGACGGATAAAATAAGCTGAAGAAAATTAGAAAAAAAACAAAAACAAAAAGAACAGAGTCTCCAGGACCTGTGGGACTCTCATGTCACCACTGTACTGAAAACAGATGAGAAAAAGTGTGACCTCAAAATATTCTTGAAGAAATAATGGCTGTTAAATTCCCCAATTTGCCAATAGTAATTCACTGACATATTCAAGGAGCTGAGAAAACCCTAAACAGAATAAATCCAAAGAAATCCATGTCAATACATCTCATAACTAAACTTCTCATCATGAAGGAAACAAAATATACAAATAACAGGTAGTTCTTGTAAAGATGTGGAGCAAAGGAACACCCATTCATTCCTGGTGAGAATGCAAAATTGTACAGCTGCTTTGGAAAACTTTAAGCAGTTTCTTAAACAAAACCATGCGTAGGCTTACCATATAATCCAGCAACTGAACTTCTAGGTAGTTACCAAAATAAACTCAAACTTATGTCCTCACAAGAACCTACACATGCATTTTTATAGCAGCCTTATTGATCAAACATTGGAAGCAACTAAGATGTCTTTCAGTAAGTGAAAGAATTTAAAAAAATAAATTAATTAAAAACCTGTGGTACATCCATACAACGGAGTATTAGCCAATGATAAAAAGGAATGACCTATCATGCTGCCAAAAGATATTGAGGAGCCTTAAATGCATGTTGCTTTGTGAAAGAAGCCTGTGTGAAAATGCTACATGTATATGATTCCACCTGTGTGCTATTCTGGAAAAAGGAACTCTGTAGAGACAGTAAAAAGATCAGTGGCTGACAGGGGCTCAGAGGGAGTGGAGATGGATGAATAGGTGGAGCAAAGGGCATGTTTAGGGCAGCAAAACTATTCTGTATAATACTCTGATGGTGGACACATGGCATTATACATTTGTCAAAAACCATAGGACTGTACAACACAAACAGTGAATCCTAATGCAAACTATAAATGTAAGTCAATGATAATGTATCAGTCTTTGTTTATCAAGTGACACAAATGCACCACATGACTGCAAGGTGTTAGTAATAGGAGAAACTGTTCATGGGAGAAAGGTATTATACAGACACTCTGTTCTTTCTGCACAATTTTCTGTAAACTGAAAACTGCTCTAAAAGATAAAATCTTTTATAAAAATATATGCAAAGTCAAAGAGAAAAATCTTGAAAGCAGTCAGAAAAATATTATAACTTACCTGTAGGGGAAAAACAACTAGAAAGACAGTAGAGTTCTCATTCGAAGCCACAGAGGCCAGGAAAAAGTGGCACAATATTTTCAAGTGCTGCCAAAAAAAAAAAGCAAAACAAGAAAACAAAAACAAAACAAAAAACTACAATCCAAAAATCTATATCTAGAGAAAATATCTTTCAAATTGAAGAGAAAATCAAGACATTCGCAGGTGAAGGAGAATGAAGAAAATTTGTTACCAGCAGATCTACTCAAAATAGTAGAGGATCTTTGGAACATAAGGAAGGAAAAAGAGAACATGGTTAGCATAAGATGTGTAAATACAATAACCTGTCTTCACCTCTTGAGTCTTCTGAAGTATGCTTGATTGCTGAAGCAAAAATTATAACACTGTCTGATTTGGTTGCAAATAGATATAGGGAAAATATGTAAGACAATTATAAACAGAAAAGTAAATATACTTTATGTCTAGTGCAGCCAGAAAAAAAGCTATACAAAGAAGTATACTAAAAAACACTGTATATAAAACGAAAGAAATGAAATGTTAAAATAACTTACAGAAATGCAAGAAAAAGAAAACAAAAAATAAAATGGCAGACAACACTAACATGTCAGTAATTACAGTAAATATAACTTATCTACACTAATTAAAAGACATAAATTGGTAGAGTAGATTAAAAACATGATCCAACTATATGTTGTCTTCAAGTAACTCATTGTAAACATAGCAGTTGAGACAGGCTGAAAGTAAAATGAAGGAAAGTACATATCATACAAAATGTAATTAAAGATTAACAGGAATGTCTACATAATATCAGATAATGTAGACTTCAGGGAAAAGAAATTTACCAGAGACAGAGAGATGGTATAATAATAAAAGAGTTAATTCATCAATAAGACAAGCAGTCTTAAATCAGTATGCACCAAATAATGGGGATGCAAAGTACAGAAAGAAAAAACTGATAGAACTGAAAAGAGAAATTAAAAAATCCAAAATTATATTTGGAGACTTCAACACTCCCCTTTCACCAATGGACAGAGCAACTAGACAGGAAATCAGTAGTGATACAGAAGAATTCAACAACACCATCAACCGAGGGAGAGGATTTAATTGATACTTACAGAACACTCTACCCAGCAACAGAGAATAAACTTCTCAAGTACCCATGAAACATATACCAAACTTAACCAAATGCTTAACCGTTAAAAAAAAAGACTCAACAAACTTAAAGAATGGAAATCATACAGAGTGTGTTCTCTGACCATAATGGGATAAAACTAGAAATCAATAACCGAAAGATAACAGAAAAATCTTCGAACACTTGAAAAGTAAATAATAGACTTCTAAATAATCCATGGTCTAAACAAAAAATCTGAAAGGAAATATAAATTACATTTTATTGAATGAAAATAAATATACATCAAAATTTGGGGTCACATCTAAGACGGTGCTGAGATGGAATTTATAGTACTGACTGCATGTGTAGAAAAGATGAAAAATCTCAAATCAATAATATAAACTCCACTTCAAGAACCTAGAAGAAGAAAAGCAATTTAACCCAAAGCAAACGGAATGGAGAAAATAATAAAGACAACAGCAGAAATCAATTCAATTGAAAAGAGAAAACCTATAAGGAAAATAAATAAACAAAAGAGGTAGTTCTTTGAAAAGAGCAATTAAATTGATAAACATTTAGCAAGACTTACAAAGAAAAAGACAGAGGAAACACAAATTACTGATTTCAGGAATGAAACAAGAAATATCATTACAGATGCTACAGATATCAGAAAGATAATAGAAAATTGCTATTTAAAACTCTACTCATATAAATTCAGAAAATCAGATGAAAGAGACCGTTTCCTTGAAAAAACACAAAATATAAAAATTCACTCAACATTAAAAAGATAATTTGAATAACTTTGTAACTATTAATAATATTAGAATTGTAATTTAAAAACTGCCATACACAAAAAACTTCTGGCCCAATAGCTTCTCTGAAGAATTCTACCAACCATTTAAAGAATTAACACCAATTCTACATAAGCTGTTCCAGAAAATATGAGAAGGGTACATACCTGTCTGAGTAACTTAGTGCTGCTCTAATACAAATACCACAAATGGATGGCTTGAAACAACAGAAATTTATTTGTCACAGTTCCACATGCTGAAAGTCCAAATCAGGGTCTCAGCTGTGTCAATTCTTTCCTTATTGACAGCGCTTGGGTTTCCTTGGTTCCTTGGTGTTTCTTGGCTAGTAGACAATCCTCACGGAAAGTCTGTCTTCCCACTGGGTGTGTCTCTGTGCCTATTCTGGTCTTTTTATAATTCAGAAGGGATTAAGTTTAGGATCCACCCGATAGTGGTATGAACTTACTAATATAACAAAAGAAAAATCCTGTTTCCAACAGGATCATATCCACAGGTACAAAGGCCAGGAAGTTAACATGTAATTTGGAGGGACAAAATTCAATCCATAGCAGTTAGGGCTAATCCATAAAGGAATGCCAAAAGAAGGTATGTATTAAGAGATTTATTGCTTAAGTAATTGTACTGTGTAATTAGGGAAGTTAGAAATCTGTAGCACAAACTGTCTGAAATAGCAGGCTGGAATTTTCAGATAGGAATAAAAGTTGCTGTCCACAGCTAGAATTTCTCCTTGGGAAAGCCTGGTTTCTGCTCTTAAGGCCAATGATCTGATTATAGACTTCAATTACATATGTAAAATACCTCAAAAAAAAAAAAAAAACTACATTAGTGTTTCATTGAATAATGGAGGCCTGTAACCTAGACAAATTAACACATACAACTTACCATCAGAGTCCACCTATTGTCAGCCTGGCAACCATACTCATCTCTTTAAACCATACTAAATCTCCAAAAAGTACAATAACAAAAAATACAGTACCTAACATGATGCAAATATTTTCCTATATGTAACTAAAAACATTCTAACCCTTTCCCCAGAAGAAGACGAAATACCCTTGAATGATGTTATCCCTTCTCTTTTGATACTCTGTGACTTAAAAACTCTAATATAAATTCAACTGTTATTAATACATTATGTGTAAGAAGATAAGGGAATAAAGGAAGAAGAAAAAAAGACAGAAGTAAATATGTGAACACCTGTGGAAATGAGGACTGCTATCGTTATGAGTATTTTTTCCTTATATTGTTATTTTTGTTTCTACAGGTGGTCACATAATTGCTAATACTTATAACTACTTTCTCTCACTATATATTTGATATTCCCTTTGCTTCAGCAATTCTCTCTGCTAGCCATTTTTCTTTGTCTGATGGTTTAACTCAAACCTTCATTCATGAAGATCTGAGTCATCAGCAATACTGTCTGAATTGAATTGTTGTAGTTTTCCACGGACTTTAATAGAGGACATGGTATTAATTATAAACTTATGAAGGAAACATTTCTATTTCAGACATACTTTTCCTTTCCTCCATTTCCCGTCCTAGCCCCCAGGAAACCCTGGTGGCATAGTGGCTAAGAGCTATGGCTGCTAACCAAAAGGTTGGCCGTTTGAATCTACCAGATGCTCCTTGGAAACCCTCTGGGGCAGTTCTCCTCTGTCCTATAGGGTGGCTATGAGTCGAAATCGACTTGACGGCCATGGGGTTGGTTTGGTTTGGTTATTTTCCCCCTGGATCAATAATTCCAGTCAGTATAATGATCCTCTTCTTTGTCTTCTGATTCAGAGGCATGAGTAGCCCATAGTGGCTCAACTCTCATTTAAGTAGACTTATATTTTATTTCCTGGTGAAGGCATTCCTGTCTTTGAAACTAATATTTCTGGAAAAGCAGAGTCTAAGGTTGCATGGATGGGAAGAAAAATTTTGCTAGTGGATCAATATAGGTAATAATGATAGGATCAACTCATATTTCCACCCTTTGATTCCTGGCACAATGAATCCTAGCTAGGGGAGAAAAAGCACAATATGCTGACATTGATTTAGAGCATATGAATCATCAAGAAGAACATTACCCAAGTTCTGCAAGGTATTGCCATCTATCTATCTGGTATGGTAAGTGATTCTTCAAAAAGCTATTCCATCAGTCTATCAAGCCAGCTCCTTCAGGATGCTGGAGAACATAGTAATACTAGTGAATTCCATGGGCATGGGCCACTGCTGTTAAGTGAGTTCCTTGATCAGAAAAAAGTGCAGCGTGAAATACCATGATGGTGGTTAAGGCATTCTTTAAGTCCGTGAATAATAGTTTGGGCAGAAGCTTTGCATGCAAGGAATATAAATCCATATCCTGAATATTTCAGTAAGAACAAAGCAATGCCCCCTCTACGATGGAAGCAGTTCAATGTAATCAATCTGAGACCAGGTAATGGTTGATTACCTTGGGGAATGGTGCCATATCAGGGACTCTATGTTGGTCTCAATTGTGGCTGTAGACAGGTACTCAGAGATGGCTGTAACCAGGCTGACCTTAGTAAGTGGCAGTCCATGTTGCTGATCCCAGGCATAAATCTCGTCCCTGCCACCATGGCCACTTTGTCTTTGATCTTATTGGGTAATGACAAGAGTGGCTGAGAAAAAAGGTTAAGTGGTATCCACAGAATGGGTTATCCATCTACTTGACTATTAAAATCCTCCACTGCAACAACCAAAAAAACTCAAACACACTGCTGTTGAGTCAATGCTGACCTACCTTTTAATAAGCATTCACATGGACACAAATATCTTCACATTCTTTGCCCATTCAGAGAAGTCTATCCATGTACTTCTTACCCACATCTCTCTGTCACCAGTTTTCCAATCATGTTCCTTATTTATCACTAACCATCTAGCCAAACAATTGGCCGCAGACCATGTATCTATATAGATTCTTTACTCTAGCCATTTCTCCTTCCAGGCAAAATGAACCACTAGGTTCTTTGCTTGAAGTTCTGCCCTCTAGGAGGAATTGCCTTCACCACTATACTTCAGGGATGTTCCACAAAGGGACTGTAGTGTGCAGTCATAACTTTTTGATGATGGTGCCTGCATATCATGAAAAGCCATCTGTAAACATAGGGTTTCTTGTGTACTCTTTTTCATCAATTGGTCATACCAAACAACTCATGAGTCCATACATGTGGACTTCGAAAAAGAAAGTAATGAAGCTCAGGTTACATGGTACCTTGGAGGCCTATGGTTAAGCATTCAGTCTCTACTAAGTTAAGTGGAAAGACAAATCTTCCAAAGGCTACAAATAGCATCTCTATCTACCACTGAAATTCCGAGCACCAATGGATCTGCTAGGTCATACAGACCAAGTGCCAGAGCGCTGTCCTGCATAGCAGGATAGACCTGTTGCAGAACTTTCTAATGCTCTGGGTCCCACTAAAAACTAGCATCTTTTTGGGTCAGTAATATATAGGATGGAGTAGCACACTCAGATTAGGAATATTTTGCCTCCAAAATCCAGAGAGACACTAGACATTGTGCCTCTCTTTTGGTTATAGGAAGGGCCAGCTGCAACAACCTATCCTTCACCTTATAAAGAATATCTCCACATGTCCCACACCACTGGACCCCTAGAAATTTCACTGAGTTGGTAGACTCCTGAATTTTGTAGGATTTGTTTCCCACCCTCTGACATGCATGTATGTTATGTTTAGAATAGTTGTTACTTCCTGCTTACCAAGTCCAATCAGCCTAATATCATCAATATAATAGACCAGTGTGATGTTTTGTGGAAGACAAAGACAATTACACTCCTGAAGACTAAACTATGACATCGGGCTGTAGTTGATATACCTCTGAGGTAGTACAGTGAGGGTGTTTTGATGGCCTTGCCCACTAAAATCAAACTGCTTCTGGTGGTCTTTACTAAGAGGTATAGAGAAAAATGCATTTGCCAAATCAATGGCTGCATAGAGATAGCAGGGTATGTGTTGATTTAACAACAACAAATCCACGTCAGGAAAAGCAATCATAATTGGAGTCATCACCTCAATATTTTACTGTTATCCACTGTCATTCTCGGAGATCCATCTGTTTTCTGCACAGGCCAAATAGCTGAGTTGGATGACGATGTGATGGAAGTCACCATACCTGCATGTTTAAAGTCCTTGATGACGGCAATAATCTTTGAGATCCTTCCAGGATGCAATATTGATTTTAGTTTATTATTTTCCTAGATAGAGGTAGTTCTATTGGCTTTTGACTGGATTTTCCTTCTATAATACTCATCACTCCACTGGTCAGACAACAAACATGAAGATTCTGCCAGTTGCTGGGTATGCCTATTATAATTATACGTTCTGAAATGGAGGAAATAATCACAGGTTTGGTTTTGGGGTCCACTGAGCCAACTGAGAGACAGACTTGACCCCCATAAGTCCCTACTATTACTGGTGGACCACAGTGAGATTTTGGGTCTCAAGGAATTAGTGACAGTTCAGAGTTAGTGTCTAATAATCTCCTCAAATTCTGATTATTTAACTTTTGCCAATGTACAGTTACCCTGGTAAAAGGCCATAGGTTCCTTTAGGGAAGTCTGAGAGAAACAGCATAATTTTTTGGAAGTGAAATGTGGCTCTTTCTCAAGGGGACCTGGAGTCTTCTTCATTCTAGTTCTGGTGAGTTTGTAAATTGGCCATGACTCTCTGCCTTGGTAACTCTATATATTAGATCTAGAAATGTCCCCTTAAACAGACCAAATTAAAAAAAATTAGCAGACTGCTTATCATTTTTTTTCCTTTTTTCGTTTCCCCTAGAGACACCATGCTCAACTAGCCAATGCCATAGGTCTTTGCTAGTCAGACTATTCAGATTACTACTTTAACTTTGCTGTTCATCACAGTATCCTCAGCAATCTTGTTACTGGTGATTAAGTGCTACCACATGGCTCCATCCACCCTTTTATTTCATTATTCCCATTGTATTTAGAAATTTCATTTCTATGGTAGCAGTTTACAGTATACCCAGTGAACTACAGAAAGGATCCTGGGGGGTTTCCCTTATAAATTTATTCATCACAGTCACAGTGATAGGTTTGTCCTCTAGATCTTCCACATGTAGGTGGGTAGATTTTTGCTTATAAATCCACTAACATTCCAGTATAGGCCTTTGGATACTTTCCTCCATATCGTAACAAAGCAGTTCAACTTCATTTAGTATACGCCATTTTGGGATCCATGATTCAGCCAACTGACCAAACAAGTAGAGAAATTTGAAACTCCTGAGCTAAAGCATTGACTCCAAAGTCTCAGCTTATTGGGCCCATATCAATAAATTTGGGATGATCAAAACTTTATGTCCTTCCACCACCAGACTATCACACATTTAAGATTCATTTCCCCATATTATGTCTGTATAAATTGGAAAAGCAATAGCAACAACAAAAAAACATGCAATTATTTTCTAGTGTAACACAACTCCTTGTGGGACACACGTTGTGGTCACCCTTTGGGACCCAATGGAACTTGAGTCTAGTTATAGGTCTAGAAACAAATAAGGGTGAAGGAGGTAGGTCCTGAAGAGAATTAGTAGTGCCTTGCAAGGCAGCTACTTTAAGGGAGACCATTACAGTTTATTCAGTTGATGCAGGGCTAAACTCCTCAGGAAAGGGTGGTAAGTCAATTTCTATTGGTAAAAAAGACTCAGCTTAATTTAAATGTTTGATGTTCCCAGTTACATTAAGATTTGTCCATAAGTCTCCATTCCAAATTTCTTGATCCTATTTCTTTTTGATTAATAGCATTACTTCAACAGAAGGCACCTTGTGAGTTTAGGAATTCAGTTTGCATGGTAATTCAGCTTCATATGGGCATTTGAAGTCCTGATCTCATCCTTTTCTTTTCCCACTTTATCCAGTGCAACTACTAGCAACAAATTCATCCCATTATACTAATTAGTTTGATGAACATGTTCTAAGGTATCCCCAGAACCGTGCCTTCTATAAGTATTTGATTAGGAATATCCAAAGGTGATATTTTGGAGGTTCTATTACTCCATCATGTCTTGAACTACTAGTGCCCTTTTTACCAATGAAAATAAAGTGATTAATTTTTAAATGTCAGTAGATTAGAAAAACAATCCCAGAAAAGCCAGGACAAATTCAGTAATGTCATTCTTACTATTTTGTTGCTTGAGAATTACTGTTGGTAACAAAATCTCTATCAATCAGGGTTCAGTGATAGAAAGAGAGCCAGTTTCAGATATAAGATATAAGGTATTGGCTTACATGATTGGGGAAGCTGGCTAAAGAATTCGAAAACTCTTGGGCAAGAGCTAAAACTTTTATTCATAGTGGGATTTCTTCCTCAGTGAAAGCTTAACCCTGCTGTTTGTTGTTGTTGTGTGCCCTCTGGTCAATTCTGACTCATAGCAACTCTTATAGGACAGAGTTGAAATGTCCCATAGGCTTTCCAAGGCAGTAAACTTTACTGGGGCAGATTGTACATTTTTCTCCCATGGAGTAGCTGGTGTGTTCAAACCACCAACCTTTCAATTAGCAGCCAAGTACTTAACCACAGCACCACAAGTTCTCCTCTAAATTATCTAACTGACCATCACACTCCCCAAGTTGACGTATAGGTTTAATCAATGTCTATCAAAATCATCATAAGATATTTTTGTAGACATAGATAAGATTATTCTAAAATTTATACGGAAAGTCAAAGAAACATTGATAAGCTTAATTAAAATAATTTTGGAAAAGAAAAATAAGATAGGAAGAAGCTGGGCTGAGGACTGTGGGGACCATGGTCTCAGGGAACATCTAGCTCAACTGGTATAACATAGTTTATAAAGAAAATATCCTACAGTCTACTTTGATGAGTAGCATCTGAACTCTTAAAAGCTTGTAAGCAGCCATTTAAGATACTCCACTGGTCTCACCCCGATGGGAGCAAGGGAGAATGAAGAAAACTAAAGATACAAGGGAAAGATTAGTCCAAAGGACTAATGGACCACAACTACCACAGCCTCTGCCAGTCTGGGTCCAGTACAACTAGAAGGTGCCCAGCTACCACCACTGACTGCTCTGACAGGGATCATAATAGAGGATCCAGGACAGAGCTGGATAAAAATGTAGAATAAAATTCTAACTTATAAAAAAAAAGGAAAAAAAGACCAGACTTACTTGTCTGATAGAGACTGGAGAAACCCCAAGAGTATGGTCTCCAGACACGCTTTTAGCTCAGTAATGAAGTCACTCCCGAGGTTCACCCTTCAGCCAAAGATTAGACAGGCCCATAAAACAAAACGAGACTGAAGGGGCACACCAGCCCAGGAGCAAGGACTAGAAGGCAGGAGTGGATAGAAAAGCTGGTAATAGGGAACTTAAGGTCTAGAAGAGAGAGTGTTGATGTATTGTGGGGTTGGTAGCAAATGTCACAAAACAATACGTGTACTAATTGTTTAATGAGAAGCTAGTTTGTTCTGTAGACCTTTATCTACAGTTAAAAAAAAAAAAAGATGAGAGGAGTCTCTTTACCTGAAATCATGTCTTACCTTGTGATATTGGAGGATGGATAAGCACATAGATAAATGGAATAAAATTGAATACCTAGAAATCGACCCACAACAATATGCCCAACTAAATTTTGACAAATGTTCAAAAACATTCAATAGAGAAAATACAGCCTTTTCAACAAAGCCTGGTAGAGAATTGGATATCCATAGGCAAAAACAAAACAAAGCAAAACCTCTGCCTAAGTCTCAACAATTAATTCACAATGGTTGGTGGACTTAAATTTAAAATGTTAATCTCTAAAACATTAAAGAAAGGAAAAAAAGAAGAAGGAAAAAAAAAAAAAAAACTTGAGGAGAAGCCTATAACGAGGCAAAGAATATTTAGACTTGACACCAAAATCACAATCCACAAGAAAAGATGTATAAATTGGACTTCATTAAATTTGCTCTGTGAAAGACTGTTAAGAACATGAAAAGACAAGCTACAGATCAGAGAACATTTGCACACTGCGTATCTGACAAAGGGCTGGTATCTAAAATAAAGAACTCTCAAAAGTCTACACTAATAAAAAGCACACAATCCAATTAGAATATGGGCAAAAGACATAAAGAGACATTTTAACAAATAAGATATGTCGATAGCAAATAATCACATGAAAAGTTGCCCACTGTCACTAGAAAAATGCAAATTAAAATACAATGAGATACCACTATACACGTATCAGAATGCTTAAATTAAAAAAAAAAAAGAAATAAAAATAAATGTGACAAGACTAAATGCTGGAAAGTATCATTCACACATTGCTGGTGGGAATGTAAAATGGCACAACCACTCTGGAAAAGTTTGTTTCTTAAGAAAAAAACTAAACCCGCAGTTTCTTAAAAACATTCTTAAAAAGTAAACCTGCAATTCCCATAAAACAACAATAAAAAATCAGCTATTATCAAGTAGATCCAACTATGGCAAACTCATATGTGTCAGAGTAGAACTGTAGTCCATAGGGCTTTTAATGACTGATTTTTTGGAAGTAGATTGTCAGGCCTTTCTTCTGAGCAGCCTACGGGTGGACTTGAACCTCCAGCCTTTAGGTTGGCAGCTGAGCAAGTTAACTATTTTATCAACCAGGGACTTCAACCCCAGCAATTGCATTCTTAGATACTTTTGCCATAGGAAAAAAAAAACTTATATTCACACAAAAATCTGTACTTGACTATTTATAGTGGCTTTATGCATCATAGTTCCAAAATGGAAACAACCCAGATATTTTCAACAGGTAACTGACTAAATAAACTGTTACACCCATACTGTGAAATACTCCTCAGCAATAAAAGGAAATGTACTACTGATACACGCAGAAAACTTCATGAATCTCCAGAGAATTATAGTGAGTGAAAAAAAACTTAATTCCAAAAGATATATACTTGCCATGGATTTAATTGTGTCCCCCAAAAATATGTGTCAACTTGATTGAGCCATGATTCTCAGTATTGACTTATTGTCCTCCATTTTGTGATTGATATAGTTTTCCTGTATAATGTAAATCCTCATCTCTCCCTGTGGTTAATGAGGCAAGATTGGACTATGTTGAAGAGGATTACGGTGGGATGTAACACCCTTGATCAGGTCACATCCCTGATCCACTGTAAAGGGAGTTTCCCTGGGGTGTGGCCTGCACTACCTTTTATCTCTGAAGAGATAAAAGGAAAGGGAAGCAAGCAGAGAGTGGGGGCTTCATTCCACCAAGAAAGCAGTGCCCGGAGTAGAGCACATCCTTTGGACCCAGGGTTCCTGCACAGAGAAGCTCCTAGTCCAGGGGGAGATTGATGAGAAAGACCTTCCTCTAGAGCTGACAGAGAAAGAAAACCTTCCCTTGGAGCTACACCCTGAATTTGGACTTCTAGCCTACTAGACTGTGAGAAGATAAATTTCTCTTTGTTAAAGCCATCCACTTGTGATATTTCTGTTATAGCAGCACTAGATAACTAAGACCATGTTGTGTGATTTTATTTATATAAGATTCTTGAAATTAAAAAAAAAAATTATAGAAAAGAAGAACATGTGAATCGTTGCCAGGGATTAAGGTAAGGGCTAAGAAACTGGGTGTGACTATAAAAAGGCAACATGACAGATTCTTATGGTGATGAAAATGTTCTCTATCTTAACTGTATCTAGGTGTCCTGGTTTGACATTGTACTATGCAGAACCATAGTGTTATATTAGATTTGTTCATTGCATTGCTGTTAAAGATATATATTACTTAAATAAACAGGTGTTTCTAATTTTTTTATTTTATCTCTAATTTACACTTCTTTGAAATATAATGGATACATTGACCTTTTATGTAGCATTATACTCAGGGAAATGTATGTATTATTTTACATTTTTCATAGAAAATTATTCAAATATCAATTTAATAAATATAAATCTGATGCCGTTAGTTAGTAGAAGTTTCATAATTGAGTTTCTACCTCATGACAGATCTTTCATCCCTGCATTCTATTGTTGATTTTGAAAACTCCAAACATTTGGTTTCTGTGATAAAATTGTTGGCAGATTCATTCAATTTAACCTGCTGGTTTCCTCTTTCTTTAATAGAAGTGTCTTAGTCATCAGAATCTTTCATGCTTCATGCAGCTTTCCAAGAAAACAAACATTTTTTAGAGCATTTTTATTTCAGTAAATGTTTATTCGATGTAACTGAGCAAAGGATGGAACAAATGTACAAACATCAGCACAAGCTTAACATGGACAATAATGCTTCAGGACTTACAGACGACTGTTTTTCAAAATGGATGTGGTAACTTCCTGACAATTCTAAGTCCCACAGAAACTACGGAAAGAAAATGTGATGCCTGAATGACTTTTTTCTTTAATTGCACTGCATTTTACATTTAGTTCCCTAGCTGAAATGTTTTTACTCTTGCTGGTGTCCGCTGCTTAACTCGTCATCCTCTATAATTGTTTTGATAACCCACAGTATATCTGCCAACTCATTAGCTATTTATTTTCTCTATAGTTTCCATATCACATGTTTATTATTACTACATGGTATTATTATTAATACACTAATACTAAGTAATATTATTACAGCTAAGTTATAGGATGGAAAATTTTTGAAAAATAAATATAAACTACTATTCCTTATTTTAAAGGAAATGTTACTAATGAAATGTTTATGTGAGAATAATTATTCAACTAAAACAATGCAGAATATCAGTATAGGCCGAACCATAAATTCTCAATCTTTGTGCTAGGATAACCACTAAGAAAAAATTCAGCAAATATCCAAACATTGAACTTGTCATTTCTCCTTGAGTTCTTTCTGATTGCTTACCTAAAACTGAAACCTATTTTCAACTCTCCTTTTACTTTTTCTCATTTATTTTCTCCTTAGATGTTGTCACCATATAACATATTATACATTTACTTCTTTATCTCATTTTAATTTTTTTCTGTTGCACCAGCATAGAAGCTCCATGTGGCAGCAAATGTAGGGTTTCAATTTTTTATTTAGGTATCTTGATAATCTAACTACTAAATTGTCTTGCAATGAAACAAAATAAAGCCTTTGCAAAGAAATCGGGGAGGGGAAACATAGAAACTCAGAGGAAAGCAACAGGGCTGTACGTATAAGAAAATAGATAAAATTTAATTTACATATGAAAGTTTCTGTTTATCCCAATAAATATCTCAGCTTTTATGGCATATTTTCTAGCAAGATATAAGCTACCAAAATATACTCAGAAAGTTTTAAAAAACCTTAATCGGTCGTTTAAATGAAAACATATTGAAAAGATTTACCAAGAGTATAGCATAACAGATCCTAGCACCAGTTTTATAGACCATCCTAACTTCAAGGTAGTTATTCTTCTTTCTGATCTTCTTGCTTTTCCTGGAAAACACCAACATGCTTCCTCCTCAGGGTCTTTACACTAGCTCTTCTGTCAGTCTAGAAGCTCTTCCCACAGCATATTCCACGGGTCAAATCTTACCTTCTCATCGAAGCCTTCCCAGACCACTCTACTTAAAATTAACACTCCTCACTTCCATCTGGCACCCCCTAATTACCCTGCTGAAATTATTTTTTTCTGGGGAAATTATCAGCACCAATACTGCTACATAATTTACTTATTAAATGCATTTATTATCACCCCACACAAATATATACACTAGAATGAAAGCTAGATGAGGACAAGAATTTTTGTCTATTTTCTTCACTTCTTATTTCTACTACCTTAACATACATTAGTTATTATTTCTTGAATGAAGAAATGAAATTTTAGCAGGTTTCTTAGTCATCTAGTGCTGCTATAACAGAAATACCACAAGTGGATGATTTTGGCAAAAAGAAGCTATTTCCTCACAGCCCAGTAGGCTAGAAGTCCGAATTCAGGTCATCGGCTCCAGGGGTAGGCCCTCTCTCTGTGTCAGCTCTGGAGGAAGGTCGTTGTCATCAGTCTTCCCTTGGTCTGGGAGCATCTCAGCGTAGGAACTTCAGGTCCAAAGAAGGGGCTCTGCTCCCAGCACTGCTTTCTTGGTGGTATGAGGTCCCTCCTCTCTGCTGCGTCCCTTTCTTTTTTATCTCTTGAGAGATAAAAAGCGATGCAGGCCACACCCCAGGGAAACTCCCTTTACATTTGGATCAGGGATGTGGCGTAGGTAAGGGTGTTACAATCCCATCCTAATCTTTTTTATTTTTTATTTTTTTAATATTTTATTGTACTTCAGGTGAAGGCTTACAGAACAAACAGTTTCTCATGTAACAATAGTACACATGCTGTTTTATGACTTCCTAATCTTCTTTAACAGAAAATTACAGTCACAAAATAGAGGACAACCACACAATACTGGGAATCATGGCGGTGGACCTTGTTAAGAAAAATGCAGCATCAGGATTGAAGGAAGACTAGTTAACAATCTGTTATTTGCAGATGAAACAATTTTGCTTGCTGAAAGTGAACAGGACTGGAAGCACTTACTGATGAAGATCGAAGACTACAGCCTTCAGTGCGGATTACACCTCAACATAAAGAAAACAAAAATCCTCACAACTGGATCATTAAGCAACATCATGATAAATGGAGAAAAAATTGAAGTTGTCTAAGATTTCATTTTACTTGGATCCACAATCAACGTCCATGGGAGTAGCAGTCAAGAAATCAAACAACTTATTGCATTGGGCAAATCTGCTGCAAAAGACCTCTTTAAAGTATTAAAAAGCAAAGACGTCACTTTGAGGACTAAGGTACACCTGACCAAAGTCATGGTATCTTCAATCATTTCATATGCACGTGAAAGCTGGACGATGATTAAGAAAGAAAGAAAAATTGATGCATTTGAATTACGGTGTTGGTGAAGAATATTGAATATACCATGGCTTTCAGAAGAGTGAGCAAATCTGTCTTGGATGAAGCACAGCCAGAATGCTCCATAGAAGCAAGGATAACGATAATTCTTCTCAGGTATTATGTACATGTTTCAGGAGGGACCAGTCCCTGGAGAAGGACGTTATGGCTTGCTAAAGTAGAGGATTAGCAAAAAAGAGGAAGACCCTCAAGAAGATGGACTGACACAGTGGCTGCAAGAATAGGCTCAAATATAGCAATGATTGTGAGGATGACACAGGACCAGGCAGTTTTGCATTCTGTTGTACATAGAGTTGCTATGACACAGAACCGACCTGACGGCACCTAACAACAACAACATTGAGAATTTTAAAAAGAAAGTTGTGATTCGTTGGTATAATTTTTAAAGCATAGCAAAAGATGAAATGATGTAATGTATTTTATAAAACTAACCTAACTATAGTATCCAAACATATAATCATACACTAGTATTTCCAAATGTAGATGCAAAACTCCAGGACAAATTTTTAATAAGAAAAACGTTACTCAGCATTATTTTTAAAGGAATGATTTGCTTTAGCTGTATTCCAAGAATTTGGAGATGGTTCTGTGTTAGGCTACATATTAATATAAATAAATACAATAATGACTGACCATATAATTTTATCAATACATTGTTGAACAACATTTGACCACATTATCATCTTATTTATTTTAAACTTTTTAAGGTAATGAAAAAGAGAAATTTTCTGTATGTAACAATATGAATTTATTTGAAATCAACACCATATACATAATAAAAAATAGTAAAAAATAAAGGCATCTTCAATTAAACAAAGCACAGTTTAAGATTTACAATTACTGTTAAAATATTATTTTACGATTTTATATAGGTTGTACTAGTTATTGCAAAACATTCTTCAAATAACATCGGGTTGCATTTTAGAAAAGTTTAAAAGAAGCCCCAAAATTAGCATTCCTTATAAAATTTGAAAAGTCAAGATTTTTAAAATTAATATTTCAGAAATCTATAGCTGTATATATATATTTATATATATATCAATCATAATTTGTGCAATGTGAATATGTGTTAATAAAAAATTAGTTACAGGACCTATCACATTTGTAGAAAATATGTGAGTATGGTTGTGTGTTAGAGAGGCATGGGTTTAGGTGATTGTCCATGTGTATAGATAAGATAAGAAGTTTATTATATAGATAGCCTGAGAATCTAGAGTCTTCCAATATTTACCAAATTATTGTATGAATTCAAGGCAACTCCAACTACCATTTTTTTGGAGTTCAAACATTATACTTGATACGTAAGATGTTACTATACTCAGACTAGTTTTGCAAATGAATAACAAGAGAAATTTGTTGTATAGATGTTACAGTTTTATGTTGATCTTCTGTAATTAAAAAAATCATTTTGCTATAGGAACAGATAAATATATAAATGTAACCAAAAAAAAAAAAATCCTTACAACAGTAGATATAGGGGCTTAATTTATTACGAAGCTGTTACTGCAAACCAGTTTAAAATGGAAGTACAGTTCAATAAAGGTTCTTCAAATCATATGTAAAAATAAATGTTACATTGGATAAAGGACAATATAAAAACACTATTAAATTTTTATGAGAAAATCTAAGATGTTTTTATTCTTGAGTGTGAGGAAGATCTTCTTAGGATGCATTTTCAGAAAGCAAAATTAAAATCAGACATATGTGTGGAAATAAAAAGCATCTTATACAATACTGAAACCTGTTGTGACCTTCTAGGACAGAGTAGAATCGCCCCATAGTGTTTCCAAGGAGTGGCTGGTGGATTTGAAATGCCGACTTTTGGTTATCAGCAGAGCTCTTAACCACTGTGCCACCAGGGCTCTTTACAATACTAGAATATGTAAAAACTTGTTCAAACAACCTAATGCCCATCGACTGCAGAAAATTTAAATAAATTATGATATTCTTTTGACTGAATGCTACACATCAATGAAAATGAATTAACTGTAATTGCACACTGCAAACAGAAGTACAGACACATTTCACAAACCTTATTTTAACCGAAAGAAGTCAGAACAAAGAGAATTTATTGTTTAGAAAATCGCTTTATATAAAATTAAAAACAAAGGCAAAGCTAAAGTGTAGTATTTAGGGAGGCATGGTTAGCCAGTGAAACTATAAAGCAAAATAGTCAAGGAATTGCCCTAAAATTTAGAATAATGGTCACCTTTACTAGTGTCCCTGGGTGGTGCAAAGAATTCACACTCCATTATTAACCTAAAGGTTGGCAGTTTGAACCCACCCAGAGGTGTTGCAAAAGAAAGACCTGAAGATCTGCTTCCACAAAAGATTAGAGTCAAAAAAAACTTATGGGGCAGTTGTACTCTGTAACACACGGGTCTCCATGAGTTGGAATCAACTGGACAGCAGCGAATTTGTTTTGTTGTTATTGTTGATGTTTGCCAGTGTGGGTGTAGTGATTGAGGGCTGGCTGGCTTCTATTTCTTGGGTATGGAATGGTTGTTTGTTTTGTATGTCAAAATGTACACTTGAATCTTCTTAGTGAATGTTCCGTTTTTTCTCAAATATAAAATATTAAAGAAGCAGCAGCAAGAGGGGGAGAAAAAGTGAGGAGGAGTAGAACAAGGACTAGAGAAGAGAGAGCAAGAAGAGGGACAAGAAAAGAAGCTATTGTTAGCTGTTGCCAAGTTTCACTTCCTCCCCAACTCCTGGTAATCCCATGCACAACAGAACAACTTTCTGCCTCCTCCAGCGCCACCCCCATGATTGGTTGCGGCTTGCACCACAGTGATTTAGAGGGTTTTCATTGGCTGATTTTCAGAAGTACATTGCCAGGCTTTTTCCTAGTCAGTTAATCTGGAAGCTCAACTGAAACCTGTTCAGCATCATAGCTACATGAAAGCCTCCACTGACAGATGTGTGGTGGCTGCACATGATGTACATGCTAGTCATAATGGTCTATAAGTGTTAACTGGGGTTTTTTGCTTTTATTTTGTTTTGTTTGTTTGGTAATGACAAAAAAAATCGAAAACAAACACATGGAAATAAGTAAAATATTATAAAAATTGGTTAAAAAAACCAAAACAGAAACCAAACCCATTGCTATCAAGTTGATTCTGACTCGTAGCGACCCTATAGGACAGAGTAGAACCGCCTCATAGGGTTTCCAAGGCTGTAGCGTTTACTGAAGCTGTCTCCTGCAGATCAGCTGGTGGATGATTTATATATGTATTTCACGTTGTTAAATGGTAAAGGAAGTTTAAAAAAATACTTACTAACATAATCATATCTATGTACATCAAAAAAAAAAAAAAAACCTCTATTAACATTTTAAAACTTGATAACTAAAGGACATTTAAAAATATATTGTTTTATCATAAGATCTTCAGAAAAATTAGGCTTTCCTTTAGAATCCCATTCTAGAATTTTAGATCCTTTAGCCTGGCAATCAAATAAACAGATTCTGTGGTGTGGCAAAGCTGAATTTTGTTGCAATATGAAGCTGGTCTCTGTAAGCAGAATGCATTCACCCAAATAGTGCATTTTGATATTCTGTGTAGAATATGAAAACGCATAATGAATAACCAGTTGCATAGTAATGCCTGAACAGCAGAACACTTGACTTGATTATAATAAATTGAAGTTATCTGCACTTTTGGTTAAATAATATAACAATTGCCATTATTATTCTTATGAAGTATGTTGTGTGCACACATAGATTAAACTTTAAAAAATGCTCTTTATTTCAGCAGTTAATGTTGCAAGCAGCTAGAATAGTTTCTAACAATTTATATCAAGCTTTCCTTTATAATTGTCATTAATTTTATAATACATTCCTATATTTCATAAACTAATACAAAAATACTTGCTTATGCAATGTGCTGGCTCAGAATCCTGATTTTTTTTTTTTTTCCCAATGATTTTTTTTTGCTCTTCTGCCAGATGCCCTAGTTTAAGACACTTGTCTACAGCAAGAAGAGGGACTCACTTTCGGGTCCTATTTCAATTTTATCCATTCTCTGAATTATAACCCCAATGCTCAAGGGATTTTGAGACAACAGGATGTATGGTTAATTATGATCCACCTGGAATTAAGTCAGTTTTGACTGTTCCTTCAGCGCATTTTCAGTTCTTAAATATTCTTGTCATTCAGAATCTGTATTTTCCTGAGGTTATTTTCTTTTTTCCATTGTTTTCACAATCTTTCTTTTAAACGCAACAAGGACAAATGAAATAAAGAACACAGTAGTAAAAAACAATATGATCCTACACCCAATGCCAGAAAAAAATCAACTGTTAAGGCAAAGAAAACTACCAGCAACACCAGCTTCTTGGTCTCATTTCGTTTCTACTTCTTGAGACATTTTATCCAACTTCTAAAATCAAGGACACCCAAATCGTCATCTACCCACACTATCCTCAGAGCAAACTAGCTCTGGAAACCATCAACCACGCTCAACCCGCCTTAACCAGAGGTCAGACACTGAAAGACAACATGTATCATAAATTTAAACCTACATTATACTAACAATAAAAAGATATAAGGATCAAAAATACCATTATAAATAAATTTTATATGTAATATTTTAGACTAAATGTAATTATGATTGATTTTTAATAGAAAAATATGAATGTCTGTATTATTGATGTGATATATATTCCTTGAATCACTTCTAAATTCATTGCTATATAATATTTAAATACACTTTACATGACAAAACATAATTACCTTAACTGAATAATCACATATAATTTATTTTTCTTAGTAATATTAGTTTTTGCAGGCACTTTTGATTAAAAATATTGATGATAACCAATATAATTAAATATTTATGAAAAGTATCTTAATCCATGAAGATTTTAATGTTTTTTAGTTTGTTACTTGAATTCTAAAAATAATAGCATTGCAAATAGACTACTGTCCAAAACCCAAAGTCAAACCCATCGCTATCAAGTCAATTCTGACTCATAGTGACTCTAAAGGACAGAGTAGAACTGCCCCATAGGATTTCCAAAGAGCTACTGGGGGATTCAAACTGCTGAATTTTTGGTTAACAGCCGAGCTCTTAGCTGCTGTGCCACCAGGGCCCCCAGGCTATTATCTATATCAGGTAAATCAAGATATACCTGATACTTGTGTTTGTCTTTTGGAAAGACTTCTGTGCATTAAAACAAACAAACCAAAAAAAAAAAAAAAAAACTCTTTGCCATGATAAAACAAACCTTATTTAGTGATAAAATAAACATTATTGAGTGAATTTATGATTGTAAAAAATATTGTATGCTATTATAAAATTTGCATAGTCATTTAACTTTTATTGGAATATATACTCTCACATCCTAAAACTCCCCCATTTTGATAAATTGGTCACCTGAAAAGTTTCAGTAAACAAATAAGATCTGAGTATCAAGTAGAATTGAAGGTTGTTTCCAATTATTTCTTTCACATATATCTAACTGTAAGTAATTCAGGTCAAGGAATTTTAGAGAATGTTGACTGTGAGCACAACTATAGCAACACAAATGACAACAGTGTATATTAAATGATCAGTGTGCACTAATTCCTTAGGATTAATTATCGACAAAGCTCAGAGCAAACCTACAAGGCAATTATTGTCATTCTGTTTTGCATATGAGTAAACCGTGGTTTAGATAATTCAAAACCTAGTCTTATTGACTGAAACCTGAACACTTTTCATTTTCATTGGGGCATGGGTACAAACCCAAGAGAGGCAGCTTTCTGAAAAGTAAAGGCCTGTAACTGTACATTAAATCTATAACTGCAGTTACTTGTGGGAGGCCTACAATGTATGCAACAAATACCTCTGAGCATCTGAAAGTTGTGGGAAAATGCATTAAAAGTGTGCATTTGGTATTTTGAAAAAGGAAAATATATAGGAAATAATTACAACTCTGTGTTCTTTCCCACTTTCTCTTCAATATTTATATGGAGAGAGAACTATTTTTCTTTGAACGAAAATTCTGGCAAAGCTCAAGTCTCCTCTGGTAACTTGTGTTTAATAGATAGTCCTATTATCATTTAATTCATCAAGCACAGCTTCATTTCAGTAATTAAAATGATCCCTTCAATATATTAAGCAAAGCTTTGCTCTTTAGTCACCAGGTAGAATCTGTAATAGATGAAATTCATGCCTTCTTTGAAGGGAGTGTTGTTGACTTCTTTTTTTCCTACTCGCTTCTCCACTCTCCCCAAGCTTTCCCATTCCTTTGACTAGCTGCAGTTACTGACCCCTCTGGGTCAATTTCTTAGTTGAAGGGGAATATCATATGATGCTTTCTTTCTTTTGGACCTGCCTGATATTTAAAGCTCTATCTCCAATCAGCTCATCAGATAGTTCCTGTGAGGCTCCCCTGATGCAATTCATCTGATAAGACACTTGTGACCCAGGTACTTTCTCTCTTTCAGTAGTTTCATTTACTCGCGACTCAAACTTTATTCGTAGTTTATATATTACACAGACTCTCTCCGTTAGCATCCCCTTTTCTTCTGATAGAAGGCCCCCAGGTAGCACAAACAGTTTATTCTGGTGACTGCAACAATGAGCTCAAACATACCAAAGATTGTGATGATGGTGCAGGATCAGGCAATGTTTCATTCTGTTATACATAAGGTCACCATGAGCTGGAGCCAACTCGATGGCAAACAACAACAACAACTAATCTAAAAGTTGGTGGTTCAAATGCACCCAGTGGCACTAAGGAAGAAAGCCCTGGTAGTCTGCTTCTCTAAAGATTGCAATCAAGAAAACCCTATGGAACAGCTCTACTCTGTGAAACATGGGGTTACCATGAGTTGGAATTGTCTTGACGGCAATGGCTTTGGTTTGGTTTATCTTCTGATAAAACTCATATTGGTGGGAAGACTGACATCTAGAGCTTTCTTCTCCACCATTTTTCTATTTGTTACCTTGAATACATTGATCTATCACTCCAGTGCCCAGTTTTTAGTATTGATGAAGGTATAGAAATACTAGACTAATACAAAGAGCTTGCTTATGGAGATGACTATTTTTCGATTATTTTCCTCAGGTCAGATAAAAAACTGAATAAATTGTTATTGTACCAATTTATAAATCATGTTCAAAGTGGACAACAAAATAAAAAATACTTTATAAAATAAAAATCAGTAATAACTCAATTTTTCTACCTCTAATATTAATAAATCTTATCTTCAGTTTATCCTTGTGATTCACAGATAGTATACAATACTAAATACAATATTCAATGGAAAACCGTTCTTTAATGTATTGAATCAACTGTCCATAATTATATGGCATGGCCACCAAATTGATTATGCCATTCCCAACAATCTCATATTCTAAGATTTTCTAGTAAAGAGAAGGCAAAGAAACAAACCATGAGAGCTACTATCTGGCCTACAATTTATTGTATTATATTATAGATACCTTGACGATAGAAAACAAGAGAAAGCAATATTTTATTACCAATATTTATTTAGTTACTTTATCTTTTTAATAGGTCTTCAATTGGTTATCATACACTGTGCAGAATCTTCATATCCTGCAAGATTGAGAAGACTTTCTCCAGAGTCAAGTTTCTAAACTCTTAATGCAAATTTTGTTTTCCGCCACCATCCACATACAGACTCTTCTATTCACGAAGCTGTTAATAATATAAGGTGACTAAATACGCAAATCATGTATATATAGTGCAAAGTTTTATGATGAAATATCCTAAGAGACGTAGCTATATAAACGTTGTTGTTATTGCTGTTAGGTGCAGTCAAGCGGGTTCCATCCTAGTGAGCCTATGTACTACAGAAGGAAACACAGTCCTGCAACATCCTCACAATCTTTACTATATGTGAGTCCATTGTTGCAGTCACTGTGTCAATTCATCTTGTCGAGGTTCTTCCTCTTCTTTGATGACCTTCTCCTTCCCAAGTACGATATCCTTGTCCAGGGACTGGTCTCTCCTGACAACATGTCCAAAGTTTGTGAGACAAAATCTCACCATCCTCACTTATAAGGAGCATTCTGGCTGTAATTCTTCCCAGACAGATATGTTCATTCTTCTGGCAGTCCATGGTATATTAAATATTCTTCAACAGCACAGTTATTCAAATGAATCGATTCTTCTTCTGTCTTCCTTATTCATTGTCCTTCTTTAGCATGCATATGAGGTGATTGAAAAGACCATAACTTGGGTCAAGTGCACCTTAGTCCTCAAAGTGACATCTTTGCTTTTCAGTACTTTAAAGAGGTTTTCTGCAATAGATTTGCCCCATGTAACATGTCATTTGATTTCCTGACTGCTGCTTCGATGAGCGTTGACTGTGGATCCAAGTAATGTGAAATACTTGACAACTTCAATTTTTCTCTCTTTTCCATGATGTTGCTTATTGGTCCAATTGTGAGGACTTCTGTTTTCTTTATACTGAAGTGTAATCCATACTGAAGGCTGTAGTCTTTGATCTTCATCAGTAACTGTTTCAAGTCCTCTTTGCCTTCAGCAAGCAAGGTTGTGCCATCTGCATATGGAAGGTTGTTAATTAGTCTTCTTCCAGTCCTGATGCCATGTTACTCTTCACATAGTCCAGCTTCTCAAATTATTTGCTTAGCATACCGGCTGAATAAGTATGGCAAAAGGAAACAACCCCAATGCATACAGTTCCTGATTATCAACCCTGAAGTATCTACCTTGTTCTGTTTGAAAGACTACTTCTTAGTCTATACACAGCTTCTGTGTGAGCACAATTGACTGTTTTAGAATTGCCATTCTTTGTAATATCATGTATAATATGTTATGATGCACACAAATATCTTCTCATAGTCAATAAAACACAGGTAAACATATTTCTGGTATTGTCTACTTTCAGTCAAGATCAATGTGACATCAGCAATGATACCCATTGTTCCACGTCCTCTTGTGAACCTGGGTTGAATTTCTGGCAGTTTCCTGTTCATATACTTCTGCAATGGTTTTTGAATTATCTTCAACAAAATTTTCCTTACGTGTGATAATAATGATATTGTTTGATAATTTCTGCATTGGGTCACATCACTTTTCTTTGGAATGGGCACAGATATGAATCTCTTCCAGTTGATTGGCCAGGTAACTGTCTTTCAAATTTCTGGGCATAGACGAGTGGGCGCTTCCAGCATTGCGTTTGTTTGTTGAAACATCTCAGTTGGTATTCTGTCAATTCCTGGAGCCTTGTTTTCACCAGTGCCTTCAGTGCAATTTTTACTTCTTCCTTCAATATCATCAGTTCTTGATCATATGCTACCTCCTGAAATGGTTGAAGGTCGACCAGTTCTTTTTGGTATAATGACCCTGTGTATTCCTTCCATCTTTTTTTGATGCTTCCTGCATCGTCCAATACTTTGTTCATAGAATCTTTCAATATTACAAGTTATAAAAATAACATGAAAGAATTCTTTAGAATATGGGGGGAACAGAATGAGTCCTAGTAAAACCTCTATATGTTTAAGTTGATCAAACTCAAATCTGAGAAGTTATCACTGAGTTTTCTCTTTTTTGCGTATCCCATATCCAGTACATTAGTTTCTTTTCATACATCCAAAATATGTCCAAATATATTATCACTCCTTAATATGCCCATTCATATTCTAGCCAATATCAGCTTTTTTTAAATTATTATTTCAATGGATTCTCTGACTCCATTTTGTTGCCCTTTAATCACCAACACCTTCCTTCCGCCTCTTATTACACACAATTAAAACTGTACCCTCGCAGACATCGTAAGTACAATGAAATAGTAATAACTTCCCACCACCTAAGACAGCATTCATGATGTGGCAGCTGCTTATCTCCATATTATGTTCATCCCTGCTTTTTTCATCCAATAGATGCAGTAATATTTATGTTTGCTATTCCTTAAAATGCCAAGCTTTTTTCTCTGTAAGTCTGTTAGTATTTCTCTCTGAGTAAAATGTTCTTATCTACAAAATATTTGAGGGACGGTTACCTTATCATTCATGTTTCAGCTCAGTGTTTAATAATGTTTGCGGTACATTTGAGTCTTATTGGCTGTGCAGATGCAAATGATGAATAACCATTGCTTAATATACATATTTACATATATATTTTAGTATCTTTATGTTCCACCACTCAACTGTCACTTTGTTGTACTGTGGTAGCTTGCATGTTGGTGTGATGCTGGAAACAGTGCCACCAATATTCCAAATACCAGCAGAGTTACTCATGGTGGGTAGGTTTTAGCAGCGTTCCAGAATAAGACAGAATAAGAAGGATCTGGTGATCTACTTCTTAAAAAATTTGCCAGTGAAACTTATGAATAGCAGTGGAACATTATCTGATATAGTGCCGGAAGATGAGTCCCTCAGGTTGGAAGGCACTCAAAAGATGACTGGGGAAGAGTTGCCTCCTCAAAGTATACCAAAAGAAACCAAACCCATTGTTGTCAAGTCGATTCCAACTCATAGCAACCCCACAGAGTTTCCAAGAAGTGCCTGGTGGATTTGAACTGCCAACCTTTTGATTAGCAGCTGTAGCTCTTAACCACTATGCCACCAGGGTTTCCTCAAAGCCTAGTAGACCTTAGTGACATAGACGAAGTCAAGCTTTCGGGACCTTCATTTGCTTATGTGGCATGATTCAAAATGAGAAAAAAAAAAAAGCTGTAAACATCAATTAATGATCGGAACATGGAATGCACAAAGTATGAATCTGAGAAAATTAGAAGTTGTCAAAAATGAAATGGAACGCTTGAAAATAGATAACCTAGGCTTTAGTGAGCTGAAATGCACTGGTATTGACCATTTTGAATCAGAAAATCATATGCTGTACTATGCTGGGAATGACAAATTGTAGAGGAACAGCAAGCATTACATTTCTTGTCAAAAAGAACATTTCAAGATCTATCCTGAAGTACAATGCTGTCAGTGATAGGATAATATCCATTGTAAAGCCTACAACAAAGACCAGTTAATAACACTATTATTCAAATTTACGTGCCAAACACTAATGCCAAGGATGAAGAAATTAAAGATTTTTACCAAATTCTACAGTCTGAAATTGATAAAACCTGCAATCAAGATGCATTGATAGTTACTGGTGATTGGAATGAGAAAGTTGAAAACAAAGAAGAAAGATTATTGGAAATATGTCCTTGGTGAACGATATGACACTGATAGAATTTTGCAAGCAAATGAACTATTTACTGGAAATATCATTTTGCAGTAACATAAACTGTGACTATATGCATGGACCTTGTCAGATGGAATACACAGGAATCAAATCAACTACATCAGTGAAGAGATGATGGAGAGCCACAATATCATCAGTCAAAACAATGTCAGTGGCTGAAGGCAGAATAGACTATCAGTTGCTCACATGAAAGTTCAAATTGAAGCTAAAGAAAATTAAAACAAGTCTACCAGAGCCAAATTATAAGGAGTATATCCCACCTGAATTTAGAGACCATCTAAAGAATAGATTTGATGCATTGAATACTAATGAAAAAAGACCAAAAGAGTTGTGGAATGGCATCAAGGACATTATAGATGAAGAAAGCAAAAGGTCATTACAAAGACAGGAAAGAAAGAAAAGAACAAAATGGATGTTGGAAGAGACTCTGAAGCTTGCTCTTGAAGGTAGAGCAGCTAAAGTGAATGGAAGAAATGAAGTGAAAGAGCAGAACAAAAGATTTCAATGGGCAGCTCAGGAAGACAAACAAAAGTATTATAATGAAATGTACAAAGATTTGGAGTTAGAACACCAAAAGGGAAGAACACTCTCAGTATTTCTCAAGCTGAGAAAACTGAAGGAAAAATTCAAGCCTCGAGTTGCAATACTGAAGGATTCTTTGGGCAAAATATTGAATGATGCAGAAAACTTCAAAAGAAGATGGAAGACTACACAGAGTCACTGTATCAAAAATAATGAGCTGATGTTAAACCATTTCAGGAGGTAGCATGTGATCAAGAACCAATGGTACTGAAGGAAGAAGTCCAACCTGCACTGAAGGCATTGTCCAAAACAAGACTCCAGAAACTGATGGAATACCAATGAGATGTTTCCACAAATGGATGCAATGCTAGAAGCACTCACTCAACTATGTCAATGCTGGAAGCACTCACTCATCTATTTCAAGAAATTTAGAAGACAGCTGTCTGGCCAACCAACTGGAAGAGATTCATATTTGTGCCCATTCCAAAAAAAGGTGATACAACAGAATGTGGAAATATTTGAACAATACCATTAATATCATAAGCAAGAACTGCCAGAAATTCAAGCTGGATTCAGAAGAGGACGTGGAACCAGGGATACCACTGCTGATGTCAGATGAATCCTGTCTGAAAGCATAGAATACCAGAAAGATGTTTACCTATGTTTTATTGACTATACAAAGGCATTCAACTCTGTGAGTCATAACGTATTATGGATAGCATTGCAAAGAGTGGATATTTTGGAACACTTAATTGTGCCCATGAGGAACCTGTACATAGACCAAGAAGCAATCATTTGAACAGAACAAGGGGATACTGCATGGTATAAAATTATGCAAGGTGTACGTCAAGGTTGTATCCTTTCACCATAGTTATTCAATCTGTATGCTGAGCAAATAATCTGAGAAGATAGATTATATGAAGAAGAGCCTAACATCAGGATTGGAGGAAGACTCACTAACAGTTTGTGAAACGGAGATGACACAACCTTGCTTGCTGAAAGCAAAAAGGACTTTGAAGCACTTACTCATGTAGATCAAAGACTACAGCCTTCAGTATGGATTACATCTCAACATAAAGAAAATAAAAATTCTCACAACTGAACCATTAAGCAACATCATGATAAATGGAGAAAAGATTGAAGCTGTCAAGGATTTCATTTTACTTGGAACCACAATCAATGCTCGTGGAAGCAGCAGTCAAGAAATCAAACAACATATTGCATTGGGCAAATCTGCCACAAAAGAAGTCCTTAAAGTGTTAAAAAGCAAAGAAGTCACTTCAAGAACTAAGGTGTTCAGCCTGAGAGATGGTCTTTTCAATTGCCTCATATACATGCCAAAGATGGACAATGAGTAAGGAAGGCTGAAAAAGAACTGATGCCTTTGGGGGAGGCTTTGTCAACATGGCAGAGTAGTTATTTGCTTCCTATATCCGTCTTACAACAAAGACCTGGAAAAACAAGTGATTTGATTCTATGTGAATATCTGGCAGCCATGAACAAGGCAAGGTTAAGAAATCCTTCTGAGTGATACGGGAGAGGAAGACCGTTTCAAAGAGGTGAGGAGGGCTAGATTCGTGGCGGCGAAACTGAGGAGCCACAGCCACACCGGTCCGCGGTGAAGCAGGCAAACAACTGTGCTGTGCACGCGCTCCGGAAGCAGTTCCCTCATGGAGAGACCCGGCAGCAGAGATTCTGCTTGGACACTCCAAATCAGTGAAGAGCAGCTCCCAAGAGGCTAGGATAAGTAAATGCGTGCACACTTTCTCCGAGATTACAGAAAAAAAAAAGCCCATTCAGGAACAACCTCTCTCCGTTTTAACTCCTCCCTCCGTGCTCTGCACCTGACTTGGGAAAAACATCTCTCCCTTTTACCTCCTCCATCCGCGCTCTGCACCGGGAGACCGCTCGGCTGGAAGTAGACCCCAAAATGTGCCCTCACCCATTCTCCTGGCCTTGGTGAGGGAACAAATAAGCTGCTGCCTCCCCTAGGCCAGGAACACAGGGTCGGCACAGCTCCTTTGCTGGCCACAGGTATCAGGGGTCCGCAGACTCTGAGTCCTTACACCTCTGTATAGACTTGTGGGGACCCATCTCAACAGTGTTAGCCCTCACTGCCACAGTACAACAGGGCAAACATCTGAAGTTTAACTTCAACTGCTTCAGCTGTGAAAGGGTAGATTTGGGACCCTCGAAACAGTCCTGCCCCTTAAGTAGGCACTTTTATTGATCTGCAGCAGGGTCTTGAGGACTGGTGGTAGCACATAAAGTGCCTAGTCAGATGCTACAGGAATTCAAGAAAAAGTGGTGCCCTTGAGTCTTTACAGCCAATGGAGTAGGGTGCTCTTAGTCCAGCTGCAAAACTCACCTACCTTCTCACCCTAGAGAATAGGGACACACTTTCCTTTCAGAATCTCAGGGGCAGCCGTCAGCCCCCTGCCTGACTCAGTGCGTGATCACCTACTACTGCCAGAGTCCAGTGCCTGCACCAATCACCCATGTCTCTCTAGGACTGGGGGTGAGAGCCTGCATCACACACTTGGTGACTGACTGCCTGAATACCCAAGCTGAACCCATATAGGAAAATTTAATGGATTCCTGTGTGCACATACTTAGTTACAGAACTAACTACCTGGTGAAAGGATGTTAGAGATCCAAAGGTGTCAAAAATCAAACTAGTGCACACGAGTAGCCTATTTGGGCATATCAAAACAAAACAAAATAAGAAGCTAGGTCTCACTAAGCAAACACAAAATAAAATTATAATAAAATATTGATGGCTCAGAGACAACAGTTAATATCCGGTCACATAGAGAGGCAGTCCATGATGGCTTCAGTAAGCTCCCAAAATAAAGAATCAATAAATTCTCTGGAGGAAGAGAACTTCTTGGAATTACCAGAGGCAGAATACAAAAGATTAATATATAGAACTCTTCTAGAAATAAGAAAGGAAATTCGACAGAATGCAAAAACATCCAGGGAATATACAGACACAGTAGTAGCGGAACTTAAAAAAGTTATTTAAGGACACAATGCCAAATTTAATAGGCTGCAAGAATCCATAGAGAGACAGCAATCAGAAACCCAGAAGATTAACAATAAAATTTCAGAATTAGACAACTCAATAGAAAGTCATAGGAGCAGAACTGAGGTAATAGAAGTTAGAATTAGTGACAGTGAAGATAAAGCTCTTGATGCCAACTTATTCGAGGAAAAATCAGATAAAAGAATTAAAAAGAATGAAGAAATTCTAAGAGTCATGTGGGACTCTATCAAGAGAAATAACCTGCGAGTGATTGGAGTACCAGAATGGGGGGGATAACAGAAAATACAGAGAAAACTGTTGAAGATTTGTTGACAGAAAACTTCCCTGATATCATGAAAGATGAGAAGATATCTATCCAAGATGCTCATCAAACCCTACATAAGGTAGATCCCAAAAGAAAGTTACCAGGACATATCATAATCAAACTTACCAAAACCAAAGATAAAGAGAGAATTTTAAGAGTGCCTAGGAATAAAAGAAAAGTCATCTACAAAGGAGAGTCAATTAGAATAAGCTCAGACTACTCAGCAGAAACCATGCAGGCTAGAAGTAAATGCGATGACATATTTAAAGCCTTGAAGGAAAATAACTGTCAGCCAAGAGTTATATATCCAGCAAAACTGTCTCTCAAATATGATGGTGAAATTAGGGCATTTCCAGATAAACAGAAGTTCAAGGAATTTGCAAAAACCAAACCAAAATTACAAGAAATATTAAAGGCAGTCCTATGGTTAGATAATAACACCAGCTAACAATGCAAGACTAGAACACAGGACAGAGCACCAGATATTGACTCAGATACGAAAACCGAAATTACATCAAAGTTAGAACATTGAAAATAGGTATACAGATATCAATATGTAAACAAAAAAAAAGGATAATATTAAAACAGAAAAAGAGGGACTTAAAAAATAGAGACATTGATTTTCTATATGGAGGGGAAGTCAAGGTGATATAAAGTAATAAAAGACTGGTATAGAGGAGGGGGCAAGATGGCGCTCTAGGCAGAAGCACCACGCCGTCCCTCCACAGCAAACATCCGAAAAACTAAGCCTAACAGAGAATCAACAATCCTGAAACCCTAGAACACCAAATAAAGAGATAAAGAACTCAGCCAAACACCAAACGGAGTGAGAATACTAAAAGAGAACGGAGAGAGAGGAAAGACTCAAGGCAGGGATTCCTTACCAGCTAACCCAGCACGGATCCACCATCTTGGATTCCTATCTGAGACCAGCGAACGGGAGAGCAGCCTTGCAGAGCATCCGGTCGGAGACAGAACGACCGGTAAACTGCAGTGCACGCTCTCCCACCCCCCACCCCTCTCCGCCTCAGCTGGGGATCCCCTGCTTTCCGTGGCCAGGGTCCCTGGGCTGGGGGGCGCCGATGCTTGGATTCCGCGCACCTGGGCTGGCAGCTTTCTAGGAGCCGTTTGCTGGCAGCTAGCGAACCTTTTTCTGCCGCCTCCCCCTCCTTTTGCCTGGGTGCCTGGTTCTGAGTGCCATCTCTGCTCTCTCCTGCGGGGCTGTAGGGCTGCGTTCGGGCGTGTGGCTGTTTCCAGGTCTGGGCTCCCGCGCGGGTGGGATCCCGGGGCCTTTGTTCGTTCGCCCCTCTGCTTTCCGTGGCCGGAGTCCCTGAGCTGGGGGGGGCCGGTGCTTGGATTCCGCGCGCCCGGGCTGGCGGCTTTCTGTGAGCCGTTTGCTGGCAGCTAGAAAAGCTTTTTCTGCCGCCTCCCCCTCCTTTTGCCTGGGTGCCTGGTTCCGAGTGCCGTCTCTGCTCTCTCCTGCAGGGCTGTAGGGCTGCGTTCGGGCGTGTGGCTGTTTCCAGGTCTGGGCTACCACGCTGGTGGGATCCCAGGGCCTTTGTTCATTGGCCTCTCTGCTTCCCGTGGCCATGGTCTCTTAACCCAGAGACTACTGGCTTCTTGGAATTTGCGCCCCTGAGTGGGGGCTCTCTGGGTCCCATTTGTAGGCACTGACTGCTGGTGTTGCCCCTTTTTTTTTCTCTCAATTTTATTTTTCTTCCTTTTTTGATTAGTTTTGTCATCTCTTACCTCTTTTTCCCTTTTGTCTTTCTTCATTGCTTAATTTCTCGTCTCTCTATCTCTTCCTTCTCTTTCTGATCCCTGAATACCAGGCGATGTATGCCTCTGTACCTTCTGGCCAGGCTGAGCTGTGAAAATTGAGACCAACTCCCCCAGACCTCATAGCTGCATCGGTGGGATCCCTGGGAACTTTGCAGTTCTTTAACTTTTCTGATTTTTATTTGGTCATTCTTTCCTTTTCTTTCTCTTCCCCCTTCTGGTTTCCTCCATCCCATAGTCTCTCATCTGTACATTCCAACGACAAGCTCCCCTAGCATTCTTTTATGTTTGTATGCTTTTTGCTCCTCCTCCTCTCTCCTCTCTCCCATATCCAGCTTAGCTTCACACATAACCATCTTCCTGCTGCACCCTACCTACCTGCACCATGCACTAGACATCACACCACCAAGCGGTGCAGGCACGCCCTATTGGAACCTGCCCAGCACTGACTACCGACCGTCCTGGTGGCTGCGGTGAGTACCACAAGCAACCCGTCCCAGTGGCTCCTCCTCAGCTAGATCTGCCAAGCTGTACCACAAGGACGAAACAAAAAAAAAAAAAAAATCTACAATCAATAAACGAGAGAAATATCTACTGAATGCCCCAAAAACAGCAAACAATATCAGAACATTTACAAAAACAAGACAAGATGGCTCCAATAGGCGTCCAAATTAAAACACCAGATAACTCTCCTGTGGAAGGAAATGCACTAGAAGTACCTGATACAGAACTCAAATCACTAATACTCGGAATTTTCCAAGAACTGAGGCAAAAAGCTGACAAACATGAGGAAAAAATAGACAAATTTATGGAAAATACAGACAAAAAATTGGAAGAATTCAGGAAGATGATGCAGGAACAAATGCCAAAATAAATTCACAACTCGAAATTATACAAAAACAACAATTAGAAATCCAAAAGATAAACAACAAGATTTCAGAAATGGACGGTGTCATAGAAAGGCAGAGAAGTAGATTTGAAACCATGGAAGACAGGATCAGTGGAACTGAAGACAAACACTTGGATACAACTCTGTTTCAGGAAAACTCAGAAAAAAGAATAAAGAAAAATGAAGAGACCCTGAGAGTTATGTAGGACACAATTAAAAGCAAAAACTTACGAGTGATTGGCATACCAGAACAGGGGGAGAAAACAGAAAACACAGAGAGGATCATTGACGAACTGCTGACAGAAAACTTTCCCAATATCATGAAAAATGAAAAGCTGGCCATCCAAGAAGCTCAACGAACCCCATATAGAAGAGACCCCAAAAGAAAATCACCAAGACATTCACACTCGCTAAAACTAAAGACAAACAAAGAATCCTGAGAGCAGCTCGTGAAAAACAAGAAGTCACATACAGAGGAGATACAATAAGACTAAGCTCAGATTATTCAGCAGAAACCATGCAGGCAAGTAGGCAATGGGATGACATATATAAAATCTTGAAAGAAAAAAATTGTCAGCCAAGAATAATATATCTTGCAAAACTCTCATTCAGATTTGATGGTGAAATTAGGTCATTTCCAGATAAACAGAAACTAAAGGAATATGCAAAAGTCAAACCAAACTTACAAGAATTATTAAAGGGAGTTCTTTGATCTGAGGACAAACAGCTTCAGCCCTCAGGCAGGACGTAGGACCTAGGACGCAGGTTCACATGAACCAGATACCATTCTAGGAACTGAACTACAGAGGACTTTCCAAAAACAAAAGATATACAACAGGGAATCAGAGAAATCATTCAAAGGATGACAACAACATCAAAACAATGAAAGAGGGAACAAAAGGCATAGGTATAGAACCTTCTAAAGGAGAGGAAGGCAAGGCAATACCAAGTAACAGTAGACTTCTTCAAAATTATATAGATAAGGGTAAAATTCATGGTAACCACAAAAAAAGTTAACAAACCAACTCATAAAAATAAAGACGAAAAACATAAAGTCTCAACAAAAACAAAACCTACAAAAACAAAAGAAATGAACACAAAATCCACAAACAAAAGTAACTCAGCACAAGAGAGTAAGAAGAACAAAGAAAACTTCAGCATCACAAAAAAAAGCACTACAAAATGACAGCAACAAACTCACATCTATCAATAGTTACACTGAACGTAAATGGACTCAATGCACCCATAAAGAGACGGAGAGTGGCAGAATGGATAAGAAAACAGGATCCATCAATTTGCTGTCTACAAGAGACACACCTTAGAAACAAAGATGTGAATTTATTAAAAATCAAAGGTTGGAAAAAAATATATCAAGCTAACAACTATCAAAAAAGAGCAGGAGTCGCAATTCTAATCTCAGATAAAATAGACTTTAAAACAAAATCTACCATAAAAGACAAAGGACACTATATAATGATTAAGGGGATGATCCATCATGAAGACATAACCATAATAAATATCTATGCACCCAATGACAGGGCTCCAAAATACATAAAAAAACTCTAACAGCACTGAAAAGAGAAATTGACAGTTCCACAATAATAGTAGGAGACTTCAACACACCACTCTCAGTAAAGGACAGAACAACTAAAAAGAAACTCAGCAAAGATACAGAAGACCTAAAGGACACAATCAGCCAACTGGACCTCATAGACATATATAGAACAATCCATCCAACCGCTGCAAAGTACACATTCTTTTCCAATGCACATGGAACGATCTCCAGAATAGACCACATCTTAGGCCACAGAGCAATCCTCAACAAGATCCAAAATGCTGAGATAATTCACAGTATCTTCTCTGACCACAATGCCATCAAGGTAGAAATTAACACTAGAAAGAGCAAGGAAACAAAATCAAACACATGGAAACTGAATAATAATCTGCTTACACATCAATGGGTAATAGAAGAAATCAGAGATGGAATTAAAAAATTCCTAGAATCAAATGAAAATGAAAACACATCATACCAAAACCTTTGGGACACAGCAAAGGCAGTCCTCAGAGGACAATTTATAGCAATAGATGCACATATCAAAAAAGAAGAAAGGGACAAAATCAAAACATTAACTACAGAACTCAAACAAATAGAAAGAGAACAACAAAAAAAGCCTACAACCACCGGAAGAAAGGAAATAGTAAAGATCAGAGCAGAAATCAATGAAATAGAGAACAGAAAAACAATAGAAAGAATCAACAAAACCAAAGGTTGGTTCTTTGAAAGAATCAACAAAAACGACAAACCACTGGCCAGACTGACAAAAGAAAAACAGGAGAGGACACAAATAACCCAAATAAGAAATGAAATGGGGGACATTACAACAGACCCAACCTTAATAAAAAGGATTATAACAGAATATTATGAAAAACTATATTCCAACAAATTTGAAAACCTAGAGGAAATGGATAAATTTCTAGAAACACATGGCCTACCCAAAATACAACAAAGTGATATTGAAAATCTGAACAGACCCATAACAGGAGAAGAGATTGAAAAGGTAATAAAAAAACTCCCAACCAAAAAAAGCCCTAGCCCAGGTGGCTTCACTGGAGAAATCTACAAAACATTTACAGACGAGCTTGTATCAATTCTACTCAAGCTATTTCAGAGCATAGAAGAGGAAGCAACGTTTCCAAATTCATCCTATGAAGCCAGCATAATGCTGATACCAAAACCAGGCAAAGACATCACAAAAAAAGAAAATTACAGACCAATATCTCTCATGACTATAGATGCAAAAATTCTGAACAAAATTCTAGCCAATAGAATTCAGTATCATATCAAAAAAATAATACACCACGACCAAGTAGGATTCATACCAGGTATGCAAGGATGGTTCAACATTAGAAAATCCATCAACGTAATCCACCACATAAATAAAAGGAAAGAAAAAAATCACATGATCATCTCAATTGATGCAGAAAAGACATTTGACAAAGTCCAACACCCATTCCTGATAAAAGCTCTCAATAAAATAGGTATAGAAGGGAAATTTCTCAACATAATAAAGGGCATCTATGCAGGACCAACGGCCAACATCATTCTTAATGGAGAGAGGCTGAAAACATTCCCCTTGAAAACAGGAACAAGACAAGGATGCCCTTTATCACCACTCCTATTTAACATTGTGCTGGAAGTTCTAGCTAGAGCAGTAAGGCAAGAGAAAGAAATAAAGGGCATCCAAATTGGTAATGAAGAAATTAAACTCTCCCTGTTTGCAGATGATATGATACTATACATAGAAAACTCTAAAGACTCCACGAGAAATTTACTGGAACTAATAGAAAGATTCAGCAGAGTAGCAGGATACAAGATAAACATTCAAAAATCAGTTGGATTCCTATACACCATTAAAGAGAAAGATGAAAAGGAGATCAGGAAATCAATACCATTTTCAATAGCCCCTAAAAAGATAAAATACTTAGGAATAAATCTGACCAGGAATATAAAAGACCTATACAAAGAAAACTACAAAACACTGCTGCATGAAATCCAAAGGGATCTACAAAAATGGAAAAACATACCATGCTCATGGATAGGCAGACTCAACATTGTGAAAATGGCAATTCTACCTAAAGCAATCTACAAATACAATGCAATCCCAATCCAAATACCAACAACATTCTTCAAAGAGATGGAAAAACTAATTATTAACTTTATATGGAAAGGGAAGAAACCCCGAATAACTAAAGCACTACTGAAGAAGTAGAATAAAGTTGGAGGACTCACACTACCTGACTTGAGAACCTACTATACAGCTACAGTACTCAAAACAGCCTGGTACTGGTACAACAACAGAGACATTGACCAATGGAACAGAATTGAGAACTCAGATGTAAATCCATCCACCTACGGTCACCTGATTTTTGACAAGGGCCCAAAATACATCAAATGGGGAAAAGACAGTCTTTTTAACAAATGGTGCTGGCAAAACTGGATATCCATTTGTAGAAAAATGAAACAGGACCCATACCTCACACCATATAGAAAAACTACTTCAAAATGGATCAAAGACCTGAATATAAAGCCTCAAACTATAAAATTCATAGAAGAAAAAATAGGACCAACACTTCAGGCCTTAACACATGGCATTAACAGGATACAAACCATAAACATCAACACAAAAAACCCAACAGATAAACTAGGTAATTGGGATCTTCTAAAAATCAATCATCTATGCTCTTCAAAAGATTTCACCAAAAGAGTTAAAAGAGAACCTATAGACTGGGAAAAAATTTTTGGACAGTACAAGTCAGACAAAGATCTAATCTCCATAATCTACAAGAAAACCCAACACATCTACAACAAAAAGACAACCAATCCTATCAAAAAATGGGCAAAGGAAATGTACAGACACTTCACCAAGGAAGACATTCAAATGGCCAACAGACACATGAGGAAATGCTCGCGATAACTAGCCATTAGAGAAATACAAATTAAAACCACAATGAGATACCATCTCACGGCGGCATTACCGGCACGAAACAAAAATACTGGAAATAACAAATGTTGGAGGGGCTGCGGGGAGACGGGAACTCTTATACACTGCTGGTGGGAATACAAAATGATACAACCATTTTGGAAAATGAAATGGCGTTTCCTCAGAAAGCTAGAAATAGACATACCATTCGATCCAGCAATCCCACTCCTAGGAATATATCCTAGAGAAATAAGAGTCATCACTCGAATAGACATATGCACACCTATGTTCATGGCAGCGTTATTCACTATAGCAAAGCGATGGAAACAACCTCGATGTCCATCAACAGATGAATGGATACACAAACTATGGTACATACACACAATGGAGTACTATGCAACGAGAAAGAACAACAATGACTCTGTGAACCATCTCATAACATGGATGAAACTGGAGGACATTATGCTGAGTGAAATAAGTCAATCACAAAAGGACAAATACTGTATGAGACCTCTATTGTAAAAACCCATGAAAAAATTCACATGCAAAATGTAACAATCCTTGTTGGTTACCAGGGATGGGGGGGGGGGGGAATACTAAATAGGTAATAGGTAAGTGGTAACTTGGGTGAGAGGTGAGATAGTACATAGTACAGGGGAAACTAACACAACCTGCACAAGGAAAGCTCATGGAGGCCCTATAGACACATCCACACCCCCCGAGGGACTGAGTTGTTGGACGGAGGGCTCTGGGGACCACGATCTCGGGGAACATCTAGCTCAATTGGCATGACACTACTTATAAAGATAATGCTCTACATTCTACCTTGATGAGTAGTGTCTGGGGTCTTAATAGCCTATGAGCGGCCATCTAAAATACTCCACTGATCTCATCCCTTCGGGAACAAGGGAGAATGAAGAGAACAGGATTCAACGAAAAGATTAGTCCAAACGACTAATTGTCCACAGCTACCAAGGCCTCCACCGGACTGAGTCCAGTACAGCTGGATTGTGCCCGGCTACCACCAATGACTCCTCTGACCAGGATCACAACAGAGGGTTCTGGGCAGAGCTGGAGAAGGATGTAGAGCATAATTTTAACTCCCAAAAAAAAAAAAAAAAAAAAAAAAGAAGACCAGTTTTACTGGCCTAAAGAATACTAGAGAAACCTCAAGAGTGTGGCCCCTAGACACCCTTTCAGCTCAGAGGTGAAGTTACCTTCGAGGTTCGATGTTAAGCCTGGGAATGGACAGCCCAGTAAAACTAAATGGGACTAACGAGGTACAGGAGTCCGGTGACAAGGGCCAGAAGGCAGAGGGAGAGTAGGAAACTGATGATAAGGAACACAAATTGAATAAGGACACTGTCGATGTATTGTGAGATTGTTGACCACTGCTATAGGGCAACATTTGTAGTAACTATTAAATGGGAGGCTGTTTTGTCCTGTAAGCCTTCATCTTGGGCGAGAATGGCAGCACAATTGGAAGAGCATAGTCAATATCACTTAAATGTGTAAGTAAAAAGTTTTTAAATGGTGTTTAAATAAAATAAAATTAAATTAAAAAAAAAATGAGACTAAAGAGGTACAATAGTCCACTGACAAGGTCCAGAAGACAGAGGGGGACAAGAAAGTCCCCTGGTGATAGGGAACACAGGGTGGAGTAAGGATATTCTTGATGTGCTGTGAGATTGTTAACCATTGTCATAGGGCAACATGTGTAGTAACTGTTAAATGAAAAACTATTTTGTTCTGTAAGCCTTCATCTTAAGTGAGAATAACAGCACAGTTGGAAGAGCGTAGTCAATGTCACTGAACTGTGAATGTAGAAATTCTTGAAACAGTGTATCTTTGGCCATCTGTAATTTTCATCAAAAAAAAAAAAAAAAAGGTTGAGAATTTAGAGGCTTAATACGTTGTGGGGTTGTTAACCAATGTCATAGAACAACATGTGTACTACTATTTCATGAGAAACTATTTGCTCTGTAAGCTTTCACCTGAAGTACAATAAAATATAAAAAAATAAAAAATAAAAAAAATAAAAGACTGGTATAAACTTAGAAAAATAGGGGTAAATATTAAGGTAACCACAAAGGTATTTAACAATCCTACAAATCAAAATCAAAAAGTAGAAAAATGTAAAGACCCAGCAAAGAAAAAATCTACAACAAAGAAAAAGATTAAAAAAAAATACATAAACAAAAATGACTCAGCACAGATAATTGAGGACAACAAAGAAAGTGTGAACAACACACAAAAAGAGGTATCAGGATGACAGCAGTAAACTCATACCTATCAATAATTACACTGAATGTAAATGGATTTAACTCACCAATAAAGAGATGGAGAGTGGCAGATTGGCTAAAAAAGCATGATCCATCTATATGCTTCCTACAAGAGATGCAGCTTAGACTTAAAGACAGAGACAGGCTAAAACTCAAAGGATGGAAAAAAATATATCATGCAAACACCACTCAAAAAAGAGCAGGAGTGGCTATATTGATATCTGACAAAATAGACTTTAAAGTAAAATCCACCACAAAGGATAAGGAAGGGCACTATATAATGATTAAAGGGTTAATACACCAGGAGAACATAACTATAATAAATATTTATGCACCCAACAACAGGGCTCCAAAATACATAAAACAAACTCTAACAGCTCTGAAGAGAGAGATAGACAGCTCTACAATAATAGTAGGAGACTTTGACACACCACTTACAGTGAAGGACAGAACATCCAGAAAGAAGCTCAACAAAGACACGGAAGAGCTAAATGCTACAATCAACCAACTTGATCTCATAGACATATACTGAACTCTGCACCCAACAGCAGCCAAGTATACTTTCTTTTCCAAAGCACATGGAACATTCTCCAGAATAGACCACATATTAGGCCATAAAGCAAGCCTTCACAAAATCCAAAACATCAAAATACTACTAAGCATCTTTTCTGACCATAAAGCCCTAAAAGTGGAAAACAACAACATGAAAAGCAAGGAAAAAAAATCAAACACATGGAAACTGAACAACACCTTGCTCGAAAACTACTGGATTATAGAAGAAATTAAGAATGGAATAAAGAAATTCATAGACTCAAGAATAAAAACACATCCTACCAGAACCTTTGGGACACAGCAAAGCAGTGCTCAGAGGTGAGTTTATAGCAATAAATGCACACATCCAAAAATAAGGAAGGCTCATAATCAAAGCATCAACCCTACAACTGGAACAAGTAGAAAGAGAGCAGCAAAAGAAGCTTACAGGTGCCAGAAGGAAGGAAATAATGAGAATTAGAGCAGAATTAAATGAAATACAGAATAGAAAAACAATTGAAAGAGTTAACAATCCCAAAAACTGGTTCTTTGAAAAGATCAACAAAATTGATAAACCATTGGCCAAACTGACAAAAGAAAAACTGGACAGGAAGCAGATAACCCAAATAAGAAATGAGTTGGGTGATATCACAACAGACCCAACTGAAATCAAAAAAATCATAACAGAATACTACGAAAAATTGTACTCGGAAAAACTTGAAAACCTAGAGGAAATGGACAAATTTCTAGAAATTCACTACCTACCTAAATTAACACAAACAGAGGTAGAACAACTAAATAAACCCATAACAAAAGAAGAGATTGAAAAGGTTATTAAAAAAACTGCCAACAAAAAAAAGCCTGCCCCAGATGGTTTCACTGGAGATTTCTACCGAACTTTCAGAGAAGAGATAACACCACTTCTACTAAAGGTATTTCAAAGCATAGAAAAGGATGGAATACTCCCAAACTCATTCTATGAAGCCAGCATAACCCTGATACCAAAACCAGGTAAAGACACCACAAAAAAAGAAAATTATAGACCGATATCCCTCATGAACATTGACACAAAAATCCTCAACAAAATTTGAGCCAATAGAATTCAGCAAGATATCAAAAAAATAATTCACCATGACCAAGTGGGATTTATACCAGGTATGCAGGTATGGTTCAACATTAGAAAAACAATCAACGTAATCCATCACATAAATAAAACAAAAGAGAAGAACCACATGATCTTATCAATCAATGCAGAAAAGGCATTTGACAAAGTCCAACACCCATTCTTGATAAAAACTCTCAAAAAAAATAGGAATAGAGGGGAAATTCCTCAGTATAATTAAGGGCATTTATACAAAACCAATAGCCAACATCATCTTGAATGGAGAGACTTTGAAAGCATTCCCCTTGAGAACAGGAACCAGACAAGGATGCTCTTTATCACGACTGTTATTCAACATTGTGCTGGAGGTCCTAGCCAGAGCAGTTAGGCTACATAAAGAAATAAAGGGCATCCAAACAGGTAGGGAAGAAGTCAAAGTATGTCTATTCACAGATGATATGATCTTATACACAGAAATCTCAAAAGAATCCACAAGAAAACTACTGGAACTAATAGAAGATTTCAGAAAAGTTTCAGGATACAAGATAAACATACAAAAATTAATTGGATTCCTTTACACCAACAAAAAGAACCGTGAAGAGGAAATCACCAAATCAATACCATTTACAATAGCCCCCAAGAAGATAAAATACTTAGGAATAAATCTAACCAGAGATGTAAAAGATCTTTACAGAGAAAACTATAAGACACTACTGCAAGAAACTAAAAGAGACCTGCATAAGTGGAAAAATATACCTTGCTCATGGATAGGTAGACTCAACATAGTGAAAACGTCAATTCTACCCAAAGTAATCTACAGATACAATGCAATCTGATGCAAATTCCAGCAGCATTTTTTAATGAGATGGAGAAACAAATCACCAACTTCATGTGGAAAGGGAAGAGGCCCCAAATGAATAAAGCACTAGTCAAGAAGAAGAACAAAGTGGGAGGCCTTACACTACCTGATTTTAGGACCTATTATACTGCCAAGGTAGTGAAGACAGCCTGGTACTGGTACAACAACAGATACATAGACCAATGGAACAGAGTTGAGAATCCAGATATAAGCTCATCCACCTATGAGCAGCTAATATTTGACAAAGGCCCGAAGTCCATTAACTGGGGAAAAGACAGTCTCTTTAACAAATGGTGCTAGCATAATTGGATATCTATATGCAAAAAACTGAAACAAGACCCATATCTCACACCATGTACAAAAACTAACTCAAAATGGATCAAAGACTTAAATACAAAATCAAAAACGATAAAGATCATTGAAGAAAAAATATGGACAATGCTAGGAGCCCTAATACATGGCATAAACACAATAAGAACCATAAGTAGCAATGCACAAGCACCAGAAGAGAGGCTACATAAATGGGCGCTCCTAAAAATCTAACACTTATGCTCATCCAAAGACTTCACCAAAAGAGTAAAAAGACAACCTACAGACTGGGAAAAACATTTTGGCTATGACAAATCCGATCAGTGTTTAATCTCTAAAATCTACAAGATACTGCAAAACCTCAACAGCAAAAAGGCAAATAACCCAATTAAAAAATGGGCAAAGGATATGAGCCGGCACTTCACCAAAGAAGATATTCAGGTAGCTAACAGACACATGAAGAAATGCTCAAGATCATTAGCCAACAGAGAAATTCAGATCAAAACTACAATGAAGTATCATCTCACCTCAACAAGGCTAGCATTAATCCAAAAAACACAAAATAACAAATGCTGGAGAGGTTGTGGAGAGACTGGAACACTTATAGACTGTTGGTGGGAATGTAAAATGGCACAAGCACTTTGGAAATCAATTTGGCTCTTCCTTAAAAAGCTAAAAATAGAAATACCATACTATCCAGCTATCCCACTCCTTCGAATATATCCTAGAGAAACAAGAGCCATCACATGATTAGATATATGCACACCCATGTTCATTGCAGCACTGTTCACAACAGCCAAAAGATGGAAGCAAGCTAAGTGCCCATCAATGGACGAATGGATAAACAAACTATGGTATATCCACACAATGGAATATTATGCAATGATAAAGAATAATGATGAAGCTGTGAAACATCGTATAACTTGGTGGAAGCTAGAACTTATTATGCTGAGTGAATTTAGTCAGTCACAGAAGGACAAATACTGTAGAAGACCACTATTATAAGAACTCAAGAAAAGGTTTAAACACAGAAGAAAACATTCCTTGATGGTTATGGGGGTGGGGAGGGAGGTTGAGGGTTATTCACTGAATCATCTTGGGTGAAGAGAAGGACAGTGCACACTGCAAGGGAAGCCAGCACAACTGGACTAAACCAAAGCTAAGATGTTTCCTCAATACAATCAAATACTTTGAGAGACAGAGTAGCAGGGTTGCGGGGTCTGGGGACCATGCTTTCAGGGGACCTCTATGTTAATTGGCATAACAAAGCTTATTAAGAAAATGTTCTGCATCCTACTTTGGTGAGTGGTGTCTGGGGTTTTAAAAGCTTGCAAGGGGCCATCTAAGATGCATCAGTTGGTCCCAACCACTTGGAGTAAAGGAGAACGAAGAACACCAAAGACACAAGGAAAGTATTAGCCCAAGAGACAGAATGGGCCACATAAACCAGAGACTTCATCAGCCTGAGACCAGAACTAGATGGTGCCTGGCTACCACCAATGAACATCCTGACAGGGAACACAACAGAGGGTCCCTAATGGAGAAGTACAACGATGGGATGCAGAACTCAAGTTCTAGTAAGAAGACATGACTTAATGGTCTGACTAAGACTGGAGGCACCCTGGAAAGCATGGCCCCTGGTCTCTCCATCACCCCAGAACTAAAACAATTTCCGAGGCCAACTCTTCAGACAGGGATTGGACTGGACTGTGGGACATAAAGTGATATTTGTGAAGGATGTGTCTCTTAGACAAGTAGATACAAGAAACCAAAGGGGCAGCTTCTGTCCAGAGGTGAGATGGGAAGGCAGAGAGTTAGGAGCTGGTTGAATATTCATGGGGAATCAGGGGCGGAGGGGAGGAGTGTACTGTCGCAGAATGGGGTGAGCGGTTGGGGTCTCATAACAATGTATGTTAAAAAAAAAAATCCTGTATGGGAGACTAACTTGAAATGTAAACTTCATTTAATTACAACAATTAAAAAAAAAAAGAATTGATGCCTTTGAATTGTGGTGTTGACTAATATTGAATATGCCATGGACTGCTGGAAGAACAAACAAATCTGTCTTGGAAGAGGTATAGCCAGAATGCTCTTTAGAAGCAAGATGGCGAGACTTCGTCTTCCATACTTTGGACATGTTATCAAGAGGGACCAGTCCCTGGAGAAGTACACTATGATTGGTGAAGTAGAGGGTCAGCGAAAAAGAAGAAGTCCCTCTGTGAGATGGACTGACACAGTGGCTACTATGATGTGCTTCGCCATAGCAATGTTTGTGAAGACGGCACAGGACCAGACAGCACAGGACCAGACAGCATTTCATTCCATTGTACATAGGGTAGCCATGAGTTGGAATTGACTTGACAGTATCTAACAACAACATCTTATATGCTGTTCTGACATAACTTTGGAAGGGATTCCAATCCAGAATGGGAGCCTTAGTACCAATAATCATAATTGTTCCTCAGAGTTGTGAAATTTAAATGTATAAACTTATACAAAATTACAATACAGTAATAATAAGAATTGTGCTCTCTTCTTTTTCAAAACTCTTCTCAGATGTTACACAGTCTGAAGTAAAGCTGCAGTGGTTAGATTTTAGAGATGTGCATTCATTCTCACAAAATGAGGTTTCAAATGTGGTGATAAAGATGAATTGTTCCGGCTTGTGATTATACCAAGCAACCCACCTCCTTTTGAATTCAGGGTGAACCAAGTGAAAAAATGGATAAATTATTAATTAAACAAATAAAGATACTTGTGACTCTTTGAAGAAATGTTTATTAAGTGCCTGCTATGCTCCAGGCGGAGCCGTGGTGGCACGGTGGTTAACAGCTCAGCTGAGACGCAGGCAGCTGCCGCCATTTTCCCGTCCTCAGGGCCCCAGGGTGACTGAGCCGACACAGTGACGTTGGCATCGTTACAGGAGTTGTCCACCAGTCCTGATGGACCACACCCCTGAACATGCCCTGAACACACCCTGAAGAAGAGCCTACCCCTATTCTGTTTCCTTCCCATTTAAAAACGCCTGTGCCGGCGGATCAGAGAGCCATCTTGGCGACACGGATCCTAGTGTGTTCCTTAGGTTGGCCAACCAAATAAAGTTTTTTTTTTTTTTTCTCGCTTTCACCCTGCTTGTGCCACAGTGTCAGGACGAGCAGAGACCTTGAGGTCGAGGTCTGGTAACAACTACTAACCAAAATGCTGGCAGTTTTAATCCACCAGTCACCCCTTGGAAACTCCATGGGGCAGTCTTACTCTGTCCTATAAGTTCATTTTGAGTTGGAATTGACTCTACGGCAACAGATTTTTTTGGTTGTTGTTTTTTGTATGCTCCAGGCACTGTTCTAGTCACTAGGAATTACATCATGCAGTATAAGTAGCATAAGTATTGATACTAATAATGTCTCAATTCTATATCTCTAAGTCTTTGGATGTATTCATAACGTATGAAAAATCAAAGGCAAAGAGCAATGTTTTGGTATCATTCACTGAGATTCTGGTTGTGAATGTACTATACAGAGATGATAAAACTAAATAAAACAAAAGAAGTAGATCAGCCTAAGATCCATTAAAATGATTCCGCATTAAAAGTTTTATCTCTTTATGTGTAATAGAGGTTATACTGGTAGCACTCAGCATTTGTCTGCCTGAAATCTCTTTGGAAACCACCACGGTGGATTGTAAACTCCATGACTCGGTATTATTACATTTTCATTTTGTGAGTGGCATTTTTTGTTTTCTTCTCAGGGACCTTTCAATGCAGGATTGTCAGGAAGTACACACATATGTTTATAAATCTATTAGAGTGAAGAGTTAAAATAAGTTCAATTTTAAAATAAGTTAAAAAAAAGAAAAAGCTTCTGAACTCTGTGACAGATTAAATTCTGGCGAATTTTCATTCCATCTTGAGTTTTTAAGGTCATAGGTTATGGTTTTCAAAAACCTGTGCTTTTTCACAGCAACAGATATTTTTTTCCTCCCTTGGCCCAAAGGGTTACTAATGCATGGTTGACCAAGAGTGAAGGAGTGGGCCTACTGAGGCGGCACACCTTCACTATTAGACAAACTTGTCAGGTCATAACTATGTAATTGTGGATTATTAATTAGCAACACCTGTAGATGTAGTCAAAATGCTTTGTACTTTATTTTTCACCCTTTAAAAAATTAAGCAATTTATCCAAATGGAGTTCAAGTAGAGAAAGATTGTCTAAACCTCTTCTTTAAGTTGAAAATAAAACTGAGCACCAATATTTACCTTCCATGCATGCTTTATTTTCAAAATTTTATATCTAATATGTTGTAATTATTAGTTGCCATGAAATTGTCTCTGACTCGTAGCGACTCCATGTACAACAGAATGAAACATTGCCCCATCCTATGCCATCTTCCCAATTGTTGCTACGCTCAAGACCATTGATGCAGCCGCTGGGTATTTTGAGCGCCTTCCAATCTGGAGGGCTCATTTTCCAGTACTATATCAGACAATATTCTGTTGTGATTCATAGGGTTTTCATTGACTAATTTTTGGAAGTAGATCTCCAGGCCATTCTTCCTACTCTTACAGTCTGGAAGCTCTGATGAAACCTGTCCACCATTGGTGACCCTGCTGGTATTTAAAATACTGATAGTATAGCTTCCAGCATCATAGCAACACAGAAGCCACCACAGTCAACAAACTGAAATACGGGCAGAGGATGTATAATATCACATTTCTTAGAACTTTAGTTTGTTTTGAAGCTCTTCTTGTCCCATTTCACACTTTCAGCCTTATCACAGTTAGTTTTTTCTTCAAATGGCATTTTGCACAGAGATGTAGTATTTCCAGAGCTTAATATTTTTTGTGGTTTCTACTGCTGTCATCTTAAACTCTAACATGAGTTGCTCTTTTAAGATTACATACTGTTAAATTTCCAAATGGAAATCTTTTAATTGTTAATTTAATATCAGTAACCTGTGGTGTGCTAAAGTATTGATGTGAGCCACAATACAGATATTGACAAATTCATGTCCCTCAGATTTTAAAACCCTCATAATCCATGGGCACTTGCTATACTTAAACAGACTGTGTTTTCCCTACTAGATTATACTAATTATCTTTCTTCCCTTAAATATTAGAATATTTTCATTGAGCGATTAATATTTAGACTGGAGAAAAACATCGATCAGTTGACTTATCCATTGCTAGTGGAAACTGATGGCTGCACCTTAGGAAATTTACTCAAGTCAATATCAAATTTTAAACTATTTCAAGAGATATTAATCTTTTGGAAATACATGAATTGATATTCAGTTTACTACCATAAAAACCTTCCGTTGCAGCCAAGTTGATTCCGTCTCATAACGACCCTATAGGACAGAGTAGAACTACCCCATAGGGTTTCAAAGGACTGGCTGGTGGATTGCAACTTCTGACCTTTTGGTCAGCAGACAAGCTGTTAACCACCGCACTACCAGGGCTGTTGTTATTCCAAGTGCAATTTAATCTGCATAACCCTATTGCTATAGCTCAAAAAGTCTTTCCTAAGCAGATAGAAAATTGTTGTCATGAAATTTTAAAAAAATTGAGGCAGGACAGTAATGGGAAATATTGTGAATTCTTCACTGTATCATTCTTTTAAAATAATGCTATTTTAAAAGTAAATAAACCAAACCTGTTGCCATCGAGTTGATTCCAAATTATAGCAACCCTATAGGACAGAGTAGAACTGCCCCATAGGGGCTCCTGGTGGTTTTGAACTGCTGACCTTCTGGTTAGCAGCTATAGCTCTTAACCACTATGCCACCAGGGTTCGGTCAAAATGCTTGTCAATATAAGGACCAGGTAGGAAACTCAGAATAAACCTACTGAAAATTTGAAGCAATAATCAAAAGAGAAGTAATCTAACATGTTATCACTAGTAAGCTGTTGTAGATCTGTCAGAGGTGATTTTAAATTCAATTTAGCACATCATTCAACTATAACTAATGTATTATATGTATCAAAACGGTCTCAATTAGAGCAAATTAATTTCTTATTCCATGTATTTTTTAATTGACCAACAAGAACTAATAGGTTACAGTGACTCATTTGAGGTTATCTTGGTAAATGGTAGATGAAAGGATTTAATTACAGATTTCTGTTTTTATCTTGATGTCTACTAAATAGATATTTTATGTTTAAAAATTGTTGATGCCAAACTAAAATATAACTGCACAATATACTTGTTTAGATCCTCCTTTGAAAATTTATAAACTAGTTTTAAAACAAGAAAAAACAACGTCATAATGAATAAGTGCATTTATAATGAGGGTGGCATTATAAACTAATATTGAGTCTAGATCGATTAGTAGAGGGCTAACAGAAGAATAAAACCTATAGCTGTTAAGTCAGTTCCGACCGATGGCAACCCTTCGGAAAGAGTAGAACTGCCCCATAGGGTTTCCAAGGCTGTGATCTTTAGGGAAACAGACTGCCACATCTTTCTTTTGTAGAGTGGCTGGTGTGTTCGAACTGCCAACCTTTCGGTTAGCATCCAGGCACTGTAACCACTGCACCACCAGGGCTCCTTAAAAGAAGAATATCACTTGCAATTTTGACCTGGATCTTTTTGTAATTCTCCAGTTGATATTTTAGTATCATTTCCCTTGATTTCACTTTTCAGCAAAAAGCCTAATGTCCAGCCCCATAAAACAAAAAGGGACTAAAGAGGCACAGCAGTCCAGGGACAAGGACTAGAAGGCAGAAGGGGACAGGAAAGCTGGTGATAGGGAAGCCAAGGTTGAGTAAGGACAGTGTTGATATGTAGTGGGGTTGTTAACTATTGTCATAGGGCAACATGTGTATTAACTGTTTAATGAGAAACTATTTTGTTCTGTAAACCTTCATCTAAAGTGAGAATAGCAACACAACTGGAAGAACGTAATTGATGTCACTGAACAGTGCATGTAGAAATTTTTGAAATGGTGTATCTTTGGCTATGTATATTTTCACCGAAAAAAAAAAAAAAGGTCCAGAAGGGAGAGGGTTGACATGTCGTGGGGTTGTTAACCAACAACATAGAACACTATGTGTACTAATGGTTTAAAGAGAAATTATTTGTTCTGTAAACCTTCACCTGAAGTACAATAAAAAAAAAAAGCCCTAGAACAAAAAAAAAAGTCTACTTTCCATCTCTATTGATTCTTGTTCATTTGTGTGTTCATGGTCTGTTGTTACTGTCTCACTCATTGTGTGGTAAATAGTTAATAATTAATGAATATTTGTTGGCTGAATAAACTGTAGCTAGATCCCATTGCAAGTATCTGAGTTCCTATCAAGTTGATCTCAACTGATACTAATGAACAACAGTTATGATATAACACATTATCTATCCTTCAAGGAAAGCTTATTCATGTAATTTACCTACGTTCAGTTAAGGTAAATTAAAATTTTAGTGAAAGAGATACTAGAAATCCCCATCATGTTCTTTCTATACATACTTCCAAGCTTAGCCCTTGCTCTATCAGAGACTGGAATGGATTGCCTTGCATTTCATAGGGCACTCAACTCTGCCCAGAGCTGTTTAAACCAGTGGTAAGACCAATAGAATTCTCTGAAATGGGAGTTTAAAAGTGCAGTGTAGAGACTTAGATGTTCAAATGCAAGGAGAGGGAAGAGTAGGTTGACCAGAAGCTGAGGCTGCCATCTAGGGTTAGGCATGACTAGTGATATGGAAGCAGATGAGTGAGGAGAAGATAAAGTGAAACAGTGCAGAGAAGTAAGACATCTAGCCCATGTGGCCCCAGGGAGAAGAGAGAAGTAATGACTTTCTAGTTCCCATGAGGCCCGACTGTGCTTCTGCACTTAAATTATGAGATGTCCCCATGCATTTTCAGAATAACCTCCCTTATCTGATGTTAATAACTGTAAGTTTTCTTTTACACAAAGCAGACCAAATTGGAAATATACACTTAGAAAGATGCAAATGTGAACTGATTTTTCAGTAAATTGTACTGGTTAAATTGTTTAATCCAAGGTGAGCTCTGAATACTGTGAAAATAGAACTGTGGTGAATTCTGCCGCATCAGGCTCTGTTTCAAGGCGATACTGAAAACCATGCACTTCCAAAATCTCTGCACATCTGGAATTATTTAGAGCATGGCCGTCTTTAGTTTGGCAAGAAAACAAAGTAAAGGCTTCCTGGGGGAACTCACTCTTGAAACGTGCTGCATCTTGAGTCCAAATATACTGATATCTGTGAATAAAATACTGTAAACAGCAGTCTTGTCCGAAGTCTTTACCTAACCTCCGGAAACAGCCTCAACTCCTGCAAAAGGAGATATTATCATTCTCTTCCAATTACTCTCCTTTAATCCCAAAAACAGAAATGAAATATGCTTTTTTAAAATTTCTGTTCATACGTTCAAACACTTAAAAGTCTCATTGTCATGGGTAGCTAGAGTCATAGTATCACATAAAATATGTGACACTTAAGCAAAATATATTGTATTCTGTTTCAGTTCGTTTATTACAGGCATCACTGTGTCAACTTCTGTAAGGGCCTTTCTTCAGGGAGTGCTGCCTCCATCTTTGGGTTTTCAGACAGCAGCAGATCACCAACATGATAACCACAGTTCAGCTAACCGGGCAGGAGACCCCCGGTCGTGCACGAACGCATCGTTAGATTCAGGAATATATGCTGTCATCATGATCATATGTCTGAGGAAATTGCTTTAAGGCTGTGTCTCCTGATTTAATTATCCCAATTGTTATACTGCTGTGCACAAGGGGCTGGAAGAAACAACTGCCTGCATTTGTCACCTTTATTTTAAAAGTGTTAGGTGTCTTTGAAACATTTGAACCTTCTCACTGAAAACTATGGGGTAGTATAGGGCCCAGGGCAATGATGTGCTGAAATTCATGCTGCAAAACAGTTCACAGCTTTGAGAAGCTCAGATTGATCCCCTTCTTTTCATTCCCACAGTCTTTGCATGAGTGTAAGTCTTCATCAATTGAAGTGTGTGATTTCACGATGCCCTTTTAACCATTTTGGAAATTCCAAGTCTAGGGAAAAGCAACTTCACAGTCCACCGTGAGACACGACTTAATGTAAGACTTTTAGTTTGGATGGAACATGGATTTTTTTAGTAAACAGGGGCCTAGAGAGATCCCTGCAAGGAATTTTACAAATGTGGATATTACAAAGACCAATGGGAGACACTGAGGAATTTAAGCAGATAAGTGTATAAATATGTATGCTATGCAGAGACTGGAAAATAGGTTATATTAACACTAAAGACTAGAACACAAATTTTAATTTTAATTAAACCGAATAATGTTTATCTTATTTTTCTGGATACAGATTTTCTTTGCTTTTGCTTTCTTCTAATTATGTACAATAATTCATTTGTTGACATATTTAAAAAAAAAAAAAAGACACAACATTAGTAACAACAGTATTTCCAAGCAGCGGTCAGGAGAGCTGGACATAAGGGATCAGAGGAGCCAATATAAATTCAACTCACTTAATTCCCAGGACCTGAAATCTGTAAGGATGGGAGAACGCCTATGGAAACATTTTTAGCCATGCCAACTTTATTGGAGAGCCTAGAGTGAATAAATATATAGAAATAGGAGTCCCTGCGTGTTGAAATTCTCAGCTAATCACCAAAAAGTTGGAGTTTCTGTCCACATAATGGCAACTTGGAATAAAGACCTGGCTATCCACTTTTGAAAAATCAGTCATTGAAAACCCTACAGAGCACATTTCTACTCATGGAGTCAATATGAGTTGGAATCTACTTGAAGACAACTGGTACTGGTATATATTATCCCTGGGTGGTGCAAACGGTTAAGTAGTCAGCTACTAACCAAAAGATTGGTGATTTGAATTCACCCAGAGACACCTTGAAAGAAAGACCTGGCAATCTACTTCGAAAAGGTCACAGCCATTGAAAACCTTTTGCGAAGTTCTACTCTGACACACATAGGGTTGTCATGATTCAAAATCAACTTGATGGCAACTTATTTTTGGTGTATATATATACATATATATATATATACCAAACAGGACCAAATAGCTCTTAACTTCACTACCCATATATATAAACCTGTTGTCATAGAGTTGATTCTAACTCATGATGACCCTATATGTTGCAGAGTAGAACTGGTCTATAGGGTTTTCTTGGCTGTAATCTTTACAGAGGCAAGCCTTTCTTCCATGGCACTGCTAGGTGGGTTTGAACCTAGTAATTGAGTGCAAACAATTTGCACCAGCTGGGTAGTGTGTGTGTGTGTGTGTGTGTGTGTGTGTGTGTGTATCCTGCTGTGTGTCGAGTTGTTTTAGATGCTGAAGATATACAAAAAAATAAAACAATGTCTTCTCTCCTGAAGTGTGTGCATATGTCTGTGGTGTGTGTGTGGGGAGGAAGGGGGGAATGGAAGGAAAGTAAAAACACAGATGAACAAATATGTATATATGTCAGAAAGTGATAATTTTTTCCTGATAAAAATTCTTAAAGAGAAAAATAAAGCAGGGTAAAGGTATAGATTGTTACGGTGGTGGGGGGTGGTTTTTGTACAAAGTTGATAGGGAATGCTCTGATAATGAGAATTTGGGCAGTAGTGAGTAGAAGAGAGCGTGAACTTTGCCAGTATGGGGGAAGAACAACCAACGCAAAAGCAACATGTCAAAAGTAGAAGATTACAGTCACTGATTGGCTCCCTTTCCCCTATGGTAATATGTGGAAAAATACACAAATGGGCAAAATTTCAGCATATATATTTAAAACATGCAATTTGGAAGAAACTAGCTATGTCTAGCAGAAAAGCACATGTCTTTTACCACATATAAATAGTGAGTCACTGGAAACTTGGAGAATCATAGAGAAAATGAAGCAATTTCCTAAACTGAATCATCTAGAGCAATAAAAATAGATTCTGTGAAATATAAAGAAAAAAGAAAAAAAAAGCTAAAATAAAAGAGACTCAATACAAATTATTTCCCTTGCACTGTTAAGAAATATTAATTTAGCCAAGTGTGGAAAAGACCCAAGTAGGACCCATCATTTAAACCCTAATGACAGAGGAACAACATTTCTTTCAAAATGCAAAAAACAAATAAATAGCCCTGTTTTTATTGTTTCCTGGATTTTGTAAGCAATAAAAGAGGACAATTTGCAAAAAGGGAGTCCGAGTAAAATCTAATATTTGTACTCTTAATAATATTTGTATTGGGACAATCTAAAAAAAAGTACACTTGGTACATGAATGTAAACTATAAAAATGTTCTTCATCACGTGCAAAAGTGAGTCTTTTTCAATTGCTTTATCTGTTATTCATAATATCTTTTATCTACAAATTCATATGCTCTTCAGTTCTCAAATTATAGAGGAATATCAAATCAATATCTCTAATATGCATTCTTATATTACTATATAATTATTTGTGTGTATATTCCTTCCTGTCCATTGAAATCTCAACTGTTAATAAGAATGGAAACTATCTGTCTTAGTTATCTAGTGCTGTTATATCAGAAACAACACAAGTGGATGGTTTTAACAAGCAGAATTTTATTCTCTCACAGTTTAGGAGGCTAGAAGTCCTAATTCAGGGTGCCAACTTCGGGGGAAGTCTTTCTTTCTGTGTAGGCTCTGTGGGAAAGACTTTGTCATCAATCTTGCCCTGGTCTAGGAGTTTCTCAACGCAGGGACTCTGAGTCCAAAGATGCACTCTTCTTTCTTGGTGGTAGGAGATCCCTCTCCTCTCTGCTTGCTTCTTTCTTTTATATCTCTAAAGAGATTGAGTGAAGATACAACCTAATCCTGTAGATTGTGTCCTGATTCATTAATGTAACTGCCTCTAATCCTGCCTCATTAACATCATAGAGGTTAGGATTTGCAACACATAGGATAATTACATCAGATCACAAAATAGAGGATGACCACCAATACTGGAAATCATGGCCTAGCCAAGATGGCACACATGTTGGGGGCACACCATTCAATTCATAACACTATCTTATAATGGTTTTGTGTCATTCACGTTATTTCACCAATGAGGTTGTACATGCTGTGTGTGTATGTGCATATGTGTTTGTGTATGCACACACATATTCATATATGCATGTATATATATGCAGATATGTACATAAGCTTATAAAATGTAATAGTGAATACAGAGGTTAAAGACAGTTTAATCGTTCATGAAATGATGGCTGAGTATTGCTGTGTTCCCAGTATTGATTTGTTGTTTTTTTCTTCAAGGTTTCTTTCCCTCATAGTAGTGTAGATGATATGTGTGAAATAGACTTTTCTATTGGTGGAGGTAATTGTTCTCTACCACTCCAAGAAGACAAAAATGGTTCAATTTTAACTCTCTTTTATTTATATGCTGATTTCCTCTACCTAGAAAACCTACTCTCTACTTAAAGCTTCAAAAGAAACCAAAAGGGAAATCATTATCTCAGGCAAGGGGAATGGGAATAAGACCGTTGGAGACAGGTCAATTTCAGTCACCTTTTTTAGTGACTAAGCTATTTAGTCACAAATTCCTACACAAATTATCTCCCATTCTCTTCTTTTGAACATCATTTTGACAATCTCTTTATTTGAGTTTTGCTTACACGGTGGTTTGCAAAGGTCAAGTTATGTACTCTAAAATTGTATTGTTAGCAAAAATCATTTTCTCCTGAAGTCTTTGCCTTATTTTACCTTCTCAGTCAGGGTCACAGTGTCAAAGTAGTTACAGAATTGTTTTAAATGTATCTATGCAAATAGCTTTAAACATAAACAGGCAAAAATAATTAAAAATAAGAAAGTTGAAGAAAGAAGAGAAAAAGACAGCAGCATGCAGGACAAGACGTGGAGACAAAATCTCTAGGATGAAGATAAAATGCAAGCTATTTTATTGCCAGGCTTGCCTGAGGCGCTATCTCACAAGGTAGGGAAAAGGTTATGGCAATCAGCTAGAGAAAGTCCCAATTCTCCCTTCTCTTTCTACTTCAGATTTCTTAAACATTAACCGATGGAGAGATTTGAACCTTACCATGATTAAATTTCAGAAACTTGAAACGCCTGTATAATCTCTCCTTATCAGGGGATAAATGCAGGGTCAGCAAGTTCATGTTGCAAAATTTTAAAGAAAGAAATCCAAATACTGTAGGCTATTTAAAAACTATTACTTTTTAACCCTTAACTTTTGATGTAAACCACATGTAAATTGATTTAATTATGGAAGAGTGTAAGATGGGAGTTTTTCATAACCTTATTATAAGAAATTTCTTTCATATTTGAGAGAGATGGGAGAGCAGTTGAGGCAAGGAGGGTTATGTTTACCAGATTCAGGATTCTTCTACTCCTATTGTCCACTCAGTAGATAAAGAGTAGCGAAACAATGGGAGTAGGCATACATAACATTTCACTTCTGTCCTTGTCACTACAAACAGGTATTGTGTTCAGTGATCAGAGGTTATAGGATTGCCTAATAATATTAATTCACAACACTAGTTCTCAAATTGTCTTTCATACTTAGTAGTTTTCCCAAGGTCATTGCTATTTCAAGAGCTAGAGATGCAGTAAAAATGTCTATGGCTTTAGAAGGACGCTATATAAGTGAAATATTCACAAACAAATATGGAATATGTATAATGGCAGAACAGGCTCAGCAACTGTGGATCTGTATTTAAATACTGACTACTTTTTGGTGCTCTTTCATCTCTGAAGTTGTTCTTTAGAGGCATCTAGTCCTCCCGTACATTGAGATGAGGATCAGGCTGTGTGATTAACTGGTTTGTTTGAGTTGTTTCAGACCTTCTTGATGTCAGAAAAATAGATGTGATGACTTCAGGAAATTCCTTCAGGTACCATATTCATAGGAAAGCAAATATATTCCAAGAAGCCAAATCTGTAGCAAAAATTAGCATTGTAAATAGAAGCACTTTCTATACACAGTTTTCATGTTGTTTTATATGAGGAAATACTAGATTATCAGCTAATCTAATTTTCTCTTGGCATAAAATTTTTGCAGACACGCACATTTTAGATGTATGCATACTACAGTGTGGAATCATCACTGATTTTTTTTTTCAATATTGAAAACACCATATACTCTTTTTTATATACTTGCATTTCACACTCCATTTTTCCTGGGAGAACAATAAACAGCTACACACTTACCTGGTGTAGATCATACTGTTTACACACAGCAGATGCTGACATAGTTGTAAACTGGCACAAAGAATTAAAATGCATCACCACAAGTTAGAAATGTTGTTGAAACTATGCTGCTAAAATAAAATCTAATATTTTAACACACCATACGCTACATTCGAGTAAAGTAACTGTATGCTTACAGAGAGAGAAACATTTTATTTTCTTAATTTTTCTCTATTAAAGGTTTTGCAGAATTATTTTTAATAACGTTTGTCTACTCACTGAAGGCAATAGAACAGATGTCAGAGAACTTTTAGTAGGAATCTATTATGTCTTATCATGTCCAGTCTAAATCTTTTTTTTTTTTTTGAATTCTCTGCTTACCATTTTTATCAATCTTTATGGTAACATCCTCCTGGAAGGTAGAAAATAATTTAGAGAATAATTTTGCCTTTTCACCTGGGAAAAACAGAAAATTAGAGTGTATATATACGTAAACTAAATCAGGTCAAACATTAAATGAATTTATGACTTACTTTTTCCAAAATATATGATAATCTGCTTGTAATTTCTATCATGAGCAAGATCAAAAGGTATGAAATGGAAATGTGTTTTTCAAAACAAGAAACACAGAGTAAAAGAAGTTCAAGAATTAACAACAACAGTAAAAAACTCACATTTCCTCTGCAGCGTGAAAGCTGACTTGAACCCTGATACCTGCTGTAGGTGGGTGCATGTAGCCAAGTACAAATGGTGGTGGGAGATGATGGTTAGAGATGAGTTGGAGGAAACATTTTTAAGGTTTTTACTTGCCACCCCACTTCTGTTGACCAATCCTTAAAAAGAGACTGCAGCAACGTAACAAACTGCTGGTATCAGTGCTTATATAAGGGTGAGTGCATGTGAAAGCAAGTGCAGATTGACAGTTACCCTCAAGTGTTTGCTCTTCCACCTAGAGTTCCTCCAAATCCCAAGTCTCCAGCATTATCAATTAAGAAAAAAAAATACCACTTCCTCCAAGTTCTTCCTGTCCCTGAGACTTTAAGGTGAGATCCTGTTCAGAGGATATTCCTTCTCTCTAGGCTCTTAGTTCTTCAAGCACTGATTGTGTTCACAGTTCTCTGATGCTGTCAAATGGGTTTCTTCTTCTGTTTTTCTTTTTTTCCCCCAGTTGTACTTGGTAGTAATGTTATCCTGGATAGAGATATTTCATCATACTAGGAAGAGAATCCAGAAAGAAAACACTAAGATGCAGGATATATGTCAGGGTTTGAATTATGTCCCCCCAAAAAGGTGTGTATCAATTTGGCTAGGCCAAGATTCCTGGTACTGTGTGACTTTCCTGTATGTTGTAAACCTGCTTCTATAATGTTAATGAGGGAGGATGGATGGCAGTTGTCTTAGTAAGGCAGGACCTGATCTACAAGACTGGATTGTGTCCTGAGGCAATCTCTTGAGATACAAAAGAGAGAAGTGAGCTGTGAGACAGGGGGACCTCATACCATCCACAAAGCAGTGCCAGGAGCAGAGCACGTCCTTTGGATATGGGTCCCTGCGCTGAGAAGCTCCTAGTCGGTGAGTCGATGAGAAGGCTGACAGAGAGAAAAGCCTTCCTCAGGAGCTGATGCCCTGAATTTGGACTTTTAGACTACTTTGACTGTGAGGAAACAAATTTCTCTTTGTTAAAACCATCCACTTGTGGTATTTCTGTTATGGCAGCACTAGATGACTAAGACAATATATAAATGGAAATCAAAGGTATATCAAGAATAGAACTAAAACTGCCAAATAGATACAGGATAATAAAGAAAATTTTCCAGAATAGGAAAAAAATGCGAGTAGAAAGAAGAAAATAATTGAAGAAAAAGTGATTTTTTTTTTTCATGTCTAAAATAAATGGAGATTTTCTGGATATATCTTTTCGATTGATTCCTAACTTGTGAACCTACTCCCCAACCCCAAATCATATAAACCAACAAGGGTAATGTGTTAGTTTTATATTGCTCTGGGTATTCAAATTCCCACAATATTTGTGGCTTAAAACAATACAGATTTATTTTTTTTCAGTACTGAAGGGCAGAAGTCTGAAATCACTTTCATTTGGCTAAAGTCCTGATGTCAGCAGTGCTGGCCCCTTCTGGAGGCTGTAAGGAGTCGCTCCCTGTTCCCTCCAGCTTCTGGTGGCTGCATTGTTTGTGGCAGCGTCACTTCAGTCTTGACTTCTGCCATTGCATTGCCTTTTCCTTAAAAGGATCTTTGTGATTATCTCAGGCCTATACAAATAATCCGTAATAATCTTCCCATCTCAAGATTTTTAATCACATCTGCAAAGTACCTCTTGCCATAAAAGGTAACTTGTTCACAAATTTCAGGTATTTGGAGGGGGAGATCTTTGGGGAGCCGTTATTCAGCCTACCAGAGATAATAAATGGAAAAAAAATTATACCTTTAGTAAAACACCAGAATGCAGGCTCATGATGCCAATCGCCAATCACATCAAAGCAATCACAGAATCACCTTCAATGGAGTGGTGGGAAATGAAAGGTGACAACTGATACTAACTCTAGTAACTAAAAATGGCCAGTAAGTGTACATTCCCAAGAAGGATGGATCCCATCGTTAATGAAAACCTGAGTGAAAAAGTGTGAACATGACTGTGGATATTAACAGAAATCCCTTGAAGCTCCAATTTAATTGTAAATGCACAAAAATTTAGTAGGAACTCAAAGGATCAAATGGTACCATAATAGTCCAAGTTCTTGCAGACAAAAAAAAGATCTAGCAAATACATGCTCCTAGGCCAAGGCTCACTAAAGAATAGCTACTGAAGACAAATTTATCTGAGCAGTTAAAAGCACTAGGAGAAGGTAGAGAAAAGGATCTGATGGGAGGGATGGGCAGATTAAGCCGATACCAGAAAGGATTTAATAACAAAATAGAACATCTCTCTAAGATTGAAAGATAAAGAAATGGCTCACAGAGAGGCCATAATATGCAAGCCCTCAATGTATCAAACTTGAAAAGCAACCACTGCCCATTCCTATCAGACAAAAATAAACCTGTTCCTAATATGCCAGACAAATCTAGCTCTTTTAAGACGATACAAGTGAGGGAGGGTACATGAAAATATCACACACAGTTATTACCAAAAATAAAAATAAAGTGAACAAGGATCTAAAGAACAATAAAAGTATCTGAAATGTTTGAAAAGTCTGACTTAATACTTCAATCATTAAACTTCAAAAATAGACAGCTTATTTAACATCCAAGAACAAAGAAAATTTAAAAAAGTACATGATAATAACGTGAGTAGGAAAGAGCAGGATATGGAATAAGACCAAATACTATACACGTACATAGAGACAGAGAGAGAGAGAGAGAGAGAGAGAGAGAGAGAGATTTATTATAATTTAGTATAATCACAAGGAGAATAAGAATTAATAAATTTCAGTAGGGGGGAAAAGATAAGATAAAAAAATTAAAAAATAAAAGAAAATAATACGTGAGAAAGTGCTGTATATACAAGATCATGGGTGGATTTTTTTTTTTTTTAAGCCACATAGTTAACATTTTAGACTTTGTGGGTCACATGTGGCTTCTTTCACATAATCTTCTTTGTTTATTTTTACAACTCTTTAAAAATGTAAAAAAAAAAATCGAAACTCTCAAGCCAACCTCAGCGCAGGACTTGATCCTCAGACAGCAGTTGGCAGAAAACTGTAATACTATCCACCCCACTCCACTCCAGCCAGTCCAACAATAAAAATATTTGAAATAAATCATATGTGGCAATACTGAGTGTGTGGGAAAGTTGACTTATTTCTACATATCTTGTTAAAAAAAAAAAAATTGGAGCCCTGATGGCCAAGTGATTAAGAGCTATGATTGTTAACCAAAAGATTGGCAGTTCAAATCCACCAGCTGCTCCTTGGAAACTCTATGGGGCAGTTCTACTCTGTCCTATAGGGTCACTATGAAACGGAATTGACTCAATGGCAATGAGTATTTTTTGTAAAACAATATTAGACTTTAAATATATGAATTAAAAAATGAATATTTTGGCATCTAGCCAAAAATTCCAAGTTACTTGTAAGGGGGATAAAATCAGAACTGCACTAGCCTTCTTAACAGCAAAGTTTCACCATAAGCAATAACTTAAGATAATCCATAAAGAAAATATGAGTCAAATTTTGTATTTCTAAATTAACTTCAAGTTTAAATACCATTAAATAACAGTTATGGGCATGAACAAGTTCAGGAAACACTTATAACTTATGATCTTACAAAATATCTACTAGGGAGCAATCTTCAGCTCACAGCAAAATGAATCCAGAATTCTTGACATAAGTTCTGAAAGTTAAAAAACAAAATTAATAATCTATATACAGTACTGACATTTTAAAATGTAGCTAAAAGTGACAAAAGAATCTTTTTTTTCCCCTGATATTAAATAATGTTATTAACCAAAATATTCAAGATGATGGTAAAGACTATATAAGTACACTTGAGACTATAGTAAAAGTTCAACACTAAGATAATACTAGAGAATAAATTACATGGTATGTGTGAACAACAGCAAAGGGGGAGGGGAAACAGAATAATAATTTTATCATTGTTCTTGATAGGGAATCAAGAGTCATTATCTAAAGAAAAAAGAGGCTACAGTATTTTAAAAATTTAACAGCATAAGGTATTATACTTTATTACAGTATTTTAATAATGTAAGCACTAAAAAAATAAAAATTTGAAACCCTCAACTTATATATATAAATGAAAAAAGAAAAGCAGACAACATACTGGAAAATTACACAAGAAATAATGTGAAAATCATTCATAGTAAAGTGCTAAAATTTGCATTATCGAAAACTCTTGTCTTGTCATTTAGCCTTCAACAAGAATGTGGGGAAACACTGATAAATACAAAATTTAAAAGGACAAAAATTAGGCCACATATTGTGATTATATCAAAAGTTTTACATGAACTTACTTCACATATTTAAGTAAAAAAAAAGTTTGTCTAGCAAATCATAAATCCAAGTTCATGTTCTATCAGAAAGAACCCCAGGAATAAATTGATTTAGAAATGATAAAATAAAAGGGTGACTAAACTTAAACCAGTCAAACACAATATATATTGGTGTTTGTATCCTTTTATTTAATGTAATTTTATTTATTTTGTTATTGTTTGAGAATATACACAGCCAAACATACACCAATTCATCAGTTTCTACATGTACCATTTAGTAACATTAATTACATTCTTCAGGTTGTGTAACCTTTCTCATCCTCCTTTTCTGAGTTATTCCTCCCCCATTAACATAAATTCATTGCCCTCAATATTCCTATCTAATCTTTCAAGTTACTGTTGTTGATTTGATTCCATATAGATAGTTCTTAAAACAGCATAATGCTCAAGGCAGACTTCTTTTTTTTTACTAATTAAGCTAAACTATTGTTTGATTTTAAGAAGACTCCAGGGGATATTTTTACTTTAAGGTTTAAAGATTTTCTCAGGGCAGTAATTTCAGTGTTTGTATTCTTAATAAAAGAAGATCAAATTCAGGCCAACAAGAATTAAATGAGATATAAAGGAATGACTTCATAATGTTAATATTATTCCCAATGATAATATAATAGTTATATATATATACAAAATATAAAACATTTTAATGTATATGCACCAAGTAACAGAGCAATTACTTCATATAAAAGGAGAACAATACAGATATAGAGTCCTGACAGGGAACTTTTAGAAAATGTCTTTTTTATTTAGATAGATCATTTGAACCAAAAAACAAAAAACGACCCTTAGTAAGTCTGCTTACTAAAAAAAATAAGAAAATGGATGGTAGCATTTATAGTGGTATGTGTTAAACTTTGTATCCCCAAAGTAAAGAGTGTAACTTATTTCCAGAAGAAACTGTTAAAGTTATGAAAACTAGCTATACAATTGGCCACAAAGAAAACATTAATAAATTCCAAAATAGAAAGAATATTAACTATATTCCTAATCATAGAGGGGAGATAGAAATCATCAGATTATATAAGCATGAAAGTAAGAGAATAATAATTTAAAAATATACAAGATCAGCTCTCCAGAAAATTTAAAAAAAAATCAAAATAAAACTATTAATAAATACAAAATTCTTAGGAAGATGGGGAAATAAAAACAAATTTCCAAAAGCCTAGAAAATAACTATAATGCAAACAACATATCAGAATCTGTTGTAGACAGCTAAACATGTATTTTGAGAAAACATTATTGCATTAAATATTTATATTAATATTTAAATAATAAAGAAATTAAGCATCTGATTTAAGAAGAGAGACAGCACAGCAGAGTAAACATCATCATCATCGTCTTCATCATCAGTGTAGTCATGATTTAGAGCTGCTGACAGTGTACATTAGCATAAGCTAACTTTTGCCCAGTCCCACAGATTTGTACTGTTATCTGTATCATTTTTTTATCAGCATTATTTTAATGCTGATTGAAAAAGTACTAATATTCGCAATGTTGAAACCTTTGTCTTGTCATTTAACATACCATAGGAATCAGTGTAAATGATAGAACTGCAAGGCTAGCCACTTCTCATAATCATATAAAAGCATATATAATCAACATGAATATAGTGGTAATTTGATAGCATTGGAATAAATATATTTTCATTATATGGTTGTCACTGCACAGTTCTGGGCTTGTTTTTGAAAAGCATCTCTGTAGCATCAATACTATAATTCATTACAATTTATTCCTGTTCGCCCTTTCCTGTAAAACTAAAGAGGATGAGTAAATGAAGGGTGCTTACTAAAGAATTCACATAAATAATACAATTCAGAATTTGTAGTCTAACTTCCTTTGCTGACTGATATACCTTTTCTGTTCCTAGACATTTCCCCCTGGCTTCGCCATAAGTACACTGCTTAGTGCTGTTCTCTAGTCGTGTTCCTTGGGAGTATCAATAAGCATCACATTCCTGGTTGATATGCCCAAGAAGCACCTGCCAAATGACCAAATTACTCATAAAATATAATGATAGAACAGCATATCTGAAATGTGTTTTAAGAATCCAGGTCTGTGTTGTCTATAAGGTAAGCACTAGCCACAATTGATATTTAAATTAAAATTGATTAAAATTAAATTGAGGGATTTCTGGGTGACATGGTGCTATAGTTAGAAGCACCACGCTGTCGTTCTTCAGCAAAGATCAGAAAAACTAAGTCAAACAGAGTCACATGTCAATCCTGAAACCCTAACCATCAAATGAAGAGATAAAGAACTCAGCCAAGCATCGAACTGAATAAGAAACTGACCTAGAACAGAGCGCGAGGAGAGATACATGCAGAGGTCCCCTATCAGCTACCACAGCATGGATCCGCCATCTTGGACTCCTATCGAGGTAAGCGAACAGGAGCTACGAGAAAGCAGCTTCATGGAGCTTGCAGCAGGAGACAGAACAACCGGTAACCCACGATATAGGCTTTCCTAACCCCACCTTTCTTCACCCCCACTTAGTGTCCTCTGCTTCCTTCAGCCACAGTCTATTGGCCGGGAAGCATGAGCTTCCCCCAAGTGCTGCTTGGATTCCACCTGCCCGCACTGGCCAGCTCCCTGGGTGCCATTTGTTGGCTGCTGATGTTGCTTTTCTCCGCTTGTTTAGATTTCCTCCTTACCTCTCACCACCTCTCCCTTCTTTCTCTCAAATACGTGGCTCTGTGCACCATCTTTGCTTCTTTCTGAAAGGCAGCGAAACACCACTCGATTGTGAAACTGCTTCCCGGACCATGCTGCCATGCTGGTGGGATGCCCGGGGCTTTTTTGTTTGTTTGCTCTGATTTGTTCTGTTTTGATTTGTTTGTTTTCTTTTTCTTGTCTCAACTTGGGAGCCCTTCTAGCCAGGCAGTACAGAATGGCTTGGAAGCTAGTCCCTTACTCTGTGCAGACGCACAGGGACATCCCTGGGGGCATTTCTTTTTTCTTGTTTTTTTTTTTTTTTTTTTTTAATTTCTTTGTTTACTTTTCTTCTCTCTCTTATTCCCTTTATGTCTTTCTTCATTTCCAGTTTCTTGATTTATTCATTTTTTCTTATATTCTTTTTTTTCATTTTTGTTCTTCCCTATTTCTCAGTCTTTCATCTCTCCACCCCAATAACAAGCTCCCTTAGCACTCTTTTTTGTTTGTGTGTATGTCTTTGGATCCTGTTCCTCTCTCATCTCTCTTCTTTCCCATACCCATCTTAGCTCCATGCATCACAATCTATCCCCTCCTTTCTGCCTAATTGCACCATGTGCTGAACATCACACTCCCAAGTAACAGAGGCACGGCCTACTGGAACCTGCCCTGTGCTGATTTCCGGTCCGCCCTGTCAACCCTGGTACATGCCACAAAAGTCCTATCCCAGCAACACGCCTTCAGCTGGACCTGCCCTGCTGTACCATACCTGAGTGACTGACCCTGCCCATTGGAGAAGGAGGTGAAAAGTATCACGCCCACAGAAAAGCAAACAACAAAGAACACACAGCCCTCCTGCTCAGACATAACCAAATAAAACAAAAAAGGAGGTTGAAACAAACAAATCTGCAATCAATAAATGAGGAAAATAACCACTGAATGCCCAGAAGACAGCAGACAATATCAAAACATATACAAAAACAAGAAAGGGTGGTTCCAGTAGGCGTCCAAAATAAAACACCAGATGACCATGATGTAGAGGAAAAGGCACTAGACCTAACTGATAGGGAATTCAAATCTCTAATATTCAAAATTATCCAAGAGTTGAAGCAAAAAAAAAAAAAAAAAAAACAGACAAAAATGAGAAAAAATAGACAAATTCATTGAACATACAGACCAAAAAAAAAAAAAAAAAGGAAGAATTCAAGAAAATAATACAGAAACAAATTGCTAAAATAAATTCACAACTAGAAATCATGCAAAAACAATTAGAAATCCAAAACATAAACAACAAGATTTCAGAAATGGACAGTGTCATAGAAGGGCTGAGAGGCAGGTTTGAAGCGATGGAAGATAGGATCAGCAAAATTGAAGACAAACACTTGGATACACCTCTGAGGAAAAATCAGAAAAAAGAATGAAGATAAACGAAGAAACCCTGAGAATTACGTGGGATACATTCAAAAGCAAAAACATGCAAGTGATCCGCATTCCACAACAGGGGGAGAAAACAGAAAACACAGAGAGGATTACTGGAGAACTGCTGACAGAAAACTTCCCCAATATCATGAAAGATGAAAACCTGGTCATCCAAGAAGCACAACAAACCCCTTATAGGATAGACCCCAAAAGAAAATCACCAAGGCATATCATAATCACGCTTGCTAAAACTGAACACAAAGAATCCTGAAAGCAGCTCTAGAAAAACAATAAGTCACATACAGAGGCAAAACAATAAGCCTAAGCTCGGCTTATGTGGCAGAAACCATGCAGGCAAGAAGGCAGTGGGATGACATACATAAAACCTTGAAAGAAAAAAATTACCAGCCAAGAATAATATATCCTGCAAAACTCTCATTCAAATATGATGGTGAAATTGGGTCATTTCCAGATAAACAGAAATTAAGGGACTATGTAAAAACCAGATCAAACTTACAACACTTATTAAAAGAAGTCCTTCAATCTGAGAACAAACAATATCAGACCCCAGGCTGAAAATAGGACACAGGATTGTACTAGCCAGATACCAATCTAGGAAATGAACTCTTAAGGACTATGCAAAACCAAAAGAATTACAAAAGGGAACCAGAGAGGTTAATCTGTAAATGACAACAGCAACAGAACAATAAAAGAGGGAATAAACAGTGTAGGTATAGAATCTTCTAGTAAAGAGGAAGTCAAGTGATACCTAGTAATAATAGACTGGTACAAATCCGGGAAGATAAGGGTAACTTTCAAGGTAACCACAAAGAAAGTTAACAAACCTACCCATCAAAATAAAGAATAAAAACATAAAGTCTCAGTAAAAACAAAACCTACAGAAACAAAAGAAATGAAAAAAAATCCACAACCAAAAGGAACTCAGCACAGGAGAGTAAGAGGAACAAAGAAAACGTCAGCACCACAAAAAAAAAGTACTACAAAATGCAGTCCTACTCCTAGGAATATATATTAGAGAAATAAGAGCCGTCACACTAAAAGACATATGCACACCCATATTCACTGAAGCACTGTTCATAATAGCAAAAAGATGGCAACACCCTAGATGTCCATCAACAGATGAATGGGTAAACAAATGATGGTACATACACACAATGGTGTATTATACAAAGATAAAGAACAATGATGAATCTGTGAAGCATCTCATAACATGGCTAAAACTGGAGGACATTATGCTGAGTGAAATAAGTCAATCACAAAAGGACAAATATTGTATGAGGCCGCTACTGTATAACTCATGTAAAAGTTTACACACAAAAAGAAACAATCTTTGTTGGTTACCAGAGATGGGAGGGCTGTGGGGGGAACTCAATAGATAAGTGATAACTTTGGTGAAGGGTAAGACAGTACACATTACTAGGGAAACCAGCACAACTTGTACAAGCAAAGGTCATGGAAGCTCCACAGACACTTCCAAACTCCCTGAGGGACTGAATTGCTGGGCAGAGGGCTGTGGGGACCATGGTCTTGGGGAACATCTAGCTCATTTGGCATAACACAGTTTATAAAGACAATGTTCTACATTCTACCTTGGTGAGTAGCGTCTGGGGTCTTAAAAGCCTGTGAGCAGCCATCTAAGATACTCCACTGGTCTCACCCCTTCAGGAGCAAGAGAGAACGAAGAGAACAAGATACAAGGAAAAGATTAGTCCAAAGGACTAATGGACCACAGCTACCATGGCCTCTGCCAGACTGAATCCAGTACAGCTAGATGGTTCCCGGCTACCACCACTAGCTGCTCTGACTGGGATCATAACAGAGGGTCCTGGATAGAGCTGTAAAAGGATGTAGAAAAGAATTCTAATTCACAAAAAAAACGACCAGATTTTCTGACCTGACAGACTGGAGAAACCCCGAGAGTGTAGCCCCCAGACACCCTTTTAGCTCAGTGATGAAGCCCCTCCCGAAGTTCACCTTTCAGCCGGGAATTGGACAGCCTCATAAAACAAAACAGGACTAATGAGGCACAGCAGTCCAGGGACAAGGACTAGAAGGCAGGAGGGGCTAGGAAAGCTGGTGATAGGGAACCCAAGGTTGAGAAAGGACAGTGTTGACATGTTGTGGGGTTGTTAACCATTGTCATAGGGCAATATGTGTACTAACTGTTTAAAGAGAAACTATTTGTTCTGCAAATCTTCATCTAAGGTACAAAAAAAAAAAAAATGATCTATGTGAGATCAAATTGACAACAACAACTCAAAAGGTTTGATGGGAAGCCTAGGGGACAGTGAGTTGAAGACAATGGTGATGGAATAATTTGGAAAAGGATAGTGAGAATAGCAGCACAGCTGGAAGAATGTAATCAATGTCACTGAATTGTACATGTAGAAACTTTTGAAATGGTGTAACTTTGGCTATGTATATTTTCACCAAAAAAAAGTCCTCAAGGTCGAGAAGGGAGAGTGTTGACACATCGTGGGGTTCTTAACCAATGTCATAAAACAATATGTGTAATGACTGTTTAATGAGAAACTATTTGTTCTGTAAACCTTCATCTAAAGTACAATAAAAAAATTTTTTTTAAATTAAATTGAAATTTAGTTCTTCACTCACACTAGTAGCATTTTAAGTACTCAACAGCCACTTTGGCTTTTGCCTACTCTTTTTGATTTTGTACAACACAGGCATGAAACATTTCCATTATTATAGAAATTTATATTGGACTCTGCTATTCTTTTTTTTCTAAGAAAGAATTTTTATTAGCATTGTTATACACAATGCATTACATATGGACTGATCCTTAAAGAATACAACTCCAATCAAGTTGTAGGCAGATAAATCAGTAAAGTGAAATCTATATTGTACACAAGTGCAGAAACAGGATCATTCTGAACTTCAAACAGAAGACTAAAAATCACTTCACAAAAAGTAAATGAAAATAACACTCATTTTATATTTAAAAAAGTGCCAGCTCTTAAGTGGCAAAGCATCAAAAATACCAAAGGATACGCCCAATTAACTTTGTAATACTTCAATGTTGAACTATTCACCCCCTAACAGGCCAAGCTTATCCTCCTTTTTAAAGCTTTAAGAATTTCTTATTTTCATCTTTTGGAGTACTTGTTTAAGTTTTTATTTCTGTAGTATGCTGAATTTCATAAACATGCCAGCCTAACAATTAGCTAACCTTCATCAGTTACAAGTGTTACGACCAAAGATGTTTCCCTTGTAAAGCTTAAATCTGAATACAATAAAGAATGAAGAAACCAAACACCAGAATCTTAGAAAGTCAAACTTTAGTGGAGCCAGTGCCAATTTAGAAAACCACTCTTACCCTTACCTTAGAGGTCTACTTTGGTAAATACTAATATTTAACCAGTTTGTAAGATATTTAACCAAGTTATCAAAATTAACACCGTCATTTCAATAGTTACTCTTTTGTGCATAGTAAATGTTGCAAGGTGAATTTCACATTTGACAAAGCAGACTTGGAAAACAGTTTGCAAGAAAGTATACCTCCCTTTCAATACCAATTTAAGCTCAGGGAAAATGAATATAGATCTCTAGCAACAAGTGTGAATGGTAAATCGTCTGATACCGGGCATGACTTCTCTTCCTGTCAATGAGGCAAGCAATTAGGACAATGAGGACAAGTCCTGCAAGGGCATTATTTTCATCCAGCTGGCATTCTTCCACAGATTCAAACCTGTCACCTTCAACCTTGAAAGCCTTGACCCATACTTTCAATATGTTGATGGAAAATGCCTTTGCGACTTGAATGCTTTCCTCAGCATTACACTTGTAAGAACTCCCAACTGTGGCTTGAAGTGTTCTCAGTGAGTCATTGACGGCTTTAAAAGTAGGATCTCTGGGGTCAGGAAGAGCTGTATTTAACTGGATTTCTTGTAGGAAAAAAAACAACTAGAACTTGCATTTGTTCCAAAACTGAAGACAAGCAAGGTGATAACTTCACTTCAGAGTTCCAGAGTCACTAAATGGGAGATACAACTCCCACTGGCTCTGGGATTATTTGGGTTGGTGTTGAATACTCTTGTCACAGCCGTGTTATCATTTTTCTCATAGGTAATGTTCGGCTATATCCCCATGTTGGCAAGCAGACAAGTTCCATTACTGCCGCTCACGTTGTACTTAGACACAGATGGATTTTCTGACCCTGGAGAAGGTGAAGGATTTGCAGGCTTTGTTTGGACTTGCAGGTGCTGCTGTTGGGGAAGTTTCTTTGTGCTAACAGCGCGTCTCTTCCTTGCTGAAGTTATTATTTGAAAGGTGTGCCTGGATGGTTGCATCATGGAGTGTGATAGTCATGTTGTTCATGTGTATCTGTTTGCTGCTAACACATCTGTATTTTTTATCTATGTCGCGTTGATGTCAGCTGTGGATTCCACAGTCTTGGTTCCCTCGGAGCTTGCATTGGGGAAAAGATTTGTGTCAGACAAATTATAAACAAAATTTCTCATCTGTACACTGTAACGTGTTGCATTCCTTATAAAATTGACTATCAACGTATGTCCTCTTTCAAAAGCAAGCATTAGACTGGGGTCAGAAGTATTCTGTTTACCACATGAGCAGGTATTTAGTACCAGATGGCAGGTCAAAGGTCACATTCGAGCAGAAGCAAAAGCAGCTGCCACCTCGGAGCATCCAGGGGGTGGGATTGCTGCCACGGGCGGGAGAGGCCCAGGAAGGCCGCTGCGTGAGGGAGGGTCTCAAGGCGGTTGGCAGTTGTTGACCGGCACCCCCTGCAGTTTGCCTCAAGTCGGGAGGTGGGGATTAGGCAAAAACACTGAGCAGACCGAGGGTTGTGGTGTGGTGGGCACAGCAGAGTCCCAAAGAACTCGAGAAGGCCCCGCCATTTCGGCTCTTGCAGGCCAGGAAGCTGGACTGTACTATTCTTGATTCATAACAGCCTCCTTGGAAATAGGATTATACAATCAAATATATTGGGAAAATCTGCCCATTTCACTATCTTGTTGGCTATTTGTAACAAACATTAAAATACAAACTCCGTAATCATGTTTAACCTAGTGTTTCACAGATTAAACTAATTAGCTAATAATTTGTACTTCCTGCAGAATAACTCTGAATCCACACAAAAATTAGTGTTCCATGAAACTTGCCTTCAGAAAGTATGATAGAGGATTTAAGAAATGCTTTCTTTCACTCAACACTAGTCAAAGAATCTGACTTGAACCTCACGATAAATTTACTGCAGATAAAGAGATGTGTATTATAAAAACATAAATTTAATGTTTTTAAAACCGCATTTCCCAACATATGCTCTGTAGCATATGAGTAGACTGAAGAAATCGTTGTGTTTAGTTAAAAACTAACGCAAAAATGCAAAGGCCTCTTTTTGTTTTTTATGGGGAAGTTAGGCAAAATTATATAGGTTTTAATTTGCATATATAAGTGAATGTTTATGAGTTATTAGAGTTACTAAAGTTAGTTGACATGCATTAATATTCCTTCATGACTGAAATAAATTTGAAGTTCTGATTCTGTACTCTATGGAGTGCTCCACAAGCAAAACAATTATTTAAAAAGGCCCATAACTTCTCAAGTGTATGTACATAAGCAGATGCATTGAATTCTCATGATTTTGATGAATGACGATTTGTTATCAAATACATTATCATTACTACCTAGAGCTGGTTGTGGTTTGGCTTCTTTTTTCTCTCAAATAGCAATCAAAATGTAATTAACACATTTGGAAGTTGTTATTAGGACTTGTATTGGTTGTTTATTTGGTTATAAGAAATAGCTGATTATTTTTCCATTTTGATCAGTAATTTGTCCTGCCTTAATTCTTCAAGCTGATCAAAATCCTTGGGCTGTCTTAAATTGGCCACCATTAAAAAGAAATCTCAAACACTTGTCTGAAGCTACATCACTAGTAAGTGATGGAGCCAGGATTCAGACAAAGTTATTAAGAGATATTCATTCTTCTTTGCTTTGTAATACATCTGCCTCAATATTGGACTTTAAACATTAAAATGATATCATAGTAAATGAAGTTTCTGTAACAGAGAGAAAAGACACTTCCAGCATTTGGGAAAACAGTGGCAAGTGCAGAACCAAAGGCAGCAGTGAGAAGTCCTTATCCTGGTGGAGAGATGGAAGGGTCAACCCCTCGCTGGTGCGGTTAGCATTTCAGGGGACATGGTAAGGCCATCTGTGTGTGTATACTGAATATGTTAAAGCCAGTCCTTTGGTGCATAAACAAAGCCTGTCAGAAATCAGAAGATAGTGAATCATAACTGAAGTTTTCCCTTTGCGGCTGACATAAGAATCATTGTGAATAGCTAACAGACTTGGAAATATAAAAAGAAGCAAGAAATATACAGAATATTTTAAGCTTTCTCACAAGATACAGTTGTCAGTGACAAGAACTTTGCCTTCATCATTGGTCTTCACCTATAGAGGTGAAGATGGTATAAAATTAAGTTAAACTGAATGTAAGAAGTGGAATAAAACCTAGTATAAGACTATGTATAAAAGACCATGCATAAGAAAGTAAAACACTTTAGTGACAGTATACATTATAAAAAGCATTTTTCTGCATGTTATGTTCATCTCTATCCTTATATTTATGAAAGCAATACATGGCCTGGGAAACTCTTTTTACGTTTCTCATGAAAAGAGGCTTCAACGTCTCCTTTCATTTATCTTATTTAGTACCTATTGTTTTTGTTGCATTTAAATTAATGTCACTTTTGTGTGTGTGTGTGCGTGTGTAAAACATGCATTGCTAAAAATTAGGAAATCTAGAAATGAGTAAGAAAGCAAATAACATTTGTCCATGCACTGTTTTTAAACTTGCTAAAAACCAGACGTCCTCTTTGTTTTATTCTGGATTTTTTTTTAATCTTGGTTTATTGAATTAGGAAAGTTGGAGAAAAGATCACTTCATATTTTTATGAATTCCAATAATCACACATTGATTCATTTATATATATGTATGTATATTTATATACATATATATGTATTTGTATATTTATCTGCTTATAATTTCTTACTGGACACCTTAGCCTCTATCTACCTATTCAAAGCAACCAGTTTACATTATTTTAGTTGAATCTGAAGTAAATCTTGTAAAACAGTTATCTTTATTAACTTGGCAGAAGTAAATAAATAAATAATTAATTACCACGGACTGTCAATTTAATGCTATTATTTTCTTTGAATTCTGGTCTACTTGATCCCAAGACTGAGTCTTACTTCAAAGTATTAAATACATTTGATTTGTTATATATTGGAACCTACATTTATGTTGCCTTGATATTTTGCAATTTTTTTTTTCATTTTCGTATTTCTTTTCTATTCAATTAATACGTAAGCATCTCAAATCAGTGGTCACATATTCCACAAACTTTGGATGCCCAAAACACAGGCAAATACTTGGTTGTTTGATATTTATAGAGCATTTATAATATATAAGGCACTATAAGGAATGAAAAGAATATATGGTACAATCCTAATTTGAAGAGAATTGATAGATGCTTTCCAAAAGTGACTTAAATTTCTTGGACACAGTGTAGCCATATACATCAGCATTTGAATCTCCCATTTCATCATTCACTTTGTCATCTTAGATAGAGGACCATAATTTAATTTTCATAGTGAATGTTTAGCGAAAGTCTCCAGAGCATCAATTTAGAGATACTCCTTTTGAAAGTTAAATTATAAATTTTTACTGTTATAAATGTTTATTATTTATTGATTTTTTGTTTTTTGCTTGGAAAAGTTTGACCTTTTGTTGTCTGAAGAAAGCAGTATTTTGAACAATTTTAACAAGTCTAATGCTTTTTTCTTTCTCATTTACACAGCTGAATAAGGTGATTGTTGTAGGCAGCTTCAGAATGGCTCCAGTGATCCCTGATTCCTGGTATTTATACCCTTATGCGGGCTCTGATAATGTCCACAAGGCAAAAAAGAGAGGTCAACCTCTATCCAACCGCCATCAAGGATTAGAGGCCCTCAGTTCAGTATTCTGGGAGGAACGGAATCCTCTAACCACATCCATAGACTTGGAGGTAAATCCACTGCTGAGTTGAGTCTTAAAATGATTGCAGTTCCGGCTGATAACCTTGACTGTAGCCTGTGAGACACTGTGAGCCAGAGGTCCCAGCTAAGGAGCATCTGGATTCCTGACCCACGGACGTGAGATGATAAATGGTTATTGCTCAGTGACTGCATTTAAGGATAATTTGTTACACTGAAATGGATAACTAATAAAGTGATCATCATGGAGAATTCAAAGGACTATCCTCATATACAACGATATAATAATAATAATACTATACTATAATGAGTAATGAATTGGTTGGCATACATAATATAAAAAAAACCTCACAATTGGTTATTCATTATAACAGAAAGCACATTTAAGTAAGTATTCAATGAAGCATTTCAGAGAAATGCATGACATTTCTGTATAGTTAAATGATATGTTGGATAAATCTTTCCTAATGCATTTAAATATGTATCTCTTCATTTTTTGTTTGTGTATAGACGTGTATATGTGTGTGTGTGTATATATATGTATATGTGTATATATATATATATATATATATATATATATATATATATATACATATATATATATGAAACCCTGGTGGTGTAGTGGTTAAGAGCTACAGCTGCTAACCAAAAGGTCTGCAGTTCGAATCCACCAAGTGCTCCCTGGAAACTGTCTTAGTCATCTAGTGCTGCTTTAACAGAAGTACCACACGTGGATGGTTTTAACAAAGTGAAGTTTATTTCCTTACAGTAAAGTAGGCTAAAAATCCAAATTCAGGGTGTCAGCTCCAAGGGAAGGCTTTCTCTCTCTCGGCCTTCTCATCAGTGTTCCCCCGGACTAGAAGCTTCTCGGCGCAGGGACCCCGGTCCAAATAACGTGCTCTGCTCCCGGCACTGCTTTCTTGATGGTATGAGGTCCCCAATTTTCTGCTTGCTTCCCTTTCCTTTTATCTCTTACAAGAGATAAAAAGTGGTGCAGATCACTTTACATTGGATTCCCTTTACATTGGATCAGGGATGTGACCTGGGTAAGGGTGGTGTTACAATCCCACCCTAATCCTCTTTAACATAAAATTACAATCACAAAATGGAGGCCAACCACACAATTCTGGGAATCATGGCCCAGCCAAATTGATACACACATTTTTGGGGGGACATAATTCAATCCATGACAGAAACCCTATGGGGCAGTTCCACTCTGTCCTTTAGTGTCGCTATGTGTCAGAATCCACTCGACAGCAACGGGTTTATACACACACACACACACACACACACACGTACACAAATACACATACACACACAGTCATACCTCAATATCCATGAGGGATTGATCCCAGTACTCCCCACTGATACCAAAATCTAGGATGCTTAAATCCCTTATATAAAATGGAATATTATTTGCATAGAATTTATGCACATTTGCCCATATACTTTAAGTCATCCCTAGATTACCTATAATATCTAATACAATGTAAATTCTATGTAAATAGTTGTTTCATCACAACTGAAGACTCATCTGGAAGGTAGCCTTTCTCTTCTATGAGTTTCTGGAGCTCTTCTGAGAATGCTGATGTGGTCTGGGCATCAGGGATGCCAATTCTTCTGTGGTCTTGAAGTTCTGGAGGCTGTAGTGCTTTACAGAGATAGCCAGCCATCCCTTACTAGCCTGAAACTCCTCCTCTTGCTCTCCTCAAGCCCCTCACACTTAGCCTTTGAGGGGTTGCTTTGACTACTTCATTGCGTTGTAGAGCTGTGTTTTCACTGAAACGAAGGATGCACACAACACAAGTAGCCAGCGAATGAAACTTTAAGGGAACAAAGCTCAAACAAGGAAGGCTGGAGACAGACTGGGGATCTGTGAAACGGTGGGAGGCTACAACAGGGGATGCCTACATAGCACTTCATTCGTGTGGATTCAGCACAGTGCTATGTGCACGGCAAATTCAAGTTCTGCGTTTTGTAACTTTTTTTTTTTCCCTAGTTATTTTCCATCCACAGTTAGTTGAATCCGGGATACTGAACCAGCGGCTACGGAGAGCTCTCTGTGCCTTCTGTGTGTGTGTGTGTGTGTGTACAGAAACACAAACACACCTGCATACGTATATGTTGTTGTTGTGTGTTGTCGAGTCGATTTCTACTCATAAGGACCCTATAAGATAGAGTAGAACTGCCCCAAAGGGTTTGCTGGGCTGTAATCTTTACAGGAGGAGACCGCCAGGTCTTTTCTCACAGTGAGCAGCTGGTGAGTTCCAACCACCAACCTTTCAGTTAACAGCCTAGTACTTAAACATTGTGCCACCAAGGCTCCTTATATGTATATACATATAGATAGATACATAACTTTTAAAGCAAATGTAAGCTAAAGTTTAGGAGCTAAGAGCTCACGCTTTTGTAAAATACTAACCTATGTTTAAACCAAAGCTCAGTTTACTGTATCTTTGCGTACATTGCTTAATCTCTTTTGGCTTCGATTTCTCCTCTTGTAAAATGACTATAACATTACTACCTATATAAAAAAATGCCTATTATTATTGAAGAAGGTGATGCACGTAAAACACTTAGCATAGTGCCATGTACAAAGTGAGCACTCAGTAAATGATGATCATACAATGATAATCATAAGTATAAATTTATGATGCAAGACACTTTCAGGTATCAATTTATGTATTTTAGAAAATGTAGGTTTAATAAATCAAATTAAAATAATATATCTATGTAGTACATTGATTTATTCCGCATATGTTAATAGAATTATATAGAAGTCAGGAACCCTCTAATCAAGGATCTTTAAATATTGCTGTAAAAGATAAAATACTCAAATGGAAAAAGTTAAATAATAATAAAAACTGAAGAGGACAATTTGGGGCAGTAAATATTTTAATTGTGTCCAAAATTAAAAGCTCTGAATGTAATTGCTATATGCTTTCAAAATATGTGGCCAAATCGAAAGTAGGGACAGTGATTTCCATAAAATATCTGGATATGCGTTTAATTACTTTTTGTCCAGGAAGTTAAGAACTTTAAGATGAATTTGAACTGAGTATGAATTGGTGAGTGTCTTAGTCATCTAGTGCTGCTCTAACAGAAATACCACAAGTGGATGGATTTAACAAAGAGAAATTTATTCTCTCACAGTCTTGTAGGCTGCAAGTCCAAATTCAGGGCATCAACTCCAGGGGAAGGCGTTCTCTTTCAGCTCTGGAGGAAGGTCCGCATCATCAGTCTTCCCTTGGTCTGGGAGCTTCTCTGTGCAGGAACTGCTCTTGGCATTGCTTTCTTGGTAGTGTGAGGTCCCCAACTCTCTGCTTGCTTCCCTTTCCTTTTATCTCTTGTAAGATAAAAGGTAGTGCAGGCCATACTCCAGGGAAACTCTCTTTACAATGCATCAGGGATATAACCTTAGTAAGGGTGTTACAGTTACACCCTAATCCTCTTTAACATAAAATTACAATCACAAACTGGAGGACAACCACACAATACTGGGAACCATGTCCCGGCCAAACTGATACACACATTTTTGGGAGGACATAATTCAATTCATGGCAGTGAGGTTGATAAAAGGACATGAAATATTTCAGACAAGTTTATAACCCGATCTAAAGCGCAGGGGACACATAGTACAATGTATGTTTGGGAGAACCACATAACCTTTTAATCTGAAACAATTGGAGTAAGACAGATACTGGAAATCAACTAGAAACATTCTTAAAAGCAGATGGATAGATAAAATTTAGCATATAGCATTCAGTAATAATACTTTTCTATGTATGATACTATTTACATACACCAAAAAAATCAAACCCATTGCTGTCAAGTCTATTCAGACTCATAGCGACCCTATGGGACAGAGCAGAACTGCTCCATAGGGTTTCTAAGGAGTGTCTGGTGGATTCGAACTGCAGACATTTTGGTTAGCAGCTGACCTCTTGAATGGTTAAAATTTTAATCATACTCACTTGACAAAATTATTTTTCTATTGTTCTTGTTTTTTTAGGAAAATATATAACATTTGAATGCGTCTATATGTAAGTATATATATATGTATATATATATATATATATATATATATATATATAATTTTTTTTGCTTAGAGATTTAATGCCTTTTATGGAATATGTGTATGTATACTTGGTGCATAAGCAATTTAAACACATATACACGTATAAATTAAAAGTAGTCGGAATTGACTTGACGACAATGGGTTTTTTTTTTTTTTTTTGTCCCCAAAGTGAAATTTAATGCCAAGTAAATTTCCAGATAAATTTGGAGGGGAAAAAAATATATTTTAGAATTACAACTGAGAAGAAAGTTACATCTACATATTACATTATGAAACATCTTAGCATCTAAAGTTATACAAATATACTTACTTTTAGTTGTGTTAGAGAGACTTGATTATTCAAGAAGAAACTGGCACGTGAAAATATTTTTAGAAAGTTTATAGATAGAGGCATTGAATTTGTAATCATATAGTGACTTCAATTATTTCCTTTACCAGAGATATTCAGAAAGATGGACATAAAAAAGCAGGATAAGATTAAAAAATTAAATTACCGTCTTACACACAACTCTGGAAGGGAAGGTGTTGCCATAGTGATGAGGATTCACCCACTTGTACAGTGCTGAGTTACAGATTGCTTCTTAGGTTTGTAGATATATAATAGAGAGGTAGTAACAGGTCATTTTAAAGAACAGAAATTTCTCTTTTATCCTCATAAAAATCCCTTGCATAAAAGGCAACCTATATATAAAAAAGCTTTTTCAACTAACACTATGGATGACTGTCATCTTTTATTGGGAAGTGGCACCAGACCACTTACAACTGAGAACTTTGTGAGCTGGTTATTCATAAGACACTTTATAAAAATACTTGCTGTTTGCCCTAAAGTTAATAATAAGAAGACAACCAAATTTCAATGACTTGAGAGATTCAAATGCATGTCATATACTTCCTATATGTTTAAACTTGATATCATCTTTCATTGTCGCAAATATATGTATAAAACTGTGTATATACATAACTATATATCTATAACATCTTTGCCAATTCAACAATTCATGACACTAATTACATTAATCATGTTGCGCACACATCACCAATATCCTTGCCAAGTTTTACATCACCATAAACATATATTTAACGCTTCCTAAAAAAATGACTCTCCCTTCCTTCTTCCCTCCCATCTCTAGTAACCACTAATAATCTTTGGTCTCTATACATTTGTTCATTCTATATATTTCTTATAAGTAGAATCATGCAGTATTTGTCCGCTTGTGCTTGACTTAATTTACTCAGCATGACGGTTCTTAGGTTCATCCATGTCGTAGTGTATATCGGGACTTCATTTCTCTTTATGACTGAGTAATATTCCATTGTATGTATACACCACATTTTCTTTATCAGTTCATCTTTTGATGGACATTTAGGCTATTTCCATCTTTTGGCTATGGTGAATAGTGTTGCAATGAACTTTGTTGTACAAGTATTGTTTTTCATTGCTGCTTCCAATTCTCTTGTATATTTATTTAGGAGTGGGGTTGCTAGGTCATATGGTAGTTCTACAGTTAACTTTTTGAGAAGTTGTTAATTTTTTTTTTTTCCACAGCAGCTGCACCTTATTACCTTCTCACCAGCAATGAAATGTATGAGGTTTCCAATTTCTTCACATCCTTGCCAACATTCAGTGACACCAATTACATTAAACACGCAGCATTTAACAATCTTATCTGAACTTGTTTCTTTGTAATTCTGAAATAAAAAATTATTATTTAAATGTGTTAATCTAGCAATCAAAATGAATATCATTTCTTACACTCCTCAGCCAATTGTATTTTTTTTTCCTGTGAGTAACCTTATCTTCTTTGCCCTACTGTGTTTTTACAACTAATTTTAAGTGCTTCTTAATGTATTGCCTAGTTGTCTTAGTTAGCTAGTGCTGCTATAACCTAAATATCACAAGTGGGTGGTTGTAAAAAACAGAAATTTATACTCTTACAGTTAGGAGGCTAGAAGTCTGAATTCAGGGCACCAGCTGTAGAAGAAGCATTTCTCTCTCTGTTGGCTCTGGGGGAAGGTCCTTGTCTCTTCAGCTTCTATTACTTGACTCCTTGGTGATCTTCATGTGACATGGCATCTGTCTTACCCTATCTCTGTTCTCTTTCTTGCTTGTTTAATCTCTATTATATCTCAGAACAGACTGATTTAAGACATACTCTACACTAATGTTGTCTCATTATCATAATAAAGATAAACCATTCCCAAATGTGATTATAACCACTACAGAGGTTAATATTTACAATACATATATTCTGGGGACACAATTCATTCCATAACACAAGTGTTTCACAAATATTTTTTCTCAGTAGTGCTTGTCTTCTGATTTTGTAGTCTCATGTTTCCTGTGCAGAAATTGTTAATTTTTGTATAGTCAAAATTATCTCTTCTGTCTTATTGTTTTAGTTACTTATTGATGCCATAGCACAAATAACACAGTTTTCTTTAAAGAACAGAAATTTATTTTCTCCCAACTCTGGAGACTAAAAGTCCAGATCAAGGTCTCAGCTCTACAGATTCCTTCCTTGTAGGTAACCCTGGGAGTTTCTTGGTTCTATGACTTGCAGAGGATCCTCACATGGTGCTTGTCTTCCCATACTGTATGCTTGGATCTCTGTGTTTATGTTGCTCTTTATATAACTCAGAGGTGATTAGGTTTAGGATCCACCCTAGATTGGTAATGACCTCAGCTGACAGATTAAATGCATCAATTAATTACATTAGATTGCATCATGGAAGGGGATGACATTATATTACATTATGGGAGATGATTACTTTGCATTACACTACATTAGCTGTAAAGTAATTCCATTAGATTATATCCACAGGTATAGGTGTTAGGATACCCAACATAATCTTGGGGGAGATGAGGGCTCAGTTCGATTCATAACACTTTTATAGCTTCATAATAGGTTTTAAGTTTGGTCTGTTTTTTGTTTTAGTTTTTATATTTATTGTTTGAAAGGTCATAACCACCCTGATATCTGATAAATTCAGAGTTGTTTTGTCTTCTTTTTCATAAATTGTTTAGAGATGCTGTGCTAATTGAGAAATTAATTTTGTTTATAATATTTGTGTTCCAATTAAATAGCATGTTCTTAATGAATAATTATTCAAATACTATTGAATAGTTTATTCTCCTTTATATGAATTACTATCTTTATTATAAATTAAATATTATTTTATATATAAGGTGATATACTTGATGTTCATCTAAGATTTAATGAATTCTTTCTTCAATTAGTATAGCTTTATAGTATTTAATAGATAAACCAATTTATTATCTGATATTGAAAATGTGAAATTATGTCAATATCAATTCTATTAAAGCTATGATTAGTTTGAAAGTTCCTCATAGAATAGTTTAAGTCCTTTGGCTGAACCAAAAAGCCAGGGGCACCTAAGCTTAATGTGTGTAGGTAAAAGGTTTTTTGTTAGGTCAATTAGAGTCTAATTCTTTCTCCTTTCTTATGGCCATACTCATCTTTATCTTTTGTTGTTGTTAGGTGCCATCATGTCAGTTCAGATTCATAGTGACCTTATGTAAAATAGAATGAAACATTGACCGGTCTTGAGCAATCCTCACAATCTTTGCTATGTTTGAGCCCATTGTTACAGCCACTGTATCAATCCATCTCATTGAGGGTCTTCTTCTTTTTCACTGACCCTTTATTTTACTAACCATGATATCCTTCTCCAGGGACTGGTCTCTCCTCATAACATGTCCAAAATAAATAAGATGAAGTCTTATCATCCTTGTTTCCAAGGAGCATTCTGGCTGTACTTCTGGCAAGACAAATTAGTTCATTATTCTGGAAGGCCCTGGTATATTCAATATTTTTCAACAATACCATAATTCAAAGGCATCAGTTTGTCTTTGGTCTTCCTTAGTTATGAGATAATTTTAAATACCATGGCTTGGGTCAAGTGTACCTTAGTACTCAAAGTGACATCTTTGCTTTTTAATACTTTAAAAAGGTCTCTTGCAGTAGGTTTGCCCAATGCAACGTGCTGTTTGATTTCTTGACTGCTGCTTCCATAGGCATTGACTGTTGTTGTTAGGTTCCGTCGAGTCAGTTCCGACTCATAGCGACCCTATGCACAACAGAACAAAACACTGTCCAGTCCTGCGCAGTCCTCACAATTGTTGTTATGCTTGAGCCCATTGTTGCAACCACTGTGTCAATCCATCTCATTAAGCGTCTTTTTTTGTTTGTTTGTTTTTTGCACTGTGGATGCAAGTAAAATGAAATATTTGACAACTGCAATCTTTTCTCCATTTATCATGATGTTGCATATCTGTCTGGTTGTGAGAATTTTTGTTTTCTTTATGTTGAGGTGTAATCCATACTGAAGCCTGTAGTCTTTGGTCTCATCAGTAAGTGCTTCAAGTTCTCTTGGCTTTCAGCAAGCATGGTTGTGTCATCTGCATATCACAGGTTGTGAATGAGTCCTCCAATTCTGATGCTACGTTCTTCTTCATATAGTCCAACTTCTCGGATTATTTACTCAGCATATAGATCAACTAAGTACGATGAAAAGATACAGTCCTGACACACACCATTTCTAATGTGAAACCGTGCAGTGTTCCATTGTTCTGTTTGAACAACTGCTTCTTGGTCTCTGTACACATTCTGCAGGAGCACAGTTAAGTGTTCTGGAATTCCCTTTTTTCACAATATTATCGATAATTTATTATGATACATACAGTCCAATACTTTTGCATAATCAATAAAACACAGCTAAACATCTTTCTGATATTCTCTGTTTTCAGCCAAGATCCATTAGACATCAGCAATGATAGCTCTCATTCTTTATCCTCTTCTGAATGCAGCTTGAATTTCTGGCAGTTCCCCATCAATGTACTGCTGCAACAAGTTTTAAATTATCTTCAGGAAAATTTTACTTTCCTGTGATATTAATGATATTGTTCCACAATTTCTGTATTCTATTAGATCACCTTTCTTTGGAATAGGCAGAAATAAATATCTCTTCCAGTCAGTTGGCCAGGTAGCTGTCTTCAAAATTTCTTGGCATAGATGAGTGAGCACATCCATTTGTTGAAACATCTCAGGTGTATTTCATCAATTCCTGAAATCTTGTTTTTCACCAATGCCTTCATTGCAGTTTGGACTTCTTCCCTCAGTACCACCGGTTCTTGATTATATGCTACCTGCTGAAATGGTTGAACATTGACCAGTTCTTTTTGGTATAGTGACTGTGCGTATTCCTTCCACCATCTTTTGAGCTTCCTGCTTTGTTCAGTATGTTCCCTGTAGAATCCTTCAGTGTTCCAACTTGAGTCTTGAATTTTTTCTTCAGTTCTTTCAGCTTGAGAAATGCTGAGAGTGTTTTCCCCTTTTGGTTTTCTAACTCCATGTCTTTGCACATGTTATGTAATACTTTACTTTGTCTTCTCAAGCCACCCTTTGAAATCTTCTATTCAGCATTTTAATTATCATTTCTTCCATTTGCTTTAGCTACTTGATATTCAAGAGTGATTTTCAGAGCCTCTTTTGACATCCGTTTCAGTCTTTTCTTTCTTTCCTATCTTTTTAGTGACCTCTTGCTTTCTTCATGTATGATATCCTTGATGTTATTCCATAACTCATCTGGTCTTTGGTCATTAGTGTTCAATGCATCAAATCTATTCCTGAAATGATCTCTAAATTCAGGTGGGGTATACTCAAGGTCTTACTTTGGCTCTCGTGGACTTGCTGTAGTTTTCTTCAGCTTCAACTTGAACCTGCATATGAGCAATTGATGGTGTGTTCCACAGTCTGTCCCTGGCTTTTTTCTGACTGATGATATTGAGCTTTTCCATTATGTCTTTCCACAGATGTAGTCAATTTGATTCCCGTATATTCCATCTGGTGAGGTCCATGTGTATACTCACCGTTTATATTGTTTAAAGGAGGTATTTGCAATGAAGAACTCATTGGTCTTGCAAAATTCTATTGTGCAATCTCCATTTCTGTCACCAACGCCGTATTTTCCAACTACCAATCCTTCTTTGTTTCCAACTTTTGCATTCCAATCGCCATAATTATCAATGCATCTTAATTGCATGTTTGATCAATTTCAGACTGCAGAAATAGGTAAAAGTCTTCAATTTCCTCGTTTTGACCTTAGCAGTTAGTGCATAAATTTGAATAATAGTTGTATTAACGGGTCTTCCTTGTAGGTGCATGGATATTATCCTATCACTGACAGGGTTGTACTTCAGGATAGATCTTGAAATGTTGTTTTTGACAAAGAACACAATGCCACTCCTCTTCAAGTTGTCATTCTCAGCATAGTAGTCCATATGATTGTCCAATTCAAAATGGCCGGTACCAGTCCATTTCAGCTCACTATTGCCTAGGATATTGATCTTTATGTATTACATTTTCATTTTTGATGACTTCCAATTTTCCTAGATTCATACTTCATACTTTCCATGCTCTGATTATTAATGGATGTTTGCAGCTATTTCTTCTTATTTTGAGTCATATCACTTCAGCAAATGAAGGTCCCAAAAGCTTGACTCCATCTACATTATTAAGATTGACTCTACTTTGAGAAGGCCATCCTTGCTCAGTCATATTTTGAATGTCCTCCCACCTGAGGGGTTCATCTTCCAGCAATATACTTGACATTATTCTGCTGCTATTCATTAGGTTTTCAGTTGCCAATTTTTTCAGAAATAGACTTCCAGGCCCTTCTTCCTAGTCTATCTTAGTCTGGAAGCTCCACTGAAAAGTGTTCACCAAGGGTGACCCTATGGTATTTGAAATACTGGTGTCAAAGCTTCCACTATCACAGCAACAGGCAAGCCACCATGGTACAACAAACTGATGTATTTTATCATCCTCTAATACTCCATGCTTTAGAGTCCCACAACACAGCGAGGATTCAATCTGTTCCTTGAATGTTTTAGATAATAACTTTTTACATATTTATACATTTTATATATTTTTTCTCTGCCATTTTTTGACATGTTTTTCTCTACCATACATTGCTGAACATAATACTTAACTTTAATGTAATCACATATATCATTTTTATGTGTTTTGAGCTTTGCAGTTTTAAAATATTGTTAAAAAGTCTTGCTATTAGCTGTATAATTTTATGTTTTTTATCTAATCTTTTATAAATCTAAAATGTACTTATTCATATGGTATAAAATAGGTATCCAAATCTTTTTTTTTTCCCCCACGTAGTAAGTCAGTAAGGAGCCCTTATGGTACAACAGTTAAGTGCCAGGCCGCTAACAGAAAAATATGGTAGAAAAATGTGGCTATCTGTTTTAGAATCAACTCAATGGCCCAGAACAAAACAACCAGTAAGTCACTATTAAGACATCGACTACTAAGCAATCCCTTACAGCTCTATGAATTTTAGATGACACATTTATCATATATATTTCAACATTTGTATGGGCTTATTTATGAACTGTATAATTTTTAAAAAAAAATACTTATTTCAGGTGTCTCATGATATTATATTTATTTCTTGGCTTATGGTTCTTTGGGTTGCTGACATAGATTAAAATTAAATCCTATTTCAATTTGTTTCAGATATTCAAGGAAACTTTATGGTTTTATTGTTTTTGTTTGTTTGTTTTGTTTTTAACTCATAACCCAGACATAGGCACAATTCACCAAGGTCTTACTGTGTACCTATGTTCAAAGGTGTGTGAAAGGGAGTTGGGTGGTTGTACTTTTTTTTAATTAAACTTTCCCTTAACACAAAGCCAAGAGTAAACTACCCCCTGCCCTGCCCCCCACCCCCCACACCTTGTGCTGTTCATGTACTGATAATAGCAAGCCTCATCCCAAACAGATCATTAAATGACCTCAGGGCAATTACAGTTTGTGCTTGCTAAGCAGCCATTATTTTTTAGCCCTTAGGAATATTCTTAACACTCTTGAAATTCAAAAAAAAAAAAAAATTGTTCAACTCTTCATTAAGAAATTTCTTTTTTCCATCCATATTCCTAGGTTACTTTTAATTAGAATCGTGTTTTTTTTTTTTTTTCCAGAAAATATAGTCTGTCAATTTCCTGAACAAGAATCTATATTATTTTGTTGATACACTATTAGATTCATTTAGCTAATAGTTTATTTAGGATTCCACTGAAAGCTTATAAGTGACATTTTCTTACCACGTTATTTTCTTGTTCTTATTCCCATTTTATAAACAAGATTATACTTGTCAAATGAGTTGAGCAACTTTCCTCATAAAATGAGTCGAGCAGCTTTGTTTGTTTTATGTTTCTCAGGTATCTTTTTAAATCAATATATTTTCTGATCCTTAAAAAATTACTCACCATTTGAATCTAGAATATTTTTTGTGTAGAAAAGAATTTATATGTATTTCAAATTTAATTCCATGTCTATTTTTAATATTATCTTGAGGAATTCAGCAGCCTTGGTAGTAACATGTTTTTGAGAGGAAGAGTTGACATTGATGCTCTAACTTACAAGCATTCTGTTGAGTTCTGGTTTCAGCTGGTTGCTTCCATGTGTAGAATCCTCTTGAACCGCAATTAACTTTTAAACTCACAGATTTGTTGATCCTGCCCCTACAGAGACGCTCCCTTAACATTTTCCCAGGCACTGATTGTTCTCCAAGGGCTTTTCGCCCTCACTGTATTTACCAAGTAAAAGAGATTAGAGAATAGGAAAACTGGCAAATTTGTACCTCTTATCATCCATTCTCCATCTCAGCTATGCTCTCGTTTAACATCACCCCTCTCTACTTCATCTGATACTGTATCCTAGATGTTCTTACTGAATCTATCCACTGCCATCACCTCTGGGGCCTCTTCCACCACAAAGAGATCTACCCCATCTTTGATCTCTCTATTGATTTATCACCACTTGTACTGCTTTGGGGAGATGGTATTATTCCCACTCATATCCATCTGTATGACTGGAAGTTGAAGCTAGAGAACTCCAAAGTAGTTGCTAAAATTTGCTGAAGGGATTAATATTTTACTGTAGAGAACCATTAAAATGCACAAGCAAGAGTTTTGCTAGCTCTCCGAATTACTAAATGCACTTATTTTTAGTACGTGATTTTTTTTTTAATTCTCTATAGTTCAACCATATTTCTCTGAGCTTTGATTTGGAAAACAGTCTGGAAATCTGACAGGAATAAACTTCCTTTCTTTTTTTTCGTTTTCTAACTGGCACTATTAGAAATGCCATGAAGAGTAGACTACCGCACAGTATATTTTCCACTCCAGCTGGTTTCTGAACTAATGCAGCCACATACTCACACACATGTACACGTAAAATCATGTCCTCAAAACCTAAAAGATAGAAAGAAGGCCGCACTCACTTATCTTGAAGGCTTTGTACCTATGTTCAAAAATTAATTGATCTAAGAGACAAATAATACCTGGTAACATAATCATTTTTTATTTTCATTTATAGTATGCTGACAAAGGGAACTGGGTGTATTTTATAACTGCAGCTTACAGCTCAGATTTCTTATTGTAGAAAATATCTAAGCTAACTCAAATTTTAGATAAAAGGAGATTCCATTTTTAAATAAATGGATGCTTCTTAAGATACTCAATTTGTATGTTAATTTAGTTTTTGAATGAATTCAGATACATGCACAGAGAGATATTAATATACATACTAACATATTATTTAACTACCCAACTCATTTTGTTTTATTTTACTGTGGGCACAATTAAGTCCAGATAGCATAGTTCATATGTTTTATGGAGCATTGAACTAGTAGCATCTGAGAGAATCATGACCGTTACTGCTGCTGTTTCCGACAGAGTGGGAAGATAATAGCCCAATCATCTCTCTTGATGACTCCAGCCTGACCAGAGAAGATGAGGTAGTAGAGGAATTGAATCATTTTAAAATAAGCATTGTGCAGAATGGAAGGTGAACTATCAACTGAGTTGTGCTTGACAGAAAATGGCACTTTTGCCTTTGGGTATCTTTTTAGGAGCAAGAATAAAGTTTTACATAATATCTCCTTGATTTCATGCAATGAGCATTGAATTTTCCTCTGAGAATATCAGAAAAAATGGTATGTTGGTGTCAGTGTTATTATCATAGATAATTTTGTAAAAAAATAGGGACTATCACTGCATTTAAGCTAATTTCCTGGGACTGAATTTTTTCACACAAAAATAATATAACTGAAAAGACGTAGAGGAATTTCCATAACACTGAATTGCAAAGACATAGGAAAAATATAGATTTTACCAAATAATGCCTAGAATGCATGTCAACTGAGCATCATCAAATGATGGAAACAGACTCTGTAAATTACAAAATACCATTCATGCTATATATTTATCTCCATTTTTTCCTTATCTATCATGTACGAAAATAAAGCTCTTCTTAAATCTGCTGATCAACTGTAGAATAAGATAAATTACGTATATCATATTCTTTACTTTTCTAGTGCTTTGGAATTCTATTAGCTTTACTAAATTCCCCATTGTCTCAGCTTTATATATACACATCTAGATAGACAGTATGCTATATAGTCTTTCAACTAATATTTTTAATTTTAATTAAATAATTTATTCATGTCAGGGATTGCAAACATAATGTCGAATTCGTAGTAAGAGATATTGAATTGGTTATGATTATTTTATAATTATACTCATTTATATTGAGAATGAGTTTCAGGTTTTGTCTGGTAAATTCCATTAAGCATAAAAATCCATATCTTGGTCCTGCTTATGCTTTAGAGACGACAGATACGAAAAACTGATACGTATAGGTTTTGCTAATATTTGCTAGTGTGTAGGTCAGTTGTGTTTGATTTTATATTTTAAAGTAAGTGACCACTATACTATCAACATTCTTCTTCACTTCCATTACAGCAGTGTCCGAAGAAATTAATCCTGCTTTAATGAAATCTAATATGTCTTCTTTATCTAATTCCTTCTTTTCTCATTTCAGTCATGATCAATTGCTCATTCGCTCCTCTTACTCTCTTTTCACTGTTTCATTTCAATACTAGAACCTTAGACACAACCTGCAAACATCCTGAAATATCTCGTTTCCAAAGTAACCCTCCTTTGATTCATCTCAGTGGCTGAATTCTAAAGCTCCCGCGTTGTCTTGTTCTATTTTGCTGGCCCTGCTATTCTATTACAGAGATCAAAGAACGCACTAGCTCATGATGTCTTCTTAATCTTATCATTCAGTGTGTTTATTGTGCAATCCTTGTAGACTCTAGAAAATGGCTGATTACATAATTCCCACTATTAGTGCAATAATGTATACGTTAATTTTTTTACATGTGTATTTCCGTAAGAATTTGTAACTGGTCAGGAAGAATTAATCCAATAGCACATTACCTCAGAAAAGTCTTTTATTTTTAGTCATTATCATAGTGTATTAGTCAATTTGTAAATAAGCATAAGGACCTTATTTGTTATTATACCTAGACTTAACCCCTTTGACTTTCAAAACTGAAGACTCACAAGCTATCAGATATTCCACACCAGCAAATGAAAATTAAAATGTCACTTAGAAGTCAACTATTTGTGCCAAAATATACTGAAGGCTATTTCTCCTTTTTTAAAAAAAAACTTTCCCCTCAAATATTCATTAAAAGAATTATATAGGCGGTATTGATAACTTTGAAGCACTTTTAAATTCAACTCAGTCAGAAAGAAAGCTGTAGAATTTTTAAAAGCTTTATAGAAGAAATTCATAATCTACTCATTGATTTAAATGTTTACACATTTATTCCAGAGTTTAACTGCCTCTGAATAAATTATTCTCAATATCTGTCCTATCTCCCTAATGCTTCAAATTATTCCATTTGTTCTGTCTTTTTTGCAGCTAGAAAACTCTCAGTCATTATCTAACTCTATTTGAAATCAGCTAAGTCATTCTGCAGCTGAAGGTAAGAAATATATATATATATATAATATATATATATGTATATGACAATGATGATTAGAGAAGCTCTTCAGTTGCTCTATTAGAGATTAAAAAATGAGGTAGTAAAAGAAGAGACATCTATCACTTCACTGACTTATCTGAGCACTTGATTGACACTTACGAGTACTTAATTACATTATGCATCATGACTGACAACAAATGGTTGGAAAATCTGCTTTGAATAACACTGTAGATAGGTGTGAAATGATACTAATCCTTGCAGCAATAATTTACACCGGAATAACATTAAAGTTTTAATTTTAGTTTAGTGATAAATTCAGATTATATAGATTTACTCATTTTGTCTGCCATAAAATAAAAATATAACCTGTATTAGAGATTATTCTTGATTGACAATATTTATTAGAAAATATGTATATTTGGCTAAAGTAAGAGATGGCAGAAGAGTAAACCACTAAGATTCTAGAAAAAAATATAAGTTTTTAGTTTTTGACCACAAGACTAGACAATAAAAAAGCTCCGCCAAGGTCGATATAGAACTAGTAAATAAGAAGCAAGTGAATTATTTTATTATAGAAATGGAAAAATCTATATAAAATTTACCTAGAATGAACTTTTTATATATATTAAATTCCCACAATCCTTTTTCCAAAGTTCTTAAATCGCAAAAGCTGCAGTAGCAAACAAACAAAATAATAAAATCCATTACTGGCAAAACCTTGCTGTGGATTGACATGAAGTTATTTATGGTCTTTATTTATTTCAGTGTGATTAAGTGTATGTTTTGTTAAAAATATGTTAATACATGTAATTTACAGTTATCCCCCAAACCTGCCAAAACCATATACACGCATTAGCTTTATAAAATTTGAAAATCTGATACTTCAAAACTTTTGGCCTAAGAGGCTTCTACTAAGCGTTGGTGACCTAAACACCAAGAAGTAGTGATTCATATGCTTCTTCTTGTGATGGTTAATTAATAGCTATATAACATAATATTTAAATACATTACATTTAGTGCGTAAAAATTTCCATATGTCACAATAAACTGGTATTGAATGTGAAACTCTACTTCTTCTTATGGAGTCCATACCTCTCGATTTTTCAGAATGGTACTACATTATGACTGATGTCCTGGTTAACAGGAGCCCTGGTGGTGCAGTGGTTAAAGCAGCTTGGCTGCTAAGCAAAAAGTTATCAGTTCGAACCCACCAGCTGCTCTGCAGGAGAAAGATGCAGCAGTCTACTTCCATAAAGATTAAAGCCTTGGGAATCCTATGGGGCAGTTCTACTCTGTCCTATAGGCTCACTATGAGTCGGAATTGCCTCAATGGCAATTGATAGCTTGAATTTAAAATGTAGATAAAGTGAATTTCACTTGTTCAACCCAGTCCATTTGCGTTCAAGGCTCTAAATGTGTGTAGCCCAATTTAAGATGTATTTAGGTTTTGTGAAGGTTTACACATTTAACTGCATGCCAATTTTGCAACCATTTTCATTTCTTTATAGTCACTTTAAATACGAGATATTTTAAATAAGATCCTTTTGACAATGAAAATTGTTTAATTGTCTTACCTGTATTTTTGTTTTATGAAGACAATCATTATGAATAGAGGAATTTTTATTATTTCACTTTTATCTACCTTTTTTTTTAGAAGACAACTTGATTCTATACAGAGATCAGGTTTAACTACGCAAATAAGGTTATCATTTGTCTACAAAGCTTCACAAATGGGCCATCACTCCCCCGAATAAATTAAACTCAGCCTTGATTTGGGAAGATACAAGCTGTTTACCTATGTTCTCTTTCAACCTTATCAAGTGTAACAGAAGTATTGCTAATATGAATCTGGAGAAGTGCCCTTAACAGATTTGAGCGAACAGATGAGCAGTCATATGAAGTTTAGAAATTATACGCTCAACAACATCTTTATGACCTTTAGAAACATCATTTACCAATTAAATCATAACTTTGTGGCTGCTCCAAGAAAAGTTATTTCAAAGTAACTTCACACATGTACAAAGTTACCTTAAAATAACTCTCACACAAAGAGAGAAGAGTTTTCAAATTGAACTGTTTCTCTGATTTATGTTGAAAAAATTTTTATATACTAAGGTTCATTAGTTGTTGTTGTTAGATGCTGTCAATAGAGTTTTCTCAGCAGTAATCTTTACAGAAGCAGATTGCCAGGTCTTTCTCTGGTGGCACCACTGGATAGATTTGAACTAGCCAACCTTTTAGTTAACAGCCCAGTGCTTAACCATTGCACCACCAGGTCGCCAGGGTTCATTTACTGGAGTTTATTTACCTACTTAGGAGTCCTTGGGTGGCATAAAATATGAAGTGCTTGACTACTGATCAAAAGGTTGGTGGTTAGAACTAACCTAGAGGCACCTTGGAAGATAGGACTGGCATCTGGTTCTGAAAGGTCACAGCCTTGAAAACTCTAAGGAGCAATTCTACTCTACACCCATGGGGTCTCTTGAGTCAGAATCGACTGGACAGCAACCAACAACAACAAATTATCAACCAGGGTTCTTTTATTTTGATATGAGTTTTTAGTATCTGTCTTGTTAAAAAGTCATGGCCTCCTTAAATCATATCATCCATCTGTATGAAAAAATAGTGTGCTCTTAATATTTTAAAAACAATCATTTTAATATACTTTATTAAACTTACATTTCATTGTGTTCTTTTTTAGAACACATAGATGGTTTTAGTTTGTTGTACAGGTTTTTCTGTTTATGTTAAATTCCCACACTGGAGCTAAGTCAAATGTACATACATAATACATAATTTGAAGAGTGAATTCAAATGCTTGTTCAGGCTGAAAGCTGTATGCATTTAGATAAGAGGGTACAAGTAGCAGGAGGAAAAATAACCTTGGAAATTGCCTTCCATGTTTGCTAATTCAATATGTATAGCTAATTCAAATAAACCCTATTATGAATTTTCAATATCTCTTTAACATAAAAATACAAGAGGAGATATTTATAGAATTAATATTTTTTTCAGATACAGATTTGCCTGAAGTTATTTATTTTTATCATAATGTTTTGAAGGATATTCTACTAATAAAGTGTCTAGAAGAGAAAAAAGACTCAAATTCAAAACTTTTTGCTCTTATATTTCCACTTAAATGGCAGAATGTAAAACATTTCTTTTTTTAAGCTAAAAGATATTCTTATAAAAAATACAGTAATGTTGTTTAATAAATAAATACTTAGAATTTAAATCAGGCTATCTATTCTTTTCTCAATGTTTAGTGCATTGAACAGCTATGTGTAATAATTGATGTTTATTTTTCTATGTCCCTTAAATGTATTAAATATTAATGTGGAAAGACACTGTTGATAAAGAGAGCTAAATTAGATTAATGCTAATAAGCATTTTGTTATTATTCTTGATGTAGTTTGTGGTTCCAGATGGATGAATTATTTTCTGGTACCCAGGCGAATATGCAATACAAGGAACATTTCAAGCCATGGTCATTAAAATAGCCTGATAACCTCTAATAATCATGTGCACATTGTGCCACTTAAAGAAATTGAGTTGAAATGAATCTTTAAGCTGATACTATATATAGTTTGTATTTTTCTAATTTGTTCAAAGTTAATATTGTATTAAATGGTATTGGTTCATATACAAAATTAAGAATAATGATGTGATAGAATAAACCAATGTTTTTAACAGATGGAAATTAAAAAAATAATACATATTTGTATATACGTGTAGGGAAGCATAAAGGACAGATAATAGGGCTCATTAAAATGTAAGATCCTGTAGGTTAAGGATTATTCCATATAGTTATATTTTATTTCCCTCAGTAACCATCATTGTTACTTAAAATTCCATGGTCTGAAGGGATCTAAAGTCACCCGTTTGATACTTCTATCTTGCTTGGAATATCTACCATAATTGTCAATTCTGCATTTGTTAAAGCAGATTATCCTTGTTCCCATAGCATGGTAATACTTAATAAGTCTTTGAGTTAGATGAAATAATTAATTAACTGTTAATGTATTAGATTTCCCAATCTATGGGGAAGAGAACATCCATAAAGATCATAAATTTTATAATTTTTTGGAAGCTTCCCTGCTTAGGATTTTTTGCATCATTTAACTAAATACTTTATGTATTTCAAACAGAGAGGAGAGGGAGATAAATCAATATTTCTTCTTGAGCTACTGATCCTACTGAATGAATGTGATAGCAAATTTGGTTTACTTAATTTTCTTTTTTAATGGAATTAATGGATGTGAAAACGAGTACCCAAGATTTCAAGGACTTCCTCATTTTTCTTTAAGTGTGTGATATTGATGCCATGTAATGACTAAATATTACACAGATTATTTTCTGAAAAATCAACAAATGCTATTAATTAACAAAATAGTTGGAATAATATGATAATTAATAACTCTACTAATTATTATTAAAAACAATCCTACAGGAGTTTTACTATTATAAAGAAGTGTTTGAATACCAAGTAGACAGATTTGGATTGAAGAATCTAATGGGATAAAAACAAATAAATAAACTCTCTGGCTCAGATATAAGAAAAAAAAAAAAAAAAGATGCCCATCACCAATCAGTGGTTTAGTTATGCTACTTCCATTGTAAGTACAAAACGTATAAAATATGATGACGATGACTGTCTCTTGCAACTCCTCTTTTTCAGATTGTGTGCTTGGAGCAGAAAACAGTATAAACAGGTTATTACTATTGCCTGGTGAGTAGCTCACAGGAGGCAGAGAAATTAAAGGTTCACTGCCATAAATTATTTAAATATAAGGATAACCATGACAACATTGTTTACAGTTATGAAAAACTTGAAGCAAACTAATTGCCTGAAACAATTAAATGACAATAAAAAAAGAGTGTTATCTATATGCATTGATATGGGGAATGAAGACTAAGATATCTATTAAAAAAATGAATTAAAGAGTTCTGGCAAAACGGCACTCTAGGCAGAAGCACCATGCCGTCCATCCACAGCAAAGATCCAAAAAACTAAGCCGAACAGAGAATACAACAATCCTGAAACCCTAAAACATCAAATGAAGAGATAAAGAACTCAGCCAAGCACCAAATGGAGTGAGAAAACTGACAGAGAACGGAGAGCGAGGAGAGATACATGCAGAGGTCCCCTACCAGCTAATGCAGCGTGGATCCGCCATCTCGGACTCCTGTTGGAGACCAGCAAACAGGGCGTACGAGAAAGCAGCCTCACGGAGCTTCCAGAGGGAGACAAAACAACCAGTAATTGGCCATATACGCTTTCCCACCCCACACACTTCTTCACCCTGACTCGGCCTCCTCTGCTTCCCAAGGCCACAGTCTCTTGACCAGGAAACAGGGGCTGCTTGGATTCCACACACCGAACAGGTGGCTCTCTGAGTGCCATTTGTTGGCTGCTGGTGTTGCTTTTATTCTGCTTCCTTTTATTTCTTCCTTGCCTCTCCCCACCTCCCCCTTCTTTCGCTCAAGTACCTCGCTCTGTGCGCCATCTTTGCTTCTTCCTGAGGGGCTCCAGAGCTCCGGTAATTTGTGATATATGCTTTCCCACTCTCTGCCCTTCTTCACCCACACTTCACCCCCTCTGCTTCCCGCAGACACAGTCTCTTGTCCAGAAATACCAGCCCGCACTAGCTGGCTCTCTGAGTGCCATTTGTTGGCTGCTAGTGTTGCTTTTTTTTTTTTTTCTACTTCTTTTGATTTCTTACTTGCCTCTCGCCACTTCCCTCTCCTTTCGCTCGAGTGCCTGGCTCCATGTGCCATCTTTGCTTCTTCCTGAGGGGCTGTGGAGCTCCGTTCAAGTGTGGAGCTGCTTACCGGTTTGGGCTGCTACGCTGGTGGGATACCAGGGAATTTGTTCTTTTGTTTGTTTTGAATTGTTTGTTTGTTTTCTTTTTCTTTCTTGAGTTGGGAGGACTTTCTGGCCATGCGTGGCTGCGTGGCAGGGAGATTCCCTTCAGCTTCCACAGATGTGCAAAGGGATCCCTTAGGGCATTTCTTTTTACGTTTTTTTTTTTTTTCCTGTTTCTTTGAGGGCATTTCTTGTCTTTTTTTTTTTTTAATTTGTTTTGTTTTCTTTTTCCTCTATTTCCCTTTCTGTCTTTCTTCATTGCTCAGTTTCTCGTCTCTCTATATCTTCCTTCTCTTTCTGTTCCCTGAATACCTGCCATTGTATATCTCTATGCCTTCTAGCCAGGCTATACTCGAACACCTGAAAACAATTTCCCCAGACCTCATAGCTGCACCAGTGGGATACCTGGGAACTTTGTGGTTCTTTAACATTACTGATTTTTATTTATTCATTCTTTTCTTTTCTTTCCTTCCTCTTCCCCTTTCTGTTTTTCTCCATTTCATAGTCTCTCATCTCTCCACTCCAATGGCAAGCTCCCCTAGCATTCTTTTTTTTTTTTTTTGATGTTTGTTTGTATATTTTTGGCTCCTGTTCCTCTCTCCTCTCTCCCATATCCATCTTAGCTCCACACATAATAATCACCCTGCTGCATTCTGCTTACTTGCACCGTGCACTTGACATCACACCACCAAGGATCACAGGCACGGCCTACTGGAACCTACCCTGCACTGATTACCAACCCACTCTGGTGGCTGTAGTAGGTGCCAAAAACAACCCATCCCAGTAACTCCTCTTCAACTAGAAATGCCCCACTTAACCATACTTGACTGACTGACCCTGCCAGATGAAGAAGGAGGCGAAAAGTACTGCACCCACAGACAAGCAAACAACAAAGAACACAGTCTGCCTGCTCAGACATAGTCAAATTTTTTTCAAAAAAAGGGGCAAAAAAACAAATCTACAATCAATAAATGAGAAAAATAACTACTGAATGCCCCAAAGACAGCAGACAATATTAAAACATTTCCAAAAATAGGACAGGATGGTTCCAGTAGGCATCCAAAATAAACACCAGATGACTCTCCTCTGGAAGAAAATGTACTAGAACTACCTGATAGGGAATTCAAATCTCTAATACTCAGAATTATCCAAGAACTGAGGCAAAAAGCTGACAAACATGAGGAAAAAATAGACAAATTCATACAAAATACGGACAAAACATTGGAAGAATTAAGGAAAATAATGCAAGAACAACATGCCAAAATAAATACACAACTAGAAATTATACAAAGACAACAATTAGAAATCCAAAAGATAAACAACAAGATTTCAGAAATGGACAGTGTCATAGAAGGGCTAAGAAGCAGATTTGAAAAGGTGGAAGACAGGATCAGTGGAACTGAAGACAAACACTTGGATAAACTCTGTTTCAGGAAAACTCAGAAAAAAGAACAAAGAAAAATTAAGAGACCCTGAGACTTATGTGGGACACAATCAAAAGCAAAAATCTGCAAGTGATTGGAGTTCCAGAACGGGGGAGAAAACAGAAAACACAGAGAGGACCATTGAGGAACTGCTGACAGAAAACTTCCCCAATATCATGAAAGATGAAAATCTGGCCATCCAAGAAGCTCAACGAACCCCATATAGGAGAGACCCCAAAAGAAAATCACCAAGGCATATGTATTCACACTCGCCAAAACCAAAGACAAACAAAGAATCCTGAGAGCAGCTCATGAAAAACAAGAAGTCATATACAGAGGAGAAACAATAAGACTAAGCTCAGATTATTTGGCAGAAACCATGCAGGCAAGAAGGTAATGGGATGACATATATAAAACCTTGAAAGAAAAAAAATTGCCAGCCAAGAATAATATATTCTGCAAAACTCTCATTCAAATTTGATGGTGAAATTAGGTCATTTCCAGATAAACAGAAACTAAAGGAATATGTAAAAGTCAAACCAAACTAACAAGAATTATTAAAGGCAGCTCTTCGATCTGAGGACAAACAGCTTCAGCTCACAGGCAGAACCTAAGACGCAGGATTGTACGAGCCAGATACCAATCTAGGAAATGAACTCTCCAGGACTATCCAAAACCAAAAGAAATACAACAGGAAATCAGAACAGTTAATCAGTAAATGACAACAACATCAACCAATAAAGGAGAGAATAAATGGCATAGCTGTAGAACCTTCTAATGGAGAGGAAGGCAAGGCGATACCAAGTAATGGTAGACTGCTTGAAATTAGAAAGATAAGGGTAAAATTTATGGTAACCACAAAGAAAGTTAACAAACATATTCATTAAAAAAGAGGAAAAACATAAAGTCTCAGCAAAAACAAAATCTACAAAAACAAAAGAAATGAAAAAAAAATCCACAAACCAAAGGAACTCAGCCCAAGAGAGCAAGAAGAACAAAGAAAACATCAGCACCACAAAAAAAAGCCCTACAAAATGACAGAAACAAACCCACATCTATCAGTAATTACACTGAATGTAAATGGACTCAATGCACCCATAAAGAGACGGAAAGTGACAGAATGGATAAGAAAACAGGACCCATCAATACGCTGTCTAGAGGAGACACATCTTAGAAATAAAGATGTGAATTTACTAACAGTCAAAGCTTGGAAAAAAATATATCAAGCTACCAACTACCAAAAAAGAGCAGGTGTGGCAATTCTGATCTCAGATAAAATACATTTCAAAATGAAATCTACCATAAAAGACAAAGAAGGCCACTATATAATGATTAAGGGGATGATCCATCATGAATCCATAACCATAATAAACACCTATGCACACAATGACAGGGCTCCAAAATACATAAAACAAACTCTAACAACACTGAAAACAGAAATTGACAGTTCCACTATAATACCAGGAAACTTCAACACACCAATCTCAGTAAATGACAGAACAACTAAGAAGAAACTCAGCAAAGATACAGAAGACCTAAAAGGTACAATCAGCCAACTTGACCTCATAGACACATATAGAACACTCTGTCCAACCGCTGCAAAGTACACATTCTTTTCCAATGCACATGGAACGTTCTCCAGAATAGACCACATCTTAGGCCACAGAACAATCCTCAACAAGATCCAAAACGTTGAGATAATTCAAAGTATCTTCTCTGCCCACAATGCCATCAAGGTAGAAATTAACAATAGAAAGAGCAAGGGAAAAAAATCAACTACATGGAAACTGAATAATACCCTGCTTACACGTCACTGAGTAATAGAAGAAATCAGAGATGGAATCAAAAAATTCCTAGAATCAAATGAGAATGAAAACACATCATAACAAAACCTTTGGGACACAGCAAAGGCAGTCCTCAGAGGACAATTTATAGCAATAGATGCACTTATCAAAGAAGAAGAAAGGGACAAAATCAAAACATTAACTACAGAACTCAAAAAAATAGAAAGAGAACATCAAAAAAAGCCCACAACCACTGGAAGAAAGGAAACAATACAGATCAGAGCAGAAATAAATGAAATAGAGACTAGAAAAACAATAGAAAGAATCAACAAAACCAAAAGTTGGTTCTCTGAAAGAATCAACAAAATCAACAAACCACTGGCCAGACTGACAAGAGAAAAACAGGAGAGGACACAAATAACCCAAATAAGAAATGAAATGGGGGACATTACAGCAGACCCAACCGAAATAAAAAGGATTAAAACAAAATATCATGAAAAAATATACTCCAACAAATTTGAAAACCTAGAGGAAATGGATAGATTTCTAGAAACACATGGCCTACCCAAACTACAACAAAGTGATGTTGAAAATCTGAACAGACCCATAACAAGAGAAGAGATTCAAAAGGTAATAAAAAAAAACCTCCCAACCAATAAAGCCTTGGCCCAGATGGTTTCACTGGAGAATTCTACAAAACATTTACAGAAGAGCTTGTACCAGTACTACCCAAGCTATTTCAGAGCATAGAAGAGGAAGCAACACTTTCAAATTCATTCTATGAAGCCATCATAATGCTGATACCAAAACCAGGCAAAGACGTCACAAAAAAAGAAAATTACAGACCCATATCTCTCATGAAGATAGATGCAAAAATTCTGAGCAAAATTCTAGCCAATAGAATTCAGCATCAAATCAAAAAAATAATACACCACGACAAGTAGGATTCACACCAGGTATGCAAAGAGGTTCAACGTTAGAAAATCAATCAACATGATCCACCATGTAAATAAAAGGAAAGAAAAGACTCACATGATCATATCAATTGATGCAGAAAAGGCATTTGACAAAGTCCAACACCCATTCCTGATAAAAACTCTCAGTAAAATAGGTATAGAAGGGAAATTTCTCAACATAGTAAAGGGCATCTATGCAAAACCAACAGCCAACATCATTCTTAATGGAGAGAGGCTGAAAACATTTCCCTTGAAAACAGGAACAAGACAAGGATACCCTTTATCACCACTCCTATTTAACATTGTGCTGGAAGTTCTAGCTAGAGCAATAAGGCAAGAAGAGAAATAAAGGGCATCCAGATTGGGAATGAAGAAGTTAAACTGCCCCTGTTTGAAGATATGATACTATACATAGAAAACCCTAAAGACTCCATCAGAAATCTGCTGGAACTAATAGAAAGATTCAGCAGAGTAGCAGGATACAAGATAAACATTCAAAAATCAGTTGGATTCCTATACACCAGTAAGGAGAACAATGAAAAGGAAATCAGGAAAACAATACCATTTTCAATAGCCCCTAATAATATAAAATACTTAGGAATAAATCTGACCAGGGATGTAAAAGACCTATACAAAGAAAACTCGAAGACACTACTGCATGAAACCCAAAGGGATATACATAAATGGAAAAACATACCATGCTCATGGATAGGCAGACTCAACATTGTGAAAATGACAATTCTACCCAAAGCAGTTTACAAATACAATGCAATCCCGATCCAAATACCAACAACATTCTTCAAAGAGATGGAAAAACTAATCATTAACTTATATGGAAAGGGAAGAAGCCCTGAATCAGTAAAGCACTACCAAACAAGAAGAATAAAGTTGGAGGACTCACACTATCTGACCTCAGAACCTACTATACAGCTACAGTAGTCAAAACAGCCTGGTACTGGTACAACGACAGATCCATTGACCAATGGAACAGAATTGAGAACCCACATGTAAATCCATCCACCTATGGTCACCTGATCTTTGACAAGGGTCCAAAGTCCATCAAATGGGGAAAAGACAGTCTTTTTAACAAATGGTGCTGGCAAAACTGGATATCCATCTGCAAAAAAATGAAACAGGACCCATACCTCATGCCATATACAAAAACTAATTCAAAATGGATCAAAGACCTGAATATAAAGCCTAAAAGTATAAAGTTCATAGAAGAAAAAATACGACCAACACTTCAGGATACAAACCATAACCATCAACACACAAACCCCAGTACATAAGCTAGATAACTGGGATCTTCTAAAAATCAAACACCTATGCTCTTTAAAAGACTTCACCAAAAGAGTAAAAACAGAACCTACAGACTGGGAAAAATTTTGGACAGTACAAGTCAGACAAAGGTCTAATCTCCACAATCTACAAGAAAATCCAACACCTCTACAACAAAAAGACAAATAATCCTATTAAAAAATGGGCAAAGGAAATGAACAGACACTTCACCAAAGAAGACATTCAAATGGCCAACAGACACATGAGGAAATGCTCGCAATTAGTAGGCATTAGAGAAATGCAAATTAAAACCACAGTGAGATACCATCTCACCCTGGCATTACTGGCACAAATCCAAAACACTGGAAATAACAAATGTTGGAGGGGCTGCGGGGAGATGGGAACTCTTATGCACTGCTGGTGGGAATGCAAAATGATACAACCATTTTGGAAAATGATATGGCGCTTCCTCAGAAAGCTAGAAATAGACATACTATTTGATCCAGCAATCCCACCCTTAGGAATATATCCTAAAGAAATAAGAGTTGTCACTTGAACAGACATATGTAGAGCTATGTTCATGGCAGCATTGTTCACAACAGCAAAATGATGGAAACAACCTAGATGCCCATCAACAGATGAATGGATAGACAAACTATGGTACATACACACAATGGAGTACTATGCAATGAGAAAGAACAATAATGAATCTGTGAACCATCTCATAACATGGATGAAACTGTAGGACATTATGCTGAGTGACATAAGTCAATCACAAAAGGACAAATATTGTATGAGACCTCTATTGTAAAAACCCATGAAAAAGTTCACACACAAAATGTAACAATCTTTGTTGGTTACCAGGGATGGGAGGGATTGGGGTGAAATATTAAATAGACAATAGATAAGTGCTATCTTGTGTGAAGAGTAATACAGTACACAATACAGGAGAAAGTAGCACAACTTGTACAAGGAAAGGTAATGGAAGCCCCATAGACACATCCAAACTCCCTGCAGGACTGAATTGCTGGGGGGAAGGCTCTGGGGACCATGGTCTCAGGGAACATCTAGCTCAATTGGCATGACACAGCTTATAAAGACAGTGCTCTACATTCTACCTTGGTGAGTAGTGTCTGGGGTCTTAAAAGCGTGTGAGCAGCCATCTAAGATACTCCACTGGTCTCATCCCTTTGGGAACAAGGGAGAATGAAGAGAACAGGATACAAGGAAATGATTAGTCCGAGGGACTAATTATCCACAGCTACGAAGGCCTCCACCAGACTGAGTCCAGTACAGCTAGATGCTGCCCGGCTACCACCATTGCCTGCTCTAACCGGGATGACAGCAGAGGGTTCTGGACAGAGCTGGAGAAGGACGTAGAGCATAATTCTAACCCACAAAAAAAGACCAGATTTACTGGCCTAAAGGAGACTGGAGAAGCCCCAAGAGTGTGCCGGCAGACACCCTTTTAGCTCAGTGGTGAAGTTACCTCTGAGGTTCACTGTTCAGCCTGGGAGTGGACAGGCCCAGAAAACCAAATGAGACTAATGAGGTACAGGAGTCCAGTGACAAGGCCAGAAAGCAGAAGGGGACAAGGAAGCTGGTGATAGGGAACCCAAGGTTGAGTAAGGATATTGTTGATGTGTTGTGAGATTGTTAACCATTGTCATAGGGGAACATTTGTAATAACTGTTACATGAGAAACTATTTTGTTCTGTAAGCCTTCATCTTAAGCGAGAATAACAGTACAACTGGGAAGAGCATAGTCATTGTCACTGAACTGTGCATGTAGAAATTTTTGAAATGGTGTGTTTTTGGCTATGTGTATTCTCACCAAAAACAAAAAAAAGGTTGAGAAGTTAGAGGGTTGATATGTTGTGGGGTTGTTAACCAATGTCATAAAACAACATGTGTACTTCTGTTTCATGAGAAACTATTTGCTCTGTAAGCCTTCACCTGAAGTACAATAAAAAATAAATAAATAAATAAGTAAAAAATGAATTAAGAACAAGTTTATAAAATAATTGTATTGGGATATTTGTGTGCGTGTGAATGGGTGTGTGTGTATGCATGTGGGCAATTTAGAGAAGATTACGTAAGAAAATGTTTGAAGTGGGACATGCTGAGTGGAGTGGGGTGTGCAAAGGTTGGTAAGACCAGACTAATTATTTAATTATATACCGTTCTTCTGTAGCACTAACCGCTTGACATGAAAAAGATGTGACAGTCTGCTTTTGTAAGGATTACAGCCTTGGAAACTCTATGGGGCACTTCTACTCCTTCCTATAGGGTTGCTATGAGTTGGAATTGACTTGACAGCCGTGAGTTTTTGGTTTGGGTACTGCTTGAACTGTTTTTGATGTAAATATTTATTGTTTCATAAATTGAAAATAACCATTTTAAGGAATGATTACCACTGAGAACACACAGAGAGGCAGAATATATGCCAATGGAGAGGTACTATTATGGCTCAGTTTTGACATAAACAATTTTATGGATCAGTATATAGCGTGGTATTCCAGTAAGTTCTACGAAGTTGAAAGTAATGAAAAATTCAATACTTGCTCATGTCTTAAGAAAATAAATTAAACGTATGTATTTTCCGGTTGAGATGAAGTGGGTTTTTAATAAAGAGTTCAACAACATTTTTTTTTTAGGGATATGCTAGAGATACTAAAAATGTGACAGAATAATCTGATTGAAAAATTAATAATATTCCATTTTCTTAGTTGTAAACTTAACAAAATGAATGAGAGGAGTTTCTTCTTCCCTCCTCAATATCAGATTGTGAAATTCTTGTTTGCTTTGTTTTTTTTATCTTCTTGCCTCAGAGAAATGTTAAAAACTATTTTTATTCCCTAAAGTCTAAACTAGGGCTTTCAAACTTGAACAAGAATATATATTCTTGTTGTATTTTCACAGTATACAATTATTTCATTATATATATATAATGAAAAAATATATACATATAGTGTGAAAATAGTTTTTCACCCAATTAGATTTTGAATAACCCTAGGTAGAATTCAGTTCACACCATTCCCTGTTGTTTTATTTCCTTGAAGACTCTGGTAGTGACATAAGGATGTGAGTGAGCAGTAGAAAATTCTAAGTCCTGTGGGGAAAAGCAAGAAACAGAAAACAGTGAAATGATCCCAACTTAGAAAAACTGGATTCCCAAAAGTTTGGAGTATTCAAAAGGAGAATAGAAACATATACATTGCTTAGTAGAGTGCCCCTGAATTGGACGACCTATGCAAGGATTTACTGGGTGTGTACACAGAGATTGATCATTGTTTGCCGTGGTCTGCAGGGCATTAACTAATATCCAGTGGCTATATATGGCATAGTGAAATGATTGTGATAATAAGTTTGCTACTTGTTGTGAGAGACAGCATTCATTAAAAATCCAAGAGTTCTCTGACTTTTACCAGCTTCCCTTAGTGTTAGGTTGGAGTTTTTGCTTAAGGAACATTTAGAATATGCTAACGGTAATGGAATAATTTGGAAAATGATAGCAAGAATCATTGTACAACTTGAAGAAAGTAATTAATGTCAATGAATTATACATGTAGAAATTGTCAAATTGGTATGTTTTCCTGTATATATTTTACAAAAAAAAGGAAGTCTGAGAAACTGCCTCAGCCAAGAGGAGCCTGAAGAGATATGGTAACTAAATGTCATGTGATATCCTGGGTAGGACACTAGAACAATAAAGGTACATTAGGTAAAAAGTAGGAAAATATGAATGAAGTTTGGACTTTAGTTAATGATAATGTATCAATGTTGGTTCATTCATTGTAACAAATTTGCCATATGTCACCCTCTGGGTTCTCCAGGGGAGTAAAGGCAGTGAAGCATGTATATAAAGATGTAGAGAGAAATTTACTTCAAGGAAATGGCTCACACAATTGTGGCGCCATCAAGACCAAAAGTTGTGGGTCAGGTGGCAGGCTGAAGTCTTCCGCTGGTTCACATGGTTGCAGGGTCTAACAAACCCAAAATCTGCAGGTCAGGCAGTAGGCTGAAGACTTCTGCAAGCTTATGGCCTAAGAACCGGAGGTCAGGTGAGGAGAAGAGTGCAGGATCAAGAAACAGAGTGAGTCTTGCTGGCACATCGTTTATATACTGGAGCAGGCCACACCCCCAAGGAAGCTCCCCTTTCAACTGATTGACTGCTCGCATCAGATCACATCTTGGAACTGATTACATTATATTACAGAAGAGCAATCTGTTCAATGTCTGCCAAACCACTGAGAATCAGAGCCTAGTCAAGATGACACTAACATTAACCATCACATAATATTAATTTAACATGTGAATAATAAGGAAAACTAGCCACAAGGTATATGGGAATTCTCTATACTATTTTCTCAAACATTCTATAAATATATTTTTTTCTAAAAACCAAAGTCTATTAAAGGATAATAATAATAATAAAATTTATTGTCTCTCCTACATGCTTTTCTCCTCTTGCCTCCACCAAGACCTCAGAGGTTAAGTGTTCCATATGAATCTATCAAAATTTGAAGAAGGTCTGCTTGACTCATATCCGTGTTTATATGGGCAAGAAATAAAATTTCATTGGGTTAAACACAATTTTCTTGTGATTTATTTTTGACCCCTGAGCTACTTTACAAAGTTGTTTAATTACTGAGATATTCTAGATTTCTTATAATTTAAGATTTATTTTATTTTTTATAATCAAATAGGAATTTTGGACTTTTCATGTTATTTTTATGATCCAGTGTATGTTATTTTTGTGATCTGGCATGTGATCTCTCTTTGTTAATAGTTCATATGACTTGAAAGCAATCTGTATCCTGTAGTATTTGGTATAGTGCAGTATAATTGTCAATTAGTTCAGGCCTTTTGACAGTGTTATTCAAATCTTATTTATTTTTAATTAATATTTTTCTATCAATCATTGAAAGTTTGAAGTCTCTATCTGTGAAAATTTAATCACTCTGAATTTTTTATCATCATTCCTCCCATGGTATATTTTTGTCCACTCTTTTATTTGCAACTTAGCTTTGCCTTTACATATAATGTGCATTTCATGTAGATTGCTGTGGTTTAATCTTGTTTTTTAATATAATATGAACACTTCTACCCTATTAGTGGAGTGTTTAATCAATTTTTATTTATGTGATTATCAAAATGTTTGGCTTTAAGTCTACCACTGTGATTGTTAATGTTATGTGTCCACTTGACTAGACTATGATTCCCAGTATTATGTGATTATCCTCCATTTTATGATCTGATGCAAGAGAAGTTTCCTTGGGGGTGTGGCCTGCATCCATTATATACGGACATCTCGCAAAGCTCGCCCCTGCTCAATCCTGCATCTAACTCATCATCCTCTGGCCTTCGGTTCTTGGGACATGAGCCAGCAGCCTGCCACCTGAGGTGCAGATCTTGGGATTTTCAAGCTCCCACAACCTCGTGAGCCAGCAACCTTCTGCCTGACCTGCCACTTTTGGGTTCGTCAGCCCCTACAACAATGTGAGTCAGGAAAAGTGTCCA